>CM060926.1:291866671-294667921 GCA_030737875.1 Allium sativum | reverse complement strand
TGCCTCTAATCAATTGGTATTTTCAATGTTATGTTTGAAAAATAGCTTTTAATAAGTCGTGTAACATAGACATAAAATCCAAGTATCTAATAGAAATAATCACTTAAGGATCTCTTTAATTTAGCCCCAAATTATACAATGGGTTTGTCCAAAGTCTCAAATGTTATTGGCATGTTGAAATCTTACAATAGCGGTAAAATTGCTAGAAAATTTTGAACAGGTTGTACACAAAAGACTTTACTTTTTCATTTGCAATTTAATGTTTCAATGATAACGTGCACAATAGTAATTTTCTTCTCACGCATCAATATTAAAGACTGACAACTAAGAGATAGCTCTAATTTTAAGTAGATATGGAATAATTTGTATATGTCAGTCCTAATGGGAAGAATGGGAAACTAGTAAGAAAAATGACGCAGAAAAGTGAAATATACAATTGAAATAGTGTCGGAATTAATATTTTATCAACAATATGAACTACAATAAGAATTGCCATTGTTTATCCTATTTCTAGTTTTTTAAGTCATCAGCACTCATAATCGACATAAACATCTTAAAATTAAATGATTGCACTTAACTGTTGAATTTGCTAGTGCATGTTTTCTCCACAAAACATAGTATTTGGTCTACCTTTTACATACACGTTATCCACACATTTCAAATATTTTAAGAAATTTTCGGTCCACGTCCTTTCTAAATTAAACTGAAAGTACTTGCAAATTCAATCCAAGTAAGAGTACAATTTATTTTATTTGACACATTCAATCCTTGATATGCTTGTACGCATATAAATTTTAAAAATTAATATAAATGCATCGGCTAAGTTAAACCATGTATAATGTTAAAGCTTGTCTTGGTTTTCAGAGGACCCATGGCTCAATGTTAAAAAGCAACAATAATATCATTAATGAGTATTTTATGGGATACATCTAGAATAAATAAATTATTAAATATGTTAAGAGGAAACCTACCATAAAATAAGTACAACATTGTATATCAGTAATGCTTAATAAAGGTAAATTAGATATCAAAATTTACGATAATTCACTTACTACAATAAAATAAGCTTATGTGGTGAGAGATCATAGTTATTAATGGAGCCTTGTCGCATGGCGCGGCAAATGATGTGCGCCTTGCTGATTTACTGTGCATTTTTGTTTTTTTAATTTAACATATAACGACAAATTTAAAAGTTTAGTATTTTTTGCTAAAACATATGCAATCAAATTTTTTACTATTTTGCAAAAAGAAACATCATCATATTTGACATCATTAGCCTGGAATTTCAAGCATAATAGTTTTCGAAATCCAAAATAATAATACATATTACTAATAAACTAGAATTCCAAATCCGATTCAACAATCATATTTTTCAAATCAACATCTGCATCATCGGATTCATAAGGACAATTAGATCATATCAAGTCATTTTATTGTTATGATGTGGTTTCACAAAGGATAATTAGTGAGGAATAATAGCATATCGTTTGGTAATATTGTTTCTTGATGCAATTCATAACTTTATGCAAAAAAAAAATAAAAAAAAATGTGATAAATATTTATTGGTAATCTATTTAGTGCATCTACAAACTGTTTGAAATAAAATACACAATCAATTGAAATCATGGTTCGAAAACTCGGTTTCAGTTTCGGTCATTTGAAAATTTACTAGTTTCGGCGATTTCGGTTTTCGGTTTCGGACTAAAATTCAAACTTTTATATTTTCTCTGAAAAAGTTAATGATAAATTCCACATAAAATCATAGTTTACAAAGATATAATGATGTAACATACAATACTACTAGTATTACATCTGGAAACTATTTCTTGAACCTACATATATGGATTGTTTTCATAGTTTTCTTCAGTATCTTGTGTTGCAGAATATGATGGATAACCAATTCATACGGTCCATTTGGCATACTTAAATAAACATTTACAACAAATATTTAAAATCGCAGAAACAGACAAACAAACAAATAAAGTCAAGCAAAGCCACGTTGTCCTTCCATCAGTTTCTCATCTCGCACAAAACAAAATCCAACGAGAGGGAAAAATGAAAAAAAGCGGAAACATCGAATTGAAAAAAAAAAAAGGAAATCGAAGAGACAAACCTGCTTTGCCTTCGGCAGTTTCGAAGTGGAAGATCTTGGAAGAAATTGAAGTTGCGGTGCTGGAAATTGCTCAACAAATTTTGCCCTTTATGTTGTGTTCAATTTTAGGGTTTTCAACAGAGATCGAGCGTGGTAATTTACTCAACGAATTGTGTATATTTATAAGCGAAAAATGATTCTCTTCTTACTGTTCATTCACGTTTCATAGCTTCTAGCTTTGCTTTTATGGATTCTTTGTATTTCTTGTTCCGTGATTGAACGTGCGATTTTTCCGTGACTGAACATGCGTTTTTTTTAACATCTTTTCTTACCGGGATGTGATTTTGCCCTAATCTCGTCCCGGCGTCGGCCGAAACCGATCCGAGATGGTCGGAATCTCGTGGTTCCGGCCGGAACCTCATACCGTGATTGAAATACATGTTTTTTCTATAAGCAATATTACTTTGATATAAGAGTACTACATAAAATAAAATATATTGGCTAATTCTATTTATACATCAAAAATCGCTAAACATACACCAGAAATTATAATAAACTACTATACACCATATATTACTTTGCATACACTTTTTCTTTTACTAAATTATCCATGTTCTCATATTCTTTTTCTTTCTTCTTTCAAACTTAAAACACAATTACCTAAAATTATAAATTCTTTGCATTAAATTAAGTAAAATTTAACAAACTAAAATTTATTTCTTGTACTAATATTGTAGCTTTTATAAACTTTTTGAAAAAAATTAATTTCAACAAATTTACTCTAATTTTACAAAATAAATCAACACATCTAAACTAGACCATTATTTATAAATGTTTTCTTAATTGAAATTTTAGATTTCATGATTAAATAATTCATTAACATATTTTATTTGCATCGAGTTCCAATACTTTTAAGAATAATTTGACTATTTGTATGCAAATGTTTTAAAAAAACAGTTATGTGAAAAGGGTATTTCAGTAATAGAATTTTATAGGAAAATAATGGTGTATGTTAAGTGATTTTTGGTGTATAAATAGAATTTGCCAAATATACTTTCAATATCGATATATTTGTTTCTCTTCGAAGAAACAAAACTTTAGAAAAGCCATCCATCAGAACCCACGAAAGAAATAAAAATCAGATACAAAACGTTAGCAAAAACAATAATATGATCAACAATACTGTAAAAAAGTCATCCATCGGAACCCACAAAATAATAAAAACCAAATACAAATCGTTAGCAAACGCAATAATATGATCAACAATAATATTATGTTAAATGCAAAAAGTGAAAAAATAAACAAAAACAAAACAAAAGGCACACCATTTTGCGCCTTGCGCCTTTTGCGCCTTTTCCCGCGCTTTCTCATATGCGCTGCGCTGCAAGAAGAAATTGCGCAGATGACGCGTTGCGCCGCGCGCCGTAGCACGCCATTCATAACTGTGTGAGAGACCAAGTATTTGTTCTTATTTTTCTTTTTTTGAAGTTAGGAAAAACAAATACCTTTAGGAAAAACCATTTTGATGAATTCAAAATTATGAAAGAGAATCCTTTTTTTTAATCGGTTAATATATAATTATGGTGCTTGTTATGTATGTGCGATATACAACAATTAATATTTGCAAGAATTTTTTTTCCCACTTAGTACATCTGGAATTTATAAAACTTTATTGGATCGTAATAATAATATAAAAAAAATATTTGTCTTTGAGATCGTCAGAAATGTGTCATCCACATATATGTTGTTATAACATATCTTGAAACCTTTAAAAAAAAAATCGCTTTCTGTTTCATTAACTATGCAAGGTTTATAAATAAGTGACTGGAATTGCATATATATATATATATATATATATATATATATATATATATATATATATATATCAAATATACCAAGTAAAATCAATTACATTGATAACCATTGTACGTAGTCTTTTTCATAAGATTAAGCTCAACCTATTAAGTACTATTTTGAACAATAATAAAGTAGAAGTTTTATTAAGGAGGTATTTTGTTGGCCAAACCTTTAAAAAAAAATACAAAATAAATATATTATTTAGGCAGTGCACTAAAAATGTTGACATGGAACAACCTATTTTAGATTAAACGTATCACGATGAGGAATGTATCCATATCCATGGGAGGAAGCATTCTTTGAATAACCATATGTGAAAATGAAAATAACAACGATGAGGAGAACTTTACCAAATAGATTGGAAAATGTAAGGTTAAAGTTTGAAAAACATACTTTGTTGATCTTATATAATACATAATAATTTTGGAATAGAACGAATTTGCACTAAAAGTAGTCCACTGCAGGTAGATGTTGCCTGATATAAATCATTATTTATAATAAAATTTGGATGCTTTTTTAAAATGATATGGTTTGAGACATTTCTTTTATGAGGTAGAAACTCAAACAGCTTGTACAAAATGTGACAGTACAAATAACCCTTTTCGAAAAAATGGATAATTAAAAGGTATGTGAGTACAGAATGTCGTATCTGTTCCACAACTATGACTCCAATTGAAACATTTGTTTTTACCATTATTCCGAGATATCAAATTCATTATGTTTTGTACATTTAAACGAATCAAAAAAATTCCTGTTCGATCTTAGTCGTTATACGAATACCAGTAACATTTCATAGCGTTGGAAGCATTGTGACACAAATTATGATAAAACTGCTAATGGACAGCTCCAATAGATGGTATGTTTTTGCTAATTTTGAATTAGAGGGTTTTTTTTTTTTTTTTTTTTTTTTTTTTTTTTTTGCATTTACATAAAAAATAGTGGATATTCTTTGCTAAGGAAGAAAAAAAAAAATACAATTTGACAAAGAGTGATGGTCCTTCAACAGAGTCGGCTGGTTACGGTTTTAAGTTTGCTTTTTTTTTTTTTTTTTTTTTTTTTTGTGTGCAAGTTTTGATTGCTCTATATAGTATAATAAAAAGACCAATCATCTAAATTATATTTGATTGACTGAGGACAAAAAAGTATCCTCAAGTAATTTTTTATTTGAACACTCTATCATTTATGTCACTAGTAATTTACTGAAGATAAACAAAACACAAAGACAAACACTACCATTTATTCAATTGTGAAAATAACTATTATTGATTTCTAAAGTGAATCTGACTGAATACATGATCTGAGGCCTACAAATGCAAAATGAAAATACCTGCAAAGGTAAAAGTGTTGACTTCAGTGATAGTAACAATTAGCATTTTTCCTTTTTCTCGTTACAGGGAGAGTTTCTTCTTGTAATCTCATAATTTAACCACATGTAATTCAACAAATTAATTCATTAGATGTAGACCGCTAACAAAAATAAATCGATTTACAAATTATGAGCTCGATTACCAATATTGAAGTTATGAACACATGTCCTTCATTGTCTCCGACTATATCAAATAAATAATATCCATGTAAACCAACTAGCCACAATCATAATAGGGCAGCAGATATATTCTGTGCAGAACATGCACTTGTGGCCATTCTATAATGTGTCAGGTTTTACAAACTTCAGTTGAATCAAGCTTAACCATTAGATATTAAAATACTTTATAGATACTTTAGCTAAACACATTATTGCATACTCTTTAGCTAGTTAGCAGCAATATTCAAAATTTTGGTGCCTTCCAAACCTCCATTACGTAGTTTGTTCCATGTACGGCATATTATCAGGTTGGTGGGAAATTTATCTCATGCACATTGATAGCTTTTAAACTAACATCCTGATCCAGTAAAACACTTATCTTTGAGGAAGAAACCAGAAAATTACTTATCAACGATCGTAACGATTACTAATGAGCAGCAAAAATGGAATTTGATAAATTATATTCCCCAGTAAAATAAAACTTCATGTATGAGATACCTATTATAAGTTAAACTGCAATAATCAAGCAATTAGTAAATACGATAAACAAAAGGGAGAAAGCATGTAATTTGAAGTGCATTTCTCATCCAGGCAATTCCATATATCCATGATCCCCACTACTAACTAAAAATAAAAATAAAAATACACAGAAATATATGTAAAAAATGAGGTTTCGCTTTTGTTAATCAAGTTGATAAGAATTGTAAATGAATGGAGCTTGCTTAGGTCTTTGGCACGATTTTCACAAGTGTCGCAGTTAGCGATAATGGGTTGCGCATGAAATTTAAATCTTGAACAATCAGAACAATTTCAGACCCTAATAATAGGAGTAAAGTAAGCATTTTAACTGACCTCAAGTTGGAAGTGCAGTTTTTTCCGACCATCGTTGGAATCATTCTTTATTTCTGCTTTGTCCATTTTTTTGCCAAACTATAAAGCATTCCTTCAACTCTTCTCAAAATGATCCATTGTAGCTATAGCCCCTACATATGTGGAAAGTAAAATGGAAATATAGTTGTAAAAAGCAAATGTAATTGTAAGCCCAAAAAATGAGGAATAAAGATGATGAGGGTTTAGCTTATGTTAAACTCTGCATTTAGGGTGAACCGGGGAGGGGGACAATTGACAAATATGTCCTTGGCATTTATCAAATGCCATAGGGACACTCTTGTAACTTCAAAAGCTTCACTCGGAGGTATTACTGTATACACACAGATGGATTTATACACTTCTTTCTTGATAAAAAAATGTCAGTGTATTCCTGTTCCAAGATTCCATGCGTTTAAGAATGAATTTTTCATGCTGAAAACAAATGTTATTGTTACTCTAAATTAAAAACAGTGCAATCAATAGTGGATGTTAAAGCAAGTAAATTACTCTATCTGAGTACTAATTTCTATAGGGATGCTTAACATGTTGCAATAACAAATTTCCCTTTATTCAGTAGTATTAAATCTGTGTGCCTAAAATTTAAAGATATGGTTTTTGGGAATCTGCATATGTAATTTTATAATCTATCCAACTACAGCTATTCAGTGTTTAATATGCCTTAATATGCACTGATTATGAATGAAAATGGACTAACCAAAATAAATGAAGTAATATAGAACTTCTCAAATTCAGCATTTGATAATAACAGTTATAATGCTGGTTGATATGATTGCAAGGAATCTGCATATGTAGTTTTATAATCTGTCCATACTGCAGCGATTCAATGTTTATTATATCTTAATATACACCGATTATGCATGAAAACATATTAACCTAAAGAAATGAAATAATAGAACTTCCCAAATCCAGCATTAGCCAATAACGATTACGATATTAGTCATCGTTTGTAAAATTAAGAACTTCCTCATAAGTGTTATTTGATTTATATTTTCCACAAAAAATTAAACAATCAACAATAAATGAATCGCTGCAGTATCTTTGAGTTATGTTTGCTCTCTTTTTTCTACTCCTTGCTAACATTTTACGTAATGATTCTATCAGAATAAGCACACATTATGATTCTCATCCTCGTTCAAAATTCAGGTTTATCATTAATTGATGCATTGGTGTCGTTTTTGCAGGAGAGTGTTGAGGCTACTGCAGAAGTCTCGAAAACATTTAATGAGAAAATCAAGAAACACTGTGATGTTACTCTGTTGTCCATGGCATATGCCGGAACTGGAAATGTGCTCAAGGTTTGTTTGGAAAATGTTGCATGGTTTGGTACTTATAATAATAGTTGTAATACCTTTGGTGTTACATTTTTTTGGTGTAAACGTGAACTACTGAAAACGTAGGGTACAACAAATAAACATTTTTACAAATTCAAACCACTCCTCTGTAAATGCTAAGTAATTATTATCAAATCTTAGTATCACTTAAAACTAGGATCTAACAAATAAACTTCCTTTACAAATGCTTTATTAATTAATAAATAATACAACTAAAAGTTAAAACGATAAAAAAAGGTTAGATACAGCAATTTAAAATTTAAAATATTAAATATTATTAAATCTTAATATCACGTAAAAATAAGATCTAACAAATAAACTTCACAAATTCTTTATTAATTAGTTAATAATACAACTAAGAAATTAAAAAAAAAGATATTCCAGTTCAAAAATAAAACTAATTACACATGATTTCAACACAGAAATATGGCCAAATGTTTGTGCAAATCATTTTCTCCTGACTGTTTCAAATGTGTACGATATGTAGAAAAACAGTTCATGTCCAAGGCGCATGCCATTATGCTTGTCATGATCAATCTGGTAGTGCATTTTTCGAGTATAAATTTTGTTGATTTGGTTACTTGCTTATTAAGTAATCATGCCTCAAAATAAAAAGTTATTGTATATATATATATATATATATATATATAATATGTATATATTTATATAATATAATAATAGTAAAGTTTGATGCGATCATCATTTGAAAAACATGATTATTATGTGTGAGTGAATCTTAGTCGTCGATATCACCAGAAGGAAAATCATTGCACATGCATTTTCCAATGATGCATATAAAAAGCAAACCGTGTGTTCTGTTTTCCAAAAAAGAAAAGAAAAAGAAGACCAATTACTAGTTAATTCTTTTACTATCAGGTTCAAAAACTTCTCGGGTATTGTGCTCCCCACCTTGATAAAGGGGAAACTCATCAAGGATGCGCAGTTCTAGGAATAGCTCTAGTTGCCATGGCTGAAGAATTGGGTCTTGAGATGGCTATCCGTTCATTGGAGCATCTACTGCAATACGGAGAGCAGAACATTAGAAGGGCTGTGCCTCTTGCTCTCGGCATTCTCTGTATATCAAATCCTAAAGTACACCATATTTCCATTCTCTTGTTTGGTTCTTTCATAATTAATTTTGCAGTTTTGATTTAACTTGAATTTTTTTGGTTACACAGGTGACAGTCATGGATACTTTAAGCAGACTGAGCCATGATGCAGATGCAGATGTTTCTATGGCTGCCATTATCTCATTGGGTTTAATAGGGTCTGGAACAAACAATGCTCGAATTGCAGGCATGTTGAGAAATCTTTCGAGCTACTACTATAAAGAAGCTGGACACCTTTTCTGTGTAAGCTTTACTTCATATTTTCTGTGTTATGATACTAGTTTATCATATCCAAAAGCAAGCCCAGAATTTTAAGTTGTTTTCAGGTAAGAATTGCTCAAGGCCTTGTACACATGGGGAAGGGGCTAATGACTCTCTCCCCCTACCACTCCGAGAGATTCCTCTTGTCGCCCACAGCGCTTTCTGGTTTAGTAACCGTGACATTCGCATGTCTGGATATGAAACATATCATTATGGGGAAGTTCCACTACATGCTTTACCTCCTTGTACTTGCCATGCAGGTCGTATAGCTATTATATACCCTCTTTTCAGTATCATGACAATTTATGAACTATGAAGTAAATAAAAAATTGGGTTTTTACTTGTTTGTTTCAGCCAAGAATGTTGATGACTGTAGATGAAAATCTGAAGCCACTTTCAGTTCCTGTAAGAGTTGGTCAAGCGGTAGATGTAGTTGGCCAGGCCGGTCGACCTAAAACCATTACTGGTTTCCAAACGCACTCCACTCCTGTACTGCTTGCTGCAGGAGATCGAGCTGAGCTTGCCACTGAAAAGTATCGAGTCTTCCTATATTTCCTTATAATCAAGTTATTATAGTCAATTTTTTCTTGCAAATATTATTGTATTATTTCTTTCAGTAAAAGATGTATCTGTACTTTGGCAGGTATATACCACTTACCTCAATACTGGAAGGATTCGTCATACTGAGGGAAAACCCTGATTATCAAGATGATCAATAGAGGAATTATTGTTACTACGGCCAAGCATGGAGAAATGATTAGGTCGAGTTGACGCTAATTGTTATTGTTTTCTGGCTTGATATTTAATGCTTCAGTGGTGTAATATCTTGGATGTTTATTTGCTTGCTTCCTGATTAATGTAGTGTTAATTTTTTAGAAACATGACAGTTGCAGCTCATTGCGAGCCATGGTTTTGAATGGTTGAGAAACCCCCTGGACGGAGCAACAGCTGCTTGTGTGTGTTGTCAGTGATGAAGAGTGAATTTCTATAAATAAGAGTAAATGGAAAAAGTTTACTGAGAAGGTAATGGCAGGGTTGGTTGTGTGCTGCTTTGTGAACTGCATGGTGGTGGTCTCAAACCTGAGAGGCGTCCATGATTTTTTATACTTCCAGCTAGGGCAGCATGTCCCAGTTTAGTAATTTGTTGAACTTCCAGTATGATTTGTACTGCATTTTTACTGTATCGTGTTAATATTTAGTTCTGTAAACTTGTTCTGTTCATGTATTCTGTGTACTTTTTCATATGCATGAATTTCCCAAGTATTTTCAGTGAATTTTTCAGACATGGTTCGCTTGTTCTGTAAACAGCATTTAGTGTATTTTCCATTTCTCCACAGAAAAGTATTGTGCGAATCTGAAGATATGCATGCAGTCGCTCAGTGTATTATGTTCATACCGTTATCCGTTTATTTTGTGCTGCTTGTAATCTGCAACATGCTACAAATTCTGTATGTTCAACGTCTCAACTGGAAACTTGAAATTTTATGTTATGTTCATCTTTTTCAATTTGCCTATGTTGGAATTTCGCAACGGGATTTGGAACAGCTGACATCATTTTATGGTTGGTCAAAAGGAAAGGAAATTTCCGTGTTAACCGCAAAACTGTAACCGCAGCGAATGTTACTTATATATAAATTTTAATGCTACCTTCTCAAATTTAGCTTTAGGCAATTCTGCACGTTCACTACTTGGCAATCATAGAAGCAAAGGAGCAGCAATACGTGCTGCAGCACTCTAATTGCACGGCTATATTGACTCAAGTTGTCAAGATTAATCATGACGTGTTGATGGAAATGTCTGATCATAGAAAGGTTCTACAAAAGGAGACAAAACTAATATTGAACGCCTTGAGAAGCTATCAAGATCGACCACCAGACAAAGCTCTTACTGTATTAGTTATAGAGGTTAAAAAAAGGCGGTATGCTAGTGCTGAGAAGTATCTAGAACAAGTTCTGCATACTGTTTTCGGTCCATCGGAATTATGATTTGGATTACATCATTTGCCTTGATGTCATTTATAGTAAGATGGTATTAGGATTGGACCGTTTGGTCATTACAGTAAAAGCGTTTTCATTTGCATGTGAAGAACAATATCGCACATTAGACAAATCAAAAAGCCTTTGCCTTAGCTTTAAACATTTCACGTGCATCACCATTGAAGGGAACGATGTTTTTTTTTTTGTTAATTGGTTTTGAAACCGAAACCACACTTTTAAAACCAAACCGCACCAATCGTTTTTGGTCCAGTTCCGGTTCCTACTTTTGAAAACCGCATCAAATCGCACCATGCTCATCCCTAGCGTTATTGATGTAGGTGGCGTCCATTTCCAATGCTTTTTTAGTTCCAGCTGCGGCAACATTTCCCTATTTTGTTGATATATCAGTTTAGTAATTTGTGGATTCCCTAGAGCAACCAACGATGTAGAACCGGTATGAGGAGTTCGTGTTTTGGTGATTGGTATGATGCGAGGAAATTACCTTGTACCTTTATGAAAGAGAAGGTCCCACTATGTCCTTGAAAACGCTCCAATTTAATTGCGGGCTGTGGTTTTTTGGATTTATCCTTGCATGATTTTGGAGCTTTGTAAATATTTTTTAGCGGACAGCAATGAATGAATTTCAAAATACCTTTTAATAATCCTAAAATTAAGAGCATTGTATTGCTATGGTACGTTAAAATTGACGCTCCAATTTAATTGCGGACTGTGGTTTTTTGGATTTATCCTTGCATGATTTTGGAGCTTTGTAAATATTTTTTAGCGGACAGCAATGAACGAATTTCAAAATACCTTTTAATAATCCTAAAATTAAGAGCATTGTATTGCTATGGTACGTTAAAACTGACGCTATAGTATCATGGATGGTGGTGGACAAGGTGATGGCATTATATGGGTGAACAAACAAGCTCTAGTTCTACAAGAATACATGGTGTGAATGTGATGATCCACCATTCGTGGTATAGTTAATTCATGTATTATTCGGATAATGGTTCATAAAGCAGTATTAAAAAAAAGCGCATATCTAACGTCGGTATATCACAACTATCTCAAATTCGAAGAAATAAAGATAATGTCAATATCGGACTGAATAAGACTAAATTTATATCATAGGAATGATCCATAAGTGGAGTACATCATTTTCCAAACAAATGAAGTTTAAATAGTACATCAAAATCATATTCAACATGCATCATGATTCCCATGGTCTCACATGTTTGTAAACCAAAAACGCCGAACAAACATAATTATAGTGACAATGGATATGGTTCTAAATCTCGCCTCCAACATGCAATTTGCTTCCTCTTAAGTCGATATACTCGAGGATGAAGAAACAAAAGAGACATCATGAATACGATCAACCATAATATTCAATGAAAAAGAATACTATAAAACTAAATGAGGCAAGAAATCCATACCATAGACTACATCTTCACATGCATTTAAATAAGTCAACACATTTCTATTATATACTAATCACCATGAAAATCAATCGCGACATAATCACTACATACTAGGTCTTAAGTCTTTTGGCAAGGCAAATACCTGCGAAGTATGGTCATCAACGTAACAACGATACTAGGGCGTTTCAACGCACCATCCACAATATATGACCGTATAGAATGCAAATCGATACATATATGTCTGCCCCTACCATTTGATTACTTAAACAACTTGGTATAAGTAAGTTGAGACACGTAATCCTTCCTATAAAGTAGTTTAAGGTCTATGACCTTTTCTACCAAGATAGGACGTAATCTAATCTTTGTCTCAATGCATCACATTTTGTGCCATCGAGAAACCATGTCTTATGTAACAAATTGTTTATAAAGAGCATATCATAAGATCATGGCCAAGGGGTAAAAGTTTACTCCATATATACAACGTTGTATGAAATTGTATATCATAAAATCATAATTGTCTGCTTCTAAAGTCGTAAGTGCAGCATGGATAAATACATTAAATGACATAAAAATAAACTTGCGCACGCAGGGATGTATGCCTATCTCGGCATAACTGTTAAATTTAAGAAAGGCAAAGATAGAAGTATACACTCTCCTTACTATTACAAAGATCACTTTAGCCTTTTATTCAAAATAATTGTGGCTACGCCTACAAAAAGTTGTGCTTTTTTATTTTATACGTACTATTTATTGTGATAATAAAAAGAAATTATGTAAAAAAAACTAACTTAGTTGCATAGGTCTAAAAGACATATTTAACAATACGTTTCATCTGAAGTCCTTCGATGTCATTCTATCCAAAATCTTTAAGCTTGTACGGTAATTATTGAATTTGAGGTCATCCAACTCTTTCAATCTTAGATGAATTATATAAAATTGCAGACTGTTTAATTATCGTACAATTTGTTTTTAAAACATGCAAAATTTCTTTTGGTTTAATTAAATTTTATGCATATCAATAATTAATTCAATCTCCTATTTACCTAATCTACCACGAAATGAAGGACATTTTTTAAGCTTAACACGATTATGAACCCCATTCACCACCATTGAACTAATATTTATAAATATTTGAAGATTCACCACCATTTAAAAACATCTGAAGTAACTTTTTTAATTTGGCTCCTTAAACACTCCAATGCGTTCACGTCGGAAGAAAATTCGCAATTTAGACCGGGATTCGATCACATCAGAATGTAGTACAATGATCACAAAACCAAATTGTTTTTCGGCACTCTACACTAATTCCATCAAATTTTTTTGTTTTGAAATATTTGCATAGTATCATACTGTTAATTAACCACTAATTTAACATAAACTTATACAAAAAACTATGCAATCATATGCACATCGTTCGTATGTTGTAAATTCATTATTGTCAGGGCCGGTCCTGGCCTAGTGCAAGCCGTGCGACCGCACAGGGCCCAATAGGTCAGGAGGCACAAAAAAAAACTGTATTATCTTTACTAGAGCTGTTTTTTCTTGTCAGGATGTGTGTACTTGATAGTAATTTATGTATGCAAAAATAGATGATTGTATGCTTTGTTGACATCAATCAATATATTAAAATGAAGATGTGGCTTGTGTGGACTTCTAGTTGACAGATTGAAAATATGGGTAAAAACTTTACGAGTTTGCTGAAACACGCAATTTCCTCAATGGATATGCACAGTAGAAAAAACACATTTTCATTATAAAAAAAAATTAAGGGCCCAAAATTTTGGGTCCGCACTAGGCCCATAAATACTCAGGGCCGGCCCTGATTATTGTTGCCAATTACAAAGTCCATATGATCAATCTTATCTTCACCGTTACATACATATTTAAGGTGCAAGGAAAAACAGTCAATGAACATAGCATTATGAGAGAGTCTGCATGAAAAAATATAACCCTACTAGGCGTAGGGCGGGGGAAAAGTTATCATTTCATGTGGCACAGCTACGCGGTTACCCAAAGAACCTCTTGCACCACTACCATGTTCGACCCCAATTTCATTTTCCCATTCAACTTTTGTACAAACCAAAGTAATCAACTTTATGTGCACATTCTGCTCCAAAATTGATAATCCCTCCTATTTCTACATCCAAATTATAAGCTTGTATCAATTCTTCATGTACTAATTTATTCTTCAACAATTTTCATTGCTAAAAATTTAAGAATTTGACTTTGCATCTTCAGGGATTCTCTCCTATTTCTACATCAGAATTATAAGCTTATACTGAAATTAGTCTCTTCTTTATAGCTAAAAATTAGGATTTTGACTTTGTAAATTTAATCTGATCAATTAGTATTTTCGGGTTTAGAGTAGTATAATTGCATCGTATGCTTTATTGCTATTATATGTAAAGATATTTTAGTCTTTAATAATTTTCTTTTAAAAGTCCGGTATATGATAAACAAATCTACGTGTAAGGTTTATTTTACCTTTCCGCATTAAATCAATGTATTGCTAAAAACATCTAAACTTTTAATTTCTAATACCATATGCTAGCCCAAAACATGGAACTGATGACTTGGTTGGAGTCAACTGCCTCTATTCTACCTTAGCGCTCTTTGTTGTATACGAGGTCCAAGTCTTCAAAGCTTTATTGGTTTTTCGATATTTCTACTCTATTTGAAAATTTTAATGTTCGAGTAGCGTGAATAACATCCAAATCATATAATTCCTTCACTCCACTTAATTTCCATCTTAGGATATCAGATTCGCATGTTTTTTATAGGTCGGAGTCTACCAGTCGGAAATAAAGTAGTCGATTTTAAATGTTGCTACAAAGCAAGAAATTGGCAAATGCGGGAGGCATGAATTTTGATCCAGAGGCTGATTTGGGAGGTGCTAAATGCAGTAAACATTTGCTCCATGCAGTAATTAAAATCTAGTGTAATGTACCATTATATCCTTTTCTTGTTTTCTGTGTAATGCAGTAAATAGATACTATCTAGATACAATTAATGATTTCCAGCGAGATAGGGCGTAACAGCATCGTCGAAGTGGAGAGGGAGAGGCCGAGGCGAGGTCGCCGTGGGGTTGCTGAGGTGAAGGAGCAGCTAATGGGGGCGTCGAGGGGGACTCTGGTGGCTTGGGGGGAAAAGCGACAGTGAAGAGGCAGTTCGAACTGCAGCAGGTCGCGATGCAAGATGGGGGCACCGGAGGTGAACTCGTGGGAGCGGAAGGCTGGTTCGGAGGCGGAGGTGAACTTGCGGTGATACGAGGAGTTGAACGGAGCTGCTCCGACAATTATCGGTGGTCCAGGGAAATAGTTGACATCCAGGGCAACGTTTGTTTGAGGCAGCAGGTCGGAATCTGATGGGGGCGCCGGAGTTGGGTGTAGTGGTGGCGTTCGAGTAGAGAGTGAGGTGCAGTTCCGTTTGGCGGAGACTACGGTGGTGATTGGTGACCACGTCGACGAGGGGAGGAGGTCAAAATGCGGTCAATGTTGGGTTTACAGGAGAAGAGGGAATCCGATTTTAAATTTGGGGAAGACGTGTGCGGTACACGTGAGAGAGGGTGAGGGTTATTTAAGGGCTAATGTGTAATTGGTGATTACTGTATGGAGCAAAAATTTACTGCATTTAGCAGTCATGGCTGATTTTAGAGAGGACATTATTATTCAATGGTCAAGATGAATTCGGGTCTATTTCTTGGCGTGTTATTAGGCCCTTTAGGGCCCGTTTGATAACCTAAATCATAAGTGCTTCTGCTACTACAATAAGTGCTTCTACTTTTGAAAAGACAAAAAATCAAAAAGTTCGTTTGGAACAATAATTACTTATAAGTCAAAAAGATAAAAAGCGAATATGGATACATATTCAAAAGAGCTTTCTAATTTTTGTGTTAGAATCTTAAAACAAAATACAAGATAATTCAAATTTTTAGAAGTATACATTAAAATAGTTAACCACAAATTAAAAAGTAATTGTCATTTTGGATTATTAATCACAAAATCTAGGAAAAATGAATCCAAACAAAATGTAGATACTCGCATGTTGTCCGCAAAGAAACAAAGTAACTAAACTCCATTTTAAGTTACAAAATCAAGCAATAAACCACACAATAGGTACAAGTTGATCTTTTACACAAATATCAATCATTATAACAGGAATATTGGAAACTTCTAAAATCATATTGAACCTAAAATGACAAATGATAAAAATGCCACCATTCTTCGCCAGATTTGTTCCCTTTGGTTGTTGAAATCTCATCTTTCTCCTAGAGTTTAATCAACTTCAGCTCAACTTTGATTGTCAAAACTATGATAATTTACAAATTACTTTTTCAGTGTTGTCTTCTTCTGAGCAAAAAAAATAAGCAACTCAATAAAATTTGCAGTGTGTAGCATGCGTTATTTATTAGTGGATCCTACTTTACAAATCTTCAACCATTCTCGTAAAATTTCCAAATTTGAGTGCACATACATGATACATGAAAGTATGCTTACTTTTGACTTCAAACTACAAAGACATTATACTATGAATTAAACATTTTGTTTATTTGATTTGATCTACATGTTCACTTGTAATAGTAGAAGGCACAAACACTTCGAGAAAACTCTCACATCGCACGCAGAGATGAGTAACAATAGTTGATCAACGGAGTATAGCCTAGCTTATGTTTGACATGTTCGATCGTCGTCGCGGAAGAAAGTTTTTTCTTCCTGTTAAAAAATAACTTAAATTCAACTTGAGTGAACTTGGCACGACCCGAACTTCCCCGGTATTCGAAGAGAATAGAAAGAACGGATTGAGTTGAGAACAAGACAAATCAGAACACAGACAGAAGAACATTTCATTGCTTATTACAATAATTCCATCAGAATACAAGAATATTTCAGAGTATGAATAAATAAAATACATTCGATGAATATCAGAGATTACAATACATTACACAGCAGCGGAAAAATAATACAAAACACAACTAAAAGGGATAAACGGATACAGAGCTTTCCGAATATCGTTCCAGCTGTAAACAAGGATTCTGTGAATATAAATCTGCAAAACCAAAACTACTAGCTACTCATGTGGAAAATAGGGGTACCCGGAGTATAGGTTAAAACAATAAACTCCAGGTCAGTCATGTGATATAACAACCCGCTCATTTAATGACAATGTATTTAAATATTTTATTTAAATATATCGTTGTTAATAGTTAATTGAACATGTATCCAAAAAGTCATATTTTGCATACGGTTGAATTAGGATTCAGGACCACTTCCATTGAGTTCGGATCATCGTTTACGACCTTTTTGACTATAAGCATCGATATGTTCAGAGATTTGGAAATTTGGCACTTTGGGTTGGATCTTGGTTGAGCTAGCCAAACTCATCATATAACCCCTCTTAGCCCCTCCTCCTTCATTCATTTTCCTCCTTCTCTTCAAAATAGAAAATGGGCTTAGGGAAAGGGAAATTAAAATTCCCTAAACCCTAGATTGATTTAGGAATCCAATTCAACATGAGTTCATATGCAAATTCAAAGAGAAGAAAGGTAATCACTCTCTCTATCTTCTGTAGCTCATCCCCTCTTCTATTTTGTGAATTCCTTTGACCTAATTCTTAGGAAATTCAATTATATGATCTTAGATTGGAGATTCTTGTGTGTTGCTTGAAGAGAGGTTGCTCTAGCTTGCTTTTGGGTTGATCCTTTGTTTCTATTGAAGAAAAGTGGGTTCTTGCTCGAATTGGAGCTTGTTCTTCATTGTTTGAAATCAAAGGTGAGTTCTTTTTGAACTCACATCTATGCCTCAAGCCATTGGCTTGTAAAAGTGTAATTTAGTATCCATTTGAGTTTGCATATGCTAGTGAATTGAGTAGGCTAGTGTAACTTAGCCGATTCATGTATTCGTGTTCCACTGAGTTGGAAAATTATGATTTGGACTGCTCATATGATCCGTTTATGTATGTTGCGAGATGTTTTGGCAGTATTGTGAAGCTCCGTTGCCGCCCCGGCATAGTTCTAAGCCTTCACAAGTCGTTTAAATCGTATTTGATTGCTTTGGTTAGAAAGTTTGCCCGTTTTGGAGTTGATAATCAAAACCATCGCTAATCTCTAGTATGAATGTTTGTGCATGCGTATTTGGGTGTTATAAGTTGTTTTGGCAAGCCCGGGAAGCCTCATATACATGTGCATAACATCATAGGCCTTTGGGCATTCGTCATATCGTTTTGAACATGTTTTCAAGGCAAATTGTGCTCTGGAACAGGTTCCAGACATCTGAATATTATAGGTCAGACGTTGACCTGCTTCAAATAATTATGAAAATCAGAAGAGAAATTCAGATGTCTAAATTATTTTATTCGGACATCTGGCCGGAATAATTCAGACGTCTGAAAGGGGGCTAAAACGAACTAAATCCTTACTATTTCTGAAAATCCCAGTTCAGACGTCTGACCTAAATGATTCAGACGTCTGAATTTGTTTTTTTGTTGTGGACCGGAGGGGACCTCGGTCCATAGTCTACCCCCATCCAGGCTCTTTCGCGGCCGGAGATCGGGCCGTTCGGACTTCGTTAGTGAACTTCAGCTTCACGAATTCACAGATTCCAGCAGCTCGATTCGTCGTCTTTGATTCTCAAGTGATTCTCCCGATGTTGATTCTTTTAGTCAATTCACATGATGTGAATTGAATAAGTGATCGTTCTAGAGCCCGTGCGCTCTATTTTGTATATCGAATTTATTCGATACTCTTGTTAATATAATTCACGCCATTAAAACGTGAATTATCGACTCGATATCCTTCGAGTCTATTCCGATGTAGTTTAAAACCTTCGGGTGCTAGTTTGGGATTTCGAATAGTTCGTTGATCGAAATTACAACCGTTATCCCTTTGATTTCTTATATGATTGTTGTAATGTGAATTACGAGTGATCGATCACCTTGGTGATCGTACTTTGACCCATGGCACCTAGTTTTGTGTCTTTGTTTCCTGTCGCTCAAAGTGATTTCTAATCGTTCCTTAACATCATTGGGTTCACTAACGAGCTATATATTTATTCGATTTATCGAATTTATATTTGATGATTTATGAATTGAATTTACATTATTGCAACGTGAATTCCCTTGATCGATTCGCTTCGGCAATCGTGCTTATGTACATTATCACGTCGGACTTATGCGAGGGTTTATATATTATTAATGGACTATGAATCCTTCTACGGATTCCAATCTATTAGTGTGTACGGATCCTCTTTACTCGATCGGGCGAGAAATTTAGTTTATTTACCTTAGTAAACTGAGGACTATGACCCCTTATATGTTTACTTCGGCGAATAACTCTTAGACTTGTACGTTCGAACACGTTGTGACGATTCTTGTTGTTTTTAGTATGAATCAACAACGGGTTTGTAAGTATTTGAGAATAACGAGTGGTTATGGGACATTTAGCTATTTTCTTATATTAACTATCTTGGTGTAATTTATACTCACCGGACTGATGCGATCCTTTGATGATTTATGTTTTGTGGTCTTCGATCGACCGAGTGGGATTTACGATTCTTGGATTTCACCTAGGGGACTTCGATCCAACTTTCTATGATCTTCTATGATTTATGATGTTTTCTAGGGATTTCACGATTATGTGTTTTCTCTCTACCGGGGTCACGACCCAGGTTCGTGGGGAGCTTCGGCTCAAACTTATGGGTTCGCTACCTAGAGATCGTATCTCATCTATGAACAGACCTACCCCCTCTTTATGATGTTTTCTAGGGATTTCACAATTTATGTGTTTTCTCTCTACCGGGGTCACGATCCGGCTTCGTGGGGAGCTTCGGCTCAAACAAATGGGTTCGCTACCTAGAGATCGTATCTCATCTATGAACAGGTCTGCCCCTTTATGATGTCTTGATGATTTATGATGACCTCGATGATTTATGATGTCTTGATGATTTATGGTGACTTTGATGATTTATGATGTCTTGATGATTTATGATGACTTTGATGATTTATGATTACTTTGACGCGAAGCGCGTCAATTTGAGAAATGATTTATGATTCATGATTTAGTTTGATGCGAAGGTCATCAATTTGATGTGTATTTGGCATTCCGTTGTCATTTCCTGTTGCGTGCTATTATTTGAATGTTGCATTCTATATTAGCTAGGAGATTATTTAGAGATATTTGTGTGCTGACATTCCATTGTCATTTCCTGATTGTGTCGACATGCCATGTTCATGTCATCCTGTGTTATATCTCTTGTTATCTCAGTTTGTTTGATAAGTACAGCTAGACTGATCCGTTTATTGTTTATTTTCTTGTAAATAATACTCGGGTCAGGCCGAGTCATTTTAGGTACTCCTTTAGGACTGCTCGCAGGATTGATCTTCCGCTTTCAGCTTGCTACTCTGTCTCTGCAGCTTTATGTACTTTGGTACCTATGACATTATCTATCGTTGTGTACATATTCTTTTGTTTAGATCATGGTACATGTACCTATTCTTTTGGGATTAGTGGATCTTTGTTGACCACTATCTTGTTTACACATTCTTGGTTTATTCATATCTATTCCTCCTTTGTGATATGATTATTCTGTGTCTGGCTATGATATATATTATTGTTGTTGTCTATTTTATACTGCCTTCCGGATTATTTATAGCCGTTGTGTAGCTGCACTATGTGTCGAATGGTCATGTCGAAATTTTAATCGGTATCAGAATTCGATGTGTATTCCTCATGTGGAGAAATCATACAATCGGTCGCTCTTCACAAACCTCATTCTCCGTTATGGTCTACGATATTTCTCTGAAACGAACTGGACGATAGTGGGTATAGAGGCGGGGCGTTACATGTGACTGGTGAGAGAACTAAAACAGTTATTATTTTGACTTTAAAGTAAATTAAGGGACCATGCCGTATAACACGGAACGAGTTTCTTCCCAAGAATAGCAGTGCATAGAACAAACAACGCAATGCTTTTTGAAAAAATGAAGCTATTATAAGACCCAGGTCCCATCACATAATGCAACGCAAGGCGAAGGATAGGGTTTTCCCTTATAATATCCAAATAATGATTGATACATTTAAAACAAATCATTTGATACTATTATAAGTGTATAGTGTCAAAACAACTTCAAATATAAATGTATCAATCATAGGCGGCATAGGTACCATCTATCTTGTCGCCAATACTAGGCTCTACAATCAAAACCGAAATGTCACGTATTGGAAATTGGATTTCCGTCATGAGTCGAGGCCAGGGATGGCTCCTCACCGCTTCGAGACACTCTAGCAAATGTCTCAGGACTACACACTCTGGGTAACCCTTGGATCTTTAGGGCCTGTCCTCCGTTACGTTTAAGGATTGGTTATCCCTAAACACACGTTCCCCGGCCCCATCGGACCTATCCATTGGCTCCGTAAAGACTGATATATCCGAGGCGCCTCGCAATCCAACAACCATATAGGTAAAATAACAACAACGTCAAGGCTAGTAAAACGCTGGAACCACCCATAGCTAGAAAGAAACGTCGTGCACTCCCTGCAGTCACGATCCCGTTTTTGACTCATATAGAGGTGTGAGGCTCGCGAATTAACACCATACACAAAGCAACGTTGTATCAAAGCCCTGCTTTGATCATCAACCACAAGACTCTGCTTTTCAACAAAAGCCTTAATCATTGCATCTCAGCATGCCACACATGCAATTCATGCCATGTGACTGATATCTATCGATATATAACCTCTGAGCTCGTACGTCTCAGAGAAGGGCGTTAAGCAAGAGAATAAATTCTCCATCACCAAACAGATATATATTTAATAGAAATCAATCAACACAGAATAAAATCCAATGTCAGAGACACAATCCATTTACAAGTCCGTTATGGGTTTGAACGAAACCGGAGGCACCTTATTCCTCATCCGTATGTCCAATACAGGAGAGAGGTCCTCGCATGTTCGTCGATCTCCAAGTACGTCTAGACGATCTCCACTTATTACCTTGTCTTGGGTATACAGCCCAATCAAAACATCAATAATCATCCAAATGATGTGAAGACCTCCGGTATTCAACCACCGTCTTCATTGTCGACTTATCGTCGAATCAGTTATTCAGAATGGATATAAACCCGACCTTTCTGAATAACTCGCGTATATAATAAACAAGTGCTATAGACACAACGTACGCCTCATTCCAATCCAGAATATTCTTTTATTTAAATATTCACATCTTTCGGGATTTGTTCCCATTAATTTTATCAAAGATAAATTCTTTAAAATTTATTCTTTAATCTTGCTTTGGATATCAATTCGAACCAAACTATGGTTTGTCCAAACTAGTCGGGATTAGCGAACCACACTGAAGTAATCATTTATTTTATTTCTCAATCCCAACCTATTCATCCCATGGAGCAAAGCTGATATTACCCTATAACTATCCCCACGGTGTTATCGATAAGTTTAATTACCATTTCCTTTCAAATCTAATTAAAGATTTAACTATCGCTCGGAGCAAAACTGGTGATACTCCACTCTCGGTCATTTCCCAAATTTGATAATTTAAATTATCAGTTTCTATTTCAATCTAATTAAAGATTCATTAAAACTCCACTTGGTTTTAATCTTCCCAAAAATCAACATTAATGATTATTTAACTTGGGAAATCATATCCTGTCTTTAAAGAACCAATGTCATTTAAAACACAGTTCGCGATAAACCCAAATCACATTCCATTAATTATGGAATCTTCACGGAAAAACAAATCAATATATAATCGATATCAATTTCCATATCCGACCAATAATACAAATGGAATAACGGCAACGCCTTTTAAATTTCATATGTATAAACAGTCTTCCTCTACATAAGTTCACTTCGATTATTATCAAATTGAATTCCATTCAATTCCAATTTGATATATATTAAATTGGAAAACTTTACTTTGTAAAATTCCCGTCAAATCTAAATAAAAAGATTTATAAATTCCAAATCACATTTCACTGTAAATCGGGTTAAAGAACGAATGTCGTTAAAAACATAGTTCACAATAAACCCAATTCACATTTCATTTTCAGTTCCAATTAAATGTTAATTAATTGGTAATTCTTCTTCAAATCTTGATTAAAATATTTATTCTATTCAAACGGTGTTTAAGAACAGTGTTATTTAAGACACCATTCACGACAAACCCAATATCAAATTCCATTATTAATCGGGTTAAAGAACAAGTGTTATTTAAAACACCGTTCACGATAAACCTAAAAATCAATTCCAATTCAATTCCAATTACATATTAATTAATTGGTATACTTCATTAAATCTAAATAAAAAGATTTAATCTTTTCTCAACTGGGTTTAAGAACAGTGTTAATGAAGACACCATTCACGATAAACCCAAATCTCATTTGATATTAAACACAAGGCTCTGAATAGAAAATATATTGACTTATATTCAATATCAAATTCTGAAATCAACAAATATCGTATTGGAATAACGATATATATATATCTTCCAAATTCCTCCACGATATCCGTATAATCACGGAATCTAATATTGAGATATTCCGAAGATAATTTCGATTCAAATCCATTCCAATTTCGGTTATTTTTAAAACCATTTCAAATCCAATTTATTTATTGTAAAAATATTGGATTTATTATTCTAGTTCATAACTAGTTCATTTCAATAAAAATATATTTTTATCTTTTCAAATATGGAAATTTTCACCCCAATTCTTTCCAAATCATTTATTATGATTTTACACAAATTATTGATATTTTTAATAATTTTATCAAGGCCCATACAGTCGATTTCCATAAACGGTTATCGAAATGCACTTACAACGACCATTTCCAAATTTGATTTGGACATAATTCCAAATCTGACCGTTAGATTTCCAATCTCTAATATTCGTTAGAAAGAACTTTTCGATACAAACCCAACGGTTCCAGTTTTAGGAGAATCCGACGGTCGAATCTCCCGTAATGTCCGTTCGAAGTCAATGGTCGAAATTCGTGAACTGCCACGGCGCGGCGCGTTCTATTCAGGCTATTATATATATGTAATATATATATATATATATATATCGTCGATTTCCATTTAAAACGTATTTTATAAATCGTTTTAAATTCATTTTCAAAACGATTTCAACTTCATATTCAATTTCAAATCAAAACTGAATATTCCATATCATCGATGATAGTATTTTCAAAACATTATATTTCAAAATCATTTCCTTTCCAATATTCATTATAAAAACGAATAAAATCGATATAAATATCATTCACGTCAAAATGACATTAATCTAATCAACACGACTTTATATGTATTTAAATATTCGTGTTTATCCCAAATCGAACATCAAAATCAGAGTTAAATCATTTTCTGAATATTATTTTAAAATATTCCTTCCTTCTAAATTGGAATCAGACACGGCCAATTACCATATAATGTGATTTATATGGTTTTCATACACACATGTATACAATAACAATCAAACACTGTAATGACCCGGATCCTTATAGGTTAATTTTAAATATTTAATATGGATTTAAATATTGGGGGGGACAATATAAATGGAATTTTATATTATGTTATTAGTTTAATAATCAATTTCGATTTAAAATCGAATATATTAAATAACAGAATACGAAAATGGATTTAGTTGAATTCAAATTTTAATTTTAATTGAAAACAGTTCAAATAATTAATATGAAATTCTATTTGAATCTATAACAATAATAATATTTATTTATTATCGAGGAAAATAAACTGTCTGAAATTAATTTATATTGATTTAAATTAATATCTCCTTCAGATGATCGAATTGGACTTCGTGACCTATCCCAGTGTGTTCGCAACAGGGGTATTACCCTAAAATCGTTAGTTGTTGGGTTCAGAAAGGGGTTTGGCACCATGGGTATTTTAAATTAAAGGATACCAGTTTAATTTAATTATAAATAGAATAAATAAAATAATATAATTCCTTCAAACCGACGTATTCCTCGTCTATAAGTAAACCACGATGTCTTTTCCCCTTCTTCTATTTTAACCTCTCGTTTAAATTGGTTCTGAACAAAACAAAAGCAAGAAATTTAAATGGCCTCGTTGTCTTCATTCATTTCCGGTGAAGTGGATTCGGATCCGTCCTTATATATATACATCTATAAAATGAATCGAGATGTTAAAATCAAAGCTTTCAAAATAAATGGCGATCCTTTTTCTCATAGCCGACGCTCCTCCAGGCTTTGCCTTTCTTCTAAATTCCTCAAATCAAAACCCGTACTACCTCGTTGTTCTGTAAAAATCGAATAAGAACTTCCGACGCCCCTTTTCTCAATCTCGAAACCAAAAGGAATTAGACATCTTGTCCTTTGAGAACCCAATAGTAGATGAAATCGAAGGAGATTCCGGTAGCAAAGAGGGGTCGCGACAGGTGTTAGGTGGTGATAGTATCAGGTTTGGATTTCTGGAAAGGGTTAGTATGGTTCAACAGTAGGGTGCTAAAGCGATTTGATTTGATCGAGATGACCAATACAAGAGGTTATGGAGTTCGAATGGGGACTGCGAGCTTGTAGAAGGCGACGCTGTATGGAGGAGTGGTGTTCGAAGTCTGAAAATCTGGGGTAGAGTTCGAATCATGGTGTGATGGCTGCAGGAGGTTGTTATGCTTGGATGTTCAACATGAATTAGGTATGATTAAATCTGAATTTAACTATTTGTTAATCTAGTTAATAACATATAGTTTATATAATGAGTAATCAACCAAAGAACTAAAACAAGGAAGAAAGGATTATACAATTAGGTAATTTAAATTTGATTAGTCATTAATTCAACTATTGATTTATTTAGTTAATAGAAGTTAATTACTTAAAATTTAATTGAAGTATTAAACAAGGATTTGCAACTTGCTGATGTTAGATCCAAATAAAGCACGATCAGTCACAACAGAATTCATTTGGGAATTTAATCTGGAATCAGAATGGATCAAATAAAGAATTCCGGTGAGTAAATCTCACCTTTTATTTAGAAATTTATTTTTATATAGTTAAAAATAATTGTCTGTGCTTGTTTGAATGCTGTTTGATTATTTTAAAATATATATTAGTTATTTAGGATATATATATATATATATATTGGGTTGATGATTGGTTGGATTCCCGCAGTCTCATTAGCGGATGCCCGTAGTTTCATAGCGGATGATTACCCTATGCACCCCACGCTATGATAGTGGATGACCTTCATACCGCGATATCCTGCCTCGAAGCAGGATGGGTATTACTATGTTGACTAACGTCTGTGGATGCAGGAAAAAACAGGTTGGAGGAATCCAACTGGATTCCTCAAAAATATATATTATCTGTTTGTTTGTTTGATATCATATATATTCATATATGATGTGTTAAAAATCAAATGATTGAAAATTGGTTGATTTGATTGTTTAAAATATCAATGGGGCTTGAATATTGATTTATAAAAATATCGAAAAGGGTATTTGAGATTTAAAAAGGGAATTCTATTTTTATAAATAGAATTTGAATTTTAAATAAAACTATAGAAAATATTAACTTGTTTTGAAGGTATATAAAACAAGTAATTGAATTTATAAACTTTGTTTATAAATTAGAAAGATGGGATTTGAATTGAATTTATAAACTCCGTTTATAAATGAAAAGATGAGATTTGAATTAAATTTATAAACTTCATTTATAAATGAAAAGATGGGATTTGAATTGAATTTATAAACTTTGTTTATAAATGAAAATATGGGATTTGAATTGAATTTATAAACTCTGTTTATAAATGAAAAGGTGGGTTTTGAATCGAATTTATAAACTTTGTTTATAAATGAAAAGATGGGATTTGAATTGAATTTATAAACTTTGTTTATAAATATATAATGGGGGATTTTAAGTGAAGTTATAAACGTCGTTTATAAATAATGCAGAGAATTCAAATAGAATTTGAATATAGAATTCAAATGGACTTTAAACTATAGAATTTGAATATAGAATTCAAATGGACTTTAATCTATAGAATTTGAATATAGAATTCAAATGGACTTTAAACTATAGAATTTGAATATAGAATTCAAATAGACTTTAAACTATAGAATTTGAAAATAGAATTCAAATGAAGTTTAAAATAGAATTGAATTGGAAGTTGAATAAGAAGTCGATAAGGAAACGAGAGTATGAGTATAATTAGAAATTGTTAATATGCAAGTTAAAATATATTTGAACATGTCATGTTCAAATATGAAGGTGAAATAGACTGAAGAGTTAAGTAACAAATTTATCTAACAAATGTAGTTAAAACAATTGGTATAGTTCAAATAGATTGGACCGGTATAAATATACAGGAGACATGTTTGGAAAAAAGTGTTAGAAGGTATATAAATAGAATGCCTGACAAAAAGGTACGTATTTAATTTCCATATGAGATTTTATGCGCCGTATCGGCTAGCCGCTTGGCTTTTCTTTTTCTTTTTGATTTGAAAAGGCCTATGTGGCAGTTTGGGGATTTTCCCGATGCTCCCGGTACAAAGGAGGTTATGGCGAATTTTTCCGGAAATTTAAGGAGTTAGAATATTTTTAAGATAATTTGATAGTTAGAAATCAACGTATCGATATATATAGAAGTCGATAAGGAAACGAACTTAGAAATAGAATAGTATAATCAAAAAGGAAGTATAAGAATAAAATCTAGTAAGAATAGAAAGAGAAAGAGTATATGTGTTTAAAGGTGAAGAATTAGTCGTACGGTATTGATTATTCGAGTAAGTAGTCATATCTGTTTTGACGTTATAAATATTATTCAGTCAATGTCTGAGAGGTAGTTATACCCCAACTTGATTGATTTCATTATTAAAAAATAAACAGTAAGATTTCAAGCTTGAAGATCAATGTTGAATAAAAGTTGGTTGAATATAGTATTTGGGTTGTCGTAACGATGTTTTACACAACATCTGTTTTAACCCAAATAAATGTAAGCTTGGAAATAGAATAATAAATATTTCTAAAGTTAGAAAATAAAGGAAGGCGATATTCGGAAATGTTTTCCAAATAGCGTAAAAGGCCAGTATGGTTATTGAAAATATTTGGTTAACAAATATTGATAAAGAAATAGAAAAGTGATTTAACTAATGGAATATTAATTAAAGGCCCAGTGATTGTTGATATGTTGAATGAACACTTGTTTTCTTCGATAGTCTAATCATCGACTATCGAAACACTTGTTTTTATTCGATAGTTAAATCACAGACTATCGAAGTTTTGACCATCGTTGTCAATATGGAGAGACCGGTTGGATTATTATCCAAAGAACCACTCCGTATTGGCAGTAGCGTTGCGAATCAGATTATATAAAGATAATCGAAGACGGAGTAGAGTGCAAGGACTTTTTCTATTAATAGAAATTGTGCCTTCAATTCATCCTGTTCCTGGGTAACTTGTATGGATGAATGTCTGACAGAGTATTTCCAGAAAGGTCACGTACATTGATTTCTTCAACCGTACCAAGAGTGGAAGCGGAGAAGGAAACTTCTTTTAGCTAACACGTAATGTACTGTTGAGGACGTCAATCGGTGATTTGTTGGATTTGACAATGTGGCATTCGAAGTAAATCTAATGTAATGAAAAGTGTAGCTTCAAGCCTCATCATCCGGTAAATGACAGAAATCGGGCAGGCAACATGGCTATGTAGGTCGCACCTATTAGGGTGTATAATCACCTGATCTAGAGTTTCATTTACTTCTAAAAATCTATTGTCGATGCTGTCCCATTCGGGAAACGGTTGCTGATCCCAACCGTTGGTGATATACATTCGATACACTCAAGCCAAATGAGTGGTCGGTCATGTGTGGCTGAGTTGCAAGATGTTCTTGTTGAACTCGGTGTATTCTCCTCTAGAGATATACCAGCGGAAGGTGGTCCCATACCTTGTCATAGTTGGAAATCCATTACCCAATACGTGCTTGCGGTTTTGATTGTATATTATATATGTGGAACGTGAGATGCAAACATTCCACTAGATTGTTATTTACTTGATTTAGACAATATTATAATATCAAAAGAGTTTTGATATAAAGATTATCGTTCCTTTCAAAGGGATTTTGAAAGATAAGTCAAGTGTTTGGATTCTCATAAGGGAAAAACCTGTTCCATGTTATACAGCGTGGTCTTATGAGATATCATTTAGTTTTCTAAAACTGTTTTAAACTGTTTACTCATACCAGTCCCATGACTGACCCGGAGTTTATTTGTTTTGTTCTACCTAAACTCTTGGGTGCCTAAATTTGTACGGGCAGTCAAGTAGTTCAGGATTTTTCAGATATATCTAAAGGAGCTTGGAGCAGGAGGCTTCAGCGTTATCTAGTTATAGTGTTTTTCCGTTGTGTTGTAAGTGTTGTACTCTGATAAGTGTATGTTATACAGTTAAGATTTTGTATTTCAAAAGTTATGATATATTATATTTTGTTCCGCTGCGATGTGAGATTCTGTGTTGTTATTTCTGTTCTTCTTCTACCTCTTTCTTCTAAAAAAAAATGTTTCGTATTTTCGTGATATTTGGGTTGGACGTATGATGTATATAGTCAATTCCGATGTTGCGGAAATTTGGGTCATTACAGTGGTATCAGAGCCAGGTTGAGCGAATACCTAGGCTTGTTGGAATGTGCTCATTAGAGATAGGATCAGTAGTATCCTAGAATGAGTTGACTGTATATATATACGAGAGAGCGTACTTGTTATTTGATATAAAAACTATTTTATATTGTGTTGACTAGTCTGTGGAGTGAATTATGAATTCTGATCGAATCGTGGGACGCCACGATGACGATAGGGGTTTATAAACACTTGAACAGAAGATTAGACACAATAATTTTTTAAAGGGTTGCGTTGATTGTTAGAATTATAAACGAATTAGATTATAAAAACTGAAATAGTTATATATATAACCAATGGAATTTGTATATGAAATCAAATATACAAATGAGATAAACTGAAATTGAATTCCAACCAGAATAAAAAAATTAAAATCCTGGGAGTTTGGAAAATATTTTTTCTGAATGGAGTTTGAAAGAAATATAGTACTGAACTCACTTCAGTGACTGGGAAATAATCCTGATGATGGTCGCAACATCATCAGTGTTCATTTTCGAGTTTCTAAGTGATGAATTGCTGCCTTAGAAAAGTTTTGATGGAAATTTGTTTGAAAGAAACAAGTTGTTTGAAAATTCAAATGTTTTGAATTTGAGTTAGATATAAATATATGTATATATTTATATTACTTCAGAGGAATTTTGAAATAGGAAATTGGAATATAGATTTCAAATAGAAGTAAAATATAAGGGAATTCAAGTATAACATTTGAACATAGAAATTTAAATAGGATTTGAATAAAGAAAATTCAAAATAGAAATTCAATATAAGAAAAATTGAAATGGAATTTGAATTCAAAGGAATTCAAATGGATTTGAATAAAGAAAAGTCAAATAGAGATTTGAATATTAGAATTCAAATGGAATTTGGTTAAATAGAGTTTCAAAGAGAATATAAAGTGGAGGTTGAATATAAGAATTCAAAGAAAATATAAAGTTTGAAATAGAATTTTAAATAAAAGGAGTTCAAATAGAATTTGAATTCAAAGGAGTTAAAATAGAATTTAAATTCAAAGAATTTAAATAGAAATTGAATAAAGGATTTCAAATGGAATTTGAAATGGGTTTTGAATAAAGGATTTCAAATAGAAATTGAAGATAAGAAATTCAAATAGAATTTGAAGATAAGAAATTGAAATAGAATTGAATAGAAGAAAATTCAAATAGAAATTGAATAGAAGGAAATAATATAGAGTTTGAATAAAGAAAGTCAAATGGAATTTGAATATTGTAAATATATAGGATTTGAATATTAGAAGTGAAATAGATCGGAAATATTATATTGAAATGGAAAAATGGATTTGATATATATTAAAAATATATCAGAATGGAGTTGAATTTATTATAAACAAATTTAAAACGTTTATATTTATAAATATAATTAAAACGAGCTCGCCGTAGCGCGGTAGTTCGTAAATTGGCGATTCGAACTTCAATTTAGTATACAGAACTCAGTTGAAGTCGGAATTCTTTGAAACAAGAATTGTCGGGACCGGTTGAACAATAGTTTTCTAATGAAAGAGAAAAATCTGGATTTCGTCGTATAAATTTTGAGTTATGTCAAAATCAAATTTTTAGAAAAGCAGCGCCAGAGCCATTATAAAACCATAACGGTTTAATTAAATAAATAAAAGGATTTTTAGGAAATAAAATCCGAATTGGCATTAGAAAAATCCGGACTGGAAATATAAAATAAATATGAACTCCAGTGAAATGAATTTTTAGACAAAAATCATATTTTAAATGGTTAAATAGAATTAACTAAATTGGAGAATGATTAGTTAAAGGAAATTTGAATCGAAATTGGGTTTTTGGATAAGTGAAAGAGATTGAGAATTTATATTCGAAATCGAATATATAACTCGAGTTGAAAATATAATTAGATCAGTTTATAATTAAGTTGACATATATTTGAATAAGTTATATTCAAATAAAAAGGGTGGAATAGGCAAAACGGTTAATTAGCAACTAGTTAATGGGAATTTGAATGATTGAAATTAAATTTAACTTAAGTAAGTTAAATGGATTGAAATGAATGAATTGAGTAAAATCAATGTGAATGAAATATGAATTGGGTGTGAATGAAGGAAAAACCAAAAGAGTTAAAAAGAAAATATATTTGTAACACAAATACAAAGGAAGTTATGTGCAAACAAATAGAATTTAAAAGGAAATATTTGTAAAACATTTACAAATAGATTAAATGGAAATATTTATTTATAGGAAATAAATAGAATGTTATAAATGAGATATTTATTTGTTAAATAAATAGAATTTAATCGAAGGAATATTTAGAAGATGAATAGAAAATGGAAATCTGTTTTTAACAGATGTTAGCCTACTTTGTGAACTAGGCAACACAAAGTCAAGAAACCAAACATTGAAGGGCATTTTTAATTAGAAGACTTCGGTTCGGATTGGAGAAGACACTACAATCTAGATTAGATGGCAGCAGCTGTTCGAATCGGGTCAAAGCAAACCATCGGTTCGGGTTGGAAAGAGTCCTCTGTTCGGATCGGTGAGCTCCTATTGAGTAAATTGGTAAGGCATATCTAATCGGATCGGAGGGCAACTAAATCTCGATTGGATCGGAAAGCCACCTGTTTGCCACGAAAATGGATCAGAGCGAAGCAGACTAGAGAAGAAGAGAGCATCGCCTCTAAGCCAATCCGGTTCGGATCGGATATCCCGATCCGAACCCCTTATCTGCGCGTCTCCGACCCGAACCCATGCTCCATGTTACTCTCCTGCAAAATCGCCTGGATATCCGGACCGGCTATGACCAGTTCCTACCCATAACGTTCGTTCCTTTGATGCGCTGTCAACATAATAGTTCATCCGAACCCGAAGATAGTGGGATGGACGACATGTGGCCCCGACCCGGATCAAGTTTCAAGCAAATTCACACCTATAAATACCCCGTCTGGAGACAAAGAGAAGGATCTTTTTTCAGCACTTTGAGAATTCAACTACCTCCATCATCCGAACTCCATTACTCCCGGAGAATCCAAATCATCTTTCATTCTTTGTTTTAGTCAATTGAGTGAATATAAGCGAGTTGTGAGTGAAATCAAGTGATTATTACATTGTATTTTCTACTGAATCAGTGAATATAGTGAAAAATAAGTGGACGTAGGCATCTCTTCGCCGAACCACTATAAATCCTGTGTGTTCATTTTTATTTTTATTTCATCTTATTTGCTTTTAATCAATTTGGGTGTTAGAACCACTTTTGGGTCTAACATTTTGGTGCTTTCACTGAGAATCCTCATCTAAATTCTTTATTTTCCGGGATCTCTTTCTACTTTTTGGACCGTTGAGTTCAAAGAAGTGAATCCTTAAGTTTCTCCGCTTTTTTATATTCGTTGAAGTGATTGTCAAAAACTCATGGCCAAAGGAAAAGGCAAGGAAGTTCAACCTTCTCGAGGAAATGGAGCTGGCGAAGATCAGCAAAATGCCGTTGTAACAAGGTCTCGGGGGCAGAGTTCAGCAGCAGGAAGAACCAATGCAGGAAATCCGAGCCGCCAGCAGGGGGAGAGCTCCAATCCGATCCGGGTAGGAGATTCTGAAGCAGTGCATTCCCCCAATCTGAACCGACCCGAGCTTCTTGCCACGCACCGATCCGACCAGGCTCCCCAGCTCCGAACCGACCCGACTTCCTACCTCCGATCCGACCCGATGCTTGGTGAAGCTGGAACCTCTACTCGAGTCCCTACGAATGCTCCAATTCCAGCCACCAGGGTTGGTGATCAGGTCAATCCATCTACGCCCATCACTCAAGGAGATTTCTCGCGCTTGCTTGACATGCTTGAGAGCACGAGGGAGGCCATGAAAATTCACGAGCGCACTAATCTCATGATGCAGGAAAATATGAGGCTCATGAGTCGGGAGATTAGTGAGCTCCGTCGACAGAGAACTCCATCACCGGTTCGTCACACACCAGTAGATCAATCTTCATCTTCCGAGGAAGAGAGGCCCCGTGAACGAAGGCCACTCGAACGACCTCAGAACGTGGAGCAGCTGACATTTGGATCTTTGGGGTCTCGCGAGGATATCGCACGAGCATTAGGAAACAATGACCCTACTCGGGGGCAAAGACTCCAGTCCCCTCCTCCCGAGATCGACCGGGAACGCAGGGAACGGAATCGAGCAGAGGCAGCTCGAAGAAGAAGGACATCTCCCGAGCAAGAGCCCAGGAGGAACTCGGATACTAGGGCCAGGGAACCTGAGCGGCCCCTAACTAATGCTGTTGTACAGGCAATGGTTCGCCAAATTATGTCCGAGAGCCGGAATTATACGAATGAAGACTATGGCATTGAGCGAAGCCATACTCCCTTCACCGACGATATCCTCGACTTCCAATTTCCCTGACGCTTTAACTTGCCACAAATGGACAAGTACAACGGAAGGACTGATCCGGGACAGCATTTGATGCGGTATTCGTGGCTCATGAATGCTGCTGCTGCCCCAGATGAAGTGAAGTGCAAAGCATTCCCAATTTACCTAGAAGATGTGGCATTGTTCTGGTTTACCCGACTTCCTCCTCGTTCGATTTCTAATTACAAGGAACTAAGCGAGCGTTTCATGAACCAGTTCCGACTACATGCCCGAAAGTCCAAGAGTGTTATTGAATTATCGAGAATCAAACAGGCACCAGGAGAATCTCTAAGGGCATATCTTGATCGTTTTAACCAAGCTGTAACTGAGGTCAGTGACCCGCATGAGCCCACTATTCTGATGGCATTGAAGGAAGGAGTCGACCCTGAATCTGAGTTTGGAGACTACCTTTCTGGGAAGACACCCTCCACAAGGGAGATATTCTACGAAAAAGCCGATATTTATTTAAGGCGAGAGGAGGCCAGGGCAAACCGAAAAAGAAAGTCTGAGACGGCTTCAAAGGAGAATGTGTAGAGTAATATCGCCGTGAAGCAGTCGGGGGAGAATTCTGGCAAGGTTGAGGTAAATGTAGGAAACAAGGGTAGAAACAGCAATACTGGAAGTGGGGGAAACAACAACAATAACCGTAATTCGAGCGGTAACAGAAGAAACAGAAATAGGGGAAGTGATCCTAACAAAAGACCCCGGTTCCAGAACTACGAGAGTTATACACCATTGAACGACACCCTGGAAAATATTTACCTGGATATGTACAATGTGTTGCAGTACAAGAGACCGCCACCTCGTGATTCGACCGAGAAAGAAATGGCGACAGGGAAATTTTGCTTGTTTCACGGAACTCATGGGCATTCGACCAATGAATGTCGGCATTTGAGGGATGTGATAGAGAAGCTGCTGCGTGAAGGAAAGTTGGATGAGTACAAGGTTGCCCCGAGGGACAGGGGGCAAGGAGAGCAGGCTCCAAAACAGATCCTACCTGCTCCCAAGCCTACATCGCAGCAGAAAGGTAAAGGAATTGTTATCAACTCCATAGTAGGCGGACCTCACCCAGCAATCCGAAGTTTCAGATCGATGGATCAATATGTGAATGCTGTCAAGCATCTAGACGTGAATGAAGGTGATGATTTGGAGGATGTCACCCCCATAAAACAACAGAAGACCATGTTTGACGACGTGGTATTTCGTAGCCGAGACAATACTGGGATACAATCGCCCACCAATGATCCGTTGGTTATTACTACCACCATTGGGCCGGCCTTGGTCCATAAGGTATTAGTAGACAATGGAAGTTCCGTTAATATTTTGTTCAAGAAGTCATTTGATCAGATGAAGCTTGAGTCCGAAGATCTGAAACCTTGTGAAGGATGGATCAGAGGCTTCAACGGGGCGACGACAGCTCCTATGGGATACATAGAGTTGCCCGTGACCCTGGGGCAAGGAGAACGTAGAAGAGTGTGAATGCTTCAGTTCGTAGTATTGGACGTGGATTCGCCTTATAACGCATTTTTGGGCAGACCTGCCCTCGCTGAATTTAGAGTTTGTATCGCCCCTTGGTGCTTGTTACTTAAGTTCCCAACCGAAGCCGGAACTGGAGTAATGAGAGGGGATCAGGTTTCCGGACGGGCCTGCTATGTGGCCGAGTTAAAGATGTTGATGAAAGGACTTAACGTTGAGAGTAAGGATGCCTCGTCTCCCTCAAAGGGGGACTCGGCATAGCAATTAGAGAGATTGACCCCGAAGGAGTTGCCCAAAGGAACGCCCGAAGACCTGGATCCCAGGAAAGACGAGGAACCAGAGACTAGGAATGCAACTCCTAATGAGGCGACGGTGGAAATTCCCATTGATAAAGCTGATCCGACAAAAGTCTTGAAGATTGGTTCTCAATTGTATCCACGTCGAGCTAAAGAACTAACGAACTTCTTGAAGGCAAACTTAGACGTGTTCGCCTGGACCCATGCTGATATGTGTGGGATATCGCCATCCATTATAAGTCACAAATTGAATGTAAATCTGAAACATCCGCCTGTGAAGCAAAAGAGACGCATGCTGGGCCCAGAGAGGTCGGCTGCTCTCAAGGAGGAAGTAGAGAAGTTGAAGCAGAATGGATTTATTCGAGATTCGACATATCCCGACTGGATATCGAATCCCGTCTTAGTAAAGAAGCCAAACGGAAAATGGCGGACTTGCATTGATTTTTCAGATTTAAATAAAGCTTGCCCGAAAGATAGTTTCCCACTTCCCAGGATTGACCAGCTTGTAGATTCGACAGCAGGTCATGAACTTCTCTCTTTCATGGACGCATATTCTGGATACAACCAAATTCCTATGCATGTACCAGACCAAGAGCATACGAGCTTCATTACGAATTTGGGGTTATATTGTTATGTTGTAATGCCATTCGGACTAAAAACGCTGGAGCTACTTATCAGCGATTGGTAAATAGAATGTTTTATGATCAAATAGGGAAAACTATGGAAGTTTATGTGGATGATATGCTTGTCAAATCAAAACAGTCTTCCAGCCATACGCAAGACTTAGCGGAAATGTTTGGTATCTTGCAAAAGTACCGGATGAAATTGAATCCTCTGAAATGCTCATTTGGAGTGGCATCGGGAAAGTTCCTTGGCTTCATTGTGAGTTCCCGAGGAATTGAAATCAACCCTAGCCAGATAACAGCGATTAGAAACATCGAAGAACCGAGGAGAATTAAAGATGTCCAAAGTCTGGCAGGGAAAGTAGCGGCGCTTAGTAGATTCATCTCCAAAGCCACAGATAAATGTGTTCCGTTTTTTGATTTGATAAAAAGGGGAAAGAAGAACTTCCAGTGGACTCCGGATTGTGTTGAGGCCTTTCAAAATCTGTTAGAACTGCTAGAGAAACCACCGATTTTGTCAAAGCCCGTAGATCACGAAGAATTATTTGTTTATTTGGCAGTCTCGGCTCATGCTGTCAGCACGGCTCTGGTTCGAGAAGAAGACAAAGTACAAAGGCCGGTGTATTATGTAAGTAAGAAATTAGCAGCGGCAGAGCGCAATTACCCAAAAATTGAGAAGCTCGCTTATAGCCTCCTGATCGCATCTCGAAAACTTCGTCACTATTTCCAAGCCCATCCAATAACCATATACACCGACCAGCCCTTAAGGCAGGTATTGCAGAGACCCGAAGCATCGGGAAGGTTGATCAAATGGAACATAGAACTAAGTCAGTTTGATTTGAATTTTCAACCACGAAAGTCAATCAGGGGGCAAGCTCTAGCAGACTTTATTGCGGAATTCACCATTCCAGAGGAGGAAATAATCAATGACCGAGTGGTTAAATCCGAGGATGAGCTAGAGATGAATCCGTGGAAATTATACACAGATGGAGCTAAGAATGACCGAAGGTCCGGAGCTGGAATTGTCTTGGTCACTCCCGAGGGACGGTCGTTATATTACGCCCTGCGATTAGAATTTTCGGCAACTAACAATGACTCTGAATATGAAGCCCTGATTGCCGGGCTGAAACTTGCTAAAGACCTTGGAGTAAAAATGTTAGACATATTCTGTGACTCTAAAATTGTTGTTTTCCAAGTGCGAGAGGAATTTGTGGCTCGAGGACCTCGACTTATCGCTTACCTTAAGAAAGTGAGAGAGCTATTGAATAGCTTAGAGCGGTACAACATAACACATATTCCCAGAGTTGAAAACCAGAAAGCGGATAGACTGGCAAAGCTGGCTAGTTCCGACAATCCAGAAGAGACTGAAGTAATTCCAATTGAAACATTGGAGTCGCCAAGCTTTGAGTCAATGGAAATTGAATTCGCTTTTGAAGCGGAACCAGAGAAGGAGTCATGGATGACTCCAATTAAGAATTTCCTTAAGAATGGGACACTCCCATCGAAGAAGAGTGAGAAAAGAGCTGTAGTTCGCAAAGCTACTAGATATGTCATACAAGATGATACTCTCTATAGACAAGGATTTTCTATGCCCCTATTACGATGTATAGCACACGACGACATCAAGCGTGTACTAAGAGAAGTACACGAAGGTGAGTGTGGAGATCATACAGGAGGTCAAACTTTAGCAAAGAAAATATTGCGGTACGGATACTTCTGGCCTACGATCAACAAAGATGCAGCTGATTATTCACGACGCTGCGATAAGTGCTAGAGATTCGCCAAAATCCCCAGGGCACCGTCAACCCAGCTTAAATCGATGGTGAGTCCTTGGCCATTTGCCACATGGGGAATTGATATCATTGGAGTTTTACCAATTGCTAAAGGAGGAGCTAAGTATGCAATAGTAGCCGTGGACTATTTTACGAAGTGGGTGGAAGCTGAACCCTTGACTAAGATCACAACGAGAAAGGTGATAAGTTTTGTGGTCAGAAATATTATATGCCGATTTGGGATCCCAAGGACGATTATTACTGACAACGGGACCCAATTTGATAGCACTGAATTCAGAAATTTTTGCCAGAAGTATAAGATAGACAAACGATATACTGCAGTTGCCTATCCGCAATCGAATGGGCAAGTAGAGGCAATAAACAAGGTAATAAAATCCATCCTCAAGAAACGATTAGAGCGTGCAAAGGCAAAGTGGGTTGACGAATTGCCCCTAGCTTTGTGGGCATATCGAACAACATTTAAAACGGCCACCGGTCATACCCCTTTCTCTCTCTCCTTTGGCTCAGAAGCTGTAATTCCAGTTGAACTAGAAGTTCCTTCCCACAGGGTGACATATTATGACCCGATGACAAATCGGGCACTTTTACTTGAGTCTCTTGATGAAGTTGAAGAGAAAAGGGACGAAGCAGATTTGCGTGCAGCAAGACATCGGCGTCAGATGGCACGCTATTACGACAAAAAAGTTCGCCTCAGGACTTTTGAACCAGGAGATTTGGTGCTAAAGAGAGTCTTTCCATCCCTTCCTCACCTTGGTCCGAAATGGGAAGGACCCTTTGTCATTCAACGGAAACTTGAAAAAGGAACCTTCAAGTTAACGACCGTGGATGGCGAAGAAGTCCCCAGAACATGGAATGCCCAACACTTAATCCGATATTTGGATTAAAAACACTGTACTTTGTGTTATTTTTCTTATGAACTCTGTAATAAGGCACGCCTTGCCTTGGGAAAATCTGATGATATGAATAAAGGACTATAAAGTGGATGTAGGCTACGACTTAGCTGAACCACTATAAAAATATTGTGTGTTATTTACTTTTATGCGTTTACATTCATCAGTTATTCTGTTGTGATTATAAAATACAGGATAACTCAGAGCCTAAAAAGGTTGAAAACAGTTTAGATATAAAAAGAAGCACAACGATTATTTGTGCAATAAGACATAAAAAGAATGAGAAAACGACATTCTTAACTCTAACTCTCCAGAGAAAGAGAGAGAGTATAAAAGCGTCTCTGACTGAGCGCTGAAAAAGAAATTCTCTTCCTAACTCTAACTCTCCAGAGAAAGAGAGAGAGTATAAAAGCGTCTCCGACTGAGCGCTGAAAAAGAGATTCTCCTCCTAACTCTAACTTTCCAGAGAGAAAGAGAGTATAAAGGCGTCTCCGACTGAGCGCCGAGAAAGAAATCTTTCCCCGTTGAACGACCGGGGAATAAACAGATGACTGAACTTGAACTCTAACTCTCAAGAGAAAGAGGGAGAGTATAAAAGAAATGCCAGAAAAAACGACAGGTACTGACGACACAGGAAGTGCTATCCCGTCAAAGAATTGGGGGCATTCAGATTGCTTGGTTAAGCATTGAATAACTTGTGGAAATTGACTGGAGACACATATGCATACACATATTTCCCCCTCCACAATTTCGTTTCACAACTGTAGACATGCATAACTACTAACAAACAAACATTGCAAAAAGTGAATTATTTTTATTTACAGATGAATGAATTTGTACAGGGAAATAGCTAGAAAAGAAAGTGCAGGAGCTGCTTTTGTAGCAGCAATTATTGGTTCACAAAAATGCTAAAAAGATACAGGACAATCCACTATTTAGATTAGGAATGAGCCTTGGATTTCTTGGCGGCTTTCTCCGCATCCTTTGCTTCTTTCTCGGCTTCGGTCAAGATTCGCTTCGATTTCTTTTTTCCTGAAGATGCGGTACTGGAGCCAGTAGACTTCTTCCCAGAGGGCGGGGCACTGGAATCAAGAGAAGATTTTTTAGCAAGTTCTTCTGTAATAGATCTAGTTGAGAGCTTAACAACTAACCTTGAACCCGCATCCACAACTGCGAGGGGTTTGAGGACCTCAGGGTCTAGTTCTTCGGCCTTTAATTGCAAGCGCTTGTCCTGATCAGCCTTCATGGCAGCCAAGGTAACGTCATCAGCGCTTTTCGACTCCCCAGTTATTGCAACTTCCGGTTCCTCTTCATGCCCCCTGTCTCCTCCGTCGTCCTTTAAAGCTGCTATCATTTATTCATCATGGGGAGTGGTGACCTTAGTTGGCTCACTTCCTTCCCCCAAGTCTATAGAAGCAGCCTTGTCTTCCCCTTCTTTGGCCCTATCAGCGGGCTTTGTCCCAGCGACAGCTCCTTGAGCTACATCTGTCTTTTCAGATGATTCAACACCTACAGAATGAGAAGCAACGGTTATCAACTCAGGCGAAAACAAAGGGTCTCTCATCGATTGTTCAATCAAGTGGCGAAAAGTAGAAATAGCTTTGGCAAATTGAGGAGAAAAGATAGCGATACCTTCCGAAGACTTATCAGCGGGGGTGACCGCTACCTCTGGGGTTAGTTCAGGAATAGGGGATAGCAGGGTTGTTCGAGGAATTCCCGGATTTTCGGGATCATACCCTTCTACTTCGGAGGTTGCAGGGGCAGAAGAAGAGGAACCAGCTTTGAGAATAGTTTTTTGTTTAGACTTCCGTCTCTCTTCTTCCATGGCCTCAGCAATGAGGCGGCGCCCTTCAGCTAGACGCTCTGGTTCATCATCTCTCAAGTATTTCTCCATCAGTTTATCTTCATCAAGAGAATCGACCTTAAGTTCTTCTTTTTCCCACTCAACGATTTGATTCCATACTTGAACCAGAGTGGATGGATAGTCCTCGATCCAAGAAATGTTTCGACGACGAATAATGTGTGCGAAGAATTCAATCATTAGCTCGCCGAAGCCCTGAATATCAGCCTCTGCCTCTGATAGTTGGTTGCGGGCATCCTCCGCAGATTTAATAGCACACTCCACATTGCCCTCGGCCAGAGCAGCCCTGTTCTCTGCCTCCAACAACTTTGAAGCCAAGTCAGCGTTCTTCTTTTCTAATTCAGCACTCCTCTTTGCTAACTCGGCATTTTTCCGCTCAAGCTCAGCATAAGCAATGCGTGTCTTAGCAGCTTCTGACTTGGCCTCGTCAGCTTGCTTTTTTAATTCAGAACGCTCCTGAGTATGAGATTCAAGCAAATCGTGATAACGTTTTTGCATGTCCTCAAATTGTTGTTTGAAATTAGAAGCGTCCCTTTGAGCGACCGCTAGCTGAGCTTGAGTGTCTTCCAAATCTTTTCCTAGAGCTTTTAAGGCCTTAGTATCCTCCTCCGCGGTCTTTTGCATTGAATCAGTATTTGTGATTAGAGTGCGGATGATTTTAGAAAGATTGCGCGAATATTTGAACATCTCAGTATATTGTTTTTGCACCGCATCAATCTTTGCTTTGGCCTCATCTGCCCAATTAGACGAAATAGGTTCAAGGGCAGGTAAAAAAGTCAGAGTTTCGAAGTAGTGTTCGGGAAATTGCTCTTTCAAATATGCCCGTTTTATTGCAGTTCCCGCTTCTGGTGGGGGAGGAGCGAGGATTGTCAATTCGGTGTCCCTTCCTGAAGAGGATTCTGTAGTCTCTTTGTCTATCCTAGGCCGTTTAGTAGCAGGGACCTTTTGCTTACTTCGAGACCCGGTTTCCTTTGGAGGACTTTTCTCTCTACTGCGTTTCTCATAGGAAGGGGAGGAGTCTTTGGATTGTGGTATGTCCTCCTCCCTACGGCTTTGATAGCTTTTATATTTCTCTTGTTCAGATCGGACTGGTGAGCGGGAACGTGAGGGTCGAGAACGATAGGGATCATAAGGTCTTCTCTCCTCCCTACCACGATCATCCCGACGATCATACTCGACATCCTGAGGAGGATTGGACATGCTGCGACGAAGTTTTCTTATATCGTAGTAGGATCGAGACATTGTACCTGCACGATAAAATAAACGAAGTTTAGAATTAGTGGATTCATGGAGAAAGAAGTGCAATGAATGCTAATGCTGTGGTGTAAAGTGTATCCTAAGTGGTGTGTTTCCCCCCAACCAACCCGAGTCTGAAGCTAGACTAGTGCGGGCAGGCTCTTTGGCCTTAGCGGGAGTGGTTTCTTCACAAGAGGTGAAAACTAAAGGATCCTTCCTGAAATCCTCTGAAGTATATATAGTCTCAGGTAAGGGGAGATCCCCCAAACCCTGAAATATATGCTCATCGGTACTAGGAACATCCCCTTCGGAAGCATGAAGTGGCGACTCTTGGGAAGATTTTGACTTGTCTAGAGAAGTAGTTTCCTCGGGGGCAATATACCCTTCACGATGCTTTTCGGCCAGATTAGCCAATTCATCATCTTGTGTGGAAGAGGGAGAAGGTGAAGTTTGAAGAGGAGCTGTAGGAATTCCCGAGCCTTCTCCTGTCTCTGGAACTATCTCCACTGGAGGAATGTATGCGTAAGGGACCGTCCCATGGCCGATGCTACGAAAAACGGATAGCAGCCCATGAAAGTGAAGGTATTCATCGTTAAGGACCTCGTCGATAGTCAAGAATTTTTGATCGCCATTAAGAAGTCGGTGCATCCGATCAAAGAACACCTGATCTGATATCTGTTTGGGATTGTCGACTGCAAACAAAAAGGAAAACAGGTCAGGGTGATGATTCAAGTGTACAGAGTCCGGGTTCAGAAAATCAACGCTTTACTTGATTTTGTCCATCTCCTAGCGCATCCAGACTGTTGCTTTATGTAGAACCATTCTAGTCTGGAATCCCCAGCTTTACTGCTAAATGGTGCAGAGATTATCTTCCTTTTTGGGACTGATTCAAAGTAGCAGAAGGATGGAGTCTCTCGAGTCCGATGCTTGAAATTATAAAAGAAATGAACGTCATCGAACGTGAGTTCTATGCCTAGGATTTCACGATATGCTATGTACAAGGTGTGCAAATAGGCATATGAATTGGGATGCAACTGCATGGGGGCAATCCGCATTTGTCTTAAGAAATCAACGATGAAAGGAGAAAATGGAGGAATGGCGCCGACCATGCACATCAATCGAGTGACCGTCATGTATCCTTCTGGAGGGTTGTGGGGACAGTCAGAGCGTGAGGGCACTAGGGTGTCCCTTTTCATTATTCCATATTTTAGGCAAATTCGGATAAGTCGATCGTTGTCAATTGTTGATTCAACGGAGTCCGAGGGTGATTCCAATATGATGGCTGATTCAAATTCATCGGGTGCTCGATTGTCACCAATCCCTCCTTCCTCCTCAAAACCCAGAGAAACTTCATTCTCTGAAGACACCTCGTCGCTTTCCCGATGTCCAACCCCGTAATCTGGACCCTCGCTGTCCCATTCTGGATCAGATGAAGAAGATATATCCTCAAGAGTGATTTTGTTAGAAGTTTCCGGAGCTTCTATCCTCTCAGCTAGACGGGAAGAGCGTCTGGGCCTCATTGTCATAGAACTATTGAAGAAGCAATAGCACGGATTAGAGTAAATCATCCCGTGCCCCCCTGTGCATATGTGTGAGCTAAAGTGTGTGTGGTGTGCGCAAAACATGAGAAGAAAAACACTTAAAAGCATAATGCGAAGTTCTAACGGAGCGGCGATGTTCAGAATAAATCTTGATGATCATTTACGTTCATAAGGCACTACCCTAACTGTTCATTAAGTTGAAGATTATGTCAAGCATTGATTAACCCTGGTTGGATAAAGTCTTGTGCTTTGAGTCGGAATATGCATATCATTCAGTTCGGGTAGGGTGTGTTTATTGTTGGGTTCGGATCGGACGTGCATAAAGCTGGGATCGGCTCGGGTCTGCATATGGTTTGGTTCGGAGAAAACGTTCGTATTTGGCAGTTTAAAACCGGATCGGAATAAGCATTCGGAGCGGTTCAGCAAACGAAAGGATCCATACGTCCTTTTCCTTTCTCTATCTTTTCCTCTAGTCGTTCCGACCCGATCCTAACATATGAACTTGTCCTCCCCTCCGCTGCTTCAGCACTTCCTTACCCGAACCGAACCCAGTTCCTATTCTCCCCTTTCTCGTCTTCAAATTTCACTAGACCCAAATGAAGTTAAGCGTTTATATGCTTGAATGTTTAACGCTGGATCCCAATGACCCCCGTTGCTACCTCGAGACGGCGAAGACGCCATCAACGACGATGATAAACGGTGGAGGAGATCCAGGCGTCGGAGTTCAACAAATACCACACTCCAATCGCTCGACTTAACCGCAAATTCTAGCTAAAGTTAGTTATTACATAAATAATCAGAAGATTCAAAATACCTAGATGTTTTTATTCGAAGATTGAAACGAGAAGTTTTAGAGTTTTAGGAATTTTTAGGAAATAAGGTTTCGGTATAAAGCTGGGAGTAAAAGAAAGGTAGAAGAGTTTAAGTGAGTGAGTTTATATAAGACTTGAGATGGCTCTTTGTATTCCCCGTATTTCACTCCGTTCGGACCGAGTCCAAGCCAGCCCACATCATCTGGCCCATCAACCCAGTGCAAAGCGAAACGGGAAGAAAAGGTGCTCGGGTCGGACACCGAACCGGGTAGAAATCTGTGCATTCCTTTAGCATTCGAATTGGATTTAAAAGAAAAACTAGGAAGGAACATACCTGAGAAGAATACTATATGTTGAGAAGGACTTCTGGACTTGACTCAAAAATGAAGAAAATGAATCAAGTGTTTCACGACATATATATAAGCAATAAGAGACATGTCTTCATGAAGCAACGCATCTTCACAAACGAACAGAAGTGACTTTCTGACTGTTCTAATTCAAGGACTAGCATTTCAAACGACATCAAAGCACGCTTCGTATACAACAGAAGCATCCTTTGAGGGGGCAAAATGTTAGCCTACTTTGTGAACTAGGCAACACAAAGTCAAGAAACCAAACATTGAAGGGCATTTTTAATTAGAAGACTTCGGTTCGGATTGGAGAAGACACTACAATCTAGATTAGATGGCAGCAGCTGTTCGGATCGGGTCAAAGCAAACCATCGGTTCGGGTCGGAAAGAGTCCTCTGTTCGGATCGGTGAGCTCCTATTGAGTAAATTGGTAAGGCATATCTAATCGGATCGGAGGGCAACTAAATCTCGATTGGATCGGAAAGCCACCTGTTTGCCACGAAAATGGATCAAAGCGAAGCAGACTAGAGAAGAAGAGAGCATCGCATCTAAGCCAATCCGGTTCGGATCGGATATCCCGATCCGAACCCCTTATCTGCGCGTCTCCGACCCGAACCCATGCTCCATGTTACTCTCCTGCAAAATCGCCTGGATATCCGGACCGGATATGACCAGTTCCTACCCATAACGTTCGTTCCTTTGATGCGCTGTCAACATAATAGTTCATCCGAACCCGAAGATAGTGGGATGGACGACATGTGGCCCCGACCCGGATCAAGTTTCAAGCAAATTCACACCTATAAATACCCCGTCTGGAGACAAAGAGAAGGATCTTTTTTCAGCACTTTGAGAATTCAACTACCTCCATCATCCGAACTCCATTACTCCCGGAGAATCCAAATCATCTTTCATTCTTTGTTTTAGTCAATTGAGTGAATATAAGCGAGTTGTGAGTGAAATCAAGTGATTATTACATTGTATTTTCTACTAAATCAGTGAATATAGTGAAAAATAAGTGGACGTAGGCATCTCTTCGCCGAACCACTATAAATCCTGTGTGTTCATTTTTATTTTTATTTCATCTTATTTGCTTTTAATCAATTTGGGTGTTAGAACCACTTTTGGGTCTAACAACAGATAAATAGAAAGGATAAATTTATAAAAAAAAACAGTTTATAAATTAAATTAAATATTTATCATTTGATAAATGGAATATATAAGTCTGAACTTATATAGAGAAGAGATATTAGTTTTTAACACCGATAGTTTTAAATAGAAGGGGTACACAACACTTGTATAAGTGAAGTAACGTTATTAAAGATAACATTTATAAAGTGAAGAACCGTTACCAAAACTAAATCTTTATAAATGAATAAACGTTATCAAATAGGAGTTATTCGAATAGGAGAAGTCGATTAGAGTTAGAAATAATCGATTAGAGTTAGAATAAATCGATTAGAGTAAGAATTAACCAGTTAGAGTTAATCAGTTAGGGTTAATCCGTAGAGTTAGTTGAATATTTGTTATTCAATTAGAATTTATCGAATATTTGTTATTCAAATTAAGAGTTAACCAGATAGAGTTAATTGAACATAGTTAATCGAATTAGGATTTAATTGAATGTTAGTTATTCAATTAAAGTTGATCGAATATAGTTATTGAAATAGAATTAGTCAAACAAAGTTACTCAGGATAAGTTGCCATTTCGTATGACTGCTAGCGTAATTCGCAGGGCTGCAGATAGCCTAGGGCGGTCCGATGTTTCCTGAGGGAATCAGGCGTAACCATTGTGATCGCTGCGATCTAGAGTCAAGCGAATGGGGTTAATCGAATAGAGTTAAAAGGAGTTGATCGAAAAAAAAGTTTATTCGAATAGAGTTAAAGGAGTTATCGAATATAGCTTATTCGGAAGGAGTTAAGTGAAAAGAGCAAATCAGATACAGTTAATTGATAAGAGTAAATTGAATAGAGTAAATCGAATATAGTTTATTCGAAGAAAGGTTTTCGAATCTAGTTATTCGAAAGATAGATTATCGAATATAGTTATTCGAAGGGAGGAGTTATCGAATAAGGATTTATTCGAAAGAGAGTTACGTATTGAAGTTTGAAATGTTGAGTATCAAGATAAATGGGTTTGTAGCACTTTTTCTACCTTAGCAATTTCGAGGACGAAATTATTATAAGTGGGGAAGATTGTAATGACCCGGATCCTTATGGGTTAATTTTAAATATTTAATATGGATTTAAATAATGGGGGGGATAATATAAATGGAATTTTATATTATTTTATTAGTTTAATAATCAATTTCGATTTAAAATCGAATATATTAAATAACAGAATACGAAAATGGATTTAGTTGAATTCAAATTTTAATTTGAATTGAAAACAGTTCAAATAATTAATATGAAATTCTATTTGAATTTATAACGATAATAATATTTATTTATTATCGAGGAGAATAAATTGTCTGAAATTAATTTATATTGATTTAAATTAATATCTCCTTCAGATGATCGAATTGGACTTCGTGACCTATCCCAGTGTGTTCGCAACAGGGGTATTACCCTAAAATCGTCAGTTGTTGGGTTCAGAAAGGGGTTTGGCACCATGGGTATTTTAAATTAAAGGACACCAGTTTAATTTAATTATAAATAGAATAAATAAAATAATATAATTCCTTCAAACCGACGTATTCCTCGTCTATAAGTAAACCACGATGTCTTTTTCCCCTTCTTCTATTTAACCTCTCGTTTAAATTGGTTTTGAACAAAACAAAAGCAAGAAATTTAAATGGCCTCGTTGTCTTCATTCATTTCCAGTGAAGTGGATTCGGATCCGTCCTTATATATATACATCTATAAAATGAATCGAGATGTTAAAATAAAAGCTTTCAAAATAAATGGCGATCCTTTTTCTCATAGCCGACGCTCCTCTAGGCTATGCCTTTCTTCTAAATTCCTCAAATCAAAACCCGTACTACCTCGTTGTTCTGTAAAAATCGAATAAGAACTTCCGACGCCCCTTTTCTCAATCTCGAAACCAAAAGGAATTAGACACCTTGTCCTTTGAGAACCCAATAGTAGATGAAATCGAAGGAGATTCCGGTAGCAAAGAGGGGTCGCGACAGGTGTTAGGTGGTGATAGTATCGGGTTTGGATTTCTGGAAAGGGTTAGTGCGGTTCAACGGTAGGGTGCTAAAGCGATTTGATTTGATCGAGATGACCAATACAAGAGGTTCTGGAGTTCGAATGGGGATTGCGAGCTTGTAGAAGGCGACGCTGTATGGAGGAGTGGTGTTCGAAGTCTGAAAATCTGGGGTAGAGTTCGAATCATGGTGTGATGGCTGCAGGAGGTTGTTATGCTTGGATGTTCAACATGCATTAGGTATGATTAAATCTGAATTTAACTATTTGTTAATCTAGTTAATAACATATAGTTTATATAATGAGTAATCAACCAAAGAACTAAAACAGGGAAGAAAGGATTATACAATTAGGTAATTTAAATTTGATTAGTCATTAATTCAACTATTGATTTATTTAGTTAATAGAAGTTAATTACTTAAAATTTAATTGAAGTATTAAACAAGGATTTGCAACTTGCTGATGTTAGATCCAAATAAATCATGATCAGTCACAACGGAATTCATTTGCGAATTTAATCTGGAATCAGAATGGATCAAATAAAGAATTCCGGTGAGTAAATCTCACCTATTATTCAGAAATTTATTTTTATATAGTTAAAAATAATTGTCTGTGCTTGTTTGAATGTTGTCTGATTGTTTTAAAATATATATTAGTTATTTAGGATATATATATATATTGGGTTGATGATTGGTTGGATTCCCGCAGTCTCATTAGCGGATGCCCGCAGTTTCATAGCGGATGATTACCCTATGCGCCCTACGCTATGATAGTGGATGACCTTCATACCGCGATATCCTGCCTCGAAGCAAGATGGGTATTACTATGTTGACTAACGTCTGTGGATGCAGGAAAAAACAGGTTGGAGGAATCCAACTGGATTCCTCAAAAATATATATTATCTGTTTGTTTGTTTGATATCATATATATTCATATATGATGTGTTAAAAATCAAATGATTGAAAATTGGTTGATTTGATTGTTTAAAATATCAATGGGGCTTGAATATTGATTTATAAAAATATCGAAAAGGGTATTTGAGATTTAAAAAGTGAATTCTATTTTTATAAATAGAATTTGAATTTTAAATAAACTATAGAAAATATTAACTTGTTTTGAAGGTATATAAAACAAGTAATTGAATTTATAAACTTTGTTTATAAGTTAAAAAGATGGGATTTGAATTGAATTTATAAACTTCGTTTATAAATGAAAAGATGGGATTTGAATTGAATTTATAAACTTCGTTTATAAATGAAAAGATGGGATTTGAATTGAATTTATAAACTTCGTTTATAAATGAAAAGATGGGATTTGAATTGAATTTATAAACTCTGTTTATAAATGAAAAGGTGGGATTTGAATTGAATTTATAAACTCTGTTTATAAATGAAAAGGTGGGTTTTGAATTGAATTTATAAACTTTGTTTATAAATATATAATGGGGGATTTTAAGTGAAGTTATAAATGTCGTTTATAAATAATGCAGAGAATTCAAATAGAATTTGAATATAGAATTCAAATGGACTTTAAACTATAGAATTTGAATATAGAATTCAAATGGACTTTAAACTATAGAATTTGAATATAGAATTCAAATGGACTTTAAACTATAGAATTTGAATATAGAATTCAAATGGACTTTAAACTATAGAATTTGAAAATAGAATTCAAATGAAGTTTAAATAAAGAGAATTCAAATAGAATTGAATTGGAATTTGAATAAGAAGTCGATAAGGAAACGAGAGTATGAGTATAATTAGAATTTGTTAATATGCAAGTTAAAATATATTTGAACATGTCATGTTCAAATATGAAGGTGAAATAGACTGAAGAGTTAAGTAACAAATTTATCTAACAAATTTAGTTAAAACGATTGGTATAGTTCAAATAGATTGGACAGGTATAAATATACAGGAGACATGTTTGGAATAAAGTGTTAGAAGGTATATAAATAGAATGCCCGACAAAAAGGTACGTATTTAATTTCCATATGAGATTTTATGCGCCGTATCGGCTAGCCGCTTGGCTTTTCTTTTTCTTTTTGATTGGAAAAGGCCTGTGTGGCAGTTTGGGGATTTTCCCGATGCTCCCGGTACAAAGGAGGTTATGGCGATTTTTTCCGGAAATTTAAGGAGTTAGAATATTTTTAAGATAATTTGATAGTTAGAAATCAACGTATCGATATATATAGAAGTCGATAAGGAAACGAACTTAGAAATAGAATAGTATAATCAAAAAGGAAGTATAAGAATAAAATCTAGTAAGAATAGAAAGAGAAAGAGTATATGTGTTTAAAGGTGAAGAATTAGTCGTATGGTATTGATTATTCGAGTAAGTAGTCATATCTGTTTTGACGTTATAAATATTATTCAGTCAAGGTCTGAGAGGTAGTTATACCCCAACTTGATTGATTTCATTATTAACAAATAAACAGTAAGATTTCAGGCTTGAAGATCAATGTTGAATAAAAGTTGGTTGAATATAGTATTTGGGTTGTCGTAACGATGTTTTACACAAATATTGATAAAGAAATAGAAAAGTGATTTAATTAATGGAATATTAATTAAAGGCCCTGTGATTGTTGATATGTTGAATGAACACTTGTTTTCTTCGATAGTTAAATCATCGACTATCGAAACACTTGTTTTTATTCGATAGTTAAATCACAGACTATCGAAGTTTTGACCATCGTTGTCAATATGGAGAGACCGGTTGGATTATTATCCAAAGAACCACTCCGTATTGGCAGTAGCGTTGCGAATCAGATTATATAAAGATAATCGAAGACGGAGTAGAGTGCAAGGACTTTTTCTATTAATAGAAATTGTGCCTTCAATTCATCCTGTTCCTGGGTAACTTGTATGGATGAATGTCTGACAGAGTATTTCCAGAAAGGTCACGTACATTGATTTCTTCAACCGTACCAAGAGTGGAAGCGGAGAAGGAAACTTCTTTTAGCTAACACGTAATGTACTGTTGAGGACGTCAATCGGTGATTTGTTGGATTTGACAATGTGGCATTCGAAGTAAATCTAATGTAATGAAAAGTGTAGCATCAAGCCTCATCATCCGGTAAATGACAGAAATCGGGCAGGCAACATGGCTATGTAGGTCGCACCTATTAGGGTGTATAATCACCTGATCTAGAGTTTCATTTACTTCTAAAAATCTATTGTCGATGCTGTCCCATTCGGGAAACGGTTGCTGATCCCAACCGTTGGTGATATACATTCGATACACTCAAGCCAAATGAGTGGTCGGTCATGTGTGGCTGAGTTGCAAGATGTTCTTGTTGAACTCGGTGTATTCTCCTCTAGAGATATACCAGCGGAAGGTGGTCCCATACCTTGTCATAGTTGGAAATCCATTACCCAATACGTGCTTGCGGTTTTGATTGTATATTATATATGTGGAACGTGAGATGCAAACATTCCACTAGATTGTTATTTACTTGATTTAGACAATATTATAATATCAAAAGAGTTTTGATATAAAGATCATCGTTCCTTTCAAAGGGATTTTGAAAGATAAGTCAAGTGTTTGGATTCTCATAAGGGAAAAACCCGTTCCGTGTTATACAGCGTGGTCTTATGAGATATCATTTAGTTTTCTAAAACTGTTTTAAACTGTTTACTCATACCAGTCCCATGACTGACCCGGAGTTTATTTGTTTTGTTCTACCTAAACTCTTGGGTGCCTAAATTTGTACGGGCAGTCAAGTAGTTCAGGATTTTTCAGATATATCTAAAGGAGCTTGGAGCAGGAGGCTTCAGCGTTATCTAGTTATAGTGTTGTTCCGTTGTGTTGTAAGTGTTGTACTCTGATAAGTGTATGTTATACAGTTAAGATTTTGTATTTCAAAAGTTATGATATATTATATTTTGTTCCGCTGCGATGTGAGATTCTGTGTTGTTATTTCTGTTCTTCTTCTACCTCTTTCTTCTAAAAAAAAATGTTTCGTATTTTCGTGATATTTGGGTTGGACGTATGATCTATATAGTCAACTCCGATGTTGCGGAAATTTGGGTCATTAAAAACACAGTCAACCATCATCCAGAGTGCATTCTATACTGCATAAGCATTGAATATTAATATTTAACGCTTCCAACAACGTGTCAATCAATCGATCGACATACAACTAATTATTGGGACAAGTGTATGTCATATATCATCCCAATACCCGTGTGGGATTTCAATCAACAAATAATGAATTTTATTTGTGTAGTTGGCCGATGTGTAAAATTTATCGTTCTAATCAATATCAGTCAAATCTGTGTACATAAACAAATCGTATGATTTGTTTATAAATATTTATTTTATTCATATACATGTTAAAAATTATTTTTTTAACTACAAAATATTTTATTCCATTCCACAATACACAATCAATTTTCACAACATAACCAAACAAACAAACAAGTCGTCCATGGTCTGAGGACGACGGGTGCCGGGTGCTGCTAAGCACCGTCAACATCCTAGTATATATTTTAATAAAAAAATAGAATAAAAGTGAGAAGTTCTCACCTTTGGGTTCCACTCCACCAATCTTTCTTTCTGAACTGTTTGGATTTGTTCGAAATTCCAAAGCATCCTTTTCACGTTGTTCATATAAAAATCATATTTTTATCGCTTCATTCCAATAAATAAAAATCATATTTTTATTTCTACTTCATATATTTTTACAATGCTTCTTTCTATATAAAAATTATATTTTTATATTTCTACTTCTTGTATAAAGATCGAATTTTTATTTCGCTTCATATATAATAAAAAACGAATTTTTATCTTAATGATATCCATATAAAGATCGTATCTTTATCACAATGAAAACATTATAAAAATTGTATTTTTATCTATAAAAATCACATTTTTATAATTCTTCCTACAAAATAAAAATTATATTTTTATCGTCATTCTACATATATAAAAATCGAATCTTTATATTATTACATGCATGCGATAAAATTTATATTTTTATCTAACTAAAAATAATATTTTCATACCGTTATTCATATTATAAAAATCATATTTTTATTATCCCTATAATATAAAAATCATATTTTTATCTCTATAATATAAAAATCATATTTTTATCTCACTTTTACATATATAAAAATCATAACTTTTTCCTATATAAATATCTAAACTTTTTATATGATAAAAATATAATCTTTTATATCATGCTTAAAAAAAGAGCTGATTTTTGTAATTTTTTTAAAACTAATTTCTTTAGAATAGATAAACCAATAAGGAGAGAGGAAAAAAAGGCTTACAGTGTTTTGTAGAGGGGGGAGGGGGCTGATGCGCTTCAGGAAGAGGAGGAGGGCTGAGATGGCGTCGGACGAGGAGGGGGAGGTGCGCGCAGGTGGAGAGGGTGCGGTTTTTTTCTTTTTTTGCTGAAGGGGGCTAGGGTTCAGATTGGGGTGCGGATATGGAGGGGAGAGGGGCGCGCTACTGTGGAGAGAGGGGGGTCTCGCCGTCGTCGGATGTGGGGAGGGGGGTCGCAGCGGTCTCGCTGAAGGGTGCGGTGGCGGGATCGATCGCAATCCTTCTCCTTTTTTTTATTAGTCTTTCTCGTGTTGACTGAATGGAAGAGAGAGGGGAGAGGAATTATATAATTATATATATATTGTTATTTTATTTCAAAAAACACCTTTCCAATCTGAGCTCCAAACCAGACCCGACGACTGTCGCCCAATTACCCCCATTCCGAACATAATGTGATTGTATCGTGAGCCAATTCGGCTGTTACGATCAGTTACCGCTAAATTTAAAATATAAATCGTTATATTTTAAATTTAAACGCCATTTCAATTTACAGGGCCCATATACAGACCCTAAAATTTCCAAAAAAATAAATCTAGCTATGTTTTGACGATATGGTCCTAACAAAACTAATTTCATCAAATTTGGAGACCGTTTGAAAAACGGTCATTTTCTGGTCGATCCAAATTGACTGAAAATGTTAAACTGAAAATGTTAAAACACGTTTCCTTGTGCTACGCAAAATTAGGAATTTTGGAATCTAGCAATAATTTGACATCCGGGATCCAACAAAAGGGGTTTCGTAAAAAATAGAGGTCGTTTGCAAAATGACTATTTTTAAGGGCCAAAATTCCATAGTGACTATTCTGAATTTTCAATTGGATATAACTTTTTATTCCCGCTATGAAATTTCAATTTTTCGGGTTCTTTGGAAAGATATTTTCAAATAGAATCTAATATTTTTGGTTTCGCTAAAATCCGGTTTATTTTGAATCCTGTACATTCATTTGAAATTTGAAATTTGAAATCGAATTTTCGAACTACCGCGCCATTTTCAATTCCTTTTATAATTAAAGTAAATATTTATATTCTAATTCCGATTCAATTAAATATATACTTTCTAATTCGATTCGAAATAAATTTCTCGTTGTTGTTATTTAAAATAAATCATTTTAAATATTCAAAATTCATTAAAATTGTAAAAATAAAAATTTTAAATTGGTTTTGATTTTCCGGGTTGTTACAATCTCCTCCACTTAAAATCTTTTTGTCCTCGAAAAGGAACGGAGCTGAAAGTTGTTTAACTAATCAATTCAACTTTCAGTTTGGCTTTCATTCTTCAACTTTTCAGTTTCTAAGAATTTTCCAATTCTTCAAAAATTTGGCTAATACCCTAAATTTTCAAAAAATTTCGCCATGACCTCCTTTGTGCAGGGAGGGGTTTGGAAATTTATTGGGCCGTATTTGGCACCCAATAAATCCTAAAAAGCATACACATATTTATAGTGATATATTCCAGTGTCCAAATGGGAGTGTGTATAGATCATAACTCCAGAGAATAAATTCTCGTCACCCTATAAATAGTTTTTGTGCCTCAATGACTAGAGCGACGTGCTTATTGTCAACTCCAGACCCGTGTGGTTTTTTTTTTTTATTAATTTGGCAATTTACCGTTACATTTTATATAGTCCATATCAGTCTTCGGTTCAACCTGAAATATACACTACACCATAATGGCCAATTGGCAACTCTTATTTTCTTCAACTGTCAACACTTATATGTGTTGTAGACTAGTGACACTAATATGTGTTGCGGTAGCAAAAATGTGTCACCAAAAATGTGCTAACACTTTTATGTGTTGTTATACTTGGTCAACTCTTCTTTTCTAAGGGCAAAAGGGTAAGTTGCCAAACATAACCCTAATCGGATGCTCAACGCTTAGTCCTCCACACTTATTCCTTCCAGGCCGCAACATACTCAAATAAACAGAATGGACTTGGAAGATTGAAATCAGCGATTAGCTCATCAACATCAGAGACACGGCCGAACGCGAAGAATTGAAATCTGTTCTAGGAATTGGGGCTTCGGCGGCTTCTAGGACCACTTATAGATCTGCTACTCCGCAACCACAGTTGGTAAATCATACTTTTGTGTATTCTTCTCTATTTAATAGCACTTTTGTTCATTCCTTTAAAATTGATTGTGATGAATATAATATGTAAGGGACGAAAGAAACTTGCTGGGAAATTTGACTTTTATCCACAGCGGCAGAAATAATGAATGGGTGGTGCTAAATGAATCCCAGTATGTGTCCATTCCACTCAGTCTTCATTTTACCCCACAGATCTGAGTCGGTGAAGATTGACCGACTGGTATTATAGTGCCGATTGTATGTATTGACTTGCAGTCTTATACCATTGAAGTTGATATATCTTTTTGATTGGTATTCTATTTTCGATCAGTAATATATCGTCAATTAACTGGGTAAAATGAAGCAACGTTTTGCATTGCTTGTTTTTTTTATGTTCTGAGTAAAATAAAGCGCATATTATGGTGCATTCAGCACAGCTCATATAATGAATTATGGTTTGCCAGACTGTTGGATGGGTGAAAAATGAAAATGCTGACATCCTTGAAATAATGCGGATAAATGAAGAGTGATCCTGTTCACTCCGTAAAAAAACTACAATTACATAGATTTTAGTTGGTTGTACAAAACATGTTCGGCCATAACAGATTATCTACTGATATGTAAAACATACATATTTTGCATTCCCATTTGATCATTTTTTATTTTTCTAAAGTTAAATGGCAATCAACCGCCAAAGTAGTGAATGCCATACTAATATTCAATCGCTGGTCAAAATTGGTCCAGCATATAGTGGTGCAAATAGCATCACTCTTCAAACCCCCTTCTTTGCTTATTCGTCATTGTTAACCAACGGTCCAGCTTTCATTCCAATCATCACTGAATGGGAAATTTGCCCACTTGCTTATATGCATACTTTACTAATTATTTTTGTTTATTACAGTTCTCCCTATTTTTTCATTGTAAAAGTAGGATAAAGCAGAATATTCTTATTTGCTTGTTACTGCATGTGGTTTCTGATCGGATCAAACGCCAGCATGCTAAGTTACAGGAGCTTACACGACTGCACAATCATTTAGGATGTATAATTATGGCCTGTTGTTTTTATTTTGTAACATATGCTGTTGAATTATGGTGTGTGTGTCACAGGAAAGTTATGTAATTGAATTTTAAAGAAATTTAGGGTCCAGTTGGTTTCATTTTAGGTTTTGTATTGATAACAAGAATTAAGAAAAGGAAATTTACAATTCCTAAGATGATTAATGGACATTGAAGGAGTTGGATTGTTCTTAGTTCTTTTGTTATCCCTCAAAACACAAAAAACAAAATAAACTTGTACATTTTACAGGTTAATTTTATTTTTATTTTTGTTTTTGAACAATGATACGACGTGCCCATTTTTGTTTAGACGAAAACACAACTACAAATGAGAAGCCAAACATGTTCTCATGTTTTGATCAATGTTGATTTATATTTGCAGATACCCTTCAAGATAACACAAGATTCCGAACCATCGCTTTTGAGAGTTGAAGAGAGCTTATCTCCCGTATCTATAGACCCATTTTAAGCTGCTGAGCTTGAGGATTTTAAAACCGAGAAATATGGGAGTGTTAGCCTGAACAATTCATCAGACCATGTATTGATTTTTGAAAATTGAAGTAAGTTGTTTTCTGTTTTGATGTGGTCATTAATATTGCAACTAAAGCTTTAGTGTTTGGTATAGACAATGCTAGGAGCTGCAACAGCTGATGGAAACTTTGGTAGAACCACGTATATTCCAGTTTATGTGTCACTCCCGGTGAGTTATGGAAAATAAAGTCAGAGCTTATGTGATCCTAAATACTGAATGAATCCTTGAACTTAACACATTATGATTTAACGTCTTAGTATCATTTTTGCAGGGAAGGGGGCAAAAAATTAAAAAAAATGAAAATAAAATAAAATTCTAACAGTTAAAAAAATACTATAATGTGAGTGATCGATTGCTTTGGGATATTGCAAATAATATTTGTATTATGTTTTAGAATAATAGGAAATTACTATTAAAGGTAGAATGAAGTGTATTACCTTTGCTACTAATGTTTAAGCCGTTCTGCTTTTACACCTTTGAATTTTTACATATACCTTTAACCTTGTCATCTTAACACTATGGCATGCTTGCATCTTGTTTGTTTGTTTGAGATATCATCTGCTAACATTTTTGTTGGTTATGTTTAAGGCTGGCGTTATCAACAATTATTGCCAATGGTTGACCCTGAAACTTTATGGCAAGAATTAGGCCATCTTAAGGCTTTAAATATTGATGGAGTAGTTGTAGATTGCTGGTGGGGAATAGTAGAAGCATGGATTCCACAGAAATACGTATGGACTGGTTATCGCGATGTCTTCACTATCATCCGAGAGTATCAGCTTAAGCTGCAGGTTGGTTCAAATTCATCTTCAATTACACTATACTTAATTTTAATAACCTGTTTATCCAGGTCAGGTGTTTCCTCCATTGTTGGAGACTTTCATATGCCATGCATGTATACTTTTTTCAGCTTAATTACTTGCAGATTCATATACAAACCTTTGTACGACTATCAAAATTCTATTTGACTTTACATTTTTGCCTTGACCTTTTTTAAGGTAGCCATGGCATTTCATGAACATGGACGAACTGAATCTAATTCTATGTCAATCACCCTTCCTAAGTGGGTTTTAGAGATTGGAAAAGATAACCAAGACATATTTTTCACTGACAAAGAAGGAAGGAGAAACACTGAATGTCTTTCTTGGGGAATTGGCAAAGAGCGTGTCCTTAATGGAAGAACTTGCATTGAGGTAAGTTAAATAGAATAATTACCCCAATGTCATTCCTGTTGGGTGACTTTGATTTTAGGATATACTAGTGTGTGGTTTCTGTTTTGCACATCATTTACGTTAAATACAGTGACATAATTTCCCTTTTCAAGTATCATTTTAGTGTTTGGTGTTTAATTGTAGAGCATAAACTAACATGATTGATTAATAACCTGGATGTTATCATCAGTTGGCTGTCTTGACTGATTTGTATAACCTAGACCATTGCTAACAACAAACATGTCCAGTCACCCCTCTTTCTTACTATTACACTTTTTACTTTACACTGAACGAACGAGCTGTCTATTTGATGAAATGAACAATCAACGTTGAAACCAAGGTTCGAGATTCCATCCGGTACGCTGAAATTTTGGCCAAAGATTTGCTAAAGATTCATCGTCAAATGGGTCAGTATTCACATTGTCTTTCATTGATTCTTGTGGTCAGTAAAAGGGTTTAGTTCTGTTGTCTCTCATGTTTTGATGATTTCTTATTGTCTTACATAACCTCTATTACTTGATCCTTATTTAAGCTTTTTGGCATCAATTAAATCAAAGGATCTTTTCCCTTATTCTTGATGTTAACTGCGCCAGTAACTTTGATATGTTGTCAAATGCTTTACCACTGAGCTATTAACAGTTCATAATATTTTTAAAGTATAATTTTAAAATTATGTTATTTTGCTATTAGCACTAAATGTCAGGAAAAATACATGAAATGATTTATTCTTTACTATTCAAATGGTACTTGTAGAGCTAATGGTTTAAAATATTGCAATTTACGACACAAGATTAAAGCTATTTCCTATCTGTTTGACAGATTATTCAACATGCCTTCCTTAATTGGTAACATAATTTAATCCTATTTTAGAGTTAGTTTGATAGGCCGACTGCTTTGTTGAGAAAATTAGTCTTAGTTTGATAGGCTGGCCAGTTTTAGTTGCACTGTTCTATTCTAGTCATAATTTTAGTTGGACTTTCCTCAGGAGGCCTATTAATCATTGTCCATGTTCAACAAATTTGATTTAGCCTTTATTGGCTAACATTTAGTTTTCTAAGTATCTTTGAATATGAAATGTTGTTAAGTCTTTTGTTTCGAAACTGAGCAGTTATGTTTGATCAGTTTTGTTTCGAAACTGAGCATATATGTTTGATCAGTTTTGCAAATATGTTTGATCAGTTTCGCAAAAAAATAAACAAATCCTTGTTCAGATAGTTAATACAAGATGTTATTTATTAGTTTTGCAATTTGTTATTTCTGTAAAAATGAGTGCGTTTATATTTTGTAGGCACTTGTGGAAGAGGAGGGAAAAAAAAGAATTTGGAATGTAATAGCAACGAGAATGCAAACATGTTTGATCTTGACAATGATTCTATCGCCAAAGTTTTTGGTTCTGATAAAAGGAAAAATTATTGTCGTGCAATTAGCTCCTCTTCTTCCATAAAGCACGTAAAGATGATGCAAGCATCAAAAGCAATTGTCGACAAGAATAAAAAGGACGATTTTCGTCAATGGTCTATGGAATTACAAAATCAAGTTGCAAGTCAAGTGGCGAGTCAAGTGTCAATCCAAATCAATGATGCTCTTAAATCATTTTCTTCATCCTTTCTTACTATGATACCGGGATTTTAGAGAGATAGTGCCAGATGTTGAGAAAGTTGTTTGGATAACAGAAGTTTTAGATCCGGAAGCACCAATTTACGATGGTCCTCAAAACGTACACTACAAGCTTTGTGAATTTTCGGATGGAGGCTTTGTGATATGGTCCATGTTTCGCCTTCATAATATCTAAAATTCTATGTATCTTTAGTAAAACTTTGTATTGTTTTTTGTAATTTGAACTTGATATTATGGTATTTTGAAATTGAAAGCATTATGCAAAAGTGACATTATTGGAATTTGGAATATAGAAGTGTACTAAATACTTTTATTTGAATTGGTATGTTGAGTTATATATGTGATTGAAAATCATAAAAACATGTTATATAAGTGTTAGCAATTTATGTATGCCAACATTTATAAGAGTTAGTAGGATTATGATACTGACATTTATAAGTGTTACCATATCTTATGGTTCCAACATTTATAAGTGTTAGCAATGAATATGTTTGTAACTCTTATAAGTGTTACCATCTCTTATAGTTCCAACATTTATAAGTGTTAGCAATGAATATGTCTGTAACTCTTATAAGTGTTACCATATATTATAGTTCCAACATTTATAAGTGTTAGCAATAAATATGTTTGTAACACTGGTAAGTGTTAGCAGTTACTCTGTTTGTAACACTTATAAGTGTTAGCAGTTGGTCTTCTTGTAACACTTATAAGTGTTAGCAGTTACTCTGCTTGTAACACTTATAAGTGTTACAGGAAATTCCTCACAGGCTGTTAGTGACACATAAAAGTGTTACAGAAATTATTTGTAACACCTATACTTGTTGGGAATCCACTGTTTTGGTGTAGTGATAGTCATCGCCGTACAAGCCTCTCGCTTGTATGGTAAATCTTCAACCTCATCACACAAGCTCCAAATGCTTATGTGGTATATGATAGAGTATGTTATCTTCACGCAGTACGCCATGTAGTGTAGTTCAAAATTAATTGTTACTATCCTTTGGCGACGTTTATAATTTCACACAGAACTATCAGCACTCTGCATTCACTAGCATTCATAGGAGTTGATATATAAATAAAATTGTGCATTCAACTCATTAAGGTTTACCTATTTGTCGGGCATGCAAATAAATTCTTTACTCAACAGCAAATCCATTTACCTGTTCAATGTATATACATGTACATATATGCTATTTCAAGCTATTTTCAATGCAGTTCAAGATTTGATTCAATTTGGCATAATGGTTCAAAATTTTAATTAATCAACCAATAGTCAAACAACACAACCAGCAATCAATTAGTTGAATATCATTTCAAATTCATAATTTTATATATATAAAAATCCATTTTTGATGCCAAATCACAACAATAAAGCCTATCTAGTTTTGGTTCTCACACCAGTCAATTGGAAATATATAGAAATCCCACTTTCAAAACTCAAACATAAACACTGGTGATGAGATCTCAATTATCAGTACCATCTTCGGGCGACTAGAGTGTGATTCTACATCTACCCAGTATGTTAAAACTTCGAATATACGTTTGCAAGGCGTATATGCAAAATCTTTATATATTGGATTGTCCAAATTCAATGCAAATAAAATATTCAAATACGTATAATAAGGTTTAAATTTTCAAAACAAAGTTGGTTTTCATTTTGATTTTAAAAATAACACTCTTTTGACTTGTTCTAGGATACTACTGATCCTATCTCTAACGAGTCATTCTCATTGGATATTACTAATCCAATCTCTGATGAATTCTTTCGTATGATTCTAATGTGTCTTGTTCTCCGAGCTTTGTAAACCAAAGCTCTGATACCAAACTGACACGACCCGAACTTTCCCGGTATCCGAAGAGATGAGAAAGAACGGATTGAGTTGAGAACACGACAAATCGAAACACAAACAGAAGAACATTTCATTGCTTATTACAACAATTCCATCAGAATACAAGAATATTCCAGAGTATGAATAAATAAAATACATTCAATAAATATCAGAGATTACAATACATTACATAGCAGCGAAAAAATAATACAAAACACAACTGAAAGGGATAAACGGATATAGAGCTTTGCGAATGTCGTTCCAGCTGTAAACCAGGATCCTATGAATATAAATATGCAAAACAGAAACTACTAGCTGCCAGTGTGGAAAATAGGGGCACCCACGGTTTAGGTTAAAACAATAAACTCCTGGTAAGTCATGTGACTGGTGTGAGAACTAAAACATTTATTATTTTGACTTTAAAATAAAGTAAATCAAAGGACCACGCCGTATAACACGGAACGGGTTTCCTCCCAAGAATACCAGTGCATAAAACAAACATCGCAATGCTTTTTGGAAAAATGAAGCTATTGTAAGACCCAGGTCCCATCACACAATGCAACGCAAGCCGAAGGATAGGGTTTTCCCTTATAATAGCCAAATAATGCTTGATACGTTTAAAACAAATCATTTGATACTATTACAAGTGTATAGTGTCAAAACAACTTCAAATATAAATGTATCAATCATAGGCGACATGGGTTCCATCTATCATGTCGCCAATACTAGGCTCTACAATCAAAAACCGAAATGTCACGTATTGGAGATTGGATTTCCATCATGAGTCGAGGCCAGGGATGGCTCCTCACCGCTTCGAGACACTCTAGCAAATGTCTCAGGACTACACACTCTGGGTAACCCTTGGATCTTGAGGGCCAGTCCTCCATTACGTTTGAGGATTAGTTATTCCTGAACGCACGTTTCCCGGTCCTATTGGACCTGTCCATCGGCTCCGTAGAGACCGATATATCTGAGGCACCTCGCAATCCAACAACCACATAGGTAAAATAACAACAATGTCAGGGCTAGTAAAACGCTGACACCACCCATAGCTAGAAAGAAACGTCGTGCACTCCCTGCAGTCACGATCCCGTTTTTGACTCATACCGAGGTGTGAGGCTCACGAATTAACGCCATACACAAAGCAACGCTATATTAAAGCCGTGCTTTGATCATCAACTACAAGACTCTGCTTTTCAACAAAAGCCTTGATCACTACATCTCAGTATGCCACACATGCAATTCATGCCATGCGACTGATATCTATCGATATATTACCTTTGAGCTCGTACGTCTCAGAGAAGGGCGTAAAGCAAGAGAATAAATTCTCCACCGCCAAACAGATATATATTTAATAGAAATCAATATACATAGAATAAAATCCAATGTCAGACACACAATCCATTTACAAGTCCGTTCTAGGTCTGAACGAAACCGAAGGCACCTTATTCCTCGTCCCATATATCCAATACAGGAGAGAGGTCCTCGCATATCCGTCGATCTCCAAGTACGTCTGGACGATCACCACTTATTACCTCGTCTTGCATGTACAACCCAATCAAGGCATCGGTAATCATCCAAACGATGTGAAGACCTCCAGTAACCACCGTCTTTATCGTTGACTTATCGTCGAATCGGTTATTCAGAATGGGTATAAACCCGGCCTTTCCGAATAACACGCGTATATAATAAACAAGTGCTATAAACACAACATACACCTCATCCCAATTCAGAATATTCTTTTATTTAAATATTCACATCTTTCGGGATTTGTTCCCATTCATTTTATCAAAGATAAATTATTTAAAATTTATTCTTTAATCTTCCTTTGGATATCAATTCGAACCAAACTATGATTTGTCCAAACTAGTCGGGATTAGCGAATCACACCGAAGTAATCATTTATTTTATTTCCCAATCCCAACTTATTCATCCCATGGAGAAAAAGCTGGTATTACCCCATAACAATCCCCATGGTGTTATCGGTAAATTTAATTATCATTTCCCGTTCAAATCTAATTAAAGATTTAACTACCGCTCGGAACACAACTGGTGATACTCCACTATCGACCATTTCCCAAAATTGATAATTTAAATTATCAATTCCTATTTCAATCTAATTAAAGGTTCATTAAAACTCCACTTGGTTTTAATCTTCCCAAAAATCAATATTAATGATTATTTAACTTGGGAAATCATATTCTGTCTTTAACTGGGTTAAAGAACCAATGTCATTTAAAATAAAGCTCGCGATAAACCCAAATCACATTTCATTAATTATGGAATCTTCACGGAAAACAAATCAATATATAATCGATATCAATTTCCATATCGGACCACTAATATAAATGGAATAACGGCAACGCCTTTTAAATTCCATTTGTATTAACAGTCTTCCTCCACAGAAGTTCACTTCAATTATTATCAAATCGAATTCCATTCAATTCCAATTTAATACATATTAAATTGGAAAACTTTACTTTGGAAAATTCCAGTCAAATCTAAATAAAAAGATTTATAAATTCCAAATCACATTTCACTGTAAATCGGGTTAAAGAACGAATGTCGTTAAAAACACAGTTCACAATAAACCCAATTCACATTTCATTTTCAATTCCAATTAAATGTTAATTAATTGGTAATTCTTCTTCAAATCTTGATTAAATGATTTATTCTATTCAAACGGGGTTTAAGAACAGTGTTATTTAAGACACCATTCACGACAAACCCAATATCAAATTCCATTGTTAATCGAGTTAAAGAACAATTGTTATTTAAAACGCCGTTCACGATAAACCCATAAATCAATTCCAATTAAATATTAATTAATTGGTATACTTCATTAAATCTAAATAAAAAGATTTAATCTTTTCTCAACTGGGTTTAAGAACAGTGTTAATGAAGACACAATTCACGACAAACCCAAATCCCATTTGATATTAAATACAAGGCTCTGAATAGAAAATATATCGGCTTATATTCAATATCAAATTCTGTAATCAACAAATATCGTATTGGAATAACGATATATATATCTTCCAAATTCCACCACAATATTCGTATAATCACAGAATCTAATATCGAAATATTCCGAAGATAATTTCGATTCAAATCCATTCCAATTCATATATTAGAAATTCCGGTTAATTTTAAAACCATTTCAAACCCAGTTTATTTATTTTAAAAATATTGGATTTATTATTCTAGTTCATAACTAGTTCATTTCGATAAAAATATAGTTTTATCTTTTCAAATATGAAAATTTTCACCCCAGTTCTTTCCAAATCATTTATTATGATTTTACACAAATTATTGATATTTTTAATAATTTTATCAAGGCCCGTACAGTCGATTTCCATAAACGGTCATCGAACTGCACTTAGAGCGACCTTTTTCAAATTTGATTTGGACATAATTCAAAATCCGACCGTTAGATTTCAAATTTCTAATATTCGTTAGAAATCTCTTTTCGATACAAACCCAACGGTTCCGGTTTTAGGAGAATCCGACGGTCGAATCTCCCGTAATGTCCGTTCGAAGTCAATGGCCGAAATTCGCAAACTGCCGCGGCGCGGCGAGTTTTATTCAGGCCATTATATATAATATATATTATATATATTTCGTCAATATCCATTTAAAACGTATTTTATAAATCTTTTTAAATTCGTTTTCAAAAAGATTTCAACTTCATATTCAATTTCAAATCAAAATTGAATATTCCATATCATCGATGATAGTATTTTCAAAACATTATATTTCGAAATCATTTCCTTTTCGATATTCATTATAAAAATGAATAAAATCGATATAAATATTGTTCACGTCAAAATGATATTAATCAAATCAACGTAGCTTTATATATATTTAAATATTCGTGTCCATCCCAAATCGGACATCAAAATCAGATTTTGATCCTTTTCTGAATATTATTTTAAAATATTCCTTCCTTCTGATTTGGAATCAGACACAATCAATTACCATATAATGTGATTTATATGGTTTTCATACACACATGTATACAACAACAATCAAACACAGTCAACCATCATCCAGAGTGCATTCTATACTGCATAAGCATTAAATATAAATATTTAATACAACAACCTGTTAATCAATCGATCGACATACAACTAATTATTGGGGCTAGTGTATGTCATATATCATCTCAATACCCGTGAGAGGTTTCAATCAATAAATAATAAATTTTATTTGTGCAGTTGGGCGAAATGTAAAATTTATCGTCCCAATCAATATCAGTCAAATGTATGTACATAAACAAATCGTTCGATTTGTTTATAAATATTTATTTTATTCATATACACGTTAAAAATTATATTTTTAACTACAAAATATTTTATTCCATTCCTCAATACACAATCAATTTTCACAACATAACCAAACAAACAAACAAGTCGTCCATGGTCTATGGGCGACGAGTGTCGGGTGCTGCTAAGCACCATCAGCATTCTAGTATATATTTTAACTAGAAAATAAAATAAAAGTGAGAAGTACCCACCTTTGGGTTCCACTTCGCCAGTCTTTCTTTCTGAACTGTTTGGATTTGTTTGAAATTCCAATGCATCCTTTTCACGCTATTCATATATAAAAATCATATTTTTATCGCTTCATTCCAATAAATAAAAATCATATTTTTATTTCTACTTCGTATATTTTTACAACGCTTCTTTCTATATAAAAATTATATTTTTATATTTCTACTTCTTATATAAAGATCGAATTTTTATTTCGCTCATATATAATGAAAGACGAATTTTTATCTTATAATATCCATATAAAGATCGTATATTTATCATAATGAAAACATTATAAAAATTGTATTTTTATTTATAAAAATCACATTTTTATAATTCTTCCTACAAAATAAAAATTATATTTTTATCGCCATTCTACATATATAAAAATCAAATCTTTATATTATTACATACATACGATAAAATTTATATTTTTATCTAGCTAAAAATAATATTTTCATATCGTTATTCATATTATAAAAATCATATTTTTATTACTCTATAATACAAAAATCATATTTTTATCTCTATAATATAAAAATCATATTTTTATCTCGCTTTTACATATATAAAATCATAACTTTTTCCTATATAAATATCTAAACTTTTTATATGATAAAAATATAATCTTTTATATCATGCTAAAAAAAAGAACTGATTTTTATAATTTCTTTAAAATAGACAAACCAATAAGGAGAAAAAAAAGACTTACGGTGTTTTGCAGAGGGGGGGGGGATGCGCTTAAGGAAGATGAGGAGGGCTGAGATGGCGTCGGACGAGGAGGGAGGAGGTACGCGCAGATGGAGAGGGTGCGGTTTTTTTTGCTGAAGGGGGCTAGGGTTCGGATTGGGGGTGCGGATATGGAGGGGAGAGGGGCGCGCTACTGTTGAGACCGGGGGGGGGGGGGTTCTCGCCATTGCCGGAGGTGGGGAGGGGGGGTCGCAGCGGTCTCGCTGGAGGGTGCGGTGGCGGGATCAATCGCTATCCTTCTCCTTTTTTTATTATTCTTTCTCGTATTGACTGAATGGAAGAGAGAGAGGGAAGAGGAATTATAAGGAAATTTTGAGTCGTGGATACAGGACCCTTTACATGTGAGACCTATTGCTCATGCAATTTGGGATCCTCATTTTGGTCAACCGGCCGTAGAAGCCTTTACTCGAGGAGGTGCTACCGGCCCAGTAAATATCGCTTATTCCGGTGTTTATCAGTGGTGGTATACAATCGGATTACGCACTAACGAAGATCTTTATACCGGAGCTCTTTTTTTATTATTTCTTTCTGCTATATCCTTAATAGCGAGTTGGTTACACCTACAACCTAAATGGAAACCGAGTGTTTCCTGGTTCAAAAATGCCGAATCTCGTCTCAATCATCATTTGTCAGGACTTTTTGGAGTAAGCTCCTTGGCTTGGACAGGACATTTAGTTCATGTCGCTATTCCCGGATCTAGGGGGGAATACGTAAGATGGAATAATTTCTTAGACGTATTACCCTATCCCCAAGGGTTGGAACCACTTCTTACGGGTCAGTGGAATCTTTATGCCCAAAACCCTGATTCCAGTAGTCATTTATTTGGTACCTCCCAAGGAGCGGGAACTGCCATTCTAACCCTTCTTGGGGGATTCCATCCACAAACGCAAAGTTTATGGTTAACCGATATGGCTCATCACCATTTAGCTATTGCATTTATTTTTCTTGTTGCTGGTCATATGTATAGAACGAACTTTGGAATTGGACATAGTATCAAAGATCTTTTAGAAGCACATACTCCTCCGGGGGGTCGATTAGGGCGTGGACATAAGGGTCTTTATGATACAATCAACAATTCAATTCATTTTCAATTAGGCCTCGCTCTAGCCTCTTTAGGGGTTATTACTTCTTTAGTAGCTCAACACATGTATTCTTTACCTGCTTATGCATTCATAGCAAAAAATCTGCCAATTCTTTTTGGAGCATGAAATTCCATTTTTTGTGTTAAAAAAGGGAAAACTCTATACTACTTCTGATTATTCTGTCTTTATTTCATTTATATAGATATAAAGAGGAGATTCAATCTCAATCATTCCTTTTTGTGGTATCCCGTCGGATCGTATTGGGTAAAATTACAACTGGATCCTTGTCTAAAGGGGGGATATGGCGAAATTGGTAGACGCTACGGACTTGATTGGATTGAGCCTTAGTATGGAAACCTGCTAAGTGAAAACTTCCAAATTCAGAGAAACCCTGGAACTAAAAATGGGCAATCCTGAGCCAAATCTTTATTTTTTGAAAAACAAGGTTTTAAAAAATAGAATAAAAAGGGATAGGTGCAGAGACTCAATGGAAGCTGTTCTAACGAATGGAGTTGTGTGTTTCTGTTTGAGCCGTACGAGAGAAAATTCTCATATACGGTTCTCGGGGGGGGGGGGGGGGGTCCTCTCGGATTCCCTATCTCAATAAAGTATATGATTGGTTCGAGGAACGTCTCGAGATTCAAGCGATTGCAGATGATATAACTAGTAAATATGTTCCTCCTCATGTTAACATATTTTATTGTCTAGGAGGAATCACGCTTACTTGTTTTACATGAGATTTTAATAAATTTGAAAGAAATTGTATTGAGAAGTAATCTGTATGGAGTTAGAGACGCATCCATTTGCGTTAGAGGTCCTAGATACGTAACCGCTCAAGATATCATCTCACCGCCTTCCGTGGAAATAGTTGACGCAACACAGCATATAGCTAACCTGACGGAACCAATTGATTTGCGTATTGGATTACAAATCAATAGAGATCGCGGATACCGTATGAACCCCACAAATAACTCTCAAAACGGAAGTTATCCTATAGATGCTGTATCCATGCCTGTTCGAAATGCAAATCATAGTATTCATTCTTATGCAAATGGAAATGAAAAACAAGAAATACTTTTTCTAGAAATATGGACGAATGGAAGTTTAACTCCTAAGGAAGCACTTTATGAAGCTTCTCATAATTTGATTAATTTATTTATTCCTTTTCTGCATGCGGAGGAAAGGAACATTCATTTCGAGGAAAATAAAAACAGGTTTATTCCACCTCCTTTTACCTTTCAAAATGGATTAACTAAGCTAAAGAAAAACAAAAAAGGAATTCCTATTATTACTATTATTTTATTTCAAAAAGCACCTTTCTAATCTGAGCTCCAAACCGGACCCGACGAGTGTCACCCCTAGCTAATTACCTCCATTCCGCACACAATGGGATATGTATCGTGAGCCAGTTCGGCTGTCACGATCAGTTACCTCTAAATTTAAAATATAAATCATTATGTTTTAAATTCAAGCACGCATTTCAATTTACCGGGCCCACATACATACCCTAAAAATTCCAGAAAAATAAATCTGGCTATGTTTTGACGATAGGGTCCTAACAAAACTAATTTCGTCAAATTTGGAGACCGTTTGAAAAATGGTCATTTTCTGGTCGATCCAAATTGAATGTAACTGTTAAAACACGTTTTCTTGTGCCATGCTCACATATTGATCCCAAAAATTATGAATTTTAGAATCTAGCAATAATTTGACATTCCGGATCCAACATAAGTAGTTTCGTCGAAAACGGAGGTCGTTTGCAAAATGACTATTTTAAGGGCCAAAATTTCATAGCGACTATTATGAATTTTCAATTGGGCATAACTTTTTATTCCCGTTATGAAATTTCAATTTTTCGGGTTCGTTGGAAAGATAATTTCAAATAGATTCTAATATTTTAGATTTTGCTAAAATCTATTTTATTTTGAATCCTGTACATTCATTTGAAATTTGAAATCGAATTTTCAAACTACCGCGCCATTTTCAATTCTTTTTTAATTAAGGTAAATATTTATATTCTAATTCCGATTCAAATAAATATATGCATTCTAATTCTATTTAAAATAAATTACTCATCGTTATTATTTAAAATAACTCATTTTAAATATTCAAAATTCTTAAAATTGTCAAAATAAAAAGTTTAAATTGGTTCTGATTTTTCGGGTTGTTACAGAACTGATATTCATAGACTTCTATAGAGTTCTATGCTTACATGGTAAAACATGTACATCAATCAACATTATAAAAACAAAACAGAATATCAATTCATCATCCAAAAACAAAACAAAACAAAGACAATCAAAATATATATGGTATGTATTGCCATGCAGTAAACACCAAATGTCATCGAATGAGAATTAAAAAAGGGGGAGGGGAGCATGAAAGGAATAAAGCAACAAAAATATAGAAGGACAAGCTGAAAAAAAAGTCTGCAGCTACAATTATTTGCCAATATTCCTCGTGTTTCCGTTCTACTAATTAAACTGCAGCAAGAACCACATATGGAATATCTGAGCATTGGACTTATCGGAGATAAAAATATTGCAGTTTATCCCAAAATTGGTTGAAAACAGCAGAATGTATTCATAACTTGAATTATAGAACACCCATTATGTTTTACTTGACTAACAAGATATATTTCCACCTAGTTCGGTTACTAGAAGGCTACATAAATGCAGCCTCTAAATGCAAGTTAAACCGCCATACTTTTGCAAGTATACAAAATCACTTTTAGGCCATAAATTTAGAACTTTGTTATCGAAATTTGGAAAAACATATTATTTATTCCATTTTCAGTTCTACGAAAAAAGTAGGTAAAAAGACTTAACAAATGGATTCAATTTTCAAAATTAGTTGTCAGATTAAATAGTCCATATACACAAATTGCAGCTAGCATAAATTAATTTCAGTGGGTCTTGATGAATAAAATTGTAACTTGTAGGCTTAGCAAATGGAATCAGGTTCATTTTTGTTCAACAATTAAAGTGCAATTGAGTGACTTACAATTCTTAACTCTCTCCATCTTGTTTTCCAATGAATTCAGAAAAATGAAACACATTCATTCTCAAATGTCCATTAATTAAAAGTGAACCTCTAGTTCAAAAATTATGCTGGCATTATCAGTGAATACGATTTCTGGTTTTTAATTATATTTTTATTTTAAATAATTAAGGAGAACGAAGTCTAAGCATTTGACATGGTATAAGTTCAAAGTTCAAACTAATGTGGTAACAATAACATAACTAAAAATGAACTACTGACGTACTCTTTAACTAATGCATGTTACATTTTTTTTCCCTCAAAAGTTGTTGCCTTATCAAACTGGCAAAGAACCTTTGTGAAACTTGACATAAACCTATATTAAAATGTCATTTCATACCCTTTGAGTTAACAAAAAATTAGGAAAACTGAAATAGAATGAGGTAACCTTAGCCAATAAAATTCCTCGATTACAATAAAAATTAGGAAAACTGAAACTGAAAGAGGCTAGATCCGCCCCACGACCCGGCGATATTGTGTTTTAATGTACGCAAATTTATATGCTTATATTTTTTTATCACTAAATGATAAATTATATACATATTATAATGTGTTCACAAGGATAAGAGAATATAATAAAATGAGTTATAAGATAATAGTTCAAAATGTATGCACTTGTTATTGTATGATTATTAGGGGTGGAATCGGTTCGGTACCGTAACTTTGTACTCAAAACCATTACCGTACCGACTTTATATGGTAATAGAAAAATCATACCATTACCAACCAAAAAAATCGGTTACCAATAGTTCAGTTTATGGTTGGTAATGGTTGGTAGAGGTCGGTAATGAGTTTTTACCATTTGCTAGTTTGAGATCTTTTTGTTTACAATATTTCACGTTAAAATATTAAATATTTTTTTGTTATTATATTATTATTTATATATCTTATTTTATGTAGTCAAACATGCATGAAAACTTTATGGACGAACAAAAATACCATTTAAATTATATCGTTTCTAAGGTATATAATAAAAATTGCATTCAATCTTGTATCATAATAGTGTTTTTCTAGGTATTTTATTAAATCATTACATATTAAAAATTCTTCGTTATATAATAAACTTATATGTGGTAGGTATGGTAATTACCATTTTCAATGCTCAATTACCATTACCGTACCGCATATTTTCATGTGATTTGGCATACCGTACCAATCAAATTGGTTACCGATTGTTCGGTACCACTTTCGTTGGTAGCGGTTGGTAATGGCTGGTAAGTGGTAATATGGTAAAAATTTCCAGCCCTGTGATTATCATTGATGCAACCTAATATTATGAAAATTTTATAGTTTGTTGATTGAAAGAATATAATATTCAAGTTTTAACCATGTATACCTAAGAAAGTTAACAAGTAATCATTATAGTTATAAAGTGTTAAAATGTTGTTTCAATCATGCAGGTCCGGTTGAGGCGGGTTAGTCGTGCACCAGACCTGACCCTAGATCCGGACCTCAACAACCGGGTCGCGGGTTTACCCGTCCCGAAGACCATATGGAGCGGGTCTAAATAGGTCAAAACAGGGGCAGGTCAAACGGGTTTGTACCCTAGACCCGGTCCATTACTTAGGATTGCCGGCGGATGTCATCAGAAATAAAACCGTTCAATTAAAGTTCGCGTGGTCTTCATATGCACTGGTAACTTTTTAACTTTCTAGTATTCTTCCGCAAAATTGCCATGGCTTCCAATCAAAGCCCGAACCCTAGTTCGTCCGCCTCCAAAGATCTGAAGAAGAAGGACGCCAAAAAGAACGAAGATCTGGTAAAACTATTGGCAATTAATGTTATTCGTGTAAGTTTTCCGCTAGTGTTAGCTGATAATTTGGGTCTTTTATTACAATTTCGTGCAGTCTGATGAAGATTTGGCGTTGAAGCAGCAACTGGAACTATATGTTGAAAGAGTTCAGGATACGGACCCTGGCGTTCAGAAACTTGCTCTTGAAAGCATGCGGTAGTAATTTTGGTATTTTCCCATTGTACAAGTGCCTAGATAACAACCATTTTGCTAATACCCTACAATTTGTTCATCATGCATTGTCAGTTAACTATTTCGATTCAACGAAATTGGTAAATAATGTCCAGGGTATGTATATACGTAAACTTCCGCAAACACATTTACATGTTTATATTCATAGCATCCATTTGTCTATATAGCACCTGCAATTAAGAATTACTGCTGCTAAAGCACAAAATATATTTTTAGGGGAAAGGGTTTGAAGAGGGGGGTATATATTGATTACAGATATGTTTTAGCTATATCAGAATGCATTGAACAACCGTGATCATACTGTAAATTAATAAGAATTAATGTACAGTACAAATATTTTCACTACAGTTTTTGGCTTATCTATTCTTACGCATGCTAATTTAATCACACTCCCACATAATTTAAATGATTTATACGTAGGAAATTAATGGTATAGTGAAGTAGCCAGAGTTGGTTAGTCATTCCTATAGAAGATCCAATTTTAACAGGCTAGTGTTACCATAGTTTTCTATAGTATATTGTGAATAATCAGTAAAAAGGATTTTCCATCCAAAATGTTATGCATTAAAAAAAAAAAAACCTTTTTGACACAGTGAGTCTGACATAGTAAAAAGACATAATCAAGATATGTGCCAAAAATTTAGTGTGTGTTTACTGGCTTATTAGCGTTCCCTAAGGTATTACATCTTTAAGAGTATGAATAACTAATTTATCAGGGCTAGTACTGCTTCTAATTAGTTAAAAATTAACAGATATCAAATACAGTATTTCAGTCAAAATAGGTAGGACTTGTCAATAATAAAAATGGTTTCTTGCTCGTCTCCTTTGTTACAACACTTCAAATTGCACCCCAAAAAAATCAGTACAGTAAAGCAATTTAAGCATTTGATCAATGGTCCAAGAAAGCCAAATATGGAATAATGTGACATCGCATATTTTATGCTTCGAGCATAGAGAAAGCATGTATAATGATATAATCACTAAAGACAGTAAACAAAGCAGGCGAATAAGATGTACGTTCTAACTACGGAAGCAACAAATCATCACTACTCGACGTCCTAAAACTAATCTTTGCCATATGGAACTGAAGAATCAAATCATAAACAAACTTAAATTGGTACACAGTAAAATGGAAAGAAAACAAAATGAATTAGAATATTCAAGCGCATAAAAAATAGAGTAACCTTATAGAAGCATTTGTATTCAATCTTTTCGTAGACGGAATGAATCCGTTGGATTCAGATTATTGGAAAAAGCATCCAGTTGTCGAACGCTTGTTTTGGAAAAAGCATATGCTTTATTTTTATTTGAATCATCAATCTTACTGCCTTGAAGTGATTTCGAAAGGTATGACCCATTCCTCCTTCCGTTACAGTTAGTTTGTATTTTGGAAGGTATATACATAACCGTATGACCCGTCAGTACATTACGTGTTTTGGATTCTATTAGCAGCTATGTAGTTTCTATTCGCTGATTGTTGTAAATTGCGAAATATTGAGTAGCATACAGAGAATAGAAGCATAACGGAACAATAGATGTACAATGATTGTTATTATTATTTTCAGCAGTTCCGTTTATGCGGATTTTCGTATGATAAAACAATGGTTATGAGATTTTTTTTTCAACTGTTGCGAAATGAATGTATATGAATGAATTGTTTCATTTGGTACAAATAAACAATATATCAAAATATAAATGAGGTAAGCAAGCTATTGATTATTTCTAATGTGCATCTTTTTTATTTGGTCTCTGTAGCCGTTTCCCTTCATTTTTCATGAAAATTAACCGTGTAGATTTCTCCATTTAAATTGCAATTTCTCATCCATCAAAACCACAACTGATCTCTTTTGTACCAAAAAGATGACACTGAGCCTGGTATTTTTGATGCAAAACATTATTACAATGAAAGAGGCAAAACACATTAAAAATATTTGTAAACCTAAACAACTTGACTACATTGGCTTAAACCAAATACATACGTAAATAATCAAATATTTGTTAATTAATAGAATAGAAGCAATATGTTAATGTAACCTATTAGTAATCAAGAAAAAGCATTTCGGTTACTCCTACTAACTATAATCTTGAAGACTAAAGAACTAAATAATATTGTATAATTCCAACATAGAAACCAATACGACTTTTCACACTTATAAAAGTAACACTTTAATTGGGTAGGTTAATTTAATATTGTGTTTAATTTGGATATATGATGAAAGTTAATCAATTTTACTTAGTTCAAAGACAAATACACCTTTTGTATGTTTTGTTTTTAAGATTTTACACGACTTTGAAGTTTACATGATGTTGCATTTTTTATCTGTGTACATGCATAAATCAAATGTTTGTCAAAACGGGAATGAGACTAAGTTATTTAAAAAAAAAAAAAATAGAATACAAAAAGAAAGTAATTAACTTTATAAAGCAATTTCAGAAAACAATCCGCAGTACCATTAATAATGTATACTGGACAGTGAAATCAATATCTTCATCAATTTTAGCTTCTTGAATATTGAATTCAAAGATAAAACTCTTGTTGTTAAATGCAATCCTGAAAAGAAAGTAGAGTGCAGGAAGCAATTAAGTAGAATATTTTCTTTTAACTGGTAACAAGATGAAAGAATATATATTGAAAGCAGCAAAATCCTGCGGATTGATGGTTATTGCTTGTTTATTCAGGTTTGTATTTAGAATCCAACTTTAATATGGTACATTTGTTGATATAATTGGAGGGGAAAGCAAAATAAATAAATAAACATATAGTTAGGAAAGTGTAATATTTTTTAACTACACATCTTAGCAAATGGCTTTGAAAAACAAAGAGAAATTTTGAAGCGGACTAAGGAGTTGGAAATATACTGTTAAGTAATCTTGTATGGTAGTAATTACCCATCTATGTTCTGGAGAAACACGTTCAACATGCAGCTCTCAGTAGTTCTCATGCGCAAACTTCAATGGACATATTTGGACAGATAAAATGATGAAACAACTCTTCTGATAGCGACTCAGGGTCATGGTAGTCAAGGCGCTCGCCTTGGCGCTTTTGACGCCAAAAAGCCCTATGCGTCAGCCTAGGGCTTTTTCTCTAGGCGAGGCGCCAAAGCCCCAGAAAAGCGCTAGTTCAAAAAAAGCGCGCTTCAGTGGAAAAGCGCTAGAATTAAAATGCAGTTTTTTTTTTTTTTAAAAAAGAAGTGCTGTTTAAAAAAGAAAACAAGTACAGTTTTTATTTTTTGTTTTAGAAACTGCAGTTTTCTTATTTTCAGGGTGCATGTTTCTGGTTCTTTGTTTTAAATTCAGATTTTTTTTAAAAAAAGCCAAAATTTGAATTTTATACTATTTTTTAAATGCAGTTTTTTTGTTGTTGTAAAACAGCAAAACTGATGCTCTATGCGTCCAAAAAAGCCCTAGGCGCCAGCCTGGGGCTTTTTTGCCTTCACTACCTTGAACATAAGTAAATGAAGCTGATGACTCATCATAATGGTTCATCAAAGAAGAATAACTATTTTTGCCTTCCTGTTATATCAAACTTTCTGCAGTTTTCAAAGAAATAAGGTGGTACATTTTTAATACAAGTGAATTTGCTGCACAATGAACAAGTTACTTTTCATTTTTTATGTATTATTTCACCGTTGAAATGGGAGCATCATATGGTGATGCACCGTGCTTTTAAATAAACTTCCGACCAGTCTTATGTCACATTTCATGGTTTGGCTCCTACTAAATATGCTTTTAAAGTTTAGAATATTCAGACTCAATTTGATATTAGCTGCATAATATTTCATTTTAAGATATTGATTCAGTAACTTAACCGGGTTACATTAGTTTTCATATTCTTTTAGGTCCTTATATGAATGCAATTAAAGCAATAAAAGGTTCGATGCAACCTAAAAAATTTGATAGGCATGATTAGTTTGAACTATTAATTGAGAAAAATAAATTTATAAGTGTGTTCAAGTCTGTAAGTAAACGTTTGAAGTGTAGGTAGAAGTTAAGTTACAGAAAACTAAATGGGTGTAAGAGAACATGCATGGAGAATGTATACTGTTGGGACAGTACGCTAAGATGAAAAGGGTAAAGTAATCATCTTTGATATATCATATGAACAGGATACAATCAACCATTTTTTTTTTTTTTTTTTTTTTTTTAATGCATTGATTTCACTTATCTTTAACATCTGCTTCCTCTATGTGAATTTACCTTGCTGCGTACTATCCATACATCTCTTCATTATTTTTAAGTGCATATATTTTCCTCGAATGCCAATTACCTGCAGTTTGTAAATTGTTTGGAAGATTATAATTTTTGGTTAAAGGTAACCAAGGAAAATGTGCAAACACTTTTACGGATAGTATTTCGCTAGTCACTGCTTGCAGCAGCATTTTTACTGGCCATTGCTTCTGAAAGCAGTTATGTTATATTTAAATATTACCCTAGCTTTAGTTTGATTGGTAGATGAGATTTATGAAGTAGATTTTACGTGGCATCTTAACAATATTTACGTTTAATTGGTTAATGCCTAAGAACATCTTTTATCTTGTTGATAGCTGCTAGTCTCTAAACCATATGGTACTATAGTGTGATGTTTTCACAACTGTCCATATGTTGTCGGCTGGTATATGAAAGTGTTCACCGCCGACTGTTTTGTAAACGCGAGTAATACTTTATTCATGAACTGATCTGTGTTATCAAGGCGCTTGCCTGCCAAAAAGCCCTAGGCGCCAGCTTAGGGCTTTTTCACTGGCTGAGGCGCCAGCCGTGCTCGAGGCGCCAAAGCCCCAGAAAAGCGACACTCCAAAAAAAGCGCGCTTCGGTGCAATTCCGTTTTTCATGCTCCAGGCCCAAACCGAGCTCGATTTAAGAGATATTAGGGCAAACCATAAACATCGAACATTGAACCAGCAAAAAAACAAAAACAGATCAAAGGCTAACAAATCTCAACATCAAGCAATAGCCGATTTTGCTCATCCATTTGCACCTTGTTAATCGGCCACCATCTGAAACTCGAGCCCTTTTGAGACTTGATTTTGACCTGCTGCTGTGTTTTTTAAGGTAATTTTTTTGGTACAGCCTAGTTTTTTAAGGCAAAGTGTTTTGTTCTTAAAATTAAAAAGCAGTTTTTTTTTGAAGAAGTGCTGTTTTTTGAAACAAGTGCAGAATATGTTTCAGAAATTGATTTTTTATTTTATTTTTGGTGTGTGTGGGGGTTGGGGGGATCTGGGTGCAGTTTTTTTTCAAAGTGCTGTTTCTTGTTTGGTTCATGATGATGGTATGATGTTTCAATCTTAATATTGCATTTATATGCGCTTTTTAAAAGCCAAAAATTGAGTTTTGAACTACTTTTTAGGTGCAGTTTATTTTGCTGTGAAACAGCAAAACTGATGCTCAAGGCGCCCAAAAAAGCGCTAGGCGCCAGCCTGGGGTTTTTTGGGCCTTTTTCGCCTTGACTATGCTCAGGGTACAAATCCTTGTTTTCAAATTGTAAAACAAAAACAATTTATTTTCCCCAGTTTGCAGAACCATAACTGGGCTCCTTTTTTGCAGAGATTAACACATTGCACATAGATACAGGTTTGTCAACAAATATAAATATGACCATTCTTACAAATAAAGTTAATGAAATATATTTTAAGTTTCTCTCTTTTCTGATTAAATTGCTATGCTTTTAACAAAAATGACTACTATATAATGTGCCAACAAATTCATCAAAATCAAAAACTAATTAATGAAATTACAGACAAAACTCAATTTTTAAATATGCCTGAAATATGTTAAAGAAAATTTATTCAACTGAAAATGTATCAGAATGGTATAGGATTTAAAGTCGTTAAAGAGTTCATTAACAAATGTGTTTCATACCTAATCTTTCAGAAAGAAAACTGAAAGCGATCACTATTCCTACGTTCCTTTGCTAAGTTGACTTCAGACTAAATATACATGATTTGTCTAATCTGAAATCTGTTGGAACTGGACCAAAAAATCATTTTGCAATCCTAAAAATGAATCAAGCATGAACTACTGCATGGTAAGATAAGCTGCCACTTCATATTCAACATGATTCAATTTGACTGATTTACTTTTTTTGATGAGCTATTCCTACACATTTTGCTCCCAACTAAGATTTAGAGATATGTATCGTCTTTCCTGATCTCAAACTCTAAATAAAGATAAGTAACGGTTACAGTTTCCAAACACTGTCATCTAATTTTATAGATTGATAACGTTTTTCTTTATAAGTGGAAGTATTTTAATTTAATTTAATGTTGTTAGTGTGGGAAGTTATATAGTACGCAGTACCTACAGTGGTAATAATAGTTACTATGGAATCCCATCAAAACAAATCACACTCATAAGTGATTTTGTAAAGCAATTCAATATTGAGTACCTGGAAAGAGTTTTAACAGTGAAGATCCATCCATAAATAACGTGTAATTTGAGCCACCTTTTTCTTCTCTTCCATATTAGTTTCATCTAAATAAAAAAAAATGGAGGAAAAAAACGTATCAAATTAGTTACGGTGTTTTCCAGTTCACTATTTCATAGAAAAAAAAAATCACTTATATTATTTATGTGGGGATGGATAAACCTTTCGTTATGACTCCCTTATATGAATTTGGTCAAGCTTCATGCGTAATCGATATGGTGTTCTAACACATGTCTGGAGGCTAAAAATAAAACTCAGAACTTTTGTTAATATCCAAGCCGCAAAAAGTAAAAAAACATGACAAAAAACCGTATTAGATGTAGATTAATCTACTACTTCAAAGTTCAAACCCAGTAAGATAGCAGCTTACTGGAGTACCAATTTGGATTTTGTTGTTTTGCAATCGAAGCTTGAATCACTTTCGAGCTCGAATACATGATGCACACATCTCTTATACATAATTAGCAAACATATCAAACACATTACAAATTGTAAAGCTTGAATCAATATTGGGGCTGAAAAATAGTTCTAGTTTTGTAGTCAAATTCAACAAGCAACACAATAAAAATTTATGTTGATGCAGTAAAACAATATAGTCGGATGCAGTCAAATCTTAAAATAATCAGGCAGTGAAAAAAGTAATTAACGGAGTTTTAAAAAAAAGCGAATTCAAAGCGGAAAGCAAACATAAATAAATTTGTACAAACCTGAGGTAGATATCTTTGATAGAGCGAATAATCTGGCTTGCATCGCGGAGATTGATAGAAGAAAAAAATCGAAGTTAGTTCTGATGGATCGATTGCCGATCTAGGGTTTGGCAGTAGAAATATAATATCATGTAGTTGGATCTATATAGAAATAGAGAGTGGAAGAGATACCGATCAAAATACTAAGCGGAAGTCAGCGATGATCGCCATTAGACGTTAGAGGCAATGTTCGTAGCAATAGAGAGGGCATCTCAAAGAAGTAGAACTATAAAACAAAAGGTATGGCAGGGGTACATTAGGAAGTTCAAAAAGACGTCTAGTAATTTAGTGGAAACAATTTACCTTATTAGTAGTAGAGACATTTACAAGATCAAGCATGGAGTACAAACAGTTTTTTTATTGAGGAACAAAGTAAGTTTGTGACATAATTATTAAAGCCCTTGCCTAGGTGCGCGTCTAGGTGCCAAAAAGCCCTAGGCTCCAACGTTGGGCTTTTTAATTTTTCAAAGCGCCAACGATGCTTAAGGCGCTAAAAAACCCTTAAGGATGCCAAAGTGCTGGGGCTTTGAAGCATTGAAAAGGCACGTCTTGTGCAGCAGTGTCGAGGAGGAAAGCAAATTTTGCTAATGTGGTTCAACATGAAGCGCAGTTACATTTTGAAATCAAACAACCAACAAATAGAAGTGTTTATTCATCTCCACTTCAACAATGAAGAATAAAATAAGTTGTTCTTTTAATACCGAACAAAAATACCCTAAGCAATTCCCTTATTTCAAGTATTTTTGTTGTTTGTAGACTTGAATTGAATGGCTTTGTGCCTTCTTAGTTTGATTTATGATGATAACATGCTGTTTTATTCCCAATATTTCATTTATATGCAATTCCCATTATTGCATTTAAAGCCAAAAAATGAGTTTTAGTGTACTTTTAATTGCAGTTTTTCCCCTATATAGCGTAAAAAGCGATGCATCAGGCATCCAAAAAAGCGGTAGGCGAGGGCTTGGGGCTTTCTCGCCTTGACAACTATGGTTCCTAGTGTTTTCTACTTGATTTTCATCCAATAAACATGTACAGTTTTACCACTTTGTAAGCTGGTTTTGGAGGAGGATGAACAGTCGATAAAGACACATTGTAGGTTTGAATACTCATGTTTGTTGCGAAATAAAAGCTTATGGTAAAAGCCAACCAAACTAGAATAAGGCGCATCAGTCTATTGCCAAATAAGATGGTTAGAAATATAAAATAAGAGTAATATAAGGCATATGATGTTTTTGTTATTTTCTGTTGCAAGTATAATTGTAGAGGGTAATGAAGCATTCCCATCTGATAAATTTAAGTTTAAAAATATATAATTAGAAATGGGTTTGATAACAGTTTGCTTTGTTGGGTTAAGCAGTGTTGTTTTGATTAAACTGATTTAACAATTATATTAAGTGTTAAAATGTTTCCTAGTCTGCCACTCTATCTTGTGTAAGAGACAGGTGACATAATGTCTATAGTTTGTTATTATCTGAAAAGCCTTACATAGTTGTTTACAATCATTATATTTTGAATGAACCAGGCAGGAAATTCGGACTGCAACCAGTTCAATGACATCCGTTCCCAAACCTCTTAAGTTTCTCCGTCCCCATTATGAAACCCTTAAATCATATTTTGAGACAATCGCAGATTCAGAGTTGAAGGTACACCCTAGTTGTAGATAAATATAGACCTGCAGATGCAATTGCTTTTCTATAAAACTAACTATTCATGTTTTTTCGACAGAAATATCTTGCTGATGTGCTATCTGTATTAGCCTTGACTATGTCTGTTGAAGGAGAAAGAGTAAGTGAATTATATTCACTGTGTAATCTTATCCATGTCATATATCATATGAATGTTGTTATTACAAACATGTGTATAATACACACACACACTCACACTCACACTCACAATAGTAATATAATATAATATCATGACAGTGACAATGATGAGTGTATTTACAATCTTAAGTAAATTTATTGTTTTGTACGAATGCCGTATTCCATTTCAAGAGAATGTTAGAGTAACTTTGATTATACTTTGTTCAGAAGTGTGCACCTAGATTTGGCATTTGTAAATGCTCATGCTTATTTGTTATTATAAACTTTGGCGTTTATTGGATTTATGCATAACTAACTTGTATATTTGATATTGCAGGAGAGTTTGAAGTACAGATTATTGGGCTCAGACGGTGATATTGGCTCCTGGGGCCACGAATATGTTCGGTTAGAGTCTCATTATATTCCTATTTAATATTTAAGAAGGAATAACCTAGTACTAAGAATACATATATGACATATCCAGCACTCTATCCGAAATGGCCTAAATAATATTTTGCACCATTTTAATTAATTGCTTCTATAACAATGTCATTTATTCTCTGGTAATATCGATTTAGGAATCTTGCTGGTGAAATATCACAGGAGTTTGCAAAGCGCCAGGTTAGGATTTTTTTTCCTTCTAAGTTGCATTCTGTTTTTTCTCATGCCGTAGTTATATATGTTTTCTCTTATCCTGTCAGCAATTTCTTTGCTTTGCAACTGAGTAAGTATGAGTTTTACTATTACTTTTCTAGATGCCTTTTCCTTCATTTTTTTTGTGGGTCAAATGTGGTTTTCATAACACTAAACAGTCAGTTTTTTTTTTAAACACTTCTGTGGCCAGTGGAAAAAAATTGTTTGAATTTTGTGATAACTCGTTGTGGAATTTGGCATCATGGTAACACAAGATAATGTGTTTTTTATTGGTACCAGTACGTTAGGCACGTCCGTTGGATGTATGCAAGGATAATCAGAAGCAAATTTATTTAATGTGGAGTATTAGTAATATGCATGGATAATGCCTTGTTACGAATACATGTGTGTGTAAACTTCTGTTACCTCTGAAATTTATGAGTATACAAATAAATATGCCAAATTTGGGTTGCTTATAATTTATGCCAAAGAAGACACTGGAAAAATAAATATTATGTTGTCCATGTATTGATAGCCAACAAAGAGCGGGAAAGAGAAAACGAAATTTAGTCACATTGCACGTAAATGTTTGCACCACCTCTGATCACAGTATTTCACCCCTTTTGGAAAAACCTCATGCGCCATGACAATAGTTCAGTGTCATTGTAACCATACTCTCCTTTGAACAAACTCATTGTCATCAATAAATAATTTTTCATTACCACTATCCCAATTCCTAGCTCTGTCCCCGTTGATTATGGATGCATTGATCAATGTGACAAAAGTTGGAATTGAGTTAAATTTTGGACTACCGCGACATGGAGATGGTCATGGAAATAATTGATAATAGTTGAAAATGAAACCAATGTTCGATTGTTGTTGCCCTAATTTTGGTGTGTAGATACGAAGTCTTTTGTAAACTAACTGTGTGAACTGGTAAAAAAGAAACATTCTTTCTCGTTATTTTCCAGGCTTGAAACCGGCATATTATCGAAAGAGTTAGATGACAAAAGTAATATTATTATTTTTCCTTGGTAGATGGTTTTTAGGTTTTAAAAAAATAAAATCTAAATAGGATTCAAAAGTGGATAAAGTAAAAACAACGTAATTGTAGTTGAGAATGCAATGTAAGTTGCGTCAACAAAAGCGGTTACGCTACTTTGGAACTATATTTACATACAGAATATGAAAAATGAACGCACGCTACTCTGGTATTTTGATTATTTTGAACTGATGATGAGAAATAAACAAACGGAAGTACTCAACAAAACGACTGCAACAAACATAAATATTGGCACTCCCTCCCATGTATTTTTAAAATTAGCAAATTTTGCATTGTTTATCCTAAAATGGTCAACTACAGCATTAATACCTGGAGAATTCACGTAAGTAGTTTTTTTTAAACTCTAGACAATGCTTTTACACAAACAAAAGCGATTAAATACACTTAATGTTAAATTTCAGGTATTGCATAAGGAAAATCTTCCAATCAAAGGTCAACTTAAGCAATCGGTATTTCAATATTTCACTTAACAATGATTCCAAAAGAGGAACGCCCTCTTCCACTACGGCATTAATTCATTTTCTTCATCAATATAACCAATAAGGACGGCATCCTCCCGTGGTTCATCAAAAGCAATTCTCAAGTTGAAACTTTCAGACTTCGCAGCTACAAAAAGAATCGGATCTGATGGTGTATATATCATGTGCTGTCCTCTATCCATATCATGTTTTATTTCAACGCTTTTGATAAATAAGCCATTTTATTTCTTCACCATCCTCTGTTGAGAACTCTAGGATATCCTCCTCTGAATAACAAAAAAGCCTCCTCTTCTACTGAAACAAAATCCACTAATCAGATGATGCATATGTATCTTAGACAAAGTGAACGCAGCAGTTTGAATAACAGCTTCAACTTCCTAACGACTTGGATTATGAATTTGCTGTATTATGAATTATACAAATGTACAATTATGCTTACTCTTGCTAACAACTTGGATTCCTAAGGAAAAAGAAGAGGGTTTAATACATAGGTACAATGAAAAACCGGAGTTGGCAATTTATAAGTAATCCTAACAGTTCAAGCAACTTTTCAAATGTTCTTTATTCAATTAATAACAATATTAATCATGAGTGAGAAAATATCACTTAGCTAACAGAAGATAGCTAGGCCAATACCGAATACACATCGCCCTAAGCAATTTAGAAGAAGAAATAGTTTAGTGCATTTGTGTTGATCTTGTATTAGCTTCCCATCATTTTTATAAAAGAAAAAAAAAATCAAAGAAATTACCCAAACATTTCACTACCATCTTTTTTCTGTGCATTATCATGTGCACCTATTTATGTTTTGATTTTCTTGATTGGTTGGGTACTATTGTTTACCATTTTCATTTTTAAATATTGTATTTGTATTATGTTTTCATTTGTTTTCAGTTGGGTCAATCATTCATGATAGGTTGCATTGGGCTTAACTCATATTAGTATTAAAAAAAGAGACAGAATATTCTTTGGATGTCAATTCTCTGTTTCCTGTATCTCTGTTTGCTGCTGTAAGAATTCCTTTTTAATGTTAATTTTTTCCTTCCCTTTTTTTAATTCGTTTAGAAGGGAAAAAAATATACACACAAATTTTTTTTATTCAGATTTCCACATTTCAACAAAACTGTTTAAATTCACTTGCATTTTACTACATTGCGTTACAATGCGTCTCTAGCTCTCTGTTTCCTGAATTCAGTTGCATTTCAATACAAAAATCAGTTCCCACTCTACACTGTACGCTCATCAACTCAATGCAACTGTAGCAAACAAAACTGCACCGCTCTTTTTTACATTCAAGTATACTTTTACATTAAAGTTATCTAAATGTACTTAAAAGAGAGCTATGTGGCTACATTTATGACCCCATATGTGAGACCAAGTCACTAATATCTTGTGCTAATTTTCTTCAACTCATTTTTCATTATTTGAAAATTTGTCTGGACTAACATTAATCTTTATAAAACATAATAATGTATTAAAGAATAAAATATTCTACAAAGAGAATGTTTTAATGGAAGTTTGCAAGGTGGCGACTAAAGTAATACAATAATTATTAAAGACAAAGATGACTAAAATTTACATAAATATTGAAAAGAAAAAAATATTTAAAGGCACATGCATGCTTTGATTTGAAATGTCACTGAAATTATTATGTACAGGCATGTACTGGTTGAAGATCATGTATATTTGGTGCTTGGTTATAGCTTGTCCAAAAATCTAAAGTTATTGGTTATGCAATCATACCAAAAAATAATACAATCATATAATCCCATTATAACCAACTTTTATCCTGTGATAAAGCCATTGAAGCAAATTTGTCCGAAAAGTTGGAAGCTTTTCTTGTTTTTTCTTAAATGCTGTTCAATATAAATATCTTTTATTCTTTATGCTATTTATGTCTGGCTAATTGAAAATAAATACTGCCATAGTTATGCATATAATTTAATTTTTGTTTTTGTAATTAACAACATTGTGTTGCACATTCACTTATTGTATGCCAGTGGAAAAATATATTTGAAGATAGTTTGTTAGAATTGCTGCTTACAGAAAAGTATAAACCCAGACTACAAAAAAAAAAAAAAAAAAAAAAAAAAAAAAACTACCTCCGTCCTCAAAGCTGCTTTAGGGAAAATGTTTTCATATATTTCACAAACACTTCAACCGGAATGCTGCAGCTTCTCCATACACACATTTCTCTCTCTAGAATTTACCTTTTTTTTACGTTTATCATAATAGAATACACACATATGGATAGACACATGCCTATGTACACATACATAAAGGCACATCAAATCAATATTTCGAGAGCTTTCATGAAATATTCAACCAAAATAATTTAAAATTTAGGTTTTTTGTGTATTTGAAACTGAGAAATGTGGACATTGCTTGACGCTTGTAAATCAACGATAGGAGTTGTAGAAGTGGTGAAGCATGAAGGGGTACTGAGAATTTTTGTAGTTTCGCTCGAATTGCATGTAGTATAGCTATCCATTAATTGCTAAAGATAATAGTCTAGTGAAAAGTAAATAAAAAGTTGCAAGCTTCGGTCAGCTATTTTGCTTTTGTGTATTTCAAACACATTTCAAAAAAATATATTTATGCAATATCAAAATGAAACTTACAAACTTGTCAAAACTGGTGAAAAATAAAATAAACTGAACGAATTTAATAAATCAACCTTGGAAATTTGGACGATAACAAACAAAGAGCCAAATGGTCCTTCCCAAATTGTATCGTTGAGAGCAAATTTGTAGAAGAATACATCAGTTTGCTAACAAAAAAGGATAAACAACATAAGAAAAACATATCATTATTGCAGATGCATCATCGTGGTTCAGCCATTTTGACTTATACATCAACGCTAACTTAACTAGTACGAATGCATCAATGCACGTAACTATAGATCACTTTTAATGCAAATGATATTCATTCACATGAATTCCCATATAGAAATAAGATTAATAAAATTAAATATATAAGCAAACATTAGTTTTATGTGAAGCATATATTATTGCAGTGTGTATATACGGCCACACCCTCCAGATAACCAATAGAAGCATATAATATGGAACATGTATTCATTTGGATTTAAATGTAATATTTTGTTGATATACTGTTAGATACAATTGCATGAAGAGTAGTATGTATATGTCGATAAAATTTTCTTACTGCAGTTGTATGAAATTCACAGGTAGACTGTATTGGAGCTTCTTTTTCGTTCTTTTCAATATGTATCTTTACCTAGGTTGATACTACAAGCATTATGGAGATAGTTAGAATAGCTACTCGATCATGGTTCTGATTGTAAATGAACTCGTTACAATTATCAAACAACATAACTCTTTTTAAACTGGTTTTGTTGTCCATTAGTCAAAATAGGAATTTTGTTAACGTTTCGTTTACATGATGCATATATTGTCTTTCAACTCCATTATCCAGTATATATAATATATATCAATTAACTTTGGAAGACCTGTACCAAAAAAGAAATCAGAAAATAATCATTCGTTATATTTATGTAATTCGGATATCAGGCCATAACTATGCTGATTAGTTCGCACTAATTCAGGTTATGAAATTATCTTATTAGAAGCAACTTCTTATCAAAACTGTAAAAAAATAAAAAAATTAGCCATCGAAAACTATTCAAATACAGATTTTGAAATCAGAATATCAAAATAAAATCATGAGTTTGAATGAGTCGAATTCAAGAGTAGATTTTGAATTCATAATCACGACATTAAGAGAGCTTACCATGGTACAGGTAAAGATCCAAAAAATGATGGATGTTGCATCTGAACTTGGAAAGCCGTAACTTGAAGAAGTGGAGAGAGGTTAATGAGAATTTCTTCTTGTTATTTTTTTGAATTCCTAGCGGGGTCACGTGACCACCCCAGCCCTCCGCCATTGTTTGGAGCAAAGCAATAGCTCCGTTGATGTCTGCAGTGCCCTGACAAAAAATATAAACCAGATCTATAACAAAACCTATTTGAAAATTAGATTAGGATCGGTCATCAAAATAAACAGTTCTATAACCTATTTGAAAATCAACATGCTTTTTCTCACGCTGATCGATGACCATTGGTTCCTCCATGGTCTTCCATAACAAAACCGAATGTAAGGTGGAATTGAAAATTTGTGGATGAGAGTAGGCATAATCGCTGAAAATCGAGTAGAAACAACATGATAAACGGAAAAAGGGCGATAGTATGTTGAAGATAGTGGTTGAGTAATGGGGAAACGTGGTTGTAGAATCGACAAAATTGTCCTGCAGTTGCAACAAAATTATTGGAGGGCACAAACATAAATTCAAAAACTTCATTTGGCAGTATTCCTATTATATATAGATGAATTTATTTTGTATTAGTTTATCTTGGAATTCCTACCTGAGACAGCAGTCCCTGGGCAACTGCTTAGTAGGAACTGGGTTCTGCTGCGTGCACATTATAATATTACTTTGGTCAAAACTCCTCCAGTTTCCTTTAAAACTTATAATTCTTATATGCCTGATGATGTTTAAGTATTGATCTTCTATGTGACATATTCATAGTATCTTCTATATGTTCTAATTTTTCTCGGTTGTGATTTTGATGTATCTGCTTTGAGTACGTGGGATGATACTCTTCATGGTTTCAGCATTTTCTACACAAATAATTCATGTGTGCTAGGTTTTTTTTTTTTTTTTTTTTTTTTTTTAAATAGTTGTATGTATAATACTGGATTATTCTCCGCACCATCATATTTTACCCCTTTAAGCTTTTGGTGAAAATTTTGTAGTATGCTTTGTGAAATTTTAAATGTGAACGAAATGATTTTTAAAAGATGTTAGATATTATGTTATGTTCTTTGTACTATTGTTATTATACATGTAATGTTTATGTAAAGGGTTAATGTTATTGTTGTATGCGTGTGTATAATGTTTCCTTACAAGGGTGGTTTCTAATGTAATTATTGTACGTATGTATGATGTTTTTATATAAGGGTGGTTTTTGTTGTTAGCATTGTACATGTAGTTATGCTTTGAAGAGTGTATAAGAATTGCTTCTGAATTAGGAAGCCAAGGCAACATTAGGAATTACAGCGTACACAGTTGATTCTATCTAATACATTTCAACCCTAAATCAACTGTATAAGTGTATGTTGGGTAATCTGAATCACATCGGCTAATGATACTTTGTTTCTGAATGCAGTATGATGATATGCCCATAGATGCTTTGATGGAGCTTGTACAGCAAATAGTTGCTTTTCACATGAAGGTGTTCTTTGGTTCTAGCTTTTATGCTTTTTACCTATCGTTTCCTATTTTCAGTTATTTTTATATTATATATACGAACCATACATAAATGCATAGATTCACCCAAATTTGACCTTTTTATTAATGGCAGCATAATGCTGAACCTGAAGCTGTCGATTTGTTGATGGAGGTAAGGTCATAAATTTTCCTTTGCAGATAACAAGATAATGCAGCATGCACATATTTTCCTATTCATTATATGCAGGTTGAAGATCTTGATGTGTTGGTTGAGCATGTTGACAAAACAAACTACAAAAGGACATGCTTGTATCTAATTAGTTCTTCTAGGTTTGTTTCTGTTAAAAGTGCTCTTGAACATTATGTGTTTTTCTTTTTTTTATATTTTTATATCTTTGCGCTAGTCAGCAACTAATAGACTTGTTAGTAATTCATTGAGGTAACTATTGTCGGGATCACAATCTCCGTGCCAAAACACAGTATGAGGTCGTCCTGTCAACAGATATTTTAAAATACAGTTAGTGCAATATCGATATCGACATCTGAGTTTTTTTCTGGGTATCTGCTAATACGGACGGATATTGGGTAATTATCCTATTCAATGACTGAAAAATCTGAAAACGTAAATGGAAAATTTCAGTTTAACATAACTTGCTGCAATCTTATTGATTATTGAAGTATAAAAATAAACAATTTTTTGACAATAAATAGTTTTGAGCACTTAACATGCATTAAGTTTGTATAATATGAACTTCTGAATTCATAAACAAATAAATAATATCTTTCACTGCTACATATAATTTATACTATAATTATGAAACAAAGCTAATGGATAATCTTCGATGCTTCGTATCCGCATTCATATTTTCCGATATTCATCTGCTTTTCGGATATGGATGCAAATCGATTTTTCGAGTATTCAATGACAACCCTTGTATGTGAGGGACACTTTAATTGTGATGGATCTTCAAACTTGGACAAAAACTGCATGGGTCGTTATATTTTAGTTTGCTTTCAATATTTCGTAATACAGATATTCAGTATTGTTTAATTGTGGTTGGGTGTATGAAATCGCAATATTGTATGTATACATAGATCCAGTAAGATCTTCAGTTTTCAGGTCAACTTGTATACACAACTATAACTTCTTTCAATTATGAGTATGATTGGGAATTCCATTATCTGTTTCCATTCTGGTCATCGAGATCAGTTCCGTTTTGCAAAATTGGCTTTCATATTCTGGATGCACGCAAGATAGATAAATTTTGGATTTGTCGTGCTTTTTTCTACGATTTTGTGCCAAAATTTGTGTAAGATCTGAATTTTGATAAATACATATTGGATATATTTACAAAAATTCATAAAGTAACATCGTGCGTGTCCAAATTATCCATGTCTATATCCCCCCCCCCCCCCCCCCCGGGGCAGGGTAAAGAAAAGTCGTTATGTATCAAGTGATTTATGGTTTTAAATGATGGTCTCTCAATAATACAAATCGTTCTACATTTAGTTCAAACGTCAGAACCTAACCATTGATTTTATAGAAAATATGTAACTCTATATGCTAACTAGTAAATCAACAAGTTGGCTTATTTTATGCGCAACATAAATGCAATTGCGCTTACATGAGAGAAGAAAGAAAAGACACCAAGTGTACAATTGGGTCATGGCCCTATGGGTGGATGTTCATGAGGCCCTGAATTTTGCTAGTTTAACTTCACTTTTTATTGATTACACATTTAATGTTGAAACTTTAGTGCAATTTACAAATTACAATGAATATTGCACTATGACTATGCTATATTCTATTTGGATCCACGTATTGAGTCTGACATGCAACATTTTTTACTCTATTGATAAAACACAACCATCACTGAATCAATTTTCTAATATCAAAATTGCTGCCATGTTCTTCCAACATCATTTGTGCACATAGCTGCTTCATTTGTTCACTTTTTTTTTTTTTTAAAAAAAAAAAATCATCAACCTTCCATTGGTTATATTTTATGCATTTTGGTGTGTGATGCACTTCTTTTGAAATGAAAACATAACTAGCTAGGGTTTAATAAAGAATACATGAATACATTTTTTGAAAAGTTGCTTCTATTATAATACATTCTATTAGCGTATATGACAACATCTCAACATAGAAATATTTGAATTTATGGGAATTAAAGCTTTTATTTGCCCCAGTAAGCTGCTAAGTTTAAACTTAAAATATATGAAATCTAATACTTACAACAATAATTTAATCTGACACCATACTCAAATGCTTTTGTTGTCGGTGATTGCCTGCTTCATATTTTTAGTTTATTTTTCTGCATGATTTAGTTTACTTTACATAAGCATTCCTACTTCTCATTGTTCTGTAGTGTATATGTATACATGTTTGCATACACATGCAATTGCATAACCAATGCAAGAATGATTGTGAAGATATACATATACTACACAAATAATTTCAGTGCTGCCTAGGCAGCATATGTGTATCAGTGTATGTATATATGTATGTACACATATACATATTTTGGTTTTTGAGATTGGCTATTGAACAGGTAACCAAAAATAGGTCATAAATGAAGGCGTCTTTTGTGTAGCTAACGTTGCTAATTGTAACTTATATGTCAAACAGTTTCCTGCCTAGCCCTGATGATATGTTGGCACTAGATATCGCATTTACAATTTATATGAAATTTGAAGACTTAACAAGTGCACTTCGTATTGCTCTTGCTCTAGAGAATATTCAGGTCATTTTTAATAACCGTTTGATCTGCAATATTTCTTTTGAAATGGATATTTTTGGTATATCATGCTAACTACCAATGATACTTTTTTTGCAACAGTATGTAAAGCAAGTATTTACATCCACGAAGGACCTTTTGTTGAAGAAGCAATTTTGTTACAATGTGGCTCGTCATGTAAGTTTCACATTTCAAAATTGATTACAAATTACCAGACTGAGCGCTCAAGATCCTCAACTTTGTTCCACGTAAAATTTTGAATTGTACTTGCACATTCAAGCCTTGCTGAATTTTTAGGTTGCATAATTTTGTATGAATTGTTTTCTTTGCAAAAGTATTGATGCTAAATAGACGGAATTTAAACCACAGAGAGGAAAATTTTAGCATGGTAGTATAGGTGTGCTCTCACGTAGGTGCAAATTAGGCTTTTGTGGAGGGGATTGTGCTTATGACAAGTTAAATCAACATTTTGATTTTATATTATTGGTTGTTTAACCAGCACTGCCTGGTCAAATATAAATTGCATTTTGTTAGAGTAAGAAACGGATATGGTTAATCTTTTAAAAGCTTATCAGCCTGGCCTATTTTTTGCCTCTATTTTAGTATCACTGCGTGCTCGGTCATAATTCTACTCAATGGGATCGGAATGCATAAACAACAATCCATGCTGTGGATTAACTGACCAACAGCTTTAAATTAGACGATAAATTGGATTTGCATTATTTATTTTATTTTCTGATATAATGCAGCATCCTTTGTTATTGTTTCTGGTGTAACACACCCTTTATTCTAGTTGGAGGATTTTATATAAGAAACTTGAGTGGTTTTCTGTCGCTGGGTAATTTTATGGGCTTGCTTATTCTGTAACTTTAACAGTTGACGTGCCTTTCTTTCAGGGTTTGGTACTGGAGTTAGATGATGAGTTGGTTGCAGATGAAGAAGAAAGGGAGTTGCTGCAGGATATTGTAAACAATTCGAAACTCAGTGAAGGATTCCTTACCCTTGCACGTGATATTGAAGTGATGGAACCCAAATCTCCTGAAGATATATACAAGGTACCCACATTCTTTTTAACTAACTGGTGTTTTAAGCTGCTAGCATGTATGGAATGTCCAAGTTTTTTTTTTTTTTTTTTTTTTGGTGAAAATTTAATAAGCATTGTCCTGGGTTCATTTGTTGCTGCTATATCTATTTTTTCTTATGTTATTTAGCAGGTTCTAGTGTAATTAGATAAGGTATATTAAAATATGCTAAACTATTTCTACTCTAAAAAAATAAAATACTAAACTATTATTTGTTGCATTGGACTTGAACTTTCATGAGCGATATATCATTCGGATTTACTGATTGATTTATGTTGTCCACACAAGTTATCTGGGTTAAGTATATGTATTCTGTGAAGTCATGAAATGTATGTACATAAAATTACTGGATGGGTAGTTTACTTGAGTATGGAAATTTTGAATGATTGCGAGGAAATTACTTTTAGATCATATATGTGTATCTTTAATTTGCTGTTCTTGTCTTGGCATTATATCTACACATTCATTTGTTAGGTTCACTTGATTGATGGACGAACAACTTCAAGTTCCAGTTTAGATTCAGCCAGGCAGAACTTAGCAGCTACCTTTGTTAATGCATTTGTCAATGCTGGATTTGGACAGGTGTACATGATTTTTTGCTAATGTACAATTTTTCTCTAAATGATCCATTAAAATTAACCAGGTATCAAACATCATGTCATTTATTATTAGGACAAATTGATGACTATTGCTTCTGAATCAAGTGGATCAGGGGGATGGTTATTCAAAAATAAGGAACATGGAAAGACAAGTGCAGCAGCCAGTCTGGTATAAGTATTTACCATTTATTATAATAAAAATAAGATATAAAGTAGTTGCAGATAGTAACCTTTTTATTCGATAATAAGGGAATGATCCTTCTGTGGGATGTTGATTCTGGATTAGCCCAAATTGACAAATTTTTGCATAGTAATGATACTCATGTTGCTGCTGGAGCTTTGTTAGGCGTTGGCATTGTCAACTGTGGTATAAAAAATGATTGTGACCCTGTGAGTAATAGCTATTCAGTTTTAAATTTCTCTTAAATAGCACACATATGAAGTCTAATGTATTTTTTCTTCTTCTAGGCATTGGCTCTTCTTATAGATTATGTTCATAAAGAGGACAGCGCCATTAGAATTGGGGCGATACTGGGCCTGGGTATCGCATATGCTGGGTCGCAGAAAGAAGAGGTTCACTTTTCATTTTTACAATTTCTTTTGTCAGTCTATACGTAATTTCCTCTTATCGTGGTTTAAATAAGAGACATTTCCCAGATCAAAGTTCGTCTTTCTCAAATTTTGGGAGATCCAAAGACAAGTCTTGAAGTTCTAGTCTTTTCCTCAATCACCTTGGGTTTAGTGTATGTTGGTTCCTGTAATGAAGAGATAGCTCAAACTATCATTCTTACCATAATGGAGCGCAATGAGACTGAATTGGGTGATCCTTTAGTTCGTCTGCTGCCTGTTGCCCTAGGCCTTCTATACCTTGGAAAGCAGGTAATAAATTGATTATGTCTCAAATTTACCTTCGTATATTTCCTAACACGTTTCATCTAACATGCGCCGAGTAAAACATCAAAATTTTTCCTTTGATAACACATCTTACAATATGAACTAAAACCTTTGCTGTTATTGATCAGGGAAATGATTAATATTGTATAAATATCACCCGACTTTCTGTTTTTGTAGTTCTTAATTTATTAGACCTCATTATCTGCCTTGATGTTCACATTTATAATCTGCTATCCGTTATTATCTACTGCTGTATGTTTAGAAAATTGCTATTCTGATAGACGGACTGTGTCCAAATTCTCCTCAATCAGTATCATGTCTAACAAAGACATACTAGTGTGTAACCCGTGCGTTGCACACAATAATATTATAAAATATAGTTTTTAAAATTTTAATGTTAAAACTGGAACTTTATTATATAACATACGATGAATCCAACAAAATAAATATAATATAAATTGTTATTGTTGTTTATATATGGTAAGTTTTATTGTTTTTACCTCTATGAGTAAGTATTCTAGTTGAAATTGACATATTATAATTATTTTATATGAATTAGCAAATATCATTTAACTTATTTCTTGTATGTATGTTATATTTGATATTAGGTAATTAGTTAAAATACATTGACTTAAAAGTAAATAATATGAATAAATCGAGAAAGATTTCATAAAAATGATTACAAAGATTTTAATGCGGAGTTATTTGAAATTAAAAATAGATATATTTTCTTAATGTTGTGTATGACAAATTTATTGTTTATGTGCGTAAATGATTATAGTTAATTTACATATTAACTTTATTATTATTATAACATAAATATATATATGTGTGATTTATATATCTATATACTTAAACACAATTATTTTCAATTGTATGTGTATGTGTACATAGACAGATTTTTAAAATGCTTTAATTTGAGATTGCATAAGCAATTTTAATATATGATTTTAAACGTGGAAGATTAGGAAATGGTCAATGAAGTTATACATAACTATAGAAATATCAAAATATAAATATTTAAAGTTAAAAACAGAATTCTACAATGCATTACTGTATCGATATAGATGAATCATAAATTAATTTACAATCATTGCTTATATATATAATAATATTATGTGACTTATGTATTTGCATATCCAAATGAATTTTTCCTTTTTATTGTTAACATGAATATTTGCATATTGAAATTTTCTTATTTTTATTATTTGTTTGACACATCAACAACTAATAGTTTACTAAGTTAATTATAGCTTTAAGATTCTTAATTAACTCTAATATATAAAGTTTAATAAAAAATATTAGAAGAGAGCTGGAATGGTTCGATAAGAAATTGTAGAAAATTTTAAATTAATGCTTTTTGTTGAACAAAACATAATTTTTTTATGCATAACGAATTTAATTATGAATATTTTTCTGATACTTTTTTGTACTTAAAAAATAAATGTGTACTTAATCTCACATATCTATAAACAATTTTTTGAATTCTTTTTGTTGAAGTGCATCTTTTTTTTTTTTTTTTTTTTTTTTGCAAAAACGAATATATTTTCTGCTTTTATTGTAGTATTTTACAGATTGGCTATAGGTAAAAGTAATAGTGTGTCTTAAATATGTTTTTGAGAAAGAAAATCTGTGTATTTTGAAATTACAAAAATCCCTTATCGTTTATGTTGTACGTAGTGTGATTTATGTGCTCCAGTTTAATGAAAATGCAATTCAAGTTTTATTGATATGGGTATAAAGCAAGGCTCGAAAACTCGGTTTCGGTTTCGTTCATTGGAAAATTTACCAGTTTCGGACGGTTTCGGCAGTTTCGACGGTTTTGGTTTTTGTTTCGGTTTCGGTCCGAAAATCAAACTTTTATATTTTTTATAAGAAAAGCTAATAATAAATGTTGCAACTTCACTTAGAAATATGAACATAAGACATTTGTATATATAATATGTTATAAACGAACATATTCATATGACAAAAACCTCGTTTTTTAAATCTTTTATTTTCTGAAAACTGTAAAACAGGTCCAAAGCCCATACAAAGTCAAGCCCAGACCAGTTATCAACCCATAATTAATACATATTATGTACTAATATACTCGCAGCCAGAAATCGAACAGGCAAAAAAAAAAAAAAAAAAAAAAAAACGAGAACACGAAGCAGGAAAATGATGATCGAACTGCTCGAATTGGGGGGTTTCATGTCTGCTAAGCACGTTTTCTTCGAATCGGGAATTTTTTGAAGCTCGAGATTCCTGAATCGGTGATTTAGGGTTTGTTTTTTGCTGCTTTTTCTCTCGCTTTTTGCTTTCACGCGTGTTTTTTCCTTTTTCCGGTGTTTACTGGATTGCGATTTAGGGTTTTCCCCCTTCTACGAACGAAACGAGAATCTATCGTTGTTCCGTCCCGGTGACTATCGAAACCAGAACGAGAACAACGGTATCTCGTGGTTTCGGACGAAACCTCAAACCATGGTATAAAGTATATTATTGTAAATTACATATTATCATCAGTGACGAATTATGAATATCACTTAATTACATTTATTTTATTATTTTAAACTTAAAACTGTTAATTTAAACATTTGGGCTGAAACGTAAATCGTATGAGAAATTGAAGTGGGTTTTGTTAATAATTGTGGTAATTTTAAATATATGTATTTTAAGTTAAATGTAGAATTTTGTAATGCAATACATGATAAATATATTTTTACCATTTAAAATACAAGTATTTTAAGTTAAGTGATAAATGAATAAAAAATTTAACTTGTTTCGTAATTGAATAAAAAGGTAATTTTACCATTTTTATTAGTACAATAGTCGTATACATATTGAATTATGGTTCTTTAATATATCCATTAGAAATATTAATTAATATTAACTGACTAATTTGATTTAAATTGTTTAAATATTTTTAATATGTAATTAATATAAATATATGGACCTAGTTATAAATTATTAGAAGTTAATTGACGAATTATTTATAGATAATTGTACACAAGTTTTAAATATACAAGTGAGAACCCGGCTACGCACTCGGGGTTTGTCTTAGAATATGTTGGTTGTTTACAATTATATTTCCACAATAATTTGTAGCTGAAAGTCTTTCTTAGATGCTGAAATTCTTTCTGGTATCTATATAGAAAATAACAACAAAACCAAAATAAACATATAGATTTGGAATGCATGCATGCATTGTAAATAGCCAAAAGAATAATTATTTTATATATGAAATTTTGTAAACAATTATGAAAAGAGTAATGACTTTAAGAACTAGTAATCAAAGATAATGCTAAGCATGCAACACGATCCATCATTTTAAAGGTCAAATTATTAAATCCAAATAATGTAGCATTGAATTAGCGTGCGACAAAGGATAAAATCATGATTGAGGAGAATATAAATTCTACAATTAAATTTTGAAGACATGATGAACATATGGGACAAATTTAAGTACTCATTTACAGCTAAATCAACTATTTTTCACATTAATACAATTATAATTTAGAGATATTTCTTTTACTCCATTGTTGCATCATTAATTAAGATTCCTGGTGATAAAGTGGACAAAGTCTATATACTGAATCTCTGGACTAAACAGTGAAAGTGAATGCGTATACGGTATATCCGTGCCATGCACGTCCCTTAGGAAAAAGTTGCATTTCATAATATGCACATAAAATAAGGACGTAGAATTAAACATCTTACGAATATTCCGTATTTAAAGTTCATAACGTCGTGTCAAAGTACTCGATCTTCATTTTGGTTTTACCATTTGAAATAAGTCATAAAGACGTGCCATGCATATTGGATAAGTGTCCGTAGCTCCATATATTTATAAAATGGTAAACATATAAGGAACTTAAATTGTTGAAGAAAAATTCAGTTTATAATATATACTACATATGCTTCTCCAATACTAACAAGCCATCAATAAGATCCAATTACATCAAATAAGAACTCAAAAAAACTGAAGGGTGCAAAAGAAACAAATAATAGAATGTAAGACATGTTCACTGTTCAATAGCAGCTAAACTTTCTCCTTTTTGTTCATATGGGGTTCTCTCTGCAGGCTTTTTTTCCAACTCAAGCTCATTTGCAATTATATTGACATCTGCAGAAATGATCTGCTGACCGAACATGTGTTAAATCCAGCTCAGTCTCCATTGTTCTTTTTTTTCTTGTTTTCTTTTTTTCCACACTCTACCTCTTCGTTTTTCAAAGATACTAATCTTTCAACCTTCAGGAAAAAAAAACAAATATGTCACTTGTAATCTCTCACTCACACACTATATTATAATAAATTATTGAACAACCATTCCACATTACATGAGATAGCAACACTAAAAATAATTTTCATTCTATGATGCTACCCTTTTGACTTTTTTCCACTGCAACAAACTCATCCCATATCTTTTAGCCAAGGTTATTACGACGCCAAGTCGAGCCAAGTCGAGCCACTACCGTCTAGAAGACTAGTCGATAAGTCGTCCGACTAGTCGTGACTAGTCGACAAGTCTTTTATATGCATATATTTATTAGACATAAATATATAATATAATTAGATATAAAGATAACATAATAATAGGTTCAAATTCAGCAAAGATAACATAATAATAGGTTCAAATTCAACAAAATCCTAGTCACAACAAAATAATTAGATTTTAATCTAATCAGTTAATTAAAAAAAATTCAAATTTCAGTCAATTAAAAACAAAGTTAAGCCTAGGGCTAATTTTTTAACAACTCAGTTAGTTAAATAGTGATCAGTTGATTAAAAAAACAAAATGAAAAAACGCTGCTTCTCAAAAACAAGTTTACGGTGAAAAAAAAAAAAACCGCTGCTACTAGGTTGAATTAGGGTTCTGGGTTGAATTAGGGTTCTGGGTTTCTGGGTTGAATTAGGGTTTCTGGGTTATACGAGAGCAAATATCGATGTCGATCTGCTCGATTAGGGTTTCTGTGTTGAATTAGGGTTCTGGGCTCGATTTGGTGGGCTCGATTTAGGGTTCTGGGCTCGATTTGGCCCAATCAACGTCGAATTGCAAAAGTCGAGTGTCGTCGAGTTTCCCCGAGCGACTTCTCGACTTGTCGACGACTAGTCGACGACTAGTCGTCGACGTGATAACAGTGCTTTTAGCATTATGAATACGCTTTTTTATTTGACATCTGCCATGAAATATTTTTCATTACTAACATATGATCAAAAAAAGAATCAAATTTGTACTCAAATCACTATGTAAAGAATAAAGTTTTAGACTTTTATTTAAATGAAGAGTGATAATTCACGTATCCATAGTCCAAATTCCCTATTGCAACCTTTGATTTAAACTGGCTGGATGAACTCATGCTAAATTAATGGATTGCTCAACCAAAGTAAAAATACATAAATATTCAATATCTTGCATCAAGTGAAATGGAATACAAACAGAGAAATAATTGGTGTTTTCGATGTTATGTTTGAAAATTAGCTTTAAATAAGTCGTGTAACATATCATTAAATCCAAGTATTTAATAGAAATAATCACCTAAGGATCTCTTTAATTTAGCCCCAAATTGTACAATGGGTTTATCCAAAGTCTCAAATGTCATCGGCATCTTGAAATCATACAATAGCGGTAAAATTGCTAGAAATTGTTGAACAGGTTGTTCACAAAAGACTTTACCTTTTCATTTGCAATTTAATGTTTCAATGATAACGTGCACAATAGTAATTTCCTTCTCACACATCAATATTAAAGACTGACAACTAAGAGATAGCGCTGTTTTTAAGTAGATATGGAATAATTTGTATATGTCAGTCCTAATGGGAAGAATGGGAAACTAATAAGAAAAATGACGCCGAAAAATGAAATATACAATTGAAATAGTGTCGGAATTAATATTTTATCAACAATATGAACTACAATAAAAATTGCCATTGTTTATCCTATTTCTAGTTTTTTAAGTCATCAGCACTCATAATCGACATAAGCACCTTGAAATTAAATGACTGCACTTAACTGTTGAATTTGCTAGTGCATGTTTTCTCCACAAAACATAGTATTTGGTCTACCTTTTCCATACACGTTATCCACACATTTCAAATATTTTAAGAAATTTTCAGTCCACGTCCTTTCTAAATTAAACCGAATGTACTTGCAAATTCAATCCAAGTAAGAGTACAATTTATTTTATTTGACGCATTCAATCTTTGATATGCTTGTACACATATGAATTTTAAAAATTAATATAAATGCATCGGCTAAGTTAAACCATGTATAATGTTAAAGCTTGTCTTGGTTTTCAAAGGACCCATGGCTCAATGTTAAATAGCAACAATAATACCATTAATGAGTATTTTATAGGATACATCTAGAATAAATAAATTATTAAATATGTTAAGAGGAAACCTACCATAAAATAAGTAGAGCATTGTATACCAGTAATGCTTAATGAAGGTAAATTAGATATCAAAATTTACGACAATTCACTTACTACAATAAAATAAGCTTATGTGGTGAGAGACCATAGTTATTAATGGTGCATGACGCAAAAAGGCGCAACATCAGTCTGGAGCCTTGGCGTATGACGCGGCAAATGACGTACGCCTTGCTGATATACTGTGCATTTTTGTTTTTTTAATTTAACATATAACAACAAATTTAAAAGTTCAGTATTTTTTGCTAAAATATATGCAGTCAAAGTTTTTACTATTTTGCAAAAAGAAACATCATCATATTTGGACATCATTAGCATAAAATTTCAAGCATAATAATTTTCGAAATCCAAAATAATAATACATATTATTAATAAACTAAAATTCGTGTTCGATTCAACAATCATATTTTTCAAATCAACATCTGTATCATCGGATTCATAAGGACAATTAGATTATATCAGGTCCTTTTATTGTTATGATGTGGTTACACAAAGGACAACTGGTGAGGAAGAATAGCATATCGATTGGTAATATTGTTTCCTGATGCAATTGATAACTTTATGCAAAAAAAATAAAAATAAAGTAATAAATATTTATTGATAATCTATTTAGTGCATCTACAAACTGTTTGAAATAAAATACACAATCAATTGTAATCATTGTTCGAAAACTTGGTTTCGGTTTCGGTCATTTGAAAATTTACTAGTTTCAGACGGTTTCAGCGGTCTCGGTTTTTGTTTCGATTTCGGTCTAAAAATCAAACTTTTATATTTTCTCTTAAAATGTTATGATAAATTCCACATAGAATCACAGTTTACAAAAATAAATTCCACATAGAATTACAGTTTACAAAAATATAATGATGTAACATACAATACTACTAGTATTACATCTGGAAACTATTTCTTGAACCTACATATATGGATTGTTTTAATAGTTTTCTTCAGTATCTTGTGTTGCATAATATGATGGATAACCAATTCATACGGTCCATTTGGCATACGTAAATAAACATATACAACAAATATTTAAAATCGCAGAAACAAACAAACAAACAAAGTCAAGCCAAAGCCACGTTGTCCTTCCATCAGTTTCTCATCTTGCACAAAACAAAATCCAACGAGAGGGAAAAATGAAAAAAGGGCGGAAACATCGAATTGAAAAAAAAAGGAAATCGAAGAGACAAACCTGTTTTGCCTTCGGCAGTTTCGAAGTGGAAGATCTTAGAAGAAATTGAAGTTGCGGTGCTGGAAATTGCTCAACGAATTTTGCTGATTATGTTGTGTTCAATTTTAGGATTTTCAACAGAGATTGAGCGTGGTAATTTACTCAATGAATTGTGTATATTTATATTTATAAGCGAAAAATGATTCTCTCCTTATTGTTCATTCACGTTTCATAGCTTCTAGCTTTGCTTTTATGGATTCTTTGTGTTTTTAATTGTTTGTTTTCTTTCTTTTTCCGTGACTGAACGTGTGATTTTTTTTTACATCTTTTCTTACCGGGTCGTGATTTTGCCCTAATCCCGTCCCGGCGCCGGCCGGAACCGATCCGAGATGGTCGGAATCTCGTGGTTCTGGCCGGAACCTCATACCGTGATTGAAATACATGTTTTTTCTACAAGCATTATTACATTTGATATAAGAGTTACATAAAATAAAATATATTTTCAATATCGATATATTTGTTTCTCTTCAAGGAAACAAAACTGTAGAAAAACCATCCATCATAACCCACAGAATAAATAAAAATCAAATACAAAACGTTAGCAAATGCAATAATATGATCAACAATATTGTAGAAAAGTCATCCATCAGAACGCACAAAATAAATAAAAGCCAAATACAAAACGTTAGCAAACGCAATAATATTATCAACAATAATATTATGTTAAATGCAAAAAAAAAAAACACAAAAAAAAAAACAAGAGGCGCGCCATTTTGCGCCGTGCGCCTTTTCTGCGCTTTGCGCCTTTCGCCGCGCCTTGTCATATGCGCCGAGCCGCAAGAAGAAATTGCGCAGATGACGCGCCGTTGCGCGCCATTCATAATTTTGTGAGAGACCAAGTATTTGTTCTTATTTTTCTTTTTTTGAAGTTAGGAAAAATAAACACCTTTAGGAAAAACCATTTTGATGAATTCAAATTTATGAAAGAGAATCCTTTTTTTTAATCGGTTAATATATAATTACGGTGCTTGTTATGTATGTGCGATATACAACAACTAATATTTGCTGGAAAATTTTCTCCCACTTAGTACATCTGGAATTTATAAAGTTTATTGGATCATAATAATAATATAATAAAATTACTTGTCTTCGAGATCATAAGAAATGTGTCATCCACATATGTATTGTTATAACATATTTTGAAACCTAAAAGAAAAAATATTTGCTCTCTATTTCGTTAACTATGCAAGGTTTATAAATAAGTGACTGGAATTGCATATATATATATATATATATATATATATATATATATATATATATATATCAAATATACCGAGTAAAATCAATTACATTGATAACCTTTGTACGTAGTCTTTTTCATAAGATTAAGCTCAACCTATTAAGTACTATTTTGAACAATAATAAAGTAGAAATTTTATTAAGGAGATATTTTGTTGGCCAAACCTTAAAAAAAAAAAAATTACAAAATAAATATATTATTTAAGCAGTGCACTAGAAATGTTTACATGGACCAACCTATTTTAGATTAAACGTATCACGATGAGGAATGTATCTATATCCATGGGAAGAAGCATTCTTTGAATAACCATATGTGAAAATGAAAATAACAACGATGAGGAGAACTTTACCAAATAGATTGGAAAATGTAAGGTTAAAGTTTGAAAAACATACTTTGTTGAAATAGAACGAATTTGCACTAAAAGGAGTCCACTGCAGGTAGATGTTGCCTGATATAAATCATTATTTATAATAAAATTTGGATGCTTTTTAAAATGAATATGGTTTCAGGCATTTCTTTTATGACGTAGAAACTCAAACAGCTTGTACAAAATGTGACAGTACAAATAACCCTTTTCGAAAAAATGGATAATTAAAAGGTATGTGACAGTACAGAATGTCGTATCTGTTCCACAACTATGACTCCAATTGAAACATTTGTTTTTACCATTATTCCGAGATATCAAATTCATTATGTTTTGTACATTTAAATGAATCAAAAAATTTCCTGCTCGATCTTAAACGTTATACGAATACCAATAACATTTCATAGCGTTGGAAGCATTGTTGCACAAATTATGATAAAATTGCTAATGGACAGCTCAAATAGAAGGTATATTTTTGCTAATTTTGAATTAGAGGTTTTTTTTTGCATTTACATAAAAAATAGTGGATATTCTTTGCTAAGAAAGGAAAAAAAAAAAAACAATTTGCTTTGCCCAAAAAAAAAAATTTACAATTTGACAAAGAGCGACGGTCCTTCAACAGAGTCGACTCGTTACAGTTTTAAATTTGCAAATTTTTTTTTGTTTTTTTTGGGGTGCAAGTTTTGCATGCTATATATCGTATAATAAAAAGACCAATCATCTAAGTTATATTTGATTGACTGAGGATAAAAAAGTATCCTTAAATAATTTTTTATTTGAACACTCTATTTTTTATGTCACTAGTAATTTACTGAAGATAAACAAAGCACAAAGACAAACGCTACCATTTATTCAATTGTGAAAATAACTATTATTGATTTCTAAAGTGAATCTGACAGAATACATGATCTGAGGCCTACAAATGCAAAATGAAAATACCTGTAAAGGTAGAAGTGTTCCTTCTTTGAACTTGTCTTGGAAAATGACTTCAGTGATAGTAACAATTAGCATTCTTCCTCTTTCTCGTTACTGGGAGGGTTTCTTCTTTTATTCTCATAATTTAACCACATGTAATTCAACAAATTAATTCATTAGATGTAGACCGCTAACAAAAATAAATCGATTTACAAATTATGAGCTCGACTACCAATATAGAAGTTGTGAACACATGTCCTTTATTATCTCCGACTATATCAAATAAATAATATCCATGTAAACCAAATAGCCGCAATCATAATAGGGCAGCAGATATATTCAGTGCAGAACATGCACTTGTGGCCATTCTATAATGTGTCTGGTTTTACAAACTTCAGCTGAATCAAGCTTAAACATTAGATATTAAAATACTTCATAGATACTTTAGCTGAACACATAATTGCATATTCTTTAGCTAGTTAGCAGCAATATTCAAAATTTTGGTGCCTTCCAAACCTCCATTACGTAGTTTGTTCCATGTATGCCACATTATCTGGTTGGTAGGAAATTTATCTCATGCACATTGATAGCTTTTAAACTGACATCTTGATCCAGTAAAACACTTGTCTTTGAGGTCGAAACCAAAAAATTACTTATCAACGATCTTAGCGATTACTAATGAGCAGCAAAAATGGAATTTGATAAATTATGTTCCCCAGTAAAATAAAACTTAATGTATGAGATACCTATTATAAGTTAAACTGCAATAATCAAGCAATTAGTAAATACGATAAACAAAAGGGAGAAAGCATGTAATTTGAAGTGCATTTCTCATCCAGGCAATTCCATATATCCATGGTCCCCACTACTAACTAAAAATAAAAATAAAAATACATAGAAATATATGTAAAAAATGAGGTTTCGATTTTGTTAATCAAGTTGATAAGAATTGTAAATGAATGGAGCTTGCTTAGGTCTTTGGCACGATTTTCACAAGTGTCGCAGTTAGCGATAATGGGTTGCGCATGAAATTTTAAATCTTGAACAGTCAGAACAATTTCAGACTCTAATAAAGAAAGGAGTAAAGTAAGCAGTTTAACTGACCTTGAGTTGAAAGTGCAGTTTTTTCCACCATCGTTGGAATCATTCTTTATTTCTGCTTTGTCCATTTTTTTGCCAAACTATAAAGCATTCCTTCAACTCTTCTCAAAATGATCCATTGTAGCTATAGCCCCTACATGTGGAAAGTAAAAATGGAAATATAGTTGTAAAAAGCAAATGTAATTGTAAGCCCTAAAAATGAGGAATTAAGATGATGAGGGTTTAGCTTAAGTTAAACTTGGCATTTAGGGTGAACCGTGGAGGGGGACAATTGACAAATATGTTCTTGGCATTTATCAAATGCCATAGGGACACTCTTGTAACTTCAAAAGCTTCACTCGTAGGTATTACTATATATACACACTTGGATTTACACTCTTCGTTTATGATAAAAAAATGCCAGCGTATTACTATTCCAAGATTCCATGCGTTTAAGAATGAATTTTTCATGCAATCAATAGTGGATGTTAAAGCAAGTAAATTATTCTATCTGAGTACTAATTTCTATAAGGATGCTTAACATGTTGCATTAACAAATCTCCCTTTATTCAGTAGTATTAAATCTGTGTGCCTTAAATTTAAAGATATGGTTGTTGGGAATCTGCATATGTAATTTTATAATCTATCCAACTACAGCTATTCAATGTTTATTATGCCTTAATATACACTGATTATGTATGGAAATGGACTAACCAAAATAAATGAAGTAATATAGAACTTCTCAAATTCAGCATTAGATAATAACAGTTATAATACTGGTTGATATGATTGCAAGGAATCTGCATATGTAGTTTTATAATCTGTCCATACTGCAGCGATTCTATGTTTATTATATCTTAATATACACTGATTATGCGTGAAAACATATTAACCTAAAGAAATGAAATAATAGAACTTCCCAAATCCAGCATTAGCCAATAACGATTATGATATTAGTTATCGTTTGTAAAATTAAGAACTTCCTCATAAGTGTTATTTGATTTATATTTTCCACAAAAAATTAAACAATCAACAATAAATGAAATTTAATATGTATTTATTCAGCATTCAACCAATGGTAGCTATTGTTATACAATCAATAATAAAAACAAAACACACTATATAATGACAAAACGACCAAATAAATACAATACGGCATTGATGATAATATATATCTGTACTGGTTGTCCTTGAATCTTAAACCTAGCATGTTTCTCCTACCAAGTATGAGTATATGCTGGAGTTTTAAGGGACAAAGGCACCCATAGTATAGGCTGAGGTGGATCTCATGGCCTGCCTCAAATATTTTCTTTTTAAATCTATGAAAATGATGTTGTAAGTTAAAGTAGATGTGTGGAGAAGAAATTTTAAAATATAAGCAGAAGCTTGGAAACAAATATGAGAACCTAACAAATGGAGCTGTTGTCCATAGCAAATTAACAGGCGATCCACACTATGAACGTACATAAGGAGAAAGAAAAGAGAGCAATAATTTCAATTTGAGCATATAGTCAAAAATTTGCATATAACATATAAGCTTGTATGATGAAACAACCAAATATAGCAAAGTTTTCAACAAAATTCATATCAATGTTTGAACTTATAGTATATTTTGAATTCCCATTGTTCTAAAAAGAATTATTTATCTTATAGTATATTTTGAATTCTTGTAAAGAAATGTTTGAACTTACGGTATCTCGTAAGATGTGCATTTCGGAAGCACATACTTAGTCATTAAACTGAATTGTGAAAATTATATTAGCAAATAGCCAAATAGGTATAGTTGATCATTCCAAAATGACATGAAAAAATATCATCATTTTTAGTCTGTTGCATTTGTGCATAGAAGCGTGTGGTCTCTTTCTTAATTTATTTGTTCGCCTGTCTCATTCTTGGAATTTTTGAAATTGCAATTGGTCACAATATATTGAGGACCCTTTTATCGATCAAACTGTTCTTATATTATTATGGATTGATAGCAATTCACAATGTTCGCCTGTTTCACCCTAGGAATTTTTGAAATTGCAGTTGGTCACAATACATTGAAGACCCTTTTATCGATCAAACAGTTATTATATTATTATGGATAGCAATTCACAATTTTGTTGTATAAAACTGCAGGGTATATCTCATATACACGGATCTTATGGACTGACAACAATATACCCTTCCAAACAAATATTCAATTAATTAAATTTCAAACTTTAATATGTACATATTAATATGGGATCTTCCTATTGATCTTAACTTCATTAACCAATATCAAAATTATCCGTAATGTTATCTACAACTACAAAATGTTCTTTCTACATAAGCTTAATTTCAATAAATAATCAGGCCATAGATAGAATCACAGATACTTACTTCAATCTTGACTTGATATATATGTGGCTTTTCCTAATTCGTCAGGAGTGACCTAAAATCACATCATACTCCAATTTTTGTTTTTCAAAGATATTAATTTTTCAACCTTCAGGAAAAAAACAAAAACAAATATATCACTTATAATCTCTCTCACTCACACACTATATTATAATAAATTATTGAACAACCAATCCACATTACATGAGATAGCAACACTAAAAATAATTTTCATTCCATGATGTTACCCTTTCGACTTTTTTCCACTGCAACAAACTCATCCCATATCTTTTAGCATTATGAACACACTTTTTTATTTGACATCTGCCCTAACATGTGATTAAAAAAAATGCAATTTTGTACTCAAATCACTATGTAAAGAATAAAGTTTCAGACTTTTAGTTAAATCAAGAGTGTTAATTCACGTATCCAAAGTCCAAATTCCCTATTGCAACCTTTGATTTAAACTGGCTGGATGAACTCATGCTAAATTAATGGATTGCTCAACCGAAGAAAAAAAACATAAATATTCAATATCTTGCATCAAGTCATGCGACTTTGCTTAAATTAAATATGTACAAATGGAATACGAACAGAGAAATAATTGGTGTTTTCGATATTTTGTTTGAAAATTAGTTTTAATAAGTCGTGTAACATAGACATAAAATCTAGGTATTTAATAGAAATAATCACCTAAGGATCTCTTTAATTTAGCCCCAAATTGTACTTTGGGTTTATCCAAAGTCTCAAATGTCATTGGCATCTTGAAATCCTACAATAGCGGTAAAATTGCTAGAAATTGTTGAACAGGTTGTTCACAAAAGACTTTACCTTTTCATTTGCAATTTAATGTTTCAATGATAACGTGCACAATTGTAATTTCCTTCTCACGCATCAATATTGAAGACTGACAAATAAGATATGGCGCTGTTTTTGAGTAGATATGGAATAATTTGTATATGTCAGTCCTAATGGGAAGCATGGGAAAATAGTTTAAAAAAAATGATGCCGAAAAATGAAATATACAATTAAAATAGTATCGGAATTAATATTTTATCAACAATATGAACTACAATAAAAATTACCATTGTTTATCCTATTTCTAGTTTTTTAAGTCATCAACACTCATAATCAACATAAGCGCCTTAAAATTAAATGACTGCACTTAACTGTTGAATTTGCTAGTGCATATTTTCTTCACAAAACAGAGTATTTGGTCTACCTTTTCCATACACGTTACCCACACATTTCAAATATTTTAAGACATTTTCAGTCCACGTCCTTTATAAATTAAACTATACTTGCAAATTCAATCCAAGTAAGAGTACAATTTATTTTATTTGACACATTCAATCTTTGATATGCTTATACACATATAAACTTTAAAAATTAGTATAAATCCATCGGCTAAGTTAAACCATGTATAATGTTAAAGCTTGTCTTGGTATGAAAATATGTACAACTTTTCAGAGGACCCATGGCTCAATGTAAAAAAGCAACAATAGTATCATTAATGAGTATTTTATAGGATACTTCTAGAATAAATAAATTATTAAATATGTTCAGAGGAAACCTACCATAAAATAAGTAGAGCATTGTATACCACTAATGCTTAATAAAGGTAAATTAGATATAAATATTTACGATAAATCACTTACTACAATAAAATAAGCTTATGTGGTGAGAGACCAATTATTTGTTCTTATTTTTTCTTTTTTTGAAGTTAGGAAAAACAAACACCTTTAGGAAAAACCATTTCGATGAATTTGAAATTATGAAAGAGAATCCTTTTTTTTTATCGGTTAATATATAATTATAGCGCTTGTTATGTATGTGCGATATACAACAACTAATATTTGCAAGAAAATTTTCTCCCACTTAGTGTTTTTCATAAGATTAAACTCAACCTATTAAGTACTATTTTGAACAATAATAAAGTAGAAGTTTTGTTAAGGAGATATTTTGACGGCTAAGCCTTTCGAAATAAATTACAAAATAAATATACTATTTAAGCAGTGCACTAAAAATGTTGACATGGAACAACCTATTTTAGATTAAACGTACCACGATGGGGAATGTATCTATATCCATGGGAGGAAGCATTCTTTGAATAACCATATGTGAAAATGAAAATAACGAGGAGAACTTTACCAAATAGATTGGAAAATGTAAGGTTAAAGTTTGATAAACATACTTTGTTGATCTTATATAATACATAATAATTTTGTAGTAGAACGAAATTGCAGTAAAAGGAGTCCACTGCAGGTAGATGTTGCCTGATATAAATCATTATTTATAATAAAATTTGGATGCTTTTTTAAATGAATAAGGTTTTAGACATTTCTTTTATGAGGTAGAAACTCGAACAGCTTGTACAAAATGTGACAGTACAAATATCCCTTTTCGAAAAAATGGATAATTAAAAGGTATGCGACAGTACAGAATGTCGTATCTGTTCCACAACTATGACTCCAATTGAAACATTTGTTTTTACCATTATTCCGAGATATCAAATTCATTATGTTTTGTACATTTAAATGAATCAAAAAATTTCCTGCTCGATCTTAATCGTTATATGAATACCAATAACATTTCATAGCGTTGGAAGCATTGTTGCACAAATTATGATAGAATTGCTAATGGACAGCTCCAATAGAAGGTATATTTTTTTGCTAATTTTGAATTAGAGGGTTTTGTTTTGGATTTACATAAAAAATAGTGGATATTCTTTGCTAGGAAAGAAAAAAAATTCAATTTGCTTTGCCCCCCCAATTTTTTTTTTTTGCAATTTGACAAACAGCGACGGCCCTTCAACAGTGTCGACTGGTTACAGTTTTAAATTTGCAAAAAGTTTTTTTTTGTTTTTTGTTTTTTGTTTTTTTGGGGTGCAAGTCTTGCATGCTATATATAGTATAATAAAAAGGCCAATCATCTAAATTATATTTGATTGACTAAGGACAAAAAAATATCCTTAAGTAATTTTTTATTTGAACACTCTTATCATTTATATCACTAGTAGTTTACTGAAGATAAACAAAGCACAAAGACAAACACTAACATTTATTCAATTGTGAAAATAACTATTATTGATTTCTAAAGTGAATCTCACATAGTACATGATCTGAGGTTTACAAATGCAAAATGAAAATACCTGGAAAGGTAAAAGTGTTCCTTCTTTGAACTTGTCTTGGAAAATGACTTCAGTGATAGTAACAATTAGCATTCTTCCTCTTTCTCGTTACAGGGAGAGTTTCTTCTTGTAATCTCGTAATTTAACCACATGTAATTCAATAAATTAATTCATTAGATGTAGACCGCTAACAAAAATAAATCGATTTACAAATTATGAGCTCGATTACCAATATAGAAGTTGTGAACACATGTCCTTCATTGTCTCCGACTATATCAAATAAATAATATCCCATGTAAACCAAATAGCCGCAATCATAATAGGGCAGCAGACATATTCTGTGCAGAACATGCACTTGTTGCCGTTCTATAATGTGTCATGTTTTACAAACTTCAGCTGAATCAAGCTTGAACATTAGATATTGAAATACTTCATAGATACTTTAGCTAAACACATTATTGCATATTCTTTAGCTAGTTAGCAGCAATATTCAAAATTTTGGTGCCTTCCAAACCTCCATTACGTAGTTTGTTCCATGTACGACATATTATCAGGTTGGTAGGAAATTTATCTCATGCACATTGATAGCTTTTAAACTAACATCTTGATCCAGTAAAAAACTTGTCTTTGAGGTAGAAACAAAAAAATTACTTATCAACGATCGTAACAATTACTAATGAGCAGTAAAAATGGAATTTGATAAATTATATTCCCCAGTAAAATAAAACTTCATGTATGAGATACCTATTATAAGTTAAACTGCAATAATCAAGCAATTAGTAAATACGATAAACAAAAGGGAGAAAGCATGTAATTTGAAGTGCATTTCTCATCCAGGCAATTCCATATATCCATGGTCCCCACTACTAACTAAAAATAAAAATAAAAATACATAGAAATATATGTAAAAAAATGAGGTTTCGCTTTTGTTAATCAAGTTGATAAGAATTGTAAATGAATGGAGCTTGCTTAGGTCTTTGGCACAATTTTCACAAGTGTCGCAGTTAGCGATAATGGGTTGCGCATGAAATTTTAAATCTTGAACAGTCAGAACAATTTCAGACCCTAATAAAGAAAGGAGTAAAGTAAGCATTTTAACTGACCTTAAGTTGAAAGTGCAGTTTTTTCCCACCATCGTTGGAATCATTCTTTATTTCTGCTTTGTCCATTTTTTTGCCAAACTATAAAGCATTCCTTCAACTCTTCTCAAAATGATCCATTGTAGCTATAGCCCCTACATATGTGGAAAGTAAAATGGAAATATAGTTGTAAAAAGCAAATGTAATTGTAAGCCCAAAAAATGAGGAATAAAGTTGATGAGGGTTTAGCTCAAGGTTCAAAAACTCGTCCGGCACCCCGAGATTTCGGGGTTACCGTGGCGAAGGATTAGGGCAAACGTGTTATACAGCGACTTTTTACTTTTTTTTAGTCGAGATTTTTGGATAGTGGCGAAGGATTAGGGCAAACGTGTTATATTTGAAGGGTGGCTTTGGGCTGATGTACAACCAGACCCGGAAACGTTCAGGTGGGATTCGAAAATATCCCAGTACACCTTGGTTTTTGAAGGGTGGGTTTGGGCTGATGCATTTTTTGAGCCTTGGCTGCATATATTTAAGAAAATATATGTCCCTGTACTGTTAAAACTTTAAGAAAATATCCCTACTGTGTTGCATATATTTAACACGTAACTATAATATCTGATTTAATCTAGTTGTATTCTCCATATAATATATTTTTCTTTTATTTACCAATAACAAGTCCATTGTCAAAATGCTAAAAACCGAAATTTGGACCGAAACCGAAACAAAACCGAAACAACCGAAATTTACGAAACCAACCGAAACTAATAAATTTTTAAACGGCCGAAACCGGTACCGAAACCGAGTTCTTGAACCTTGGTTTAGCTTATGTTAAACTTGGCATTTTGGGTGAACCGGGGAGGGGGACAATTGACAAATATGTCCTTGGCATTTATCAAATGCCATAGGGATACTCTTGTAACTTCAAAAGCTTCACTCGGAGGTATTACTATATATACACACATGGATTTACACTCTTCTTGCCTGATAAAAAAATGTCAGTGTATTCCTATTCCAAGATTCCATGCGTTTAAGAATGAATTTTTCATGCTGAAAACAAATGTTAATGTTACTCTAAATTAAAAACAGTGCAATCAATAGTGGATGTTAAAGCAAGTAAATTATTCTATCTGAGTACTAATTTCTATAAGGATGCTTAACATGTTGCATTAACAAATCTCCCTTTATTCAGTAGTATTAAATCTGTGTGCCTAAAATTTAAAAATATGGTTGTTGGGAATCTGCATATGTAATTTTATAATCTATCCAACTACGGCTATTCAATGTTTATTATGCCTTAATATACACTGATTATGAATGAAAATGACTAACCAAAATAAATGAAGTAATATAGAACTTCTCTCAAATTCAGCATTAGATAATAACAGTTATAATACTGGTTGATATGATTGCAAGGAATCTGCATATGTAGTTTTATAATCTGTCCATACTGTAGCGATTCTATGTTTATTATATCTTAATATACACCGTTTATGCATGAAAACATATTAACCTAAAGAAATGAAATAATAGAACTTCCCAAATCCAGCATTAGCCAATAACGATTATGATATTAGTCATCGTTTGTAAAATTTAGAACTTCCTCATAAGTGTTATTTGATTTATATTTTCCACAAAAAATTAAACAATCAACAATAAATGAATCGCTGCAGTATCAGTGATTTATGTTTGCTCTCTTTTTTCTACTCCTTGCTAACATTTTACGTAATTAATCTATCACAATAAGCACACATTCTGGTTCTCATCCTTGTTCAAAACTCAGTTTTATCATTAATTGATGCAATGGTGTCGTTTTTGCAGGAGAGTGTTGAGGCCACTGCAGAAGTCTCGAAAACATTTAATGAGAAAATCAGGAAACACTGTGATGTTACTCTATTGTCCATGGCATATGCCGGAACTGGAAATGTGCTCAAGGTTTGTTTGGAAAATGTTGCATGGTTTGATACTTATAATAGTAGTTGTAATACCTTTGGTGTTACATTTTCTTGGTGTAAACGTGAACTACTGAAAACGTAGGATACAACAAATAAACATTTTTACAAATTCAAACCACTCCTCTGTAAATGCTAAGTAAATATTATCAAATCTTAGTATCACTTAAAACTAGGATCTAACAAATAAACTTAATGCTTTATTAATTAATAAATAATACAACTAAAAGTTAAAACAATAAAGAAAGGTTAGATAGAGCAATTTAAAATATTAAATCTTAATATCACTTAAAAATAAGATCTAACAAATTAACTTCCTTTACAAATTCTTTATTAATTAGTTAATAATACAACTAAGAAAAAAAAAGATATTCCAGTTCAAAAATAAAACTAATTACACATGATTTCAACACAGAAATATGGCCAAATGTTTGTGCAAATCATTTTCTCCTGACTGTTTCAAATATGTACGATATGTAGAAAAACAATTCATGTCCAAGGCGCATGCCATTATGCTTGTCATAATCAATCTGGTAGTGCATTCTTTGAGTATAAATTTTGTTGATTTGGTTACTTGCTTATAAAGTAATCATGCCTCAAAATAAAAAGTTATTTTGTGTGTGTGTGTGTGTCTATATATATATATATATATATATATATATATATATATATCAATATATATATTATAATGTAATAATAGTAAAATTTTAGGCGATCATCATTTGAAAAACATGATTATTAAGTGTGTGTGAATCTTAGTCGTCTATATCACCAGAAGGAAAATCATTGCACATGCATTTTCCAATGATGCATATAAAAAGCAAACCGTGTGTTCTGTTTTCCAAAAAAGAAAAGAAAAAGAAGACCAATTACTAGTTAATTCTTTTACTATCAGGTTCAAAAACTTCTCGGGTATTGTGCTCCCCACCTTGATAAAGGGGAAACTCATCAAGGATGCGCAGTTCTAGGAATAGCTCTAGTTGCCATGGCTGAAGAATTGGGTCTTGAGATGGCTATCCGTTCATTGGAGCATCTACTGCAATACGGAGAGCAGAACATTAGAAGGGCTGTGCCCCTTGCTCTCGGCATTCTCTGTATATCAAATCCTAAAGTACACCATATTTCCATTCTCTTGTTTGGTTCTTTCATAATTAATTTTGCAGTTTTGATTTAACTTGAATTTTTTCGGTTACACAGGTGACAGTCATGGATACTTTAAGCAGACTGAGCCATGATGCAGATGCAGATGTTTCTATGGCTGCCATTATCTCATTGGGTTTAATAGGGTCTGGAACAAACAATGCTCGAATTGCAGGCATGTTGAGAAATCTTTCGAGCTACTACTATAAAGAAGCTGGACACCTTTTCTGTGTAAGCTTTACTTCATATTTTCTGTGTTATGATACTAGTTTATCATATCCAAAAGCAAGCCCAGAATTTTAAGTTGTTTTCAGGTAAGAATTGCTCAAGGCCTTGTACACATGGGGAAGGGGCTAATGACTCTCTCCCCCTACCACTCCGAGAGATTCCTCTTGTCGCCCACAGCGCTTTCTGGTTTAGTAACCGTGACATTCGCTTGTCTGGATATGAAACATATCATTATGGGGAAGTTCCACTACATGCTTTACCTCCTTGTACTTGCCATGCAGGTCGTATAGCTATTATATACCCTCTTTTCGGTATCATGACAATTTATGAACTATGAAGTAAATAAAGAATTGGGTTTTTACTTGTTTGTTTCAGCCAAGAATGTTGATGACTGTAGATGAAAATCTGAAGCCACTTTCAGTTCCTGTAAGAGTTGGTCAAGCGGTAGATGTAGTTGGCCAGGCCGGTCGACCTAAAACCATTACTGGTTTCCAAACGCACTCCACTCCTGTACTGCTTGCTGCAGGAGATCGAGCTGAGCTTGCCACTGAAAAGTATCGAGTCTTCCTATATTTCCTTATAATCAAGTTATTATAGTCAATTTTTTCTTGCAAATATTATTGTATTATTTCTTTCAGTAAAAGATGTATCTGTACTTTGGCAGGTATATACCACTTACCTCAATACTGGAAGGATTCGTCATCCTGAGGGAAAACCCTGATTATCAAGATGATCAATAGAGGAATTATTGTTACTACGGCCAAGCATGGAGAAATGATTAGGTCGAGTTGACGCTAATTGTTATTGTTTTCTGGCTTGATATTTAATGCTTCAGTGGTGTAATATCTTGGATGTTTATTTGCTTGCTTCCTGATTAATGTAGTGTTAATTTTTTAGAAACATGACAGTTGCAGCTCATTGCGAGCCATGGTTTTGAATGGTTGAGAAACCCCCTGGACGGGGCAACAGCTGGTTGTGTGTGTTGTCAGTGATGAAGAGTGAATTTCTATAAATAAGAGTAAATGGAAAAAATTTACTGAGAAGGTAATGGCAGGGTTGGTTGTGTGCTGCTTTGTGAACTGCATAGTGGTGGGTTCAAGCCTGAGAGGCGTCCATGATTTTTTATACTTCCAGCTAGGGCAGCATGTCCCAGTTTAGTAATTTGTTGAACTTCCAGTATGATTTGTACTGCATTTTTACTGTATCCTGTTAATATTTAGTTCTGTAAACTTGTTCTATTCATGTATTCTGTGTACTTTTTCATATGCATGAATTTCCCAAGTATTTTCAGTGAATTTTTCAGACATAGTTCGCTTGTTCTGTAAACAGCATTTAGTGTATTTTCCATTTCTCCACAGAAAAGTATTGTGCGAATCTGAAGATATGCATGCAGTCGCTCAGTGTATTATGTTCATACCGTTATCCGTTTATTTTGTGCTGCTTGTAATTTGCAACATGCTACAAATTCTGTATGTTCAACGTCTCAACTGGAAACTTGAAATTTTATGTTATGTTCATCTTTTTCAATTTGCCTATGTTGGAATTTCGGAGTTAATGGAACGGGATTTGGAACAGCTGACATCATTTTATGGTTGGTCAAAAGGAAAGGAAATTTCCGTGTTAACCGCAAAAACGTAACCGCAACGAATGTTACTTATATATAAATTTTAATGCTACCTTCTCAAATTTAGCTTTAGGCAATTCTGCACGTTCACTACTTGGCAATCATGGAAGCAATGGAGCAGCAATACAGCACTCTAATTGCACGGCTATATTGACTCAAGTTGTCAAGATTAATCATGACGTGTTGATGGAAATGTCTGATTATAGAAAGGTTCTACAAAAGGAGACAAAACTAATATTGAACGCCTTGAGAAGCTATCAAGATCTGCCACCAGACAAAGCTCTTACTGTATTAGCTATAGAGGTTAAAAAAAGGCGGTATGCTAGTGCTGAGAAGTATCCAGAACAAGTTCTACATACTGTTTTCGGTCCATCGGAATTATGATTTGGATTACATCCTTTGCCTTGATGTCATTTATAGTAAGATGGTATTAGGATTGGACCGTTTGGTCATTACAGTAAAAGAGTTTTCATTTGCATGTGAAGAACAATATCGCACATTAGACAAATCAAAAAGCCTTTGCCTTAGCTTTAAACATTTCATGTGCATCACCATTGAAGGGAACGATGTTTTTTTTTTGTTAATTGGTTTTGAAACCGAAACCGCACTTTTAAAACCGAACCGCACCAATCGTTTTTGGTCCAGTTCCGGTTCCTACTTTTGAAAACCGCACGCTAGCGGTTCCAGGTGCGGTTTTAAGTCAAAACCGCACCAAATCGCACTATGCTCATCCCTAGCGTTATTGATGTAGGTGGCGTCCATTTCCAAGGTTTTTTTAGTTCCAGCTGCGGCAACATTTCCCTATTTTGTTGATATATCAGTTTAGTAATTTGTGGATTCCCTAGAGCAACCAACGATGCAGAACCGGTATGAGGAGTTCGTGTTTTGGTGATTGGTATGATGCGAGGAAATTACCTTGTACCTTTATGAAAGAGAAGGTCCCACTATGTCCTTGAAAACGCTCCAATTTAATTGTGGGCTGTGGTCTTTTGGATTTATCCTCGCATGATTTTGGAGCTTTGTAAATATTTTTTAGCGGACAGCAATGAATGAATTTCAAAATACCTTTTAATAATCTTAAAATTAAGAGCATTGTATTGCTATGGTACGTTAAAATTGGCGCTCCAATTTAATTGCGGACTGTGGTTTTTTGGATTTATCCTTGCATGATTTTGGAGCTTTGTAAATATTTTTTAGCGGACAGCAATGAACGAATTTCAAAATACCTTTTAATAATCCTAAAATTAAGAGCATTGTATTGCTATGGTACGTTAAAACTGACGCTATAGTATCATGGATGGTGGTGGACAAGGTGATGGCATTATATGGGTGAACAAACAAGCTCTAGTTCTACAAGAATACATGGTGTGAATGTGATGATCCACTATTCGTGGTATAGTTAATTCATGTATTATTCGGATAATGGTTCATAAAGCAGTAAAAAAAAAAAAAACGCATATCTAACGTCGGTATATCACAACTATCTCAAATTCGAAGAAATAAAGATAATGTCAATATCGAACTGAATAAGACTAAATTTATATCATAGGAATGATCCATAAGTGGAGTACATCATTTTCCAAACAAATGAAGTTTAAATAGTACATCAAAATCATATTCAACATGCATCATGATTCCCATGGTCTCACATGTTTGTAAACCAAAAACGCCGAACAAACATAATTATAGTGACAATGGATATGGTTCTAAATCTCGCCTCCAACATGCAATTTGCTTCCTCTTAAGTTGATATACTCGAGGATGAAGAAACAAAAGAGACATCATGAATACGATCAACCATAATATTCAATGAAAAAGAATACTATAAAACTAAACGAGGCAAGAAATCCATACCATAGACTACATCTTCACATGCATTTAAATAAGTCAACACATTTCTATTATATACTAATCACCATGAAAATCAATCGCGACATAATCACTACATACCAGGTCTTAGGTCTTTTGGCAAGGTAAATAACTGCAAAGTATGGTCATCAACGTAACAACGATACTAGGGCGTTTCAACACACCATCCACAATATATGTCTGAATAGAATGCAAATCGATATATGTCTTCCCCTACCATTTGGTTACTTAAACAACTTGGTATAAGTAAGTTGAGACACGTAATCCTTCCTATAAAGTAGCTTAAGGTCTAGGACCTTTTCTACCAAGATAGGACGTATTCTAATCTCCGTCTCAATGCATCACGATATGTGCCATCGAGAAACCATGTCTTATGTAACAAATTGTTTATACAGAGCATATCCTAAGATCATGGCCAAGGGATAAAAGTTTACTCCATATATACAACATCGTATGAAATCGTATATCATAAAACCATAATCGTCTAGTCTAGTTATTACCAAATGAATACACGAAACCATAATACTAATCAAATCACATTTGAATCATCGTCGTAGTTTCCACATCGAATGCTGAACGATCCTGCACCTCCAACACTAGTATTTTCCTTCATTTTGCTTGTAATATTGACCATAGGCTAAAGTGAGTCTCCATTTGACTAAAATCATTCAGTATCTATCCCTTAAAAAGAGTCCATACCAATTACTCTTGTTAGTGTAAAATTTTAGCCAAAATTTTAGAGCTCCCAACATTTTTTGATCTTGGCATAAGCTTCAGTACTTATTTATCCATCATCTCGATGTCCATATTTGCCAATATGTTCCTTGATTCAAATATCGGATAATAGTAACTCCATGGTATCCCAAATCGTCATAATTAGTTCACTGACACTATTCTGTGGAATGCTTTACTTACATTAATCATGATGGATGCGTTAGATCATGGACAACATACAACTGGTTAAATAGTCAGACTTTAGTATTTTTCCATTCTGGATCTAATTGGGTTTACCAAGTCTAATTAATTTAAATTTAATCTGGATAAATTTCAGTTTATTTTAATTAATTAATATAAATATTTTTTTTTAGGAAATTGGTACTTTATATTATATTTATATATAAATTTCTATATTCGTAGCAGTACAACTTTAAACAAGTGGCACAACACTCAACCTGAAAACTCACTCGTACTGAAGATAATCGCACAAACTGCAGACATAAAAGCAAAAAGGCACTACTAGTTTAAACCTATAGCAGACCAAATATAAGACGATATATAATCCAGAAAACATGCAACAACTGTCCTCAACTAATCAAATAACACTACTGCCATGTGGAAGCATTTGGACCTGAGCAAGTAAAAGACGCCAATTTTTTAAACTTCTTTACTCTTTTCTTCTTTTCCTTTATATGAATAATAATTGAATTTCACATTGGGTTTGCAAAGACATCGGAATCAATATCCGCTTGAGACTTAGAAGAAGTCTCATCAGAACTAGTTTTACGTACAACCTTAGATTTTGTAGTCGACTGAACTGAAAATTTGTTGTTTGGAATATTTTCAATAGGGATATTTGAAAGGAGGATGCAGATAAGGATCTTAAGGCTGATTTAACACTAGAGGGGGTGAATAGTATTTAATGGTATTTAAGACTTGTATGAACCAAATTAAACTTTAACACAAACTAATGGAGAATTCAAACATAGAACAATCGCAGATGCAGAAAGTAAATAGAAGTAGTAAAAAGAAAGAACACGTCGGGATTTTTATACTGGTTTGGTGTTACCCTACATCTAGTCTTGCACCAATACCTTATATGGATTTTTATTAAACCAATGTCGAGATTAAAATCCTCAATTTCTAAGGCCTTGAGGTACCCTCCTGTCTTCGAGTCCGGGGAAAACTCTCTTGATTTACGGGACATAAAATCACCCGATTGATCTCCATGCACAACCACTCCTTATGTGGAGGGACTTGATATACTTTATAATAAGAATAGCACTTTCATCTTTGATAGAAGGTAGAGAATCAAACAAGAGGAAGTTCTAGTTTGGTTTACTAAGGAATTCGGTAGAGTTTTGGCATGATATCTAAAATACGAACATGTAAGAGTATGGATTTGTGGAGAAGTAGAGAGAATATGTGAAAAAGTTGTTAAAAATTTCTTTTTGGTCTGGTATTCATAAGGAAGCAACAACCACGTCCATTTATGAAGAGATTTGAATGAATATACACTTCTTTTGAAAATCAGAATTTTGAAGTTAACGGACAACATAGTGTATATCCCATGATGTCGACATCCCAATGCTAAAATTGAATTTTGAATTTCAAAAAAATGAAAATGATGTATAAATGGATTGAAGTAATTATGAATTTTAAACAAATATTTTCATATATATATATATTTGAAAATTGGTACGCTTTATTAACTTCAAAGATAAGTACATAGCGAAGTTAGCAATCTAACCCGAATTACATGTAAAACATACAGAAAAACAAATACAACAAAAACATATACAATGTAGATAAGAACCATGATGAGGTCAAAGATTTCCATTACAAGTGCTCCACTCCTGCACCACAACACACATACTTCACATGTTTTCACAGTTACAAACCACTCGTTCATAATGGGCCATGTCATGTAGAAATCAGCTTGTAAATCATTTTGATATCAAGGCAGTGTTAAATTACCATATGCAATTTCATAGCAACTCCTCTTACATGAGGACTGCTTCATCAAGTCCTCAAATAAAAAGCAGTTTGGAGGACTTCCTTCTATAAAGATAATTATATTGTATCTCTGAAAAATACCATTAGTTCATTTTGCACCAGTATATCCAATCGTAGAAATACAATGTGAGCAGATCTTTAATACCGATGCACATGTTACAAATGGAACTTGAAGTCTTCTGAATGAGAAATCCAAAAACCAGTGGTGGTTATCATCGAAGTGATCCACGTTAAATACTGGAATCCATAACTACTTTGATGAATGCCAGGATTGAGCTTCAAAACGTGATTCCAGAACTACGTGTTTGAAAAATAAAATGGGTACACAGTTCTTAAACAACGGTTGTGGAACATGCTGAGACTTTCAGAAATTCTTGACATTATAATCGCAAGACTCAGGATCCAAACTTAAACAAATCAGTCATAGGATCGATGGGTACTAAACCACAAACGCATTATCCAAGGCTGAAATGCCCTTAACTTCGCTTTTATCCCAACAAATTCAGAAATCTAAAATAACTTACCTAATCGCAACTATGTCGAAGGTGGAAATAAGCTTGATAATTTTGAGGCAGGGGAAGATCGGTTTAGTGGAGGTTGAATTGCAACATTCAGTAACGCCGAAGCATGCTGGAACCAACGTCCTTGGTGGCTTGGTCCTTAGTAATCGAAAAAATCGCCTAATTCACTTTCGATCCACCAAACGATGAGAAGATTTGGTTATTTTTTGGGGTAAATTTGCAATGCGAAACGAAGGGTTTGTAGTAGTGATCGAAACTCGGTAAACGTAGATCTGGCTTAAGGATTTTCTTCACGTTGTTTCGGTTTTAGAATTTGATTGAAATTGAAATGGTATTTTGCGAGATCTGGAAACAAAAACCGCCTTGTTTATTCGTCCCCATGAGTTATCTGGCGAAGCGTCAATGCTCTCATTGGTTCCGATGCAAATTATGGCGATGTGATGCTCTGGTCAATGGCGATTTTGGATGGACACTGTGAATCGTTCGTTTCCACTTGAGATAGACCTTAGATCTGACTTTGAGTTAAAAGATGGATTAAAAGGAGGCTTATCAACAAGACAATTTAATCTCGTTGAATGCCTTGAAACTGCAGACGGTTTCGGTTTTGTTTTGGATCACGCTTCCTATCTCCATTGGAGAGAGGAAGAAAGCGATTAGTAAGAATATAGATTAAAACTACAATATATATAAAAGCAATATTAAAACTTAAGTATATATTATAATTTTAAGATTTAAAATATTTAAATTGGAAATTAGTTTCAAATCAAGAGATGTTTTCTAACACAACACCATAAAGGCTAGATTGTCACGCTTATAACCGTGAGGAATCATATTACTCATGTTTATAATCTTTTAGCCAACATGCGTGGGTAAATTTACTCACGGATATTATCACGGTTATAAACGTGACAATACGGTGATTTACTCACGGTTATAAGCGTGAGTATTTCTCACGTACTAATGGTTATAAGCCTTAATCACATGGAAATGCTCACGGTTATAACCACTGTAAACTTCTACATTGCAATGGTTAAAACCGTTATTTTCGAAGGTTCCAATGGTTATTTTCCATTTTTATCACCCTTACACACTTCATACTATTGTTTCCACGCTAATCAATAATACCCACTAACATATATTTCATATCAAACAAGCATATAGATATACATTCAATAATAACATCGATTACCAACACAATAATATATGTTACATACAATAATATGTATTTCATAGCAGTAAATATAATTCCATGCGAGCTGCAAATTGTCAATAATACACAATATTTAGAATAGTAAGTTTCTCATACAAAACACCACAAGTTATAAACCTTCATTATCTTACATAACAAAATTTAAAACAAGCTTCAACATATATATTCTAAATTCAGTCTTGCATCTCTAATGTCTGCACCTTCCATGGTTAATGAATCACCATTCTAATCAAAACCTGTAACACAAGATAGGGTAAGTGCAACTACAATCTGACGTTGAAATTTAACTAACAAACCGCATAAACCGGTAAACTAACACAAGATAGCGTAAACTGCATAAATATAATGGCTTTAGAGAAACTCGTAATCAACAACATAAAAAACTTCAGCATAGCTTCGCACCTAACATTGATATGGACATCCATGCAATTTCAACCACAGAACCAGTTACAGAAAAATTTATTTTGGTTCAAGGCTCTATCCTTCACGCTAGGCATCAGTTTCGTTTGTGCAGTAAATAAATGATATGATGCGTAGTTGTTTATCTTGGAACACAGTAATTTCTTGAATGTCTTGCATAACTGCGGAAGTGCTACACTACTCAACTCAAAACAAAATCACTCATACAAAATTTTCACATTTCTTAGCATTCTTTTTTTAATGAATGCAATTGAGCTTTTCATTCTTATTTTCATGTTTTATGGTTTTTTTTTCTTCTTGATTTTTTTAATGAATGCAATTGAGCTTTTCATTCTTATTTTTATGTTTTCATTCTATTATTTAAATTTTATATGTTACATTCCCCATGACTCTTGATACAGACAACATCCAATTAGGTAATAAATTAGGAAAGTACCGAATGTCATGTTAGAATACACATGCATGTTATAATGAGTACACTATGTTTGAAGTTAAAATGAATATTGGCAGTGAGCTCAAAAGTTTCAATGTGAATCTAACTTGTGGTTTTCTTCTTTTTGTATTTTCCGAGAGTTGAATCTAGAATGAAAAATATTATTTGAAAAATTAAAAATCTGCATTTATGTCTGTATGCAGATGATCTCTGGTCTAAATTTGATGGCTTTCATGAGAAAGCAATGGTGGATACGGACAAAGTTAAAGCAAATCTTGAAAGCAACACAACAAATCTCTCAAATATTTCCCTCTTCTCTCTCAAGACATGTAAAGCAAGTATTAGTCAAAACATTTCTATCAAAATAGCGTGAACTGCTACATCATCAAACATAGATACGATAAGGTAAATACTCTGCTTGAATTTTACTGTGTTTGTTCTTTTATGTGTAGCTCAAAGGTTTCGCTTAAGCTTTTGATTGCAATAGGTTGAAATAATATTGGTGATATGGGTAGTATTTAGCTTAAATACATACAGGTCTACAAAGCTATTTTCTTATAAGAATAAATATTTTCTTAAATGTTTTGCTTGCATCTAATTATCCCACTGACTTCTAGTTTTGATTTGAGGTTTACTAAGACCGTTGGATAGCCTTTAAATAAAAACAGCTATATTCTTTTTAAATTAAAAATCAAGATGTCAGTTTGATATGAAACAATGAACAACTTTTAGTGCTGTATTTTGACTCCAATCATGACAAATTAATTTTTGATAAAATAATTAATATTTTAATAAGGAAAAATCTATTTGTATACAGAAAATAGACATAGTTTGATAACACGATAAATTCACATCATTAGATTGTCCCATGAATTCCACCTTTTATACAAGGACAAAATAATCGAACGATCAAGATTTTGTGTATCCAAAATTATGTTTAAATAGCCAGCCGGCCCAGCCCATTTTAATAAAATAATTTTTTTAGCTTATTAACTTTTGAAGGCAAAAAAATTTCCACTATAAGTATCATCTTGTTTTAGTTACCAACTATGCTCTTAGAAGTGTGTTAATAAATAAGCATAAGCTTTAGGAAAGCAAGCAAGAATCTGCAAAAGAGAAAGCTTATCAAGCAACATGAAAACGACACATGGAGTAGCTACTGTCTTTGAAATCTTTTACATATGTGTTGATGCCAATGTTAAAAGAAAAGCAAACCAAAGGATTCAGCAAAAATGAAATATACCTGACAGAAACCGTGAAGTAATTGAAGCATGATGGAGTTATGTTTACTTAATTCTCTTTGTTTGCCTGTATAGAAAGAATGGTTATGTAATTTACTATATAATACAGAAGTTAGTATGTTAATACATAACTTAAAAAACAATAGACATAAAAGCCAACAGACTTAAAGAAACAATAGACTTAAAAACCAATAGAGTTAAAAAACAAAACCACAGAAAGAATAATTATATAATTTATGGTATAACATAGAATTTATAAATACTCGGTATATATAATACGGAAGTGTGAAAATGGCATTAGCTCATAGTGATGCCGTACATATACCGTGTTCATAAAAAAATTCCTGCTGTCATTATGGCATAGAGAATTTCTTAAAGACTTAACCCCCACATTGAATGTATCCATTAGTTTTTCTCCCGAAAGTAGAAAAAAGAATGAATTTGACATTGCTTAAGCATAGGAAAATTTCTCTATCTCTTTCCTGTGACTATTTGACCCCATATTTAAATATTCTTCACAACTTTTTTATGTATATAGATTTCTATTAGTTGCCCTGACCCGTATTCTAAAAGAGAAATTGAAATAAATTTTACATTACTCAAAAAAGCTTTAGAAAGAAATTCCTCGAGCCATTTTGCAGTACATAGGTAAAAATGATAATTTTTATTTCAAAACCAAGTTCATAAGGTATGCCTTAACCGATAGTTGAAAATACAATCATCATGAATGTAACAACTAAACTTGCAAATGATGACAGCAGTAGCTTCTATATTATTCAAATGGTTTAAGGAAACAAAAAGAATAACTAACATTTGAAATAAAGGAAACAAAACCTGGAAACATTAAAACGAAGGAATAATCTAGAATTAAAACTAACAAGATAAACTTGCAAATACAAACATCATAGATGTAACAACTAAACTTGCAAATACAATCACCAGTAGCATTTATATTATTCAAATGGTTTTAGGAAACAAAAAGAATAACTAACATTTGGAATAAAGGAAACAAAACCTGGAAACATTAAATCGAAGGAATAATCTAGATTTAAAACTAACAAAATACGCCGATGGTTTCAGGAAACAAAACTTGAAAACCAAATATAAACACCTGCCGTAGCTAATATCAAATACATTCAAAACTTTAATCGCATTTCAAAATAAATTTTCTTGGTTGTCACTAGAGCCTAAACATATTTGACTTTTCCTCATATTTTACCCGTTGGATAGCAGACAGCCAAAAGTGCAGAAGGGTAACACTACAAGAAAATTGAACAAACGTAAAAATATTAGCTTATTTAATTCGAACTAAGAAGAGCATATGGAAAATAACAAATATTATTCTAAATAAACGAGAAGGAAAAAGCCATAACTCTAGGTAAACAAAGAGTAACATAATTGGAACAAATAAAATATATTTTAGGAGTTATATACTGGAAAACTAGAAACTTAGACATGGCATAAACATAAATCATGACGTGAAAAATGCATTTGTGAAATTCTGTAATAAGATAATGGATATGAAAGGGAAAACCCAAATCATTTTAATATTTGGAATTGCCTTATTTATTTTAATTGATTTCTGCTAGGTTTAACATTTCATGAAAACATTTGGTATTATTCGTTACACAATGTCATGATTTCATTTGCATTCTATCACCAGTATAATTTGTTACACAAAAGCCAAAAACAGACATTTCATGAGTTACCATGACTTAATTCTTACATAAAAACATGAAGCTATTGCCCCTCAAAACGGAATTGCAAAAACCATAAGTAAGCAACATCATAAGTCTGGTGCACAACAGTTCTCCATCTAATATGTGTGCGCGCGCATTTGTGTGTTTTAAGTAGTTTTAATTAGATTTTAGCAAACTCACATTCTTAAAACTGTATTTGAATCATGCAATAATTAATTGCATTTGTATAAATGTAGTAAATTTCCTTTTTTACATTCATAATTGGTTTTATAACAGATTTGTTTATTACTTTAAAAGATATAGTTTGATTTTAACACAATATTTATATTAAAATTTATTAAATTAAAAGCTGAGCGAATAAAAATTACAACTTGAATTCTTACATATGCGTAATGCTTATGATAGGAAGAAAAAGTTTGTTGTCTAATATTGAAAATTGATTGTTGGTCCAATGTTTTATCAAAAGTAACTGCATTTCAAATATTCAAATTTTATGTTAGGATGATGTGTCAATATATGGATAGAATATCTATATCTCTTTCTTGGAATGATCTTATTCCATTGCATGTTATATTTTTTCAACGTTGAAGAGTATACTTTAAATGTTCTTAGATAGTCACTGTTAGAGCAATCCAAATATATGCCGTTGTCAGTTTCTATGATCATGCCTCTCATAATTGTACATGGCCTGATTTTATTTATCAAAAGTAATGGGTAATTAATTTCTCAACGAAGAAATTTGAAACTAGGTATAAGTCGATAAAATAGGACATTGTGATGGACTTACAATTAATGTAAACTGGACCAATCAATCATTGGCACCTGAAATAGAAGATGAATCAATTACATGAAAAAATAATAGAGTAAGGAAAATTGATTAATGGGTTAATTGGTTATAGCAATAAATTTATCTAATGGTCAATAAATTATGAGATCAATTAATTGCAAAATCAATATAGATAACATGAACATATTTCCTTGTACACATTCAATCATACGTGAAAAAAACAGCAATGCTAGTTTACCCGGTAATGTTATGCTAGTTTACCCGGTAATGTTTTTGTCAGATCGCGCGAATAGAAACGGAAAAGACGGAGGGACCACCTGTGAATTTATAGGATTACCCTCCTAAATTACAGACTTTTGCTTGTTTCGCACTTTTTGCCCGCTTTTCTTTCGGGCGTGGTAGCAGTTCTCTTGAAAAAAAGGGCATCATGCAAATTTGGATGCTTCTCGGCTTTTGTAATATTCATTCCATTCTCTACTTTATTTATTCCTTTAAAAACGATTCTAAATAAGAATAAAATATAGCCTTTAAAGTTTTCAACTATTTTTATCATGCCTTCAACATAAAATTTCAGTTGCTTCTCTCTCCCTAAATTGGCCATCCAAAATTTTAGATTGTCTAATGAATCTTGCTTTATCAAGCATTGTAAAATCGAAATCCCGAAGTTTCAGGTCAAATCTTTATTTCATTGTGTTTATTATATTTTGATTGATTGAGGTTTTCTTACTGTTTACTTTACTTGAATTTTCATTCTAGTTTGTTTTGCTTAAATTGATTCCTTCCCTTGTCTACTTTGTTTGTTTGCAATAAAACATAAAACAATGTCATTTCACTATTATCTCATGGAACTAGCTTTATTGAATTTTTGATCCGATCACCCAAAACTGGAATTAAATGTTTGAAATTCAATGCGTAGATCTAATGTGTTGAACCATGTTCAAATATAGTATTGCATTAGCCTCGAATCTACCTACAGTCCTTCACTAGTGTTGCTTCATTTTTTAATTGACTACTTGCATCTTGTTTATAGTTGTTATATACATATTTGTAGTTTTATCCATTTACTAAGCTTACTTTCCTGTATAAATAAAATTGATGTTAAATCACTATCATCATTTTTTTAAATTGAATAATAATGAGCATGCATGTATCTGAGTCAACAACTATTTAAATTCCTTGTATATACTTCTTCTCGTTGATAGTACTTCAGCCAGCAAACTTTTGGGTAACTATAGCTTGCGTATTGTTCAATAATGCAAAATACCATTGATAACACATATATTTATTCACTATGAAGAAAATCTTGTAATCATAAGGCATTTTTATTCAATTTTATGCAGTATGAATTAAATGATCCATGAGAGGAGTCAATTTTATGCAGTATAAAGCAAATCAATTCAACATCTGAAGCAATAGAAAACGTACATATATCAAACCCCTTCTCTTTTCTTGTTGTTGATATTGATGCTCTGGAACCTATCAATGAAAGTATCATTCAGATTCAACTCCTAAGCTCTATACAAAACCACAACTCTTAATCGAACATTCAACTCCTAAGCAATAGAAAATAACACTAATTAGGTTATAAGTGTTTTGATCCTATTTGTATAATACATTGCTAGTGGTACAGAAAAAGGAAAAAAAATGCAAGTAAATTTTGCTGACCAAAAATAGGACATGCAGAGCCTGCAACAATGTGGATCATATGACTAATATTCACTTTTACAAACAAAATTTACTTGCTATTTTTTAGCAAGTGAAGCAACACTTAATATAATCTTGAAGAGCTGAATTATATCTAACATATGGATATGTTAATTTAAGCAACGGATTTATAATACCTTATATCATGCCAGATCTTCACTTATATTTCGGAAAACACCGTGCCACATCTTTTGCTCTTTAAATAAATGTTGCTTGATATCTGATATTTTCCTAGACAATCATCTGTTTCCTACTATAAATGTCATCATCATTACCATAGGCGGTTGTTGGCTTTTCATCCTTAAATTGATAGCATTGCACTATATCCAATTTGCATAATGTGTGAGTAATCATTGTTCTACATTTATTTTTTTCTCTTTTCTATACGACGATTCATCCGTATTTATCAGGCTGATGGAAATTACATGAGGGCTTCAAATTGGTGATTGAATTCAAAGAGTCTAGACTAAACCAGAACTGTATAGCTACTTCATAGCTTAATTTGGCAGCATTAGTGAAAGAACAAAAAGAGTTCTCGAAAGCCTTACGTAAAATAAAAACCTCCATATAATAAATTACTCAAATTTTACAAAACCATAAAGGTACTTTTCTTCGGCTTTCCTTATGAGCCGAACTTAAGTCCTAAATCATATGGAAGGAAGGTACAAGCACTCAAAAAGGTACCTGATTTGTAATTGAAAACCGGCTTGCAATCAATTGTCGAGATAGAACGAGGCCATAATCTTTCTTTATCTTTGTCAAACTACGGGAATTTAAACAACGGAGGTAGAGGCAGATCGATGGAGACGGTGATAAATGGCAGTGGAAGGATGGCGTAAGCGGTGAAGAACGAAAGAGGTGGTGATGGAATTGAAAAGGCGGAGGCAGAAGAGAAGCAAGGGCTGAGGCGGCGACAGAAAGGGGCGACAACCCTAGAAAAAAAGGAAAAAACGGAAGATAAGGCTATATTGGACATCATCAATACAAGAATATAAAGCGTGAATAACACGAGAATTAAATCCAATATCATTTCTACTAACAATATCAAATTCATTAATAACAGTATCCCAACATTTAACATCAACATATTTTAAATATAATTCAATTTCTAATTTCCAATGTAAAAAATCTGTACCATTAAAAATAGATGGAATACGACTGGACTGACTCTCAGAGGACTGACAACTAGGATGACCCATTACTCTAGAGTTAATGAAATAACCTGCTCTGATACCAGATGGTGTCACTATTTACGAGGAATTTTAAGCACCCCGGTGGCACCAAAGATACCTCAGACACTGGTTTCATGTTCTGCCTCTCGACACAGACAACCACCCACGGGCATGTAGGGGCAAGAGTCAATACTTTGCCACATGTTCATACAGCGAGAACCTCCTATCATGCTGTTACCTTAAACCAGCTTTGATACCGCTTGTTGGATCTAGAACAACCCTAGAGGGGGAGGGGGGTGAATACGGTTTTTCATAGTTTTTCGCTGAGTTAAAAATCTGACAGGATATTAAATAATAGACAGATTGCAGAATACATCAAAAATAAAAAGTAGAAAGGAAATAACACACAGAGATACCCAGCTTCGGAAAAATCCTACCTACTGCTGCATTCCTAAGGTTTCTACTAGGTGTTATAAACAGATCCCGCTTACAATCCCATGTAAACTTGCAGCGCCTGCTCCTGTCCTAACCCTACGCTCAAAACTGTAGACTGTTCTAAACCTCTAGATCAGATTCCCTCTGATTACAACCCTGTAACCAGTAAATCCTAGATTTTACAGACTCTAGCAACTGCCAGTCAACGCCCTGACTGGATCACTCAAGTATTTTACATACACTAGAAACTGTTTGTACGAATTTCAAAACAAATTAAAAATACAATAGAATTTAAAACAACACAAAAATAAACTAAAGAACCTTAGTTTCTAAAAGGAATATATAAACTCCCTTTAACACTTAAGATGATTTAGCTGGCCCACTTCACAAATGTGTTGCACCCTTTATCCCGTTCACTTTGCTCTCTCTCATGGAAATCAAAAATGGTGGCTTGGAAAATGAAACTAGGGTTTCTCTTTTTGTCCCCAAATCGAAATCGATATTAGAAAGGGATTTCTCTGGAAGCTCCAATTTACGTTGATGTTCTTAATCGATTGCTTGTGGCTCCTTGCTTCACTGATTTAGGGTTTCTATCGAAAACCGATTGTAAGTAAATTCGTTTTGATTTTTTTGCTCTTCAGTTTTTGGCTTGTAGATTTCGATAATTCTTCCTATGATGTAAAGGGTGAATTTATAGGGATTTCAAACCCTAGAATTGCTCTGATTTCGCAATATGACTCGGCTGATATTTGCCCTGATTTGTTGCGTGAATTCCCCTTTTGAAATCTTTGATTGAAATGGATTTGCTTGGCTTAAATGACTTGCGTGTATTCATGAATTCTGGAAAAGAAATATTTCTTGCCTTTTCTGAAATTGTCCCCTTCGATCTTTGATTTGAATAAAATCTGGAATATTTTAAAAACACTTGCCAAAAATGAAAAAAAAAAACTGATCTTGTTTGAATTTCCTGGTTGAAGCAAAAACTGGAAAGATTTGCAATTTAAAGTTGAAAACAAATTGAAATAAAGGGTTGCTCAAAATGTTTGATGAGATTATCATCTCTGCTGACTTTCCCTTTTTGTTTGACAAATTCTGGAAATAAGTATTGGCTATTCAGCATTGAATGTCTTGAATCAATTCTAGAAATATAACATATGTACTTTCCTGATTTCCATGTATGCAGTTTTCGGTTTGCCATATCTGGAAATATTTTAAACTTTTGCCAAACTTGAAATGCAATGATACCATTTTTTTAATGCTTTCCTGTTTTAAAAAATAATTGTTGCCATGACTTTCCATAGCCTCTCAAATTTCTTGATCATATGTACACAGCTTCTTGTTGACATTAATCATGTTGCTTCACTGACCATTCTTTTGCACTGCACCCTTGTTGAACACTTATGCTGCTGAAACATTGTGTACTACTGCTTGTAGTTCATCCATGCTGAACTGCCATATATATATATATATATATATATATATATATATGCCCTGTGTAATCTTGTTATGTGACCCTGTTGTTCTGACCAAACCATTCTTGCATGAATGTATGTTTGCTGCACCAGATTCGCTTATTGTCTTGAGTGAGTTGATCCCATGTATAATCTATATTCCTGCTATGCTGTTAAATGCCTCGGCACTAGTTGATCATTTCCAGTTGCATTTGCATGTACTTGAGTTCAAAAAACTTCATGCTGAAATCATTATATATGTTGTTTATTTCTTGAGATCACTTGTGGAATGTTATTGCTGAGTCATTGTTACACCATGCATGTACTGAAATGATTGTGCATTGCTTGTTTCATTTGCTGTATGAATCCTCTTGCCTTCTTGAACTATGATGAACTGCTTGACTTGTTCATGAAACAAACTGATTTACCTTAGCTCCAACAAAAATATATATACATGCAGTTGCATATATGTCTGTGCTTGTTTCACCTATTTTTAAGCTTGTGTTCCTTATTGCACCATTGTATCATATCACATGCTCATTGTTGATGTGTACATACCAGGTTTCATTGCTGATTTGCTTGATCTTGAGCTTTTAACTGCTGCTCTTAACTTTTGTTGATGTAGCCTTATATAAGAAAAAATGACATGCCATGCTTAACCATACTTCTAGCTGCTGATTCATGTATGAACATGAATACTTGTATCCATTTATGTTGGCTCGGCCTTGTGCTCGACCACTTGCATGTTGGCCTTGTCACCCTGTATGCTTGATGTATTGATCCATGCTGCTTTGTTTTGAGCGATCTGCCATGTTTTCTTGAGTGAACTGCCCTGTATTTGATGTTGATCTGCCACTATACTTGCTGCATCATTGTAGACTTGTGTTCGATTATATTTGTATGTGTTGCACTGAGTCGAGGGGGTCCATGTGGCTACTCCTCAGTTGCACATGTATGTTGATTGGCATGGCAGTGCACACGTGTATATTTATACACGTGTGTATATGCAACCATCAGATTAAATTTCCTGTCCCTGTATTGAGATGATGTCTGCCTTGTGGTATTTATAGTGTATCACTGTGAATATCACAAGCTGTCAAGACACAGTCGGATGGATATGAAAATCAGATCGAGTCAGAAAAATGATGAGAAAACACACCAGAAAACTGAGGCAAATAAATTTTTAAAATAAAAATTATATTCGCTAGAAATTAGAATATTATTTCTGTTCCATATACTATGTGTGTTTCTATATATGACAGGTATGAAGACAAGACAGACTGAAAGACGCAGTGAAGACAGAAGACTAAGAGACAGTGTTAGTGAATGTTAATGTATCAGTGAATATATATGGATATGAAAATGTAAAATGAGTGATTATGTATGTATGCATGTATATATATATATATACACACACACATGAGATGTATTGTAACACCCCGTATTTTCTGTAAACATAAGAGTTAAAAATTAAGGTATAATTAATTTTTAGGAGAAGAAATAAGGGAAACGGGTTGCGCCATTGTGTTCGTCTCGGAAAAATACGCGAAATAGAGTCCGAATTTGCGTAAATCGGAGTCCGTATGAAGAAGATATGGACGAACGAAGTTAGGCAGAAAAACCGGAAACAGGCCAGAATACACTGGCGCACTTGTGAAGTGCGCCAGTACAAAAATACACTGGCGCACCTGCCAAGTGCGCCCATACAAATCCAACACCGAATTCTGGAGTGTTCTGAGGTGACGTGTCTTCTTTTGAGTGGCTGGATGATGTGTATTCGAGCTGTGCGATTCTGATGACTTCTGGACTGATCTGAAGGCTCTAAATCACCCTATCCTCCTATAAATACATCCCTAACCTAAACCTAAGTCTCTTACACAATTCTCTAGCCTCCATTGCTCTCTTCTTCTAATTAAAAATAAAAATGGCGTCGCTACTCTGCTAGAATCAAAACTAGAAGTCAATCAACATCATCCTAAATTCAAATTTGAGATAAAAGCTTCTGCAACAATTCTGTAACAACTAAAGTTCTTTCTTTAATCCAATCAAGGCAAGTACAGTTATTTTCTGCTATAAACATTAATTATAATTCTGATATGCTTTTAAATCTGAATTTGAGATTGTATATCTGTCAGATCTGTTTTTCTGTGACTGTTCTGTATCCCTTTCTGCTTCCTTTCTGTTTCTATAGCCAGGCTACCACGAGCCTGTGCCTAATCTCATAAGAGATTAACGTATGAACGCAAATTTTGGGATAAATAATGAATGATGCGAAATTTGACGAGACTGCATTGAACATATGACTTTAGATCTGAGGCATAAAATATATTGACATATGACTTGGGATTGGATGCATGAATTTGACTGTAAACATATAATTTATATATGTTGTATGCATAGTGTACGTTGTAATCTAGATCTGTAACTAATTAGAGAAATGAACATATGTTATTTAGATCTGTAATTAATTAGAAAAATAAGCATATGTTATAAACTAGTTTTAGACCTATGCATATTTTGTGATAAAAGAAGAAGAGGAACCACTGTAAGATTACATATGATTTGAGACTTTGGACAAAATGCATATAAAAGTCAAGATCTGATTTTTAGAAGATATGATTTAAAGATTTAGATTGTTGGGTATAGTTTGCATAATGATTCATGACTTAAAAAGAAGAAGATATGGAAACTTAGGTGTAAAGATTTACATTAATTAGGATATCTATTATTGTGATTACACCTAAATAGGGATTTTTGGATATATGGCATGCATTGAAATTAATGGTTATATTTGGTATAATTTATATGTGAATCTGCTGTAAAATGCTAGTTTAACAAAGATTGGAACATATGTTATATGGAAAATTATGTCCATATTTTGCGCTTATGCAAACATGGAGTATATGTTGTGAATCATGACAATTATGTAGACATATGAATTTAGGCCAATTTATGATTAGGCAAGGCATGTAAATAGAACCTTCAGAAATATTAAATTTGCTAAATCTGCTAATTTGCCAAGTTGCCTAAACTGCTAGTTTTGTTATATTGCCTAGACTGCTAATTAGATTGAAATGCCTAATCTGTTAAATTTGTCGGTTGAAATGCCTAACCTGTTATATGCCAAAATCTGCTAAGTTGCTAAATCTGTTAAATCCGTTAAGTCATATAAAATCTATTATCTGCTAAAATCTGTTATCTGCTATGTTGATATAATCATCCTGTTATTGATATAATCTGAATTAGCATATATATTGGGCATGCGCATAAACGGTAAATTATTAATTAATTGGCCGCAAAGATAAACGTGACTAACTCGAGGTTAGAATGAGTTTGCGGCGTAATTCTGCCCGGAACCGCCCGACACATCCAGTGGCCGCAAAGAATAGGTTCTAATGTGAGAAGTTAGTCATAACCTGCTTAAGACACGAGGTTAGGTCTGGCTTGTGGCAGAAGTCTGCCCGGAACTGCCCGGCCCATCCAGCGGCCACAAGTTAGCGACCTAATGTGAGAGGTCTGGGCATTAATAATTAATTAATGCAAATCTAAGATAAGAATGACGTCTAAAACGTATTGGGGGAAAATAGGGTTAAACCAACTGGATTAATAGGTGTAGTAAACCCGTCCATGAATCTGTAGGCCCAATACAAAGTTAGACAAATCTGAAAAATCTGTACATCTGATCTGTTAGTCTGAAAACTTGTTAACTTAATCTGTGAACTAGTAAATCTGAATTCTGTATGTCTGAACTTGTAAACAAGTTAATCTGAGATCTGTTAGTCTGGGGACACAAGGTTAGGAGGGGAATTACTTGTGTCATCTGTTGTTTAGGACCCATATTAGTCAGTAACCATTTCTGGTATCAAAACTTTGACCCAACAGTAGGTAGGGTCCGGGCACGCTTACTGAACTAATTATAAGTGGTTCATTCTGATAATGGCGAGGGGTGTTGATGGTGCGTTCCAACCGGGTCATGTGCGTGCATGGATCCCGGTCTGCCTCTGAGGATGTAAGACGCCGTGACATCTGTAAATAGGTCTATGCCAATTGGTTGTCACTTTAGGGAGTGATACACCCTACTGTGGGGCCGACACAGGATATTTATGTATTAGGGAGCCGATCGCTTGGGGTAGGGTTTTAGGGTACGCTTAGTTCTGTCTGTTTCTGTTGGTACCGTCTGTTTCTGTTGGGTGGTAACACCTGTCTGTTTCTGTGTGGTACCGTCTGTTCGGGTGGTAAAGGCCCATTACTAGTGTACACCTAATTCTACATTCTGTTTCCGTAGGGATAAATCTGTTTCTGCTTCTGTCTGTTTCTGATCGGGTAGTAAAGGCCCATTATTAGCATTCTGTTTCTGTTAAAGTATTCTGTACCCGTTCCTGCTTCAATTTAGATATTAGGGTGACACCTAATTCTGCTATACTAGTATTAGTGCAGAGAAGTGTAAAACAATAGTATATATCATTCTGTTTTTCTGTTATATCTGCTACACCTGTTATAGTTATCTCACATCCAGTTTTATGTTCATATCATATTATTATTATCTGTTCATATGCTGAAAGTCACTGGACTTGCCAGACTTTTTGTCTGACCCTTGTTGTTTCGCCTCCTTTCTTCCGTTTCCCCCCCAGGTTATCCAAGGAGGGAAATACTTTAGCTTGACCCGGATTTCTCTTTGCTTGAAGTGCTTAAAGTATGGCTTGGCTCTGTATAGCTTCCGTTCCATGGGGATTATGATTTTAAACCATGCATTTTGAAGGCTTTTGTACAAGACTAATATTTTGTACTTGAATTCTGAAATTGAAAGGATGTAACCATATTAATTTCTGTTTCCGCTGAAATAAAGTTAAAATTTTTCGAGTACTGTTTTTATCTGTCTTGTAAGTTTCTGTTCTGTTTACTAAAATGCTCCACCAAAGTTAAGGCATTCCCTTTGTGAGTGACCTTAACGGAGGTGGGGTGTTACACTTGGTATCAGAGCTGAAGGTTACCAGATTGGGTAAAGTTTTTGAAAACTATTTTCAAAAAGGTTTTGGAAGGAAGTATTTTCAAAAATAAAGCTTATTTTGAAAAACATGATCCCCAAGAGCCATATATCTTTCTTTCAGTCCTTTTTGTGTTGAACCTTTCCTTTTTCGTTCCAGCATGTCTGAAGCATCTGAGATACCAGAGGGTGTTCATGTACCCGGTTGGTTTCGTCAATATCTTGAGGCTAGGACCGCCGCTGCAGGTCCAGCAAATGATCCCCCTCTTCCACCCCCTCCTCGTGCAATTGCTTTCTCAAAGATCTGTAGAGATTTTAGGGCCATGGGTGGGAAGGATTTCAAAGGAACTGAATCATTCGTAGAAGCAAGGAATTGGCTCAAAGAAACTGAGGATCTATTCGTTATCTTCGAGGTGGACGATAGGCAAAAGGTACAGTTGGCAGTATGGCTGCTCAAAGACGAAGCTTCCTACTGGTGGGAAGTCACTAACGCCGAGAGACCAGTTGAGACATGGATGGATTTCAGAACAAGGTTTGAGACAAAATTCCTCTCGCAAGCTGAACGAAGTTTACAATTGGAAAAGTTCTTATCTCTTAAGCAAGGAAGTATGACGGTCAAGGAATACGTCAACCAGTTCAACCAACTAGCAAGATTCAGATTGGATTTAGTCAACACTCAGCATAAAAAGGCTCTCCGCTTTGTTAAAGGATTGAATGAGCCACTGCACAGCCTAGCCATGACCCATGTACCCATGGGAGCAACTTACGAGAAATTGGTGGATATGGCACTACTGCACGAGGAAGACAAAGGCCCGAAAGAGACAAAGAAGGAAGAACCACAGAATAAGAAAGCGGGGCCCAAAAAGGAAACACAAAAGAAGGATGAGAAGTCTGAAGATAAGAAGGGGAAAAAGTGCTTTACTTGTGGGAGCTCAACTCATCTGAACAAGGATTGCAGAAAAAGGAAGGGCGCTTGCTTCAACTGTGGGGAGATGGGACACTTCACTAGGGACTGCCCGAAGAGACAAGGACAAGGAGGGCAGGCGAACACTCTTGAGGCTAGTGGCTAGGATAGAAATAGGAAAATTTCTATAGTAGGTTTAATTTCTTTATCTGATTGTGACTTTTTCTGATTCTGGTATTTTGATTTTGTAATCGATACTCTGCACTTTAATGCTAGTATTATTCTAAATTCCGCTATAGACTCAGACCCATAATGGTTATGGATCATCTGTTTGAGATTGGGGTTTGAGGGATATCTGTGTTAGGCGTCAAGTATGATGCATACATTCTGAGTTTTCGTAGGGTATGATTTTATCATGCTTAGCTTCCTAAGAATCATTAGGGAACCTGATCTGTACCCGTAGTCTGTAAATATCTAAATACTTTTTATAGGATTTCCAGTTTTGACATTGTCTAAAGAAGGTAATCCTCTGGGTGTCAATTTGGTGTTGGTTTCGGTCTTTGGGACCGATACTTAGGACCCATGTCTAATGGGAACCAAATTTTCGTTCTATCTGTACTCGCTTCCATCATTCGACTGTATCCTATCGATCGAATCTTCGAACTTTAGGTAGAAACTAATGGGTGTAAACATGTGTTTGGGACATGTTATGTTTGATGGTTGCAAGTGGATGCAAGTGGTTGCTAGTGGTTGCCCGTGGATGCATATACACACACTAGGCACTAGATCGGCTCGAAAACACTCTCATACTGCATATGGATGGGTGAGCATTTTTCAATTCTTGTGGATGCAAAATGATTGATTCAGCACATGGATGTTGCATTTGAGTGAATGATTGTGCACTCATATAGAAACAATATATATCATTAGAATTCTATTGCATACATGTTGGACTCATGGCACTGACATAATTCGCATTAAGGAGGTCAACTGAATCAGTAGACCGCCTGATCTTTGCATTAGATAAGGAACATATACACACACTTTTGCATATGTTCATACAACATTAGAAGTTTTCTAAGGACAATGGATGCTAGTGGATGATGGTTGAGTAGATGGGTGATTGGATAGTAGGACACATTCTTCTTAACTTGAAGATTTCGGGGACGAAATCCTCTAAGGAGGGGAGAATGTAACACCCCGTATTTTCTGTAAACATAAGAGTTAAAAATTAAGGTATAATTAATTTTTAGGAGAAGAAATAAGGGAAACGGGTTGCGCCATTGTGTTCGTCTCGGAAAAATACGCGAAATAGAGTCTGAATTTGCGTAAATCGGAGTCCGTATGAAGAAGATATGGACGAACGAAGTTAGGCAGAAAAACCGGAAACAGGCCAGAATACACTGGCGCACTTGTGAAGTGCGCCAGTACAAAAATACACTGGCACACCTGCCAAGTGCGCCCATACAAATCCAGCACCGAATTCTGGAGTGTTCTGAGGTGACGTGTCTTCTTTTGAGTGGCTGGATGATGTGTATTCGAGCTGTGCGATTCTGATGACTTCTGGACTGATCTGAAGGCTCTAAATCACCCTATCCTCCTATAAATACATCCCTATCCTAAACCTAAGTCTCTTACACAATTCTCTAGCCTCCATTGCTCTCTTCTTCTAATTAAAAATAAAAATGGCGTCGCTACTCTGCTAGAATCAAAACTAGAAGTCAATCAACATCATCCTAAATTCAAATTTGAGATAAAAGCTTCTGCAACAATTCTGTAACAACTAAAGTTCTTTCTTTAATCCAATCAAGGCAAGTACAGTTATTTTCTGCTATAAACATTAATTATAATTCTGATATGCTTTTAAATCTGAATCTGAGATTGTATATCTGTCAGATCTGTTTTTCTGTGACTGTTCTGTATCCCTTTCTGCTTCCTTTCTGTTTCTATAGCCAGGCTACCACGAGCCTGTGCCTAATCTCATAAGAGATTAACGTATGAACGCAAATTTTGGGATAAATAATGAATGATGCGAAATTTGACGAGACTGCATTGAACATATGACTTTAGATCTGAGGCATAAAATATATTGACATATGACTTGGGATTGGATGCATGAATTTGACTGTAAACATATAATTTATATATGTTGTATGCATAGTGTACGTTGTAATCTAGATCTGTAACTAATTAGAGAAATGAACATATGTTATTTAGATCTGTAATTAATTAGAAAAATAAGCATATGTTATAAACTAGTTTTAGACCTATGCATATTCTGTGATAAAAGAAGAAGAGGAACCACTGTAAGATTACATATGATTTGAGACTTTGGACAAAATGCATATAAAAGTCAAGATCTGATTTTTAGAAGATATGATTTAAAGATTTAGATTGTTGGGTATAGTTTGCATAATGATTCATGACTTAAAAAGAAGAAGATATGGAAACTTAGGTGTAAAGATTTACATTAATTAGGATATCTATTATTGTGATTACACCTAAATAGGGATTTTTGGATATATGGCATGCATTGAAATTAATGGTTATATTTGGTATAATTTATATGTGAATCTGCTGTAAAATGCTAGTTTAACAAAGATTGGAACATATGTTATATGGCAAATTATGTCCATATTCTGCGCTTATGCAAACATGGAGTATATGTTGTGAATCATGACAATTATGTAGACATATGAATTTAGGCCAATTTATGATTAGGCAAGGCATGTAAATAGAACCTTCAGAAATATTAAATTTGCTAAATCTGCTAATTTGCCAAGTTGCCTAAACTGCTAGTTTTGTTATATTGCCTAGACTGCTAATTAGATTGAAATGCCTAATCTGTTAAATTTGTCGGTTGAAATGCCTAACCTGTTATATGCCAAAATCTGCTAAGTTGCTAAATCTGTTAAATCCGTTAAGTCATATAAAATCTGTTATCTGCTAAAATCTGTTATCTGCTATGTTGATATAATCATCCTGTTATTGATATAATCTGAATTAGCATATATATTGGGCATGCGCATAAACGGTAAATTATTAATTAATTGGCCGCAAAGATAAACGTGACTAACTCGAGGTTAGAATGAGTTTGCGGCGTAATTCTGCCCGGAACCGCCCGGCACATCCAGTGGCCGCAAAGAATAGGTTCTAATATGAGAAGTTAGTCATAACCTGCTTAAGACACGAGGTTAGGTCTGGCTTGTGGCAGAAGTCTGCCCGGAACCGCCCGGCCCATCCAGCGGCCACAAGCTAGCGACCTAATGTGAGAGGTCTGGGCATTAATAATTAATTAATGCAAATCTAAGATAAGAATGACGTCTAAAACGTATTGGGGGAAAATAGGGTTAAACCAACTGGATTAATAGGTGTAGTAAACCCGTCCATGAATCTGTAGGCCCAATACAATGTTAGACAAATCTGAAAAATCTGTACATCTGATCTGTTAGTCTGAAAACTTGTTAACTTAATCTGTGAACTAGTAAATCTGAATTATGTATGTCTGAACTTGTAAACAAGTTAATCTGAGATCTGTTAGTCTGGGGACACAAGGTTAGGAGGGGAATTACTTGTGTCATCTGTTGTTTGGGACCCATATTAGTCAGTAACCCTTTCTGGTATCAAAACTTTGACCCAACAGTAGGTAGGGTCCGGGCACGCTTACTGAACTAATTATAAGTGGTTCATTCTGATAATGGCGAGGGGTGTTGATGGTGCGTTCCAACCGGGTCATGTGCGTGCATGGATCCCGGTCTGCCTCTGAGGATGTAAGACGCCGTGACATCTGTAAATAGGTCTGTGCCAATTGGTTGTCACTTTAGGGAGTGATACACCCTACTGTGGGGCCGACACAGGATATTTATGTATTAGGGAGCCGATCGCTTGGGGTAGGGTTTTAGGGTACGCTTAGTTCTGTCTGTTTCTGTTGGTACCGTCTGTTTCTGTTGGGTGGTAACACCTGTCTGTTTCTGTGTGGGACCGTCTGTTCGGGTGGTAAAGGCCCATTACTAGTGTACACCTAATTCTACATTCTGTTTCCGTAGGGATAAATCTGTTTCTGCTTCTGTCTGTTTCTGATCGGGTAGTAAAGGCCCATTATTAGCATTCTGTTTCTGTTAAAGTATTCTGTACCCGTTCCTGCTTCAATTTAGATATTAGGGTGACACCTAATTCTGCTATACTAGTATTAGTGCAGAGAAGTGTAAAACAATAGTATATATCATTCTGTTTTTCTGTTATATCTGCTACACCTGTTATAGTTATCTCACATCCAGTTTTATGTTCATATCATATTATTATTATCTGTTCATATGCTGAAAGTCACTGGACTTGCCAGACTTTTTGTCTGACCCTTGTTGTTTCGCCTCCTTTCTTCCGTTCCCCCCCAGGTTATCCAAGGAGGGAAATACTTTAGCTTGACCCGGATTTCTCTTTGCTTGAAGTGCTTAAATTATGGCTTGGCTCTGTATAGCTTCCGTTCCATGGGGATTATGATTTTAAACCATGCATTTTGAAGGCTTTTGTACAAGACTGATATTTTGTACTTGAATTCTGAAATTGAAAGGATGTAACCATATTAATTTCTGTTTCCGCTGAAATAAAGTTAAAATTTTTCGAGTACTGTTTTTATCTGTCTTGTAAGTTTCTGTTCTGTTTACTAAAATGCTCCACCAAAGTTAAGGCATTCCCTTTGTGAGTGACCTTAACGGAGGTGGGGTGTTACATGTATAGATAGAGTGTTATAGTGAAGAGTTGTGTAACAACAAAATTGTACTGATGTTTGTATTAAACAAAGTTGTTCGAAATAAAATATTATTTTATTGTTGTCAAACAAACTTGTCTATTTTATTCAGTTTATTTACAAGTACAAATTCCTATGAAGTGTTTAAATAGTGGAGTTATAAATACTTGTACTGTTCGAATGTTTGAAATATAATATTCAATTTAAATAAAATACTGTATGAATATATGAATGTCTTTACAGTCGTATTCTATTTTAATATAAATATTATATTCCTGTCTGTGATGTATATATAATAGTACAGTAACAAACACATTTAAAATAATATTTATTTGGTTGTTATCATCAAACAAAAATCATATAATTGTGTATACAACACCGTTATATACAACAGAGACATGAGAGGGATTCCAATCCTCATATGGTTAACATCCAGTGGAAGCACTTCATAAAGTATTTTCAACATAAGAATGGAGACTTTGCGGGAAATGCGCCTATCCCAAATAAAAGAAAAATAAAAAATTATGGCAACTGGAATTCTAGCTGGATTCCTGGCAGCCCTTAGAGGGAAATGAACCCTATTCTTGTCAAATCCACGACCATGGATACCAGAGAAATCCTTGACCAAATGCATACATTTCCACGTCCCACTAGCATAAGACCGAAAATCAGAAAAGTCCGAGAGCAAAAGACGTCGATATTTGGCATGAAGAAGCAAAACACAAAGGGAAGGAGTCTCAAAAGGAAGGACGAAGGGGGGAATATAGGATAGGAAAATAGGATCATACTGTTGGTAGAAGGACTCTGTAGAAAGGTCTGAAAGTGGGAAACTGTCGTCTCTTCTACCTCAGAAGGAGATGTAGCCAATGAAAGGTCCAAACAAAGGATCTGATATTAGACATAGCTAATGAAAGGTCTGGATGAAGGATCTGATGAATATAGACAGGATATTCTTCTTCTTCCTAACAATAGGATGGAAGAATTTTTATTTGGAGTTGCCATCAATGACCCACTTGATTCTCAATTTCTGACAAAGGAAGTCATTTTCGATGCTTAGCTCAGAGTTAAAGGCGAGTTGCGCTTGAACCCAATCCTTCTTATTTAGATCAAGGGATTGGCATTAAAAGAAGCTTCAACTAGAATGAGAGCTTCTTCCATCGAGCGAACTCTATCAAAGGTATTCTTGAATACATGAGAATTCCATACCTTTAGGTTGGATTTGAGGCATTTGAGTTTAAGGTAGAATCTGTAATAGGATTACCTATAGCTGGGAGAGACCAGGAATTCTCCACTGTGGAAAGAAATGAGTAGTGGGACTTTCACATGGACTAAAAAAGGAATGAAGTAGGCCTAGACAAAGAGAAAGGGGAACACTTCAGAATCATTGGGGCATGATTCGAATTTGTGAGATGAAGATGTTCAACCTTTAAAGGAAAAACAAAACCAAACCATCCCTCTGAACTGAAAAACCGATCTAGACGAGAGAGGATGTACTGGATCCTTCTTTGTTGCTACACCAAATAAAGTAAGGTCCAACAAAAGAAACCTCAGATAGGCCAAAATATATATTGAAAGACTTAAAATCCTCTAGCTCAGCGGGGTTGATCTAAGAACCACCCTTTTTCTCTACTTGGCACGACACAACATTGAAACCCCCCCCCCCCCCCCCAATGACGGAAGCACCATAACCATGTGCAGACATGGAAAGAATATGTTGCCATAAACATAGATGTTTGACGCGATCACATCTAGCGTAGACCGTAGAAAAAAGGTAAGGAAAAGGAAAAGAAGGATGAAAGCGCTCAACAAATAGGAGTGGACCCGAGTAAAAGATAAGACGCATAGATATTCTTGAGAATGCCACCCCAAAATCAAGGAGAAGTATGATGTCGGACAACACTTCTGTCCTCATGATGGGTTCCTAAAGTGCCACCAAAAAAATAAAATGTTTTCGAATGATGCGCTTGAGATGCAAAAGCAAGACTTTGTTCCCAATACCCAGAATATTCTAGAACAAAAATTTCGCCATTGCAAGGAAAAGAAAGAAGAAAACTGAGACCAGAAGGAGAATAAAACACACAAGATAGCAAGATCAGATCAAATAAAGTGTGTGTAAGAAGTCCTAACAAACTTCTTAGCCGCAGCGAGAGAGCGAGTGTAAATGGTACTAGGAGTACGAGCCTGATATCTAGAACTCCTATGAATAGACCAGATAGAAGAGCTAGAATGATGACTGGAAGCAGGCCCTGCATCGGATGATAATTGGGCCGACCTACTAGTAACATAAAATTGGCCTTCTCCTCTAGAAGAAACGAGATAATCTAGCAGATAATCATATGAGTTCCTAGCAAGGCGATCCAATCATTCAATAATGACCCTTATCTCCACTTTACTAAGGAGGGGGACCAAGTGGGAGGAAGGAGTAGCTGGAGCGGGGGAAGGTGTTGAAACATCTAAAAATAACGTCATACCTTGCTGTGAGGACTTCACCTTTACAGAACTGTCATGAGATTGACATTCTAGTCAAAGGTAAAAGACTGACCAAAGAGATAATGAAAGGGGAGCTCTGAACGGGACCCATGACAAAAATGGAAAAGATCGCATACTAAAATAAACCAATACGATGCCTGACTTATAGCTCTATTGTAGATGAAGTATATACGCCTATGGCCAGTTGTCAAAACCCGCAATAACCATAACACTCGATAACCAAGCCAACAAATAGCCACCAAAATGGCAATACACAACCAGAACCACGTCAATACTTGAAAAGGTGTGATCGCAAAAGGCCCACCAACACAATAACTCCGAGCAGGCGCACAACCAAAACCAATACCGGAAGGGGACCATGCGTAAAATGTCCAAATCCAACAAATCGAATGAGGTAAAATCGACCAACTAACTTGGATACCAACATAAGGGAACGAAAAAGTTCCATGACATTGGCAGCGAACACACAAGCGGCGACCCCTAAACATGGACGAAGTCAACGTCGAGGCCAATATCTCAATACCTTGCACATACATATGAGTAAAAGTCATGCTAGAAAACAAAATAGTATCGAGCATAGGACAATTAAACAACAAAACAGTGGACTCCACAGCAACAACATGATAACAAACCATAACAACATTAGACAAACGATAACAACACTAGACAAGGGATCCACACAAAGAGAAGCAGACAACCAACAAGGAACAAATGACAGAGGAAAAAAATGATGGAGGGTAAGAGATTGACCACAACGACAACAAAACCCGAAGGGAATACTCACAGCACTAGCCTTCCACGTATCCATGTTTGCCACGCCAGTTACAATGCCTATTGGTTGCAAATGGGACTTAGAGTACACCCTCTCTTTAACATGACTCGATCTTAGGAAGGGCTAACTTTGCCTGAAATCTTTGCTCCTTAACCACCCTCAGCCAAGTCGAGCACAACGGATTTTTCACCAGTAGAAGCGCCCATTGAAGCAGAATCAACAACGTTGTCCCCTACCAAGACTAGAGGGTCAAAGCTATTGGATGTTGCAAGGGGTGGCAAATCACGGGACTACACACCATCGACAACAGAAGCTAAGTCTATGTTGGTAAACGATCGATTGATTAAAGTCGAGGATCATACATAGGCTTTGTAAGAAGACCGGCGGGGTTCATGCCTCCTAACTACACTTTCTTGCACATAAGCAAAAGAACTCACCTTAGGTAAATCTTTCAGACATGGAGAATATCAAGAGATCGAACGAAGGAGAAACTGAATCTGCCGAATCGGGGGAGCTAAAGCCTCAACACCACCCATTGAAGGAGAAGAAACAGTAATGTGCAACTGGGAAGAATAAAATATCTTATCCTCTCACAAGTCACATCTCTACAATGAGGCACCATTAAAATGAAAGATGAAAACTTGCATGGCCAAACCTCCATGAATCAAAAATCAAAAACCACAAAGCAGTGATGAACCAACACCTTGAAGTCCCATAATGACAAAGCATGAATAGACACCGAATTGGTGTTCAACAAGCAAAGAGAAACCAAAAACCTAGAGCCATGGGCCAGTGCCTTCGAAATCGAGGCCACATCGGGAGAAGAACCCATAAAATTGCCAATCACAAAAATCCATAGCAAGCAACACAGTTTCCCAAAAACCTTAGAGAACCAGTATAAAGGGCCAACAGCGAGCAACAAGGCAGCGCTTCAAAAAAAAGCCGAGCTAAAACAGGGAAACGAGCTGAAAGAAGAAGATAAGCTACGGAGGTGAAAAGGGAGGAGAATCGCCTAATCGCTTTATGAAGAGCAAGATGCAACCATTATAATCGCCTAATCTCTCTTAAATGTCTAATATATATAAATTAGTATTGTTTAAATATTGTTGGATATATAAATATTTTACATTACTTATATAACTATATGTAAGCTGTACATGTGTACCAATAACACATGTACGTGCATGTGAAATGTATAATGTGTACACTATTTAATATGTTTATATCTAAGTGTTGAGGTTTATACAACAATCAACACATAATCCCTTTTTATACGTATTAAATATATACTATCATGCATAACATTAATATAATACGAAATATAATGTATATACATACATATAATAAAAATATAACTATATATCCATACATTTATTACATAAAAATTATGTACAAATTTAAATATAAAATAATTTAAAATTTAATTCTTTAAGGAAAATTAAAATTTTAAAAATCTAGATTTAAAAATATCCTTTTAAAATTCAAATTAGAATATTTTACTTTTACTTTTAAATTTAAAGTTATTTTTGTATATACATGAGAAAATTTTGATTTTTTTTTCTAAAAATACATAACACGATAAGTTTATATACTATAAATTATATAAAGTTCTAATTTGTATGTAAATACAAATAATATTGTACAAGCATACCTAAAATAAGAGATACATGAATTTATTCATTTTTGGACATAAAAGTTTTTGGCTAAATTATTTTTAACGATGAATCCATATGGATTGAAACAACTTTTTTAAATTTAAATTTTTTCCATAAAAATCTAAATTTTAATTTTTTTTGGGCAAGGCTGACCAGTTTTATAGTGATCCATAGTACTTATTATTATAGCAAATAATAAATAAAATATTACACGAGATAGGCACTATGTCTAACTATTATTATCGGTTTTTAAGGCAGACCGTCCACCATTATCGGTTTTTAGAGTGGTCCGTCCACTTCGACTAAACTAGCATACAAAACAGGAGCTAGTCAGCATGACTAGACTAATCATTTACTTACAAATTATCTACTCCACGTAGCGGGACTAATGACATTTATTGGCAAAATCTACAAAAACTACAACCTAAAAAAGTATGACATATATCAAAGCACAGGCAAGGACTGCTACACAACTAGCAAAAAAGGCCTGCACCTCCTTTCATATCATAGACATTTCTTAGCTCAACGTCACTATATCAAGGATAGTACACATGAACAAAACATCACCTTTCATATCATAAACATCTCCTTTTATATTGCAGTGTACCAAACGGTACATCACTTCCGTAAAAAAAAAAACTCCATGGCCGTTCACACAAACCAACCAGTGAAGAAGAATCCAAGAAATATAGCACAGGAACCCCTTACCAAGATGCATATCTATAATTTGACATTGCACAGAACCTCTCCCCAAAGTGGCAAAACAAAGCATAGCATGATTTAAAGCAATATAGATAGGGTACAATAAAACTTATAAAGATCATAAACAACAATATTCGATAGCACGAAGCTGGCACTCCTCCATTGTCGAGGCAATCGTCAAGGAGGTAAAGCAAGAATAATGTAATACTCAGTACAAGATGAAACAACTATACCACAAACATGTTCAATTTAACCAACCATGAAAAACACTCAACCATACCAAGGTAAACAAGATCCCAAACACCTGAAAAAACTAAAATCTCCAACCAAAACTGACACAACCTCAACAATCACATCACATCACAATGCAAGTTAAAAAACACTCACAACCATAACACATAACCAATAAACTAAGTCTTACATACAACAATCGAACCAAACAGACTATGGTCAAGAAACAAAGCTTACCAGCAATATAGAAAGGTCTGATGAACGGTCTGATGGATACAGATAGGATATTCTTCTTCTTCCTAACAGTAGGATGGAAGAATTTTTATTTGGAGTTGCCATCAATGACCCACTTGATTCTCACTTTCTGACGAAGGAAGTCATTTTCAATGCTTAGCTCAGAGTTAAATGAGAGTTGAGCTTGAACCCAATCCCCCTTATTTTGATCCAAGGGATTGACATTAAAAGAAGCTTCAACTAGAATGAGAGCTTCTTCCATCGAGCAAACTTTGTCAAAGATATTCTTGAATACTTGAGCTTTCCATACCTTTAGATAGGATTTGAGACATTTGAGTTTAAGGTAGAAACTATAATAGGATTACTTATAGCTGGGAGAGACCAGGAATTCCCCACTGTGGAAAGAAATGAGTGGTGGGACTTTCACATGGACTGTAAACGGAATGAAGTAGGCCTGGACAAAGAGAAATGGGAGCATTTAAGAATCATTGTGGCATGATCAGAATTTGTGCGATGAAGATGTTCAACTGTAAAAGGGAAAGGAAAACCAAACTAGCCCTCTGAACTTAAAACCGATCTAGACAAGAGAGGATCTACTGGATCCTTCTTTGTTGTTACACCAAATAAAGGAAGATCCAACAAAAGAAACCTCAGATAGTCCAAAATATATATTGAAAGAATTAAAATCCTCTACCTTAGCATGGTTGATCTAAGAACCACCCTTTTTCTCTGCTTGGCATGACACAACATTGAAATCACCCCAATGACGGAAGCACCATAACCGTGTGCAGACAAGGAAAGAATATATTTCCATAAACATAGATGCTCGACGTGATCACATCTAGTGTAGACCGTATAAAAAAGGTAAGGAAATGGAAAAGAAGGACGCAAGCACTCAACTAATAGGAGTTGATCTAAGTAAAAGATAAGACACATAGATATTTTTGAGAATGCTACCCTAAAATTAAGGAGAAGGATGATGTCGGACAACACTTAGATTAACTCTAGAGGGGGGGGGGGTGAATAGGGTTTATTAAAATAATTCGAGATATTAAAACATATCACTAGAAAAGATTGCAGCAGATAAAATAAATACAGAAAATAAATAACACAGAGATTTTACCCAGCTTCGGCAAATCCTGCCTACTGCTGCATTCCCAAGGTTTTTGTTAGATATTAGTCAACTATTACAATGCTTGTAACACTTGTAACTCGCGACAATTCCTAGCCCAAATGTCCTAACCCTACGCTCAAAACTTATCCCCAAGTTCCTACTAGGTGCTACACAAATGGCCTCACAATTTCATTGTAGTCGCACTAATTCTACACTCGAAACCCTCTACCAATTTTAACCCCAAAATCGGATTTTCCCCATTACAAACCCTGTAACAAAAAACCCTATTTTTTATAGACAAACTAGAAAACTGTTTGAATGGTTACAAATGTAAATACAAAACAATAATAAAAAGAATAGAAAAAACCCCTTTTCCCTTAAAAAGAATATAGGTCGGCCCTTTTTCTTATTTGTTGAACCCGAGTCCCTTTCTATCTGAAATGAAAAATAAAGGTCGATCCCTAAAAAACTAAGGTTTTCCCAAAATCCCAAATCTCGATTGTTGGTTTGATGATTTGAATCACTTGTTGCTTCAATCTACAGTGGCTACCTTCTTCGAATGATTTGGGGAAAAAATGGCAATAAAAAATCTTGAGTTTAAAATGATTTTTACGATATGATTTCGAATTGTTTGCTGTGATTTTTCGATGCTCTGCCAGTGATGATAATGGTGTCAATGTATAGGATTAAGAAATCCTATAATTTCTCTGATTTCCCAATAATGACTTCATCTGATTGTTGTCTGAATTCCTCTTTTGGAGCCTTGATTAAAATTTCTTGCATGAGTAAATGACTTGCATGAATTTTTTGATGAACCTGGATGAGATTATGGTCTTCTATGGATCTCTAAAAACTAATTTGCCCCTTGTGTAAATTTCTGAGTTAATTTTGGAAACAATTTGGAAAACATTGTTGCCGAGATTTCATACATGCCAAATATGAATCGTGATTTCTGGAAATGTTTGTCAAAAATTTTGTCCCATTGTAAAATTGATTTGCAGAAACTGATTGCTAAGAAATATCTCTTGCTATGTTTGTTCAATACTGGAATCTGTTGCTTTGTATATTATTTGGAAACATCGGCCTTTAATACTTTCTCAGCTTTAAAAAAAAAAAAAAACTTGCCACAATTTAGTCTTTGCCTTTATTTCTTGGTTTGTTGGTTTGAACGCTTGCCACATGATTTGCAGTCCTGAAAAAAGAGATTCTACCATTTTGAAATCATGCCATATTTTTCAATGCTTGTCATACATGTTCGTGGAGTTCATTGTCTTGCACTCATTAATTACTGCTCTATTTTATACATATTGTCCTGGTTGTCATGCAAACATGCTGGCCATTTGTTCGACTACCTGTGCACTTGTGTAAACCAGTGACACACTATAGTGTATCTAGATTGACTGAAACTATTGGCATTTCCTTGTTCAAGTTTCCACTCAATGCATTCTGATTTACATGCTTGAAAATATTCCATGCAGTCTTGTTTCATGTATATTTGTCTTTCCTTTTTCATTTGCAAACAGTTATGCATACTTCTCTTTGACCCTGGCCTGATGTATGCTTGTATACACTCATGTAAAAATTGCCACGACCATGCTACCATGTACATTGATGCTTCATTTGAATTTTGTACTGGCACGACTCCATGTTGAGCTCCACTGATCATGCTGCATATGTGCACTTGTATTCTATGCGCACACACCCTGGCATGTTCCTGTTTGCAACTTGTTGCACTACGTACTTTGTCATTTCTTGATTGTACACTATTGACCAGTGCTAGACTTTGATGCTGAACCATGTATATACAAATGTACATTTATCACCATTGCTGTTTTGACTCTTTATATATATGTATATGTATATGTATATGTATATGTATATGTTAGAACTTCCTATCATGTGTTCTGTCCACCTGCTTGACATTGAACCATGCTGACTTTTGCTTACATGCTTGCCATCACTTTATTTTGCTTGTCCACATATGCGTGATGATCATATATGTGCACTGAGTCGAGTTGGTCCACGTGATTGCTCCTTAGTTGCTATACTGCATTTTGATTGGCAAGACAGTGCACGCGTGTATATTTATACATGTATGTATATGCAGTCATTCGGAATAATTTTCCTGTCTCTACACTGTAATATGTGTATATACATACAATGTATATATATACATGTATAGTGAACGTCTAGAGAATATATATATATGTGAGTACTACAGACAATGTCTACCTTGTGATATTTACAGTGAATCGTTGTGAATATCATAAGCTGTCTAGACACAGATGGATGTCCATTATAAATTAGATCAAGTCATGAAAAATGATGAAAAACACACAAAAATTATGAGGCAAATAAATCTTTAAAATAAAAATTATATCTGCTAGAATATAAAATATTTTTGTTCCAGATTATTGTGTGTGTTTCTTTTTGTGACAGATAAATAGAAGACTGGACTGACCGCGAAACGAGCAAAAGATAGAAGACAAAGCTGTGAAACAATGTATGTGCGTATAAAAGAATTTGTACAGCATGAGTGAAATGTAACTGAGTGTTCAGTAGTGAGGCAACACTGTATAGAAGTGAGTGACTGAATAAACCGTAGTGAGGAGCAATGTATATAGATGAAATTGAATGTATATGTATTGTATTTCAGAGATGTACAAATAGTGGGGTTATAAATTTGTACTGTTTGAAATGTTGAAATAAAATATTATATTTAAATAAAATACTATATGAATATTTATGTTCTTGTATATTAGCATTCTATTTAAATATAAATATGATATTTGTAGTATAACAGTACAATTACAAACACATTTAAAATAACATATATTTGTTTGTAATCATCAAACAAAAATCATAGCATTGTTATATACAACAATCTCTGTAACGACCCAGATTTTGCCTGACCCCAATCGATCTCAAGACCGATCAAGATCGTTCAAATTCCGCATACGTTAACTTTGGGCATACAACACATTAGGACAACAACATAGACTTTTATAACATCAATAACAAATGTTACATCAGAGTACAGAATATATCAGAGTACATCGATAAATAATACAGCGGAAGATACATTTACAATAGATTAATACATTGTAGCGGAACTAATTGTAACGACCCCGATTTAGCCCGACCCCAATCGATCGCAAGATCGATTAAGATCGTTCAAAACCCGCGTACGTTAACTTTGGGCATACAACACATCAGAACAAAAACACAGACTTTTATAACATCAATAATAAATGTTACATCAGAGTACAGAATATATCAGAGTACATCAATAAGTAATACAACGGAAGATACATTTACAATAAATTAAATACATTGCAGCGGACATAATCTCAGCGGAAGGCCATCAATATTCTGGACCCAGCTTCAGACTTCAATCAAGGATCTTGCTTAACTATATCTGCAAAAAGCTACTCGACTGCCCGTGTGGAAAGAGGGCACCCGAGTTTGCAAAGTGAAACAAACTACAGGTCAGTCGTGGGACTAGTGTGAGAATTCTTAACCTAATTTATCTAATAAAAAGGCTAATCACAGGACCACGCCGCTAACGCGGAACGGGTTTACTCCATTGGATTGCCAGTGCATAACTAAAGTAAATCGTCAAATAATGCAATGCTTTTTAGAAAAATGAAATCATTATAAGACCCAGGTCCCATCACACAATGCAACGCACACCAGAGGATAGGGTTTTACCTTATAGTGGTCAAAAGATGCTTGATACGTAAAAACGATATTATTATTAGTGTGTATATATATATATTTAAAACATTTCAATATAAATGTATTAATCTTAGACGGCATAGTACCCCATCCTACTATGTCGCCGTATATAAATTTACAATCAAGACCGTAATGTCGTATTGGAAATTGGTTTTCTGTCATGAAATCGAGGCTAGGGATCGTCCTCTTCCGATTCGAGACACTCTAGCAAATGCCTCAGGATCCCCCGTAGTGAACCCTTAGAACGATAGGGTCGGTCCCCACCTAACGGTAGTGGATTGGCAATTCCTGAACATATGTTTCCCGGCCCCTTTGGACCTATAATGTGACCACTTCCGGCCTATAAAAACGAGGTACCTCACTCCAAAATCCACATAGTAAAATGCCTGGCCGTGTTAAAGCCCAAACACCACTCTAGCTAGAAAGAAACGTATGCACTCCCTACGGTCCATATCCCCTTTTTGACTCATACCGGGGTGTGAGGCTCGCGAAGTCACGTTATACACAAAGCTATGCCTAAACAGGCTATGCTTTGATCATCAACCACAAGGCTTGCTTTTCAACAAAGCCTTGATCATTTGCATCTTAGCATGTCACATTGTCAGACCCTACCATATTATTGATCATCTACCAATATATACATAACCTCTAAGCTCATACGTCTTAGAGAAGGGTGATAAGTAAAGAATAAATTCTTCACCACCAAACGGAAACATATAATCAGTAGCGTTCAACAAATACAGTAGAAAGAAATACAATGTCAGACACGCAATCCATTTACAAGTCCGCTCTGGGTCTGAGCGAAACAACATGTCCGTCGATCTCCAAATACGTTTGGACGACCATTACCAAATACCTTGCCTTGGGATGTACAGTCCCAATTCAAGATACCAGTCATCATCATCCCAACGATGTGAAAACTTTCGGTCTTCTATCACCGTCTTCATCTTCGACTCTTGATCGTCGTGATGATTATTCAGAATGGGTTAAACCCGGTCTTTCTGAATAACTCGCGTATTTTGGGATTAAAAAGCAAATATTGGAAAATCACACATTTCGCCACATTCCAACTCCGAGTATTCTTTTAATAAGAATATTCATATTAAAGGATTCTCATTAATTTTATCAAAGATAATCCTTGAAAATGAAATCTTAAATCTTCCTTAAAAGAATTATTAAAACTCTATTTTGATTTAATATCAAAAATCATTATTACAAGATCATTTATTTTATGGAATAAATCTTGTCTTAAAACGGGTTAAAGAACTAGTGTTCTTTAAAACACAGTTCACGATAAACCCACAAATCGATTTCTAAAATAAGGTATTTCACAGAAATCAAATCAATACATAATCGATATAGATTTCTGTATCGGACTAATAATATAAATGGAATAACAGCAAAGCCTCTTAAATTCCACATATAATATCGGTCTTCTTTTACAGAAGCCCATTTCGATTATTACCAATCGAATTTCCACTCTTTTCCTATTTAATATATTAAATTGGAAAAACTTGGTTTTAGAAAATGCCTTTTCAAATCTATAAAATAGATTTATAAATTCCAAATAATAATTTCAACGTAAATTGGATTAAAGGACAAATGTCGTTTAAAAACACCGTCCGCGATAAATCCACTTCACATCTCAATTTATTTCATATCACAAAATATGATTGCAAGTGCTAGTAATCTTTTAAAAACATATTTTAAAATAATCATAAAAATATTCTTTATATAAAGACTCTAAATGAAAGGTATTCTTTATATTACAAATTCTTTATCCTTTACAAATATTCCTTGTTTTAACATATACTTAATTAACAATCTATATTTTGAATATATATATATTTTATATAAAAAGGATTTCTAATGTAAAATATTATTATTTAAAAGAACACCTGAATCGAAATGCGACTCAAACATTCACCATCTAATTTGGGTTACATGGATTTCACACACATCATCAAATCATCCATTTACATCCAAATTGTAAATTCCACTGTGTAAGCGTTAAAATTAAATAATAACGCTCATCACAGCCTGTCGATCTAACGATCAACAAACAATTAAATATTGGGATTAGTGTACATAAATTTTCATCCCAACACCCGTGTGGGGTTTCAACCAACAAACAAATGATAAACTAATTTGTGCACTTGGGCGATGTGTGAAAATTATCGTCCCAATCACATACACAAGTCGGGTAACTTGTGAATGGGAGTGTAATACACAATACATATAATAATGACTAGAAAATATCTCTATTGCAATGAATGAATAAGCATAATAACTTTGTCCCTATTGACAATTTCTATTTTGCTAATTTAAACTCTAAACAAAAATGGTTATTTTGTTTTGGCAACTCTAATGAGACAAAATGATAAATATTTTGATTTAACTAACCTATCTTGACAAGTATATATCTTGCCATACATACATACATATATATATATATATATATATATATATATATCTATATATAAATTGCTTCAACTAATTCATTTTGACAAAAATGAATATTTCTGACAAAATGTAAAATTTGGTTTAACTAGTATAAATTGACTATAATGAATAATTATTTTTAACTAATGTAAATTAACAAAAATGAATTATTGGTTTTAACTAATATAAATTTACAAAAATGAATAATTTGTGTTTCAAATCTACTAAATATGCGAATGCTATATTTTGTTTTATTCTTTTAATTTAGAAAAATGAGTGTTTTTGTCTACTCTACTTTAATGATAAAAATGTAAATGTTTAGTTATTAAAATGTAACTTTTAAATTCTATCCTTTATTTCAAACAATCTTTAGTCATATCAAAATTATAAATCAAGAATATAATTTTAAATCCGATGGATTGTTTGCATTAATGAATTGCAAACAAAGATGAACTTTAGTTTAAGGTTTTGTTTGCAACAAGGAATGCAGATAACCAATGTGACTTTTATTTCATTTAAAAGTATATTTGTGTGCATGGAAAAAGAACCTCATTTACAAAGTGTATTTACATTATTGAATGTAAATAAAAGAAACAAATTTTATTTAATTGAGCATTTACATTTGTGAAAGCAAACAAAGAATAGTTTTGTTTATAAATTTTATTTACATTAGTGAATGTAAATAAGAGAACAAAATTTGTTTTCAAAGTATAATTTAAACAAATTCTGTTAAATGTATAAAGTGTGTACATTGGGGTTGGAAAATGTAGATAAAGAAAATAGACTATAGTTTCATTGAATATTTACATTGATAAATGCAAATAAAAGAATAAACTTTACTTTCAATGCATATATATTGATAAATGCAAACAAAGAGAAAAAAAAACTTTATTTTCAATATATGTTTGTATTTGCATTGGTGAATGCAAATGAATAATTTGTTTTCAATATACATTTTGCATTGGTGAATGCAAAAAGAACAATTTCTATTTTCTATATATATATATATATATATATATATATATGCATGGCTGAATGTAAATAGAAGAACAAACTTTATTTTCAATACATGTTTACATTTGCAAGTGCAAATAAAAGAACAAAACTTTATTTCCAATATGTGTTTGCATTTGTGAATGCAAATAAAAGAATAAATTTTATTTTTAATGTTTATTTACATTAGTAAATGCAAATAAAGAATAAACTTGAATTTCAATGTATATTTACATTTGAAAATGCAAATAAAAGGACAGTCTTTATTTCAAAGTATATTTGCATTTGAAAATGCAAATAAAAGAACAATTTCTATTTTCAAAGAATATTTGCATTGTGAGATGCAAATGAAAAGTGAACTTTTAATCTCTATATTTATTTGTATTGTAGAATGCAAATAAAAAAAAAGTGTACTTTCATTTCCAACATTTTATTTACATGGTAGAATGCAAATAAAAAGTAAAACTTATATTTCTATGTAATATTTGCATTGTAAATGCAAATAAAAAGAATGATTTTATTTCTAAGTATATATTTGTGTTGAAACCAAATAAAAAGAATGACTTTATTTGCTATGCATATATTTGTGTTAAGAACACAATAGAAAGAATAGCTTTATTTTCTATGTAATATTTGTGTTGAAAACACAAATAAAAAGAATAACTTTATTTCAATGTTCATATTTGTGATGAAGACACAAATAAAGGTGACTCCAATTCTATGATATATTTGTGTTGAATACACAAATGAAAAGAAGCAATTTAATTTCAATGTTAATATTTGTGTCGAGGGACAAATAAAAGAATGGTTCAATTTCTATTGTTAAATCAACAAATAAAAAAATAAGTATTTATTTGTTGTTCAATCTCTATTGTAAAATCAACAAATAAAAATAAATTTTTATTTGGCGTTCAATTTCTTTTGTTATATCAACAAATAAAAAATGAGTTTTTATTTGTCGCTCCAATTCTATTGTTCATTTCAGAATAATAAAAAATAATTATATTTTAATAACATAAAATAAATTATTACAACTGGATCTGAATAAATATGATTTAAATCAGAATAAAATATGTTTTAGATCTACTTTTAGATCTAATTTTCTAACTGCAAATAAATTCAACAATATATAAAATTCCAATGCGGATTTAGCATATCATGAACAACAACACATACAACAAGCAACAATTAATAATTCAAATAACACCGAACATTTCAGATCTGAATTAACATGATAATACAATTATTTTTAACGCGAGAAAATAATTAATAATTAATTAAATAAATAAAATTAGAATTCTCACATTTGAATTTTGGATGAAAATCAACTGTCTCTGTTTCAGCTGCGGTCTGCGCCATCGCGAAGATCTCGGAAAGACGAGTCCAACGCAACAAACGGTTCGCAAAACGGACCTCGTATAAGAAAGATATTGATTTTTAAAGATTGGACAAATTAAATATTATTAAATAAATAACTAATTAAATAACATACCCTTCTTCATCGTCGGTTACTCCGTATCCGTAGAACCCATCATCGCTCCGTCCAAGCTTCTGCACGCACGCCACCCGAGATCCCCGTTCACCAATCTGAGACCACCACCCGAACCACCACGAGATGCTCCACCGTCGGCCTGAACCCTGCCGAACTCGACCCCCCAGGCGCACCACAAATCTAACCCGACTGCCGCATCTTTGTCGCCAAATCCTGGCCGCCACGCTCCACTAAAACCCGTCATCACCGTGCGGATTGAAAGGTCTCTCCGAGAGCTTCGATTTGGTATATCATACGTCGATTTTCGTTGAGCGGATCAAAAGTTATTAACGATTGAAGTTTGAGACATTTTCAGCCATTAAAACTGCAGGCGGCGGCTGCCATGAATTAGGGTTTCAGATTTTTAATATTATTTTAATATTTAATCTCGAAAAATGTGCTTAAAAGGTGGAAAATCCGAACTTTCTCCGATTTGGGCCTGCTTACTGTCGTTCTTAAGGTTTTGACACCTTCTGAACGCAATAGAATAGGTCTCGGGGCCCAATTCCGAAATTTGTATAATTTTTATTTAAAATTGCATTAAAAATTAATTAATTAAATATTGACCGTGCATTAAAATATGCCGGGGCCACATACGACCTCAGAAAATTCTAAAAAAAATATTTTTAGCTTTCTTATGACGATACGAATCCAACAAAATTATTTTCGTCAAATTCTGAGACTGTTTGAAAAATGGCTATTTTTAAGGCGTTTAAATTTAATTAAAACAGTCAAAACACATTTTCTCTCGCCACGCTCACATATTAATTCGAAAAATTCTGAAAATTGAAACCTAGCAATAATTTGACATTCTGGTTCCAACAAAAGTGGTTTCGTCGAAAACGGAGGTCATTTGAAAAATGACTATTTTCAAGGCTAATATATTTAATATTAAAAATACATTTTTAAACAAATAATTTCCGAAACTCAAAATATATAAGTGTTTACTATTGTTCAATGCAGAAACGTTATTCCGAACTCAATGGAAGTGGTTTCGAGTCGAAATTCCTTCATATGTGAAAAGTAGCCTTTCGGGCCCTATATAATATATATATATATAAATTCTACAACGACCTTTCTAAAAATTGAATTGGCCATAACTTTTGATTTCCGCTATGAAATTTCAATTTTTCAGATTCGTTAGAAAGATATGATTAAACAGATTTAAATATTACTGGTTTCATTCAATTCTGATTTATTTTGAATCCTGTACAATCAGTTAAAGTTTTAAAATTAAAATTTCAAACTACCGCGCCATTTCTAACTCCTTTTATATTTAAACTAATTATTCGTTCTAACTTCGACAAAAATAAATTCTAGCCATTATTATTAATAATAAATTATATTATAACCTCAAAATTCATTAAAAAAAATTCTAAAATAATTTTTTTAAATTGGTTCAAAATTTGCGGGTTGTTACAAACTCCCCCACTTAAAATCTTTTCCTCCTCGAAAAGGAAATGAAGCTAAAGTTGTTTATTTAACTAATTTAATTTTCATTCTTTAATTGTTTAATAATCTTATTAGTTGAATTCATATTCACACAACACAATCATCAATCAATTAGTTGATTAAATTTTCAAAAATATATAACTTTTATATATTCAAAAATCATATTTTCTAAAATCGAATTATATATATATATAATTACAAGTACGTTAATTGTGAATTCTTCTCTCTGACTCATTCAAGGGCATTGCTAACCCCATCTCTAATGAGTATTCTCATTCTAGGATACTGCTGATCCTATCTCTAATGAGTATTCTTATTGGATATTACTAATCCAACCTATGATGAGTCTTCTGTTTAGTTCTAATGAGTTGTACCCCAAATATTTGAGCTAACCAAAGCTCTGATACCAGCTGTAACGACCCCGATTTAGCCCGACCCCAATCGATCGCAAGATCGATTAAGACCGTTCAAAACCCGCGTACGTTAATTTTTGGCATACAACACATCAGAACAAAAACACAGACTTTTATAACATCAATAATAAATGTTACATCAGAGTACAAAATATATCAGAGTACATCAATAAGTAATACAGCGGAAGATACATTTACAATAAATTAAATACATTGCAGCGGACCTAATCTCAGCGGAAGGCCATCAATATTCTGGACCCAGCTTCAGACTTCAATCTAGGATCCTTCTTAACTATATCTGCAAAAAGCTACTCGACTGCCTGTGTGGAAAGAGGGCACCCGAGTTTGCAAAGTGAAACAAACTACAGGTCAGTCGTGGGACTGGTGTGAGAATTCTTAACCCAATTTGTCTAATAAAAGGCTAATCACAGGACCACGCCGCTAACGCGGAACGGGTTTACTCCATTGGATTGCCAGTGCATAACTAAAGTAAATCGTCAAATAACGCAATGCTTTTTAGAAAAATGAAACCATTATAAGACCCAGGTCCCATCACACAATGCAACACACACCAGAGGATAGGGTTTTACCTTATAATGGTCAAAAGATGCTTGATACGTAAAAACGATATTATTATTAGTGTGTATATATATATATATATATATTTAAAACATTTCAATATAAATGTATTAATCTTAGACGGCATAGTACCCCATCCTACTATGTCGCCGTATATAAGTTTACAATCAAGACCGTAATGTCGTATTGGAAATTGGTTTTCTGTCATGAAATCGAGGCTAGGGATCGTCCTCTTCCAATTCGAGACACTCTAGCAAATGCCTCGGGGTGCCCCGCAGTGAACCCTTAGAACGGTAGGGCCGGTCCCCACCTAACGGTAGTGGATTGGCAATTCCTGAACATACGTTTCCCGGCCCCTTTGGACCTATAATGTGACCACTTCCGGCCTATAAAAACGAGGTACCTCAATCCAAAATCCACATAGTAAAATGCCGGGCCGTGTTAAAGCCCAAACACCACTCTAGCTAGAAAGAAACGTATGCACTCCCTACGGTCCATGTCCCGTTTTTGACTCATACCGGGGTGTGAGGCTCGCGAAGTCACGTTATACACAAAGCTATGCCTAAAAAGGCTATGCTTTGATCATCAACCACAAGGCTTGCTTTTCAACAAAGCCTTGATCATTTGCATCTTAGCATGTCACATTGTCATACCCTACCATATTATTGATCATCTACCAATATATATATATAACCTCTAAGCTCATACGTCTTAGAGAAGGGTGATAAGTAAAGAATAAATTCTTCACACCAAACGGAAACATATAATCAGTAGCGTTCAACAAATACAGTAGAAAGAAATACAACGTCAGACACGCAATCCATTTACAAGTCCGCTCTGGGTCTGAGCGAAACAACATGTCCGTCGATCTCCAAATACGTTTGGACGACCATTACCAAATACCTTGCCTTGGGATGTACAGTCCCAATTCAAGATACCAGTCATCATCATCCCAACGATGTGAAAACTTTCGGTCTTCTATCACCGTCTTCATCTTCGACTCTTGATCGTCGTGATGATTATTCAGAATGGGTTAAACCCGGTCTTTCTGAATAACTTGCGTATTTTGGGATTAAAAAGCAAATATTGGAAAATCACACATTTCGCTACATTCCAACTCCGATTATTCTTTTAATAATAATATTCATATTAAAGGATTCTCATTAATTTTATCAAAGATAATCCTTGAAAATGAAATCTTAAATCTTCCTTAAAAGAATTATTAAAACTCTATTTTGATTTAATATCAAAAATCATTATTACAAGATCATTTATTTTATGGAATAAATCTTGTCTTAAAACGGGTTAAAGAACTAGTGTTCTTTAAAACACAGTTCACGATAAACCCACAAATCGATTTCTAAAATAAGGAATTTCATAGAAATCAAATCAATACATAATCGATATAGATTTCTGTATCGGACTAATAATATAAATAGAATAACAGCAAAGCCTCTTAAATTCCACATATAATATCGGTCTTCTTTTACAGAAGCCCATTTCGATTATTACCAATCGAATTTCCACTCTTTTCCTATTTAATATATTAAATTGGAAAAACATGGTTTTAGAAAATGCCTTTTCAAATCTATAAAATAGATTTATAAATTCCAAATAATAATTTCAACGTAAATTGGATTAAAGGACAAATGTCGTTTAAAAACACCGTCCACGATAAATCCACTTCACATCTCAATTTATTTCATATCTCAAAATATGATTGCAAGTGCTAGTAATCTTTTAAAAACATATTTTAAAATAATCATAAAAATATTCTTTATATAAAGACTCTAAATGAAAGGTATTCTTTATATTACAAATTCTTTATCCTTTACAAATATTCCTTGTTTTAACTTATACTTAATTAACAATCTATATTTTGAAAATATATATATTTTATATAAAAAGGATTTCTAATGTAAAATATTCTTATTTAAAAGAACACTTGAATCGAAATGCGACTCAAACATTTACCATCTAATTTGGGTTACATGGATTTCACACACATCATCAAATCATCTATTTACATCCAAAGTGTAAATTCCACTGCGTAAGCGTTAAAATTAAATAATAACGCTCATCACAGCCTGTCGATCTAACGATCAACAAACAATTAAATATTGGGATTAGTGTATATAAATTTTCATCCCAACACCCGTGTGGGGTTTCAACCAACAAACAAATGATAAACTAATTTGTGCACTTGGGCGATGTGTGAAAATTATCGTCCCAATCACATACACAAGTCGGGTAACTTGTGAATGGGAGTGTAATACACAATACATATAATGATGACTAGAAAATATCTCCATTGCAATGAATGAATAAGCATAATAACTTTGTCCCTATTGACAATTTCTATTTTGCTAATTTAAACTCTAAACAAAAATGGTTATTTTGTTTTGGCAACTCTAATGAGACAAAATGATAAATATTTTGATTTAACTAACCTATCTTGACAAGTATATATCTTGCCATACATACATATATATATCTATATATAAATTGCTTCTACTAATTCATTTTGACAAAAATGAATATTTCTGACAAAATGTAAAATTTGGTTTAAATAGTATAAATTGACTATAATGAATAATTATTTTTAACTAATGTAAATTAACAAAAATGATTGATTGGTTTTAACTAATATAAATTTACAAAAATGAATAATTTGTGTTTCTGTCTATTCTACTTTAATGATAAAAATGTAAATGTTTAGTTATTAAAATGTAACTTTTAAATTCTATCCTTTATTTCAAACAATCTTTAGTCATATCAAAATTATAAATCAAGAATATGATTTTAAATCTGATGGTTTGTTTGCATTAATGAATTGCAAACAAAGATGAACTTTATTTTAAGGTTTTGTTTGCAACAAGGAATGCAGATAACCAATGTGACTTTTATTTCATTTAAAAGTATATTTGTGTGCATGTAAAAAGAACCTCATTTACAAAGTGTATTTACATTATTGAATGTAAATAAAAGAAACAAATTTTATTTAAATGAGCATTTACATTTGTGAAAGCAAACAAAGAATAGTTTTGTTTATAAATTTTATTTACATTAGTGAATGTAAATAAGAGAACAAAATTTGTTTTCAAAGTATAATTTAAACAAATTCTGTTAAATGTATAAAAGTGTGTACGTTGGGGTTGGAAAATGTAGATAAAGAAAATAGACTATAGTTTCATTGAATATTTACATTGATAAATGCAAATAAAAGAATAAACTTTAATTTCAATGCATATATATTGATAAATGCAAACAAAGAGAAAAAAAACTTTATTTTCAATATATGTTTGTATTTGCATTGGTGAATGCAAATGAATAATTTGTTTTCAATATACATTTTGCATTGGTGAATGCAAAAAGAACAATTTCTATTTTCTATATATATATATATATATATATATATATATATATGCATGGCTGAATGTAAATAGAAGAACAAACTTTATTTTCAATACATGTTTACATTTGCAAGTGCAAATAAAAGAACAAAACTTTATTTCCAATATGTGTTTTCATTTGTGAATGCAAATAAAAGAATAAATTTTATTTTTAATGTTTATTTACATTAGTAAATGCAAATAAAGAATAAACTTGAATTTCAATGTATATTTACATTTGAAAATGCAAATAAAAGGACAGTCTTTATTTCAAAGTATATTTGCATTTGAAAATGCAAATAAAAGAACAATTTATATTTTCAAAGAATATTTGCATTGTGAGATGCAAATGAAAAGTGAACTTTTAATCTCTATATTTATTTGTATTGTAGAATGCAAATAAAAAAAAAAGTGTACTTTCATTTTCAACATTTTATTTACATGGTAGAATGCAAATAAAAAGTAAAACTTATATTTCTATGTAATATTTGCATTGTAAATGCAAATAAAAAGAATGATTTTATTTCTAAGTATATATTTGTGTTGAAACTAAATAAAAAGAATGACTTTATTTGCTATGCATATATTTGTGTTAAGAACACAATAGCAAGAATAGCTTTATTTTCTATGTAATATTTGTGTTGAAAACACAAATAAAAAGAATAACTTTATTTCAATGTTCATATTTGTGATGAAGACACAAATAAAGGTGACTCCAATTCTATGATATATTTGTGTTGAATACACAAATGAAAAGAAGCAATTTAATTTCAATGTTAATATTTGTGTCGAGGGACAAATAAAAGAATGGTTCAATTTCTATTGTTAAATCAACAAATAAAAAAATAAGTATTTATTTGTTGTTCAATCTCTATTGTGAAATCAACAAATAAAAATAAATTTTTATTTGGCGTTCAATTTCTTTTGTTATATCAACAAATAAAAAATGAGTTTTTATTTGTCGCTCCAATTCTATTGTTCATTTCAGAATAATAATAATAATAATAATAATAATAATAATAATAATAATAATAATTAATAACATAAAATAAATTATTACAACTGGATCTGAATAAATATGATTTAAATCTGAATAAAATATGTTTTAGATCTACTTTTAGATCTAATTTTCTAACTGCAAATAAATTCAACAATATATAAAATTCCAATGCGGATTTAGCATATCATGAACAACAACACATACAACAAGCAACAATTAACAATTCAAACAACACCGAACATTTCAGATCTGAATTAACATGATAATACAATTATTTTTAATGCGAGAAAATAATTAATAATTAATTAAATAAATAAAATTAGAATTCTAACACCAGTTCCGCGACTGACCTGTAGTTTGTTTCACTTTGCAAACTCGGGTGCCCTCTTTCCACACGGGCAGTCGAGTTGCTTTTTGCAGATATAGTTAAGAAGGATCCTGGATTGAAGTCTGAAGCTGGGTCCAGAATATTGATGGCCTTCCGCTGAGATTAGGTCCGCTGCAATGTATTTAATTTATTGTAAATGTATCTTCCGTTATATTACTTATTGATGTACTCTGATATATTCTGTACTCTGATGTAACATTTATTATTGATGTTATAAAAGTCTGTGTTTTTGTTCTGATGTGTTGTATGCCCAAAGTTAACGTACGCAGGTTTTGAATGGTCTTAATCGATCTTGCGATCGATTGGGGTCGGGCTAAATCGGGGTCATTACACTAATCTCAGTGGAAGGCCATTAATATTCTGGACACAGCTACAGCTTCAATCAAGGATCCTGCTTAACTATATCTGCAAAAAGCTACTCGACTGCCCGTGTGGAAAGAGGGCACCCGAGTTTGCAAAGTGAAACAAACTACAGGTCAGTCGTGGGACTGGTGTGATAATTCTATACTTAACTTATCTAATAAGTAGGCTAATCAAAGGACCACACCGCTAATGCAGAACGGGTTTACTCCATTGGATTGCCAGTGCATAAATAAAGTAAATCGTCAAATAACGTAATGCTTTTTAGAAAAATGAAACCATTATAAGACCCAGGTCCCATCACACAATGCAACGCAAACCGGAGGATAGGGTTTTACCTTATAATGGTCAAAAGATGCTTGATACGTAAAAACGATATTATTATTAGTGTGTATATATATATTTAAAACATTTCAAATATAATATCAACACTAGACGGCATAGCTACCATCTACTATGTCGCCATACTAGTTATACAATCAAACCGCAAGGGCGTATTGGAAATTGGTTTTCCATCATGAGTCAAGGCTAGGGAGGAGCTCCTGACCGATTCGAGACACTCTAGCAATGTCTCAGGATTCGGACGTTGGCGAACCCTTGGATACAGCAGGGCCGGTCCACAAATACTTTAGTGGATTAGTTATGCCTGAACACACGCTCTCCGATCCTATTGGACCTACAAATCGGCCGTGGGCGACCGATAAGAATAAACCTAGGCCTCGCAAAATTCCAGCAACCACATAAGCAAATGTCAGCCAGTTTAAGCACTGACACCACTTCTAGCTAGAAAGAAACGTGTGCACTCCCTGCATTCCCTTCTCCCATTTTAGACTCAACCAGTGTGTGAGGCTCGCGAAGTCACGATAAACACAAAGCTATGCCTAAATAGACTGTGCTTTGATCATCAACCACAAGGCCTGCTTTTCAACAAAGCCTTGATCATTTGCATCTTAGCATGTCACATTGTCAGACCCTACCATATTATTGATCATCTACCAATATATATAACCTCTAAGCTCATACGTCTTAGAGAAGGGTGATAAGTAAAGAATAAATTCTTCACCACCAAACAGAAATATATAATCAGTAGCGTTCAACAAATACAGTAGAAAGGAATACAATGTCAGACACACAATCCATTTACAAGTCCGCTCTGGGTCTGAGCGAAACAACGTGTCGGTCGATCTCCAAATGCGTTTGGACGATCATTACTAAATATCAAAGATAATCCTTGAAAATGAAATTTTAAATCTTCCTTAAAAGAATTATTAAAACTCTATTTTGATTTAATATCAAAAATCATTATTACAAGATCATTTATTTTATGGAATAAATCTTGTCTTAAAACGGGTTAAAGAACTAGTGTTCTTTAAAACACAGTTCACGATAAACCCACAAATCGATTTCTAAAATAAGGTATTTCACAGAAATCAAATCAATACATAATTGATATAGATTTCTATATCGGACTAATAATATAAATGGAATAACGACAAAGCCTCTTAAATTCCACATATAATATCGGTCTTCTTTTACAGAAGCCCATTTCGATCATTACCAATCGAATTTCCACCAAATTCCTATTTAATATGTTAAATTGGAAAACTTGATTTTTTGATTTAACATATAAAAGACTCTAAATGGGAGTATTCTTTATATTACAGATTTTTATCTTTTACAATACTTGATTAAAATACAATTTTATGAAAATATATACTTTATATAAAAAGGATTTCCAATGTAAAAATATTTTTATTTAAAAGAACACCTGAATCGAAATGCGACTCAATCATTTACCATATAAATTGGATTATATGGATTTCACACACATCATATATATGATAATAACAGTATAATCATCAATCATCCATCTACATCCAAAGTGTAATTTCCACTGTGTAAGCGTTAAAATTAAATCATAACGCTCATCGCAGCCTGTCGATCCAACGATCAACATACAACTGAATATTGGGATTAGTGTATGTAAATTTTCATCCCAACACCCGTGTGGGGTTTCAACCAATAAATAAATAATAAATTTATTTGTGCACTTGGCGATGTGTGAAAATAATCGTCCCAATCACACAAACAAGTCGGGTAACTTGTGAATGGAAGTTTAATACACAATATATAACCATGACAAGAAAATGTCTCTTTTATATTATACAAAATTCTATTGCAATGAACGTAAGGATAATAACTTTGTCTCTATTGACAATTTCTATTTTGCTAGTTTAAACTCAAGCAAAAATGGTTATATTGTTTTGACAATTCTAATGGGGCAAAAGGGATAATTTTGATTTAACTAACCTATCTTGACAAGTATATATCTTGCCAAACATAACATACATATATATATATATCTATATATAAATTGCTTTAACTAATTCGTTTTGACAAAACTGAATATTTTTGACAAAATGTATATTTTGGTTTAATTAATCTCCTTAATGAAATATGAACTTCATAAAAAAAATGTATAATTATAATGTACAATCTTTCTATTGCCTCTAATTTAAAAATAGAAAATAATATTTTCAATCCTACCCTCTTACTTACATCTAGAGTGTAAATAGAGATATAATTTCTTAAACTATGTTCTTATTTGCATCAAAAGACAAATAAAAATGTAATCTTTTGAAGTTATGTATTCATTCACATTTTAGTTACAAATAGAGTTGTAACCTTTTAATATATGTTTTATTTGCATCAAGAAATGCAAACAAAAGAACATCTTCATTTTTGTGTACATTTGTATTGGAGAATGCAAATAAAAGAATAATCTTTCAAAATGACAAAATGTCTATTCTTATTTCATGTAAAAGTGATAACAAGACAAAAATGAATATCTTTGTCTTAACAACTCTATAGTAACAGAACAAATAATTGGTTTCAACAAATGTAAATTGACAAAAGTGAATAATTGGTTTTAACTAATGTAAATTTACGTTAGTGATTAATTTGTATTTCAATTCTAATATAATATTTCAGTGCTATATTTTGTTTCATCCTTTTAATTTAGACAAAATGAGTGTTTTTGTCTATTTTACTTTAATGATAAAAATATGAATGTTTAGTTATTCATTCTTTACAAAAGCTTAAATAAACATTTTCAATTCATTCTTTTTGAAGTGACAAAAAGAACTCATTTTATTTCATATAAGACATTTGACAAATTGGCTCTTTTCACTTCATGTAGAATTGCAATAAAAATGCACTTCTAAAAACTATTCTTTCTATTGTCCTTTAAAATGAAAATAAAATGAAACTTTATCTCTTTTGCTACAACTAGAATGTACTAAAATGTAACTTTTAAATCTTATCCTTTATTTATATCTAAAAATGTGAATAAAAAGGTATTTCTTAATTTGAAAGTAAAATGAAAGATTTAATTCATGTTTTATTTGCATTGAAGGATGCAAATAAAAATGCAACTCTCAAACAATATTTTATTCATATCAAAATTATAAATCAAAAATGTAACTTTCATTTTGATGGTTTGTTTGCATTGATGAATTGCAAACAAAGATGAACTTTATTTTAAGGTTTTATTTGCAACAAGGAATGCAAATAACAAATGTAGCTTTGTATTTTGATTTAAAAGTATATTTAAGTGAATGTGAAAAGAAACTCATTTCCAATTTGTATTTACATTAGTGAATGTAAATAAAGAAACAAATTTTATTTAAATGTGTATTTGCATTAGTGATTCCAAATAAAAGAACAACTTTGTTTTCAATATATATATTTGTATTTACGAATGCAAATGAAAGAACAATTTTAATTTCAATGGGTATTTGCTTTTGTGAATGCAAAGTAAATACAACTCCCATTTGTAAAGTTTATTTGCAGTAATTAATGCAAATAAAAGAACAAATTTCATTTTTAAAGTTTATTTCATTTCAAAGCATATTTTATTTCAAAATATGTTTTATTTCAAAGTATATTCTATTTCAAAGTATATTTGCATTTGTGAACGCAAATAAAAGAACAACATTTATTTCCAAAGTATATTTGCATTTGTGAATGAAAATAAAAGAACAAGTTTCATTTGGAATATGTGTTCGCATTGGTAAATGTAAATTTAAAAGAACAACCTTAAATTTCAATGTATGCTTGTATTTGAATTTGCAAATAAGAGAATAAACTTTATTTTCAATATATTTAGTTGCATAGGTGGGTGCAAATGAAAGAGTGATTTGTTTCAATATATATTTGCATTGGTAAATGCAAATAAGGAACAATTTCTATCTTCTATATATATTTGCATTGGTGAATGCAAATAAAAGAATAAATTTTATTTTTAATGCATGTTTGCATTTATTAATGCAAATAAAAGATACCAATTTCATTTTCAATATATGTTTGCATAAGTGAATGCAAACGAAAGAATAAATTTCAATTTCAATGCATATTTGCATTTGTCGATGCAAATAAAAGAATATAATCTTTGATTTCATGTTTTCATTTGCATCGAATAGTGCAAATAAAAAATGCAACTTTTATTTCGATTCTAGAATAACAATTTTTTTTTATTGTTTTACACTTTCCTATGTGTTCTAATAACAAATAAAAGAATACTTTTATTTGTTTTTACTTTTTTTATACATTTTAATAACATATAAAAGGATATTTTATATGTAAAGCATTTTCCTATGTATTTTAATGTTTTATAAAAGGGTATTTATGTGTAATTTTTTTTGCTAAGTATTCAATGTCATATAAAAGGGTTTTTATATGTAAATACTTGCTATGTAATTACAATAACAAATAAAAGAAATTTTACTTGTGAATCAATTCCTATATTTGAATATAACAAATAAAGAGATCTTATTTGCATGTCAATTTTTATATTCTAATATGACAATTTAAAGAGATTTTATTTGTGTAAACAAAATTTAACAAGTACGGATATTTTCTAATACACAACAATAAAAATAAGTTTTTTATTGTATAACCAAATTTGGCAAACATGGATATTTTTCTAATACACACAGTTCAATCTGGTTGTTATTTGTGATCAGTACAACTAATGACACATACATGGAGTTCACATCACAACCACAACACAATCAACATCGAAATAAATATATACAACATCAACAGGAATTTAAATAGAATATAAATTTTACATTCATAATAAATAAATAATTTTAATTTATAAAATAGAAATCTCGCATTGGTATTTATTCCTCCTGAATTTGGAGTCAGCTCCAAATCCGTTTCAGACTGTTCCATCATGTAGATCTTGAATTTACGGTCGCAACGCTTTCAGTTTCGTTGAATTCCGATTACATATGGAAAAGTTATGAATTTTCATCGATTTGATTGCATAAATAAAATAATTAATTTTATAATTACATTAAATTACACTTTCTTCCTTCGTTAATAATAGGACCGCGAAAACCCATTTCATCGCCAGAGACATTCCACCACCGCACGCCATCCAGAGCCGTAACCACCGATCTGACATCGCTGCATCAACCGCCGTAGAGGCTGAAGCGAGGAAAAAGGAAGAGGAAAAAGGAGAAGGGATTTTCGGATTTTATGGATTTGGATTTTAGAGGGGTGATGATAAGAGAGAGAGGAATATAGGATTTGTTTGCCTTGATTTCTTCTTTCATTTGCAAATGGATTCTGAGAAATTTTTCTCCATGATTTTTTTTTTTTGAGATGTAGATCTAGATTCAGAAAGGAAGAAGGAGAATTAGACTTTTCTGATAGAGAGTGAGAAATGAAAAGATATATAGATGATTTATTTAACTAAGGTGCCCCTTTGTATTAGGCAAGTTATAAATAAATCAAACGTGGTTTATTAAGGCTGAGGTGGCAATATTTATCTTATATTCAAAAGGGCATTGTTATTGACACTCCAAATATTATTAAGGGGAAGCCAAATTTTCTTTTTTTAAAAAATTGTTAAGGGAAGTACCAACGATGGAAGTAACCCCTTAACAAATAAATGTAATTTTACATTATTATCCATTTAGCCCCTTAACAAATAAAGGTAATTTTACCTTAACAAATATTGCAAGAGCCATAGTAATTTTTTTTTCGATTCGCATATATCGATTTTTTTTAAACCCTAAAGGATAAGCGTTTGTGGAGGAATAGGATCGAACTTTTTATTTTCGACATAAATATGCAAAATTTCATAATTACGAAGGAAATTGTAACACCCCACGTCCATTAATGTCACTCACAAAGGGAATGCATTAACTTCCATGGAGGTTTTAAGTGAATATAGAACAGTAAAATTACAACAAGACAGATATAAAATAGTACTTGGAAATTCAAAAACTTTATTTCATTGGAGCAGAAGTCAAAACATGTTTGATTACATCATAACACCATATTCAATGTCAAGTACAATATCTATCTTGATAAAACAAGTACATAATCTCATTACATGAATAGCCATTAAAAAGAAAGATAACAAGCTGGACTTTACTTCAGCAGTCCAAGCTTTCCAGTAGATAAGCGATCCAACTAGACTCCACTAGAACTTGGCCCAACCTGCGGACCTGAAGGGAGAAAAAGGATGGAAAAGAGGGGGTCAGACATAAAATCTGGTGAATATGATAATTCTACAATACTATTAACTGGACTAAGGCATAAGCTGGAAAACAAGAAAATGTCTATGAAGAGCAGATTAAGGACATAGACAATCGCTAAAGGCAACGTTATAGGCGCTCCTAAATACTAAAGGATAAACACTATACTGCACCACACCAGTCACCCTAAAGATTCATCCCACTTAGCTTCACTTAGAAACTTTCCCAATGGCTTTACGTACCCCTAGCTGACTACATAGGTGCCGCCTGCCCCTATCTCCACTAGGTGTACCCTACTTCCCATTATTCGATCGGCTCCCTAACTCGTAGATACCCGTGCTGGCCCCACAGTGGGGTGTATCACTCCCCTAAAGTGGCAACCTGATACAACGGACATGCACGACTTATACCTACACGATGCAACAACGTCTTACCTACCAGCCCGGGTCCACACACGCATATGAAACCCGTTGGACTTGTGTTGCCACCGCTCCTTGTTTTGGCCTCTTATAGTCAAACCCAGTATGCGTGTCCCGTCCTCGACTTGGGTCGAGCCCACAAAGATACGTTTTGGGATGCTGGTTGAAATGGGCCCCCACTATTTACCACAAGCATTCCACCTAAGCTTGTCCCCATTAGTCCATCCCACTTAACCCACTTAGTCATGTTCATTTACATGTGTGTTTGGTTAAGTCTAATCGTATTTCAAATGCCTCTAAAGGCAACCACCAGATTCCTCATGCCACCCAAGGCACCTACTTAACCCCCATGTCCCACCTTACATGATTATCTGGTTAAGTATTTCTTAGTTCATTAAGGCCATAACCTCATAAAGACCTCTCACATTAGACTGGCATTTATGGCAGCTGGATTTGCCGGGCGGGTCCGGGCAGTCTTACACCATAAAAGAGTCTAACCTCGTGTCTTTACAACACTACACCAGAAAATACTTTTGGTAGCATTGAAAAAACGCTACCATAACTTATAGCAACGTTTTAGAGAACGCTGCGATACGACATGCAACTAAAAGTCTGAATTTTTTTGTTGCGTTGTGGTAAACGCTACCAAAAATCACATATTGTAGCGTTTTTAACATGCAACTAAAGTGTTTTCTGTAGCGTTTTTTATACGCAACTATATAATTATTTATATTACTTTACATTCATTTCTGTAGCATTTTTAAAACGCTACTAAAAATTATTGATTGTTTAACAACATATTTTAACGCTACTATTTACGATTAATAACTTGTACCATTTCCAATAACCGCTTACATAACATCTATATTAAAATAAGTGATCAATCACGTGATTTTCATAGTCAAACCAATAACTAAACCACATAATTAACATATACAAACAAACAATCAATCATATCACTATCATATTCAAATAATTTAAAAAAGTACATTAATCACATAATCAAATTTAATATCCATAATCAGTTCGATTGTAGTTTTTAAAAATATGTCACATACCACAAGCATTCACAAACAAGTTTATACAAATATTACTAATAAAATATGACAACATATATAACAATTAAAGCCTTGTTCATTGCTTGATTACCAATAATTCTTCGTATATGTCTTTTTGCTACATCTTTCAGATCCTAGAGAGAAAAAAACAAGGAAATTAGTAGATTTATGATAACAGGTATATATTTATTAATACTGAATCATAGCATGTATTTTAATTTTTTAACACTTAAAAGATCACTTAATGGATGATATTAATGTAGTTGGTTTTTATGTAACATGCAATGGATTAAGTTAAACCACAATCATAGTTTTCAATTATTTTGCATGTAAAGCATGCTTATAAGAATCAGGTGGTGCTAGCATTCGTAAGCGATGTTTGCACACGACGAGGTTGCAATTCAATGCTGAGTTTTCAATGGGTAGTTTATGAGAGCATGGAACATTACAAATACCTTCCTTCCTGTTTAATTTCAACTACATGTTGATCTAAGTACTTATCATCTCTATGCAGTGCCAATGCATGGCCAATAAACTCAATCATACTCTCTTCTAACTCATAAATACTGCACCGTTACACTTAAAACTTCTACCAAATAGAAACAAGTTGCGTATAATTCAAGTTAAAAGAAACTAATAAAATAGTAGGTACTCACAAAATTAATTCTCGTTTGGTAATTGTATTGAGATCAACTCCCTCGTGTGTTTTAGGATCATTCTCTTCTTAGTCTTGTATGTATACAAAGAACTTTCTTGCTCGCCTCTTTTCAAACACTCCCATCATTACTGAATTAAATGCTTCCACATCTGTTGCGAGTACACTAAATATCTATTAACTTATTCAGTAGTTCATAACGAATAGTTTTATATATATATATATATATATATATATATATATATATATATATATATATTCATAACGAATAGTTTTATATATATATATATATATATATATATATATATATATATGTATGTATGTGAGAAATTACTTTTATTTTATTTTTTACATAAATATGTTATATTTTGGTTTATTAATTCTTAAAAATTCGGTAGAAATATTTGCAATCATAATACAGGGAACCGTACAGAGAAGGGTACAACTGGTAGCAGAATTAAATGGCTGGTGCTTGCTCTTCATTTTTGACCCATGCATGCGCTAAACTCCAAAACTAGCTTGCAAAAGCAACATACCGTATAACTGAGCAAGTGAACAATTCAGCGTATTCCTAATCACGCGTCTTAGTGTCATGAGCCGACATCATAAACTAATGACTGAGTAATAAACAATGTTTGCCTCTTTGTTCAATACTATTTCCTCTACACTCCCGAAAGCAAATCACCTGGGTCATTTGTCCTTATATATACTCTCTCTACTTTCCCTCTTTCATGTTTTCATAGACATAGTGTCCTGCTATTCACACCCCACTTTCCTCTTCCGACCACCACATATTTTCGTTCGGCCGTGAACCACCGAACCTCCTTCACATTCGTCGGCCATAAACAACCGACCAACAGTGCAAATTTTGAGAGGTAAGTCGTTCGGTGGTAAACGGCCGAACAGTGTGGTGGCCAGAAGAGGGAAGTCGGGTGTGAATAGCAGTACACTAGACATATCTCCTTTATCTCTAAAAACTGTCAACTGAAATGCCAAGGAATGGCCTGTTTAACCTCTTCAAAAACCATAAAACAAACCACCATCAAAGTCCTTCACCTAAATCTCATAAAACCTTCTCAACCACACTAATGGAAGAAAACATTCTAGTCGCCGAACTGATCATTTCCAAATGGAACCTCAACTCTCCTCAATCTAAAGATTCTAACCTAAACATGTTATGCTGTGACCACACAAGAGAAGAGGCAAACAAATTTTGCGAGGCTGTAAATGATCTGCAGCAAGCCATGCTTTACTTCTCGCCCAAAGATTGCTCAGAGAGTAGTAAATCAAAGTCTAGATGTTTGGTACATGCGCAGAATTTAATGCAGACAGCAATGACAATATTAGAGAAAGAGTTTTACCAGATTCTTTCTGCAAGTTCAAGCATAACGGAACTGGATTCTGTTGTTGCCATGGCGGATCTAAGAACCATGCCCGAACTATGATATCTTCTCTCAAATCCAGAAGCTGGACTAGAATGAATAGTTAAACTAAATTCAACAGCATTATTATATTACCTCTCCTACTTTGTACACGAAGCTACCATCAACAACTATGAAGTTCATACATTTGATCACATTAGTGTGGATTAGTACCTGAACCAGTTCACCATTCACCATAGTATACTGCAAAATCACATAAAAATGTTCAAAATGTGATGTACTAAGCTTCGTTGAAAGTAAAGAGCTTGCATTTTCCAATAAACATGAAATACAATGATAAATATAACTGGGAATCATACATGTTTAGTTAATCAGAACCCAATATTGCTGCTGTTGTAGGCATAATGTGCAAGTTGGTAATATGATACATGAATTCAACAAATCTACACACAACGAACGAAAGCTGAAAACGAAAACTATTGATCAAGTTCACAAGTATTGCAAAAGGGTTAACGCAAACAGAAGCACAATATGATAAACAGATAGCGCATCATTCTTATTCCAATTCGACTTCATTTTATTCACAAATTCTTTTAGTAAACATACCATCGCGGTAAGGGCATGCCACACTGGTAGGTTGTCCCTGCAAAAATTGATTCCATGCTGCTTTGGCATCCCGAGTAGAGAATTTAGTCCAAGTACCAGTGGAGCTTTCGTACCGAGTTTGTGTAACACGCTTGAACTCTTGCACTCTCTTGTTTTTTGTAAGTATCAACGGTGTCAATATCGATGGTGAATATATCTCCAAAAGGCCTCACAGAGTGCAGGAACAGTGGCAAAGAAATGGGGTCAACTGAAATAGCAGCAAGATCTACAGTAACGACGATGCGCCTTCCATCTGGACTGAAGGTGTGATTCACATGGCCTGATATGTCATTTGCACTTTCCATCACTCTTACCAGGATTGTCTCATTTGACAAGGAAGATGGCAAAGTATCCAGGATCAAGATCATTTTCAAATTATGGTGCATGTCGGGTTTGTCCCGGGACATAGAAAATACGATCCAATCTCCATTTGGCGACCACTGGCAATATGTGTCCACACATTTACCACTTGTTAGTATTGTTGATTTCTGCACTCCTGAAGCAAAAGAATAGGCCCTTCTCCCACGGTCATGCATTATCCATGGGTTCTTGTATCTCCTATCGTCCCGTTCCCTTGTAGAACGAAACACTAATTTTGTTCCTGTGGTTACTGATGGAAACTAACGATGCATATCCTGTTGAAAAAATTATGTGGAGGAAGAGGAACAAATTAAAAGAAAATTGAATATTTTATGGAAGGAGAGAAAAAAAACTTTTTTTATTTCTTGATACTTTCTTCATACATACATCCTTAATTTATACAAGAGACAATCTCCAGACACTTCTTTTTCTAGACTTTTCTTTTACATATTCTTTAGTCTAGATTCTTCTCATTTTAATATGTTTATAATTTATTTCCATTTATCTTGCCCTTTCCTAATACAATAATTAATTATGTCACTAATTAATATTTCCTATTAAAAACCAAGTTTATTTTTCAACATCCCCCCTTAAACTTGGTTTTATTATTCCAAGCAGAGCTCTCATTCTTCGAAAATCTTCAATCTTCAATGGCTTGGTAAAAATATCCGCAACTTGATCTTGAGTTTTCACATATTTCAGCTCCACTTCATTGTTGGCAATGCATTCCCGAATAAAATGATATCTCGTGTCGATATGTTTGCTTCGATCATGAAATATAGGGTTCTTTGCAAGTGCTTGTGCTGATTTATTATCAATGCATATTTCAGTAGCTCCATTTTGTGGCAAATGAAGTTCTTTCAACAGCTTTCTTAACCATAAAGCATGACATGTACTTGAACTTGCAGCAACATATTCAGATTCACATGTTGACAACGTGACAATGGTTTGCTTCTTTGATAACCAAGAAATAGCACAATCACCCAAGAAGAATACATACCCCGTAGTACTCTTTCTATCATCTATGTCACCAGCAAAATCACTATCGCAAAATCCATGTAACCGAAGATCATTGGATGAGGAATAAAATATTCCAAAATCAAGCGTTCCTTTAATGTAACGAAGGATTCGCTTAGCAGCGGTCATATGGACAGAAGTAGGAGTCTCCATGAAACGACTTATCACTCCAACGGCATAAAGTATGTCGGGCCTTGTATTTGTCAAATATCTCAAACTTCCCACAAGACTTTTGTAAAGAGTAGGATCTACCTTTTCTCCATCTTCAACCTTGGACAACTTCATTCCAGCATCCATGGGTGTGTTCACAGGATTGCAATCAATCATCTTAAACCTTTTCAACACTTCCTTTGCATAACCTGTTTGAGCAAGAAATATACCTTCCTCCATTTGTTTCACTTCCAATCCCAAATAATATGTCATTTGCCCCAAATCTGTCATCTCAAATTCTGTCGACATACAACTTTTAAATTCATCAAACAAATCGGGTTTATTGCCCGTGAAAATGAGATCATCAACATAAATACAAACAAATATAACATCTCCATTGTTGTGAAACTTAGAATATAAAGCATGCTCATTTAAGCAACGAACAAACCCATGATCTTGAAAGTATTGGTTGATGCGGCTATTCCATGCTCGTGGGGCTTGTTTCAATCCATACAATGATTTCTTGAGTTTCAGTACCTTCTTTTCATTCCCTTCAGCTACGTAGCCCAACGGTTGATCAACATACACCTCTTCTTTAAGATATCCATTCAAAAAGGCCGTCTTGACATCCATTTGATAAATTTTCCATTTCTTTTGAGCAGCGAGAGAAATCAACAAGCGAATAGTCTCCATGCGTGCAACTGGAGCAAACACTTCATCATAGTCAACTCCATGCTTTTGTTTATAGCCCTTCGCCACAAGTCTTGCTTTATATTTCTCCACGTCTCCTTTTGCATTTCTTTTCACCTTGTATATCCATTTAACGCCTATGGATTCATGACCTTTGGGAAGAGAAGTTAATTCCCATGTGTCATTCTTTTCAATGGATTTAATTTCTTCATCCATAGCGTCTCTCCACCTCTTATCTTGCACGGCTTCTTGAAAATTTATTGGCTCACTATCTGCAAAAAAACAATAAAGTTCATCATTATTAAAATTAATTTCTTCAGTTCTTTCATATATATCAGCAAGCGATTTCATTTTTGGCGGTCTTTCATTTGAGCCTTCAAGATCTGAAGCTGGAGAAGAAGGTTCTTGTATAGTTTCAACATTCTCTGATTCTTGATCATCATCAAGATATGGGAGAAAATTATATGTGCTCTCTTGCTGTCCATCCCAATCCCAAGTTGCTCCTTCATCGAATTCAACATCACGACTTATCACCACTTTGCCATTGTTAGGATTGTACAACCTGTATCTTTGGAATGATAATCATATCCAACAAAAACATACTTGGCACTTCGATCGTCTAGCTTTGAACGCTCTTGCTGCGGAACTTGAGCATAAGCGATGCTACCAAATACTCGCAAATGATGAACACTTGGTCTTTTTCCATTCCATGCTTCTTGAGGGGTTTGGTCCTTGACATTCACAGTTGGAGAGCGATTTGACAAATACACCGCACAAGAAACGGCTTCAGCCCAAAACTCCTTTGGCATATTTTTTGTTTTAAGCATACACCTTGCCATATTAAGAATTGATCTATTTTTCCTCTCTGCCACGCCGTTTTGCTGAGGTGATCTAGGAACAGTGAGAGGACGACGAACTCCATGCGCTGCACAGAAATCATTGAATTGCTTTGAAGTGAACTCTCCTCCTCGATCAGATCTCAATGCCTTGATATTGTAGCCACTTTCTTTCTCAACATGCGTCTTGAAATTTTTGAATGTGGTGAAAGCTTCTGATTTCTGTTTGAGAAAATAAACCCACGTTTTTCTGCTATAATCATCAATAAAAAGTATAAAATATTTACTTTTACCAAAAGACGGTGGATTGATAGGCCCGCAAATATCCGTATGCACCAATTCAAGTGGTTTGGAGGCTATAGATGTTGCTTTCTTTGGAAAACTTTTCCTTGCATGTTTGCCAAGAAGACATGCTTCACACAAATGATTTGGATTTTCAATTGTTGGCATTCCCTTTACCATCATCTTTTCTCCCATTGCTTTCAAAGATCCAAAGTTCAAGTGTCCAAATCTCATGTGCCAACACCATGCCACATCCTGCACATTAACCTTCAAACATCTTGCTTCAACAGTTTGGACATTCAATTTGAACATCCGGTTCCGTGACATGCCCACCTTTGCAACCAAGTTATTGTTTCTATCTTTAAGCCAAAGATAATTATCTTTCATCAAAACTTCATAACCATTCTCAACAAATTGTCCGAGACTAAGAATATTGCTTCTTAGTTTAGGAACATAATAAACATCAGAGATCAATTTATGGTCACCATTCTTTGTAGAGATGAGAATTGTACCTTTGCCTTCAATGTGAATTTTCGAAGAATCTCCAAAGGAAACATTACCTTTCACCTTGTCGTTGATCTCCACAAATTTTTCTTTGTATCCGCACATATGATTGCTAGCACCATTATCCAAATACCACGAGCTTTCAACTTCATTTTCTTCCTTTTTCTCAGTTAGCAACAAGGTGGATTCTTCAACTTCTTGGTTATCATTAACAAGATTGGCTCTTTCTTCAGTATTAGCAGTTTGACATTCCCATGAATAATGACCAAATCTATGGCATTTATAACATTCAATTTTGGACTTGTCATACCTTCTTTCAGTTGATCTTTGATAATTTCCATGACCTCGTCCTCGACTTCTTCCATGGCCTCTAAAATATGAAGGATTTCTCTCTTTGTTATTTGAACTTTCACCATCGCTTCTTTCTTGTTCCCGTCCTTGCCTTCCGCGTCCTCTTCCTCGTCCATATCCGCGTCCTCTTCCTGTAAAGTACTGCTTTTCTCCTTCTTCATTTTTTAAAGTTGCTTTAGTTTTAAGAATTTGCTCCTGTGGTTCTTCTTGTCTTCTCTTTATTTTCTCTTCTTGAGCGCGTAAGGAACCTTCCAATTCTTCTACTGTCATTTCTTCGAGGTCCTTCGTTTCTTCAATGACACACACAATATAATCGAATTTCGGTGTCAAAGAACGAAGAATCTTCTCCACCACTCGAACATCTGCATTTTTTTCTCCATAGCATCTTGATTGATTTACATTCGCCTTCACCCTTGTAAAGTAATCCGAAATCGATTCGGATTCACTCATCTTCATTGCTTCGAAATCACTCCTTAGTGATTGAAGCTTAACTTTCTTTACTTTATCAACTCCTTGGAAAGATTTTTTTAAAATTTCCCAGGCTTCGTTTGAAGTGGCTGCATCCGCTATTTTATCTATCATTGAATCATCCAAACATTGATGGATGAGGCTAAGAGCAAGTTGATCTTTTTCCTTCGTCTTTGCTAAAGCTTCCTTCTCCGTTCGAGTTAATGTATTTTCATTTTCTGGCTCGTCGTAGCCTTTGTCTACGATCTCTCATACTCTTTGTCCTCCAAGTAAAGCTTTCATTCGAATACACCATTTTTCATAATTTTCTTTTGTGAGACGAGGATATTGGAGGGGAAACATTCCACTGTTTGACATTTATCACTCTTTCACTAACCTCGCTCTGATACCACTTTGTTGAAAAAATTATGTGGAGGAAGAGGAACAAATTAAAAGAAAATTGAATATTTTATGGAAGGAGAGAAAAAAAACTTTTTTTATTTCTTGATACTTTCTTCATACATACATCCTTAATTTATACAAGAGACAATCTCCAGACACTTCTTTTTCTAGACTTTTCTTTTACATATTCTTTAGTCTAGATTCTTCTCATTTTAATATGTTTATAATTTATTTCCATTTATCTTGCCCTTTCCTAATACAATAATTAATTATGTCACTAATTAATATTTCCTATTAAAAACCAAGTTTATTTTTCAACATATCCAGTATAACAACTATGCTTAATTTTTTAAATTAGTTCTTAAGACATGATCAAGTGATCAAGCATTAAGTTATAGAGGAGGAGGTACAATTTTGTAGAACCCATAAAGAGCATAGTTCAATTATAGACTTACGTATGTTGGGGACAGATACGTCTGTTGAACTTCACTTGTGATTTGTCAATTTTTAGTTATGCAACCGAAATTTGAATATGAGGGTTTGAAGCATTGGGATAAAGAAGAACAAGTTGAAGTAAATTACCATCTGGATTGGTAGATGGGAATGCGTCATTTTGTTTTCCGTCAGTAAGTGGTTTACGTTTCTGGTGGCCAGTAGATACATTAGGGTCATGCAAATTGTCACCGCTTCATTGGGTTTGAAAGGAGGTCCCACACATATACATACAATATATCCATATCAGGGCTTTGATTCCAAGCTAAAGAAAACATTTTATCCCCTTCCATCTAGATAATACAAATATTTCAACAACTTAAAAAAGGACTACATTAAAGACAAGAAGAGGAATATTATGTTGTGACCATTAGGATTACAGAGTTATTTACACTCCTGTGAAATCTAACTTTGATTGCTCAATACACAATCATATATCTACTCCACAATTACTAAAAAAAATATTATAGGAATATACCTCATAAACACGGCGCAAATCATTGCCATCGGCTAGCCAAATGCTCTTAAATTCATTGTCAACAAATGCAAGCTTTTTGCCATCCTTGGAAAATGTCGGAAAATGCTCCTGACACCCTAAAAAGTCCCACATCTTCATGTGGAAAAGCCACCTCATAAAACTGTTTTTCAACCGAGTCTCCACCCTATCAAAAAAGCAAAATAGGTAGTTTTTCAGTTCAACTTTCTCTAATCTGATTTACACATGCATGCATATTCTCTTTGTTAGAAATGTATAAAAATTGATGGAAAGCATGTATAATAGGAGGATATATTTAATATGTATTTCCAAGGTCAACCTTTTTACTGCACAAATCTCCAACAATACAAGTGATCCTTCACCACTTCGAACTAAGTTCGACACTTCATTTACACCACCTATAACTGCTAATTCACTTGTTGTCAGACCTACAAACTGCTACCATAATCACAACAAACTGTACCAGGCCACCACCACTCTTATCTCCATGCCAAATCCAATATTGCCCAAATACAACTGTCCTAAATCCACAACAAATACAAACCATCCCATTCAACACCAACAGCAGACACAAGCACCCATCCCCCAAACAATACATGAACCCTCTCTTCACACCACAAATTTCCCCAACCACGACCAAACCGAATCCCAAATACCTGACCAAATCCAAAACATTCACCATTCACTAAAAACCTCTATGTCAATTCACCTTATTTCTACCAAACTCTTATACTATCGCAAACCTGCACCTCCACCACTGTCACAACAACAACCAAATCAACCACTCCATCACTTTACTAATACACGCAACAATCCATCACTGACCCTGGCTTCCACCAGTCATGCACTTCGTCAAACCCGCTTCTCCTTTCATCAACTTTGCAAAATAACAACCATCCTGCCTGCGACAGCCTTGCTCATATTTATCCACCATCATAAACCATCATTTATCAAACTGGCTTACATGTATAAAAATACAAGACAAAATCCTCTAATCTCAAATCTCATTCTAGCTGGGCCGGTGCGAATAATATTACAAAAATCAGATATCAATGCAATTCAATGCATGACATAAGGAATTTATCAGCACTGGAATGCCTACTGATTATTTTGAACTTTACAATATCTAGTTCTAACAATCATCTTATTTGAGATAATTCTTTTAAATTCTTAACCTAAAAGAGCAAAAGAAAATTTTCAAACTTTAAAAATAATATGATACATAGGGAAAGAAATACACGATATACATATTTGATGAAGATTTTGAATATTCAAACATAGGAAGAAACTGAAACTGAATTCAAATTGCAAATTGGTGAAAATTCCTTATATATTTTTCTATGAAAACTAACATATATAAAAAGCCTCTCTGAAATTTGTTCACATGTATCCATGTTAGAAGGGGGTCTTCAACTGCAGTCACTTGGGGAAATTGAGTGGAATACCTTCTACTTTTTTTAATAAAAAAATGAAGTTTAATTTGGAGACCTTCAAATGTTTATTTCAAACTATTCCATATATGAACCGAACCGATCCTTGGGACACTCTTACATATGGCTACAATCATTTATTTATTTAACAAAAGCCAATAGAAGTAGTAACAGAAAGGAAAGAAGTCATCCAACCAATCGCAGGCTCCTCATAGCTGTCAATTTGATTTCTATTTGTATACCTGCTCCTCTAGCTCGCTCATTTGTCTGCTTATTTAATCCCAAGGATACATCCAAATCCACCTGATATACATATCAGTTAAGATATATGTCAAACAAATCATATCTCATGACATATATGCATGTATAAATAAACACACCTCCAACTGCAATGCAATATCAAGTAACGACACAGGTCCAAACAACAATTATCTTAAAGATATTTATATCATTAAATCCAAAGTAATAAAGACCAACTAAACTAAACCGCCAGAGAAATAAATGGATATTTATACAAGATGAATGACAACCTATTTGCTTCATACTTAAATGGATAACATTCCCAAAGCCATCCCAACCAAACTGTCGCAACAGCCCCTGGAAATGCATATTCATCAACCCTTACTTAGGCTACTACTAATACCAATCATAATACTACATTGCCAGATGCTTAGAACCTTCCTCCTTCAGCCGCAGTGCAATACTATAGCAAGCAAAAACACGTCTGAACAACGATTATCTCAAAGATATTTATATCATTAAATCTAAATTAATAAAGATTGTACCTAAAGTAAATCATCAGATAAATTAAACAAATATTTATATACGATAGATAGTGACCTATCTGCTTCATACTTAAATGGAATGCCATCTACTAACCTGATTCTTCCTTAGATATATCTAAATTAATTTTCTCATCTACTGAAACTTACACCCTATCTATTTAACCTAAAGCCAAACTGCAAATTAGTATTCACACAACTAGTATGTGAACTAGTCAGAAGTAGAAATAGAATTATTACATGTAGCCAGGCCTCGATTATAAACTTTAGCTGACACTCAAGTTGTCTCTGTTTATTACTTAATTTCTCAATTTGAATGGTTTTACAAATATTTAGTTTTCACATAACTAGTTATGTTATCATACATACATATACATCAAGGAAATCATTATAAAAGGTACTAAAATGTTAACTGGAAAACCAACGTGGAAGGAAAAGTTTACTAAAGTGAATGATATTATTTAAGGCCTATATGTGTACATATTGAATCCTATAGTATTTTGCTAAAAATTGCATGTAAATCAACTTATAGAACACATGTCCTTCTTGAATTATCTGATGTGTAATACTTAAATACACCATATATTAGAAAATCTTATAGGCTACATCTTATACATTTTCTAATCAATAATATGGAACTGGTAAACTCAATTTGCAACACTGACAAATAATATATCCTTACTTAAAGAAAAATATAAAAAAAGTATCGAACATGCTTTTTAATTTTGCATACTTTGAAGATCTGTAATACAATATGAGCTTGTGGTGTGCCCAAACAAGTACATTGAAAATGACAAACAATAATATGTTTGATAGTTTATATATAGCATAAATAATCCTTTATGTGGTTATATACAGATTTATATGATAGACTGATCATGGAATATATGTATATGTATATGTATATGTATGTGTGTGTGTGTGTGTGTGTATATGTATATATATATGTATATATGTATATATATACGTATGTATGTATATATATATATATATATATGTGTGTGTGTGTGTGTGTGTGTTATAATCAAGTAGGTAGACTTACGAATGCACGAATCTAAAGGCCCTGTAAACAGCCAATAGGAGGATAATATTTGTTAGAAAAAACGGCACAGTCTAAATTTCTATAATTAACATATAATTTCATGAACACTAAAAGGTGGTGCCATTGTTATGTTGAGTTTACTCTGTAGGACATTAGGAATAAGTTAGGCAACAAAAGCAATTTTTCACTGAATTTTTAATTCAACATGTTTGATTTGATTTATTTATCCTATCATGCCTTTAGCATAAACAACAACAATAGCAACACCAAAATTATCCTAATACTATCATATTCTAATTTGAGCATGCCAATTGTGATACATATGCTAGAATTGATATTTGGAGTAGAATAAAGAATGCCATATACTAAACAAGACATTCATTGACTTGTTTACAAAGGAATTCACATGAAAATAGAAATTGAGCTGTTACATAGAAATTGATCTAAATTTAGAATTTACCAATCACAGTGGTAAGAAGACAGCTGCAAGGTCATAATATATTACGTTGAATTTATTGTTTTGACACTCATTCATAACTATATCTCTTCCTCCACTGCTATAGGATTCTCTTTCCGAAAGTGGTAGAGGGATGAATGAATGTTCAGGTATTAACACCCATCTGTTATATTCAACAAGAAAATAACAATAGAAAATATATGTAAAAGAATTGATGAAAAAAGAAAAGAAAGAGGGCAAAAAATTACAGAAAATAATTTATGCTGTTTCAGATTATTTTGAAAACAACATGCAGACCTTTTAGTCAACTTTCTATGTTTCTTCATAAGCTCTTTCATAAATCAATTATAGAGATCTTGTGTCCATTCTATTTTACAAATCTTTCTCCATGCGAACAGCTGTCAATGATTGAGCTTTGAATTTTATCATTAGTGATTGAAAGTTTTCTGATATAACAGAAAACATTGTCTCTTTACATGTGACTGAGGATATTTTGTAAAAATTGTAAACAAGAAAGATATTGACTAACTTAAAGTACATTTTTCTTTTTCATAGTAGCAGGTTGTAGAGATATACACGAAGACAAGCCCAACTTTCCTAAATATGACCATTTAATATGATATTAGTCTGAAGTGTCAGTAAACTAAACTACGTACCAATGAGTTGTGATATCTGTGTTCTCCTTGAGAGAGATAAAGTGATAAAGTCATAAATACAATATTATTTGATAGTAACTTTACTAACGCTTCTAAGCATAAAACTGAAAACACAAAAATATCCCAATACTAATAAACTGTGGATGGAGCCAATCAAAAGATGATATGATAATATATAACTATGACTAGTATAAAATGTGTAGGCAAATAAACACTGATTAAAGTAACCCTAGGTTTCATTTTAGAGAAGGCACAGATATCAACCTCCCTCCCCCTAGGATGATTTAATATTGATAATACAAATATAGCCAATCTGTTCACTTCTGTTCTTTTGCCAATTGCAGAAGCCCATGGTGATTTAATATCTGTAGCAGATACATAGAACCCAAAATCAAGAGAGACCGCATTAAACAATTATCCCGACCAAGTACAAACAAATCCAGCAGCATGTCAATGATAGTCTATAATGTGTTCTATGTCATGAAAAATATATATTAACATAGCTAGATTAGTTTTTATCAACGAGTATAGAGTGTATTAGGCATTAAAGAAATAATAGTTGTTCGACATGATTCACAACATAAAACAGGACATCTGCAAGCAAATTCAGTTTTATAATAGGATCAAACCTACTAAATCAAAGCACATGTATAATAAAAACAATAAAACATGTTGGATATATGCAATGAATGGGTAACGTAAGTAGCACTGATTATATCTGATCATGAACAGTTTACCTCTCAAATCTGAATTCATGCGATGTGCAGAAAACAAAGTCAGTTGGAAAGCCAGGTTTCGCTGCAATAATGTATATTTTTCATCAGTAATTGCACAGTTGCATGAGGAAGCAATTCTATAAAGGAAATAAAGGAAATATCATATTCTCTACAATGAAGTCAGTTGGGGATTCAAATCTAGTAGACCAACCAATAACTCAAATCTACAATACTTAACCAATAACTTCAATTCCCAACTTTTATGATGAATTAAAAAAAAATGTTTTAGTTGCCTTCTAATGTTAAGGGGGCCTTCTCTGCCTCCTTGAACACACTTCTAGTGCACGACTCTGCTCTTCTCAACTTCAGTCGTTGCATCCTTACTTGCTTCTTATCATCTCCTTTATTTACATCAAGTTTAATGTTAACTACACAGTCAGTTCAGTATCAACATAAGTAATGCAGAAAGTACTCAAAAAAACCGCCTGATAAAATTTGCTTAGTTTCAATTTTTAATAGAATAGCACTGGTAATCTACAACATATTAGAAGCATGTAACATCTGTTTGTTGACACAAATTCACACAACTTCCATATTACAGATTTTTCTTCTCGTATACTATGGCATTTTTGATAAATTTTATTTAGACTTGTTACCTGAAAGTGTTTGCATCACATTAGAGTAATTCCCGGATGAATCTACTTGAGAAGAGACATGAATATTACTGTAGTAACAAGCAGAGCTGGTAAATAATTACAACTTATATTTCTTTATTTAAACATGCTGCTGCTTCTTGAATGAATGATGGCACAACCTATGTTTGTTATTGATAGATTTAGTACCTTTTGTTCTTATTGACTATGTATGAATGAAATGAAATACGTGTGCACAGCCTATGTTAGAATTACAAAAGCTGACTATCTTCCTTTTTTTTGTAATAATCAATGGGAAATTAACTCCACGGCCAAATGCAAAATTAAGTCAAGTTAGAATGCCTATTATTATTTAGTCTGTAGCAACTGCTATGACCAGTTATTCGCTGAGACACTACATACTTCCAGTAAAGCTCATCTCTATGATTGACAGTGCTTTAAACTGATTTCTTAGGCATCCGTTATACAGTCATGCCCATACAGTACATTATACACTACATACTTCCAGTAAAGTCAGGGACTCTCCAGTTCCAATTGACAATAGAACTGCTACAGCCATTATACAGTACAAAAGCATTACTGATACAGTCATGCCCATACTTCCTAAAATAATATATGCATCAAACTAATCTCGGAGGCAATACAAATCATTATTTAACATGTAGACCATAAATGACGGTCCATCTTCGCAAAACTGATGGAGAGGAGTAACGATTTAGGGTTTTCAAAACTGACGTAGATGAATGCGATTTAAAGTTTGTAAAATCTCACAAAAAAGTAAAGATCTAGGATTTGTGCTAAAATCGATACAGAACCATATAAAATCCATCTAGGACCAAAATTTCGTATGTTAAATCTTACCAATCTAGCCTGTAAATCGGCAGTGGCAAACAACAAATTGAAGGAGGATCTGATGAGAGTAGTATAACAACGAAGAAAGCAAAGGGATGATGATGATGGAGGAAATGTTTTTAGGGCCTGGTGAGTTTTGATAGAAGAGGGGAAACGAGAACACCTTTGAAATCTAATGCGTAACATTTGGCGGCACTAGCAGGAAGGTAGGAAAACTTGGGAATGGGTAAAATGCGATGAATATAAAATGGAAAAATAACAATAGATGCTCTTACGGTAAAACGCAACCAAATTCTGTAACTAAAAGTATATTTACTTGTAGTAGTTTGGGCCTAGGACCTCTCACATTGGGCCGACATTTGTGACTACTGGATTTGCCGGGCGGGTCCGGGCAGGTTTACATCACAAACGGGTCCAACCTCGTGTCCTAAGCATTGATTATTAATAATAATCCACTTTCCCCCAATTTTAATAATTCCCTACTTGAATTATTAATTACTTCCAATTTTTAACAATGTCCATAATTGACTCAATTATGGACATCCATTCATGGTATGCAAAATCTTACAAAATTGCACCCAATTTATTAATTCCTAATATTACCCCTACCCCACGTTTGAACGTTTATTCGCAAAATATATGTTAGACTCGAATAGCCTAACTCATAGCATAAAAGAGATTATCATAATAACAACATGTATATGTGACCAAATGAATCATAATAAGGGGTGAAACTTGCATATGTCCAACTTGCATAGATTATACATGTCATGGACCTAAAGGTGTCAACTTGTTCAAAATTCACCTAATATAATCTCAATCAATTTTCATAAACTTACATATGAACATGTGTGAATCAACATCATCTAATTTTTTAACAACATGGTTTTATATGGGTACACCTAACTCAATAGGCAAATTCCCATATTCAAGTTTTATTTAATTATAGTTTCAAGTTTATGGGTACACCTAACCTAATAGGCAAATTCCCATAAACAAGATCCATTTAAATTAAAAAAAACATAACTTTAAGCATGTTCCAACAACATCATGATTTTACAACATAATATAGCATGATTTATAACATGACATAGTATGATAGTATAACATAGCTTGACATGATTCTCAACATAGCACGACATAGCATAAGAGAATTTACAACATAGCATGACATAGCATATATAATTTACATCATACGACAACATAATAACATAATAAGGGATCCACAATATATAGAATTTACAATTACAAATCACGTCACTTTCTTGTGATCCATTTATAACTAAGTCAAATTAGTTTGTAATAGTCTTGTGAGAATCATCATACTCACCAACAAAAGAAAAGAATTAGAGAAAGAGAGATCTTTTGATTTGATTTGTGTAAATTTAGTTGTAGATGATTAGCCTTCCTCTTCTTAGTTTGTGACGGCTATGCTGAACTCCATGGCAGCAGCATGACGGTAGCTTCTCTAATTTTACAAGTGATTTAGGTCTAGGGTCTACCCACTTATTTATAGATTTTAGAATTCATTTAGGCCATTAGATTTAACCTAGAAATAACCGCAGCCGTTCAGACAAGATGGGGTTTATCTTGTTGACTCAGCAATGAGTCAGAAGTGACTCAACAAACACTCAGCATATTAATAAACTTCTATTCATGTCATAAATATATATTTTCTACAATGTACATATTAGATACATCCCCCTTTACTTATTATTGTTTTTATATACATATTAGATACATCCCCTCTCTCACACACTTATTAATATTTTTATATTCATATTAGATACATCCCCTCTCTTACACACTTATTAATATTTTTATATTCATATTAGATACATCCCCTCTCTTACACACTTATTAATATTTTTATATTCATATTAAATACATCCCCTCTCTTACACACTTATTAATATTTTTATATTCATATTAGATACATCCCCTCTCTTACACACTTATTAATATTTTTATATTCATATTAAATACATCCCCTCTCTTACATACTTATTAATATTTTAGCAACTTTAGTGTTAATAGAAAATTCGGGGTGTTACATTCTCCCCTCCTTTTAGGATTTCGTCCCCGAAATCTTCAAGTCTGGAAGAATGTATATCCTACCATCCAAACGTCCATCTACTCATCCATCATACACAGGCATCCATTGTCCTTACAGACTTCTAATGCTTTCATGTTTAAATGCACAGTGTGTGTATATGTTCGTATCTAATGCAAAATCAGGCGGTCCACTGATTCAGTTGACCTCCTTAATGCAACTATGATCGTGCCATGCATCCATTATGTATGCAAAAGATTCTTAATGCTACATAATACTTCTATATGCGTGCACAACCATCATCTGAATGCAGCATCCACATGATAATACAACCATCGTTCATTCATTTTACTAAATACATCCATATATATATGCAATATGCAATATGTAGTGACTGAGCCGATCTAGTGCCTAAAGTGTGTGTATATATGCATCCACGAGCAACCACTAGCAAACACTTGCATCCATTTTGCATCCATCATACATAACATGTCTCAAACACATGTTTCAACCATAGGATTATCCTAACTAAAGGTCAAAGATACTAATGAGAGGACATACTAAAGATAAGATAAGATAAGCTAAGCGATAAAGGAGAAATTAAAAGACATACCCTCAAAAAGAAAAGGGTACAACGAACGCATCTTCTCTTCTGTCTCCCAAGTTGCGTTGCTCTCATCATCTCCCCATTGCACTTTAACCAGTCTGACCTCTCGATTCCTCAACTTTTTGATCTCCGACCCAAGAATGCATGTAGGAGCTCGTCTAATTGTTGCATCACGCTCTATTTCCACCTCTTTAAGCAAGCTCGGCTCTACCACCTCCGCGGTCTTGTGCAAACACTTCCTCAAATGTGATACATGGAATACGTCGTGTACTCCACTAAGTTTCTCAGGCAACTCCACCCTATATGCCATCTTCCCAATCCTGTCTTTTACAAGAAATGGCCCTACAAACCTTGGTGTTAATTTCCCCACGGACCCAAAGCGAACAACATTCTGTAACGGAGATACTTTGATAAAAACCATGTCCCCAATGTCAAACTCAAGATCTGTCCTCCTCTTATCAGCATACGATTTTTGCCTATCTTGTGCTGCTTTCATCCTCCTTCGAATCAACTCAATCTTCTCCGAGGTTTCCCTAACCATATCGGGCCCAAGTAGGATTTTATCGGTAGATTCCCACCAACATGTAGGCGAACGGCAAGGCCTTCCATAAAGAGCTTCGAAAGGTGCCATGCCAATACTAGACTGAAAGCTATTATTATATGCGAATTCTACTAACGGAAGGTGCTCTTCCCATGTACCCCCAAAGTCTAGGATACAAAGCCTTAAAAGATCCTCTAGAATGCGATTCACCCTCTCGGTCTGGCCGTCTGTCTGAGGATGATATGCGGTGCTCAAACATAGCTGAGTCCCTACCGCCTCTTGTAAACTCTTCCAAAATTCGCTAGTAAAGATGGGGTCACGGTCGCTTACTATACTAGAAGGAATACCGTGCAAACGAACTATCTCCTTAATGTATACAGAAGCCAACCACGGAGCAGTCCTCTTACTTTTCACGGGAATAAAATGGGCGCTTTTAGTAAGTCTATCTACTATAACCCAAATCCCCGTGTTACCCTTCCTTGATCTTGGTAATCCATCCACAAAATCCATTGAGATGCTTTCCCATTTCCATAGTGGAACTTCTAATGGGTGAAGCAACCCACCGGGTTTCTTTTGTTCTGCTTTAACTCGTTGGCACACCAAGCATCTAGCGACGTACTCGGCCACATCCTTTTTCATACCGGCCTAAAAGAAAACCCGCTTCATATCTTTGTACATCTTATCCCCGCCGGGATGAATGGTCATTTTTGAGCGATGAGCATCATCAAGAATGGCCTTCCTTAAGTCTTCGTCTTGTGGTACACAAAGTCTATTATCCCTTCGTAACCAACCCTTATCGTCTAGGGTATACCTACGAAGATGGCTTGATGACTCCCCCCCTTTGAGCTTTTCTACTATCTCAACCAACTGTGGGTCGTCTCGCTGTGCCTCACCAACCCGTCCTAGAAGTGTAGGTCTAACCTCCAAGGATGCTAACAGACCGGGTACTAAGTCAACGGAGGGTCTAAAGTCAAACATAGAGATGAATTCTAAGCTTTGTCGTTCAACAAACAACGGACTCAAGGACAACCTTTTCCTACTTAAGGCGTCTGCCACCACGTTACCCTTGCCCGGGGTATATGCTATTTCAAAATCGTAGGAGGCTAAGAATTCCATCCACCGTTGCTGCCTTAAATTCAAATCCTTCTGAGAGAATAAGTATTTTAATGATTTGTGGTCAGTGAACAGTTCGAATTTCTCACCAAGAAGATAGTGACGCCAAGACTTAAGCGCGAAAACAATTGCGGCTAGCTCTAAGTCATGCGTGGGGTAATTCTTTTCATGAACCCTCAACTGCCTTCCACTATAGGCTATTACTCTTCCCTCTTGCATGAGGACCGCGCCAAGTCCCGTCCCACAAGCATCAGTATAGATGGTAAACGGTTTATTCCCGTCTGGCAGCACTAAGACTGGGGCTGAAGTTAAGGCTCTCTTTAAACGTTGGAACGCATCATCGCAATCTTTGTCCCACGTAAAAACCAGGTTCTTCTTCGTTAACCGTGTTAATGGAGATGATATTTTTGCGAAGTCTTTGATAAACTTCCTATAATAGCCAGCCAACCCCAAGAAACTTCTTACTTCGGTTGCATTTTTAGGGACCTTCCAATCTTGGATGGCCACCACCTTTGCGGGATCCACTGATATCCCTTCTTTGGAAACCACGTGCCCTAAGAACCGTACTTCCTTCCTCCAGAAGTGACACTTAGAAAATTTTGCCTTAAGGTTATGCGCTCGAAGGGTTTCCAACACTTCCCTAAGATGTAGGGAGTGCTCTTCTTTATTCTTAGAAAAGACTAAGATGTCATCCACAAAGACTACCACGAATTTGTTAAGGTATTCCCTAAACACCCTACTCATCAAATCAACAAAATATGCAGGGGCGTTTGTCAAACCAAAGGGCATCACTAGCCATTCATAGAATCCGTTAGGAGTCCTAAAAGCAGTCTTATCTATACTATCCTCAGCCACTCTCAGTTGATGAAAGCCAGTGGCTAAGTCCAACTGCGAAAACACTGAGGCGCCAACTAACTGATCAAAGAGATCGTCAATCCTCGGCAGTGGGTGTCGGTTCTTTTTAGTAAGCTTGTTTAGTTCTCTATAGTCCATACAAAGTCTAAGAGACCCATCCGCCTTTGTGGCAAAAACTACTGGAGCACCCCACTCCGATATACTACGTCTTATGAACCCCTTCTCAAGCAACTCCTTTACTTGCTTATTGAGTTCCCTCCTTTCACGAGGAGCCATGTGGCGCACTGGCAAAGATACGGGTTTAGCATTATCCACAAGATAAATTCGAAAGTCTATCTCCCGCTTTGGAGGTAAGCCCTTCACCTCCTCAAACACATCCGGATATTCCCGGACCACTTCTACCAATCGCAGGTTCTCTACAGACGCGTCAAGCGATTCAAGATAACTTAGCATAGTGGAATTTATGGGATTACAAAAGATGTCGAGAGCATTACCAAGGCGAGTCACAAGCCTAACTACTCTCCTTTCACAATCAAGAATGGCCCTATTTCTAGACAACCAATCCATTCCTAAAATTAGCCCATAGCCCGTGAAGCCCAATACATAAGCATCACATCTAAATTCAACGCTAAGTATAGAGATTTTCAAATCCAAACATATCATGGTCAAATGAGCCGAACCCCCAATTGGATTTGAAACGACCAAGGGATCTTCTACTAAACCGGTGTTCAAGTGCAGTGATTCAACTAATGATGCAGAGATAAACGAATGAGATGCGCCAGAATCGAATAAGGTACGGACAGGATGATCAAACAGAAAAACTAAGCTTTCAACAGAAATTGTTCTACCTCTTTCTTGCAGCGGTGGGGCTGCAATAGCCTGAACTTGCCCCCTTGCCTGCCCTGGTGCCATAAGAGCCTGCACCTGTCCTCCCGAGGTAGACCCTGCCCTCTGCCCCTTCTTTGGACAGTCCTTTACTAAATGTCCCGCATCTCCACAATGAAAACAACCAGTCTTCTTTTTCTTTCTACAATCTTTGCTGAGATGGCCAGGCGTCCCACAATTGAAGCATTTCTTCTTCCCTTTGCCATTATTGTTTTTACCACCCTTCTTATTTTGATGTTGGGGTTTCTTCTGATCCCCTTTCTTTTCAACTGCCTTATCCTCATGCATAAGTGCCATTTCTACTAGCTTTTCAAAGGTGGCTCCCATAGGGATGTGGGTCATAGCCAACCCTTGCAACGGTTCATTCAAGTCTCTAACGAACCTCAAAGCTTTCTTCTCTGGCGTGTTCACCAACTCCAAGCCAAACCTTGCTAACTGATTAAATTTATTGACATATTCCTTTACTGATGAGCTCCCTTGCTTTAGTGCCAGGAATTTTTCCATATTTAAGTTCTCCTCTGCCCTTGAAAGAAACTTTGCCTCAAACCTTCGTCTGAAATCCGCCCATGAATCAACTGGACGTTCCCCGTTAGTGACCTCCCACCAAAACGAGGCCTCTCCCTTCATTAACCAAGCAACTAAACGGACTTTCCTCCCATCTTCCACTTCAAAGATATCCAACAATTCCTCAGTCTCCTTAAGCTAATCTCTGGCCTCCACAAACGTCTCAGTCCCTTGAAAAGTTTTTCCTCCCATAGCCTTGAATTCCTTGCACGTCTTTGCAAAAGTGTCAACACGAGGAGGAGGAGGAGGAATGGGTGCAACTAGGGGTGGAGGAGTATCCGCTGGGCCTGCAGTGGTGGCCTTAGCCTCCAAGTATCTCCTAAACCGCCCTGGAATCGTCACACCTTCTGGGAGATTAAGATCTTCAGCCATGCTGAAACGAAAAAGGAAAGATTCAAAATGGAGAATTCGAAAGATAAAGATAAGGATGTGGCTATTTGGGATTATGTTTTTCATAAAAACTCTCTTTAAATAACATGTTTTTTTTTGAAAGCACTTCTTCCAAAAATACTTTAGAAAAAAAATATTTTTCTAAAATTTTTTTTATCTGTTCTGGTAACCTTATGCTCTGATACCACGTGTAACACCCCACGTCCATTAATGTCACTCACAAAGGGAATGCATTAACTTCCATGGAGGTTTTAAGTGAATATAGAACAGTAAAATTACAACAAGACAGATATAAAATAGTACTTGGAAATTCAAAAACTTTATTTCATTGGAGCAGAAGTCAAAACATGTTTGATTACATCATAACACCATATTCAATGTCAAGTACAATATCTATCTTGATAAAACAAGTACATAATCCCATTACATGAATAGCCATTAAAAAGAAAGATAACAAGCTGGACTTTACTTCAGCAGTCCAAGCTTTCCAGTAGATAAGCGATCCAACTAGACTCCACTAGAACTTGGCCCAACCTGCGGACCTGAAGGGAGAAAAAGGATGGAAAAGAGGGGGTCAGACATAAAGTCTGGTAAATATGATAATTCTACAATACTATTACCAAAATAACTGGACTAAGGCATAAGCTGGAAAACAAGAAAATGTCTATGAAGAGCAGATTAAGGACATAGACAATCGCTAAAGGCAACGTTATAGGCGCTTCTAAATACTAAAGGATAAACACTATACTGCACCACACCAGTCACCCTAAAGATTCATCCCACTTAGCTTCACTTAGAAACTTTCCCAATGGCTTTACGTACCCCTAGCTGACTACATAGGTGCCGCCTGCCCCTATCTCCACTAGGTGTACCCTACTTCCCATTATTCGATCGGCTCCCTAACTCGTAGATACCCGTGCTGGCCCCACAGTGGGGTGTATCACTCCCCTAAAGTGGCAACCTGATACAACGGACATGCACGGCTTATACCTACACGATGCAACAACGTCTTACCTACCAGCCCGGGTCCACACACGCATATGAAACCCGTTGGACTTGCGTTGCCACCGCTCCCTGTTTTGGCCTCTTATAGTCAAACCCAGTATGCGTGTCCCGTCCTCGACTTGGGTCGAGCCCACAAAGATACGTTTTGGGATGCTGGTTGAAATGGGCCCCCACTATTTACCACAAGCATCCCACCTAAGCTTGTCCCCATTAGTCCATCCCACTTAACCCACTTAGTCATGTTCATTTACATGTGTGTTTGGTTAAGTCTAATCGTATTTCAAATGCCTCTAAAGGCAACCACCAGATTCCTCATGCCACCCAAGGCACCTACTTAACCCCCATGTCCCACCTTACATGATTATCTGGTTAAGTATTTCTTAGTTCATTAAGGCCATAACCTCATAAAGACCTCTCACATTAGACTGGCATTTATGGCAGCTGGATTTGCCGGGCGGGTCCGGGCAGTCTTACACCATAAAAGAGTCTAACCTCGTGTCTTTACAACTGTTATGCTTTAGTTTGGGCCTAGGACCTCTCACATTGGGCCGACATTTGTGACTACTGGATTTGCCGGGCGGGTCCGGGCAGGTTTACATCACAAACGGGTCCAACCTCGTGTCCTAAGCATTGATTATTAATAATAATCCACTTTCCCCCAATTTTAATAATTCCCTACTTGATTTATTAATTACTTCCAATTTTTAACAATGTCCATAATTGACTCAATTATGGACATCCATTCATGGTATGCAAAATCTTACAAAATTGCACCCAATTTATTAATTCCTAATATTACTCCTACCCCACGTTTGAACGTTTATTCGCAAAATATATGTTAGACTCGAATAGCCTAACTCATAGCATAAAAGAGATTATCATAATAACAACATGTATATGTGACCAAATGAATCATAATAAGGGGTGAAACTTGCATATGTCCAACTTGCATAGATTATACATGTCATGGACCTAAAGGTGTCAACTTGTTCAAAATTCACCTAATATAATCTCAATCAATTTTCATAAACTTACATATGAACATGTGTGAATCAACATCATCTAATTTTTTAACAACATGGTTTTATATGGGTACACCTAACTCAAAAGGCAAATTCCCATATTCAAGTTTATGGGTACACCTAACCTAATAGGCAAATTCCCATAAACAAGATCCATTTAAATTAAAAAAAACATAACTTTAAGCATGTTCCAACAACATCATGATTTTACAACATAATATAGCATGATTTATAACATGGCATAGTATGATAGTATAACATAGCTTGACATGATTCTCAACATAGCACGACATAGCATAAGAGAATTTACAACATAGCATGACATAGCATATATAATTTACATCATACGACAACATAATAACATAATAAGGGATCCACAATATATAGAATTTACAATTACAAATCACGTCACTTTCTTGTGATCCATTTATAACTAAGTCAAATTAGTTTGTAATAGTCTTGTGAGAATAATCATACTCACCAACAAAAGAAAAGAATTAGAGAAAGAGAGATCTTTTGATTTGATTTGTATAGATTTAGTTGTAGATGATTAGGCTTCCTCTTCTTAGTTTGTGACGGCTATGCTGAACTCCATGGCAGTAGCATGACGGTAGCTTCTCTAATTTTACAAGTGATTTAGGTCTAGGGTCTACCCACTTATTTATAGATTTTAGAATTCATTTAGGCCATTAGATTTAACCTAGAAATAACCGCAGCCGTTCAGACAAGATGGGGTTTATCTTGTTGACTCAGCAATGAGTCAGAAGTGACTCAACAATCAGCATATTAATAAACTTCTATTCATGTCATAAATATATATATATTTTCTACAATGTACATATTAGATACATCCCCCTTTACTTATTATTGTTTTTATATACATATTAGATACATCCCCTCTCTCACACACTTATTAATATTTTTATATTCATATTAGATACATCCCCTCTCTTACACACTTATTAATATTTTTATATTCATATTAGATACATCCCCTCTCTTACACACTTATTAATATTTTTATATTCATATTACATACATCCCCTCTCTTACACACTTATTAATATTTTTATATTCATATTAGATACATCCCCTCTCTTACACACTTATTAATATTTTTATATTCATATTAAATACATCCCCTCTCTTACATACTTATTAATATTTTAGCAACTTTAGTGTTAATAGAAAATTCGGGGTGTTACAGAAATGCATCGAAATAATTATTAATTTTCGACATATCACTGTCGAATACATACATAATTGATTACATGCTGCATTCGGTGCAGTAGTGACGAATTGCTTATTTTAATTCGGTTTCTTTTGTCGAATAAGTTTTTTTTTTTTAAATCAAATTTGAAGGGGCAATCTGAGAATATTGAGTAGTATGAAATAATATGTTTGTGTAGTCCCTTAACAATTTTTCAAAGAGTGGAGTGTTTTTAAAAAATGACCCCCCTTAACAATAATCGAGTGTCAATAATAACACCCATTCAAAATTCAAAAATAAATCACAAAGAGGAAGAGAAAACGAAGATAATGAAAGCATGAGAAATTGTTTGATGCTAATTGTTATAAATTTGTGTCCCCTCTTTAATTTCAAAACATATAACATCATGATTGTTGGGAACATATTAAATTGCACAGACAAGAATATATATATATATATATATATATATATATGTGTGTGTGTGTGTGTGTGTGTGTGTGCGTGTGTGTGCGTGTGTGTGAATTGTTAGTTTTTGGAAGAATAAATAATAATAATGGGAAACAAAAAGTGGTAAGGAAAATAAGGGGATGAAGACATAAGGAATGAGAACATGCAAATGCAATAAGATGCATGAATGTAGAGGTAAGGAAATAAATAAATGTGCACTTAATGGAGAAAAAGGAAGGAGTAATATGTGAAAGATGAATGGAAGGTAAGAGGAATGGCGTAAGAATAAATAGAAGAAAAAGAAAGGAATTAGAATGGGTAGCGGGTGCATTAACTCTTCATGTGTTTTGTCTTAATGCGTTATTTATTTATTTATTTAAGAATTGTAACGTTAAAAAATAAATGAAATGAAAGGGAGAAAGGTGTAATTCTAGTAAAGAAACTTTCTCTCCATTTGTTTGTTTTAGCATTTTTTTTAATAATATTTAAATTGAAATGGGTAACGTATACATTGAATAGTAAACAATGAATGCTAATTAACGGAGAAATATAGCGGAGAGAAAGAAGCACTGAATTTGAGGAAATTAGAAAAGGAATAGGGAAGAAAAGTAAACTTGCATGAAATGTGAATAGATAGAAAAATTATTTATGTAATTTATTAAAAAAAACTTTTTAAACCCAATAATTTAATTTAATAATGGAGTTTTTTTTCTGACGCATTTTCTAACAAAAATTTCCTTAAAATAAATTTTTGAATTGGTTCTAATTTTCCGGGTTGTTACAATCTCCCCCTTTTGATGATGACAAACAAATAATAAGCTTTTGAATATAATAAATGTGTTTGACAGTGAATATTGAAACCCCCTCTATTTGTATGCTCCCCCTACAACAAAACTCCCTCTAGATATGTGCATGAGTGAACAAAATAAATAGAATGAATTTTCAATATTAAAATATTTATAAAATATTCACTCATAAATCAAAATCTAACCCATTCTCCCCCTTTTTTATCATCAAAAGTATACATAAATTAAAATGGTGATGAAATAATTGACTAAAAATATAATATTAGCTTAAGAGGAAGAAAAATCATCATAAATCTCAATCAGTCAAACAAAAATCATAATATTCTAAGAATTAGTGGCAAATTCACATTTTAGAATGATGGATTTACGATGAAATTTATAAAAATGGAGAGAGTTTTAAAACAAAGATTTCCAATTATTTTCAAAAAGGTTTATAAAAATGAATTTTTATAAAAATGAGCACAAACAAAGTGATGGATTCAGACTAAAATTATAAATTCAATTTAAGTGATGTAATCAAATAATCTCAAATCCCAATAGCTATCAATCAACAAATCATAATATTTCATAAAATGTTAACACATTTCACAAGATAGAAAAATGGATTGATAGGCTGGTTTTCACATACCAAAGGAGAATTCCATATAAAATTTTATTTCTATAAAATAATTTTCTTTTCCTTTTCTTTTAATTTAAGAGCACACTGACCATGCATAACCAGATCTTGGATTTTTAAATAAGATCAGTTGCAACTTAAATATAAGTAATCTTATAACCATGCATAACCAGAGCTTTGATTTTTAAATGAGGTTTGAGAAACACTTATGAATATTATATTTTTATTATTTTCAGTTCAAAAAGAAAAACTCCTCGATATATAAAACCAATATAGATGATAGAAATGTGGTAGGTACGTAAATGGTTTATGAAATAAATTTCTAAATTAATTATATTATGAAATATGCTCAACTGTACCGGGATTCTTGAAAATTTTCAATTATCACTAATTCTGAAAAATAACATAATCGCAATTCCATCACATATATTTCCACTGTTTATTTCAAAAATATTTTTGAAAAAAATATCAAACTCTCTACATTAATATATAATCATGATGGATGGCAGAATAACGATAGACTAAGAAGATGTTTGTGAAATAAGCACTTGTTCAATGATATTATAAAAACTCTTCAATCATCATGAAAAAATTAAATAAAATTTCCTTTTGTTATGAAATAAAATATAGTCACAACTCATCATAAGTTCAATATTCTAATAATAATTTTAATGAGTTCTGAATACAGTTCAAGTTGGTTATTGATTTCAATTTCAGAATAAATAGTCAATAAATAATTTTAAAATTGAAAATCAATTACAAGAGAGGGAAATTAAAATTAAGAAAATATATACTAGACAAAAAAATATATACAGGATGAGAAACAGATCGATAAAAAATTTCCAGCTACTTCTAATCTGATACCACTTGTTGCCTCTTCACACGAGGATTATAACAAGTGTATCTCAGTCAACAAAATCCAATTACCAAGTCCAAGCAATAAAATATAATTGTTTAGTTCCATCAATCTAAGCAGAAAGATACATTCAAAATAAGTTTCACAAGAAGGTTTGTAGAAAATTTTCAACAAGTCCAAGAAGACAAATCATGATCTAATATTTAAAGAAACAGTTTATTTGAAATCACTTGAAGGAATGCGAAAGCTTCAAGATTCAATGAATCAGTCACACAAGGTTATTAATACTGTTGACCGACCTTTTGGTCTGGTTCCCAAAAGTATGTAAGACACGCTCTACTCAACATATCGCATGATATTACAACCCAGAGGCATTGCCAGTATCATCCAGGGTCCAGTATCAAAAGACTCGAGTCTGGCCACTAGCAGAATATCGCATCCCTCGAACGCAACCTCCATCAGTATCCGTCCGTAGCCGAGCCGAAGGCGAGCCGTGCTCTGAGCCGAAGAAGAGCCGTCAAGCGAGTTTATAAGAACCCGTAACTTCCCCGTGAAGGAAAGAGCAGATTGCTTTGAGGACAAGCCACATCAAAACATAGACAGAAGACCATTTCATTGTATATTACAACAATTCCATCAAAATACAAGAATATACAGAGTATAAATCAATATTACACATCCACTAAAAATCAGAGATTACAATACATTTCATAGCAGCGGAAAAATAATACAATACACAACTGAAAGAGATAAACGGATACAGAGCTTTCTGGATATCGTTCCACCTGTAAATCAGGATCTTGTGAATATAAATCTGCAAAACCAAAACTACTAGCTGCCCGTGCGGAAAATAGGGGCACCTAGAGTTTAGGTTAAAACAATAAACTCCAGGCCAGTCATGTGACTGGTGTGAGAACTAAAACAGTTATTAATCTTTATTTTAAAGTTAGGTAAATCAAGGGACCATGCCGTATAACACGGAACGAGTTTCCTCCCAAGAATACCAGTGCATAAAACAACAACGCAATGCTAAATAAAGAACAATGAAGCTATTATAAGACCCAGGTCCCATCACACAATGCAACGCAAGCCGGAGGATACGGTTTTACCTTATAATAGCCAAAGAATGCTTGATACGCTAAATTTCATCTTTTATTATTACTATAAGTGTATAGTGTCAAAACAATTCAATCATAAGTATCAATCATAGACGGCATAAGTGCCCCATACCACTATGTCGCCATATATAGGTTTACAACTAAAACCGCAAAATGTCGTATTGGAAGTTGGATTTCCATCTGTGAACCAAGGCAAAAGATAGTCCTCTACCGATTTCGAGACAATCTAGCCCATGTCTCAGGCAAGTAGTCAGTAAAGCCTTTGGATCGTCAGGGATGGTCCACCGATGTGGATTAAAATGCCTGAACATTGCGTTTCCCCGCCCTTTGGGGCGTAAATGAGTCCAATGACTCCATCAGCTGCACATAGTCACCGATATATCTGAGGCGCCTCGCAATCCAACAACCACATAAGTCAAACTCGTCGGGGCGTGTAAAACCACTGACGTCACTTCTAGCTAGAAGGAAACACATGCCCTCCCTGATGTCCTCTCCCGTTTTTGGTTCACAACCGGGGTGTGAGGCTCACGAATCAAAGCTACACAAATCTATGCCACACAGGTCGTGCTTTGATCATCAACCACAAGACTTTGCTTTTCAACAGAAGTCTTGATCATTTGCCACTTAGGCATGCCACACAGGCAATTCACTCCATGCGATTGATATCCATTAATATATAACCCCTGAGCTCGTACGTCTCAGAGAAGGGCGTTCAGCAGGAGAATAAATTATCCGCCGCCAAACAGATATATATTTAATAGAAATCAATCACACAGAATAATATCCAATATCAGACACACAATCCATTCACATGTTCGTTCTGGGTCTGAACGAAACCGGAGGCACCTTGTACATCGCATATCCATCGATCTCCAAGTACGTCTGGACGATCGCCAACTGATTCCCTCCTCTTGGGTGTACAGTCTGATCAAGATCATCAGTAATTATCCAAACGATGTGAAGACCTCCGGTCTTCGACCACCGTCTTCATCCCCAACACATCGTCGAATCAGTTATTCAGAATGGGATAAACCCGATCTTTATGAATAACTCGCGTATATAATAAACATGTGTTACACAAACACAACATACGCCTCATTCCAATTCAGAATATTCTTATACTTTGGGAAAGGTCCCCATTAATTTTATCAAAGATAAATTCTTTAAATTTATTCTTTAATATTCCTTTGAATATTAATTCAAACCAAATTATGGTTTATCCAAACTAGTCGGGATTAGCGATCCTTACCGAAGTAATCATTTATTAAATTTCCCAACCCCAACCTATTGATCCCATGAAGTAAAACTGGTAATACTTCATATCTAACACCAAGGTGTTATCAATAAATTCTATTACCATTTCACGTTCAAATCCAATTAAAGATTTAACTATCGCCTGGAGCAAAACTGGTGATACTCCATTCTCGATCACTTCAATCTAATTAAAGATTCATTAAAACTCCACTTGGTTTTAATCTTCCCAAAAATCAATATTAATGATTGTTTAACTTGGGAAATCATATCCTGTCTTTAACTGTGTTAGAGAACCAATGTCATTTAAAAACACGGTTCACGATAAACCCAAAATCACATTCTATTCCATCAGCCTTTAACCGTAAATTAGCAAGTGAACAATTCCCTAAGTAATAACCCCAAAGGCCGAAAGCAACATCAGTTCAATACCCAAAAAACCATTCAACTTAACCAATCTCTAGTCAGTTTCTGATTTTCTTAACTCCGTTGGGTCAAAGAACGGTATTATTAAAGATACCATTCACGACAACCCAAATCACATTTCATATTAAATACAAGGCTCTGAACAGAAAATATATCGGCTTATATTCAATATCAAATTCTACGACCAACAAATATCGTATTAGAAATAACGATATAAATATATCTTTCAAATTTCCATAACAATATCTGTATAATCACGAAATCCAACATCGAAATATTCCAAAGACAATTTCGATTCAAATCCATTCCAATTCAATTATTGGAATTTCTGGTTACTTTTAAAACCCTTTCAAATCCAATTTATTTATTTCAAAAATAAATGGTTTTTAATTCTAGTTCAAAAACTAGTTCATTTCGATAAAAATCTATTTTTATCTTTTCAAATATGGAATTTTTCATCCTAATTCTTCACAAATCATTTCTTATGATTTTACACAAATTATTACTATTTTTAATAATTTTATCAAGGCTCGTACAGTCGATTTCCATCAAAGGCCATCAAACTGCACTTACAGCGACGTTTTCCAAATTTGATTTGGACATAGTTCCAAATCCAACCGTTAGATTTCAAATCTCTAATATTCGTTAGAAAGCTCTTTTCGATACGAACCAACGGTTCCGGTTTTAGGAGAATTTGATGGTCGGATCTCCCGTAATGTCCATTCGAAGTCAATGGTCAAAATTCGCGAACTGCCGCTGCGCGGTGCGTTCTATTCAGGCCATTATATATATATATATATGTATAAGTATATATATATATTATATATTATATATTTCATCGATTTCCTTTCAAAACGTATTTTATAAATCTTTTTCAAAACGATTTCAACTTCCTATTCAATTTCTAATCAAAATTGAATATTCCATATTATCGATGTATAAATGATAATATTTTCAAAATATTACATTTTGAAATCAATTCCTTTTCGATATTCATTATAAAAACGAATAAAATTGATATAAATATCATTCACGTCAAAATGGCGCATATCTAATCAACACGACTTGATATATTTCAATAACTTCGTTATTCTATTCAACAAATGAATATTTTCTTCAATACATGAATTTTCTTTTATTCAACACATGAATATATATTTTATTCAACACATGAATTTTCTTCTATTCAACACATGAATATATATTCTATTCAACACATGAATATATAATTTTATTCAACACATGAATTTTCTTCTATTCAACACATGAATATATATTTTATTTTCCAACTTGGAATGAGGCCCAATCAATTACCATATAATGTTAATTATATGGATTCCCTACAACACATGTATATAAAGCAACGATAAATCATCAACCATCATCCAGTGTGCACCACACAACTACATAAGCATTAAATATAAATAATTAACGCTTACACAGTCTTTCAACCCATCGGTCGACATACTACTAAACAATTGGGATTAGTGTACGTCGATTCATCCCAACACCCGTGTGGGGTTTCAATCAATCAAACACATATTTTATTTGTGCAGTTGGGCGAAGTGTAAAATTTATCGTCCCAATCAATACCAGTCAAATGGGTGTACATAAACGAATCATCCGATTTGTTTATAGATATTTATTTTATATATACGTTAAAAATTATATTTTTAACTATAAAATATTTATTCAATCCACATCATATAATCAATTTTCACAACACATCAATCAAACAATCAAGTCATCTATGGTCTGTGGGCGACGGGTGTCGGGTGCTGCTAAGCACCGTCTGCATCCTAGTATATATTTCAACTAGAAAATAAAATAAAAGTGAGGAGTTCTCACCCATAAGCTAAACCAAACGCCGCGACTCTTCTTATATAGAAAATCTTCACCGTGCTCGCCTTTTGCCACTTTCGTTATCCGTATTGACTACACACATAAAAATCACATATTTTTACTTCATTTTCAGGATGATAAAAATAGCATCTTTAACACGATGTTTTCATTATAAAGATTACATTTTTATTTTAATACATATATAAACATTATATTTTTATATTCTATATTATATAAAAGTTCTATTTTCAATCTGCTACACGTATAAAAATTGACTTTTTATTTCGCTACAACATATATCAAAATTGTATTTTTATATTCTTTATCTTATAAAAATCATATTTTTATTATCTCTATAATATAAAAGTCATATTTTTATTGTCTCTGTAATATAAAAATCATATTTTTATTGTCTCTATAATATAAAAATCATATTTTTATTCTCGTTACTTCATGATAAAAATAAAGTTCATATTTTTATTTCACCTCATGTATAATAATCGCCTCTTTGTGTTATATAAAAATCTAAACTTCTTTTAAACATGTTAAAAATTATAGCTTTATTTAAAATAAAAATCATAACTTTATTTTTTATTTGTATGAAGAAAAATCCAATCTTTTCTCTTATGAATTAAAAACCTTAACATACTTAAACTAATTTAAACATTTAAAATAAATTAAAACAAAACAAATAATAAAAATACCTCACAGCGAATCGGAGGGGAGGGGTTTAGTCAGCCGGAGACGGCGGCCTTTCAGTCGGAGGAGGGGGTGCGCACGCGCAGGTCTCGGCGGCAACTTCTTGGGTTTGGCCCATTTTGGGGTTCACGTAGAGAGAAAGGGAGCAACGGAGGGGGAATGGCTGGAGTTCGACGCTGTGGCGGCTGGCACGGACGGAGGAGTGGGTGGTGGCTCCGGCGAGGGGCGATGGCGGAGTTTCGATGGAGCAACGGGGTCTTCGTGCTCGATCGTTTTTTTTGTTTACTTTGAATCTCGGGTTTGACTTCTGAAGAGGGAAGGGGGGGGGTTAATATAAAATTAATTTATTTTATCAAAAAAATGTTGACTTCTTATTCGAACTAGAATAGAGACCCAACGACTGTCGCCCCTAGCTAATTACCCCCATTCCGAACCCAATGGGACATGGCTAGTAAGCCAATTCGACCATTTTGATCAGTTTCTCTATAAATTAAAATATAAATCAGTATATATTTAATTTAAAAGTACATTTCAATTTACTAGGGCCACATACGAGCTCTAAAAATTCCCGAAAAATATTTTCTAGCTTCGTATTGACGATACGGTTCTAACAAAACTAATTTCGTCATATTCCGAGACCGTTTGAAAAATGATCATTTTCTGGTCGATCGAAATTGACTGAAACTGTTAAAACACGTTTTACTTCGCCATGCTCACATATTGATTCGAAAAATTACGAATTTTTAAATCTAGCAATAACTCGACATCTTAGATCCAACAAAAGTGGTTTCGTCCAAAACAGAAGTCGTTTGCAAAATTTCCATTTTTAAGGGCCAGAATTCCATAACGACTATTCTGAATTTTCAACTGGACGTAACTTTTGATTCCCGCTATGAAATTTTGATTTTTCGGATTCGTTGGAAAGATATTTTCAAATAGATTTTAATATTTTTGGTTTTGCCAAAATCTGGTTTATTTTGAATCCTGTACATTCATTTGAACTTTGAAATCGAAATTTCAAACTACCGCGCCATTTTCAATTCCTTTTATAATTAAAAATAAATATTTATATTCTAACGATGATCTATATAAATATATACGTTCTAATTCTATTCAAAATAAATTTCTCATCTTTATTATTTAAAATAGTTCATTTTAAATACTCAAAATTCGCTAAAATTGCTAAAATAAAAAAAATTAAATTGGCTCGGATTTCCAGGTTATTACAATCTCCCCCACTTAAAACTTTTCGTCCCTGAAAAGGAACGAAGCCGGAAGTTGTTTTACAAACCAACACAACTTTCATTCTTTTCATTATGGCTTAAGTTCTTCAACTTTTCAGTTTCTAAGAACTTTTCAAATTTTTCAAAAACTTGGCTAACACCCTAAATTTTCAAAAAAATTCGCCATGACCTCCCCTGCACCGGGAGCTTCAGAATATTTCAGATAGCCTCCCATGGCCCTCACCAATCTAAAAAGAAAATGAAACAGCCAGGCGGCTAGCCAATCGGCTCATAAAATCATCAAAAACCCAAGAAATACCATAAACATGTACCTATTTTTTGGGCAAACAATTTTATTGCTCTTCTCTAGCCTCCTTGCTATGACCTGTTCAATGTAAGTACATGTATATGCATGCAAATGCGAATAATTTTTCAATACAACTCACTATTTGGTTCAATTTGGCTAAAGGTTCAACATTTAATTAATCGAACAATAATCAAACCACACAATCAACAATCAATTAGTTGATTAGCTTTTCAAATTCATAACTTTGATACATAGTACAAAAATCAGATTTTTAGTGCCAAATCACAACAATAGGCCCTATCTAGTTTTGGTTCTCACACCTGTCTATTGGAAATATATCGATATCCCACTTTCGAAACTCGAATACCAATGCTGATGACGCCGCGGCATCATCAGAATCATCTCCGGGCGACTAGATTGTGATTCTATATCTATTCAGCATATTAAAACTTCGAATACACGTGGATCAGATATATATGCAAAATCTTTATATTCTGGATTGTCCAAATCAATACAAATAAATATTCAAATACGAAAAATTGAATTTAATTTTTTTTCAAAACAAAATTTGTTTTCATTTTATTTTAAAAACATCACTCTTCACACTCGTTCTAGGATACCACTGATCCCATCTCTAACGAGTCATTCCCACTGGATATTACTAATCCAATCTCTGATGAATTCTTTCGTTCGGTTCTAATGTGTCTTGTTCTTCGAGCTCCGTAAACCAAAGCTCTGATACCAAATATAAGAACCGGTAACTTCCCCATGAAGGAAAGAGCGGATTGCTTTGAGGACAAGCCACATCAAAACACAGACAGAAGACCATTTCATTGTATATTACAACAATTCCATCAAAATACAAGAATATACAGAGTATAAATCAATATTACACATTCACTAAATATCAGAGATTACAATACATTTCATAGCAGCGGAAAAATAATACAATACACAACTGAAAGAGATAAACGGATACAGATCTTTCCGGATATCATTCCAGCTGTAAATCAGGATCGTGTGAATATAAATCAGCAAAACCAAAACTACTAGCTGCCCGTGCGAAAAATAGGGACACTCAGAGTTTAGGTTAAAACAATAAACTCCAGGTCAGTCATGTGACTGGTGTGAGAACTAAAACAGTTATTAATCTTTATTTTAAAGTTAGGTAAATCAAGGGACCACGCCGTATAACACGGAACGGGTTTCCTCCCAAGAATACCAGTACATAAAACAACAGCGCAATGCTAAATAAAGAACAATGAAGCTATTATAAGACCCAGGTCCCATCACACAATGCAACGCAAGCCGAAGGATAGGGTTTTACCTTATAATAGCCAAAGAATGCTTGATACGCTAAATTTCATCTTTTATTATTACTATAAGTGTATAGTGTCAAAACAATTTCAATCATAAGTATCAATCATAGACGGCATAAGTGCCCCATACCACTATGTCGCCATATATAGTTTTACAACTAAAACCGCAAAATGTCATATTGGAAGTTGGATTTCCATCTATGAACCGAGGCAAAAGATAGTCCTCTACCGATTTCGAGACAATCTAGCCCATGTCTCAGGCAAGTACTCAGTCAAGCCTTTGGATCGTCAGGGCCGGTCCACCGATGTGGATTAAAATGCCTGAACACTGCATTTCCCCAACCTTTGGGGGCGTAAATGAGTCCAATGACTTCATCGGCTCCACATAGTCACCGAAATATTCGAGGCGCCTCACAATCCAACAACCACATAAGTCAAACTCGTTAGGGCGTGTAAAACCAATGACGCCACTTCTAGCTAGAAGGAAACACATGCCCTCCCTGATGTCCTCTCCCATTTTTGGTTCACAACCGGGGTGTGAGGCTCGCGAATCAACGCTACACAAAGCTATGCCACATAGGTCGTACTTTGATCATCAACTACAAGACTTTGCTTTTCAATAGAAGTCTTGATCATTTGCCACTTAGACACGCCACACAGGCAATTCACTCCATGCGATTGATATCCATCAATATATAACCCCTGAGCTCGTATGTCTCAGAGAAGGGCGTTAAGCAAGAGAATAAATTCTCCCCCGCCAAACAGATATATATTTAATAGAAATCAATCACATAGAATAAAATCCAATGTCAGACACACAGTCCATTTACAAGTTCGTTCTAGGTCAGAACAAAACCGGAGGCAACTTGTACCTCGCATATCCATCGATCTCCAAGTACGTCTGGACGATCACCAACTGATTCCCTCCTCTTGGGTGTACAGCCCAATCAAGATCATCGGTAATTATCCAAACGATGTGAAGACCTCTGGTCTTCGACCACCGTCTTCATCTCGACACATCGTCGAATCAGTTATTCAGAATGGGATAAACCCGGTCTTTCTGAATAACCCGCGTATATAATAAACAAGTGTTACACAAACACAACATACGCCTCATTCCAATTTAGAATATTCTTTTATTAAAATATTCTTATACTTTGGGAAAAGTTCCCATTAATTTTATCAAAGATAAATTCTTTAAATTTGTTCTTTGATCTTCCTTTGAATATCAATTCAAACCAAACTATGGTTTATCTAAACTAGTCGGGATTAGCGATCCTTACCGAAGTAATCATTTATTAAATTTCCCAACCCCAACCTATTCATCCCATGAAGTAAAACTGGTAATACTTCATAACTAACACCACGGTGTTATCAGTAAATTCTATTACCATTTCACGTTCAAATCTAATTAAAGATTTAACTATCTCCTGGAGAAAAACTGGTGATACTCCATTCTCGATCACTTCAATCTAATTAAAAATTCATTAAAACTCCACTTGATTTTAATCTTCCCAAAAATCAATATTAATGATTATTTAACTTGGGAAATCATATCCTGTCTTTAACTGGGTTAAAGAACCAATGTCATTTAAAAATACGGTTCACGATAAACCCAAAATCACATTCTATTCCATCAACCGTAAATTAGCAAGTGAACAATTCCTTAAGTAATAACCCCGAAGGCCGAAACCAACATCATATCAATACCCAGAAAACCATTCAACTTTACTAATCTCCAGTTAGTTTCTGATTTTCATAACTCCGTTCGGTCAACGAACGGTATTATTAAAGATACCATTCACGACAACCCAAATCACATTTGATATTAAATACAAGGCTCTGAATAGAAAATATATCGGCTTATATTCAATATCAAACTCTACGACCAACAAATATCGTATTGGAAATAACGATATAAATATATCTTTCAAATTTCCATAACAATATCTGTATAATCACGAAATCCAACATCGAAATATTCCAAAGACAATTTTGATTCAGATTCATTCTAATTCAATTATTGGAATTTCTGGTTACTCATAAAACCCTTTCAAATCCAATTTATTTATTTCAAAAATAAATGGTTTTTAATTCTAGTTCAAAAACTAGTTCATTTCGATAAAAATCTATTTTTATCTTTTCAAATATGGAATTTTTCATCCCAATTCTTCACAAATCATTTCTTATGATTTTACACAAATTATTACTATTTTTAATAATTTTATCAAGGCTCGTACAGTCGATTACCATCAACGGCCATCGAACTGCACTTACAGCGACCTTTTCCAAATTTGATTTGGACATAATTCCAAATCCAACCATTAGATTTCAAATCTCTAATATTCGTTAGAAAGCTTTGTTTGATATGAACCCAACGGTTTCGGTTTTAGGAGAATCCGACCGTCGGATCTCCCGTAATGTCCATCCGAAGTCAATGGTCGAAATTTGCGAACTGCCGCAGCGCGACGCGTTCTACAGGCCATTATATATAATATATGTATTATATATTTCATCGATTTCCTATCAAAACGTATTTTATAAATCGTTTTAAATTCGTTTTCAAAACGATTTCAACTTCCTATTCAATTTCTAATCAAAATTGAATACTCCATATTATCGATATATAAATGATAATATTTTCAAAATATTATATTTTGAAATCAATTCCTTTTCGATATTCATTATAAAAATGAATAAAATCGATATAAATATCGTTCACGTCAAAATGACGCATATCTAATCAACACGGCTTGATATATTTCAATAACTTCATTATTCTATTCAACAAATGAATATTTTCTTCAACACATGAATTTTCTTTTATTCAACACATGAATATATATTTTATTCAACACATGAATTTTCTTCTATTCAACACATGAATATATAATTTTATTCAACACATGAATTTTCTTCTATTCAACACATGAATATATATTCTATTCAACACATGAATATATAATTTTATTCAACACATGAATTTTCTTCTATTCAACACATGAATATATAATTTTATTCAACACATGAATATATTTATTTTATTTTCCAACTTGGAATGAGGCCCAATCAATTACCATATAATGTTAATTATATGGATTCCCTACAACACATGTACGTAATAACTACGATAAATCATCAGCCATCATCCAGAGTGCACCACACAACTGCATAAGCATTAAATATAAATAATTAACGCTTACGCAGTCTGTCAACCCATCGGTCGACATACTACTAAACAATTGGGATTAGTGTACGTCGATTCATCCTAACACCCGTGTGGGGTTTCAATCAATCAAACACATATTTTATTTGTGAAGTTGGGCGATGTGTAAAATTTATCGTCCCAATCAATATCAGTCAAATGGGTGTACATAAACGAATCGTCCGATTTGTTTATAGATATTTATTTTATATACGTGTTAAAAATTATATTTTTAGCTATAAAATATTTATTCAATCCACATCACATAATCAATTTTTACAACACATCAATCAAACAACCAAGTCATCTATGGTCTGTGGACGACGGGTGTCGGGTGCTGCTAAGCACCGTCTGCATCCTAGTATATATTTCAACTAGAAAATAAAATAAAAGTGAGGAGTTCTCACCCATATGCTAAACCAAACACCGCGACTCTTCTTATGTAGAAAATCTTCGCCGTGCTCGCCTTTTGCCACTTTCGTTATCCGTATTGACTGCACATATAAAAATCACATATTTTTACTTCATTTTCAAGATGATAAAAATAACGTCTTTCACACGATGTTTTCATTATAAAGATTACATTTTTATTTTAATACATATATAAACATTATATTTTTATATTCTATATTATATAAAAGTTCTATTTTCAATCTGCTACACATATAAAAATTGAATTTTTATTTCGCTACAACATATATCAAAATCGTATTTTTATATTCTTTGTCTTATAAAAATCATATATTTATTATCTCTATAATATAAAAATCATATTTTTATTGTCTCTATAATATAAAAATCATATTTTTATTGTCTCTATAATATAAAAATCATATTTTTATTCTCGTTACTTCATGATAAAAATAAAGTTCATATTTTTATTTCACCGCATGTATAATAATCGCCTCTTTATGTTATATAAAAATCTGTACTTCCTTTAAACAATTTAAAAATTATAGCTTTATTTAAAATAAAAATCATAACTTTATTTTTCGTTTGTATGAAGAAAAATCCAATCTTTTCTGTTATGAATTAAAAACCTTAATATACTTAAACTAATTTAAACATTTAAAATAAATTAAAACAAAACAAATAATAAAAATACCTCACAGCGAATCGGAAGGGAGGGGTTTAGTCAGCTGGAGACGACGGCCTTTTAGTCGGAGGAGCGGGGTGCGCACGCGCAGGTGGTGGCTCAGGGGTCTCGGCGGTGGCTTCTAGGGTTTGGGCCATTTTCGGGTTCACGTGGAGAGAGAGGGAGGAGCAACGGAGGGGGAATGGCCGGAGTTCGGTGCTGTGGCGGCTGGCGCGGGCGGAGGAGTGGGTGGTGGCTCTGGCGAGGCACAATGGCAGAGTTCCGATGGGGCAATGGGGTCTTCGTGCTCGATCGTTTTTTTATTTACTTTGAATCTTGGGTTTGACTTTCTGAAGAGGGAAAGGGGGGATTTAATATAAAATTAATTTATTTTATTTATTTTCTCAAAAAATGTTGACTTCTTATTCGAACTCGAATCGAGACCCAACGACTGTCGCCCCTAGCTAATTACCCCCATTCTGAACCCAGTGGGACATGTCTAGTAAGCCAATCCGACCATTTTGATTAGTTTCTCTTTAAATTAAAATATAAATCAGTATATATTTAATTTAAACGTACATTTCAATTTACTAGGGCCACAAACGGGCTCTAAAAATTCCCGAAAAATATTTTCTAGCTTCGTATTGACGATACGGTTCTAACAAAACTAATTTCATCAAATTCTGAGACCGTTTGAAAAATGGCCATTTTCTGGTCGATCGAAATTGACTGAAACTGTTAACACACGTTTTACTTCGCCACGCTCACATATTGATTCGAAAAATTACGAATTTTGAAATTTAGCAATAACTCGATATCCCGGATCCAAAAAAAGTGGTTTCGTCGAAAAACAGAGGTCGTTTGCAAAATTTCTATTTTTAAGGGCCAGAATTCCATAACTACTATTCTGAATTTTCAACTGGACGTAATTTTTGATTCCCGTTATGAAATTTTGATTTTTCGGATTTGTTGGAAAGATATTTTCAAATAGATTCTAATATTTTTAGTTTCACCAAAATAAGGTTTATTTTGAATCCTGTACATTCATTTTAACTTTGAAATCGAAATTTCAAACTACCACGCCATTTTCAATTCCTTTTATAATTAAAAATAAATATTTATATTCTAACGACGATCTATATAAATATATACGTTCTATTTTTATTCAAAATAAATTTCTCGTTATTATTATTTAAAATAATTCATTTTAAATACTCAAAATTCGCTAAAATTGCCAAAATAAAAATTTTAAATTGGATCAGATTTCTGGGTTGTTACAGAGTTCGGGCACACTGCCGGTGGGGTTTCGGGGTCCCATAGTCCCGACGGCGACCGACCTAACCGGTTAGGTCGAAACAGTAAGCACCGCCCGATTCATCCGATTTCCGCCAACAACTGTGTTGCCAAGAATTACCGGATCGACTCAAAGTCAGGATTCAGCCAACAACTTCTATGATCCTCGCATCCCTTAAAAACTAGGATACATTCACATGTTTGTATCCCTCTTCCCGAACCCCCCGTGCCAAGCGTCGATATAACACTCGTACCCCACGGGGTACAAAATTCGAACCCCCTCGGGGTACAAAATTCGAACCCATTTGAAGTTCGAAATGCACCCCATTCGGGGTTCGAAATTCGTATCCCTCGAGGTATGAATTTCGTACCCCATTCGAGGTTCGAAATTCGAACCCCCTCAGGGTGCAAATTTCGTACCCTCCGGGGGTATGAATTTCATACCCCTGGAATGGGGTTCGAATTTCCAAGTCACGATGGGGGGGGTTCGAAATTTTGAGGCTGGCTACAAGGAGGTTGCGAAATTCTGTGTTTGGTCCCCTATTTCTACCTACTCCTACCTAACCACCTTCCTATAAATACCCCTTGGCCTCACACTTCAAAGGGGTTGGAATTTGTGAACTTGAGACCTCTTGAGAGCTCCTTTAATGGCATCTCCATTTTGAGGAAGAATAAGGACAAAATTGTCTTTTTCCTAATATATGATAATTATGACATCATATAACTTAGAGATGAATGCAATGAGATGTCATGAGACGGTCTTGACCTTGTAACTTTGTGTTATCAATAATATTCCAACGACTATTCAAAGTGGACGTAGGTCTTTCGCGAGGCCGAACCACTATAAATCTCTCATGTTATTTATCGCTTTCCGCACTCACTTACATAACCAAAACTATAATTCCTAGAAATTGGAATCTTGGGTGTTTACGACATTTTTTGCCGTTAACAAATACCAAAGCCAAGGAGTGTGTGAGATTCAAGATATTAACCAATATCAAATGATTTCTAAGAAAACAATATCAAAGTAAGTGATCATGATTTCAGAATAAATTTTAGGATGTAGCATAAGAAAGATTTCCAATTCAAGGTAGTTAAGTCAACCTGAATATCTTTGAACCTTTTATTAGAGCAGCAAATGATACAAAAAGCAATTAGTTGACCAAAAACATTTTCAATGCGATTTCTTTTATTAACACAACACAATGGTCGATTTCAAAGTAGACCTGTCAAGAGAAATTTTCATAAATATTTCTAATAGCCAAAAAAGATGATTCATGACCCAAGATTATAAATATAGTTTATTTTAAATCATTTGAAGGAATATGAAAATCTCAAGATTCAACGAATCAATCACACCATATTATAAACTTCAGTTCCAATATTTGTGTGAGGTTCATGAATTAATTATTTCGAATGATATCAAACAAACAAATATTCAAATCAAATGACCATGAAATAACAGTGAAGTGACCCGAACTCCCTCTATCTCCGAAGAGACAGAAGAAGCTGAATTGAGTTGAGAACATGACAAACCAGAACGCAAACAGAAGAACACTTCATTGCTACTACAACAATTTCATCTGAGTACAAGAATATTGCAGAGTATGAATAAATAATATACATTAGAAAAATATCAGAGATTAAATTACAAAGCATCGGAAATTAATACAATGCGTAGCGGAAATACATTAACAAATACAACTGAAAGAAATACATGGATACAGAGCGTTCTGAATATAGCTCCAGCTGTAAATCCAGGACCCTGTATAAATAAATCTACAAAACCAAAACTACTAGCTGCCCGTGTGGAAAATAGGGGCGCCCAGAGTTTAGGTTAAAACAATAAACTCCAGGTCAGTCATGTGACTGGTGTGAGAACTAAAATAGTTATATAAAGGTTTACTTTAAAATCAGGTAAATCAAGAGACCATGCCATATAACTCGGAACGGATTTTATCCCATGAATACCAGTGCATAAAACAGTTTATAAACAACGTAATGCTATTTGAGAAATGAAGCTATTATAAGACTCAGGTCCCATCACACAATGCAATGCAAGCCAGAGGATAGAGTTTTCCCTTATAATAGCCAATCATGCTTCGTACATTTAAAAACAAATCATTTGATGCTATTATAAGTGCATAGTGTATAAAACAACTTCAAATATAAATGTATCAATCATGGACGGCATAGTATCCCATGCTACTATGTCACTAGTTCTGCAATTAAAACCGAAATGTCACTTATTGGAAATTGGATTCCATCTATGAACCAAGGCAAGGGATCGTCCTTACTGAATTCGAGACGCTCTAGCCCATGTCTCCGGATCAGCCGCATCTGCACCTTGGATCTTCGAGGCTGGTTCTCTCTTACGTTTGAAGATTGGCAATTCCTGAATAATACATTTCCCCGCCCTATGGGGAATAAGTCTGGTCAGTATGTCAACCATGTCATCCATCAGCCCCGTAGTGACCGATATATCCGAGGTACCTCGCTATCCATCAAATAATAATATGCAACATCCACATGAGTAAAATGTCTAGGCTATATACCATGACACCACTCCTAGCTAGAAGGAAACGCATGCCCTCCCTGTAGTCTTCTCCCATTTCTGGTTCATACTGGGATGTGAGGCTCACGGATAAATGCTACAGAAAGCTATGTTATTTAAAGCCGTGTTTTAATCATCAACCACAAGGCCCTGCTTTTCAACAAAAGCCTTGATCACCTGCCACTCAGCATGCCACACTGTCACTCCATACTATACCACTGATTTCTGCCGATATATAACCTCTAAGCTCGTACGTCTTAGAGAAGGGTGTTAAGCAAGAGAATAAATTCTCCGCCACCAAACAGATATATATTTAGTAGAGATCAAAGAATACAGTATAAAGGAATACAATGTCAGACATACCATCCATTTTCAAGTCCGTTCTGGGTCTGAACGAAACCGGAGGCACCTTATTCCTCGTCCCATATGACCAATACAAGAGAGACGTCCTCACATATCTGGTCGATCTCCAAGTACGCCTGGACCATCACCACTTATTACCTTATCTTGGGATGCCTCCCAATCAAGACATCAGTAATCATCCAAACGATGTGAAGATCTCCGGTCTTCAACCACCGTCTTTATCATCGACTTATCGTCATATCAATTATTCAGAATGGGATAAACCCGGTCTTTCCGAATAACTCGCGTATTTTATAAACAAGTGTTATAAAAACATGACATATGCCTCATTCCAATCTAGAATATTCTTTTGTTCAAATATTCACATCATTAAGGAAAGGTTCCCATTAATTTTATCAAAGATAAATTCTTTAAATTTATTCTTTAATCTTCCTTTGGATATCAATTCAAACCAAATTAAGGTTTATACAAACTAGTCGGGATTAACGCACCTTACCGAAGTAATCATTTGTTTTATTTCCCAACCCTAACTTGTTCATCCCATGGAGCAAAACTGGTAATACTCCATATCTAACACCACGGTGTTATCGGTAAATTTAATTACCATTTCACGTTCAAATCTAATTAAAGATTTAACTATTGCCTGGAGTAAAACTGGGGGTACTCCATTCTCGATCATTTTCCAAATTTGATAATTTAAATTATCCCATTTTCATTTCAATCTAATTAAATATTCATTAAAACTTCACTTAGTTTTAATCTCCAAAAATCATTATGTAACGATTAGTCAAATTAGGAAATAAATCCTGTTTTCAACTGGATTAAAGAGCTAATGTCATTTAAAACACAGTTCACGATAAACACAAAATCACGTTTCATTAATTATGGAATCTTCACGGAAAACAAATCAATATATATATATATATATATATATATAATCGATATAAACTTCCATATCCAACCAATAATATAAATGGAATAATGGCAAAGCCATTTAAATTCCATATATAGTAACAGTCTTCCTCCACTGAAGTTCACTTCGATTATTACCAAATCGAATTCCATTCCATTCCAATTTATTTTATTAAATTGGAAAACTTTTCTTTGGAAAATCCCACTAAATCTTAATAGAAAGATTTATATATTCCAAATCACATTTCACTGTTAATCGGGTTAAAGAACGAATGTCGTTAAAACATAGTTCACAATAAACCCAATTCACATTCCACTTTATTCTAATTACCAAATATAATTGGAAACTCTAATAATCTTAATTAAAAGATTTATTCTTTTCACATGGGGTTTTAAGAATAGTGTTACTGAAGACACCATTCATGACAAACCCAAAATCCAATTCTTTTATTCAATTTCAATTAAATATTAATTAATTGGAAAACTTCACTAAATCTTAATTAAAAGATTTGTTCTTTTCGCAAATGGGTTTAAGAACAGTGTTATTTAAGACACCATTCACGACAAACCCAAAATACAATTTAATATTAAATACAAGGCTCTGAATAAAAATTTTATAGGCTTATATTCAATATCAAATTCTGAAACTAACGTATATCTATTGGGAATGACGATATCTGTATCTTCCAAATTCCCATAACAATATCCGTATAACCACGGAATCCAATATCGAAATATTACGAAGATTATTTCCATTCTAATCCATTCCAATTTATTCATTGGAAAATTTTGGTTATTTTTAAAACTATTTCAAATCCAATTTATTTCTTTAAAAATATTGGATTATTATTCTAGTTAATAACTAGTTCATTTTGATAAAAATATATTTTTATCTTTACCAACATGGAATTTTTCATCCAAATTCTTTCCAAATCATTTATTATTATTATTATTATTTGGCAAAGCCTACGGGGTTGAATGGCCCCTTCCATTTTATTTATATAATAAGTAATCTTACAATATAAACGAGGGTAAGAGAAGACATTAGAAATACATATGTAAGAATATAAAGGGATAGAGAAGCTGCAACCAACTATGCAAAACTTAAGGTTCAAAAGGATAAGAAGACATAGAGATCTCTTTGCTTATGTCAGTGCAAATGACATGAAACATCTGCAACTTGGTTTTGGAGTGAATATAAAATATTCTTTCATTTCTTTCTTTCCAAATTTCTCTCAACGTGACCTTGAACATGATCAACAGTTCATATAATGTGGATTGCTTCCATTTTGTGGCTTTGTAAATGTTGTACCATTCCTCCTTACTGTTTCTCTTAGGACCATTTAATTTCCCTCTTTTTCTTATCTTTCCCCACAAAAAGAAAGTAAATGGACATTTAAAAAATAAGTGACAGTTGTCCTCTGGTGCCGAATTACAGAAAACACATGTGTTAGATACATTAATACCTTTGCGACGCAGGTTTTCAAGGGTATGCAAAGCATTGAAATATACCCGCCAGCAGTGGAAATTGAGACGTTCACTCATCGTCGAATTCCATATTCTCTTATGCCATTGAAACCTGGACATATTATCTTTAGCAATTAACTCCGAGTAGACCATTGCCGTTGAATGCTTCTTTTTCATAATAGTCCAACAGTAACTCTCTTCCTGACAGTAAGTGTATTGACTCCCATTGTATACATTCATCACTTCATTAATTATAGCATTACTGCATGTAGGAATACTAATCTTTCCACCAATTATATATGTAGTCACTCTCGCATTATTGGGTATACCGCTCGACATCATTTCATTATAGGTCAACGGTTAACATAGAATTACACCTGATTGCAACCAAGGTGTATGCCAAAATTTTGCTTTACTATCATTTATTATGATTTTACACAAATTATTAATATTTTTAATAATTTTATCAAGGCCCATACAGTCGGTTTCCAATAATGGCCACCGAACTGCACTTACAATGACCTTTTCCAAATTCAACCGTTAGATTTCAAATCTCTTATATTCATTGGAAAGCTCTTTCCAATACAAACCCAACGGTTCCAGTGTTTAGGAGAATCCGACGATCGGATCTCCTGTAATGTCAATTCGAAGTCAATGGTCGAAATTCGCGAATGGTCACTGCGCGACGTGTTTTATTCAGGCCATTTAATATATATATATATATATATATAATATTATATATATTTCGTCGAATTCAACTTAAAACATATTTTATAAAATTGTTTTAAATTCGTTTTGAAAACGATTTTCACTTCTATTTCAATTTTAAATCTAAACTGAATATTCCTTTATAAATCCGTTTTAAACTCATTTTAAAACGATTTCAATTTTATTTCAATTTAAAATCAAAATTGAATATTTCTTTATAAATCCTTTTTAAATTCATTTTAAAACGATTTCAATTTTATTTCAATTTAAAATCAAAATTGAATATTTCTTTATAAATCCATTTTAAATTCATTTTAAAATGATTTCAATTTTATTTTAATTTAAATTCAAAATTGAATATTTCTTTATAAATCCGTTTCAAATTCATTTTAAAATGATTTCAGTTTTATTTCAATTTAAAATCAAAATTGAATATTTCTTTATAATTATAGTATTAAAATGATAATATTTTCAAAATATATGATTTTGATTATACACTGAATATTATTTTAAAATATTCATTAATTCTGAATTGGAATCAGACTCAATCAATTACCATATAATTTCAGTAACATGGATTTCATACATCGCATGTATACAACAATAATGATAAATAATCATTCAACATTCACACATCATTCAGAGTGTAATTTAACATTGTATAAGCAATAAAATAAATAAATAACGCTTATACAGTCTGTCAACCCATCGATTGACATACAACTAAACAATCGGGATTTGTGTACATCAAATATCATCCAATACCTGTGTGCGGTTTCAACCAACAAATACTGAATTTTATTTATGCAGTTGGGCGATGTGTAAAATTTATCATCCCAATCATCATCAGTTAAATAGATGTACATAAACAAATCGTCCGATTTGTAAATGAATATTTATTTCAACACATGACTATTTTATATAGTTCATTCATCCAATAAAAATGATATTTTTATTATTCAAGCATTTTATTCAATACACAAATATTTTATATATTTCATTTGTACAATAAAAATGATATTTTTACTATTCAAACATTTTATTCAACACATTTATATTTTATGTCACAACACAATCAATTTCACAATCATAATCAAATCACACAAATCATCCATGGTTTGTACAATAAATAGTGTCGGGTGCTGCTAAGCACCATCTGAAACCTAGAATATATTTAACTATAAATAATTAGAGTGAGAAGGAATTCTCACTGCCAGTTTCCACTCCATCGGTTTTATTTCTGAATTTTTGAACAATTCGGTTTAGAATTTGCTTAAAATTCTAATTGTCTCCAAATTGGACTCGGTTATTCTTGTTGTGAATCCCTCCTCCCTACGATCGCAATGGATCCAGTTTCGCGCGATTTGGACCTTGTATACATTTATTACATAAATTGAAATAATTAAATAATTAATTAATCCTTAATTACATTGTTTAGCCTCTAATTAATCCTCCCTTCTTCGTTAACCTTCTGTACACCATCGAACCCCGTTCTCGACTCAAACCATGCGCTGCTAAACCCACCAGACACCACCGACCACGGATCGACGACCACCACCATGTCGCCCACACGCCGTCGACCCTGCGTTGACCACCTTGGCCGCCACGATGGGCCTCTACGCCTTGAAAATCAAACCAAACCCTAGGACTTTCAACATTGAAATCACGCGATTCACCAAAAAATTTCAGATCACGACCGTTGCAATTCAAAATCCCATTGAGATGACGGATTTCCCTTTGGAAATTTAATCACCGAGGGGATGGTGGGATCGAGGAGGAGAAGATGGGAGTGCCTGAATCATCGGTTTTTCTTCCTGATGACGGCGGAAAAAGAAAGAAATAGGGATCCTAAATTTTGATTGGCCCTTATATAGATAAATATATTATTTAATTCTTTTAATTCGAAAAATGTTAGATTTTACATACGAACTCCAAATCCAACCCAACGACTATCGCCCCTAGCTAAATACCTCCATTCTGAACACAATGGAATATGTTTCGTAAGCCAATTCGTCTGTTTCGGTTAGTTTTTCTTTTAATTAAAATATAAATCAATGTATATTAGATTTAAACGTACATTTTACCTGGCCCACATACTGACTCCAAAAATTCCCAAAAATTTATATCTAGCTTTGTATTGACGATATGGTCCTAACAAAACTAATTTCGTCGAATTTGGAGACTGTTTGAGAAATGGCCATTTTCTAGTCGATCCAATTCAACTAAAATTGACAAAACACGTTTTAATTTGCCACGCTTACATAATAATTCCAAAAATTTTGAAAATTGGAATCTAGAAATAATTTTACATTCCAGATCCAACAAAAGTGGTTTTGTCGAAAACGGAGGTCGTTTGCAAAATGGTATTTTTAAGGGCTATTTATATATTAAAAAATATATAAATTCCATAGCGACTATTTTCAATTCTATACTGGACATAACTTTCAATATACATTATGAAATCTCAGTTTTTCACATTTGTTAGAAAGATATAATTAAACAGATTCAAATATTTCTTGTTTCACTGAAATTCGATTTATTTTGAATTATGTACTTTCAATTGAAATTTAAAATCGAAATTTCTAACTACCGCGCCATTTCAGGCTCTTATACAATTAAAATAAATTTATTCGTTCTAACTTTGATTTAAATAAATTTTTAGTCGTTATCATTTAAAATAAATCGTTTTAAATATTCAAAATCTATTAAAATTGCTAAAATAAAATTTTTAAATTGGTTCTTAAAATCCGGGTTGTTACAATCTTCCTCACTTAAAATCTTTTCGTCCTCGAAAAGGAATGGAGCTGAAAGTTGATTAACCAACCTACTCAACTTTCATTCTTCAACTTTTCAGTTTCTAAGAATTTTCTAATTTCTCAAAAATTTGGCTAACACCCTAAATTTTCGAAAAATTTCTCCATAACCTCCTTTGTACGGGGTGACCTTTAAAACCACAACTTGCCCCACGGGGCACTTATCAATCCAAAGGAAAAAGAAAAAGCCAAGCGGCTAGCCAATCGGCTCGTCAAATCACCAATACCCAAGAAATACAATAAACATGTACCTATTTGTTGGGCATACAATTTTATTCCTCTTCTTAGCTTCCATGCTATGACCTGTTTAATATATATGCATGTACATGTACGCAATTCCAATCAAATTTCCAATTCAGTTTAATATTTGATTTGATTTGGCTAAATTTACCTTACATTCACTTGTTGGTTAAATTAATTATTATACCAATATTTTTATTAGTTAAACCATTAATCATACATCACAATCAACAATCAAATAGTGGATTAGCTTTTCAAATGTATAACTTTAATATATACTCAAAAAACGTATTTATAGTGTTTAATCACAACAATATATCCTATCTAAGTTTTTGTTCTCACACCAGCTAATTGGAAATATATAGATATCCCACTTTTGAAACTCGAACATAAGCATTGATAATGATGCCTCATCATCAGAATCATCTCCGGGCGACTAGAGTGTGAATCTATATCTATCTAGTATCTGAGGCTTCGAATATACATCTCGTCAGGCATATATTCGAAATCTCCCTATACTAGATTATCCAAATTCAATTTAAAATAAGATATTCAAATATGAATAATTGATATAAAATTTTAAAACTAAATTTGATTTTAAAAATAACACTCTACACACTCGTTCTAGGACACTACTGATCCTGTCTCTAATGAGTCATTCTTACTGGATATTACTAATCCAATCTCTGATGAATTTTTTTGTTTGGTTCTAATGTGTCTTGTTCTCAAGCTCTGTAAACCAAAGCTCTGATACCAACTGAAGCGATCTGAACTCCCTCTATCTCCAAAGAGACGGAAGAAGCCGGATTGAGTTGAGAACACGACAAACCAGAATGCAGACAGAAGAACACTTCATTGTTATTACAACAATTTCATCAGAGTACAAGAATATCCCAGAGTATGAATAAATAATATACAGTAGAAAAATATCAGAGATTAAATTACAAAGCAGCATAAAATTAATACAATGCGTAGCGGAAATACATTAACAAATACAACTGAAAGAAATACACGGATATAGAGCATTCCGAATATAGCTCCAGTTTTAAATCCAGGATCCTGTATAAATAAATCTGCAAAACCAAAACTACTAGCTGTCCGTGTGGAAAATAGGGGCACCCAGAGTTTAGGTTAAAACATTAAACTCCAGGTCAGTCATGTGACTGGTGTGAGAACCAAAACCGTTATTTAAAAAATTACTTTAAAATCAGGTAAATCAATGGACCATGCCGTATAACTCAAAACGGGTTTTCTTCCATGAATACCAGTGCATAAAACAGTTTATAAACAACGCAAAGCTTTTTGAAAAATGAAGCTATTATAAGACTCAGGTCCCATCACACAATGCAACGCAAGCCGGAGGATAGAGTTTTCCCTTATAATAGCCAAACATACTTGGTACGTTTCATTTGATACTATTATAAGTGCGTAGTGTATAAAACAACTTCAAATATAAATGTATCAATCATAGATAGCATATAATCCATGCTACTATGTCTCCATACTAGTTCTGCAATTAAAACTGAAATGTCACATATTGGAAATTGGATTCCATATATGAACCAAGGTAAGGGATCGTCCTTACCGAATTCGAGGCGCTCTAGCCCGTTCTCAGAATCAGCCGCAACTGCACCTTGGATCTTCAGGGCCGGTCCTCTCTTGTGTTTGAGGATTGGCAATTCTTGAACAATACATTTCCCCGCCCTATAGGGTGAAAGTCTGGTCAGTATGTCGACCATGTCATCCTTCAGCCCCATAGTGACTAATATATCCAAGGTACCTCGCTATCCATCAAATAATAATATGCAACATCAACATCCACATGAGTAAAATTCCTGGGCTCCATACCATGACACCACTCCTAGCTAGAAGGAAACGCATGCTCTCCCTGCATTCCTCTCTCGTTTCTGGTTCATACCGGTGTGTGAGGCTCGCGAATTAATGCTACAAAAAGCTATTATATTTAAAGTCGTGCTTTGATCTTCAACCACAAGGCCCTCCTTTTCAACAAAAGCCTTGATCACCTGCCACTCAGCATGCCACACTGTCACTCCATACCGTACCACTGATTTCTGCCGATATATAACCTATAAGCTCATACGTCCTAGAGAAGGGTGTTAAGCAAGAGAATAAATTCTACGCCACCAAAAAAAAAATATTTAGTAGAGATCAACGAATACAATATAAAGGAATACAATGTCAGACATACCATCCATTTGCAAGTCCGTTCTGGGTCTGAACGAAACCGGAAGCACCTTATTCCTCGTCCCATATGTCCAATACAGGAGAGAGGTCCCCGCATATCCGGTCGATCTCCAAGTATGTCTGGACGATCACCACTTATTACCTTGTCTTGGGATGCCTCCCAATCAAGACATCAGTAATCATCCAAACGATGTGAAGATCTCGGGTCTTCAACCACCGTCTTCATCGTCGACTTATCGTCTTATCAATAATTCAGAATGGGATAAACCCGGTCTTTCCGAATAACTCGCGTATTTTATAAACAAGTGTTATAAAAACACAACATACGCCTCACTCCAATCCAGAATATTCTTTTATTCAAATATTCACATAATTATGGAAAGGTTCCCATTAATTTTATCAAAGATAAATTCTTTAAATTTGTTCTTTAATCTTCCTTTGGATATCAATTCAAACAAAATTAAGGTTTATCCAAGCTAGTCGGGAGTAGCGCACCTTACCGAAGTAATCATTTTTTTATTCCCCAATCCCAACCTATTCATACCATGGAGCAAAACTGGTAATACTCTATATCTAACATCACAGTGTTATCAGTAAATTTAATTACCATTTCACGTTCAAATCTAATCAAAGAGTTAACTATCGCCTGGAGCAAAACTGGGGGTACTTCATCCTCGATCATTTCCCAAATTTGACAATTTAAATTATCATGTTTCCATTTCAATCTAATTAAAGATTCATTAAAACTTCACTTAGTTTTAATCTCCAAAAATCATTATGTAATGATTATTTAAATTTAGGAAACAAATCTTGTCTTTAACTAGGTTAAAGAACCAATGTCATTTAAAACACAGTTCACGATAAACCCAAAATCACATTCCATTAATTATGGAATCTTCACAGAAAACAAATCAATATATATATATAATCGATATAAACTTCCATATCCAACCAATAATATAAATGGAATAACGACAAAGCCTTTTAAATTCCATATATAGTAACAATCTTCCTCCACAAAAGTTCACTTCGATTATTACCAAATCGAGTTCCATTCCATTCCAATTTAGTTTATTAAATTGGGAAACTTTTCTATGGAAAATCCCATTAAATCTTAATAAAAAGATTTATATATTCCAAATCACATTTCACTGTTAATCGGGTTAAAGAACGAATGTCGTTAAAACACAGTTCACAGTAAACCCAATTCACATTCCACTTTATTCCAATTACCAAATATAATCGGAAAATCTAAGAATCTTAATTAAAAGATTTATTATTTTCGCATGGGGGTTTAAGAATAGTGTTACTGAAGACACCATTCATGACAAACCCAATATCCAATTCTTTTATTCAATAATAATTAATTGGAAAACTTCACTAAATCTTAATTAAAAATTTATTCTTTTCTCAACTAGGTTTAAGAACAGTGTTATTTAAGACACTGTTCACGACAAACCTAAAATCCAATTTAATATTAAATACAACTCTCTGAATATAAATTTTATCGGCTTATATTCAATATCAAATTCTGAAACTAACGGATATTGTATTGGGAATACCGATATATGTATCTTCCAAATTCCCATAACAATATCCGTACAACCATGAAATCCAATATCGAAATATTCCAAAGATTATTTCAATTCCAATCCATGCCAATTTATTCATTCGAAAATTTTGGTTATTTTTAAAATCATTTCAAATCCAATTTATTTCTTTAAAAATATTGGATTATTATTCTAGTTAATAACTAGTTCATTTTGGTAAAAATATATTTTTATCTTTAAGAACATGTAATTTTTCATCCAAATTCTTTCCAAATCATTTATTATGATTTTTACAAAATTATTAATATTTTTAATAATTTTATCAAGGCCTATACAGTCGGTTTCCAATAACGGCCACCGAACTGCACCTACCGCGACCTTTTCCAAATTTGATTTGGAAATAATTCCAAATCCAACCGTTAGATTTCAAATCTCTTATATTCGTTGAAAAGCTCTTTCGGATACGAACCCAACGGTTTCGGTTTAGGAGAATCCGATGGTCGGATCTCCCGTGATGCCAATTCGAAGTCAATGGTCGAAATTCAAGAACAATCGCTGCGCGACGCGTTCTATTCAGGCCATTTAATATATATAATATATATTATATATATTTTGTCGAATTCAATTTAAAATTTATTTTACAAAATCATTTTAAATTTGTTTTAAAAATGACTTTCACTTCTATTTCAATTTTAAATTTAAATTGAATATTCCTTTATAAATCCATTTTAAATTCATTTTAAAACGATTTCAATTTTATTTCAATTTGTAATCAAAATTGAATATTTCTTTATAAATCCTTTTTAAATTCATTTTTAAACGGTTTCAATTTTATTTCAATTTAAAATCAAAATTGAGTATTTCTTTATAAATCTGTTTTAAATTCATTTTAAAACGATTTCAATTTTATTTTAATTTTATTTCAATTTAAAATCAAAATTGAATATTTCTTTATTAATCCGTTTTAAATTCATTTTAAAACAATTTCAATTTTGTTTCAATTTAAAATCAAAATTGAATATTTCTTTATAATTAGAATATTAAAATGATAATATTTTCAAAATATCTGATTTTGATTATGCACTGAATATCATTTAAAAATATTCGTTAATTCTGAATTGGAATCAGACTCAATCAATTACCATATAATTTCAGTTATATGGATTTCATACATTGCATGTATACAACAATAATGATAAATAATCATTCAACATTCACACATCATCCAGAGTGTAATTTACCACTGTATAAGCATTAAAATAATAAATAATGCTTTTACAATCTGTCAACCCATCGATTGACATACAGGTAAACAATCGGGATTTGTGTACATCAAATATCGTCCAATACCCGTGTGCGGTTTCAACCAACAAATACTGAATTTTATTTGTGCAGTTGGGCGACATGTAAAATTTATCGTCCCAATCATCATCAGTTAAATTGGTGTATATAAACAAATCATCCGATTTGTAAATGAATATTTATTTCAACACAAGACTATTTTATATAGTTCATTCATCCAATAAAAATGATATTTTTATTGGTCAACCATTTTATTCAACACATGAATATTTTATATATTTCATTTATACAATAAAAATGATATTTTTACTGTTCAAGCATTTTACTCAACACATGAATATTTTATATCGCAACACAATCAATTTCACAATCACAATCAAATCACATAAATCATCAATGGTTTGTACAATAAATAGTGTCGGGTGCTGCTAAGCACCGTCTATAACCTAGAATATGTTTAACTGTAAATAATTACAGTGGGAAGGAGTTCTCACTGTCGATTTCCACTCCATCAGTTTTATTTCTGAATTTCTGAACAATTCGGGTTTGAATTTGCTTAAAATTCTAATTATCTCCAAATTGGACCCAGTTAGTCTTGTTGTGAAGTCTTCGTCCTCACGATCGCAACAGATGCAGTTTCACGCGATTTGGACCTCGTATGAAGGAGATACAGTATTTTAAAACATTGATTACAGAATTGAAATAATTAAATAATTAATTAATTCTTAATTACATTGTTTAGCCTCTAATTAATCCCCCTTGTTAACCTTTTGTACACCATCGAACCCGTTCTCGACTCAAACCCTGCGCCGCCAAACCCACCAGACACCACCGGCCACGGATCGACGACCACCACCACGTCACCCACACGCCATCGACCCTGTTTTGACCACCTTGGCCGCCGCGATGAGCCCCTGTGCCCTGAAAATCGAACCAAACCCTAGGAATTTCAACAACGAAATCACGCGATTCACCAAACATTTTCAGATCACGACCGTTACAATTCAAGATCCCATTAGGACGATGGATTTCCCTTTGGAAATTTTGGAAATCATTGAGGTGATGGAGGGATCGAGGAGGAGGAAGATGGGAGCGCGTGAATCGTCGGTTTTTCTTCTTGATTACGGCGGAAAAAGAAAGAATTAGGGTTCCTAAATTTTGATTGGCCCTTATATAGATAAATATATTATTTAATTCTTTTAATTTGAAAAATGTTAGATTTTACATACGAACTCCAATTCAAACCCAACGACTGTTGCCTCTAGCTAAATACCCTCATTCCGAACACAATGGGATATGTTTCGTAAGCCAATTCGACTGTTTTGGTCAGTTTTTCTTTAAATTAAAATATAAATCAATTTATATTAGATTTAAACGTACATTTTAATTTATTGGGGCCACATACTGACTCCAAAAGTTCCCAAAAAATTATATCTAGCTTTGTATTGACGATACAATCCTAACAAAACTAATTTCATAGAATTTGTAGACCGTTTGGAAAATGGCCATTTTCTGGTTGATTCATGTAACAACCCGGAAAATCAAAACCAATTTAAAATTTTTATTTTAGCAATTTTAATTGATTTTGAATATTTAAAATGATTTATTTTAAATAATAGCGACGACAAATTTATTTAAATCGAAGTTAGAATGAACTTTTTTAATTTAATTATAAAAGGAGTTTAAAATAGCGTAGTAGTTTGAAAATTCCGTTCCAAATTTCAAATGAATGTGCAGGATTCAAAATAAATCGGATTTTAGTGAAACAAGAAATATTTAAATCTGTTTAAAAATATCTTTCCAACGAATGTGAAAAATCTAGATTTCATAGTGGGAATAAAAAGTTATGTCCAGTTTAAAATTTAAAATAGTCGCTATGGAATTTAATATATATATATATATATATAATAAATAGCTAATTTACAGACGACCTCCATTTTTGATGAAACCACTTTTGTTGGATCCGCAATGTCAAATCATTGCTAGGTTTCAAATTTCATAATTTTTGGATTTAATATGTGAGCGAAGTAAATTTAAATGTGTTTGGTAATTTAAATTTGAATTGGATCGACAGAGAATGACCATTTTTCAAACGGTCTCCAATTTTGACGAAATTTGTTTTGTTAGGACAGTATTGTCAAAACATAGCTAGATTTATTTTTCGGAAATTTTTGGAGTCAGTATATGGCCTCGGTAAATTAAAATGTACGTTTGAATTCAATTTTAATTTATTTATATTTTAATTTAAAGAAAAATTGATTGAAACGATAGAACTGACTTACGAAACATATGCCATTGTGTTCGGAATGGGGGTATTTAGCTAGGGACGACAGTCGTTGGAGTTCCTTTGGAGTTAGCGTTAAATTCCATAATGAAATAAAATAGAAAAAATATTATTGTAAAATAATATAGAAACTCTAAAAAATCCGAAACCCTAGCACCCTTTCTCTACAGCCGCCGCCTACTTTAAAACCGACGTTCCACATCGTCCGATTTTCAAGACCGAAAACCCCCAACCCAATTCGTAATTGTTGAGGAAATCGAAACGAAATTAGAAGAGAATTCTTTGCTCTTCAAAATGATCTAAGGTTGATGGAGTTTCATTGCGTGTGGATCGAGAATCGCTGGCTAGAATGTGTTCTGTTCGTGTGCGTTTACCGAGGTGGAGAGGGGCTCGAGTAGGGCCTGACCAGTGGTGGAGGGACGTCGCTCGAAGGCGGAGCTTGGAGTGGTGCCGGATGATCGGCCGATGGCCTGGGTTGGTGGCGGCGGAACGATGTTGGTTTTGAGCGAGGGCTCGTTTTGGTTCCAGAACGATGAAGGGGTGAGGATTAATGAAGGAGTAATTAAATTAATTATTAATTAATTTCGTTAATTATTATTTCAATTATCAAATGTTTAAAGAACCATAACTTCTTCATATCAATACAGAATTGAATGAAACCGGGTGCGTTGGAACCGTCTTGAAGAGAACTTTGCTATGGAGCTGACCAGAATCAAAAAGGAGCAAATCAGAATTTGAAGCGAATTTAAATTCAAATAAAACCGAAATTCAGAAATAAAAGAACAGAGGAGTGGAAATGAAAGTGAGAATTCTCTCACACTCAGTTTAAATTACAGTTATTATATACTAGGTTGCAGACGGAGCTTAGAAGCCCCCGACGCTATTTTTTTTGTACAGACCAGTTGATTGTTTGTTTGAATTGTAATTGATTGAATTGTTGTGTAAATAAGAATTATTTATATAATATATATATATATATAATTATCATGAAACAAAAATAAAATAAATATTCATTTACAAACCGGAAGGTTTGTTTATGTACACTGAAACACCCCACCTCCGTTAAGGTCACTCACAAAGGGAATGCCTTAACTTTAGTGGAGCATTGAAGGTAAAAGACACAGACAATTTACAAGGCAGATATATAAGCATCGGAAAAACGAAATTTATTTCATACGTGGTTCATAACTAAGTCATTACAACAAACTGTCTTAAAACAACTTCCAAATCATTACATCAAAATACTCTGTCTTGATTAAAACATAAAGAAGCATAAAACGATAATAAAGTAGCATAATCCCCATTAAGAGTGTATCCAAAGCCATAACCCAAGAAGAGAAAGTCCAAGCCATACATCTACTCTCTTCAATCTTGCAAAAGGTCCGAACTAAGCTGAGGTGTTTCCTCCCTGCGGACCGAGGTGGGTGGGAGAGGGGAGGGGAACGGAAGAAAAGAAGACGAAAGAAAAATGGGTCAGACATGAGTCTGGTAAGTCCAGTGATTATTTAGCATGAAAACAAGAAAATGATTATGACTTGAATAAATTGAATCTAGGACAACACCCCAGAAATAAGATAATAAGACTGAATATACTATCGCTGTCATTTCAACTTCTCTGCAACCTCGTATTAGTGTTTCAACTAGCACCATGTGTTCAAGATAAATGATCCCCTTTTTATCGATCGGCTCCTACTCATGTATGCTAACCATTTGTGTCATTCGTCCCTCGCTTGATTGTAGATACCTATGCTGGTCCCACCATGGGGTGTATCCAATCCTATGGTGGCAACCCGACTCAATTCAAGATGCACAGTGTGTAACTACTGATGCCCAGTGCTTGCTTTTTTCACTCCGGAGTACGTGCACGCCCGCACTCCATCGGAACGTACACTGACGCAACACTCGCCGTTGTTTTGACCACTTATAATCAGCCCAGTAATCATTCCCCACCCTGCCTATTTCACGATACCATGATACGTCTATGTGGGTTACTGCTGAAATGGGTCCCCGTTACTAGGGTTTCCTAACCAACATGTTAAATTGGTTAAGTGTCCAAATTAACCTAACCCCACCCATCAGTTTAGTTAACATGTTGTATTGGTTAAGTGTTGCCTTAATTAACTTAACCCTACCATTCCTTTCTTAGCTTTAATTCATTCATTAAAGCACCAACCACTCACATTAGACAGGTATTGTTGCGGTTACTGGATGTGCCGGTCGGGTCTGGACAGTTTTACACCGCAACTCAGTCTAACCTCGGGTTCTTTTGGGCTTGCTGCACTAACCTCTCACATTAGATATATATTGTTACGGTTGCCGGATGTGCCGGGCGGTTCCGGGCAGTCTTACACCGTAACTCAATCTAACCTCGGGTTAGGCATATTCGTCTTTTTCTAAATTTGCATATTTACCTTTTGTGTTTATATGTAAATTATTGTCATTCAAGTCATGCCCAATTCCTCTCTAAATCATGTTCATAATTTTAGGTATATAAATTATGCCAATTTTATGCCACTAATCATTCATGTATTTATGGGCCAAATTATGCCATTAATAAGAATTTTAGGTTTTCCCAACATTACCTCCGTCATATGTTCGCAAAATTCACATAGAATGTTAGACTCATAACTTAGCCTAACTTATATACAAAAGGGGAAAGAAGGGAGCATGTACCATTCACACAACATAAAATAATAAGGAACTAACTAAACATGTGTCATGTAAACGTGGCCTAATATAATGAACTTGCATTTTTGGATCCAACTAACATGAGTCTTTAAGCATATGAGATTACCCAAATCCAACTAGGCATATAAATGTAAACTTTTATTTTGGGTCCAAAGAACATAAACCTTAAGCATATAGAATTGCACAAGTTCAACTAGACATGTGAATGTAAACTTTAATTTGGATCCAATAATCATGAATCTTAAACATATAAAATTACACAGGTTTAACAAGGCATGTAAATATGAACTTTTATCTTGAATCCAATTTTCATAGATCTAAATGTGAATCTAAACATAATACATGTCTTCGCCTAACAACTTGCATGATTCAATAAACATAGATCTAAATGTAGATCTAAACATAATACATATCTTAGCCTAACAACTTGCATGATTCAATAAACATAGACCTAAATGTAGATCTAAACATAATACATGTCTTAGCCTAACAACTTGCATGATTCAATAAACATAGATCTAAATGTAGATCTAAACAACTTGCATGATTCATTTAACATAGATCTAAATGTAGATCTAAACAACTTGCATGTTGCATAACATAAAAAAGTCACCAAATTTACATAATATACGATTGGTTTAACATCAACATAATAACCACAATAATCTCACAAGCATATACGATAAAATCGTTACAAGAATAGGCATAAATCAGCATCGTTATTATCTTACAACTAGGAATTACTCTAGTTTTCATTTTATTACAAATCACAACTTTTAATCATTCACATCTAAATAATAACAGGACTTACAAAGAAAAGAAAGTCTTGTTTTTCTGGGATCTGTTTTCTGAATTTGAAAAGCAATCCCTTGAAGAAGACTATCAATTTATCTAAGTAAGTTTTGATTCGAAGCTTTTGACTCGCTTTCTAATTGAAGGAGAAATGGTGGCTAGGCTAGAACGTTCATTGACAGCATGGTGGATCCTTGGAATGAATTAGTGTGATTTAGGGTTTGAGGATTAGGGTTGCTTTTATAGAAGTTTAATCTTATGTGAGCCGTTAGATTATTTTAGGAGCAATCACAACCGTCCAGACTAGATAGAGTTATCCAGAATTGCCACCTAAGCCCTTGTGACTCAGCAATAGGTCAGAAAAGGCTCAGTAACTAGCCAGCATCGTCTCATTTTTGGATATGGGCAAGGGGGTAGGTCGACCCCCTGGTCGACTTGTGTGACCCAGGTCGACCCCCTGGTCGACCTGATTTCTGGGCGGGAAATTTCCCGCCTAGCCTGCTTCGGTGTTTGAACTTGAATTTTGGATTTTAATTTGAACTGTTTTAATTTATTTAAATTCTTGAATCTTCTGAAGGTCATAACTCCTTCATACGGAGTCCGATTTACACAAACTCGAACTCTATCTCAAGCAGAGTTCCGAGACGAACGCAATGGAATAACCCATTTCCCTTACTTCTCACATTTATAATTAAGTATTCTTTAATTCGTTACTATAATGATTTCAGAAAATACGGGGTGTTACATTCTCCCCTCCTTAAAGGATTTCGTCCCCGAAATCTTCGATTCGAGAAGAACGTATATCCTACCATCCAATTGTCCATATATCAACCATCAAACACAGGCGTCCATTGTCCTTAAAAAGACTTCTAAATGCTTCCATGACTGTATGCATAGTGTGTGTACATGCCCTTATCTAATGCAAAATCAGGCGGTCTACTGATTCAGTTGACCTCCTTAATGCAAATTATGTCAGTGCCATGAGTCCATTATGTAAGCGATTATTCCTAACCATACTTTCTACATGAGTGCACAATCATTCATACAAATGCAACGTCCATATGATAACACATCAAGTTTAATCCATATACCAATACATATATGCATCTGCAATATGAAAGTGACTGAGCCGATCTAACACCTAATGTGTGTGTGTGTGTATATTCATCCACGAGCAACCACTAGCAGCCACTTGCAGCCATCAATCATAACATGTTTCAAATACATGTTTGCATCCATTGATTTCTACCTAAGGATAAAGGATAGGACCGAGGAGATATACTAGAAAGATAGATATAAGCATGTATAAACTTAAGGAAAAAGAGATCAAGGATGTACCCTCAAAAAGACAAGGGTAGGCTGCGCGTATTTTGTCCTCAGTTTCCCAAGTCACATCTTCCTCGGCGTCGCTCCATTGAACTTTAACAAGTCTGACTTCGCGGTTGCGTAGCTTTTTGACTTCTGTACCCAAGATACGAGTTGGAACTCTCCTCATAGTCGCTTCTCGTTCCACTTCTACTTCCTCTAGTATGCTTGGCTCCACAACTTCCGCGGACTCATGTAAGCACTTTCGTAGTTGAGAAACATGAAAAACATTATGAACTCCAGCCAGTCTTTCGGGTAGCTCTACTCTATAAGCCATCTTCCCAATCTTCTCAACGATTGGAAACGGCCCTACAAATCTTGGTGCCAACTTTCCTATGGATCTAAAGCGAACGACGTTCCTTAAAGGAGATACGTTAAGGAAAACCCTATCTCCAACCTCAAACTCAAGGTCGGTCTTTTTTTATCTGCGTAAGACTTCTGTCTATCTTGTGCGGTCTTCATTCGCCTTCGTATCAAGTCCACTTTCTATGAAATTTCTCTGATCGTGTCCGGTCCAAGTATGAGCTTGTCTGTAGACTCCCACGAACAAGTTGGTGATCGGCATGGTCTCCCATATAAATCTTCGAAGGGTGCCATTCCTATGGTGGCTTGGTAGCTATTGTTGTAAGCGAATTCCACCAAAGGAAGATGATCTTCCCATGTCCCTCCAAAATCAAGAATGCACAGTCTCAAGAGATCTTCTAGTACTCTGTTTACCCTTTCCGTCTGGCCATCGATTTGGGGGTGATAGGTCGTGCTTAAGCATAGCTATGTGCCTAAAGCCTCTTGCAAACTCTTCCAACACAAGCTCGTAAAGATAGGATCTCGATCACTCACTATACTGAAGGGTATCCCATGGAGTCGAACTATCTCTTTAAGATAAATAGATGCTAGAGACGAGCCAGTCCTTCTACTCTTAACAGGTATAAAGTGAGCGCTTTTAGTGAGACTGTCCACTATTACCGAAATACTATTATTGCCCCTTCCTGACCTAGGTAGCCCATCGATAAAGTCCATTGAAATGCTATCCCATTTCCACCGTGGGACCTCTAGAGAATGAAGCAGACCGCCAGGCTTCTTCTGCTCTGCTTTGACTTGCTGGCATATCAAGCACTTAGCAACGAATTCAGCTACATCCCTCTTCATGCCATTCCAAAAGAAAACCTTTTTTATGTCCTTATACATTTTGTCTCCACCTGGGTGTATGGTCATCTTAGAATGGTGTGCTTCTTCTAGAACCATCTTCACCAATTCCCTTGCTTGTGGGACGCATAGTCTTCCATCCCGTCTCAACCAACCCTTGTCATCGATGGAGTCTCTATTGAGGTGACTAGAAGTCTCACCCCTAATTAGCTTATCCATCACATCAACTAGCTGAGGGTCTTCACGTTGCGCGGTTCCTATTGAGTCCAAAAGAGTAGGCCGCACCTCTAGCGATGCTAATAAACCAGTCACATGACCGACAGAGGGTCTAAAGCCAAAGTTGGCTATGTACTCTAAGCTCTGCCTTTCTACAAAGAGAGGACTTAAGGTCAGCTTCTTTCTACTCAAGGCGTCTGTTACTACATTGCACTTGTCAGGGGTATAGGAAATCTCGAAATCGTAGGATGCCAAGAACTCCATCCACCTTTGTTGCCTCAAGTTAAGATCTTTCTGCGAGAAAAGGTACTTCAACGATTTATGGTCAGTATACAATTCTAACTTCTTACCTAGGAGATAATGGCGCCAAGACTTAAGAGCAAAGACGATGGAAGCTAACTCTAGATCGTGGGTTGGGTAGTTTTTCTCATGTACTTTCAACTGTTTGCATCCATAGCTACTACCTTCCCTTCTTGCATCAAGACAACACCTAGTCCCGTACCACATGCATCCGTGTGTACGGTAAACATCTTTCTCCCATCCGGCAATGTCAGAACTAGGGTTGTTGTTAGAGCCCTCTTCAATCGTTGGAAAGCAACATCGCAATCCAAATCCCAATTGAAAATTAGATTCTTCTTCGTCAACCTTGTGAGTGAGGCTGAGATTTTCGCAAAGTCATTGATGAACTTTCGATAAAAGCACACTAGCCTGAGAAAACTTCGGACTTCGGTTGCATTCCGTGGGACCTTCCAATCTCGTACCGCAACTACTTTTGCAGGGTCCACAGCTATCCCTTCTTTGGATACCACATGTCCAAGAAATCTCACTTCTTCTCTCCAAAAATGACATTTGGAGAATTTGGCTTTCAGCTGATGTGCATGAAGAGTATCCATGACTTCCTTTAAATGCAAAGCATGCTCTTCTTCATTCTTTGAGAAAATCAAAATGTCGTCTACGAAGACCACCACAAACTTATTAAGGAATTCCCTGAACACCCTGCTCATCAAGTAAACGAAATAAGAGGGTGTGTTTGTCAAGCCGAAAGGCATGACAAGCCATTCGAAGAAACCATCCGGGGTTCTGAATGCGGTCTTATCGATGCTGTCTTCAGCCACTCTTAGCTGATGAAACCCGGTAGTCGGATCTAGTTGGGAGAAAACCGATGCACCTGCAAGCTGATCGAACAAGTCATCTATTCTTGGATGTGGGTGCCTATTCTTATTGGTCAGCTTGTTTAGCTCCCTATAGTCAACGCATAGGCGAAGTGAACCATCTGCTTTGGTTGTGAATACTACTAGAGCACCCCATTCAGAAATACTCCGCCTTATAAAACCTTTTCCAAGCAGTTCTTTGACTTGCTTGCTGAGATCTTTTCTCTCCCTTGGAGCCATGTGTCTAACGGGTAAAGCAACGGGTTTTGCGTTGTCAACGAGGTATATGCGGAAGTCTATCTCCCACTTTGTAGGTAAGCCCTTCATCTCTTCAAATACATCCGAGTATTCACGGACTACTCTAACAGAATGCAAATTCTCAACAGACACATCAAGAGATTCTAGATAGCTAAGCATAACAGAGTTCATGGGATTACAAGAAATTTCGAGAGTGTTACCGAGGCGAGTCATGAGTCTAACCACTCTCTTTTCACAATCGAGGATGGCACCATTATTGGATAGCCAATCTATGCCTAGAATCAACCCATAGCCCGTGAAGCCCAAAACATAGGCATCACATCTAAACCCAACGCTTAGTATAGAAAATTTTCAAATCCAAACAAATCATTGATAAATAAGCCGAACCCCCAATTGGATTTGAAACGACCAACGGATCCTCTACTATACTGGTGTCTAGGTGTAGAGATTCAACTAAAGCATTAGATATAAAAGAGTGCCGTGACGATCTCAAAACCCATATCACGATGTTAAGGATAATCATTGGAATATAACACATTAATCATCATTAGCAGAGTACAGATAATAGCATAAACAACAAACAGAATAATTTTACATAAATATGACAGCGGAATCATAACATGTAACAACATCAGAGTAGCACAGTATAGGATATAACTTAGTGCATAAAAAGTGAACGATCAGCCAACATCGCCATAGCGGGATACATACATACAGTGAGACATAATAAAGATATCAGTCTACATCGCCTGAGGCGGTACATATACATAAGATAATAAACACTGGAAGTAAATCAGTCTACATCGCCATAGGCGAAATCATATACATAAGATAAGGATAGCGGAAAGTCAATAGCCAAAATACAAGTAAATCTAATCCTCGCCATCAAGCCAAAAACGCACTCCGTGCTGCAGTGCTAAGCCAAAATAACCTGTCATCTATCAACTAGGTTGCCCATGTGAAAATAAGGGCACCCGAGTTTGCAAAGTGAAACAAACAACGAGTCAGTCGTGGGACTGGTATGAGAAATCTACTTAACTAGTTAAACAACAGTAATAAGGCAAATCATAGGACCAAGCCACTTTCGCGGAATGGGTTTACTCCAGTGATTGCCAGTGCATTTAAAACAAAGTAAATTCTTTAAACAACGCAATGCTTTTAAAAAGAATGAAGCCGTTATAAGACTCAAGTCCCATCACACAATGCAACGCAAACCGGAGGATAGAGTTTTACCTTATAATGGCCAAAATATGCTTAATATGTGCAAAGCAAAATAACTTGGTATTATTACTAGTGTATATATGTTTCAAAAACGAATATCATCATAAATATCAATCATAGGCGGCATGTTTTATTTTCATTTCCACAATCCTATTCTAATTTGTTTCAACCACAAGAGGGTATTTTTTTCAACCACAAAGGTATTTTTCAACCACAATCCAATAATATCAACCGCAAACAATTATTTTAAACCATCGTCATGCCACATATTTTCATGCCAATCACAAGCAATAAATATCGTCCATGGTTTGTTGACAAGGGGAGTATATATATTTTATATTTCACTTTCATTTCAACACAATTCAAAGCATATATGTTTCATACAACGCTTGTATAATTTATACATCGCTCATATAACTTATACAACACATGTACATGAGGTATACAATGCGTATATAATTTACACTTCGCTTATATAACTTATACAACACGATTTCATTCACACATTTCAATTTAGATTTCTCACATTGGTTTTCGAGATGCTAAAAATCGTAGCTAGATCAGAAAAATCCGCGGTCTCTTCTAGATTGTAGAGACTCCTTGCGATTACGATGTTTCCCGTTTCATCGAATTTCGTTAACACATCATAAAGATAAGATTTTTCAAAGTTTGCAACACTTAAAAGTGTTATTTTCAATTCAGAAAATCAAAGCCGTTTACCTACTTTAAACCTTCAAAACTAGTTTCGATCTTTGACTTCGATCGTTGCACGATAATAAAATCCGACTGCACCACGTGATAGAGCGTCGAGAGGGCTTCAGGCGCATGGTGGTGGTGGCCGACTCGCAGCACGGTGGAGGGGTAAAATCTGGTCGGCGCGGCTGACTTTGGGGGGCGCGAATCTCGAGAATGGGGCGATGAGGGTGGATGAATCGGGTATGGATTTAAAGAGGGGATCGAGACCTTCAATAAGTTGCAAAGGGAGGAGGGATGATTCTTCTTGGTTTCACCGGAAAATGGGTGGGAAGAACGGAAGCTGTTTCCGTCGTGCGGGAGGGGGGGGGGGAGGGGGGGGCGGGGGCTAATCGGGTTTTGACTGGACAAAGGGAAGTGAGAGAGGATGAGTGATCGGCCCATATTTTATTTTAAATTTATTTTAAATTTGAAAATACCAGTTTCTCCATACGAACTCCTTTTCAGACCCAATGACTGTCGCCCCCAGCTAAATACCCCCATCCCGGACACAATGGGATATGTTTCGTAGGCTAATTCGACTATTATAGTCAGTTATTTTTCAAATTAAAGTATAAAACATTCAATATTCAATTTGAACGTACATTTAAATTTGCCAGGGCCACAAACTGATTCGAAAAATTCCAGTAAAAATAAATCTAGCTATTTTTTAACGCTGCGGTCCCAACAAAACTAGTTTCATCGAATTCTGAGATCGTTTGAAAAATGGCCATTTTCTGGTCGATCTAATTTAACAGAAATTAACCAATCACATTTTCTTTTGCCACGCTCACATACAAGCTTCAAAAATTATGAAATTTGAAACCTAGCAATAGTTTGACATCCCGGATCCAACAAAAGTGGTTTCGTCGAATTCCGAGGTCATTTGTAAAATGTCTATTTTCAAGGGCTACATATTCTCTATAGCGACCTTTCTGAAAATTCATTTGGCGATAACTTTTGATTCCCGCTACGAAACTTCGATTTTTTAGATTAGTTAGAAAGGTATTCATAAACAGATTTAAGTATTTTTGGTTTCACTAAAATCCATTATATTTTACACCCGGTACAGTCAGTTAAAGTTTGAATTCAAATTTTCAAACTGCCACACTATTTCCAATTCAATATTTCATTGAAATATTTTATTTCAATTGTTTACATTCTTTTAAAATAACCAATTTAAAAATTTTAAATTGGCTCGCATTTTCCGGGTTGTTACAATCTCCCCCACTTAAAACTTTTCATCCCCGAAAAGGAAACAACAGTACAGTAGGAAACAGAAATGAAAATGCAAAGTATTTTAAAGGTACCTTGCACCGGAGTTAGTCAGAGATGTCCACTCTGCATTTGGGGTAAGCTTGCTTAATGCCTTCCTCAGTCTCCCAAGTACAGTCTCTAGGATCACTACTCCACTGCACTTTAACTAAATGAACCTTTTTGCTCCTTAGCTCTTTAGTTTCTTTGCCAACAATCTTTAATTGCTCTCTTCTGACTGCTAATTCTGGAGTAATTTCCAAGTCCTGTTGCGCTGCTTCTTCTACAACAAGATCCGGATCATGCACATGTCTTCTAAGTTAAAATACGTGAAACACATTATGCACTCCAGGCAACCAATCAGGTAATGAAACCCTATAAGCAAGAGTTCCAATTCGTTCAAGTATAGGAAAGGGACCAATAAATCTCGGTGCCAACTTCCCAGTTTTGCCAAATCTGATTACTCCCCTCATCAGAGAAACTCTTAAATAAACATAATCGCCAATAGCAAATGATAAATCTCTTCTTCTAGAATCTGCATAACTTTTCTGTCGGCTTTGCGCGACTTTCAATTGTTTCTTGATGAAATCGACTTTATCAGATGCTTCTCTAATCATATCGGGTCCCAACACAAGTCTGTTGCCAGGTTCTACCCAACATGCGGGAGATCTGCATGGTCTACCGTATAATGCTTCAAATGGCAACATTTTTAAACTTGCCTGATAGCTGTTGTTATAAGAGAATTCTGCCAAATGCAAGTGATCCTCCCATGACCCGCCAAAATCAATAATACAAGCCCATAGTAAATCTTCTAGAATTCTATTCACCCGCTCAGTTTGGCCATCTGTCTGACGGTGATAAGAGGTACTCAGATTCAACTTGGTTCCCAATTCTGTTTGGAATACTTCCCAGAATTTGCTAGTAAATAGTGGATCTCTATCACTGACTATACTGAGCGGCACTCCATGCAGTTTAACTATTTCTTTGAAGTAAATCTGCGCTAAACTTTGAGCCGTTCTGTTGGATCTGACAGGTATGAAATGGGCGGTCTTCGTGAAGCAATCTACGATCACCCAAATACTGTCGTTTCCTTTCTTAGTTCGAGGCAAACCATCAATGAAGTCCATGGAAATCTGCTCCCACTTCCATCCTGGAATATCTAATGGTTGTAATAATCCAGCCAGTTTCTGCTGATCGCTCTTGACTAGCTGACAAGTAGAACACTTGCTAATGTATAAGGAGATGTCCCTTTTCATTGATTTCCACCAGAATGTGCGCTTGATATCATTATACATTTTGCTCACCCCTGGATGGATGCTCAGTTTGGACTTATGACATTCATCAAGTACTTCCTTCCGGAGCTCAAAAATGTTTGGAACACGTATTCGACCTTTTATTCTTAGAATCCCTTGGTTATCAATTTGAAAGCTCGTTGGTTCACCTTCCTTGATCCTCTGAATAAATTCATCGTCTTTATGAAGAACGACGATCTTATCATTCAAGGAAGACGTAACGATAAAACTGGCGATGATTTCATTCTTTCTGCTGAGCGCATCAGCCACAACGTTGGCTTTCCCTGGAGTGTACAAAATCTCAAAATCGTATGCTGCAAGGAATTCTAACCAACGTTGTTGTCCCAAGTTCAGATCTTTCTAAGAGAATAGATACTTCAATGATTGATGATCGGTAAATAGTTCGAACTTCTAACCCAACAAATAATGACTCCAGATTCTCAAAGCAAACACGATGGCTAACAACTCAAGACCATGAGTTGCATAGTTCCTCTCATGCGGTTTCAGCTGACGACTAGCATAAGCGACCACTTGGCCTCTTTGCATTAATACTGCGCCAAGACCTCTAATAGAAGCATCCGTCCATACCGTCAAGTCCTGGTTGCTATCTATAATTGTTAATACTGGAACAGTTGTCAATTTCAGTTTCAGCTCTCCGATAGCTTCCTCACATTCTGGAGTCCACTTGAATTTCTCATGCTTCTTTGTAAGCTTTGTTAATACACCGGATATATTCAAAAAATCCTTAACGAATTTCCGATAGTAACTAGCCAATCCAAGAAAACTTCGAACTTCTGTGAGGGTAGTAGGTTGTTTCCAGTCCTGGATTGCTGTAATTTTGCTTGGATCCACAGCAATCCCTTCTTTTGATACAACATTGCCAAGGAACTTAACTTCATCTTGCCAGAAGATACACTTAGAAAATTTAGCTTTCAAGATATTTCTCCTTAGAATTCCCAACATTTGTTCTAAATGTTTCTCATGCTCACTTTTTGACTTGGAGTAGATTAAGATGTCATCGATGAAGAACAAAACAAATTTATTCAAGACACCACGGAACACTCTGTTCGTTAAATCGACGAAGTAGGCTGGAGCATTACACAAGCCGAACGACATTATTAACCATTCGTAGAATAAATCGGGACCCCTGAAGGCTGTCAAAGGAACACAGTCTTTGGCTATACGTAATTGGTGGAAACCTGTAGCTAGGTCCATTCTGGAGAATACTCGCGCTCCATTTAATTGATCTAACAGATCATCGATTCACGGCAATGGATATTTATTCTTTAGTGTCTGCTTATTGAGATCTCGGTAATCAACACAAAGTCATAGAGTACCGTCTGATTTCGGGACAAACACTACTGCTGCTCCCCAATCTGAAAAGCTTGACCTGATCAGACCTTTCCACAGCAATTCTCGAGTTTGGTTGCCTAACTCTTCTTTTTCTTTCGGAGTCATTCTTCGAATTGGATGTACCACTGGTCTGGCATTCGGAATCAGATCGATTCTGAATTCAATTTCTCTTTGCGGAGGTAAGTTTTTGACTTCTTCAAACACATCCGCATAGTTTTTAACGAAAGGAATCTTTTCTAATGAAGTGGGAATAACTTCCAAAGCAGACCAAAATTCTTTTCTATTTGCATCCGAGTCGTGACAGGGTATAACAATACTCCCAAGTTTTGTTTTAATTTTTACTTCTCTTTCGACACACTTTACTTCAGCTTCATACTCCGTTAACCAGTCAAGCCCAAGAATAGTGTCGAATTTAGAAAAATCCATAACAATCAACTTAAAAGAAAATCAGTATCGAGAAAAAGAAATAGGTACTTTACAATATGAACCGAGAATGATAGAGCCTCCTATCGGATTTTGAACTCTAATCGGTTCTTTAAGCTTTCTTTGTTTTAACTTTAACTTGTGAAAAGTGTTACTAGAAATGATGCTACGTGATGCACCAGTGTCAAAAAGTACAGGAACAGGAATATTTTTAATTGTAAGGGTACCTCCCAAGACGTCGGGTTTACCTGATCCATCAGTGATAGCTGGCGGGTTTCCCCCATCATAAACATGTGCTACCTGTGCATTCTTCTTCAAAGGACAATTTCTGCTAACATGCCCCTTCTGATGGCAGTTGTAGCATTCAAAAAAGCTGCGGGGATTCGGATTTGAGCTTTGCGGGTTTGTCTTCAGCCGCTTTGGAGTGGTGCACACATTCGAATAATGCCCCTTCTTACCGCAATTGTAACAGCTGCCTTTGGGTGGCTTACCAGCTTGCTGAGTAGCGGTTGCTACATTGTTGGACTCAGGTTGATCTCCAAAAGCTTTGCGCTTGTTTCCTGCTTGGCTCTTAGCACGGTCTAGATTGGAGTTCCTCTCATCCAAGTCTTCGTAGTTACAGGCCATCTCTACCAGTTCTGAAAATGGAAGTTTGATGTTGCTCATGGCCCGGTCCTGATACTTGCGCTGTAGCCCCAGTATGAACCTCTTATTCTTTGCTTTAGATGTCAAGATAAGATCTGGAGCATAACGTGATAGCTGTGTGAATTTTTTGAGATAGTCATGAATAGAGCGGTCTCCCTGCTGGAGATTAGCAAACTCATCACACATACGCTCTAATGCTTGCTTGGGGATGAACTTCCCCTTGAACAATGTCTTGAACTCCTCCCAAGTCCTTACTGTATCTTGCTCATCCTCAGAGGTGATGGCATCCCACCACAATTCAGCCTTCAGCCTCCTCCTGTAAAAGCCAAGCGCCTATAAGCACTTTGTCGTGGGTTCCAAGTCTCATGCCATCAAAAATCTTCTCGCATGTCTTCAACCATGCTAAAGCCTCTGTCACGGTGCCAGTGCCAGAAAAGGGTTTTCCCCCGAGGTTTCTGTACCTCTTCGCTACTCGGTCAAGTTCGAATTCCTGAAGTGCTGGTGGCTGTATCATAGGCCCCTCTTCTGCTACGGGGATATTCCCCCATCCTCTAGCTCAGCCTGCTCGGCCGCCTCTGGCTGTAGTTGCTGGTGTAGCCATCAAGTCAAGTTCTGTATAAGCAAGAAAAGAGTCAAGCTCATAGAAATGATAACTTTCATATACGATAAAGCAGAAGAACATAAGGAAAAGTAATGATGTACCGATCAAATTGTTTTGCTACTCCGCTTAGCTCATTCTAGGACATTACTAATACTATCTATAATGAGCCACTCGCCTTAGAACACTATTGATTCTATTCTGACGAGGTGTTTAATGTGTTAGATTCCAGAACTAAGGTTAACTAAAGCTCTGATACCAACTGTGACGATCTCAAAACCCGTACCACGGTGTTAAGGATAATCATGGGAATATAACACATTAATCATCATTAGCAGAGTACAGATAATAGCATAAACAACAAATAGAATAATTTTACATAAATATGACAGCGGAATCATAACATGTAACAACATCAGAGTAGCACAGTGTAGGATATAACTTAGTGCATAAAAAGTGAATGATCAGTCAATATCGCCATAGCGAGATATATACATACAGTGAGACATAATTAAGATATCAGTCTACATCGCTTGAGGCGGTACATATACATAAGATAATAAATGCTGGAAGTAAATCAGTCTACATCACCATAGGCGGAATCATATACATGAGATAAGGATAGCGGAAAGTCAATAGCCAAAATTCAAGTAAATCTAATCCTCGCCATCAAGACAAAAACACACTCTGTGCTGCAGTGCTAAGCCAAAATAACCTGTCATCTGTCAACTAGGCTGCCTGTGTGAAAATAAGGGCACTCGAGTTTGCAAAGTGAAACAAACAATGAGTCAGTCATGGGACTGGTATGAGAAATCTACTTAACTGGTTAAACAACAGTAATAAGGCAAATCATAGGACCACACCACTTTCGCGGAATGGGTTTACTCCAGTGATTGCCAGTGCATTTAAAACAAAGTAAATTCTTTAAACAACACAATGCTTTTAAAAAGAATGAAGCCATTATAAGACTCAAGTCCCATCACACAATGCAACGCAAACCGGAGGATAGAGTTTTACCTTATAATGGCCAAAATATGCTTAGTACGTGCAAAGCAAAATCACTTGGTATTATTACTAGTGCATATATGTTTCAAAAACGAATATCATCATAAATTTCAATCATAGGCGACATGTTTTATTTTCATTTCCATAATCCTATTCTAATTTGTTTCAACCACAAGAGGGTATTTTTTCAACCACAAAGGTATTTTTCAACCACAATCCAACAATATCAACCACAAATAATTATTTTCAACCATTCGTCATGCCACATATTTTCACGCCAATCACAAGCAATAAATATCGTCCATGGTTTGTGGACGAGGCGAGTATATATATATATATTTTATATTTCACTTCCATTTCAACACAATTCAAAGCATATATGTTTCATACAATGCTTGTATAATTTATACATCGCTCATATAACTTATACAACACATGTACATGAGGTATACAATGCGTATATAATTTACACTTCGCTTATATAACTTATACAACACGATTTCATTCACACATTTCAATTTAGATTTCTAACATTGGTTTCCGAGATGCTAAAAATCGTAGCTAGCTCAGAAAAATCCGCGGTCTCTTCTAGATTGTAGAGAGCCTCCTTGCGGTCACGATGTTTCCTGTTTCATTGAATTTCATTAACACATCATAAAGATATGATTTTTCAAAGTTTGCAACACTTAAAAGTGTTATTTTCAATTTAGAATCAAAGTCGTTTACCTCCTTTAAACCTTCGAAACTAGGTTTCGATCTTTCACTTCGATCGTTGCAAGATAATAAAATCCGACTGCACCACGTGATAGAGCGTCAAGAGGGCTTCAGGTGCGTGGTAGTGGTGGCCGACTCGCAGCACGGTGGAGGGGGAAAATCTGGTCGGCGCGGCTGACTTTGGGGGCGCGAATCTCGAGACTGGGGCGATGAGGGTGGATGAATCGGGTATGGATTTAAAGAGCGGATCGAGACCTTCAATAAGTTGCAAAGGGAGGAGGGCTGATTCTTCTTGGTTTCGCCGGAAAATGGGTGGGAAGAACGGAAGTTGTTTTCGTTGTGCGGGGGGGGGGAGGGGGGGGGTGGAGGGGGGCTAATCGGGTTTTGACTAGTCAAAGGGAAGTGAGAGAGAGGATGAGTGATTGGCCCATATTTTATTTTTAATTTATTTTAAATTTGAAAATACCAGTTTCTCCATACGAACTCCTTTTCAAACCCAACGATTGTCGCCCCTAGCTAAATACCCCCATCCCGGACACAATAGGATATGTTTCGTAGGCCAATACGACTGTTACATTCAGTTATTTTTCAAATTAATGTATAAAACATTCAGTATTCAATTTGAACGTACATTTCAATTTGCCAGGGCCACAAACTGATTCGAAAAATTCCAGAAAGATAAATCTAGCTATGTTTTGATGCTACGGTCCCAACAAACCTATTTTCGTCGAATTCTGAGATCGTTTGAAAAATGGCCATTTTCTGGTCGATCCAATCTAACAGAAATTGACCAATCACATTTTCTTTTGCCACGCTTACATACTAGCTTCAAAAATTATGAAATTTGAAACCTAGCAATAGTTTGACATCCCGGATCCAACAAAAGTGGTTTCGTCGAATTCCGAGGTCGTTTGCAAAATGTCTATTTTCAAGGGCTATATATTCTCTATAGCGACCTTTCTGAAAATTCATTTGGCGATAACATTTGATTCCTGCTACGAAACTTCGATTTTTCAGATTCTTTAGAAAGGTATTCATAAACAGATTTAAATATTTTTGGTTTCACTAAAATCCGTTATATTTTGCACCCGGTACAGTTAGTCAAAGTTTGAATTCAAATTTTCAAACTGCCACACTATTTCCAATTCAATATTTCATTGAAATATTTTATTTCAATTGTTTACATTCTTTTAAAATAACCAATTAAATTTTTTTAAATTGGCTCAAATTTTCCGAGTTGTTACAAGTGCGATGCGCCAGAATCAAAGAGTGTATGAACAGGATGATCAAAAAGATAAACTAAACTCTCGACAGAAATATTTCTACCTCATTCTTGCGGAGGTGTCATGAGAGCGTGAACCTGCCCTCCAGAAGTAGGTCCGGTCCTATGCCCTTGCCCTTGCTTTCTTGGGCAGTCCTTAGCCATGTGTCCTGTCTCGCCATAGTGAAAACAACCACCCATCTTCCTTTTTTCTTCCTGCAGTCCTTAATCAGATGTCCAGGAATGTCGCAAAAATTACACTTCCACTTTTCGCGGGGTTTGTTGTTCTTCACGCCCTTCTTTGAGTCTGTCTTCTTGTTCTGGGATCCCTCCCCTTTCTTATTTTGAGGTACTTCCACCTTTGCCTCTTTCTTGCCATCCTTGTCTTCTTCCTGTAGCAGTGCCATGTCCACCAGTCTCTCATAAGTTGCACCCATAGCTATATGGGACATAGCTACGCTATGCAGTGGCTCATTCAATCCTTTAACAAAACAGAGAGCCTTCTTATGTGGAGTGTTCACTAACTCCAGTCCGAACCTAGCCAGCTGGTTGAATTGGTTAACGTATTCCTTAACTGACATACTTCCCTGTTTGAGAGCTAAGAACTTCTCCATCTGTAGGCTTCAATCAGCTTGTGAGAGGAATTTCATTTCGAACCTCATTCTGAAATCCATCCAAGTTTCAACTGGTCTTTTAGCGTTAGTAACTTCCCTCCAATAGGAAGCTTCGTCTTTGAGCAACCATACGGCCAACTGTATCTTCTGCCTATCGTCCACTTTGAAGATGACAAATAAATCCTCAGTTTCTTTGAGCCAGTTACTAGCTTCCACGAATGATTCAGTTCCATTAAAGTTATTTCCACCCATGGCTCGAAAGTCTCTACATATCTTTGAGAAAGTATTTGCACGAGGAGGAGGAGGAGGGACCACTGCAGCTGGGGGAGGAGGAACGTCTACTGGGCCTGCGATATTAGCTCTAGCCACTAGGTACTTTCTGAACTAGCCAGGTACCGACACACCCTCTGGAAGGTTAAGATCCCCAGACATGCTGAAACGAAAAGGAAAGATTTAAAACAAAGGATAGAAAGATAGTGCATATGGCTTTGGGGATTATGCCTTCTAAAATAAAAACAACACTTTTTCTTGAAAAATGCTTCTTTAAATTTCCTTTTTGAAAATTAGTTTTCAAAAACTTTTATCTGATCTGGTAAACCTTTGCTCTGATACCAAGTGAAACACCCCACCTCCATTAAAGTCACTCACAAAGGGAATGCCTTAACTTTGGTGGAGCATTGAAGGTAAAAGACACAAATAATTTACAAAACAGACATATAAGCATCGGAAAAACAAAATTTATTTCATACGTGGTTCATAACAAAGTCATTACAACAAACTGTCTTAAAACAACTTCCAAATCATTACATCAAAATACTCTGTCTTGATTAAAACATAAAGAAGCATAAAATGATAATAAAGTAGCATAATCCCCATTAAGAGTGTATCCAAAGCTATAGCCCAAGAAGAGAAAGTCCAAGCCATACATCTACTCTCTTCAAGCTTGCAAAAGGTCTGAACTAAGCTGAGGTGTTTCCTCCCTGCGGACCTAAGGGGGGGAAACGGAAGAAAAGAAGATGAAAGAATAATGGGTCAGACATGAGTCTGATAAGTCCAGTGATTATTTAGCATGAAAACAAGAAAAGGATTATGACTTGAATAAATTGAATCTAGGACAACACCCTAGAAATAACATAATAAGACTGAATATGCTATCGCACTCATTTCAACTTCTCTGCACCCCCGTACCAGTGTTTCAACTAGCACCATGTGTTCAAGATAAATGATCCCCTTTTTATCGATCGGCTCCTACTCATGTATTCTTACCACTTGTGTCATTCGGCCCCCGCTTGATTGTAGATACCTGTGTTGGTCCCACCATGGGGTATACCAAATCCTATGGTGGCAACCCGACACAATTCAAGATGCATAGTGTATAACTACTGATGCCCAGTGCCTGTTTTTTCCACTCCGGAGTACGTGCACGCCCGCACTCCGTCGTAACCTACACTGACGCACCACCCGCCATTGTTTTGACCTCTTATAATCAGCCCAGTAATCGTGCCCCACCCTGCCTAGTTCAGGGTACTATGATACATCTATGTGGGTTACTAAAATGGGTCCCCGTTACTTGGGTTTCGTAATCAACATGTTAAATTTGTTAAGTGTCCAAATTAACCTAACCCCACCCATCAGTTTAGTTAATATGTTGTATTGGTTAAGTGTTGCCTTAATTAACTCAACCCTACCATTCCTGTCTTAGCTTTAATTCATTCATTAAAGCACCAACCACTCACATTAGAAATTTATTGTTGCGGTTACTGGATGTGCTGGTCGGGTCCGGGCAGTTTTACACCGCAACTCAGTCTAACCTCGGGTTCTTTTGGGCTTGATGCACTAACCTATCACATTAGATATATATTGTTACAGTTGCTGGATGTGTCGGGCGATTCCGCGCAGTCTTACACCGTAACTCAATCTAACCTCGCGTTAGGCATATTCTCTTTTTCTAAATTTACATATTTACCTTTTGTGTTTATATGTAAATTATTGTCATTCAAGTCATGCCCAATTCCTCTCTAAATCATGTTCATAATTTTAGGTATATAAATTATGCCAATTTTATGCCACTAATCATTTATATATTTATGGGCCAAATTATGCCATTAATATGAATTTATGGTTTTCCCAACGTTACCCCCGTCATACGTTCTCAAAATTCACATAGATTGTTAGGCTTGTAACTTAGCCTAACTTATATATAAAAAGGGAAAGAAGGGAGCATGTACCATTCATACAACATAAAATAATATGGAACTAACTAAACATGTGTCATGTAAACATGGCCTAATATAATGAACTTGCATTTTTGGATCCAACTAACATGAGTCTTTAAGCATATGAGATTACCCAAATCCAACTAGGCATGTAAATGTAAACTTTTATTTGGGTCCAAGGAACATAAACCTTAAGCATATAGAATTTCACAAGTTCAACTAGACATGTGAATGTAAACTTTAATTTGGATCCAATAATCATGAATCTTAAACATATGGAATTACACAGGTTTAACAAGGCATGTAAATATGAACTTTTATCTTGGATCCAATTTTCATAGATCTAAATGTGAATCTAAACATAATACATGTCTTAGCCTAACAACTTGCATGATTCAATTAACATAGATCTAAATGTAGATCTAAACATAATACATGTCTCAGCCTAACAACTTGCATGATTCAATAAACATAGACCTAAATGTAGATCTAAACATAATACATATCTTAGCCTAACAACTTGCATGATTCAATAAACATAGATCTAAACTACTTGCATGATTCAATAAACATAGATCTATATGTAGATATAAACAATTTGCATGTTACATAACATGAAGAGTCACCAAATTTACATAATATACGATTGGTTTAACACCAACATAACAACCACCATAATCTCACAAGCATATAGATAGAATCGTTACAAGAATAGACATAAATCAGCATCGTTATCTTACAACTAGTAATTACTTTAGTTTTCATTTTATTACAAATCACAACTTTTAATCGTTCACATCTAAATAATAACAGGACTTACAAAGAAAAGAAAGTCTTGTTTTTCTGGGATATGTTTTCTGAATTTGAAAAGCAATCCCTTGAAGAAGACTATCAATTTCTCTAACTAAGTTTTGATTCGAAGCTTTTGACTCGCTTTCTAATTGAAGGAGAAATGGTGGATAGGCTAGAATGTTCATTGACAGCATGGTGGCTCCTTGGAATGAATTAGTGTGATTTAGGTTTTGAGGATTAGGGTTGCTTTTATAGAAGTTTAATCTTATGTGAGCCGTTAGATTATTTCAGGAGCAATCACAACTGTCCAGACTAGATAGACTTATCCAGAATTGCCACCTAAGCCCTAGTGACTCAGCAATAGGTCAGAAAAGGCTCAGCAACTAGTCAGCATCGTCTCATTTTTAGATCTAGGAGAGGGGGTAGGTCAACCCCCAGGTCGATCTGTGTGACCCAGGTCGACCCCTTGGTCGACCTGATTTCTGGGCGGGAAATTTCCCGCCCAGCCTGCTTCGGGGTTTGAACTTGAATTTTGGATTTTAATTTGAATTGTTTTAATTTATTTAAATTCTTGAATCTTCTGAAGGTCATAACTCCTTCATACGGAGTCCATTTACGCAAACTCGGACTCTATCTCAAGCAGAATTCCAAGATGAACGCAATGGCGTAACCCATTTCCCTTAATTCTCACATTTATAGTTAAATATTCTTTAATTCGTTACTATAATGATTACAGAAAATACGGGGTGTTACATACACTTATTTATCTAATATTAATTGGGATGATAAATTTTACACATCGCCCAACTGCATAAATAATAAACAGTATTTGTTGTTTGAAAGCCCCACATGGGTATTGGGATAATATTTGACATACAATTATCCCAATAATTAGTGGTATGTTAATCGATGGGCTGACTTGTTTGAATGATTAATGATTGTTTATCATTATTATTGTATATACACGATGCATGAAATCCATATAACTGAAATTATATGGTAACTGATTGTGTCTAATTCCAGTTCAGAATTGGCGAATATTTTAAAATAATATTCAGAAATTATTAAAAGTGAAGCTGTGTTAAGTAGTTAAGCGCCATTTTACACGAACAGGATTTTCTGTCGATTTTATTCATTTTATAATGAATATCGAAAGGTGATTTCAAGATCTGATATTTTGAAAATATTATCATTTTAATATTATAATGATAAGGAATATTCAAATTTGATTTAAATTTGAAAATAAAATTGAAATTGTTTTGAAATGAATTCAAAACGAATTTAAAAGGAAGATTCAATTTTGATTTAAAATTGAAAATCAAATTGAAATTGCTTTGAAATGAATTTAAAACGAATTTATAATGGAATATTCAATTTTGATTCGAATTTGAAAATAAAATTGAAAATGTTTTGAAATGAATTTAAAAGGAATATTCAATTTTGATTTAAATTTGAAAATTAAATTGAAATCATTTTGAAATGAATTCAAAACGAATTTATAACGAAATATTCAATTTTGATTTGAAATCGAAATGGAAATGGAAATCGTTTTCAAAACGAATTTAAAACGATTTATAAAATTCGTTTTAAATGGAAATCAATGAAATATACATAAAAATATGATATTTATGTTTAATGGCTTGAATAGAACGCGTCGGTAGTGACTGTTCGCGAATTTCGATCATTAACTACAAATTGATGTTACGGGTGATCCGACTGTCGGATTCTCGTAAAACCGGGACCTTTGGGTTCGTATCCAAAAGAGATTTCCAATGAATACAAGAGATTTGAAATAACAGTTGGATTTTGAGATATGTCCAAATTAATTTTAGAAAAGGCCGCTATGGATGCAGTTCGATGGCCGCTATTGGAAACCAACTGTACGGGCGATAATAAAATTGTTATAAATATGGAAAAATTATGTAAAATCATAATAAGTGATTTGGAAAGATTTTGGATGAAAAATTCCAGTTTTGAAAAGATAAATATTTTTTTTAATCAAAATGAACTAGTTATTAACTAGAATAATAATCCAATTATTTTTAAATAAATAAATTGGATTTGAAAACGGTTTTAAAATAACTAGAAATTTCCAAAGAATAAATTAGAATGGATTTGAATGGAAATAATCTTTGGAATATTTCGATATTGGATTCCATGATTATATGGATATTGTTGAGGAATTTGGAAGATATATATGTACATGTTATTATTCCCAATACGATATTGGTTGGTTTCAAAATTTGATATTGAATATAAGCCGATATAATTTCTATTCAGAGTCTTGTATTTGATATCAAATTGGATTTTGGGTTCATCATGAATGGTGTCTTCATTAACACTGTTCTTTAACCCAGTTGAGAAAAGATAAATCACTAAATTAAGATTTAGAGAAGTTTTCCAATTAATTAATATTTAATTGGAATTGAATAAAAATATGTCGTTATTCCCAATACTCTGAATATTCGTGTACTCTGATGTAAATTGTTGTAAATAGCAATGAAATGTTCTTCTGTTTATGTTCCGATTTGTCTTATTCTCGAAGCAGTCCGCCTTCTAGTTCAGTTTAGGCCGACCGGGAAGCACAGGTCGCTACATTTAGTATCAGAGCTTTAGTTTACAGAGCTCGAGAACATGACATATTAGAATTGAACGAAAGAATTCATCAGAGATTGGATTAGCAATATCCAATAAGAATAACTCGTTAGAGATGGGACCGGTAGTATCCTAGAATGAGTGTGAAGAGTGTTATTTAGAAAAAAAAATAAAGATGAAAACAAATTTTGTTTTGAAAATTTTATATCGTATTATTCGTATTTAAATATTTATTTTATATTGAAAGTGGACTATCAAGTGTAAGATGAGTTTGAATGTACGCCTTGCAAGCGTGTATTTGAAGTCTTAAATATACTGGGTAGATGTAGAATCACACTCTAATCACCCGGGGATAGTTTTGATTATGTAGCTACATCATCAATATCTATGTTCGAGTTTCGAAAGTGAATATCTATATATTTCCAATCGACTAGTGTGAGAACCAAAACTTAGATACGGTTTATTTTTCGGAATTTGACACTAGAAATATGATTTTTGAATATATATACAATATTTATATGTTTTGGAAATTTAATTCACAAATTGATTGCTGGTTGTGTTGTGTGATTATTAATTTAAATAATAAAAATATTGGAATAATAAATCCAATATGAGAATGAAAAGTTGAATTGGACCAAATTTAACCAATATATGAAAAAAGGTAAATTAAGCCAAATAGAATCAAATATTGAACTGAATTGAAAATTGATTAGAATTGCATACATGTACATGTATATATAATGAACAGGTCATAGCAAGGAGGCTAGAGAAGAGGAATAAAATTGTATGCCTGACAAATTGGTACATGTTTACAAATTTATTAGGTTTTGGTGATTTTATGAGTCGATTGGCTTTTTCTTTTCTTTTGGATTAGTGAGGGCCCTGTGAGGCAAGTTGCGGTTTTAAAAATCTTCCCGTACAAAGGAGGTTATGGCGAAATTTTTCGAAAATTTAGGGTGTTAGCCAAACTTTTAAAGAATTAGAAAATTCTTAGAAACTAAAAATTTGAAGAATGAAAGACAAACTGAAAGTTGAGTTGGTTAGTTAAACGACTTTCAGCTCCATTCCTTTTCGAGGACGAAAAGATTTTAGGTAGGGGGGACTGTAACAACCTGGAAAATCAGAACCAATTTAAATTTTTTATTTTAGCAATTTTAATGGATTTTGAATATTTAAAATGATTTATTTTCAATAATAACGAAAGAAAATTTATTTAAATCGAAGTTAGAATGATTTTTTTTTAATTTAATTATAAAAGGAGTTTAAAATGGCGCTGTAGTCTGAAAATTCGATTCCAAATTTCAAATGAATGTACAAGATTCAAAATAAATCGGATTTTAGTGAAACAAGAAATATTTGAATCTATTTAAAAATATCTTTCCAACGAATGAGAAAAACCAGATTTCATAGCGGGAAAAAGAGTTATATGCAGTTTAAAATTTAAAATAGTTGATATGGAATTTAATATATATATAATAAATAGCCAATTTGCAAACGACCTCCGTTTTTCGATGAAGCCACTTTTGTCGGATCCGGAATGTCAAATTATTGCTGGATTTCAAATTTCATAATTTTTGGATTTAATATGTGAGCGCAGTAAATTTAAATGTGTTTGGTAATTTAAGTTTGAATTGGATCGACCAGAGAATGACCATTTTCAAACGGTCTCCAAATTCGACGAAATTTGTTTTGTTAGGACCGTATCGTCAAAACATAGCTAGATTTATTTTTCGAGAATTTTTGGAGTCAGTGTATGGCCCAGGTAAATTAAAATGTATGTTTGAATTCAATTTTAATTGATTTATATTTTAATTTAAAGAAAAACTAATCAAAACGATAGAACTGACTTACGAAGCATATCCCATTGTGTCCGGAATGGGGGTATTTAGCTAGGGGTGACAGTCGTTGGAGTTCGTTTGTAGTTAGAGGCGTTAAATTCCATAATGAAATAAAATATAATAAATATTATTATAAAGTAATATAAAAACCCCTAAAAAAAATCTGAAACCCTAGCACCCTTTCTCTACAGCCGTCGCCTACTTCAAAACCGACGTTCCACATCATCTGATTTTCAAGACCAAAAAACCCACAATCCAATTCGTAATTGTTGAGGAAATCAAAATGAAATTAGAAGAGAATTCTTTGCCCTTCAAAATGATTAAGGGTTGATGGAGTTTCATTGCGTGTGGATCGAGAATCGCTGGCTAGAACGTGTTCCGCTCTTATGTGTTTATCGAGGTGGAGAGGGGCTCGAGTGGGCCCTGGCCCATGGTGGAGGGACGTCGCTTGAAGGCGGAGCTTAGGGTGGTGCCGGATGATCGGCCGATGGCCTGGGTTGGTGGCGGCGAGACGATGTTGGTTTTGAGCGAGGGTTCGTTTTGGTTCCAAAACGATGAAGGGGTGAGGATTAATGAAGGAGTAGTTAAATTAATTATTAATTAATTTCGTTAATTACTATTTTAATTATCAAAATTTTAAAGTACCATAACTTCTTCATATCTACACAGAATTGAATGAAACAGGGTGCGTTGGAGCCGTCTTGAAGAGTGCTTCGCTATGGAACTGACCAGAATAAAAAAGGAGCAATTCAGAATTTGAAACGAATTTAAATTCAAACAGAAACAAAATTCAGAAATAAAAGAACTGAGGAGTGGAAATGAATGTGAAAACTCTCTCACACTCAGTTTATATTACAGTTATTATATACTAGGTTGCAGACGGGACTTAGAAGCCCCCGACACTATTTTTTTGTATAGACCAGTTGATTGTTTGTTTGAATTGTAATTGATTGTATTGTTGTGTATATAAGAACTATTTATATAATATATATATAATTATCATGAAATGAAAATAAAATAAATATTCATTTATAAACCGAAGGTTTGTTCATGTACACTTATTTATCTAATATTGATTGGGAAGATAAATTTTACACATCACCCAACTGCAGAAATAATAAACAGGTATTGGGATAATATTTGACATACACTGATCCCAATAATTAGTGGTATGTTAATCGATAGGTTGTGTAATGGACCGCAAATCCGTACTATAAGCTTTGACTACATGCATCACACGTCTAACCCAAATATAACGAAAATACGAATCATTTTTTTTAAAAGAAAAAGGTAGAAAAAGAGCAAAATTAACAATACAGTATCTCACATCGCAGCGAAACAAAATATAATATATCATAATTGTTGAAATACAAAATTTTGACTATATAACATACAATTATTAGGATACAACACTTACAACACAGCGGAAATAAAAACACTATATCTAATACTTAAGCCTCCTGCTCCAAGCTCCATTAGATAGATCTGTAAAATACTAAACTACTTGACTGCCCTTACAAATTTGGGTACCCAAGAGTTTAGGTAAAACAAAACAAAATAAACTCTAGGTCAGTCATGGGACTGGTATGAGTAAACAATTTAAAACAGTTTGAGAAAATAAATGATATCTCATAAGACAACGCCGTATAACACGGAACGGGTTTTTCCCTTATGAGAATCCAAAACACTTGATATAACTTTCAAATATTTTTGAAAGAAACGATAATCTTTATATCAAAACTCCTTTGATATTATAATAATGTCTAAATCAAATAAATAGAAATCTAGTGGAACGCTTTCATCTCATGCTCCACATACATAATATACAATCAAAATTACAAGCGCTTATTGGATAATGAATTTCCAACTATGACAAGGTATGGAACCACCTTACGATAGTGTATCTGTAGAGGAGAATACACTAGGTTCAACAAGAACATCTTATAACCCGGCCAAACATGACCGACCACTCGTTTCGCTTGAGTGTATCGAATGTATATCACCATCGGTTGAGATCAGCAACCGTTTCCCCATATGGGACAACATCGAATAGAATAAGGAATTAATGAATTTCTCTAGATAGGTGATAATACACCCTAATGGGAGCTATTCACATAGCCATGCTGCCTGCCCGATTTTTGTCATTTCCCGGTTGTTGAGGCCTGCAGCTACGATTTCTTATCATTCACTGATAACACAATCACTTTGAATGACACATTGTTAGATCTGTTAATCATTAATTGATTTGCACAAATATATTCTGGATATTATGCTAAGAGAATAAATTCTCCACCACCATATATATTTGTACAGAACAACCTATGCGATCATTGGAAATACTCTGTCAGACACTTGTCCATACACGTTCGCTCTGGGACTGAACGAAACCAAAGGCACAATTTCCATTAATAGAAAAAGCCCTTGTACTTTACTCCGTCTCTGATTATCTTCATAAAATCTTATTCTTAATGCTACTGCTAATACGGAGTGGTTCTCAGATAATAATCCAACCAGTCTCTCCATATTGACAACGATATTGGCAAACACTTTGATAGTCGGTTATTTAACTATCGAAGAAAAACAAACATTCATTCAAAGCATCAATCAAGTCACTGGCCCTTTTAATTGATATTTCATTAATTAAAACACTTCTCTATTTTCTTATCAATATTCATTAACATGGTATTTTTGACCATCATCTTGGCCTCTTACACTATTTGGAAAACATTTCCATACATTGACTCCTTTTATTCTTTATACGTAGAAAATATATTCTATTTATAATTGGAAAACATTCCAATTACTTATCTCTTTTCCCGACTCATTTGTTTCCATACTTAGGAAATATTTACTATTATATTTCCAAAATTTCACTTCCTCAGGTTAAAATGAATGTTGTGTAAAACATCGTTACAACAACCCAAAATACTGCATTCAACTGACTCTTATTCAAACATTTCTCTTCAAGACTGGATCTTGCTATTTATCGGTTAAAAATGAAATTAATCAAGTTGGGGTATAACTACCTCTCAGACTTTAACTGACAACATTGTTAACTTCAAAACGGACAAGACCACTTACCTTGAATAATCAACATCATAAAAACCAATTATTCATTTTTAAACCCATATATACATTTCTCTTTCTATTACCAGATTATTGATTTCCTTTTTGTTTATAATATTCTACTTTTAAGTTGGTTTCTTTATCGAATTCTAATATATTGATATATCGATTCCTAATTATCAAATCTTCTTAAAATATTCTAACTTCTTAAATTTCCGGAAAATTTTACCATAACCTCCTTTGTACGGGTCACTCGGTGCAACTACAAAACGCCTCTCTAGGCCCTTTCCATTCAAAAAGAAAATCAAAAAGCCAAGCAGCTTGCCGTTTCAGCGCATAAAACCTCATATGGAATTTAAACATGTACCTTTTTGTTGGGCACTTATATTATAATCTTCATACACTTCATTCCATATCTGTCTAACACATATGCGTCCATTTCTAATTTATTCCAACTCAATTTGGTCATTTTAACTTAGTTCACTGATTTATTCTTTTATTATCTCTTTTGCCCATTTCACTTTCTATTTGAACATACCACATTCAAATATATTTTAAATTGCTTGTAAACTAATTTAATTCTAAATTCGAATTCAGGTTTCCTTTTTGATTTTGAATATAATTTCTCACATCATATTCACTTATCCCAAAGCCCAATTCTTATGAAAATTCGATTTAATTAATTATTCTTTAAATTAGTAAATATTGTTCAAACATTAATAATATGATTTTTGTTTCAAAAATCATTTCATTTATACAACTTAACATTTCTTATTTTTCCCTAATCGTCGATTATTTTATAATTCAGTTATAAATTTATTTATACTTTGATCTTTTATATTAAATTCCAAATCCTTTATAAATAAATTATTTATAAAAATATAATCGATTTTAAAATTATAAATCCTTCTGGTTTATCTTACCTCAGTTTATATTCTGAATTTCGAAATAAAAATCCATCGTTCTCTTCTTGAAACGTTTTCCACTTCATTTTTAAATTCATACCTGAATTTAAACTTCTACAATATCAAATGATAATTTATCTCGCTAAATTTATAAACATCGTTTATAAATTTAACTTCCTTGTTTTATATATTAAAACAAATTTCCATTTCAAATCCATTTGAAACCCAATTCATTTCATATTCCGAATTCAAAAATAAAAGCCGTTATTCTCTTTTCTAAATGATTTCAAATTTTATTTTTAAATTCATACTTGAATTTAAAGTTACCGACTATCTCTTGATAATTAATTCACCATATTTATAACATTGTTTATAAATTTATTTGTTTTACATTTAAACAAGTCCATTTCGAAATCTATTTAAAACCAAAATCTTATTTTGGAATATCCTATTTATTATAACTTATACATGTAACTAATTTATATATATTTTATTTTAGTTTCTATCTAACACAATTCCAATCTCCTTTTTGAATATAATTTATTTTCTAAATTCGTCACAATCCATTTTAATTATCCAATTAAATTTACATTCCGATTATCGGAATGGATTTCATCGTTTTCTATTTAAAACGATTTCCAGTTCTAATTTAAATTCATATTTGAATTTAAATTCCCAATTATCCAATGATAATTATCCATTTCATTTATAAACACCGTTTATAAATTCATCCCAATCACCATGTATTAACCACAGAAAATTATTCCATTTTATTTATAAACATCATTTATAAATTTACTTCAATTCCCTGCATTGTTTAATTTATAAACATTATTTATAAATTTTCAATACTTGTTTTCCTTGTATAGTTTAATTTATAAATATCATTTATAAATTTAATACTTGTTTTACTTTCTCAAACAAGTTAGTATTTTATATCCCATTCGAAATTCAAATTTTATTTTTAGAAAAATAGAATTTTCCTTTTAAATCTCAAAATCCATTTCCCTATATTTTTATAAATCAACATTCAGGCCCCCAGTGATATTTAAACACCACAAACAACCAATTATAATGACAGGTTTTCTAACACATCATATATGATAATATATATGAAAAACAAACAAATAATAATATTTTTGAGGAATCCAATTGGATCCCTCCAACCTGTTTTTCTGCATCCACAGACGTTAGCCAACATAAATAATACCCATCCTGCTTCGGGGCAGGATATCGCGGTATAGAAGGTCATCCACTATCATAGCGTGGGGTGTATAGGGTCAACCACTAGTGATACTGCGGGCATCCGCTAATGATACTGCGGGAATCCAACCACCAATATATATATATATATATATATATATATATATAAAAATAATAACCACAAACACCAATCCTAAATAACTAATATATTTAATAGCCACAAAAATATTTCAACGCATGCAAACAACCAACAAACATTTATTTTTAACTAACAAAAATAATTCTAAAAAAAAATGTGAGTGAGTTTTACTCACCGTGATTTTTCTTTGTTGAATATCCCGTTAAATCCAGTATCATCTCGGCTACTCCTTTACTCGAATGAATTTATTCTTGCACCTATGATTATTTATGTTTGTATTTATCGATCAGACATTTATTTAAATTAACTTACTAACACAAATAAATAAATTATTCTAGGTATTTTAAAATCGTAAAACGTATACCTTATTCCTATGCAAATCTCAACCTATCGAGGAAACGACTTGTCGATCAGCTCCATGAAGCATATTCCCGAACAACTCAAAAACTGCATCAAACAAAAGTGCAAATCTTCATTTCTGCATTCTCTTAAACACTCCATCAGTCCTTACTGTCTCGAAATTCAATCGACTGTCCCATTCGATCACCTTAGAATAGGCCAAACTCCTCCTTTCAACAACCATTTTTCCGATCACCAGCATCAAGTTATTCCCAAAAAAACAAATCTACCCCATACTACCTGTGGCACTTAGCATCCAATTTCTGAACTGCCCAAAACACTTTGTCCCATCATTGCAAATGGCACACATAATCCACTCTCCAAAAACCATATATTGATCTTCCTAATTCCCTACTACCGAGCTCTCTGGAATTACACAGTTCATTTTACAGACCACCACCGCCCTTAACAAAAATTGCATGCCCTCCCCTTTGACATCAAAGACCTCCCAGTTCGACATCAGATCGTTCACACCACTCAGTTTGACATTACAACGATCTCCGACCTTCTTAAAATCTGCAGCGAACTCGTCAGTCGCACCATCCCAAACAACAGATACCGAACTCTTTTGAACCTGAAGAAATCAAAAAATAATCACGACCTTCACTGATGTTGTTCAAAAACCATTCCCAAATTCAAATCGCAACGTGACTCGCTCACCCCCTCACCCTCGATCTTCCCTATATAGACCCCTGCAACTCGTGATTCTTGAAATCGAAATGCCTAGTTCACGCGGCAAAGCTTCAGATGCCAGAAACCCTAATCGAGCATCATGAAATTCATACGAAAATGAAAAGGAGAAAATTTGAGTGTGATGTAGATTTATTCAGGATTTTTGGTTAAACACTCTATTTTAATTTGATTTTAAAATGGTTTGAGGAGTGGTATTTTCCTTTCTTTTGAGCAGAAACAAACGAGGGGAAATGGAAAATTAAAAAGGAGGATCAAAGGAAGGTATCGCATACTTATAGATGGGAATTGAAACATAACGTATGCATGCTTTTAATGAATGTATCAAGAAGTACATACAAAATTAATACTGATTTAATTTCTATTTAATGCGATTTGAGTTAAATAGATTTTTGTTCTTTTTAGATGGATGTCAATTTGATTTCGAGCCTATCCACAATCAAATATCTCGGCGTCCATTAATTGAAATCACGAACCACTACTTTAGCGTATAGACCGACATTTAAATGAAATAACGATATTCTAAGCTCAATGGAATATATTCTGAAATTCAATTTGAACGTATATATAAAATAACCATATAAAATTAATATAATATAATTTAAATTCAGAAACAAATCAATTTCTCAATAATATATTATTATTATTATCGTTTATAGTCACATAAAATTCCTATTTATCATCTGAACCATTTGATTCAGTTTAAATCTTCGAATTCAATTTTACTTCGAATTACTAGAATTAGATATATTCTAAATTAAATTATATTCGATTATTAAATCAATAACTCAATATAAAAATTCATTTATTTTATCAATTCAATATTTAAAACAATTTTAAATATTAAAAATATATTATTCGAAAATCCGGGTCGTTACAGGTTGACAGACTATATAAGCATTATTTATTTATTTATTTTAATGCTTATACAGTTGTAGAATGCACTCTGGATACTGTTTGAATTTTTAATGATTGTTTATCATTATTGTTGTATACACACGATGTATGAAATCCATATAACTGAAATTATATGGTAATTGACTGAGTCTGGTTCTAGTTCAGAATTAACGAATATTTTAAAATAATATTCAGAAAATATTGGAATGTGAAGCCATGATAAGTACTTAAACGCCATTTTAACACGAACGGGATTTCCTGTCGATTTTATTCATTTTATAATGAATATCGAAAAGTGATTTCAAAATATGATATTTTGAAAATATTATCATTTTAATATTATAATGATAAGGAATATTGAAATAAAATTGAAATTGTTTTGAAATGAATTCAAAACGAATTTAAAAGGAATATTCAATTTTGATTTAAATTTGAAAATCATTTTGAAATGAATTTAAAACGAATTTATAATGGAATATTCAGTTTTGATTTGAATTTGAAGATAAAATTGAAATTGTTTTGAAATGAATTTAAAACGAATTTAAAAGGAATATTCAATTTTGATTTAAATTTGAAAATCAATTTGAAATCGTTTTGAAATGAATTTAAAACGAATTTATAATGAAATATTCAATTTTGATATGAAATCGAAATGGAAATGGAAATCGTTTTTAAAACGAATTATAAAATTCATTTTAAATGGAAATCGATGAAATATATATAATATATATACTATATATATCTACTGGCCTGAATAGAACGCGCCGCGCATCGACCATTCGCGAATTTCAACCATTAACTTCAAATTGATGTTACAAGAGATCCGACCGTCAGATTCTTCTAAGACCGAAACTTTTGGGTTCGTATCGAAAAGAGCTTTCCAATGAACACAAGAGATTTGAAATCTAATGGTTGGATTGTGAGATATGTCAAAATCAATTTCAGAAAAGGTCGCTATGGATGCAGTTCGGTGGCGGTTATTAGAAACCGACTGCACGGGTGGTAATAAAATTGTTATAAATATGGAAAAATTATGTAAAATCATAATAAGTGATTTGGAATGATTTTGGATGAAAAATTCCAATTTTGAAAAGATTAAAAAAATACATTTTTATCGAAATGAACTAGTTATTAACTAGAATAATAATCCAATTATTTTAAATAAATAAACTGGATTTGAAAAGGGTTTTAAAATAACCATAAATTTCCAAAGAGTTAATTGGAATGGATTTGAACAGAAATAATCTTCGGAATATTTCGATATTGGATTTCGTGATTATATGGATATTGTCGAGGAATTTGGAAGATATATATATATATATATATATATATCGTTATTCCCAATACGATATTGGTTGGTTTCAGAATTCGATATTGAATATAAGCCGATATAATTTCTATTCAGAGTCTTGTATTTGATATCAAATTGGATTTTGGGTTTGTCGTAAATGGTGTCTTCATTAACACTATTCTTTAACCTAGTTGAGAAAAGGATAAATCTTTAAATTAAGATTTAGTGAGGTTTTCTAATTAATTAATATATAATTGGAATTGAATAAAAGAATTGGATTTTTGGGTTTATCGTGAACGGTGTTTTAAATAACACTTGTTCTATAACCCAATTAACCGTGAAGAATATGATTTGGAATTTATAATCTTTTAATTAAGATTTAGGGAATTTTCCAAAGTAAAGTTTCCCAATTTAATATAGTAAATTGGAATTGAACGGAATTCGATTTGGTAATAATCGAGATAAGATTCTGTGGAGGAAGACTGTTAATATATATGGAATTAAAAAGGCTTAGTCGTTATTCCATTTATATCGTTAGTCGGATATGGAAATTGATATCGATTATATATTGATCTGTTTTCCGTGAAGATTCCATGGTTAATGGAATGTGATTTTGGGTTTATCGTGAACCGTGTTTTAAAGGACATTGGTTCTTTAACCCAGTTAAAGACAGGATTACATGTCTAACATTGTATTTCGATACTGTATTCGTTGATCTCTGCTAAATATATATCTGTTTGGTAGCAGAGAATTTATTCTCTTGCTTAATACCCTTCTCTAAGACATATAAGCTTAGAGGTTATATATTGGCAGAAATCAATGGTACGGTGTAGATTGTCGATGCGGTGTGTTTGATTTCCCAAAGTTAAGCAACCATTAATATTGATTTTTGGGAAGATTAAAACTAAGTGGGGTTTTAATGAATCTTTAATTAGATTGAAAAGTGAATGTGATAATTAAAATTATCAATTCAAGAAAATGATCGAGAATGGAGTATCACCAGTTTTACTCCAAGCGATAGTTAAATCTTTAATTAGATTTGAACGTAAAATGGTAATTAATTTTTGCCGATAACACCGTAGTGTTAGCTATGGAGTATTACTAGTTTTTCTCCATGGGATGAATAGGTTAGGATTGGGAAAATAAACAAATGATTACTTCGGTAAGGTTCGCTAATCGCGACTAGTTTGGAAAACCTTAATTTGGTTTAGAATTGAAAAGATAATGAAATATTTTGTAATGATATCCAAAGGAAGATTAAAGAATAAAATTAAAAGAATTTATCTTTGATAAAATTAATGGGAACCTTTCCCTATAGATGAGAATATTTAAATAAAAGAATATTCTGGATTGGAATGAGGCGTATGATGTGTTATTATAGCACTTGATTATAAGATACGCGAGTTATTCGGAAAGACCGGGTTTAACCTATTTCGAATAACTGATACAACGAAAAGTCGAAGAGATTGTAGACGGTGCAAGACCGACGATCTTCACATCGAATGGATTGGTTTCTACTGATGCCCATGATGGGAGTAGCTACCTTGAAGGGGCTACAGTGGTAGCTGTCCGGACGTACTTGTTGATTGTACGGATATGTGAGGGCCTCTCTCCTGTATTAGACATAGGGGACGAGGAATATGGTGCCTCTGATTTCGTTCAGACCTAGAACGGACTTGTAAATGGATGGTGTGTCTGACATTGTATTCCTTTATAATGTATTCGTTGATCCCTGCTAAATATATATCTGTTTGGTGGCGGATAATTCATTCTCTTGCTTAACACCCTTCTCTGAGATGTACGAGCACAGAGGTTATATATTGGCAAAAATCAGTGGTACATTATGGATCGATAGTGTGGCATGCTGAGATGCAGTGACCCAAACTTTTGTTGAAAATCAAAGTTTGGTGGATGATGATCAAAGCACAACTTTGTGTAGCATTAATTCGCGAGCCTCACACACCGGTATGGTGGCAAACTGATGGTTAGATCAGTATGCTTTAGAGATGAGGATAGACGTCCTACGGGTTGTCATAGATTCGGTCGACCAAGGTGATACTGGGTGTGGTCGCCATACACCAGTAGGGATAGAGGCACACCCCCCGATTCCCAGATGGATAGAGTTAGCGGTGTTTTCCAATGCTTGGACGTAAGCCACGGTAACTTGTTTCCTGGATAGTGCGGATGTGCATTACGGTGTTTTCGCATGCCTGCGACGTAAGCCGTTGGGTATTGCACTACGCGGTAGATCTTTCAAATCAAGAGCCACCACGATGGAAATCCAAACTTCCAATATGACATTTTTGCGGTTTTGATTGTAGAGCCTAGTATGGCAACATGATATATCATACCCATGCCGTCTATGATTGATACATTTACTTTCAAAATTGATTTCTACACTATACACTTATAGTAATAATAAAAGATTTGTTTTCAAAATGTACCAAGCATATTTGGCTATTATAAGGTAAAACTCTATCCTCGACTGCGTTCATTTTGTGATGGGACCTAAGTCTTATAATAGCTTCATTTTTCTTTATTTAGCATTGCGCTGTTTGTTTTCGGCACTGGTATTGTCGGGGGTAAACCCGTTCCATGTTATACGGCGTGGTCCCTTGATTTACCTTGTTTTAAAGAAAAGAGTTAAATAACTGTTTTAGTTCTCACACTAGTCCCATGACTTACCTGGATTTTTTTGTTTTAACCTAAACTCTGGGTGCCTCTATTTTCCACACAGGCAGCTAGTAGTTTTGGTTTTGCAGATTTATTTATACAGGATCCTGGATTTACAACTGGAGCTATATTCAGAACGCTCTGTATTTGTGTATTTCTTTCGGTTGTATTTGTTAATGTATCTCCGCTACGCATTGTATTTTTACATTTTATTTCCGGTGCTATGTATTTTAATCTCTGATATTTTTCTATGTAATATTTATTCATACTCTGGATATTCGTGTACTCTGATGTAAATTGTTGTAAATAACAATGAAATGTTCTTCTATTTTTGTTTCAATTTGTCTTGTTCTCGAAACAGTCCGCCTTCTTGTTCGGTTTAGGCCGGCCGGGAAGCACAGGTCGCTACAATCCAATTCAACTGAAATAGACAAACACGTTTTAATTTGCCATGCTCACATATTAATTCCAAAAATTATGAAAATTGGAATCTAGCAATAATTTGACATTCCAGATCCAACAAAAGTGATCTCGTCGAAAACGGAGGTCGTTTGCAAAATGGCTATTTTTAAGGGCTATTTATATATTAAAATATATGTAAATTCCATATCAACTATTTTCAATTTTAAACTGGACATAACTTTCAATTTACATTATGAAATCTCAGTTTTTCACATTCGTTAGAAAGATATAATTAAACAGATTCAAATATGTCTTGTTTCACTGAAATCCGATTTATTTTGAATTCTGTACTTTCAATTGAAATTTAAAATCGAAATTTCAAAATAGCGCGCCATTTCAGGCTCGTTATATGATTAAAATAAATCTATTCATTCTAACTTCGATTTAAATAATTTTTTAGTCGTTTTTATTTAAAATAAATCATTTTAAATATCCAAAATCCATTAAAATTGCTAAAATAAAAAAATTAAATGGGTTCAGAAAATCCGTATTGTTACAAACAGTGAGTTTTTAAGCCACTTTTTCAAAGAATTTTTCATAATTATTTCTAACAAGCACAAAAGAAATTTTCAGAATATTTACATCAAGCTTGAGAGATATTCATGATCCATAATTAAAAAAGGGTTTATTTCAAATCACTTGAATAAATGAAAATTTTGAGATATAAAGAATCAATCACACATGATTATTAATTTCAAATCTAAGAAGTGTGTGAGATTCAAAATACCAAAGAATTTCAAATGATTTCAAGAAACAAATATCTAGGACAAATGATCATGAATAATAATGAAATTCAAGATGTAAACAATGATTCAAGTCAAAAAATTTCAATTTAAAAATAATCAAGCTAATCCAAAAATTTAATGAAATTATCACAACTGAAAAATAACAGTGTGCTGTAATAAGTGTTATATTTCAAGCCTTTCCAAAATGAATTATAAGAAGCTCAAAACAGCAGAGGTGTGTGAAATTTCATTAATTTTCCAGATCTTCAAAAATTTAGAATTTAAGTTAACAATGTTCAAGATATAACAAGAATGCTTAAGCACCATTGGAATTTAGAAATCAGAAAAGAATTAAACTTCAAAAACAATTGCTGAAATTTACAATTTTGAATTCAAGATCTGGAAATGATTAAAACATGAGAGTTTTATTCAAATTAAAGCGAATTTCCAGAAAAATATGAATTCTGCAATTTGAAGTTATGAAACCAAATAATAATAATAATTATAATAATAATAATAATATGGCAGTGCCAAATCAAAATCAGAAATATTAGAGAAAATAAAAGGAAGGTAAAGAAGGAGGAACAAACAAAAAAATTGTGAATATTAACAGAGATGAGTTTAGAGATTATACCAAAATTTGTTGTAAGCAAATGAATCTCTAACTCAGCAATCTTTGGAAAAGGAACTCTGAATGATACAGAAATATGGAACAGCTTGAATTCAATCTTTTTTAGCAAAGCAGTTCCTCAGCCTCCTCTGATATCTAACAGTTTATAGAATCGAGTAGTCTAACAAAATTTGTAAAACCACTCACAGTTTTATTCACACATTTTGGTACCCAGGCTTGTTTATACAACGATCCATCTGAATTTACATTTATACCCTTAGGAACCCATATCCGTTTGAATTTAGTCAAAATTGTTTTATTTCCTTTTATGGTCCATGATTGTTTAAATGGATCGTTATACAACAACTTCACATCTCGTTTGTGATTCAAAAATCCTTTGAAATTATCAGAATTTATTTTTTCAAAACCGTTCTTTTCAAAGCAGTTTGCAGGATTTTTAAAACCATTGGATTGACTTTTTCAAAAACATTATTTTTCCCGAAGACAAGACCAAATTTATTTCCAACAAAAACTTGGTTTTGTAGCAGCATATTCAATGATTTTCCCCATCAGAAAATTTAGCCAAAGTTGATTCTAATCGTTGAATTTTGGATTTAAGATCATTATTTTGTTTCATCAAATTCGAGCAATGATTTATTGCGATCTTCTGCTCAGCATTGTACTGTTTCAAAACCAAATTCTCATTTTCAAGTAATTTAATTTTGGCTTGGGATTCGAAATTTCAAGTTCAAAATGATTTTTCTTTTCAGATTCAATTTTTTCAAAGGTTTTGAAATTTTCAATCTCAATTTCTAGCTCTTTCAAAATAGATTCAGTTTTCAACAAATTTTGTTTTTCATCAGAATCCTGTTTGGAAAATTTAGTTGTCTTAAAATTTTCAAATTCCTTTTGCAGAAGAATGTTTGAACTTAATAACTCAATCTCATTCTCTTTTAAGATTAGTATTTCATTCTCAAGCTTTTAGTTAAATTAGCACACATAAAAATTAAATCTTCACATGAGAAATTTTCAGTCTCATTGTCAATTGAATTTCCATCGTCTGATCTACTTGAATTTTCATATGTTTCTCCTTTCAAGCATAGATGTGAATCTGAGTTGGCATTCTTGGATTTTGAGCAGTTTTTTTCTGTTCGATACAACTTGCTGAGTGTTTTCCAAATATCCTACGCAGTCAAACAAATGAAAGATAAGTTTAAGTTGACTATTACTGAGATAAGAATACAGAATATGCATAACACGAGCATTGACAACTTTATTTTCCTTATCTATCATATCTCCCAAATTTTCAATAATATTCCAATATTTAAAATTAACAGATTTTAAATAGATTTTCGATTTCCAAATTAAAAAGTATGTTCCATTGAAAATAATTGGAATATTACTAGACTGACTCTCGCTATACTGACAACTAGGGAACACCATAACTCTAGAGTTAATGAATTACCCGTTTTGATACCACTTGTTAGATCTAGATTAACCCTGGAGGGGGTGAATAAGATTTATTAAAATAATTCAAGATACTAAAACAGATCACATAACAAATTGCAGTAGATAAAATAAATGCAGAAAATAAATAACACAGAGATTTCACCCAGCTTCGACAAACCCTGCCTACTGCTGCATTCCCAAGGTTTCTACTATATATTAGTCAACTATTACAATGCTTACGACACTTGTAAACTCGTGACAATTCCTAGCCCAAATGTCCTAACCTATGCTCAAAACCTATCCCCAAGTTTCTATTAGGTGCTACACAAAAGACCTCACAATCTCGCTCTAGTTGCACTAATTCTACGCTCAAAACCCTATACCGATTTTAACCCCAAAATTGGATTCTTCCCCTTTACAAACCCCGTAACAAAAAACCCTAGTTTTACAGACAAACTAGAAAATTGTTTGAATGGTTTCAATTGTAAAAAAAAAACAATAATAAAGAGAATAGAAAATACCCCTTTTCCCTTAAAACGAATATAGGCCGGCACTTTTGCTTGTTTGTTGAACCCGAGGCCCTTTTTATCTGAAATGATAAATGATGACCAATCCCTAAAAAACTAGGGTTTTCCCAAAATCCCAAATCTCGATCGTTGGTTTGATGATTTGAATCACTTGTTGCTTCAATCTCCAGTGGCTTACTTCTTCGATTGATTTGGGGGAAAATGGTGATCGAAAAATTGTGAGTTTAAAATGATTTCTACGTTATGCTTTCGAATGGTTTGCTGTGATTTTTCGATGCGCTGCCAGTGATGATAATGGTGTCAACGTGTAGGATTAAGAAATCCTATAATTGCTCTAATTTCCCAATAATGACTTCATCTGATTGTTGTTCGAATTCCTCTTTTGGAGCCTTAATTAAAATTGCTTGCATGAGTAAATGAACTGAATGAATTGTTGGATGAACCTGGATGAGATTCTGGTCTTCAATGAATCTCCAAAAACTAATTTTCCCCTTGCCTGAATTTCTGATTTATTTCTGGAAACAATTTGGAAAAATTATTGTCGAGATTTCATACATGCCAAATAAATGAATCGTGATTTCTAGAAATGTTTGTCAAATATTTTGTCCGGGTGTAAAATTGATTTGCGAAAGTTGATTGCTAAGAAATATCTCTTGCCATGTTTGTTCAATACTGGGATCTGTTGCTTTGTATATTATTCGGAAAACATCGACCTTTATGTAACGTCCCGTATTTTATGGTTAACTATATGATTTTTTTATTTTTTATTGATTTGAATTTAAATAGTTGAATTTAACCATTTTATTTTGAATATGTTATTTATATAAATAATATAATAATATTTTCAATTCCAAAATGGTCGGAAAATGTTGAATTTACAATATAATGTGAATGGGAAATTTAAAATAGTTTAATATCATTTATATTGAATTATATTGACGTTTTTGTTTATTAAACAACGCCATAACATATAATTTATAATTTAATTATAAAACGAGCTACACCGGTGCGGTAGTTCGTAATATAAGTTTTCAAACTTTAATTGAGCATACATGATCCAAAATAAACCAGATTTCTTCGAAACAGGATACGTACAAATCTGTTGGTTAATAAATTTCTAATGGACGAGAAAAATTGAGTTTTCATGTTATAGATTTTGTTTTGTGTCCAAATCGAATTTTTAAATAGTCGCTACGTAATTCGTGTATAAACCATAACGACTTATTTTATAAATAAAACGAGTTTTGATATATTGAAATCAATTTAAATCATTGAATATAAATTCATATCTTCTTTGTATGGTCGAGTTAAATCTTGAAATTTGTTCATGTATGCTTAAAATACGGTTAAAGCCTAAAACCATCGATCGCGGTATTTTGATTTGAATAAGGAACCGTGGAGTATTTCATAAAATATGGTCAGTTTCAATGCAAATCCGCGTTCTCGAAATCCTTATGTGTCCTTTTAAAAAAATTGTGAAATCAGAAAGAAAATCTTGCAAGTTCATTTCAAAATCTGATTAGAGATTTTGTATGACCTTCATGGATAGCATGTGTGTGAAACGATGTTTCACCATTTTAATTTGACAGCTATGAAATCAAAACAAACACCCCATGTGCAAAGCCTATTCACAACTTCGGCAAAACAGTAAAAATGAATATACCATATTCTTCAAAATCTGTAGATATTTGTTTTGACCTTTCTGACCAATATAGTGTTTTTTCTGTTCAATAGTATATCAATTGAAAATGAAACCGTGCCTGCCAAGTAAAAGTAAATAATTTAAATTATTTACTTCGCAGCCACACTAACTTGCCGTGTTCTTCATGGTTACCTCCTCTCCACGTTTCTTCCCCTATTAAATACGACTTTCCCATTCATTTTACCTTCAACAACCCAAAGCGAGATTCCACAAATCTACAAACAAGCAAAGAAAAATCTAAAAAACCCCAAATTTCTCATCATGTTCCCGTTCTTCCATCTCTCAGTAATAAACCAAAACGAAGAGATCAGCCACATTAAAAATCATTTAAAGAGAAAATACTTATCAAGGTAACTCAATTAAGATCCGTTCAAATCTGGAAACAAAGGCTTCAATCCCATATGGGAAAATCTGGGTTCAAACCCAATATCTGTCGCACCAAAAACCAGCAGCGTCGGCACAGAAAGGGTAGTGACGAAGCTGCGGTTTGTGAGGAAAATTTCTGAGGCTAGCATGACGATCGTGGCGTCTAGAGGACGCCGGTGTGGCAAGTTGAAGGCATTCGGGTTTACTCTTGTTCGGTGGTGCGAGTGAGGAGGTCTGGGGTCCATCGTATAGGGCAAGTGGCGAAAGGACTGTAGGTGGAAGTTTGGATGGTGTTCAAGAACTGGAGGCGTGGTGTGAGTGGCTCGGAGGGGGTCAGATGTTGAGTGATTGCTTTGGGTTGTTGAGCGGGTGGCGCAGTGTCACTAGGGCGCGGTTTCCATGCATTAGGAAATGGAGGGGAGGGGTCGACTTGTGAAGAGAGGTAGTGGCATGTCGAAACTGGTTTTCGTGTTTAGTGGAAGGAAGAAAGGTATATGCAGGATGAGGATCACGTAAAAGAGAAACAAAGAAGGATTGGGTTTGTGAAGATAGAAGGGGGTATGTTTGCATACAGCAGAAAGTGGAGAGGGCCAGAAGCGAATTTCCTGAATGGAGAAAACTACTCGAAGAGAAGTGGTGGTTTGTACATAACTGGAGAGATGTGTTGTGAGAAGAAGAAATGAATGAGTGGAGGGGACTGAAATGGTGATGCGTGGGCCTTGGGCCAGTGGAAGGAAGGGATGTTTTTGCCAAAGTCGATTTTAGAAGGAGAACGAAGAGGGGGTCGGGTTTTAGCACAAAGAAGAAGTGAAAACACGTGGATTTGTTTTGACCATGATGATGTGGATTACTCAAGCAACTAGGGTAAGCAAAAGGTTACAGGCTGAGTCCAATTTGGGTATGTGTTCGAAGCAAGGAATGGGCATATCTCGTTAATGACCGTGATTAGGCAATGATTAGGAAATGACTAATGAGGTAAATGACTATTTAATATTTTAAATATAGTTAATTAATATATAATTAAATTATTAGAAAGGGATCAAATATAAATGTAACTTACAATGGTATAATTCATTTGTTCTTAAACAGAATCTGACAAAATGGAAGCCAATCGGATCGTATCAACGAGGGCAATGTGATCAAACTGGTTTGGACAAATTCAAAAGAAATGAGTGTTTTATATAATTTCAAACGATGTGTTTGAAATTATTTAAGTCAATCAGAATCGATCGTCAAAATAAAGGTGAGTTAACTCTCGCATATTTATGGAATTCTATGATGTGATAAATTCATAAAATTTAATCATTGATAGTATAAATTGGTTGATTGGTTGTTTTGGATGCTATTTGCCTACTATTGGTTGATATTAAATACATTTACATCATTTGAAGTGTATTGGCTGAAATTTTCATATTATCATAAAATATTATAATGAACTGTGATGTAGGGAGGGATAGGTTGGAGGAATCCGACCGGATTCCTCAAATGTTATGTGTATTGTTATATGTTTATATATAAACTAATTTGACCCCATTGACATTAAAAATTTGTAATACCAGATTAGTTGGGAGATCATAAAATATAAACCAGACTATTTGATTTAAAGATAAGTAATGTATGATTTGACCTTCGAAGGGCCATATAACGAGTCCATAAATAAGATTTATATCTATCGATATTGCCAAAGTTAAGGAAATGAAATGAGTTTACAGAAAGGTAGGGATGTTGTAGATGTAATCGAGGTGAAGCAAAATTTGATCAATATGGATACCAAATCCAGTCCTCGGAAATAAAAGTGATTAATCGAGATAAGAAAATGAAATTGATTTTAAATTCATCAAATGATTTTAAGGATCGATAAGGAGTTCTAGTGAATAAATTTTGGAATAATAAGACCTGAACTGCCATGAGATTGATTGTGTTGTTATCATTGATAGCTAAAACACCGACTGTCAATAAAATATTATTCGACCTTTTTAACGTGTTGTTTCGGAGAGACCGGGATGGGAACTAGACCCAAAACCACTTCGAATCAACGTTGCGGACGTAACTAATCTGCAGAGATAAAGATGGAGCATTGGAGACCGTAAATCTTCATGAGCAGAAGAAATACTTGTTGAATTTCTCTAGCTGATCCCTAGAGATACTTTGGTAGTGATTCTGTCGTGAATGAAATCTACAGATTGCAAGGACTACTCGCTATCGATCCTTGGGGTGATTCCTGTATAGGATGCGGCAGGAGAGTGCCTTTGGTTCACCCTTTTCCTAGATGACTTATATGGAAGAATGTCTGATAGAGTATTTCCTTAAGAATCATATACGTTGATTTGTACAAATATACCAAATTTGGTGGCAGAGAAATTCTCTTGCTTAACACCCAGAGTGTATTTGTGGACGTCAATAGTGATTTGGTGGATCTAACGATGTGCCATTCAAAGTGGATTGAGATGTGCTATTCTAAAAGATAAATGTGACCTCAAGCATCATCAACTGGGAAATAGCACAAAATCGGGTAGGCAGCATGGCTATGTGGGTCGCACCCATTAAAAGGGTATATCATTACCTGATCTGGAGAAATTAAATGCCTTTGGTTGTCCCTTTTTATTTTTATATACGCTATCGGTTCGGTTGGCCGGCCCCCAACCGTGGTAATGATATATTTGGTACTCTCAAGAGAAATGAGGGGCCGGTCATGTGTAGCTGGGTTGCAAGACGTTCTTGTTGAACCTCAAGGTATTCATCTTCGGAGGTACATTGTCGGCTGGTGGTCCCATACCTTGCCAGAAAATCCATTCTCCAATAAGAGCCCGTGGTTTTTATTGTATACTATATATATATAGCGTTAGATGCAAGCGTTCTGCTATATTATTATTTAATTGTGGTTTGATAGACATTTTTATGATATCAGAAAAGATATTGATTTCAAAAATGTTTTGGGTTATATTAAGGGAAAAAAACGTCCGTGTTTATGTGTGGTCTGGTTTTACTATTATCCTTTTCTTTCAAAAGGATTTTCAAAGTTAATTAAGTTGTTGTGCTATGAATTTATTATGAATTTATCACTGAGAGTATTCCAGACTGATCCAGGTGAATTTTGCTTTGCCTCAAATGTGCTCGGGTCAGACCGAGTATATTTCCAGGTTAGGTTTCGCTTGAAGTTCCCAAAGAAGGAGTTGAAGTCAAGACGTATTCCATATACTTGTTGGTATTAGTTTATTTCCGCTGTGTGTTGAATTGATCTGAATGTATACTCTGATGTTGTAATTATATATATATACAGTTTCTTTTTGTAAAGTATTATTGATTATTATATTTTGTCCATTCCGCTGTGAGACTCTAATCTTCTCATTCTTCTTTTCTAATATTTCTTTCTTTCTTCTCTCACCCTTTAACTTCTTTCTATTAACAATATGGGATTTGATACTTGGGTTTTTGGCAAGTAATACAGAGTTATGTATTATTGTAGGAAATTCAAGCGTCGAATTTTCCGGGTCGTTACACTTTAATACTTTCTCAGTTTAAAAAAAAAGCTTGCCACATTTTAGTCCTTGCCTTTATTTCCTGATTTGTTGGTTTAAACACTTTCCACATGATTTGCAGTCCTAGAAAAAGACATTCTACCATTTTGAAATCATGCCGTATTTTTTAATGCTTATCATACCTGTTTGAGGATTTCATTGTCTTGCACTCATTAATTACTACACTATTTTATGCATACTGTCTTGGTTGTCATGCAAACATGCTGGCCATTTGTTTGACTACCTGTGCACTTGTGTACACCATTGACACACTGTAGTGTATCCAGATTGACTGAAACTGTTGGCATTTCCTTGTTCAAATTTCCACTCCATGCATTCTAATTTACTGCTTGACAATATTCCATGCAGCCTTGTTTCATGTACATTGGTCTCGCCTTTTTCATTTGCAAACAGTTATGCATACTTCTTTCTGACCATGGCCTACTGTATGCTTGTAGACACTCATGTAAAAATTGCCATGACCATGCTGCCATGTACATTGATGCTTCATGTGAATGTTGTACTGGCACGACTCCATGTTGAGATCCACCGATCATGTTGTATTTGTGCACTTGTTTTCTATGCACACACACTCTGGCATGCTCCTGTTTGCAACTTTTTGCACCATGTACCGTGTCATTTCTTGTTTGTACACTATTGACCGGTGCTAGACTTTGATGCCGAACCACATATATACAAATGTACAATTATGACCATTGTTGTTTCGACTCTTTTTATATATATATATATATATATATATATATATGCTAGCACTTCCTGTCATGTGTTCTGTCCACCTGCTTGACATTGAACCATGCTGACTTTTGCTTACATGCTTTCCATCAGTTTATTTTGCTCATCCACATATGCATGATGATCATATATGTGCACTGAGTCGAGTTGGTCAACGTGGCTGCTCCTCAGTTGTTATACTGCATTTTTATTGGCGAGGCAGTGCACGCATGTATATTTATACACGTGTGTATATGCAGTCGTTCAAAATAATTTTCCTGTCTCTGCACTGTAATATGTGTATATACATACAATGTATGTGTTTACATGTATAGTGAATGTCCAGAGAATACATATTTGTGAGTACTATAGATGATGTCTACCTTGTGGTATTTACAGTGAATCACTGTGAATATCACAAGCTATCTAGACACAGATGGATGTCCATTATAAATCAGATCAAGTCATGAAAAAAGATGAGAAACACACCAAAATTCTGTGGCAAATAATTTTTTAAAATAAAAATTATCTCTGCTAGAATATAAAATATTTTTATTCCAGATTACTTTGTATGTATTTCTTTTTGTTACAAGTAAACAGAGGGCTGGATTGATAGTGAAACGAGCAGAAGACGGAAGACAAAGCTGTGAAACAGTGTATGAGTATATAAAAGAATTTGTATAGCATGAGTGAAATGTAACTAAGTGTTCTGTAGCGAGGCAGCACTGTATAGAAGTGAGTGGCTGAATAAACTGTAGTAAGGAGCAATGTATACAGATGAAATTGAATGTAATACAAATAGTGGGGTTATAAATTAGTATTGTTTGAAATGTTGAAATAAAATATTATATTAAATAAAATACTGTTTGAATATTTATATTCTTGTACAATAGTATTCAATTTAAATATAAATATTATATTCTGTTTATGATGTAGTATAACAGTACAATTACAAACACATTTAAAATAACATATATATTTGTTTGTAATCATCAAACAAAAAGCATTGTTATATACAACATTCTGTCCCCATGATGGGTTCCTAAAGTGCCACCAAAAAAAATAAAATGTTTTCGAATGATGCGCTTGAGATGCAAAAGCGAGGCTTTTTTCCCAATACCCAGAATATTCTAGAACAAAAAGTTCGCCATTACAGGGAAAAGAAAGAAGAAAACTGAGACCAAAAAGAGAATAAAACACACAAGATAGCAAGCTCATATAAGATAAAGTGTGCGTGAGTAGTCCAAACAATCTTCTTAGCCGTAACAAGAGAGTGAGTGTAAATGGTACTAGGAGTACGAGCCTGAGACCTAGAACTTCTACGAATAGACCAAATAGAAGAGCTAGAACGATGACTGGAAGCAGGCCCTGCATCGGATGATAATTGGGCCAACCTACAAGTAACATAAAATAGGTCTTCTCGTCTAGAAGAAACAAGATAATCTAGCCGATAAGCATATGAGTTCCTAGCAAGCTGATCCAAACATTTATTGATGAACCTTATCTCTGCTTTACTAAGGAGGGGGACCAAGTGGGAGGAAGGAGTAGCTGGAGCGGGGGAAGGTGTCAAAACATCTAAAACTAACATCATACCTTACTGTGAGGACTTCACCTTTATAGAACTGTCATGAGGTTGACAATCTGGTCAAAGGTAGAAGATTGACCAAAGAGAAAACAAAAGGGAAGCTCTAGACGGGACCTGTGACAAAAATGGAAATGATTGCATACTAAAATAAACCAATACAATGGCTGACCTATAGCCCCCATCGTAGATGAAGTATATACACCTATGACCAGTAGTCAAAACCCGTAATAACTAGAACACTCGATAACCAAGCCAACAAATAGCTATCAAAAAGGTAATACACAACCAGAACCATGTCATTACTTGACAAGGTGTGATTGCAAAAGGCCCACCAATAAAATAACTCAAAGAGGTGCACCAACCAAAGCCAATACCGAAAGGAGGCCATGTGAAAAATGTCCAAATTCAACAAATCAAATAAGGTAAGCAAACCAAAATCCAACAACTAACTTGGATACCAACATAAGGGAACAAAAAAATACTATGGCACTGGCAGCAAACACACAAGCGAAGACCCCCTAAATGTGGACGAAGTCACGGTCGAGGCCAATATCTCAATTCCTTGCACATGTGTATGAGTAAAAGTCATGCTAGAAAACAAATTAGTATCAAGCATATGACTATTAAACAAAAAAACAGTGGGCTCCACAACAACAACATGATAACAAACCATAACAACATTAGACAAACGTTAACAACACTAGACAAGCGATCCACACAAAGAGAAGCAGACAACCAACAAGAAACAAATGACAGAGGGCAAAACCGATGCAGGGTAAGAGAATGACCACAACGAAAACAAAAACCAAAGGGAAAACTCACAGCACTAGCCTTCACTTATCCATGTTTTCCACGCCAGTTGCAACGGCTATTAGTTGCAAATAGGACTTAGAGTACACCCTCTCTTTAATACGACTCGATCTTAGGAAGGGCTAACTTCGCTTGAAATCTTTGCCCCTTAACCACCCCCATCCAAGTCGAGGCATAACGGATTTTCCACTAGTAGAAGCGCTCACTGAAACAGAATCAACAACACTGTCCCCTACCAAGACTAAAGGGTCAAAGCTATTGGATTTTGCAAGAGGTGGCAAATCACGGGACTATGCACCATCGGCAGCAGTAGTTAATTCTATTTTGGTAAACGATCGAGTCATTAAAGTCAAGGATCATACATAGGTTTTGCGAGAAGACCAGCAGGGTCCATGCCCCTAACTACACTTTCCTGCACATAAGCAAAAGAACTCGCCTTAGGGCAATCTTTCGGACAGGGAGAATATCAAGAGATCGAACAAAGGAGAAACTAAATCTACCGAATCGGAGGAGCCAAAGCCTCAACACCACCCACTGAAGGAGAAGAAACAGTAATGTGCAACTGGGAAGAATAAAAAATTCTTATCCTCACACAAGACACATCTCTACAACGAGGCACCATCAAAATGAAAGATAAAAACTTGCACGACCAAACCTCTATGAAACAAAATTCAACAACCACAAAGTAGTGACGAACCAACACCTTGAAATCCCACAATGACAAAGCATGAATAGACACCGAATTGGTGTTCGACAAGCAAAGAAACCAAAACCCTAGAGTCATGGACCAACGCCTCTAAAATCGAGGCCATATAGGGAGAAGAACCCATAAAAGTGCCAATCACACAAAAATCCATAGCAAGAGACACAGATTCCCCAAAACCCTAGAGAACCAGTATAGAGGGCCAACGACGAGCAATAAGGCAGCGCTTCAAAAAGAAACCGAGCTAAAACAGAGAAACGAGCTGAAAGAAGAAGATAAGCTACGGGGGCGAAAAGGGAGGAGAATCGCCTAGTCGCTTTATGAAGAGCAAGATGCAACCATTATAATAGCATAATCTCTCTTAAATGTCTAATATATATAAATATTTAGTTTTGCTTAACTATTGTTGTATATATAAATATTTTATATTACTTATATAACTATATATAAGCTGTACATGTGTACCAAAAATACATGTATGTGCATGTGAAATGTATAATGTGTACACTATTTAATATGTTTGTGTGATGGCCCGCCCGAACCAGTCGACATTTCCCCGAAATGCGTTGTGCTAATGCCCGACTAGCACGGGACGGTCGTCAAAGGAAAAGGGTTTTGAAACTATGAATCACCAAAGAACCTGTAGTATATCTCACAGTGCATGGAATAAAATATAATAATAACATAACTTGACATAAAACAGGAGAGACAGTGCATAAGATGAAAACTAAACCATCATAGTAGCGGAATCCAAGATACAGCTTATAATCCAAACCATCATTATTACAACTTCAAAATACTGTCTCTAAAGCAAAATAGAAAAGGTACACTACTAATTCCCAAAGAAGTGACCAACAACAACACAAGGAGAATATGTATATACAGTACGTGGAAACCCCCTGCTCGTCTCCGGACAGCTACTCGCGCATAACCATCGAACATGTCTCTAGTCTGTTCATTTAGGAGCACCCAGAGTAATAAGAAGAGACATAAAACTCTGGGTTAGACAAAAGTCTGGTATGAGCGATAGCAACAAAATAAAACAGTATCAAGTATAAATAATCATACCTGAACCTGGACCTGCAACCAAAGAGTTAGCACAACAAGATGTACAATACTATAAGGTAACACTAGTATATAGTGTGAAAATGGGAGTGTGCGTGTGATGGTGATAGCAAACATCAAACATAGCAATCATCCTCACGTCTCTTACTCAATGCGTAAAGCATACGACATCCACCGCTTTGTTCACCAAATCTATTTGGGGCCATGATGGCAACTCTGTACAACTATTGTTATGACCATACTTCCCTGGTCTATAGTCAATAACCCTACCCAGTCGACACATCCCTGGCTCTAGGTTAAGGGCCAACCAGTCCACACTTCCCTGGCTCTGGTTCATCTACATGCCCCCTCTCTTCAACGGTGAACCAAAGTTATAAATATCGATAACCCCTTTGCACACGTCCCGCAACAAAGCCAACCTCTAGAAGATTACTCGTCGGTTCCTATCTAGATCCTGAGTAATAACTTACCATTTGTACTTCCTTTTCATCTTGGGTTTTGGTCTCCTCCGGTTCGGTTCAGGTCTTCTCCTCCTATCCGGTTCGGTTCAGGTCTCCTTCTCCTATCCGTTTCAGTTCGGGTCTTCCGCCTAACTGGTTCGGTTCGGGTCTCTTCCTCCTATCCGGTTCGGTTCGGGTCTCCTTCTCTCCTTCTCCTATCCGGTTCGGTTCGGGTTTCTTTCTCCTATCCGGATTGGTTCGGGTCTATTTCTCCAATTCGGATCGGTTCGGGTGTCTTTCTCCTAACCAGTTCGGATCGGGTGTCCCTCCTATCCGGAGCTGAAAATCGACAGCTTTTCTCAGCAAGCTATTTTCGCCAAATGATGGCGTTTTCAATGATTCTAACCTTTATATAACATCACTAAACATTCCACACAGTGGTAACAACATATAGAATCAATCAAAAACATTAAAACATCATTCACATGAAATATTTGAGATCATACATACCCAAAAAGAATGATTTTCCCCTTAATCCCCTTAACCATGTTTTAACTATAGGATTAGCAAACTTAATCCAAATTAACCCAAATTAACCCAAATTTTCACCATTGACATAAAATAATATTTAAGAATTTCTACATATTTTTCCAGAATTTTATAATGCATAATTTCACTAATTATCACTAATCACCCCTAATTAGCTGTAGTTAGTGAATAAAAGTGCAAATCACTCACCTTAGCCACAAATGAATCTTAGATCTGAAATTATGACTAATATGGCACAAGTATAACAGCAGCTCTATCTCTGATTTGATGCTAATTTCTCTTGATTCAGTGTAGTTTTGGTTAATTAGTGATTAGGAAGTGATTAGAGATGAATTTAGAAGGTGGAGGCCATTGTTAGGGTTAGAGGGAGGTAAATGGCGGCTAGAAAAATGAACAAAACTGATTTCCCAAACAATGTCATCCCTCCCATAACCCTAATCCCGAAATGGGTTATGGGCTTAGCTGCTAATTACCCGGTTAATCCCAATTATGTTGTTTTTCACCTTCCAAACCTTATTTCAGCCATATCTCCCAAACGGTAAGTCTGTTTGATTAATATGACCACTCTACGGAAAGGTAGACCATCATTTGAATCCAATGGAAGTGGTTTCAGGTTAAAACTCCTTACCAATCAAAAGTTATAGGCGAAACAAGATTCGCCAGGGGCAAAACGAACATTCAAAATTCGGCAAAAATCGTGACCATGGGAAATGACCCCAATAGTCGTTTCCCAAAGTTACACGACCATACGACTTCGTATGAAAATGTAATAAATATTATATGATCCTTCGATGCGTAGAATGCGGGTCGTTACATCCCCCCCCCCCCCCCCCCCAAGAAATTTCGCCCTCGAAATTCCTTAACTAAGAAAACAACAAAGGGTCCTGCATGCCTATCAACCATTTGCAACAATCAAACATACACAATAAACACAACAGGTCTATCCTATCATGCGGACTAACTATATTGGTAATAAAACCTTACCAGGTAAAGAGTTCTGGATATGACTTTCTTATGCTTTCCTCGGTTTACCAAGTACAGTTGTTCTCATTATCGCCCCATTAGATCTTAACCAATCTGTAACACCCCGAATTTTAGTTAATACTAAAATTCACTAATTACAGGATAAATAATCTCAGATGTGGGAATTGGGGGTAACGGGCTGCGTTATTGCGTTCGTCTCGGAAAAATACGCGAAATAGAGTCCGAGTTTTCGAGAATCGGAGTCCGTATGGCCCGGTTATGGCCCAAAGAAGTTTGCAAAAAATTCAAAGTTAAAAACAGATTTAAAAATTAAACTTGATTTCGAAATTGGAGCCAGCAGGGGGCCAGGCGGGAAATTTCCCGCCCTACCCATGTCGACAGGGCTGTCGACAGGCCTGTCGACAGGGGGTTCGACTTGCCTGTCGACTTGCCTGTCGACCTGGGCGCGGCGTCCAGAGAACCTGGGTGCACCAGGTTGGGTTTTAGGCTGGCTTGGAGGGCTGGGTTCTAGAGATTTCCTAAATCTAACGGACCTAATCTAATCTAGGGTTAATCTAAGGGCCTAAAACACTCACCTAATCTATAAATACACCCTAAACCTACCCTAATCCATACTAAAAATAGAAATGATGGCCTCATGCCGCCAAATTAAATCTTAGAAGGAGCCTCCACTAATTTACGAAGGAAGTTGCAAGCTAATCAACCTCTAATCATTATCTTCTTCATATTTAGCAACTAATTCCACTTCATAAGTTTGCTAATATTGGGTTTGGTGAGTTTCTATCACTTTAACATCAATTGTTAAAGTAAGTAGATTGGGTGTAATGAGACTTATGGTCTTAAATGCGGATTAGTGAGTTTGAATCATTTGTAATGATATGCTACTCTATGTTTCCCCATGTTTATGCATAATTAATAAGTGGGTTTATGCATGTTTGATAAGTTGGTTTATGCATGCTTAATAAGTTGGTTTATGCATGTTTAACAAGTGGGTTTATGCATATTTAATAAGTGGATTTATGCATGTTTAACAAAGTGAGTTATGCAAGTTCATATGCAAGTTATGTGTATGATGTTATGTAAGTTATGTGTAGGTTGTTATGCAAGTTCATATGCAAGTTATGTATATGCTTAAATGCAAGTTTAACATGATATGCAAGTTATGCATGCTTATGCAAGTATATGAATGCTTATGCAAGATATGTATATGCTTAAATGCAAGTTTAACATGATATGCAAGTTATGCATGCTTATGCAAGTATGTGAATGCTTATGCAAGTATGTGAATGCTTATGCAAGTTATGTGTATGCTTAAATGCATGTTTAACATGTTATGCAAGTTATGAGAATGCTTATATGCAAGTTCAACATGTTATGCAAGATATGTGTATGATAATATGCAAGTTTGGGTTAAATATAGTTGGGTTAATATATGCTCATATATGCAAGTTGACATCCTCTTAACCCATGACAAAGTTATATGGTAAACCCATGATATTTGTGATGGATCTTCCCCTTTATTATGTCATGAAATGAGAACGATTTACGTGGGGAACGATGGGGTTGGTAAATATGTTAATAAAAGTATGATTGGGTATGATTAAGCATACCATAAAAATAAATTAACATAAGTGGGAATTTACCTATTGAGTTAGGTCTACCCCATGGGAATTTACCTATTGAGTTAGGTCTACCCATGTTATGAAAAACTTGATATTAATTAGGGATAATTAATATGGGGGTGATTAATTAGGTGTAATTAATCGACTAAGACACGAGGTTGGACTCATTTGTAGTGTAAAACTGCCCGGATCCGACCGGCTTAACCAGTTGCTACAAATGTTAGCCCAATGTGGGAGGTCTTAGCCATAAATTAAATACGTGATTAAAGTAAAGACACGAGGTTAGACTCAGTTATGACGTAAGACTGCCCGGACCCTACCGGCTTAACCAGGCGGTCATAACAGCCAGTCTAATGTGGGAGGTCTTTATGGGAGATCACGGTCTTAATTAATTAAGAAACACTTAACCATATTAGCATGTAGTGGGACATGAGGGGTTAAGTGGGTGCCTTGGGTGGCATGTGGAAATTTAGTGGTTGCCTTGGGTGGCATGTGGAATCTAGTGGGTTGCCTTGGGTGGCAATAGAAAATACGATTAGAATACTTAACCAAGTGGAAACATATAATTAAACATGATTAAAGGGTTAAGTGGGATACACTAGATAAGTGACAAGCTTAGGTGGGTAGCTTGTGGGGGCCCATTTCAACCAATATCCCAAACGTATCTTTGTTGGCTCGACCCATGTCGAGTGACGGGACACGCATATTGGGCTTGACTATAAGAGGCCAAAACGGGTTAGCGGTGGCAACGCAAGTCCGACGGGTTTCATATGCGTGTGTGGGCCCGGGCTGGTAGATAAGCCGTTGTTGCATCGTGTAGATATAAAGCCGTGCACCGTTGATATTATCAGGTGGCCACTTTGGGGAATGATACACCCCATTGTGGGACCAGCACGGGTATCTACGGTAGGGAGCCGATCGCTGGGGAGTAGTGGGTACACCTAATAAAGATAGGGGCAGACGGCACCTATGTAGGGGTACACGAAACTACTGGGTAAGATTACTAAGTACACCTAGTGGAGATAGGGGCAGACGGCACCTATGTAGTGGGCTAGGAGTACATGAAACTACTGGGGAAATTTTCTAAGTCCTTGGGAGGGATCAACCTTTAAGTAGGAATGACTGGTGTGGTGCAGTTAGTAATTATCCTTGGGTGGGTAGATGCGTCTTTACAGTTATCTTAGTTTATCCTAAGTCTATCAAGCTGCTTAGTGTAGCCATTCATCCCCAGACATTACCGTAGGTCAAGTTTATGTCTTCTCTGGTTACTTTAATGATTGTATTGTTAAAGTTATAGGACTCGCTCAGACTTATGTCTGACCCCGTTGTTTTTATCTTTTTCCCAACCCTCAGGTCCTACGGTGGATCCTAGCAGTAGTGGAGCTTGATCAGATTGTTGTTCCAGTCTTTAGGAGCTTGGATAGATGTAAAGCTCCAGTTACCCAGTTATCTTTTCTTTTGTCTTGGCTATTGTATGAGAGAGTTGGATTATGTACTTCTTTATTTTGATGGATATTGTACTTGACTTTTATTGTGGTTTTATGATGTAACCAGACATGTTTACTTCCGCTGTTATGAGATGATGTTTTAAATTTCAAGTACTATTTATATCTGTCTTGTTGTAATTTTTCTGTTCTATATTCACTAAAATACTCCACCGATGCTATGGCATTCCCTTAGTGAGTGACCATAGCGGGCGTGGGGTGTTACACGTGGTATCAGAGCAAAGGTTACCAGAACAGATAAAATTTTTAGAAAACTATTTTTCTAAAAACATTTTTGGAAGAGATATTTTCAAAAACATGTCTTTAAAGAGAAAAGTTTTTGAAAGAAAAGCATAATCCCCAATAGCCATATCTATATCCTTCGAATTCTCCATTTTGAATCTTTCCTTTTTCGTTTCAGCATGGATGAGGATCTTAACTTTCCGGAGGGTGTGACGGTACCAGTATGGTATAGGAGATTGATGGAGGCCAGGGCCACCACTGCGGGTCCAGCAAATGTTCCTCCACCAACCGTAGCACCCGATCTTCCTCCTCCCCTCCTCCTCGCATGGATACTTTTGCTAAGACTTGCAAGGAATTTAAAGCTATGGGAGGGAAACCTTTTCAAGGATCTGAAACTTTTGTGGAGGCTAGAGATTGGCTTAAGGAGGTGGAAGATTTGATAGATATCTTTGAGATGGAAGAAGGAAAGAAAGTCAAGTTAGCTGCTTGGTTAATGAAGGGAGAGGCCTCCTTCTGGTGGGAGGTCACTAATGGAGAACGCCCCGTTGACTCTTGGGCGGATTTTAGACAAAGATTTGTGGCAAAGTTTCTCTCAAGGGCGGAGGAAAACTTGTATATGGAAAGATTCTTGACTCTAAAGCAAGGAAATCTCTCAGTGAAGGAATATGTCAATAAGTTTAATCAATTGGCAAGGTTTGGCCTAGATATGGTGAATACACCGGAGAAGAAGGCTTTGAGGTTCGTGAAAGGCTTGAATGAACCAATGCATGGGTTGGCTATGACTCATATCCCTATGGGGGCCACCTTTGAGAAGCTAGTTGACATGGCACTCATGCATGAAGAAGAGAAGGGTCCCAATGCTAATAAGGCACCCGAGAAGAAGGGAGATCAAAAAAGACCTCAGCAACAACAACAAAACAAAGGTGGGAAAGGCAACGGTGGCAAGGGCAAGAAGAAGAAGTGTTTCAATTGTGGGACACCTGGCCACCTAAGCAAGGATTGTCGCAAAAAGAAGAAGACTGGCTGCTTCCACTGTGGCGAAGCAGGGCATCTAGTGAAAGACTGTCCTAAGAAAGGGCAAAGGACGGGGTCTACCTCAGGAGGACAGGTGCAAGCTCTTATGGCACCGGGTCAGGCTAGGGGGCAAGTACAGGCTCTCGCGGTCCCACCGATTCAGGAAAGAGGTAGAACTATCTCCGTTGAAAGTCTGGTTTTTCTATTTGATCATCCTGTCCGTACATTGTTTGATTCAGGCGCATCGCATTCGTTTATCTCATCATCATTAGTTGAGTCACTGCACTTAGACACCAGTCTGGTAGATGATCCCTTGGTTGTTTCAAACCCAATTGGGGGCTCCACTTATTTGTCCATGATATGTTTGGGTTTGAGGATTTCTATACTTAGCATTGAGTTTAGATGTGATGCTTTTGTCCTGGGCTTCACGGGCTATGGGTTGATTTTGGGCATGGATTGGTTATCCAGTAATGGTGCCGTTCTTGATTGCGAAAGGAGAGTTGTTAGGCTCATGACCCGCTTGGGTAACACTCTCGAGATTTCTTGTAATCCCATGGACTATGTTATGCTAAGTTATCTTGAATCGCTTGACGCTTCGGTCGAGAGTTTGCAATCTGTTAGAGTGGTCCGGGAATATCCGGATGTGTTTGAGGAGGTGAAGGGCTTACCTCCGAAGCGGGAGATTGACTTCCGAATATATCTGGTGGATAATGCTAAACCTGTATCTTTACCAGTGCGCCACATGGCTCCTCGTGAGAGGAGGGAACTCCATAAGCAAGTAGGGGAGTTGCTTGAGAAGGGGTTCATAAGACGGAGTATATCGGAGTGGGGTGCTCCTGTAGTATTTGCTACAAAGGCGGATGGGTCCCTCAGACTTTGTGTAGACTATAGAGAACTCAACAAGCTCACAAAGAAGAATAGACACCCATTGCCGAGGATTGATGATCTTTTCGATCAGTTGGTTGGCGCTTCAGTATTTTCTCAGTTGGACTTGGCCACGGGGTTTCATCAGTTGAGGGTGGCTGAGGATAGCATAGACAAGACTGCCTTTAGAACTCCGGATGGTTTCTATGAGTGGCTGGTGATGCCATTTGGGTTGACGAACGCCCCTGCATACTTTGTTGATTTGATGAGTAGGGTGTTCAGGGAGTTCCTTAATAAATTCGTGGTGGTCTTTGTGGATGATATCTTAGTATTTTCTAAGAGTGAAGAAGAGCATGCCCTACATCTTGGGGAGGTATTGAAGACTCTTCGAGTACATAGCCTTAAGGCTAAATTCTCTAAATGTCACTTCTGGAGGAAGGAGGTGCGGTTCTTGGGGCACGTGGTCTCCAAGGAAGGGATAGCTGTGGATCCCGCGAAGGTAGTATCAATTCAGGAATGGAAGGTTCCCAAGAATGCTACCGAAGTAAGAAGTTTCTTGGGGTTGGCGTGTTATTATAGGAAGTTTATTAAAGACTTCGCGAAGATATCAGCCCCATTAACCCGCTTAACGAAGAAGAATCTTGTTTTCGCATGGGACGTAGATTGTGATGATGCGTTCCGACGGTTAAAGAGAGCTTTAACCACTGCTCCAGTTTTAGTGTTGCCAGATGGGAGCAAGCCATTTGTTGTCTATACCGACGCCTGTGGGACAGGACTTGGCGCAGTCTTAATGCAAGAGGGAAGGGTAATAGCCTATGGTGGAAGGCAGTTGAGGGCACATGAGAAAAATTACCCTACCCATGATCTAGAGCTGGCCGCTATTGTTTTTGCGCTTAAGATTTGGCGCCATTATCTTCTTGGTGAGAGATTCGAGTTGTTCACTGACCATAAATCATTGAAGTACTTATTCTCTCAGAAGGATTTAAACTTAAGACAGCAAAGGTGGATGGAGTTCTTAGCATCCTATGATTTCGAGATAGCGTATACCCCTGGCAAGGGTAACGTGGTGGCGGACGCCTTGAGCAGAAAGAGGTTGTCCTTGAGTCCATTGTTCGTGGAACGACGAAGCTTGGAATTTATCTCGATGTTTGATTTCAGACCTTCCATTGATTATGTACCCGATTTGCTAGCTTCCTTGGAGGTTAGACCTACTCTTTTGGGGCGGATTGGAGAAGCACAGAGGGACGACCCACAGTTGGTTGAGTTGGTGGAGAAACTCATAAGGGGGGAGTCATCCAGCCATTTGAATAGGTACACCCTAGACGATAGGGGGTGCTTGCGTAGAGACGGTAGACTTTGTGTACCGCAAGACGAGGGTTTGAGGAAGGTTATTCTTGATGATGCACACCGTTCTAGGATGACCATTCATCCCGGTGGGGACAAAATGTACCAAGACATGAAGAGGGTTTTCTTCTGGGCCGGTATGAAAAAAGATGTGGCCGAATATGTTGCTCGATGCTTGGTGTGCCAACAAGTGAAGGCGGAGCAAAAGAAACCTAGTGGGTTGCTTCACCCATTGGAAGTTCCGCAATGGAAGTGGGATAGCGTCTCGATGGATTTTATTGACGGGTTACCCAGATCGAGGAAGGGTAATACAGGAATTTGGGTGGTGGTAGACAGACTTACTAAGAGCGCCCATTTCATACCTGTGAAGAGCAAGAGGACCGCTCCATGGCTAGCTTCAGTATATCTTCGAGAGATAGTTCGATTGCATGGGGTACCCTCTAGCATAGTGAGTGATCGAGATCCTATCTTCACTAGCGAGTTTTGGAGGAGTTTGCAAGAAGCAGTGGGGACTCAATTGTGTCTGAGCACCGCATATCATCCTCAGACGGACGGCCAGACTGAGAGGGTGAATCGTGTTCTAGAAGACCTTTTGAGGCTTTGTATCTTGGATTTTGGAGGTACATGGGAAGAGCATCTTCCATTGGTGGAGTTCGCATATAATAACAGCTTTCAGTCCAGTATTGGTATGGCTCCTTTCGAAGCCCTTTATGGAAGGCCTTGTCGATCACCTACATGTTGGTGGGAGTCTACGGACAAGATCTTGCTTGGGCCTGATATGGTTAGGGAGACTTCTGAGAAGATTGACTTGATTCGAAGAAGGATGAAAGCAGCGCAGGATAGGCAAAAATCTTATGCGGACAAGAGAAGGACGGATCTTGAGTTTGAGGTTGGGGATATGGTTTTTGTCAAAGTATCTCCGTTGAGAAATGTTGTTCGCTTTGGACCCGTTGGGAAGTTAGCACCGAGGTTTGTTAGGCCGTTTCCTATTAAGGAAAGGATTGGACGGATGGCATATAGGGTGGAGTTGCCCGACAGACTTAGTGGTGTACATGATGTATTCCATGTGTCCCATTTGAGGAAGTGCTTACATGAGACCGCAGAGGTGGTAGAGCCGAGTTTGCTTAAAGAAGTGGAAGCAGAGCGTGATGCGACTATTCGACGAGCTCCTACTCGCATCCTTGGGTCAGAGACTAGGAAGTTGAGAAACAGAGAGGTTCAACTAGTCAAAGTGCAATGGGGAGAAGAGGAGAGCAACGCAACTTGGGAGACGGAAGCGAAGATGCGTTCATTGTACCCATTTCTTTTTGAGGGTATGTCTTTACTTTCTCCTCTATCGTTGTCTAGTACTTATCTTATCTTTAGTATATCCTCTCGATAGTACTGTTTGACCTTTAGATAGGGTAAACCTATGGTTGAAACATGTGTTTGAGACATGTTATGGTTGATGGATGCAAGTGGATGCAAGTGTTTGCTAGTGGTTGCTCGTGGATGCATGTACACACACTCTAGGCACTAGATCGGCTCAATCACTTCATATTGCATATTGCATAAAACTGTGTGTAGGAAGCTATATTTATGGATGTGTAATGATTGTATTATCATATGGATGATGCATTTTGGGTGAATGATTGTGCACTCATGTAGATATTGTATGTGTCAATAGGGTTCTCTCGCATACATAATGGATGCATGGCACTATCATGGTTTGCATATGCTCATACATTAGATAGGGAACATATACACACACTGTTTGCATATGCTCATACATCATTAGAAACTGTTTAAGGACAATGGATGCCCGTGGTTGATGGTTTGAGTAGATGGTTGTTTGGATGGTAGGATATGCATTCTCCTTAGCTTCGAGATTTCGGGGACGAAATCCTTTAAGGAGGGGAGAATGTAACACCCCGAATTTTAGTTAATACTAAAATTCACTAATTACAGGATAAATAATCTCAGATGTGGGAATTGGGGGTAACGGGCTGCGTTATTGCGTTCGTCTCGGAAAAATACGCGAAATAGAGTCCGAGTTTTCGAGAATCGGAGTCCGTATGGCCCGGTTATGGCCCAAAGAAGTTTGCAGAAAATTCAAAGTTAAAAACAGATTTAAAAATTAAACTTGATTTCGAAATTGGAGCCAGCAGGGGGCCACGCGGGAAATTTCCCGCCCTACCTATGTCGACAGGGCTGTCGACAGGCCTGTCGACAGGGGGGTCGACTTGCCTATCGACTTGCCTGTCGACCTGGGCGCGGCGTCCAGAGAACCTGGGTGCACCAGGTTGGTTTTAGGCTGGCTTGGAGGGCTGGGTTCTAGAGATTTCCTAAATCTAACGGACCTAATCTAATCTAGGGTTAATCTAAGGGCCTAAAACACTCACCTAATCTATAAATACACCCTAAACCTACCCTAATCCATACTAAAAATAGAAATGATGGCCTCATGCCGCCAAATTAAATCTTAGAAGGAGCCTCCACTAATTTATGAAGGAAGTTGCAAGCTAATCAACCTCTAATCATTATCTTCTTCATATTTAGCAACTAATTCCACTTCATAAGTTTGCTAATATTGGGTTTGGTGAGTTTCTATCACTTAAACATCAATTGTTAAAGTAAGTAGATTGGGTGTAATGAGACTTATGGTCTTAAATGCGGATTAGTGAGTTTGAATCATTTGTAATGATATGCTACTCTATGTTTTCCCATGTTTATGCATAATTAATAAGTGGGTTTATGCATGTTTGATAAGTTGGTTTATGCATGCTTAATAAGTTGGTTTATGCATGTTTAACAAGTGGGTTTATGCATATTTAATAAGTGGATTTATGCATGTTTAACAAAGTGAGTTATGCAAGTTCATATGCAAGTTATGTGTATGATGTTATGTAAGTTATGTGTAGGTAGTTATGCAAGTTCATATGCAAGTTATGTATATGCTTAAATGCAAGTTTAACATGATATGCAAGTTATGCATGCTTATGCAAGTATATGAATGCTTATGCAAGATATGTATATGCTTAAATGCAAGTTTAACATGATATGCAAGTTATGCATGCTTATGCAAGTATGTGAATGCTTATGCAAGTTATGTGTATGCTTAAATGCATGTTTAACATGTTATGCAAGTTATGAGAATGCTTATATGCAAGTTCAACATGTTATGCAAGATATGTGTATGATAATATGCAAGTTTGGGTTAAATATAGTTGGGTTAATATATGCTCATATATGCAAGTTGACATCCTCTTAACCCATGACAAAGTTATATGCTAAACCCATGATATTTGTGATGGATCTTCCCCTTTATTATGTCATGAAATGAGAACGATTTACGTGGGGAACGATGGGGTTGGTAAATATGTTAATAAAAGTATGATTGGGTATGATTAAGCATACCATAAAAATAAATTAACATAAGTGGGAATTTACCTATTGAGTTAGGTCTACCCCATGGGAATTTACCTATTGAGTTAGGTCTACCCATGTAATGAAAAACTTGATATTAATTAGGGATAATTAATATGGGGGTGATTAATTAGGTGTAATTAATCGACTAAGACACGAGGTTGGACTCATTTGTAGTGTAAAACTGCCCGGACCCGACCGGCTTAACCAGTTGCTACAAATGTTAGCCCAATGTGGGAGGTCTTAGCCATAAATTAAATACGTGATTAAAGTAAAGACACGAGGTTAGACTCTGTTATGACGTAAGACTGCCCGGACCCTACCGGCTTAACCAGGCGGTCATAACAGCCAGTCTAATGTGGGAGGTCTTTATGGGAGATCACGGTCTTAATTAATTAAGAAACACTTAACCATATTAGCATGTAGTGGGACATGAGGGGTTAAGTGGGTGCCTTGGGTGGCATGTGGAAATTTAGTGGTTGCCTTGGGTGGCATGTGGAATCTAGTGGGTTGCCTTGGGTGGCAATAGAAAATACGATTAGAATACTTAACCAAGTGGAAACATGTAATTAAACATGATTAAAGGGTTAAGTGGGATACACTAGATAAGTGACAAGCTTAGGTGGGTAACTTGTGGGGGCCCATTTCAACCAATATCCCAAACGTATCTTTGTGGGCTCGACCCATGTCGAGTGACGAGACACGCATATTGGGCTTGACTATAAGAGGCCAAAACGGGTTAACGGTGGCAACGCAAGTCCGACGGGTTTCATATGCGTGTGTGGGCCCGGGCTGGTAGATAAGCCGTTGTTGCATCGTGTAGATATAAAGCCGTGCACCGTTGATATTATCAGGTGGCCACTTTGGGGAATGATACACCCCATTGTGGGACCAGCACGGGTATCTACGGTAGGGAGCCGATCGCTGGGGAGTAGTGGGTACACCTAATAAAGATAGGGGCAGACGGCACCTATGTAGGGGTACACGAAACTACTGGGTAAGATTACTAAGTACACCTAGTGGAGATAGGGGCAGACGGCACCTATGTAGTGGGCTAGGAGTACACGAAACTACTGGGGAAATTTTCTAAGTCCTTGGGAGGGATCAACCTTTAAGTAGGAATGACTGGTGTGGTGCAGTTAGTAATTATCCTTGGGTGGGTAGATGCGTCTTTACAGTTATCTTAGTTTATCCTAAGTCTATCAAGCTGCTTAGTGTAGCCATTCATCCCCAGACATTACCGTAGGTCAAGTTTATGTCTTCTCTGGTTACTTTAATGATTGTATTGTTAAAGTTATAGGACTCGCTCAGACTTATGTCTGACCCCGTTGTTTTTATCTTTTTCCCAACCCTCAGGTCCTACGGTGGATCCTAGCAGTAGTGGAGCTTGATCAGATTGCTGTTCCAGTCTTTAGGAGCTTGGATAGATGTAAAGCTCCAGTTACCCAGTTATCTTTTCTTTTGTCTTGGCTATTGTATGAGAGAGTGGGATTATGTACTTCTTTATTTTGATGGATATTGTACTTGACTTTTATTGTGGTTTTATGATGTAACCAGACATGTTTACTTCCGCTGTTATGAGATGATGTTTTAAATTTCAAGTACTATTTATATCTGTCTTGTTGTAATTTTTCTGTTCTATATTCACTAAAATACTCCACCGATGCTATGGCATTCCCTTAGTGAGTGACCATAGCGGGCGTGGGGTGTTACACAATCTTACCGTTTTCCTCCGAAGTTACTTCACATCATGTCCAACAATATGAATCGGTCTGCAGTTTTCAACTGCCTCGGGTTCTACCTCGATATCATCCAACTGATCCGGTGAAATAGTCATATCTGAATCATGCATGAACTTCCTTAACTGGGAAACATGAAATACGTTGTGCACTCCCGCCATCTTGTCTGGTAATCCAACTTTATACGCTAAATTCCCCACTTGCTCGAGAACTGGAAATGGACCAACAAACCTTGGTGCCAACTTACCTCTTCTACCAAATCGAATCACACTCTTCAACGAAGAGATGTTGATGAGTGTCAAGTCACCAACGGAGAATTTCAAGTCTCTTCGCCTTTTATCAGCATAACTCTTTTGCCCATCTTGGGCAGCCTTCATTCGTTGTTGAATAACCTTGATCTTATCTGAAGTTTCTCTTATTACATCTGGCCCAAGCACAAATTTCTCACCGGTTTCCAACCAACATGATGGTGAGTTGCACGGTCTTCCGTACAAAGCTTCAAATGGAGCCATACTAATACTTGACTGATAACTATTATTATGCGCAAACTCAAATAAAAATGCAAATAGTCATCCCATGACCCTCCAAAATCCAATATGCAAGCTCTTAAAAGATCCTCTAATACACAATTCACCCTCTCTGTTTGACCGTCGATTTGAGGATGGTATGCAGTACTGAGATGTAATTCTGACCCTAAAGCCTCTTGTAAGCTCTTCCAAAACCCACTAGTAAATAATGGATCTCGGTTGCTCACAATACCTTTAGGTACTCCATGAAATCTCACTATCCACTTCATATACAGTTCCGCTAACGTAGCTGTCGTTCTATTCGACTTGACTGGAATAAACCTAGCACTTTTGGCCAATCGAATGACAATCACCCAAGTACTATCATGACCTGATCTAGTCCTTGGCAAACCGTCAACGGAATCCATTGAGACTTGTTCCCATTTCCATTCGGGAATTTCCAACGGTTGTAACAAACAACTAGGGTTCTTTTGCTCGGCTTTAACTAACTAGCAGTTCATGCACTTGGATATAAACATCCCAACGTCTCTCTTCATCCCTTCCCAATAGTAGGTCTGCTTCATGTCTCGATACATTTTGTTACCACCGGGATGTATAATCAGTTTCGAGTGATGACACTCTCTAAGCACTTCATCTCTCAATCCATTAACGTTGGGTACAACTAGCCTCCCATTCTTTCGAAGCCATCCATCTCGATCAAGACCATACTCATTCATTCTCTCGCCGTCGATACCCATCTCTACCTTGGAGATGATTTCCAATAGATTAGGATCGTCCCTCTGACTGGAACCAATCCGTTCAATCAAGGTTGGCCTGATTTTCAAACTTGCTAACATCTCTGGATCTAGTTCACACTTAGGTCTGAAATCATATCCCACAATATATTCTAGTTGCTTCCATTCTAGAAACATAGCCCCTAAACTGGCATGTCTCCTACTCAATGCATCAGCTACTGCATTGCCATTCCCGGGTGTGTATGCGATATTGAAATCATATGAAGCCAAGAAATCTAACCATCTCTGTTGACAAAGATTTAAATCCCTCTGAGAGAAAAGATACTTTAATGACTTATGATCGGTAAACAACTCAAACCTTTCTCCCAAGAGATAGTGTCTCCACATCTTTAACGTGAACACGATTGCTGTCAATTCCAAATCATGGGTAAGATATCTTTTATCATGCGGTTTCGGTTTCCGACTAGCATAAGCTACAACCGTACCTCCTTGCATCAGTACAGTACCTAGTCCGGTACCACAGGCATCCGTGTATACCGTTATCTCTTTGTTCCCTTTATGAATAACTAACACTAGTGCGCATGTTAACTTTTCCTTTAGTGAAACATCCCACCTCCATTAAGGTCACTAACAAAGGGAATGCCTTAACTTTGGTGGAGGGTTATAGGTACAAGACATAGAAAAATTTACAAGACAGATAAATTTAAGCAGCGAAATTCAAATATTTATTGCATATGTAGTTCAATATAAAAGCATTACATCAAATTGTCTCAAAAAAACTTCCAAAACATTACAACATAATCTCTGTCTTGATTATTCAATAAAAAAACATAAACCAAAAGTAGAAGTGCATAAATCCCCAAGGATAATGTCCAAGAGCCATAGCCAAGGTGAGAGAGAGTCCAAATCATACATCTACTTTCTTGAAGCTTGCAAAGAGTCCGACTAAGCTGCAGTATTCCCTCCCTGTGGACCTGGAGGAGGGGGGGGGGGAGGAAGAAAAGAGGACGAAAGAAAACGGGTCAGACAATAAGTCTGGTAAATTCGGTGATTACTAGTATTTAAACAAGGAAAGGGATCATGACAGTAATAACAGTACATAGGACAATACCCTAATATAAGATAAGAGGAACATGTGATCGCACCCATTACTATAGTCTCTGCACCTACTTAACCATTAGTTCAACCAGCCCCACGTGTTTATAACAAACGATCCCCTTAATGATCGGCTCCTACTCGCATGCATTCATATCCTGTGTCATTCGGCCCCGCTTGACTGTAGCCACCTGTGCTGGTCCCACCATGGGGTTTATCAGTCCCTCTGGTGGCAACCCGACACGATTCAAGATGCACAGTGTACACTACTGATGCCCAGTGCCTGATTTTTCCACTCTAGAGTGCGTGCACGCCCATACTCCGTCGGAACCTACACTGGCCCACCAATCGCCGACGTTTTGACCGCTTATAATTCAGCCCAGTAATCGTGCCCCACCCTGCCTAGTTTCGGAGTACCATAATACATCTCTGTGGGTTACTACTAAAATGGGTCCCCGTTACTAGGGTTTTCTAATCAACATGTTTATTTGGTTAAGTGTCCAAGTTTACCTAACCCCGCCCATTCGTTTAGTTAACATGTTGAATCGGTTAAGTGTTCTACTAATTTACTTAACCCTACCAATCCTGACTTAGCTTTAATTTATTAAAGCACCAACCACTCACATTAGACAGATCTTGTTTTGGTCAATGGATGTGCCGGTCGGTTCCGGGCAGATTTACACTACAACTCAGTCTAACCTCGGGTTCTTTTTGGGCTTGATGCACTAACCACCCACATTAGACAGGTCTTGTTGTGGTCACTGGATATGCTGGTCGGTTCCGGGCAGATTTACACCACAACCCAGTCTAACCTCGGTTAGGCATATTCGTCTTTTCTAAATTCATATTTTTCTATATATGTCAAATTTCTTTATGTGGATTAAATTTAAATTAATCATGCCATAATTATCCTTTGATTATGCTCAACATAAATGGTATATCAAATATACCATTTAATGAACAAATCTATGCCATGAATTTTCATATTTCCTATCGCTACCCCCGTGGAACGTACGCATGAATCACATTAAATGTTGGGCTAGTAAATTAGCCCAACCCCTAAACAAGAATAGGGGTAATAAACAAGGGACATAAAATAAACATAAAATAGCATGCATTTCAACTTGTCATGTGTAACGTGGCATAGAGATATCATTAACTTTAATTAAATGGGTAAAGGTGAACTTGTGACTAAGTTGGGTCTAATGGTCATGTAAACTTGACAAAGATCTAGCATGGAAGTTTAACACATAATCATAGTTTCAACCCACAACTTAGCATATTAACTTATGTATGTCAAAACATAAGAAAGCTGTTATAATCATTTTTAAATTACAACTTAACATGATAACTTATGTGTGTTAAACATAAGAGGGCTGTTATAAACATATTCGAATCACAATTTAACATAATACTTATGTGTTAAAACATAAGAGGACTACAATTCCAAATTTTACAACATAATTAGATTCAACCTTACATGAATATACATGAGTGTTGATATAACATATAAGCATGTGTTTTAGATCATAAACTTGCAAATAACCACCAATTTAAAACATGACATGTTTTACCATTTAATTGGAAAAATAAATCCATTACCCAATCATAATAGATTCCAGTAACATACAATATGTTCATCACCACAAGCATATAAACATGATTAATATACAATATGTTCATCGCCACAAGCATATAGACATGATTAATTACAATGATACTTTAAGATAAACGAGAATCAAATCTTATACATAAGCGTCATTCTATATCCAAATTACAACAAGTCATGATTCAATTGAAAGAATGTTTAAATCTGCGTAATAACCAACTTACAAACTAAAAAGGAATTCTTGCGTTCTGAAATCTGAATTCTAAAATTGGTAAGCTCTTCTTTGATGTAGATCGTTGAATTTGATAATCTTTTAATTTGATTTTTGATTCAAGTTCTTATCTTGTCTTTGAATTGGTGACGGCTACCCCAAGTTCTCAACTGACAGCATGATAGTTCTAGGATTATTTTTGTGTGATTTTTAGTTTTGAGTATTGGGTTGTTTATATAGAATTTTAATTCAATTTGAGCCGTCAGATGATCCTAGGGTTATCCACAGCCATCCAGTGAAGATAGGGTGACACCTCAGCCCTAGTGACTCAGCACTGAGTCACAAAATTATCACCATTCAGATCTGCTCGGGGGGGGGGGGGGGGGGCAGGTTGTAATGACCCGGATCCTTATGGGTTAATTTTTGAATATTTAATATTTAATTTAAATATTCGGTGGATAATATAAGTGGAAATTTTTATTTAAGTTATCAATTTAATAATCAGTTTCGATTTAATATCGAATATATCAAGTTATCAGAATACGAAGTTGATTGAATTTAATTCTGAATTAAATTTACAGTTCAAATGATCAATAGAAAATTCTGTTTGAATTCGAATAAGAATATTAATTTATTGTCACAGAATTTATTGTTTTAAAATTTGATTTAATCGATTTAAATTAATATCTGTTCCGGATGATCGAATTGGACCTCGTGACCTATCCCAGTGTATCCGGAATAGCGGTATTACCCTAAGATCGTCAGTTGTTGGGTTCAGAAAGGAGTTCGGCATCAAGGGTTATCTAAAATTTTAAGGATACAGTTTTTAATTAAATTAAATTAAAATAAATATCAGTGTTGTGTGGCTCCTCCCTCTCCACCAAACCAAACAACCCGTGCCTCCTTTCATCACCATAATTGAAAACAAACCGTGCTTCTTTTACCTCCACAAATCAAAGGCAAAACATGGCCTTCCCCTCTTCAATCAAAATATTCATCTATATAATGCTACGGTGACCCTCCCTATTGTTTCATTCATTCTAGTAACAACACCAAATTAAAATCAAACGAAACCCAAGTTCGCTACTCATATAAAATCAAAGCAGTAACGAATTCGATCCATCTTGGTTTTGTTCAGCTCCTCTATTCACTGATTTTAACCTAGTATGCTCTTTATCAATCTCGATTTCAAGTTAGGGGATTTGGGGTTCTCGAGGCTCGCGAGTTAAGTATTGAAGTCGCGATTAGTTACGGGTCGAACTGATTGGCGGAGCCGATTTCTGGGCTTGGTGTGCCATTCGTAGTAGAATAAGAAGTCGCGGTTTCTGTATCCGAGTGGTTTGTGAAAGTCGCGATGACTTTGGGAATTCTGGGTGGCAGGCGATGGTCCAAAGGCCGACATGATGTTGATGGGTTCAGCAGCGTGGATTGTTGAGTTCGAAGTAGGGTAAGGGGGTTTCAGAGGTATCGCAGATGATTGGTGCGACAATGGAAAAGTTGGATTTGCCTGGTGTGAAGTTCGATGGTCCTAACTGGGCGTGGAAGTGCTGGAAAACAAGGAAGAAGGCCACATTTTTAGGAGTTTTTACTGAGAAGGATAAGGCGCGCTAATACTTGGTTTCAGCGAAATTTAACTTATGGTAATCAGGTATTAAGTTTAAATTATTTTTATTTTTGATAAAAATAAAGAATGACAATTTAATTGTATATATAGTTTAGTAACAAGTATAAATTACTTACGATGTCAGGTTTGAACGATTTAAGGTAAAAGGTTAAATTGACTAAATTAATTAGAAATGTTTATATATATAGTTAGTTAGTTGGTCTAAAATAATTTATTTAAGATAGTTTAAATAAATAGTTCAAAATGATGAATAAGGGTTTAATTAATCGTAGGTACGAAATAAATTTCATCCGAGTAGACTCATAGCCGATGATATGGAAATTAATGGATGTTGGACAAAAGAAAACCACTGTGAGTAAATCTCACCTGTTTATTTAGAATTATTTTTATATAGTTAAAAATAATTGTTATGCTTATTTGAATGCTGTCTGATTGTTTTAAAATATATATAGTTATTTAGGATTGGTTGACTATTATATATATATTGGGTTGATGATTGGTTGGATTCCCGCAGTTTCATTAGCGGATGCCCACAGTTTCATAGCGGATGATTACCCTATACGCCCCACGCTATGATTACTGGATGACCTTCTATACCGCGATATCCTGCCTCGAAGCAGGATGGGTATTATTTTGTTGACTAACATCTGTGGATGCAGGAAAACAGGTTGGAGGAATCCAACTGGATTCCTCAAAAATATATATTATCTGTTTGTTTGTTTGATTTCATATATATTCATATATGATGTGTAAAAAATCAAATGATTGAAAATTGGTTGATTTGATTGTTTAAAAATATCACTGGGGCTTGAATATTGATTTATAAAAATATTGAAAAGGGTATTTGAGATTTTAAAAAGGGAATTGTATTTTTATAAATAAAATTTGAATTTTTAATGAACTAGGGAAAATATACTTGTTTGAATATATAAAACAAGTATGGAATTTATAAACTTTGTTTATAAATGAAAATATGGGATTTGAATTGAATTTATAAACTTTGTTTATAAATGAAAATATGGGATTTGAATTGAATTTATAAACTTGGTTTATAAATGAAAAGGTGGGTTTTGAATCGAATTTATAAACTTTGTTTGTAAAGGAAAATATGGGATTTGAACTGAATTTATAAACTTTGTTTATAAATATATAAATGTGGGATTTTAAGTGAAGTTATAAACGTTGTTTATAAATAATGCAGAGAATTCAAATAGAATTCAAATGGACTTTAAACTATAGAATTTGAAAATAGAATTCAAATGAAGTTTAAATAAAGAGAATTCAAATAGAATTGAATTGGAATTTGAATAAGAAGTCGATAAGGAAACGAGAGTATGAGTATAATTAGAATTTGTTAATATACAAGTTAAAATATATTTGAACATGTCATGTTCAAATATGAAGGTGAAATAAACTGAAGAGTTAAGTAACAAATTTATTTAACAAATTTAGTTAAAACGATTGGTATAGTTAAAATAGTTTGGACAGGTATAAATATACAGGAGACAGGTTTGGAATAAAGTGTTAGAAGGTATATAAATAGAATGCCCGACAAAAAGGTACGTATTTAATTTCCATATGAGATTTTATGCACCGTATCGGCTAGCCGCTTGGCTTTTCTTTTTTCTTTTTGATTGTAAAAGGCCTGTGTGGCAGTTTGGGGATTTTCCCGATGCTCCCGGTACAAAGGAGGTTATGGCGAATTTTTCCGGGAATTTAAGGAGTTAGAATATTTTTAAGATAATTTGATAGTTAGAAATCAACGTATCGAAATATATAAGTCGATAAGAAAACGAACTTAGAAATAGAATAGTATAATAAAAAAGGAAGTATAAGAATAAAATCTAGTAGGAATAGAAAGAGAAAGTGTATATGTGTTTAAAGGTGAATAATCAGTTGTATGGTATTGATTATTCGAGTAAGTAGTCTTATCTGTTTTGACGTTATAAATGTTATTCAGTCAAGGTCTGAGAGGTAGTTATACCCCAACTCGATAGATTTCATTATTAACAAATAAATAGTAAGATCTCAGGCTCGAAGATCAATGTTAGATAAGAGTTAGTTGAATATAGTATTTGGGTTGTCGTAACGATGTTTTACACAACATCCGTTTTAACCCAAATAAATGTAAGCTAGGAAATAGATGTTAAATATTTCCTAAGTATAGAAATAAACGATATCGGAAAAGAGATAAGTAATTGGAATATTTTCCAATTATAACTAGCATATATTTTCTAAAGTTTAGAAAATAAAGGAAGGCGATATTCGGAAATGTTTTCCAAATAACGTAAAAGGCCAATATGGTTATTGAAAATATTTGGTTAACAAATATTGATAAAGAAATAGAGAAGAGATTTAATTAATGGAATATTAATTAAGGGCTTAGTGATTGTTTGATAATTGGATGCACACTTGTTTTCTTCGATAGTTAAATCATCGACTATCGAAACACTTGTTTTTATTCGATAGTTAAATCACAGACTATCGGAGTTTTGACCATTGTTGTCAATATGGAGAGACCGGTTGGATTATTATCCGAAGAACCACTCCGTATTGGCAGTAGTGTTGCGAATCAGATTATATAAAGATAATCGAAGACGTAGTAGAGTGCAAGGACTTTTCTATTAATAGAAATTGTGCCTTAGGATTCATCCTGTTCCTGGATGACTTGTATGGATGAACGTCTAACAGAGTATTTCCAGAAAGGTCACGTACATTGATTTCTTCAACTGTACCAAGAGTGGAAGTGGAGGAGGAAACTTCTTTTAGCTGACACATAATGTACTGTTGTAGACGTCAATTAGTGATTTTCGATGGATCTGAAAATGTGGCATTCGAAGTGAACCTGATGCGATGATGAAGCGTAACCTCAAGCCTCATCAACCGGTAAATGACAGAAATCGGGCAGGCAGCATGGCTATGTAGGTCACACCTATTAGGCTGTATAATCACCTGATCTAGAGTTTCATTTGCTTCTAAAAATCTATTGTCGATGCTGTCCCATTCGGGAAACGGTTGCTGATCCCAACCGTTGGTGATATACATTCGATACACTCAAGCCAAATGAGTGGTCGGTCATGTGTGGCTGAGTTGCAAGATGTTCTTGTTGAACTCGGTGTATTCTCCTCTAGAGATATACCAGCGGAAGGTGGTCCTATACCTTGTCATAGTTGGAAATCCATTACCCAATACGTGCTTGCGGTTTTGATTGTATATTATATATGTGGAACGTGAGATGCAAACATTCCACTAGATTGTTATTTACTTGATTTAGACAATATTATAATATCAAAAGAGTTTTGATATAAAGATTATCATTCCTTTAAAAGGGATTTTGAAAGATAAGTCAAGTGTTTGGATTCTCATAAGGGAAAAACCCGTTCCGTGTTATACGGCGTGGTCTTATGAGATATCATTTAGTTTTCTGAAACTGTTTTAAACTGTTTACTCATACCAGTCCCATGACTGACCCGGAGTTTATTTGTTTTGTTCTACCTAAACTCTTGGGTGCCTAAATTTGTACGGGCAATCAAGTAGTTCAGGATTTTTCAGATATATCTAAAGGAGCTTGGAGCAGGAGGCTTCAGCGTTATCTAGTTATAGTGTTGTTTCATTGTGTTGTAAGTGTTGTACTCTGATAAGTGTATGTTATACAGTTAAGATTTTGTATTTCAAAAGTTATGATATATTATATTTTGTTCCGCTGCGATGTGAGATTCTGTGTTGTTGTTTCTGTTTTTCTTCTATCTTTTTCTTCTAAAAAAAATGTTTTGTATTTTCGTGATATTTGGGTTGGACGTATGATGTATATAGTCAACTCCGATGTTGTGAAAATTTGGTTCATTACAGTTGGTATCAGAGCTTAGGTTAGCGAATACCTAGGCTTTGTGGAATTGTGCTCATTAGAGATAGGATCAGTAGTATCCTAGAATGAGTTGAGTGTATATATATATGAGAGAGCGTATTTGTTAATTGATATAAAAACTGTTTTATATTGTGTTGACTAGTCTGTTGAGTGAATTATGAATTCTGATCGAATCGTGGGACGCCACGATGTCGATATGAGTTTATAAACACTTGAACTGAAGATTGGACACGATATTGTTTTAAATGGTTGAGTTGATTATTAGGATTATAATCAAATTAGATTATAAAACTGAAATAGTTATATATATAACCAATGGAATTTGTATATGAAATCAAATACAAATGTGATAAATTGAAATTGAATTCCAACCAGAATTCAGAATTTAAAATCCTGGGAGTTTGGAAAATATTTTTCTAAATGGATTTTGAAAAAAAAATAAAGCACTGAACTCACTTCAGTGGCTGGGAAATAATTCTGATGATGGTCGCAACATCATCAGTGTTCATTTTCGAGTTCCTAAGTGATGAATTGCTGCCTTAGAAAAGTTTTGATGGAAATTTTTTTGAAAGGAAAACAAGCTGTTTGAAAATTCAAATGTTTTGAATTTGAGATAGATATAAATATATGTATATATTTATATTACTTCAAAGGAATTTTGAAATGGGAATTGGAATATAGATTTCAAATAGAAGTGAAATGGGAATTGGAATATATAATTCAAATAGAAGTGAAATAGAATTTGAATTCAAAGGAATTCAAATGAGTTTGAATAAAGAAATTCAAATGGAATTTGAATATTGCAAATATAAGGGAATTCAAATATAGAATTTGAACATAGAAATTCAAATAGGATTTGAATAAAGAAAATTCAAATAGAAATTATATAAGAAAAATTGAAATGGAATTTGAATTCAAAGGAATTCAAATGGATTTGAATAAAGAAAAGTCAAATAGAGATTTGAATATTATAATTCAAATGGAATTTGGTTAAATAGAATTTCAAAGAGAATATAAAGTGGAGGTTGAATATTAGAATTCAAAGAAAATATAAAGTTTGAAATAGAATTTTAAATAAAAGGAGTTTAAATAGAATTTGAATTCAAAGTGAAATTAAATAGAATTTGAATTCAAAGGATTTCAAATAGAAATTGAACAAAGGATTTCAAATAGAAATTGAACAAAGGAATTTAAATAGAAATTGAATAAAGGATTTCAAATGGAATTTGAATAAGGGATTTGAAATGGGTTTTTGAATAAAGGATTTCAAATAGAAATTGAAGATAAGGAATTAAAATAGAATTTGAATAGAAGAAAATTCAAATAGAAATTGAATAGAAGGAAATAATATAGAGTTTGAAAAAAGAAATTCAAATGGAATTTGAATATTGTAAATATATAGGATTTGAATATTAGAAGTGAAATAGATCGGGAATATTATGAAATGGATTTGATATATATTAAAAATATATCAGAATGGAGTTGAATTTATTATAAACAAAGTTAAAACGTTTATATTTATAAATATAATTAAAATGAGTTTGTCATAGCGCGGCAGTTCGTAAATTGGCGATTCGAACTTCAATTTAGTATACAGAACTCAATTGAAGTCGGAATTCTTTGAAACAAGAATCGTCGGGACCGGTTGAACAATTGTTTTCTAATGAAAGAGAAAAATCTGGATTTCGTCGTATAGATTTAGAGTTATGTCAAAATCAAATTTTTTGAAAAGCAGCGCCAGAACCATTATAAAACCATAACGGTTTAGTTAAATAAACAGAAGGATTTTTAGGAAATAAAATCCGAATTGGCATTAGAAAAATCCAGACTGGGGATATAAAACAAATATGAACTCCAGTGAAGTAAGTGAAATGATTTTTAAGACAAAAATCATATTTTAAATGATTAAATAGAATTAACTAAATTGGAAAATAATTAGTTAAAGGAAATTTGAATCGAAATTGGGTTTTTGGATAAGTGAAAGAAATTGAGAATTTATATTCGAAATCGAATATATAACTCAAGTTGAAAATATAATTAGATTAGTTTATAATTAAGTTGACATATATTTGAACAAGTTATATTCAAATAAAAAGGTGAAATAGGCAAAACGGATAATTAGCAACTAGTTAATGCGAATTTGAATGATTGAAATTAAATTTAACTTAAGTAAGTTAAATGGATCGAAATGAATAAATTGAGTAAAATCAATGTGAATGAAATATGAATTGGGAATGAATAAAGGAAATATATTTGTAAAACAAATACAAAGGAAGTTATGTGCAAACAAATAGAAGGAGAAATATTTGTAAAAACATTTACAAATAGAATTTAAAAGGGAATATTTGTAAAACATTAACAAATAAATTAAAAGGGAAGTATTTATTTATAGAAAATAAATAGAATGTTATAAATGAGATATTTATTTGTTAAATAAATAGAATTTAATCAAAAGAATATTTAGAAGAGATGAATAGAAAATGGAAATCTGTTTTTAACAGATAAATAGAAAGATTAATTTATAAATAACAGTTTATAAATTAAATTAAATATTTATCATTCGATAAATGGAATATATAGAGGAGAGATATTGGTTTTCAACACCGATAGTTTTAAAATAGAAGTGGTACACAACACTTGTATAAGTGAAGTAACGTTATTAAAGAGAACATTTATAAAGTGAAAAACCGTTACTAAAAGTAAATCTTTATAAATGAATAAACGTTATCCAATAAGAGTTATTCGAATAGAATTAAAGGAGTTAAATCGAATATTAGTTATTCGAATAGAATAAAAGGAGTTATCGAATATAGCTTATTTGGAAGGAGTTAAGTGAAATAGCTAATCAAATAGGGGGTAATCGATAAGAGTTAAATCCAATAGAGTTAATTGATAAGAGTAAATTGAATAGAGTAAATCGAATATAGTTTATTCGAAGAAGGGTTTTCGAATCTAGTTATTCGATAGAGAGATTATCGAATATAGTTATTCGTAGGGAGGAGTTATCGAATAGGAATTTATTCGAAACAGAGTACGTAAGGAAGTTTGAAATGTCAACATAAATAAGTTTTGAAATAAATGGGTTTGTAGCACTTTTCCTACCTTAGCAATTTCGAGGACGAAATTATTTTAAGTGGGGAAGATTGTAATGACCCAGATCCTTATGGGTTAATTTTTGAATATTTAATATTTAATTTAAATATTGGGTGGATAATATAAGTGGAAATTTTTATTTAAGTTATCAATTTAATAATCAGTTTCGATTTAATATCGAATATATCAAGTTATCAGAATACGAAGTTGATTGAATTTAATTCTGAATTAAATTTACAGTTCAAATGATCAATAGAAAATTCTGTTTGAATTCGAATAAGAATATTAATTTATTATCACAGAATTTATTGTTTTAAAATTTGATTTAATCGATTTAAATTAATATCTGTTCCGGATGATCGAATTGGACCTCGTGACCTATCCCAGTGTATCCGGAATAGTGGTATTACCCTAAGATCGTCAGTTGTTGGGTTCAGAAAGGAGTTTGGCATCAAGGGTTATCTAAATTTTTAAGGATACAGTTTTTAATTAAATTAAAATAAATATCAGTGTTGTGTGGCTCCTCCCTCTCCACCAAACCAAACAACCCGTGCCTCCTTTCATCACCATAATTGAAAACAAACCGTGCTTCTTTTACCTCCACAAATCAAAGGCAAAACGTGGCCTTCCCCTCTTCAATCAAAATATTCATCTATATAATGCTACGGTGACCCTCCCTATTGTTTCATTCATTATAGTAACAACACCAAATTAAAATCAAACGAAACCCAAGTTCGCTACTCATATAAAATCAAAGCAGTAACGAATTCGATCCATCTTGGTTTTGTTCAGCTCCTCTATTCACTGATTTTAACCTCGTACGCTCTTTATCAATCTCGATTTCAAGTTAGGGGATTTGGGGTTCTCGAGGCTCACGAGTTAAGTATTGAAGTCGCGATTAGTTACGGGTCGAGCTGATTGGCAGAGCGGAGTTCTGGGCTTGGTGTGGCATTCGTAGTAGAATAAGAAGTCGCGGTTTCTGTATCCGAGTGGTTTGTGAAAGTCGCGATGACTTTGGGAATTCTGGGTGGCAGGCGATGGTCCAAAGGCCGACATGATGTTGATGGGTTCAGCAGCGTGGATTGTTGAGTTCGAAGTAGGGTAAGGGGGTTTCAGAGGTATCGCAGATGATTGGTGCGACAATGGAAAAGTTGGATTTGCCTGGTGTGAAGTTCGATGGTCCTAACTGGGCGTGGAAGTGCTGGAAAACAAGGAAGAAGGCCACATTTTTAGGAGTTTTTACTGAGAAGGATAAGGCGCGCTAATACTTGGTTTCAGCGAAATTTAACTTATGGTAATCAGGTATTAAGTTTAAATTATTTTTATTTTTGATAAAAATAAAGAATGACAATTTAATTGTATATATAGTTTAGTAACAAGTATAAATTACTTACGATGTCAGGTTTGAACGATTTAAGGTAAAAGGTTAAATTGACTAAATTAATTAGAAATGTTTATATATATAGTTAGTTAGTTGGTCTAAAATAATTTATTTAAGATAGTTTAAATAAATAGTTCAAAATGATGAATAAGGGTTTAATTAATCGTAGGTACGAAATAAATTTCATCCGAGTAGACTCATAGCCGATGATATGGAAATTAATGGATGTTGGACAAAAGAAAACCACTGTGAGTAAATCTCAACTGTTTATTTAGAATTATTTTTATATAGTTAAAAATAATTGTTATGCTTGTTTGAATGTTGTCTGATTGTTTTAAAATATATATAGTTATTTAGGATTGGTTGACTATTATATATATATATATTGGGTTGATGATTGGTTGGATTCCCGCAGTTTCATTAGCGGATGCCCGCAGTTTCATAGCGGATGATTACCCTATACGCCCCACGCTATGATTAGTGGATGACCTTCTATACCGCGATATCCTGCCTCGAAGCAGGATGGGTATTATTTTGTTGACTAACGTCTGTGGATGCAGGAAAACAGGTTGGAGGAATCCAACTGGATTCCTCAAAAATATATATTATATGTTTGTTTTTTTGATTTCATATATATTCATATATGATGTGTAAAAAATCAAATGATTGAAATATCACTGGGGCTTGAATATTGATTTATAAAAATATCGAAAAGGGTATTTGAGATTTTAAAAAGGGAATTGTATTTTTATAAATAGAATTTGAATTTTTAATGAACTAGGGAAAATATACTTGTTTGAATATATAAAACAAGTATGGAATTTATAAACTTTGTTTATAAATGAAAATATGGGATTTGAATTGAATTTATAAACTTTGTTTATAAATGAAAATATGGGATTTGAATTGAACTGATAAACTTGGTTTATAAATGAAAAGGTGGGTTTTGAATCGGATTTATAAACTTTGTTTATAAAGGAAAATATGGGATTTGAACTGAATTTATAAACTTTGTTTATAAATATATAAATGTGGGATTTTAAGTGAAGTTATAAACGTTGTTTATAAATAATGCAGAGAATTCAAATAGAATTCAAATGGACTTTATACTATAGAATTTGAAAATAGAATTCAAATGAAGTTTAAATAAAGAGAATTCAAATAGAATTGAATTGGAATTTGAATAAGAAGTCGATAAGGAAACGAGAGTATGAGTATAATTAGAATTTGTTAATATGCAAGTTAAAATATATTTGAACATGTCATGTTCAAATGTGAAGGTGAAATAAACTGAAGAGTTAAGTAACAAATTTATTTAACAAATTTAGTTAAAACGATTGGTATAATTAAAATAGATTGGACAGGTATAAATATACAGGAGACAGGTTTGGAATAAAGTGTTAGAAGGTATATAAAAAGAATGCTTGACAAAAAGGTACGTATTTAATTTCTATATGAGATTTTATGCGCCGTATCGGCTAGCTGCTTGGCTTTTCTTTTTTCTTTTTGATTGGAAAAGGCCTGTGTGGCAGTTTGGGGATTTTCCCGGTACAAAGGAGGTTATGGCGAATTTTTCCAGGAATTTAAGGAGTTGGAATATTTTTAAGATAATTTGATAGTTAGAAATCAACATATCGAAATATATATAAGTCGATAAGAAAACGAACTTAGAAATAGAATAGTATAATAAATAAGGAATTATAAGAATAAAATCTAGTAGGAATAGAAAGAGAAAGTGTATATGTGTTTAAAGGTGAATAATCAGTTGTATGGTATTGATTATTCGAGTAAGTAGTCTTATCTGTTTTGACGTTATAAATGTTATTTAGTCAAGGTCTGAGAGGTAGTTATACCCCAACTCGATTGATTTCATTATTAACAAATAAATAGTAAGATCTCAGGCTCGAAGATCAATGTTAGATAAGAGTTAGTTGAATATAGTATTTGGGTTGTCGTAACGATGTTTTACAAAACATCCGTTTTAACCCAAATAAATGTAAGCTGGGAAATAGATGTTAAATATTTCCTAAGTATAGAAATAAACGAGATCGGAAAAGAGATAAGTAATTGGAATATTTTCCAATTATAACTAGCATATATTTTCTAAAGTTTAGAAAATAAAGGAAGGCGATATTCGGAAATGTTTTCCAAATAACGTAAAAGGCCAATATGGTTATTGAAAATATTTGGTTAACAAATATAGATAAAGAAATAGAGAAGAGATTTAATTAATGGAATATTAATTAAGGGCTTAGTGATTGTTTGATAATTGGATGAACACTTGTTTTCTTCGATAGTTAAATCATCGACTATCGAAACACTTGTTTTTATTCGATAGTTAAATCACAGACTATCGGAGTTTTGACCATCGTTGTCAATATGGAGAGACCGGTTGGATTATTATCCGAAGAACCACTCCGTATTGGCAGTAGCGTTGCGAATCAGATTATATAAAGATAATCGAAGACGGAGTAGAGTGCAAGGACTTTTCTATTAATAGAAATAGTGCCTTCGGATTCATCCTGTTCCTGGGTGACTTGTATGGATGAATGTCTGACAGAGTATTTCCAGAAAGGTCACGTACATTGATTTCTTCTACTGTACCAAGAGTGGAAGCGGAGGAGGAAACTTCTTTTAGCTGACACGTAATGTACTGTTGTAGACGTCAATTAGTGATTTTCGATGGATCTGAAAATGTGGCATTCGAAGTGAACCTGATGCGATGATGAAGCGTAACCTCAAGCCTCATCAACCGGTAAATGACAGAAATCGGGCAGGCAGCATGGCTATGTAGGTCGCACCTATTAGGCTGTATAATCACCTGATCTAGAGTTTCATTTACTTCTAAAAATCTATTGTCGATGATGTCCCATTCGGGAAACGGTTGCTGATCCCAACCGTTGGTGATATACATTCGATACACTCAAGCCAATTGAGTGGTCGGTCATGTGTGGCTGAGTTGCAAGATGTTCTTGTTGAACTCGGTGTATTCTCCTCTAGAGATATACCAGCGGAAGGTGGTCCCATACCTTGTCATAGTTGGAAATCCATTACCCAATACGTGCTTGCGGTTTTGATTGTATATTATATATGTGGAACGTGAGATGCAAACATTCCACTAGATTGTTATTTACTTGATTTAGACAATATTATAATATCAAAAGAGTTTTGATATAAAGATTATCGTTCCTTTCAAAGGGATTTTGAAAGATAAGTCAAGTGTTTGGATTCTCATAAGGGAAAAACCCGTTCCGTATTATATGGCGTGGTCTTATGAGATATCATTTAGTTTTCTGAAACAATTTTAAACTGTTTACTCATACCAGTCCCATGACTGACCCGGAGTTTATTTGTTTTGTTCTACATAAACTCTTGGGTGCCTAAATTTGTACAGGCAGTTAAGTTGTTCAGGATTTTTCAGATATATCTAAAGGAGCTTGGAGCAGGAGGCATCAACGTTATCTAGTTATAGTGTTGTTTCGTTGTGTTGTAAGTGTTGTACTCTGATAAGTGTATGTTATACAGTTAAGATTTTGTATTTCAAAAGCTATGATATATTATATTTTGTTCCGCTGCGATGTAAGATTCTGTGTTGTTGTTTCTGTTCTTCTTCTATCTTTTTCTTCTAAAAAAAATGTTTCGTATTTTCGTGATATTTGGGTTGGACGTATGATGTATATAGTCAACTCCGATGTTGCGGAAATTTGGGTCATTACACAGGTCGACCCCCAGGTCGACCTGTAGGGGGGAAGTCGACACTAGGGTCGACCACCTGGTTGACCTGGGTCCTGGGCGGGAATTTTCCCGTCCAGCCCGCTTCTGATTTCTGATTTGAATTTGAATTCGTTTTCGAGTTGTTTGAATTTATTTGAATTTTCTGGAAACTTCTGACAGCCATAACTTCTTCATACGAAGTCCAATTTACGCAAACTCGGACTCTATCTCAACCAGAATTCCGAGACGAACACAATGGCGTAACCCGTTTCCCTTAATTCTCACATATTAAATTAAGTATTCTAGGATTCGTTATTATAACGTTAATAGAAAGTACGGGGTGTTACATTCTCCCCTCCTTTTTGGATTTCGTCCCCGAAATCTTCAAGTCGAGAAGAACTTTATCCTACCATCAAATCACCCATGTACTCAACCATCAAACACAAGCATCCACTGTCCTCAAAATATTTCTAATGCTTCATGATCATATGCATTGTGTGTATGTACATGTCCTTATCTAATGCAAAATCAGGCGGTCTACTGATTCAGTTGACCTACTTAATGCAAATTATGTTAGTGCCATGAGTCCATTATGAATGCAATTTTTCCTACTCAACATTTCTTACATGAGTGCACAACCATTCATACAAATGCAACATCCATATGATAACATATCAAATTTTTATCCATAAATCAATACATATATGCATAATATGGAAGTGACTGAGCCGATCTAATACCTAATGTGTGTGTATATGTATCCACTAGCAACCACTTGCAACCATCAATCATAACATGTTTCAATTACATGTTTACATTCAAATGGGTTCCTACCTAAGGATAAAGGATAGGATCGAGGAGATATACCTAAAAAGATAGATACGAGCATAAACTTGAGGAAAAAAAGATTAAAGACGTACCCTAAAAAAGAAAAGGGTAGGTTGCGTGTATTCTGTCCTCAGTTTCCCAAGTCGCGTCTTCCTCGGTGTCGCTCCATTGAACTTTGACGAGCTTAACTTCACGGCTGCGTAGCTTTTTGACCTATGTTGCCAAGATACGGGTTGGAACTCTCCTCACAGTTGCTTCTCGTTCAACTTCAACTTCCTCTAGCATACTTGGTTCTACCACTTCTGCAGACTCGTGTAAGAACTTCCGCAGGTGAGAGACATGAAAGACATTATGAACCCCGACCAATCTTTCGGGCAGCCGTACCCTATAAGACATCTTCCCAATCTTCTCGATGATAGGGAACGGCCCTACAAATCTTGGTGCTAACTTTCCTGCGGATCCAAAGCGAAAGACGTTCCTCAAAGGAGATACTTTAAGGAACACCTTGTCTCCAACTTCGAACTCAAGGTCAGTTCTTCTTTTGTCTGCGTAGGACTTCTGTCTATCTTGGGTAGTCTTCATTCTTCTTCGTATCAAGTCTACTTTCTCTGATGTCTCCCTGTTCATGTCTGGTCCAAGTATGAGCTTGTCTGTGGACTCCCACCAGCAAGTTGGTGATCTGCACGGTCTTCCATATAAAGCTTCAAAAGGTTCCATGCCATGGTGCCTTGGTAGCTATTGTTGTAAGCGAATTCCACTAAAGGTAGATGATCCTCCCATGTTCCTCCGAAGTCAATAATGCATAACCTCAAGAGGTCTTCTAATACTCTGTTGACTCTTTCCGTTTGGCCATCGATTTGAGGGTGATAGGCCGTACTTAAGCATAACTGTGTGCCTACAGCCTCTTGTAAACTCTTCCAAAACTCGCTCGTGAAGATAGGGTCTCGATCACTCACTATGCTGGAGGGTATCCCATGGAGTCGAACTATCTCCTTAAGATATATGCATGCTAGAGATGAGGCAGTCCTTCTACTCTTGATGGGTATAAAGTGGGCGCTTTTTGTGAGCTTGTCCACTATTACCCAAATGCTGGTATTGCCCCTTCTTGACCTAGGCAGCCCATCTATAAAGTCCATCGAGATGCTATCCCATTTCCACTGTGGGACCTCTAGAGGATGGAGCAGACCACCAGGCTTCTTTTGCTCCGCCTTGACTTGTTGGCATATTAAACACTTAGAAACAAATTCAGCTACGTCTCGCTTCATGCCATTCCAAAAGAAAACTTTTTTGATGTCTTTATACATTTTGTCTCCGCTTGGGTGTATGGTCAGTTTGGAATGGTGTGCCTCTTCTAGAACCGCCTTTACCAAGCCCCTTGCTTATGGGACACATAGTCTTCCATCTCGTCTCAACCAGCCCTTGGCATCCATGGAGTATTTATTGAGGTGATTGGAAGTCTCACCCCTAATTAACTTGTCCAGCACATCGGCTAGCTGAGGTTCTTCTCTTTGCGCGGCTCCGATTGAGTCTAATAGAGTTGGCCGCACTTCTAACGTTGCTAGCAAGCCAGGTACAAAGTCAGTGGAGGGTCTGAAGTTAAAGCTTGCTAGGAACTCCAAACTTTTCCTTCCACAAAGAGAGGGCTTAAGGTCAGTTTCTTTCTACTCAAGGCGTCTGCTACTGCATTTCCCTTGCCAGGAGTGTAGGAAATCTTAAAATCATACGAGGCAAGAAACTCCATCCATCTTTGTTGCCTCAAGTTGAAATCTTTCTGCGAGAATAGGTATTTCAACGATTTATGGATAGTATACAATTCAAATTTCTCATCTAAGAGATAATGGCGCCAAGACTTAAGTGCAAAAACGATGGCAACCAACTCTAGGTCGCGGGTTGGGTAGTTTTTCTCACGTACTTTCAACTGTCTTCCACCATAAGCCACTACCTTCCCTTCTTGCATCAGAACAGCGCCTAGCCCCGTTCCGCATGCATCTATGTATATTGTAATCGTCTTGCTTCCATCAGGCAATGTCAGAACTGGGGCTGTTGTTAGAACCCTTTTCAAACGTTGGAAAGCAATATCGCAATCCAAATCCCAATTGAAAGCTAGGTTCTTCTTTGTAAATCTTGTTAGTGGAGCTGAGATTTTTGCAAAATCTTTGATGAACTTTCGATAAAAGCCTGCTAGCCCGAGAAAGCTTCGGACTTCGGTTGCATTTCGAGGAACCTTCCAATCTTGCACAGCAACCACTTTCGCGGGGTCCACAGCTATCCCCTCTTTGGACACCACATGTCCAAGGAACCTGACTTCTTCTCTCCAGAAATGGCATTTGGAGAATTTAGCTTTCAACTGATGTGCACGGAGAGTATCCATGACTTCCTTTAGATGCTGAGCATGCTCTTCCTCATTCTTTGAGAAGATCAAAATACCGTCTATAAAGACCACCACAAACTTATTGAGGAACTCTCGGAACACCCTGCTCATTAAATCAACGAAGTAAGCGGGTGCGTTTGTCAAGCCGAAGGGCATCACAAGCCACTCAAAGAAACCATCGAGAGTTCTGAACGCGGTCTTATCAATGTTGTCTTCAGCCACTCTTAGCTGATGAAACCCGGTAGCTAAATCTAATTGGGAGAAAACCGACGCACCTACAAGCTGATCGAACAAATCATCTATTCTTCGGAGTGGGTGTCTATTCTTCTTGGTCAGCTTGTTTATCTCCCTATAATCAATGCACAGGCAAAGCGAACCATCAGCTTTGGTCGCGAACACTACCGGAGCACCCCATTCAGAAATACTCCATCTTATGAACCCCTTTTCAAGCAGCTCTTTGATTTGCTTTCTGAGCTCCTTTCTCTCCCTTGGGGCCATGTGCCTAACGGGTAAAGCAACGGGCTTTGCATTATCAACGAGGTATATGCGGAAGTCTATCTCCCACTTCGGAGGTAAGCCCTTTACCTCTTCAAACACATCCGAGTATTCACGGACTACCCTTACAGACTGCAAGTTCTCAACAGACGCATCAAGAGATTCTAGATAACTAAGCATGACGAAGTTCATGGGATTACAAGAAATTTCGAGAGTGTTACCGAGGTGAGTCAAGAGTCTAACCACTCTCTTTTCACAATCGAGGACGGCACCATTACAGGATAGCCAGTCCATGCCTAGAATCAACCCATAGCCCGTGAAGCTCAAAACAAAGGCATTACATCTAAACCCAACGCTTAGTATAGATATTTTCAAATCCAAACAAACCATTGACAAATAGGCTGAGCCCCCAATTGGATTTGAAACAACCAAGGGATCCTCTACTATACCAGTGTCTAGGTGCAGAGATTCCACTAAAGCAGTAGATATAAAAGAGTGCGATGCGCCAGAATCAAATAGTGTACGAACATGATGATAAAAATGATAGACTAAACTTTCGATAGAAATATTTCTACCTCGTTCTTGCGGAGGTGCCGTGAGAGCGTGAACTTGTCCTCCGGAAGAAGGTCCAGCTCCCTGCCCTTGCTTCTTTGGGCAGGCCCTAGCCATGTGTCCTGTCTCACCACAGTGGAAACAACCACCCATCTTCCTTTTCTTCTTCTTGCAGTCTTTGATCAGATGCCCGGGAATGCCACAGAAATTACATTTTCTCTTTTCATGGGGTTCGTTGTTCTTCCCGCCTTTCTTTGAATTAGCCTTCTTGTTCTGCGACCCTTTCCCCTTCTTATCTTGAGGCACTTCCGCTTTTGCCTCATTCTTGCCCTTGTCTTCCTCATGTAAGAGTGCCATGTCTACTAACCTCTCGTAAGTAGCCCCCATAGGTATATGGGTCATAGACAAGCTGTGAAGTGGCTCATTCAATCCCTTGACAAAACGGAGAGCCTTCTTATGAGGAGTATTCACTAAGTCCAGTCCAAATCGGGCTAGCTGATTGAATTGATTGACGTATTCCTTGACCGTCAAACTTCCTTGCTTAAGAGATAAGAACTTTTCCAGCTGTAAACTTCGTTCAGCTTGTGAGAGGAATTTCATCTCAAACCTTATTTTGAAATCCATCCACGTGTGAACTGGTCTTTCAGCGTTAGTGACTTCCCACCAATAGGAAGCTTCGTCTTTGAGCAACCATACAGCTAACTGTATCTTCTGCCAATCGTCCACCTCGAAGATAACGAACAGATCCTCAGTTTCTTTGATCCAGTTCCTTGCTTCTACGAATGATTTAGTTCCCTTGAAATTCTTTCCACCCATGGCCCTAAAGTCTCTACAAATCTTTGAGAAAGCATTTTCACGAGGAGGAGGAGGGGGAGGAGGAACTACTGCAGCTGGAGGAGGAATATCTGCTGGGCCTGCGTCATTGACCCTAGCCTCTAAGTACCTCCTGAACCAACCAAGTATCGGTACACCCTATGGAAGGTTAAGATTTCCAGACATGCTAAAATGAAAAAGAAAAGATTCAAAACGAAGAATATAAAGATAGTGCATATGGCTTTGGGGATTATGCCTTTTTAAATTTAAAACAACACTTTTCCTTGTAAAATGCTTCTTTATATTTCTTTTTGAAAAATAGTTTTCAAAAATTATTATCTGATCTGGTAAACCTTTGCTCTGATACCAAGTGAAAAACCCCACCTCCGTTAAGGTCACTCACAAAGGGAATGCCTTAACTTTGGTGGAGGGTTATAGGTACAAGACATAGAAAAATTTACAAGACAGATAAATTTAAGCAGCGAAATTCAAACATTTATTGCATACGTAGTTCAATATAAAAGCATTACATCAAATTGTCTCAAAATAACTTCCAAAACATTACAACATAATCTATGTCTTGATTATTCAATAAAGAAGCATAAACCAAAAGTAAAAGTGCATAAATCCCCAATGATAATGTCCAAGAGCCATAGCCAAGGTGAGAGAGAGTCCAAATCATACATCTACTTTCTTGAAGCTTGCAAAGAGTCTAATTAAGCTGCAGTATTCCCCCCTGTGGATCTGGGGGGGGGGGGGGAACGGAAGAAAAGTGGATGAAAGAAAACGGGTCAAACAATAAGTCCGGTAAGTTCGGTGATTACTAGTATTTAACAAGAAAAGGGATCATGACAGTAATAACAGAACATAGGACAATATCCTAATATAAGATAAGAGGAACATGTGATCGCACCCATTACTATAGTCTCTGCACCTATTTAACCATTGGTTCAACCAGCCCCACGTGTTTATAACAAACAATCCCCTTAATGATCGGCTCCTACTCGCATGCATTCATATCCTGTGTCATTCGGCCCCGCTTGACTGTAGCCACCTGTGCTGGTCCCACCATGGGGTGTATCTGTCCCTCTGGTGGCAAACCAACACGATTCAAGATGTACAGTGTAAACTACTAATGCCCAGTTCCTGATTTTTCCACTCCAGAGTACGTGCACGCCCATACTCCGTCGGAACCTACACTGGCCCACCAACCGCCGACGTTTTGACTGCTTATAATTCAGCCCAGTAATCGTGCCCCACCCTGCCTAGTTTCAGGGTACCATGATACATCTCTGTGGGTTACTGCTGAAATGGGTCCCCGTTACTAGGGTTTTCTAATCAACATGTTTATTTGGTTAAGTGTCCAAGTTTACCTAACCCCGTCCATTCGTTTAGTTAACATGTTGAAATGGTTAAGTGTTTTACTAATTTACTTAACCCTACCAATCCTGACTTAGCTTTAATTTATTAAAGCACCAACCACTCACATTAGACATGTTTTGTTGTGGTCACTGGATGTGCCTGTCGGTTCCGGACAGATTTACACCACAACTCAGTCTAACCTCAGGTTCTTTTTGGGCTTGATGCACTAACCACCCACATTAGACAGGTCTTGTTGTGGTCACTGGATATGCCGGTCGGTTCCGGGAAGATTTACACCACAACTCAGTCTAACCTCGGGTTAGGCATATTCGTCTTTTCTAAATTCATATTTTTATATATATCTCAAATTTCTTTATGTGGATTAAATTTAATTTAATCATGCCATAATTATCCTTTGATTATGCTCAACATAAATGGTATATCAAATATACCATTTAATGAAAAAATCTATGTCATGAATTTTCATATTTCCCATCGCTACCCCCGTGGAACGTACGCATGAATCACATTAAATGTTGGGCTAGTAAATTAGCCCAACCTATAAACAAGAATAGGGGTAATAAACAAGGGACATGAAATAAACATAAAATAGCATGCATTTCAACTTGTCATGTGTAACTTGGCATAGAGATATCATTAATTTTAATTAAATGGGTAAAGGTGAACTTGTGACTAAGTTGGGTCTAATGGTCATGTAAACTTGACAAAGATCTAGCATGGAAGTTTAACAAATAATCATAGTTTCAACCCACAACTTAGCATATTAACTTATGTATGTCAAAACATAAGAAAGCTACTATAATCATTTTTAAATTGCAACTTAGCATGATAACTTATGTGTGTTAAACATAAGAGGGCTGTTATAAACATATTCGAATCACAATTTAACATAATACTTATGTGTTAAAACATAAGAGGACAACAATTCCAAATTTTACAATATAATTAGATTCAACATAACATGTATATACATGAGTGTTGATCTAACATATAAGCATGTGTTTTAGATCATAAACTTGCAAATAACCACCAATTTAAAACATGACATGTTTTACCATTTAATTGGCAAAGTATATCCATTACCCAATCATAATAGATTCCAATAACAAACAATTAGGGCTGTAAACGGATGCAGTCGGATATGGATAGTGCCGTATCTGAATCCGTATTCAAAAATGAAAATCTGTATCCGAATCCGTATCCGATATCCGCGGATACCAGTTAAAAATATCTGTATCCGTATCCGCGGATATTTTCGGATATCCGTATCCACCTTAGCGAATACGGATATCCGAAAATATCTATATCCGAAACTTAAAACTGTACATTGGATGTGGTTATCCGAAAATATCCGAAAAATATCCAAAAATATCCGAAAAGATATCCGAAAATAAAACAATAAAAGTTTACAAATACATCACTCACATACAAATTTGGCTTATAAAATATTTTTTTTGAAAATGTGAATACATCTAATTAAAAATTACAAGTAGGACATCAATCAAATAAATTTCTTACAACAAATATTTTAACAGATAAAGTGTTCAAAATATGAAATACACAACCCTAAGACTAAAATAAAACAAAACATAAATCATAGAAGCAATACACAATTATGTTTTAATAATAACCATACCACAAAATAAAATGAGTACATGATTTAAAATGTTGCATAATACAAAATACAATATTCCTTTATAATTAAATAGTTGAGTTTAGGTCAGCTATTTTAAGGAAATTTATATATTAATTTAATCTTAAATATAAATTAAAAATTATATAATATATATACATACATACACGTATCAGAAAATTGGACAGATATTTTTCAGATACGGATACCACTATAACCATATCCGTATCCGAAATGATTCTCGGATATCGAATATCCGTATCCACATCTCGGATAACGGATGTATTTCGTATTTTCGGATACAGATGCGGACGGATATCGGATTTTTCGGGTACCCATTGACATCCCTACATACAATATGTTCATCACCACAAGCATATAGACATGATTAATATACAGTATGTTCATCGCCACAAGCATATAGACATGATTAATTACAACGATACTTTAAGATAAACGAGAATCAAATCTTATACATAAGAATCATTCTATGTCCAAATTACAACATGTCATGATTCAATTGAAAGAATGTTTAAATCTGCGTAATAACCAACTTACAAACTAAAAAGGAATTCTTGCGTTCTGAAATATGAATTCTGAAATTGGTAAGCTTGCCTTTAATGTAGATCGTTGAATTTGATAATATTTTAATTTGATTTTTGATTCAAGTTCTTATCTTGTCTTTGAATTGGTGACGGCTACCCCAAGTTCTCAATTGACTGCATGATAGTTCTAGGATTATTTTTGTGTGATTTTTAGGTTTGAGTATTGGGTTGTTTATATAGAATTTTAATTCAATTTGAGCCGTCAGATGATCCTAGGGTTAACCACAGCCATCCAGTGAAGATAGGGTGACACCTCAGCCCTAGTGACTCAGCACTGAATCACAAAATTGTCACCATTCAGATCTTCCCGGGAGGGGGGGGGCCAGGTCGACCCCCAGGTTGACCTGTATGGGGGAGGTCAACACTAGGGTTGACCCCCTAGTCGACCTGGGTCCTGGGCGGGAATTTTCCCGCCCAACCCGCTTCTTATTTCTGATTTGAATTTGAATTCGTTTTCGAGCTATTTGAATTTATTTGAATTTTCTGGAAACTTCTGACAGCCATAACTTCTTCATACGAAGTCCAATTTACGCAAACTCGGACTCTATCTCAACCAGAATTACGAGATGAACACAATGGCGTAACCCGTTTCCCTCAATTCTCAAATTTTAAATTAATTATTCTAGGATACGTTATTATAACGTTAATAGAAAGTATGTGGTGTTACATTTAGGCTCTTTACATTCTCACACCTTTCGTCCCAAACGAAAGCTTGATTCTTCTTGGTCAACCGAGTTAACGGTGCTGCTATCCTGGAGAAGTCTTGGATAAACTTACGATAGTATCCAGCTAACCCCAAGAAACTTCTCACGTTCGTTGCATTCTTGGGCGTAGACCAATCTTGTAATGTAGCCACGTTTGCAGGTTCCACGGCAATACCATTCTCTGAAACAACATGGCCCAAGAATCTCACTTCCCTAATTCAGAAGTGACACTTAGAAAATTTTGTTTTCAATTGGTGTTTCCTCAACACCTCCATCACTGTCCTTAGATGTTCTTGTGTTATTCCTCTGTCCTTGAGTAAACCAAGATATCGTCCATGAACATAAGAACAAACTTATTTAATTGATCTCTGAAAACTCTATTCATAAGATCCACAAAATATGCAGGTGCATTAGTCAACCCAAATGGCATGACCAACCACTCATAGAATCCAGACGGCGTCCGAAATGCCGTTTTATGTATACTCTCAACTGCTACTCGAAGCTGATGAAAACCTATCGCGAGATCCAACTGGGAAAACACTCTTGCTCCATTCAGTTGATTAAACAAATCATCTATCCGTGGAAGAGGATACTTATTCTTCTTAGTCATCTTGTTCAGCTCACGGTAGTCTACACAAAAGCGAAGCGAGCCATCAGCCTTGGTAGAAAATACAACTTGTGCTCCCCATTTGGAAACACTCCTTCGGATAAATCCCCTCTTCAAAAGATCGCTCACTTGCACCTCTAGCTCTCGCTGCTCCCTTGGCACCATTCGACGAAGAGGCATCACTATAGGTCTAGCATCTTTCACTAAATCAATTTGAAACTCAATCTCTCGGTGTGGTGGAAGTCCGGTCACTTCCTCGAAGATGTCCGGATACTCTCCAGCAATAGGCACATCTGATAACTCATTCCGCGGGATGTCGAGGGAACGTAGAAAACTAGCCTTCACCTCATCACTAGGTAGGCAACCCAATACCACCCTCCGCCCATCATCCGACCTAATGGTCACCGAAGACCCCTCACAATCTACAACAACCACATACCTTTGAAGCCAATCAACTCCCAAAATAATGCCAAACCGAGCAAAGCCAAAAACAAAGCAATCACAAGCAAACATACATCCATGACTCGATAAGACCAAATTTCGAAAAATCATACTAAGGTTAGTCACACCACCGATTGGGTTCGTCATAATTAAAGGTCTATCGACAATCTCGGGTTCCAATTCCAACCTGTCTACCAGGTTACTAGATACAAAGAAATGAGAAGCCCCGGTATCAAACAACACTCGAACAAAAACTTCATAAATAGTAATCATACCTTGAATAACGACACCTTTTCCCTTCTATGCCGTAGTTGGGGCATTCGACGAAGAAGGAACAACATTGATAGCATATGCTTTCACAATATGCTTCTCCTTAGCGGGTTGTGGACATTCATTCTTAAAATGTCCCATTTGGCCACAGTTGAAGCACTTCTTTTCCCCTAGTTTTGCTCGACAATTGCTGGCATAATGGCCCTTCTTTCCACAGCTAAAGCACTCGATATCTTTCTTATTCTTCTTTTTCTAACCATCCTTCGTCTGGTTCTGCTTCCTCTTATTCTGGAAATTAATCTTGGCTCCACCGCTTGCCTGCGGCTTTGACTCCTCTGCAGATGTAACAACAACCTCGGTTTTTGACTTAGGGTAAAGGCTCTCAGACCTCAGTGCCTTTCCCACTATAGATTCAAATGTCTTGTCGATATGGTTTATGAGTCTTTCCCCCAAGTACCTATCTAGGCCAGTTATGAACTTCTCGTTCTTCTTCTCAAGAGTATCGATAAGGGATGGTCCATATTTCGATAAAGTGTCGAATTCAGCAATGTACTCCGAGACTGCCCTACCATTCTGCTTAAGCTCTAAAAAATTTCTGAACAATTCGGATTTCTGAGCAGCTAGGATAAACTTGTCACAGAAGCGAGTCTTAAACTGATTCCAGGTAACATGATCCTCAGGAGTAGCTGCCTTGATAGCATTCCACCAATTCATTGCCTGTCCTTGTAGCTGACGGGATGCTAGCTTTCTCTTCATTGCATCCTCAATTCCCAAATCCTCGAAGATGCGCTCACAACTATCTAGCCAATCTTGACCTTCCGTAGCCGATTCCGTTCCGTGGAACGACTTCCCACCAAGACTAGTGTAATCCTTGCAAAAGCTTGGTGAAATCGGCCCTAGGCGCCGGCACCGCTGCACCACCACTGTTAGCAGCATTAGGAACTGCTCCCTGAGCATCCCTAAACATCTCTCGCATGAAGGCAGTAAACATCGTCCTCATAACAGGGACATTCCCATTGTTGGCCCATGAACCCGTACTCGTATATCGGCACATCGTTCAATCTGTAACGAGAAAAACGATTAACCATCTCCTTAGTGGTGTCCATGTAGTGCAACTTCATCCATAGATCTACTAATAGTATATATATAGTTTTTGAAAACCAAAATATCACAAATACGCGCTCTCATATACGTATACAATCTCTCCCTGATGTCTTCACTTAGGTTAACTACGTGTAACCCCCACGTCCATTGATGTCACTCACAGAGGGAATGCATTAACTTCTATGGAGCGTTATTAGTGTATAGAAAAGAATATAACAGGACAGATACAAATATTCGTACTTGGAAAATTTAAAACAACTTTTATTGCAGCGGAGAAAAGGTTTGATTACAACAACTTCATAACCAAGTACACTTAATTTCCAACTTGACAAATTGTTTTTAGAGTACATAAAGTAAAAAAGCATAACCCCAAATACAAGTATCCATAAAAGAGATGAGATGAACTTTACTTTCAACAATCCAAGAACTTCCAAAAGAGAGAGAAAGAGATCCAGATCAAGCTCCGCTAGTACCAGTCCCACCCTGAGAACCTTGGGGGGGGGGGGAGGGGAGGAAGAAAAGAGGCGAAAACAAAGGGGGTCAGACATGAAGTCTGGCTAGTACCATAACTTTAACAATACAATTATTAAAGTAATTAGGATAAGGCATAAACTGGTAAAACAAGGAATGATTGTGAAGCAAGTGGGCAAGACAAAGCAAACAGAGAAATATTTTGGCGTTAATTGCGCTCCTAATCACTATAGGATAATTACTATACTGCACCAATGCTAATTACACCGCACCATTACTAGTCACCCTAAAAGTTGATCCCGCCCACTGAACAAAATAATAATAATAATAATAATAATAATGGTAGTTTCGTGTACCCCTAGCTGTCTTCATAGGTGCCTCCTGCTCCTATCTCCAATAGTTTTACCCACTACCCTCCCCATTCTAATTACAATGTTTATTCATAATATGGTAGTTATACTCCTAGCTGTCTTCATAGGTCCCGTCTGCTCCTATCTCCGCTAGTCGTACCCACTACCTTCCCCATTCGATCGGCTCCCTAACTCGTAGATACCCATGCTGGTCCCACAGTGGGGTGTATCACTCCCCAAAGTGGCAACCCGATACCACTAAAGATGCACGACTTATATCTACACGATGCAACAACGTCTTACCTACCAGCCTGGGCCCATGCACGCATATGACCCCATTGGACTTGCGTTGCCACCGCTAACCCGTTTTGACCTCTTACAATCAAACTCAGTAAGCGTGTCACGTCCTCGAATTGGGTCGAGCTCGCAAAGATACTTAATGGGTTACTGGTTTGAAAAGGGTCCCCACACAAGCTTTTCACCTATGCTTGGTCCCCACTAGAATTTCCCACTTAACCCCTTCTTATTCATGTCTTCTTACATGTTTTCAACTTGGTTAAGTGTTTATAATTATATCCCACACGTCACCCATGTTATTCACTAAACAAATCAACATGTGTTATTGGTTAAGCTTGTCTTAACCCTATCCGCTTATTAGATCAATATATTATTGGTTAAGCTGGTCTTAACCCCATCCACTTATATCTTATTACTTAAGTTGATCTTAACCCTATCCGCTTATCAAGTCAATATACATTATTGGTTAAGTTTGTCTTAACCCTATCAGATCAATACATATTATTGGTTAAGTTTGTCTTAACCCTATCCGCTTATTAGATCAATATATTATATGTTAAGCTGGTCTTAACCCCATCCACTTATCAAATTGATATATATATATATATATATATATATATTATTGGTTAAGCTGGTCTTAACCCTACCCACTTACCATGTTTTTTATGATTAAGTACATCTTAGTTCACAGATACATTGGTTAAGAGAATAACTCCCTGAGTACCAACCCCGAAGACCGAAATCAACATCAGATTGTTACTCAGAGAATCACTCACTCAACCAAACTTCTGTTTGTCATTCATATTCATCTTTACTCAGCATTAATTAATTATTAATGCATAGACCTCTCACATTAAGTCGATTGCTTGTGGCCGCTGGATATGCCGGGCGGTTCCGGGCAGACTTCCACCACAAGCAAGACTTAACCTCGTGTCTAAGCATCTTTTATTTTATGCCTTTGACCTCTCACATTAGACTGCCGTTTGTGGTTGCTGGATTTGCCGGGTGAGTGTGGGCAGTCTTACACCACAAACGAGTCTAATCTCATGTCTTAGGCCTTTATTACTTATTTAATTTGTGCCTTTGACCTCTCGCATTAGACTACCGTTTGTGGTTGCTGGATTTGCCGGGCGGGTCCGGGCAGTCTTACACCACAAATGAGTCTAACCTCGTGTCTTAGGCATTTATTATTACACATTATTATTCAACCCCAGTTTGAATTAATATCTCTATTTCAAATTGCCAATAACTTCCAATTTTAATCCATGTCCATAATTGTCACTTAAATTATGTCCATAATTACTATGCATATAAATTAGTCCAATTAATGTCTCAAATTAATTATATGTCATTTTATGCCAATTCACAATTATGTCTATTTAATATTTTTCCCATTATCCCCACGTCATTCGTACGTTGAACGTGAAATATGTTAGACTCACAAATAGTCTAACTCATAAAAAGGAAAGAAACAGCACAACTTGCATAACACACAAAATAGATCTAACCAGCATAACATGGTTCAAAACTGGCATGATTATGATTCATATTAACATAAATTTGCATAATCAACACTTGCATAGGCAATAGTCACAAAACATAAATTTGTATAAACTATGTACTGTCATGGATCTAAATGTATAGATCGAAACATGTAATTATGAACTTGCATATGTGGATATGGTTTTCCTATGACTTTCATATGAATTTCATACAAAATTACATTCAAACTAGAATATGATTCACATACAAAACTAGCATAGGAAACATAAATTTGCATAAGTATGTCACTGCCTTGGATCTAAATATAGATCTAATATCAAAATGTGAACTTGCATATGGATCTAAACATAGATCTAAACATAAAAATGTGAACTTGCATACGGATCTAACACATAAATTAATGTCACACTTTTCTCTTATAAACTAGCATATGTATATACTTGATTCACATATGTTTTACATCCCAACTTGCATAAGATTCACATATTTTCAACATCCTAAACTTGCATACATATAAGATTCACATAACATAAACTTGCATATGATTCACAAATTAACATATGTAAACTTGCATAAAATGAATCAAGTTAAACATGTATAATTGTACATATAAATAGATCTACCAATCATACAACAACAAAACTTTCATATGTTCACAAACAGACAATAACATCACATGTTTCAACAGACATGTTCTCATAATCCAATTACAACCCATCATAATTAATTTATTAATTATATTGTGAAAGTAATAGCACTCACAATCAAAAGAACAGTCTTGTTTTTCTGGGATCTGTATTCTGAAACTGAATTGCTCGCCTTTGATGTAGACTAATTGTTATTCAAATTTGGATTTAGATTTGATTTTGATTCTTGCTTCTATCTTGTTTTAAAGTTGAAGAAGGAATGGTGGCTAAACTAGAACGATCATGGACGGCATGGTGGCTCCTTGGAATGAATTTGTGTGATTTAGGGTTTGAGGATTATAGTTGCTTTTATAGAAGTTAAATCTTATGTGAGCCGTTAGATCGTTTTAGGAGCAATCAGAGCCATCCAACTAAAGCAAGTGTCACTCAGCCAATCATAGCATGACACATAGGCCCAATCACCTTAGAATTTGTCACAAAGCCAATCAGAGAAGGCGACGTAAAAAAGACAATCACTGACCAACAAAAAATGCGCCACGTGCGCCACATGATGCGTACACGTCATATATATATGTGTGTATATATATATTCTCTCTCTATATATATTTCTTTTTATCTATCCTCCCAATTAACCATTTTCACACTAAACCACTTTTGAACTGCGTTCACACTAAGCCACTTTTTAGCCATTCCCCTAAAAAAAAAATATGGCGCTGGCGGGGATCGAACTTTGTACCTCTTGTATGCAAGTCACGTGTTCTAACCAAATGAGCTACTAAGTCTTTTGCTTACAAAACTTAGAACAATGCTAAACATTATTCTTTTCTCATTCTTCTTTTTCATGTTTTGCTGCAATATTTAATTTAAAGATATCTTCTTCATACGGAGTCCGATTTATGCAAACTCGGACTCTATCTCAAGAAGAGTTCCGAGGTGAACGCAATGGCGCAACCCGTTTCTCTTAATTCCCACATTTAAAAATTAAGTATTCCTTAATTCGTTAATTTTAATATTTAAAATCACGGGGTGTTACATTCTCCCCTCCTTAAAGGATTTCGACCCCGAAATCTCCAAGTTAAGGAGAATGCATATCCTAACATCCAATCATCCATCTACTCAACCATCAAACACAGGCATCCATTGTCCTTTCAAGATTTCTAATACTCTATGAACATATGCAAAAATTGCGTATATATGATCCTTATCTAATGCAAAATCAGGTGGTCTACTGGTTCAGTTGACCTCCTTAATGGAAATCATGATAGGGCCATGCGTCCATTATGTATGCGAAAGAATCCTATCGATACAAATTATTCCTACATATGTGCACAACCATTAATCAAAATGCAACATCCATGTGATAACACAACCATTATACATCCATTAATTTAAATATGCATACACATTTGTATGCAACATGAAGGTGATTGAGCCGATCTAGTGCCTAATGTGTGTGTACATGTATCCACCAGCAACCACTAGCAACCACTTTCATCCATTTGCATCCACCAAACATAACATGTCTCAAACACATGTTTACAACCATAGGGTTCTTCCTAACTAACGGTCGAAGATGTCATCGCAAAATAATACTAAATGATAGGACAAGTATCAACAAAGCGGTAGAAAAAGGAGAAGTTAAAACATGCCCTCAAAAAGGAAAGGGTACAGCGTACGCATCTTGTCTTTCATCTCCCAAGTCGCGTCTCTTTGATCATCTCCCCATTGCACTTTGACCAACTTGACCTCTTTGTTGCGTAGCTCTTATACCTGTGACCCAAGGATGCATGCAGGAGCTCGTCTAATCGTGGCATCTCACTCTACTTCCACTTCTCTAAGCATGTTCGGCTCCACTACTTCCGCGGTACCTTGTAACACATCCGCAAATATGATACGTGAAAACATGTCATGAACATCACTAAGCTAGTTGCCTCTTCTCATGTCCTTCCAAAATTTAGGATACATAACCTCAAAAGATCTTCAAGGATTTTGTTCACCCCTTTCTGTCCGTTCACCCGTCTGTGGATGATAAGTGATACTTGCCGCCTTTTTCATATCACCTTTTTCTCTTGCACCGAAAACTGCTCCAAGCCCTGTCTCGCAAGCATCGGTATACACTGTGAATGGCTTACTTCCATCTGGCAAAACTAAAACTGAGCGGTCGTCAAAACCCTAAAGCATCGTCACAGTCAACATACCAAGCAAAAATCAAGTTCTTCTTTGTTAACCCAGTAAGTGGGGATGATATCTTCGCGAAGTCCTTAATGAGCTTCCTATAATAACTAGCCAGCCCTAAAAAGCTTCTTACTTCTGTTGCGTTCTTAGGAATCTTCCAATCTTGGGTTGCCACCACCTTTAAGGGATCCATAACTATCCCTTCCTTAGAGACCACGTGTCCTAAGAACCTCACTTCTTTTCTCCAAAAATGTCACTTGGAGAACTTAGCTTTAAGTTGATGCGCTCGTAGGGTCTCTAAGTCTTCCCTAAGATGTAGGGCATGCTCTTCTTCACTTTTAGAGAAAATCAGGATATCATCCTCAAAGACTATCACAAAATTGTTTAGAAACTCCCTAAACACCCTACTCATTAAGTCAACAAAGTGTGCGGGTGCATTCGTCAAACCGAAAGGCATGACGAGCCACTCGAAGAAACCGTCAGGAGTTCTAAATGCAGTCTTATCTATGCTATCTTCAGCCACCCTTAGCTGATGAAACCTTGTAGCCAAATCAGTTGCAAAAAAAAGAAGCACCCACCAACTGATCGAATAAATCATCTATCCTCGGCAATGGGTGTCTGTTCTTCTTTGTTAGCTTATTAACTCTCTATAGTCTACGCATAATCTAAGTGAACCATCAGCTTTCGTAGCAAAAACGACTGGAGCGCCCCACTCCGAAATACTCCCTCTTATGAACCCCTTCCCAAGGATATCTTCCACTTGCTTACTGAGTTCTCTTCTCTATCTCGGAGCCATGTGGCGCACTGGTAATGCAACTGGCTTTGCATTATCTACTAGGTATATTCGAAAGTCTATCTCGTGCCTCGGGGGTAAACCTCGAACTTCATCAAAGACGTCACTATATTCACGGGCCATACGAACAGATTCCAAATCATCATTGGATGCGTCAAGGGATTCTAGGTAGCTAAGCATTACCAGACCTCTAGGGTCACAAGAAATATCGAGGGTCTTTCAACAACGAGTCAACAATCTAACTACCCTTCTTTCACAATCTAGGGTGGCACCGTATCTAGCTATCCAATCCATACCTAGAATCAAGCCGTAGCCCATGAAGCCAAGAACGAAGGTGTTGCATTCAAACCCAACGCCTAAGATAGACACTCTCAAATCCCGACAAATCATTGATAGATGAGCCGAACCACCAATAGGATTTGAGACTACTATGGGATCCGTAAATAGACTAGTATTTAGGTGCAGTGTTTCAACTAACGAAGCAGATACAAACGAGTGTGAAGCGTCAGAATTCAAACAAGGTTTGAACAGGATGATCAAAAAGAAAAACCAAATTTCCAACCAAGATATATTTCTACCTCTATCAGGTATGTCAGTCATGAGGGAACGTGTCTGCCCTCCAGAAGATCCTGTGCCTTGTCCTTGCCTTTGCCTTTTGCTTCTTTGGACGATCCTAATAAGATGTCTTGTAATGATAACAACTAGTCTTCTTCTTCTTTCTAACGTCTTTATTTAAGTAGTCAGGTATTTCACAAGAGCATCCCTTCCTTTTCTCTTGGCCCCTTGTTATCCTTATCTCCTTTCTTTGGATCTACTTTATTGTGTGTCCTTTCCATGTCTCTCCTGCACATTCTCTGTTCGTGGCCTCCTACCAAATGAGGCTTCGTTCTTCATTAACCAAGTAGCTAATTGAACCTTCCTCCCATCATCTATCCAAATGGTACCAACAAGTCCTCCACTTCCTTCTTGTTTTGACATACGTCCCAGTCCCATGAAGTGGTTTTCCGCCCATCGTGCGAAAGTTCTTACATATCTTAGAAAAAAGCGTCTATATGCGTGGAGGAAGAAATTCAAAAAGGAAAGAAGAAGAGATTCAAAATGGAGAATCGAAGGAAAGATATATGGCTCTTGGGGGTTATGTTTTTTAAAACAAACAAACTTTTCTCTTAAAAATACTCTCCTCAAAACATATTTTTGGAAGTATTTCTTTACAAAATGCTTTTGAAAAACAGTTTTTTTTCAAAATTCATATATGTTCTGGCAACCTTCAGCTCTGATACCACATGTAACCCCCCACGTCCATTAATGTCACTCACAAAGGGAATGCATTGATTTCCATGGAGAGTTATTAGTGTATAGAACAGAATATAACAAGACAGATACAAATATTGGTACTTGAAAAAATTAAAACAACTTATATAGCAACAGAGAAAAGGTTTGATTACAACAACTTCAAGAACCAATTACACTTAATATCCATCTTGACAAATTGTTTTCAGAGTACATAAAGTAAAAAAGCATAACCGCAAACACAAGTAGCCATAAAAGAGATGAGCTGAACTTTACTTTCAACAATCCAAGCTCTTCCAAAAGAGAGAGAAAGAGATCCAAATCATGCTCCGCTAGTACTAGTCCCACCCTGAGAACCTGGGGGGGGGGGGGGGTGGAAGAAGAAAAGAGGCGAAAACAAAGGGGGCCAGACATGAAGTCTGGCGAGTACCATAACTTTAAAAATACAATTATTAAAGTAATTAGGATAAGGCATAAACTGGTAAAACAAGGAATGACTGTGAAGCAAGTGGGCAAGACAAAGTAAGCAGAGGAATATTTTGGCGTTAATTGCGCTCCTAATCACTATAGGACAATTACTATACTGCACCCATGCTAATTACGCCGCACCATTACTAGTCACCCTAAAAGTTAATCCCGCCCACTGAACAAAATAATAATAATAATAATAATAATAATAATGGTAGTTTCGTGTACCCCTAGCTGTCTTCATAGGTGCCGCCTGCCCCTATCTCCACTAGTTGTAACCACTACCCTCCACATTCTAATTACAATGTTTATTCATAATATGGTAGTTATACTCCTAGCTGTCTTCATAGGTGCTGTCTGCTCCTATCTCCGCTAGTCGTACCCACTACCTTCCCCATTCGATCGGCTCCCTAACTCGTAGATACCCGTGTTGGTCCCACAGTGGGGTGTATCACTCCCCAAAGTGGCAACCCGATACCACTAAAGATGCACGGCTTATATCTACATGATGCAACAACGTCTTACCTACCAGCCTGGGCCCATGCACGCACATGACCCCGTTGGACTTGCGTTGCCGCCGCAAACCCGTTTTGACCTCTTATAATCGAACTTAGTAAGCGTGTCCCGTCCTCGACTTGGGTCGAGCTCGCAAAGATATTTAATGGGTTACTGGTTTGAAAAGGGTCCCCATGCAAGCTTTCCACCTATGCTTGGTCCCCATTAGAATTTCCCACTTAACCCCTTCTTATTCATGTCTTCTTACATGTTTTCAACTTGGTTAAGTGTTTGTAATTATATCCCACATGTCACCCATGTTATTCACTAAACAAATCAACATGTGTTATTGGTTAAGCTTGTCTTAACCCTATCCGATTATTAGATCAATATATTATTGGCTAAGCTGGTCTTAACCCCATCCACTTATACCTTATTGGTTAATTTGGTCTTAACCCTATCCGCTTATCAAGTCAATATACTTTATTGGTTAAGTTTGTCTTAACCCTATCAGATCAATACATATTATTGGTTAAGTTTGTCTTAACCCTATCTGCTTATTAGATTAATATATTATTGGTTAAGCTGGTCTTAACCCCATCCACTTATCAGATTAATATATATATATATATATATTATTGGTTAAGCTGGTCTTAGACCTACCCACTTACCATGTTTTTTATGATTAAGTACATCTTAGTTCACAGATACATTGGTTAAGAGAATAACTCCCTAAGTACCAACACCGAAGACCGAAATCAACATCAGATTGTTAATCAGAGAATCACTCACTCAACCAAACTTCTGTTTGTCATTCATATTCATCTTTGCTCAGCATTAATTAATTATTAATGCACAGACCTCTCATATTAAGTCGATTGCTTGTGGTCGCTGGATATGCAGGGCGGTTCCGGGCAGACTTCCACCACAAGCAAGACTTAACCTCGTGTCTAAGCATCTTTTAATTTATGCCTTTGACCTCTCACATTAGACTACCGTTTGTGGTTGCTGGATTTGCTGGGCGGGTCCGGGAAGTCTTACACCACAAACGAGTCTAACCTCGTGTCTTAGGCCTTTATTACTTATTTAATTTGTGCCTTTGACCTCTCACATTAGACTACCATTTGTGGTTGCTGAATTTGCCAGGCGGGTCCGGGCAGTCTTACACCACAAACTAGTCTAACCTCGTGTCTTAGGCATTTATTATTACACATTATTATTCAACCTCAATTTGAATTAATATCCCTATTTCAAATTGCCCATAACTTCCAATTTTAATCCATGTCCATAATTGTCACTTAAATTATGTCCATAATTACTATGCATATAAATTAGGCCAATTAATGTCTCAAATTAATTATATGCCTTTATGCCATTTTATGCCAATTCACAATTATGCCTATTTAATATTTTTCCCATTATCCCCACGTCGTTCATACGTTGAACGTGAAATATGTTAGACTCGCAAATAGTCTAACTCATAAAAAGGAAAGAAACATCACAACTTGCATAACACACAAAATAGATCTAACTAGCATAACATGGATCAAAACTGGTATGACTATGATTCATATTAACACAAATTTGCATAATCAACACTTGCATAGGCAATAGTCATAAAACATAAATGTTTATAAACTATGTACTGTCATGGATCTAAATGTACAGATCTAAACATGTAATTATGAACTTGCATATATGGATACGGTTTTCCTATGACTTTCATATGAATTTCATATAAACTTACATGCAAACTAGCATATGATTCACATAAAAACTAGCATAGGAAACATAAATTCGCATAAGTATGTTACTGCCTTGGATCTAAATATAAATCTAATATCAAAATGTGAACTTGCATATGGATCTAAACATAGATCTAAACATAAAAATGTGAACTTGCATACGGATCTAAACACATAAATTAATGTCACACTTTTCTCTTATAAACTAGCATATGTATATACTTGATTCACATATGTTTTATATCCCAACTTGCATAAGATTCACATATTTTCAACATCCTAAACTTGCATACAAATGTTTTAACATCGCAAACTTGCATAAGATTCGCATATGATTTAACACATAAATTTGCATAAGATTCACATAACATAAACTTGCATATGATTCACAAATTAACATATATAAACTTGCATAAAATGAATCAAGTTAAACATGTATAATTGTACATATAAATAGATCTACCAATCATACAACAACAAAACTGTCATATGTTCACAAACAGACAATAACATCACATGTTTCAACAGACATGTTCTCATAATCCAATTAAAACCCATCATAATTAATTTATTAATTATATTGTGAAAGTAATAGCACTCACAATCAGAAGAGCAGTCTTGTTTTTCTGGGATCTGTATTCTGAAACTGAATTGCTCGCCTTTGATGTAGACTAATTGTTATTCTAATTTGGATTTAGATTTGATTTTGATTCTTGCTTCTATCTTGTTTTAAAGTTGAAGAAGGAATGGTGGCTAAACTAGAATGATCATGGACGACATGGTGGCTCCTTGGAATGAATTTGTGTGATTTAGGGTTTGAGGATTATAGTTGCTTTTATAGAAGTTAAATCTTATGTGAGCCGTTAGATCGTTTTAGGAGCAATCAGAGCCATCCAACTAAAGCAAGTGTCACTCAGCCAATCATAGCATGACACATAGGCCCAATCACCTTAGAATTTGTCACAAAGCCAATCAGAGAAGGCGACGTAAAAAAGACAATCCTTGACCAATAAAAAATGCGTCACGTGCGCCACATGATGCGTACACATCATATATATATATATGTATATATATATATATATTTCTATATATATCTTTTACTTTTTATGTATCATCCCAATTAACCATTTTCACATTAAACCACTTTTTGAACTGCCTTTACTCTAAGCCACTTTTTAGCCATTCCCCTAAAACAAAAATATGGCGCTGGCGGGGATCGAACTCTGTACCTCTTGTATGCAAGTCTCATGTTCTAACCAAATGAGCTACTAAGTCTTTTGCTTACAAAACTTAGAACAATGCTAAACATTATTCTTTTCTCATTCTTCTTTTTCATGTTTTGCTGCAATATTTAATTTAAAGATATCTTCTTCATACGGAGTCCGATTTATGCAAACTCGGACTCTATCTCAAGCAGAATTCCGAGGTGAACGCCATGGCACAACCCGTTTCCCTTAATTCCCACATTGAATTTAAGAATTCCTTAATTCGTTAATTTTAATATTTAAAAATCATGGGGTGTTACAATCTCCCCTCCTTAAAGGATTTCGCTCCCGAAATCTCCAAGTTAAGGAGAATGCATATCCTAACATCCAATCATCCATCTACTCAACCGTCAAACACAGGCATCCATTGTCCTTTCAAGATTTCTAATGTTGTATGAACATATGCAAAAAGTGCGTGTATATGTTCCTTATCTAATTCAAAATCAGGTGGTCTACTGATTCAGTTGACCTCCTTTATGCGAAAGAATCCTATCGATACAAATTATTCCTACATGTGTGCATAACCATTCATCAAAATGCAGCATCCATGTGATAACACAACCAGTATACATCCATTAATTTAAATATGCACACACATTTATATGCAACATGAAGGTGATTGAGCCGATCTAGTGTCTAATGTGGGTGTACATGCATCCACGAGCAACCACTTGCATCCATTTGCATCCACCAAACATAACATGTCTCAAACACATGTTTACAACCATAGGGTTCTTCCTAACTAAAGGTCGAAGATGTCATCGCAAAGATAATACTAAATGATAGCACAAGTATCAACAAAGCAATAGAAAAAGGAGAAGTTAAAATACCCTCAAAAAGGAAAGGGTACAGCGTACGCATCTTGTCTTCCATCTCCCAAGTCGCGTCTCTTTGATCATCTCCCCATTACACTTTGACCAACTTGACCTCTTTCTTGCGTAGCTCTTATACCTCCGACCCAAGGATGCATGCAGGAGCTCGTCTAATCGTGGAATCTCCCTCTACTTCCACTTCTTTAAGCTTGTTCGGCTCCACTACTTCCACGGTATCTTGTAACACTTCCGCAAATATAATATGTGAAATCATGTCATGAACATCACTAAGCTAGTTCCCTCTTCTCATGTCCTTCCAAAATCTAGGATACATAACCTCAAAAGATCTTCAAGGATTTTGTTCACCCCTTTCTGTCCGTTCACCCGTCTGTGGGTGATAAGCGATACTCGTACTTGCCACCTTTTGCATATCACCTTTTCCTCTTACACCGAAAACTGCTCTAAGCCTTGTCTCGCAAGCACCGGTATACACTGTGAATGGCTTACTTCCATCTGGCAAAACTAATGTAACGGCTGGAAATTTTCGACTCCTCGAGAGTCGAAAATCCCGAGAACGTTAGTAAAGAAAGTAGAGGGTGAGGAAGAAAAGATAGAACTAATAGAATAGAAGAAGAAGAAGAACTTACATCATCAAAGTAAACACGAATCTCACAGCGGAACGAATAAAATATAAAATAACTTTGAAATACAAATCAGTACTCGTATATACATATCATTTCAAAGTACAACACTTAACAACACAGCGGAATAATAATAGCTATAATCCTGAAGCCTCCTGCTCCAAGCTCTCCAAGTGTATCTGAAAAATCCCGACTACTTGACTGCCCGTACAAATTTAGGCACCCAAGAGTTTAGGGAAAACAAACAAAATAAACTCCGGGTCAGTCATGGGACTGGTGTGAATAAAACTCCAACACTTGGTTAAATAAAGGATATCTTTCTGATATTATAATAATGTCTAAATACAAATAGATATCAATCTAGTAGAACGCTTGCATCTCACGTTCCACATACATAGTATACAAATAAACCGTGAGCGCTTATTGGAGATTGGATTCCAACAGACAAGGTATGGGAGCACCTTCCGATCAGTGTACTCTAGAGGAGATACACTAGGGTTCAACAAGAACGTCCTGCAACCCGGCCACACATGACCGTCCACTCATTTAGCTTGAGTGTAACGAATATATTATCACCGATGGTTGGGATCAGCAACCATCCTTCCCGATAAAGGACAGCATTGAAATAGATTATAAAGAAGTACAATTGAATATTCTCTAGATGGTGATAATACACCCTGCTTGGGTATGGCCCAACTAGCCATGCTGCCTAGCCCAACTTCTGTTATTTTCCGGTTGTGAGGTTTTGAGGTCACGTTTATCACTTTGGCAGATTATTTCTTCAATTACTTTGAATGCCACATCGTCATACCCGCCAAATCATTATCGATTTCTCAAGGCATCACGGGTATAAAAGCTAAGAGAAACGAATTTCTCCGCCACCAACGTAATACGTTTAAAGAGATCAACATATATGATTCGTTAAGAATACTTTGTCAGACACTCATCCATATACGTTGTCCTGGGACTGAACAAACCGAAGGCACTATTCAGTGAATCCATCCTACCTAGGCTTTTCAAAATAGTCCTTGCACTTCACTCCGTCTTCAATTATCTTTAGCGTACTTGATTCACAACGCTTATGCTAATACGGAGTGGTTCTTCGGATAATAATCCAACCGGTCTCTCCATATTTACAGCGTAAATATGGTCAAAACTTTGATAGTCTGTGATTCAACTATCAAATGAAAACATGTCGGTGTACAAACAACGATCTTATTTCCAAATGGAAATTCGATCGATCAATCATCATATGTTCATATTTCCTTATTTCATATATTTAGAAAATATATGTTATTAATCATTGGAAAACATTTCCATAGCTTATTTTCACATCACTATTATTTCGCAACTATCAGTCCCTAACTGTAACTAGTATGAGAACAATTCTCTAAGTATCAATCCGGACGGTCGAAACCAACATCAGATCGTCACTTAGAAAACCGTTCAACTTACCCTCTCCAGTCAGTTTCTGAATTTGCTTAACTCTATTTCTTAAATTCTTATCATGAAAACATTTCATTTTCTATGTTTAGAAAACATATCTGACTATATTTGGAAAACGTTTCCAAATCTCATTTACGGATTTCCAATGAACGTTGTATAAAACATCGTTTCGCTTAATCCATTTATCGCTTATTCCTTAACTTTATTCCTAATCAACCTTTTAGATCGAACCACAACTATTCCTTTGTCAATTCTGAAGTCAATCAAGTTGGGGTATAATTACCTCGCAGACCTTAATTGAACAACGTCCTTTACTGTGAAATATATGAAGTTCATCACTCACTTTTTACAATCATCTGTTTACGCAAATTCTCGGATTCAGGTTACGAATCCACTTCTTATATGACAACGTTTGATTATAACTATAACGTTATAATTCCTACCCCTAAAATATCTAACCTAAATTATAAATTTATTTCCTAACTCGAATAATTTAACAGACACCTAATTTCTAAATCAATAACTAAATCTTGATTTAAACCCTGGAAAGTAAATAGTACTTTCCCGAATTCGATATAATTGAATTCGACGTATTACTCTCTTTCGAGTAATCTCTATTCGATTAACTCCCTTGTTAATAACTTATATTCGATAAACTCTATTTCGATTAACTCCTATCGAATAACTAATATTCGAATAACTCTTCTTGGTTGGCTCTATTTCATTAACTCTTATCGAATAACAAATATTCGATTTTCTTAAATGTGTCAATTCTTATCGAATAACTAACATCCGATTTAACTTAAATGGATTTACTCTTATCGAATAACTTATTCGATTAACTTAACTTGATTTTCTTAACTCGATAATCTCAACTCGATTACTTAACTCGATTACTTAACTCGATAAATCTTAACTCGATTACTTAACTCGATAACTTAACTTAACCCAAATCGATTAACTCAACTTTAATCGATTAACTTAATTTGATTTACTCCTTCGAATAACCAAGTCAAATAACTTAATTGATTAACTCCTTCGAATAACTAATTCGAATAACTTACCTTCGAATAACCAATATTCGATTTACTCTAACTCGATTAACTTAATTCTAATCGATTTACTCCATTTCGATTCAACTTAATTCAAATCGATTAACTTAACTCAAATTAATTAACTCCTTTCGAATAACTAAATTCGATTTAACTCTTCTCGAATAACTAAATTCGATTAACTCAAATTGAATAACTAATATTCAATTAACTCTTACGTGTTTAACTCTATTCGAATAACTAATTCGAATAACTTACCTTTGAATAACTAATATTCGATTTACTCTAACTCGATTAACTTAATTCTAATCGATTTACTCCATTTCGATTCAACTTAATTCAAATCGATTAACTTAACTCCAATTTGATTAACTCCTTTCGAATAACTAAATTCGATTTAACTCTTCTCAAATGAATAACATTTGATTTCTCCACTCGAATAAACTATATTCGATTACTCTTCCCTTGAATACACTATATTCGATAACTCTACTTCGAATAAGTGATATTCGGCAGCTCTACTCGATTAACTCCACTTGGATAACTCTAACTGGTCAACTCTAACTGGTCAACTCTAACTGTTTATCTTTAACTGATAAACTTTAACTGGTTAACTCAAATGGTTTAACCTAACTGGTTAACTCAAATGGTTTAACCTAACTTGATTTACTTATCTCGATTAACTGAACTAATCCACTTAGTTTAACTTAGTTAATTCACTTTGATTAACTCTAACCGATTTACTTAGTTTAACTCAGCTAATTCACTTTGATTAACCCAACTAATTTACTTCGATTAACCAATTAGTTTAACTTGACTAATTCACTTAGTTTGACGCAACTAATTCACTTTGATTTACAAATTAGTTTAACTTAACTAAGTCACTTAGTTTGACGCAACTAATTCACTTTGATTTACCAATTAGTTTAACTTAACTAATTCACTTCGATTAACCGCTTAGTTTGTCTTAACTAATTTACTTTGGTTAACTTAACCAATTACTTTGATTAACTCGACTAACTTTGCTTTGGTTAACCTAACAAATTACTTTGTTTAACTCGACTAACTTGCTTTGGTTAACCTAACCCATTACTTTGTTTAACTCGACTAACTTTGCTTTGGTTAACCTAACCAATTACTTTGTTTAATCCTTTTATCACACTCTGGTATTTCTTATGGTTTTTAACACATCACCTAACAACGATGAATATCGTCCAACCACACGTAATCACAACAGATTATATACATCACATTTATATATCACAATACATAAATCATAGTAAAAATAACTGTTGAGGAATCCAGTTGGATTCCTCCAACCTGTTTCCCTGCACCACAAATGTTAGACAACACCAGTAAAATATCCTGATAAACAGAATCAACATATAACTATTTGACGGTTTATATATATATGTACATATATATATATAATCTCTACTAACTGACTAGCAGTTCAATCAAACAGTCCACACACAGTGAAACAGTCAAACAGAAAATATTTTAATAGTTCTAAGAATACAACGAGAAAATAAAACTGTTTAGAGTTTGTGAGATTTACTCACATTTGCAGTTCATCGTTAAAGAACGATAAACTGTCATTTGATTCAGTCGGACAATTTATTTCGCCATAAATTGTAATGAGCTCCGATGGACTTCCCGTCAGTTCCATGACATAGCCATTGTCCATACGATCTTAACGCAACTGACGGCGTCAAATTCTGATAACGTGTGAGGGAGATATTCATTTTATAAGATCAAATACAATTTAAATTTAAATTAAACATACATAATTATTTGTTGGGCTTAACCTTGATATTTCGGCCCACTTAAATCCTAAAAACCCAGGCCGCATACTTATCTTCTTCCCCTTCCAGATGAAACCCGTGGTCTCTCCTACTCCAGACAATCCCGCTTCCGAATCCTCTCAACTCCATCGCAACCTCGCTTCTCCATGGATCTCGAAAACTAACACACAGCGATTATCCTCTTCGTAATGCGCTCCTCCCCAATATCAAAGTCTCGAGCTCACCTTCCCCATTTCCGACGCGTCGAGAAGCCCCACTACAGTGGCCGTGGCCCTTTTAGCATCGGACCCCTCAAAAATCTCAAACAAGATGCGATTCCCCTTCCAGTTTCCGAAAACAAGATCAAAAACATGAATCGGCTCCCCAATGTCATCAAACCCTGAACCCTAGTCTTTGAACCCATCGCTGTAAATTCCGTGGCAACCCAAAACTAACGTCGAGCAGATTGAAACGGTAATGGACTCGAAGATAATCCATTGAGGAACACTAACTTATGCACTTGAGGATTTATAACTTTCATTTGTATTTGATTTCTGATTTTTCTTTGTATTCGTTTCTGCGTTTTGATGTTTTGCTGGAGCCCAAAAATGTATGGAGGCGATACACGGTTGTATTTATAAACAAAATATCCTTAGCAGCTAAGTAAACACCAACGTGGGTGTAGGAGGATCACTCGATGGATGATGGGATTTCCTTGGTGATGAAGTATGGAACGTGTACTTCTTCATTGGTAAGCAGACAGAAAGTATGTGGTGGCTTCTAAACCAAGTGAATTTGGATTACTTTAACTCTTTAAAGAAATGATCAGAAAAGAATTATGGTGTATGTCCCTTGTATGGTGCCTCCATCTTTCCCTTTTCGGTTTCACACTTCCATGTCTTCTTTGCTCCTTTTACTATCGAAAAGGATCTCGAATCCTGCGTAGAACTAATGTTGCCATATGATGGTTATAATCCGAGGACGTGCATAGATTAAATGGTTAGAAAATATCGGTACTCATTTCGTAAAACTCCCCTCATAACAGACTGCTACAGACAAAAATACAGATACCGTTGAGATGCCCAAAGTGCCACGATCCCAAATATTTAATAATACCGGTAGATTGACTCATATTTTGAAACCCCAAAATGTTGACTACAGGGTGCCAAAATACTCCAAATAAAAAGCTGCTTATTTAATTAATTAAAAATTATAATAAAATTCTAAAAATTAAATTATCGCTACGTCTCAAAAGAACCTTGTCTAAATTCAAACCCGATATCTAGTTATACCGAATAAACTGTGACAGTCGATAAACGATTCTGTAGCGACTATTTTAAAATTTGATTTGGACATATCTCAAAATCTACACGACGAAATCCCGATTTTTCTCTTCCACTAGAAAGATATACTCCACCAGCTCCACACGTTTCTTGTTTCACAGAAATTCTACTTAAAACGGATTCTGTATATTTAGTTGAAGTTCGAATCGCCAAATTGCGAACTGCCACGACGTTTCAGGTTCGTTTTAATTATAATTATAAATTATAAGTTCGAACGTTGTACTTTAAGTTATCGATATCACCAAATCGATATATAAATCATTAAATAAATTAATTATTCGATAGTTAACAAAACGCGCCATTACAGACTTCCCCCCTTAAAATAATTTCGTCCTCGAAATTGCTAAGTTAGAAAAATGCTACTAACTCTACTAACTAGAATTGAAAATCCTTTTTTTTTACCTCTAAATTTCAGTTTCGACTGGACCTATTAAATTTTAATTAATTTATTAATTCATTTCCGACCAACTAAAATTTTCAAAAATTCTAAAATTTTTCTAACACCTTAAATTTTCGAAAAATTTCGCCATAACCTCCTTTTTACGGCTCAATACGTCAAACCACAACTCGCCTCTCTAGGCCTCCTCCAATCCCAAAAGGAAATCAAAATAGCCAAGCGACTTGCCAATTCGGCTCATAAAATCCAAACTCATATATGATATAAACTTGTACCTTTTTGTTGGGCATTTAACTCTATCCCTTTCATCTGCTACCACTTCAACATATACCAATGTTATCCATTCCAATTGATCTCCAATCAGTTCATATCCTCAAATCCAAATCGAATTTCATTCGAACTCTAATATCAAATTCCAAATTATTGACTTATCAATTTGGTTCCATTCTAGATTATCTCTAATCCAATTCAATTTTATTTAACTCGGTTCAAGTTAAATTTAAATTTATTTTTACCATCTCATTTTATTTAACTTCATTAGTTAAATTTTAATTCCAGAACTTAAGTTCCTGGGTTTCTTTCAAATCAATTTGAAATCATAATGCCAATTCAAAACCTTTGAATTTCTAAACAGCTTGTTTTCTCAAAACAATTCAAAAACAAAACTTTTGGTAGTAATCCGTCACTTAGAACTCGAAAATGAATACTGATGATGTCTAGATTCATCATCAAAATCTATTTTCCAGCTATCGAAGTGAGTTCAATACTATATCATTTTCAATTTGAAAAACATTTTCAAAATCTCCCAGGAACTTAAAATTTCCTTATTTTAAATTCCAAATTCTGATTTAAATTCATATTTAATTCAAACTATTTCATATATTACATTCATATGAATTCTGATTGGTCATTTATAACCATTTCACCCTTTTATAATCTTATTCGATTATAATAACAACCAACACAATCAATATACTATAATCATTTCAAGATATATATTTCTTCTAAAAACAAATATATTTTGGGAAAAATTATTTCATTTACCCTCTTTCAAAACATACCATGTCGGTTCATCGTATTCGAGTGTTTAGTAACCCTTATCGATACAGTGGATCAACTGATCGACCAGAATTCATAAGCCACTCAACCAATGAGTCTCCACAATATAAAACCATTTTATATTGATTAACAATTACGCGCTCATATATATACACTCAAACTCAATCTATGATATTACTAATCCCATCTCTATCGAGTTATGCCACAGAGCCAAGGTAATCACTTAACTTAAGCTCTGATACCAGCTGTAACGGCTGGAAATTTTCGACTCCTCGAGAGTCGAAAATCCCGAGAACGTTAGTAAAGAAAGTAGAGGGTGAGGAAGAAAAGATAGAACTAATAGAATAGAAGAAGAAGAAGAACTTACATCATCAGAGTAAACACGAATCTCACAGCGGAACGAATAAAATATAACATAACTTTGAAATACAAATCAGTACTCGTATATACATATCATTTTAAAGTACAACACTTAACAACACAGCGGAACAATAATAGCTATAATCCTGAAGCCTCCTGCTCCAAGCTCTCCAAGTGTATCTGAAAAATCCCGACTACTTGACTGCCCGTACAAATTTAGGCACCCAAGAGTTTAGGGAAAACAAACAAAATAAACTCCGGGTCAGTCATGGGACTGGTGTGAATAAAACTCCAACACTTGGTTAAATAAAGGATATCTTTCTGATATTATAATAATGTCTAAATACAAATAGATATCAATCTAGCAGAACGCTTGCATCTCACGTTCCACATACATAGTATACAAATAAACCGTGAGCGCTTATTGGAGATTGGATTCCAACAGACAAGGTATGGGAGCACCTTCCGATCAGTGTACTCTAGAGGAGATACACTAGTGTTCAACAAGAACGTCCTGCAACCCGGCCACACATGACCGTCCACTCATTTAGCTTGAGTGTAACGAATATATTATCACCGATGGTTGGGATCAGCAACCATCCTTCCCGATAAGGGATAGCATTGAAATAGATTATAAAGAAGTACAATTGAATATTCTCTAGATGGTGATAATACACCCTGCTTGGGTATGGCCCAACTAGCCATGCTGCCTAGCCCAACTTCTGTTATTTTCCGGTTGTGAGGTTTTGAGGTCACGTTTATCACTTTGACAGATTATTTCTTCAATTACTTTGAATGCCACATCGTCATACCCGCCAAATCATTATCGATTTCTCAAGGCATCACGGGTATAAAAGCTAAGAGAAACGAATTTCTCCGCCACCAACGCAATACGTTTAAAGAGATCAACATATATGATTCGTTAAGAATACTTTGTCAGACACTCATCCATATACGTTGTCCTGGGACTGAACAAACCGAAGGCACTATTCAGTGAATCCATCCTACCTAGGCTTTTCACAATAGTCCTTGCACTTCACTCCGTCTTCAATTATCTTCAGCGTACTTGATTCACAACGCTTATGCTAATACGGAGTGGTTCTTCGGATAATAATCCAACCGGTCTCTCCATATTTACAACGTAAATATGGTCAAAACTTTGATAGTCTGTGATTCAACTATCAAATGAAAACATGTCGGTGTACAAACAACGATCTTATTTCCAAATGGAAATTCGATCGATCAATCATCATATGTTCATATTTCCTTATTTCATATATTTAGAAAATATATGTTATTAATCATTGTAAAACATTTCCATAGCTTATTTTCACATCACTATTATTTCGCAACTATCAGTCCCTAACTGTAACTAGTATGAGAACAATTCTCTAAGTATCAATCCGGACGGTCGAAACCAACATCAGATCGTCACTTAGAAAACCGTTCAACTTACCCTCTCCAGTCAGTTTCTGAATTTGCTTAACTCTATTTCTTAAATTCTTATCATGAAAAAATTTCATTTTCTATGTTTAGAAAACATATCTGACTATATTTGGAAAACGTTTCCAAATCTCATTTACGGATTGTAACAACCCGTAAAATGCGAGCCAGTTTGAAATTTTTATTTTGGCAATTTTAGCGAATTTTGAATATTTAAAATGAATTATTTTAAATAATATCGACGGAAATTTATTTAGAATTGAATTCAACGTATATATTATATACGTCGTCGTTAGAATATAAATATTTATATATAATTATAAATAGAATTGAAAATGGCGCGGTAGTTCGATAATTCGATTTCAAACTTCAATTGAATGTACCGGGTGCAAAACAATCCGGATTTTAGTGAAACCAAAAATGATAGGATCTAATTGATAATATCTTTCTATCGAATCCGTAAAATCAAAATTTCATAGAGGGAATCAAAAGATATGTCCAGTTGAAAATTCTGAATAGTCGCTATGGAATTCAGGCCCTTAAAAATGGACATTTTGCAAATGACCTCGGATTTCGACGAAACCAGTTTTGTTGGGTCCGTGATGTAAAGTTATTGCTAGGTTTCAAATTTCATAATTTTTCGAATCAATATGTGAGCGTGGCAAAGGAAAACGCATTTGACCAGTTTCAGTTGATTTTAATCGACTGGAAAATGGCCATTTTTCCAACGGTCTCAGAATTCGACGAAACTAGTTTTGTTAGGACCGTATCGTCAATACGAAGCTAGAAAATATTTTTATAGAATTTTTAGAGTTAGTATGTGACCCCGGAAATTCGAAATGTACGTTTAAAATTAAATATATACTGATTTATGCTTTATTTTTGGTGGAAACCCATCGAAACAACCGAATTAGCCTACGATACATATCCCATTGTGTTCGGAGTGGGGGTAATGCGCTAGGGGCGACAGTGGTTGGGGTTGATTTGGAGTTCGTAGCGATAGACAAGAAATTCATGAATTTAATAATATTAAATATTAATATAAATATAAAATAGAACGGTCAAAACCCCATTCTCTTTTACGCGTGGTCAACCATCTGAAACCCGCCCCCTTTCAATTTTGACGATCGAAATCGTCGGGTTCTTCTCTTCCCTTTTCTTCAAAGTCCGCGCAATAATTTCAGAAGCCCTCACCAGGAAATCGAAGGACATCACGGGCTCTTCACAAAGGTACGGTCGAGGTCGTCGTTTGCGGTTCGTTTTGGCCTGAATCTCGCTTGAAAGCGGCGGCGGTTTGGGTTGTTTTGAGTGATGATGGGTGGTGCGAGGTGGACGGTATTCTGAGCAACGATAGAGGGGACAGGGGCGCCTTACCTGGTGGCGACGGATGGCCCTCCGATCATCGGAGGTGGGTGCAGTCATTTGCCCTAAAAGGAGGCGACGAGTTTTGCTGGTTTCTAGTAACAGAAAACGATGAAGGTAATTTTTTTTTATTTTTTTTATTTTGTTTCATTTAGTAAATTAGCATAATTAATTTAAATAGGAAAAATCAGATTTTTATATATTGAAAGTCGGATTAGAAAAAAAAAAGGGTGATTTTTATATATTGAACTTCGATAGAAAAATAGAATTTTTATATATTGAACTTCGATAGAAAAATAGAATTTTTATATATTGAACTTCGATAGAAAAATAGAATTTTTATATATTGAACTTCGATAGAAAAATATAATTTTTATATATTGAACTTCGATAGAAAAATAGAATTTTTATATATTGAACTTCGATAGAAAAATAGAATTTTTATATATTGAACTTCGATAGAAAAATAGAATTTTTATATATTGAACTTCGATAGAAAAATAGAATTTTTATATATTGAACTTCGATAGAAAAATAGGATTTTTATATATTGAACTTCGAAATAGAAAAATAGAATTTTTATATATTGAACTTCGATAGAAAAATAGAATTTTTATATATTGAACTTCGATAGAAAAATAGAATTTTTATATATTGAACTTCGATAGAAAAATAGAATTTTTATATATTGAACTTCGATAGAAAAATATAATTTTTATATATTGAACTTCGATAGAAAAATAGAATTTTTATATATTGAACTTCGATAGAAAAATAGAATTTTTATATATTGAACTTCGATAGAAAAATAGAATTTTTATATATTGAACTTCGATAGAAAAATAGAATTTTTATATATTGAACTTCGATAGAAAAATAGAATTTTTATATATTGAACTTCGATAGAAAAATAGGATTTTTATATATTGAACTTCGATAGGAAAATAGAATTTTTATATATTGAACTTCGAAATAAAAATAGAATTTTTATATATTGAACTTCGATAGAAAAATAGAATTTTTATATATTGAACTTCGATAGAAAAATAGAATTTTTATATATTGAACTTCGATAGAAAAATAGAATTTTTATATATTGAACTTCGATAGAAAAATATAATTTTTATATATTGAACTTCGATAGAAAAATATAATTTTTATATATTGAACTTCGATAGAAAAATATAATTTTTATATATTGAACTTCGATAGAAAAATATAATTTTTATATATTGAACTTCGATAGAAAAATATAATTTTTATATATTGAACTTCGATAGAAAAATAGAATTTTTATATATTGAACTTCGATAGAAAAATAGAATTTTTATATATTGAACTTCGATAGAAAAATAGAATTTTTATATATTGAACTTCGAAATAAAAATAGAATTTTTATATATTGAACTTCGATAGAAAAATAGGATTTTTATATATGGAACTTCGAAATAAAAATAGGATTTTTATATATGGAACTTCGAAATAAAAATGCGATTTTTATATATTGAACATTGAAGTAAAAATTCGACTTTTACATATGTAGTGGCTACAGCAACGAAGATGACGAGGATGCGATAGCGATGAAGATTTCTATCAATGAAGTGCCGTGGAGCTAGGATAGCTATATGTGAGAATTTCTCACCTTTCAATTTCTTTTTCTAGTTATATATATATATACTAGGATGCAGACGGTGTTTAGTAGCACCCGACACAATCGTCCACAGACCATGGACTTGTTTGTTTGGTTGCATAGATTAGTTGGATATTTGAATTGAAATTGAGTTGTTTGGGTGAATTGAATGAATTTGATTGATGTGTGAATGGCGTGGGCCTTCACTAGACCGGGGATAAGGCTAGGCCTTATCCCGTTTCTAGTATCGTGCCGTTATGCCGCCGAAATTTTCTAAAATATGTTAGAAAAATAAAATATCATTTTATTGAAGAAATGAACTGAATAGAAATTCATGTGTTGAAATAAAATGTTTTATCGTTAAAATATAATTTTTGACGTGAATGTGAATAAATAAATATTCATTTACAAACCGGACGGTTTGTTTATGTACACTGATTTAAAGGACATTGATTGGGTCGATAAATTTTACACATCGCCCAACTGCACAAATAAAATATTTGTTTGATTGTTTGAAACCCTACACGGGTGTTAGGATGAAATATGCAGTTCACTCATCCTGATTGATTAAATATGTCGATCGATTGATTGACAGGCTGTTATAAGCGTTAGATATCTATATTTGATGCTTATACAGTGTAGTGCACTTTGGTTGATGGTTGATTATTTTTCAATGTTATTATATACATGTGTTGTATGAAAATCCATATAATTAACTTTATATGGTAATTGATTGGGCCTCATTCCAATTTAGAAAATAAAGAACAATATAAAATAAAGGTTCATGTGTTGACAGTTTCATCCATTGAGATTGGTCATGTGTTGAACGAAATATTTTAGTAATAAAATTTACATCTTTATAATATAAAATAAAGGTTCATGTGTTGACAGTACTCATCCTTTGAGATTGGTCATGTGTTGAACGAAATATTTTGATAATAACAACTATTTTGAAAAAGAAATACTTGAAATAAAATATTTGAAATAGAAATTTATGAAGCCGTGTTGATTAGATTGACGCCATTTTGACGTGAACGATATTTATATCGATTTCGAAATGAATTGAATTGAAAACGATTTCGAGATGAATTGAATTGAAAACGATTTCGAAATAAATTGAATTGAAAACGATTTCGAAATGAATTGAATTGAAAACGATTTCGAAATGAATTGAATTGAAAACGATTTCGAAATGAATTGAATTGAAAACGATTTCGAAATGAATTGAATTGAAAACGATTTCGAAATGAATTGAATTGAAAACGATTTCGAAATAAATTGAATTGAAAACGATTTCGAAATAAATTGAATTGAAAACGATTTCGAAATAAATTGAATTGAAAACGATTTCGAAATGAATTGAATTGAAAACGATTTCGAGATGAATTGAATTGAAAACGATTTCGAAATAAATTGAATTGAAAACGATTTCGAAATGAAATGAATTGAAAACGATTTCGAAATAAATTGAATTGAAAACGATTTCGAAATGAATTGAATTGAAAACGAATTCGAATTGAATTGAAAGCAAATTGAAATGAATTCAAATTGAATTGAATAGAAATGAATTTTAAAACGAATTTATAAAGAAGAATTCAATTTTGCTTTGAATTGAAAGTTGAAATTGCTTTTGGAAACGAATTTAAAACTATTTATATAATTCGTTTTAAATAGTAATCGACGAAATATATATTATATATATTATATATATAATATAATGGCCTGAATAGAACGCGCCGCGCCGCGGCAGTTCGTAAATTTCGACCATTTATTTCAAACGGACATTACGGGAGATCCGACCGTCGGATTCTCCTAAAACCGGAACCGTTGGGTTCGTATCGAAAAGAGCTTTCTAATGAATGTTAGAAATTTGAAATCTAACGGTTGGATTTGGAGATACGTCCAAATCAAATTCGAAAAAGGTCGCTGTAAGTGCAGTTCGATGACCGTTGATGGAAATCGACTGTACAGGCCTTGATAAAATTATTAAAAATAGTAATAATTTATGTAAAATCATAAGAAATGATTTAGAAAGAATTGGGATGAAAAACTCCATATTTGAAAAGATAAAAATAGATTTTTATCGAAATGAACTAGTTTTGAACTAGAATTATAATTCTATTTATTTTTAAATAAATAAATTGAATTTAAAAAGGGTTTTAAAAATAACCAGAATATCCAATGATTGCATTGGAGTGGATTTGAATCGAAATTGTCTTCGGAATATTTCGATGTTGGAATTCGTGATTATACAGGTGTTGTTATGGAAATTTGAAAGATATATATTTATATCGTTATTTCCAATACGACATTTGTTAGTCGTAGAATTTGATATTGAATATAAGCCGATATATTTTCTATTCAGAGCCTTGTATTGAATATCGAATGTGATTTGGGTTTGTCATGAATGGTGTCTTCACTAACACTGTTCTTGAACCCAATTGAGAAATGATTAAATCTTTTTATTTAGATTTAATGAAAGGTACCAATTAAATAATATTTAATTGGAATTGAATTGACATTGATTTTTGGGTTTATCGTGGACAGTGTTTTAAATAACACTTGTTCTTTAACCCGATAATTAATGGAATGATATTTTGGGTTTACCGTGAACCGTGTTTTAAATGACACTGATTCTTTAACCCAGTTAACGATTAAAACTAAGTGGAGTTTTAATGAATCTTTAATTAGATTGAAATAATCGAGAATGGAGTATCACCAGTTTTACTCCAGGCGATAGTTAAATCTTTAATTAGATTTGAACGTGAAATGGTAATTGAATTTACCGATAACACTGTGGTGTTAGATATGAAGTATTACCAGTTTTACTTCATGGGATAAATAGGTTGGGATTAAGAAATTAAAACAAATGATTACTTCGGTAAGTTTCGTTAATCCCGACTAGTTTGAATTGATATTCAAAAGTAGATTAAAGAATAAATTAAAGAATTTATCTTTGATAAAATTAATGGGAACCTTTCCCTATGAATGTGAAATTAGAAATTAACTGTCGGTTAGCCAAGCAGAATGGTTTTCTGGATATTGATCTGATGTTGGTTTCGGCCTTCGGGGTTAATATTTGGGGAATTATTCTCTTGATTAATTTACGGTTAATGACTGATGAATTGGAATGAGGCGTATGTTGTGTTTGTGTAACACTTATTTAAAATATACGCGAGTTATTCGGAAAGACCGGGTTTATCCCATTCTGAATAACTGATACGACGATAAGTCGAAGATGAAGACGATGGTCGAAGACCGGAGGTTTTCACGTCGTTTGGGTGATTACTGATGATCTTGATTGGGCTGTACACCCAAGAAGATGGAAACAGTTGGTGATCGTCCAGACGTACTTGGAGATCGATGGATATGCGGGGTACTAGGTGCCTCCGGTTTCGTTCAGACCCAGAACGAACTTGTAAATGGACTGTGTGTCTGACATTGGATTTTAGTCCGTGTGATTGATCTCTGTTAAATATATATTTGTTTGGCGGCGGAGAATTTATTCTCTTGCTTAACGCCCTTCTCTGAGACGTACGAGCTCAGGGGTTATATATTGATGGATATCAATCGCATGGAGTGAATTTCCTGTGTGGCATGCTAAGACGCAAATGATCAAGGCTTCTGTTGAAAAGCAAAGTCTTGTGGTTGATGATCGAAGCACGGCCTTTGAGGCGTAGCTTTGTGTAACGTTGATTCGCGAGTATCACACCCGGTATGAATCAAAAACGGGAGACGGACCTCAGGGGGGACATGCGTTTTCTTTCTAGTTATGAGTGGCGTCAGTGCTTGAACTGGCTGACGAGTTTGACTCATGTGGATATTGCTTATTATTACTTGCTGAAAAGCGAGGCGCCTCGTGATATCGGTTTCGGCCGATGCTTCTGGTCGGCTGACGGGCCAGGCTTACGCCCCAAAGGGCGGAGAAACGTATTGTTCATGCATTATAATCCACATCGGTGGACCGGCCCTGACGATCCAGGGGGCAGTTGCGGCTGTTCCTGAGACACGGACTAGAGCGTCTCGAATCGGTAGAGGATCTTGCCCCTAGCCTCGGTTCATACCATAAATGATAACCCAATTTCCAATACGTGTATTGCGGTTTTAATTGTAGAACTAGTATGGCGACATGATATATGGTACCCATGCCGTCTATGATTGATACTTATGATTTGAAATTGTTTTATACACTATGCACTTATAATAGTATCAAATGATTTGTTTTAAACGTATCAAGCATTCTTTGGCTGTTATAAGGGAAAACCCTATCCTCGACTGCGTTGCATTGTGTGATGGGACCTGGGTCTTATAACAGCTTCATTTTTCTTTATTTAGCATTGCGCTGTTTGTTTTATGCACTGGTATTCTTGGGAGGAAACCCGTTCCGTGTTATACGGCGTGGTCCCTTGATTTACCTAACTTTAAAATGAAGAATAATAACTGTTTTAGTTCTCACACCAGTCCCATGACTGACCTGGAGTTTATTGTTTTAACCTAAACTCTGGGTGCCCCTATTTTGACACGGGCAGCTAGTAGTTTTGGTTTTGCAGATTTATATTCACAGGATCCTGGTTTACAGCTGGAACGATATCCGGAAAGCTTTGTATCCGTATATCTCTTCTAGTTGTGTATTGTATTATTTTCCGCTGCTATGTATTTAAATGTAATTTAAATCTCTGATATTTCTGTGTAATATTCATTTATACTCTGTATATTCTTGTAATCTGATGCATTGTTGTGATATACAATGAAATGTTCTTCTGTATGCGTTCTGATTTGTCGTGTTCTCAAACGATAGGGCGTTTCGAACGGCCTGGATCGGTTTAGCGACTGGTTCGGACCGAGCGAAATTCCTTGCCGTCACACGGATTTCCAATGAACGTTGTATAAAACATCGTTTCGCTTAATCCATTTATCGCTTATTCCTTAACTTTATTCCTAATCAACCTTTTAGATCGAACCACAATTATTCCTTTGTCAATTCTAAAGTCAATCAAGTTGGGGTATAATTACCTCGCAGACCTTAATTGAACAACGTCCTTTACTGTGAAATATATGAAGTTCATCACTCACTTTTTACAATCATCTGTTTACGCAAATTCTCGGATTCAGGTTACGAATCCACTTCTTATATGACAACGTTTGATTATAACTATAACGTTATAATTCCTATCCCTAAAATATCTAACCTAAATTATAAATTTATTTCCTAACTCGAATAATTTAACAGACACCTAATTTCTAAATCAATAACTAAATCTTGATTTAAACCCTGGAAAGTAAATAGTACTTTCCCGAATTCGATATAATTGAATTCGACGTATTACTCTCTTTCGAGTAATCTCTATTCGATTAACTCCCTTGTTAATAACTTATATTCGATAAACTCTATTTCGATTAACTCCTATCGAATAACTAATATTCGAATAACTCTTCTTGGTTGGCTCTATTTCATTAACTCTTATCGAATAACAAATATTCGATTTTCTTAAATGTGTCAATTCTTATCGAATAACTAACATCCGATTTAACTTAAATGGATTTACTCTTATCGAATAACTTATTCGATTAACTTAACTTGATTTTCTTAACTCGATTATCTCAACTCGATTACTTAACTCGATTACTTAACTCGATAAATCTTAACTCGATTACTTAACTCGATTACTTAACTCGATAACTTAACTTAACCCAAATCGATTAACTCAACTCTAATCGATTAACTTAATTTGATTTACTCCTTCGAATAACTAAGTCGAATAACTTAATTGATTAACTCCTTCGAATAACTAATTCGAATAACTTACCTTCGAATAACCAATATTCGATTTACTCTAACTCGATTAACTTAATTCTAATCGATTTACTCCATTTCGATTCAACTTAATTCAAATCGATTAACTTAACTCAAATTGATTAACTCCTTTCGAATAACTAAATTCGATTTAACTCTTCTCGAATAACTAAATTCGATTAACTCAAATTGAATAACTAATATTCAATTAACTCTTATGTGTTTAACTCTATTCGAATAACTAATTCGAATAACTTACCTTTGAATAACTAATATTCGATTTACTCTAACTCGATTAACTTAATTCTAATCGATTTACTCCATTTCGATTCAACTTAATTCAAATCGATTAACTTAACTCCAATTTGATTAACTGCTTTCGAATAACTAAATTCGATTTAACTCTTCTCAAATGAATAACATTTGATTTCTCCACTCGAATAAACTATATTCGATTACTCTTCCCTTGAATACACTATATTCGATAACTCTACTTCGAATAAGTGATATTCGGCAACTCTACTCGATTAACTCCACTTGGATAACTCTAAATGGTCAACTCTAACTGTTTATCTTTAACTGATAAACTTTAACTGGTTAACTCAAATGGTTTAACCTAACTGGTTAACTCAAATGGTTTAACCTAACTTGATTTACTTGTCTCGATTAACTGAACTAATCCACTTAGTTTAACTTAGTTAATTCACTTTGATTAACTCTAACCGATTTACTTAGTTTAACTCAGCTAATTCACTTTGATTAACCCAACTAATTTACTTCGATTAACCAATTAGTTTAACTTGACTAATTCACTTAGTTTGACGCAACTAATTCACTTTGATTTACAAATTAGTTTAACTTAACTAAGTCACTTAGTTTGACGCAACTAATTCACTTTGATTTACCAATTAGTTTAACTTAACTAATTCACTTCGATTAACCGCTTAGTTTGTCTTAACTAATTTACTTTGGTTAACTTAACCAATTACTTTGATTAACTCGACTAACTTTGCTTTGGTTAACCTAACAAATTACTTTGTTTAACTCGACTAACTTGCTTTGGTTAACCTAACCCATTACTTTGTTTAACTCGACTAACTTTGCTTTGGTTAACCTAACCAATTACTTTGTTTAATCCTTTTATCACACTCTGGTATTTCTTATGGTTTTTACCACATCACCTAACAACGATGAATATCGTCCAACCACACGTAATCACAACAGATTATATACATCACATTTATATATCACAATACATAAATCACAGTAAAAATAACTGTTGAGGAATCCAGTTGGATTCCTCCAACCTGTTTCCCTGCACCACAGATGTTAGACAACACCAGTAAAATATCCTGATAAACAGAATCAACATATAACTATTTGATGGTTTATATATATATATATGTAAGTACATATATATATAATCTCTACTAACTGACTAGCAGTTCAATCAAACAGTCCACACACAGTGAAACAGTCAAACACAAAATATTTTAACAGTTCTAAGAATACAACGTGAAAATAAAACTGTTTAGAGTTTGTGAGATTTACTCACATTTGCAGTTCATCGTTAAAGAACGATAAACTGTCATTTGATTCAGTCGGACAATTTATTTCGCCATAAATTGTAACGAGCTCCGATGGACTTCCCGTCAGTTCCATGACATAGCCATTGTCCATACGATCTTAACGCAACTGACGGCGTCAAATTCTGATAACGTGTGAGGGAGATATTCATTTTATAAGATCATATACAATTTAAATTTAAATTAAACATACATAATTATTTGTTGGGCTTAACCTTGATATTTCGGCCCACTTAAATCCTAAAAACCCAGGCCGCATACTTATCTTCTTCCCCTTCCAGATGAAACCCGTGGCCTCTCCTACTCCAGACAATCCCGCTTCCGAATCCTCTCAACTCCATCGCAACCTCGCTTCTCCATGGATCTCGAAAACTAACACACAGCGATTATCCTCTTCGTAATGCGCTCCTCCCCAATATCAAAGTCTCGAGCTCGCCTTCCCCATTTCCGACGCGTCGAGAAGCCCCACTACAGTGGCCGTGGCCCTTTTAGCATCGGACCCCTCAAAAATCTCAAACAAGATGCGATTCCCCTTCCAGTTTCCAAAAACAAGATCAAAAACATGAATCGGCTCCCCAATGTCATCAAACCCTGAACCCTAGTCTTTGAACCCATCGCTGTAAATTCCGTGGCAACCCAAAACTAACGTCGAGCAGATTGAAACGGTAATGGACTCGAAGATAATCCATTGAGGAACACTAACTTATGCACTTGAGGATTTATAGCTTTCATTTGTATTTGATTTTTGATTTTTCTTTGTATTCGTTTCTGCCTTTTGATGTTTTGCTGGAGCCCAAAAATGTATGGAGGCGATACACGGTTGTATTTATAAACAAAATATCCTTAGCAGCTAAGTAAACACCAACGTGGGTGTAGGAGGATCACTCGATGGATGATGGGATTTCCTTGGTGATGAAGTATGGAACGTGTACTTCTTCATTGGTAAGTAGATAGAAAGTATGTGGTGGCTTCTAAACCAAGTGAATTTGGATTACTTTAACTCTTTAAAGAAATGATCAGAAAAGAATTATGGTGTATGTCCCTTGTATGGTGCCTCCATCTTTCCCTTTTCGGTTTCACACGTCCATGTCTTCTTTGCTCCTTTTACTATCGAAAAGGATCTCGAATCCTGCGTAGAACTAATGTTGCCATATGATGGTTATAATCCGAGGACGTGCATAGATTAAATGGTTAGAAAATATCGGTACTCATTTCGTAAAACTCCCCTCATAACAGACTGCTACAGACAAAAATACAGATACCGTTGAGATGCCCAAAGTGCCACGATCCAAAATATTTAATAATACTGGTAGATTGACTCATATTTTGAAACCCCAAAATGTTGACTACAGGGTGCCAAAATACTCCAAATAAAAAGCTGCTTATTTAATTAATTAAAAATTATAATAAAATTCTAAAAATTAAATTATCGCTACGTCTCAAAGGAACCTTGTCTAAATTCAAACCCGATATCTAGTTATACCGAATAAACTGTTACAGTCGATAAACGATTCTATAACGACTATTTTAAAATTTGTTTTGGACATATCTCAAAATCTACACGAAGAAATCCCGATTTTTCTCTTCCACTAGAAAGATATACTCCACCAGCTCCACACGTTTCTTGTTTCACAGAAATTCGACTTAAAACGGATTCTGTATATTTAGTTGAAGTTCAAATCGCCAAATTGCGAACTGCCACGACGTTTCAGGTTCATTTTAATTATAATTATAAATTATAAGTTCGAACGTTGTACTTTAAGTTATCGATATCACCAAATCGATATATAAATCATTAAATAAATTAATTATTCGACAGTTAACAAAACGCGCCATTACAACTAAAACTGGAGCAGTCGTCAAAACCCTCTTCAAACGTTGGAAAGCATCGTCACAGTCAACATACCAAGCAAACATCAAGTTCTTCTTCGTTAACCGAGTAAGTGGGGCTGATATCTTCGTGAAGTCCTTAATGAGCTTCCTATAATAACTAGCCAGCCCTAAAAAGCTTCTTACTTCTATTGCGTTCTTAGGAATCTTCCAATCTTGGGTTGCCACCACCTTTGCGGGATCCATAGCTATCCCTTCCTTAGAGACCACGTGTCCTAAGAACCTCGCTTCTTTTCTCCAAAAATGGCACTTGGAGAACTTAGCTTTAAGTTAATGCACTCGTAGGGTCTCTAAGACTTCCCTAAGATGTAGGGCATGCTCTTCTTCACTTTTAGAGAAAATCAGGATATCATCCACAAAGACTATCACAAACTTGTTTAGAAACTCCCTAAACACCCAACTCATTAAGTCAACAAAGTATGCGGGTGCATTCGTCAAACCAACAGGCATGACGAGCCACTCGAAGAAACCGTCAGGAGTTCAAAATACAGTCTTATCTATGCTATCTTCAACCACCCTTAGCTGATGAAACACTATAGCAAAATCTAGTTGCGAAAAAAACGAAGCACCCACCAACTGATCGAATAAATCATTTATCTTCGGCAATGGGTGTCTGTTCTTCTTTGTTAGCTTATTCAACTCTCTGTAGTCCAAGCACAATCTAAGTGAACCATCAGCTTTCGTAGCAAAAACGACTGGAGTGCCCAACTCCGAAATACTCCTTATGAACCCCTTCTCAAGCAATTCTTTCACTTGCTTACTGAGTTCTCTTCTCTATCTCGGAGCCATGTGGCGCACTGGTAATGCAATTGGCTTTGCATTATCTACTAGGTATATTCGAAAGTCTATCGCGCGCCTCGGGGGTAAACCTCGAACTTCATCGAAGACGTCACTATATTCACGGACCACACGAATAGATTCCAAATCATCATTGGATGCGTCAAGGGATTCTAGGTAGCTAAGCATTACCGTACCTCTAGGGTCACAAGAAATATCGAGGGTCTTTTCACAACGAGTCAACAATCTAACTACCCTTCTTTCACAATCTAGGATGGCACCGTATCTAGCTAGCCAATCCATACCTAGAATCAAGCCATAGCCCATGAAGCCAAGAACGAAGGCGTTGCATTCAAACCCAACGCCCAAGATAGACACTCTCAAATCCCGACAAATCATTGAAAGATGAGCCGAACCACCAATAGGATTTCAGACTACTATGGGATCCGTAACTAGACTAGTATTTAGGTGCAGTGTTTCAACTAACGAAGCAGATACAAACGAGTGTGAAGCGTCAGAATTCAAAAAAGGTTCGAACAGGATGATCAAAAAGAAAAACCAAATTTCCAACCAAGATATATTTCTACCTCTATCAGGTATGTCAGTCGTGAGGAAACGCTTCAGCCCTCCAGAAGATCCTGTACCTTGTCCTTACCTTTGCCTTTTGCTTCTTTGGACGATCCTAATAAGATGTCTTATAATGATAACAAGTAGTCTTCTTCTTCTTTCTAACGTCTTTATTTAAGTAGTCAGGTATTTCACAAGTGTGGCCCTTCCTTTTCTCTTGGCACATTGTTCTCCTTATCGCCTTTCTTTGGTTCTACTTTATCGTGTGTCCTTTCCATCTCTCTCCTGCACATTCTCTGTTCGTGGCCTCCTACCAAATGAGGCTTCGTTCTTCATTAACCAAGAAGCTAATTGAACCTTCCTCCCGTCGTCTATCCTAAAGGTACCAACAAGTTCTCCACTTCCTTCTAGTTTTGACAGACGTCCCAGTCCCATGAAGTGGTTTTCCGCCCATCGTACAGAAGTTCTTACATATCTTAGAAAAAAGCGTCTATATGCGTGGAGGAAGAAATTCAAAAAGGAAAGAGGTAGAGATTCAAAATGGAGAATCGAAGGAAAGATATATGGCTCTTGGGGGTTTTGTTTTTCAAAACAAACAAACTTTCCTCTTAAAAATACTCTCCTTAAAACATATTTTTGAAAGTATTTCTTTACAAAGTACTTTTGAAAAACAGTTTTTTTTCAAAATTCATATCTTTTCTGGTAACCTTCAACTATGATACCACGTGTAACCCCCCACGTCCATTAATGTCACTCACAAAGGGAATGCATTAACTTCCACGGAGCGTTATTAGTGTATAGAACAGAATATAATAAGACATATACCAATATTGGTACTTGAAAATTTTAAAACAACTTTTATTGCAGCGGAGAAAAGGTTTGATTACAACAACTTCATAAACCAAGTACACTTAATATCCATCTTGACAAATTGTTTTCAGAGTACATAAAGTAAAAAGCATAAACCCAAACACAAGTAGCCATAAAAGTGATGAGCTGAACTTTACATTCAGCAATCCAAGCACTTCCAAAAGAGAGAGAAAGAGATCCAAATCAAGCTCCGCTAGTACTAGTCCCACCCTGAGAACCTAGGGGGGGAGGAAGAAAAGAGGCAAAAACAAAGGGGGTCAGACATGAAGTCTGGCGAGTACCATAAATTTAACAATACAATTATTAAAGTAATTAGGATAAGGCATAAACTGGTAAAACAAGGAATGACTGTGAAGCAAGTGGGCAAGACAAAGTAAACAGAGGAATATTTTGGCGTTAATTGCGCTCCTAATCACTATAGGACAATTACTATACTGCACCCATGCTAATTACGCCGCACCATTACTAGTCACCCTAAAAGTTAATCCCGCCCACTGAACAAAATAATAATAATAATAATGGTAGTTTCGTGTACCCCTAGCTGTCTTCATAGGTGTCGCCTGCCCCTATCTCCACTAGTTGTAACCACTACCCTCCACATTCTAATTACAATGTTTATTCATAATATGGTAGTTATACTCCTAGCTGTCTTCATAGGTGCCGTCTGCTCCTATATCCGCTAGTCGTACCCACTACCTTCCCCATTTGATCGGCTCCCTAACTCATAGATACCCGTGCTGGTCCCACAGTGGGGTGTATCACTCCCCGAAGTGGCAACCCGATACCACTAAAGGTGCACGACTTATATCTACACGATGCAACAACGTCTTACCTACCAGCCCGTGCCCATGCACGCACATGACCCCGTTGGACTTGCGTTGTCGCCACTAACCCGTTTTGACCTCTTACAATCGAACTTAGTAAGCGTGTCCCTTCCTCGACTTAGGTCGAGCTCGCAAAGATACTTAATGGATCACTGGTTTGAAAAGGGTCCCAACGCAAGCTTTCCACCTATGCTTGGTCCCCACTAGAATTTCCCACTTAACCCCTTCTTATTCATGTCTTCTTACATGTTTTCAACTTGGTTAAGTGTTTATAATTATATCCCACATGTCACCCATGTTATTCACTAAACAAATTAACATGTGTTATTAGTTAAGCTTGTCTTAATCCTATCCGATTATTAGATCAATATATTATTGGCTAAGTTGGTCTTAACCCCATCCACTTATACCTTATTGGTTAAGTTGGTCTTAACCCTATCCGCTTATCAAGTCAATATACATTATTGGTTAAGTTTGTCTTAACCCTATCAGATCAATACATATTATTGGTTAAGTTTTTCTTAACCTTATCCGCTTATTAGATCAATATATTATTGGTTAAGCTGGTCTTAACCCCATCCACTTATCAAATTAATATATATATATATATTATTGGTTAAGCTGGTCTTAACCCTACCCACTTACCATGTTTTTTATGATTAAGTACATCTTAGTTCACAGATATATTGGTTAAGAGAATAACTCCCTAAGTACCAACCCCGAAGACCGAAATCAACATCAGATTGTTACTTAGAGAATCACTCACTCAACCAAACTTCTGTTTGTCATTCATACTCATCTTTGCTCAGCATTAATTAATTATTAATGCACAGACCTCTCACATTAAGTCGATTGCTTGTGGCCGCTGGATATGTCGGGCGGTTCCGGGCAGACTTCCACCACAAGCAAGACTTAACCTCATGTTTAAGCATCTTTTAATTTATGCCTTTGACCTCTCACATTAGACTACCGTTTGTGTTTGCTGGATTCGTCGGGCGGGTCCGGGCAGTCTTACACCACAAACGAGTCTAACCTCGTGTCTTTGGCCTTTATTACTTATTTAATTTGTGCCTTTGACCTCTCACATTAGACTACCGTTTGTGGTTGCTGGATTTACCGGGCGGGTCCGTGCAGTCTTACACCACAAACGAGTCTAACCTCGTGTCTTAGGCATTTATTATTACACATTATTATTCAACCCCAATTTGAATTAATATCCCTATTTCAAATTGCCAATAACTTCCAATTTTAATCCATGTCCATAATTGTCACTTAAATTATGTCCATAATTACTATGCATATAAATTAGGCCAATTAATGTCTCAAATTAATTAAATGCCTTTATGCCATTTTATGCCAATTCACAATTATGCCTATTTAATATTTTTTCCATTATCCCCAAGTCGTTCGTACGTTGAACGTGAAATATGTTAGACTCGCAAATAGTCTAACTTATAAAAAGGAAAGAAACATCACAACTTGCATAACACACAAAATAGATCTAACTAGCATAACATGGATCAAAACTGGCATGATTATGATTCATATTAACATAAATTTGCATAATCAACACTTACATAGGCAATAGTCATAAAACATAAATTTGTATAAACTATGTACTGTCATGGATCTAAATGTATAGATCTAAACATGTAATTATGAACTTGCATATATGGATATGGTTTTCCTATGACTTTCATATGAATTTCATACAAACTTACATTTAAACTAGCATATGATTCAAATACAAAACTTGCATAGGAAACTTAAATTTGCATAGGTATGTTACTGCCTTGGATCTAAATATAGATCTAATATCAAAATGTGAACTTGCATATGGATCTAAACATAAAAATGTGAACTTGCAAATGGATCTAAACACATAAATTAATGTCACACTTTTCTCTTAAAAACTAGCATATGTATATACTTGATTCATATATGTTTCACATCCCAACTTGCATAAGATTCACATATGTTTCAACATCCTAAACTTGCATACATATGTTTTATAATCGCAAAATTGCTTAAGATTCGCATATGATTTAACACATAAATTTGCATAAGATTCACATAACATAAACTTGCATATGATTCACAAATTAACATATGTAAACTTGCATAAAATGAATCAAGTTAAACATGTATAATTGTACATATAAATAGATCTACCAATCATACAACAACAAAACTGTCATATGTTCACAAACAGACAATAACATCACATGTTTCAACAGACATGTTCTTATAATCCAATTACAACCCATCATAATTAATTTACTAATTATATTGTGAAAGTAATAGCACTCACAATCAAAAGAATAGTCTTGTTTTTCTGGGATCTGTATTCTAAAACTGAATTGCTCGCCTTTGATGTAGACTAATTGTTATTCTAATTTGGATTTAGATTTGATTTTGATTCTTGCTTCTATCTTGCTTTTAAGTTGAAGAAGGAATGGTGGCAAAACTAGAACGATCATGGATGGCATGGTGGCTCCTTGGAATGAATTTGTGTGATTTAGGGTTTGAGGATTATGGTTGCTTTTATAGAAGTTAAATCTTATGTGAGCCGTTAGATCGTTTTAGGAGCAATCAGAGCCATTCAACTAAAACAAGTGTCACTTAGCCAATCATAGCATGACACATAAGCCCTTACACCTAAGAATTCGTCATAAAGCCAATCAGAGACTGCTACGTAAAAAAAGACAATCCTTGACCAACAAAAAATGCGCCACGTGCGCCACATGATGCGTACACGTCATATACATATATGTATATGCATATTATATATATATATATATATATTCTATTTACCTATCTTCCCAATTAACCATTTTCACACTAAACCACTTTTGAACTGCGTTCACACTAAGCCACGTTATTGAACTTGCATATATGGATATGGTTTTCCTATGACTTTCATATGAATTTCATACAAACTTACATTTAAACTAGCATATGATTCACATACAAAACTAGCATAGGAAACATAAATTTGCATAAGTATGTTACTGTCTTGGATCTAAATATAGATCTAATATCAAAATGTGAACTTGTATATGGATCTAAACATAAAAATGTTAACTTGCAAACGGATCTAAACACATAAATTAATGTCACACTTTTCTCTTATAAACTAGCATATGTATATACTTGATTCACATATGTTTTACATCTCAACTTGCATAAGATTCACATATGTTTCAACATCCTAAACTTGCATACATATATTTTAACATCACAAACTTGCATAAGATTCACATATGATTTAACACATAAATTTGCATAAGATTCACATAACATATACTTGCATATGATTCACAAATTAACATATGTAAACTTGCATAAAATGAATCAAGTTAAACATGTATAATTGTACATATAAATAGATCTATCAATCATACAACAACAAAACTGTCATATGTTCACAAACAGACAATAACATCACATGTTTCAACAGACATGTTCTTATAATCCAATTACAACCCATCATAATTAATTTATTAATTATATTGTGAAAGTAATAGCACTCACAATCAAAAGAACGGTCTTGTTTTTCTGGGATCTATATTCTGAAACTGAATTGCTCGCCTTTGATGTAGACTAATTTTATTCTAATTTGGATTTAGATTTGATTTTGATTCTTGCTTCTATCTTGCTTTTAAGTTGAAGAAGGAATGGTGGCTAAACTAGAACGATCATGGACGGCATGGTGGCTCCTTGGAATGAATCTGTGTGATTTAGGGTTTGAGGATTACGGTTGCTTTTATAGAAGTTAAATCTTATGTGAGCCATTAGATCGTTTTAGGAGCAATCGGAGCCATCCAACTAAAGCAAGTGTAACTCAGCCAATCATAGCATGACACATAAGCCCTAACACCTCAGAATTTGTCACAAAGCCAATCAGAGAAGGCCACGTAAAAAAGACAATCCTTGACCAACAAAAAATGTGCCACGTGCGCCACATGATGCGTACACGTCATATACATATATGTATATATATATATTCTATATATATATATATATATTCTTTTTATCTATCTTCCCAATTAACCATTTTCACACTAAACCACTTTTTGAACTGCGTTCTCACTAAGCCACTTTTTTGAACTTGCATATATGGATATGGATTTCCTATGACTTTCATATGAATTTCATACAAACTTACATTTAAAATAGCATATGATTCACATACAAAACTAGCATAGGAAACATAAATTTGCATAAGTATGTTACTGCCTTGGATCTAAATACAGATCTAATATCAAAATGTGAACTTGCATATGGATCTAAACATAAAAATGTGAACTTGCAAACGGATCTAAACACATAAATTAAAGTCACACTTTTCTCTTATAAACCAGCATATGTATATACTTGATTCACATATGTTTTACATCCCAACTTGCATAAGATTCACGTATGTTTCAACATCCTAAAATTGCATACATATGTTTTAACATCGCAAACTTGCATAAGATTCGCATATGATTTAACACATAAATTTGCATAAGATTCACATAACATAAACTTGCATATGATTCACAAATTAACATATGTAAACTTGCATAAAATGAATCAAGTTAAACATATATAATTGTACATATAAATAGATCTACCAATCATGCAACAACAAAACTGTCATATGTTCACAAACAGACTATAACATCACATGTTTCAACAGACATGTTCTTATAATCCAATTACAACCCATCATAATTAATTTATTAATTACATTGTGAAAGTAATAGCACTCACAATCAAAAGAACAGTCTTGTATTTCTGGGATCTATATTCTGAAACTGAATTGCTCGCCTTTGATGTAAACTAATTGTTATTCTAATTTGGATTTAGATTTGATTTTGATTTTTGCTTCTATCTTGCTTTTAAGTTGAAGAAGGAATGGTGGCTAAACTAGAACGATCCTGGACGGCATGGTGGCTCCTTGGAATGAATTTGTGTGATTTAGGGTTTGAGGATTATGGTTGCTTTTATAGAAGTTAAATCTTATGTGAGCCGTTAGATCGTTTTAGGAGCAATCCGAGCCATCCAACTAAAGCAAGTGTCACTCAACCAATTATACATGACACATAAGCCCTAACACCTCAGAATTTGTCACAAAGCCAATCAGAGAAGGCCACGTAAAAAAGACAATCCTTGACCAACAAAAAATGCGCCACGTGCGCCACATGATGCGTATACGTCAATACATATATGTATATATATATATATATTTTCTATATATATATATTCTTTTTATCTATCTTCCCAATTAACCATTTTCACACTAAACCACTTTTTGAACTGCGTTCACACTAAGTCACTTTTTAGCCATTCCTCTAAAACAAAAATATGGCGTTAGCGGGGATCGAACTCTGTACCTCTTGTATGCGAGTCACATGTTCTAACCAAATGAGCTACTAAGTCTTTTGCTTAAAAAACTTAGAACAATGCTAAACATTATTCTTTTCTCATTCTTATTTTTCATGTTTTGCTGCAATATTTAATTTAAAGATATCTTCTTCATACGGAGTCCGATTTACGCAAACTCGGACTCTATCTCAAGAAGAATTCGGAGTTGAATGCAATGGCACAACCTGTTTCCCTTAATTCCCACATTTGAAATTAAGTATTCCTTAATTCGTTAATTTTAATATTTAAAATCACTTGGTGTTACACTACGCAACCTAGGCTCTGATACCAAGTGTGACAGCCCACCCAAACCAGTCGACATTTCCCCGAAATGCGTTGTGCTAATGCTCGACTAGCACGGGACGATCGTCAAAGGCAAAGGGTTCTGAAACTATGAATCACCAAAGAACCTGTAGTATATCTCACAGTGCATGGAATAAAATATAATAATAACATAACTTGACATAAAACAGGCGAGACAGTGCATAAGATGAAAACTAAACCATCGTAGTAGCGGAATCCAAAATAAAGCTTATGATCCAAACCATCATTATTATAACTTCAAAATATTGTCTCTAAAGCAAAATAGAAAAGGTACACTACTAATGCCCAAAGCAGTGACCATCAACAACACAGGGAGAATATGTATATATAGTATGTGGAAGGCCCATGCTCGTCTCCGAACCGCTACTCACGCATAACCACCTAACCTGTCTCTAGTCTGTTCATTTAGGAGCACCTAGAGTAATAAGAAGAGACATAAAAATCTGGGTTAGACAAAAGTCTGGTATGAGCGATAGCAACAAAATAAAACAATAACAGGTATAAATAATCATACATGAACCTGGACTTGCAACCAAAGTGTTAGCACAACAAGATGTACAATACTCTAAGGTAACACTAGCATATGGTGTGAAAATGGGAGTGTGCATGTCATGGTGATAGCAAACATCAAACATAGCAATCATCCTCACGTCTCTCACTCAGTGCGTAAAGTGTACAATATCCACCGCTTTGTTCACCAAGTCTATTAGGGCCATGACGACAACTCCATACAACTATTGCTATGACCATACTTCCCTGGACTATAGTCAATAACCCTACCCAGTCCACACATCCCTGGCTCTAGGTTAAGGGCCAACCAGTCCACACTTCCCTGACTCTGGTTCGTCTACATGCCCCTCTCTTCAACGGTGAACCAAAGTTATAGATATCGATAACCCCATTGCACATGTCCCGCAGCAAAGCCCAACTCTAGAAGATTACTCGTTGGTTCCCATCTGGATCCTATTTGCATCTCAGGTTTTGGTCTCCTCCAGTTCGGTTCGGGTCTCCTCCTCCTATCCGGTTCGTTTTGGGTCTCCTCCTCCTATCCGGTTCGGTTCGGGTCTTCCTCCTATCCGGTTCGGTTCGGATCTCTTCCTCCTATCTGGTTCGGTTCGGGTCTCCTTCTCTACTTCTCATATCCGGTTCGGTTTGGTTCTCTTTCTCCTATCCGGATCGGTTCGGGTCTCTTTCTCCTATCCGGATCGGTTCGGGTTTCTTTCTCCTAACCAGTTCGGATCGGGTGTTCCTCCTAACCGGAGCTGAAAATCTGCAACTTTTTCCAACAAGCCATTTTCACCAAACGACGGCATTTTCAACCATTCTATTCTTTTTATGACATCACAAAACATTCCAAACAGTGGTAGCAACATATAAAATCAATCAAAAACATTAAAACATCATTCACATGAAATATTTAAGATCAAATATACCCAAAAAGCATGATTTTCCCCTTAATCCCCTTAACCATGTTTTAACTATAGGATTAGCAAACTCAATCCAAATTAACCCAAATTTTCACCAGTGACATAAAATAATATTTAAGAATTTCTAAATATTTTTCCAGATTTGTATAATGCATAACTAATCACCCCTAATTACCCGTAATTAGTGAATAAAAGTGCAAATCACTCACCTTAGCCACAAATGAATCTTAGATCTGAAACTATGACTAATATGGCACAAATTCCAATGTATAGCAGCAGCTCTATCTCTGATATGATGCTAATTTCTCTTGATTTGGTGTAGTCTTGGTTAATTAGTGATTAAGAAGTGATTAGAGATGAATTTAGAAGGTGGAGGCCATTGTTAGGGTTAGAGGGAGGTAAATGGCAGCTAGAAAAATAAACAAAACTGATTTTCCAAACCCTATCAACCCTCCCATAACCCTAATCCCGAAATGGGTTATGGGCTTAGCTGTTAATCACCCGGTTAAGCCCAATTATGCTGTTTTCACCTTCCAAACCTTATTTCAGCCATAACTCCCAAAAGGTAAGTCTGTTTGATTAATGTGACCACTCTACGAAAAAGTAAACCATCATTCAAATCCAATGGAAGTGGTTTCATGTTAAAACTCCGTACCAATCAAAAGTTATAGGCGAAACAAGATTCTCCAGGGGCAAAATGGTCAATTAAAATTCGGCAAAAATCATGAACATGGGAAATGACCCCAGTAGTCGTTTCCCAAAGTTAAACGACCATACGACTTTGTATGAAATGAAATAAATAATATATGATCCTTCGATGCGTAGAATGCGGGTCGTTATAGTTTGTATCTAAGTGTTGAGGTTTATACAACAACCGACACTTAATCCATTTTTATACATACTAACTATATACGGTTATATGTAACATTAGTATAATACAAAATATAATGTATATACATACATATAATAAAAATATAACCATATATCCATACATTTATATGCAAAATAATTGTATACAAATTTAAATATAAAATAATTTATAATTTTGGTCTTTATGGAAAATTAAAATTTAGAAATCTAGATTTAAAATATCCTTTTAAAATTCAAATTAGAATATTTTACTTTTACTTTCAAATTTGAAGTTATTTTTTTATATACATGAGAAAATTTAATTTTTCTAAAAATACACAAGATGATAAGTTTATATACTATAAATTATATAAAGTTCTAATTTGTATGTAAATACAAATAATATTGTACAAGCATACCTAAAATAAGAGATACATGAATTCATTCATTTTTGGACATAAAAGTTTTTGGCTAAATTAATTTTTAACAATGAATTCATATGGATTGAAACAACATTTTTTAATTTAAAATTTTTGCATAAAATTCCAAATTTTATTTTTTTAAGGCAAGGCCGACACGTTCTTTATAGTGATCCATAACACTTATTATTATGGCAAATATTGAATAAACTATTACAGGAGATAAACATTATTATTATCGGTTTTTAAGGCAGACCGTCCACCACTATCGGTTTTTAGAGTGGTCCATCCACTGCTACTAAACTAGCATACAATATAGGAGCTAGTCAATATGACTAGACTAATCATTTACTTACAAATTACCTACTCTACGTAGCGAGACAAATGACATTTATTGGAAAAGCTACAAAAATTACGACCTAAAAAATATATGACATATATCAAAGCATAGGTAAGGACTGCTACACAACTAGCAAAAAAGGCCTGCACCTCCTTTCATATCATAGACATCTCTTAGCTCAGCGTCACTGTATCAAGGATAGTACACATGAACAAAACATCATCTTTCATATCATAAAAAACTCCTTTTATATTACAGTGTACCAAACGGTACATCACTTCCATAAAAAAAACCCGTGGCCATTCACACGAACCAACCAGTGAAGAAGAATCCGAGAAATATAGCACAAGAACCCCTTATCAAGATGCAGATCTCTCATTTGACATAGCACATAACCTCCCACTAAAGTGACAAAGCAAAGCATAGCATGATTTGGAGCAATATAGATAGGGCACAATACAATTTATAAAGATCATAAACAATAATATTTGATAGCACGAAGCTGCCCTTCCTCCATTGTTGAGGCAATCGTCAAAGAGGTAAAGCAAGAACAACATAATGCTCAGTACAAAATGAAACAACTATACCACAAACATGTTCAATTTAACCAACTATGAAAAACTCTCAACCATACCAAGGTAAAAAAGATCCCAAACACCTGAACAAACTAAAATCTCCAACCAAAACTGACATAGCCTCAACAATCATATCACATCACAATACAAGTCAAAAAACACTCACAACCATAACACATAACCAATAAACCAACTCTTACATACAACAACCAAACCAAACAGGCTAAAGTCAGGAAATAAAGCTTACCAAAAAATAAACTCCAACTCAGTAGCTTGTCGAAGAGACTTTGATATTAACCATTGACTGAAGTCTCAATCAACCTTTGTTAAGTGGATGAACATTGCAGATATGTAAAACTCAGTAGCAAAACATAGTGAGGCCGCGAGGAGTTGTAGGAAACAGTTAGAAGATGGTCAGATGGTGGTCATAGAGGCACACTGCATTTTTAAGTTGAGATAGGTTAAAGATGGTCAGTTTGGGATGGAAGAAGAGAGTTGTTCAAAGAGTAAGCTCTTGGAAAGATAACACATCTGGTTGTTGGCCGATAAAGGGGGATGAAGGTTAATTTTCCCACAATAAAGAAATTTGAGAGAAGAGAGGAGATCGAAATGCAGAGAATGAGGGATGTGAGAGGAAGTCGAAAAGATAACGTGAAATTTAGAGGGAGTGAAGAAGATTCGTGGAAGAAAGGGCACGGTCTCAGTCGCCATGAATAGGGGAAAAACGTTTTGAAGTGGTTGTAGAACAAAAAATGCAATCAAAATTTATTTATTTTTACCTGCAAATGTTTATCACATAAAAAGTGTGTACATATATATATATATATATATATATATATATATTTCAAATATAATTTAATATTTTAAGCTAATTGATATTACATCACGACGAATGAATATATATGTATATATACACCACTTTCATATATATATATATATATATATATATATATATGAAGATAGTTTTAATATGAAAATAAAAAATATTAAAAGTTATCAAAATTGTTTATATATGTAAGAGGATTGTTTCAAATTTCAATTTCAATTTAAAAATGCTCTAGATAATTATAAATTTACAAAAAGTTATTTTTTTGTTATGGACGAAAATAAATAGTTATCATATACATAATTTTTTCATTTTAGCAATACATTCATACTTGAAGTAAGAATGAAAATATATGAATTCATGATATGATTCTAATACACTAGCATATATAATTGTATATGTATATATTACATGTATACATAAGTTAAATCGATGATGGTTTTGTTCTAACACCTTGAATGTTGAATCAAATGGTCTCATAGAATCTGATTCCATTCCCTTCAGAGTTTGCTGGTACTTGAAAAGATCTACGCACCCATGATTTTAATTCGATTTAAACTTGTACTTGGTTTTAAAAGAAAGGGAAACAATGGATAATACTTCCATCCTAAACGGGAGGCGAGGAGATTAAAAAAGGTAACCTACAAAATGAAGAAATTTGTAGGTTTGAATAAGAACAAAAGTGGGAAAATATGACATCTTAATCTAATATTTTCCCTTCTTTCTCAACCCATTCAAACCCTTATTTCAAAATATTTCACCCTCCTATCTCCCTCCTTGTGGCCGACCATTCCATAAGCCAATTGACTTTGTGTAAATTAAAACCATATTAATAAATACAAATTTACATCAAATTCAAATGTACATTGATATCATATATTGATAAGTTTGCATATATCTTTTATATGCACCTTGTTTTCAATATCGTTCAAATAGCATTTTGTAATTAATATCTCAAAAATGTTAGTCAATTTAGAATAATTATAGTTAAATAAATCAAGTGGCATTCAAAATATACTACAATTTTGATGCTTGAATCTTAGGTATGAATTTAATCAATGATTAATATAGAACGACTAGAATACTAACGTTCACATGTGAGCATAGATAGTGGTGTAACAATATGGCTAAATTATTAACTTACGTAGTTTCGATAAAATCCTATTTTACTATTTTAAGTACGCTATGACAATGAAAATTATTACATCAATTTTCCTAGTCTAAACTATATCACCTTAGGGCTTATGCAATACCATAGTTTTAGTCAAAATTCCAATATCACCCACATTCAATGTGTACATTCCAAGCACTAATTCGTAAGTTCGATAGTAACAATAATTATTAACCAAAATGCTTCAGTTGACATTTTAAGTTGATTATAGTTGATATGATACTAACCTTATATAACTAGAGAAAAAATGAATTCTCCACTAAATAGTGTCTCACTTCCATTACTTTGACGTGTATGTAATTATAGTTGTTCAATGGATATCATGCCATGGTTTTATTATAGTTGTAACACCCCACGTCCATTAATGTCACTCACAAAGGGAATGCATTAACTTCCATAGAGCATTATTAGTGTATTGAACAGAATATAACAAGACAGATACATATATCGGTACTTGAAAAATTAAAATAACTTTTATTGCAGCGGAGAAATAGTTTGATTACATCAACTTCATAAACCAACAGTAAAACCAAGTACACATAATATCCATCTTGACAAATTTCTTTCTGAGAACATAAAGTAAAAAGCATAACCCAAACACAAGTAGCCATAAAAGAGATGAGCTGAACTTTACTTTCAGCAATCCAAGCGCTTCCAAAAGAGAGAGAAAGAAATCCAAGATCAAGCTCCACTAGTACTAGTCCCACCCTGAGAACCTTGGGGGTGGGAGGAGGGGAGGAAGAAAAGAGGCAAAAACAAGGGGGGTCAGACATAAAGTCTGGAGAGTATAATAGCTTTAACAATATATTTATTAAAGTAACTAGGATAAGGCACAAACTAGTAGAACAAGGTATGACGGTGAAACAAGTGGGCATGACAAAGCAAACATGAGTAATATTTCGGCGTTAATCTCGTTCCTAATCACTATAGGATAATTACTACACTGCACCAATGCTAATTACACCGCACCATTACTAGTCACCCTAAAAGTTGATCCCGCCTACAGAACATAACAATGATAATGATAGTTTCGTGTACCCCTAGTTACCTTCATAGGTGCCGACTGCCCCTATCTCCACTAGTTGTACCCACTACCCCCATGCGATCGGCTCCCTAACTCGTAGATACCCATGTTGGTCCCACAGTGGGGTGTATCACTCCCCAAAGTGGCAACCCGATACCACTAAAGATGCACGGCTTATATCTACACAATGCAACAATGTCTTACCTACCATCCCGGGCCCACGCACGCACATGACCCCGTTGGACTTGCGTTGCCACCGCTAACCCGTTTTGACCTCTTACAATCAAACCCAGTAAGCGTGTCCCGTCCTCGACTTGGGTCAAGCTCACAAAGATACTTAATGGGTTACTGGTTTGAAAAGGGCCCCCATGCCTGACACAAGCTTTCCACCTAAGCTTGGTCCCCACTAAGGTTTCCCACTTAACCCCATTCTTATTCATGCCTTCTTACAAGTTTCAAATTGGTTAAGTGTTTCTAATTGTATTTCACAAGCTACCCAAGGCACACACTTAACCCCCATGTCCCACCACATGTTTATTTGATTAAGTGTTACTTAATTCATTATAATCGTAACCTTGTAAAGACCTCCCACATTAGACTGACATTTGCGGTTGCTAGATTTGCCGGGCGGGTCTGGGCAGTCTTATACCACAAACGAGCCTAACCTCGTGTCTTTACAATTGTTACGCATTTAATTCATGCCTTTGACCTCTCACATTAGACTACCGTTTGTGGTTGCTGGATTTGTCGGCCGGGTCCGGGCAGTCGTACACCACAAACGAGTCTAACCTCGTGTCTTAGGTGGTTAATTATTACACATCATTATTTAACCCCAAATTGGATTAATATCCCTATTCAAATTTGTCAATAAATACCAAATTCATTTATGTCCATAATTGTCACCTAAATTATGTCTATAAATTACAGGTATACAAATTATACCTATTAATGTCTCAAATTAATAATATGCCCTTGTAAGGCCATTCTATGCCAATTCACATTTATGCATTTTTAATATTTTCCCATCGTCCCCACATTATTCATACATTTTAATATGACATATGTTATAATCGCAATAGTCTAACTTGTAAAGGAAAAACAATGTCACAACTTGCATAGCACATAAAATAGATCTAAGAATCATGACATAAGTTTACATAGCCAATAACTTGCATATATGTGTATGGTTTTCCTATAACTTGCATATGGACAAACTATCATATGATTCTCATACAAAACTAGCATAGGCAATTTGCATAACTATGTTCTGCCATGGATCTAAATATAGATCTAAACGTAAAGGTGTGAACTTGCATATGGATCTAAACATAAAGATGTGAACTTGCATATGGATCTAAACATAAATATTAATAAACTAGCATATGTATCTACATGATTCACATATGTTTTAACATCCCAACTTGCATAAGATTCACATATGTCTTGATATCCCAAACTTGCATAAGATTCATATATGTTTTAACATCCCAAACTTGTATATAATTCATGTAAGAATACATAGTCCAACATCACAAACTTGCATATATAAGAACATGTAATCCAACATCACAAACTTGCACATAATTCATATAAGAACACGTAATCCAACATAACAAACTTGCATATAATTCAACATCACATGATTCAAAATCATATTCTCATAATCCCAATTATAACTTATCATAATTAAATTAATTAATTAATTTGTGAAAGATATTATACTCACAAACAAAAGAATAGTCTTGTCTTTCTGGAATCTGAATTCTAAAACTGAATTGCTTGCCTTTGATGTAGACTAATCGTTATTTAGATTTAGATTTGATTTTGATTCTTGCTTTAATCTTGTTCTTGAGTTGAAATAGATGGCGGTTACTCTAGGTTCTCCATTGACGGCATGGCGGCTCTTGGTATGAATTAGTATGATTTTAGGTTACGATTTAGGTTGCTTATATAAAATTTTAATTGATTAAGAGCCGTCCGATTAACCTAGAATCAATCAAGACCATCCAGTCAATATAGAATAACACTTCAGCCCTAATGACTCAGCAACAGGTCAAAGCAGCGTCATCTTTCAGATCTTCCCACGGGAGGGGGGGAGGGGGGCCTGGTCGACCTGTATGGGTAGGTCGACCCCCCGGTCGACCCCCCGATCGACCCCCCGATCGACCTGGCCTTTAGGTGAGAATTTTTCCCCGCCTAGCCTGCTCCCCAGTTTGAATTTTGAATTTCTGATTTGAGCTATTTTTAATCTATTTAAATTCTGAAACTTCTGAAGGCCATAACTTCTTCATACAAAGTCCAATTCACAAAACTCGGACTCTATCTCAAGCAGAATTCCAAGACGAACGCAATGGCGCAACCCGTTTCCCTTAAATCCCACATTTGAATTTAAGTGTTCTTTAATTTTTAAAATCACGGGGTGTTACAATAGTTAAGTCCACACTGAAGTTCAATGGTATTCCTAAGTAGAGAAAATTTATGTATTATTATAGCTCTAGCGTTCTCTCTTTTTCCGGAATTATATTAACTAATAGAAAACTATCTACTAAGTAATTTCATAATTATTCAATAACTGTCGGTATTTGACTACTTGATACCCCTAACGGTTAAGAGTAATACAATACCTAACATATAAAAAATGTTTCATAGTCTGGTCTTAATAGATATATTGATATTCAATCTTGATGCATTCTTTATATATACATATTAAAAAAATATTTATTTTCATTATAGTAAACTTTTTATGGTTACAACATATTGTATTTACTATCACACAAACTTATCATTTTTACATTGTATATTAAATATATTATAATTAAAATAATAATTAATATAACAATTATTTAAGTGTATGATAGAAAGAAAATATCTTTTGTTTTAGGTGAGATTTTATTACATAGCAAATAATTTATTGTAAAGTACATAACTACCCAAAAGTATTATGATGAATATTATTATAGAGAATCATTTCAATATCGATGAATTAGGAGATTTTTTGATAAAGAAACTCTTAAAATATACTTTGTTTACACTAATTATGAGTCAACAATTTACCTTAGATTTCAGTTTGTTCGTAGGTTTCATGTATCTTTGGATAATCCTTAACAAATTAATATTATCTTCGCTTGATCAAACCGTTGGTGGTCACAAAGCCTTATGTCTATTACCTGTAAAGTTTTTCTTATCTCTTCTAAAAGGATGACTAGTTTAAGGAAAACATTGATGACAATCAAACCATGAAATTTTCTTTCATCGTGTTAAAGAAAATGCTCGTATTTCTTCTATGTAATAAGGACAAGCTAGACAACTGGCCATACTCTAGCCTAAAAGAATTACACATACTGGAAAATTTGTTAATAGTCCACAACAAGGAAGAAAACTACGGAAATTCTTTTTTTGGAAATATGATATGTTTCAAATCCTTCATACCACATGTTTCCAATTCTTCAATCAAAGACTACAAATAAATGTCAATTCCTAGTGTCGAAGTATCGGGGCTAGGGATGACAATTATGAGAATCATATATGGAGGTTTCATACACATCCATCAAATAGATTATAAGGCAAAACGGTTATAGACCAAGATGAATATTTAGAGCTAAACTAAGAAAATGGTGAATATCCTTCCATACATAAACAAAGTCAAAGTTTCGGCTCTCCCCTGCAAAAAACACGATATTTTTGATCAAAATACTTCCATGCTTCCCCATCAGCTTGGTATGTTAATGTACCTTCTTCCAGTGTCCTCACACTATGCCATCTCATATGATGAGCGGTTATAAAAAAATCCAGATAACCTTTGAAACCTGGGAGTAATTAGTAAATAATGCATACGTTTGTACGGGGCTTCCTTTCCCTTCTTCTTTCTTGGTTTTTATCTTTTCTAGTTTCGTATTCTACAATTTCTTATATTAATATCTTAACATATAATCATTTAAACATGTATCTTTTTTCTACTAAGGTAACTTGAAAACTGACATAATTTTTTATACTTCATAATGACTCCCGCACATTAAATTATCTCAGGACATATGTCATTTTGCAGCTTGTATAACGATTGTAAATCCAACTTCTATAAAGTTGTATTTTAATTCCATTGTAGTGTATTCTGGTAATTAGGTGCCACTTTTACCGCCTTACCAATGAGGGTTTTTTAGCAACATCCAATAAATCATAGTTTTTTGCTTCTATATTTGGTTCTTCTTCAACGTTAACATCGCTATCAACAAATTATCTAGTAGGGAATATATAATGTGCTTCATCTTCAACCGTATCTTCTATGAGATTCGTCATAACAATTTCATTACTTACCACCCCCTCTGATTGTATATGATTAGATGATACATGTTTTCCATGATGATTATACAATAAATAATTTTTCATAGAAGTGTACTGATGCATATGAATTTTGTTCATATCTCGTATCATATGCTTCAATAATTTGCACATACTGCAAGGACAATAGATTTTTTGTTGTTTCCTTTATTACTAAAGGCGAATTTAAAAAATAAGCGTATAACATTATAAAAGTATTTGCTCATTGAGTCTCATGTTTTTCTTCATTGTTGATACTGCTCCAATCAATAAAATATTCGATAATTCCTTCTAATTTTAAAAAAATAATTGACATTTTATTTGCCATTTCAATAATACAATATAATGTTTAATTATTAATCATATAATATTATTCTTTTAAATTTAGTTTTAGTTCGTTTATACAATTTAATATTCCTTAATTATACTTCTACTTCGTTAGCCACAAAGATAGTTAACACCCCATAAATGTGAATTCCTTGTCGAAACCTTAGTTAAGTCAGTTTCACTTGAATTGCAACTTTTTAATTCTAGGAAAGTTAAAGTATCCATTTAATTCAAATAGATCTACCCATATAGTTATTAGATGAATTTCGAAAGTCAAAAGTTCCTTTAATTCTGTTGTTAGCCTTTGACACTTCCTTGAAACTTGTCCTTGTAGAGACAAAGATAGTAGTTAGATGCTTGTAGTCTCTACCTTGGGATTCCTTAAAATTTAAAGATTTCTACGAGAGCAATCTAAATTCCTATTGGCTTAATCTTAAAGGTTTTGATGAGAGACTTTCGTTCTTATTAGACTGTGTTATTCCTATATACTTATAGCTATCATAGGAGTAGCTCTAGATTGATCCCTCTTAAATTTATCAAATGCAACCCTTCTGTAACAACGTAAAATTTTAATAAAGAAATTTAAATAAAAAGATTAATAAAATAAATATTTACCAAAAAATAAAGAGAATTAGCAATCGAGATTGCGCTGTTCGGTGTGTTACAAAATTTTGGTTAAGATAGACATATGGTTAGCTTAAATCGGACTTAAAACGAAGAAGTTACGAATACAAAACTAAAAGTAGAATTTGAATTAAGAATTAAAAATATATAAATTGAACGTTGGAACTGGGATGACCCATGGGCCGATCCAGGCCCCAAATGGGTGGTTCCCTGGGTCATCCCACCTTTAGGATAGGTCGACCCTGGTTGTGGCCTGGTACGTTGTTTGCCAGACACGATTTTGATCGAAACGAGGAAGATTTTTGGTGTTTGTTTTAGACTCTTCTTTTGATCTGATAGATCCAAATAAAAACTTAATATCTAATGGTCCTAGGCTCACTATAAGAAAAATGATTTTTTGTTGCAAAAATAAGTGGCGTTTATTTGAATGCTAGAAAAGGAGTTTTCACACATAATATAAACACAACAAAAAAAATTTCACTTCCCCGCTTAAGAAAAAATAGTCCATGTAGTCCAAAATAAACGTGACCATCTATTTTCTATTCCTCTCCCACTTACTTAGAAATTTTTAACCCTTATTCCCTTTCCTCCAAGTCCCTTTTCCGAAGAAATTCCTTTTCCCCCAAATCGCTCTGCCGAAGAAATCGTATCGATTAATTTTCCTCATGTCATCGTCAACTCTGTCATACTTCACTCAGCAACGTCGCGGAAGCCAACGAAAGTCTCTGTTCATGATATAGGTAAATTTAGGTATGAATTCTTTAACTTGATTTTGTAATTGTATTAGGAATGAAATATTTGAATGCATGATATTTTTTCATCTCCTATCTTGCTAGGTTTGGTTATGCTATAACTGATTAACCCTAATTGCAATCGTTCATTGATCTATATTCCGTCCTTTCTGATTTTCTCATCTCCTATCTTGCTAGGGCTCGACTACGGTTTAATTGCTTGATTTTCATATTTTATTTGGATGCTTTTTTGATAAGCTATTTTGATGATTGTTATTATTGTGGATCATGTGATAGTTTATGTTGTATATGCTACAACATTTTGATTCAAACTCTTTAATTAAATAGAAAATTTGTTTCAAATCAAAAGTAAAAGCAGTTGTTCTTGAATTTAACCTTATATTTATCATTGTTACAAAAAATTTAAAGTACAAATTTAAATGAAATTATGTTGTACGCTTTTGATGTGATGGAATTCTCTTTAGTTATGGGGAGTAATGAGACATGAAAACCATTCAGTAGTTTTGAAATAGACAACCTTTCCTATCTTATATATGAATCTAAGATCTGGTTAATGTACAATAATAAGCTGATGATATAATGTATGGTGTACATGGGTATAAGTGTATTTAAATTCAAGGTTAATTTATTTTTCCTCTTTTTTGGATGGTTCATTTTGATACGAAATATTTTAGATAGATTTGGCCCCCCTCCTGTCGAATTCCCGACTCTGTCCCTGCTTTTATTTACGTGAAATTTATCAAGTCTTTGTTAATTGAGTTTAAGTTAGGTTAACAAATATCTATTTTTATTAGTATTCAGACTTTATTAATTAAGTTCAAGTTAAGGTGAACAAATTATCTATACGTACCAATAGTCAGTGGCTCCAACTGAATGATATAGTACTAGTACACAAGGTACACTGCTAAGTTAAGAACAATTCATTAAGAAGCATGGGTTCATGTAGCATTGAATTTTAAAATATAATTTACAATTCTCCAAAAATAATAGTAGTGTTGGAACATCTTTTCCTTCACTTTTCTATTTTTTCCTAGCGGATTTGTATTTGAACATATAATCAGATTCGCTGAAGTAGAATTAGGTAGTTCGTTAATCATTTATAAGATGCTTGGATGTCTTTTTTGGGTAATAACTTCAACATGTACTTATTTTTTTGCTGACAACAGATAACCAATTTATACGTTAAAGATTGGAAACTTATTTGGCTTCATTTGTCGATGATGGAAAAAGATTGGTTTTTCTTAAAAGGTGATAAAGCCATGCTTAACTTAATACGTATTTTGATAATTACAACATATAATTGAATATTAAAACTCAATTTTTTTATTTTTTTACTTTTGGCATAGATCTAGTATGAAGTACTGACAAGGGGCAACGAATTTCGTGCATGCTGCAAAGAGGAACATAGGAAATGTAGAAAAAAAAATATGCCCTTGTAGAGATTGTCGAACCTTCGTCGCCATTATAACCAAATTATTGTTGATCATTTAATTATAAAAGGAATGTATCCTAGATACATTGATGGTGAATGGTTTAATCATGGTGAAGAGATTAATGTAAAGAAAAAAAATATGTTTGATGTATATGATCTATTCAAGATGATTTACTATGAAGATGAAGATTTTATGAATAATGATTTTTTTTTATGATGATAAAGATAATGTTGATTCTCGAAGAAAAGAGGATGAATTATTCAAGAATTTGGAAGATGCAAAAACTCCATTATATCCTGGTTGCATAGATCACACAAAATTATCTACCATCACCATCTTGTATAATCTTAAATGTGAGACTAGCTTGTCTGATAGTGGGTTTGATAAGCTTTTAGCTGTGCAACATCTATTTCTGCCAAAGGATAATGTGCATCCCAAAACCTTATATGAAATCAAGAAATTTCTTAAAGAGTTCGACATGGGTTTTGAAAAGATACATACTTGTGAGAATGACTATTGCCTTTTCAGAAAAATATATAAAGATTTGGAAAATTGTCCAAAATGTGGTTCTTCGAGATGGAAGAAAAATCAAAATATTGAAGAGGTTATACAAGGTGTTCTAGTTAAAGTATTGAGATATTTCCCAATCATTCCGAGATTTAGAAGAATGTATAGATCTCAAAATATGGCAGATGATTCAAGATGGCATTTTATTAATAAAAGTAACGATGAAAAAATGTGTCATCCCGTGGATTCTATGACGTGGATAATGGTGGATGAAAAGTATAAATCTTTTTCATCAGATCCACGCAATCTTAGGCTTGATCTTGCTAAAGATGGATTCAATCCATTTTCCATGTTGAGTTCGAAATATATTGCTGGCCGGTAATGCTTGTGACATACAATCTCCCGCCTATGTTGTGTATGAAGAAGGAAAATATTATGTTGACTTTACTTATTCCAGGCCCGAAGCAATCCAAGAATGATATTGGTGTATATTTGGCGCCTTTGTTGGAAGATTTGCATCACTTATGGTCTAACGGAGTTAATGCTTATGATGCGTTTAGCAAAACTTTATTTAAACTGAACGCAATTTTCTATGGATGATTATTGATTTTCCTGCTTATGGAAACCTTGCTGGATGTCGTGTGAAAGGGGAAAAGCTTGCCCATTGTGCGGTGTAAATACCCATTCTTGTTGGCTGAATCATAGTCGAAAGTTTGCCTACATGGGTCGTAGAAGATTTCTACTTCCTTCAGATTCACGTAGGAAACAAAAAGGATTGTTTGATAACACCATAGAGATAGATAGTGCTCCTAGATTGCTTACTAGGAGAAACGTCAATGCATTGTTGAAGGATTATCTAAATGCTTTTGGAAAAGGACAAGAAGAGGAAAGTAATAAGGGAAAGTGTGTTTATGGTGAAGAAGATGAATATGATGATACTAACACTTCCACGAAAATGGAGATATCAAGGTGGAAAAGAAGATCAATTTTCTTTAATTTGCCTTATTGGGAGGTTAGTGGTTTATCTATTTATTTTTCACTGTTTTAGTATAAAAAACCAATAATGCGTATAGTTATGGTTTTCGTAGGAACTTCCATTACGTCACAATATAGATGTGATGCACGTGGAGAAGAATATAGGTGAAAGCCTATTGGGCACGATGTTGCATGGTAATAAATCCAAAGATGGAACCAACTGCAGGAAGGATTTAGAGAATTAGGGAATTCGACGTATGTTCATACACAACCTCGTGGGAATGAAACATATCATCCACCGGCTCCATATTTGTTGTCAAAATCCGAGAGAAAAATATTTTGCAAAAGATTGTACGATTTCAAAGGATCGGATAACTACGTTCAAATTTAAAAAATCGGATTTCGTTGTCGGATTGCAAATTAGTGGATTTAAGTTGATTGATTACCATGTATTAATGCAACATTTGTTGCCAGTAGTATCGAGAGGATTAATGGCAAATAAGGCAAGAAAAGAAATAATTAGCTTGTGTTCTTTTTTCAACAAATTATGTCAACATGTTCTTGATAGAGAGAAGGTAGAACAAATCAATGTTGAGATTATTGAAGCTTTATGTGAGCTTGAAATTTTTTCCACCATCTTTCTTTGATTTAATGGTACATTTATCCATTCATCTTGGAAAAGAATGTAACAACCCAAAAATCTGGGCCAGTTTAAAATTTTTATTTTGCAATTTTAGCGAATTTTGATTATTTAAAATGAATTATTTTAAATAATATCGACGAGAAATTTATTTTGGATAGAATTCGACGTATATATTATATACGTCGTCGTTAGAATATAAATAATTATATATAATTATAATAGAATTGAAAATGGCGCGGTAGTTCGATAATTCGATTTCAAACTTCATTTGAATGTACCGGGTGCAAAACAAACCGGATTTTAGTGAAACCAAAAATATTAGAATCTATATGAGAATATCTTTCCAACGAATCCGAAAAATTGAAATTTCATAGCGGGAATCAAAAGATATGTCCAGTTGAAAATTCTGAATAGTCGCTATGGAATTCAGGCCCTTAAAAATGGGAATTTTGCAAACGACCTCGGATTTCGACGAAACCACTTTTGTTGGGTCCGTGATGTCAAGTTATTGCTAGATTCCAAATTTCATAATTTTTCGAATCAATATGTGAGCGTGGCAAAAGAAAACGTGTTTGACCAGTTTCAGTTGATTTTAATCGACTGGAAAATGGCCATTTTCCCAGCGGTCTCAGAATTCGATGAAACTAGTTTTGTTAGGACCGTATCATCAATACGAAGCTAGAAAATATTTTTCTGGAATTTTTCAAGTTAGTATGTGACCTCGGTAAATAGAAATATACGTTTAAAATTCAATATAATGATTTAAATGTAAATTTGACGAAAACTGATCAAAACGATCGAATCAGCTTACGATACATATCCCATTGTGTTCGGAATGGGGGTAATTAGCTAGGGACGACAGTCGGTGAGTTTGATTTGGAGTTCGAATGAAAAAGTAACTTTTTGGAATTAAATTAAATTAAATATTATTATATATACTTGGTCAAACCTTCTTCCCCCTTTTCTCTTTCTCTTCCCGTTCATTTCAGCGTGAGAAAAAAAAGTGAGGAAGAAAACGCAGCCCCTCTTCCTCCTTCCCCCTCTACCAGCTTCTCCTTCCCCCTCTACCAGCTTCTCCTTCCTCCTCCTCTCCTCCTTCCTCTTCCTCTCCTCCTCCTCCTCTTCTTCCTCCTCTTTCCCTCTTCCAATTTCATGAACCCTAAGCACAAATCCACCACCACCCGCCACCGTGAGCCCCTCCAGCGCCTCCACCACCTTGCTGCAACCTCCCCACGCCCCATCAGGTCCGCCTCTGGCCGCCCTCCCCTTGGCCGTGGGCCCCACAAATCCAAAATCCCTCTTTTTCACAAAAATTCCCGTATGTAGAAAAACAGCCAGATCTGTTTTGCCCCATAACTCCCAAACCGTACGTTTCTAGCCAAAGTTCCTCAAGACCAAAGTCGAAGAGCATGATTTTCTCTTCGATTTGGTATATGATAAGTCCTATTTTGCATTGCGGAGTTGTCGGGAAAACGCGTCCTAAGTCTGCTGTTAAAACACTGTCAAAATGCTGTCTTTTTGCGATTTCCGGCGAAATGGCACATTTTCGGCAGGAATACCACTAGGCAAAAGTTGTTCAGAATGACGTGCTTGTGCTAGTAAAAATATGGTGTGAATATTGAAGCTCGTTTGCAAATTCTGGAGCCAGAACAACAAATCCGGGCGATAGAAAATATTGAATACGAGCAATGGAAGTGACAAAAGGCGAGAACGAGGAAGATTTCTACATAAGAAGAATCGTGATATTGGATTAGCTAGTCGGTGAGAATTTCTCACTTTTTAAATTTATTTCTAGTTGAAATATATACTAGGATGCAGACGGTGTTTAGTAGCACCCGACACCCGTCGTCCACAGACCATGGACGGCTTGTATGCTTGTTTATTTGATTTTGATGTGTAGTTGATTGTGTGATGTGATGTGAAATGAAATAAAATATTTTATAGTGAAAAATATTTTATAGTTAAAAATGGAATTTTTAACGTATATTTGAAATGAAATAAAATAAACAAATCGGACGATTTGTTTATATACACACATTTGACTGATATTGATTGGGACGATAAATTTTACACATCGCCCAACTGCACAAATAAAATCTGTGTTTGATTGTTTGAAACCCCACACGGGTATTGGGATGATATTTGACGTACACTAATCCCTATTGTTTAGTTGTATGTCGATTGATTGATTGACAGACTGTTATAAGCGTTAAATATTTATCTTTGATGCTTATACAGTGTAGAATGCACTTTGGATGATGGTTGATTATTCATCGTTGTTGATATATACATGTGTTGTAGAAAATCCATATAATTAACATTATATGGTAATTGATTGGGCCTCATTCCAGTTTTGAAAAAGAAATATTTGAAAAGAAATATTTGAAAAAGAAATATTTGAAATAGAATATTTGAAATAGAATATTTGAAATAAAAATATTTGAAATAGAAATATTTGAAAGGAAATATTTGAAAAAGAATATTTGAAAATAGGAATATATAAAGCCGTATTGATTAGATTGACGCCATTTTGACTTGAACGATAGTTATATCGATTTTATTCATTTTATAACGAATATCGAAAGTGATTTCAAAATCTAATAATTTGAAAAGAATAGAAATTCGAATTGAAACTTAATAGAATTGAATTCGAATTGAAACTGAATAAAATTGAATTCGAATTGAAACTGAATATAAATGAATTCGAATTGAAATTGAATTGAAAACGAACTGAAATTGAATTAGAAATCAATTTGAATTGAAATCGATCTGAAATGAATTTAAAACGAATTTATATTGGAATATTCAATTTTGATTTGAAATTGAATATGAAGTTGAAACCGTTTTGAAAATGAATTTGAAATGATTTATAAAGCACGTTTTGAATTGAAATCGACGAAGTATATATTATATATATATATATATATATATATATATATATATATAATATAATGGCCTGAATAGAACGCGCCGCGCCGCGGCAATTTGCGAATTTCGACCATTGACTTCGAATGGATATTGCGGGAGATTCGACCGTCGGATTCTCCTAAAACCGGAACCGTTGGGTTCGTATCGAAAAGAGCTTTCTAACGAATATTAGAAATTTGAAATCTAACGGTTGGATTTGTAATTATGTCCAAATCAAATTTGGAAAAGGTCGCTATAAGTGCAGTTCAATGGCCGTTAATGGAAATCGACTGTACGGGCCTTGATAAAATTATAAAAATAGAAATAATTTGTGTAAAATCATAAGAAATGATTTGTGAAGATTTAGGATGAAAACTCCATATTTGAAAAGATAAAAATAGATTTTTATCGAAATGAACTAGTTTTGAACTAGAATTATAATTCGATTTGTTTTTAAATAAATAAATTGAATTTGAAATGGTTTTGAAAATAACCAGAATTTCCAATGATTGCATTGGAATGGATTTGAATCGAAATTGCCTTCGGAATATTTCGATGTTGGATTTCGTGACTATACAGATGTTGTTAGGGAAATTTGAAAGATATAGATTTATATATTGTTATTTCCAATACAATATTTGTTAGTCGTAGAATTTGATATTGAATATAAGCCGGTATATTTTCTATTCAGAGCCTTGTGTTTAATATCAAATGTGATTTGGGTTTGTCGTGAATGGTGTCTTGACTAACAATGTTCTTGAACCCAGTTGAGAAAAGATTAAATCTTTTTATTTAGATTTAATGAAGTGTACCAATTAAATAATATTTAATTGGAATTGAATTGATATTGATTTTTGGGTTTATCGTGGACAGTGTTTTAAATAACACTCGTTCTTTAATCCAATAATTAATGGAATGTGGTTTTGGGTTTATCGTGAACCGTGTTTTAAATGAAACTGATTCTTTAACCCAGTTAACGATTAAAACTAAGTGGAGTTTTAATGAATCTTTAATTAGATTGAAAAGATCGAGAATGGAGTATCACCAGTTTTGCTCCAGGCGATAGTTAAATCTTTAATTAGATTTGAACGTGAAATGGTAATTGAATTTACCAATAACACCGTGGTGTTAGATATGAAGTATAACCAGTTTTACTTCATGGGATAAATAGGTCGGGGTTGGGAAATTAAAACAAATGATCACTTCGGTAAGGTTCGTTAATCCCGACTAGTTTGAATTGATATTCAAAAATAGATTAAAGAATAAATTTAAAGGATTTATCTTTGATAAAATTAATGGGAACCTTTCCCTATGAATGTGAAATTTAGAAACTAACTGCCGGTTAGCTAAGCAGAATGGTTTTCTGGATATTGATCTGATGTTGGTTTCGGTCTTCGGGGTTAATATTTGGGGAATTATTCTCTTGATTAATTTATGGTTAGTGACTGATGAATTGGAATGAGGCGTATGTTGTGTTTGTGTAACACTTATTTAAAATATACGCGAGTTATTCGGAAAGACCGGGTTTATCCCATTCTGAATAACTGATACGACGATAAGTCGAAGATGAAGACGATGGTCGAAGACCGGAGGTCTTTACGTCGTCTGGGTGATTACTGATGATCTTGATTGGGCTGTACACCCAAGAAGATGGAAACAGTTGGTGATCGTCCAGACGTACTTGGAGATCGATGGATATGCGGGGTACTAGGTGCCTCCGGTTTCGTTCAGACCCAGAACGGACTTGTAAATGGACTGTGTGTCTGACATTGGATTCTAGTCTGTGTGATTGATCTCTATTAAATATATATCTGTTTGGCGGCGGAGAATTTATTCTCTTGCTTAACGCCCTTCTCTGAGACGTACGAGCTCAGGGGTTATATACTGATGGATATCAAACTCATAGAGTGAATTGCCTGTGTGGCATGCCTAAGTGGCAAATGATCAAGGCTTCTGTTGAAAAGCAAAGTCTTGTGGTGATGATCAAAGCACAGCCTATATGGCACAGCTTTGTGTAACGTGAATTCGCGAGCCTCGCACCCCGGTTGTGAACCAGAAACGGGAGAGGACATCAGGGAGGGCATGCGTTTCCTTCTAGCTAGGGTGGTGTCAGTGACATACCAGCCCTGACATTTATATACTTTTCACCTGTGTGGTTGTTGCTGTTGCGAGGCGCCTCGGTTAGATCGGACGATCCGGGTCCGATGGAGTCATTCGTTGGCTCATTTACGCCCCAAAGGGCGGGGAGACGTAGTGTTCAGGCATAATAATCCACATCGGTGGACCGGCCCTGACGATCCAAGGGGCAGTTGCGGCTGTTCCTAGACATGGGCTAGATTGTCTAAAATCGGTTGAGGACTATCTTTTGCCTCGGTTCATAGATGGAAATCCAATTTCCAAATACGTGACATTTGCGGTTTTATTTGTAAACCTATATATGGCGACATAGTGGCATGGGACGCTCATGTCGCCTATGATTGATACTTATGATTTGAAGTTGTTTTATCCACTATGCACTTATAATAGTATCAAATGATTTGTTTTAAACGTATCAAGCATTCTTGGCTATTATAAGGTAAAAACCCTATCCTCCGGCTTGCGTTGCATTGTGTGATGGGAACTGGGTCTTATAATAGCTTCATTTTTTCTTTATTTAGCATTGCGCTGTTGTTTTATGCACTGGTGTTCTTGGGAGGAAACCCGTTCCGTGTTATACGGCGTGGTCCCTTGAATTACCGAACTTAAAAAAAATAAAGATTTATAACTGTTTTAGTTCTCACACCAGTCACATGACTGACTGGAGTTTATTGTGTTAACCTAAACTCTGGGTGCCCCTATTTTGACACAGGCAGCTAGTAGTTTTGGTTTTGCAGATTTATATTCGCAGGATCCTGGTTTACAGCTGGAACGATATCCGGAAAGCTTTGTATCCGTATATCTCTTTCAGTTGTGTTTTGTATTATTTTCCGCTGCTATGTAATGTATTGTAATCTCTGATATTTCTGTGTAATATTTATTCATTTATACTCTGTATATTCTTGTATTCTGGTGCATTGTTGTAATATACAATGAAATGTTCTCCCGTCTGCGTTCTATTTTTTCGTGTTCTCAAACGAATAGGGGTTTCGAACGGTCTTAGTTAGTTTAACGATCGATTCGGACCGAGCGAAATTCTTGATCGTTACATTTGGTATCAGAGCTTTGGTTTACGAAGCTCAGAGAACAAGGCACATTAGAACCATACGAAAGAATTCATCAGATATTGGATTAGTAATATCCAATGAGAATGACTCGTTAGAGATGGGATCAGTAGTATCCTAGAACAAGTGTGAAGAGTATATTTTTAAAATGAAACGAATTTTGTTTTGAAAATTTAAAATCAATTATTCGTATTTGATTATTTATTCTATATTGATCGGGACAATCCGATATATAAAGATTTTGCATATATGTCTTGCAAACGTGTATTCGAAGTTTTAATATACTGGATAGTTATAGAATCATACTCTAGTTGCCCGGGGATAATTCTGGTGATGGGGCACTGTCGCCAGTATTTATTTTCGAGTAACGAAAGTGAGATTTCTATATATTTCCTATTGACTGGTGTGAGAACCAAAATTAGATAAGGCTTATTGTTGTGAATTAGCACCAAAAATAAGATTTTTGACTATATATCAAAGTTATGAATTTGGAACGTTAATTCACTAATTGATTGATGGTTGTGTTGTTTGATTATTGTTTGAATAATTAAATGTTGAACCTTTAACCAAATTGGCCAAATATTGAATTGTTTTGAAATTTGGTCGCATTTGCTTGCATATACATGTACTCACATTGAACAGGTCATAGCAAGGAGGCTAGAGCAGAAGAATAAAATTTGTTTGCCCGACAAATAGGTACATGTTTATCATAATTTACTGTTTTGTTTGGGTGATGATGATTTTATGAGCCTAATGGCTAGCCGCTTGGCTTTTTCTTTTTCTTTTTGAGATCAGAAGGCCTATATGGCAATTTCGGGATTTTCCCGTGGCTCCCGATGTAGGGGAGGTTATGGCGAAATTTTTCGAAAATTTAGGGTGTTAGCCAAATTTTTGAAGAATTTGAAAATTCTCAGAAACTGAAAAGTTGAAGAATGAAAGACAGATCAAACGTAGAGTTGATTAATCAAACCACTTTCGACTTTGTTCCTTTTCGGGGATGAAAAGTTTTAAGTGGGGGAGATTGTAACAACCCGAAAATCTGGGCCAGTTTAAATTTTTTATTTTGGCAATTTTAGCGAATTTTGATTATTTAAAATGAATTATTTTAAATAATATCGACGAGAAATTTATTTTGGATAGAATTCGACGTATATATTATATACGTCGTCGTTAGAATATAAATAATTATATATAATTATAATAGAATTGAAAATGGCGCGGTAGTTCGATAATTCGATTTCAAACTTCATTTGAATGTACCGGGTGCAAAACAAACCGGATTTTAGTGAAACCAAAAATATTAGAATATATATGAGAATATCTTTCCAACGAATCCGAAAAATCGAAATTTCATCGTGGGAATCAAAAGATATGTCCAGTTGAAAATTCTGAATAGTCGCTATGGAATTCAGGCCCTTAAAAATGGGAATTTTGCAAACGACCTCGGATTTCGACGAAACCACTTTTGTTGGGTCCGTGATGTCAAGTTATTGCTAGATTCCAAATTTCATAATTTTTCGAATCAATATGTGAGCGTGGCAAAAGAAAACGTGTTTGACCAGTTTTAGTTGATTTTAATCGACTGGAAAATGGCCATTTTACCAACGGTCTCAGAATTCGATGAAACTAGTTTTGTTAGGACCGTATCGTCAATACGAAGCTAGAAAATATTTTTCTGGAATTTTTCAAGTTAGTATGCGACCTCGGTAAATAGAAATATACGTTTAAAATTCAATATAATGATTTAAATGTAAATTTGACGAAAACTGATCAAAACGATCGAATCAGCTTACGATACATATCCCATTGTGTTCGAAATGGGGGTAATTAGCTAGGGACGACAGTCGGTGAGTTTGATTTGGAGTTCGAATGAAAAAGTAACTTTTTGGAATTAAATTAAATTAAATATTATTATATATACTTGGTCAAACCTTCTTCCCCCTTTTCTCTTTCTCTTCCCGTTCATTTCAGCGTGAGAAAAAAAATGAGGAAGAAAACGCAGCCCCTCTTCCTCCTTCCCCCTCTACCAGCTTCTCCTTACTCCTCTCCTCCTTCCTCTTCCTCTCCTCCTCCTCTTCTTCCTCCTCTTTCCCTCTTCCAATTTCATGAACCCTAGGCACAAATCCACCACCACCCGCCACCATGAGCCCCTCCAGCGCCTCCACCACCTTGCTGCAGCCTCCCCACGCCCCATCAGGTCCGCCTCTGGCCGCCCTCCCCTTGGCCGTAGGCCCCACAAATCCAAAATCCCTCTTTTTCACAAAAATTCCCGTATATAGAAAAACAGCCAGATCTGTTTTGCCCCATAACTCCCAAACCGTGCGTTTCTAGCCAAAGTTCCTCAAGACCAAAGTCGAAGATCACGATTTTCTCTTCGATTTGGTATATGATAATTCCTATTTTGCATTGCGGAGTTGTCGGGAAAACGCGTCCGAAGTCTGCTGTTCAAACACTGTCAAAATGCTGTCTTTTTGCGATTTCCGGTGAAATGGCACATTTTCGGCAGGAATACCACTAGGAAAAAGTTGTTCAGAATGGCGTGCTTGTGCTAGAAAAAAATATGGTGTGAAGATTGAAGCTCGTTTGCAAATTATGGAGCCAGAACAACAAATCCGGGCGAAAGAAAATACTGAATACGAGCAACGGAAGTGACAAAAGGCGAGAACGACGAAGATTTCTACATAAGAAGAATCGTGATATTGGATTAGCTAGTTGGTGAGAATTTCTCACTTTTTAAATTTATTTCTAGTTGAAATATATACTAGGATGCAGACGGTGTTTAATAGGACCCGACACCCGTCGTCCACATATCATGGACGGCTTGTATGCTTGTTTATTTGATTTTGATGTGTAGTTGATTGTGTGATGTGATGTGAAATGAAATAAAATATTTTATAGTGAAAAATATTTTATAGTTAAAAATGGAATTTTTAACGTATATTTGAAATGAAATAAAATAAACAAATCGGACGATTTGTTTATATACACGCATTTGACTGATATTGATTGGGACGATAAATTTTACACATCGCCCAACTGCACAAATAAAATCTGTGTTTGATTGTTTGAAACCCCACACGGGTATTGGGATGATATTTGACGTACACTAATCCCGATTGTTTAGTTGTATGTCGATCGATTGATTGACAGACTGTTATAAGCGTTAAATATTTATCTTTGATGCTTATACAGTGTAGAATGCACTTTGGATGATGGTTGATTATTCATCGTTGTTGATATATACATGTGTTGTAGAAAATCCATATAATTAACATTATATGGTAATTGATTGGGCCTCATTCCAGTTTTGAAAAAGAAATATTTGAAAAGAAATATTTGAAAAAGAAATATTTGAAATAGAATATTTGAAATAAAAATATTTGAAATAGAAATATTTTAAAGGAAATATTTGAAAAAGAATATTTGAAAATAGGAATATATGAAGCCGTATTGATTAGATTGACGCCATTTTGACGTGAACGATAGTTATATCGATTTTATTCATTTTATAACGAATATCGAAAGTGATTTCAAAATCTAATATTTTGAAAAGAATAGAAATTCGAATTGAAACTTAATAGAATTGAATTCGAATTGAAAAAGAATAGAATTGAATTCAAATTGAAACTGAATAGAATTGAATTCGAATTGAAACTGAATATAAATGAATTCGAATTGAAATTGAATTGAAAACGAACTGAAATTGAATTAGAAATCAATTTGAATTGAAATCGATCTGAAATGAATTTAAAACGAATTTATATTGCAATATTCAATTTTGATTTGAAATTGAATATGAAGTTGAAACCGTTTTGAAAATGAATTTGAAACGATTTATAAAGCACGTTTTGAATTGAAATCGACGAAGTATATATTATATATATAATATAATGGCCTGAATAGAACGCGCCGCGCCGCGGCAGTTCGCGAATTTCGACCATTGACTTCGAATGGATATTGCGGGAGATCCGACCGTCGGATTCTCCTAAAACCGGAACCGTTGGGTTCGTATCAAAAAGAGCTTTCTAACGAATATTAGAAATTTGAAATCTAACGGTTGGATTTGGAATTATGTCCAAATCAAATTTGGAAAAGGTCGCTATAAGTGCAGTTCAATGGCCATTAATGGAAATCGACTGTACGGGCCTTGATAAAATTATAAAAATAGTAATAATTTGTGTAAAATCATAAGAAATGATTTGTGAAGATTTAGGATGAAAAACTCCATATTTGGAAATATAAAAATAGATTTTTATCGAAATGAACTAGTTTTGAACTAGAATTATAATTCGATTTGTTTTTAAATAAATAAATTGAATTTGAAATGGTTTTGAAAATAACCAGAATTTCCAATGATTGCATTGGAATGGATTTGAATCGAAATTGCCTTCGGAATATTTCGATGTTGGATTTCGTGACTATACAGATATTGTTAGGGAAATTTGAAAGATATAGATATATATATTGTTATGTCCAATACGATATTTGTTAGTCGTAGAATTTGATATTGAATATAAGCCGGTATATTTTCTATTCAGAGCCTTGTGTTTAATATCAAATGTGATTTGGGTTTTTTGTGAATGGTGTCTTGACTAACAATGTTCTTGAAACCAGTTGAGAAAAGATTAAATCTTTTTATTTAGATTTAATGAAGTGTACCAATTAAATAATATTTAATTGGAATTGAATTGATATTGATTTTTGGGTTTATCGTGGACAGTGTTTTAAATAACACTCGTTCTTTAATCCAATAATTAATGGAATGTGGTTTTGGGTTTATCGTGAACCGTGTTTTAAATGACACTGATTCTTTAACCCGGTTAACGATTAAAACTAAGTGGAGTTTTAATGAATCTTTAATTAGATTGAAAAGATCGAGAATGGAGTATCACCAGTTTTGCTCCAGGCGATAGTTAAATCTTTAATTAGATTTGAACGTGAAATGGTAATTGAATTTACCAATAACACCGTGGTGTTAGATATGAAGTATAACCAGTTTTACTTCATGGGATAAATAGGTCGGGGTTGGGAAATTAAAACAAATGATTACTTCGGTAAGGTTCGTTAATCCCGACTAGTTTGAATTGATATTCAAAAATAGATTAAAGAATAAATTTAAAGGATTTATCTTTGATAAAATTAATGGGAACCTTTCCCTATGAATGTGAAATTTAGAAACTAACTACCGGTTAGCTAAGCAGAATGGTTTTCTGGATATTGATCTGATGTTGGTTTTGGCCTTCGGGGTTAATATTTGGGGAATTATTCTCTTGATTAATTTACGGTTAGTGACTGATGAATTGGAATGAGGCGTATGTTGTGTTTGTGTAACACTTATTTAAAATATACGCCAGTTATTCAGAAAGACCGGGTTTATCCCATTCTGAATAACTGATACGACGATAAGTCGAAGATGAAGACGATGGTCGAAGACCGGAGGTCTTTACGTCGTCTGGGTGATTACTGATGATCTTGATTGGGCTGTACACCCAAGAAGATGGAAACAGTTGGTGATCGTCCATACGTACTTGGAGATCGATGGATATGCGGGGTACTAGGTGCCTCCGGTTTCGTTCAGACCCAGAACGGACTTGTAAATGGACTGTGTGTCTGACATTGGATTCTAGTCTGTGTGATTGATCTCTATTAATATATATATCTGTTTGGCGGCGAAGAATTTATTCTCTTGCTTAACGCCCTTCTCTGAGACGTATGAGCTCAGGGGTTATATACTGATGGATATCAAACTCATAGAGTGAATTGCCTGTGTGGCATGCCTAAGTGGCAAATGATCAAGGCTTCTGTTGAAAAGCAAAGTCTTGTGGTGATGATCAAAGCACAGCCTGTGTGGCACAGCTTTGTGTAACGTGAATTCGCGAGCCTCACACCCCGGTTGTGAACCAGAAACGGGAGAGGACATCAGGGAGGGCATGCGTTTCCTTCTAGCTAGGGTGGTGTCAGTGACCTACCATCCCTGACATTTATATATTTTTCACCTGTGTGGTTGTTGCTGTTGCGAGGCGCCTCGGTTAGATCGGACGATCCGGGTCCGATGGAGTCATTCGTTGGCTCATTTACGCCCCAAAGGGCGGGGAGACGTAGTGTTCAGGCATAATAATCCACATCGGTGGACCGGCCCTGACGATCCAAGGGGCAGTTGCGGCTGTTCCTAGACATGGGCTAGATTGTCTAAAATCGGTTGAGGACTATCTTTTGCCTCGGTTCATAGATGGAAATCCAATTTCCAAATACGTGACATTTGCGGTTTTATTTGTAAACCTATATATGGCGACATAGTGGCATGGGACGCTCATGTCGCCTATGATAGATACTTATGATTTGAAGTTGTTTTATCCACTATACACTTATAATAGTATCAAATGATTTGTTTTAAACGTATCAAGCATTCTTGGCTATTATAAGGTAAAAACCCTATCCTCCGGCTTGCGTTGCATTGTGTGATGGGAACTGGGTCTTATAATAGCTTCATTTTTTCTTTATTTAGCATTGCGCTGTTGTTTTATGCACTGGTGTTCTTGGGAGGAAACCCGTTCCGTGTTATACGGCGTGGTCCCTTGAATTACCGAACTTAAAAAAAATAAAGATTTATAACTGTTTTAGTTCTCACACCAGTCACATGACTGACCTGGAGTTTATTGTTTTAACCTAAACTCTGGGTGCCCCTATTTTGACATGGGCAGCTAGTAGTTTTGGTTTTGCAGATTTATATTCGTAGGATCCTGGTTTACAGCTGGAACGATATCCGGAAAGCTTTGTATCCGTATATCTCTTTCAGTTGTGTATTGTATTATTTTCCGCTGTTATGTAATGTATTGTAATCTCTGATATTTCTGTGTAATATTTATTCATTTATACTCTGTATATTCTTGTATTCTGGTGCATTGTTGTAATATACAATGAAATGTTCTCCCGTCTGCGTTCTATTTTGTCGTGTTCTCAAACGAATAGGGGTTTCGAACGGTCTTAGTCAGTTTAACGATCGATTCGGACCGAGCGAAATTCCTGATCGTTACAAAGAAGCACAAATGTGTGGACCGGTTCATTTTTGTTGGATGTACCCATTCGAAATATATATGAAGACACTCAAAGATTATGTCAGAAACTATGCATGACTAGAGGGATGTATTGCAGAATCGTATCTAGCAGCAAAATGCATGTTGTTTTTCAATGAACTTTTGAAAAAATCAGGACATATAGAGGAGAAAGGAGCTTAAAATGAAGAGTATGAAAGTAGTAGAATACTCGAGGGACATCCAACTTCAACATCTAAGACAATTACATTGCCAGCTAATGAGAAAGAAAGTGCTCATTTTGCTGTGTTAATGAATTTTGCTGCGGTGGAACCATTTATGGGGTAAGTTTATGTTATTTAATTATTTTGGTGTGTTCGTAATGATATATATAACTTATAATCAAATGTTCAATACTAGTTTGCATTTGGAGGAATTAGAAAATTTAGACCAGCGCATGAAAAAAAAAATGCAATCTTACTTTGGGAAACACATACCAAATTTTTTGCCAATTGGATTAAAAGGAGGTAAGTTAGATTTCAAATATATGCTTATATGACTATTAATATTACTATAAGATTTACATGCTATATGAAATTCGTTGTAGATACCTATTACCTTCAAGGATCATAAGACATGTTGAAATGGATTGCTTACGGTCTGAAGGATGATGCCATGTCTTACAAAGGATATATCACCAATAAGAAACGTTTTCATGTAAAAGATTTAGGGAGATAAACTCATAATTGTGGGATGACTTTTGATGCGACTACTATGCGTAAAGAAAGTGCAAAAGATATGTCGTAAGTGGTTGATGTGGTTACTTATTATGGAATATTGGCAGATATAATTGTATTAGATTATCATTTGTTTTATATTCTAGTTTTTAAGTGTCATTGGGCGTATAAAGGAAATGGAGTAAAAGTTGATGATGATGGGTTCACTCTTGTTAATTTACAGCAAGCTTCATTTTCATGAGACCCATAAATACTCACATCTTAAGAAAAACAAGTATTTTATTCAAGCGAGAATGATGATTATAATTGATATGTTGTAATGAAAGCACCATCAAGAAGTTTTACTGATTTAGAGGATCCTGATTGCATCAAAGAAGATATCCAAGTTGTGGAAGATGAAATAACCGAAGTGGATGATGAAGATGTTAGCTATGTTAAAGAGGATTGCAAGGGCACACTTGAGAAGATTATATGTTCTACTTGAGCATGTTTTTCATTTGCTTTAGTGTTGGTTGTTCATTGCACTTGTATTGATTTTCTGTAGTGTTGGTTTTTCATTGGCAAAACACTTGAAACTTGTCGTTTGTGTTGCACCTAAAACTATGTTATATACATGTTATACCAGAATTTCTGGCGTTTCTTGGCCATGCGGTCTGACCTGTTTTTCATATTACATGCACATGCACATACACATGCACTAGTACATTGTGTTGCCTTGTTTGGTCTTGCCATTAAACCTGAGATTTGTCTTGTCTGGTTTGGTCTTGCATTTCTTTACATGTGTATACTTTATATACATATATGTGTATATACGTATACATTGTACCGCCTTATCTGGTCTTGCATTTCTTTACATCAAACCACACAACTTAAATTATATATGTATTTATGACTATATATACGATTCAAATTATGTATATATTTAGATTATATACATATATGCAATTCTCTTGACCTATGCCATTGAAATTTGTATTTATGACTGTATATACATGTGCAACAACACATGTATGCGCGCGCGTGCACACACACACACACATTTATATATATATATATATATATATCATATTTAAGTGCCAGTTGCTTATTGGTTTATACTGTATTTTGTTTCATTTGCAGAAAAAGATGTCGACAAGCAATGTATGTACTCACAACTAGATAAAGGTTGCAGAGGAATCTCAAAAGAATAAGTCAGATTGGAAGCGCAAGTCAAAGCTAAATCGTAACATTCAATGCGAAGAACAACCAGTCAATGTTAAGAAGCAAGCCATTGTTCATAATGAAGATAAAGGACAAACTGTCTTGAATGACTGAAATGAAGAAGGACTGTGCTTAGAAAATCAAACCAGTCTTGAACAAACTGATGATGCTGAGGTGGAAACTCAGAAATAAAGTACAACTAAAATCAGTAGTACATCTCGAAAAAGAGGTGGTATAGGTCCAACAAAATAAAAAAGGCTCGCGTTATGCAGTCAGGATCGAATTAAAGTTGACTTCAATGATCTAGGTATACCAATAGGGCAAGGATCGGTATATTTATCCTCTTTTCTTTGACTGCTTGTGCGGGAGCAGGTTCCATACACTATCGATGATTAGAGGAATATAAGTGATGAGTTAAAAGAACTTTTGTGGCAGTCGGTTTTGGTATGAAGTCAGACTTAATTTTGGTTACTTAATTAATTTTTCTTACTTAATTTTGGTTATTTATAAATCTTGAATATGTGCTTGATTCGCTTTAGGTGTTACTTAAATTTTAACATGCAAGTAAAATTACATGATAGCTCAAATAGTCTCTTAGAATTCATGCAACAAATTTTAATATTCTAAAGTTGTGTACAGGCAATAATAAACAAATACATTTCGTATCCTTTTGTCTTAGGTGCTAGGTAGGGTTGATGCTTCTTAGTTACCTAACTAAATGACTATTATCCTTAGCCACATCGAAGTTTAATTCATTGTTTATTACTCTAGCACTTTGCTTGAGATGGTACGGTAGGTACTTTAAGGAGAACATGCATGCAGAATTATACCGATTTGTAATTTGTACTCCAATTCAGACCATATGTACAGGTGAACAATAACATCCAAATGATTAAGAATTCATGTAAAACAGAGAGGCCATTCATAAACCATGAAAGTTGTGTGAGCGATATGTTTTTTCCAAAACTATACACTGAGAAGCAACAACAACAATAAAACTGTATACGATAATAAGTTGATAATATCATATATGGTGTATGTGGGTTTAATTGTATTCAAATTCATGGTTAGTTAATTTTTTTTCTTTTTGAACTGTTCATTTCGATGTGAAATATTCTAAGCAAATTTAAGTTGAGTTGTGCTTAAATTCTTGACTAGTTAACTAGTCAATTTCCATTTTTTGATTTTTTTATTATAATATATTTTACACATCACAAAAAAATTTGGCCCCCCTTTTGTTTATACTGGAAGTGGTTATTTGATTTTAATATCATATTTTCATGTACTGATTCAGGTTAGATTTAAACTCGAAGAGGAATGGCAAAGAAAAGCCATACTTCAACAAATGGGAGTACTTTGGAGATCGTCAAAAAGCAGAATGGTTCGAACTTTGCAAAAAGCGGAGAATGAAGAGGAAAGACTTAAAATGAAACCTACGAATATCAAAAACATGAACGAATGGAGAAAGTTTGTGAAAGCGAAAACCAATATGGAGTTTAAGGTAAATCTAAAATAAAATTCAATACTTCAATAGCAAATCATTCCTATGATCATCTCTATTAGTTGCTAATTTTAACATCTTTCTATATTTCCAGCAAAAAAGTGAGAAATATTCGGCCGTCAGGTACACACAACTTCCACATACAACTGGTCGTAAGGGAATGACCGAAGACTTGGTTAGTTAATTAACTATGTGTTTTTACCAATGTACATCATCTATGCATTTTTATTTAAGTAGGAGGAGATTAGAAAGTTTGGTAGCATATCCCAGTCCATCTCGACACAGAATGTCAATGGAGATGCTCTTGTACATGTATTGGTAGAAGATAGACTAGAAAGGTTAAGGGCATTGGGAAGGGGTTGAACTTTAACCAAGCTAGATGTGGCTCGGTCCAAAGATAAACTAGTGTCATGGCATTGAGAGGAAATAGCAGAATTAAAGGGAATGATATAGACTCTAATGGACCAGAAGGTAAAGTTTTAAAATTAATTTATATCTGTTAAATACAAAATTCAACACTCTCTATAACTTAACATACTTAAAAGAATAAATTTTGGTGCTTTAATGCTGGGTAAAGAAAGTTTGCAAGGGAGCACACATGAAATGGTAAAATTAATAATTAAATTACTCAATAAATAACATTTAGATTTTAATTTTGATCCAGTAATGTTTTATTTTAAGTATTGTGTCATCCACTTGAATGCTCCTAAGATTAAAATATCGTGGTATTTGTGCTTTGCAGCAAGGTAAAGAAAGTTCAGGAAAGAGCTCACCTGAATCGGTAAAAATAATAATTATATTACTTAATAAAATAAAATTTATGTTTTAAATTTTTAATCCATTATTTGATATAATTTTTGGTTGAATAACTATAGAGCGATGATGAAGTATGTTCATTGTTGAATTGAGATGGAACCTCTAGAGTTGTTGCCTATGGGAGACTGTTGCCCTCGGTCCCAAATGACGTTGTCAATGGCATTCGTCTTGGACCAAACTCTACGAGCATTTTTATAAATTTTGTTGACAAACCAGATACTTATTTATGGAGGCCTACACCTAACATGACAGTATTAGGAGATGCTAAGAATAATATAGTAGCTTGACCATCAATTGGCGTCAACGTACTACTGCGAACACGAGTGAACGGTGATGAGGATGGTACGGTAAAATTTGAACTTCTCGTATTATATTTATTGCTATTTTGTGTGTGTATAGAATAAGGGTACCCCGTATATATCTTCGTGATTATATTTATTAACAAATTCAGATTTGATTCAGAATAAAGGTATCATGTATATTTATTTACAGTTACACGTGAACTCTAAATGGAGGACTGTAAAGCTATTAGCCTATAGAGCTATCACTACATAGAAATAATACAACATTCTCTTGTTTTAAAACTGCCATGACTAGAATTATAATTTCTAATATTTAAGTATATTCTCATTTTTAGATTACCAGCAACATCCAAGATAATTGCAAGATTTATGGTTGGAATGATGGTAAAGGCATAGTTGCCGAAGGAAGAATCTTCGTCGATGATCCAAAGTATACTCTTTTAGTGATATTCTGCTCGGTCCGTTTGTCTTTGTGATTTGGGTGGACAACATAATAAATAAAGATGCTTATTTGTGGCGACCCTAATCTGATATGTTGTGCATTGGAGATGTAGTTGGTCGGAAAGTAGCATGGCCAAGATCAAATGTAAAAGCTGATAAAGAAAATCCTTTGGCAACTCATCATGATAGTGAAAATCATGCGACAACTCCTCGAAATCCGCATACATGTTCATGAATAAATCGCAATATGTAAGTATTAATTTTCAACATTGATCACTGTGTATGAAAGTTATTTAACGCATATGTATAGATTCTGCATAATAATCTTTTTTTTCTTTCAGCCGATTGCAACCTTGATAAAAGATGCCAGATGCAAGTTGATAGATGTGGGTGGAACAGACGTAGTGGCTGAAGGAACTATTGCGTCAACTGATCCGATAGCGATGGTCCACTGTTGTCCATTGGGAAAGATGCTGTAAAAGTTTGGGTTGAACATATGACAGTTCCAGATGCAGAGCTATGGAGACCAACATCAGGTCTGACGTGCATGGAAGATGCCTTCAGTGCTCCCATAGCTTGGCCAGTGGAAAAAATCATTATTGAAACAAAATGAAAGATATGTAAATTTTTTAATATACATTAGGAGTTACTGTATTACGGAAGATGCCTTATAGGCTTATAGACTTCTAGAACATTTCTATGTTTCAAAAACCATAGTTTGGCACTATTTACACATGTATTTGTTTCTTTCAGTCAAATTTATATTGTTGTCATTATTGTATGCAATGGACATTGGTTAGGCAAAAATTGAGGTTGAGAAAAAATCAGGTGTATATATTGTTATGGTTACCATTATATTATGTGAAATGAAAATATTTGAGGTCTAAAATGATGCCCGACAAATGCGATTTTTAGAGTAAAATCCAAGCATATCCATAGTGTTCTTATTCGCACCTATATCAAACTGTGCTCCTTTATTCAAGCATGGTTGCTATCTGGGTTTTTTGCTGCAATTTTAGCTTCTTCTTTCCACGATCGTATATTAGCTAGTCTAGTTTCGACTGCTATCGGCTATACCAATTTATCCAAAATATCTGGTTGATTTCCAAAATATTTGAAATTAATCATGATAAAACTATCCAAGACTCCAACCCCAGAGACTATATGCTTGAGAAACTGGATCGTTCTGCAAGGTTTGCTATTAAACGACCTTTACGCGCAATGGAATTACTGAATGTTGTTTACTGCAAGAAAATGAGTGTCTGAAAGGTTTATGTTATGTAGTGTTACGTTCAGAGTTTGACCTGCTATTTCTATTCTTAAATTATGTTTTGTTATTTGTTTTAGTAATTACTTGTCATTATTTTCTCAGTCTTTTGTTCGGTACATTGTTTACAGGTAGATCAACCATTTTTGTAGACATCAACAATAGAAACACTACGATATTTGCTTAGTAACTTGGTTATTTCAGATGTTTATTTCAGTGTTTATTGTACTTTGGTAATTACAATGTTATTGGTAGTTTGGTTCTGTATGTTGTGGATGTTTGAATGTATAGTGAATTTTTTGTCTTGACACTTATGTATGATGTGGATGTTTGAATGTGTACGTATTTTGTAGTTTAATACGTTATGTTCGAAAGAGTATGTGTTTGTGTATTTGTTATATAATTAGCGGCAAAATTATGGGTAGGTCTGGAATATTATAATACAATTTTGGTAACAAATGGTGGTGGAAAAAATGCTATGGAATATTAATTTTATTCGTAGCGTTTAAAACCCACTACAAATAATGGTTACAGAAAACAAAAAACCAATGCGGTGGTGCATACTAAACGCTACTAAAAAGTTAAGAGAGCGCCATCAAAATAGAACCGTAATGAAGAAACCTTTTCGGTTGCATTTAATTAACGCTAAAAAAAACATTCGTAGCGTTAAAAATGCGCCATTAAAAATAAATTTTTAGTTGCGTTTGTGAAAATTGCAAAAAATACATAGTGATTTTTGGTGGCATGTTTTCTCGCAATGATTACCGAAACGCCCCCAAAAATTCTTAGTAGTGGTTTTTGGGTGCTACAAAAAATCATTTTTCTTGTAGTGGCTTCCTAAGTCTATTATAAATCTGCCTCTAATCTAACCTTAATTTTCCTTACTCCATTCCCCATTCTTTGCCACCACTATGCAAAACTTCTTCCCCTAAAAATAATGGAATTCTGAGATCTAGATTTGGATTTTTATAAAAATAATTTAGAGGATATTTATATATAGACCTAGAGATCCCTATCAGGTCCTGCTGGATTGCATAATTCTATGAGTATTTTCTGTGATTATAAGATCAGCATAATTTGGGGATTACTTGGACAATATAACAATTGTTAATTGCTTTAGTAATTTACAGATTCCAATGTTTCTTTTTTGTAAATGATTTTTGCATATATGATTACTACTTTTATCCTTACTTCAGTCAATTTCAGTAATTTATCTGTTACGTAAATTATTTAGTTTACTTTTATTCCTTTTTCTTTATGGATTAATTTATATACAATTCAGATTTTACCCTATTTCAGTTATAGATCCATTATATTTGTTTGAGTCTAGGCCTTGCAAAAGTCTAAACCTTTATCCTTTTATTTTATGTTGAGTTTAGGCCTTTCAAAGAGCTTAAAGCTTTATCCCTTGTTGTTTCTACACATATTAAGAAAAATTATGAATTTTATTATAAAAGCGCATTTAAAAAAAACATGAATTTGGATATAAAGGATAAACTGGGGCTTACTAAATTAATATAGTAATGGGCAGTTGGATGTAATTTTAGTGAAATCATTGATAAATGGAATAATTGTAAATTTTTATAGATGCTAAGTAGCGGGGATTGGGGATGTATAATTGAATACAAACAAGATGATTTTTAAATGCAACCAATAATATTATAGGAAGTTATATGGAATAAGCAGGCTTATTAATAAACTTAAAATAGGCATTAAGTCTAATATGAACAAATTAATAAGCATGAATAGGGGTCCATTCTGATAATGTAAGCCAATTAGGGAAAATAAATAGCCTATTAAGAAAGCGTACAGTGGGGGTCCGTTCCAGCAACGACGGCTGAATGGAAAAAATAAGTGCCTCGTAGTTGTGGTTCGTTCAGGCAATAAGGGTAGGCTGATTAGGGAAAATAAGTGGCCAATTATAGTAAGTTATTTATAGCATCCCTGGGGTTTTTTGACAATTCTACTGGGATCTAGTGTTGCTAGGCGGTCAACAATAATTTTATAGTAGCCTTGGCGATAATAAATTAAATTAGGGACTAAATCTAGGGGTGACTTGAGTCAATTGCATTTCTGTTAGGGAGCGGTATCTGACAGTATCCCTTTTATCACACTATATAGAGGTCTCACAAGGAGGCGAGGCATGCTTTACTGTACTCAGTAGTAAGAGGTCCAAATGAGGAGGGTACATTTGTGTTCTGACGAGGCAGTGCGTGTGTATCATGCTAATGTGAGAAAATGGGACCTTGAAATGCCTATGATTAACATATGTCCTTTAGAGATGATGGGTTAGGCCTGATAAACCCAAGGCCATAGTTGTCATAGGTTATAGCAACTCTGGTTTAGGACTCGGTCAGTGGATGGGATTAGGTACATCCTAATTATGAGATTACAGTAAATGGTGCAAAAATTGAATGATACAAATGCGATGACAATCGACTATATCTTAGCTTATCTTTCTATTTCTTGATTTACTATTATTTTGCTATAAACTATAATCCTATCCAGATTCCTTCTTTTATCACTCATGCTAGTAATTATAGAACCCACCAGGCTTTATGTCTGACTAATTTTGTTTCTTCTTCTCTCTTCCTTCCCCCTAGGATCTCAGGGTGGAGGATCTCAGAATTGATTGGGTTTTGGTCTAGCTTAGCTTATTAGAGACCTCTGCTTGACTTACTTTCTGCTAGTTCATGTATTGTTCTACATTTGACTTGCCTTTGTATTTGTTGTTAAGAGGGATTTTATTTATTACTCAAATTATGTTGCTTTTCCATGCGATTGTTGTGGGTCTATGATGAAGTACATTTTATGATGTAATTACATTTATGTTCTGCTTTTAATATAATTTTAATTTCCGTTGTGTTTTCTTATGTTTTCTTGTGAATTTTAGTATCTTTGATATTATTTTATATTATAGGCTTCATATTCCTTAGAGAAATTGTCATATATGTGAGTTTAAGGGTGTGGGGTGTTACATTTGGTACCAAAGCCTAAGGCTATAAGATCAGAGAAAAGTTTTTATTTTAAAAGAAAAAGTCTTCTAAAGAAAAGTGTTTTCAAAATAAAAGTTTGTTTTTGAAAAACCTCCCTTCAAGTTAATTGCAATATTCCCTTTGTTCCTCTCCTGAGTTCTTCCATCTTTTCCTTTCGTCGCAAGTCCGAGGCTCCCAATTTTCCTAAGGGTATCCCATTCTGACTTGGTTCCGTGGTATGTGGAAGCTACAAAGCCTACCAAAGGGCTAGAGAATGCCCAAGCTCTCGCTCCAGTCGTGGTGTCTCCTCCTAACCCACCCCCAGTGCTTGATTTCTCTAATCTTTGCGAAGATTTCACTACTCTAAGTGGCAAGACCTTCTTTGGTTCAGAGACTTTTGCTGAGGCCCGCATTTGGCTCAAGGATACAGAGCGCGTATTTGTACTTTTGGAACTTGAGGATAGGAGGAGAGTTCAGTAGGTTGCATGGAAATTGAATGGTAAGACTTCTTATTGGTGTGAGATGGATGAGGCAGATCGTGGTATTGTGACTTGGGATGAGTTTAGCGAGAGGTTTGAAAGAAAGGTTTTATCTCAGGTGGAAGAGGGCATGCATTAGAGAAGTTTCTAGGAATGAGACAGGGTGAATATGTTAATCACTTCAATGAGCTTGCTAGGTTTGGGATGGATTTGATCAATACGGCTCATAAGAAGGTCGTGAGATTTGCTAAGGGTATGAATCAACCCATATAAGGACTTGCTTCGACTCATATCCCGATGGGTGCAACCTTCGAGAGTCTTGTTAAGATAACACTTGTGCATGAGGAAGGGAAAGGTGATTCCAAGGAAAGTAAAGCTGAGGTGGTGAAAGACAGTTATGAATTGAAGAAATGGTAGCCTAAAAAGGGTAATAAGAAGAAGGGAGATAAGCTAGAGAAAGCTCAGATAAAGAAAGACATTAAATGCCATGGTTGCGGCATGATTATCCATTTTGTGAGGGACTACAAGAAGACTTCCAAGAAAGGAAACTGATTTGATTGTGGATAACCGAGTAATTTTAGTAAGCAGTGTCCTAAGAAGAAAGGGCAAGAGACATGTTCGTATGGAGAGAAGATGCATGCATTAGAGGTGGCTCAAGTCAGTGATGGTCAGGATAGAGGTAGGAAGGTCATAGTTGAAGGTTTGATATCACTTTATGACTTCTAGTTAGGACCTTATTTGATTCTGGCGCTTCTCATTCGTTTATTTCTACTTCGTTAGTCGATTGTCTGCACCTTAGTATATCTCTTGTTTTTGATCCAGTAGTAGTTTTAAACCCTATAGGAGCTTAGGCTCATTTGTTTGTAATATGTAAGGGTTTGAGACTTTCTATATTAAGCATCGAGTTTGACTGTTTCCTATGTACTGGGGGTTCCCGAGTACGATGTTATTCTGGAGATGGATTCGCTGGCCATGTATGGTGACATTCTTGACTACGAGAGGAGGGTAATAAGACTGATGAATTGTCATGGTAGGGCCCTCAAGATATCTTGCGACCCACGAGGGTCAGTTATGTTGAGCTTCTCAAAGTTCCAAGATTCTTCTATTGATAGTCTTAGCTTAGTACCCATAGTAATAGATTTTTTGGATGTATTTGTTGAGGTGAAAGGGCAACCTTCGAGATAAGAGATCAACTTTCGAATTTATTTGATAGAGAACGATAAGCTTGTTACATTGCGAATGTGCCATATGGCTCTGAGGGAAAAGAGGGAAACAGAGTAAGCAAGTGGGTGAGCTGTTAGAGAAAGGGTTTTGTTAGCCTACTTTGTGGTTAGGCTACACAAAGCTAAAGAATTAACTGATGGATGTTATGAAGAGAAAGATGCACAGCAAGGATCCAGAATGGATCAGCCCCTTCGAACCGAGCCCCTTTCTCTGTTACGCATGAACTAAAAAGATTGATCCCAGGCAGCTTGTTCGATTCAGATCGGTATACAGATGTGTGATCCGAACCCTAGACTCTAGACCGATCCGAACCAAGGGACAGAACTACAGCGGTTACTCCCCACAATTCCTTCAAATCGGGAGCGGTTACATCCCCACTATCCCACGATTGCAATGTGCTATCACCATCCTGAAGCAAGGAGATCCGAAAATCACTAGATGGGCCCAACGTAGCACCCGAACCAGATCGGTTCATGGCCTATAAAAACCCCACAAAGTGCCATTTGAAGGGATCATTTAGGCAAATTAATCACTCTAACTTCCAGACCAGCGAATTTCATTGCTTTATTCAAACTATACTCAAACTTTGGAGTATAATTCCACAAATTAGAGAGATTATCAATTGTATAACTGAGATTGAGAGGAAATTATCATTGAATTTGTATTTGAATCATCAATCAAAGAAGTATAAAGTGGATATAGTCTCTTTAACGCCGAACCACTATAAATCTAGTGTTCACGTTGTTTTTCTTTCTATTTTATTCGAAATTATTGTTCAATTGGATATTAGAACCACTTTTTGGTCTAACATTTTGGTACTTTCATTGAGAGATTCGAATTCTCAGCGTTTTGGATCATCGCTCTACTATTTGGACCCTTAAGTTCTAAGAAGTTAATCCACTTTCTTCAGTGTTCTTGGAAGTTTTCTGACTAATCTCAAAAGAATTGGAATTTATGATCAAAGGAAAAGGAAAAGAACTGTGAATGTCTCGGGAAAACGAGATGAGCGAGGATCAGTAAACTATGGTTGTCATAAGATCAAGGGGACAAAGTTCTGGACCGAACCAGTTCGGGAGGGTATCACCGATACGACTTGAGGATGATAGTCTGAACCGAGCTGAGAATGCAATCCCAAACCAAATCGAAACCCTGGACATTTCTGGTAACTCCCCTCCTATCCGAACCTGAAGTGCAGCCGTGACTCGACCCGAACTGAATGCAACTAAGGCTGGTACTTCTACTCGAGCACCTACAAATGCTCCAATGCCAGCCACAACAGCTAGTAATCAGCCTGCTCCCTCTGCGCCCGTCATACACATGGATTTCTCGCGCCTACTCGATATGCTAGACAACACCAGAGATGCTTTAGAGGCCCATAAACACGATAGCGTTCTTATGTAAGAAAACATGAAAGCTATGAGTAGAGAAAGAAGTGAACTTTGCAGACAAAGAGCTCCCTCTCCAACTCATCGCCTCACTGGGATCATTCATCCTCTTCAGACGATGAATGTCCACGTCAGAGGAGGCCATATGAAAGGCTCGAGAATCTTGACCAGTTAACATTTGTATCATTGGGATCCCACGAAGAAACGACCTGTGTTCTCGGACCTAATGACCCTTAGGGCTGGCAATTAGAACCGGGAACCGAAAACCTGAACCGAACCGACCCGAAAAGACCCGAACCCGAACCGAAACCAATGGGTCTCGGGTCGGGTCTAGGTGATGAAAAATACCATCAAGACCCAATCAAACCCAACCTGCATAGACCCGACCTGAAAGACCCAACCAACAAACATTGAAATTTATGTATTTTTAGTGTTATTATTCAATTGGACCCAAACCGACACTAGCTTCAACCCGACCTGACCCGAACCGAAGCTCGGGTCGGGTCCAGATTTTTGAAATGTATAGTTTAGACCCAACGAAACCCGACCCGTCTAGAACCGAGACCCGCTGGGTCGGGTCCGGGTCCATCGGGTCGGCTCTAATTGCCACCCCTAATGACCCTAGCCTGAGAGGACCAATGCTTTTACTGATGCAAGGATCCCACGTCCTTCCTAGAGATCCTGATATCACTAATCCTACTCAAGGACAACTTCTCCAGCTCACTTATCCTGTGAATGATCGGGATCGAAGAGGGCAAGGAAGTTCAGTTGTAGCTCGGAACCAAGAACTTCACCTAATGTGGGAATGGGGCGTGTTAGGAGAAATAGAAGTGTGGATGCTGAACCAACTTTAACTAATACCGAGGTAGAAGCGATGGTGCTTCAGATCATGGCCGATAGCTGACATTACACCAATGTAGACCGGGGCATTGAACGTAGCCACACTCCATTCACTGACGACATCCTAAATTTCCAGTTTCTCCGACGATTTTATCTGCGAAAAATGGATCGATATGGAGGGAGAACCAATCTAGGACAACATTTGATGAGGTATGCATGGTACATGAATGTCGCAGCAACACCTGACGCAGTGAAATGCAAAGCCTTCCCAATATATCTAGAAGATGTTGCATTAATGTGGTTCACCGGACTCCCTCCATGATCGGTATCGAATTTTAAAGAACTAAGCGAACGTTTTATTAACCAGTTTCGACTCCATGCCCGGAAATCTAAAAGCGTCACTGAACTTTCCAGAATCATGCAGGCTTTAGGTGAATCTTTGAAGTCATATTTAGACTGCTTTAACCTAGCAGTTACCAAAGTAATGACCTACATGCGCTAACCATTCTGATGGCGTTAATAGATGGGGTCGATCCAGACACGAAGTTCAGAGGATATCTGGCTGGAAATTCTCCATTGACAAGGGAACCGTTCTATGAAAAGGCCAATATTTGCCTGCGGCGGGAGGAAATATATGCCAATCGAAAGAGAAAATCTGATGGAGCACCCAGAGAAGACATTCAAAGTAATGTGAACAGTCTGGCGATAATACAGGGAAGGTCGAGGTAAACGTCGGCAATAAAAATGAAGGAAATAATAATCGGAATAGAACGACGGAAAAAGGAATAGGAATCGAGGGAATAACTCCGAAAAAGGCATCGATTTCAAACTTTCGAAAACTACATGTCGTTGAAAGATACTCTAGAGAACATCTATCTAGATACTTATAACGTCTTACAGTACAAGAAACCTTCGCTCAGGGACTCCACTGAGAACGAGCTCGCAACTAGAAAATTTTGTTTGTTTCATGGGACTCTCAGTCACTCTAATAAAGAGTGTCGTCATCTAAGAGACATTGTTGAAAAGCTGCTTCTGGAAGGAAAGTTAATGAGTACAAGGTCGCCCCAAGAGACAGGGGACAAGGAGGACAAGCCCCGAATCAAAACCAACCTGCTTCTAAGCCCACATCTTAGCAGAAGGGAAAGGGTATTGTTATAAATGCCATAGTTGGGGGACCACGTCCAACCAGGTCCAGTAACAAGGCAATGGAACAATATGTTAATGCAGCCAAACATTTCGAAATGGGGGATGTAGTAACCTTGAAGAAACCACGCCAGTAAAACAACAGAAGACAGCTACTGTCGATATCGTCTTCCGAGACAAAGAAAGTATTGGGGTTGAAGCGTCGAGCGCTGATCTATTAGTGATAACTATCATTATTGGACCTGCAATAGTCAAGAAAATTCTTGTGGATAATGGGAACTCTGTTAACATCCTATTTAAAAAGGCTTTCGATCAGATGAAACTGGAAATGAAGGACTTAAAACGATGTAAAGATTGGATTCACGGCTTTAATGGAACCTCAACCTCCCCGAGTAATAGACTTACCTGTAGAGTTAGGTGAGGGAGAGCGTAAAAGAGTGAGAATTCTCCATTTCATCATCATGGACATCAACTCGCCTTACAACGCTTTCCTGGGACGGAAAACACTTTCGGAGTTCAGGGCTTGTATTGGTCCATGGTGCCTACTAGTGAAATTCCCAACAGATGCTAGAGTGGGAATGATCCGAGGTGATCAAGTTACCAGAAGAGCCTGCTATATGGTGGAGTTGAAAATGTTGCATACTGGAAAAAGTTCAGAACCTAAGAACACTTCCTCTCCTACTAAGGAAAACTCAGCGTAACAACTAAAGACAATGCCGCCAAGGGAGTCGCCTGATGACCAACCTGAAGATATCGATCCTAGAGAGGACGAAGAACCAGGGACTAGAAAGGAGACTCCCAACGAGGCAACTGTTGATATCCCAATCGATAGCGATGACCCGACAAGGGTCATGAAGATTGGATCTCATTTGGATTCTTCATGGATGAAAGAATTGACTGACTTTCTGAAGGCAAACCTTGACGTGTTTGCTTAGACCCACGCGGACATGTGCAGAATTTCTCCCATGATCATGAGCCATTCACTAAGCCTAAAACCAAAGCATCCTCCGGTAAAGCAAAAAAGGCGTATGTTGGGCCTAGAGAGGTTAGCAGCCTTAAAAGAATAAGTAGAGAAGTTAATGAATAACGAGTTCATCTGAGACTCGACATATCCCGACTGGATATCAAATCCCGTCATAGTCAAGAAATCAATTGGAAAGTGGCCAATGTATTTCGACTTTTCTGATTTGAACAAAGCCTGCCCAAAGGACGGCTTTCCGCTCCCCAGGATTGATCAACTAGTAGACTCAACGGCGGGGCATGAACTTAGGTCCTTTATGGACGCATATCCAGGTTACAACCAGATCCCCATGCATGTATTGGATCAGGAACACAATAGTTTCATTACAGACTCAGGGTTGTACTGTTACGTAGTGATGCCATTCGGACTAAGAATGCCGGAGCCATGTATTTTCTCTTGGTGAACCAAATGTTCTACAATTAGATCGGTAAAACAATGGATGTTTATGTAGATTACATGCTTGCAAAGTCCAGGCAATCTTTCAATCACACGAAAGACTTGGCGGAGATGTTCGACATTTTACGGTGGTATGGAATGAAATTGAACCCTCTGAAATGTTCGTTCGGAGTTGCATTAGGAAAATTCCTTGGGTACATAGTCAATTCTCAATGGATTGAGATTAATCCTGATCAAATTACAGCGATCAAGAACATAGAAGAGCCACAAAAAATTAGAGATGTTCAGAGTTTGGCCGGAAAAGTTGTAGCGTTAAGCAGATTCATCTCCAAAGCCATGGACAAATGTGTTCCTTTCTTTGATCTAATTAAGCGTGGAAAGCAAAACTTCGAATGGACCCCTGACTGTGTAAAGGCCTTTCAAAACTTGTTGGATCTGCTAGAAAAACCCCCAATTTTGTCTAAGCCAATGGACCTATTCAAATATTTGGCAGTATCATCTCATGCCATCAGCTCGGCTCTGGTGTGAGAGGAAGACAAAGTCCAGAGGCCGGTGTATTACGTAAGCAAGAAATTAGCGGCAGCAGAACGTAATTATCCAAGGATAGAAAAACTTTCCTATAGCCTCCTGATCACATCCCGTAAACTCTGTCATTATTTCCAAGCTAATCCAATTATAGTATACACTGATCAGTCCCTCCGACAGGTCCTAAAACGACCTGAGGCGTCTGGGAGACTGCTTAAATGGAATATCGAGTTGAGCCAGTTCAATTTAAACTTCCATCCTAAAAGATCGATAAGGGGGCAAGCTTTAGTTGATTTCATCGCTGAATTCACAATCCCAGAGGAGGATGTGTTAGATGATAAAGCTAACCCCTCAAAGCATAATTTAGAACTTAGCCCTTGGAAACTATATACAGATAGTGCTAAGAATGATCGAAGATCCGGCGCCGGAGTCGTTTTAACGACTCCTGAAGGACGATCTATTTACTATGCCTTGTGATTGGAATTCTCTGCCACCAACAATGATTCTGAATATGAGGCCTTGATTTCCGGGCTAAAATTCGCAAAGAAATTGGATGACCACACTAGACCTTTTTTTATGACTCCAAAATAGTTGTTTGCCAGGTACGAAAGGAATTCTGGGCTAGGGGACCTCGACTTGTTACTTATCTTGAAAAAGTAGAGGATTTGTTGGATAACCTGGAGCATTACAACATAACTCACATCCCGTGGATAGAAAATCAGAAAGCGGGCAGACTAGCTAAGTTAGCAAGCTTTGATAATCCAGAAGAGACATATATGGTTCCAATAGAGGTACTGAAGTCGCCAAGCTTTGATCAGACAGAAGTTGACATTGTACTAGAAGCTGAATCAGAAGGGGAGCCATGGATGATACCAATTAAGAACTTCCTCAAAAATGGAACCCTCCCAACAAAAAAGAGCGAGAGATGAGCTATGATTTGTAAAGCCGTAAGATATGTCTTACAAGACGGAATTCTTTACCACCATGAATTTTTTATGCCCTGCTCTGCTGTATAGCACATGACGACATCAAATGTGTACTAAGAAAAGTGCATGAAGGCGAATGTGGAGATCACACCGAGGTCCAAACACTGGCAAAGAAGATATTGCGGTATGGCTATTTTTGGCCTACCATAAATAAAGATGCAACTGATTATTCATGACGCTGCAATAAGTGATATAAATTTGCAAAATTTCTTAAGACACCTCCGAGTCAGCTTAAATCAATGATGAGCCCATGACCGTTCATTATGTGGGGATAAACATCATTGGAACCCTACCAATCGCCAAAGGAGGAGCCAAATATGCAATCGTGGCTATTGATTATTTACAAAATGGGCAGAAGCCGAACCTTTAACCACAATTATGACAAAGAGGGTGATAACTTTGTGGTTAGAAATATCATCTGTCGATTCGGGATACTAAGAACCATCATAAATGGAAATGGAACCCAATTTGATAGCATATATTTCAGAAATTTTGCCAGAAGTATAAGATTGACAAAAGGTACTTTGCAGTAGCTCACCCACAATCAAATGGGCAGGTTGTGGCAACAAATAAAGCTATTAAGTCCACCCTTAAAAATTGATTGGAACAGGAAAAAGCCATGTGGGTCGACGAATTACCATTGGCATTACGGGATTATCGAACGACTTACAAGACGACAAAGGTTTATACCCCCTTTTCACTTTCTTTTGGATCAGAAGCGGTCATTCCAGTGGAGTTGAAAGTTCCCTCTCACAGGCCGGCGTATTACGATCCGATGACGAACAAAGCACTTCTCCTTGAATCCCTAGATATGGTTGAAGAGAAAAGAGACGAAGCAGACTTGCGTGCCTCAAGACACAGGCACTAAGTGGCACATTGCTGTGATAGGAAGGTTCATCCTCGAACCTTTGAACCTGAAGACTTAGTACTAAGGCGTGTCTTTCCACCCCCAGTCCATCTGGGTCTGAAGTGGGAAGGACTGTATACCATCCAGCGGAAACTTGATATATGAGCTTTTAAGTTAATGACCGTGGATGTGAAGAGATTCCCAGAGCTTGGAATACCCAACACTTGCGGCAGTACTTGACTTAAACATTTGTTGTTTTCTTTTGTTTTATGAACCATGTAAAAAGGCACGACTTTCCTAGAAAAATCCGGTTAACATAAGCAAAAGATTATGAAGTGGACGTAGGCCACGACTTGGCTGAACCACTATAAAAATATCGTGTGTTGTTTAATTATCCTGCATAAATCTCTTTATATACTCTGTGATTATTGTAATCTGAATACGAGACACTAAATCTGAATTCATGTATCCAACCGGTGAGACTCTACCTTAAGAAATCATGTGTGGAGAGAAACCAGAGCAAACGATATGACCTTTTGCATACCGAGATAAAAAGGATGGAAAGACGATGTCCTAAAATCTAACTCTCATAATCCAAGAGAGAGTATAAAGTACGGGTAGATGACGTACCTAAGGCATGAAGGTGCACCATGACAAAAGATTTCCTTAAATACGCTCTAACCTGACCATACGACATGAGAGTATAAAGGTGCTAAGAATAAGCGCCAATGAGAAAGAACCCTGGTCCCACTGAAGGGCAGGGGAAATCCACTGCCGAACCTAATCAATCTCGAACAAGCCCTGGCCATGCACTTTATTCAAGATTTATTGGGGGCATACACATCACAACCCCGCTATCAATTGTTTAATTAAGCAGTGATTTCTGCACATTATTTACTACTTATGTCTTTAACACTTCGACCATTACTGAACTCAATTGAAATAAATGACAAACTCGCAAGCATTCAACATAGGGGGAAACAAACTATTTCATTTACATGGGTGCAGGTTTGTACAAGAAGATTAAACAAGGAAATGCAAGGGCCGTGCTCGCTACAATAATAGCAGACCAATGGAAAATCAAAACAAAGGGAGAAACCGACTTTCATTTGGGATTTGGTGCAGACTTAGCTTTCCTGATAGCCTTGAGCTTATACCTCTCCTCCTTTTCAGCTTAGGAAAAGATACACTTCGGCTTCTTCTTCCCTGAAACCGGAGTGTTGGGATTTCTGAGCATGCTCTTCGGCGATCGATCGGGTTGAAAGCTTGATGACTATCCTTGACCCAAGAGGGATTGTCACGAGAGGTGCAAGATTTTAGGGATCTTCCTTCTCAACTTTGGCTTTTAAAAGTGTATCTTTCTTGGCCTTCATTTCAGCTAAAGTCATGTCATCACCCCTCACTGAAACTCCTGTCATTACAACGTCATCATCTACTTCGTTTTCATCGTTGTCGCCATCATCCTTCAAAGCATCTATCATTTCCCCATCCTTGGGAATCTTAGCGCTAGACGGCATGAGAGATTTGTCAGCAATTTCTTCTATTTTATCCTCGATCTTCTCCGCAGACTTTGAGTCAGTGGCCTCTTCTATTTTCTCCTCAGCCTTCTCAGCAAGCCTTGCAATAGCGACTCCTTCTTGTTTCTCACTCGGCTATGCACCTGCAGGACGAGAGGCGACGGTTATTAACACAAAAGAAAATTTGGGTTCTTCGATCATTTGTCCGATGATGCGATGAAAAGTTGAAATGGCCCTAACAAATTGAGGAGATAAGGTGGAAATACCTTCAGAGGACTTTTAAACTTGAGCCTTAAGGGTCTCTGGAGCTGTCTCAGCGATAGAAGACAAGAAATATGTCTTACGAATTCCTGGGTTCTCGAGGCTATACCGCTTCGCTTCAGTAGCCTCGGGGGCAGCAGAAGAAGAATCAGCTTCAATGACTTCTTTTCCTTTGGTCTGGCGCCTCTCTTCTTCCATAGCAGCAGCAATGAGTTTGCATCCTTCGGCCAAGTGTTCCGTCTCTTTACCCCTTAGAAAATTTTCCATAAGTTTATCTTCATCAGTGGAGTCCACCTTAAGCTTTTTCATCTCCCATTCAACAATTTGATCCCACACATAAACCAAAGTTGTTAGGTAGTCTTCGATCCAAGCGATGTCTCAATAGTGGATCACTTAGGAAAAAGTTTGTATCATAAGCTCGTTGTAACCATCCAATTCTTTTTTAGTAGCAGAAAGTTATGCATGGGCATCCTCGGCGGATTTGATGGCGATACTTGCATTCTCTTCAGCTATGACTGCTCTCGACTCAACTTCCATCAGCATGGCATCCAACTCAACATTTCTCTTGGTTAGCTCAGCTTTCTCTTGCTCGAGACTGGCACAAGCTAATTTTGCCTTAGCACATTCGGACATGGAATCCTCGCCTTGTTTTTTAAATCTAAGCGTTCGTGGTTGTGAGACCCCAGTACAGTGTGATAACGCTTTTTTAGCTCTTCATGCTGATTTTTGTAGTTATCAGCATTCCGCAAAGCATGAACGAGCTGAGCATGTGCATCCTCCACTTCTTTCTCTATATCTTTCAAAATGGTTTCATCACTCTCGGCCATTTCCTTCATATTTTTTACATTAGTGATTAAGTCCTGGATGATTTTGGAGAGATTGCGCGAATATTTATACATCTCTTATACTGCTTATCTACTAAGTCTATTTTTGCTTTAACATCATCCGCCCATTTCGAAGGCATCGGCTCAAGAGCGGGAACAACTTGCATATGGTCAAAGCAATGATCTGGAAATTGTTTCTTCAAATATGCCAATTTTGGTTTACTTCGGAATCAAGTAACACGGGCTTGGCTATATATAATTCAACATTTCGTCGCTTGGCAGGAACAATTGATGTTTTGCCTTTGTCTGGCCTTTTCTCAGAAACCTTATGTTTGTCTTGTGACGATGGTTTCTCTTGAGGATGTTTTTCTTTAAGAAGAGTCAGAACTTTGGGACGTGGTTTGTCTCCTTCACCGCGGTCTTGATGGTTCTTTTGCTTGTCAGGATCTGATCAACGAGAAGAATGGGAGCATGAAGAATAAGGACGACTGGAATCATAGTGTCTCCTGTCATCTCTGCCACGACTTTCATGCCAGTCATACTCGGTATCGAAATCAAACCTAGGCAAGCTGGAGCAGACTTTCCTGACATCATAGCATGGACGTGTCATTTGTCCTGCAAAACGATAATAGTACATATTAGAATAAGAATTGGTATAGAATACAAGTTTTGTGACGTGCAGTGTAAGTGTAGTGCATATATCCTAAGTGATTCCCCCCAATGGACCGGAGCCTGGAGTTAGGCCAGTGTGTGAAGTTTCCCCGGCGTTTACGGGGGTAAAGTCTTCTTCTGAGGTAAGAGTAAGAGGATCCATTCTAAAATCTTTGGAAGTATAGATAGTGTCGGGCAGGGGAAGTTTTCCCAAACCCTAGTATATAGAATCATTTATAACGGAATCGTCTCCTTGGGGCGTGATTAACAGTAGATCTCTTAGGGAAATCGGTTTTTCAGGGGTAGCCGCATCCTCAGGAGTGATGTATTTATCTCAATCCTTGGCAGCTATGTCTGCTAGTATATCGTCTTGAGTTGAAGTAAGAGAAGGACTCCGTTGAGGCATAGTTGGATCTTTCGAACTTCCTCCCGTCTCGGGTAAAGTATCAAGTGGCCCTTCAACTAGGGGTATATATACATAGGGACCTTCTCCGTGGCATATGCTATGTGTGATAACAAGTAAGCGATGGCGGTGAAGATACTCATCCACCAGGCATTCTCTGATAGTCAAGAATCTTTGATCTCCATTGAGCAGTTGAGTTAGACGATTTAAATATACTGAATGTACATCTTATTTTGGATTAGGGACTGTAAGTAAAAGTAAATGACAGATTAGTACATTCACGGGAGTGATCGAAGCTTGAAATTGAAGTCCGAAATTTTACTTGATCTAAGCCATCATCTAGCACATCCCGGTTGTTACTTGATATAGAACCATTCAGATCTCGGATCACCAACTTTGTTGCTAAATGGTACACTAATGATTTTCCTCTTTGACAGCAATTCAAAATATAAAAAAGACGGGGTATCTTGGGTTCGGTGTTTGAAATTGAAAAAGAAGCATACATCCTCAAAGGTGAGCTCTGTCCCAAGAATTTCCCTATAAGAAATGTATAAGGTGTACATATAAGCATAACGTTGGGTTGGAGTTGCATTGGAGCAATATGCATTTGTCTTAGAAAATTGACGACGAATGGAGGAAGTGGAGGTATCGCCCCGACAAGACACATTAATCTACTGATCGCCATATACCCTTCGAGAGGACTATGAGGTTGATGTGTCTTAGCAGGCAACTCAGTGTCTCTTTGGAGAATACCATGCTTTAAACATATTCGTGCAAGTTTGGCATCGTCAATGATTGATTCAATAGAATCACGAGCGGTTTTGACAAAGGCACTCTCAAATTCGTCAGGAGCGCGATTATCTCCCATTCCTCCTTCCTCTTCTTCATCTAAAGAGACATCTCTGGATGATGCTACATTTTCATGTATTTCTGCTTTGTAGTCAGAGCCCGCACTATCCCAATTTGGATCTGAAGTAGAAGATATATCTTCAATAATAGAATTTTCAGACGATCCTGTTGTGTATTTCCTCTCCGCTAGTCTAGCTGAGTTCTCGTGCCATGGTAGTTGTACTATCCACGAGATAATAGAAATTAGAGTGTAGTTGCCCGTGTCCCCCGTGTGTGCATGTGTTCTAAACTGTGCAAATGTGTACAATGCTGAAATCATATACTACAAAGATAGCAGAAAGTAAAGCAGTATTGAAAGTAGTAGTATGTTTGTTTAGCCTAAAAGGCTCGATTCAGAAGCCTATATCCTAACTGTCCCCAAATTCACAAACTAGATTTTTTAAGCCAGTTAGAACATGCTTATGTTTCATTTTGAATATAAACAGATCAGTTCGGGTATATGAATATAAACGGCGGGTATACGTATATAAACGGATCGGTTCAGGTATATGAATATAAACGGATCGGTTCGGGTACATATGTCATAAACGGATCGGTTCGGGCATATGTGTCATAAACAGATCGGTTCGGGTATATATGTCTCAAGAGGATTGGTTCGGAATTCAAGGACAGATGGGATCAGATCAGATAGATCTTCAAAGAGGTAGCCCCGTTCGAATCGGTCAGCACCGAACCGAACCACACCAATGTCTTGAAACCTATTTTTCTTCACTTATGTATTTTTGGAACTCAATCTATCTTTACTTCTCTTATCCGAACTGAGACCACATGCTTTATCCCAATCGCTCTGAGATCATCTGCTCCACCCCAAATCGATCCCATTTTCCTAAGTGTGTTTCTTTCCTCTGCTCTCTCACTTATCCAAGAACAACGAACCCAATGCTCTCATACGCTTGTTTTTGAGGGGTGTTCATGAACCAATGACCTTGAAGTCAGCTTAGGACGCTTCCACTACTGTCTCAAGGTGGTGACGAGGCACTAACGATGATGGCGGCAAGAAGAGGGGCATTAGCGCTGACATGGGCATTAAATCAAGCAAAATCGAATGAATCTACTTTAAATTCAAGTTTAGATGGGTGCAAAACTAAGAAATACAAGGATCGAAGCCCCACCTATAAGATTATTTCGAGAATTAAAAAGTTTTCTTCGTGATCAAGAAATGAGGATTTTTGAAGAATGCGAAAGGCGACGACAAACAGTGAGGAAATAAAGGAGAAATTATGAATTTATATGTGAGAAGTCTCTTCGAATTTTGATGGATTGGATGGCCCATCTCGACCCGGTCAGCAAATAACTCAAACCGACCTGAACAAAAAAGCGTTGACAAGGCCTGGTAGCCCAATAATGAACCAGTGGATCGAAAATGAAAATGGATCAGATTAAGTCAATTTGAACCAAAGTACGATTGTTAATTCAATGGTAACAACAATGTGCAAAGAGTGAAAAAATGAAATTAAGAGATAGGGTCACAATTTATGTGAAAAATTACCTTAGAAAAATTCTCAAACTCTAAGTGGAATACTAATATTTTCTAAAATAACAGAAGAAGTGCCATATCTCATAATATATTTGTAGATATCGCAGATGTGTTAGAAGACACAACCTTATGAAGCATCGCAACTCAGCCAGAAGACATGATTATTCGCTGACACTAATCCAGAAGCAGAATAATTTGACCATTTCGAAGCATGCTTTATCTTCGATAAACGCGTATTTCGAGGGGGCAAAATGTTAGCCTACTTTGTGGTTAGGCTACACAAAGCTAAAGAATTAACTGATGGATGTGATCAAGAGAAAGATGCACAGTAAGGATCCAGATCGGATCAGCCCCTTCGAACCGAACCCCTCTCTCTATTACGCATGAACTAAAAAGATTGATCCCAGATAGCTTGTTCGATTCGGATCGGTATACAGATGTCCGATCCGAACCCTAGACTCTAGACCGATCCGAACTAAGGGATAGAACTACAGCGGTTACTCCCCATAATTCCTTCAAATCCAGAGCAGTTGCATCCCCACTATCCCACGATTACGATGCGCTGTCACCATCTTGAAGCAAGCAGATCCAAAAATCACTAGATGGGCCCCATGTGGCACCTGAACCGGATCAGTTCACAGTCTATAAATACCCCATAAAGTGCCATTTGAAGGGATTTTTTGGGAAAATTAATCACTCTAACTTCCAGACTAGCAAATTTCATTGCTTTATTCAAATTATACTCAAAATTTGGGAGTATAATTCCACAAATTGGAGAGAGATTATCAATTGTATTATTGAGATTGAGAGGAAATTATCATTGAATTTGTATTTGAATCATCATTCGAAGAAGTATAAAATGGACGTAGGCTTTTTAATGCCGAACCACTATAAATCTGGTGTTCTCGCTGTTTTTCTTTCTATTTTATTCGAAATTATTGTTCAACTGGGTGTTAGAACCACTTTTTGGTCTAATGGGTTTATTAGACAGAGTATATCTGAGTGGGGAGTACCAATTGCTTTCGCTACTGAGGTAGATGGCTCTCTTCATCTGTGTGTATACTATATATAATTGAACAAGCTCATGAAGAAGAATCGACACCTACTCCCTTAGATATATGATTTATTTGATTTTTTGGTAGGCGCATATGTGTTATCTCAGTTGGATTTGGAGACTAGGTTTCATCAGCTTTGAGTTGCAGATGATAGCATGTATATGACTGCTTTTAAGACTCCAGATGAATTTTTAGAGTGGTTGGTTATGCCCTTTGGGATAACCAATGCACCGACATACTTTATTGATTTGATGAGCTGAGTATTTAGTGAGTCCCTAAATAAGTTTGTAGTGATGTTTGTGGATGACATCTTGGTGTTCTCGAGAGATGAGGATCATCATGCTTTGCACTTGGGAAAGGTCCTTTATACTCTTCATGCACATAAGTTGAAGGAAAAATTCTCAAAGCTCCACTTTTGGCATAAAGATGCGAGATTCTTGGGACTTGTGGTTTCAAGAGAGGGTATATCGGTGGATCCCGCTAAGGTGGTTGTTGTGCAAGATAGGACAGCCCCCAATAATGCGGCTGAGGTCAAGAGCTTTCTAGGTTTGGCGGGGTATTATCAGAAAGTCGTTAAGGACTTTGTGCGGACTTCATCTCCGCTTACCTACCTTACTACAAAGAACCTGGTATTCCCATGAGATGTGGATTCCTAGGATTCCTTTATGAGATTGAAGAAGGAACTCACGACTGCTCCAGTGTTAGCTCTTCCAGAAAGATCTATGATGTTCACAATCTATATAGATGCTTGCAAGACAGGATTGGGTGCGGTCCTAATGCATGAGGGTAGGGTTGTTTACTATGGGAACAGACAACTAAGGGTACATGAGATATATTACCCTACCCATTATTTAGAGCTAGCAGCTATTATTTTCACACTTAAGTCTTGGAGGCATTATTTGTTGGATGAGAGATTAGAGTTATATATCTAGCATAAGTCTATTAAGTATTAATTTTCGCAAAAGGATCTTAACTTGAGACAACTGTGTTGGATGAAGTTTCCAGCATCCTACGATTTTAAGATTTTATGTACCCTAGGAAAGGGGAATGTAGTCGTGAATGCTTTGAGTAGGAAGAGGATGACATTGATCCTTTTATTCATAGAGTAGCAAAGTTTAGAGCATATCTCATCTTTTTATTCTAGACGGATTATGTACCAGGTTTGTTAGCATCTCTTGAGGTACAACCAATTCTATTGTAACGCATTGGATCCAGTCATCGTGATGATCAACAATTAGCTGATATTTTAGACCGACTCAGTATAGGTGAAACTTCGAGGCACCTCTCTAGATACTCAATTGATAAGAGAGGATGGCAACGCCATGATGGTAGGCTATGTGTACTCTGCATGGGAGATGTGGTGAGTCTGGTATTGTATGAGGCCCATCACGCTCGGGTGACTATCCATCCGAGAGGAGATAAGATGTATAGGGATATGAAGAGGGTCTTCTATTAGATGGGGATAAAGAAGGTTATGGTCGATTATGTGGCAAGATATATAACCTGCCAAAGATTTAAGGCTGAGCAAAGGAAGCCTAGTGGATTGCTCTATCCCTTCGATGTGCCATAGTGCAAGTGGGAGAGTGTATCGATGGATTTTATAGATGGTTTGCCTAGATCAAGAAAAGGCAATACAGGTGTCTGGGTAATCGTGGATAGATTGACTAAGAGCACTCATTTCATACCACTTAGAAATAAGAGAATCGCAGCTTGGTTATCTTTGATATATTTGAGGGAAATTATTCGACTTTACGGAGTTCCCACAAGCATGGTAAGAGGCGAAGACCCTATCTTTGTCAGCGAGTTTTAGAGGATCCTACAGGAGGCATTGGGACACAGCTCAGACTTAGTACTGCATATCATCCTCAGATGGATGAATAAACCGAGAGGGTTAATCAGATTCTTAAGGATTTATTGCGATTATGCATTTTGGACTTAGGAGGGACTAGGGACGAGCATCTTCCCTTCAGTATAGTTTCTTGTGACAATATCTATCAGATGAGCATTTGCATGGCACCTTTCAAAGCTTTGTACGGACAACCCTACAGATCACCTTCTTATTAGTGGGTCTCCACAGGTAGAATTCTTCTTGGACCAGAGGTGATTAGAGAGACCACGAGTAAGATCCAATTGATTCTAAAAAGGATGAAAGCAACTCAAGTTAGGAAAAAATCATATGTGAATAAGAGGAGGACAGATCTTGAGTTCAGTGTAGGGGACAAGTTTTCATTAAGGTATCATCCGTACGGAATGTGGTGCGGTTTAGCTCAGTTGGGAAGCTAACATCAAGATTTGTTGGGCCATTTCCTATAGTGGAGAGGGTAGATCAAATGGCTTATATGATTCAGTTCCCAGAGGGGCTTTTGGGGCCCATGATGTATTTCATATCCCGCATTTGAGGAAGTGTTTGCATGATTTTGCATTGATGGTGGGGCTAAGTACCTTAGAGAAGGTTGAAACACCCCACCTCCGTTGGGGTCACTCTCAAAGGGAATGCCCTAATTTTGGTGGAGATTTATAAGTACAAGTCACAGATATACAAGACAGATATAAGAACACATATTTGTAAACAGCGGAAGAACAACAAACTTTTATTTCATAAAGTCAAATACGTGTTACAACAACATCCTTTCCAAAAACATAACATAACACTTTCATAATATGTCTTGAGTACATGATTTAAAGAAGCATAAATAAAACATAGATAAACTGCAAAAGCCCCATAGTGGATTGTCCAAAGCCATAGTTCAAAACAGGAAAGTCCAAGCAATACATTTCTCTTCTTCAAGCTGGATGTTGAGGTTGGTCAAGCTGCTGCGTTCCCTCCCTGAGGACCTGGGGGGGGGGGGGAACGGAAGAAAGAAGACGAAAGAAAAATAGAGTCAGACATAAAGCCTGAGTAAGTCTAGTACTACTTTGTCTATGAATAAAGAACTGGGTATGATAAGTAAAACAGGAAGTGGGCAAACACTATGAACTTGGTTAAGTTACCTAGGGTCGAATATACTATCGTACCCCATGTTAATCTCTGAACCCATATAAACTAGTTTCCAATTTGCACCCCATAATCAGGGTGATGTGATCCATTCAATGATGATCGGCTCCTACTCGCATAGTTACATGTGTCTTACGGCCCCCGATGTTGTAGTTACCTATGCTGGTCCCACCATGGGGTGTATCAAGTCCCATAGTGGCAACCCGACACAACCTTAGAGTGCACAGGTATGCTACTGGTGTCCAGTGCCTTATTTTTCTGCGCCGGAGTGTGTGCACGCCCGCACTCCGTTAGAACCTACACTGCTACACCACCGCCGTCGCTTTGACCTCTTACAATCAGCCCAGTAATCGTGCCCCACCCTGCCTAGTTTCAGGGTATCCTGATACACCTTTTAGGGTTACTGCTGAAAAGGGTCCCCCGTTACTAGGTTTTCTATCTCTAGCCAACATGCTAAGTTGGTTAAGTGTTTCCTACCTAACCCCACCAGTCCGTTTAGTTTAGCATGTTCCATTTTGATTAAGTTTTTAGTCCACTTAATCCTAACAATCCTGACTCAGCCTTAATTGTCTTATTAAGGCCCTGACCTCTCACATTAGACAGGTATTGTTGTGGCTGCCTGTTGCCGGTTGGTTCCGGGCAGTCTTACGCCACAACTCAGTCTAACCTCGGGTCCTTGCTGGGCTCCATGTTTAACCTCCCACATTGGATAGGTATTGTTGTGACTACTGGACAGCCGGGCGGTTCCGGGCAGGTTTACATCACAACTCAATCCAACCTCGGGTTAAACACATCGTATGTTCTACATTTACATATCTTGTCATTCCTCTTTATTTATATGTAAATATTTGCGGCCCATTATTAAGTTAATGGTGTAAAGGTTACACCAATCACGGGCCCAACCCACACTTGAATTTGGGCCCTTCTATTTTATATTTTCATTCATTAATTAATTTTTACCCAACGTTATTTTCCCCCGTTTTACACGTCCGTTCATATATATTGGGCTTAGCCTTTTAAAGCCCAATTTAGCCATGCGAAAAGGGGAGGCTTATGGCGTATACACAAAGAGGGGAAGGTGAGCGCATGAACTTGCATATGACGTTGGTAATATAAAATAGAAATTGGTGTACTTGCATAGTGGTAACATAGGTGACATGAATCAAAGCATGTGAACTTGCATAGGTTTAACTACCACATGAATCTATATTTTTATTTAGGCATAATGTCAAACATAAGCATGTCATAAATATTCCTCGCATAAGCATAGCATAATGTCAAACATAAGCATGGTATAAATACTTTTGGCATAAACATGGCATAAACATAAACATGTCCTGTTCATAAGGTTTCTACATGTTTACAAAGGGGATACTTTGTTACCAATACAAAAGCATAATTCAACTTAATCATGGTTTAAGTCTAATCACATAACAATGGTATAAACATACTTATGCATAAATATTCCTAAACATGGTGTTTGCTTTTAAACTTGCAAAAAGGGATTTTTGAGTCTAACCTAGCCATGTCTCACATATGTCATCATATAATTCTTTTAAACAAGATAGACTTAATCATAGATTTCAATTATGCCAAATATCATTCATAGCCTAGCCATATTCATAAGTTTTGCAAAAGCATGACTTAATACATGGATTATGGTGTCAAAATTCCCACATAGTTTCATATGAACTATAACAACCAAACTTGCTTTCAATTACTTGCAAAATGATTTATGCACAAAAATATACATCATGATGGCATAATAACAAAGCCCCAAACTTGCATAAAATTTCAATCAACTACATACATGTAGCTTCAACATAGATAACATAATTTGCGCAATATTCCAAACGTAAACTTGCATAGAACTACCGCATGTAGTTCTTTATAACATAATCCATAAATATCCAAACGTATATAATATTTCAAATTGATAAGAACGCACAAACATGAATAACTTCCATTGCCACAATTCAAGCATACACATCAACACAGTTGTTTATTTATACCAAAGTAATACTCTACTTACAATGGTTGCGGCGAATTCTCTAATTAAGAGACACGATTCCTTTGTTGAATTGATTAGCTTTAGGTTGCTTGAATTGCTTTAGGCTTTAGAACTTTCTTCCTAACTCTCTCTCTAGTCGGCGGCTACTCTTTGTCGTTCCTCAGCAACATGGCGGCTATAATCTTATTTTGAATGAATAGATTAGGGTTTAGTCTAGGGTTGTTTATATAGAGGTTAGGAATTGATTAGGACCATTGATGTTGCTAGGTTAGATCGTAGCCATCCATTAGGAAGAGAGACCAATAAAAACCCGCCACCTAGCCCTAATGACAAAGCAGACCACAGAAATTCGACCACACACCGACCTAGCCAGCCAGGTTGACTGGGCTCGACCAGGTCGATACCCCTGTCGACAGGGCTGTCGACAACCCTGTCGACATGGGTAGCCCAGGTCGACAGCCCAGTCGACCTGGGTGGCCCAGGCGGGTGTTCTTCCACCCTGGCCCAATGGGCCCCACTTCGGAATATTTAATTATTTAATTCTGCTTGAATTTTAAATTTAATTCAAAAACTTCCGAAGGCCGTATCTTCTTCATACGGACTCCGTTTTTCGAAAACTCGGACTCTATTTCGCGTATTTTTCCGAGACGAACGCAATGGCGTATCCCGTTTCCCTTAGTTCTTTGATTTCAGATTAATTATACTTTAATTCATGAATTTCACAGTTATAGAATTTTCGGGGTGTTACATTCTCCCCCACTTAAAAGGATTTCGTCCCCGAAATCTTCAAGTTAGGAGGAATGTATATCCTAACATCCAATCATCCATCTACTCGTCCATCAAACACGAGCATCCATTGTCCTTAAAAGACTTCTAATGCTTCATGATCATATGCGAGGTGTGTGTGTACATGAACTTATCTAATGCAAAATCAGGCGGTCTACTGATTCAGTTGACCTCCTTAATGCGAATTATGTAAGTGCCATGAATCCATTATGTATGCAAATTTTCCTATTCTTGATTCTACATGAGTGCACAATCATTCAATACAAATGCAGCATCCACATGACAACACATTAAAGTTCAACCACATACGAATACAAACATATATGCATATGCAATATGAAGTGACTGAGCCGATCTAAAACCTAGATTGTGTGTGTATATGCAACCACGAGCAACCACTAGCAATCACTTGCAACCACTTGCAACCATCATCCATAACATGTTTCAATTACATGTTTTCATCCAAAAAGATTCTACCTAAAATATAAGGTCGAGGAAATATACCTAAGAAGATAGATAAAAGCGCAACTTAAGGAAAATGAAAGATCAAGGACGTACCCTCGAACAGAAAAGGGTAGGCTGTACGGATTCTAGCTTCAGTTTCCCAAGTTGCGTCTTCCTCGGCGTCGCTCCACTGAACTTTGACGAGCTTGACTTCGCGGTTGCGTAGCTTCTTCACTTCCGTTCCTAAGATGCGGGTTGGAACTCTTCTTATGGTTGCTTCGTGTTCCACTTCGGCCTCTTCGAGGATATATGGCTCTACCACTTCAGCAGACTCATGTAGACATTTTTGGAGATGTGAAACGTGAAAGACGTTGTGGACTCCAGCCAACTTCTCGGGTAGCTCTAATCTATAGGTCATTTTCCCAATTTTCTCGATAATAGGGAATGGCCCTACGAATTTTGGCGCTAGCTTTCCTGTGGTTCCAAAACGAACAACGTTTCTTAGCGGTGATACCTTGAGAAAAACTTTGTCTCCAACCTCAAATTCAAGGTCGGTCCTCCTCTTGTCGGCATAGGACTTTTGTCTGTCTTGGGCCGTCTTCATCCTTCTTCGTATTAAGTCTACTTTCTCGGAAGTCTCTCGGATCATGTCTGGTCCAAGTATGAGCTTATCCGTGGATTCCCACCAATAAGTGGGCGATCGACACGGTCTTCCATATAAGGCTTCGAAGGGCGCCATTCCTATGGTTGCTTGATAGCTGTTGTTGTAGGCAAATTCCACCAAAGGAAGGTGGTCTTCCCATGTCCCTCCGAAGTCGAGGACGCATAGCCTTAAAAGGTCTTCCAAAACTCTGTTCACTCTCTCTGTTTGGCCGTCGGTTTGGGGATGATAGGCTGTGCTCAAGCATAACTGCGTTCCTACTGCTTCTTGCAGACTCCGCCAAAACTCACTAGTGAAGATGGGGTCTCGGTCACTAACAATGCTAGATGGTATTCCATGGAGTCGAACGATTTCCTTAAGGTAAAGTGATGCTAGGGATGAGGCAGTTCTTTTACTTTTGACGGGTAAAAAGTGGGCGCTTTTAGTAAGCCTATCCACTATTACCCAAATGCTAGTGTTGCCCCTCCTAGACTTAGGCAGCCCATCGATGAAGTCCATTGAGATGCTATCCCACTTCCACTGCGGGATCTCCAGAGGATGTAGTAGTCCGCCAGGCTTTTTCTGTTCCGCTTTAACCTGTTGGCACACCATACACTTAGAAACGAATTCTGCCACGTCCTTTTTCATGCCGTTCCAGAAGAAAGTCCTTTTTATGTCTTTGTACATTTTATCCCCGCCTGGGTGTATCGTCATCTTGGAGTGATGTGCTTCCTCGAGAACCTTCTTTATTAAATCGTTTGTCTGTGGGACGCATAGTCTTCCGTCTCGCCTTAGCAAACCCTTATCGTCGATGGAGTATCTGTTGAGGTGACTTGAAGTCTCACCCCTAATTAGCCTATCAATTATTTCCACAAGTTGAGGGTCTTCGCGTTGTGCTGTCCCTACTGAATCCACTAAAGTTGGGCGCACTTCGAGAGATGCTAGCAAGCCTGGTACGAAATCGGAGGAGGGCCTAAAGTCGAAGCTGGCTATAAACTCTAGGCTTTGTCTTTCAACAAACAACGGGCTTAGGGTCAATTTCTTTCGGCTCAACGCGTCTGCCACTACGTTGCCTTTGCCCGGAGTGTAGGAGATTTCGAAATCGTACGAGGCAAGAAACTCCATCCACCTTTGTTGCCTCAAGTTAAGATCTTTCTGCGAGAAAAGATACTTCAACGATTTATGGTCAGTGTAAAGTTCGAACTTCTCACCTAGGAGATAGTGTCGCCAAGACTTGAGTGCAAAGACGATGGCGGCTAACTCAAGATCGTGGGTTGGGTAGTTCTTTTCATGCACCTTCAATTGCCTCCCGCCATAAGCTACTACCCTTCCTTCTTGCATTAAGACGGCGCCTAGCCCTGTCCCACATGCATCCGTATAAACAGTGAACATCTTGCTCCCATCTGGCAGCGTCAAAACTGGGGCTGTTGTGAGAGCCCTTTTCAGTCGTTGGAAAGCAAACTCGCAATCCAAGTCCCAATTAAACACTAGATTCTTCTTGGTCAATTTCGTGAGCAGAGCTGAGATTTTCGCAAAATCCCTTATGAATTTTCGATAGAAACCTGCTAGTCCTAGAAAGCTTCGGACCTCAGTTGCATTCCTTGGTGTCCTCCAGTCTTGTACCGCCACTACCTTAGCAGGGTCCACCGCTAACCCTTGTCTGGATACTATGTGCCCAAGGAACCTCACCTCTTCTCTCCAAAAGTGGCATTTGGAGAATTTGGCTTTTAGTTGATGGTCTCGCAAAGTTTCCATGATTGCCCTTAAGTGTTGAGCATGTTCCTCTTCACTCTTTGAGAAGATAAGGATATCATCTACGAAGACCACTACGCATTTGTTGAGGAAATCTCTAAATACCCTACTCATTAGGTCCACGAAGTAAGCAGGTGCATTTGTCAAGCCGAAAGGCATGAAAAGCCATTCAAAGAAACCGTCTGGGGTTCTGAACGCCGTTTTATCGATGCTATCTTCAACCACCCTAAGCTGATGAAAACCGGTTGCTAAATCGAGTTGGGAGAAAACAGACGCTCCTACAAGCTGGTCAAATAAATCGTCAATTCTAGGGAGAGGGTGCCTATTCTTTTTCGTTAGCTTGTTGAGCTCCCTATAGTCAACACATAGACGGAGTGAACCATCCGCCTTCGTAGCGAACACCACTGGAGCGCCCCATTCTGAAATGCTCCTCCTAATGAACCCCTTTTCTAGAAGCTCTTTAATCTGTTTACTGAGCTCTTTCCTTTCTCGTGGAGCCATATGTCTAACGGGCAACGCAACGGGCTTTGCATTATCTACAAGATATATGCGGAAGTCTATTTCCCGCTTCGGAGGCAAGCCCTTCACCTCTTCGAAGACATCCGGATATTCCCGGACCACTCTAACTGATTTCAAATTCTCAACAGAGGCATCTAGCGATTCAAGATAACTAAGCATAACCGCATACGAGGGATTACAAGAAATTTCCAAAGTATTACCGAGCTGGGTTAGGAGCCTAACAACCCTTTTCTCACAATCAAGGATGGCCCCATTACTGGATAGCCAATCCATACCCAAAATCAAACCATACCCCGAAAAGCCCAAAACAAAGGCACTACATTGAAATTCAACACTTAGAATAGAAATTTTCAATCCCACACAGATCATAGACAAATGAGCTGGGCCCCCAATTGGGTTTGAAACAATTAAGGGGTCCTCTACCATACTAGTTTTTAGGTGCAGAGATTCTACTAAAGCAGACGAGATAAAGGAGTGTGATGCGCCGGAATCAAATAAAGTGCGAACGGGGTGATCATAAAGATAAACTACACTTTCTACAGAAGTGTTTGTACCTCGCTGTTGCAATGGTGGCGCTTCTAGCACATGAACCTGTGCCCCTGGTGTGGATCCAGCGCCCTGCCCCTGTCCTCGTTTCCTTGGGCAGTCCTTAGCCCTGTGGCCTGTCTGACCGCATGAAAAGCACCCACCATTCTCCTTGGCCTTCTTTTTCCGGCAGTCCTTTACTAAGTGCCCCACTTTGCCACAGAAATTGCACTTCCTCTTCTCTTTGTTGCCTTTCCTGCCCTTCTTAAAGTCTGTCTTCTTGGGCTGCAAACCCTCTTTCTTCCCTTGAGAGCTTTCTGCCTTCGTCTCCTTCTTGCCCTTATCCTCCTCATTCAGCAATGCCATTTGCACCAATCTTTCATACGTGGCTCCCATGGGTATATGGGTCATGGCCAAACTGTGTAATGGCTCATTTAACCCTTTGACGAAACGGAGAGCCTTCTTGTGCGGGGTGTTGACTAGGTCAAGTCCAAACCTAGCCAGCTCATCGAACTGATTCACATATTCTCTGACTGTCTTGTCCCCTTGTTTAAGAAATAGGAATTTTTCCAACTGCAAACTTCTTTCCGCATCTGAGAGAAATTTGGTCTCAAACCTTGCCCTAAAGTCCTCCCATGTCTCCACTGGTCTTTCAGCATTAGTGACTTCCCACCAGTAGGAAGCCTCGCCCTTCAATAGCCATACCGCCAATTGCACTTTCTGTCTATCCTCTACTTCAAAGATGATGAATAGATCCTCAGTTTCTTTCAGCCAATTTCTAGCTGCTACGAAGGACTCAGTTCCATGGAAATCCCTTCCTCCCATAGCTTTAAAATCTTTACATATCTTAGCGAATGCGTTTCCCCGAGGAGGAGGTGGAGGAAAAAGTGCTGCTGCAGCTGGATGATTTCCTTCAGCTGGGGGAGGAGGAACGGTAGGACCTGGCTGAGTGGCCCTTGCTTCTAAGAACCGTCTAAACCAACCAGGTATTGGCACCCCTTCCGGCAAGTTAAGTTCTTGGGACATGCTGAAACAAAAAGGATAGATTCAAAACGAAGGATAAGAGATAGTTCCTATGGCTTTGGGGAGTGGACTTTGCCTTTTTAAAATAAAATAATATTTTTATCTTTTAAAAATGCTTCTTTAAATTTCCTTTTTGAAAATAATTTTTTTTCAAAACTTTTTATCTTATCTGGTAAACCTATGCTCTGATACCAAGTGAAACACCCCACCTCCGTTGGGGTCACTCTCAAAGGGAATGCCCTAATTTTGGTGGAGGTTTATAAGTACAAGTCACAGATATACAAGACAGATATAAGAACACATATTTGTAAACAGCGGAAGAACAACAAACTTTTATTTCATAAAGTCAAATACGTGTTACAACAACATCCTTTCCAAAAACATAACATAACACTTTCATAATCTGTCTTGAGTACATGATTTAAAGAAGCATAAATAAAACATAGATAAACTGCAAAAGCCCCATAGTGGATTGTCCAAAGCCATAGTTCAAAACAGTAAAGTCCAAGCAATACATTTCTCTTCTTCAAGCTGGATGTTGAGGTTGGTCAAGCTGCTGCGTTCCCTCCCTGAGGACCTGGGGGGGGGGGAACGGAAGAAAGAAGACGAAAGAAAAATAGAGTCAGACATAAAGCCTGAGTAAGTCTAGTACTACTTTGTCTATGAATAAAGAACTGGGTATGATAAGTAAAACAGGAAGTGGGCAAACACTATGAACTTGGTTAAGTTACCTAGGGTCGAATATACTATCGTACCCCATGTTAATCTCTGAACCCATATAAACTAGTTTCCAATTTGCACCCCATAATCAGGGTGATGTGATCCATTCAATGATGATCGGCTCCTACTCGCATAGTTACATGTGTCTTACGGCCCCCGATGTTGTAGTTACCTATGCTAGTCCCACCATGGGGTGTATCAAGTCCCATAGTGGCAACCCGACACAACCTTAGAGTGCACAGGTATGCTACTGGTGTCCAGTGCCTTATTTTTCTGCGCCGGAGTGTGTGCACGCCCGCACTCCGTTAGAACCTACACTGCTACACCACCGCCGTCGCTTTGACCTCTTACAATCAGCCCAGTAATCGTGCCCCACCCTGCCTAGTTTCAGGGTATCCTGATACACCTTTTAGGGTTACTGCTGAAAAGGGTCCCCCGTTACTAGGTTTTCTATCTCTAGCCAACATGCTAAGTTGGTTAAGTGTTTCCTACCTAACCCCACCAGTCCGTTTAGTTTAGCATGTTCCATTTTGATTAAGTTTTTAGTCCACTTAATCCTAACAATCCTGACTCAGCCTTAATTGTCTTATTAAGGCCCTGACCTCTCACATTAGACAGGTATTGTTGTGGCTGCCTGTTGCCGGTTGGTTCCGGGCAGTTTTACGCCACAACTCAGTCTAACCTCGGGTCCTTGCTGGGCTCCATGTTTAACCTCCCACATTGGATAGGTATTGTTGTGACTACTGGACAGCCGGGCGGTTCCGGGCAGGTTTACATCACAACTCAATCCAACCTCGGGTTAAACACATCGTATGTTCTACATTTACATATCTTGTCATTCCTCTTTATTTATATGTAAATATTTGCGGCCCATTATTAAGTTAATGGTGTAAAGGTTACACCAATCACGGGCCCAACCCACACTTGAATTTGGGCCCTTCTATTTTATATTTTCATTCATTAATTAATTTTTACCCAACGTTATTTTCCCCCGTTTTACACGTCCGTTCATATATATTGGGCTTAGCCTTTTAAAGCCCAATTTAGCCATGCGAAAAGGGGAGGCTTATGGCGTATACACAAAGAGGGGAAGGTGAGCGCATGAACTTGCATATGACGTTGGTAATATAAAATAGAAATTGGTGTACTTGCATAGTGGTAACATAGGTGACATGAATCAAAGCATGTGAACTTGCATAGGTTTAACTACCACATGAATCTATATTTTTATTTAGGCATAATGTCAAACATAAGCATGTCATAAATATTCCTCGCATAAGCATAGCATAATGTCAAACATAAGCATGGTATAAATACTTTTGGCATAAACATGGCATAAACATAAACATGTCCTGTTCATAAGGTTTCTACATGTTTACAAAGGGGATACTTTGTTACCAATACAAAAGCATAATTCAACTTAATCATGGTTTAAGTCTAATCACATAACAATGGTATAAACATACTTATGCATAAATATTCCTAAACATGGTGTTTGCTTTTAAACTTGCAAAAAGGGATTTTTGAGTCTAACCTAGCCATGTCTCACATATGTCATCATATAATTCTTTTAAACAAGATAGACTTAATCATAGATTTCAATTATGCCAAATATCATTCATAGCCTAGCCATATTCATAAGTTTTGCAAAAGCATGACTTAATACATGGATTATGGTGTCAAAATTCCCACATAGTTTCATATGAACTATAACAACCAAACTTGCTTTCAATTACTTGCAAAATGATTTATGCACAAAAATATACATCATGATGGCATAATAACAAAGCCCCAAACTTGCATAAAATTTCAATCAACTACATACATGTAGCTTCAACATAGATAACATAATTTGCGCAATATTCCAAACGTAAACTTGCATAGAACTACCGCATGTAGTTCTTTATAACATAATCCATAAATATCCAAACGTATATAATATTTCAAATTGATAAGAACGCACAAACATGAATAACTTCCATTGCCACAATTCAAGCATACACATCAACACAGTTGTTTATTTATACCAAAGTAATACTCTACTTACAATGGTTGTGGCGAATTCTCTAATTAAGAGACACGATTCCTTTGTTGAATTGATTAGCTTTAGGTTGCTTGAATTGCTTTAGGCTTTAGAACTTTCTTCCTAACTCTCTCTCTAGTCGGCGGCTACTCTTTGTCGTTCCTCAGCAACATGGCGGCTATAATCTTATTTTGAATGAATAGATTAGGGTTTAGTCTAGGGTTGTTTATATAGAGGTTAGGAATTGATTAGGACCATTGATGTTGCTAGGTTAGATCGTAGCCATCCATTAGGAAGAGAGACCAATAAAAACCCGCCACCTAGCCCTAATGACAAAGCAGACCACAGAAATTCGACCACACACCGACCTGGCCAGCCAGGTTGACTGGGCTCGACCAGGTCGATACCCCTGTCGACAGGGCTGTCGACAGCCCTGTCGACATGGGTAGCCCAGGCCGACAGCCCAGTCGACCTGGGTGGCCCAGGCGGGTGTTCTTCCACCCTGGCCCAATGGGCCCCACTTCGGAATATTTAATTATTTAATTCTGCTTGAATTTTAAATTTAATTCAAAAACTTCCGAAGGCCATATCTTCTTCATACGGACTCCGTTTTTCGAAAACTTGGACTCTATTTCGCGTATTTTTCCGAGACGAACGCAATGGCGTATCCCGTTTCCCTTAGTTCTTTGATTTCAGATTAATTATACTTTAATTCATGAATTTCACAGTTATAGAATTTTCGGGGTGTTACAGAGGTTGAAGTTGAGGATGAGGCATTTGTTAGATGAGTACCTACACAGGTTTTGGGATCTAGAGTAAACAAGTTAAGGAACAATGAGATTAAGCTGGTCAAGGCTTAGTGGGGAGAGAATAGCGATAAGGCGACATGAGAACTAAAGGAGAGGATTCGCGCATCTTTTCCATCTCCTTTTGACAGTATTATCTCAATTCTTTATTAATTTTGAATCTGAACCTTATCCATTTCCCATCATTTAAATTAGTGTGTCTTAGGAAAAGCTTATTGATGGTTGGATGTGGTTTATACATTTTATTAGGACATGTTATGCTTGATGGATTCACCTGGATGCATATACACATACTAGGGACTAATTAGTGATCGACAATTAGGGCACTAACATAGTTGCATATGGATGTGTGTACACTTTAATTCACTTTCATTTTATGGATGAAGAATGGATGATCACCATATGGATGTCGTATTTTGATGGTGGTTATAGAAAGCATATAAAATTTATGTATCATTAGGACTTTCTTACACACATTTTAGACGTATGGCACTGACATAAATTGCATTAAAGGAGGTCGACTGAATTGGTGGAGTGCTTAATTTCTTTCATTAGTTAGAGGAATATACATTACACTACTGCATATGTTCATGAAAAGCATTAGAAATCCTAAGGACAATAGATGTTTGTGATTGATGGATGAGTTAACGGATGTAGATGATGGTGTGATAATATTTATGTCATTCTCCTAGCCTTGGAGATTTCGGGGATGAAATCCTTTGAGGGGGCAGGAGAATGTTACAACCCAAAATTTTAATAAAGCAATTTAAATAAAAAGAGTAATAAAATAATTATTTATTAGAAAATTAATGATAATTGGGAAACAGGGGTAGCGCTGTCGGGTCCATTACGAAATTCTAGTTAAGACAGACAATTGATTTGCTGAAATTGGGCTACAAATGAAGAAGTTACGAATATGAGACTGAAACTAAACTTTGAATTAAGAATTAAAAATAAACAAATAAATATATTAATTGAACATTGGAACTAAGATAGCCCAGTCCCAAGCAGGGTCGACTCACCTCTGGGATGGGTCGACCTAGGTCATGGCCTGGCATGTTGTTTTCCAGGCATGATTTTGTCCGAACATGGGAGATTTCTGGTGTTTGTTATGGAATCTTCTTTTGATCTGATGGACCTATATAAAAACTAATATCTAACGATCCTAGGCTTCCAACTCTATTATTAATATGCCTCTAATCTAACCCTACTTCTCCTTACTTCGTTCCCCATTCTCTGCCTCTACTATGCAAAACTTTTTCCTCTAGAAATAATGAAATTCTGAGATTTAGATTTGGATTTTTATAAACATAAATTAGAGGATATTTATATATATACCTAAAGAACTTCTAGGGCCTATTGAATTGCATAATTTTTTGAGTATATTTTGTGATACAAGATTAGTATAATTTAAGGACTACACGGACAATGTAACAGTTATTAATTGCTTCAATAATTTACAGAATATAGTGTTTCTTTTCTGTAAATGATTTTTGTATATATGATTACTTCTTCTATTTCTACTTCAGTATATTTCAGTAATTTATATTTTTCTGAAAATCATTCAGTTTATATTCTATTCCTATTTCTTTATGGATTAATTTATTTACAGTTCGGATTTTTCCCAATCCCATTTGTAGATCTGTTTTAATTTTTTGAGTCTAGACCATGCGAGATCCTTGACCTTTATCCTTGTTATTTCGTGTTGAGTTTAGGCCTTTCAAAAGCCTAAACTTTTACCCCTTCTTGTTTCCTTTTATATTAAGGAAAAAAATGTGAATTTGATTATAAATGCCCATATTGGGGAAAAACTGAATTTGGATATAAAGGACAAATTGGGGCTCATTGAATTAATATAGAATGGACAATTGAAATGTAATTTTGGTGAAACCATTAATAAACATAATAATTGGAAATTTGAATAGGTGCCAAGTAGTGGGGATCGGGGTTGTATCTTTGAATATAAACAAGAAGATGTTTAAATGCAACCTATTATAAAACGAGAAGTTATATGGAATAAGTAGATTTATTAGTAAACTTAAAATTGGCATTGAGTTTAATTTGAACAAACAACCGGAGTTCGTTCTGGCAGCGTAAGCTGATTGGGGAAAATAAGTGGTTTATTAAGAAAGCATATAGTAGGAGTCTGTTCCATCAGTGACAACTGATTGGGAAAAATACATGGCTCATAGTTGTGGCCCGTTCCGACAGCAGGGGTAGGCTGATTAGGGAAAATAAGTGGTCAATTAAAACAAGCTATTTATAGTATCCTTGGTGTTTTTTGCCAATTCTATTGGGGTCTAGGGTAGCTAGGTGGACAATAATAATTCTATAGTGACCTTAGTGATAATAAATTAAATTGGGACTAAGTCCAGTTGTGACTTGAGTCAAATTGCGTTTTGGTTGGTGACCTATATCAGATAATATCCCTTTTATTACACTATATAGATGTTGTATGAGGAGGCAAGGGCACACTTTATTATACCTGGTAGTAAGGGGTCCAAATATAGTGGTACAGGCGTACTCTGGAGGGGCGGTGAGCGTGCATCGCGCGGACTGGAAAAAAATAAGATGTTGTGACACTTATGATTAACATTATGTCCTTTAGAGATGATGGGTCTGGTATGATAAACTCAAAGCGATAGTCGGCATAGGTTAACACAACCGTGGGCCGATCGATGGGTAGAATTAGGTTACGTCCTAATTATGAGATTATGGTAAAGAGTGCTGAAACCGAATGATACGAATAGGATGACAATCGACTATATCCTTTCTTATCTTTCGATTGCCTTATTTACTATTATTATGCTTTAAACTATTATCCTATCTAGATTCCTTCTTTTATCACTCATGCTAGTAATTACAGAACTCACTAGGCTTTATGCCTGACTGGTTTCCTTTCCTTCTTCTCTCTTCCTTTTCCCCTCAGGTTCTCAGGGTGGAGGATCTCAAAATTAATCAGGTTTTGATCCAATTTTGCTTACTGTATATTTCTAATGGACTTACTTTCTGCTAGCTCAGGTACTATTCCACGTTTGACTTGCCTTTGTATTTGATGTTGAGAGGGATTTTATTTAGTACTCTGATTATGTTGCATTTTCATGGGACAACTTTGGGTTTATGACGAAGTACATTTTATAATGTAATAACATTTATGTTCTACTTTAAATAAAGTTTTAATTTCCTTTATATTTTCTTATGTTATCTTCTGAATTTTAGTATTCGTGATATTATTTTATACCTATACACTTCATATTCCATAACGAAATTCTCATATGGGTGACGTTAAGGGGTGTGGGGTGTTACATCTTCACCTCTTTTGTATGGTTTTTTAATATAGATCAGGGTCACGTATAAGGCTTCTGAAGGTGTAAACTAGACTCCTTCCCTTGATAAATTTCTTTCGATCAAAACATGGGGTATTAGATCCTTATTCCACAATCATATCTTTTCATAAAGTGAAAATATCCAACCAAATATGTTGTTAAGAGGCTAGTAGATAAGCTCAGAGGTTTTGCTATATCTTGAATAACCTTCGATGAGCTTCAGGTCTTAAATGGTTTTGGAACTAGGTGTCTTCAGATAGGTTTTGTTTTTCTTAATCTATTTATTAAACCATTTAATTTGTATTTATAGTTACTTAACTTGTTAATCCCTTTCGTAGCATCCAGATTTTAAAACTGCCAAGGTAGAATATAATGATATAATATTTTGGAAATTAACTTTGTACTACCTTATTTGATGATAAATTTTCGTTTATTAATAACTTTGAATAGTACAAAGACTTAGGTTATCAATTCCCAAAATCGTTAAATTGATTGTTGATTTAGGGTTTACAACTTAGAAAGGTGTAAACAAGTTAAAAAGTCGGAAAATGTTTTTCAATCCTGCTTTGAAGCCTTCGCCCTGGTGGCATCGCTGTGGCGAATACGAAGGCATAATAAAAGCGACTTTAGTAATTTATAGCTTATGCTTTCCGATTTGGTCTGGACAGGAGGTGAGGGGCCTGGTGCAGGAGTATGTCCTTGGGATAATTTTTCGATGAGGTTTTCTTGTTATGCTTTTTGGTCCGCCAATGGCAACCGTAAATGAAAGGCTTGGTACTGATATTAATGAATATTCCTGTGAAAATCTTTTTCTTTAGAGGTTCTGAAGGGTTTATTATCCTAATGCAGGGAGAGAAACCCTTGTTGAATTATATGTTCAAAACAACTTTGTGACACCCCACGTCCGTTAATGTCACTCACTAAGGGAATGCATTAAGCGTTATAGGTAAACAGAAACAGAAATATTATAAGACATATATAAAAGCAACAGCGGAATTCAAATTTTTATTTCAAACATAAATCATAACATCGTGGTCCAAAATATCACAATTCTGAAACTACATAAAAGCCATTACAAAAATATAAAACTTTCTATCTTGTTCCATCAGAGTACATAAAAAAGCATAATTCCCCAAAAAGAGACAAAGCCATAGTAGAGACAAGAACTTGAGCAATACTTCAGAAGCACCTCCAAGCAAGATGATAACTGAGTCCTAACTAAGCTTGAGAATTCCTTTCCTCAGAACCTGGGGGAAGGGGGGACGGAAGAAAGGAGAGGAAACAAAAAGTGTCAGACATAAAGTCTGGCGAGTCCAGTTACTTTTAGCAAGTAAATAAATAAAAGTAGCATGACAGGCATATAAAGTGGATAAGAGAGATAACTACATAAAAGGCGGGTATGACTAGGTAAACAAGATAGGGTGTATACGCTTCCTTAATGATTACTCTGCACCACTACTAGTATATCCAGAATGAGATGTTACCTTCCACTATAAGGTGGTAGACTTAGGCATAGGTCGGCTCCCTAATCATGTAGATACTCTGTGCTGGCGCCACCGTAGGATGTATCACATCCTAAAGTGGAAACCCTTCGCTGATATGCAGAGAGGGATAAGACGACCGTGACACCTGTAAGTTTATGTTACAGTGATTGTTTTACCAAGCTCATGCATGCACATGGCCCAGTCGGTTTGCGCCGCCCATACCGTCCTCCATGTTTGGATCTCTTACAATCAGTCCAGTAAGTGTGCCCCTTCTCCGACCTAGTTCGAAGTACATGTTTGATACCTACTCTGGGTTACTGGCTGAAACAGATCCCACATAATATGATACAAGCTCTTCCCTTTGTCTTGTATCCCCCACTAGGTTTTCATTGGCTATGTATACCACTAGGTGTCTTTAATTACATAACCCTATCATTTCTACAAGTTATGCTTACCCTAAAAGGCGTATTTAATTACATAACTTTATTATTTCCACCTCTTATGTATACCACTAGGTATCTTTAATTACATAACCTTATCAGTTTAAGTTAGTGGGTCTATATGTAAATATTACCCACCCCCTCAGATTTACTTAGCCCACCCACTACAACCAAATTTACTTAACCCCAACTTTAGTTTATATTCATACAATCCCTATGGATTCAACTAGGTTAAGTATTCCAATTCGTTACCATGTCCATTTATGGTTATAATGGGCTAGACCTCCCGCATTAGGCCTACAACTTGTGGATGCTGGATATGCCGGTCGGGTCCAGGCAGACTTCTTCCACGAGTTGGGCCTAACCTCGTCTCTTAGCTCGTCTCGTATTTGTGCACTTAGACCCCTCACATTAGATTCAACATTTGTGTTTATTGGATATGCCGGTTGGGTCCGGGCAGACTTCCATCACAAATGCAATCTAACCTCGTGTCATAAGTGTCATTATAGTTTCAAATTACCGTAATCCTAGGCATTTCTATTATTAATTAAATATACCTATGCCTTTATAGGTGTTCATGCCTCTTTTTCCCCAATTATGTTCATAATTAATTATATGTCCAAATTCATGTTCATAAACATTAAGTTATGCCAAACTTTCCATTTGCAAATTATGTCCAATTTATACCGTTTCCCCCTCATTCCCATTTTATCATATTTGCATAATTTAACGTCATGCCTAGGCTTAGAAATTAGCCAGACTAAAATAAAAGGGACAGGGTGACATAAATGATTATTCTAACAGGATCGACATAAACATGTGGTGGCATAATTATATAACGACGTAATGATAAGATGGACATATATGAACAGATCTAGAGAATGTGTGATATTTGAATCAATCTTAATATAATAAGGATGTCATAACTGGCATGATAAGATCTAAATAATAATTTAGATGTCAATCTAATAATAGATCCTATTTAACTGTAATATGATAGGAACAAGGTAATCTAAACAGTGAAACCAAGGTAGACTTGTCATGACAATTAGGTGAAAGTTTAGATCTAAATCTAAAACATGTCCAACTAATGACAGATCCAAAATAACCACAACATGATAAATACCAAATGATCTAAAAAGAATTAGACCCATAATCAAAAGTAGATTTGACATGATTACGGTTAAGATCCAAATCAACTACAACATGATAGGTACAAAATGATCTAAATAGAATTAGATCTATAATCAAAAAGTAGAACCAACATGATAACGGTTAAGATCCAAATCAACTACAACATGATAGGTACAAAATGATCTAAATAGAATTAGATCTATAATTAAAAAAAAGTAGATCTAACATGATAACAGTTAAGATCGAAATCAACTACAACATGATAGGTACGAAATGATCTAAATAGAATTAGATTTATAATAAAAAAAAGTAGATCTAACATGATAATGGTTAAGATCCAAATCAATTACAACATGATAGGTATAAAATGATCTTAATGGAGAATTAGATTTAAGCAAGGTTTTAACTGTCCAAATAATGACAGATCCAAATTAGCCACAAACATAAATAAAGATTAAGATCCACAAATGTGACATGACAAATTAACCACAAGTGAATTAGATCTATAAAGGTAGATCTAACATGATAAAGTTTAAGATCCAAGAATGTCATAGATTCATAATTTATAACAAATCCAAATAATAGTCATATTGTTTACTTTTAATCATTTAAATAAAAAAATTAATTAACTCACAGTGTTCGGATTTTAGAAGATAGAAAAGAAATTGTTGGTGTTGAATCTCATATGTATACTTGAAACACTTGAATCTTTAAACTTGATTTGTAGAAGAAGAAAAGATTAGATTCAGTGCAGGCACTGACAGCATTTGGCCTCCATTGTTTTTATTATGAGAAAACAAGAGAAATGAGGGTATATTTATAGCTGCCAGCCTCTAGAATTTGACTGCCACCTCAGCCCTAGGGGGAATCGGGTCATGGGTCGACACCCACTTGGGTCCGGATGCCCAAAACTACTATGAGCGCACTTCGCAGGAGCGCCAATGTAAAAATGCCTTGACGCACTTGTCAAGTGCGCCTGTTGTTCCTGCTCACATCATCAAACTTCTATCGTCCGTAACTTCCTCATATGTTATCCGTTTTACGCAAACCAGGTGTCTATCTTGCCAGAATTTTGAGATGGACGCAATGACGTAGTCCGTTTCCCTTAATTCTGAGTATTAAATTAATTGTTCTTTAATTTATCCTCTTTTAATGTTGTTGAAATACTGGCTGTTACAAACTCCTTCGAATCAATCGAACCGTCCATTTGGTTCGACGACCACAGACTAGTTTTCCTTTATTTCCTTTAATTATTGGTGCTTTGGAAGATATTCCCTTCGACTTTAGTGAAGGGGCTTGCTTTTATTTGGAGGAGTTCTTTGCACTTTATCCTTGTGAACGAAAGCAAGCAATGGTGTAGTGTTTTTGCTTAGACCAAAAGTTTCATTTTCTCAACATCCCTTCATTGTGGCTTTGCTCCTGTTATGTTGTGGTTGTTATGGTGTTATCATTTTCCCCTACTAGTGAAGGGATGTTCTAGAATTTCTAAGTCAATAGCTTTTTATTTAGATGTTTGTTGAATTTTCCCACCTTTTGGCATTTCTGCATAGACGATTAGATGTAATCCAACAGTTCCCTTTGTCTTCTTTTACATTCTCTATAAACCACGCGTCTCTTGGTCTCCTTCACTTACCTGCAATCATAGTTTCTAAGCACAAATGTCATAACTTTAAAAATCCAAGCCGATTTCGATCTGCTTAAATGCAAATTGAGGTAAACACTTTTATTTAATTTTAGTCTTGATTTTGTAATCAATCTTCAATCTCTAATTTTCTAGGGCTTTAAAAGTTGGGATTATCCTATTGGAATAAAAAACTGATTCGGCCTTATATATATATATATATATATATATATATATATATGAAATTTTATGATTTTATTGAACTTAGTTACGATTAGACATAATTTAGATTTCAACCGAGTTTACTTAGAGATTGGTGAATCTTCTTATTTATCGGAATAATGGTTAGGACTGGTACCTTTTTTGCCCAATTACAACCAAGTTTAGAATTCTTAAATCATTTAAGTATTGGCCTTAGGACCATTATCTATAATATAATTAGATAATCGATGGGGTAAAACTCTAGTGGAACTTCCTTCAACCTTTTTGAAAACCCCTTTCGGTGCACTACTACGACGGAGACCCCATTTTAGGGATCTAACGTGTTTTTTTGTCATATTTGGAGAGCTTCATTGTATTCAATTCATGAATTATCCACGAGTATCTTAACAATTTTGATTTGGTTATGACATTGTAAAATAATTCTAATTATTTTCCCCTTCGAAAATACATCTGTATTCATGTCATCAATCAACCCAAGATCTTTCGATGGAGATATTGTATTAATTATAATAGAACGATTCCACCTGGTAGCATTATAGAAAAAAAAACAACTTCATCAAAAAAACTCACTTAAGACATCATTCCTGAAAATGAAAGATCTTCCCCATCAACCCAGGAGAAGGCTTTAAAGAAGTTCACTGCTACATCAAAACGTTCGCTAATCACACCGCAAGAGGAGGTATACACAATCATGGATGACTTTAGTATGTCAGGAGTCAACGCCATTCCCCATCCAACGAGGCCACTATTGACAATAATCCTAAGTGATATTTAACTGAACTGATATCCACATTTGGCATGGGGTTTCTTCCCATTTTAGATTATATTTCTCAATTCCTTTAGCAAATTTATATTTCTTTTATTCAACTTTTATCGAGAGCTTATACATTATTGCTATGATTGGAGCTCATTTCTTTACAATCAAGGGTCCTTTCTTTGGATCTTTTGGTCCTCAAATAATTTCTCGTCTTGCTAAATCGAATGACCCAAACCTTGGTATTTTCAGGGCTAACCGTTTGAAAAGTTGATTTTTGATTGTATTAGCAAATCCAAAGATTGGGAGAATCAATTCTTTTTTTATCAAATGCCCTTTCTGCATTTATGGAGTGTTTTCTGACATTAGTATTTAGCTTGATTTTTCACCTAACATATCTTCTATAAATTTATATGAAAGCTTACGGTCGCCATTATAATTTGTTTCGAAGGCTCTTTCCTAAAAGCCCTGGTGTTGAAACCAAATAGGTTGTCGAAGGAGTGAAAGGAACCTCGAAAAAACTTGGAAAGTGGGCAACCTTGTTGACTTTTAAAAATTTAACAAAATATTGTATTATGTCAACAAGCCAAAGTGTCCTTGGGTTTGCCCCCATATTATAAATCTTTTCAAAAGGTAGTCACTATTTAGCTTAAGGTGACCCTAGAAAATTTTCTTCTGTGTCCTCTATTACTCTCAGCCCTTCTATCAAGATCCATGTTTTAAAGACCGGGCCGGGCCTTTGGTTGAACCACGATCAACCGCTGACCGTTGCCGAAAGCGGCCCGGAAAGAGTTTTAACCGCAAACAAGGAAATGACCGGTTCAACCGTCAAAAAAGAGACCAAACCGCTAAACATGATACAGTTTTCTAATGACTTTTCCGGCCATCATCTAATTTTAATATTATAAGCCAGGGCCCACTAGAAGTTTTCCCACTGGCAAAGCATACAGAACATGTTAAAGCAGCAGGGATGGTTTTATATAGGCAAGTAAATGTATTTCTCAGGTAAACCAGACGATGTGGGACTGTTTCTCTACATATTAATTATCTGCTTTGCAAACTTGCTGGTTAGACAGTAAATAGTTTTGATACCGCAACTGATACGGTTCTGACGGTTCGACCGATCGGACCTTCAAAACCTCGAACCATAAACCATCACGGTTCGATCGACGGCCCGGTAATCAAAACTATGATTAAGATTTGTCTTCATTGTTTTGTGAATAAAGGTTATTTCATTACTTAGTTTCTTTTACTGGTTAACTTTAGTATTTCTTATGGTGAATATCATGCTCTACCAATTTTTGGCATCCCTACCCCTTCTTCTTTAGAATCGAGGGTCCATTCTTAGACATTGTCTATTCTCGAATCCGAGATCTTAGCCTCAGAAAGGATAATTGAAACTTTTCTAAAGAGCCTATCTCTTAAAAGGACAAAATACCTGACTCTCCTATGGTTATTCTGGGTAAAGAGGATGAAAGAGATGGTATTGCGCATCCCTTAAGATTTTAAAAACATCAACTGGTGACACACGACTTATCATTGAAGATGAAACTTTGACGGAAGCCTTTGTTACAATAAGTGGAGATCTCTTAGTAACCAAGATTCCTGATTCTTCACCTTCTCCAAACACAAAATGAAAGGAGTCCTACCTTCCTTCTCCTCCTTCTACTTTTGAAATCGCCAGATCCTCTCCATTTGGTTTCCTGGTTGATTTTCCTGAATTAGTAAAGATAGTCATAAGCTCTCCTTTGCTTTCTTCTTTTAAAGGTTTCTGTATCTCTCTAATTGAGGACCGTTCTGTGGTTAAATAACATATTAAGGTATTCCATTTTCTTAACCTAACTCTTCTTTATATTTTTTAAAAATTCCTCCTCTTTTTAACTCTTAAAAAGTTGGTAATAAGTTGGTAATCCTCTTGATGGGCTCCTTTTGACTCCAAAGCAGAAATTTCAAAACTTAGAAGTGAAATTTAGGCATTGAAAGAAAAAAATTCAATGATACCCGCTACCAGAGAGAGACCATAAAAAAGGTAGCTTCAGCTAAAAGGTCTTCCCAATTCCTTCATGATCAAAACCAAGAATTGCTACAAGAACTCCAAAATTATAAAGATGAACAAGTTCAGGTGATTATTAGAAATGATTCCCTTAAAAAGGAACGCTCCTCCTTTAAGATGCTCTGGGATAAAAAGGAGAAATCCCTTTTGAAAGTCATCGATGCCCTTTCTATTACAAAGAATAAGGTCAATGATTTTCTAGATGACTCCTGTGAAGGAATAATAAGGGACGTTTTCATAAATGGCCTTTCAGTATTATATGGCGACAATGTCAGGAAATGCCCAGACTTGGATTTCTCTTGTCTCCCTCTATCTCTAATTATTATTTTTGGATAGTATCGACGTGCTTCGTCGAACAAAGGTTGTTCCTCAAAAAGGTAATTTATGTAAGGAGTCTTCTATCTTTTGAGGTTCCCTCTATGGAAGAATATCCCAAGGAGGATGATGATGATGATAACACTACTCCCATAGATTTTATTTCATGGAGACATGGTGATGGTGCACATTTTGGTGGGAATAATGGTAGCGGCTTTAGAGGCCAAGATGTAGGCAAGGTGAGGGCTCTCAAATGAATCAACTAGAAGGAAGTGATAGTGAAATACTTCGCCCTCCATACGGGGGAATATTTCAGGGAAGGATAAACCTGTTGCTTCTTCCGATGACACAAAACAATAGGTGACCAATGATCATCCCTTCTCTATGGAAAACCTCACCTTTAAAAGTCGATAAGGAAAACGATCGATGCCTAGTTCTTTTTCCTTTGTTACTCAGGTATTAACTTCTTTACTCAGTAACAAGTTTACTGTCCTTTAAACAATTTACCAATTGTAAATAAACTTTTGGCTCTACTTATTAATAAGCTCATGATAAAATAGTTAGAAATATGTTTTTGCAAATGTGGTTTAGACAAATGAGTCAAAGGGTGTAATGACTTTTCTTAGTAAATTAATTTAGGCTTAATAATACTGTGGCCTTGACATCCCTTAAGTTACAAGGAGAGATGCTTTTGTCTGGAGATAATTTCCTTCGAGGTAGATGGACTTTAGAAGGGAATTAGGAATCAATGATATATTTTTTCTGGATGAATTCGAATTTTCCCGAGAGCTCACTCTTTTTTTGTTTGAATTTCACCTGAAAACTTAAAAATAACATATAAAATCAATTTTGAAATGTATAAGAATTTACTTTTGCATGAATGATGTTGGAACTTTGTAATTATAATAATATTGTTAATAAGATAACTTTGTTGTTGCTCTTTTGCTATCGAAATTGTTTTACCATGTTATGATAGAAAAAATATTTTGAGTAAGCCTGTTGCTCAAGACTTTCTATTGGCATTTTGTAAGGTAAGAGAAGTTATCAAGAAAATTCCTCTTTATTTAAGATGTCGGAATGAATATGAAACTACTTTCTTAGGGAATTTAACAAACTCTGCATGTTTTCCCCTAAATTCCACTTCAACTTTCTAGGCAAAGAGAAGGATGAACTCCTTAGAGAAAGCATGACTTTTCATTTTAAATATATTACGAACATGGTACCTCATCCATCTAAAGAGTAGAACCATAGGGCCAAAACATTATCTCAAAACTATGGATGTACATTGGAATTGATGTACTTTTTCTCTATATGATATAAAGAACCTATTTTCAAATATTAAATGATATCTTTTATTTAACAATTTGGAACTTTGACTAATGCCTACAACTTAGTCGGAAGGATCCTATTCTCAACTTCATGGAACATGGCTGAGACCAAACCATAGAGGGCTTCCATAGAGGTTATTCGTTCAAAGTTTGAGATCAACCCACTTGCTTTTGAGTGGTTTAAAAAGCACCAAATGCAAAGGTGGTGGCTCAAAGGTTGAAAAAGCAACAAAAAACCATAGAACTGAAAATTATCCAAAAGGACATGGCTCTCATTGAAGTGTACTGCCAGAGTAGGACAAATCCTTCAACTTATTTTGATAATGAGATGGCGAATCTTTATCACAAAGTTAGTGATTTAGAGTACCAAATAAAAAAAATCTAGGCTCCGTACAAATCCTTGGAATTCATTTTGAGTGGGGGTATTTCTAAATTACTTTCTCCACCCTTCAATTCTTCATCAAATTTAGATGAATCCACATGTTCTTAAAGAAAATTTCAATATTTGATAAACCACCCGAAGGGTTTGGGGAAAACATGATAAGAGTTTAGAATGACATGGTGAAACTTGAATTACTAAACTAATTTTAGGATAAGAGAAAGGACGATGTCTATTATTGACTTAATAATTATGTTGTTTAGGTTGGAGAATTTCAAAATAAAATATACTCTTTCAAGAAGTGCAAGGATGAATACGTAAGGGCTAATAAGCTCCTTCAAGAAATAAGTAGGGTTTCTAATGAAGCGCTTACACATCGGATGGTATCTATTGATAGTACTGACGTAGCTAAGCTTCAGGAGAAGAAACTTAAAGAGATGCTTTTTGCTTTTCCCAACCGCCTGTCGGATCCAATTATGTATAAGAAGTTAATAGTGAGGCTTGAAAACCTCTAGAACCTGCTATCACCATGAAATTTAAATATATTTGTAAACATTTTGTAAACTATACGTATAAAACCTGATTAGAATTTTTGTCTTCTTGTAATTTGTATGTATGAATTTACACTTCTCGTATCATTTTGTTAGTTTGTTTTCCTACATACAAGCCTATTACTTATTTAACCTTAATTATTAATTGCATAATAAAATCTTTAATCATGCTTCCAATAAGTAGTTTCATAAACTTGGTGATATTTAATTCTAATAATCAAACTAAGGTCTTGATTGTTGATGTAGTTTCTCTGAAGCCTTGATTTAGGCATAATAATTTGGAATTAATTAAATATGACAAACTTTATTTTGCAGTAAATTAGAAGACTAAGAACTAAAATTTGGGTACTTAAATAATATAAATTTAGAATTCCACTTCTGGAAACTAATAGAAGACTGAAATCTCTTTCGGCATTAATTAGGAGACTTAAAACCCAGACTCGGGTATTAAATAGTAGAAGTCCAGAAATCCACTATTGGAATTAATAGAAGATCGAATTCTCTTTTGGCATTAATTAGAATGCCTGAAATCCATATTCAATTATTAAATAATAGAAGTTCAGAAATCTACTTTTGGAATTAATAGAAATAGAAACCTCTTTAGGCATTTATTAGAAGACCTGAAACCAGATATGGTATAAATAAAAGAAGTCTAGAAATCCACTTTTGTATTTAATAGAGGACTGAAACCTCTTTCGCATTAATTAGAAGACCAAAAAAGCAGATTCAGGTATTTAAATAATAGAAGTCCAAAAATTCACTTCTGGAATTAACAAAAGGCTAAGACTTCTTTCATCATTAATTAGAAGACTTGAAACCCAGATTCAAATATTAAGTCATAGAAGTTCAGATTCCACTTTTGGAATTTATAGAAGATCAAAACCTCTTTCAGCATCAATTAAAAGACCTAAAACCAAGATTCAGGTATTAGATTAATATAATCTAGGAATCCACTTTGGGAATTAATATAAGACCGAAAGCTCTTTCAGCATTAATTAGAAGACCCAAAACCCAAATTCAGTTATTTAAATAACAGAAGTCAAGAAATCTATTTGTGGAATTTGAAACACGAAGCCCATTTCAAGTTGTACACATTTTAGGCAGTACTAATTTTAGGCGGTGCTCTTTCAAACTTTTTCTTAAAGCAGAGATAGATCATGTTCTTCTTTAGAACAGAGGTTGGGATTGCTTTAAATGCTCCTTTTGAGCTTTCCTTCCCTTATATGCTTATTTAATAATAATAGAGGAAGATCATGCTTCTTTCGAAGCCAAGCACACGTCCCCAAGCTTACCATCCCTCTTCCAGAGATCGCCTTGAGAATGTTAAGGGCTAGAGTTGTTGGGAGCTTATCCACGGCATACCCTCTTTCTTACAGGAGGTGCCTTGGATTGTGCCAAGGCTTAGGTGTCAGGCGCATGTGCCTGGGCTCACCCCTCCCTCCTTTTGGGAAGCGCCTTGGCTACGTCAAGGACCTTTTAGTATATCCATAATTATGGGGCATTTATCCCCTAAACATATAGAATTTCTTAAGTATTAACTTGCTTTATTCATTATCCATGTCGAATTTCTTACTTTGAATAGAAACTAAATATTTATTGAATCTATAACGACCCGCTTTATCACCTAATTGAAACTGGTAATCGACCCGGCTTAAACATATCAACAAGACATATCTCTTTGGGTTACAACTCATAAGAACTGAACAAAACAACTTTTTTCATTATCATTGCAATAACTTTTACATAAGAGTACAAAAGATATCAGAGTACAAAAATATTATCAAAGTACAATAATAAATACATGCACAACAGAAATAACTATATCAAAGTGTATCATGTACATAGATGAAAAACATAAACTCTCAGAGGATGAAGTAAAATTTTCTGGACACAGCTCTAGCTTCAATCTAGCATTTGCTCTATAAATATCTACAAACCAAAACTACTAGGCTGCCGTATGAAAAATATGGACCAGCATAGTTTAGGGAAGACAATAAACTCCGGATCAGTCATGGGACAGGTTTGAGAACTGAAGTAGTGATTGACTTTATTTTAAAGTTGGGTAAATCATAATACCACGCCATATAACACAGAACGGGTTTCCCCTTACGAATACCAGTCATAAGTACTCACAATTCTTTTTGAAAATGAATCTACCACAAGACTCGCATCCCATCATACAAAGCAACACACACACAAAAGGAGCAAGTTTTGCCTTATGATAACCAAATATTCTTGATATGCAAAAGTTTCTTTTATTATTACTACTGTATGTATTGAAATCACTGTAACGATACGGATTTCGCCCGGACCTGATCGATCGCTAAACCGACCAAGACCGTTCGAATCCCGCATACGCTAACTCTGGGTATACAACACATCGGAACAAATAACAGAAGACTTTTATAAACATCATAATAATGTTACATCAGAGTACAGAATATCAGAGTATATCAAAAATAATGCACAGCGGAAGATAAATTTACATAAATGTAATACAATGCACAGCGGAAATATAAACTACACAGCGGAAGACTGTAAATGCCTGGACACAGCTTAAAGCTTCAATCCAGAATCCTGCTCAATACATCTGCAAAATAAAACTACTCGACTGCCCGTGTGGAAAATAAGGGCACCCGAGTTCGCAAGGGAAAAGCAAACTACAGGTCAGTCATGGGACTGGTGTGAGAAACTCTAAACAGTTATAATTAACTTATCTAATAATATGGCATATCACGGGACCACGCCGCTAACGCGGAACGGGTTTACCCCCATGAATGCCAGTGTATAATTAACAATCAATATAGGTATATGGATCTACTATGCATCAATCAACATGCAATATCCCCATCTACCCACTTAGATTAATTACTACACTTAGATTTTCCAAATCCAATTCAATTTACAGAAATTATTCCTTCGGATTATATTCCCGATTTCTTATTTCAAATCATTTGAAATACCTATCTAACTTTCTATATCAAAGTAGATTTCACTTCGGGATCTCAAATCAAATCGTTTGGAAATATGAATTCCAAAACATAACAATGCATACAAACAAGTATGCAACCAAATATTGTGCTCCCCATCGACAAGGCAAAGGGTACGCACCTCGCAACTCGATATATAAATGAGCACCTACCCCACATAGGAGCAGGCTACACCGACGATGCACCTACCCCCACAAAGGAGCAGGCTACACCGACCTCTCACCCCTACTTTTAGTCTCAGGGTCACCCGACTCTTTAGCCACATACTAAATCATTTCATATCCCGAAGTAGGGAAAATCATTTCTCAACATAATAATCACAAGAACTTTCAAAATATAGTACTTCACATCAGTAATTCACACATATGATCAGTCACTATTAATCACATAACCTTTGAGCTCGTACATCTCAAAGAAGGGTGTTAAGAAAGAGAATAAATTCTCCGCCACCAAACAGATACATCATCAATAGCAACTAATCGAATATGCGATGAACCACAATGTAACATATAATACATTTCTAAATCATTTTAGAAATCATCGGGTTTTGGGCCTCGAAATCCTTTCTATTTTATAAAACATTTTTATAAAAAACATTCCCTGTCCAAAATCGGGAATACATTTCTTTTCACTTAAGAAAAATGTATCATTTCACAATCATTCATTAAATTTGAAATGAACACAACATCGCTAAACACCTTATCGTCAAATCGTGAAGTGTTTCACAAGGTGTTAGCACACAGATATTTTCAGCCCAACCCAATGCTAAATGTAAAAGCATATTCTGCTCATAAACTGGTCGAGCACCATCCAAACAATCAATCAGCCACAATCAATATCAACAACCAAATACATTTGGTTTACACCACATCTCATATTTTGGTAAATTTAATTACCATTCATTCATTCAGATCTAATTAAAGATTTATTCAAAATACAATTTGTTTCATCTCTAAAATCATTTCATATTGATTGTTCTGCTTTTTGTAAATTAATCCTGCATTTACTCGGGTTAAAGAACTAATATCATTTAAACACAGTTCACGACAAACCCCAAATCCAATTCATTTATTTATAACCATTGGATTATTTTTCTAGCTAATAACTAGTTCGTTTCGATAAAATTCTTTTTTTATCTTTTCAAATATGGGATTTTTCATCCAATTCTTACCAAATCATTTATTAGGATTTTACACAAATTATTGATATTTTTAATAATTTTATCAAGGCCTATACAGTCGATTTCCATCAACGGCTATCGAACTGCACTTACAACGACCTTTTCCAAATTTGATTTGGACATAATTCCAAATCCAACTGTTAGAATTCAATTTTATAATACTCATTGGAAAGCTCTTTTCGATACGAACCCAACGGTTCCGGTTTCAGGAGAATCCGACGGTCGGATCTCCCGTAATGTTCATTCGAAGTCAACGGTCGAAATTCGCGAACTGCCGCGGCGCGGCGCGTTCTATTCAGGCCATTATATTATATATATAATATATAATATATATTTCGTCGATTTCCCTTTTAAAACGTATTTTATAAATCGTTTTAAATTCGTTTTCAAAACGATTTCAACTTCATATTCTATTTCTAATCAAAATTGAATATTCCATATACACGACAATTTTATACAGTGTATATATATGTTAAAAATTATATTTTTAACAATCTAGTCATTTTCACATTTCATATATATAATGTATCGTTTTCATTTCATATATACATCGTTATTTTCACTTTCAATATATACGATATTTTCACTTTTCATATGCATGTTATTTCACTTTTCATATATATGTTATTACACTTTTCATATATATGTTATTTCACTTTTCATATATACTTAATATTTTCACTGATCCTTTCATATATATAATATATCGTTTTCATTTCATATATACATCATTATTTTCACTTTCAATATATACGATATTTTCACTTTTCAATATATACGATATTTTCACTTTTCAATATATACGATATTTTCACTTTTAAAATATACAATTCATTTCACATCACGATCAATTTTCACACAGAATACAACCAAACAAACAAGTCGTCCATGGTCTGTGGACGACGGGGAGCAGTTCATATATGCAGTTACAAAATAAATAACTGTACAGAAAATTTAAAGTGAGAGAATTCTCACAGTGGTTCTTTTATTTCTGAATTTCCGTTCTGTTCTGATTTTGAATTTTCCTGAAATTCTAATCTGCTCTGTTTTGACTCTAGTCTTTTCCATGCTGAAGTGTCCGTTGTCGCGGTTCCAACGCAACTTGAATCATCGAATTTCATGTCCGTATGCAAAAGATATAGCATTACAAAGATTAATTACTAAAATGAATTAATTAATTATAATTAATTTCATAATTAATCCCTTAACCTTGCCCTAGTTATCTTCCTTTTATCGTTCCTTTTATGTAAAACGCGATTCCTCCACAACCCATTTCTTCGATCCGAAATTGGACGCCGCCCCTCAATCCGGCCACCAGATCGACGATCGGAAATCGCCCTATGACGCGCCATGATATCGTACCCCACCCCCATGAACATCACGAAATTCGATTCACCCTTCATCGTTGAAATCACACACGAACTTGGCCATTTTGACGCTGAAAATACAACAGAACCCCTAATGATTTTCGATCATAACATATGATTTTAACGAGATCGAGATGCACTTTAATTGTGTGTTGGGGTCTTGATTTGATTCAAAGTATATTGCGAGAAATAGGAAGATGAAATTCTGAGATTTCTGGCCCTAGATTCCCTACTGGCGGCTTCTTTCAAATGAATAAGGGTAGTTAGGGTTTTGGACTTGGTCAAAGAATATACACCTTTTTCTTATTTTAAATTATTTAATTCATTTAATATTTGTTTAACATCAAGAACTCCAAATTAAACCCAACGAATGTCTCCCCTAGCCAAATACCCCCATTCCGGACACAATGGGACATGTCCCGTAACCCAATTCGGCTGTTTCGATCAGTTTTCATCAAAACCAAAATATAACTCTGTATATTGAATTTGAACGCGCATTTCAATTTACCGGGGACACATACTAATTAGAAAAATTCCAGAAAAATATTTTCTAGCTTCGTATTGACAATACGGTCCTACCAAAACTAGTTTCATCGAATTCTGAGACCGTTTGAAAAATGTCCATTTTCCAGTCTATTAAAATCAACTGAAACTGGTCAAACGCGTTTTCCTTTGCCACGCTCACATATTGATTCTAAAAATTATGAAAATTGGAATCTAGCAATAACTTGACATCGTGGATCTAACAAAAGTGGTTTCGTCGAAATCCGAGGTTGTTTGCAAAACTGCTATTTTCAAGGGCCGAAATTCCATAGCGACTATTCTAAAATTTCAACTGGGCATATCTTTTTATCCCCGCTATGAAATTTCAATTTTTCGGATTCGCTGGAAAGATATTCTCAATTTGATTCCATTATTTTTGATTTCGCTAAAATCCGGTTTATTTTGAATCCTGTACATTCAATTGAAGTTTGAAATCGAATTATCGAACTACCGCGCCATTTTCAATTCCTTTTATAATTATATATAATTATTTATATTCTAACGACGATCTATATAAATATATACGTTCTAATTCTATTCAAAATAAATTTCTCGTCGATATTATTTAAAATAATTCATTTTAAATATTCAAAATTCGCTAAAATTTCCAAAATAAAAAATTTAAACTGGCTTGCATTTTCCGGGTTGTTACAATCACTTTCGAAAGTAAATGTATAAATCTTAGAAGACATAGGTACCCATGTATTATGTCTATATACCAGAGTATAACTAGAACCATAAAAGGCATGTATTGGAAGTTAGGTACCATCAATGGCTAAGGCAAAAGATCTTCCTTACAATGATTCGAGCACACCTGTAGCAGGATGTCCCAGGATCAACAAATGCTCCTTCTCTATCGGCAAAGCCACCCCACCTATACCAAGTGTAGTTTGGGTTTCTCCTGAACATAACGTCCCACGGTCGTTACCGACCATTATCTGAGTCACCTTATTCCATCATCCACTAAGTAAATTGCCTAGGCTCACTACCATAGCATAACTTCCTCAACTAGAAGAAAATGTTAGTCTTTATCTCTGGTGTACTTCACCCTATTTTGGCTTATTACCCGTCGTAAGGTCCTGAAGTCACGTTTTACACAAAGCTCTTATTTTCAACAAAAATCTTTGATCATCTATAGCTCATCACTTAGCATGCCACATTGTTCTTCTCATAACATATAATCGGTGTTTACTAATATATAACCCTCTAAGTGCATAAGTCTCAGAGGAGGGTGTTAAGATAAAAGGATCGAACCTCCACCATCAACTGATATACCATCAATAGAAACAAATCTATTATGCCGTAAAATACAACGTCAGACACACATCCATTTACAAGTTCGTTCCAGATTGCGAACAAAATAGCAGGCACCTTATTCCTCGTCCTATAAAGAAGAGAGGCCCTTACATATCCGAACATTCAACAAGTACGTTGGTAAAACTACCACGTATAACCTCCTCTTGGGTGTACACCGCAATCGAGATACAACAAATAATCAAAATGATGTGAAGATCCCCGATCTCCATCCACCATCTTCAGTATCTTTAATTTTCATCGTATAGTTACTCAGAATGGGTTGAAACTCGGTCTTTTCGAAATAACTAGCGCATTTTTACAAATAATTGATATATAAAAATATCATGAGTCTCATTCCATCTTGGAATATTCTTTTACTCAAATCATTCTTCATATTGGGGTATACCCATTTAAATTTGATCAAAGGTTTACATTTTTTAAACTCTTATTTAAATATTTTCCTTGGAACTTATCTCAAAAGATTATAAAATCTCATTTCACAAACTTAAGTCAAATCAAGTTTTCTATGCTTTATCTAGATTATTGAATCTCGCGAAAAAGTTAATTTCTCAAATCATTATCCCATTTCCATCCTATTCATCCCATGGAGAAAAACTGGTGGTACTCCAAATCTAATTGCCATCGTATTTTGGTAAGTTGGATTACCGCATTCATTTCAAATCTGATTAAGATTTCCATTATCTTTACGGGAAAACATATTTATCCTAAACTCAACCCATTCATTGATCATTGATTAGGGAACATTACTTTATATTTCTTTGATTCATGTCTCTTACTCAAAATCGTGCTTAAGATTTCTTAATCATATCGTTAGGGAAAAACCATTCATTAATCAGAATCGGTTCTCGATTGCACAATGCGAAGAGAATGATCTATCAAGTATATGACCTAGAAGGCTTAAACCAACAATAGATCAAACACCTATAAGATCACCCAACTCAACAATAAACCATCTAGTTCTAACTTGTAACAGCCCATATTTTTAGAACCAATTTAAAATTTATTTTTAATTGATTTTCCTAGAAATTATATTTTAGATGAATTATTTTGAGAATAAATGATTTAAAATTTATTTTAATCGAAGTTAGAATGTTTAAATATATAATTATTTAATTAGAAAACGAGCTTGAAATGGCGTGATAGTTTGAAAATTCAATTTTAAAATTTGAATGAATATATATAATTCAATATAAATCAGATTTTAATAAAACAAGAAACGTTGGAATATTTTGAATTACAATTTTCTAACAAATGTAAGAAACTGAGATTCCACTTTATAAATTGTAAGTTGTGTCTAAATTAAAATTTATAATAGTCGCTATGGAAGTTAAATATATTTTAAAAAAGGTATATATAGCCCGTAGAAAAGTCACATTTTGCATATGTATGAATGTGGACTCGAAATCACTTCCATTGGGTCCAAAATGTCGTTTAAGTTCTCGAAAAGTATAAGCTTCGATATATCCCGAGTTTCGGAAATTTGGCACCTTGGTTGGGTCTTGGTTGGCTAAACCTATCCCACTCACTTAAGTACTACATCATCCCCTTTCCTCCTCATTCCTCCAACACTTCATCAAAAATTAAAAAAATGGGGATAGGGAATGGGAAATTAAAATCCCTAAGCCCTAGCTTAATCTAGGAGCTCCAATCCTGTAGGAATCAAGTGGAAAATCGAAGGAGAAGCTTAGGTAAGCCTATCTCCACCTTCTCCATCTCATTTCCACATCAATTCATCATAATTCCTATGACCTAATTCTTAGCAAACATGCTCATATGATCATAGGTTGTTTATTCTAGTGTTTTTATCGAAGAGAGGTTGTTCTAACTTGTCATTGGATTGATTTCTTGCTTCTAGCAAGCAAAGGTGAGATCTTTGTGAGTTCTTTGTGTCTATTCCACAAACTATTAGCTTGTATGGTGTAATTTAGAGTTCATTTGGGTTTAAATATGCATATGAATTGTTTAGAAATGTATACACTTTCCAGTTCATTAGTTTACGTTCCGCTAAATTGAAAATCATGATTAGGATTGTCCACATGGTCTAATTCATATGCAACTAGTCGATTTGGTGATCTTGTGAAGCTCCATTGTCGCCCCGACAAAGTCTTAAGTCTTCACAGGTCGCTTGAATCGCTTTTCCATGCTTTGGTTTGGAATTTAGTTCACTTTTGAACTTATAATCAAAACCATTGCAAATCTCTCGTATGAATGTTTATGCATGTGAAATTTTGTGTTATGAGTTGCCTCGAAGCCTCATGTCCATGTATATAACATCATAAGCCTCGGGCATTGGTAGATATCATTTTGAACATGTTTTTAAAGCAAATTATGCTCTGAAACAAGATTCATACGTCTAAATTATTTTGGTCAAACGTTTGACCTGCTTTAAATAATTATGAAACAAGAAGAGAAATTCAGATGTCTGAATTTTAATTCAAACTTCTGACCAAAATAATTCAGACATATGAAATAGCTCAAAAATGAACTAAATCCTTACTGGTTCGGGAAATTGCAAATTCAAACATCTGAATATTTAGGTCAGACATCTGAATCTTGTTTTTGAACTGTTGACCAGTGTAGACCATGATCAACAGTTTAGATCCATCCAGGCTCTTTTCCAGCCGAGTTTCAGCCCATTTTGACTTCGTTTGTGACTTGTTAGTTTCACTAATTCGTAGATTTTAGCAGCCCGATTCATACGAAATCATTTTATAAATCATCAACTAAAGAATGACTGAGTGGAAACCAATGGTGAGAATTCTCTCACTCAATTTTTGTATAGTTATTAATTTTTATAAGTGAATATATTTAGATTGCTTGTGATTACAATATTTGTTTGTCGTTTGATGGATGTTTACAGTTTTAATGTTATCATTATTAAACTGTGGTTATAAATGTTTATGAATAAAACGTTTATATTATAAATGATTGGGATGACAATTTACCTACCCGTCTCCCGAATATTAGATAAGTTGACCTGGATTGTGATGTAAACCTCGCACGGGTATTGGGACGATAATTTACACATTGCCAAAGTATACAAATAATAATATTTGTTTGATGGTTGAAAACCCCACATGGGTCTAGGGATGATAATATCTCCACACATCTCCCTTGTATTTAGTTGTATGTCAACCAATTGATTGACAAACTATTATAAGCGTTATTTAATCATTTAATGCTTATACAGCTGCAAATTTCACTCTGGATGTGAATTGAATGTTTAATAGTTGTTTATCATTATTTTTGAACACATGCGATGTATGGAATCTATATAAATAAAAATTATATGGTAATTGATTGAGTCTGATTCCAATTCAGAAATAACAAATATTTTAAAATAATATTCAGTGAAGAATCAAAATATGATTTTGATGTCCGATTTTGGATGGACACGATAATATTGAAATGGTTAATAACTAGAATAAAGAATTGACATGGTTTTAATATAATTAGGATTTTTCCAACATATGAATTGGAAAGGATTTGAATGGAAATAATCTTCAGAATATTTCAATATTAGATTCCATGATTATACGGATATTTTTGAGCAATTTGGAGGATATAGATATCACAATTCCCAATATGTTGTCTGTTGGTTTCAGGATTTGATATTGAATTTAAGTCGATATGATTTCCATTCAGAGCCTTGTATTTAATATCAAATTGGATTTTGGGTTTGTCGTGAATGGTATCTCTAATAATACTATTCTTAAACCCAGTTGAGAATAGAATAATTCTTTTCATTAAGATTTACTGCTATTTTCCAATTAATGAATGTAATTGGAATTAAATGAAAGGGGATTTTGGGTTCTTTGTGAACGATGTTTTTAAACGATATTATTTATTAAACCCAATTAACAGTAGAGATATAATTTGGAGTTTATAAATCTTTTAACTGAGATTTAATGAAATTTTCCAAAGTAAAGTTTTCCAATTTAATACATTAAATTGGAATTGAGTGAAAGTTCTATTTTAATGGAAGATGATTTTGGGTTTATGGTGAATTATGTTTTTAAACGACATTGGTTCTTTAAATCCAAGTAAAGACAGGATTTATTTTAGAAAGTTGAATAATCATTAAGTAATAATTTTTGAGATTAAAACTAAGTGTTGAGTTTTAACGAATCTTTAATTAGACTGAAATGTGAATGAGGTAATTAAATTTACCGAATTCAAGAAATGTGCGAGAATGGAGTACCACCAGTTTTACCCTATGCGATAGTTAAATCTTTAATTAGATTTGAACGTTAATCGGTAATTGAATATACTGATAACACAGTAGGTGTTAGATATGGAGTACTACATATTTTGCTCCATGGGATGAATAGGTTGGGATTGGGATAATAAATTAAATGATTACTTCGGTAAGGCTCGTTAATCTCGACTAGTTGATAAGCCTTATTTTGGTTTAAGTTGAGAAGAGATATCTTTAGTAAGGCTCGTTAATCCTGATAAGTTGATAAACCTTATTTTGGTTTAAGTTGAGAAGAGATATTATAAAATATTTTGGAATAATTTCCAAGAAGATTTGAATAAATGAATAGTCTGGATTGGAATGAGATGTATGATGTGTTTTTATAGCACTTGATTTGTAACGACCCGTATTCTACGCATCATAGGATCGTAGGATATTTATTTCTTTCACAGACGAAGTCGTATGGTCATGTAACTTTGGAAGACGACTATTGGGGTCATTTCCCATGTTCATGATTTTTCCCGATTTTTAAATGAGCATTTTACCCCTAGTTGGCACTGTTTTGGCCATAACTTTTGACTGGAAAGGAATTTTGACCTGAAACCACTTCCATTAGCTCTGGATGATGGTTTCTCTTTCCGTAGAGTGGTCACATTAACCAAACGGACTCACCGTTTGGGAGATATGGCTGAAACAAGTTTCAGATGGTGAAAAACAGCTTAATTGGGCTTAACCGGGTGATTAGCAGCTAGGCCCAAAGGGGAATTTCGGGTTTAGAGGTATAGGAGGACTGATTAGGGTTAGGAAATCACTTTCATTTCAGTTTTGAGCTGCCACAAACCTTCTTGAGACCTTAGTAATGGCTTCCATCCTCTAAAACCTCTCCAAAACACATTTTTAGTGAAGATTAAGCCTAAACTACATCAAAGCAAGGCCAAATAGCAACAAAGCAAGGTTGGAGCTGCTGCTATACATAGGAATTCGACCCAAACAGAGAGTATTTCAGATTTGGTGTTTCAATTGTGGCCAAGGTGAGTGATTTGCATAGTTTTTGCACTAATTACGGTAATTAAGGGTAATTAGTGAAGATTAGCGAATTTATACACTAATAAATTCTGGAAAAATGTTTAGAAATTCTTAAATAATATTTTATGCTTCTGTTAGAAATTTGGTTCGATTTGATTAAGTTTTGTTAACCCTATGATTAGTTCTACTTAAACATGCTATGGGAAAATATGAAGTTTTAGTCACTTTTGATCCATTTTGATTCATTTGAATTGTGGTTGCTGTTTGTGGTTGCTATTACATGTTGCTATGACTCTATGGTATGTTTTATGATTGATTAGAATAGTTAAATTGGTCAAAAACGTCGTCGAATGGCGTAGAAAGCTCGCTGGAAAGTTGCAGAAATGTGCAGGTTCCTAACCGGTTCGGATCGGATGAGGCTCGGATCGGATATGTGAACTGGGCAAGAAAACCGACCCGAATTGGAGTTTGGCACATAGGATACTTGGCGAGAAGGAAGGTCGTTTACTTAGAGTTGGAGTGGACAAAAGGGATCGGATCGGAAGAATAATGGAGACCAGATCGGATCGGCTCAAGAATGGAAGGCTACGACTGGAGCAAGGCGAAGGGAGCGGATCGGATCAGGGCAGATGAAGAACGGGAGCGGATCGGATCAGAGTAGATGGAAAACGAGGGAGCTGATCGGAGAAAACTGGAAGGAAGACAGTGACCCGACCCGACCCGGAGGAGGACACCGACCCGACCCGAAGTGGAGTATCCGACCCGAACCGATGAAGGTGATGACTACCGACCCGAACCGATGAAGGTGATGACTACCAAACCGAACCGAATTCTAGGACTGTTAATGCGCGACAACTCTTCTGAAGACCCACTCTAATTCGACCAAACCCGAGATGCAAAGGAAGTCCAAATGAGAAGTTAGAGCTTAAGATTCAGATGGGAATCAACGAGTTCGCTTCATGGTTGGGCTTTGCTGCGGGACGCGTACCAAGGAGTTATCGACGTCTATAGCTTTGGACCACTATGGTAGGAGGTACGAAGGCGGATTCAGGGCCATTATGGCATCGGTAGGACCAAGGGCTACAACCAATGAAGTGGGTCATTGAAATGTTTGGTCATGACTCCATATGTTTAGCTTGGTCATAGCAGGGTTTCTACAAGTCGGGATTCGTCGTTGCCTCAGTTGTCTAGTGTTCCAAAGTGGTAGATATCGTATGCTTTACGCACTGAGTGAGAAATGTGAGGATGGTTGCTATGGATGATTTGTTTGCTATCATTATGACATGCACACCCCACCCCCGTATTCTTACACTATTTATTATGGCACCTTAGAGTACTGTACGGTATGTGGTACTAACTCTTTGGTTGCAGGTCCAGGTTCAGGTATGGTTTAGTATACCTGTTATTATTCTGTTTAGATGATTATCGCTCATACCAGGCTTTATGTCTGACCCAGAGTTTTATGTCTCCTCTTATTACTCTGGGTGCTCACACGAGCAGACTAGAGACAGGTTAGCTGGTGATGCACGAGTAGATGATCCGGAGACGAGCAGGAGGCTTCCACGTAATATACATATATAGTATTCTCCCTGTGTTGTTGAAGATCACTGCTTGGGCATTGGTGGTGTATCTTCTACTTTGGCTTTCTTTTGTTAGAGACAGTAAATTTGGAAAGTTGTAATAAGCTGTATTTGGATTTCCGCTGCTTTGATGTTGATGTTGATTTAAGTTATCAGCTTATGCACTGTCTCACCTGTTTTATGTCAAGTATGTTATTATTATTATATTTTATTCCATGCGCTGTGAGACATTCTACAGGTTCCTTGATTAGTTCATTCTCTTCTTTCCTTTCTACTGACAACCGTCCTGTACTAGTCGGGCATGTGTACAGCGCACTTTTGGAGGAAATGTCGGTTGGTGCGGGGCGGGCTGTCACATGATTATAAGATACACGAGTTATTTGGAAAGACCGGGTCAAACCCATTCTGAATAACTGATACGACTATTAAAAGTCAATGATGAAGACAGTGGTTGAAGACCGGAGATCTTCACATCACTCAGATGATTACTGATGTCTTGATTGGGTTGTACACCTAAGACGAGGTAATAAGTGGTGATCACCCAGACGTACTTGGAGATCGATCGAATATGCGAGGACCTCTCTCATGTATTGGACATATGGGACGAGGAATAAAGTGCCTCCGGTTTCATTCAGACCCAAAACAAACTTGCAAATGGATTATATCTAACATTGTATTTCGTTCTGTATTGATTGATTTATATTAAATATGTATTTGTTTAGTGGTGGAGAATTTATTCTCTTACTTAACACCCTTCTCTGAGACGTATGAGCTTAGAAGTTATATATTGATAGAAATCAATTGTATGGCATGAATTGACAATGTGGCATGTTAAGATGAAAATGATCAAGGCTTTTGTTGAAAAGCAGAGTCTTGTGGATAATGATCAAAGCACGACTTTAAGTAGCATAGCTTTGTGTATAGTGTTAATTCGTGAGCCTCACACCTCAGTATGAGTAAAAAAACGGGATGAGGACCTCAGAGAGGACATGCGTTTCTTTCTAGCTAGAAGTTGTGTCATGGTATGGAGCCTAGACATTTTACTTATGTGGATGATGGATTGCGAGGTGCCTTAGATATAATTAGTCTCCAATGGCCAAGTGGTAGGTATGATAGGACCGGGAAACATATTGTTCAGGAATAACTAATCCTCAAAAGTAAGAGAGGACCAAGGGTTCACGAGAGTGTGATCCCTGAGGCATTTTCTAGAGTGTCTCGAAATTGGTGAGGAAGATCCCTTTCCTCGACTCATAGATGGAAATCCAATTTCCAATACGCGACTTTTCGGTTTTAGTTGTAAACCTATGTATGGTGACATAATTTATGGTACTTATGCCGTCTGTGATTGATACATCTATATTTGAAGTTTTTTTGACACTATGGACTTATAGTAGATTCAAAAAAAAAATTAAAGAATACCAACCATGTTTTGGTATTATAAGGTAAAACTCTATCCTCCGGCTTGCGTTGCATTGTGTGAAGGGACCCAAATCTTATAATAGCTTCATTTTTCCATTTTAGCATTGCGTTGTTGGTTTATGGTATTCTTGGGAGGAAACTCGTTCCGTGTTATACGGCGTGGTCCCTTGGTTTACCCAACAATAAAATAAAGCTAATAACTGTTTTAATTCTCACACTAGTCCCATTACTAACTTGGAGTTTATTGTTTCTACCTAAACTCTGGGTGCCCATATTTTCCACATAGGCAACTTGAAGTTTTGGTTTTCGCAGATATTTCTTTTTACAGGATCCTGGATTACGTCTGGAGCAATATTTGGAAAGCTTTGTATCTGTGTATTTCTTTCAGTTGTGGTAGTTGATGATTTTCCGCTGCACATTACATCCATGTATTATATTTCCGCTGCTTTGTAATTTAATGATATTTTCCGCTTTATATTATTAATTAGTACTCGGATGTCTAGTACTCTGATGTAAATTGTTGTAATAGCAATGAAATGTTCTCATGTTGTATTCTGATGCGTCATGTTCTCGTTACAATCCGCGTTTTCCCATCTCTTCGGAGGCCGGGTGAATTCGGGGCGTAACACCACTCTTTCTTTATCCCAAAATCTTATTTAAGATTTGATCTTGTCTTTACACAAAAAACACACTTATCTTCTTTTAAGCGATCTTTAAACCTTTCCTATTATCATTTTCTATGGGAAACCCTTTCATTAAATCTTTATAATCGAATTTAACAAAAATTTAAATTCAACTTAACTTGGGAAATCATCTTATCCTTTAAATGGGTTAAAGAACAAACATTATTTAAAACATTGTTCATGATAAACCCAAAATCATACTTTCATTCTACTTGAAATCTTCTCGAAAATCATATTAGGTTATAATCGATATGAATTAACGTATTAGACTATTACTATAAGCGGAATAATAGTAAAGCCTTTTAAATTCCTTAAAAAGTAAAGGTCTTCATCCACTAAGACCCATCTCAATTATCACTAAAGTGATTTCCATTCAATTCCAATTTAATTCATTAATTGGAAAACTTAACTCTGGCGAAAGTTCATTAAATCTTAAAACAACGATTCAATTAATCTTAAGAAGATTATAACTTTCTAAAATTCTGGAAATAACTTCCTCTTTAACCAGGTTAAAGAATGATGTTATTGAAGACACCATTCATGACAAACCCTAAACGAATTGATATTAAATATAAGATTTAAACAGAATTTATATCCATCTATATTCAACACTAATTCTCGTAATCAACGAATACTATAAAAGGAATAACGATATAAACATCTTCCAAATTCCTCAAACAGTAAACATCTACACAACGGAAATCAATACCAAATATTCAAAGATCATTTCTATCCAAATCCAATTTCCAGTTAATCTTAGTTGAAAGATTTCTCAAAACTCATCTTTCAAATCCAATAAAATAATATTAGAAAATCTATAGTTTATTTAACTTAAATTCCCAAAACGTCGTTTTACCGAATTCAACAAGTTAGGATAAAAACACAAAAATCGAAACATAGTTCGAAGCTTCATATTTCTTTTTCAAATCACTTTAAAAAAATTTATTATGATTTATCATAATTTTTTCATATTTTCATATGGCCATTTCGATCGATTTCCGATTATGGCCATCGAACTGCGTTTACAATGACCTTTTCAAAAATAGATTTAAACATAACTTGAAATTTATAGGTTGAAACTCAAAATTTCTTCTTTTATTGGAAAGCTATTATCCATATCTCGTTTATGGAAAATCCGAATTAAATTGCATTAGTTATGCTTATTTGAAATTCATGGTCGAAATTCGCAACTGTGGCTGCGTGATACATTCTATTCAAACCATATTATTATTCAAAATAAAACTCGTCAATTCAGTTAGAATATATTTTATAAAACGTTTATAGAATTGTTTAAAAGTGATTCCAAGTTCAAATTCAATTATATATCAAAAATGAATATTCTATTATTACAATATTAAAATAATATTTTGAAACCCTAACTTTCTTGAAACTTATTGTAAAAATATATAAGATCATTGATATAATCAGTTCGAGTTAAAAACATCATTTATATATATATCTAACACGAATTCACCTTTGAATTTACTATTCAAAATCTATTTTTAATTAGAACGATACATTTCTAATTCAAAACTCTTTCAAATCCATTTCACCCTTTTCAATAGTTGTTTGAAATCATCTTAACTTCATTTCCAAATCATCTTGGATTTGAAAATCCAATTTCCATTTGTACATCTTATTTCACTTAAATGAATTGTTCATTTAAAATTCCAATGAAACGAGACTCAATAAGTTCCCAAATTACTCCGTACTTGTGGTGTTAATTTGTGTGAACAATTATACTAACAACCACAACAGTTATCATCCACCAATCAATAGTTACAATATAAGTGTTATAATCATTAACGCTTATGTACATAAACGGTATAAATAAACTGTAATAGACATCCATCATCCACGAAGCAACCATAGCAAAAACAAGTAATCAATATATAATCAATTGACGATTATAATAACTATTCAAGTTAAAAAGAGCTCTCATAGTGATTTTTGATCGTTTCAATAATGATCGCCTTTAAATTAAGTTGAGCATAGGTTTACTTTAACCCAAAATTGCAAATAGCTCCCTGTCCAAATTAGTTTGTACATGTAGTATTCTTCTCCGTGATTCCAATAGATATTGTTTCGTCAGATTCTGAGTTCATACGTGAAAGATATAATTGTCCGAACATTAAATAATTAACCGTGTTATTAACTAATTAATTAAAATATTATTAAACCTCTTAACTTATCTTCTTCATTGTTTCACGACATTGATCCACCTCATTCATCTACATCGCTTCTACTATAGGGGATTAGACTTGACTGGACCCCACTGCCAGCACCACCTCTCGGGGGTGGACCATCATCGGTCACCCCCTCCCTAAGTCGTCGTTGTTCACCTCCAAATCGAGCTCGATCAAAAAATGTTTCGGGCCCAAAATTATGAGCCACCAACTACCTGAGAGTTTGCCTCTGCCACCCACATGATCTTATCCTCACCCCCTTCCGCTTCCATGTTGACCACTTCACCTGAATCGGCCTCTATTGTCGTCGGCAAGCCAAACCTTGAACGCAGTCTCACCGTACAGTTTACCTATGTTTAATCCTCTCTATGGCCACCACAATTGATTTTAGCCAAACCTCACAACAACAAAATTGTAGATCATCTCCCCTTCTCCAACTTCCTAGTTGACACCTTTGTCCAACTCTCCTTTATTTGCACGTAATACGAGAAAATTTGAAACTTCCTCCTTCGACTTAAACCCAGATCTACACCAAACCACTACACCAATCACTGCCAAATTTTTGCTATAGGTAGTTCTCGATATACTATACAACTTTCATGTTGGAACTTTTTTCCGATTCCTTTTTATTTGGAAGATAAAAAATTAAAATGGAAGAGGGACTAAATTGCAAATAATTATGACTGAAATTGGGGGGATAAGTTTAGGAAATTTAGGGTGTAGTTATAGGTGAGATATTTTAGGTTTAGTTCTATTCTGTTATTATATTACTATGTGTCTATCGCTATCTCCGATTAATGTTTATAAATTTATATGGTGACACACGAACTCCGTTCGTGGTGAAAATTGATATACTGCAATTTTTGTAATTACGGTCCTAATGAAACTTGTTTCATTTAAATCCGAGTCCATTTGCTCAAAAGAACTATTTTGCACTCAGATTATTGATTAATTATACATACATATTTACATTAAACATTTATAGCATGCATGGCTACATACTAACTCTTATTAATACGAAATTTGGAATCTTACAATAATTTACTATTTCGGATCATATAAAATTGCTTTCATCGAAATCCGAGATCGTTTGCAAAGTGGATATTTTTCCATATTCAATTAAATCGATAATATATAATTTAATTCAAAACATTGGATTTCTTCTTAAATTAAATTATTATAATCACATATATTCAAATGAAAATCATATAGCTTTAGAATAAACTATATTGGATTCTAAACTCGATATTTCCATTTTCAAGCTAAATCGATATTCGCTTTATAATAAAATCCCTTTATTTTAGCCTTGCAAAAAATCCCTTTATTTTATTTGATAAATCATTATGGTTTAAAAACGATTACATAACGACTTTCTGAAAATTTGATTTAGGCATAACTTGTAATCTATTGTATGAGAATCGATTGTTCTCTTTCACTAGAAAACTATAGTTCAATAGTTCAATTATTTTTTGTTTCAACAAATTCTGACTTATATTGGATCATATACATTCATTTAAAGTCCAAAGTGCAATATTATGAATTGTCGCGCTACTACGAGCTCGTTTTCAATTATATTTTGAATTATACGTTCAAACCTTAAATTATATAAATTTGTAGTTGTTAATTCTTAAAATAAATCATTTTAAATATTCAATATTCATTAAATATTTCTTAATAAAATCTGTGTCGTTACAAAATCTTTCAATGAGGTTTTAAAAATTCCTCAAGCTTTCCTTGCTTAAAGGAGAGGATAATCATTTTTTCAAGTGTTCTACGATAATTAGTTTTATGACCATTTATCATAAGGTAATAATAGTAGGATCTTCCTTTATTTATTTCAAACATAGGTGGGTTTTTATTCAAAGGCCAGTAGTTGAGGTTCTCTTTTGTCACGACGCAGATATTCTCGATCGAAGTAGTCAAATTGCATTCTTTTTGCAACTTTGACCTAACTCTTTCCTTTGGGAATGTTATCTTTAATTTTTTAGAGCTTGGTGCTGGTATTTCTCTTTCGATGGTGTATAAATTGGCAACGATCCATCTTCGATTGTTATTATCTTTTCCGAAGCATCTTGATTACCATAAAATGACAAAGATTCTTTTGCATTCTCCTGCCATCATTAGGCAAAGGCAACATAATCCTTAGCCTTCTCTTCTTTGAATATTGTTCCCATAGAGTAATATTCAATGGCTTTCCTCAATTCCTGGAATAGGTTGTTACTCCTTTTATAAAGAAAGGTATCGAATGGGTTAGTACTCCATTTATCAGGATCATAAGCTTCGATCTTTCTTTGTTGATAATATTTAAATCGTTCATCCTTAATACTTTCTCCTCGTAAAGCTTTGGATCCATACAAGTCGTTTCTATAATAAATGGTTTTGAAGGTCCATGTTTAAATCAAATCGGCCTTTTGCCTTTATAATAGTTATTGGAATGGATGAGTCAACGATCTCTTTCCTTAATAAGATTGATTTCAATAGAATATTTTTTCCTCTTTGTTAATTCCTCATTGGGATTCAGGCAGTGGGAATACTAATGTTTATCTTTTATAAGATTATCACAACTTTGGATATTCTTTCTTTGGCTACAAGCAATTTTTCTTACTTCTTCTTTCAGGTTATACAGAACTTTTCTTGATTTAAAGCTGTCTCCTTTCGTACTCGAAAGAGCTTTTCTTGAGTGGTAAGTACCTTTCTTTGTATTTTTTGAATCCTTTTTTAATTACTAGAATTTTCTTTTAGATTATAATCCATTTTTACTTCTGTTGAAACCATCAATATGTCAGAGGTTCAAGTCCTCCTTCTAGCGCAAAAAATGTTACACAAAAATGGTTAATAACCCAGAATAGCGAATTCCTTGTCGAAATCTTAATCAAGTCGGTTTTACTTGAAAGTGTCCCTTTAAAAGAAAATTAAAGTATTCATTTAAGTCGTATAGATCTATCAAATAATTTTTAGATGAATTTCCAATGTCAAAAGTTCCTTTTAATTCTGTTGCTATACTTTGAAGCTTCTTTGAAATTTTTCCTTATCCAAACAAAAATTATAGTTAGATGCTTGTAGTCTCTACCTTTATATTTCTTAAAATTTTAAGATTTCTACGAGAGTAATCTAAATTTCGGTTAATTTAATCTCGAAAGTTTCGATGAAAGTCTTCCGTTGTTATTGGATTATCATATTCCCATATACTCTTAACTGTCGTAGGAATAGCTCTTGATTGAACCCACTTAAAGTTATCAAATGCAAACCTTCATATTTCTAAGATGATTGTTCATATAGATTTGGGTCACTTATAAGGCCTCCAAAGGTGTAGCCTAGGCTCATTCCCTTTATAAATGGCTTTCGATCAAAACTTAGGGGTATAAGGTCCTTATTTCCCAATCATATTCTTTTCTAGGGATGAAAATCTATGATTAAATCTGTTGTTCCGAGGTCACTGGATAAATTTACAGGTTTCAGATATCTCGAATAATCTTCGATGAGTTTCAGGCCTTAAATAGTTCGGGAACTAGGTCCCTTCGGATGGTTTTTGGTTATCTCATTCCATTTATTAAATCCTTTTAATGTATCCAAAGTTCAAACCTACAAAGTTAGAATATAATGATATAATAATTTGACAATTACCTTTGTGTTACCTTAATTTTTGATAAATGTGCCTTTAATAAAAAAAATTGAATAGTACAAAGTCTTCGGAATATCAATTCCCAAAATCCCTAAATTAATTGCTGGTTTAGGGTTTACAAATCAGAAATTTGTAGATTAGTGGGGGAATCAGAAAATCTGCCCCATCCCAGATCCTTAAGGTCACATTTATAGATGGAGGTTCGCCTCCTCTCTCGCCTTGAAACCTTCACCCAGATGATTTCACAGTGAAAGATTTGAAGGAATGATAAAAGCGACTTTATAGTTTGCAACTTATGATTTTCGATGTAGTATAGACTAGAGGTGACGGGCCTAGCACAGGAGTATGCCCTAGTGATAATTTTTGATGAAGGTTTCTTATGAAGATTTCCAGTTCGCCAAAGGAAACCCTGAATGAAAGGCTTGGTGATCGTATTAATGAACATTCCTTTGAAAATCTTTTGCTTTTGAGGCTCCGAAGGGCTCATTCTCCTTATGTAGAGAGAATCCATTATTTAATTATATGATTAGGACAAGTCCTTCGAATAAATAGAAAGGTGCATTTGGTTCGACAACCATGAACTAGTTTTCCTTTATTTTGTTTGATGATTGTTGCTTTAAAGATATTCCCTTAGGCTTATCGAAGGAGCTTGCTTTTGTCAAGAAGAGTTCTTTTCTCCTTATCCTAGTGAACAAAAGTAAGCTATGATGGGGTGTCTTTGCTTGGACCGTAAGTTTCATGTTCTTGACATCCATTTACTGTGTCTTTGCTCTCAACTATGTTATGGTTAATTTGGTGCTAATATACTATAATTAATTTTCAATTATAAATTTTATGCTTCAGATTATGAATATAATTTTAATTTTCTAAATTGTTATTTTCTACTTTACATATTGGTTATCCTACTTCCCATTATGAGCACAGTAGTAATTACATCTCATAAATCATTTCCTTTTAGATAACAGAACAAAATTTCGGCTTCACTTCCTCTTTGTTCCCCGAATCATACACAAATGCGAGTACACTTAGAACATAAAGGAAGTGCATCGAAATTTGGTGAATGCTTAAAAATTAAATAATTTAAAATATTTAATCGTTTTATTGTGTTTGTAACTTGTTTAACACATGTAAAAATATAATAGCTATTTTATAAGATGAATATAGATGTCTATTATATTGCAAAAACAAATATCCATATAATGATCATATACAATACTTATCAGATGGGGCCAGAAACTCTCTAAGGGTTTTCTAATTATATATAATATATCACAGATGGTATAGAAATTGGTTTGATATACGATTTTATATAATAATTAACGGTCACGATTATTAAACTAAACTATAATATATACACCAACTAATAGATAATTTACCGTTATACAAAATTAATTATTGTTTTTGATGTTTTACAAAACACATAAACTATATCATGCTTACCTACAATTTCTTACCCAAGCTAGCTCTAAATGAACTAACTACTCAGCAACTAAAAATTATTACTTTTTGCTTAAATTAAAAAATTATTATTTTTAACATTTAAAGGGAAAAAATAACAACTAATACTTAATAAACTATACTAAACAATCATAGATATAATACAAACAAAGCTCAGCAAATCATCCCTAATTAACAAATTAAAACTAATTAGTGTTTATGTAAGTTACCGAATTAGACAAGCTTAGGAGGTTGGATATGTTGAAAATATTAATTTGGAGAGGGGAAGGAGGGGTTGGGGACGCTTTTGAGAGGACGGTCGACGATGTCGTGAAGGTGAGGTGGATGAATAATTTTTGTTTGAAATGTTTTAGGAGAGGAGAATGGAGAGAAGAAAAAACTCTCACGTTGCTGTAACCCGTTATATTCTGACGACTACCGATAGCTACCAATGGTCTCCATCAATAAATAAAGCATTAGTTTCTGATGGTTTATTATCTTATTTACAAATATACCTAAAAAATAAGCATCTGTCGATAACCATCGAAAGTGCTCTATTGGGAAGCACTGTTTCTCTTGTAACGAAAATATCAATTAACCAATTAATTATTATATCATATTAAATACTGAGTAAATTTTTTTACTAAACAAACGCATTAAAGGAAGAAGGCAAGTAATTGTCATAGAAGGAAGGAAAAACATTAAATTTGTGAAGGAGGGGAGGAGCTTGTGGAAGCTACAAAGAGGTAGGTGCTCATATAGAAGGGCGGCAAGATTACATTTTTTATAGATTTCTAAGGAAGGAGGAACTTATCTAAAGTTCGCACCATATCAAGGATATTTTTCGAAGGAGGGAGGGAAGACATGCACATTGTTAAAGGAGTTAACATTAGAGTTTAGAGGAGCTTGGTAGGTGATGGGTCAAAGATTAGATGAGTTGTGATGGATTTTACAAAACAGATAAAAGAAAGAAAGGTAATGAGGGAGGAGCGGGCTCTTTCCTTAGGAGGTATGGTTTCTTAACATTGTTAAGCTTAGGCATGAGGTGCTTAGCATCGATAATGATACACAATTTAACTTTTGTTTTCAGTTGTAAAAATTAATACAATTTAACAAATTTAATTTAATTATGGTTCATATGATCTAATTTTAATTATGTAATTATGATAATTTAAGTTTGAATATAATATTTATATGGTTTAAATGATTAATTTAGAACGATATAGCCAGTTAAGACTAAACAAGTACTTCGTTGGAAGATCAGCCTCCGTAAACCACTTGATTTTAGCTTTTTATTTGAGTTTTATACTTTAAGTGGAAATAATCTCTTTAAGTTTCCTCGTATTAATTTGATATTGTTGCGGCAGGAAGGAGTCTTCAGGATACAAAAGCAAAAGATTGTGAATTATATCATTATCTTTCCTTATCTCTTCAATTTGGCTAGAAAAGCTACATTGATCTCTGCTCCAACTTTTAAGGTGAAATTTAACCAATTTCAATTTACCAAATGATTTGAAATAAAGGATTAGCATAAACTTCCTCTTTAAATTAGGAGTAACGAAGCTGAAATATTCTGGCTTATAGCACCTACTATTCTTAAATCTGAGTTGTGGCTTTTTCTTAACTCCAATATCCGAAATCTTGCAACATAAATTCATAAGAAGCGGTATATGGTCACTAGTAGAATGATTCAAACATTGAACAATTAAAGAAGGAAATATATTTGCACATTTTTGGTTAGTAAAGACTCTGTTAATTCTTGAATTAACATTAAAATTTATATCTCCCTTCATATATAATAGTTACCTATTAAATTTTGTTTAGTAACATCAATTTGAGAGATACAATAAAAAAAAATCATAATCAACTTTTGATAAAGAATTAGCTGCACTGTATCTATATATAGTATAGATGATGTCATTGGAATCACCTGTAATTAACCAGGCATAATTATCTTTGGGTTTCACTTCTAACAAATGCTTCCATGGAGATTGCCTTCGACTTTGAAGGTTAGAACCATAAACTGAGGATATAAAGAGCTGGAGTCCCTCTGAATTGATGAATCTATAGGTAATACATTGCTAGTCCATCTTTATCACTTGTTGTTCCCAATAATTTATATTATGAAAAACGAAAATTCTCCCTTTTCCTACCAAAGTATTATTATTGTGAAATTCCTAGTTTTTGAACTTAGGAACAAAATTAGCAATAGGATAATTTGAGAGTTTATGCTCTATGATTGTCATGATATTAACCTCTTTCCTACAAATTAAATCATCAAGGTCATTCTGCTTGATAACCGAATTTAATCCTCTAACATTCCAGAATGATACAGACATATCGAAGTTTAGTTGTTTTTTTAGAAATTCCCCCAGTTTCCACACAACGAGGGAGACTTCTCTCTTCTTTAGACTTCCTTGATTTCAACCTTGTTTTAATTTGAGAAATGATATTATTCTAGTTAGGATTTGATTCCATAAATGGTTCTCCACTAGTAACCACTTTTTCACCATTCAGCTTATTCAAAATTCAGTCTGCTCCTCTTCTTCTTATAAATGGCAGAAGAAGTCTCAGCATCATACATATAATGTCTTCTAATTTGGAATTTTGGAAGTCATTATTCTTAATAGGAATATTAAATTAGAATTGAGATGTCAGCATCAACCATTTGAACTTCAGAAGGCATGTTGACAAATGTATCACTTACCTCAGAAATCTTGTCTTTTTTAGCTTGGTGAGTTATAATGCATTCATTACTGTCACTGGAATCATTTACGATCATATCAGCCTTATTTAAATCATCAAACTTACTTGAATTAATCATATCATTAGTAGAGATATATTGTTATTTTTGATTAATTAATTTTCCATTTTTAGAAAACAGATTTATTTTTACATAAATTGAAATTAGCAGTCTCATCTTTATGTTTAAAAGAAGTCACCTTGTCAGCATAAGTTAAAACTATGTTTATATTTTTAGATTTGCTATCTGTATAAGAATTCACATTAGAATCCTTCAAACTATGATGAGCTTTACCATCTACATCCATGAATGATTCATTACTTAAGTGCTCTGTTTGTCTTCATACTCTCTTTGTTGTACATGAGTTGATTGAATGTCGAAAGATTTTTCAATTTTAATAAATAATAGGATGCCATTCATAAACCACTTTCTTTCATATTACTTTACCATCATAACACACTAAATTGAAATTTCATTAGGAAATGAAAAATTGGCATCAATCTCTATGAGGACTCTTACATATGATAAAAAAACATATCTTTTGTAAACTGATCCATTTTAACAGGTTGGCTAAGTACGAAAACAATTCTGCTAATTGCCTCTATAGACCAGAAATTAAGATCAAATTTTAGAAACTGAATCCAAATCGAAATAAAGTGAAGAAATTCTCCAAAGAGTTTCATCCCTAGTAGCTACTTTTTCATAAAATTCAACTTTAGGGTAAAAGTAAGGACCATCAACTATAATATTTTCTTAGTCTTTTACATTGTCGAATTTAAATATAAAGAATCCATTCTCTTGGGTGTAAAGTTGATAACTTTGATTACCCTTAATCAGTCAATATATTCTATTAAAAACTTGGAACAAAGCTTATTGCCATAAACATAAAATACTATTGAGTTATGGCGTTTATTTCTGGCTTTGTTAGTCAAATTTTCATTGTAGAAAATTTGATATTTTCTCTAACTAAAGGTTCAAAATATTTCAGTTGACTAGAGTTGATGTGACAATTGTTTTCTTCGATAATTTCTTTCCATGATTTAGAGAAGCAAGTTTTAGTACTACTCGATTACTAATCTTATTCGAATTCAACAAGGAGGAGCCTGTTTTAAATTTATTATTGCTTATTTCCCTAGCGTTCATTAGGCTAACTTATCCCAAATTAGTGAAATTAGACATTGAATTCAAGTTAGGGTTTTCCTATTTTCTGAATGAAATACCGGGAGATTGATCCATCAATATATTGGCAGATAATTTCATAGGATCCAAGCCTTGATAAGCAAAATGAAAACCCATTAATCGACCAGGTTATAGGGAAGATGTGCAGAAGTTGCAGACATAGAATTGATTTTCATTCTTGTTGAATCAGATTGGGATATAAAAGTGCAAGATAAAGCTATAATTGCAACATCCTGTATATTTAAATAATAAAATAATTATTAACGAAAAATAGATATTTTGAAATCGTCAGATATTAGCTTACAAACATGTACCATTGCGTCCGTGACAATTTTCAAATTAATTTACATATATAATTTGCTTTAAACGGAGTCTATACATGAAAGTTGCTAACGTTTGGAATTTGATGAAAATGTATGCAAATATATACGACACGTTTGAATTTGAAACTTCAAAGTACGCCAAAATCAGGAAAGAATATTATAAAATATAGAAACAATCAAAACGGGTCTAGACATAAGCACAAAATCAGTTAAAACAAGTAAGAAATAAATTACAAATCATGACCCAACGATTTAATCGCTATGAGTCGACCCACGTTTTGGCTGGGTCGACCCAGGCATAGGCATGAGTCAACCCATGTTAGCCTGATTTGTTTTTAAAAATACAACATGTCTTGATTTGGGTTTTAATCTTTTGACTAGACTTTTATCCATATAAATTGCACATGCGTGATTCTTATAGGCAGCTATAGATAAACGTATAGGGCGCCATCATACTCATACTTTTTATGAGTAAGCATGGAAGCCCTTCCATTTTATTCCTTCTCCAAATTCTTCCAAAATAGAAAATATTAGTCTAGGGACGTCTCAGACAAGATTTTTAGATGAAGAACTTAGATTTAAGCTATGGGTGCCTAGATTTCCCCATCCATATGAGGTAAATTCCATGAATCAGAATCTAATATTACTCTTTCATTCTATTAGAATTATATTTGTAAATACGTGGTAATTACAATGGTAGATTCAATTAAGAAGACAATGGATGATAAATTTGAATCAGATTCAAGAATTGGAGAGCATTCACGTGAGTGGATTTGAAAAATATTTTCCTATAACGGTGTACTATATCGTTTGATTACTGAAAACCTTATAAAATTACAATTGTTAAACTATGATAATTTATTCCCTGTGCAATTCAGATATAATTCTATTCTTGTTTATGTTCTTGCAGAAAAACCCAATTTAAACAATATATTAAAATCTCATATGTAGTAAACGTGAAATTGCATTATAGATATGAGAATTTTCGTATTGAATGCAAGAACTATAATTCAAATTTCTATTAGGTAAATGCTGGAATAGAATGAAATAGGAAAAATGGAACAAGCCTAAAAATTTAAGATTACAGGTAATATTTAACGTTTGTGGAATAAATGAAAAAAAATAAGAATTTACGTATCTTATAAGTTTGAAAGGTTGGGAATAACCTAGATTGATTAGTTAGGAAAAGAGGATATATTGACATAGTTTGATAAATAAAGGAAATAGGAAACATTATTGCAAAACTGAAAGCAAGTAGAAGCAGGATTTAGTGAAAAATAGGGAATCAACCATATTGTGCACTATATCGATAACCAAAGTTTTTAGAAAAATAATGTCTTTCAATTATGGTGTATCGACCCGAAAATCCCCGCCTTTCGAATCGACCATAAACCTCACATATCTGATCCGAAAGTACAAAAAATTCTCTCATCGTTGACTTTGGGTGACAATGCATCAGACATAAACAAAAGAATTCATTGTTATTACAACAAATTTACAGTGGAGTACAGAATATCAGAGTACATTGTAAATAATACAGCGGAACATAAATTATAATAAATACAACACAATGCATAGCGAAAACATAAACTAACATAGCGGAAGACTAATAATGCTCTGGACACATCTTTAAGCTTCAATCTAGAATTGTGACGAGCGCCCATAACTCCCGCACTTGAGAAGAGGAATAATGTGCTGAAAGACATGCCAGGCAGCAATGGACAATCATCAGGGTAAGATAACACATGTAAAACCTGTCGTATAACTCACAGCGTAGAGATAAAGTATAATAGAACATATACAACATGCATATAATAATGAAGCATATTTGAGCAGAAACTTAAACTTTCATTTCAACTAGAAAGATCCATACATCACTGGAGTACATCATAAGAGTCTATACAAAATGCCTCATTACAATCTCTCAGAGAACACTCAACAAGCATAACAGCAGAAACAATAACTAGTATGTATTGTAGAAAGTAATGCGTAAGCCTCGTACTCATCATCTCTCTGCAGCCTCGTCTCATCAAGATATATCACCTGTCACTTGCCAGCTAGTCTACCCATCCATGACACAATGGATGAATAACCCAAGATAATAAGAGAAAACATAAAACCTTGAGTTAGATAACAGTCTTAATGAGCAATAAAACAACTATCTAACATCATCAAGAAAGTATATGAGAATAGGCAGATTAGTCAACTAATCTACCAACATCAACAGAGAAGAACTCAAACCCGTCTCCTTATATATGAAAGTGATAGCCTTTAAAAACAATCATAATAAGAAAACCTAGTAGACATAACAACCAATTATCAAGCATAGACTATGACGACCGCCCATAACTCCTGCACTAAATAAGAGAAATAATGTGCTAAAATGTGTGCCAGACAGTCATGGACGATCATCAAGGTAAGATAACACAGGAGGAACCTATCGTATAACTCACGGCGCAAGGATAAAATATAATAGAACATATACAACATGCAATAATAGTGAAGCGGATTTGAGCAGAATTTTAAACTCTTTCATATCACCATGAAATATCTATACAACCTTGGATTACACTATAAGAGTATGTATAATAAGCCTCACTAGAAGCACTCAGAGAAAACACCAAACATCGAAAACAAAAATACTTGATAGTAGCAAATATTACGCCAACCTCCTGCACGTCATCACACAACAGCATCATCCTCATCAAGATTAACAATCTATCACTTGCTACTCAGTCTGCCCATCCACAACCGGATGAATAACCCAAGGTAATAAGGGGAAACATAAAACCTTAAGTCAGACAACAGTCATAATAAGAGATAAAAAAGCTATCTAACATCATCAATAAAGTATATGAGAACAGGCAGATTAATCAACTAGTCTACCAAAACACAAAGAAGAACCCAAACCTGTCATCCCCACATCTGACAATAATAGCCTTTACGACAAGCATTTAGAAACAACAGTACATTCATGGCAATCAGTTATCAAGCGTATACCATTCTAATCGATATCGACATCTCCCAAGCACAAGCTCCGAAGGCCTAAACCAACATCAGACAAGCACCTAAGAGATATCTCCTTCGACATCGAATAATCTATAAAAGACGATACAATCAAACAATCATCATTCATGACTCTGCTATCACCGCCAATTCTTCTTTGAAATCATCGTTAATCGTATAACCGGCTCAACACCTTGTCGTCCGTCAAAGGCTAATGGTAAACCCCGGTTCTACCAAAACTCCGTACGCCATATGTCAAAACGTATCTAGGACCGTTGAGCTGCCCAGGGTACTCGACCAATCACTTCTAGTCTTTTAGGCATCCCTCTTATACCTCTGCTTTGAGTCTGCTAGAACCTACGACAACGATAATTCCTCAGCCTTCGATATCTCTAGCCATCCAACCTGATGACTGTTCATAAGCTCAAGCTCTATCCCAAGCAACCATTATCCACGAACTCACCAGCTTGAGTCGTCTTCACATTCGTTGCATTACGACAATCAACGAACACATCACAACACTTTGACATACCCCTTGAATTCACTTCGAAGTCACATTGATTCTCAAACCAAAAATATCATCAATTTATGGTCCATCACAATCGCGTCTTTCTCTTTGACCAATCCTCGGGTCATTCTAATCATCCAACTACCCGAACATCCCAGTCGTTAATGAACTAGCCTCCTCCTCGGTGACCTGACTCTAACCTACCTAGAGTTAATGACCCGAAGGATCCACGACCTAACCAGGTGAAGCTCCAATCACCTGACTTGCTTCACATTAGCATGCTTCAAATGACCAGAGGCCATCAAGCCCCAACGACCTAATGTTCCAGTGACTCGCCTCTTCTAAGTACCAACGACCCAAATTTGCATTACACTTGCGTACTTCCCATGATCCGACCCATGCACAGATGACCTAAGCTTTTCAGAAGACCTGAAGCCCTTCAGCTATCCAGCCCTTATTTCTTGAATAACAAGCCATGACCCAAGCTCCATGCCATGTCATCCATGACCTAACAAAAACGACTCGACTCCAGATCTGACCAATCTAGCCCCAAATTTGACCAAATAATAACCAAACAACAACATTGATTTAAACAACCATCCAAATCATCCAATTTAACCATCAACAATTTATGAAATCATAACAATACTAAAATGACAATTATTCATCAAAATCATACAGAATTCTCCAAATCATGATAAATCAATGAATAAACTAAAACAATAGATCTAAACCTTCATAAACATATTAATTAACATAAGAATTACCGATTTAAATTGCTACATTAGATCCTATGGTGATTCAAATGAAAATATACTTACCATGATGTAGATCTTGGTGAAAACAACCTAAAATGACGAAAATAAGATCAAATAGCCCATGTACTTGATTGAATCCGTGTGAGAAATGCTTATCACTCACCAATTCGAATTAACTTGAAATCGCTAAATTTTCAATTTGGACCGCAAAGAATTATCTTCAAACCTCTCAATTTGATACGATCTCTCTTCACTTGATGTAGATCTAGCTTTGCTTGATGTTGACCTTCAATCCTTGGAAACGGACACTCGTTGCCAAATCCATCTGATAAAACTTATTGGCTTCGTGAAGCTGATCGAACAAGTCATCAATCCTTGGAAACGGACACTTGTTCTTTTTGGTTACTTTGTTCAGCTCTCAAAGATATATCTGCCTTGGTTGCAAACACAACCGATGCACCCTATTCGGATACATTTCTCCGAATGAATCCTTTTTCCAATAGGTCACGTACTTGCACCTCTGACTCTTGCCCTTCCTTAGATGCCATCGCCTAAGAGGAATGACGATGGGTCTAGCAACTTCGACCAAAATCGATTCTAAACTCAGTATGACGATGCAGTGGCAACCCTTTGACCTCGTCAAAGACATCTTTAAACTCACTTGCGATCGGCACCGATGACAAGTCTTCCCGTGGTATCACAAGCGAATACAAATAGCTTACGAAGATACCATCTTCGGGCTTACACCGAATCACAACCATTCGGCCTTCTACATTCCCGACTGTCACCTCTTAGTTTTCGCAATCCACCTTTGTCGCGTACCTCTTGAGCCAGTCCATACCCAATATAACCCCAAACCCAACGAAATTCAAAACAAAGAAATCACACACAAAGGAGCAACCATGACTCGACAACATTACACTACGACAAATCATACACAAACTTGACAAACCCCCAACTGGATTAGTCACAACAGAAGGCCTATCACAAATCTCGAGTTCCAAACCCAAGCATCATACAAGTTCATTAAAAAGAATGAATGAGATGCTCCAATATCAAACAACACACGAACTGGAACACCTCTAATGTAAAGAATACCTTGAACGACTACGCCCTTCCCTTTCTCTTCTGCTGTAAGAGCCCTTGAAGACAATGTAACAACTTCCAAAGCATACGCCTTCACAACCTGCTTACCCTTAGCAAGTTTCGGACAATCCTTCTTGTCATACCCAGGCTCTCCACACTTAAAGCACTTCTTTTCAGCTTTTGGATTCTTACAATCCTTGGACTAATGGCCCTTATGCCAGTAGTTAAAGCAAGTCACTTCAACCTTCTACTTTTTCTGACTATCTTTTCCTTTCTGATGTTGTTGCTTCCTCTTTTTGTTATTACCACCTTGTTGTGGTTTCGGTTCTTCCTTAGCTGCAACAACATTCTCTTCCTTGGGAAACAAACTCTCATGCCATAGAGCTTTCTAGACAATCTTCTCATAAGTGTCATCTAGATGATCAACTAGCTGATTCCCAAGGTACTTGTCCAAGTCCATGACAAACTTCTCGTTTTTCTAATAAGAAATCTCGATAAATAAATGAGCATACTTCGACAAAGCTTTAAAGTTAGAAACATACTCCAGTATTGTTCTACCATTCTGCTTAAGCCGGACAAACCTTTTAAAAGAATATACTTCTGGATGGTAGAAATAAACTTTTTCTCAAACTTGACTTGGAATTGCTCGCATGAAATCTCATCTTCCGGAGTCTCTAGAGTAACATAGTTCCACCAATTCATAGCTCTTCCTTTATGTCTCGATTTAAGCTTTCTCCTAGTCACATTGTCAATCCCCAAGTCTCCAAAGATCCAAATACAATTATCAAGCCACCCTTGAATCTCTTCAATTGGCTTTGTCCCTTTAACTACTTCCCTCCTAGAGTGGTAAAGTCTTTGCAAAGCTTCGCGAAGTCCACAGCTCTAGGAAACTGCAGTTGAACTCCTACATCTACGACGACTGTCTCCTGAGCGGGCACCCTCCTCATAGTCAATGTCATCATGGCCTCGAACATGGCTGAGTAGTCTTGTATACCGCCATTACCCCTACAGGAACAGTACCCTCCCTAGCAACGTGTCTCGATGGTCAAAAACTCATTCTAAATCTGAAGTATATAATGATTAGTCCATGTATGAGAAAAATTGCAAATGAAGTTCAAACTTTATTATACTGTGCACTTGTATATAGTATAAATCTGAAGTATATAATGATTAGTCCATGTATGAGAAAAATTGCAAATGGAGTTCAAAATTTATTATACTGTACACTTTTGTATAGTTTAAATCCATCAGAAATCTACAAATATGTCTCTCATATGTAATTACGTCTTTGAACTTTGGATAAAATTGATAACCTCAGCTCTGATACCAAATGCGACAACCACCCATAACTCCTGCACTAAACGAGATGAATAATGCATTGAAAGGTGTGCTAGGCAGCCGTGGACGATCATCAAGGTAAGATAACACAAGCGGAACCTGTCGTATAACTCACAGCGCAAAGATAAAATATAATAGAATATACACAATAGGCAATAATAGTGAAGTAGAATTGAGTAGAATCTTAAACTCTTTCATATCACCATGAAATATCCATTCAACCTTGGATTACACTATAAGAGTTTATACAATAAGCCTCACTACAAGCACTCAAAGAAAATACAAAACAACGGAAACAACAAATACTAAATAGTAGCAAATAATACGCCAACCTTCTGCTCATCATCACACAAAAACATCGTCCTCATCAAGATCAACAACCTGTCGCCTGCTACTCAGTCTGCCCATCCACAACCGGATGAACAACCCAGCGACCCGCCTCTTTTAAGTACCAACGACCCAACTTTGCATTGCACTTGCATGCTTCCCGCGACCCGACCCATGCACAAACATCTTGAGTTTTATGGATGACCTGAAGCCCTTCAGCGATCCAACCTTTATTTCTTGAGTAACAAGCCACGGCCCAAGCTTCGTGCCATGTCATCCATGACTAACAAAAATGACTCGACTCCAGACCTGACCAATATAGCTCCAAACTTTACCAAATCATCACCAAACAACATTGATTCAAACGACTCATACAATTCAACCATCAACACTTTATGAAATCATCAATAGCACTAAAATGACAATTATTCATTAATAATCATATAGAATTCACCAAATCATGATAAATCAATGAATAAACTAAAACGATGGATCTAAACTTGCATAAACATATGAATTACCAATTTAAGTTGCTAGATTAGATTCTATGGTGATTCAAATAAAAATATGCTTACCATGATGTAGAGAGATCTTGTAGAAAACAACTTTAAATGATGAAAATAAGATCAAACAACCTATATACTTGATTGAATTTGTACGAGAGATGCTTATCACTCACCAATTCTTTGAATTAACTTAAAGTCGCTAAATTCTCAATCCAGACAGCAAAGAATTATCTGTAAATCTCTCAATTTGATGTGATCTCTCTTCACTTGATGTAGATCTAGCTTTGCTTGATGTTGATCTTCAATCTTTACATGTAGACCTATAATTTTAATGGTAGAAATGTTTATTTGATTGAGCAAGGAGGATCATGAGCTCAACCAAATGAGAGAATGAAGAAAGTAAACTATTCTCCATGCCTCAATCCCCTATCTATAGCCTCAAACCAGCCCACTAATGGGCCACACCAAAACAGCCCATTAATGGCTTACAAAACCTGAACAGAAATTGTGTACCACTAAAACAATGATTCCTCCTATACCGGTGAACCAAATTTTTAATGTGACCACTCTACGGAATTGGCAACTGTTGGAGAATGGAGTTTTGATGACAATAACCTTATTTCAATATTGATTGATTATAAAATATATACTAACACTTTTGCATAGAATATATATATACACACACACATATGCAGGATTTATATACAGGAAATATTATTGAAGACTATACATTTTAAAGATATTAGAGATTCAGAGTTCAAAGAGATTTCAAGACTCATGAATATTCATGATTTCAAGAGTTCAAGATTAAAATAGTTATAGAGTCTAGATTATGTAAGACTCTAACTAGCACTCCAGGTTCAAATTCAAATTCTTCTTTTCAAATTCTGTTTTCAAATTCTATCTTCATATCCTCTCTATTTTATTTTCTATCCTTTCTGTACTCTTTTCTTATTTTAATTTTTTTTCAAACTCAAAGTTTGATAAGTTTCATATATTTATATTTTCACTTTTCATATAGTTTTAACCTTTATAATTTTATAAATATATTTATATGGTTTATATTTATGTTTTTATATGATTTCCTACTTTACAATATTAATTTATAATATTATATTTGAATTCAAGAATTTTCAGAATTATATTTATATCAAAACACTTGAAAATGCTCAAGAATTAATTTTACCCTATAAGTATGTCGACATAAAAAACCTATATGTTGACATATAACCATCATTTTTCAATTTTGAAAGGAAATGTCTTTTCATTATTTATGGTGGTTCTGAAGCGTGGCATCCTTTCAAACTCTATAGAAAGGGCTTAAATTCGAATTTTTTATCATCTCTTCTTCTCTAACTTCATCCTCTTTCTCTATACCATTAGTCTTAATCATTTTTATGATTTCTACACTTATACTCTGCCGAATTCAATTCCGTTTTGATCAAACTTCTTCTCTCTACACTCTCTTCTCTCCACTCTATGAATCAGGTGCTATTGAAGAGTCATAGGGCTGTTTGTAATTTGTTTGCATTGAGTAAAGGAACTGGTGGTATCCCTTGTAGCTGTAAAATCAAGGACGGAATCAGTGGTATCCCTTGTAGCCGTGAAATCAAGGACGAGCAAAACTTGATCAAGTGTGTGTGTGGAAACGGTGGTATCCCTTGTAGCCGTGAAATCAACGAGGTTGTAACTGGATTTTGATATAGTAATAAAACTCTGCGAAATCTAGTGTGTTCTTTCCTTTTCTGCATTTTTATTTCGGTTTATTTTGCATCTGAGTTTGATTCTGTGTCTATGATTATTTATATGGTATTTGATTCATATAGTTTATAACATAAGTTTTAGATTTCATTTAAATTCTCAAAAACACTGTTCACCACTCTAGTGTTTGTTTTTCCTTAACAATCCTTTCCGTAATCCCTAACAATTGGTATCAGAGCAAGGTCTTTCAAAAATTTCATAATCTGATTTTTGAAAATATTTAAATGGAAATTTTGAAGTAATTGTTAACACTAGTTTATATTCATGTATTGCATTAGTATTACATGAGTCTACATTCAATTTGATTGAAAATTCAAGTTATCTTGATATGATTTCTTGAAAAGTTTAAACAGATATATCACATAATCATTATAATGTTATTATCTCAAATTGCAATTAGTTATTTTGAAAAGTCACTTTATTCTTTGAAAAGGTTTGTTGTTTTGCAGGAAAGAAGTTATTTCTGATGATTGTTGGCAAAAAATACACCAAGATGATCATTCATCAATCAAGAAAAGAAGAGTTTATGAAGGGATATGACTTTTGGAGTTATAGTAGTTGAATTGCCCGTTCAGTCAAAATTTAAAATTTTGGAGCTAAGTTGGTTAAACTACTAAATCATCGATTTCATCGTCAAATTCTGGTAGATGTAAATATGATTCAGATTCGTCATCAGCCAATGGAGAGCAAGAAACCGGAGATTCAAATATTTGTTTCACAATAATTCAGAATTCAGAGAATATCAAAGAAATGGATCTAAAAACCAGGTACGCCTTAATTAATTTTTATTTATTTTTGGTTGAATGGATGTTTTGTTTGCTTTGTTTTGAATTTGAAAATTAAAAATTCAAACTTGAAATCTAAAATTCAAACTTGAAATTTAAATTTTGAATTTGAATTTTGAAATTCAAAATATCAATATTATAATAATAATAAATATAATAATAAATTTTGAATGCTTGTTAGGATTAATACTATTCCAAGAAATAGTTAAACCTAAAATATAAATTGATAATTTAGAACCAAAAATCACAAAACCATATTCCTTTGAAATAATGCATATATGCTGACATACGTATATCTATATGTCGACATATCAGCCTATATAATGCAATTCAAAAATTGAATTTCAAAAGTTTAAACTTTCAGACTTCCCTCCATCTTTTCGATTAGAAAATGCCAGTTAGTTATTAACTTTATCTGTCTACTTATTTTCTTATATCTTGTTTCCAAATATATATATATATATATATGTATATATTAAAAGTATATAACTTAATAAATTATATAGACATGTTAATATGATATACAAAGTTAATATAACTTTTTGATATTGTTATAAAATATAAATTTATTCGTCTTTTATATAATTTAAACAAGCATAGTTTAACTTATGTATTATTCATATGATTTCATTACAATTTTGGGTTACATTATCTCAAATACTATTTGTAACTTAATACTCATTTTGATTTCTTATTAAGAATTATAAAAGCTTTAATATTTAATCTAATATTTTTAATAATATATATATATATATATGTATATGTATATATGATTTTATGTCTTAAATATGTAGTTTAAATATAAGAAGTTATAGTTCTATATTATTAAATTTCATCAAAAATAATTTTATAAATTTCTTTTATAGTTTTAACATACAAATGGTACTTTAGAAAACTAATATGCTTTGATTTCTAAAGATTAAAATTTAAAATTGATTTGTATTAAAAATTAAATTATTTTATATATATAATTATGACTATGTGTTTATTATATACGATACTATTCTATATTCTCTTTAAAAAGATCTTGAATTTTTTATATTAAAGAAACACCCTACTAAGATTATTTAGCTCTACATTTCTCATAGAATTATTCTAAACAATTTATTATCTATTATAAGTATCATAAAACTTTCATCCTTACTATTCTTTAGATCTCTTTCATAAATATGATTAACCTAAGTCTGGAAATAAATGTATATTACCCTTGTTTAATTCAAATATTTTATAATATATATATATGTATGTATGCATAATAGTTCGATAATACTTTAAATATATCTTACCTAAATAGATATAATCACCAAATCATTCTTCCTACTTTCATTACACATCTTATTTCATATCGTACATCATTATTATAAATTACAGTACATCTCAAATTAAAATCATTCACATCACAAGTTGCATTTCATTCAATATATCACTTCATATAGTTTTACATATGACATACTACATTTCAACAAACATACTGCATTACATGTTAACTTTAACTCCACACATAACAATTATATAGTACGAAAAGTTTTTGTCTAGGATTATTAATCAAATACATAACATATTTACTTTGTCTTGATTAACTTGATTAACTTGTTAGGATTGGTTGACTTGATTGAACTGATTGGATTGATTGATTTGTTTGGGTGGTTTGATTTGTTTGGCTTGATTGATTGACTTGTTTGAATTGTTTGACATAGTTGACGTTCATTAGTGGTTGGTAGGTGTGTTAGAAATATAATTATGCATTTGTAGTCAGTAGGAGCTTTATAGGTTTTGGGATAAATAGAAGTTACAAGAAATGTTTGGTTCTATGCTTGAATTGATTGATTGCTTTGCTTATGTCACAATTTTAAGGATATCATATTAGAGTTATTTTTTAGTCTAGATTAAAGTCTAATTATAGTTTTAAGGGAATTGTAGTTTAGGATAGGTTTAGTCTTGTATTAGATTAAGGGGGAGTTTTAGAGTTTCTAAGGATTAGTTAAAAGTTCAAAAATTCTTTGGTTGATTTAATTGTTTAGATTGTTTGTTTTGAATTGCTTGCTTAGATTGAATTTCTTTTTTGGATTGAATTGTTAGTTTGGATTGATTTGCTTGTTCAAATTGATTGGTTTGCTTAGTTTATTATCCTTCTATTTAGTTTATTAGACTAGTGTAGTCATAGATTTAGGGGGAATTATAGAAATTTGTAGAGAATTATAGATTAAGGAAGAGTTATAGATTTAGGGGAAGTAATATATAGAATTAGAATATTATATAGGCATAAATTTAAGGGGAATATTTTATAAGGTATAAATAGATTTAGGATTCAGGGGGAGTACTTTAATTAGTATAGGAATTATTTAGATAGCTAAAGGATTCAGGGGGAGTACTTTACTTTAGTATAGGAATTATTTATATAGCTATAGGATTCAGGGGGAGTAGTATTAGAATTTCTTTTGGATAACGCCAAAGGGGGAGAAATTATAAAATATAGACATAGTTTATAGGTTTCATATAGTCAGGGGAGTATTTGAAGGGTCATCATCAACAGGTATGTTGTAACAACCTAAGAATTTCATCGCTTAAAATATAAACTAAATTAAATTTTATTTGTGAAATTTAAGCTGAAATATTGATCTTAGAAAAAAATCGTTCACCGCTGATCAAAATATCGAAACAAATTGGAATTTAGTTGCTTAAAACGATCCAAATTTGGAATTAAATTATAGCTAAAAATTCATTTCAAATTTTGTTCAGTTTCAGTTTGCGCAGTCTTTGAATATTTTATAAAATTTTGCTTTAATTTTTATTTTCGGAAAATAAACAAATATTTTTCTAACGTATTTTAAGGCAATAGTGGTCCTTTAGACACTTTACAGAATTAATCAACCAGTCTATTTTATTATCGTTTTGGGATCATGGCACATTCTTGTATACAATTATATTCTATTTCACTACCGTTTACAATTAATAATTAAATAAATGAATTTAGAGTGGATACAAGGCACTAGTTTAGTTCTTCTTTTGTATCTGAACACGGAAGTAGGGCTTTGATAGTAAGGCGTGCAACGTTGATATAAAGTAAATAAGGTTATGGTTGATTATCTACATGTTTATGTAAGTTTGTAATGCATTACTTTTTATAAGAACATAAAACACTTGGAAAAATATAACTAAACAAATGTTGGTCATCAAAAGGTACATTTGTCCTTGTTTTTAAGTTAAAAACTCTACACGCGTTGGAAATCAGAGACACTTGTTCGAATCATCCTGCTAAATCGTACACTTTTTCGTTGGGCATTTGAAATATATTTAAAAAGCTGATAGAGTTAAAAGGAACGAAAGAAAAGCTTTTATCCTGAACCCTCTCACCTTTGATCCCTTGTTATTCTCTACCGCATCCATACAAACCCTACCGTTCACTTTGTTTCACCACTCCGCGAGTTACCATCGCTCACCTTCGCTACTCGCCTGTCACCATCGGCGACATAAGTTCGCCACCGTTGCCATCGCACTACTCATCTCCGATACTCCCAGTCAGCACAACTCTTCTTTTATAAAACAGTATGGCCCCTCTTCCTTAACCCGTTGAAACAAAAGCTCCTCCCTTTGTATCCTCTCGGCTTTCTCTCCAAGTCCACCGCCCACTCACTTGCATGCAAAGAAGCTCTCCTTTCCAAAGAGCACAACCTTCCCCTCCTTCCACCGCCAAGTGCTGCGACCATCACCACATGTCCACCACTATTTGCCTGACACCCTGCTTCCATTTTTAGCTCCACCTCACGTCCGTCACTTCCACTGTGCACCCTCCCTCGGCCGAATGCGGCTACTGTCCTTTCCAGTAGTTAAAACAGTCCGCTTTCCTGTAGCGAGCTCCTCCAGTCAGCTCCGCGTCAATCCACCGACAGCCACCAAGCCTCCCAGCTCACCCTCTCGAGCGCTTGCTGCTCTTTGTTCTGACCTGAGCTTTCACCATGAAACCCAAGCCAGAGCACTGTCGCAGCTCATGTCCTTTTGATATACCTCAAGTCGAAGCTGTACCCCTGTCTCTCAGTATAAGGAAAAGGCTGAGTTAGTTGTTTCTTCTTGGTGGTCCTATTCTCTATTTCTTTCCTGGTTCGAAAAAATTCTTGATCCATGCATCTGTAATGTTGAGAGATGTGAGTTGATTTGGTTCATACTTGTGTCTAGTTAGAATTTTTTTTGCTTAACCAACCGCATTGTAGTTGTAGAACTTTGGGTTATGTCTTCTTTCATTTGGGCTCGTATTCATGTACATAGCCATGGAAGTGGCAAAAGAAGCAGTGTGTGATGTCCGCAAAGGGGTGCATAATCGTCCAGAATTCTGTTTGCAGTTGATATAGTGCGTTGGCAATGAAGATACTGGAAAGAATTTTGGTGAGAACAGTTAATTTAATCATTTATTTTAATTAGTAGTGATTAAATAATGTGTTGTGATGGATTAATGATCATTGATTTGATATGGATGTTATTGTGTGAATGGATGTGCATGTAATTAGACAAACACTGAACACTGATAAGCGTTATCGACCGTAACGCTTGAGCACAACTGAATTGTTTGTTACTGTTGATGATTATACTTCATGATCATCTGATTTATATGGTTGATTTAATTATGTTTGCATGATGCACACACAACACCATGGTTGTGGAATCGTACAGATGATCGATTCAATCCTCCTTCCATATAAATGAAGATTTACCTTTTAAATATTAAAATATTATTTTTCTTAAGTCCATTTTAATTTGAAAAGAGGTTTGTAAGTTTAAATATAAATTTTATAATAATGTATACCAGACCATCTAGGATGACAGAGAGGATAGTGTCAAGGCTTGGGTTTGAAAATCCAGTTTCATGTTCTCCTTGGCTAACCCTAACTGGTCTGACGGACGGAACGGTTAATTAAAAATATAATTTAAAAATTTTAATTTGGAATTATTTAAACTTAGAAACAAATTTGAATTATAAACTAATAATGCCGCAAAGTGACATACATGAATACTAAATTTAAATTTCATATAAAAGGGTTTTGGAATTCCTATTGTTCATAGCTTATTTAAATTTAAATTAAGTTTTGAAAACTTCAAAATGAGATTTAAAGATGTGTTGATGCAAATAATTTTAATAAATTTTAATAGATGATGGAACGAGGTTGAAAATTTTGATGAATCTACTTTATTAAATTAAAGTAATTAGAATTGAATTATTTGAATTTTTGAATGATTGGTAATTTACTTAATCTAAATGGCTATTGCAGCACTTTTAGTAACATTCCAAAACGTTATTATCACTTTTTCAAAGATAAATGGGTTTTGGAGTTTGTAAATCATGAACCATTATTTTAAATGGTAAAAAGGACTGTAATTAATTTGGAAAGATTTTTTTTAGTTACTAAAAATTTGTATATGGAATTATTATTAATTCTAAAAGTTAAAATTTAAAGGGAAATGAGTTGGATAGATTTGTGTCAGATATTCAATATGTAATTCCAAGGTTGAACAAATATTTTCAGAATTATTATAAACATTTACATCAAGATTCTGATAGTGTTTGTTGAGTTGTGAATTTATATCGAACATAAGTTGATTTAACTCTATCAAAACTTATGTTTGAATATAAACTGTTTGGATTATCGTAAATGGAATTGTAATCCAAATAAAGATTTGGTAAATTGGAAGACGTAAGGAAGGAATAAAGAAGTATATACTAAAGTATAAGAATTGAAAGGTTATGTTTGAAATAAAAGGATTGGTAAATCGAATATTTGATTTCAAAGAAAGAGTTAAGATGATTTAGGATCAATCCAACCTTGTTTAGTAAATGAATGAACGACGATTGGAAGGAAATTTGAATTGAAACTCTGGGTGGTCCATAACCATTGTCTTATGAATACGCTTATTACTTGGAAAGACCGGGATCGGATTTAAGTCCGAAAACCATTCCAAGTAATGATACGACGCATGAAGCAAATTCAAGACTTGGAATCGACGAATGAAGACTGTGGTTCTTCACATCGAACGAACTGTCTGCGGATGGGTTTCTTTACTAAATAGCTACAGTAGAGAGATGCCCCTATTACCGGGGTGGCAGGAAGTCCGAACGTATTGGGAGAACTTTCGTATTTTGTTTCGTTCAGACCCAGAATGGACTTGTATGGATTGTGTGCCTGACATTGTAATTGACGGCATAACACTGATTTCCATTGATATGTTTCTGGTTTATGATGTACGAGCTCAAAGTGGTTATGTAATGATGGAAATCAGTGGTCATGTTGTGAATGGACAATGTGACATACTTAAGATATGAAATGAGCTTGTAAGATCAGGGCATTGCTTATCTAGGCATGCTTTGTGTATGATGTGACATCGACAAACCTCACACCCCAGATTGATGAGAAACTGGAAGTTAGGTTATACACTAATATATGAATTGATGACGAAGCCACAGCAGTGGGAAACGACTTATGAACTTGGGAAAAATGGGGTATGTTCGGGGGGCCGTGTCTGGTCGAAAAATGTTGATCTACCCTGCGATTTGTTGTTGGTGTCCGAGATGGACGAAAAAGCCGTGTTACACTTCGCTTCGTATCCCTGATTGATCTTTCATGCCAGGAATCATCAAGTTGGAAACCCAAATCTCCAATACGAGCCATACAGATTTTTATTGTATACCACTATGTCAATATAACCAATTGAGGTTATGGGGGCTATGATTCTACATTTAATTGCGAAATGATTTCCACACTATATGTAATAATTAAAAGAGGATTTTCACGTATGTAAACATGTTTGGTTATCATAAGATAAAATTCGCCCATCTGGTATGCGCTTGCATTATGTGATGTGGGGCAAGCTTATGATAGCTTCATTTTCCAAAGGTCATTTTGAATTTATGTGCACGACATTCACATGGAGTAAACCCGATCCGCGTTAGCGGCGTGGTCCGGTGAATTTCCCAACTTTAAAATAAATCTTAAAGCAACTATTTTATGTTCTCACACTAGTCCCATGACTGACCTGGAGTTTACTGTTCTTTCCTAAACTCTGGGTGCCCATTAATTTTCACACGGGTAGCTGTAATAACCCGGAAATCTGGGCCTGTTTAAAATTTTTATTTTGGCAATTTTAGCGAATTTTGATTTTTTAAAATGAATTACTTTAAATAATAACGACGAGAAATTTATTTTGAATGGAATTCGAACGAATATATTTATATAGATCATCGTTGGAATATGAATATTTATTTTAAATTACAAAAGGAACTGAAAATGGCGCGGTAGTTCGATAATTCGATTTCAAACTTCAATTGAATGTACAGGATTCAAAATAAACCGGATTTTAGTGAAACAAAAAAATATTTGAATCTAATTGATAATATCTTTCCAACGAATCCGAAAAATTGAAATTTCATAACGGGAATCAAAAGATATGTCCAGTTGAAAATTCTGAATAGTCGCTATGAAATTCAGGCCCTTAAAAATGGAAATTTTGCAAACGACCTCGGATTTCGACGAAACCACTTTTGTTGGATCCGTGATGTAAAGTTATTGCTAGGTTTCAAATTTCATAATTTTTCGAATCAATATGTGAGCGTGGCAAAGGAAAACGCGTTTGACCAGTTTCAGTTGATTTTAATCGACTGGAAAATGACCATTTTTCAAACGATCTCGGAATTTGACGAAACTAGTTTTGTTAGGACCGTATCGTCAATATGAAGCTAGAAAATATTTTTCGGGAATTTTTCTGGTTAGTAATTGACCCCAGTAAATTGAAATGCGCGTTCAAATTCAATATATAGAGTTATATGTTGATTTTGACGGAAACTGATCGAAACGATCAAATCAGTCTACGATACATATCCCATTGTGTTCGGAATGGGGGTTATTAGCTAGGGACGATAGTTGGTGGGTTCGATTTCGAGTTCGAAAATAAAAGTTACTTTTTGGATTTTTAAAATTAAAATTAAAATAATATATTTATTTATACTACTCCTCCCAACCCTTCCTTCCCCGTTGACCACAAATGAAAAAAAAACAAACGAACCCCAAATTCTCCATCGCACCTCCGCCTCCCGCCTCCCCTTGCCGCCGCCTCCTCCCCAGACCCGCCGCCACCCTTCCTCCCCTCGCCCTCTTCTCCTCCTCCGTTCGAAGAAACCGAGCCCAAGCACCCAGTCTCCTCACCGCCTTCGCTGGAGCCCCACCGCCCTCGCCGTACCTCCTGGGCCCGCCTCCAGTCACGCCTGGACACCCCTCCGCCCACTCTAGCCACCTGCGCCCTCCTCTAACTCGAGAGAGCCACCTGTGGGTCGCCCTCTCCCAAATCACCCAAATTCGAGCCCCCTCTGCCTCGCGAGATCCTCCGGTGCCGCCCGGGACACTTCAGCCGACCACCAGTCCGCCCCGACCACCAGTCCGCCCCGACCACCAGCTGACTCCGGTGACCTTCCTCCCCTTCAATTCGTGAGTTTTTAATTTAATAATTTGCATTTATTTTATTTTTCAGTTTTAATAAATAATAATGTGTGTAAAAATTCTAACTTTGTATTTCATATAACCGTGTTAAGGAAAAAAAATCCGATTTTTATGTATAAATAGGTGGCCAATATTATCTTTTTTTGTTAAAGTAGCGAGATAAAAATATATTCTTTTTTGTTAAAGTAGCGGTATAAAAATATTATCTTTTATATTGAATAGCGAAGTAAAATTTCGATTTTTATATATTGAATAGCGAAGTAAAAATTCGATTTTTATATATTGAATAGCGAAGTAAAAATGTGATTTTTATATATGTAGTGAATACGGGCAACGAAAGTGACAAAGGGCGAGAACGGCGAAGACTTCTACATAAGAAGAGTCATGGCGTTGGATTAGCAAATCTGTGAGAATTTCTCACCTTTAATTTATTTTTCTAGTTGAAATATATACTAGGATGCAGACGGTGTTTAGTAGCACCCGACACCCGTGGTCCACAGACCATGGACGGCTTGTATGCTTGTTTGTTTGATTTTGATGTGTAGTTGATTGTGTGATGTGATGTGAAATGAAATGAAATATTTTATAGTGGAAAATATTTTATAGTTAAAAATATAATTTTTAACGTGTATATAAAATAAATATTTATAAACAAATCGGACGATTTGTTTATATACACACATTTGACTGATATTGATTGGGACGATAAATTTTACACATCGCCCAACTGCACAAATAAAATCTATGTTTGATTGTTTGAAAACCCCACATGGGTATTGGGATGATATATGACATACACTAATCCCAATAATTAGTGGTATGTCGATCGATTGATTGACAGACTGTTATGAGCGTTAAATATTTATATTTGATGCTTATACAGTGTGGAATGCATTTTGGATGATGGTTGATTATTCATCGTTGTTGATATATACCTATGTTGTAGAAAATCCATATAATTAACATTATATGGTAATTGATTGGGCCTCATTCCAGTTTTGAAAAAGAAATATTTGAATAGAAATATTTGAAAAAGAAATATTTGAATAGAAATATTTGAAAAAAAGAAATATTTGAATAGAAATATTTGAAATGGAAATATTTGAAATAGAATATTTGAAAATAGGAATATATGAAGCCGTGTTGATTAGATTGACGCCATTTTGACGTGAATGATATTTATATCGATTTTATTCATTCTATAATGAATATCGAAATTGATTTCAAAATCTGATATTTCGAAAAGAATTGAAATTCGAATTAAATTGAATAGAAATGAATTCGAATTGAAATTGGATATAAATGAATTCGAATTTGAAATTAAATTGAATTAAAGACGAACTGAAATTGAATTAGAAATCAATTTGAATTGAAATCGATTTGAAATGAATTTAAAACGAATTTATATTGGAATATTCAATTTTGATTTGAAATTGACTATGAAGTTGAAACCGTTTTGAAAACGAATTTAAAATGATTTATAAAATTCATTTCGAAAGGAAATCGATGAAGTATATATTATATATTATATAATATAATGGCTTGAATAGAACGCGCCGCGCCGCGGCAGTTCGCGAATCTCGACCATTGACTTCGAAAGGATATTGCGGGAGATCCGACCGTCGGATCCTCCTAAAACCGGAACCGTTGGGTTCGTATCGAAAAGAGCTTTCTAACGAATATTAGAAATTAGAAATCTAACGGTTGGATTTGGAATTATGTCCAAATCAAATTTGGTAAAGGTCGTTGTAAGTGCTGTTCGATGGCCATTGATGGAAATCGACTGTACGGGCCTTGATAAAATTATTAAAAATAGTAATAATTTGTGTAAAATCATAAGAAATGATTTAGAAAGAATTGGGATGAAAAACTCCATATTTGAAAAGATAAAAATAGATTTTTATCGAAATGAACTAGTTTTGAACTAGAATTATAATTCTATTTATTTTTAAATAAATAAATTGAATTTGAAAATGGTTTTGAAAATAGCCAGAACTTCCAATAATTGCATTGGAATGGATTTGAATCGAAATTGTCTTCGGAATATTTCGATGTTGTATTTCGTGATGATACAGATATCGTTATGGGAATTTGAAAGATATAGATATATACATCGTTATTTCCAATACGATATTTATTGGTCGTAGAATTTGATATTGAATATAAGCCGATATATTTTCTATTCAGAGCCTTGTATTTAATATCAAATGTGATTTGGGTTTGTCGTGAATGGTGTCTTCATTAACACTGTTCTTAAGCCCAGTTGAGAAAAGATTAAATCTTTTTATTTGGATTTAATGAAATGTATCAATTAAATAATATTTAATTGGAATTGAATTGGTATTGATTTTTGGGTTTATCGTGAATAGTGTTTTAAATAACACTTGTTCTTTAACCCGATAATTAATGGAATGTGATTTTGGGTTTATCGTGAACCGTGTTTTAAATGACACTGATTCTTTAACCTAGTTAACGATTAAAACTAAGTGGAGTTTTAATGAATCTTTAATTAGATTGAAAAGATCGAGAATGGAGTATCACCAGTTTTGCTCCAGGCGATAGTTAAATCTTTAATTAGATTTGAACGTGAAATGGTAATTGAATTTACCGATAACACCGTGGTGTTAGGTATGAAGTATGACCAATTTTACTTCATGGGATGAATAGGTTGGGATTGGGAAATAAAATAAATGATTACTTCGGTGTGGTTCGCTAATCCTGACTAGTTTGAATTGATATTCAAAGGAGATTAAAGAATAAATTTAAAGAGTTTGTCTTTGATAAAATTAATGAGAACCTTTCCCAAAGAATATTCTGAATGGGAATGAGGCGTATGTTGTGTTTGTGTAACACTTATTTAAAATATACGCGAGTTATTCGGGAAGACCGGGTTTATCCCATTCTGAATAACTAATTCGACGTGGTGTCGAAGATGAAGACGGTGGTCGAAGACCGGAAGTCTTCACGTCGCTTGAGTGATTACTGATGATCTTGATTGGGCTGTACACCCAAGAAAATGGAAACAGTTGGTGATCGTCCAGACGTACTTGGAGATCGATGGATATGCGGGGTACTAGGTGCCTCCGGTTTCGTTCAGACCCAGAACGGACTTGTAAATAGACTGTATGTCTGACATTGGATTTTAGTCTGTGTGATTGATCTCTATTAAATATATATCTGTTTGGCGGCAGAGAATTTATTCTCTTTCTTAACGCCCTTCTCTGAGACATACGAGCTCAGGGGTTATATACTGATGGATATCAAACGCATAGAGTGAATTGCCTGTGTGGCAAATGATCAAGGCTTCTGTTGAAAAGCAAAGTCTTGTGGTTGATGATCAAAGCACCGCCTGTGTGGCATAGCTTTGTGTAATGTGAATTCGCGAGCCTCACACCCCGGTTGTGAACCAAAAACGGGAGAAGGACCTCAGGGAGGGCATGCGTTTCTTTCTAGCTAGGGTGGTGTCAGTGACCTACCAGCCCTGACATTTATATACTTTTCACCTGTGTGGTTGTTGCTGTTGCGAGGCACCTCGGTTAAATCGGACGATCCGGGTCCGATGGAGCCATTCGTTGGCTCATTTACGCCCCAAAGGGCGGGGAAACGCAGTGTTCAGGAATTTTAATCCACATCGGTGGACCGGCCCTATCGCTCCAAGGGTCACTCGAGCTCTAATCCTGAGGCTCGGGCTAGAGAGTCTCGAATCGGTTGAGGACTATCTTTTGCCTCGGTTCATAGATGGAAATCCAATTTCCAAATACGTGACATTTGCGGTTTTATTTGTAGAGCCTAGTATGGCGACATAGTGGGATGGGGCGCTTATGCCGTCTATGATTGATACTTATGATTTGAAGTTGTTTTATACACTATGCACTTATAATAGTATCAAATGATTTGTTTTAAACGTATCAAGCATTCTTGGCTATTATAAGGTAAAAACCCTATCCTCCGGCTTGCGTTGCATTGTGTGATGGGAACTGGGTCTTATAATAGCTTCATTTTTCTTTATTTAGCATTGCGCTGTTTGTTTTATGCACTGGTATTCTTGGGAGGAAACCCGTTCCGCGTTAGTGGCGTGGTCCCTTGATATATCTGATTTAAAATAAAGAATAATAACTGTTTTAGTTCTCACACCAGTCCCATGACTGACCTGGAGTTTATTGTTTTAACCTAAACTCTGGGTGCCCTTATTTTGACACGGGCAGCTAGTAGTTTTGGTTTTGCAGATTTATATTCACAGGATCCTGGTTTATAGATGGAACGATATCTGGAAAGCTTTGTATCCGCATATCTCCTTCAGTTGTGTATTGTATTATTTTCCGCTGCGAAGTATTTAAATGTACTTTAAATCTCTGATATTTCTGTGTAATATTTATTTATACTCTGTATATTCGGGTATTCTGATGGAACTGTTGTAATATACAATGAAATGTTCTTCCGTCTGCGTTCTGATTTGTCTTGTCCTCACAGTAATTCCTTTCTCTTCTCTTCGGAGACCGGGGAAGTTCGGGTCGCTTCAGTAGCTAATAGTTTAATTTTGCAATTATGTTCTATTGGAACAAGGTTCAGAGCACTTTCTGAGTTGGAGTCCACGCTAGAGTTGAAGCTTCCGCTGTGTTTTGTTCTTCCGCTAAGAGTATATTTATATGTTTTCTTCCGCTGTATATATATGTGTAACTCTAATATTCCATGTAACTCTGATGTAATATTGAATTATGCAATAAAGGTTCTGTTATTTTGTTCGATGTATGTATGTATGTATCCATAACAATTCGTCTTTATAAACAGTTTAAGTTGGTTTAATTACCGGCAAGAATCAGGCAAAAAGATGGGTCGTTACAGTTGATATCAGAGCTTTGTTTATACAAAGCTATTGGGTACGACATATTTGAACAAAAGGTAGGACTCATCAGAGTTATAATATCTCATTATCGATAGGGTTAGAAAGGCCCTAGAATGAGATTCCAGAGTATTATGATTGAGAAAGCATATTTTTGAAAACATAAATAATTTTGAAACTATGTAAATCATTTTTAAAATGATAACTATTTTGAGATATAATTTAAGATAAGAAGTTTGAGTATATTATTGACGTCGAGATTGGACTATCAAGTATATAGGGATTTTGAATATACGTCTAGCTAACTTGTATACGATATATACTAGATAGATATAAAATCGCATTCTAATCACTCGAGGATGATTATGCTGATGACCATGGCACCATCAGTGCTTATTTTCAAGTTTCGAAAATGCGATGACTATATGATTCTAAGACGTCGAGAAATACTTAAACGATTTCGATATGTTCGAAAATATTGAAAGAATTCAATATGAGGACAATTTGTTATAAAAACAAATCAAACTATTTCGTTAATAACCAAAAAGGATATTATGGAAGTAAATCTCACTTAAAGATTTGAAAGAAAATTGTGGAAGTGCACGTAAGTGAGATAATTCATTTAGAAATTGCCACCCATATTTCAAAATGGACAATAATAATTGATCAAGCTATAAAAAATGTTTGAATATGAATGTTAAGAGCTAATAAGTTGTAACCGGTGAAGATATCACACTTCTCGATGAACGTTAAATAAGTTAATATAAGCAATAGATTTGAATCGATATCTAGCATGAATTATAAATGATAATATGCAAGTTAAACTATTTTGCTTGAAAGTATATTTTAGCAAATCAAACCCCCTTAAGAGATTTGAACGTGATTTTTGACTTAAGTTAAGAAATTTGTATAAAGATAATTTAATCAAAACGTCTAAGTGGGGAGAAGACTGAATTTTCCCATTGGAATTGTATGGATGAATTGGATGGAAATTATTTATGGTACAACAAAAGGAAGAATTTTAAAACAAGATTTATTCAAGAGGAAGTTCAATGAAAAATATCGAGGCAATATATACGTTGATTCGGCTACCCTTGACTGAACCATCTTGACTTTTCTACCTTGACCTAAGTCATCAAATAAATTCGTAACATCAATTGGATTTGTTCCATGGATGTATACCCCTTCATGTCTTTTGTATAATGAGACCAAGATTTAATTCGAATTAGACGACTTTGATTTATTTAAGATATTACATTAACGGAAACTCTGCAAATGAATAGTAATTTGAAATGTTGCATAGAAATTTGATTCCTAAAACGTAAATTATGGGAATTGCATTCCTGAATAAATTTCGAATATTTTGAAATTAATATAAATAACCATAATAGTTGGAACATATATATGCTAAATTAGAGTAGTGTAGTAGAATTGTGATGATACTTACGAATGGAAATGTTTTAAGTGATTTTTCCCACTAGTTGAATAAGGATTTTTTTTTCCAAATGAGCGTTATTATTCGAGAGGTCATACATTTGGATTTCAAATGAATTTAGAAAGAAAGAGTTTATTCAATTATAGGAATATGACAACTAAAATATGGAATCCAACGCTTGAAGATATTATAAGAATATGGATAATATTCGGAAATCTTGGAAATATTTGGAACAATTTAGAATTTAAGCTAAAGGAAGTTGAAATGACTTTTCAATGATTAGCTAAAATTTTAGGATATCGAAAGATTTGAAATTGCATCTAACTTAATTGCCCAAAGAAAATTTATGAATATCAGCTTATAGTTAAGTGTTTCAAAATTGGAACTTATTCTTGAAAATCTTTAATTTAGCAAGGCTTGAAATGTTTAAGTAAGATCTTTGATTTTGAAAAATGAAATATGGATTATATGTTAGAAGTTGAAAATTATATTGAACAAATTTGTTTTCCTATTATTTTGGATGTGATAAATAGCTTTTAAAGTTGTTTCAACGACTTGAATCCTGATGCTTTGAAATATTTGGAAACGACGAAATTATTTTTAAATTATGGACTACAAAATGATTTACAACTCCGCAGTAAGAAATGATTTGGCTTGTTCGAGTAACTATGACTAAAACTAGGTTGAGATGGAGGATTGGATTATGCGCAAATGGGTGATATTCAGTAGCCCTGTCATGAGGACGAACTTCTCGAACTAATTACATATAGGTTCCATCTTATTATGTTCAAAATTTTGAAAGAAAATTTTGAAAAAAAATCCCAAAGTAAAATATGATTTTCTATATGAAAATATGTAGTATTTCAATGGTTTGAAATAAGAACAGGATTCTGAGTCGGAGAAATCTTTTATAAGTTTCAAACGTTTTGAAATATAGTAATTTAAGTAGCGCTTTAATTCAACTTGTCCAATTTGACCTATTTGCTTACCATTTGACTAACTACTATATTTGGCCTTTGTACTAATGGTTATTTAGTTTACATATATTAGTCTACTATTATATTATCTACTTCCAACCAAGTTGCTAAATTTCTTATATTTTACCATTTTATTTTAACTTTTAAAAGCCTTTGAATAAAATTTCAAGCCTGTTAGAAATTGGAAAGTATTTTGATCCAATAAGCCTTATTTGTATGTTGGTCTTAACAAATTTTATAATCAGACATTATTTCACTCAAAATAAATTTTACAGCTCTCCTTTTCGAGGATGAAAAGCCTTAAGTGTGGGAGATTGTAGCAACCTAAGAATTTCAGCACTTAAAATATAAACTAAATTAAATTTTATTTCTGAAATTTAAGATGAAATATTGATCATAGAAAAAAATCGTTCACCGCTAATCAAAATATCGAAACAATTTGGAATTCAGTTGTTTAAAACGATCCAAATTTGGGATTAAATTATAGTTAAAAATTCATTTCAAATTTTATTCAGTTTCAGTTCGCGCGGTATTAGAATATTTTATAGAATTTTGCTGTAATTTTTATTTTTGGAAAATAAACAAATATTTTTCTAACGTATTTTAAGGCAATAGTGGTCCTTTAGACACTTTACGGAATTAATTAACCAGTTTATTTTATTACCGTTTTGAGATCATGGCACATTCTTGTATACAATTATATTCTATTTCACTACCGTTCACAATTAATAATTAAATAAATGAAATTAGAGTGGATACAAGGCACTAGTTTAGTTCTTCTTTTGTATCTGAACACGGAAGTAGGGCTTTGACAGTAAGGCGTGCAACATTGATATAAAGTAAATAAGGTTATGGTGGATTACCTGCACGTTTATGTAAGTTTGTAATGCGTTACTTTTTATAAGGACAGAAAACACTTGGAAAAATATAATTAAAGAAATGCTTGGCCATCAAAAGGTACATTTGTCCTTGTTTTTAATTTAAAAACTCTATACGTGTTGGAAATCAGAGACACTTGCTCAAATCATCCTGCAAAATCGTACACATTTTCGCTGGGCATTTGAGATAGAGTTAAAAGGAACGAAAGAAAAGCTTTTATCCTAAACCCTCTCACTTGATTATTAATACACACAAATAGTTTGATCCCTTGGTATTCTCTACCGCATCCATACAAACCCTACCATTCACTTCGTTTCACCACTCCGCGAGCTACCATCGCTCACCTTCGCTACTTGCATGTCACCATCGGCAATGTAAGTTCGCCATCGTTAACACCCTACTACTCATCTCCGATACTCCCAGTCAGCACAACTCTTCTTTTATAAAACAGTACAGCTCCTCTTCCTTAACCCGTTGAAACAAAAGCTCCTCCCTTTGTATCCTCTCGGCTTTCTCTCCAAGTCCATCGCCCACTCACTTGCATGCAAAGCAGTTCTCCCTTCCAAAGAGCACAGCCTTCCCCTCCTTCCATCGCCAATTGCTGCGACCATCACCACACATCCACCACTATTTTCCTGACACCCTGTTTCCATTTTCAGCTCCACCTCACGTCCGACACTTCGACTGTGCACCCTCCCTCGGCCGAATGCAGCTACTGTCCTTTCCAGTAGTTAAAACAGTCTGCTTTCCTGTAGCGAGCTCCTTCAGTCAGCACGCGTCAATCCACCGACAGCCGCCAAGCCTCCCAGTTCACCCTCTCGAGCGCTTGCTGCTCTTTGTGCTGACCTGAGCTTTCACCATGAAACCCAAGCCAGAGCACTGCCACAGTTCCTGTCGTTCTGATATAACTCAAGCCGAAGCTGCACACCTGTCTCTCAGTATAAGGAAATGGCTGAGTTAGTTATTTCTTCTTGGTGGTCCTGTTCTCTGTTTCTTTCCTGGTTTGAAAAAAATTCTTGATTCATGCTTCCGTATTGTTGAGAGATGTGAGTTGATTTGGTTCGTACTTGTGTCTAGTTAGAAAGAATTTTGCTTAACCTACCGCATTGTGGTTGTAGCACTTTGGGTTTTTTCTTCTTTCATTTGAGCTCGTATTCTTGTACATAGCCATGGAAGTGGAAAAAGAAGCAGTGTGTGATGTCCATAAAGGGGTACATAATCGTCCATAATTCGTTTTGCGGTTGATATGGTGCATTAGCAATGAAGATATTGGAAAGCATTTTGGTGAGAACACTTAATTTAATCATTTATTTTAATTAGTAGTGATTAAATAATGCGTTGTGATGGATTAATGATCATTGATTTGATATGGATGTTATTGTGTGAATGGATGTGCATGTAATTAGATAAACACTAAACACTGATAAGCTTTATTGACCGTAATGCTTGTGCACAGCTGAATTGTTTATTACTAGTGATGATTATAATTCATGATCATCCGATTTATATGGTTGATTTAATTATGTTTGCATGATGCACACACAATACCATGGTTGTGGAGTTGTACAGATGATCGATTCAATCCTCCTTCCATATAAATGAAGATTTACCTTTCAAATATTAAAATATTATTTTTCTTAAGTCCAGTTTAATTTGAGAAGAGGTTTGGAAGTTTAAATATAAATTTTATAATAATGTATACCAGGCCGTCTAGGATGACAGAGAGGATAGTGTCAACGCTTGGGTTTGAAAATCCAGTTTCCTGTTCTCCTTGGCTATCCCTAATTGGTCCGGCAGACAGAACGGTTAATTAAAAATATAATTTAAAATTTAAATTTGGAATTATTTAAACATAGAAACAAATTTGAATTCTAAACTAATAATGTCGCATAGTGACATGCATGAATATTAAATTTATATTTAAATTTCAGATAAAAGGGCTTTGGAAAACCTATTGTTCACAGCTTATTTAAATTTAAATTAAGTTTTGAAAACTTCGAGAAGAGATTTAAAGATGTGTTGATGCAAATAATTTTAACAAATTTTAGTAGATGATGGAACAAGGTTGAAAATTTTGATGAATCTACTTTATTAAATTAAAGTAGTTAGAATTGGATTATTTGAATTTTTTGAATGATTGGTAATTTACTTGATCTAAATGGCTATTGCAGCGCTTTTATGAACATTCCAAAACGTTATTATCACTTTTCAAAGACAAATGGGTTTTGGAGTTTGTAAATCATGAACCATTATTTTAAATGGTAAAAAGGACCATAAATAATATGGAAAGATTTTTTTTTAGTTACTAAATATTTGTATATGGAATTATTTATTAATTCTAAATGTTAGAATTTTAAGGGAAATGAGTTGGATAGAGTTGTGTTGGATAATCAATATGTAGAAGTATTAGAAACATTTACATCAAGATTCTGATAGTGTTTGTTGAGTTGTGAATTTATATCGAATATAAGTCGATTTAACTCTATCAAAACTTATGTTTGAATATAAATTGTTTGGATTATTGTAAATGGAATTGTAATCCAAATAAAGATTTGGTAAATTGGAAGACGTAAGTAAGGAATAAAGAAGTATGTTTGAAATAAAAGGATTGGTAAATCGAATATTTGATTTCAAAGAAAGATTTAAGATGATTTAGGATCAATCCAACCTTGTTTTGTAAATGAATGAACGACGATTGGAAGGAAATATGAAGTGAAACTCTGGATGGTCCATAACCATTGTTTTGTGAATACGATTATTACTTGGAAAGACCGGGATCAGATTTAAGTCCGAAAACCATTCCAAGTAATGATACGACGCATTAAGCAAATTCAAGACTTGGAATCGACGAATGAAGACCGTGGTTCTTCACATCGAATGAACTGTCTGCCGATGGGTTTCTTTACTGAATAGCTACAGTTGAGAGATGCCCCTATTACCGGAGTGGCAGGAAGTCCGAACGTATTGGGAGAACTTTCGGATTTTGTTTCGTTCAAAACCAGAATGGACTTGTATGGATTGTGTGCCTGACATTGTAATTGATGGCATAACACTGATTTCCATTGATATGTTTCTGGTTTGTGATGTATGAGCTCAAAGTGGTTATGTAATGATGGAAATCAGTGGTCATGTTGTGAATGGACAATGTGACATACTTAAGATATGAAATGAGCTTGTATGATCAGGGCATTTCTTATCTAGGCATGCTTTGTGTATGACGTGACATTGACAAACCTCACACCCCGGATTGATGAGAAATTGGTCGTTAGGTGATATACATATATGAATTGATGATGAAGTTGCAGCAGTGGGAAACCACTTATGAACTTGGGGAAATTTGGGTATGTTCAGGCGGCCGTGTCTGGTCGAAAACCGTTGATCTTCCCCGCGATTTGTTATTGGTATCCGAGATGGACGAAAAAGCCGTGTTACACTTCGCTTCGTATCCCTGATTGATCTTTCGTGCCAGGAATCATCAAGTTGGAAACCCAAATATCCAATACGAGCCATATATATTTGTATTGTATACCTATATGTCAATATAACCAATTGTGGTTATGGGGGCTATGATTCTACATTTAATTGTGAAATGATTTCCACACTATATGTAATAATTAAATGAGGATTTTCACGTATGTAAGCATGTTTGGTTATCATAAGATAAAACTCGCCCATCTGGTATGCGCTTGCATTGTGTGATGCGGGATGAGCTTATGATAGCTTCATTTTCCAAAGGTCATTACAAATTTATGTGCACGGGCATTCACATGGAGTAAGCCTATTCCGCGTTAGCGGCGTGGTCCGATGAATTTCCTAACTTTAAAATAAATATTAAAGCAACTGTTTTATGTTTTCACACTAGTCCCATGACTGACCTGGAGTTTATTGTTCTTTCCTCAACTCTTGGAGCCCATTTATTTTCACACGGGCAGCTAGTAGTTTAGTTTTGCTGTTATGTTTTGTTGGAGCGAGGATTGGAGAGCTTTCTGAGTTGGAGTCCATGCTAGAGTTGAAGCTTCTACTGTGTTATGTTCTTCCGCTGAGAGTATGTTTATATGTTTTCTTCCACTGTGTATATATGTGTAATTCTAATATTCCATGTAACTCTGACGTAATGTTGAATTATGCAATAAAGGTTCTGTTATTCTGTTCGATGTATGTATGTATCCATAACAATTCGTCTTTATGAACGGTTTAAGTTGGTTTAATTACTGGCAAGAATCAGGCAAAAAGATGTGTCGTTACATATGTATAAGTATGATATTTTATAAACTAAGGTTGTCATCATCAAAAAGGGGGAGATTATTGGAGAATGGAGTTTTGATGACAACAACCTTATTTCAATATTAATTGATTATAAAATATATACTAACACTGTTGCATAGAATATATATATACACATATGCAGGATTTATATACATGAAATATTACTGAAGACTATACAGTTTAAAGATATTAGAGATTCAGAGTTTAAAGAGATTTCAAGACTTATGAGTACTCAAGAGTTCAAGAGTTCTAGATTAATATAGTTATAGAGTCCAAATTATGTAAGACTCTAAACAGCACTCCAGGTTCAAATTCAAAATCTACTTTTCAAATTCTGTTTTCAAATTCTATCTTCAAATCCTCTCTAATTTATTTTCTTTCTATTTTATTTTCTATCCTTTCTATTCTCTTTTCTTATTTTAATTTTGTTTTCAAACTCAAAGTTTTATAATTTTCATATATTTATATTTTCACTTTTTATATAGTTTTAACCTTTATAATTTTATAAATATATTTATACAGATTATATTTATGTTTTTATATGATTTTCTACTTTACAATATTAATTTATAACATTATATTTGAATGCAAGAATTTCCAGAATTATATTTATATCAAAACACTTGAAAAATGCTCAAAAATTAATTTTACACTATAAGTATGTCGACATACAAAAACCTATATGTCGACATATAACTGCCATTTTTCAATTTTGAAAGGATGTGTCTTTTCACTATTTGTGACGGTTCTGAAGCGTGGCATCTTTCAAACTCTATAAAAAGGGCTTAAATTCGATTTTTTTTATCATTTCTTCTTCTCTAACTTCACCCTCTATCTCTACATCATTATTCTTAATCATTTTTATGATTTCTACACTTATACTCTACCGAATTCAATTTCGTTTTAATCAAACTTCTCTCAACACTCTTTACTCTCTACTCTCTGAATTAAGTGCTATTGAAGAGTTAAAGGGCTGTTTGTAAGTTGTTTGGGTTGAGTAAAGGAATTAATGGTATCCCTTGTAGATGTAAAATCAAGGACAGAATCGTTGATATCCTTTGTAGCCGTGAAATCAAGGACGGGCAAAACTTGATCAAGTGTGTGTGGAAACAGTGGTATCCCTTGTAGCCGTGAAATCAAGGAGGTTGTAAGTGGATTTTGATATAGTAATAAAACTCTGCGCAATCTAGCGTTGAGTGGGACTGGACGTAGGAGCAATCTGAACCAGTGTAAAATCTGGTGTGCTCTTTCCTTATCTGCATTTTTATTTCTGTTTATTTTGCATATGACTTTGATTATGTGTCTGTGATTGTTTCTATGGTGTTTGATTCATATAGTTTATAACATAAGTTTTAGATTTCATTTAAATTCTCAAAAACACTATTCAACCCCCTTCTAGTGTTTGTTTTGCCTTAACCATCCTTTCTGCAATCCCTAACAGCAACACCATATCCTTTCCAATGAAATTGATCTCATCGCTTGATTCGATCCCAGTCAAAAGTCGTGCCTTGTACAAAACTGGCAGGAGTAAAATGTTCACAAATAAAATTGGTAAAATTTATGGACATATTTCACATCCCCATAAAAAACATATCAAAATATGAGAATGATCCAACCGTTAGGGAATAAAATAAAAATATTTTTTGATCCTCCGATACGTAAATTGTGGGCTTTTACATAGACCATCCTAATCGATATCGCCATCTCCTAAGCACAAGCCCCGATGGCCTAAACCAACATTAGACAAACACCCAGGAGATGTCTCCTTCGATGTCGAACAATCTACACAAGACGATACAAGAAATGCAATAATCATCCATGACTGTGGCTATCACCGCCTATCCTGCTTTGAAGACATCGTTAATCATATGACCGACTCTACATCATGTCGTCCGTTAAGGGATAACGGTAACCCCGTTCCTAGCAAAACTCCATACGCCATTCATTGTTGCTTATCTAGGCCTTTCATCGATGCTTAGGGTACTCGACCATTCAATTGGTCTTTTAGGCGTCCCTATTTGTGACGAAAAGGAATTTCGCTCGGTCCGAACCAGTCGCTAAACCGACCCAGACCGTTCGAAACGCCCTATCGTTTGAGAACAAGACAAAGCAGAACGCATATAAAAGAACATCTCATCGTATATTACAACAATGCATCAGATTACAAGAATATACAGAGTATAAACAAATATTACACAGAAATATCAGAGATTTAAATTACATTTAAATACATAGCAGCGGAAAATAATAGAATACACAACTAGAAGAGATATACGGATACAAAGCTTTCCGGATATCGTTTCAGCTGTAAACCAGGATCCTGTGAATATAAATCTGCAAAACCAAAACTACCAGCTGCCCGTGTCGAAAATAGGGGCACCCAGAGTTTAGGTTAAAACAATAAACTCCAGGTCAGTCATGTGACTGGTGTGAGAACTAAAACAGTTATTAATCTTTATTTGAAAGTTAGGTAAATCAAGGGACCACGCCGTATAACACGGAACGGGTTTCCTCCCAAGAATACCAGTGCATATAACAAACAGCGCAATGCTGAATAAAGAAAAATGAAGCTGTTATAAGACCCAGGTCCTATCACACAATGCAACGCAAGCCGGGGGATAGGGTTTTCCCTTATAACAGCCAAAGAATGCTTGATACGTTTACAACAAATCGTTTGATACTATTATAAGTGCATAGTGTATAAAACAACTTCGAATCATAAGTATCAATCATAGGCGACATGAGCGTCCCATGCCACTATGTCGCCATAAATAGGTTTACAAATAAAACCGCAAATGGCACGTATTTGGAAATTGGATTTCCGTCTATGAACCGAGGCAAAAGATAGTCCTCAACCGATTCGAGACAATCTAGCCCATGTCTCAGGATCAGAACGCATCAACCCTTTAGATCGTCAGGGCCGGTCCACCGATGTGGATTATTATGCCTGAACAATACGTCTCTCCGCCCTTTGGGGCGTAAATGAGCCAACTAAATGACTCCATCGGTTCGAGAACGACCGATCAATCCGAGGCGCCTCGCAACAGCAACAACCACATAAGTCAAACTCGTCAGGGCGTGTAAAACCACTGACGCCACTTCTAGCTAGAAAGAAACGCAAGTCCTCCCTGATGTCCCCTCCCGTTTTTGGTTCATACTGGGTGTGAAACTCGCGAAGCAAACGTTACACAAAGCTACGCCACAAAGGCCGTGCTTTGATCATCACCACAAGACTTTGCTTTTCAACAGAAGCCTCGATCAATTGCCACTTAGGCATGCCACACAGGCAATTCACTCCATGCGTTTGATATCCATCAATATATAACCCCTGAGCTCGTGCGTCTCAGAGAAGGGCGTTAAGCAAGAGAATAAATTCTCCGCCGCCAAACAGATATATATTTAATAGAGATCAATCACACGGACTAAAATCCAATGTCAGACACACAGTCCATTTACAAGTCCGTTCTGGGGCTGAACGAAACCGGAGGCACCTAGTACCCCGCATATCCATCGATCTCCAAGTACGTCTGGACGATCACCAACTGTTTCCATCTTCTTGGGTGTACAGCCCAATCAAGATCATCAGTTATCACCCAAACGACGTGAAGACCTCCGGTCTTCGACCATCGTCTTCATCTTCGACTTATCGTCGTATCAGTTATTCAGAATGGGATAAACCCGGTCTTCCCGAATAACTCGCGTATATTTTAAATAAGTGTTACACAAACACAACATACGCCTCATTCCAATTCATCAGTCACTAACCGTAAATTAATCAAGAGAATAATTCCCCAAATATTAACCCCGAAGGCCGAAACCAACATCAGATCAATATCCAGAAAACCATTCTGCTTAGCTAACCGACAGTTAGTTTCTGAATTTCACATTCATAGGGAAAGGTTCCCATTAATTTTATCAAAGATAAATTCTTGAATTTATTCTTTAATCTATTTTTGAATATCAATTCAAACTAGTCGGGATTAGCGAACCTTACCGAAGTAATCATTTGTTTTAATTTCCCAATCCCAACCTATTCATCCCATGAAGTAAAACTGGTAATACTTCATATCTAACACCACGGTGTTATCGGTAAATTCAATTACCATTTCACGTTCAAATCTAATTAAAGATTTGACTATCGCCTGGAGCAAAACTGGTGATACTCCATTCTCGACCATTTCAATCTAATTAAAGATTCATTAAAACTCCACTTAGTTTTAATCGTTAACTGGGTTAAAGAATCAGTGTCATTTAAAAACACGGTTCACGATAAACCCAAAATCACATTCATTAATTATCGGGTTAAAGAACAAGTGTTATTTAAAACACTGTCCACGATAAACCCAAAAATCAATATCAATTCAATTCCAATTAAATATTATTTAATTGGTAAACATCATTAAATCTAAATAAAAAGATTTAATCTTTCCTCAACTGGGTTCAAGAACGGTGTTAGTGAAGACACCATTCACGACAAACCCAAATCACATTTGATATTCAATACAAGGCTCTGGATAGAAAATATCCCGGCTTATATTCAATATCAAATTCTACGACTAACAAATATCGCATTGGAAATAACGATATATATATATCTTTCAAATTTCCATAACAACATTTGTATAATCACGAAATTCAACATCGAAATATTCCGAAGACAATTTCGATTCAAATCCATTCCAATGCAACCATTGGAAATTTTGGTTAACTTCAAAACCATTTCAGATTCAATTTATTTATTTAAAAATAAATAGAATTAAAATTCTAGTTCAAAACTAGTTCATTTCGATAAAAATCTATTTTTATCTTTTCAAATATGGAGTTTTTCATCCCAATTCTTTCTAAATCATTTCTTATGATTTTACACAAATTATTACTATTTTTAATAATTTTATCAAGGCCCGTACAGTCGATTTCCATCAATGGCCATCGAACTGCACTTACAGCGACCTTTTTCGAATTTGATTTGGACGTATCTCCAAATCCAACCGTTAGATTTCAAATTTCTAATATTCATTAGAAAGCTCTTTTCGATACGAACCCAACGGTTCCGGTTTTAGGAGAATCCGACGGTCGGATCTCCCGTAATGTCCGTTTGAAATAAATGGTCGAAATTCGCGAACTGCCGCGGCGCGGCGCGTTCTATTCAGGCCATTATATTATATATATATAATATATATAATATATATATCGTCGATTTCCATTTAAAACGAATTATATAAATAGTTTTAAATTCGTTTTAAAAGCAATTTCAACTTCCATTTCAATTCAAATCGAAATTGAATTCTTCTTTATAAATTCGTTTCAAAATTCATTTCTATTCAATTCAAATTTCAATTCAATTTGAATTCATTTCAATTCGCTTTCAATTCAATTTGAATTCGTTTTCAATTCATTTCATTTCGAAATCGTTTTCAATTCAATTCATTTCGAAATCGTTTTCAATTCAATTCATTTCGAAATCGTTTTCAATTCAATTCATTTCGAAATCGTTTTCAATTCAATTCATTTCGAAATCGTTTTCAATTCAATTCATTTCGAAATCGTTTTCAATTCAATTCATTTCGAAATCGTTTTCAATTCAATTTGAATTCGTTTTCAATTCAATTCATTTCGAAATCGTTTTCAATTCAATTCGAAATCGTTTTCAATTTAATTCATTTCAAAATGGATAAAATCGATATAAATATCGTTCACGTCAAAATGGCGTCAATCTAATCAACACGGCTTCATAAATTTCTATTTTCAAATATTCTATTTCAAATATTTCTTTTTCAAAATAATTGTTATTATCAAAATATTTCGTTCAACACATGACCAATCTCAATGGATGAGTACTGTCAACACATGAACTTTTATTTTATAATATTCTTTATTTTTCAAATTGGAATGAGGCCCAATCAATTACCATATAAAGTTAATTATATGGATTTTCATACAACACATGTATATCATAGCATTGAAAATAATCAACCATCAACCAAAGTGCACTGCACTGTATAAGCATCAAATATAGATATTCAACGCTTATAACAGCCTGTCAATCAATCGATCGACATATTTAATCCATCAGGATGAGTGAACTTCAAATTTCATCCCAATACCCGTGTGGGGTTTCAAACAATCAAACAAATATTATATTCGTGCAGTTGGGCGATGTGTAAAATTTATCGACCCAATCAATGTCCTTCAAATAGGTGTACATAAACAAACCGTCCGGTCTGTAAATGAATATTTATTTATTTACATTCACGTTAAAAATTATATTTTTAACGACAAAACATTTATTTCGACATATGAATTTCTATTCAATTCATTTATTCTATAAAATGATATTTTTATTTTTCTAACATATTTTAGAAAATTTCGGCGGCATAACGGCACGATACTAGAAACGGGACAAGGCCTAGCCTTATCCCCGGTCTAGTGAAGGCCCACGCCATTCACACATCAATCATATCAATTCATTTCACCAAACAATTCAATTTCAAATCAAATCATATAACTAATCTATGCAACCAAACAAACAAGTCCATGGTCTGTGGACGATTGTGTCGGGTGCTACTAAGCACCGTCTGCATCCTAGTATATATATATATATAACTAGAAAAGAAATTGAAAGGTGAGAAGTTCTCACATATAGCTATCCAAGCTCCACGGCTCTTCATTTGCAGAAGTCTTCGTCGTTTCGCCTTTTTGTCACCTTCGTTGCTGCTTTCACTACATACGTAAAAATCACATTTTTACTTCGCTATTCAATATATAAAAATCGAATTTTTACTTCGATGTTCAATATATAAAAATCATATTTTTATCGAAGTTCAATATATAAAAATTCTATTTTTCTTGTTCCTATGTATTAAAAATTATATTTTTATGTTTCTAGAAATCATATCCTTTTGTTATAAAAAAATATAATCTTTTCGCTTTTAAAAATCTCGTCTTTCCTTATATCAAAAATCTCGACTTTCCTTATTATAAAAAGAAATCTCCTCTTCTTACTATGAAAAATCATTTCTTATATAATTGAAAAACCATATATTTTCTATAATCAAATTCATTATTTCATATCAAAGAAAATTTATTTTCAGATCAAAGAAAACCAAATTTGTAATCAAAGAAAGATCCATATATTTTCGCTATTCATATATGGAAAAATTATATTTTTATTCGCTACCCAAATAATAAAAATCACATTTAATTTTGTCTACTCCATAGTAAATATCATTTTAATTTCCTTTTAAGAATCGGGTTTTATTTCCTTTTAAAAATCAGGTTTTACTTCCTTAAAAAAAATCAGTTTTATAACTTAAAGAAAATCAGTTTTATAACTTAAAAAAAATCAGTTTTATAACTTAAAGAAAATCAGTTTTATAACTTAAAAAAAATCAGTTTTATAACTTAAAGAAAATCAGTTTTATAACTTAAAAAAAATCAGTTTTATAACTTAAAGAAAATCAGTTTTATAACTTAAAGAAAATCAGTTTGAAAATCTTTCTGTTTTTATATAAAATACGAATAAAATAATAAAAAAAAACTTACGGCGAGGGGAGGGGGTTTTCCACGGCGGACCTACGCTGCGGAGGGTCGCTGAACAGCTGGATGCGGCGGAGGAAGGGTGCGGTGGGCCCAGGTTGCTGTCACGGCGAGGTTTACGGTTTGGGGGGGAGGGCTCGAACATCGAATGGAGGGAGAAGGGAGCGTCGCCGTTGACCGGAGGGCGGAGCAGCTGGAGCGGCGTCACCTGGCGACGGCGAAGGCGGATCCGCCTGGAGGCGCGATCGATTTTCCATTTTTTTTTATCTGTTGAAATGAATTTGAGAAAAAGGGGGGGGGCAGCGGGAAATAAGGGGAGGGAGAGAGAATATTATATTTTTTTTTATTTTAATTTGTTAAAAGTTGACTTTTACTACCGAACTCGAAACGAGGCCCACCGCCTGTCGCCCATAGCGTTTCACCCCCATTCTGAACACAATGGGATATGTATCGCAAGCTGATTTGATCGTTCTGTTCAGCTTCCGTTAAATTTACATTTAAATCGCTATATTGAATTTTAAACGTACATTTCAAATTACCGGGGTCGCATACTAACCAGAAAAATTCCAGAAAAATATTTTCTAGCTTCGTATTGACGATACGGTCCTAACAAAACTAGTTTCGTCGAATTCTGAGACCGTTTGAAAAATGGCCATTTTCCAGTCGATTAAAATCAACTGAAACTGGTCAAACGCGTTTTCCTTTGCCACGCTCACATATTGATTCGGAAAATTATGAAATTTGGAACCTAGCAATAATTTGACACTGCGGATCCAATAAAACTGGTTTCGTCGAAATCCGAGGTCATTTGCAAAATGGCTATTTTTAAGGGCCTGAATTCCATAGCGACTATTCAGAATTTTCAACTGGGCATATCTTTTGACTCCCGAAATGAAATCTTGATTTTTCGGATTCGATAGAAAGATATTATCAATTAGATCCTATCATTTTTGGTTTCACTAAAATCCGGATTGTTTTGCACCCGGTACATTCAGTTGAAGTTTGAAATCGAATTATCGAACTACCGCGCCATTTTCAATTCTATTTATAATTATATATATAAATATTTATATTCTAACGACGACGCGTATAAATATATACGTTCGAATTATGTTCAAAATAAATTTCTCGTCGATATTATTTAAAATAATTCATTTTAAATATTCAAAATTCGCTAACATTGCCAAAATAAAAATTTTAAACTGGCCCAGAATTTCCGGGTTATTACAATCTCTCCCACTTAAAACTTTTCGTCCCCGAAAAGGAACAAAGTCGAAAGTGGTTTGATTATTCAGCTCTACGTTCGATCTGGCTTCCATTCTCCAACTCTTTAGTTTCTGAGAATTTTCAAAACATCAAAAATTTGGCTAACACCCTAAATTTTTGAAAAATTTCGCCATAACCTCCCCTGCACCGGGAGCATCGGGGAATTTCAAATAGCTTCCCCGGTCCTTCAGATCTCAAAAAGAAAAAGAAAAAGCCAAGCGGCTAGCCAATAGGCTCACAAAATCATCATCACCCAAACAAAACAGGAAATTATGTAGTAAACATGTACCTATTTGTCGGGCAAACAAATTTTATTCTCTGCTCTAGCCTCCTTGCTATGACCTGTTCAAGGATATTTATGTATATGCAAGCAAATGCTACTAATTTTCAGTATAATTCAATATGTGATTCAATTAGGCTAAATGGCTAAAAATTAGCAAACAAATAAACAAACAACGCAAACATCAATCAATTAGTGAATTAGAGTCTCAAATTCATAATTTGATATTTATACAAAAATCAGATTTTCGATGCCAAATCACAACAATGTGTTCTAACTATATAAGATTTGGTTCTCACACCAGTCTAATGGAAATATATAGATATCACACTTTCGTCACTCGAAAATAATGCTGGTGATGGTATACTTCATCATCAGGACCATGTCCGGGCGACTAGAGTGTGATGCTATATCTATCCAATATATTAAAATTTCGAATACACGCGGATCAGACGTATACGCAAAATCTATATATACTGGATTGTCCACATCAATATAAATAGATAATCAAATACGAATAATTGATTTAAATTTTCAAAACAAAAGTTTGTTTTCATTTGAAAAATATACTCTTCACACTCGTTCTAGGATATTACTGATCCCATCTCTAACGAGTCATTCCCATTGGATTTTACTAATCCAATATCTGATGAATTCTTTCGTATGGTTCTAATGTGTCTTGTTCTCTAAGCTTTGTAAACCAAAGCTCTGATACCAACTGTAACGAAAAGGAATTTCGCTCGGTCCGAACCAGTCGCTAAACCGACCCAGACCGTTCGAAACGCCCTATCGTTTGAGAACAAGACAAAGCAGAACGCATATAAAAGAACATCTCATCGTATATTACAATAATGCATCAGATTACAAGAATATACAGAGTATAAACAAATATTACACAGAAATATCAGAGATTTAAATTACATTTAAATACATAGCAGCGGAAAATAATAGAATACACAACTAGAAGAGATATACGGATACAAAGCTTTCCGGATATCGTTTCAGCTGTAAACCAGGATCCTGTGAATATAAATCTGCAAAACCAAAACTACCAGCTGCCCGTGTCGAAAATAGGGGCACCCAGAGTTTAGGTTAAAACAATAAACTCCAGGTCAGTCATGTGACTGGTGTGAGAACTAAAACAGTTATTAATCTTTATTTGAAAGTTAGGTAAATCAAGGGACCACACCGTATAACACGGAACGAGTTTCCTCCCAAGAATACCAGTGCATATAACAAACAGCGCAATGCTGAATAAAGAAAAATGAAGCTGTTATAAGACCCAGGTCCTATCACACAATGCAACGCAAGCCGGGGGATAGGGTTTTCCCTTATAACAGCCAAAGAATGCTTGATACGTTTACAACAAATCGTTTGATACTATTATAAGTGCATAGTGTATAAAACAACTTCGAATCATAAGTATCAATCATAGGCGACATGAGCGTCCCATGCCACTATGTCGCCATAAATAGGTTTACAAATAAAACCGCAAATGGCACGTATTTGGAAATTGGATTTCCGTCTATGAACCGAGGCAAAAGATAGTCCTCAACCGATTCGAGACAATCTAGCCCATGTCTCAGGATCAGAACGCATCAACCCTTCAGATCGTCAGGGCCGGTCCACCGATGTGGATTATTATGCCTGAACAATACGTCTCTCCGCCCTTTGGGGCGTAAACGAGCCAACTAAATGACTCCATCGGTTCGAGAACGACCGATCAATCCGAGGCGCCTCGCAACAGCAACAACCACATAAGTCAATCTCGTCAGGGCGTGTAAAACCACTGACGCCACTTCTAGCTAGAAAGAAACGCAAGTCCTCCCTGATGTCCCCTCCCGTTTTTGGTTCATACCGGGTGTGAAACTCGTGAAGCAAACGTTACACAAAGCTACGCCACAAAGGCCGTGCTTTGATCATCACCACAAGACTTTGCTTTTCAACAGAAGCCTCGATCAATTGCCACTTAGGCATGCCACACAGGCAATTCACTCCATGCGTTTGATATCCATCAATATATAACCCCTGAGCTCGTGCGTCTCAGAGAAGGGCGTTAAGCAAGAGAATAAATTCTCCGCCGCCAAACAGATATATATTTAATAGAGATCAATCACACGGACTAAAATCCAATGTCAGACACACAGTCCATTTACAAGTCCGTTCTGGGGCTGAACGAAACCGGAGGCACCTAGTACCCCGCATATCCATCGATCTCCAAGTACGTCTGGACGATCACCAACTGTTTCCATCTTCTCGGGTGTACAGCCCAATCAAGATCATCAGTTATCACCCAAACGACGTGAAGACCTCCGGTCTTCGACCATCGTCTTCATCTTCGACTTATCGTCGTATCAGTTATTCAGAATGGGATAAACCCGGTCTTCCCGAATAACTCGCGTATATTTTAAATAAGTGTTACACAAACACAACATACGCCTCATTCCAATTCATCAGTCACTAACCGTAAATTAATCAAGAGAATAATTCCCCAAATATTAACCCCGAAGGCCGAAACCAACATCAGATCAATATCCAGAAAACCATTCTTCTTAGCTAACCGACAGTTAGTTTCTGAATTTCACATTCATAGGGAAAGGTTCCCATTAATTTTATCAAAGATAAATTCTTGAATTTATTCTTTAATCTATTTTTGAATATCAATTCAAACTAGTCGGGATTAGCGAACCTTACCGAAGTAATCATTTGTTTTAATTTCCCAATCCCAACCTATTCATCCCATGAAGTAAAACTAGTAATACTTCATTTCTAACACCACGGTGTTATCGGTAAATTCAATTACCATTTCACGTTCAAATCTAATTAAAGATTTGACTATCGCCTGGAGCAAAACTGGTGATACTCCATTCTCGACCATTTCAATCTAATTAAAGATTCATTAAAACTCCACTTAGTTTTAATCGTTAACTGGGTTAAAGAATCAGTGTCATTTAAAAACACGGTTCACGATAAACCCAAAATCACATTCATTAATTATCGGGTTAAAGAACAAGTGTTATTTAAAACACTGTCCATGATAAACCCAAAAATCAATATCAATTCAATTCCAATTAAATATTATTTAATTGGTACACTTCATTAAATCTAAATAAAAAGATTTAATCTTTCCTCAACTGGGTTCAAGAACAGTGTTAGTGAAGACACCATTCACGACAAACCCAAATCACATTTGATATTCAATACAAGGCTCTGGATAGAAAATATCCCGGCTTATATTCAATATCAAATTCTACGACTAACAAATATCGCATTGGAAATAACGATATATATATATCTTTCAAATTTCCATAACAACATTTGTATAATCACGAAATTCAACATCGAAATATTCCGAAGACAATTTCGATTCAAATCCATTCCAATGCAACCATTGGAAATTTTGGTTAACTTCAAAACCATTTCAGATTCAATTTATTTATTTAAAAATAAATAGAATTAAAATTCTAGTTCAAAACTAGTTCATTTCGATAAAAATCTATTTTTATCTTTTCAAATATGGAGTTTTTCATCCCAATTCTTTCTAAATCATTTCTTATGATTTTACACAAATTATTACTATTTTTAATAATTTTATCAAGGCCCGTACAGTCGATTTCCATCAATGGCCATCGAACTGCACTTACAGCGACCTTTTTCGAATTTGATTTGGACGTATCTCCAAATCCAACCGTTAGATTTCAAATTTCTAATATTCATTAGAAAGCTCTTTTCGATACGAACCCAATGGTTCCGGTTTTAGGAGAATCCGACGGTCGGATCTCCCGTAATGTCCGTTTGAAATAAATGGTCGAAATTCGCGAACTGCCGCGGCGCGGCGCGTTCTATTCAGGCCATTATATTATATATATAATATATATAATATATATATCGTCGATTTCCATTTAAAACGAATTATATAAATAGTTTTAAATTCGTTTCAAAAGCAATTTCAACTTCCATTTCAATTCAAATCGAAATTGAATTCTTCTTTATAAATTCGTTTCAAAATTCATTTCTATTCAATTCAAATTTCAATTCAATTTGAATTCATTTCAATTCGCTTTCAATTCAATTTGAATTCGTTTTCAATTCATTTCATTTCGAAATTGTTTTCAATTCAATTCATTTCGAAATCGTTTTCAATTCAATTCATTTCGAAATCGTTTTCAATTCAATTCATTTCGAAATCGTTTTCAATTCAATTCATTTCGAAATCGTTTTCAATTCAATTCATTTCGAAATCGTTTTCAATTCAATTCATTTCGAAATCGTTTTCAATTCAATTTGAATTCGTTTTCAATTCAATTCATTTCGAAATCGTTTTCAATTCAATTCGAAATCGTTTTCAATTTAATTCATTTCAAAATGGATAAAATCGATATAAATATCGTTCACGTCAAAATGGCGTCAATCTAATCAACACGGCTTCATAAATTTCTATTTTCAAATATTCTATTTCAAATCTTTTTCAAAATAATTGTTATTATCAAAATATTTCGTTCAACACATGACCAATCTCAATGGATGAGTACTGTCAACACATGAACTTTTATTTTATAATATTCTTTATTTTTCAAATTGGAATGAGGCCCAATCAATTACCATATAAAGTTAATTATATGGATTTTCATACAACACATGTATATCATAGCATTGAAAATAATCAACCATCAACCAAAGTGCACTACACTGTATAAGCATCAAATATAGATATTCAACGCTTATAACAGCCTGTCAATCAATCGATCGACATATTTAATCCATCAGGATGAGTGAACTTCAAATTTCATCCCAACACCCGTGTGGGGTTTCAAACAATCAAACAAATATTATATTCGTGCAGTTGGGCGATGTGTAAAATTTATCGACCCAATCAATGTCCTTCAAATAGGTGTACATAAACAAACCGTCCGGTCTGTAAATGAATATTTATTTATTTACATTCACGTTAAAAATTATATTTTTAACGACAAAACATTTATTTCGACATATGAATTTCTATTCAATTCATTTATTCTATAAAATGATATTTTTATTTTTCTAACATATTTTAGAAAATTTCGGCGGCATAACGGCACGATACTAGAAACGGGACAAGGCCTAGCCTTATCCCCGGTCTAGTGAAGACCCACGCCATTCACACATCAATCATATCAATTCATTTCACCAAACAATTCAATTTCAAATCAAATCATATAACTAATCTATGCAACCAAACAAACAAGTCCATGGTCTGTGGACGATTGTGTCGGGTGCTACTAAGCACCGTCTGCATCCTAGTATATATATATAACTAGAAAAGAAATTGAAAGGTGAGAAGTTCTCACATATAGCTATCCTAGCTCCATGGCTCTTCATTTGCAGAAGTCTTCGTCGTTTCGCCTTTTTGTCACCTTCGTTGCTGCTTTCACTACATACGTAAAAATCACATTTTTACTTCGCTATTCAATATATAAAAATCGAATTTTTACTTCGATGTTCAATATATAAAAATCATATTTTTATCGAAGTTCAATATATAAAAATTCTATTTTTCTTTTTCCTATGTATTAAAAATTATATTTTTATGTTTCTAGAAATCATATCCTTTTGTTATAAAAAAATATAATCTTTTCGCTTTCAAAAATCTCGTCTTTCCTTATATCAAAAATCTCGACTTTCCTTATTACAAAAAGAAATCTCCTCTTCTTACTATGAAAAATCATTTCTTATATAATTGAAAAACCATATATTTTCTATAATCAAATTCATTATTTCATATCAAAGAAAATTTATTTTCAGATCAAAGAAAACCAAATTTGTAATCAAAGAAAGATCCATATATTTTCGCTATTCATATATGGAAAAATTATATTTTTATTCGCTACCCAAATAATAAAAATCACATTTAATTTTGTCTACTCCATAGTAAATATCATTTTAATTTCCTTTTAAGAATCAGGTTTTATTTCCTTTTAAAAATCAGGTTTTACTTCCTTAAAAAAAATCAGTTTTATAACTTAAAGAAAATCAGTTTTATAACTTAAAAAAAATCAGTTTTATAACTTAAAGAAAATCAGTTTTATAACTTAAAAAAATCAGTTTTATAACTTAAAGAAAATCAGTTTTATAACTTAAAAAAATCAGTTTTATAACTTAAAGAAAATCAGTTTTATAACTTAAAGAAAATCAGTTTGAAAATCTTTCTGTTTTTATATAAAATACGAATAAAATAATAAAAAAAAACTTACGGCGACGGGAGGGGGTTTTCCACAGCGGACCTACGCTGCGGAGGGTCGCTGAACAGCTGGATGCGGCGGAGGAAGGGTGCGGTGGGCCCAGGTTGCTGTCACGGCGAGGTTTACGGTTTGTGGGGGGCTCGAACATCGAATGGAGGGAGAAGGGAGCGTCGCCGTTGACCGGAGGGCGGAGTAGCTGGAGCGGCGTCACCTGGCGGCGGCGAAGGCGGATCCGCCTGGAGGCGCGATCGATTTTCCATTTTTTTTTATCTGTTGAAATGAATTTGAGAAAAAGGGGGGGGCAGCGGGAAATAAGGGGCGGGAGAGAGAATATTATATTTTTTTTTTTAATTTGTTAAAAGTTGACTTTTACTACCGAACTCGAAACGAGGCCCACCGCCTGTCGCCCATAGCGTTTCACCCCCATTCTGAACACAATGGGATATGTATCGCAAGCTGATTTGATCGTTCTGTTCAGCTTCCGTTAAATTTACATTTAAATCGCTATATTGAATTTTAAACGTACATTTCAAATTACCGGGGTCGCATACTAACTAGAAAAATTCCAGAAAAATATTTTCTAGCTTCGTATTGACGATACGGTCCTAACAAAACTAGTTTCGTCGAATTCTGAGACCGTTTGAAAAATGGCCATTTTCCAGTCGATTAAAATCAACTGAAACTGGTCAAACGCGTTTTCCTTTGCCACGCTCACATATTGATTCGGAAAATTATGAAATTTGGAACCTAGCAATAATTTGACCCTGCGGATCCAACAAAACTGGTTTCGTCGAAATCCGAGGTCATTTGCAAAATGGCTATTTTTAAGGGCCTGAATTCCATAGCGACTATTCAGAATTTTCAACTGGGCATATCTTTTGACTCCCGCAATGAAATCTTGATTTTTCGGATTCGATAGAAAGATATTATCAATTAGATCCTATCATTTTTGGTTTCACTAAAATCCGGATTGTTTTGCACCCGGTACATTCAATTGAAGTTTGAAATCGAATTATCGAACTACCGCGCCATTTTCAATTCTATTTATAATTATATATATAAATATTTATATTCTAACGACGACGCGTATAAATATATACGTTCGAATTATATTCAAAATAAATTTCTCGTTGATATTATTTAAAATAATTCATTTTAAATATTCAAAATTCGCTAACGTTGCCAAAATAAAAAATTTAAACTGGCCCAGAATTTCCGGGTTATTACACTATTATACCCCTGCTTTGAGTCCGCTAGAGCCTACAACAATGATAAATCCTCAGCCTTCATATTTCTAATCGTTGTCATTGGTGACTATTCATAAGCTAAAATCTTCCTGAGCAGACATTATCCACAAGCACAAATCATCTTGGGTCATCTTCACATTCATTATTTTCATCAATCAACGAACACTTTAAAACACTTCGAATATTCCTCTTTGAATTCGCTTCGAAGCCACGATCATCATCGAGCCAAAAACATACATCATTTGGTCAATATTCGATTCATAGAGTTTTAGCCATTCCGCTATGAAAAACATAGTACAACGTTCCTTTTTCTGTTTTACAACATTTCAAAAACGCTATGTTTACCATTCACAACATTTCAGAAACTCTATGGTTTCTGCCTATTCCATCATGACAGATCCTTCCCCGATCCACGTCAGAATCTTTCCTGATCCAAGCTCCAAAACTTGCCCAATCCATGCTTTTTTCACAGTGTTTCTAAACGTTGTCCTACCCAGAAAATCCGACCTAAGCAAAAACTTACTCGTTCTACTTTTTCATCGATTGCCCCCTTGGTCGATCCACTATTTTCATATGCCCGGCCCACTCCATTTTTATGCTCCATCCTCTGCGGAACCTTGCCAGATCCACTTTTCCACCGTGTGGCCACTTGGCCGATCATCATTTTCACGTGCCCGATCACCTGCTTGCTTGATCCATCATTTCTACAGTGTTTGTAAATGCTGTTAAACCCATAAATTCTGATCCACTCCAGTTTTACTCGATCCATAAGTAAACGACCAATCTCTCACCGTTTTCCGCCCGATCCACGTCATTTCTTGGAGTATAAGCCAGCCGATCCATGCCCAAAGTCCCTGATCCGATCCATTAAAAAAACTCATCCAATCCAACCCTAATTTGATACAAAACTGGTGCAAGACGTCCAATTTCACCAATCAATCAAACCAAACAATAAACACGAATTAACACAATGATTATTCATCATTCAAACATAAAAAATTCACCAAATTCATGATAAACAATAAATGAATTAAACAAATGGATCTAATTTGTAATAACACATGAATTAACATAGAATTTTACCGATTTAAGTTGTTAGACTAGATCTTATGGTGATTCGTAAGAAAATATATGTATCATGATGTAGATGTTTTCACCAAAAATGGCTCAAACACCAAGGGTACAAGGATTGTACTTCACCAAAGTGGTTAGAAAGTAATTGGAGCTGTTCTCAATTAAAAATTTGATAATAAAAGTGTAAGGGAAGTAAAATGGAGACAAAATTCTAGAGTGGTTTGGCCCTAAGCTAAGCCTACTTCCATTATGAGGATAGATTGCATTATCATGACAATGGTTACAAAGTATATAAACCCTCTTTACACATACATCCTCTCTTTTACAACATATTCTCTTCCTCACATGTAGATCTCATTTGATTTCATGGATTTCAATGGAAAAATGATAAAAATCAGTGGCGGATAAGAGTAAGTCAATGGAGGAGAAGGATGAGTTCTTTCTCTAGAGGAGGATGGAGGAGAATTTCTAATCTCTTCGCTACTCAGATGATCTCGACGGATACTATGGCCAGGTGGATGAAAGATCTTCCAATGGAGATGGGGATGATGATTGGAATTCTTAAGTATTCACGAAGGGAAGAATTCTTTAGCACTTCATGGTGGTCGGAAAAGTCCCCCTTATGATGGAAGCCATGGCATATTTATAGGTGTACCTCCCTGAAGAAATGATTTGAAAAATCATATAAGTGGACTACGGGTCGCTAGTTACAATTATGCCACCGCTTAGTTGTATCCAACTGGCATTAGTTTCATTCAGTTGTTCCGGAATGACTTCATGGGAGCGAGCGACTTCATAAGAAAGAGTGACTTCATAGGTCTAATCATATTAAATGGACGGCCTGCACCATAATCTGCAAGCGAGAGATCAAGGCTTACTATAGAATAGAAAGTAAGTGCGACCCTTTACAAGCCGGTATCTAACCGACCGATAAGTAATGTCTGGTTAGAACTCTAGAGACAGATCAAGGAACAAGCGAGTGGTCATGGGAAGCATGTGCGAGTTCTGGTGTCTTTGTGTTTCCTGTTATGTATGATCGATCAGGGGAGTATGAATGGACAACTACAAAGTGGAACATATGGCCGGAACCAATCCTTTCCCTTGTCTTGCATATACGACCTTTCCTTATGGTCGAGCTTAATCCACTATATCTAATACATTTTGATGAGTGGCGGACTAACCATTCTCATTGAGTCTTCTGGGCATTTGAATGCCTTTCTGAATAACTTCCTCTGATATGAGAGTACATCCTCTTCGGATATGTATGGTCGGTCCTTTGAATTGTGCTTGCTTCTTTAGTTTACGTTGTATTCCTAATCAACATGAAACGACCCTTTGATATTGGGTCGAGCGACTCTTATATCAAATATCCAAGCTTGCTTGGGCTATATTGTTTCTCAGCATGTTTGAACCACGCTGCACAACTAACATGCGACCCATTAGTTTTGACACTGTGTGTCCTTCTTATCTCACTCAAGCCTTATTGATGCATCCGTCCTTGGTTATGTGGAGGCTGGCTTTCACCTTGGGTCGTTCATGTATATCTAAGTTCTGTAGCGGTCGTTCCGCGGGTCATACGAAGATTTGATGCTCCTATCACGCACATTCTTTTTTAGGGATAAACACTTGCCCCTTGAAGTTCGTAATTTTCTTATTTCACAGAAGATTACGGACTTCAAAATAATCAATTATAATGCAATTCGGTGGATTAAATCTTTGTTTTCTGTGGAGTATTTGCCCATGGCTTTCTATGTTTTGGGCTGAACAGGACCAAGGCTTCTGTAGGTCGCTCGTACTGTTAGGCACATCATGGTGGTTTAAGCGAGTTGGTTTTAGTGGGCCATTATATCTGTTCACCTGGACAATCTTGGATTTGACTAGGCTTGCGTGGCAAGTACATTCTGGATTGGTTTTTTTTATATATTTCCCTCTTCACTCATTTCACTTCTTTTTCTTTGGATAGCTTTCTTGATGGTAGCAATGTTCTAGAGAACTTTACAAGGTAATCCACACACTTTAATTTTCGTTTGGACTTTTAAAATTCTCGATTTTCCCAGCTCACCATTCTATTTAGTGCTCCTAGCGACACCTGATTGATTGGGGCAACTTTCGAATTCGAAGCACCATGATTGTTTTGGGTGATTTTTTACTTTTTGCTCCGCCTCGTTTTGTTTAAGCAGCTTCCGATGTCTTAGGCAACTTCTAAAATGTGGCTTTACTAATTCGAATATGGGTTGGGATTTCGGCATCAACTAAGTCTGTTTGACAATGAAGTTGTTTCTGCATTGATTTGATGAATCTGAATCACATGGAATCCCTTTGTAGCTTCGATTTCGATATTGCCTATAAGTCGTTTGCTGGAACGCCCCAAACATTACTAGCTTAAATCGAATATGGCTCCTATTGGGTTGTTTTTGATTGCGCATGATCTCTACTTATGCCTAGATTACCTTGCTTTGATCCAATATTCAAACTTCAGGTTGAAGCAGTCCTTTGGTGCTTAACACGTACTGACTTTCTTCTCGGTCTTTTCCTTAAGCCCAGGATGAGATTCTTTATGTTAGGAAGACCAAAGAAGAAGGTTGGTAGGAAAAGCAGGCTGAAGAGTAGAAAAATTCGGGCAAAGTGACCCTCGAAGGATGTCGTACACTGGGCGAACCTCTCGCCCCGGATATTTGGACTACCTCTGACCAACTATCTTTGGCTTCTTCATCCATCACTTTACATTCTGCTAATCTTCAAACGACTATGCAGGAGCCTTTTTATGTTCCAAACCCATGTCATCCCACACTTATTGATCGATTCAAGGGTTGGTGTTTAGAAGGTATGCGCTCCGATCTGAACATAGACCCATATGACAAGTGGATTGTTGCTGGCAAGATGGTTGCTATGAAAGATTGTGTACTGGTCGAATTTGACCAATTGGAGGCACATCCAAATTTTGGTTGGAAATCTTATTATGGAAGTCAGGGACTATAATGTGAGGAAACTAGGTGTTTGGCATACTCTTGCTGGTGATCTTCAAAGGTTAAATAAAGAGAACATCGATCGAATCCATGCTTTGGAGGAAGACAAGTCTGAGCTTATCAAAGCCCTTGATTCCCGGGAGAAGGTTACCACCTTCCCTACCTACTGAAAACTATGACTGGCTGGCCTCATCTTTCATTATTTCTGTTGTTATTTTAATATGCTGCGTTTAGACTGGGTTGTATATACGGGTGCCAGCCCCTTCTTATTATCGTACGCTTATATTGGTGACTTTTATTACTGATTTGGGTCCTGGTTTACTATACTGCAATTTTTTTATATGGCTAAGCTATTTTCTCACTGGTGCGCTGCACGTTATACTTTTATCATGGTTTATTTGTATCATGTTATACTTTACTGTTCATATGATTGTCTCGAACGTAAGGCATGTAACATTAATGTCGTTAGTTTTGTATTAATGCCAAGGTTATACCCTTGTATCGAAGTTCGTTGTAATCTTAAAATTTCACGTATTTACTCGTATTTTCAATAGATTGTTAGTTCAAGCCCTTTGGAGTTTGTTTTTGGAAGCGTGCCCTCGAGGGGGTTTATGTACCTTAGATTTAGTTTGCGCTTCTTACTGACCCAGTGTCCTACCCCCTTCGGAGACTCGATTAAATATGCATTCATATATATATGTATACGTGTTTGTTGTATAATTTTTTTGAAATGTATTCAACCCAATATCTCGCCGACCTAGTGAACCAAGCCCTTTGGAGAATGGTTTTGAGTACGAGTCCCCAGGGGAGGGCTTGGATTTCAAGTTTCGATCCATTTTAGGTCCTGTTTGATATGGTTATTCTGACATCAATAAAAACCTAAAACGGATACCCCCTTTCGGCTAGGATTTCTGTTACCCCCATTCGGCTAGGATTTCTGTTACCCCCTTTCGGCTAGGATTTCTGATTGCACTGGTCCTTCCAGCATGTTTTTCCAGTCCTTCCGGCACTAGGACTAGTGCTTCCAGCCTAGGTTTTGTTGTTCCTTTTGTCTTTATGCATCACCCCCGAGAGGTGGACACTAACTCCTCTTGTGTAATTCTATTTCGATTTAAGGAGTTTGTGTCTTACGCCTAAGAAGGTGCCTCTTCGGGACTAGAAATTTTATCCATGGGACAAATTTGATACTACCTTTGTATTTTCCCTCAAAGCATGATGAAACTTGATGCCAACCTCTTCAATTGATGCTTGCTAAGAGTTTGGCGTGTTTCATAGTGAAAAGTGCGGCCTTCTGACTTGCTGTTTGTTTGCTATGCTTTTCACTATTTGACCCAGAATAGCTTATTCTTTTGAAGTGATGTGTTCATTTATCTTTCTTAACTCGCATGATGTCCTCGGCTCTCGAGCTGCTTTGCTTGAAATGTGCTTTGGGAATCCTTCCGTTATGGTTTAGTTGTAGTTGAGCGATCGCTTCTATTATGCCCTACATTTAAGAAATTGATTTTTAATATGAGCTTTCAAATATGTTATTTAGGTAAGCACATAACTTTTGATTTGTAAGGCCTTTGTTTAATACACCGCAAGAAAATCATCGTCAACTGCTTACAAGAATGTGATAAGTAATAGAACAGAGTAAAGTAACTACTGGTCCTTAAGTAAGAAAGCCAAAAAAAAGTAATAAAGCTAAGTAAAGTAATGGAGGTTTCTTATTTAGAACCGCCATAACCAGAACACTGACTACCGATTTTTAAGCAAGTGTCGACCTTGGAATGGTTCGAACGATCTACTCATTACTTGTTGCCCCTTGCTCGCAGAGGGTTAGGGCAATGTCCATGGACTCATACATATTGTTGCAAATGATTCTTCCTGATCAGTCCTTCAATCAATGATTTTTAATGTTTACAGTCATTTGTGTCATGGCCCAGTTGATTATGAAATTGACAAAACTTTCCTGATCTTACAGCAACATCTTTGATCTACATTAATTTTGGGATCGGATACTTCTCGGTGTCCTTAGTTTCCATGAAGATGTTCCATATGGTGTCATTAAGGGAAGTGAGCTCAGAATTCTTAAAAAAGCATAGCTTCTTCTTAGCTCGGTTATCTTTTCCTTCGTTGCTTCTGTTCTGATGATTAAAGCTACTCTGCGCACCACCCTCCCCTTTTAGTTGTTCACACACCGAATTCTCTTCAACACTCATATATTTTTCAGCTTTATTGAGTAGTTGCTCGAGTGTACTTGGTTTCTTCTTCTTAATCCACCGTCCTAATTTTATCTTTTACATATGGCCCCTTTTAAAGCCATCAGAACTAGGCGGGGCTCATAATTTTCGACTTCCGTCACTGCCACATTAAGGCGGGTGAGAAAAGCTTTGACGGACTCTCCTGGTCTTTGTTGTAGTTCACAAAGCTCCATAACATCCCGAGCTCTGGTTACTTAGAACGTGAACTGCTCACTGAATAGCTTATCCAGGGTAGCGAAGTCGTCCACAGACTTTAGCGATAGCTTTGTAAACCAAAGATAGGCCACTCCATCTAAATAATTCAGAAAATATAGGCATTTGATCTCGTCAGTAGCGCATGCCCCGTTCATATGCTGATCATATTTTCACAGCAACATATTGGGATCTTTCGTTCCCTTATAGGATTGCAATGTTAGAGGTTTAAATTTATGTGGATATGTAGCCGTTTTGATTCTTTCGGTAAGTGGGGTCTTGGTAGGAAAAAATTCCCACTCTCTTCGATTATCCTCTTTCTTCAGACTCTCGTTCACAATTCCGCGTGCTATTCCTAAATATATTCCTGTTTTTTGCTCCGATCCGTGGAACGAGCGCTTTCTTCTTCACTAGATTCTCATCTAGACTTGTAATTATGATCTAGAGGCAAGGGATCCAGGCTTTCTTTTGAGAGAAGCGTCTCTTTGGTAAGATCATTTACTCGTTGAGAGGTTGTGTCCTCGGGGGCAATTACGCATAGGTGCTTCAGCTTTTCATGGTCCAAGTTAGCACGATATGTTATTTCCTGAATAGAACTTCCCTGTTTCGTACTTGAATCAGAAATTTCTATATCATAAGTGTGACTTATTCGAGAGGGTGAAAAACAAGTGGCACTTAGTGCTGCTTTTGCTGAAGCAGCTTGAATAACAAATATTGAGTCAAGGTTCGTCGTCACTGCATTGTTCACAATAGTTATCTGACTCACTAGTCCTGCCATTGCTTCTTCTACCTCTCTCTTGGTTATAGCTACCTCAATTTCTGATGATTCTCCTACCTCGAAATGGGTGGTGTGCGATGTGACAATATTAACATTGCCAGCGGGAACGTTGATTTCATAAGTAGCTTCCTTTGGCACATCCATGGTCTCAAGAAAAATATTCCATAGCTAATTTTGGTTGACTTCCACAGGAAAAGATGCAAATACGACCCTATTGTGGGCGCCAAAATGTTTTCACCAAAAATGGCTCAAACACTAAGGGTACAAGGATTATACTTCACCAAAGTGGTTAGAAAGTAATCGTAGCCGTTCTCAATTAAAAAGTTGATAACAAAAGTGCAAGGAAAGTAAAATGGAGACATTATTTTAGAGTTGTTCGGTCCTAAGCCAGGCTTACGTCCTCTGAGGATAGATTGCATTATCATGACAATGATTACAAAGTATATAAACCCTCTTTACATATACATCCTCTCTCTTTCACAACATATTCTCTTCCTCACATGTAGATCTCATTTGATTTCATGGATTTCAATGGAAAAATGATAAAATCAATGGAGGAGAAGAGTAAGTCGGTGCAGGAAAAGGATGAGTTCTTTCTCTAGAGGAGGATGGAGGAGAATTTCTAATCTCTTCACTACTCAGATGATCTCGACGGATACCATGGACAGGTGGATGAAAGATCTTCCAATGGAGATGGGGATGATGATTAGGATGCTTAAGGATTCACGAAGGAAAGAATTCTTCAGCACTTCGTGGTGGTTGGAAAAGTCCCCCTTATGATGGAAGCCATGACCTATTCATAGGTGTAACTCCCTAAAGAAATGATTTGAAAAATCATATATGCGGACTACGGGTCGCTTGTCCCATTAATTACAATTATGCCACCACCTAGTTGTATCCAACTGGCTTTATTTGCATTCAGTTGTTCTGGAACGACTTCATGGGAGCGAGCGACTTCAAAAGAGCAAGTGACTTCATAGGTCTGATCATATTGAATAGGAGGGCAAGCGATGAGTGTACATGCGACTTGCCGAAGCTTCCTAGCCTGCATAAGAACGATTGACCGGATCATCATGTTAAGCTTTTTATGATCGACCGATAGATGACATCGGGTTAATGCAGCTTGTTTGACTATAGATGAATGGGCGGCCCGCACCGTAATCTGCAAGCGAGTGATCAAGGCTTACTATAGAATAGAAAGTAAGTGCGATCCTTTGCGACCCTTTAGAAACTGGTATCTGACCGACCGATAAGTAACGTCTGATTAGAACTCTGGTGATAGATCAAGGAACAAGCGAGTGGTCATCGGAAGCATGTGCGACTTCTGGTGTCTTCGTGTTTCCTGTTATGTACGATCGGTCGGAGGAGTATGATTGGACAAATGCGAAGAGGAACGTGTGGCCGGAACCAATCATTTCCCTTGTCTTGCATATAAGACCTTTCCTTACGATCGAGCTTAATCCGCTATATCCAATCCATTTTGATGAGCGGTCGGACTAACTGTTCTCGTTGAGTATTCTGGGCGTTTGAATGCCTTTATGAATAACTTCCCCTGATATGAGCGTACATCCTCTTCAAATATGTATGTCTGGTCCTTTGAATTGTGCTTGCTTATTTTGTTTTTGTTGTATTCCTAATCAACATGAAATGATCCTTTGATATTGGGACAGGCGACTTTTATATCAAATATCCAAGCTTTCTTGGGCCATATTGTTTCTCGACCTGTTTAAACCAATCTGCGTAGCTGACGTGCGATCCATTAGTTTTGACATTGTGTGTCCTTTTTATCGCACTTAAGCCTTATTGATGCATCTGGCCCTGGTTATGTGGAGGCTGCCTTTCACCTTGGGTTGTTCATGTATATCTAAGTTCTATAGCGGTCATTACGCGGGTCATACGAAGATTTGATGCTCTGATCACGCACATGCTTTTTTGGGGATAAATAGTAGATCTAGGTGAAAACAACTTAAAATATTAAAAATAAGATCAAACAACCCATATGCTCAATTGAATACGTGTGAGAGATGCTTATCACTCACCAAATCTTAAAATTAGCTTTAAAACAATGATCAACAAATCCAGACAGCAAAGAACGATCTTCATATCAACCCTTTCATACGATCTACTCTCTCTCTTGATGTTGATCTAGACTTCCTTGATATAGATCTTCAATCTTCCATTGATCTAAGATTTTAATGGAGGAGAGATGTATTTAATTAGAGTATGGAGAATCTCAAACCCCAATCAAATAAGAAATGAAGAAAGTAAACCATTCTCCTTGCCTCTATCCCCTATTTATAGTCATCTAACCCACCCACTAACAAACCTCACTAAATCAGCCCACTAATGACTAGTTAACATATCCATAAATTGTGTTGTACTATAACAACAATTCCTCCCAAGCCACTATACCAAAAATTTAACATGACCACTCTACTGAATTAGAAACACCATTTCTTTCCAAAGAAATCGATCTCATACCTGATTCGGTCCTAATCAAAAAATTTGCCCTGTACAAAACTGATAGGGGAAAAATGGTCGTAAATAAAATTGATAAAAATTATGGACATGTAACGCATCCCCATAACCAATATATAAAAAATATGAGAATGATCCAACCTTCATAGAATTAAATAAAAATATTTTATGATCCCATGATACATATTTTGCCCTCGAAATCCCAAGCAAACTCAAACAACCCAAAACTACTCCGCATGCCTATTATCCATGAGCAACCAATTTACCATCCAACTAGCATCCATCAAGTCATGCATCCATAGCCTTGACTTAGCATGCAGGATTCTAATGAATTGTACAAGTTACAATGGTGTAAGGTGACGTGACATTAATGCGTCATACCAACGAAGATTCTGAATGGATCATCTTTATACTCTCTTCCGTTTTCCACATACAATCGTCATCATCCTCACTCCACTGCACCTTGACTTAACTGTCTTCCTCCTAAGTTGTTTTGTGTCATTCTCCACAACGTGAAGCGGCTTACAAGGTTTCATAACTACAGACTCGACTTCTAGGTCTTCGTACTATTATGGAGATACCACCACGTTCGAATCATGCACATACTTCCGTAGAAATGACACAAGGAAAACATTGTGCACACTCGACATCTTCTCGAGTAAACCCTATTTATACGCGAGCTTTCCAATTCACTTGACTATTGTAAATGGTCCAACGAATCTTGGAGCTAACTTTACGTTACTTCCAAACCAAACAACACGCTTCAACGGTGAAATCTTCAAGAAAACCATGTCACCAACATCAAACTTCATATCTTTTCGATGTTTATCGGCATCTGACGGTCTTGGGCTGCCTTCGTTCGTTGCTGAACGATCTCGATACAATTCGATGTCTCTCAGATTATCCCAAGCCCAAGTATCAACTTATCTCCAGTTTCTAGCTAACATGTTGGAGAATTACACGGTCTACCATGTAATGTCTCGTATGGTACCATCCCAATGCTCAACTAGTAGCTATTATTATATGCAAACTCAACTAGATGTTGATGGTCTTCCCATGACCTTCCAAAGTCTAATACACAAGCTCTTAGGAGATCTTCCAAAACTCGGTTAACCCTTTTGGTTTGACTATCAGTCTGTGGATGATACACCGTACTCAAACATAACTCGATTCCCAAAGTCTCTTGCAAATTCTTTCTAAATTCACTTGTGAACATTGGATCTCGATCAATCACTATGCTCTACGGGATACCATGGAATTCAAATACCCATTTAATATGAAGCTTAACAAACTTCGACGATGTCCTAGTCAATCTAAGAGGAATAAATCTTGCGCTTTTGGTCAAACGATCCACTATGACCCAAATTCCTTTGTTTCCTGCCTTGGTTTGAGATAGTCCATTGATAAAATCCATCGATATCTGTCCACTTCCATGTAGGAACTTCCAATGGATGAAACAATCCACTTGGCTTCTTCTATTCAGCTTTCACCAACTGACAGTTCATACATTTGAAAATAAATTTTCCAACATCCCTCTTCATCGCTTCCCAGTAGTAAGCTCACTTCATGTCTTGGTTACGACCAGGATGAATCGTCAACTTCGAGTGATGACATTCCCTCAGTACCTCATCTCTCAATCCATAAATATTAGGAACAACTAATCGTCCTTTCTTACCAAGCCAACCCTCTCGATCAGCTTCGAATTCCTTATCCTCTGGTTCCAACTTTTGAATGATCTTGACAAGCTTTCCATTATGTTTTTGGCTCTCACCAATCCAAGGAAACTCCTAATGTCCATTGCATTCTTAGCTCTATCCCAGTCCTCAGTTGCTGCCAACTTAATGGGGTCAACCGCTATTCCATTAACAGAAATAACATGGTCTAAGAACCTCAGTTTACTCTCCCAGAAGTGACACTTCGAAAACTTAGCTCTCAGCTATTGGTTTCATAAGATTTTCAAAACAACTCGCAAGTTTGTCTTATGCTCTTCCTTATACCAGGAGTAAACCAGGATATCATCCATAAACCCAAGCACACACTTGTTCAACTGATCTCTGAATACCCTGTTCATAAGATCCACAAAATATGCTGGCGCATTGGTCAACCCAAATAGAATCACTAACCATTTGAAGAAAATGAATGGTGCCCAAAAGCAGTCTTCGACACACAATTATTCGCCACTCTCAACTGTTGAAATCCCTTTGCCAAATCCATTTGAGGAAACACCTTGGCTTAGTGAAGCTGATCAAACAAGTCATCTATCCTCAGCAACAGTTACTTGTTCTTCTTAGCCACCTTGTTCAGCTCATGATAATCCTCACACAATCTCAAAGATCCATCAGCCTTGGTTGCAAATATAACTGGTGCACCCTATTCGGACACGCTCCTTTGAATGAATCATTTTTCCAAAAAGGTTGCGAATTTGCACTCTAACTCTCGCTGTTCTTTAGGTGTCATCCGTCTAAGGGCCATAACGATAGGTCTAGCACCTTTGACCAAATTGATTTTGAACTCAATCTTGCAATGCGGTGGCAAACCTTTAACCTCTTCAAAGACATCATCGAACTCACTAGCGGTTGGCACGGATGACAAGTCTTCTCGTGGAATCACAAGAAAATAAAAAAAGCTTACGAAGACACCATCTTCAGGCTTACATCGAATCACAACCACTCCCCCTTCCACATTCTCGACTGTCACCTCGAGCTTCTTGCAATCCACATTTCCCGCATATCTCTTGAGCCAGTCCATACCCAAAATGATCCCAAACCCAGCGAAATTCAAAAAAAACACAATCATACACAAAAGAGCAACCACGAGTCGATAACATATAGCCATGACAAATCATACACAAATCGGACGAACCCCCAACTCGATTAGCCACAACCAAATGTCTATCACATATCTCGGGTTCTAATCCCAAGCGATTCATAAGCTAATTACAAATGAAAGAATGCGATGCTCTAGTATCAAACAACCCTCAAACTGAAACATCTCTAATGGAAAGAACACCTTGAAAGACGACACTCTTCCCTTTCTCCTTCGCCGTAGGAGCCCCCGAAAAAGATGGCACAACTTCCAAAGCATATGCCTTCACAATCTACTTTCCTTTAGTTGATTCTAGACTATCTTTCTTGGCATGCCTAAGCTTACCAAACTTGAAACAATTCCTTTCAGCTTTCGAATTTTTGCAATCCTTGGAGAAATGACCCATCTACTAGTAGCTAAAGCAAACCACCTCGCATTTTGGTTTCTTCTGGCCATCTTTTCCTTTCTGGTGTTGTTGCTTCGTCTTCTTATTATTACCACCCTGCTGTGGTTTTGGGTCCTCTTTGGTTCCAACAACAGTCTCTTCCTTAGGAAACAAACTCTCGTGCCTTAAAGCTTTTTCCATAATCTTCTCATAAGTATCATCCAAATGATAAATCGACTGATTTCCAAGATACTTATCCAAGCCCATCACGAACTTCTCGTTCTTCTAATAAGGAGAGTCAATATACGAACGAGCATACTTGGACAAGGCTTCAAAGTCAGAAACATAATCATCACTGGACGACCAATCTGCATTAGCTCAACAAACTTCTTAAACAAAACTGACTTCTGTGCGGTAGAGATAAACTTCATCTCAAATTTGACTTGGAACTGATCCCAAGTGATCTCATCTTCTGGTGTCTCAAGAGCGACAGAGTTCCACCAGTCCAAAGCTTTGACCTGTAGCTGCCTCGATCCAAGCTTCCTCTTACCAGCATTGTCAATACTCAGATCTCCAAAAAACTGAATGCAAGTATCTAGCCATCCTTGAATCTTAACTACCGGCTCGGTCACTTTGAACAACTTTCCACCAAGAGCAGTAAAATCCTTGCACAACTTCACGAAGTCCACAACCCTCGGTACCTGCACCTGAACCCCCACATCTACTGCGGGCGTCTCTGGAGCAGGTACCCTCCTCATGATCGCTGCCATAATGGTCTCGAACATAGCTGGGTAATCTGGTATACCGCCATCACCCCCTCCAAGAACAATCCCTTTCCTAGCAGTGTCTTGATGATCGAAGACTCATCCTAAATCTGAAAAATAGAATGATTAGACCACATTCGAGAAAAACTACAATGGAGTTCAAGCGTTATTATACTATACACCAACATATAGTATACATTCATCAAAAATCTACAAATACATCTCCCATGCGTTATTACGTCCTTGAACTTTGGCTAAATCGATTAACCAGAGCTCTGATACCAAATGCGACGACCTCCCATAACTACCGCACTTAAGTAGAGGAATAATGCATTGAAAGACGTGCCATGCAGCAATGGATGATCATCAGGGTTAGATAACACACACAAAACCTATCTTATAACTCAAAACGCAGAGATAAAGTATAATAGAACATATGCAACAGTCATATAATATTAAGCATATTTGAGCAGAAACTTAAACTTTCATATCAACTAAAAAGATTCATACATCACTGGAATACATCATAAGAGTCTGTACAAAATGCCTCAATACAATTACTCAGAGAACACTCAACAAGCATAAAAATGGAAATAACAACTAGTATGTAGAGTAGAAAGTAATACGTAAGCCTCCTGCTCGTCAACACTCTACAGCATCGTCTCATCAAGATCTATCACTTGTCACTTGCTACCTAGTCTGCCCATCCACGACACAGCGGATGAACAACCCAAGGTAATAAGAGGAAACATAAAACCTTGAGTCAGACAACAGTCTCAATGAGCGGTAAAACAATAATCTAATATCATCAATAAAGTATATGAGAATAGGCAGATTAATCAACTAATCTACCAACATCAATAGAGAAGAACTCAAACATCTCCCCTATATCGGATAGTGATAGCCTTTACAAACAATCTTAATAGGAAAATAGCAGACATAGAAACCGGTTATCAGGCGTAGACCATCCTAATCGATATCGACATCTCCCAAGCACAAGCCCTAAATGCCTAAACCAACATCATACGAGCACCCAGGAGATGTCCCCTTCAATGTCGAACAATCTACACAAGACGATACAAGCAAAACAATCATTATCCATGACTCTGGCTATCACCGCCTATCCTACTTTAAAACCATCGTTAATCATATGACCGGCTCAACATCATACCGTTCATCAAGGGCTAATGGTAACCCTGGTTATAGAAAAACTCCATACGCCTTTCATTGTTACGTATCTAGGCCCTTCATCGATATCCAAGGTACTAGACCATTCAACCAGTCTTTTGGGCTTCCCTATTATACCCCTGCTTTGAGCCCGCTAGAACCTACGACAAGGATAATTACTCAGCCTTCATATCTCTAGTCATCATTATCGGCGACCATTCATAAGCTCAAATCATCTTGAGCAACCATTATCTATGAGCACAAATCATCTTGAGTCATCTTCACATTTGTCGCTTTTCGTCAATCAACGAATACTTTAAAACACTTCAAACATTACTCTTTGAATTCACTTCGAAGCCATGATCATCATCAAGCCAAAAACATACATCATTTGGTCAAAATTCGATCCATAGCGTTTCATCCTTTCCGCTATAAAAAACATACTACAGTGTTTTAAAAACGCTATGTTTCCCATTCACAGCGTTTCAAAAACGCTGTGGTTACTGGCCGATCCATCATGCCAAATCCTTGCCCCTAGAACCTTGCCCGATCCATGCCAAATTCTTTCCCGATCTAGGCTCCAAAACATGCCCAATCCATGTTTTTTCACAACATTTGCAGAACACTGTTGTATCCAGAAAATCCGATCCAAGCAAAAACCTTGCTCGATTTACTTTTTCATCGATTACCCCCTTGGCTGATCCAATATTTTCACATGCCCGACCACCTCCAATTTTACAACCGATATTTTTACGCCCGAACTACTGCAGAACCTTGCCAGATCCACTTTTCCACCATGTGGCCACTTGGTCGATCACCATTTTCACGTGCCTGATCCATTACTTGCCCGATCCATCACTTTCTACAGCGTTGTAAACACTGTTAAACCCAGAAATTTCAATCCACTCCAGTTTTACCCAATTCATAGGAAAACGACCGACCCATCACCATTTTCTGCCTGATCCACTCCATTTCTTGGAGTACAAGACAACCGATCCACTCCCAAAGTCCCTGATCCGATCCATTACAAAAACTCGCCCGATCCAACTCCAAGTCGATCCAAAACTCCTGCAAAACATCCAATTTCACCAATCAATCAAACCAAACTATCAATAAGCATTAACATAACAATTATTCATCATTCAAACATACGAAATTCACCAAGTTCATGATAATAATAAACAAATTAAACAAATGGATCTTACTTGTAAAATCACATGAATTAACATAGAAATTTATTGACTTAAGTTTCTAGAGTAGATCCTATGGTGATTCGAATGAAAATATACATACCGTGATGTAGATTTAGGTGAAAATAAGATCAAATAACACATATACTTAATTGAATACATGTGAGAGATGCTTATCATTCACCAAATTTTCAAATTAGCTTTAAAACGATGATCTACAAATCGGACAGCTTCAAATAAACTAATTTCATGCGATCTACTCTCTCTCTTAATGTTGATCTAACCTTCCTAGATATAGATCATCAATCTTCTAATGCAAATCTAAGATTTTGATGGAGGAGAGATGTATTTGATTGGAGTAGGAGGAATATCAAACCCCAACCAAATAAGAAATGAAGAAAGTAAACCATTCTCCTTGCCTTTCCCCCCTCTATTTATAGCCATCTAACTAGCCCACTAATGGACCTCACCAAATCAGCCCACTAATGACAAGTTAACATGTCCAGAAATTGTGTAGCACTAAAACAACAATTCCTCCTAAATCTCTAAACCAAATCTTTAATGTGACCACTCTACAGAATTGGAAACACCATTTCCTTTCCAATGAAATTGATCTCAACACCTGATTCGATCCCAGTCAAAAGCTATGCCTTGTACAAAACTGACAGGGGCAAAATGGTCACAAATTAAATTGATAAAAATTACGACCCTCAGAGAATTAAACAAAAATATTTTACGATCCTCCGATATGTAAAATGCGAGTCGTTATAAGAATCATGCTCAATAATATCTGTAAGACAAACTACTCGACTGCCTGTGTGTAAATAACAGGCACTCGAGTTTGCAAGTGAAAAACAAACTAAGAGTTAGTCATGGAAGTGGTATAAGAAATCCCACAGTTAACTTAACTTATTTAAGATAAGGCATATCACAGGTCCACGACGTATAACACGGAACATGTTTACTCCACATGAATGTCAATGCATAAGCAATTACCAAAAATAGACTTATGGAGACTACGATGCATCAAACAATATGCAATTCCTCAGTCTACCCATTTAGGCTTAATTCCCAAACTTAGATTTTTAAAATCCAGTTCAATTTACAGAAATATTCACGATTTCTTATTTCAAATCATTTGAAATACATATCTAGCTTTCATATCAAAGTAGATTTCACTTCAGGATCTCAAACCAAAACATTTGAAAATATTAATTCCAAAATATCACAATACATGCATAATAAAAGATAATGCAATCAAATATCGGGAGGTTTCTCCTATCAGTAAGGCAAAGGGCGCGTACCTTCTCTTTTATATATATAGACACACACACAAATATATATATATATATGCACCTCCCACAAACGGAGCAGACTACACCGACCACTGACCATTTAAGGTATCGTGGTCCCACCCATACTTTTAGTCCTTAGGGTTACCCAAATCTTTAGCAACATAATAAATCATTTTATATCCCGAAGTCAGGAAATCCCATTTCGCAATAATAATTATCACAAGTACTTTCAAATCATAGTACTTCACATTGTCAATTCACACATATGATCAATTCCTGTTAATAATACAACCTCTAAGCTCGTACATCTCAAAGAAGGGTGTTAAGCTAAGAGAATAAATTCTCCGCCCCCAAATAGATATATCATCAATAACAACTAATCGGTTATGTGATGAAATACAATGTCAAACACACAATCCATTTCCAAATCATTTCGAAAACATCGAGTTTAGTCCACGAAATCCTTCTTGCTTTATAAAGCATTTTTATAAAACGTTCCCTGTCCAAAATCGAGAATAAAATTTCCTTTCGCTTTTGAAAATATCATTTCAAAATCACTCATTAAATTGAAATGAACTAAAAAACAACATCGTTAAACACCTCATAGTCAAATCTTGAAGTAAATCTCAAGATGTTAGCATACAAATATCTACCCAACCCAGTGCTAAACATAAAAGCATATGACTACTCATAAACTAGTCGAGCACAACCCAAGCAATATATCAACAACAACAAATATCAACAACTAAGTATATTTGGTTCTAACACCTCTCATGTTTTCGTAAACTTAATTACCTTCTTACTTTTCAAATCTAATTAAAGATTTATTAAAACCCAAACTTAGTTTTAATGTTCAAACACCATTATTCAATGATTAATTTAACTTTAGGAAATTATTCTATCCTTGACTAGGTTAATGAATAGATGTTATTCAACAACATCCTTCACAACAAACCCAAAATACAATTTGATATTAAATACAAGGCTTTGAATAGAAATCGTATCGACTTATAGCTTCAAACTGTTTCATTCATTGGAAAAACTTGACTTGGTAAAGTATCATAAACTTCAAACTGTTTCAATTACTTTATCAAAGGAGCTAATTTTCACAAAATAACTTTATATTATTCAAAATTGGATATATTAAATCCAAACCACTTTTAAATCATTTATTATGATTTATCATAATTTCCCCTATTTTTACTAATATAAAAATTGTCCATTTTCATAATTTTCTATTACAGGCCGTTATTGGTTTTGACGCAATTTTTATTCAAATTTGACTTGAAAATTTCTCAAAATCTAACTATTGGATTTCAAAGCTTTTATTATCATTTAAAAGATTTTTTTTCAATACGAACCCAATGCCTTCAGTTTTGGGAGAATCCGACGGTCGGATCTCTTAGCACATTCGTTTGAAGTTAACAACCGACATTCACGAGCTGTTACTGTGTGACGATTTATATTCAACCATACTTCGACGCATATAATTAAATATTGAATCTAGTCGCTTCTATGATAGTTTATTAACTATTTGGATAATGCCTTATATTTTCGAAAAATTTCTCCATAACCTCCTTTGTACGGATTAATCGGTACAACTACAACTTACCACCCTAGGCCCTCATCAATCAACATATTACTATATAACAAAACAATTCGGAGATGTGTAAAATAATTATTGTCCCAATAACCATGTGGGGTTTTCATCACATTCACAAACAAGTGATTATTATCTACACACTTCGGAGATGCGTAAAAGTATCATCCTAATACCCGTGTGGGATTTACATCATAACCCATGTTGCTTAACTACACACTTTGGAGACATGTAGGTTAACTATCTTCCTAAAACCCGTGTGGTGGTTTTCTACACAATCAATGTGACTTATCGACACACTTGGAATATGTGTAAAATTTTCATCTCAATACGCGTGTGGAGTTTACATCATAATTCATGTAGCTTATCTACACATATGGGATACGTGTATGCGTATTATCATCCTAAGACCCGTATGGGGTTTTTATCACAACAAATAAATAATAATTAAGAAATTATTCAACCAAAACCATTTAAGGCCCAATCGACATTCCAATCAACACTATTTATAATACAAGTGTCGTATACCCAAGCAAGATTGCATATAATAGATAAAAATGACATTTTTATCGCACTATCCAATGTTTAACTTAATATTAAACTTATGTGAACAATGTTAAAAAAAATTAAACATACTTAATTAACGATTAACAGTTAATTATTTTCTATCCCTTTTCAAGTGAGTTTTGGTTTCTCACAATCAACACTGTTTCTATGTCATGTATCCAAGAAATTTGACATATATCAATTAACAATGATATTTTTAACATGCTAATCATTATTTAACATCATAACGAACTTGTATTAGCAACTAATTCTATCACATAACATAAAATAATTAACTGGAATAATTAATTATTAATTAGCCCTTATACAGTGAATAGTTTCCCACCGTGGATTCCACTCCATCAAAAATTGTAACGAGCTCTAACTCGCTCCAAATTAGTTTCGTTCTAAAGCTCTCGTCGATACGGTCCTAATGGATCCAGTTTTGCTGAATTCTGATAATACATGTAAAAGTTATACATTTTATAAGCTTATAATATATAAATGATCATTAACATTTAAATAATATCAATTAACCTTAGTTAATCTCTTTCCCCCTTTAATCTTTCTTCCTTCCTCCTAATAAACGCACGCAACCTGCTACTCTTCATTCTCTATTATCACATGAATGAAGCCTTCTCTCTTCCTCATTTCACTATGAAAGTCCACATGACAATCACCATTGCGATTCCCTTCGAAAACTCTACAATTACATCACAATCCGGCTACACCCGACCATCTCCTGAAAAACGCATCATCAGCCGCTCAACCGGTTTCTACCGTGCGGGTCTTGAAAACATTTATCACCAAATCACTCAAACGTCGAACACAAGATGCTAAACTCCACCACAATCACGAATACAACAACTAAAACATGAATTGATGTTTGAATTTGCCACAAATTCCAACCATAAACCCCAAAACCCATGCAATGCGCATGACATTGAACAAAAGCATTCCTGCACCCAGTAAATTTCATATGATGTTGAAGATAATCAAAAGAGGAATTCAAATAAACTTGTTTCACAATTTTTGGATTTTTCTTTGATTTTATCTTATTTCCAAACATCAAGTTTTTCACCTTTTCTTTTATGTGGCGGCTCATGTTTTGACCTAGGAAACGATAAAGAAGGTTTTTGGGAAGTTAAGATATTGTATAGGAGGGGTTTTTCTATTATTTTTAATTATATATTTTATTTTATTCGATTGCTAGTTGTATTCATCGTTTAAAAATTCGTATGACCACATACGAAACCCATTTTTGATGAAAATTGATATACAACTATATCTTGACATTACAGACCCAACGAAACTTGTTTCGTCGAATTCCGAATCCGTTTGCTCATGCAGCATATTTTTAAAGTCAAAATATTGAATGTTTCACATTGGAATTGTGCACGGTCACATACTAGATCCAAAAATTATGAAATTTGAAATCTAGCAATAATTTAATATTCCAGATCCAACAAAATTGGATTCATCGAAAACAGAGGTCATTTGCAAAATGGTTATTTTTAAAGCCTATGTAGTATTATTATAACATTATCAAATTCCAAAATTATTCAAATTAATAATAAACTAATTATTAATATTGCACATATATATCCTAATGAAATATGATATAGTTGTAAAACAAGCATACTTTGGTTTATAGCTCGGTAGTTCAAAATTCAAGCTAAATCGATATTTTATTTCATAGTAAACTCCGTTTAATTTATTTAATAAATTGTTATAATTTATAAATGCTTTCATAAGGACTATTTGAAATTTTAACTTGGACATAACTTACAATTTATATAATGAAATCTCGATTTTTCACATCCTTTAGAAAAGTATTATTAAATAGATCCTAACAATTCTTGTTTTTACAAAAATCCAACTTATATTGAATTTTGTATATTCATCTAAAGTTCAAAACTAGTTTTTCAAACTACCACAATGTTACGCATTCATTTTATAATTGATATAAATATATACATTCAAACTTTGTTTTAAATAATTCTAAGTCGTTATATATTAAAATCGACCGTAAATCCTTGTAAAATTTATAAAAAATCAATTTTTAATTGTTTCCAAAAATTGTGGGTCGTTTCACCCTCCTCCCCCTCCAAGTTAAAAACTTTTCGTCCCCGAAAAGGAAGGAAGTCGTAAGAAAATTTATTATTTAAAATATAGCCTTTCAAAATTGCTATTTAAAATCAATTTCTTATTATGAATACACTCTCTCATATACACAATACTCTTAAGTCATTCTAAGGCATTACTAACCCCATCTCTAATGAACTACACATTCTAGGATACAACTGATTCTATCTTAAGTGAGAATTTTTTTATCGGATGTTACTAATCTTGTCTATGATGAGTTCTTCCATTCTGCACTAATGAGTTGTACCACAAAGCTTTTGAATTAACTAAAGCTCTGATACCATTTCTAACAACTCGAAAATCTCTGCCATTCGAATCAATTGTAAACCACACATGCCCGATCCCAAAGTCATAAATTCTCCCATCGTTAACTTTGGGCATACAACGCATCCGACATAAACAAAAGAACACTTCATTATTATTACAACAAATTTACATCAGAGTACAATATATCAGACTATATCATAAATAATACAACAGAAGATAAATTACAACAAATACAGCACAATGTACAGCAGAAACATAGATGAACACAGCGGAAGACTAACAATGCTATGGGCACAGCTTTAAGCTTCAATCCAGAATCCTGCTCAAAAATATATGCAAAACAAACTACCTAGTAGCCCATGTGGAAATAATAAGCACCCGAGTTTGCAAGGGAAAAACAAACTACGAGTCAGTCATGGGACTAGTATGAGAAACCCTACAGTTAACTTAACTTATTTAAGTTAAGGCATATCACAGGACCACGCCGTATAACACGAAACAGGTTTACTCAACATGAATGTTAGTGCATAAAAAATTACCAAAAATAGACTTATGGAGCCTACGATGCATAAATAATATCCAGTTCCTCAATCTTCCCATTTAGGCTCAATTTCCAAACTTATATTTTAAAAATCCAAATTACTTCACATAAGTTATTTCTTTGGACTATATTCCCGATTTCTTATTTCAAATCATTTGAAATACATATCTAGATTTCATGTCAAAGTCGATTTCACTTAGGGATCTCAAACCAAAACATTTGGAAATAAGAATTCCAAAATATCACAACACATGCATAACAAAACATATGCAACAAATTATTGGGAGGTTTCTTCCATCAACAAGGCAAAGGGCATGCACCTTCCCTTTCAATAGACACACACACACATATATATATATATACACACACACACACGCACGCACACCCCGCACTAACGAAGCAGGCTACACCGGCCACTGACCATTTAAGGTACTGGGGTCCCACCCATACTTTTAGTCCTTATGGTTACTCGAATCTTAGCCACATAGTAAATTATTTTTAGGTCCCGAAGTAGGGAAGTACCATTTGGCAATAATAATTTTCATAAGTACTTTCAAATCATAGTACTTCACATTGTCAATTCACACATATATTCAGTTCTTGTTAATAATATAACCTTTAAGCTCATACGTCTCAAAGAAGGTGTTAAGCTAAGAGAATAAATTGTTCGCTACCAAACATATATATCATCAATAACAACTAATTGGTTATGTGATGAAATACTATGTCATATACACAATCCATTTTCAAATCATTTCGAAAAAATCGGGTTTAGTCCTCAAAATCCTTTCTGCTTTATAAAGCATTTTTATAAAAAGTTCTCTATCCAAAATAGGGAATAACATTTCCTTTCTCTTTTGAAAATCTCATTTCAAAGTCACTCATTAAATTGAAATGAAGAACAACATTGCTAAACACCTCATAGTCAAATCATGAAATAAATCACAAGATGTTAGCATACAAATATTTCTACCCAACCCAATGTTAAATATAAAAGCATATAATCACTCGTAAACTGGTCGAACACAATCCTAATAATCAATCAACAACAAAAAATATCAACAACCAAGTATATTTGGTTCTAACCCTCTTATGATTAGGTAAACTTAATTACCTTCTTACTTTTCACATCTAGTTGAAGATTTATTAAAACCCAAACTTACTTTTGATCTTCAAACACCATTATCCAATGATTAATTTAACTTTAGGAAATTAATACTATCTTTAACTGGGTTAAAGATAAGATATTATTTAAAAACCTTCTTCACAACAAACCCAAAATACAATTTGATATTAAATACAAGGCTTTGAATAGAAATCGTATCAATTATATTAAATATCAAATTCTGAAGCCAAAAGATACCATATAGGGAATATTGATATCACTATCTTCCAAATTCCTCAAAACAGTATCCATATAATTACGGAATCCAATATCAAAATACACGAAGATTATTTCCATTCAAATCCAATATTTATTCATTGGAAAAACTTGACTTGGTTAAGTATCAATTAACTTCAAACTGTTTCAATTACTTTATCAAAGAATCTAGTTTTACAAAAAAGATTTATATTATTCAAAACTAGATATATTAAATCCAAACCACTTTTAAATCATTTATTATGATTTATCATAATTTTCCCTATTTTTATTAATATAAAAATAGTCCATTTTCATAATTTTCCATTACAAGTTGTTATTGGTTTTGGTGCTTTTTTAATTCAAATTTGATTTGAATATTTCTCAAAATCTAACCATTGGATTTCAAATCTTTTAATATCATTTGAAATACCTTTTCAATATGAACCCAACGCTTTTAGTTTCATGAGAATCCGGCGATCGGATCTTCCGGCACATCCGTTTGAAGTTAACGGTCGCCATTCACGAACTGTCGTTGTGCGACAAATTCTATTCAACCATACTACAATGTATATAATTAAATATCGAATCTAGTCGCTTCTGTGATAGTTTATTAACTATTTGACTAATGCCTTATATTTTCAAAAAAAATCGCCATTAACTCCTTTGTACGGGTTAATCGGTACAGTTACAACTTGCCACCCAGGGCTCTCATCAATCAACAACTTACTACATAAACAAAACAATTGGGAGACGTGTAAGTTAATTATCTCCCCAAAACCCGTGTGGGGTTTTCATCACATTCACAAACAAGCAATTATTATCTACACACTTGGGAGATATGTAAAATTATCATCCCAATACCCGTGTGGGTTTACTTCATAAACCATGTTGCTTAACTACACACTTGGGAGACATGTAGGTTAATGGTCATCTCAAAACCCATTTGTAGTTTTCTACACATTCAATGTTATTTATCTACACACTTGGAAGATGTGTAAAATTATCATCCCAATAACCATGTGGGGTTTACATCATAATGCATGTAGCTTATTTACACATATGGGAGACGTGTATGCGTATTTTCATCCCAAGATCCATATTGGATTTTTATCATAGCAAATAAACATTAATTAATAAATTATTCAACCAAAATCATTTAAGGCTCAAGCAATGTTCCAATCAATACTGTTTATAATACAAGTGTCGTATACCCAAGCAATATCACATATAATAGATAAAAAATGGCATTTTTATCGTACTACCTAATGTGTAACATAATATTAAACTTATGTAACCGATTTTAAACATTTTTAAACATACTTAATTAAAAATTAATAGTTCATTATTTTCTATCCGTTTTCTAATGAGTTTTGGTTTCTCACAATCAACACCGCTTACGCTTATATGTCATGTATCTTAGCAAATTCATATATATCAATTACAAATGGTATTTTTTATCATGCTAATCATTATTTATCATCATAATGAATTTGTGCTAGCAACCAATATCTATCACATAACTTAAACTAATTAATTGGAATAGTTTATTATAAACTAGCCTTTATACAGTGAATAGTTTCTCCCCGTGGTTTCCACTCCGTCAAAAATTGCAACGATCTCCAAATCATTTTTGTTGTGAAGCTCCCATCGATAAAGTTCCTATGCATCCAGTTTCGCTGAATTCCGATAACGTCTGTAAAAGTTATACATTTCACAAGCTTATAATATATAAATGATCATTAACATCTAAAAATATTAATTAACCTTAATTAATCTCTTGCCCCCCTTAATCTTTTCTTCCTTCCTCCTACTACATGCACACAACATGTTACTCTTCATCCTCCATTACCTCATGCATGAAGCCTTCCCTCTCCCTCATTTCACCACGAAAATCCACGCAACAATCACCATTGTGATCCCCTTAGGAAACTTTACAATTCCATGACAATCTCCCAACACCCAGCCATCTCTTGAAAAATGCATCATCATCCGCTCAACCAACTTCTACTATGTAGGTCTCGAAATTTTTTGTCACCAAATCACCCAAAACTCGAATCCAAGATGCTAGTCTCCACCACAATCACGAATGCAACAACTAAAACATGAATTGTTTCTTGAATTTGCCATAAATACAAACCCTAGACCCCAAAATTCATGCAATAGGCACAACATCGAACGAAGGCACTCGCAAACCTAGCAAATTTCAAATGAGATTAAAGAGAATCAAAGAGGAATTCAAATAAACCTGTTTCACAGTTTTTGGATTTTTCTCTGATTTTTTCTTGATTTTCAAACATCAAGTTTCTTGCATTTTCATTTTTTATGGCGACTCACGTTTTGACCTAGGAAATTAGAATGAGGGTTTTAGGGAAGTTAAGATATTATATAGGAAGGGTTTTTCTATTTTTTTTTATCTAATTATATATTTTATTTGATCTATAGTTGTATTCGTCGTTTAAAAATTCATATGACCACATACAAGTCCCGTTTTTGATGAAAATTGACAAAGAGCTATATCTTGACATTACGGACCCAACGAAATTTGTTTCATTAAATTCCAAGTTTGTTTGCTCAGGTAGCATATTTTTAAAGTCAAAATATTGGTCATTTGACATTTGAATTGTGCATGGTCACATACTGGCTCAAAAAATTATGAAATTTGAAATCTACCAATAATTTAATATTCTGAATCAAATAAAATTTGTTTCATAAAAAACAGAGGTCGTTTACAAATTGGCTATTTTTAAGGCCTATGTAATATTATCATAATATTATTAAATTCCAAAATTATTCAAATTAATAATAAACTTTTTATTATTATCGCATATATATCCTAATGAAATATTATATAGCTGTAAAATAAGCATACTTGGGTTGATAACTCGATATTTCAAAATTCAAGCTAAATTAATATCCAATTTCATAATAAACTCCTTTTATTTTATTCAATAAATCATTTTAATTTATAAAGGATTTCATAGGGACTATTTGAAAATTTTATTTGGGCATAACTTACAATTTATATGATGAAATCTCGATTTTTCACATCAGTTAGAATTTTTTTATTGAATATATACTAACATTTCTTGTTTTAAAGAAATCCGACTTATATTAAATTCTATATATTCATTTGAAGTTCAAAATTAAATTTTCAAACTACCACGACGTTACTCATTCGTTTTATAATTAATATAAATATATGTGCTCAAATTTCGTTTTATATAAATTCTAAGTCGTTATTTATTAAAATCGATTGTAAATTTTTTTATAATTTATTAAAAATATTTAAATTGGTTCAAAAAATTGTTGGCTGTTAGATATCGGTTCCTACTGTAGTGATTACCAAAAACCATGTAAATGAATTTTATACAGTTTTGGTAACCAATCAATTGGGAATAGGCCTAACTTCCTAAAGAATAAATTGGAAAGAAAGAAATAAAAAGGGTAACATAATTGAATGATGTTATGAAAGGAAAAAGGAACATGTGAGGTTTATTATAGACTTACAACCGCAACTTATATTTGCATAAATATGAGAATTGGAAAATCATAACAAATAGACATGGTTCACTTGCAAATATGTATATGTCAGGAAATGGTTGAAGAGACAACTAAGCTTTAAAATGGACACATTGAATTAAAAAGGTTAAGTTATGATCCTAAAAGGCATAAGGCTTTAATATGAACATAACGATTTATAAGGTGTAAGTTATGAGCCTAAGATTCTATGGTAGCCTTGCAACTAGGCTATGGAATTGATGAGCAAATAATATTCAGATTTATTCAATTAATGAATATTGTTAATAAACGGAAAGAAGAGGAACTAAAATGCATAATTCTAAATTAGACATAGAGTCTAATAAAGTAGTGATATGCGTTTGGTCCAGTTCGTGGAAGATGAAGAGCCCAATGTGGCAAATCATCATACGTGTCCGGCTACAAGGTTGGAGCATGTCCAACTTATTTGATGGGACTAGAAGGAAGTTCAATACTTTGACAGGACATGATAATACCCTAAGATGTCACTTTGTGGTAGGCCTAATGAAGATATACCCACAAAGGCATAGTCTGTATGGTATTATTCATTGGGTATGCCTTGGGTGCAATTTTGTTAAGGATATCCAAAAGATTGTCCGGATGATTTTTAACAAGATTCAGCGGCTACCTCGGCTCGGGAGAGCGGGCTTTGTGGTCAGGACCCAACAAGGATATTCGGTTGTTGGATATCTATCATCATCAATTTGAGCAACTACGGGAAAGACTGGAGCTAAACTAAAAGGCCAATGGTCTTTTAATTTCAGGTCATTGGATGAGGGACAATGCCAAATCCAATGCTTAGATTGTTTGTTAAGGGAATAATCACTTAATTCTTTGAATGGTCTTTCATTTGTCAAGGGGGGCTGGTGGGGCTATATCCACCGAAAAAAACTAGTCAATCTTTGGATATCCGTAATCTAGGCCTAACGAAGCTGTCCTTTACAGATATAGAAAACTCCTGACCAAGTTCCATAGGGGAACTCGGAGTTAGTGCACTTTAGTGGCACTGCAGTAGAGGCTTATTAGCTTTCATGGCTTAGCCTAGTATGCTTTTGTGGCATAGCGGTGGAGACTTAATGTGATTTGTAGCATGGTCAAGTATGCTTTTGTAGCATGGCGATGGAAGTTTAGTACGTTTTCGCGATGCAGCAACGATGGCCATTCGAGGAGGGTACTATAGGGAGTACCTCATTATATCGTGCATATAACTAGACACACACACATATATATATATACACACACACAATTTATTATGTTAATCTATTGATGAGTAGATGGGTATGATCGATGCATAAAACTGTAAGTGTAATGTACAATAGATGGAAATAACTTAACAAATTTAAACCTGTGACAAAATGGTATATGTAGTATTATTGTTAGAAAGTATAATTTGTCCATTCATCAGAATTTTTGTATAGACCACCACCTTATAACAAACCCGCAAGTTAGACAAGTGGTTGAGATTCTATAGCTTAGAGACACTTGTTAGATAGTGGGTATATGTAGTATTATTGTTAGAAAGTATAATTTGTCCATTCATCAGAATTTTTGTATAGACCACCACCTTATAACAAACCCGCAAGTTAGACAAGTGGTTGAGATTCTATAGCTTAGAGACACTTGTTAGATAGTGTCACTATATTGTTAAGTACTTACCTATTATTATATTTTATTCCATTCTGCCGAGGGATTTCTATTGTGAGCTTTGATATATTTATCTTTGACTCTCTACAGAATACCAGACAGACCAACTTGTGCTTTGGTAGATTTGGATTTCTAGCATTTTGTGAAAAATTCGGGTCTGTTGAAATTCGAGTTGTAATGTGTAGTACTAGAGCTTAGGTTTAGGGTTTAGGGTTTAGGCTTAGGGATGGTATGTATGTGCATCAAGGTCAAGATTATGGAAAAATCATAAGATTTTAAGTTCTTTTTTACTATGGTTTGGGGTGTACAATAGGATTACTATAAAAAAAAATCCCATGTGTAGATGTTTAGAAGTTAACGATGGATTATGATTGTGGGTAAGTGACAAGGAATCTGACATGGAAAATAAACAGATTTAGTTGGTGTATATATATATAGTTTACTTAGGTAGCGTAAGATCGAGATTATGTTTCTATCTTGAAAATTGGTAAAGAATATGGTTTAAAATGGAACTAAATTACAAGCTATGATAGTAAACTAAGGAAAAGTAAAGGGTTAAAAATTGGTTAGAAGATTAGAATCCTATTGGAAATGTTAACGAATGGTGATGACATCTCAATCAACCACAGAATTAGTCAACAACAACTATTGGAAATGGTGGTCAGAAGGGAATAGAAGAAGACACAACACATGAAAATAATATATTAAAGTGTACATACATATAATACAAAAAAGTTTTATACGCTGCTTGGGTCGACCCTGGCAATAAGTGGGTCGACACATGTGTCGATCGACCCGAAATATTGGGTGACACATATAGCGCAAAAAGCGTCGTATAAAAACAACAAAGCCAGAGGCTTCGTTATTTATTCTTCCCTAACCCGAGAGCAGAGTTGCCACCTCGAAATTCCACCATCACTCCAAAAATCATCCATTTAACTTGAAATCGGTTCCAAATCGAAGCCTACCAAAATCTCTACCTAGATTTGTACCTCTTTTGCATAGGTCTGAAGATTTTTCACCATGCCTCCAAGGCTAGCGTTATCAAACCTTTTTCCATAATTAACACCACAAGAGATTGCCTAGTGTCTGGAATAACAGAAAGATAGTTCAAGATTATGTGGATTCAGCAAAATATCATATTTTACTGGGAAGGGCTGTCAAGTTTTCAGATTTTTCGAATATCTCATTGTAGCAACTTTTCCAGAATGTAGGATCTTACCAGATTCTGAGCCACGACATGATAGGGCGGGTCGCATACCCTAGGTTAGTTCGTCACTTCGATGACATTAGACTACTTTTGAGTCTGAGGTTAAGTGTTTAAGTATGGTATTTACTGAGACTCAGTTGGGAGCCATGCTCGACATTAGTGCTCAGGGCATAAAGTTGGCTAGGTACATATGACTGATGAGGCCGTCATGGGTTAGATTTTTCTGAACCTTCAGTGTCGGGCATGGGATACTGAGCATTTGCTTCCTTTGCTCGAGAGGTTATACATATTTTGCAGTATAACCTTATTGCTAGGACTGGCAATTATGACAGAGTTACTAGTACCATTAAGCATGCCACTATGCCCTTTTTGGAGGCCTTCAAGTTAACTAGATGAGGGAGATTATGACACAGAATGCCACTACATCAAGTAGGTCACGGTCATCAATTCCTTTCGGCCACCTCTGGACTATGGTATTTTGACAGTTTGGAGTAGCGCTAATAATGAAAACTATATCAAGGAAGCACATCCCATGATTGATTCATCCACCCTAACTAGGATCCACTCCAAGCTTGCATAGCTATATGGTTCTCAGCCTATACCGCAAGAGGTCGGGCATTATGTTGAGCACATACATGAGGATCAGCCCATGCAGCAAGAGGTCAAGCTCGAGGATAAGCACATACATAAGGCCGAGCCATAGCAGTATTTTGAGCCCCCTCTAGTATTTCAGGGATATCCTAGCTTGGATTCACCATACTGGGGAGATAATGGACCTTCATAACCACCTCAGTGGGATCCGTTGCCTGGTGAGGATAAACCTTCATGGCAGCCACGAGACTTGAGGAGTGAGGTAAGACTATATTAGAGAGGCATAAGCAGTTGGACTGAGAGCATTAGGACATTCTGCCTGGATAGCAAGAGTTAGCCTGCACTCAACATGATTTTGCTAGACCCAACAACAGTCCTTTTAGTCCCAGGATGTGTTGTTTATGGCGCAATAGCAGCTTGCTCAGGCCTAACAGGAGGCAGTGGAGAAAACTAGGCATCAGGAGGAACGCCTAGGTGGACTAGAGGCTTTTATCTGAGACATTTCTGATCATGGAGGATAGGGCCTTAAGCCTCCTTTCTGAGGGCTTATGAGTATTATTATAGTTTTCGACTATGAGTTCCTTGTATTAGCATTTAGTTGTTCTTTGCTAAACTGATGTGTGTATCTAAAGTTAGTAATCTAGCATCGTCTAGTACTTTTATGCAGTATTCCATCTTATTAAATTAGTTGTATGCAACCTTTTCTCTGTTAGAAAATCTTGAAATATAAGATATGAATAAGTTATTTATAAGAGTTAAAATGGAAAATTAAAAAGATGATGAAATAAGCTTAGAAAAAGTTAACAAAAATGATAACAACAGAAAAACGAAAAACGACAAAACAAGACAAAAAATTTAAAAATTGACTCTTCGGAAATACAGAAAAATAATAAGAAAATTTTTCTTATGTAAACCATGCTAGGATAATATAGGGATTTTAATAGTGTAGTTCGGAAAAATTTGCAAGTGTAGGGAAAAAGGTGCATAAAAGTGGAATGGAAAATATAGGATTTTCCATTTTCTACCTTTCTATAACATAAGGAATCAAATTCAAATATTTGTTTTCAAATTCAAATTTTAAAGTTGGTTGGTAGGGATTAGATACAAAAACTGGATGAATTGCGCTCTTACTTTGTAAGACTATGGGAAAATTTAGATGAAAAAGTAATTTTGATTTTCAAAATTTTGCGTTCATATAGAAATTGCCTATATATTTATGATGTGTACACCATGTTTTCATAAAAAAATCAAGCAAATTTGCAATCATATGAGAGGTGCCGCATAGGCATTCATTGCATTCATGTATTTTTGTGATGTGTTACAATTTGCACAAGTGAAAAATGGGTGAAAATTTTGATGTATACATGATGGTTGTAAATTACGTAGATGTTTACGTGATTCTACCCTTACTGAATTTCAAGGTGAAATTTTCTAAGGGTAGGAGAATGTAATAGTCCATACTTTTAAATAATAAAAATGATTGTTAACAAAAAATCGACATTTTGATATTGTCAGAAATTAGCTTAGAAATGCATACCATTGCATTCGTAATAATTTTCTAATTAATTTAATATATAATTTGCTTTAAACGGTGATTGTAGAGGAATGTTATTAACATTTGGAATTTGGTGGAAACATATGTGAATGTATACGCGCACATTTGAATATGAAATATAAAAATACGCCAAAATCAGAAAAGAATATTATAAAATCTAGCATTAATAAAAAACGAGTCCAGAAATAAACCCTAAAGCAAGTAAGAAATAAATCACGAATCACCTCCCAATGATATAATCGCTATAGATCGGCCCATGTTTTGGCTGGGTCGACCCATGGGTTGACCCATATGGGGACTGGGTCGACCCATGTGTCAATCCAATCATGGGAATGGGTCGAACTCATGTGTAAACCCAGGCATGGGCATGGTTCAAACCATGTCAGCCTGACTTACTTTAAAAATTCATTGTGTTTTGATTTGGGTTTTAATCTACGATTGGATTTTAATTTATATAAATGTATGGATGTGGTTTTTCTGAGTAGCTATAAATAAACGTATAGATCTAGCCATCATCTTCATATTTTTTGAAGTAGGCATGGAATCCCATCCATTTCATTTCTTCTCCAAAGTCTTCAAAAATAGAAATATTAGTTTAAGGACTTATGGTTCAAGATTTGGAGATGAAGATCATAGATTTAGGCTATAGGTGCCCTAATTTCCCGGTCCGTATGAGGTAAATTCTATGAATCTTAAGATAATATCATTCTTTTCATTATATTGAAAACATATTTGTAAATTCATGGTAATTACTGTGATAGATTAGATTAGAAAGGCTGCAGATGATAAATCTAAATTAGATTCAGGAGTTGGAAAGCATTCGGATGAGTGGATTTAAACTATAATTTCCTATAATTATATGTTAAATCGTGTTGATAGCAAAAAAAATTGTAACACCCAAATATTCTCTGTTACTTAGAGAATTATGTTTCGCATGGGAAAATATGTGCAGAAAGCAGTAAATATCACAGTAGATTTATAGTGGTTCGGTCTTGTGAGAGGCCTACATCCACTTTGAAAGATTTCGCAGATATTTTATTCACAACAATGGAGTACAAGCTATGAACATCATCTAGGCATCTAATTACAAGTGTTTCCATATAATTAAGAGTTACAGTTGTCATATATGAATCTTGGGAAAAAATCACTTTTATGCTTCTTCTTCCTCAAAGAATGGCTGCCATCAATGAGTTCTTGGAGCTCTATGGGATGTTAAATCGGCAAAAATCTAACCACTTCGAAGTGTGAGCTTGGGGGTTATTTATAGTGGAAGGCTTTAGGTCGGAGTAGGTAGGATTTGGGGACCACATAATGCATTTTCGTATCCTTGGGAGGCGGTACCAGGAATTTCATCTCCCCTAGCATATTCAGAGAAAACTGCATCCCTTTTCTAGGATACGAATTTCCTATCCCAAGAGATACAAAATTTGTATCCCTTGGGATACAAAACGGCGTAACCCTAAGGGATACGGTCACTCCGTATCTCCAGGGAATACGAGTTTTTCATATCCCTCTAGGGATATGAACTCGTATCCCGAGGGATACGTCATTTATGTTATGTTGTGGGGGGTTTTTGTATTTGCAGGATTCAAAACATTGCTGAAGCTAAGGGAGTTGAGGTTTTGACTGTAAGGCAGAGGGATATGAAATACTTTGGTATATGATAGACATGACGCAGAGGGCTCGAACTGGAGGGGTTCAGGACTTCTGAATTGTGAAAGGCACAAAAGTATTAGAGAAGAGGGTAACGAGGCCTTCGGACATGATGTAGAGGGACACAAAGTTTTCCTTGGTGAGGGATTTGAAACCCCCTAATATGAGGGATACGAAAATGTGGATAATGCACTGTTTTGTGGAATTGTGAGGGTTATGCTTACGCGATTTCTTTTGATCTTGAATCCCTGATGTTTTGGCGACACCTCGGGCTTTAACGTCACACGATGTGTTGAGTCGAGCGCACCGAGTTACTTTTGGGAACCGGACCAAAAGGCTAGTTAACATTTGCCCCTAAAATATGTTTTGTCTCGACATGATGTGCTTTGAGTTAAAAGAATCATTTTTGTTGAATCGTCTAATTCCAATTAACTAATGAATATAAATGTTAGTCATCGACTCTCGCTTACATTGTAACGTAGATGAATTGATGTCGACATGGCGTCGCGCGTATACTCATGCGTTTTCACATGGTTTTGCGCGATGCGACTAGAAAATGAAAATAGGATAGAAAGTAAATTCGTATGTGAGTGTGAATGCTCAGGAGTACATGTTGGCACATGATTGTTCATTGGAAATGCAGAAAATTCATACTTTGAAAACACACACCTACACAATGTAGTCATATGTGTGCACATACAATCACACACATATTCACTGACATTACGTCATAATATATGTGTATATTATATATACATATATACGCATATACACATTTGTAGATTTTATATATATATTTATATATATGTATATATATATATCTCTTTTTCTACATCGTACCCCGCGCAGGAGGTACGAGATTTTTGTATCCCTATCTAGGGATCTGAAATCTCATGTCCCGGTAGGATACAAAATTTGGTATCTCATTGGATACGAGGTTCTATGTCTCTAAGGGGGATACGAAACATCACCTGGCCTAGACCAAAAATTTCCTCTATAAATTTAAGCTTTCCCCTTCACTCTCTCTTCTTCTTTCGTTTTGCCTGCAATTTGAACTCGAACCGTAGAACCCAAAAATTTTGAATGTTGGAAACATAGGTGGGTTCAGATCCAATCGTTGACAGTTGTATTTTGACATGAGCTTGGGTCTGACTATTGGATCGATTTACAGGTGGACCTCGACACGATTCGATACCGTTCCTGTTCTTGAGCTCGAAATTGAAGTTCAAGAAAATTGAAAATGGTTTTTGAGTTGATATCATGGTCAATCATTGAGGTTGGGCCAGGCAATCGCGTCCGTCTTCGCGATTAGTGAGGGAGAAGGTTCGGGGAGATGGAAATTTAGGAGAAGGTTTTTTTGGTGAAGAAGAGGAGGGGAGTCAAAAATTAGGTTGAGGTGGAGCTTTTACCTTGCAAGGAAGAAATTTGTATCCCCCATCGGGGACACGAATTTTCGAACCACTTTAGTGGTACGAAATTTCGTATCCCCCAAGGATACGAAACTTCGATCCTCTTTAGTGATACGAAATTCCATATCCCTAGGGGATACGAAAGAGTTTCTTATTGGCCCGACACTTGCTGCTCTGTTTTTGTGAAGTGTTTTGTTTCTCGTCCAAGACTTTGACTCTTTGACTCCCTTCCTCAGGGTTCGCATTGTTTTCACGACGTTGTATGATTAAACCGAAGCTTATGCTAACTGTAACTTGGTCAATAATTCAACCTTGCACATAGGAATTTAACTGAATTACTGAAGTATTGAACATGTTTTCTCAATTTTAGTCATAACGAAGTCGCGATTTGATGTGAAATTGTTAACATTGGTTGATGGCGACGATGGTTACAGTCTTGAGGATTTGTGATTGTCGTCGTGTCCCAAGTTATAATTATATTAGCACATTACTACACTGCGTGTACATGTTAGTTTACACCAATATAAGGGATAATGTTATACAATGCGATGTCTAGCGTAAGTATATTGAAAATATAGCTAGCAATGGAAACAAGGTCTAAAACACAGCAGAATCTGGAAGCCAAAGCTTCGCAGCATTCACCTTTACCATCCATTTCAAAGAGCGATGCTATCTCAGGGGGTAGTGAGATCGAGACCTCCGTAAACTCCACTCCACTCCTTCTCAACCGATAGGTTTACTGAAAGCGCCCGATTGCGGGGTGCATTCAAAAGGATAGAAACTGCCAGCCAAGCATTCGACGGAGTTATCGGCACCAGGAAGGCTTGGAACGACTGAGGGTAAGCATGAAGAGGAATAGCACGTAGATATCATCGAGGGAAGCACGTTGTTGACATCGGATATAATGGCGAGCGTGGTTATACTTGAGAACCCATCGGATCGGTGCCATCGCATATGGATGAGACGACAGTGAGGCGCATGGTGACGCAGCTCAGTATTCCCGAAAGAGATGTTCACGTGTCCGAAAAGGACGGAAGGGCTCATGCACCACCAGAAGGGTACACTACCTGGAATAGGAAGGTGTGCGTTTCTCGGTGCGTGCCTCCCGGCTAATACTTCATTAGGTATATACTACACTACTTTCGCCTTGCGCCGCCGCAGCTCTACCCGAATACGTACGTCTCCCTTTTAGGTACCAGCTTTCTCTACCGATAGTACATGCAGCGAGAACCCACCACAGAGTACATCCGGTACCTTTTTCAGTTGAAGAGGAGGGCCAATGTCACACCCTCTAAGTACTTCCTGGTAGCTCTGCCTAGTACCAAGTTCTTTGACGGAAAGTAGGGCAAAGTAAGAATGTACAAGCATGACTAGTTCTTCGTGCGCTGTCCTCCCGGGTTTTCGAGTAGATGATTAGAAGGAAGTAAGTAAGTACTCCCAATTTCTTCGAGATAGCTTAGCACTAACTTTGTTCTTGTGTGACAGGAAATCTTGTTGCGCCTACAGACACCGTATATCAGCAACGTCTTGAGTCTTTGCTGGCCATTTCGATCGGGGCTCGTTCTACCAAGAGTGTTTTGAATCAGGACCGACTTTGTCATGCGGGGCTGCTTCCTTCTGATCGTGAAATAACCAGACTGGCCATCGCCGGGGGTGGAAACAAAATGGAGATTGAAAAAGAAGCGGGCTCTCCCAGCCGAAAAAGGAAAACACCCCATGTCGGGTCTAAGCTGCACAAGGCTGCAACGATTCTGGAGGAAGCTGGTGCGTGTGAGACCAACGAAGAGGAGGCAGTTTCTAGGAACGAAGGCTCGTCGATCGCTCCTGCCTTGCCCTCGACAAACGAGGAAAGGTGTAATGGCCCGCAAATCCGTGCTATCTGAGTTGACTAAATACACAACACGTCCAACCCAAATAACACAGAAATACGACTCATTATTAGAAAGAAGTTAGAGGATGAGAAATAGAAAGAAAGAAATATTAGAATAGGAGAAAAACGAAGATCACAACTCACAGCGGAACGAATAAAAACACATTATATAACATAAGCTTTGAAATACAAATCTGTTTGGTACATATATACATACCATCATCAGAGTACACATAACATTTGATTCAACGGAAGTAACTCTAAATAACTAACGTTGAAGCCTCCAGCTTCAAGCTCCTCCAAGTGTATCTGTAAAAGCCTGAAACACTTGATTGCCCGTACAAATTTGGGCACCCAAGAGTTTAGGAAAAACAAAACAAAAACAAACTCTGGGTCAGTCATGGGACTGGTGTGAGTAAACTCCAACCACTTGTTTAACTTTTGAAAATCCTTTCAAAAGAAAAGGTAATAGTAAGACCAGCCCACACATAAACATGGACGGTTTTTACCTTACTATAACCCAAACACTTTAATACGAAAATCCAGTGATATTATAATAATGTCTACATCAAGTAAATAACCAAATAGCAGAACGCTTGCATCTCACGCTCCACATATATAGTATAAAATCAAAAACCGCATGGCACTTATTGGAGATTGGATTTCCAACATGACAAGGTATGGAACCACCTTCCGATGATGTATCTCTAGAGGCGAATACACCTGGGTTCAACAAGAACATCTTGTAACCCGGCCCACACATGACCGACCACTCATTTCGCTTGAGTGTATCGAATGTATATCACCCACGGTTGGACTCAAACCACCGTTTCCCGAATGGGCAGAATCGATAGATTTAGAAACAAAAGGAATTTCTCTAGATAGGTGATTATACACCCTAATGGGTGCGACCCACATAGCCATGCTGCCTGCCCGATTTTTGTCCTTTGCCGGTTGTTGAGGCCTGAGGCTACGCATACTTACCATTCCTTGATAACACAATCACTTTGAATGCCACATCGTCAGATCCGTTAATCACTAGTTGAGTTTGCACAAATATTCTGGATATTATGCTAAGGGATAAATCCGTTGCAACCATATATATTCATACAGACCAACCCATTAGATCATTGGAAATACTTTGTCAGACATTCGTCCATTTACGTTCGTTCTGGGATTGAACGAAACCGAAGGCACTATTTCTATTTAATAGAAAAGCCCTTGCACTTTACTCCGTCTTCAATATAATCAGCATACTTGGTTCGCAACGCTTATGCCGATACGGAGTGGTTCTTCGGATAATAATCCAACCGGTCTCTCCATATTGACAACGATGGTCAAAAACTTCGATAGTCTGTGATTTAACTATCGAATAAAAACAAGTGTTCATCCAACATATCAAACAAATCACTGGGCTCTTTAATTAATATTTCATTAATTAAATCACTTCTCTAATTTCTCAATCAATATTTGTTAGCCAAATATTTTCAATAATCATTCTTGGCTCTTATGCCATTTGGAAAACGTTTCCAAACATTAACTTCTTTTATTTTCTATATATTAGAAAATATCTCTATTTGCAATTGGAAACAATTCCAATCACTTATCTCTATCCCTTTTTGTTTACAACATTCGATTTTTATATTTACTTTACTATCGAATTCAATACGTCGATACAATGATTTCTAATTATCAAAATATCTTAAAAATATTCTAACTCCTTAAATTTCCGGAAAATTTCGCCATAACCTCCCCTGTATCGGGAGCATCGGGAAATTTCAAATAGCATCCCGGTATCTTCCTCAATCAAAAATAAAAAGGAAAAGCCAAGCGGCTTGCCGATACGGCGCATCAAACCCATATATGAATTAAACATGTACCTTTTTGTCGGGCACATTATTTATATACCTGCATTATCCTTGTCCCATACCTGTCTCCTGTATGTCTATACCTGACCAATGTATTTCAATTTCATACACTCGTTGACTCAATTCGTTAAAGTAATTCTTAACTAACTATCTGCCTATCTCGCTTGTATATTTGAATATAACACGTTTTCAAATATATTTCCACTTACTTATCAATCAATTGAATTCAAATTCCAATTTTAGTTCTATATTCGATTTCGAATATATATTTACAATCCCAAATTTCACTTTTCAAAGTTCGATTTTAGTTCAAACTCAATTAACTAATTCTTCTTTAGTTAATTCTATTCAATAATCAAAAATATGATTATTATTTCAAAAATCATCTTCTTTACTTCACTTGAGTCCATATTTATTTTCTAACTCAAGTCTAGATTTTTAAATGGCAATCCGGATTTTTATTTGCTTAAAAATCCCAATATTTATATATAAAATCCATTATGGTTTATAACGGTTTCTGGCGCTGCATTTTTGAAATTTTGATTTTGACATAACTCAAAATCTATACGACGAAATTCAGATTTTTCTCCTTCATTAGAAAACTATTATCGAATCGGTCCTGACGTTTCTTGTTTCGAAGAATTCTGACTTCAATTGGGTTCTGTATACTCGATTGAAGTTCGAATCGTTATTTTACGAACTGCAGCGCTGCGGCGAGTTCGTTTTAATTATATTTTTTTATATATATAAACTTTAAACTTTGTTTTAAAATGAATTCGACTCCACTTTTATATATATATTCATATATATTTTAAATTCCATTTGAATTTTTACATTTCAAATTTCGTAGTTTAAATCCTGTATTCAAATCCCATTTGAAACCCTTTATTCGAATTCCATTTCAAATTCCTTATTCGAATTCCATTTCAACTCTATTTGAATTCCCTTGATTCAAATTCCAATCTCACCTTTTATTTGAATTCTATATTTCAAATCCCAATTCCTTTTCTATTGGATATTCAAATTCAATACTTAAATTTCCATTTGAATTTCCTATATTCAAATTCTATGTTTGAATTCATTTGAATTCTCTTATTCAAACTCTATTTTTAAATTCCATTTTAACTTCTACATTCCAATTTCTATATTTGAATTCTATTGGAATTCAAATATTCAAACTCCTTTTTAAATTCTATATTCAGAATTCCATAATTTAAAACTCATTTGAATTTCATATTCAAACCCCATAGATCAAATCCTATTTGAATTCAATTTGAATTTCCTACATTCAAATTTCATTTTCCATTTCCGACCCCATTTGAATTTCTAATATTCAAATTCATTTTCAACACCATTTGAATTTCTAATATTCAACTCATTTTCAACACCATTTGAATTTCTAATATTCAAATTCATTTGAATTCCCTAGAATTCAAATTCCATTTCAAAACTATTTGGATTTCCTATTTTGAAATCCTATTTCAATCCTACTTTGAAATCCTACTTTCAAAGTTTATTTCAAATTCTACTTTTGAAATCTCATATTCAAAATTCTACTTGAATTTCTGTATTCAATTCCATGTTCAAATTCAATACTTGAATTTCTATTTCAAATCTCAATTCAAATTTCATATTTAAATTCCATTCAAATCTCTATTCAGATTTCACATTTGAATTCTTCCTTGAAATATTATATTTCAAATTCTATTCCATTCTTCTTTGAAATTCTATATTTCAAATCTGTTTTGAAATTCTACATTCAAATCTCTATTTGAATTTCTTTATTTGAATTCCTTCGAATTCAAATTATAATTTAATTCCTTGGATTCAAATTCTACTTTTCATTCTAATCTCATCTATTCAAATTCTATTTGAACTTCTTATTTGAATTTCTAATATTCAATCCCCTTTTAAAATTCAAATATTTAACTCCCTTTTAAAATTCAAATGTTATACTCAAATTTCATTTGAGTTATATATTTAAAAATTTCATTTCACATCCTATTTGAAATTTCATTTCAAATCCCAATTTCAAACTTGTATTTCTATTTTTGAATTATCAAATGATAAATCTTTTTACTTCATTTATAACTTCGTTATAAAGAACTATTTATAAACTTCGTTTATAAAGAAACTACTCGTTTTATTTTTCAAAAACAAGTTTATATTTTTATTTCATTTAAAATTCAAATTCTATTTAAAAATAGAATTTTCCCTTTTTAAATCTCAAATATCCTTCCATGATATTTTAAATATCATTACTTAAGCCCAGTGATATTTAAACACACAAAGCAACGAATTATTTAATTTTCTAACACATCATATATAACAATATATATGCAAACAAATAAACAAACAGATAATATATTTTTGAGGAATCCAGTTGGATTCCTCCAACCTGTTTTTCTGCATCCACAGATGTTAGCACATAAATAATACCCATTCTGCTTCGTGGCAGAATATCGCGGTATAGAAGGTCATCCACTAATCATAGCGTGGGGCGTATAGGGTAATCATCCGCTATGAAACTGCGGGCATCCGCTAATGAGACTGCGGGAATCCAACCAATCAATCAACCCAATATATATATATATATAGCCTAAATAACTAATATATATAAAACAACCAGAAAACATTCACACAAGCAACAGGCAATTATTTTAAATGAAATAAAAAAATAATTCTAAAGGTGAGTGAGATTTACTCACCGCGATTTTTCCCCATTTGTCGACTATTCGGACCTTAAATTGGTTTCAGTCTAAATTCCAGTTGTGCCGAAAATTTCAACCCACTTCTAGCTGACTAAGCCGTCTTGATTTCCAAGGCTCTTGAATCTTGTATAAATAAATACACACTATTTAACTTGACGACTCCTAACGATAAGATCAAAATTCTACATTTTCTTAACTATGTTCTTAACGATTAGTTTACAATTTAAATTACTACACTAACTAACTATATTGGTTTATACAATTTAATTAGTTCTAATTTATATAAACTATTTCCTATACATATTTTTAAAAGAAGAAAATACCTTACTGCAATGCTCTAATAGCTCATCCCTTAATGCTCAGTTTGGTTTCTCCCTCATTTACCAATTCTCAACTCTCATCCCCATCAACACAAACTCCTATCTTTCCACCGCAATAACCCTGTCTCCAACTGCTCAAAAATCACAGCATCACATTCCATCTACTGCCATCACGTATTGTACAAAAGTTCGAACCCCCAACAACATCGATTCTTCCTAAATCCTAATGTCGACCATCAAGTTGCGTGCTTCTCTTTCATACGAACTGCGACATCATTTTGCCCTCAACCTCTGTTGAAATCCAAGATCAAAGTACCCATGCAAAATCAGGCGATGTCGACTTCCCCAACTCCATCGCTACCCGAATCAAACAGCCTGCTGCTTCCTCATCGCAAACCCTAGATCGATCGTTGATTGGAGTCAAGCAACGGAGCTCGCGTCAGAGAACATCGCGACGCCATGGATTAACCTAACTCGCGAGTGACGCCCCCTCGCTCTGTTGGCTAGCGTGAGCTCCAACGAATCGAAGATTCAAGCACGAACTCGATTTCGATTTCAAATTGCGATGTTTGTTTTTTTTTTTTTTCTGAAGGATTTGAGGGGGAATATCGGGTTTTATTTCAGAAAGGAAAATGAAGAAAGAAAAGGGGCGGCGCGTATTTATAGAAGAGGGAGGGAACAAGTATTGCTGCTCGAGGTAGGGAGCAAAAAGTCGGCCATTAAATTGATGTTTCCCTGATGACGAAGAGGGAAGACAGAAAATTTGGCTCGAGGAAAGAAATATAGGCTGCGGAGTTAATTACTTAGGTCTGCGTTTCCTCTTTTTTTTTTAATTAAATAAATTAAAATATCTCGCGGTCCTTAACTAGTAATCCCGAACCATTATTCAACCGTGACGACCGACGATACCAGATTATAACGCTATTCCGAACTCAACGGAACTGATATTGAAATTTAAATTCGAATGTAAATATAAACGGCCATATTAAATTGAAAATTCAATAAAAATATCATTTATATTATCAACTAAATATTAAAATAATATTAAATATTTAAAATAAATTATTCAAAAATCTGGGTCGTTACAAAAGGGCAGAGGTATCGACTAGGCCTTGGTCTCCCGTAACACCCTCTAAGACCACCGTCTCGCTTGAGAAAGAGGGCCAGTTCGACGAGTTGAACAAGCTCCCACTTGTTATATCTCCTTGGCCTAGCGCAGAAGTATGGAAGAATCAACTCTAGCCATTGGGGAGATCACTCCTTCGAGCGGGCCACTATATAGTCTGTTGAGAGAACACGTAGGACATACATTCATAAACACTGCATGACAAAAAATTTGTTTGTCTGCATAGGACATTCGAATCTAATCTTGAATTTGTTCCTTTTGCAGGTGAAATGGTTAGAGGAGATAGAGGCCGCGGTTATGGGTCAGAGAGTTACCGGCCTTCGAGGAATGCTTTCCTCAGAGATTTTAGAAGAGACGATACTTTGGGTGATGAGCTCCCCCCGTGATTATGGCAGTGAGTATCATTGTAGAGAATGATATCGACGTTCTGAATCTCCTCCTCCATACACTTGGTCATCGGGAACGAACACATGACATGTTAGCACGAGCGCTGGCCAACCCTATACAACGACCTCTCATTATATTCCGCCTGCACTGCCCACTGTCTCTTTCAAGGGAAAAGAGTTTGGGCAAACCGGCAAAAGAAAGAAGGCAACATCGAAGAAGGAGGGGCAACTTCCCGAGGCACCCGACGCCCTGGTGCTTTCTGTGGATGAAAGGAAAGCTTTGCTGAAAGAGAAGTTTCCCAAGCATTATTTTGATGAGCTCAAGTGGCTTATGGACCTCAATCCAATTCCTTGGGAGGATAGAGACATGGTGCGGCAGCAGGTGTACACATCTTATTACCAATGTAACGAGTATTACAAATATTCCGGACACCTTTCGGAACTCATCAATATTTTTTTTAGATATTTCCAACCTAAAGCAGGAGGTAAAGCATGAGAAGCTGGTTGTCCGGAATCGGAAAGAGTCATTATGAAAGATAACTTTTAACTTGTTCTTATTTACGCATATTCGATCCACACGTTTTATGTGCTAATTCTCTATTGTCGAAAATAGGTGAGCTGAAGGAGAAGTATAACATGATGGTGAGTGAGTTAGAGCATGCCGCCACAACTTTGAAATACACTGTAGCCTTGGTGTCAACCAAACATGGAAGTCCTAAGAGGGATTACGTCGAGCTAGTGAAGGAGAATGCCCACCTGATGGAGGAGAATGAGAAGGTATTCCATCTTCAGAAAGATAAAGAGGCCTTTGGTAAAGGATAATGAGAGGTTGAAAGCCAAGAATGAGGGGGCCCAGAGGTTGCAGACGGAGAATGATGAACCAAGGAGGCAGTTGGAGGTAGTTAGAAAGGAGAAAGAGGAAACTGAGGCCAGCAATAAAGATAAACTGAGTTCGCTGGATGGTCTAAAGGATGAGCACCAAAGAGAGGGGGAGAGAGTTAGGGAAGAGATTGAGGACACTGAGGCCAGGGTAGAGGAATCACTGGAGGAGCCTAACGGGGGTAGGTATGTCAAGGCTTTGAGGTTTCAAGGAATCTCGTGAGTTAGGGACTACCCTTGATTGATGGCTCAGACATGGGAAAGGTTGGTGTCGTTTAAGGCTCAGTTGTGACAGGTGAAGACAATATATGAAAAACAACTCATGGTGGAACTCCTGACTAAACCTCACTAGTACAAAATATGCCAATTGCTTCGCCACATTTGCTTCAGTTGTCTTTAAAACTGATGCAAATAGTGTTATTTGCATCAATTTTTATGGAACCGATGCAAATACACAGAAGCAAATAATAATATATGCATTGGTTTTCTTCATAACCGATGCAAATAGCATTATTTGCATCGAATCCTCAGGAAGCGATGCAAATGTACCGAAGCAAATAATATTATTTGCATCGGTTGTCCTTACAACCGATGAAAGTAGTGTCATTTGCATCAATTTATACCAACTCACGAGAAACCGATGCAAATGCATCACATCAAATAATGTTGTTTTCAATGGTTCTTTAAAAATCGAAGGAATTGCAAAATATTTTAATTGAGGAAACTATGCATATTAATAATCATAAATACTCATTCATATACGTCATTACTTATAATTTATTATAATTGACGATCATCAATAGAAATTATTATAGAATGAATAATTTTTTATAGTTAGTTATTGTAATTAACAATTATTATTAATATTTGTTAATTAAAGAATTAAAGTAAATATTTAACTAATTAAATCAATATTTAATAATTAGTATTTAACAGTTAATATTTAATTAATGAGCAATATTTAATAATTAATAAGTTTTGTTTATTAATTAAAGATTATTATTTATAATAGAATTTGATTATTAATGATTAATAAGCAATATTAATAATTATTACATAAAATGAGTAATATCTAACAATTAAAAATTATTATTCAGAAAACAATTAAATAATTAATAGTTGATAATTAATTATTGATTATTAATTTTTAATATATACTAATTAAGTAATTAGGTAGTATTTGAACAAGTAATTATTAATTAACAAACATTAATTATCTAGGTATTAATTATTTAATGATTATGTTATACTAGGTATTAATTATCTAATAATTAATAATTCGTATTACATAATTACTTTGAATGATGACTTTAAACAAATAAAAAATGGCAAGTAATATTTAGTATTGATTATTAAATATTTATAAATAATACAAAATAACTAACTTTTAATAATTAATATTTGTTAATTGGTTTTCAATATATATTATCTACTAAGTAATATTTAACAATTAAAAATTATTATTCAAGAACACCATTAAATAATTAGTAATTGGTTATTAATTTTTAACAAATGCTATTAATATTTCTTAACGTGCGATAGCACACTAATATTTTGCCGCTACTTCAACTTTCACTTTCCCTCCAGGTAATTTTCATTTTCCCTCCACGAAAAGTCGGGTCTCCCGCTTGAACTATATTACCCGCTTAGGACAGTACTAGACCACTCGTTTCCCCAAATCACAACATAAAATTTCTTTGTCTTTTTTTTATTAAACTTCCTGCTTATTCGTGTTCTTTTCTAAACTGGAACTGTTCCCAATATCATATCATTGCTCTCCTAGAGGTGCTCACTTCGATTCATGAGCGATTAGCATGCTGAGGATTGAAGGATGTGAATAGGATTGCAAAGGATCTTGTTTCAGATGGTGATTCGGGTGCAGTCAAAGTGATCAATTCAGGAAGGTGAAACATGTCTCAAAGTGATTGATTGGAGGGAAGTCCTGGGGCGATTGTACAAGCAGAGTAGTGCTGAATCTACGCTGTGGGTTATTTCAATGATATTGAGTTTGGATTTTTTTTGTTCGTGACAGTGGTTAGGGGACAAGATGGGAGCAGAAGTTCTTGTTTTAATGGTTTAGTTGAGGTGATGGTAAAATTTTGTGTTTTTGGATCAAGGTCGAAGTGATTTGTTAGAGGAGGCTCGTGAAATGGGTTATCAAAGATAGGAGCTGACGTGTGTTTGGCTGTTTCAGGCTGATGTAGTGTTTTATTTGTATTTGGTTCTTGCTATGAGATTATGGGGAGGATGAAGATGAATGATGGAGATTCGTGGCAGTGGTTAATGACAGGGAGTGGAATAAGTTGAATGGTGACAGTTTGATGGTAGGTGAGTTGGTTTTATTTTTAGGTTTGTAGTGTGGTGATGATTAGTCCATAAAGAAGTGGGTTATTATATGAGTTGCGTTGATGAAGTGATGATTTCTAGGATATTGTATTGTGCAGGAAGTTTGTTTTGCATAAGAGGTGAATGCGTGAATGTGGACTGTGATTGGATTGTGCATGGGTATCCGAAGCAGTTTCTCATCGGTTGGCTAATGAGGTAGCGCAGTTGCGGAGCATGGATGTGGACTGTGATGGTAGCTGCGAGCTCGGCAGGGATGACGATAGTGGAAGGCCGTGGCAGAGTCCGGGGGTGGACGGATTCAGCTGTCGATTGTGCAAGGCAAGCTACAGGTTTGTTTTGGAATAACGACAGAAACAAGAATGATATAAATCTGATTAAGGCTATGACTTCTCAGACAGTAATATTATTAACAAATTCTTTTCTGTTCAAAACATACTTGTTAACTCACTTCATGTGTAATCCGTTTATTTAACGTAGGTGGTAAGACATAACTTGCTAACTAATGAGGATGAAACTAGTAATTCTTTTACACTTAGTTGTCCAGTAGAAAAAATAGAAATAACATATGAAAATTAATTGACACTAATAACAGAGATGAAAGTTTATACAGTTGTTCAACTATTTCAGATTGATGAAATTACAACCGTGCTTACCAATGATTCCAAGGATTATCTGTCCCTACTACTTGAGGACTAATTAATATCTGAAGTTTATAATAAGAATATTAATGATAAGTGCTATAGTAGTTGACCAAATAGAGAAATTTTGTCACTCATGGAACAATCTTTATGAATCTAAGTATAAATTTGAGCTAAATCACTTAAGTCAGCAATCATTAAGTTACAACTAAGATGTGAATGATTATTCTAACTTTCAAAAGCATGAGAAACTCGATCTGAGATACTCAAGGCATTTCGTCAATTTAAATGATCATCAGCTTGAATTTGACATATTTCCTTCCAGAAAGGGAAAGGAGAAAACATGGAAACCACTTTAAACCCGGTTCATTTTCCTAAGGTTTCAAAACAATCACTACGAAATAAGCACAACAGCCAAATTTACGGACAAAAAAATTTCAAAACAATCTTTTAGATATGAGATACTCAAGGCTGGGATGCTTTCCTAGAGCAGCCTCTATTTACAATCAATAGGATCGGGTCATATGCTTGCCTTTGATTCACTATTATTAAGGGCTTTGCCTTTATTGCCCCTAATTGAATGTCCTACTACACTATAATTTTGTATTTGCTGCTTGTTTTTTGGCTATAGTTTTTTGTATTTGGAACGGCTACTTGTCCGGTTTTTTTTGTAGATAATGCATTGCAAGAACTACAAGAAATCTTGCATGGTCAAGCTGGGTACATGCATTTTATGGGATATGGGGAATGCAACCTTTCAATTTTTTTACTAGATATTCATTTATTTTAACAAGTTTTTTTTAAATTTTGCTGTTAAATAGGTTCATAGTATTAGAACAAAAATGGTTTCAGTGCTTTGGGAAAAGTTCTCTAACTTAAACCTGACTTTCTCCATTGGAGGCCAGGTTAGCTTCAATGTAAGTTATAAAAAGTACATCGTCATTTTAAATAATACATCATGTTGTTGTATTATCTCTTAGGTTCTTCCACATGGATGGGACAAGAAATACTGCATATACATTTCTTTGGGGACAAAACTTATAAGGTATGTCTGTTGTTATAATTCTACAAGAAGCTATACAGAGAATTTTAATTAATGTCCTACATCAAATAATGTAAAGCGCACATCCTACTTTTAAACATGCTTAAGTGATTTGTTCTACATTATAACCATCTACGCTTCAGATATCTTTACTCCTCTACTGCAGTTTCTTTCACTTCTTATTTGATATATTTCTTGACAACAATTATACAATCAATCTTCCAAATATGCACTTCTATAAAATATTTTTTTGCAGTGCTTTGAAGTACACATTTCACACTCTTTGCACATTTTTTTGCAGTGTGATTGGTAGCAACGAGACAGTGTGCAAAAACTTGTAAGCATAAAATGTTTTTAAAGTAGCTGGAATAGTTGTGTAGCCGAGAAAAGAAATTTAACTCAAATTGGTGCATGACCATCCACACTGTTCACCATCATACTGTAATTTATTTTCAAAATGTTTAACGGTTAAAATAAGATTCTACCTTTACCATTATCTGAGTTTTGAAGAAGATATGAACTATTAAGTGGAAATAAAGAACAAAAGAAATATGTGATATCTTTGAAAAACAAAATTTTCCTGAAGCAAACAGAAGGAAAAGTAGATTGATAGTGTAAGTTGAAAAGCTTGTCCTCTTCATCTTTAAATTTAACTATTTCAGAGTAGGCTAATAATAAAAATATTTGATATGAGTCAAAGACTTGTCATTGTACGTATTTATAAGAGAAAAATGGCTATGCTTATTATTATGTATATCAATATGTTACTCGTAATCAATCTTAAAATTTTTATTGTTTATTTTGTTGTTGTTTCTCTATTTAGAAGGTGTTTTATTTATTAACATTATATCTAGCATCTCAGGTTCTTGTTTTGGATCGAAGTGAAGAATGATGCTGAAAGATTTGATGTATTAGGGTACTTTGTAGTCTAGGCTATATTGTTTTTAATGATTGTACGTATGAAATATTTGAATTATTGTACTAAATTGAATTTACGAATCTTTTTTTGTATGGATTGTGGCACTATAATTGAATTTTTTTTTTGGTATTATCTTATTCAATCTGCATTTGTTGCCAATTTGATTTAAATAATTATAATTTTGCATATAATGATAGTTTATTATGTGAAGAGTTTATTTATTGACATTTAAAGCAACAAAGTGATATTTTGTATCGATGGTTAGAAACAACCGATGCAAAATAAGAAGTGAAAAAACATATTTTTTGCACAGGTTATTACCAGTAACTGATGCAACATAGCGACTAGTTTTAAGCTGAAAACCCTCATTTCGCATCGGTTATTGCTAACAATCGATGCAAAATTACATTTATTGCATCGGTTCTGAAACCGATGCAATTTTTTTTACCTTATTGCATCGGCTGCATATGCAACGGTTGCTAAACTGATGCAAAAGGGGGGTAAACAACCGATGCAACTGACCTATTTTGTAGTAGTGCCTGAGCAAAATGTGTTGGAGGAAGGGAGGAGATTGTTGCAGAAGGATGCCGAGAGGGCGAAGATGACAGAGCTTGCTGCCAAAAAAGGGAAGATGTTCTTATTAAGAGTGTGCTTGCCATTCCCAAGTTTACATAGAGGAGTTCTCACCATCCACAAACTACACTGTTCTCCACAGTCAGCGGCCCAATGGTTCCAACTCGTGTTACAACTAAGTAACACCTTGATTTCTCAGAGCTTGGACCGTAGGGTTCCTCTCTTACCACAACAATGAGCACTTTGCCTATTGCCTTCATGCCGCAAGTTTCTGGAGGTAAAATCTCATTATCGTGAATGCTTGAAAAGGATACGAGCACTCAATTAAAAGAGACTAAGTAGCCTTCTTCTTTATTGTGCAGCCCCCTCCGGAGCGGAAATGACAACGGGCTTTGCCCCTTACTTCCCCAAACGTCTGAGTCTAGATTAGGATTACAGGGAATACAATTTGGAGAGGGAGGAGGACACAGGATATGTTTTTGGACGTGGACTTAACATTGATCCTTTACAAGGATATTCTTGAGGAAAGAGAAGTGATGGACGGGAAGAGTGTTCATGCGATGGGTCCGATGGATGAGAATGTGCAGACGATGCACGACATGGTGGAAGCTCAGAAAGCCAAGACGGTGGCAATGTTTGAGGAGCAGTAGGAGAAAAGGAAAGCGAATGAGGCGGCCTTATATGAGGCTTATGCGAAGGCTAGGCTGGATGCTGAGGAGAAAACCAATGTTGAGTTATCAAGGAAGAAAGCTGTCGATGAGGCCTAGAAGCTAGCTGACCGGAAGGATGCATGGGAGGCTAAGCAAAGAGAGGAGTTGGAGTACCAGAAAGCTCAAAGGGGTGTCGAGGCTGTGTTGGCCCTTGCTTTTGAAATCCCTCCTAAACTGTTGTAATGTATCCCGCCTTAGGACGTTACAGTGATCATAATCGGTAAGGACAATAGTGGAAAGCCTGCATCGGTATCTCATGAGTCTGTGTAACGACCCGCATTCAACGCATCGAAGGATCGTATAATATTTATTTCTTTCACATACGAAGTCGTATGGTCATGTAACTTTTGGAGACGACTATTGGGGTTATTTCCCATGTTCATGATTTTTATCAATTTTTAAATGACCGTTTTGCCCCTAGTTGATCTTGTTTTAGCCATAACTTTTGATTGGTAAGGATTGTTGACTTGAAACCACGTCCATTATATCCGAATTATGGTTTACCTTTCCGTAGAGTGGTCAATTAGCCAAACGGACTTACCGTTTGGGAGATATGGCTGAATTAAAGTTTAGAGGGTGAAAAACAGCTTAATTGGGCTTAACCGGCCGGTTAGCAGCTAGGCCCACTGGGAGATTTCGGGATTTGGGTTATTTAAGGGCTGTTAGGATTAGGGATTTCAGTGTTTGCTCATTTTCCAGCCGCTACATACATCATAGAAACCCTAACAATGGCCTCCAACATCTAGAATCATCTCTAATCACCGTTTAATCAAGGATTAAGCTTAGCAACATCAAATCAAGGAGAAATAGCACCATTTCAGAGTAAGAGCTGCTGTTAGACGCTGGAGATCACCCCAAATCAGTGGAATTTTAGTTTTGAAAGTTTTGTTTGTAGCTAAGGTGAGTGATTAGCATTGTTTTACACTAATTATGATTAATTAGGGATAATTAGTGTTAATTAGCGAATTTATGTATTAATAAATTCTGGAAAAATGTTTACAAATTCTTAAACACTGCTTTAGACCTCTGTTAGAAGTTTGGGTTAATTTGGTTAAGTTTTGCTAATCCTATCATTAGATTTGCTTAAACATGCTTAAGGGGAAAACATAGGTTTTTGGGTTTGTTTAATCCGTTTTGACATATCAAATTGTTGTTTTGGTGTCTTCTCTATGTTGTTATGACATTATGGTATGCTTTGAGATTGATTAGAAAAGTTAGAATGGTCGAAAACGCTGTCGTTTGGCATAAAACAGTCGTTGGAAAAGTTGTTGGAAATGTGCAGGGTTTTGAGATCAGATCGGATTATAGGGCTCGGATCGGATCGGTGGATCGGGCAAGGGGAATACGAACCGGATCGGAACTTGGCACTAGCGGAGCCGTGGCAACAAGGAAGGCCACTTGCAAAGAGTTGGAGTTGGGTGGGGATCAGATCGGAGTTGAGCATGGGATCAGATCGGATGAGGGGGGATCAGGTCGGTTAGCTGAACCGAACCAAGGTGATGGCATCTTCAGCAGCATAAATGGCAAGGGCAACAAGAAAGGCCTAGATCGGATCGAATTGGGGTGAAACAAGTAGGATCAGAGTGAATGGGAATTGGGGATTTCAAACCAAACCGAGGGAGCTTGAAGGACCCGAACCGAACCGCCTTAAGAGTATCGAACCGATCCAGAAGGGGGGAACCGAACCGCCTCAGGAGTATCGAACCGATCCAGAAAGGGGGAACCGAACCGCCTCAGGAGTATCGAATCGATCCAGAAGGGGGGCACCGAACCAAACTACACCATGGAGTTTCACGACCGAACCGAGGCAATGGCCAAGGACCCGAACCGAACCGAGGAGGTGACCCAATGATGATCCGAACTGAACTAGGGCGACAAGTCGAACCGAACCGGTGTGCACTTCTGCTTATACGTGACGACTCTCCTAAAGACTAACTCCAATTCGACCAAAACCCGAGATGCAAAGGAAGTCCAGATGGGAGATTATTACTTAGGATCTAAATGGGAACCAATGTTTATACTTCATGAGCTGGGCTTTGCTATGGGACGTGTGCTAAGGGGTTAACGATGTCTATAACTTTGGATCACTATGGTTATGGGGTATGTGGACGGATTCAGGGCCATAGTGGCCTAGGTAGGATTATTGGCTATGGACCAACGAAGTGGAGTCATTTGTAAGGATTTAGTCATGACTCCATGGGGGCAAGCTTGGTGGTAAATTAGTTATACAAGTCGGACTCCGTCACTACCTCGATGGGTCTAGTGATCAAAGTAGTGGATATCGTATGCTTTACGCATTGAGCGAGAGATGTGAGGATGGTTGCTATGCTTGATTGTTTGACATCACTATGACATCCACACCCCACCCCCGTATCTTTACACTGTATGTTAGTGTCACCTTAGAGTATTGTACATCTTGTTGTGCTAACTCTTTGGTTGCAGGTCCAGGTTCAGGTTCAGGTATGGTTTAGTATACCTGTTATTGTTCTGTTTTGCTGCTTATCGCTCATACTAGACTTTTGTCTGACCCAGAGTTTTATGTCTCTTCTTATTACTCTGGGTGCTCATAAACGGGCAGACTAGAGACATGTTAGGTAGTATGCACGAGTAGCTGTACCGGAGACGAGCATGAGGCTTCCACGTATGATATATATATAGATATTCTCCCTGTGTCGTTGTTGGTCACTACTTTGGGCATTATTAGTGTACCTTCCTTATTTTGCTTTAGAGACAGTTTGAAAAGTTGTAATAATGATGATGTGGAACATAAGCTGTATTTTGAATTTTCCGCTGCTATCATCATTTAGTTTTCAGCTTATGCACTGTCTCGCCTGTTTTATGTCAAGTATGTTATTATTATATATTATTCCATGCACAGTGAGACATTCTACAGGTTCCTTGCTAGTTCAAATTCCCTTCTTTCCTTTCTTTGGCGACTGTTCCGTGTTGGTTGGACATCGGCACAACGCTCTTTCATTTGAAATGTCGGCTGGTGCGGGGCGGGCCGTCACATTTGGTATCAGAGCTCTAGGTTGTGTAGTTAACCTAAGGAAGACACAAGGGAGAGATAGTGTACATATATGAGAGCGCGTATTTGTGATATTTTTGTTTTCAAAAGCTATATATATACTATTAGTATAGCTAAGGATTAAGTTGCACTGCATTGGCACCAATAAGGAATGGTAAATTGTTTTCTCTTTACAGATTGAACGATGAATCGAAATACGGGAAAGGCGGTGAGGAACTCCGCATCAGAAGTTAAAGAAGAAGCGGGTTCAGAGGCCAACAATGGGAATGTCCCTAACATAAGGGAGATGTTTACTGCCTTCATACGAGAGATGGTTAGGGATGATCTGGGAGCAATTCCTAGTGCTACTAATGGTGGTGGTGTAGTCAGGCGCCTAGAATCGGTCTCCCCAAGATTAACGAGGAGTCCCAGAGAAAGAGGAAACATAACCATGTTAAGGATTGCCAGAAAAAGAATAACAAGAAAGATGTAGAGTGCTTTAGCTCTGGCAAGAAGGGCCACTATGCCAAAGAATGTCAAGCGAAGCCAGGGGAAAGGAAGTGCTTCAATTGCAGCAAAGTGGGACATCTCAAGAAAGAATGTCCGCAAGCCCCTAAAAAGAAGCAGAGTGTGGAAGTGTATGCTATCAACGCTGTTCCTTCTTCGTCGAATGCCCCAACTGCGGCGGAGAAGGGAAAGGGTGTTGTTATTCAAGGTATGCTTTCCATTTATGAGGTTCCAGTTCTAGTTTTGTTTGATATCGGGGTTTCCCATTCCTTCGTATATAGTGAACTGGTAAATAGGTTGGGATTGGAACCTGAGATCATCGATAGATATTTAGTTATGACGAACCTGATGGGTAGTTCGATTAGCCTTAGTATGACTTATCATAATGCATTCCTATCGAGTCATGGATGTATGTTTTCTTGTGATTGCTTTGTTTAGCATTATTTTGGGAGTCGATTGGCTCCAAAGGTATGGAGTGGTGCTAGACTGTGGGGGATTTTTGGTGACAGATAGAGCGGATGATTGGCGGAGTGTAGTGCTTGGTGGTCTACCTAGTGATGGGGTAATGACTAGTTTTCTAAATTCCCTTGACATCCCGCATGATGAGTTGTCAGATGTGCCCGTGGCTTGCCAGTATCCGGACGTCTTTGAGGAAGTGACTGGATTTCCACCACACCGGGAGATTGAGTTTCATATTGGTTTAGTGAAAGATGCCGGACCTATAGTGATGCCACTTCGTCGTATGGCGCCAAGGAAGCAGCAAGAGCTCGGGGTGCAAGTAAGCGATCTTTTGAAGAAGGGATTTATATGGAGAAGCATTTCCGAGTGGGGAGCACCAGTTATATTTGCGATTAAGGCCGATGGGTCCCTTCGCTTAAGTGTGGACTCGAGTTAAAGACGTAGTTAAGGGTAGCTCTTCTGATGGAGTGCCAAGGAGTCGTCGATAGTTTGGAGTGTTCTAGGCGGACTCGAAGCAGGGGTATCTGGGGACACCCACTTACCTTGGATCCGTTGGACGTGATCTAGTTATCCTTGGAGGATAAACATGTGTTGGACATGCGGTAGTCCGTTTGGAGCCGGGGCTTCCATTAGCCCTTGATACTGAATGGACCAGTCATTCGGTATCGACGTATTCATGGTTTTAGCGGATGATAGACAAGACTTGTTCGATGAATGATATGGATTGTTTAGGACCTTACGTTGATGTTCTCTTTGGTTCAAAAATGGTAATAACTTCGAATTGAGATTATTGGGCCATGTTGTTTCAAAGAATGGTATTGCCGTGGACCCTACGAAGGTGGCTACGGTACAAGATTGGTCTACATCCAAGAATGTAACAGACTTAAGAAGTTTCTTGGGATTAGCTGAATATTATCGTAAGTTTATCCAAGACTTCTCCAAGATAGAAGCACCGTTGACTCAGTTGACCAAGAAGAATCAAGCTTTTGTCTGGGATGAAAAGTGTGAGAATGCATTCAAGAGTCTAAAGGAAAAGTTGACATGTGCACCAGTGTTAGTCATTCCTAAAAGGAATGAAGAGATGACAGTATACACAGATGCATGTGGTACCGGACTAGGTGTTGTATTGATGCAAGAAGGTACGGTGTTAGCTTATGCTAGTCGGCAACTGAAACCACATGAGTAAAGATATCCTACCCATGATTTGGAATTGGCAGCGATCGTGTTTGCATTGAAGATGTGGAGACATTATCTCTTGGGAGAAAGATTCAAGTTGTTTACCGATCATAAATCGTTAAAGTATCTTTTCTCTCAGAAGGATCTAAATCTCCGACAGCAAAGATGGTTAGAAATTCTTGGCTTCCTATGATTTTGATATCGCATATATACCAGGAAAGGGCAATGCGGTAGCTGATGCATTGAGTAAAAGACATGTCAGTTTAGGGGCTATATTTCTAGAATGGAAGCAACTGGAGTACATCGCTGGGTATGATGTCAGACCAAAGTGCGAATTGGATCCAGAAGTATTAGCAAGTTTGATGATCAGACCCACTTTGATTGAGCGGATGGGTTCCAGTCAGAGGGACGATCCTAACCTATTGGAAATCATTTCAAAGTTAGAGATGGGAATCGACGAAGAGATGAACAAGTATGGGCTTGATCGAGATGGATGGATTAGAAAGAATGGAAGACTAGTTATGCCCAATGTTAATGAATTGAGAGATGAAGTGCTTAGAGAATGTCATCACTCAAAACTAACTATACATCCCGGTGGTAATAAAATGTATCGAGACATGAAGCAGACCTACTACTGGGAAGGAATGAAAAGAGACGTTGAGAAGTTTATATCCAAATTCATGAACTGCCAGCTAGTTAAAGCTGAGCAAAAGAAGCCTAGTGATTTGTTGCAACCATTGGAAATTCCAAAATGGAAATGGGAACAAGTCTCAATGGATTTCATTGATGGGTTACCAAAGACTAGATCGGGCCATGATAGCATTTGGGTGATTGTGGACCGATTGACTAAGAGTGCAAGGTTTATACCCGTCAAATCGAATAGAACAACAGCTAAGTTAGCAAAAACTATATATGAAATGGGTAGTGAGATTTCATGGAGTACCCAAAGGCATTGTGAGTGACCGAGATCCATTATTTACTAGTGGGTTTTGGAAGAGCTTACAAGAGGCTTTAGGATCAGAATTACATCTCAGTACCGTGTGTCATCCTCAAACTGATGGTCAAACAAAGAGGGTGAATCGAGTATTAGAAGTTCTCTTATATATTGGATTTTGGTGGATCATGGGATGACTATTTGCATCTAGTTGGATTCGCATATGATAATAGTTATCAGTCTAGTATTGGAGTGGCTCCATTTGAAGCTTTGTACGGAAGACCGTGCAACTCACCATCATGATTGGTTAGAAAACAGTGGGAAATTTGCGCTTAAACTAGAAGTAATAAGAAAAACTTCAGATAAGAACAAGGTTGTCCAACAACAAATGAAGGATGCCCAAGATAGGCAGAAGGGTTAGGCTGATAGAAGACGAAGAGATTTGAATTCTTCGTTAACGACTTGGTATTCGTCAAGATCTCTCCATTGGAGAGTGTGATACGATTTGGTAGGAGAGGCAAGTTAGCACCAAGATTTATTGTTCCATTCCCAATCCACGAGCAAGTTGGGAATTTGGAATATAAAGTTGAATTACCGGAAAAGAAGGCAAGAGTTCATAACGTATTTCACGTTTCCCAGTTAAGGAAATTCGTGCACGACCCCGATGCGACTATTTCACCTGATCAGTTGGATGATATCGAAGTAGAACCCAAGGCGGTTGGGAACCGCAAGCCGATTCGTATTGTCGAGCACGATACGAAGAAACTTCTAAGGAAAGCGATAGATCTAGTCAAAGTTCAGTGGGGGCGAGAATGAGAATGACTGTACTTGGGAGACAGAGGAGAGCATTAGGAAGACGTATCTAGAACTGTTTGCCTGGTAAGATTTTAATTACAACTTAGTTTTCCGCATGCTAGGATGGACTTATTTGTTTGTTTTGTATGTTTGATTGTTGTATATGGATGATAGGCATGCAGGATCCTTTGTTTGTTTCTTAGTTAAGGAATTTCGGGGGTGAAATTTCTTAAAGGGGGGAGAATGTAACGACCCGCGTTCTACGCATCGAAGGATCGTAGAATATTTATTTCTTTCACATACGAAGTTGTATGCTTATGTAACTTTTAGGAGATGACTATTGGGGTCATTTCCTATGTTCACGATTTTTGCCGGTTTTCAAATGACCGTTTTGCCCCTAGTTGATCTTGTTTTGGCCATAACTTTTGATTGGTAAAGAGTTTTGACCTGAAACCACTTCCATTAGATTCAGATGATGGTTTACCTTTACGTAGAGTGGTCACATTAGCTAAACAGACTTACCGTTTGGGAGATGTGGCTGAATTAAGATTTAGAGGGTGAAAAACTGCTTAATTGGGCTTAACCGGGCGATTAGCAACTAGTCCCATTGGGGGATTTCGGAATTTGGGTATTTAAGGGCTGTTAGGGTTAGGGATTTTGGTTTTTACTCATTTTCCAGCTGCCACATACATCATAGAAAACCTAACAATGGCCTCCAACATCTAGAATCATCTATAATCACCGTTAAAAAGATTAGGATTTATTCAAAAAAAACCAGTACTAAGAAAAGTTCTAGCAAACCTGTTAGTAAAAAGAGTACTATATTATCAAGTTTGTATCTTCTAAGAAAATAGATTCTTTTTCAATGAAAAAAATCATCTAAAAATGTTTGTATTTGGGTTCCAAAAACAAACACTATGTTAATTACAAACAAGTATATCAAAGACTTTTTAAATACTGCTCATAATAATATTAATTATATTTTCAAAAGGGACTCTGAAACCTCTTAGGTTTGGTTTCCAAAGGTCTAACACTTAGAACCTAACGGAGGAAGTGGGTACCAATATCTTTTACATTCTTTGCAGGTACCACTGTGACGACCGCCCATAACCCCCGCACTAAACAAGAGGAATAATGCGCTGAAAGGCGTGCCAGGCTGCTATGGACGATCATCATAGTAAGTGAACACATCGAAACCTGTCGTAGAACTCACAGCGCAAGGATAAAATATAATAGAACATATACAACAGGTGATAGTAATGAGGTATCATATAGCAAACTTTTGAAACTCTTTCAACATCCAGAAAGATTATCCAACTGATATCCAAGTTTGTACATAAGGCCTCACTACAACTCTCAAATACTCAAACAGCGGAAACAGAAATACTAGATAGAATAAAACTGGTACGCCAGCCTCCTGCTCGTCATCGCTCAGCTTCCTCGTATCACTAAGCTCCATTACCTGTAACCTGCTACTTAGTATGCCCATCCACAACCGGATAAACAGCCCAAGGTAATAAGAGGAGACATAAAACCTTGAGTCAGACAATAGTCTTAGTGAGCGATAATACAGCTAACAAACTTCAACAAGAAAGCATATGAGAATGGGTAAATGAACAACTTATCTACCCACATCACCAGAGAAGAACTCAACCTTATCTTCCCCACATCGGACAGTGATAGCCTTTACCAAGCATTTCAACCATTAATCCATAGAAACCAAAACAACCATTTATCCACGGAAAACAGAAACAACCAGCAATAGCAATCATGGCATCGAGATTATATATCTCATGCAAATCATCCTAGTCGAATTCAATATCCCTCGAATACAAGCCCCAGAGGCCGAAACCAATATCAGACAAGCACTCAAGGAACATCTACTTCGATGTTGGATAACCCATGTGAGATGGCACAAGCAAAACATCCAGCATGCATGACAGACTCTGGCTATCACCGCCAATCCTGCTTCGAAATCATCACTATCGTATGACGGCCAACCTTGCCATATGTCAAGAGCTAATGGTAACCCCAGTTCTAGCATGAACTCCATATGCCCAACCTTGGCAATGTCCAACCTTGACACTAGGCCTTTCCCCAACCAGAAAGACCCAGGGTACTCGACCAACAACCGGTCTTTTGGGCCTTTCAACGATACCCATCGTACTCCTGCTTTGAGCCTGCTAGAACTTACGACAACGATGACTTCTCGGCCTTCGCATCTCTAATCGTCCAACCTTGACGATGTTTCATAGCTCAAGCAACCTTCTCAAGCAGCCATTATCCACCAACTCACGACCTTTGAGTTGTCACCGCATTCGTTGTTCCACCTTGATCAACGAACACATTCACCACTTCGAACCTTCCTACTTGAATCACCTCGAAGTCACGCCTTCACCGAACCAAAACACATCACTGTGCTGCGGCTAGGGTTTGGGAGGTTGCCCCCGAAAAATATTTTTTTCAGACCTTTTTGGTTCGTACCCGAGTCGTACCCGAAACGTACTTTTTCAGAAAACGACCATGCCAAAACCGACCAGAACCTTGCTCCAGAATGACCAGCCAAAAACCGACCAGCCTTTCTCCAGAACGACCCGCCTCCATGCAGCTTTGGACCGAACCCGTCAAAACCGACCAGGATATGCTTCTATCTGACCGACCAGGATTTGCATCCATCTGACCGACCAGGTGAAACCGACCAGCTCCACCAAATCGACCAGCTCCTCCAGATCGACCAGCTTCTCCAGAGCGACCAGCTTCTCCAGAGCGACCAGGCTGAAACCGACCAGCTGCTCCAGAACGACCAAGCTAAAACCAACCAGCTGCTCCAGAACGACCAAGCTAAAACCGACCAGCATTGCTCCAGGACGACAGTCAAAACCGACCCCGATGCCTCCATTCCAACCAACCAGCTCGCTGACTTGCTCCCCAAGCCATAACGTGACCGACCACCTCAGTCCAGACCCTTCTGGACCGACCAGAGCCATCAGACCGCCTCAACCGACCCGACTAGCTCCAAAACCAACCAGAAACCTGCACAGCTCCATTTCGACTTCGATTTCGACCTAAACTTCGCCAAACGACGAATCCGACGAAATCGGCTCATCCAATTCATCCAAACGCAACCACAAACATGTTATGCAACCAACAATATCACCAATCTAACAATTTCCATCAAAACACATAAATTTCCCAAAAATATGATAATTGAACATATAAACACAATATATAGATCTAACTTGCATAAACTCATGAAATAATATGAAACTTGCCATTTAAATTATCTAGATCAGATCCTAAGGTGATTCGCATGTAAAATAAACTTAGCATGGTGTAGATCTAAGGAAAATAACATGGAAATGATGAAATTAACAACATAAGACCCATATACTTGCATGCATCCGAATGAGAGATGTAAATCACTCACCAATTATCCAAATCTAAGCAAAAGCAATGAAAACGCAATCCGGACAGCGAACACTTCGAATCAAACTCTTCAATCCGATGAATTCGCCCTTGAGACGATGTAGATCTAGCCTCTTATGGTGTAGATCTTCGATTTCCCTCCTTGGATTTTGGAATTTTAATGGTGGAAAGATGTTAGAGGGAGAAGGAGATCAAAGCCTCCCCCTAAGAGAATGGAAAATGCCAACCTTTCTCCATACCCCTTACCCCCTATTTATAGTCTCCACCCACCCTCTAATGGGCCTTCTCCAAATCAGCCCATTAGCCTTCCAAAACCTGAACAGCCAACTGAAAAACCTTAAAACAACGATTTCTCCCAAACCGCTGAACCAAATCCCTAATGTAACCACTCTACGGAAAGGGAATCATCAATTCCTTTCCAATGGCACAGGTCTCACCCTCTGATTCGACCTGAGTCAAAAGTTATGCCCAGTACAAGACTGACAGGGGCAAAATGGTCACAAACAAAATCGGTAAAAATTATGGACATGTCACACATCCCCATAAGCAACATATCAAAAGATGAGAATGATCCAACCCTCAGGGAATAAAATAAAAATATTTTACGATCTTCCGATACGTAAAATGCGGGCTGTTACATTCTCCCCCCTTAAGAATTTCGCCCCCGAAATTCCAAGCAACCACAACAATTCCGCATGCCTATCATTCATGAGAAGCCAATCCTATCATCCAAACTAGCAACCATCAAGCCATACATCCATAGCCTTATCCTAGCACGCGGAATTCTATCAAACAACAACAAGATACAACGATATAACGATGATACAATCAAAGGGTCCTACCGATGAAAAGTTCTAGATGAGTCGCCTTCATGCTCTCTTCCGTCTCCCATGTACAATCATCGCCATCTTCACTCCATTGTACCATGACTAGCTTAACCGTCTTCCTCCTAAGCTGTTTCATGTCATTCCCCACAACACGAAGTGGCTTGCGAGTTTTCGCAACTGCGGTCTCAACTTCTAAATCTTCATACTGTTCTGGAGATACCACTACATTCGAGTCGTGCACAAACTTTCGTAGAAACGACACATGGAAAACATTATGCACACTCGACATCTTCTCGGGTAACTCCAACCTATATGCGAGCTTTCCTATTCGCTCGACTATCGGAAATGGTCCAACAAACCTAGGAGCCAACTTTCCTTTACTTCTGAATCGAACCACTTGCTTCAACGGTGAAATCTTTATGAAAACCATATCACCTACGTCGAACTCCAAATCCTTACGACGCTTATCGGCGTAACTTTTCTGACGATCTTGGGCCGCCTTCATTCGTTGCCGAATTATCTCGATACAATCCGAGGTTTTTCTTATCATCTCAGGCCCAAGTATCAACTTATCTCCAGTTTCTAACCAAAAGCTGGAGAATTGCACGGCCTTCCATACAACGCCTCATATGGTGCCATCCCAATACTCGACTGGTAGCTATTATTATATGCAAATTCGACTAAATGTAGATGGTCCTCCCATGATCCTCCGAAGTCCAACACACAAGCCCTCAGGAGATCTTCTAAAACTCGGTTGACTCTCTCGGTCTGACCATCAGTTTGGGGATGGTATGCCGTACTTAAGCACAACTCGGTTCCCAAAGCTTCTTGCAAACTTTTCCAAAATTCACTCGTGAACAATGGATCCCGGTCACTTACTATACTCTTTGGGACACCATAGAATCGAACTATCCATTTCACATAAAGCTCAGCCAATTTTGATGCTGTCCTAGTCGACATGACAGGAATAAATCTCGCACTTTTGGTCAAACGATCCACAATGACCCAAATCCCTTTATTTCCTGCCCTAGTTCTAGGTAGTCCATTGATAAAATCCATCGATATCTGCTCCCACTTCCATGTAGGAACTTCTAATGGCTGAAGTAAACCACTCGGCTTCTTCTGTTCAGCTTTCACCAACTGACAGTTCATACACTTGGAAATGAATTTTCCAATATCTCTTTTCATCCCTTCCCAGTAGTAGGCTCGCTTCATGTCCTGATACATTTTATTACCACCAGGATGAATCGTTAGCTTCGAGTGATGACATTCTCTTAGAACCTCATCCCTCAATCCGTCGATATCAGGAACAACTAACCGTCCTTGCTTTCGAAGCCAACCTTCTCGATCGACCTCGAACTCTTTATCCTCCGGTTCCAGTTTCTAAATGAATTCGACAAGCTTCGCATCTTTCCTTTGGCTCTCGCCAATCCTTTCGATAAGAGTAGGTCTTATCGACAAGCTTGCCAACATTTCAGGTTCCAACTCACACCTTGGCCTGAAATCGAACCTTGCCAAGTACTCGAGGCCCTTCCATTCCGAAAACATCGCTCCCAAACTTGCGTGTCTTCGACTCAATGCATCTGCAACTGCATTGCCTTTTCCAGGAGTATAGGCTATCCCAAAGTCATATGATGCCAGAAACTCTAACCATCATTGCTGCCGAAGATTCAAATCCTTTTGGGAGAAAAGATACTTCAACGACTTGTGATCCGTAAACAACTCGAATCGTACCCCCAACAGGTAATGTCTCCACATCTCCAAAGCAAACACAATCGCTGCCAACTCCAAATCATGAGTTGGATAGTTCTTCTCATGCGGCTTTACCTGTCGACTCGCGTAGGCCACAACTTTATCCTTCTGCATGAGCACTGCTCCAAGTCCAGTACCACATGCATCAGTATACACCACCATCTCTTCATTCCCACCTGGAATGGTCAACACAGGTGCACTCGTCAATCTCTCCTTCAAGATTTCGAACGCTTGTTCACACTTTGCATCCCATGTGAACACTTGGTTCTTCTTCGTCAATCCTGTTAACGGTGCAGCTATCTTGGAGAAATCCTTGATAAACCTTCGGTAATAACCTGCCAACCCAAGGAAACTCCGAACATCCGTCGCATTCTTAGGTTTATCCCAGTCCTGGATTGCTGCCACATTAGCAGGGTCAACCGCTATACCTTTCCCAGAAACAACATGACCCAAGAACCTTACTTCATCTTTCCAAAAGTGACACTTTGAGAACTTAGCCTTAAGCTGATGCTTTCGCAAGATCTCTAACACAACTCTCAAATGCGTCTTATGTTCTTCCACATTTCTGGAGTAAACCAGTATATAATCCACGAACACAAGCACGAACTTATTCAACTGATCTCTGAACACTCTATTCATAAGATCCACAAAATACGCTGGCGCGTTAGTCAACCCGAATGGCATCACCAACCACTCGAAAAATCCGGACGGTGTCCTAAAAGCAGTCTTTGGCACACTATCCTTAGCTACTCTCAACTGGTGAAATCCCGTTGCCAAATCCATCTGAGAAAACACTTTGGCTTCGTGAAGCTGATCGAACAAGTCATCAATCCTTGGCAACGGATACTTGTTCTTCTTAGTCACCTTGTTCAGCTCACGATAGTCCACACACAACCTTAACGAGCCATCTGCCTTAGTTGCAAACACGACTGGTGCACCCCACTCGGAAACACTCCTCCGAATGAATCCTTTACCCAAAAGGTCACGAACTTGCACCTCTAACTCTCGCTGTTCCCTAGGCGCCATCCGCCTAAGGGGCATAACAATTGGTCTAGCACCTTCGACCAAATCGATCCTAAACTCGATCTCACGATGCGGCGGCAACCCTTTGACCTCGTCAAAGACATCCACATACTCATTAGCGATCAGCACTGATGATAGGTCTTCCTGTGGAATCCCAAGCGAATATAGATAACTCACGAAGACCCCGTCTTCGCGCTTACATCTAATCAACACCTTTCGCCCTTCCATATCCCCGACCCTCACCTCTAGCTTCTCGCAATTCACCCTTGCCGCAAATCTCTTGAGCCAATCCATGCCCAAGATGATCCCATACCCAGCGAAGTTAAGAACAAAGCAATCACACATAAAAGAGCAACCATGACTCGATAATACTAGACCACGGCAAATCATGCACAAACTGGACGAACCCCCAACTGGATTTGTCACGATCAATGGCCTATCACAAATCTCGGGTTCCAAACCCAAGCGACAAACAAGCTCATTGCAGATGAATGAATGTGATGCTCCAGTATCAAACAAAACTCGAACTGAAATACCATTAACGGAAAAAGTACCTTGCACCACGACACCCTTTCCCTTCTCTTCCGCAGTAGGAGCTCTTGAAGAAGATGGCACAGCGTCCAAAGCATATGCCTTCACAATTTGCTTGCCCTTAGCTGATTCTGGACAATCTTTCTTCTCATGCCCGGGCTTTCCACACTTGAAGCACTTCTTCTCAGCTTTGGGATTCTTGCACTCATTTGAATAATGACCCTTCTGTTGGCAGTTAAAGCAAAGCACCTCACTCTTGGGTTTCTTTTGGCCATCCTTTCCTTTCTGTTGTTGCTGCTTCCTCTTTTTATTATTACCACCCTGCTGTGGTTTCTGAACCTCCTTGGCTGCAGCAACAACATTTGCTTCCTTGGGAAACAAGCTCTCATGACGAATAGCCTTTTCCACAATCTTTTCAAATGAATCATCAAGGTGGTCCACAAGCGGCTTTCCAATATGAGCATCCAAACCCAAGACAAACTTCTCGTTCTTATGATAGGGTGTATCAATGTATGAACGAGCATATCTCGACAAAACCTCAAAATCAGAAATGTAGTCAAGAACTGATCTGCCATTCTGCTTCAATTCTACGAACTTCTTGAAGAGAACGGACTTTTGAGCAGTGGAGATAAACTTTGCTTCAAACTTAGCTTGGAATTGCTCCCATGAAATCTCCTCTTCCGGAGTCTCGAGTATAACAGAATTCCACTATTCCATGGCCCTGCTCTGTAGCTGCCTTGATGCAAGCTTTCTCTTCATTGCATCCTCAATACCCAAGTCTCCAAAGATTCGAACACATGAATCCATCCACCTCTGAACCTCTTCAGCTGGCTCAGTTCCCTTGAATGGTTTCCCACCTAGAGATGTAAAGTCCTTGCACATCTTTGCAAAATCTACCCTAGGAACTCGCACACCTACATCTACCGTAGCCGCCACTGGAGCGGGTACCCTTCGCATAATTGCTTCTGCCATGGCTTCAAACATGGCCGGGTAATCTGGTTCACCACCATTTCCCCCTCCAGTAATAGCTCCCCTAGCAGTGTGTCTTGATGATCGTCTACTCATTCTAAATCTGCAATTTAGAATAATTAGCCACTTCCAAGAAAACTGCTAAAGAGATACAACCGCTACTACTATATATACAATATATATAGTAAACATCCAACTGAAATCTACAAATACGTCTCTCATACGTAATTACGTCTTCGAACTTTGGCCAAAATCGTTGACCAGAGCTCTGATACCAAAATGTGACGACCGCCCATAACCCCCGCACTAAACAAGAGGAATAATGCGCTGAAAGGCGTGCCAGGCTGCTATGGACGATCATCATAGTAAGTGAACACATCGAAACCTGTCGTAGAACTCACAGCGCAAGGATAAAATATAATAGAGCATATACAACAGGTGATAGTAATGAGGTATCATATAGCAAACTTTTGAAACTCTTTCAACATCCAGAAAGATTATCCAACTGATATCCAAGTTTGTACATAAGGCCTCACTACAACTCTCAAATACTCAAACAGCGGAAACAGAAATACTAGATAGAATAAAACTGGTACGCCAGCCTCCTGCTCGTCATCGCTCAGCTTCCTCGTATCACTAAGCTCCATTACCTGTAACCTGCTACTTAGTCTGCCCATCCACAACCGGATGAACAGCCCAAGGTAATAAGAGGAGACATAAAACCTTGAGCCAGACAATAGTCTTAGTGAGCGATAATACAGCTAACAAACTTCAACAAGAAAGCATATGAGAATGGGTAAATGAACAACTTATCTACCCACATCACCAGAGAAGAACTCAACCTTATCTTCCCCACATCGGACAGTGATAGCCTTTACCAAGCATTTCAACCATTAATCCATAGAAACCAAAACAACCATTTATCCATGGAAAACAGAAACAACCAGCAATAGCAATCATGGCATCGAGATTATATATCTCAGGCAAATCATCCTAGTCGAATTCAACATCCCTCGAATACAAGCCCCAGAGGCCGAAACCAATATCAGACAAGCACTCAAGGAACATCTACTTCGATGTTGGATAACCCACGTGAGATGGCACAAGCAAAACATCCAGCATGCATGACAAACTCTGGCTATCACCGCCAATCCTGCTTCGAAATCATCACTATCGTATGACGGCCAACCTTGTCATATGTCAAGAGCTAATGGTAACCCCAGTTCTAGCATGAACTCCATATGCCTAACCTTGGCAATGTCCAACCTTGACACTAGGCCTTTCCCCAACCAGAAAGACCCAGGGTACTCGACCAACAACCGGTCTTTTGGGCCTTTCAACGATACCCATCGTACTCCTGCTTTGAGCCTGCTAGAACTTACGACAACGATGACTTCTCGGCCTTCGCATCTCTAATCGTCCAACCTTGACGATGTTTCATAGCTCAAGCAACCTTCTCAAGCAGCCATTATCCACCAACTCACGACCTTTGAGTTGTCACCGCATTCGTTGTTCCACCTTGATCAATGAACACATTCACTACTTCGAACCTTCCTACTTGAATCACCTCGAAGTCACGCCTTCACCGAACCAAAACACATCACTGCGCTGCGGCTAGGGTTCAGGAGATTGCCCCCGAAAAATATTTTTTTCAGACCTTTTTGGTTCGTACCCGAGTCGTACCCGAAACGTACTTTTTCAGAAAATGACCATGCCAAAACCGACCAGAACCTTGCTCCAGAATGACCAGCCAAAAACCGACCAGCCTTTCTCCAGAACGACCCGCCTCCATGCAGCTTTGGACCGACCCCGTCAAAACCGACCAGGATATGCTTCTATCTGACCGACCAGGATTTGCATCCATCTGACCGAGCAGGTGAAACCGACCAGCTCCACCAAATCGACCAGCTCCTCCAGATCGACCAGCTTCTCCAGAGCGACCAGCTTCTCCAGAGCGACCAGGCTGAAACCGACCAGCTGCTCCAGAACGACCAAGCTAAAACCAACCAGCTGCTCCAGAACGACCAAGCTAAAACCGACCAGCATTGCTCCAGGACGACAGTCAAAACCGACCCCGATGCCTCCATTCCAACCAACCAGCTCCCTGACTTGCTCCCCAAGCCATAACGTGACCGACCACCTCAGTCCAGACCCTTCTGGACCGACCAGAGCCATCAGACCGCCTCAACCGACCCGACTAGCTCCAAAACCGACCAGAAACCTGCACAGCTCCATTTCGACTTCGATTTCGACCTAAACTTCGCCAAACGACGAATCCGACGAAATCGGCTCATCCAATTCATCCAAACGCAACCACAAACATGTTATGCAACCAACAATATCACCAATCTAACAATTTCCATCAAAACACATAAATTTCCCAAAAATATGATAATTGAACATATGAACACAATATATAGATCTAACTTGCATAAACTCATGAAATAACATGAAACTTGCCATTTAAATTATCTAGATCAGATCCTAAGGTGATTCGCATGTAAAATAAACTTAGCATGGTGTAGATCTAAGGAAAATAACATGGAAATGATGAAATTAACAACATAAGACCCATATACTTGCATGCATCCGAATGAGAGATGTAAATCACTCACCAATTATCCAAATCTAAGCAAAAGCAATGAAAACGCAATCCGGACAGCGAACACTTCGAATCAAACTCTTCAATCCGATGAATTCGCCCTTGAGACGATGTAGATCTAGCCTCTTATGGTGTAGATCTTCGATTTCCCTCCTTGGATTTTGTAATTTTAATGGTGGAAAGATGTTAGAGGGAGAAGGAGATCAAAGCCTCCCCCTAAGAGAATGGAAAATGCCAACCTTTCTCCATACCCCTTACCCCCTATTTATAGTCTCCACCCACCCTCTAATGGGCCTTCTCCAAATCAGCCCATTAGCCTTCCAAAACCTGAACAGCCAACTGAAAAACCTTAAAACAACAATTTCTCCCAAACCGCTGAACCAAATCCCTAATGTAACCACTCTACGGAAAAGGAATCATCAATTCCTTTCCAATGGCACAGGTCTCACCCTTTGATTCGACCTGAGTCAAAAGTTATGCCCAGTACAAGACTGACAGGGGCAAAATGGTCACAAACAAAATCGGTAAAAATTATGGACATGTCACACATCCCCATAAGCAACATATCAAAAGATGATAATGATCCAACCCTCAGGGAATAAAATAAAAATATTTTACGATCTTCCGATACGTAAAATGCGGGCTGTTACAACCACTCAATGTAATACACGTCTATGACTGATAATTATACAAGGAGATAGCATCTAAAGAAGTCACTAATTATTTCGTGTCTATAAGTTTCTTTCTAAAACCGTTTAATATTTAAATTAAGTGATATATATTTTCTTTTCATGAGTCTTGAACCTATATGTATCCAGTTACTAATTCGCATTTTTGTGGTAGAAAAATACTTATAATTTTAAACTATGATAATCTAGTTCTTCATTTGTTGTTTTAATTTTTCTGTTGTAATAGTTTTCATCTCTCTTATGTGTACATGAATATAATAAATGTATGTTTTCATAAAAAAAATTAGAGTATATAATTACAACTAAAATAAGTTACACTAGTCATTTTTTACTTCTTTTTGTTTATGGCTAAAACATGTTATGGTTTTCATTTACAATTTTTATCTGACTAATATTCCTTTTAACTAGTGGACATAAATATTCTTTCCATTCATTTGTTCTGCTATGTCTAGTCGTTACTTTCCTATAAATACTCAAAAAAACCATCTTTTCTTTTCAAAATCAATAGTCTTCATCCTTCGTTAAACAAAAAGCTTATTTCAACATATCTAAAAAATCAAACTCATCTCCATCAACTCTTACTAAATCTTCATAGAAAACATCATCGGATTCCATTGACATTATAACTCCTCCAACACCAAATGAAGAGCCAGAACTACGATGGCAAGAATACCATACCGGATATACTCCAGATGTGAAAAAGAAAAGATAACTATTGGTATCACCATCGAAAAATTATATGATAGATGAGATATGCCATTACCAGCGAGAATAAATGAAGTTACAACGTGAACTCTACTTTGAACAAAAATAGACTTCTCATAGACTGAGTTTTCCTAAGTCAATCGCATTCTGAGCTAGCGGGAGATCTATCGTCCTAGAACCAAGACATCACTAGCTTTCCACAACTCCAGAAATGCCGAAGAGATCTTTCACCTTTTGGAGCCATGGAAAAGATCTCCCAAAGGATCCTAAATTTAGTCCCAATTCATGGGACAAGAATCATAAGGAAAATGAAGGAAGCGGTTCAAAAACCCTAAGAAAATTAACTTTTTCAGAGGAAGAATAATGCTATAATAATGTTCGTTTCTCTTTTCATTTGAGTTTTTATTAGTAAGTCTTGCATTGACTGAGAATGCAAATGATAACAATGTTTTCTTGATGATCAATTATAAAAATTATTTTTTTCTTTACATGTTTTTTAAAGAAGTGTTGCCAAATAATGGAGTTAAAGCTTTTAAAAGATTTAATACGTTCATATATAAGGTATGAATGAATATTAAAACATATATGAATCAAGTTAAATAGAAAACTAGAAAAACAATTTTCATTACAACCAGTCGACTTGTGGACTTCATACCAGTCGACTAGTAAGCATTTCCAAAAGAAAAAACTACTCCACGTGTTTCAGCTTTTATAACTTCCAATACCACTACTCTCGTCATTTCTAAAACTACGTACTATTTCTAAAAACCCTAAGCTAAGAAAAATTTCATTTTTTTCCTCTTTTGAATCATCAAATCAAATGGATCCTCCAAAAAGACAAAGAAAAATAGGATCATCATCTAGGGCAAAGAAACAAATAAATCCATCCTTTGACAAATAGCTATGGAATGATGTAGCAAGGGAAAGATGGAGATGTATGGATAAACTAAAATTCTTTAAAGGAATATTTGTCAAATCCCTGATGTTGAATCACATGGACTTCAAAGATTGGCTCAAAAAGGTAGACTCGAATCATTAATGGATTATACTCAAAAAAATCGAAAAATGAATGTTACTATGATAAAGCTTTTCTTAGCCAACCTAAACTTGGATCATCAAACTCCTAATAATCCGGAGAATTGTGATTGGAGTTTAGTTTGTGGGCAAACAATATTCATAAGCGTTTAAAGAATAGGACACATCTTAAATTCCCTTACGGATGGCATACCGTTGGCACAAGTAGAATGTCAATTAAGACCTAGCGCAAGACTTCTCCATCATGCTCTCACTCGTACCATATTACCTCGTTTCGAAACCTTTGATGTTGTTTATGCTGAAACTTTCCAGGCTCTATATGTGATTTATAGTGATACAAAGGTAAATTGGATGCAATCTATATTAGATCACATATTGCTTTACATGCAAGGCACTATAACTTAAATTTACTATAGAGAATACCTTATGAGAGTTTTCGCTGATGCACACATACTAAAACTAATCTCTACAAAGTATGAAGTAAAAATCCCTGATGTCAAAAACTTAAAGTTGATGAAAATGCCACCTTTGGTCCGACGGATTATGAGTTTGGAAGATTGGAAGAAAAGAGATACGGATCGACCATCTTCTAGTTTCACTCGTGCAAATCAGGAAGATGTTCGTTTAATAGAAGCTTCACAATCCTCTAGGCTAGCTCGCAATCAACTTCTTTTGGAAGCACATCTTAAAAGAATGGATAAAAAGATGGACAAAAAGTCTGATAAATTCAAGAAGTTTCTAGGCAATATGTGGACTTCTATTTCTTGCACTCTTGCATCTTCTGGCTATGTCATGGATCCAGAGAAAAGGCCAATCTCTCCTATCAATTGGACATCTTCGGAGAGTACGAAATCCGATGATTTCTAGTTTGCTTTCTCATGCTTTATGTACGTCTTGATAATAAATTTGCTTTCGTTGTATAGAACTTAATGGGATTTGTCTAAATAATCCTAGTTTATTTTCTAATACTTTTGGTTGTGAAACGCCAAAGGGGCTTGTACTAAGTAGCCTCATTTATCTTTTAAAACTCTATTTTGTGTTGGTATGTAACTTAGAACCTATTTTATTTATATATCTAGTTGTTTCTTGATCTCTATTATGTCGATTATTGTCTTTCTCATGGCATTTATTCTTTTTAATCGATGATAAAGGGGGAGAAATATTTGTCATTATATTCAGATATATAATTGTTATATACACTAACATTTTGTTACAGGAAATGATAAGTTTATTATACACTAACAAAATGTTGCAGATAAGCTTTTTAGACAGGGGGAATGAGTATATACAAGCTTACATTCAGGGGGAGCAATTCGTCATCTCAACAAATATGCAGACCAATTGACTGATTTGAAACAGCAGTCATTTATATGAAAAGTCATCTCCTTTCATTAATAGATTTCTGTTCATTTCTGAATAGAAATGGCCATATCTCTTCATTGCAATTATTCATGAAAGATTGCTGCTCTTCTTCTGTTACATAAATATCATAATCTTCACTTCCAAATTACCAATTATTTCCAAATCTATACTATTCTCTGGTTTTCATTTCTATACACTTGCATTCTAAAAAGCTCTCATATGTTCAAGTTACTTATTGAATCATTGAAATTACTTCATATCTCTTGATTCATTAAGTAACATACTTCCTTCAATCTTCACATACACACTATACTATCGAGGATAAGATTATAGGGAGGGTGTACGAAATCATTGGTTGTTCAATGTTTCAAGAACACAAGCAAAAGTCAAACTATTGTAATTTGTAAAAATCCCGGGTCGATGCTCAGGCGGGAAAATCCTTGTTGGGGCTTAGATTTTTGTGAACCTGTTCCTCCAGGTGAAGAGAGGGTGTTAATAATGAATTCCAGAATGAGTCTTGGACTGGATGTAGGACGGGAAGTCCGAACCAGTATAAAATTCCTGGTGTCACTTCAGTTATAGCCATTTACTTGTTTGTGATCTATCTATATTGTTTAGTTTTACTTGCATAACTATTGTGTTATACAAGTTAGTATATCATAGCCATTTTCACCTTATTCCATATACAAAGATCCTTAAGTCATACACGATTTTTTGTCCATCTTTTTATCCATTTTTTTAAATTGTGCTTCCAAAAGAAGTTGATTGCAAGCTAGGACATCAATTGCTTGCCTAGAGGGTTGTGAAGCTTCTATTAGACGAACACCTTTTGGATTTGCACGAGTGAAACTTGAAGACGGTCAATCCGTATCTCTTTTCTTCCAATCTTCCAAACTCATAATCCTTCGGACCGAAGGTGGCATTTTCATCAACTTTAATATCTTGCTATCAAGGATTTTTACTTCATTCTTTATAGAGATTGGTTCCGTTATGTTTGCATCCGCATAAACTCGGATAAGGTATTATCCATAGTAAAAATAAGTTGTAGTGCCTTGCGTTTAAAGAAATATGTGATCTAATATAGATTGCATCTAATTTACCTTTGTATCACTATAAATCACATATAGATCCCGGAAAGGTTCCGCATAAACAAGATCAAAGGTTTCAAAACATGGTAATATGGTACGAGTGAGAGCATGATGGAGAAGTCTTGCGCTAGGTCTTAGTCCTTTTGTTCGTGATCCGTCGAAATAATCATCGATGAAGAGATGGCTAATTTCATCTCTAACACCAAATTGACATTATACTTGTGCCAACGGTTTTCCATCCGTAGAGGAATTTAAGATGTGCCCTAATCTTCCAATGCTAATAAATATTGGTTGCCCACAAACTAAACTCCAAGCACAATTCTCTGGGTTATTAGGAGTTTGATGATCCAAGTTTAGGTTAGCTAAGAAAAGCTTTATCATAATAAAATTCTTTTTCCGATTGTTTTGACAATAATCCATTATTGATTCGAGTCTACCTTTTTGAGCCAATATTTGAAGCCCATAAGATTTAAAATCGGAGAATTTTACAAATACTCCTTCAAAAAACTTTATTTTATCTATACATCTCCATATTTTCCTTGCAGCATCATTCCATAGCCATTTGTCAATGGATGGATCTATTTGTTTTTTCGCCCTAGGTGATGATCCTATTTCTCTTTGTCTTTTTGGAGGAGCCATTTGATTTGAAGATTTAAAAGAGTAAAGTTGAATTTTTTTCTGAGCTTAGGGTTCTTAGAAATAATAGGTAGTTTTTTGAAATGACGAGAGAAGTGGTATTAGAGGTTATAAAGGCTAAAATACGTGGAGAAGTTTTTGCTCTTGGAAATGCCTTTTAGTGTACTGGTATACAGTCCACCAGTCGACTGGTGGTAATGAAAAATTGTTTTTATGTTTTTTTTAATTTAACTTATATATATATTTTAATTACGTTCATACCTTATATGAACTATTAAATATACTTATTAAATCTTCTAAAAGCTTTAATTCCTTTGTACTGTACTACTTTATTTTTAAAACATGCATTTTAAAAAATAAAGAGAAGTTAATGATTATCAAGAAAACATCGTTATCATTTTCATTCTCTGTTAATGCAAGACTTATTAACAGAAACTCAAATGAAAAAGGAAACTATCATGACCATCGCATTATTCTTCGTTTGAAGAAGTTGATTTTCTTGAGGTTTTTGAACAGGCTCCTTCATTTTCCTTATAATTTTTATCCTATGAATTTGGACTAGGTTTAGAACCCTTGGAAGATCTTTTCCGTGGACACCAACAGGTGGAAGGTCTCTTCGGGGTTTCTGGAGTTGTGGAAAGAGGGTGATGTCTTGGTTCTAGGATAAGATTATAGGAAGGGTGTATGAAATCGTTGGCTTTTCAGTGTTTCAAGAACACAAGCATAAGTCAAACTCTTGTAATTTGTAAAAGTCCTATGTCGGTGCTCAGGCAAGAAAATCCTTGTTGGGGTTTGGATTGTTGTGAGCCCGTTCCTCCTGGTGAAGAGAGGGTGTTGATATTGAATTTTAGAAGGAGTCTGGGATTAGACGTAGGACGAGAAGTCCAAACCGGTATAAAATTCCTAGTGTCACTTGACTTACTGTCATTTACTTGTTTGTGATATATCTATATTGTTTTGTTTTACTTGCATAACTACTGTATTATACAAGTTAGTATATCATAGTCATTTCCGCCTTATTCTATATACAAAGATCCTTAAGTCATACACGACTTTTCATATTATTTATTTGTTTATGAAGTTAGAAGTTCATATTATACAAACTTAATGCATGTTAAGTACCCAATATTTTCATTAACATTGTTTATTTTAATACTTCAATAGTCAATAAAATTCAGCAATTTTATGTTAAACTGAAATTTTCTATTTACATTTTCTGATTTTTCAGTAATTAGCGAATAGGATAACTACACAATATTCGTCCGTATTAGCAGATACGCACAAAAAAAATTAGATGTGGATATCGATATTGCACTATTTGTATTTTAAAATATATGTTGACAAATCTACCTCATACTATGTTTTAGCACGGAGATAGTGACCCCGACAACAGTTACCTCAATAAATTACTGACCAGTCTATTAGTTCCAGCTGACTAGCATAGAGATTTAAAAATAAAAATAAAAAAGGGAAAACACATAATGTTTAACAGCACTGTTAACAGAAACAAACCTAAAAGAACTAATTAGACATAAGCATGTCCTTTTGAAGTTTAATTTATCAACATGCTCGGCTAACATATCAAGATCTTCAACCTGCATATAACGAAAAGGAAAATATGTTCATGTTGCATTATCATGTTATCCGCAAAGGAAAATTTATGACCTGACCTCCATCAACAGATCGACAGTTTCAGGTTCAGCATTATGCTGCCATTAATAAAATGGTCAAATTTCAGTGAATCTATGCATTTATGTATGGTTCGTATATGTAATATAAAAATGACTTAAAATACGAAATGATACGCAAAAAACATAAACGCTAGAACCAAAGAACACCTTCATGTGAAAAGCAACTATTTTTTGCACAAGCTCCATTAAAGCATCTATGGGCATATCATCATACTGCATTCAAAAACATAGTACCATTAGCCAATGTGATTCAAATTACCTAACGTACACTTATACAGTTGATTTAGGGTTAAAATATATTAGATGGAATCAATTGTGTATGATGTAATTCTTAATGCGACCTTGGCCTCCTAATTCAGAAGAAATTCTTATACACTCTTCAAAGCATAACTACATGTACAATGCTTACAACAGAAACCACCCTTATATAGAAACATCATACATGCATATAGTAATCACATTAGAAACAACCCTTATAAAGAAAGATTATACACATGCATACAACAATAATATTAACCCTCATACATAAACATTACATGTATAATAACAATAGTACAAAGAACAGAACATAATATCTAACATCTTTAAAAAAATATTTCGTTCACATTTAAAATTTCACAAAGCATACTACAAAATTTTCACCAAAAGCTTAAAGGGGTAAAATATGATGGTGCAGAGAATAATCCAGTATGATACATACAACTATTTTTTTTTAAGAAAAACAGCACATATGAATTATTTATGTAGAAAATGTTGAAACCATAAAGAGTATCATCCCACATACTCAAAGCTGATATATCAAAATCACAACCGGGAAAATTTAGAACATATAGAAGATACTAGGAATATGTCACAGAGAAAGATCAATACTTAAACATCATCAGGCATATAAGAATTATAAGTTTTAAAGGGAATTGGAGGAGTTTTGACCAAAGAAAGCAATATTATAATGTGTACACAGCAGAACCCAGTTCCCACTAAGTAGTTGCCCAGGGATTGCTGTCCCAAGCAGGAATTATATGATAAACTAATACAAAATAAATTCATACCCATAAAAAAGCACATTATCTTGTGTTACCATGATGCCAAATTGCGCAACGAGTTATCACAAAATTCAAACAAATATTTTCCACTGGCCACTGAAGTAAAAAAAAAAACCTGATTGTTTAGTGCTATGAAAACCACATGTGACCCACAGAAAATCAAGGAAAAGGCATCTAGAAAAGTAATTGTAAAACCCATATTTAATCAGTTGTAAAGCAAAGAAATTGCTGATAGGATAAGAGAAAACATATATGACTACGGCATTAGAAAAAACAGAATGTAACTTAAAAAAAATCCTAACCTGGCGCTTTGCAAATTCCTGTGATATTTCACCAGCAAGATTCTTCTATTGATATTACCATGGAACAACTGACATTGTTACAGAAGCAATTAATTAAAATAGTGCAAAATATTATTTAGGCCACTTCGGGTAGAGTGTTGGATATGCCATAAACGTATTCATAGTACTAGGTTAGTCCTTCTTAAATATTAAATAGGTATATAATTAGACTCTGACTGAACATATCCATGGCCCTAGGAGCCAATATCACCGTCTGAGCCAAATAGTCTGTACTTCAAACACTCTTGCAACATCAAGTATACAAGTTAGTTATGAACAAATCCAATAAATGTCAATGTTTATAATAACAAATAAGCAGGAGCATTTATAGATGCCAAATCTAGGTGTACACCTCTGAACAAAGTATAATCAATTACTCTAACATTCTCTTGAAATGGAATACAACATTCGTACACAACAATAAATTTACTAAAGATTGTAAATACACTCATCATCGTCATTGTCATGATATTGTATTACTATTATGTGTGTGAGTAAGTATGTGTATTACACACATGTTTGTAGTAACAACAATCATATGATATATGGACATGGATATGATTACATAGTGAATATAATTTACTTACTCTTTCTCCTTCAACAGACATAGTCAAGTCTAATACAGATAGTACATCAACAAGATATTTCTGTCGAAAAAACATGGATAGTCAGTTTTATGGAAAATCAATTACATCTGTAGGTCTATATTTATCTACTGCTGGGTGTAACTTCAACTCTGAATCTGCCATTGTCTCAAAATATGATTTAAGGGTTTCATAATGGGGATGAAGAAACTTAAGAGGTTTGGAAACGGATGTCATTGAACTAGTTGCAGTCCGAATTTCCTTCCTAGTTCATTCAAATTATAAGGATTGTAAACAACTATGTAAGGCTTTTCAGATAATAACAAACTATAGACATTCTGTCACCTATCTCTTACATGATATAGAGTGATAGACTAGGAACCATTTTAACACTTACTGTACTTGTTGAATCAGTTTAATCAAAACAAACACCACTTAACCCAACAAAGCAAATTGTTATCAAACCCATTTCTAATTATATCTTTTTAAACTTAAATTTATCAAATGGGAAAGCTTCATTACCCTCTATAATTATTTGCTATGGAAAATAACAAAAGCATCATATGCCTTTTATTCCTCTTATTTTGTATTTCAAACCATCTTATTTGACAATAGACTGTTGCGCCTTATTCGTGTTTGGTTGGATTTTACCATAAGCTTTTATTTTGCAAACATGAGTACTCTCTACAACGTGCCTTTGTCGACTGTTCATCCCCTTCCAAAACTAGCTTACAATGTGGTAAAACTATACATAAGTATTCAAACCTACAACGTGTCATTATCGACTGTTCATCCCCCTCCAAAACTAGTTTAGAAAGTGGTAAAATTGTACATGTTTACTGGAAGAAAATCAAGTAGAAAACATTATAAACCATACTTGTCAAGGCAAGAAATTCCCAGGCCCTTACCTAGCGCTTTTTTGGATGCCTGATGCATCACTTTTATGTTATAAAGGAAAAAACTACAATTAAAAGTACACTAAAAATCATTTTTTGGCTTTAAATGCAATATTAGGAATTGCATATAAATGCAATATTGGGAATAAACCAGCATACTATAATCATAAATCAAACTAAGAAGGCATAAAGCCATTCGATTCAAGTCTACAAACAACAAAAATACTTGAAATAAAGAATTTGCCTAGGGTCTTTTTGTTTGGTATTAAAAGAACAATTTATTTTATTCTTCATTGTTGATGTGGAGATTAATAAACACTGCTATTTGTCGGTTGTTGGATTTCAAAATGTAACTGCGCTTCATGTTGAAGCACATTAGCGAAATCTGTTATTCTCTTCAATACTGCTGCACAAGACATACTTTTTCATCGCTCTAAAGCCCTAATACTTTGACATCTTTAAGGGTTTTTAGTGCCTTAATCATCGTTGGTGCTTTCAAAGATTAAAAAGCCCTACCCTGGAGCCTAGGGCTTTTTGGCACCTAGACGTGCACCTTGGCAAAGGCTTCAATAACTATGTTAGGAACTTTGTTCATCGATAAATTAAAGACTGATTGTACTCCATGCTTGATCTTGTAAATACATAGCATTAGGTAACTTGCGATTACAGAGTACCTCCGATAATGAGTTGATGATATATCTAACTGGGTGGTAACAAACTGCGAACTACGACAGTATATGGAACATATTTTGCTTTGGAGGTTATAACAGAGAATATGATACTCATATATTGTAAACGGTCCATTAAATGAAAACAAAATATTAGCAAAATGTTTGTTATCTAGACATTTTTACAATGTGAAAATACCAATATTACTACCACATGTTTTCAAGAGCATGTTTCTGAACGCCAACGTTTGTATCCTGAACTCTTTCAACATACAATTCCAATTGCTGCTTCGACGCCAAATCTTCATCAGAGTGCATGAAATTGTAATAAAAGAGAAAAATTATCAGCTACTTTAATGGAAAACTTACACGAGTAACATTAATTTGTCAAAAGCTAGTAGTTTTACTAGATCTTCGTTCTTTTTGTCATCTTTCTTCCTCAGATCTTTAGAGGCGGACGAACTAGGGTTAGGGCTTGGAATCCATGGCAATTTTGTTGGAAGGATACTAAAAGTTAAAAAGATGACCAGTGCATATAAAGAGCAAGACAACTTTAATTGAACAAATATGCTTGCTCAACTGGAATGAAAGATGGATTTCAGGGAATAGCAAATGATCCGACGGATGGTTTTATTTCGGATGACATTAGCCAGCAATCCAAAAGGGCCCAATAACATGCCAAGAAATATACCCGAATTTATCTTGGCCATTGAATAATAGTGTCCTCTCTAAAATCAGCCTTTGGATCAAAATTCATGCCTCCGCATTTGCCAATTTTATTGCTTTGTTGCAACATTTAAAATCGATTACTTTATTTCCGTCTGGTAGACCTGATATATAAAAAACATGCGAATCTGATATCCTAAGCTGGAAATAAAGTGGAGTGAAGGAATTATATGGTTTGGATGTTATTCGCACTACTTGGATATGGAAATTTTCAAATAGAGTAGAATTATCGAAAAGCCAATAAATCTTTGAAGACTTGGACCTCGTATACACCAAAGAGCGCTAAGGTAGAATAGAGGTAGTTGACTCCAATCGAGGTCAAGACATCAGTTCTGTGTTTTGGGCTAGCATATGGTATTAGAAATTAAAAGTTTAGATGTTTTTAATTATACATTGATTTAATGCAGACAGGTAAAATAAATCTTACATCTAGATTTATTTCTCATATACCGGACTTTTAAAAGAAAATTATTAAAGACTAAATTATCTTTACATATAATAGAAATAAAGCATATGATGCAATTATACTACTTTAAACCCGAAAACAGAAATTAATCAGATTAAATGTACAAAGTCAAATTCCTAATTTTTAGCTATAAAGAAGAGACTAATCTCAGTAAAAGCCTGTAATTCTGATGTAGAAATAGGAGAGAATTCCTAAAGATGCAAAGTCAAATTCTTAAATTTTTAGCAATGAAAATTGTTGAAGAATAAACTAGTATAGAAAGAATCAATACAAGCTTATAATTTGGATGTAGAAATAGGACGGATTACCGATTTTGGAGCAGAATGTGCACATAAAGTTGATTATTTTGGTTTATACAAAAGTCGAATAGGGAAATGAAATTGGAGTCGAACATTGCAGTGGTGCAAGGTTCTTTAGAGTAACCGCGTAGCTGTGCCACGTGGAGTGGTAACTTTCCCCCACACTATGCCAAGTAGGTTTATATTTTTTCACGCAGATTCTCTCATAATGCTATATTCATTGATTGTTTTTCCTTGCACCTTAAATATGTTTATAATAGTGAAGATAAGATCGACCATATAGACTTCATAATTGGCAACAATAATGAATTTACAACATACAATGTGCATAAGATTGCATTGTTTTTTGTATAAGTTAATGTTAAATTAGTTGTTAATTATCAGTATGATACTATGCAAATATTTCTAAACAAAAAAGGTTGATGGAACTGGTGTAGAGTGCCGAAAAACAATTTTGTTCTATGATCATTATACCACATTCTGATGTAATCGAATCTCGGTCTTAATTGTCAATTTCCTTCGGATGTGAACGCATTGGAGTGTTTAAGGAGACAAATAAAAAAAAGTTAATTCAGATGTTTTTCAATGGTGGTGAATTTTCAAATGTTGATAAATATAGTTCAATGGTGGTGAATGGGGTTCATAATTGTGTTAAGCTTAAAAATATCCTTCATTTCCTAGTAGATTAGGTAAATAGGAGATTAAATTAATTATTGATATGCATAAAATTTAATTAAACCAAAATAAATTTTGCATATTTTAAAAACAAATTGTACGGTAATTAAACAGTCCGCTATGTCATACAATTCATCTAAGATCGAAAGAGTTGGACGACCTCAAATTCAATAACTACCGTGCAAGCTTAAAGAGTTTGGATAGAATGGCATCGAAGGACTTCAGATGATACATATTGTTAAAGATGTCTTTTAGACCCATGCGACTAACTTTATTTTTTTACATAATTTCTTTCTATTATTACAACAAATAGTACGTGTAATATAAATAAACACAATTTTTTGTATTGTTATCGCATATTTAGTTGGAGAATGCGATAAAACTATCTTTGGGCTCTAGAGCATTTAATATCTGTCAAAATCAATTATGATTGAATTTCAAGTGAATATACCTAATGTTATTATTATGGATAGAGAGAGGCTGCATTATTAAATTTGATTTGAACTGTATTTCCTTAATTTACGCATACACTATGTAAGTGACTATTAAAAAAATTATTCTTACTTTCATAAAAGGGAAAGTAAAAGCACTAGATATACCTGAAACCAAGTTGTTTTTAAATTATTGGAAGGAGGTAGTAAATTCAGAAAACGTTGTACTATATAACCAAAATTTTCAGGTATTGGATGAACAATACAGTGTGCAAATATAAAGTTTATGACATATATTCATGAGAGTCAATTGGATATATGGAAAGAACGTTTTATTCATGCATTGATCAATGAGAACATGCATTTTGGTAATTACACTTCAATAGGTAATAATTTTTATACTAAGTTAATTCTTGTTACTTCGATAATCAAATATATTAATTTGGTTACAATTCATTTTTGTTACATAGTTGAGCAACACATTCAAAGTGTTTGATATTCCCTCCATTAGCACATATAAATAGTGGGCATAATTAAATATTAATCTAAATTAAAGCCTAAAAGAGAACTTCTAAAGTGGACATAATTCTAGAGCTATGGAGAAGAAGATCTAGAGAATTAGATAAGGATAAGAACTAGCTAGAAAAATGGATAAGGATTAGAGAGTGTTCTAAAATAATTTAGCACTTAGCCATCACTAGTACAAATTGGAGAGGTTAGTGGCATTTGTGATATGCAACCCAAGAAAGAAACACATAAAAGTTTCTCCATAAAATCAAACTAGCTTATAATAATCCATTTCCCAATATAAAAGTAGTTTGTATTGTATTCCTATTGTCTAATTCCCATCTTCATCACACTAAGGAACATTGCGCAAATTTCTCAACAATTAGTATCAAAGCCAGGTTCACTTAAAATATCGATATCTCTTGCACATCAAGATGTAGGCTACCATTACTCTTGAAGGTGAAATATTCAAGCTTACGATAGACAATTACTCCTATTGGAATTCGATGATGAAGATCACTTTTGTTGCAAGGATATGCGTGATCTCATCATCATGAAGGACAATGTGGAAAGAAAGGATGACAAGGCATGAGAGGTCTTAAATTGAACAACAATCACCGTAATTCGTAAATACATCGATCAATCTCTTTTTTCAAACATGTCTCTACTTACACCAATGCTTTTGAGTTATGGACAAAGCGGAGACCATGATTCAAAAGAAAATACCTCGGAACAAGGCCCTCCTTATTCGATGATTGGTAAAGTTGGATGATAAGAATGGACAAAGCATGATGGAGCACTTGAACAATTTCAAGAGGCTCGTAAGCTAAACAAGGTCGACATGAAGGTCGAAGATGAGATGCAAGCCTTTCTATTCCTTGGTTCCGTGCTAGAGAGTTGGGATAAACTAATTGTCACTCTGGGCAATTCAACGTCAAAGGGAAAACTTACCATGGATACCGTTAGTGATTTTCGTATAAATGAAGAAACTAGGAGGAAAGAACGAGGTTTGAGCACTCGGTCAGAGGAAAATGTCACAAATAGACAAGGCAAAGATGAAAAGCCTGTACACAACATAAGACGAAGTCGAGTTCATTCTCGAGGATGATCCAAGTCATGACTTAGAGTTACATGCTACTATTATGGCAAGGCAAGTCACAGAAAGCCAAAGTGTCCATTTTGCAAGAAAGATCAACTGGCGGTGTAACACGGCGTATTTTTCTGTGAACATAAAGTAACAAAACAAAGTATACTTAATTTTTAAAAGAAGAATTAAGGGAAACGGGTTGCGCCATTGCGTTCAGAATGGAATTCTGCTTGAGATACAGTCCGAGTTTGCATAAATCGGACTTCGTATGAAGAAGTTATGGCACTTAGAAGTTTCAGGAATTTAAAATAAAAACCAGTCCGAATTCAAAATTTAAAAGTTCGAAATTCAAAACACACACCCAGGATGGGCGGGAAATTCCCCGCCCAGGACCAAGGTCGACCAGGGGGTCGACCTAGGGGTTGACCTGGGTCACATACGTCGTCCAGGGGGTCGACCTCCCCCCTATTTCTAGATCCGTGGACAGGTACATTTTTCTGCATTTGGACGCCCGTTCTGACCAGATTCATTGATCCCTATGCTATATAAACACCCCTAAGGCTACAGTTTTCTCTGCACAACTTCATTACACCTATACTCTACCCTAATTCATAATAAAAATAAATCAATGGCGTCGCTACTTTGCTAAAACCTAAGCTAGAACTAGTGCTCCTTCTTCTTCCAATCTGAATAGGATTAAAAGAGAACAACCACAACCCTTTTTCTTTTAGAATCCAACCAAGGTGAGTACAATTATTTTCAGATATGAAATTTAATTATGATCTTGACATGGTTATAAATCTGAATTTGAGATTATGCATATTCTTGTTTATTAGATCTGTTTTTCTGTGTAGATCTATCTTATTAACATTATAGTAAATATTCTGTATCTCTTCCCTACTTCCGTTCTATAACCAGGCTACCACGAGCCTGAGCCAAATCTCATAAGAGATTGACGCACGAACGCTAAATTTAGGAAAATAGTGAATGATGCATAATTAGACATGACTGATTTGTGATTGATTTGAGAAAAGAACATATGTTGTAATTTAAGATCTGGATTTCGGCATACTATATATGATAGTCTGTGATTTGGAAGAAGGAGAATTATTGTGTATATGACTTAGGCGCAAAGATCTATACTATAATAGGATAACTATTAAATGTGAATACGCCTAAATGGGGATTTTGGATATTAGGCATACGCTGAAATCAAAGGCTATAATTTGGCAAAATTCGTATTGTATATCATGATTTGGGGTTTTTAGACAATATTCTGTACTGTGTAAATTTAACTAAAATTTGGGGCATATGTTATATTGTTAATTATGACCATAATTTGGGCATGTAAAAATTAGACTTAATTTTATGATTAGGCGAGGCATGTCAATGGAATTTTAAGGGATGATTAAATCTATTAAATTGCCTAATCTGCTAAATCTATTGAAATTGAGTATGGTAATTTAGGGTATGAAAATCTGTTGGCTCGATCTAAAATTGAGCAAAACAAGTTAATAGAACTTTGAATAATATACTGTAACATGTAAAGAAGTTTAATTTGTTGAATTGGCATAATTAGTCTGATATTGGCATAATCTGTGAATGAATACTTTAGCTAAAATAAGAATGCTGGGACACGAGGTTAGACTCTGCTTACGATAGAAGCCTGCCCGGACCCAACCGGCTTAACCTGCAACCACAAACTGTTAATCTAATGTGAGAGGTCAAAGGCATAGCTAAAAGATGCTTAGACAAGAGGTTAGGTCTGGCTTGTGGCAGAAGTCTGCCCGGAACTGCCCGACACATCCAGCGGCCACAAGCTACCGACCTAATGTGAGAGGTCTGTGCATTAGTAATTAATTAATGCAAATTTAGGATAAATATGATGCCTAAAGCGTGTTGGGTGGATAAGGTTTAATCAACTGGGCGGATGAATCTAATAAACCCGTTTCGTAAATCTGTAGGCTTAATACAAGGTTAGATAAAACAATCTGTAAGTCTGTTAATCTGTATATCTGATCCGTTAGTCTGAAAACTTGTTAACCTGTATGTATGATTTGAGAACTAGTTAATCTGAACTTTGTACATCTGAAATCGGTAAGCAAGTTAATCTGAAATCTATTAGTCTGGGGACACAAGGTTAGGAGGGGTAATTATTTATGTCATCTGTTGTGTGGGACCCATATTAGTCAGTAACCCTTTTCTGGTATCAAAACTATGACCTAACACTAGTAGGGGTCCGGGGCACGCTTACTGAACTAATTGTAAGAGGTTCACTCTGATAATGGCGAGGGGTGTCGATGGCGCATTCCAACCGGGTCATGTGCGTGCATAGATCCGGTCTGCTCTGAGGATATATGACACCATGACATCTGTAAATAAGTCTGTGTCTATAGGTTGCCACTTTAGGGAATGATACACCCTTGTGTGGGGCCGGCACAAGGTATTTATGTATTTGGGAACCGATCGATTGGGGTATAATTTAGGGTACACCTAGTTCTGTTTGTTTCTGTTGGTGTACCGTCTGTTTCTGTTGAGGTGGTAAAGGCCCATTAGTTGGGTGGTAAAGGCCCATTTCTAGCATTCTATTTCTGTACTGTCTGTTTCTGCTGGGGTGGTAAAGGCCCATTACTAGCATTCTGTCTCCGTACCCATTACTAGCATTCTGCTTCTGTCTCTGTTGGGGTGGTAAAAGCCCATTACTAGCACTCTATTTTTGTATAGATTATTCTGTTTCCGTTTCTGTTTCAGTTTAGACATTAGGGTGACACCTAATCCTGTTATACTAAGTATTATTGACGAGAAGTAAGATATAGGTATGAAGCATATCTTGGTCTATATCATTCTGTTTTCTTCTGCTTAACTTAAGCATACCTGTTATTCCTATTGCTGTAATCTCACATCCAGCTTTACTTACAAGTCATGATACTGTTATCTGTTTATATGCTGAAAGTCACTGGACTCACTAGACTTTATGTCTGACCTCATTTGTTTTCGCCCCTTTTCTTTCCGCCCCCTACCCCCCCCCCCCCGGTGCTCAGGGTGGAAACATAGGAGCTTGATTCAAATTTTCTCTGCTTGAAGTGCTTGAAGTATTGCTTGGCATTGACTCTATCTTTTCATGGCAGTTTATGTTGGGGATTATGGCTTTAAAATTATGCATTCTGAAGGATTTTGTATAAGACTGATATTTGTGTACTTGGGTTTTGGTATTATGATTTTGAAGGATGTAACCAAACTCATTTCTTTTTCTGTTGTAATAAAGTTATAAAATTTTCAAGTACTACTTTACGTATGTGTCTTGTGATATTCTGTTCTGTTTACTTATAATGCTTCATGGAAGTTAATGCATTCCCTTTTGTGAGTGACATTAACGGACATGGGGTGTTACACTTGGTATCAGAGCTGATGGTTACCAGATTTGATAAAAAGTTTTTTTTGAAAACTATTTTCAAAAAGATTTTTAAAAAGGAAGTATTTTCAAAAGTAAAGTTTATTTTGAAAAACATAATCCCCAAAAAGCCATATGTCTTTCTTTCGATTCTCCGTTTTGAATCTCTTCCTTTTTCTTTTCATCATATCTGGGGTACCCGAGATACCCGAGGGCATACTGATACCAACCTGGTTCAGAAGGTATCTGGAGGCTAGGGCCACCGCCGCAGGCCCAGTAGACGTTCCTCCTCCCCCAGCTGCAGTCGCTCCTCCTCCTCCCCCTCCCTGCATTGATACTTTTTCAAAGATATGCAAAGACTTTCAGGCAATGGGCGGGAAACCTTTTCATGGGTCACAGACGTTTGTTGAAGCTCGAAATTGGCTTAAGGAGGTGGAAGGTTTGTTTAGTATCTTCGAGATAGAAGATGGAGGGAAGGTCCAATTAGCTGCTGGGTTAATGAAGGACGAAGCCTCATTTTGGTGGGAGGTCACGAATGGAGAGCGTCCAGTGGAGACATGGATGGACTTCAGTCATAGGTTCGAGATGAAATTTCTCTCACGAGCAGAAGAGAATTTATACACGGAGAGGTTCTTGGCGTTGAAGCAGGGGAATTTATCAGTAAAGGAGTATGTTAACCAGTTCAATCAGTTGGCGAGATTTGGCTTAGACTTGGTGAACACACCTAAAAAGAAGGCCCTGAGATTTGTTAAAGGTTTGAATGAGCTGCTATATGGGTTGGCTATGACCCACATTCCTATGGGGGCTACCTTTGAGAAATTGGTTGACATGGCATTGATGCATGAAGAGGAAGCCAAAAGTGATAAAAAAGAGGAAAAGCTCGAAGGACCACAGAACAAGAAAGCATGGCCCAAAAAGGAAACACAAAAGAAGGATGAAAAGTCTGAAGATAAGAAGGAGAAAAAGTGCTTTACTTGTGGAAGCTTGACTCATCTGACCAAGGATTGCAGAAAGAGGAAGTGCACTTGCTTCAACTGTGGTGAGATGGGACACTTCACTAGGGACTATCCGAAGAAACGAGGGCAAGGGCAGAGGACAGGACCTACTTCTGAAGGGCAGGTGAATGCTCACGTGGCTGGTGGATTGGATATGGATAGGAAAATTTCTATAGAAGGTTTAATTTCCTTATCTGATTATTGAGTTAAAATTCTTTTTGATTCTGGCATTTTGATTCTGTAATTGAGATTCTACACTTTAATAATAGTCTTATTTCTGATCCCGCTATAGTCTCAAACCCCATAAGGGTTACGACTCATCTATATGTGATAAGTTGGGGGTATCTATGTTGGGCGTTAAGTTGACTATGACGCATACATTCTGGGTTTTGATAATCTGATATGTACCAGTACTTTGTAAGTATCTGAATACTTCTAGAAAGGATAGGTTTTTTTTACTCGAAGCGTGAAGTAGATTTCCAGTTTTGACATTGTTTAATGAGTGTAATTCTCTGAGTGTCAATCTGATGTTGATTTCGGTGTTCGGGGTTGATACTGAGAGATTTATTCCCTTAACCGATGGCTAATGGGAACAGAACTTTTGTTTTAATTGTACTTGCTTCTATCACTCGGCTGTATCCTATCGATCGAGTCTTCGACCTTTAGGTAGAAACTAATGGGTGTAAACATGTGTTTGAGACATGTTATGTTTGATGGAGGCAAGTGGATGCAAGTGGTTGCTAGTGGTTGCTCGTGGATGCGTATACACACACTAGGCACTAGATTGGCTCAAAAGCACTCTCATATTGCATATGGATGTATGCGCATTTTTCAATTTTTGTAGGTGCAAAATGATTGACTCATCACATGGATGTTGCATTTGGATGAATGGTTATGCACTCATATAGAAATGATGGGTATCAAATAGGATTTCTTGCATACATAATTGGACTCATGGCACTAACATAAATTTGCATTGAGGAGGTCAACTGAATCAGTAGACCGCCTGATATTTGCATTAGATAAGAGACATATACACACACTTCTGCATATGTTCATACAACATTAGAAGTTTTCTAAGGACAATGGATGCTTGTGGATGATGGTTGAGCAGATGGGTGATTGGATGGCAGGACACATTCTTCTTAACTTGAAGATTTCGGGGACGAAATCCTTTAAGGAGGGCAGAATGTAACACTCTGTATTTTTCTGTGAACATGAAGTAACAAAACAAAGTATACTTAATTTTTAAAAGAAGAATTAAGGGAAACGGGTTCCGCCATTGTGTTCGGCTCGGAATTCTGCTTGAGATAGAGTGCGAGTTTGCGTAAATCGGACTTCGTATGAAGAAGTTATGGCGCTTAAAATTTTCAGGAATTTAAATAAAAACCAGCCCGAATTTAAAATTTAAACGTTCAAAATTCAAAATACACACCCGGGCTGGGCGGGAAATTTCCCGCCCAGGACCCAGCTCGACCAGGGGGTCGACCTGGGTCACATAGTTCGACCAGGGGGTCGACCTCCCCCCTATTTCCAGATCCGTGGACAGGTACATTTTTCTGCATTTGGACGCCCGTTCTGACCAGATTCATTGATCCCTATGCTATATAAACACCCCTAAGGCTACAGTTTTCTCTACACAACTTCATTACGCTTATACTCTACCCTAATTCATATTAAAAATAAATCAATGGCGTCGCTACTCTGTTGAAACCTAAGCTAGAACTAGTGCTCCTTCTTCTTCCAATCTAAATAGGATTAAAAGAGAACAAATACAACCCTTTTTCTTTTAGAATCCAACCAAGGTGAGCACAGTTATTTTTAGATATGAAATTTAATTATGATCTTGACATGGTTATAAATCTGAATTTGAGATTATGCATATTCTTGTTTATCAGATCTGTTTTTCTGTGCAGATCTATCTTATTAATATTATAGTAACTATTATGTATCTCTTCCTTCCTTCTGTTCTATTGCCAGGCTACCACGAGCCTGAGCCAAATCTCATACGAGATTGACGCACGAACACTAAATTTGGGAAAAATAGTGAATGATGCATAATTAGACATGACTGATTTGATAAAAGAACATATGTTGTAATTTAAGATCTGGATCTGGGCATACTATATATGATAGTCTGTGATTTGGAAGAAGGAGAATTATTGTGTATATGACTTAGGCGCAAAGATCTATATTATAATAGGATAACTATTAAATGTGAATATGCCTAAATGGGATTTTGGATATTAGGCATACGCTGAAATCAAAGGCTATAATTTGGCATAATTCGTATTGTATATCATGATTTGGGGTTTTTAGAGAATATTCTGTATTGTGTAAATTTAACTAAAATTTAGGACATACGTTATATTGTGAATTATGACCATAATTTGGGCAAGTAAAAATTAGACTTAATTTTATGATTAGGCGAGGCATGTCAATGGAATTTTAAGGGATGATTAAATCTGTTAAATTGGCTAATCTGCTAAATCTGTTGAAACTGAATATGGTAATTTGGGGTATGAAAATCTGTAGGCTCGATCTAAAATTGAGAAAAACAAGTTAATAGTACTTTGAATAATCTACTATAACTTGTAAAGAAGTTTAATTTGCTGAATTGGCATAATTCATCTGATATTGGTATAATCTGTGAATGAATACTTTAGCTAAAATAAGAATGCTGAGACACGAGGTTAGACTCTGTTTGCGGTAGAAGCCTGCCCGGACCCAACTGGCTTAACCTACAACCGCAAACTGTTAGTCTAATGTGAGAGGTCGAAGGCATAGCTAAAAGATGCTTAGACACGAGGTTAGGTCTGGCTTGTTGCAGAAGTCTGCCCGGAACCGCCCGGTACATCCAGCGGCCACAAGCTACCCACCTAATGTGAGAGGTCTGTGCATTAGTAATTAATTAATGCAAATTTAGGATAAATATGATGCCGTAAACGTGTTGGGTGGATAGGGTTTAATCAACTGGGCGGATGAATCTAATAAACCCGTTTCGTAAATTTGTAGGCCTAATACAAGGTTAGGTAAAACAATCTGTAAGTCTGTTAATCTGTATATCTGATCCGTTAGTCTGAAAACTTGTTAACCTGTATGTCTGATCTGAGAACCAGTTAATCTGAATTTTGTACATCTGAAATCTATAAGCAAGTTAATCTGAAATCTATTAGTCTGAGGACACAAGGTTAGGAGAGGTAATTACTTGTGTCATCTGTTATGTGGGACCCATATTAGTCAGTAACCCTTTTCTAGTATCAAAACTGTGACCCAACACTAGGTGGGGTCCGGGGCACACTTACTGAACTAATTGTAAGAGGTTCACTCTGATAATGGAGAGGGGTGTTGATGGCGCATTCCAACCGGGTCATGTGCGTGCATGGATCCGGTCTGCTCTGAGGATATAAGACACCGTGACATCTGTAAATAGGTCTGTGTCTATAGGTTGCCATTTTAGGGAATGATACACCCTTCTCTGGGGCCGGCACATGGTATTAATGTATTAGGGAGCCGATCGCTTGGGGTAGAATTTAGGGTACACCTAGTTCTGTTTGTTTCTGTTGGTGTACCGCCTATTTCTGTTGAGGTGGTAAAGGGCCATTAGTTGGGTGGTAAAGGCCCATTACTAGCATTCTGTTTCTGTACTGTCTGTTTCTGTTGGGGTTGTAAAGTCCCATTAGTTGGGGTGGTAAAGGCCCATTACTAGCATTTGTATCTGTACCTATTACTAGCATTATGTTTCTGTACCTTTTATCTCTGTTGGGGTGGTAAAAGCCCATTACTAGCATTCTCTTTCCATAGAGATTATTCTATTTCCGTTTCCGTTTAGACATTAGGGTGACACCTAATCCTGTTATACTAAGTATTAGTGCAGAGAAGTAAGATATAGGTAGGAAGCATATCTTGGTCTATATCATTCTGTTTTCTTCTGTTTAACTTTAGCATACCTGCTATTCCTGTTGCTGTAATCTCTCATCCAGCTTTACTTACATGTCATGATACCGTTATCTGTTTATATACTGAAAGTCACTGGACTTTCCAGACTTTATGTCTGACCTCGTTTGTTTTCTCCCCCTTTTCTCCCCCCCCCCCCCCCGGTGCTCATGGTGGAAACATAGGAGCTTGATTCATATTTTCTCTGCTTGAAGTGCTTAAAGTATTGCTTGGATTTGACTCTATCTTTTCACGGCAGTTTATGTTGGGGATTATGGCTTTAAAATTATGCATTCTGAAGGATTTTGTATAAGACTGATATTTGTGTACTTAGGTTTTTGTATTATGATTTTGAAGGATGTAACCAAACTCATTTATGTTTCTATTGTAATAAAGTTATAAATTTTTCAAGTACTACTTTACGTATCTGTCTTGTGATATTCTATTCTGTTTACTTTTATGCTTCATGGAAGTTAATGCATTCCCTTTTTGAGTGACATTAACGGACATGGGGTGTTACAGGCGGGTAACATAAAGCCATACCGGTTTAATCCCACAAAGAGGGATGATGAAAAGACCAACACCATTATGGATGATGAGGATAAAGATGTATATCTTATTGCAGAATACAATATTTTAAACATCATCTCTAATGATCGACTTTGGTGCTTCCTTTCATGTTATCTCTCAAGAAGCTTCTTCACAGCATATCAAAATGGTCACTTTGGTAAGTGCAAATAGGGAATCAAGAGTGAAACAAGATTATCGGAAAATGGGACATCATCCTTACATTAAATACGAGAAGTAAGCTAATTCTCAAAGATGTAAAGCATGTTTTAGACATGAGACTCAATCTCATATCAGTGAGAAAAATCGATGATGCTGGTTCGAGAAATCACTATTGACATGGCAAGTGAAAGCTAACCAAAGTAAGTTTGGTCATGGATCGATGAAGGAAAGAAGAATCACTGTATGTGATACAAGCTAACCTTTGCATGGAGGAGGTAAATGTTGCAGGTATAGAAATAAAGATATAGCATCGGAGACTTAGTCATACAAGTGAAAAGGGTTTAAATATACTCTCTCTAACGAAACTCCACCTTGGTTCGAAAGGTATGTCCCTCGAACTATGTTATGGTTGCTTAGATGGAAGACAACATAGAGTTACTTTCTAGAGATCTTCTGCACATACGAAAAGGAAGCATATCCTTGATCTCGTGCATATCGATGTATGCTCCATGTTTGAGAATTCCTGTGACGACCACAGGACTCGAACCTCCGACATCCTATCAAGCAATGCCACACATTAACCACTGTGTTGAAAGATCTTTGAGTTAGCTTTTCGAGAGGGATGTTACAGACTACCCCGTTAAAGAGCCCAATGTCCGTGTTGACTCATAATCACACACCACCCAGGCGTTGTGCATGTAACCCGCATCAGTACTGCACCAACTGACATTTGCAGCATTATACACACAATTCCGGCTGGGTATGGGCTTTGATACCAAATGTGACAATCGCGGGATTCGAATCCTAGTCTCTCAAAAAACAATGCTACGCACTAACCACTGAGCTAAAAAGAACTTTTTGTTAGCTTTTCGAGAGGGATGTTACAAATCTATTGGTGGTGCATCATATTTTGTCACCTTTATTGATGACCTGTGACACCCCACGTCTGTTAATATCACTTATAAGAGAATGCATTAAGTTTAGTGAAGAGCAATAGGTAAACAATACAGAAATTCACAAGATAGATATAAAATAAGCGGCGGAAATTTCAACTTTATAATTTAAAAAAAAACATCATCTCAAAACAGGTTACATCATTAAACCAGTTACACTAAAAACCAAGAACCTCAAATCTATCTCAAAATGCAAAATAACAGAGTGCCATAATATAAAATCATATCCCTCATAGCAAGCCATAATATAGTAGAAAGTAAGTCAAAGCGGTACATCTTAGAAAGTCCAGATCCAAGCTGAAAGAGAAAGTTTAATCATTAAGGAGTGCAACCACTCTGAGGTCCTTGGGGGAAAGGAAAAGAAAGAAATGGAAAAAAGGGTTAGACGTAAAGCCTGGCGAGTTCCAGTTATTTTCAAATATGCATAAAATAGAGATACCAAGACAGATAGACAAGACTGGATGAGAAAGTACAGTATCATATAATGCAACAGGTAAACAAGATAAATAGAACAATAGGATAAATAGTGATCGAGTAATGCTTCTCATTTATATCCTAAAAATAGGTTGTGTCTGAACCAATACTAGTATAACAAGATTAGGCGTTAATTTAATTACATAACAGGAATAACAAGATTAAATAGAAGGAGTAGGTGTATACCCTAATTACAACCCATGAGATCGGCTCCCTAATACGTAAATACCCCGTGTCAGCCCCGTCAGTAGGGTGTATCACTCCCAAACCCAGCAACTTATATAACACAGACCTATTTACTGGTGTTACAATGGCTTAGTTTCCCTAATCGGACTCATGCACGCTCAAGACTCCGCCGGAACACGCCCGTACCCACCCTCTCTATTTGAACCTCTTACTATCCAGTTCAGTAAAGTGTGTCCTGGCTCCTACCTAGTGCGCACCCTCTAACAAAATTCCAACATGGATACTGACTGATATGGGCTCCACACAACAAGATTAACACGAGCCAAACCCCATAAGCTTGTGCCCCCAAGTAACTAGGATTTAAGAGTCCCCGAAACCTAATACAACAACAGGACGAAGGACTCTTAGCTTGTTAATAATCGGGTATAATCTAGCAGGTTTAGGTTTACTAATAAGTGTGGTTGTAATATTACATGTTATTATTTGTGTACAACCCTTCCCCAAACACCTATCTATATGTATGTATAATTACTATAGTAATTTTGTTTACCTAACATACATCTGGTACTTACATTATTTTAACATGTCCTTTACTTAATGTATGTATTAAGTCAAATCTAACATGTTTATACATATGCATACTACTTCATTCAATTATATCCCCAAACTACAGCATGTACAAGTTTATGCATATTAGCCTTTTTATCATATTCCCAAATTACAGCAAGTACAAGTATATGCATATTACATTACATTCCCAATGTACTGTAAGTACAAGAATATGCATATTATCCCTTCCCCAAATTATAGTTAAAGAGTCCTCAATTGAGAAATATGCCCAAATTCCCCTTTTCATGTCTTTTCTTGTTATCCCAATTTTAGCTATACGCAAACTTTCATCGGACATGACCTAGGCAATCCAAGGCCCAGTCTTAGCATAAACAAAAGGGAAAAATAAAGGAAGGAGAATAGAATCAAGTCTGCATATATAAATAGGCATATAAGAAAGACTGGAAATAAACTAAAATAGTAGACATAGGAAAAAGGAAGATGGATACACATAACCAGTTAATCAACATAGTTTGTTGTAACAACGACATAGGTGAATAACAGTGATAGAACATGTATAGGTATTAACTTATAAGAATTGTATGTTCTAAACCAAATTTTATTTACTATCATGTTATATTATAGGTATCAGATCTGAAAACAACAAGGAACTCACGGTAGGTCTTGGTGAAGAAGAGATTATATCTCTTTATATATATATATATATATAAGTCATAGAAATGTCCATTTCTATCTCTTTTATTGAAATGGGAAAGAGCCACCTATTTATAGATTAACAAAGCTAATATTAACCTTTAGTTATTAGGTTTTCAATCTAAGCAATACATATAGCGCTGAGTCAGCGATGAACCTAGCCATAAAACAGACCAAATTCAGAATTAGGAATCTACCCTGCATTTGGGTGGGACGACCCACCGACCTGTTGGGTCGACCCATGGGATAACCCCACTTGACTTGGGTCGACCCCACTTGACTTGGGCGACCCATAGGTTGACCCTGGCCCGTTGTGGGTTGTCCCAGGGTGCTTTACTTCCTGCGTTGACCTCTCAGTTTGAAATATTTTGAATGTGTACATATATAGCCCCTTTATATGTATACAAACTTCTTATTCTTATAACTTCTTCATACGTTATCCAATTTAGACAAACTTAGGGTCTATCTAAACTCGAATTCCGAGAAGAACACAAGGTCAAGCCAGTTACACTTAATTATGAATATTTAATTAAGTAATTCTCATTTTATTGTCTTTACAGTATGGTTATAGTGTATTAAATTTTGGGGTGTTACATTCTCTGCTCTTAAGGGATTTCATCCCCGAAATCTCTAAGCTAAGAAGAATGTTATTATCCTAAAAGACATCTACAACCATCTACTCATCCATCACCCGTTGACATCCATTGTCCTTAAGAATTCTAATGCTTGTATGAACATATGCAAAGGTGTTGTGTGTATATGTCTTTACACTAATGCGAAAATCAGGCGGTCATCTGATTCAATCGACCTCCTTAATGCAATATATGTTTGTGCCATGTATTCCAGATGTATGCAAATAACCTTAGTATAACATATAAACTTTATATGTGTGCACAATCATTAACCAAAATGAAACATCCATACGATGATTCACCCATTTTCCATCCATAGAAAAATTAAAATGCAGACACATCCATATGGAATATGTAAGTGCTTGAGCCGATCTAGTGCTTAGTATGTGTATATGCATCCACGAGCAATAACTAGCAAACACTTGCATCCACTTGCAACCATCAATCATAACATGTCTCAAACACATGTTTCCAACTATTGGATTATACCTAAGGATCAAAGGTTCGAACAATAGGATAAACATACTTGAATGATAGAAACAAATGCAAATTTAAAAGCTTGGAAAAGAAAAATCAAGACGTGCTCTCAAAAAGAAAAGGATAAGAAGCTTGAATCTTGTCTTCGAGTTTCCACGTTGAATTTTCGCAGTCTTTCCCGCACCATACCTTCACCAATTTGATTTCTTTATTGCGTAGCTTCTTAATCTTTAATCCAAGAATATGGGTAGGAACTCTTCTCACAGATGATCCCTTCTCAACTTCCACTTATTCAATGGTGCTCGGCTCTACTATCTCTGTCGTATCATGTACACATTTCCTCAAATGGGAAACGTGATACACATCGTGTCACCTGCCAGTCTGTCTAGTAGTTTAATCCTATAAGCCATTTGACCAATTCTCTCCACTATACAGAATGACCCTACAAATCTTGCTGCCAACTTCCCTACTGACCCAAAGCGAAATACATTCCTCAATGATGATACTTTAATGAAGACAATATCTCCAACTTCGAATTCCAAGTCGGCCCGTCTTTTTCGGCTTATGATTTATGTCTGTTCTGAAATGCTTTCACTCTTCGATGGATAAGATCAATCTTCTCGGAAGTCTCTCTAGTCATCTCAGGTTCAAGTACAAGCATGTCCGCAGACTCCCACCAACAAGTTAGCGATCTGCAAGATCGTCTATACAACGCTTCGAAGGGTGCCATGCCCATGCTTGATTGATAACTATTGTTGTAGGCAAACTCAACCAATAGGAGATGCTCCTCCCAAGTCCCTTCGAAATCTAGGATACGCAATCTCAGAAGATCCTCAAGAACTTTATTCACCCTCTCAGTCTGTCCATCGGTCTAAGGATGGTATGTCGTGCTCAAACGTAGCTATGTACCTAACGCCTCTTGTAAGCTCTTCCAAAACTCACTAGTGAAGATGGAGTCACAGTTGCTTATGGAAGGTACCCATGAAGTCGGACTATATCTCGAAGATATATCGATGCTAACCAAGTTGCCGTCTTCTTTCTCTTAACAGAAATAAAGTAAGCGCTCTTCATAAGCCTATCCACTATCACCCAAATGCTCGTATTGCCCTTCCTTGATCGGGGAAATCCTTTAGTGAAATCCACAGAGACGCTCTCCCACTTCCATTGTAGGACATCCAAGAGCTGAAGCAATCTGCCAGGTTTCCTCTGTTCAGCCTTTACTCGCTGGCAAGTCAATCGGGTTACAAATTTTGCCACATCCTTCTTCATACCAGTCCGAAAGAAAACTCTCTTCATGTCTCGATACATCTTGTCGTCGCCTGGATGGATAGTCATTCGAGAATGATGAACTTCGTCAAGCACTGTCTTTAGCAATTCCCCAATTCTATGGACACATAGCCTTCCATCTTGTCTTAGCTACCCTTTCTCATCCATAGTATACCTAGCTAGGTGACTAGAAGTCTCTCCTATACCAAGCCTGCTCAAGATGTCAGCTAACTGCGGGTCTTCTCCCTGCATAGATCTAATACGCTTCAATAGAGTAGGTCGCACCTCTGATGATGCCAATAATTAAAGTGTGAAATCCACATTCGTTTTAAAATCAAAGGTCAAGATGTACTCCAAGCTCCTTCTTTCTACAAATAGAGGACTCAAAGTCATCCTCTGCCTACTCAATGCGTCCTCCACTACATTATCCTTGCCCGAGGTACAAGCTATCGCAAAGTCATAGGATGTTAAGAACTCCATCCACCGTTGCTGCCTTAAGTTGAGATCCTTCTGTGAGAATAGGTATCTGAGAGACTTATGATCCATGTACAGCTTAAACCTTTTTCCAAGAAGATAATGTCGCTAAAACTTCAATGCGAACACTATAGCAGCTAACTATAGATCATGAGTAGGGTAGTTCTTCTCAAGAACTCTCAACTGTCTGCTACCATAGCATACTACCCTTCTTTCTTGCATCAGAACAACACCAAGTCCTATGCCACAAGCATTTGCGTAAACTGTGAACATCTTGTTTCCATGGGGAGAGTTAGGACTGGGGCTATTGTTAGAACCCTTTTTTATCTCTGAAAGGCATCCTCGCAATCAATGCTTCATGAAAAAGACAAAATTTTCTTCATCAATCGGGCAAGTGGAGTCGATATCCTTGCAAAGTCCTCGATAATATTTCTATAATAGCCCACCAACCCAAGTAAACTTCTTACCTCTGTCTCATTCTTTGAAGCCCTCCAATCTTGAACATTGACGACTTTAGCGGGATCCACTTTGTTATCATTTCCTTGGAGACCACATGCCCTAGGAATCTTGCTTCCTTTCTCCAAAAGTGAGACTTAGAAAACTTTGCCTTAAGTTAATGCGATCTGAGAGTGCGTAGAACCTCTCCTAAGTGTACGGCATGCTCCTCATTCTTTGCAAAGATCAGAATGTCATCGACAAAGACTACCACGAACTTGTTCAAAACTCCATAAACACCCTACTCATCAAGTCCACGAAATATGCGGGTGCATTGGTTATCCTAAAAGGCATAACCAGCCACTAAAAGAAACAGTTTGGAGTTTTGAACTTTTCATCAGTTGAGGGTGGCTGGTTATGCCTTTTGGTTGCCTATTTTTCTTGGAGAGCTTATTCAACTGTCTATAATTCATGCATAGATGAAGGGAGTTGTCTTCCTTAGTTACAAAGACAAATAGAGCTTCCTACTCTGATATGCTTCGCTTAATAAAACCTTTCTCGAATAACCCCCTAATCGCTTGCTGAGCTCCCTCTTCTCTCTAGGAGCCATGTGGCGCACTAGTAGAGAGACTAGCTTCATATTCTCTACCATATAAATTCGGAAGTCTATCTCATGCCTTGGAGGTAGTCCCTTAACTTCATAAACACATTCGAATAATCTCTGACTATGGGTAACGATCGCAGATCATCAACAAAATTACCAAGCGAATCTAGAAAACTGAGCATCACCGACCTTCGTGGGTCATAAGAAATTTCGAGAGTTCTACTATGATAAGTAAAAAGTCTAACTACTCTCTTTTCAATATCAAGGATGGCACCAGACATGGCTATCCAATCCCTTCCTAGAATCAAACAATGGCCCATAAAGCCTAGCACGTATGCGTCGCATTCAAACTCGATTCCGAAGATAGAAATTCTCAAACCCATACATATCATGGATAAATGAGTCGTACCTCCTATGGGGTTTGAGACTACTACAGGATCCGAGACTATACTAGTATTAAGGTGCATACTATCTACTACAGACTTGGATATAAATGAATGAGAAGATCTAGAATCAAAGAGGGTTCTAACAGGATAGTCAAAAAGGGAAATCAAACCTTCGATAGTGACTTTCCTACCTCGATCTGGTCCACTAGCCTCAAGAGCATGTACATGTCCAAAAGATGATGCCCCTTGTCCTTGCTTGTTAGGCCATTTCTTAGTGAATTGACCCACTTGAGCACAATTGAAGCAGATTTTCTTTGTCTTTCAACAGCCTTCACAAAGTGATCCATAGCTCTGCAACCATGACACTTGATATCTTTCTTGATTTGAGCCATGTCAGGCTTTCGTCCCTTATTTTGCTTTCCCTTCTTGGGCCACCACTTTTGTTTCTCGCCCTTAGCCTGTGTCTCCTCAACATTACTGTCTTTCTTCTCATCCTTGACATCTTTGTGCATTAGAGCCATGTCAACCAGCCTCTTAAACATCGACCCCCATTAGTATATGAGATAATGCAATTCCTTAGAGAGGTTGATTCAAACCTCTCGCAAACCTAGGAGCCTTTTTATGGGGTGTATTGACCAAGACCAGACCAAATCTTGCCAGCTGAATGAACTTATTAACGTAATCCCGAACATACATGTCCCCTTATTTCAAAGCCAAAAATCTCTCCATTTGTAATCCTTCTTCCACCAGAGATAAAAACTTCATCTCAAATCTCTGCATGAAATTATCCCAGGTAGCTACTGATTGTCCTGCCTGTGTAACCTCCTACCAGTATGAAGTTTTGTCCTTCAGTTGTCATGAGGCCAACTGTATCTTCCCTCTCTCGTCGAGCTCACAAAGACCAAAAACATTCTCTATTTCTCTAAGCTAACTTCGTGCCTCAACAAAGCTCACGGTACCACGAAACGGTTTTCCTCCTATAGAGCAAAAGTCCTTACAAAGCTTAGAAAATTATCTACTCGTGGACGTGGAGCTACAACGACTACAGCTGGAGCGGGGCATCTCCTTGAACTCCGGTAGGTGTCGTAGCCTCTAGATACATATGGAACTATGTCATAGTGGAATGCCCTTAGGAAGATGGGATGCCCCAGACATGCTGAAAAGATAAGAAAAAAAAGATTTAACAAGAGATCGAGAGAATATTGAATATGGCTTGAGGGGATATGTTTTTCAAAAATAGATTTTTACCTGAAAATACTTTGCTTTTGGAAATACTTTTTAAAAACTTTTTCTCTGATCTTTTAACCTTCAGCTCTAATACTAAATGTGATACCCCACATCCGTTAATGTCACTCATAAGAGAATGCATTAAGTTTCATGAAGCACAATAGGTAAACAGTTTAGAAATTCACAAGACATATATAAAATAAACAACAGAAATTTCCTCTTTATTATTGAAAATAAAACATCATCTCAAAACAGGTTGCATCATTAAACCTGTTACATCAAAAACCAAGGACCTCAAATCTGTCTCATAATGAAAAATAATGGAGTGCCATAATATAAAACCATATCCCTAGTAGCAAGCCATAGTAGAGTAGAAAGTAAGTCAAAGTGGTACAACTTAGAAAGTCCGGATTCAACATGAAAGAGAGTCTTAATCACCGAAGAGGGCTACCACTCTGAGGACCTGGGGGAAAGGAAGAGAAAGAAGCGAAAACAAAAAGAGTCAGACATAAAGCCTATTGAGTTTCAGTGATTTTCAAATATTCATAAAATAGAGATAACAAGACAGATAAACAATACTGGATGAGAAAGTACAGTATCATATAAGGCAACAGATAAACAAGATAAACAAAACAACAAGATAAATAGTGATCAAGTAATGCTTCTCATTTATATCATAAAAATAGGTTTTGTCTGCACCAATACTAGTGTAACAAGCTTAGACGTTAACCTAATTACTTAATATGAATAGCAGGATTAAACAATAGGACTAGGTGTACCTTAATTACATAACATGATTAGGTATTACCCTAATTACTACCCATGCGATCGACTCCATAATATGTGAATACCTTGTGTCAGCCCTGACAGTAGGGTGTATCACTCCCTAACGCAACAACTTATATAACACAGACCTATTTACGGGTGTTACAACGGCTTAGTTTCCCTATTCGGACTCATGCACGTTCATGACTCCTCCCGAACGCGCCCATACCCATCTTCCCTGTTTGAACCTCTTATTATCTAGTTCAGTAAAGCATGCCATGAACCCTACCTAGTGTAAGGCCCTTTAATAAAATACCAACAAGGATACTGACTAATCTGGGTTCCACATAACAAGATGGAAACAAGCCAAACCCCCTAAGCTTCTGCCCCCAAGTAACTAGGATTTAAGAGTCCTCAAAACCCAATACAACATCAGAACGAAGGACCTCTTAGCTTGTTAATAATCAGGTATATTCTAACAGGTTTAGGTTTACTAATAAGCGTGGTTGTAATATTACATGTTATTATGTGTGTACAACCCTTCCCCAAACACCTGCCCAGATGTATGTATAATTACCATAGTAATTTATTTTACCTAACCTACACCTGGTACTTACATTATTTTCACATGTCTTTTACTTAATGTATGTTTTAAGTCAAATCTAACATGTTTATACATATGCATACTATTTCATTCAATTATATCCCTAAACTACAGCATGCACAAGTTATGCATATTACCCCTTTTTATCATATTCTCAAATTACGACAAGTACAAGTATATGCGTATTATATCCCCAACATACAATAAGTACAAGTATATGCATACTATCCCTTTAGAAAATTATAGTTAAACAATCCTCAATTTAGCAACATGCCCAAATTCCCCTTTACATGTCATTTCTTATTATCCCAATTTTAGCTATACGCAAACTTACATCGAACATGGCCTAGTATATCCAAGGCCCAGACTTAGCATAAACAAAAGGGAAAAATAAAGAAAGGAGAATAAAATCAAGTCAACATATATAAATAGGCATATAGGTAAGATTGGAAATAAACTAAAACAGTAGAAATCGGGAAATGGAAGATGGATACACATAACCAATTAATCAACATAGTTGAATAATGGTGATAGAATAATTATAGGTATTAACTAATAATCATTGTATGTTCTAAACCCAATTTATTTACTGTCATGGTATACTTTTAGGTATCAGATCTGAAAACAACAGGGAACTCACATCAGGTCTTGATGATTAAGAGATTGTATCTCTTTATATATATCAATATTCCATTGTAGAAAAGTCCACTTCTATCTCTTTTATTTTTATATGTAGATTTTGTATTATCTTTCTAGATCTAGGCTTTAGTTGCATTTCCCCATTATATATATATATATATATATATATATATATATATATATATATATATATAGGATAGATTCATGGAGGAAGAGTATATGAAGAATAATTTTGTGTATTGAAATGGGAGAGAGCCACTTATTTATAGATTTACAGAGCTAATCTTAACCTTTAGATATTAGGTTTTCAGTCTGATCCATACACGTAGCGTTGAGTCAGCGATCAACCTAGCCACAAAATAGACCAAATTCGGAATCAGGAATCTGCCCTGCATCTGAGTGGGCTGACCCAGCGACCTTCTGGGTTGACCCTTGGGTCAACCCCACTTGACTTGGGTCGGCCCATAGGTCAACTTAGGCCAATTGTGGGTCGTCCCAGGGTGCATTACTTTCTGCGTTGACCTCTCGATTTGAAATATTTGGAATATGTATATATAACCCCTTATATGTATATAAACTTCTTATGCTTATAACTTCTTCATACATTATTCGATTTACGCAAACTTGGGGTCTATATGAACTAGAATTTCGAGACGAACGCAAGGTAAAGCTGGTTTCACGTAATTATGAACATTTAATTAAGTAATTCCTATTTTAGTGTCTTTATAGCATGGTTATAGTGTATTAAATTTTGGGGTGTTACATAACCACCCAAGGAAAGTGTAACATCCCAGATTTTTCTGCCATTTAAATTGGAATATTTAAATTTGTTTATTTATTTTATTGGAGATATAATGGATTTTATATCGAATTTATTTTATAAAATGGAGTTCGAATATATATAATTTATAATATAATTAAAACGAGCTCGAAACGCTGCGGTAGTTCTTAATTTACGATTTAAACTTTAATTGAATATACAGGACTCGTTACAAGTCGGAATTCTGTGAAACAAGAATCGTTCATATCGATTTGTTTAAAATTTTCTAATAAAAGAGAAAATTGGAGATTTTATATTACAGATTGCTAGTTATGTCCAAATCAACTTTTTCAAATAGTCGCTATAGAATTTCATTTTAACAAACGATAACGTTTATTTAATAAATATAAAGGAATTTCCATATATTTTGATATCGTTTAAAACCGAATTTCTGAATATTGAGTTTAAAATATATATTGGTGGATATATATGATAATAATAATTTATTATTATTTAAATTGAATTTGTCTGGATTTAATTATATTTTATCGACCGTATATAGGCTTTAAAAATAGTTTTATTTTCAAATTATCTCCGTTTTTGTCGAAACAAGTTTTATTGGAATGCGTACAATTAATTATTGCTATATTTCCAGTTTGGAGTCAAACAGAGTTGTTTTATCAGTAGACGAAATTTAAGGGTAAATCGATGATTATATTTTGAACTAAAACACGCTATTTGTGCAAATGAAATTAGATTTGTTGGGACTGTAACGTCAAATTATACCATGATGTCCATTTTCGTCATTTTTGGAGTTAGTGTTTAGCGGTGCATATATTTAACGGGTAATAGTAACAAACAGAAATATGCGGTGAAATTAATACTGAAATAAAATAAAATAAAACATATATATAAACTTATCCCCTCATCTAAGCAAAAATATGTGTGCACACCATTCCAAAATAATGCTCACCTGACCTGGAAGAGAGACGAGCCACCCCTAAGTTAGTATACAGCCTATATATACATAGTCGGATCTATAAACGAATATGCACAATTAACGAAAAATAAGGACAAAATAGCCTACACTAAATCTAAAGCAAGACAGATAATATAACATGGAATGATTCACCTCATAATAAATAAGCATGAGACACACTATCTCCCCATTACAACATCACGCAACTAGTTACCCCTAAAGTGTGATGTACACGGTATCTCCCTCATATATATAAGATTCCTTTCCCGCTGAAAACCAAAACAAGATAGAAACTACTACCTCCATTTCAGAAATAGGAACCCAAACTTTGTCGCTTTGTGAATCATAAGCTCCACTCTCAAAATAAATTAAAACTCTCCATTCATAAATAATAATTATAGTCTTTGAGCGCTGGGAGGAGGTCATGTAGTCGAGTGGGGAGCCAACGCTGGGGATCAGGTCCAGCTCAGGCAGTGTGTAGAGGTGATGAACTGATGGGAAAACAAAGGGTAATGCGGTATGTTATGTAATAAGAGGAAGAAAATACAGTCTCATGGGTGGAATCCTTTTGCGTGGACATGAAATACTGGGAGAGGCATTCGCATGAGTAACAAAATATGGGGAAGACTACTATTGCATGCGAAGTCCAGTGGTCCTATAGTTTTTATTTCAAACGATGGTGCTGGAGTTTTGAACAATGGGAGTGGCATGTTGTTCCAATGCGAAGATCATACATTGGGAACAAAAGGAGCAGGGTGAAGGCCATGCAAAGACAGAAGGACAACATGGTGCAGGTAGGAATAATTGGTTTTAATGCGGCTACTGTGGAAAGTGGGATACGGGAAGCACGTGGCGATGGAAGCAGTGCATGGGAAGTTAATATGGTTCAGCATACCAAAATGTGATGGGAAGGAAACAGTGTGGAAGAAGATAGGTGAATAATAGCATGCTGCATTAAGAAGGTAGAAGATATATGGGGGACAGGCTATTTATTTTGTTTGGGCTTGGAGCATGGGCCGTTAGCATATTAAGAGAAAAAAAAATAAAAAAAAGAAAGAGTATAGCGGCTTGGAACATTTGCTGTGACGAAGGTGATGTGCAGAGATATTGGAATATAACAAAAGGAGCTAGAAAGAAAGGTAACATGCCATCTGCTTGTACTTGCATGACTAATAAAAGAAATTATAACATGCTCGATTAGTATGAACCATATATTATAAGAAGAAAAGGGAAAATATACAATGGTATACAAGGTGATTAATTTAAGAAATAATTAGTTTACTTATTTAAGTTTTATTACTTTAGATAGACATATGACTTATACTAAGTATAATATTCTTGATATACATAGAATTCAGTGAAACAAAGAGCGTCAGAACCGTATCGATGGGGGTAATATGCTGGAGCTATTTTGGACAAGACTGGAAGGAGACAAAATTTTAGTTAAATTAAACGTCTGTTTAATTTAATTAAATCGAACTGTTTTGACGACGGAAGTTAAGGTGAGTTCAACTCACTCAGTTTACCCCGTTTATATTTTATATAAACTGGGTTTTATTTTGTGTGCATTGTTTGCTAATAGTTGATGATTGGATTACTGTTTGTATGTTGATTATCATTTAATATTCATGGATTAAATTAAGCGTTTGTTTGATTTAATCGGATTAAATCATTACGTTAAACGATTAAATCCCAAACAAGGTAACTTACCTTGTTGGTTACGTTTATAATAACATAAACGTATTAAACAAATAATTGAATGCTTGATTGATCGTTATAAATTGTTTGTTAACTGTTGTTAGCTGAACTATTTATTTCTAGTTATCGAAATGAATAAACATTTTCTTGTATTGAATGTGAGGTAACCCATTGTGATGCAGGGAAGGACAGGTTGGAGGGATCCAACCAGATTCCTCAAGTATGCTGTTTACTTATATGAACTATTAACCAATCTGATTGATTATTGGTTGTTGACTATTGAATCCAAATGCAACAGTTGTGTGACATTAACCAATGGGTGATATTGGTTGAATAATTATCGGCAGACAGCCTAAGAATAAACCGTTTTATAAAGATTGATTTACTGTCAGGTAATTAGTAGAAAAGAAGTTATAAAATTGTTTTATAACTAAAGACCGATGTTGAAATCCATTTTATATAGATTATTTTAAAAGAGAGGTTATTAAAGGAAATAAATAATTTAATTTATTTGGTAATAATAAAACAATTATATGAAGCAAGTTCTCATATTAACAAATTTATTATGCAAATGAGTGGAAATTAACCTAACAGTTAAGGATTAAATTAATTGTTTCAAATAAATAATTAATTGCGATTATTTAATTTAATTATATTATTAATTAAATCAAAAGAAATTGTTTAAATTAATTTGTTAATTTAAAAGGAATAATTAAGTGAAAATGATTAATGAATTAACCGTATTTTAAGTTGACGAAGTCAATTGCTTTACCTAGAATTGATCATTGGACAATTTTTGAGTTTTTCATTATTATTAAATAACCTTAAAGGGGAGAGTAACTATTATAATAATAGTTAATTAATTAAAATGAATGAAAGGGTTTTTCAAAAGAAAATACGTGAAGTTAAACTAATGTTTTAAAATCAGAAGCGTTGAATATTTATTGGAATAAGGTTTCGTTAATAAAATTTTATCTATTCTGAAGATAAGAATGTGTCGTCTCAAAGTCTGAGAGGTAAATAAAATACTCAAACTTGTAATGAATTCATGATTATCAAAGGATGATATAAGTTTAGAGACGAAGGTTGTTGAGGGGATTAAAATAATATTATAAACCATAATTCGAGAACTATAAGTTGGAAAAAAATGATTCGGAATTAAGAAGAGAAAGGATGGTATTTTAAATGTTGGGAGATTTAGGAATTTAATTAACAGCTGTTTAAATAAAGAGGCCAAGTGACGTTGTATACTGAACCGATGAATCCACTTCACTTTTCTACAGATGATCGATTGTTTATTTGACTGTTAAATAACCGACTATCAAATCTGGCCAATACGGTTGTTGGTACGGAAAGACCGGGATCGAATTTATATTCGAAAACCATTCCGACCAATGAATACAGAATCGTGGAAGTTGTTCATTGAAGAGGGTGCACTGAAGATCGTTGATCTTCATGAGTGTAAGAACTATCGTTGAATTTCTAAGGGTAGCTTCCGAAGATATTTTTGACTTGTGATTCTGTCGGGATTGGAATCTACAGATTGCAAGGACTACTCGCTACTGATCCATGGGGTGATTCTTATATAAGGATGCAGTAGGTGGGTGTCTTCGGTTCATCCTGTTCCTGAATGACTTATATGGACGATTTGAGATTCAAAGTGAATGGAGGCCAGATGTTCTAAAATATAAACGTAGCATCAAGCCTCATCAGCCGGAAAATGACAAAAATCGGGCAGGCAACATGGCTAGGTGGGTCATTCCCAAGCAGGGTCTTTTTTCACCATCTAGAGAATATTCATATTTGTTACTTCTTTTCATTTATGTATCTCCCGGGAAAACGGTAGCTACGCAGCCTAAATGGGTGACAATATATTCGATACACTCAAGTCAAATGAGTGGTCGGTCATGTGTGGCTGGGTTGCAAGACGTTCTTGTTAAACCCCAGTGTATACCCTCTAGAGTACACTGATCGGAAGGTGGACCCATACTTGTCTAGTTGGAATCCAATCTCCAATAAGAGCTCGCGGTTTTTGATTATATACTATATATGTAGAGCTTGAGATGCAAGCATTCTATTACTTGGTTGTTTACTTGATTTACATCACTGTGATAATATCAGACTAGTATTGATTTCAAAAATGTTTTGGTTATAGTAAGATAAAAACTATCCGTGTTTATGTGTGGACTGGTCTTACTATTACCTTTTCTTTCAAATGGTTTCAAAGTGAAAAAATATGGACGTGTTTTAAACTTACTGGGTTTTTCTCACACTGGTTCACCCGACTGATCCATGGCGTTTGTAATGTCTCGGGTCAGCCCGAGTTACAGGTTCAGGTTATCGGAAGCTGTGAAGTTCAAAGACAAGCTGGAGGAGTCCAGATGTATTAATAATTATTCTGCTGTGTATTATATAAGGACAGGATAATATAGCTATCCAAATTTTTCTGTTGTACTATGATGCATGTAAGTATATTTATTCAAAACCCTTTTAAAGATTTATTTCTATTATATTTTGTTCTGCTGCGATATGAGATTCTGATTTGGTGTTGTCTTCTTATTCTTCTATTCTAATATTTCTTTATTATCTTTCTCATCCTCTAACTTCTTTCTTCTAGCTTTCTGGATATTCGGTACTCGAGTTTAGACACGGGTTGAGTTAATGTCGAAATTTGAGCGTCAAAATTTTCCAGGACGCTACAGAAAGTATGGGTAAACATGTTGTAATTGAAAGATCAAGTTCTTGATGCTTTCAATGAGTTTGTAGCTCAAGCAAAATGAGGTACGGACCAAAAACTCAAGTGTATTCGATTAGATAACGATGGAGAGTAGTGAGGTCCCTTCGAGGCATTGTACAAAACTGACGGAATTAGAATGGAGAAGAAACCATCTAAAATACCACTGCTGAATGGTATTGCTAAGAGAATGAATCGAACAATCGAAGAAAGAGTTCGGTGTATGCTCTCTCATGCAAAATTACCTAAGTCATTATGGAAATAAGCTATAATGACCGCAGTTGACATCACCAACCTTACATCATTAGTTCCCTTAGATGGTGATGTCCTAGAGGAAGTCTGATCGAGAAAGAAGGTCTTTACAATCATTTAAAGTTGTTTGGGTATAATGCGTTCATCCATATTCCTAAGGATGAACGAGCTAAACTAGACTCCAAGTCCAAGGAGTGCATCTATCTATGGTTCACCAAGAGATGGGTTAGGCTATCAGCTTGGGGATTTGATAAATAGAAAGATAGTCAAAAGCAGGTACGTTATGTTCTTCGAGGATTAGACAATTGAAGACTAACAGAACTCGAGAAAACCAAATCTAAGGGTTAGTAGAAACATAGAACCTCATCAATCACGTAGTGACTCAGAAGAAGTTGAAGATGGTGATGTTGACCTAGAAGATGGTGTCACTACTTCAGATCAGAATGATAAAGAGATTGAAGAAGATGAATAATCAGAGAAAGTAGAAGGTCCTGACATTCTCCTAGATCTTGAACTAAGATAGCCAGCCCGAGGTATGATACCGCCTAGAAGAGATGCACCATATGAGTATGTAACGGGCCTTAAAGTTATAACAAGGCCATGGTCAACACTCTTAAGGATGAGTGGGGTAAAAGCCATGCAAGATGAAATACAATCCTACGTAAGAATCACACGTATAAGCTATTGAGGTCATTGAAAGGAAGAAGAGCTCTAAAGAACAAATGGGTGTATAAGATAAAGTCTGAAGATGGCAGCTCAAAGCCTAGATACAAAGTTTGGTTGGTCATGGAAGGATCCAATCAGAAGATAGGCATAGGTTTTTAAGAGATTTTCTCCCCAGTAGTGAAGATGTCCTCTATATGAGTCGTTCTTGGTCTAGTAGCTGCCCCTAGACTTGGAGATTGAACAACTCAGCGTCAGACGACATTCCTCTATGGTGATTTAGAAGAGGAGATATATATGGAGCAACCTTAAGGATTTAAGGTCCTATACAAAGAGAACTTGGTGTATTGATTAAAGAAAGTCTTGTGTATTTGGTGTGAAAGAAAACCATGAATGACTATTGTGTCTTCACTAAGAGATACACTACCGGCGACTTCCTCATATTTTTCCCTATGTTGATGATACATTAACTGTGGGCCATGACCGCATCAAGATAGCTGCTATAAAGAAAGATTCGAACAAATGCTTTGGTGTGAAAGACTTAGGGCCATCAAGAAAATTCTTGGGATGGAAATCACTCATGATAGATCAAGAAAGATGTGATGACTATCCCAAGAATGATATGTTAAAAAATTTCTGGAGAGATTCAACATGCACATGGTAAAGCCGGTGACTACTTCTTACTGGACATTTCAAGCAAAATTTGAAGCAAAGTTTAACAAGTGAGAAGGAAAATGAGGAAAAGAATGCTACACCATTTGCATTAGCAATAGGCAGTCTTATATATATGCCATGATGTGTACAAGTCCTAATACTGCCCATATAGTTGGAGATGTAAGCCACTTTGTAACAACTTGTCAAGAATGGGCCTAAAATTCAACGCAAAAAGGCCAATCAAAACTTAGAGCTGTTCTTAACGAATCATTGGTTCCTATAAGGAAATGGTATGATATATATAATAGTGTGTACTAAAGAGAAATTATAATCTCATACATCGGAGGGAAAAAAATATAATAACTTAAAATAGATGCACCTTTAATTAAAACCATTATAAGTATTAGTTACAAGAGTCTCATGCAATAATAGGCAAATCAACATTAATTATTCCAATATAATAATATTGCCATAGATAGTGCCTAATAGTTATGGATCCTCCATCATCAGGTTCCATCTCCAAGGTATCACTAATCCAAACGTTCCCACGTACTGTCATGTTTATATATTAAGAGGAGGGAGGTCAGAACATAAAGTTCTGATGAATGAAATTCACATAAGTTTTCAGGAGTAACTATCTCCTATATTTGGCGGTATAAGGTCTTTAAGACATGTCTATGCCACAAATACACAAGGAAATCATATAGGGTGGACGTCCTTAAAGTCACTTAATACCAAAAGCTAAATTAAGGGTGGCACCTCCTATGGTCACTTAATACCATATTTATTTAGGGAGGACATCCCTCTAGTCACTTAATACCCATTGGCGGACCTCAAGCCACTTAATACTCTATTATAACATTAATATGTAATAAATGATAACTCTCTTGTAAGGAGAGATGGTAGTGGCTACTTAATACCAGGAAGTGGGTAAGGAACACAACTTCTCATAGGAAGAACCCCATGGCGAACCCTCTTATGACTATCTAGCTGTCCCTATAGGTAAACTTCTAGCCACTTAATAATTCCCTTAGGCGCGGTTTCTCTTGCCATGTATACATTACATTACTCGTCACTAGCCTCCTAGACAAGAAACGAACATTATTTGGAGAACTACCCCACACATGTTATCGTCTATTAGGACCATTTAATACCCTATATGAGAAAGGTGGACCTAATAACCATTTACTTCTCGAATGGCGTACCCAATGACAGGTCTTAAACTAAGGAGTGAACCTTAGTAATGAACCTAGTCCTAACCACTTAATACCTAATAAGAGATAAGTCAGCCACTTAATACCTTTTTCCTAAGTAGGCCTACTTCGCACACACAACACCCACACAAACACACACTCACACACACAAACACACACACACACACACACACACACACACACATATATATATATGCACACTAGATATCTTACGTTTGGCCTACTACTTGTAGATGCTAGATCTGTCGGGCGGTTTTGGGCAAACTTCTGCTGCAAGTTGGGCCTAACCTTGCATCATAGCATACTAATTATAATGGCCCATGACACTTAGATCTCTCACATTAACCAGGTTTACTTGTCGACGCTGGATATGTCTGTACTACGAGTAACGATTAATCTCACATATATGTGTCATCAGTATTAATTAAATCATTAACTCACGCACATACAAGCATATGAATCCTATGGACTTTTAAATTCTACTCCTAATTAAATAGCATTTACAACGCGTTAAATACGTATTTATATGTGTTGATTAATTTAAAGATATATATGTAAATACAAACGTAAATTTAGAGAACGAGATTAGCGTACTTACCACGTATTTGAAATGTCAATCCTGCTGAATTCTTAAGGTATACAAGTCAAATTACCATATTTTGCTCAATTCATAACATAAGTGTGCATATGACAATAAAATGGGAAAAACAACCACAACATAAGTGCTTGCAACCTGGGTTTTTGCATGGTTATTACAACAACAAATGATGAACATAACACCATACACGTTTATAACTCCTATTTTGAATAGATTCCATTTCTTATGTTTGTTTATATGCAAAACATTAATATTTAGATATGTAGTCAATAATACGCTCAAATACTCTATTTTGAAAAATATGGCAACGTGGAAATATGCAACACCAAGAAAGTGTTGCCACATATCATTTTTTTCTTACAACAATATTTTTGGCACTTCCTGCATCATTTCTCTAGTGTTGCAGTATGCAATCTATGGAGTAGTGATGAAAATAGAATAAAAAATAACCAATTCAATATAGAAAATCCAAACAATATAGAAAAATCATACAAAAGAATTGTGTCGTTTTATTATTACAACAACCCAAAACATAAATATAACATAATTGGACAATTCTATGAGCAAATAAAATATAGTGAATTTAATGGATGTTTAATATTATATTTTCATTTAGATCCAAATTCCTTTACGCATATAGATCCAAATCCACACTACAAAATAGAGAAAATAACAAACTAATGTTCTTTCCACTCACAGTGCTAAGAAGGATAAAAAAAGTAGAAATCTGAATTGTTACCTTTTGGATCCAATCCTTCATACGAAACATTCTTCAATTTTGGTTAATCTATATATAAGAATCAAGGGATTAGAATCTTATATATAAATCTTTGAATTCCAGAATATAATTCTAAATCAGAATAGAGAAGAAAAGAAATATAGATTAAGAACTTAGAAGAAAACCTACACTTATTTCTGGAATTCCAGTGGTAGAACATAGGCGCAAAAAGAAAATAGATTAGGGTTTGGAAGAGGCTAGGTAGGTGGCATATATAGTTGCAAGTGTGTATACAGACCGTTATACCAATTAAATTAAATTTGGTTCGTTGTTTGCAATTTATATATAAGTCCCTATAAAAACTAACCTTCACTACCCTTTTTCCTTAAGGGCGGTCGACCCCTTGCATAGAAGGTGGGTCGACCCCCCTTCAAGGATCGGGTCAGAAAATTTATTTCTCTAAATGTTTCGTTTATACTAATTATAATATTAAATTACAGTGATTACCTTCCTTAAGTTGATTATTCTTGTGTCCTCCAACATATATGTGTGTGTATGTGCATATACAATTCAAATTATCATGGAATATTCTTTTCATGCGAATTAATATATAATTATGTTCCATATATTTATTTATACAACTTCAAATTCAAATATTATGTGTAAACAATTTACGTATATATTGTTTTAATCATAACTTCTTCATACAAACTCTGTTTTCAGCAAATAAAATATGCAAACAGATCAGAATCTCGCTAAGAAAGCAATAATAATACTTTCATGGCCCAATTATCAATTTTTCAAAATTCTTATATTCGGCCCATTAATTTTTTGTCAATTTATTGCTTATACTTAATTTTACTACCTATGTCTATTTAGGGTATATTTTTACACGATGTTACATTATTCCCTCCTTAAAAGAGATTTCATCTTGAAATCTTTCTGATGGAGAAAAAAATACAACTCGCTCTAAACAATCATGTTACATACCCATGTTATTTTATAAACATCCATAAAACATTGACAACTCATAGTGATTATGCATAGCAAACTTTCTAAAGTGAGATCAGTTCTAACATGTATATAACAACCCAGAATTTTGGCGATATAGATTAATTACAAGAATTTCAAAAAAAGGAATTTCTACAAACTATGGAATTTGTCCACAAAACTTTAATCGATGCATTAGTCTTGAAATTCTGGTCAAATTTTGTGTTTGGAGTTTTGCGAATGGAGTCCATATGAAAAAGTTACGGAAAAAAATACGAAAATGGATGGAAAATAAATGGATGGATAGGGTTGGTTTATAAATTAATATATTATACCTATGCAACTAGCCAACCTAGGCATCTGATGGCCCAGGCGGTTGACCAACTGGGCGTCAGTTTGACTGGTGACGGATAGGGTTGGTAAGGTTTGGTTTATAAAATATATAAAACAAATGGATGGATATAACTTGAAACTAATCCAACAGTCCAAGGCCAATTCCTCCCCTTTAAATAAAGGGGTAAGGCCTCATACTTTTCCATATAAATCTGTAGAGGTAGCGAAGCTTTGCCATTTTCCTCCTTCTCCAAACCTAATTCCTAATCTGAAATATATTCTTATACAAACAAATCAAATCCAATTCATATGAAATTGAGAGGATTTACAGATCTAATGGAAATGAATGCAAATAGATGCTCCAAATTAGATTCTCCCCTCTATTCTTATTTTCTTACATCACTACAAATATGGATATTTCTTCTTTCCAAATAAATTGTAGATTTATAAGAACTTGGGAATTATAGGCCTAAAAGTGTTCAAACTTCATATTTGGATGTTATAAGGTGAGTGGGAAATTTACGAATACAGTTATAATAACTTATCAATTTCATTTGAATTAAATCAAAATATTATGCCTAATTCCTATCAGATTTGTTCATTTAATTATGTAATTAGATTGCTACCCATCAGATTTGATTTTAAACATTGTTAAAACTTGTGAATTATAACTTGTGGCTATGCATAATAGCAATTGTGGGATTCTTAAACTAGTTCACATATGTTCCTACGGTTATGATGTAAATTATGTTGTAGTTGTTGCATAACACTGTAGATCTGGAAATCAGTCCCATTAAACACCAATTATATGTAGTACATTCTAGATCTCTAGTTCAGTGTTGAATAATAAAGTATGTGAATTAGGATAAAAAGATATGATTGTTAAATTATATGATTGTAATATTAGAAGAAATATGCCTATTTGTATTCAATATTATTGGGTTTTGTCTTGATTGTAGTAAATATGTCGTTTTCTTCCTTTTGAATAAGAAGGCCTTATTTTGAAATCTAAAGATATGATAAAAGGGATTAAAAAGGGAAAATTGGTGCACATGTACGTGTGTGTATATATATGTGTGTGTGTGTATATATATATATATATGTGTGTGTGTGTGTGTGTGTGTGTGTCTGTACGTAATTTTCATCAACTATTCCAAATTATATATTTACCTTTATTTCTTGTGATTTGGAAATATGTCAATTCCACTAGTTAGGCATTATTTACAGTGATTATTGAAACGACCCGAACTTCCCCATGAAGGAAAGCACGGATTGCTTTGAGGACAAGACAAATCAGAACACAACAGAAGAACATTTCATTGCTTATTACAACAATTCCATCAGAATACAAGAATATTACAGAGTATGAATGAATAAAATACAATAGAAAATATCAGAGATTTAAATACATTACTGAAGCGCAAAATAATACAAAACACAACTGAAAAGAATATATGGATACAGAGCTTTCTGAATATCATTCCAGCTGTAAACCAGGATCCTGTGAATATAAATCTGTAAAACCAAAACTACTAGCTGCCCGTGTCGAAAATAAGGGCACCCAGAGTTTGAGTTAAAATAATAAACTCCAGGTCAGTCATGTGACTGGTGTGAGAACTAAAACAGTTATTTAAAACTTTACTTTAAATCAGATGTATCAAGGGACCATGCCGTATAACACGGAACGGGTTTCCTCCCAAGAATACCAGTGCATATAACAAAACAGCGCAATGCTTTTTGAAAAAATGAAGCTATTATAAGACCTAGGTCCTATCACACAATGCACCGCAAGCTGGGGGATAGGGTTTTCCCTTATAATGGCCAAACATGCTTGGTATGTTAAAACAAATCATTTGATACTATTATAAGTGCATAGTGTATAAATCAACTTCAAATATAAATGTATCAATCCTAGACGGCATGGGTACCATATATCATGTCGCCAATACAAGGCTCTACAATCAAAACCGTAATTGTCACATACTGGAAGTTGGATTTCCATCTGTGAACCAAGGTAAAGGATCGTCCTTACCGATTCGAGATTCTCTAGCCCGAGCCTCAGGGTCAGAGCGCATCGACCCTTGGATCGCCAGGGCCGGTCCACTCGATGTTGATTAAAATGCATGAACACTGCGTTTCCCTGCCCTATGGGGCATAAATCTGGTTTGTATAAAGACTATCCATTGACTCCGCAGAGACCGAAATAACCGAGGCGCCTCGCTATCCATCATCCACATAAGTAAAATATCTGGGCGTGTAAAACCCAAAACACCACTCCTAGCTAGAAGGAAACACATGTCCTCCCTGAAGTCCTCTCCCGTTTCTGGTTCACACCGGGGTGTGAGGCTCACGAATTAACGCTACACAAAGCTACATCACAAAGGCCGTACTTTGATCATCAACCACAAGACTCTGCTTTTCAACAAAAGCCTTGATCATTTGCATCTCAGCATGCCACACAAGCAATTCACGCTATGCAACCGATGTATATCAATCACACAGAATGAAATCCGATGTCATACACACATCCATTTACAAGTCCGTTTTGAGTCTGAACGAAACCGGAGGAACCTTATTCCTCGCATATCCATCGATCTCCAAGTACGTCTGGATGATCACCAACTGATTCCCTCCTCTTAGGTGTACTGCCCAATCAAGATCATCAGTAATTATCCAAAAGATGTGAAGACCTCCGGTCTTCAACCTCCAACTTCATCGTCGATTCACTTATTCATAATGGGTATAAACCCGGCCTTTCCGAATAACTCGCGTATATAATAAAAAAAGTGTTATGAACCACAACATACGCCTCATTCCAATCTAGAATGTTCCTTTATTCATATGTTCTTATATTTTGGGAAAGGTTCTGGTTAATTTTATCAAAGATATATTCTTTAAATTTATTCTTTAATCTTCTTTTGAATATCAATTCAAACCAAATTATGGTTTATCCAAACTAGTCGGGATTAATGAACCTTACTGAAGTAATCATTTGTTTTAATTTCCCAATCCCAACCTATTTATCCCATGAAGCAAAACTAATAATACTTCATATCTAACACCACGGAGTTATCGGTAAATTCAATTACCATTTCACGTTCAAATCTAATTAAAGATTTAACTATCGCTTGGAGCAAAATTGGTGATACTCCATTCTCGATCATTTCAATCTAATTAAAGATTCATTAAAACTCCACTTGGTTTTAATCTTTCCAAAAATCAGTATTAATGATTATTCAAATCCAGGAAATAAATCCTATCTTTAACTGGGTTAAAGAACTAATGTCATTTAAAACACAGCTCACGATAAACCCAAAATCACATTACATTAACAATGGAATCTTCACGGAAAACAGATCAATATATATAATCGATATGATCTTCTATATCCAACTAATAATATAAATGGAATAACGGCAAGGCCTTTTAAATTCCATATATATTAATAGTCTTCCTCTACAGAAGCTCACCTCGATTATTACCAAATCGAATTCCATTCAATTCCAATTTATTTTATTAAATTGGAAAACATTACTTTGGAAAATCTCCTTTAAATCTTAACCGAAGATTTATAAATTCCAAATCGCATTTCACTATAAATCGGGTTAAAGAACGAATGTCATTAAAACACAGTTCACAACAAACCCAATTCACATTCCATTAATTATCAGGTTAAAGAACAAATGTTTTTTAAAACACCATTCACGATAAACCCAAATATCGATTCCAATTCAATTCCAATTAAATATTAATTAATTGGTATACTTCACTAAACCTAAATAAAAAGATTTAATCTTTTTCTCAACTGGGTTTAAGAACAGTGTTAATGAAGACATCATTCACGACAAACCCAAATCCCATTTGATATTAAATACAAGGCTCTGAATAGAAAATATATCGGCTTATATTCAATATCAAATTCTACGACCAACAAATATCGTATTGGAAATAACGATATAAATATATCTTTCAAATTTCCATAACAATATATGTATAATCACAAAATCCAACATCGAAATATTCCGAAGACAATTTCGATTCAAATCCATTTCCAATCTATATATTGGAAACTCTGGTTATTTTAAAACTATTTCAAATCCAATTTATATATTTTAAAAATAAATGGATTATAATTCCAATTCGAAACTAGTTCATTTCGATAAAAAATCTATTTTTATCTTTTCAAATATGGAATTTTTCATCCCAATTCTTCCCAAATCATTTCTTATGATTTTACACTAATTATTGATATTTTAATAATTTTATCAAGGCCCGTACAGTCGATTTCCATAAGCGGCCATCGAACTACACTTACAACGACCTTTTCCAAATTTGATTTGGACATAATTCCAAATCCAACCATTAGATTTCTAGTCTATAATATTTGTTAGAAAGCTCTTTTTGATACGAACCCAATGGTTCTGGTTTTAGGAGAATCCGACGGTCGGATCTCCCGTAATGTCCGTTCGAAGTCAATGGTCGAAATTCGCGAACTGCCGCAGCACGGCGCGTTCTATTCAGGCCATTATATACAATATATATTATATATATATTTCATCGATTTCCATTTAAAACGTATTTTATAAATCGTTTTAAATTCGTTTTCAAAACGATTTCAACTTCATATTCAATTTCCAATCAAAATTGAACATTCCATATCATCGATATATAAATGATAATATTTTCAAAACATTAGATTTTGAAATCAATTCCTTTTCGATATTCAATATAAAAATGAATAAAATCGATATAAATATCGTTCACGTCAAAATGGCGTCATTCTAATCGACACGGCTTTATATATTTAAATATAATCGTGTCCATCCCAAATCGGACATCAAAATCAAATTTTGATTCTTTTCTGAATATTATTTGAAAATATTCGTTATTTTAAAATAGTGGTTATTTTAAAATATTCATTCTTCTGAACTGGAATAAGACACGGTCAATTACCATATAATTTGATTATATGGATTTCACACAACAATTGTGTATAACAACAATGAAAACAACAATCCATCATCCAGAGTGCATTCTACACTACATAAGCATCAAATATAAATATTTAACGCTTATAACAGCCTGACAATCAATCGATTGACATACAGCTAATTATTGGGATTAGTGTATGTCCAAATACATCCCAACACCCGTGTGGGGTTTTCAAACAACAAACACAGATTTATTTGTGCAGTTGGGCGATGTGTAAAATTTATCGTCCCAATCAATATCAGTCAAATGTGTGTACATAGACAAATCGTCTGATTTGTAAATGAATATTTATTTTATTCGCATACATGTTAAAAATTATATTTTTATTGATAAAATATTTATTCGGTTCATTTACACAATAAAAATGATATTTTTATTGTTCTAACATATTTTAGAAAATTTTGGCGGCATAACGGCGCGATACTAGAAACGGGATAAGGCCTAGCCTTATCCCCAGTCCAATAATGGCCTGCGCCATACACATACCAATCTAATCCATTCCATTTCACCCAAACAACCAAATTCAAACCAATAATCTAATCAACTGCACAACCAAACAAACAAGTCGTCCATGGTCTGTGGACGACGGGGAACAGTTCATATATGCAGTTATATAATAAATAACTGTATAAAGAAAATTATAGTGAGGAGTTCTCACCTTTGGCATCCACTCCTCCATTCTTTTCTGAATTTCTGAACGGATCAGATTTGCTCAACTTCCAACGCAATCTTTTTCACGTTGTTCATAAAAAAAATCATATTTTTATACCACTAATTTATAAATAAAAAATCGTATTTTTATTTCGATACATATATAAAAATTATATTTTTACAACGCTTCTTTCTATATAAAAATCATATTTTGGTATCGTTGATTTCATAATAAAAATCGTATCTTTAAAACGATATTCACATTCTTATCTAGCTTTCATATCTATAAAATCGAATTTTTATTTCATATTTATATAGATAAAAATCATATTTTTATCTAATTAAAAATAAATCCTTTTTATATTTAAAATTCCAATCTTTATGCATTTCAAAATCAAATCTTTATTTATAAAAATCTAGTCTTTCTAACTATAAAAATCACGTCTTTCATTATATAAAAATCACGTCTTTTTAATTTCAAAAATCAAAGCTTTTTGCATTTCAAAAATCAAAGCTTTTCGCTATTAAAAATCTCAACTTTTCTATGCTAGAAATCCTACCTTTACACTGGTTAAAAATGTTATAATTTCTATGAAAAAAAACTTTAGCTTTTCAATGTTAAAAATGTTATCTTTTCTATAACAAAAATCAAAGCTTTCTACTAATAAAAATCTAAACTATTCTATTTTTAAAATCTAAGCTTATCTTTAAATAAGCTTAACCTTTTTCTTTATAAAAACTTAACCTTTTTCTACTATAATAACCTATAAAAAAACTAAAAATAATAAATATAAAAACTCACATCGCTTTAAGGAATGGGGGAGGGGGGTTCATCGTCGGCTCAGGAGGAGGTGGCGGAGAGGGAGTAGGCGACGCCGGTGGTTGGCCTGGTGGTGGCGCGGCTGTCGATTTGGGTGGGGGTTTAGGGTGTATGGTTTTGGTAGGAGGAAGGAACGGAGGGGGCGCTAGCGTGGGGGATGGCCAGAGGGGGGGCTACGGCGGGCTGGGTGCTGTGGCGGCCGTCGCAGCGACATAAAGGTGGGGCGACGGCAGGCTGGGGGTTGTGGCAGCCGTCGCGACGACATAAAAGGGGGATCGTGATTCGATTTTTTTTTTTAAATGAGCGTTGACCGATGAATGGGGAGGGAGGGAGCCAGAGAGAATATATATATATATATATATAATTAATTTAATTTTTCCAATAAGTGGACTTTTTCAATCAAACCCCGATTCAAACCCAACGACTGCCGTCCATAGCTAATTATCCCATTCCAAACACAATGGGATAGGTATCGTAGGCCAATTCGAATGTTACGATCAGTTTCAGTTGAATTTAAAATATAAATCTTTATATATTCAATTTAAACGCATATTTCAATTTACCGGGACCACACATAGTCTCTAAAAATTCCCGAAAATGTTTTCTAGCTTCATATTGACGATACGGTCTTAACAAAACTAATTTCATTAAATTCAGAGTTCGTTTGAAAAATGACCATTTTTTGGTCGATCGAAATTGACTGAAACTGTTAAAACACATTTTCTTTTGCCACGCTCACATATTGATTTCAAAAATTATGTAAATTTGAATCTAGCAATAATTTGACATTCTGGTTCCAAAAAAAGTGGTTTCGTCGAAAACAGAGGTCATTTGCAAAATGGCTATTTTTAAGGGCCAAAATTCCATAGCGGCTATTCTGAATTTTCAACTGGGCATAACTTTTTATTCCCGCTATGAAATTTCAATTTTTCGGATTCATTGGAAAGATATTCTCAAATAGATTCAAATATTTTTGGTTTCACTAAAATCCGGTTTATTTTGAATTCTGTACATTCATTTGAAATCGAATTTTCAAACTACCGCGCCATTTTCAATTCCTTTTATAATTAAAAATAATTATTTATATTGTAACGACGATCTATATAAACATATACGTTCTAATTCTATTCAAAACAAATTTCTCTTCGTTATTATTTAAAATGATTCATTTTAAATATTCAAAATTCACTAAAATTGCCAAAATAAATATTTTAAATTGGTTCAGATTTCCGGATTGTTATAATTATGGCTAATGGTATTTTGTGAGATTTTAAACTTTTTGGCTATTGATTAAACCAAATCAATTAATTCAAAAATAAGAATAATGAAGAACATAATAACTACGTTTACCGCACGAAAACATAAATACAAATATATGCATATTATCCGTCAAAATGAGTGTTAAACGGTAAAATATACATTGTATGGAATGTTGAAAGTTTGGATAAGATTCAATTATGGAATTATATGTAGATGTAATCCATATTGAATTAGTGTATTTGTGGTGATCATTTGTAGCAATCAATATAATTAAATTGTTATAAATAGGACAACAAATCAATAAATGACAGTTGCAACCAATGTTGATTGGGGAAAATGAATATAATAGGAAGATGGTTACAATCCCCAAATACGAATAAATTTTGAAAACCCTAATTAGGAATTTTGAATTATAATAGGATTTAGACACGAGGTTAAGCTAACTTGTGGTATAAGCCTGCCTGGAACGAACTGACAAATCCAACAACCAAAGGCAGTAAGCTTAATGTGAGAGGTCTAATGCATAAATATAAATTTACCAAGGCACGAGGTTAAGTTCAACTTGTGGTAGAAGTCTGTCTAGAACCGACCAGAAAATCCAGCATCCACAAGTAGTCCACTTAATGTGATAGGCCAGGTGCATATATATATATATATATATATATATATATATATATATATATATATAACAGTCAACCAATTAAATAAATAAACGAATGAATAAGAATAATAATCGTCTATTGGGGTATAACAAATAGATATGTCAGGACTGATGAGTAGTTTCCTTAGGAAATATGGTTGTTATGGTCATAAAGGGGCAATAAATATAGAAATAGAAATAAATGGTTGCAAAAAAGGGATTAATGGGTATTTATTGTTGTTTAAATACTAAGTCCAATTAAGAAGATAATCAAATAAATATTCTAGAGTAAAGATAATATAACCTACCTTATCTATGATCCTTACTTCCCTAGAGCCGTATTAGGTTTTAACTTGTATTCTTATGTACTATAGTCAGACTCTGTATCTTTGACTTTATTATATAAATATGTGTGCTCTCTTCTCTTTAGAAGATCACACATTTTTGTTTCAAAAAAAAACAGCGATGATAACAAATCATGTGGAGAGAGATTAAACAGATAGGGCATAATAGCGTAGCCCACTTTATTTAAATAGAGAAATGTATTAAGGGCTAATGGGGGACGAACCTAATAACCTTCGCATATGGTCCGCTTCCCAGGTCTTAAGCGGTTGGGGTTAAAGAGTCCACCTGGGGATAGGTCTTTTAGTATAGGGGTTTTAAACGTCATGTTTTTGTATTGCCTACCCAAACCTAGAAAATGAAAACATCAAATATGACTACCTACCCGACGGGAAGTAGTAAGCGGCTAAGGGTGTTATCCAATAAGGTCAGCTAGAGGTTTAATGAGTGATAAAATATCATCTCTCGCCTTATGCGGGGCAAGGGTATATGCGTGAGTGACGGAAGCCTTAACTGGTAGGGCTCGTAGCTAGCGCTTTCTATTTTATAAAAATATGGAATAGGTTATCAAGAGGTACTAAGTCACCAAAAAGTCCCTCGACCAATGGGTCTGCCTGGGGTCTTAAGTGATTGGGAGAATCCACCTTATCTATCATTGATGGTTAGGCGGAAAATAATAAAGGGAAAGCAGATGGATATATATATATATATATATATATATATATATATATATATATATATATGTATGTATAAAGAATTAGCAATTAGGGGGTTCACTTCGTGGTCTAATAATCATTTAAATTATAATTTAAAGCGATTCCTAAATATATGTGTACAAGTTCTATCTCGGTATTATATCTTAGCATACTACTTTGGAATGAGTAGTAGAGTCACGTGCAAAAATCTATAAGGTTAGGCTAGAATCAATAACCTTGATAAGCATACATCTTGAGCTGAACCAAATAGGATACATCTGTATTATAATCTGTGTTGTACATTTCCTATTCACTAGAATCTTGTTGTTATGACCCCCTCCTTATTACAAGCGCCTAGGTTTTCTAGAGAAGATTGGGTTCTCACAGATGTTTAAGTTTGGCTTTTGGTTCTCGTTCTTTCTCATGCTCGATATTAGCAAAGTGACTTACTTCTAAAAAGGTAGTTACTTGAGTTAATACCCTTTTATCCTATTTGTGTTTCCGTAGTGAGTTATCTTATCGTACTCTGATTATGCTCATGCTCATTTATTGCAGGTACCAGGTGTAAACGCTCCATGCTTGGATATGTTTGAATTTTGACTTTTGTTGAAATTTGGGTGTAGAAAAGTGTGTGGTGTTACATTTGGTATTAGAGCTTAGATTAGAAGATCAGAGGAATTAGTTAAATTAGGACTTATGAGTGAACGTAATTCGATTTTCTTTTCTGTTTTTCTCCACCTTTCTTACTCGACTTAAAATTATTTCGATGATGAATTAGTTGTGGGCCTAATTATAATAAAAACGAGCTTTAAGCGACTAAGAGTTGAAATATGTTGAGTTCCGGTTTCTAGCCAATTCCGTCTTACCCCACAGTACATTAGTGATCTCGTCGTGGAGAGCATGAGGACGACATATGGTGGAGCCCGTTGATTTGAGTTTGGAAACTGGAATAGTATACATTATATATATATAAATCTAGTTATAATCGAGGTAGTCACTCTTTTGGTTCTAGTCTTGTTTAGCAGTTCCAGTTGAGACCATTACTCGGTCTAAACAGGAAAAATCCATGTTATTATATCGTGCCTATTTCGAAAATATAATTGTGAGGTACATCCATTTGTTACCTCGTTGAATTTCCAAATCTACCTTTACTGAAATATTCAATTGAGTTCTTGGCCTTGTATTCGAGGAAATTTTATTTTAAAGCTATATGAACAAAATTGGGTTTTAAAAAGTTTTTGAAATACATTTCGGAAAATGGTTTTATAAAAGTCAAGTTTTGTTAAGATACGGTTTTTAGAATTGTTTCAAAATTATAAGGCTGTTGTGTAATTCTAATAAATATAATCTGATTGGCAGGAAGGATGAAATTAGAAATGACAAGGAATATGCCACTAAACATAAGAATAATAATTATCTATTCCTTGTGATTTTTACTATCCTTTTTCCTATATATATTGGATAATTTATTTAAATTATCACAATTATAAGATTCTAAAGCTCCAATATTTTTGAACATGAAAAGGCTTTTCCAGTTTTAAATATAAACTAGAATATAAATAATAGTAATAATAAAATGGATTTATAAATACGAAATCGTTAGACTTTAATAAACTCCATATTTGGAAAAGTTTTAAATTTTCTTCGAAAAGGATAAGAAAATCCTTTATTATTGTTTTGAGTAATTTGATTTTTGAATCGCTTAGTTTATGTCGCCTAGTAAGGGGAAAACTCTGTTTTAAATTTTATTTCAAATTTCTATCTGATTTACCGTTTGAAGTCCGTTCAATTCAGTGGTCACTAGCTTTCTTGGAGGCATGGAAAAGTCATTGGAAAATTTAATTTATTGACTCGATGAGTGGTGGAAGTCGATACGAGAATTCGGTTGGGAGTAGAAGTTATTTCGACGTAATAGAAATTTTAATTTAATTTATATAATTTAAATGGGCCGTTGGGCCAAGGTTCAACCCGTGCCCACCATGGTGTAAGCGGTTGACCATCCTCTATGGGCCAGGTCGACCGCTCCCCTATGGTGAGCATGGCCTGACCCGACCCGAATCAGCTGAAAATGATGTGTGTGTGTGTGTGTATATCGTTCAACCACTCTTCTTCCCTAACCTCATTTCCCTCGAAAGCCTAAACCCTCCTCCTTCCTAAGCTCCAATCCGAGAAACCTCCACTCTGTTTCGTCCCTTGTTACCACCAAAATCCTCCTTATGCAAGTCTCTACCCAATTACAATCCAGATTTGCAATTTCATTTGCCTGATTTGTCGATTCCTCCATGGCACCTCGCATCCAATAACCCGGTCTCATGCCTCAGGAAGTTGCTTGGCTAGATCGCGATGAGACGATGATTAAGCACTACTTAGCCATGACCAATTATGAGTTTTAAGTTGGTCGACCAGTGAAGTTCGCCGATTTCGCTGTTTTTGGTTTGGAGGAGCTGTTTGTCGCCGTTGGCCTAACACCTATCCTGCGTTTCGACATTTTTTAGCGTGATTTGTATCCGTATTGTGTTCATTTGTTTGATGCCCATATGAATGCTGACATCGATGACGAGACCTACGTCATCAGATCTGAGGTCATTGACACCCACATCGAGCTCACTGACAACAACTTAGCCCAGATTTTTGGCATCTCGGCAGTCAGAGCATAGCTCGATGTTATTGAGATGGAGTACCCTCAAATCTTTCAGCGTTTCTTCCTTGGAGTGCCCGGAGCCTGGACCACTGCCAATTTAGGACCTATCGTATGTGGTGTAGTTGTGTGCATCATACAACACAACATCATCCCGAAGACGGGAAGCTTGGCGCAGATTTATCCTTCTGTTCGCTGCACCAGCTGTGCTATTCTTAGTGGCATAGCCATCAATTGGGCTTGCGTGCTTATGATCCATCTTTATGAGCCCTTCATCGGCACCATACGAAGCCATTTTTTTTATAGTCACTTTCTCACCCATGTATTCTGACACTTCCATGTGAGACTTTCTAGGGAGACGGTAGTGAAGAAGGTGCCGACTGCCACGCGTCACTCTCCAGAAGATAGGCATTCAGTTGCCCGATTCTCTTGTCCCTGCACCACCCGGTCCAGCTCAGCAGCCTCAGCAACTCTGTCATGAGAGGCCAGATCTCACTGCCATCCGTGCTACGAAGGCCGAGCTCCAAGAGGTTCACAATGAGTAGCGCTGGAAGGCACGCGAGATTGATGGAATCTCCAATCTACGCTCCTGGCGCGGACGTGGCAATGGATCATGCTCCAGGTGCGAAGGTAGACCAGCCTACAGTGGGTCGTCAGAGTCGTTGTCGTCGTCGTTTTTGTTAGTACATGCCTTGTGCATGTTGTATCTTGTGTTTCTCTTTCCCACATTTTTCTTTATCTTTGTTGTAGTGTTGTGTTTGTAATCACTAGTAATGAAAATCGCATGACTTTAGTAAATGACATTTAAATGTTTAAAATTTGTTGTGTAGTTCGCACATCTTTAGTTAAATGAAATCTTGTTCATAAACTAGCATTTGTCCTAGGGCTGGAAAGAATAGAATTATGTGTTAGACAAATTTTAATAAAGGAACGGTTTCACGTCATGGATATATAAATAAATAACCGCTCCTTGTTGAAACTAAAATTTATTTTGGTTTTATATGTGATTTACGTTTTCATATTTTAGCACGACTGACTTCCTTCTTCGCCGACATGTGACTTGAATCTTTTAAATCTTCACAAAACACATTTTTGAAATTTTTGGAAAATGTTGTTTGAAAAAAAAACTTTTTATCGTTTTCTTCTTTTTACAGGAAAGTGAGATGGTTTCGAAACGAAATTTTCAAATTAAACATAATAAGTTTTTAAGCGGAAATTTATTTTTATAAAAAAAAATCGATTTTTGGGTCACATGAATAGCATAAGGAAGATGTTTGTATGGTATGTGTGCGCGTTTTAGCAGTCCAATAGGACCGACGATATAATAAAAACGTTAACAAAAACGAGGAAAAAGGCCGTTTTAGCCTTGGAAACGTTGTTTTCATACTTGTCAATGATGCGTGCGAGCTATTAATTAACTCATTTTATGTTTTAGAGCTTATTTTAAGCCTCCTTTACAGTTTATAGATGGAAATTTTTAGAGTAATATGGGTAGCTGAGACGAAAATTCCACTGTAGGGAGGAAAATGGAATTTTGTAAAGCGGGAAAAATTGTTTGATTCAATTTCCTTTTTCCGGTTTAGGAGAAATTAAATAGGCAGCGATTAGATTGCGCAAGATTTTGGATGGTAGAGTTTGGATGCAAAAATTTTTTGTTTCACACTTCTAATCATAGTTGTGTGAGGGGTATGGATGAAAAAGAGTTTTCAAAAATTTACATTCATATAGAACTGCTATCATATTTAAGAAGTTTTGCATCATGATTTCAAAAATATTTCAAAATTTTAATGCAAGCATATAGCAAGGTCCGATTAGAATCATCTTGCATGCATGTTTTATGGTTGAATTGCATTATGTACACCATGCACATATACACGTGGTTGCAAAATGGATGTACACAAATTAGTTGTGTAGAATATGACTATAGGCGTGAGAATTTCGGGACGAAATTCCTTTGAAGGAGGGAAGAATGCAACAACCCGGAATTTTAGCGACATAGATTAATTACTATAATTTCAAAAATAAGAATTTCTGCAAATAATGGAATTTAGCCACGAAACTTTAAATGATGCATTTCGAAATTCTGATCAACTTTCATGTTTGGAGTTTCGTGAACGGAGTCGGTATGAAATGTTACGAACGAAATACAAAAATGAATGGAAAATAAATAAATAAGAATTTATTAATATATTATGCCTTATATAACTAGCCGACATGGGTATCTGATGGCCCAGGCGGTCGACCATAGCGGTCGACCTACTGGGCATCAGTTTGCCCAGTGACGGCTAGGGCTGGTAAGGTTTAGTTTATAAAATATATAAAACGAATGGGCGGATATAACTTGAAACAAATCCAACGGTCCAAGACCAACTCATCCCCTATAAATAAAGAGGTAAAGGCCTCATTCTTTTCCACACAAATCTGTAGAAGCAGCGAAGCTCTGTCATTTTCCTTCTTCGCCAAACCTAATTCCTAATCTAAAATATATTCTTATACAATCAAATCAAATTGATATGAAATTGAGAGGATTTACAGATCTAATGGACAAGAATGCAAATAGACGCTCCAAATCGAATTCTCCCCTCTCTTCCTATTTTCTTGCATCTCTACATATCTGGAATTTTCCCCTTTCCAGATAAATTGAAGATTTATAAGAATTTGGGAACTGTAGGCCTAAAAGGGTTCAAACTTTGGATTTGGATGCTATAAGGCGAGTGGGAAATTTACGAATACAGTTATAATAACTTAACTATTTTATTTGAATTAGATCTAAATTTTTATGCCTAATTCCTATCAGATCAGTCCATTTAATTATGTAATTAGATTAATACCCATCAGATCTGATTGTAAACATTGTTAAAACTTTTGAATTGTAATTTGTGGTTATGCATAATATCAATTGTAGGATTCTTAAACAAGTTCACATATTTTCCTACAGATATGTTGTAATATATGTTGTAGTTGTTGAATAACACTGTAGATCTGGAAATCAGTCCCATTAAGCACCAATCAGATGTAGTACATTTTTGATCTCTGGTTTAATGTTGAATAATAAAATATGTGAATTGGGATAAAAAGAAATGATTGTTAAATTACGTTATTGTAATATTAGAGGAAATAAGCATGTTTGTATTCAATATTGTTTGATTTTGTCTTGATTGTTGTAAATATGTCGTTTTCGTCCTTTTAAATAAAAAAGCATTATTTTGAAATCACAAGAGTTATGATAAAAGGGATTAAAAAGGGAAAAGTGGTGTCAATGTACATATATATATATATATATATATCTCTGTGTGTGTGTGTGTAGTTTGCATCAACTATTCCAAATTATATATTTACATGTATTTCTTGTGATTTGAAAATATGTCAATCAACTAATTAGGCATTATTTACAATGATTACGGCTAACGGTCTTTTGTGAGATTTGAAACCTTTGGTTAATATTGAATGCAAAAAGGAATGTTTGGTTATTGATTAAATCAAATCATTTAATTCAAAAGTAAGCGAAATAATAATAAAAATAATAACTACGTTGACCGCACGAAAACATAAATACAAATATATACATATTATTTGTCCAAATCAACGTAAAACAGTAAAATCTACATCGTATGGAATGTTGAATGTTTGGATAAGGTTCAATTATGGAATTATATGTAAATGTAATCCATATTGAATTAATATATTTGTGGTGACCATTTGTAGCAAACAATATAAATAAATTGCTATAAATAGGACCGTAAATCAATAAATGACAGTTGTAACCAATGTTAATTGGGGGAAATGAATATAATAGAAAAATGGTTACAATTCCTTATTTAATTAGAATAACTGTTAAAAACTCCAAATAGGAAATTTGAATTATAACTGCATTTAGACACGAGGTTAAGCTCAATTTGTGGTATAAGCCTGCCCGGAATCAATCGACAAATCCAACAGCCATAGGTAGTCAGCTTAATATGAGCGGTCTAATGCGTAAATATAAATGCACCAAGGCATGAGGTTTAGTTCAACTTTTGGTAGAAGTATGTCTGTAACCAACCGGCAAATCCAACATCCACAAGTAGTCCATTTAATGTAAGAGGTCTGGTAAATAACTAAATAAATAAAAAAGAAAAGTAATTGTCTATTGGTGTACGACAAATAGATATGTTAGTACTAATGAGTAGTTGCCTTAGGAAAATATGGCTGTTATGGTCATAAAGGGGCAATAAATATAAAAAATAAATTAAATGGTTTCAAAAAGGGGATTAATGGGTATTGATTGTAGTTTAAATACTAAATCCAATTAAGGAGGTAATCAAATAAATATTCTAGAGTAAAGAGAATATAACCTACCTTATTTATACTAATGAATATAGAATTTATAATTAAAATAGAGTTGGACTTAGCAAATTAATGATATAATAATATCATTAACCATAATAACCCGCGGCGATAACAAATCATGTGGAGAGAGACTAAATAGAAAAGGCATAATAGCATAGCCCACTTTATCCAAATAAGGAAATGTATTAAGGGCTAATGGGGGACGAACCTAATAAGCTTTGCGTATAGTCCGCTTCCTGGGTCTTAAGCGGCTAAGGTTGAAGAGTCCACCTGGGGATAGGTCTTTCAGTATAGGGGTCTTAAACGGCATGTGTGTGTATTGTCTACCCAAACCTAGAAAATGAAAACGTCAGATATGGCTACCTACCCTACGGGAAGTAGTAAGCGGCTAAGGGGGTTATCCAATAAGGTCAGCTAAATGTATAACGAACGATAAAATACCATCTCTTACCTTATGCGGGGTAAGGGTATATGCGTGAATGACGGAAGCCTTAACTAGTAGGACGCGTAGCTAGTTCTCTCTAGTTTATAAAAATATGTAACAAGTTATGGAGAGGTACTAAGTCACCAATAAGCCCGCTGACCAGTGGGTCCACCTGTGGTCTTAAGTGATTGGGAAAATCCACCCTATCCATCATTGACAGTGAGGCAGAAAATAATAAAGGAAAATTGGATAGAAAGGTATATATGTATAAAGACTCCGCAATTAGGGGGTTTACTTCTCGATATAATAATCAATTAAAATATAATTTAAAAGGCTTCCTAAATATATGCGTAAACGTTCTATCTCAATATTATATCTTAGAATACTACTTTGGAAAGAGTAGTAGAGTCATGCATAAAAATCTGCATGATAGGCTAGAATCACTAACCTTGATAGGCATACATCTTAGGTTGAACCAAACGGGATTCATCTGTGTATTATTGTTAACCGGCTTTTTGGTCTGGTTCCCAAAAGTACGTGAGACACGCTCGACTCAACGTATCGCGTGGAGTTGAAGCCGAGAGGGTCACTCAGGAGCGAAGGAAACAAGTTGAAGAGGGATAACGAAAACCTCACAGCTCCCCTAACATATTTCTTAACCAAGGCTTCGAACCTCTAGGAGTCACGAGCCCTAGTCTCGAACCCACGATCACCCGCCAGCGTAGTCGTTGTACTCCTCGGGGGACGAATTTCACACCTCTCGGGATATGAATTTCGTACCCTCGTACCCCCATGGAGGGATTCAGAATGTTTTGACTGCGCGTGGTGGGGGGGGGGGTTCGAAATTCCGAAGGCCATGAACAGTGGGGTTCGAAATTCTGGGTGTGGTCCCCTATTTCTACCTACTCCTACCTAACCTCTCTCCTATAAATACCCCTTAGTCTCACACTTCAAAGGGGTTGGAATTCTATCACTTGGAACCTCTTGAGAGCTTCAAGAGCCTCTTTAATGGCATCTCCTCTTTGAGGAAGAAGGACTAGATTGTCTTTTTTTCCGAATACTTTGCATATGATGATTATGACTCCATATGACTCGGGAATGAATGTAATGAGATAGTCTCAACCTTGTAATCCCTGGTGATAAATAATATTCCAACGACTCTTCAAAGTGGACGTAGGCCTCTCTCAAGGCCGAAGCACTATAAATCTCTCGTGTTATTTACCACTTTCCGCACTTATCTACACAACCAAAACAATAATTCCTGGTAATTGGAATCTTGGGTGTTTACGACATTTTTAGTTGTCAACCTTTGGTGCTTTCACTAAGAAAACTCGGATTTGCACCTTTGTCGCACATTGTCATCTCGACGTCGACGAGCTTTAGGTTCCTTTGCTAAACCTACCTCCGAGTCCGCTCACGATGGAAAAGAGACCAAAGAACTCAAATGTCGGCTCTTCAGCTGCAGCCGAAGCTGGAACATCCCAACAGCCTCAGCTGGCGAATATACCGGCCACTACAGAAGCATCTCCTTCTGCAGACCCCGAAGCGCCCAAAACACCCGAACATATCGCACGCTTAATGAAAAATATGAAAACACATCCGTCCAGCTCAATCAGGCGTTAAGGAATAACATCAACCATATGCGACAACTTCAAGAGAGTCTGCGCTTTGTCGCTTGACTTCAGCTAGCTCGGAACAACGCTCGACCTCGACCAACTGTCTTGGAAACTACTTCTGAGTTGAGGGGCCTACATCAACGAAGGAGGTTTAGTCTCATCAACAATGTCGTCATCTGCACCAACGCCCTGAACAACGGCAATAGCTACGCCAACGGTAAAGGAAACGGTAACGGCGACCAAACTACAGTCACATATAGCAAGGGGGTACAATACTGAGATCACTCTCGCTTGATCATCAATGACAGACCAGGTACGACCAACCAACTCGTTCCTTGACAAAACCCAACGGTCACCAATCGGGATGATGGACGTACTATCCCAGTGGCCTGTGCTCATCCAGAACAAGATCTGCGTCAACCCACTACGCCTCAACGTCCGTACTAAAGATCGATCATAAATGTTGAGAATATGGAAGAAGACAACCCAGACATTCATCATAGGAGACGTCCTCGCTACAGAACTCCTGTACCTCGCCAAAATCCGTGGATCCCAATGGCAGATCCCCATCCAACTTACCTTCTCGACATGGTCCGAAGGATCATGAGGGAAATATGAGGGAACATGCACTATTCATGGGAGGCACACATTAAGTGTAACCCCTTCATGAGAAGGGTAAACGAGGATGAATGGCTGCGATGTTTCAACATGCTACTCTATGACGGCACCACCGATCCTTGTGCTTTCCTGAATCGATATGAATGGCAAATGGACTTGACCCGGGGTAATGACCCAGTCAAATGCAAGTGCTTCCCAGTCTTCCTATCCGAGACCGCTTTACTCTGGTTCTCTCTCCTCCCACTCGATTCCATCAGCAACTTCGGCCAACTAGCGACGGAACTGGTTATGCAATTCAGGATGCATATCCCGACTCCAAAGAATGCCCTCACTTTGTCCAATCTATACCAGGGACCCGCCGAGTTGCTCAAAATCTACCTCTCCCGGTTTAACATCGCCTTCGCCGAGGTCGAAGATTCGGACTCTCGAACCATACTCTTCCAGCTAGCGAAAGATGTCCTTCCTACTTTCGAATTTGGGGCGTGGATTGATCGGAAGCAGCCTAAAATCCTCGATGCTTTTTTATGAAAAGACAGGGCAGTACTTATGCCAAGAGGAGGCAAGACAGAACCGGCTCTCCAAGACAAGTTGCCCCAATGACCCTCAAGCAGACGTTGTAAATAACAACATCAAACTAAAACAAGTCAGAGGGCCCTTCGATCAGAACAAGGGGGTAGGTCCCTACAGGCAAAGACAAAGTAATGGTAGGCAAAGTGGTTGGAATAACGATTAGATCTCGACTAAGCCAAGAAAACCTGGTCCTTACCGCGCTTTCGATACCTACACCCCGCTAATTAAATACTTAAAGACAATTTATTTGGAGACATGCAACGCATTTCCATACAAGAAGCCTGTTAATCCCTAAAAATCCATATGCACATTGGGTAAAGGATACAAGGCGGATATCACCAGGATCGGTCGTGCACGATGCAACCGCACATATCGAACCTAAGGCAGGTCATGTCAACTAGTGTGACCGAAGACAACAGCATAACATATTATGAGAAGTGCGACCCGATAAAGATAAAGGTCGCATATCCTGAGAACCGCTCAAACACCGAAGTAAAGCAAGGCGCCCATTCAACATAAGTAGGAGCAACCTCATAACATAGCCATAAAGCCTAACAGCGCCATACAAAGGCAGCAAGAAGACGAGCGCCCTTGGACCAAAAAGGACAGTTGCGCAAGGAACAAAGGAGAATCAACTCTAGACATGCATTCCGCTCTCACAAGATCTCCCAAAGCGCTCACAGGACGCTCTCTTACATTGTACCCGCTCAACTATTCAAGATACTCGTTCCAACGAGCCATCCACACATGATAACTGGATACAGCCACGAACACCTGGCTATAGCTAACCAGTGGCATGGTTGTAATTAACAGAATGAACGATCCACAGCCTGGATAAACGGATTCCGGATCACTTACCAAGGAAAGTTCACCTATAAATACACCATGGCTACCAACATAAAGAGGGGGCTTGTAAAAAACAACAAGATGCTGCTAAATTTCATCCTCAACCACAGATTCAGCCATGGCGTCAAGGACAATCTTATGGTGAAGGAAAACGAAGACATCCTTCTTCTTAATCATTCATCCATCCTTCTTCTTCTCAAATTCTACTACTCTCTTGTATAATTCCTTAGATTGAAATATATAAACAAGGGTATATTGAGTGGATATAGAAATGTATGAAAAGAGAGAGTAGATGTACTTTGTAATTCTCATTATAAGGCAGGAAATTACCTTCATAGTGGACGTAGGCCTCGTTAACGGCTGAACCACTCTAAATCTTGTCTCTACTTTACCTTTCTCGCATTTTTCAATTTTTATTGCTGATTAAACATGGTTCCATTTATTTCTTACCAAATTGGTGAAGTATAGTTTAGTACCTTGGATGTTTAGACCATTTTTGGTGTAAACATTCTGGCGCCCACCGTGGGGCCGTGTCCGTTTCTCTTCCTATTCAGATCTGATGAGATTTTCTGGGAAACGTTGTACCTGAGATCATGAGCATGCTGAGAGAAATTGCTTCGGAAAAAAATGGTGATGTCTCTAGCGCTGACGCATCGCCTACCATCCGTTCCGGAGAAAAGGAACCGTTACAAGTCGAGGTGGTCGTAATTAGAAGGGAGCTGGAAGAAGCAATGACAGGGATAACGAGTCAAATAACTATTGCAAACAACGCGTTGATAAAAAAGATCGAGTCAATGTCCGTTATCCAGGCCTCTGCCATAAAAGCCGCAGTAGGTGTCACTGATGATCCGTTCGCTCAAACAAGTCGTGCGAAATGGAATATTCCGCTGAACAAGAAAGTTCCATTCTGGAAGCTTCCTGTCATAATTATGGATCCTGGCAAAGATCTGGCAAAGAGAAAAATGCTCGTTCCGCGGAACGAGATGAAAAGCGAAAGAATATCCTAGGTGCAAGAGGCGAAGCCCAGCAGCGTAGATGGAGACCACGCTTTTTTCAAAAATTCCGAGTTCACCCCTTCAATGACACCATAGAGAGTATCTTCAGGGCAACGAAGGTCACTATAAAATATCCAATCCCAGAACGGATACAAGTCAAAAATGCTACCATGAAATCAGGAAGGTTCTGTCAATTCCATGACCAACCAGGACACAATACAAATGAATGCAGACATTTGAAGTTGCTAATCGAGAGGCTGGTCAGAAAGAACCATTTACAACAATATGTGCGAGGCCACTGCCCATTTCTCTGCAAACAAAGGGCATCAAACCCTCCGTGGAAAGGGCCTAAAATAGCCCGGAACTGATGTGTGACTAAGGATCAATGATTGGTGTCCTGATCATGGAATTTTGAACTAAAATTCCCATGATTCCGCCTTATTACTCAGTTTTTCTTTTCTATTCTGCTTGCTGAAGAAGTAGTAGTCGTTCTACTTTGTTTTGCCACTTGCAATTCATGTTTGGCGATGAATCACTTACAAATGCCATATGCAGAGAAAGTTATCATGTGCTTACTTGAGTACCGTACTCATCGCTGTACACTGAAAACTGATTTTTCAAACGTAGGCATGATAGGAGCAGCTAATCGTACCCATCTTAATTGCAAAGGGAAGGTTCAAGCATATCTTGAGCAAGATGATTCTAAAGCATCGCGAGAGACATGCAAACCAAATCAGAAGTATAGGCACGTCATCTCAACCTGGTGTGCTGTCTAAAGACAAACAACAAGCCAAAAGGTGGAACTTCCTTAAGCAAGCATTTGCTGGAAGGGAGATGGTAAAAATGTCCCACGGATAAAATTGCTAAGTCCACCGAACAAGCACCTTCTTAGGTGACCTTCCTAGGTGCTGGACATAAGTTTTCCAACTTGAGGGGAAAAAAGCTCAATGAGGTAAACCAATGTCTGTGTCTTAAGGTAAGGCAAAAAGTCGGAAAAACCGACATGTCCCGAAACGGAAAAAATGACCAATCATGGGGGGTGCCTTGTTAGGTGAAGGGCACGAAATTTATCTCTTTGAGTCAAGGCTCGTGGAGATAAATTAGTGTCCGCTCCTCGGTGTGAAGCATAAAATGGGGAAGGATTAAACATGTTGGAAGGAACAACACAAAACAGAAACCCTAGCCGAAAGGGGGTGTCCATTCTTGTTCTTTGCTGTTAACCAAATCAAACAAAGCCAAGGTTGGATTACAAAGCAGAAATCCTACTAGAAAGGGGGTACCGGAAATCCTAGCCATATGGGGGTATCCAACAAGGTCTTTCAGTAAAAGAAAAATTAGGACTAACAAGGCTGAACCTGGGTCGAAATTGAAACCCAAGACCTCCCATAGGGGCACCTAAAAGAAAACATGTAATAATCATGCGTTGCTTTTAAGAAATCATGAATTGACCAAATTACGATGCGAAATCAACAGAATCTGTGAAATTAAAAAGAGCTTTGGTATGGGGATATCACCATTGTGTAAAAAATCACCAATGATTACTCAAAACATACCACGGCCTAGTTATAACTTCGTTACTAGAACTATTCGAACGATAAGATTTGTGCGAACAACAAACTAAAAGTGTGACAACTCATAAGAATGAAAGTAACAAAGCTATGATAGCCCCTAAGCGATACAAACGTAAGTCCGCAAATATAAAATATTAAGCGAGGGCCTGCACTCGCACAAACGACCGGTCTAAGTGCGTGACAAGTAAAAGAAAATACACTAAAATCAGACCATAAAGGTCACATGTGCTACTTTTATACAAGGAAGGATGGACCAATTGTTTAGGCTTATGCTGATCCAGCTACACAAAAGAGTCGTCAAAAGGAAAAAGACGTGTGTTCTTCAATTATTAACCAGTTATCTTTATTTTGCGTTTCAGGGTGGACACAACCTTAGTATTCCAAATCTCATCCTCATCTTCTGGATCGGACGCATCTGGTAAAAGTGGGTCATCTGATGAAGGTATGGTGGGAGGATTAATACTGGTGGAGATCAAAACAGAGTCGACGGTAGCAGGCTGGGCTGCAGCGCCGCAAGCAGCTAAAGGAGCGGGCGAAAGCACGCCTGATGCAAAAGGGTAACAAGCACTAAACTCAGCAATCCCAGGTGAAGAAATAAGAAAATCCAGATCGGGGGTAGATTGATAGATGTCAATTTTACTTGAAGCTGCTGGATATACGAAGTCAGCTCCACGATCATCCGCGTTTAAAGAAGTGTAGCCATAACTCGCGCACTGTGCCACAACATTTTCTTGATATGAACACTCAATAACAGGTTGAGCTCTAGCGACATCCAAGGTAGAGCGATCCGTTGGGGGAAAAAGAGGGCTTGAAGTATCAACCCCAACGGATTCAGGTGGGGCATAAGGAATCATAGCGTCCGAACGTTCCTTCCTATACGATTGAACTCGCTCGTTCATCAAAATCCTCCTACCCTTAACTAGAGCCTCGCATCTTTCTCTTCTAAAAGTTGTTCTTGAAGGAACTCATCATCGACATCGTCGGAATACGAAAGTATTCGCTCCCAAACAAGGGCCAAAGTCCATGGAAAATCCTTATCCAAGTAACTCAAGCTTCCACGGCTCATGACACTGCAAACATAGAATTAAAACAGAGTATTGTCAATTCCATTTCTAATTTCAGCAAGATCTTTTTGTAACTTGATCTTATGCTTTCAAGGATTTTAAGGGTTTCACTCTGGGAAACAAGTTGGCCTTCGAGAGCCATGTTTTCTGTTCCAAAGAAATCAAAGCCTTTTTTCTAAGGCCATATGGCGCTCAACAAGTTTTCGCATAGATCGAGCCTATAAAAGCTGCGCTCGTGCACCCTCTAATTCCTTCTTGAGTTCGACATTTCTGGCCTCTAAGTTGTCCACTTTAGCATGACTGCTCCTTAAAGAAGTCATCTCATATTCTTGGGATTTAATCAAGTGGATCAGGCTAGCTTTGTCGTTTTCCAAGGTTTCGATATGGTCAAGGTGTCGAGCATTCAATCTCTGGAACTCATAACCGAATTTGGCCCATGCTCTAGTTGCTTATCAACATCTTTCATGACCAGATTCAACTGTGTCTCGAATTGATCCTTAACAACTCCAAGTTGATTGCTCACACCACTTTTTATGGCATCCAAATTCTTCGTAGCATTTCGCCTATCATGAAGGTGTAAATCCAGATTGAAATGCATTCCCCTCAAGTCTCAACCTATGAAGCGCTCCTTGAGCGTTGAATTGCCAGGAGGAACTTTGTAAGGTGGACGATCACGTATTATTTGAATTTGGGTAGGAGTCGGGACAATAGATCTCGTAGAAGACTCAGTCGGTGCAAGCATCTTAGCCTGATCAAGTCCCTCGCGCCTTAAAGAATCAACCATTGAAAGTTCAGAAGTATGTCGAACCTGAAAACCTAAAGACAATTGAGGGCGCTTTGAGTAACAGGAAAGCCAAGACTGTTGGAGGCTTCGTGGATCAGCAAGATCAGCTTGTTGGGAGATCCGACAACGAGCAGTCTGCATTTACACCCGAGAAATAAACAAAGTAAGAGTTCAGCAAGCATTCAGAGATTGTCAAACTAATGGGAAATTATGCCATAAGTAAAATGGTATCAAAACCGGTTCCAGGGGAAACTATGAAAACAGAGGCTTTCTCGGGACACTGAGAAGGCCCTCGCTTTCCTCCCATATCAGATACAACGAGGTCAGGCATCACCACATCACCTCGGCTCAAATATTCGGCAGAGTCCAAATCCCCCAGGTCTCTAAATGTCCCTGAGGAACCTTCCGCCTGAATAACAGGACAAGCTGAACTCCCGGCAGTTGTTCTAGAAGTTACATCAACTCTCAAACCATAAGCGTTCTCGTCAACTCTCTTATCACCCACTTCGGTATTCAGCAATGAAGATCGATCACTCATATCAAGGATTAAACGTTTCACTTTAAGAGGCTTACCAGCAAGACTTTGGGAGTGAACAAAAGCTTTTCCAAGAGATCGTGTAGGGAAAATTAATTAGTACTTACGGGGGTTTTCCTCTGAAAGCAACACCTCTCTGCTCCTTTCCCTTTTGTCAATAGAAATTAAATAATTAAGGAGGCTTTGATCCAAAGTAAGTTCCGCAACAGAAGGAATCACTACAAAAATCAAAAAGAAAACCGGATGAGAAAGAGAAAAGGAGTAGGAACTCCAGGAGCAAAGGTATAATTACCTCCTTCGGCCCATCGTCCATGAAATCTACCAGAACACCGGACGAATAAATATTGATCTAGAAACCCCTTAGCTCCATCCTTCAAACTAGTGATAATTCTATCATGCATACTCTCCATAAAAAAGAAAGAGGATGATCTACCTCCCCCTCTTACAAGTATATAAAGAGCAAATATCTGCAAACGTGGGTTCCCTCTGTCGAACCTTCATGAAAAGTATGTACAGCCCAAGCAAGATTTTATACCCACTAGGGTGCAGCTGATACGGGGCAATGGCCAGTTGCCGTAAAATGGACTCTAGATAAGGATTGAAGGGGGGAATCGCCCCGCTGGACAACATGTGATAATTGGGTGCTACATAACCGGAGGGCGGACAATCTGCCAACTCTCCCTTTCCGGGAAATCTGGTTTCATCTTGTGAAAACCCAAAGTGATTGCACATTTATAAAAACTGATCAAAAGGAAGCGTCGATTTACGGTAGTCGGCCGCCACCCCATCAAAAAAGCGGGGTTGGGGATAAATCTGACTAACAGCCAAACCAGAACCAGTAGCTGGGGCAACCTCACCTGCCCGATCCAAATCCTCTCGCTCCCTAGACATAATGAGTTAACTGGGATTCAGATGAACAGGCGGTTAGTCACATGACAACATAGATAAGTATGCTTAAAAAGAAATTACAAACTGAATGGTTAAGGGTCAAAGGAAAAGCAGAAGTATCGCCATGATATAAGTATTCCATTAAACAGCTGGTTAAGGCATGGCGAATTAGGGGATATTGTCTCTTAGTCATTTCGGTAAATGACTTGCCAGCGTAAAAAGGGCTAAGGTTTATCACCAAAGGATTCTGCCTGAAGTCCAAGCACATACCAAGTCAAATCAACGCTTCTCAAATATCGCAACCATGTGTCCCAGCAACTCGGTGTTGCCAATTGAGAATCCTCCTCTACAAAGCTAAAAGAGTTAACCCAGAATCATAGATAAAAAGAAGAAAATTCACTTACAAGTGAAATTCAACTCAAAGAAAGGAGCGTTGTAGCCGGAAACAAAGTTGAGAGAAACCATTGACCAGAGGAGGACGGGCAAGTCGATCGATCAAGTAAAGAGAATCGAAGCCTCAAGAAGCAACAACGAGGTCTTCTACGATGAAATCACCATTAAAATGAGCTTAATGAAGAAATATGAAAGCAGAAAAATGAAGAGACAATACTTAAAGGGACTATAAGCCCCTTTTTGTGATATGACAGCTCAACTAAGATCTGGTGATCCGGTTTAACGTACCCGAGAAATATCCCGCCAAATGCCCTAAGACAGGCAATTGTCGAAATATCCAAATTTTGAAAATATAAGTTATCTGTGAGGGCGCAGAACGTTGAACCTAATCCATCTAGTACATTCTCACCACGTCTGCTTAGTGCTCAATTACGCAAGAAGTGCCTCATCAAGTCCCAACTGCCATCCCAAAATTCAGCTATTCGCATAGTAATCAAAAGATACATCGAGCCTCTCACTCACAGGAAAAGACAATACCAATCAGCGACGATGAAGTAATCTTAGTATTTGGCACGACCGGGCCCTCAACAAGTCGGGACAAGCCCACCAACCAATGAACGATCAAATATGTCGAAGCCAGTGATTCAATACAAAAAGAAATCACGGACTTCGAGGGGCAAGTGTTCATCCCTAAAAATACATACGCACATTGGGTAAAGGATACAAGGCGGATATCACCAGGATCGGTCGTGCACGATGCAACCGCACATATCGAACCCAAGGCAGGTCAAGTCAACTAGTGTGACCGAAGACAATGGCATAACATATTATGAGAAGTGCGACCTGATAAAGATAAAGGTCGCAGATCCTGAGAACCGCTCAAACACCGAAGTAAAGCAAGTCCCCAATTCAACATAAGCGAGAGCGACCTCATAATATAGCCATAAAGCCTAACAGCGCCATACAAAGGCAGCAAGAAGACGAGTGCCCTTGGACCAAGAAGGACGGTCGCACAAGGAATAAAGGAGAATCAACTCCAGACCCGCGTTCCGCTCTCACAAGATCTCCCAAAGCACTCACAGGACGCTCGCTTACATTGTACCCGCTCAGCTATTCAAGATACTCGTTCCAACTAGTCGTCCGCACATGATTACTGGATACAGCCTCAGACAATTGGCTACAGATAACCAGTGGCATAGTTGTAATTAACAGAATGAACGATCCACAGCCTAGATAAACGGATTCCAGATCACTTACCAAGTTCACCAATAAATACACCATGGCTACCAACATAAAGAGGGGACTCGGAAAAAACCACGAGGTGCTGCTGAATTTCATCCTCAACCACAGATTCAGCCATGGCGTCAAGGACAATCTTACGGTGATGGAAAACGAAGACATCCTTCTTCTTAATCATTCATCCATCCTTCTTCTCCTCAAATTCTACTACTCTCTTGTATAATTCCTTAGATTGAAATATATGAACGAGGGTACACTGAGTGGATATAGAAATGTATGAAAAGAGAGAGTGGATGTACTTTGTAATTCTCATTATAAGGCAGGAAATCACCTTCATAGTGGACGTAGGCCTCGTTAACGGCTGAACCACTCTAAATCTCGTCTCTACTTTACTTTTCTCGCATTTTTCAATTTTTATTGCTGATTAAACACGGTTCCATTTATTTCTTACCAAATTGGTGAAGTACAGTTTAGTACCTTGGGTGTTTAGACCATTTTTGGTGTAAACAAAACCACATGCTAGGGAATCTACTGACTTCGAGAAAAATACCGGCAAGTACTGTCGATACCACAACGTGTGCGGGCATAATACCAATGAATATCGCCAGCTTAAGGACGCAATCGAGAAGCTTATCTGTGAGAAAAAACTCGAGCAATACGTCTAAGAACCCTTTCCTCCTGAAGTAAATTCAAAACCTCCAGCGCCAGCACTCCCGACACCCACCAATGCGGCCCCCGGTCCATCTAACCCGAGGTGGGGAATCGTGATAAACACTATTTGTGGTGGACCGTATCCCACACATGACAGCTTTTGGAAAATGGAAGAGTATGTGAGTTCCATAAAGCATGCTACTTATGAGGCTTGCTCCGCTCCCGATGAATTCGTCCCAGCCAAGCTTCAAAAATCCACGCGGGACGATGTTGTCTTCCGCAAAAGGGATTCTATGGGAACTGAAATTCCAACCACCGATCCTTTAGCAATCACAACCCAAATTGGTGCCGCTTCCATCCGAAGAACATTGGTTGACTCAGGAAGCTCGGTCAACATCATTTTCAAAGCTTCTTATGACCAGATGAAATTAGAAACAAAGAACCTTAAACTATGTCGTGCTACGATCCACGGCTTCAACGAAGCTTCCAGTTGTCTAGTAGGAATCATCGACCTACCCATCGAACTTGGGGATGGGGACCAAAGCCGAGTCCGAGTCCTCACCTTCGTGGTTATTGACATTGTCTCCTCACACGTCTTCTTTGGAAATCCTTTCCTCATAGAGCTTCAGATATGCATGCCACCATGATCCCTCCTAATGGAATTCTCGACAGAAAATGGGATTGGAATAGTTAGAGGCGACCAAGCTAATGCTAGGGAATGCTATCCAATAGAGTGGAATAACACGCGCAATAAGGATAAGGGTAAGGCACTAATCGTGCCTTTGTGCGCCGATACTATTTTCGCATATGTAACACTTCATAATTTTAATGACACTAAAGCGGATAAATTAAAATAATAATAATCTAACATTCAAAATTAAGGAAAACGGACTACTCCATTGCGTCCGTCTCGAAATTCTGGTCAAAATAGACATTTGGTTTGTGTAAAATGGACACCGTATGAAGAAGTTATGTAGGTTTGACGTTTGTATACACGTAGAAGAATATTATATTTATATATAGGGTCCAGGAATTCAAATTTCAGTTCAAATTTCGAAAATCCCATAGGCAGCAAAATTCCTGCCCCAGGGGTATTGACCCCTTAGTAGGGCGGTCGACCCCATAGTAGGGGTGTCGACCCCTTAAGGGGGGTCGACCACCCTAGGGCTGAGGTGGCATTCGATTTTATGGAGGCTGGCAGCTATATATAGAGGTCCATTTCTCTTGTTCTCTTCATTGAGAATCCATGGAGGCCAAACTCTACCGCTGACTGAACTAGACCGAATTATCTTCTACAACAATCAACTAAAGCAAACCAATTAGAGAATCAAGCACAGATCTGCAACTCAATAAGCTTCTCTTCTAGTTCTTTCTTCTTAATCCAAACATTGTGAGCTCTAGGTTACTTTTAGATTTAAATGACTAAAAGTAAAACGTGATAGTACTGTGATTTGGATCTGTCTTGAATCATGAATCTATGTTATTCTTGGATCTCAAACCCTAATGCTAGATCTATTTTTATAGATCTAATTAACTTATGGATAGTTTATCATGACACCATTGTGGATCTGAACCTTTACCTAGGATTATGGTTAACTTGGATCTATCATCATTTGGACAGTTAAGTTCTTGTTTAGTTTTAGATTATCTTGTTGTGATTGGACATATGAATTCCTATTTAGATCCATTCATGCTTCTTGTGACATCCTTATTATGTTAGATCTAATTTTATCATCACTTTTGCTCACTAGATCTGTTTTTATGTCCACCTTACTATTATGCCAATTACATGTCTATGCCAATATATATTTGTTTAAGCTAGATACGTTAGAATAATCACTATTGTCATTTCCCCATCACCTTTCCTTTTTTTATTTGTTTATGACTAGGATACTTTTTAGCCTAGGAATGCCGCCAAAATTATGCAAACGCGTTAGTTAGGGAACGGGGGAAAATATTAGAATTAACATAATTTGGTTAATGAATATGAATATGGACATATAATTCACTATGAACATAATTGGGGAAAAAGGGGCATGAAACCTATAATCTACAATAACATAGGTAAAATTGGATAAGAATGAAATGCCTAGGATTACAATTATAAATCGTAACTGCACTTATGAAACGAGTTTAGGTTGCATTAGTGGTAGAAGTCTGCCCGGACCCGACCGGCACATCCAGCAACCACTAATGTTGAACCTAATGTGAGAGGCCTAAGTGCACAAATACGAGATGGGCTATGACACGAGGTTAGACGCAACTTGTGGAAGAAGTCCGCCCAAATCCGACTAGCATATCCAGCATCCATAAGTAGTAGGCTTAATGTAGGAGGTCTAGCCCATTATAAACCATAAATGGACATGGTAACAAATTGGACTGCTTAACCTAATTAAATCCATAGGGATTGTATGATTTTGAACTAAAGTTAGGGTTACGTAAAAACTGGTTGAACAATGGGTGGGTTAAGTAAATCTGAGGGGTTGGGTAATATTTACATATAGACACACAAATTTAGCCCGATAAGGTTATGTAAATAAAGACACCTAACTATGACACGATGTTAGACCCAACTTGTGGAAGAAGTCTGCCCAACCCGACCGGCATATCCAGCATCCACAAGTTGTAGGCTTAATGTGGGAAGTCTAGCCAATTATAAACCATAAATGGACATGGTAACAAATTGGACTACTTAACCTAATTAAATCCATAGGGATTGTATGTTTTTGAACTAAAGTTAGGGTTAAGTAAAAACTGGTTGAACAAAGGGTGGGTTAAGTAAATCTGAGGGGTTGGGTAATATTTACATATAGACCCACAAATTTAGCCCGATAAGTTTATGTAATTAAAGGCACCTAGTGGTAAGCATAACCGGTAGAAATGATTGGGGTTGTATAATTAAAGCCACCTTTTAGGGTAAATATAACCTGTGGAAAACCTAGTGGGGGATACAAGACAAGAAGGGAGCTTGTATCACATTATGTGGGACCCGTTTTAGTCAGTACCCCGAAGTAGGTATCAGGCAGAGTACTCCGAACTAGGTTGGAGAAGTGGCACGCTTACTGAACTGATTGTAAGAGATCCAAATGTGGAGTTCGGTGTGGGCGGCGCAAACCGACCGAGCCATGTGTGTGCATGAGCCGGGAAGAGGGGGATAAGATGACTGTGACACCTGTAGATATGGGTTTGTGCATATCAGTGTAGGGTTGCCACTTTATAACGTGATACATCCTATGGTGGGGTTAGCACAGAGTATCTACGCGGATTAGGGAGCCGTTCGACTAGGGTAGTAGTTAGGATACTTTTGTACGTATGCCTAAGTCTACCATCTTATAGTAGAAAGGATCATCTCATTCTGGATATACTGGTAATAGTGCAGAGTAATCATTAGAAGCATATACACCCTATCATGTTTACCTTGTCATGCCTGCCTTTTATGTAGTTATCTCTATCTTATCCATTTTATATGCCTATCATGCTACTTTTATTTATTTACTTGCTAAAAGTAACTGGACTCGCTAACTTTATGTCTGACCTTTTTGTTTCCTGTTCTTTCCTCCGTCCCCTCCCCCCCCCCCCCCAGGTTTGCAGGTAGGGAATTCTCAGGCTTAGTCAAGACTCGGTTATCATCTTGTTGGAGATGCTTTTGAAGTATAGCTCAAGTTCTTAATTATCTCTACTATGGCTTAGCTCTTTTTCTTCGGGAATTATGCTTTTTATATATTTATGTACTCTGATGGTACAAGACAGAAGTTATATTATTGTAATGGTTTTTGTGACTTATGGTATTTTCGACCACGATGTATGATTTATGTTTGAAAAAAAAATGAATTTCCCATGTTGCCTTATTTATATCTTTCTTATAGTATTCTGTGTCTGTCTACCTATAACGCTTCACAAAACTTAATGCATTCCCTTAGTGAGTGACATTAACGGACGTAGGGTGTCACACTTGGTATCAAAGCTGAAGGTTACCAGATTAGATAAAAAAATTGAAAGTTATTTTCAAAAAGGTTTTAAAAGAAAGCATTTTCAAAAAGAAAAGTTTGTTTTGAAAAACATTCCCCAAAAATCCATAAGTAATATCTTTCGATCCCTTGTTTGAATCTCTTTCCTTTTCTTTTTCAGCATGTCTGGGGAACCTAACATTCCAGAGGGCGTTACGATACCAGGCTGGTTCCGTAGGTATCTAGAGGCCACAGCGCCTACCGAAGGCCAAGGAAACGTTCCTCCCCCAGCTGCACTCGTTGTTCCTCCTCCTCCGCGTGCAGACAACTTCTCAAAGATCTGCAAAGATTTTCGTGCTATGGGAGGGAAGCCATTCCATGGAACTAAGAGGTTTATAGAGGCAAGGAACTGTCTCAAGGAGACCGAGGACTTGTTTGTAATCTTTGTAGTAGAGTATCAAAGAAAGATTCAGTTAGCTTCTTGGCTATTGAAGGACGAAGCTTCGTTTTGGTGGGAGGTAACCCCAGCAGGTCGTCCAGTGGAAACTTGGGATGACTTTAGACAGAGGTTCAAAATGAAATTTCTTTCTCAAGCTAAGAAAAGCATGCAAATGGAGAGATTCCTAACACTCAAACAAGGAAACTTAACGGTTAAAGAGTATGTGGACAAATTTAAATAGCTTGCAAGATTTGGACTGGAACTGGTAGACACTCCGCATAAGAAGGCTTTGTGGTTTGTTAAAGGGCTAAACGAACCCATTCATGGGTTAGATATGTCCCATATCCCAATGGGAGCTACCTTTGAAAGACTTGTTGATATGGCCTTGATGTATGAGGAAGAGAAAGGAGAAAAGAAGGAAGTTAAAGCTAAGGAAACAACGCAAAATAAGAAGATATGGCCCAAGAAACGACAAAAACAAAAACAACAACCATAGAAAAAAGGAGGAAGAATGACAAGGGTAAGGAGAAGAGGAAGTGTCATGGTTGTGGGCCTGAGGGTCACTTGGCAAAAGACTGCAAAAGATGGAGGAATTTTTGCTTCAACTATGGAGAGGTCGGACACTTTGCTAGGGAGAGTCCGAAGAAACAGGGACAAGGTCAGAGGGCAGGAACTTCTAGAGGGCAGGTGCATTCTCTCGCGATTAGTACTCCTGATAGAGGTAAAAAAAATTGTGGAAGGTTTAATTTCTCTTTCAAATCATTCTATTAGAACACTTTTTGATTCTGGCGCTTCACATTCATTTATATATAGTTCTGTTATTGAGTCTCTGCACTTAATTACTAGTATGGCAGTGGATCCCGTGGTTGTCTCAAAGCCCATTGGTGGTTCGGCTCATTTATCTATGATTTGTCGGGGTTTGAGAATATCTTTGTTGGGCGTTGAATTTGAATGTGATGCATATGTGCTCGGGTTCATGGGCTATGGGCCGATTCTAGGGATGGATTGACTGACCACGTATGGTGCCATCCTAGATTGTGAAAGGAGGGTCGTTAGACTTCTAACTTTCCATGGGAGGACCCTTGATATTTCTTGCGACCCCAAGGGTCTGTTATGCTTAGCTTCCCAGATTCTCTTGATGCATCTATAGATGATTTGCAATCTTTTCCAGTTGTCCGAGATTATTCTGATATTTTTGAGGAGGTTCGGGGCTTACCTCCGAGGCGCGAGATTGATTTTCGTATATATCTAGTGGACAATGCAAAGCCATTTTCATTACCAGTGCGCCATATGGCATTGAGGGAAATGAAGGAGTTGAGTAAGCAAGTGGGGGCTGCTTGAGAAAGGATTTATCAGACGAAGCATATCTGAATGGGGTGCTCTAGTTGTATTCGCAACAAAGGTGGATGGTTTGCTTCGTTTGTGCATGGATTATAGAGAATTGAACAAACTCACAAAGAAGAATAGGTACCCACTTCCGGGTATAGACAACTTGTTTGACCAGCTTGTCGGTGCATCTATATTCTCTCAGTTAGACTTGGCCACGAGGTTTCATCAATTGAGGGTGGTTGAGGACAGTATAGACAAGACTAGTTTTTGGACTCCGAATGGTTTCTTTGAATGGCTAGTTATGCCTTCTGGGTTGACCAATGCACCTGCCTATTTTGTCGATCTGATGAGTAGGGTTTTTCAGGAGTTCTTAAATGAATTTTCCATAGTCTTTGTTGATGATATTTTGATCTTCTCCAAAAGAAAAGAAGAGCATGCCCAACATTTGAGAGAGGTTTTGAAAACTCTTCGTGCGCATCAGCTTAAGGCAAAGTTCTCCAAATGCCGTTTTTGGAGAAAACAGGTAAGGCTCTGAAAGCATGCGGTCTCCAAAGAAGTGATAGTTGTAGATCCCGCAATGGTAGTCACAGTACAGAACAGCAGATTCCGAAAAATGCAACAGAGGTGAGAAGCTATTTGGGATTGGCAGGTTATTATAGGAAGTTCATTAAGGACTTCGCAAAGATATCAGCCCCTCTCACCAGGCTGACGAAGAAGAACATGGCATTTTCATAGGATATAGACTGTGATGTAGCTTTCCAACATTTAAAGAGGGCTCTAACAACAGCCCCAGTCTTGACTTTGCCTGATGGGAACAAAGTGTTTACGGTTTACGTCGATGCATGTGGTACAAGGCTTGTTGCGGTTCCGATGCAAGAAGGAAAGGTAGTGTGTTATGGGGGTAGACAGTTGAGAGCTCATGAGAAGAACTACCCACCTATGATCTAAAGCTAGCTGCCACAGTATTGGCGCTAAAGACGTGGTGTCATTATTTACTTGGATAGAATTTCGAGTTATACACCGATCACAAATCTCTCAAGTATCTGTTCTCGTAGAAGGATCTCAATTTAAGGCAACAAAGGTGGATGGAGTTCTTAGCTTCTTATGATTTTGAAATCACTTATACCCCTGGTAAGGGTAATGTGGTGGCTAATGCACTAAGTAGGCAGAGGATAACCTTAAGTCCTCTGTTTGTGGAGAGGAAGAGCTTGGAGTTCATATCAACCTTTGACTTTAGACCCTCCATCGAGATATTTCCTGATTTGTTTGCATCGTTAGAAATATGATCAACTCTTATGGATCAAATAAGAGCTTCGCAGCAAGGCGACCCACAGATTTTAGACATCATGGGTAAGATTAGAAAAGAGGATACTTCTAGTCACCTCAGTAGATATTCCATATATAGATGAGAAGGGGTGGTTGTGATGAGATGGAAGACTTTGTGTTCCTCAAACTAGAAGCTTGATAAAGGCAGTCCTAGAGGAAGCCCACCATTCTAAGACGACTATTCATCCAGGTGGTGATAAAATGTACAGAGACATGAAGAGGGTTTTCTTTTGGGCCGGGATGAAGAAAGATGTGGCAGAATTTGTTTCTCAATGTTTAGTGCGCCAGCAAGTTAAAGCTGAGCAAAAGAAGCCCGGTGGTTTACTTCATCCTTGGAGGTTCCACAGTGGAAATGGGAGAGTGTCTCCATGGACTTCATAGATGGTTTTCCTAGATTAAAGAAAGGCAACACCGGTATTTGGGTAGTAGTGGACAGATTAACTAAGAGCGCTTAATTCATTCCAGTGAAGAGTAAGAGGACGGCATCATGGTTTGCAGCGATTTATGTTCGTGAGATAGTCCGTCTTCATGGAGTACCTTCCAGCAACATAAGTGATCGTGACCCCATCTTTACCAGTGAATTTTGGAGAAGCTTGCAAGAAGCATTAGGTACACAGTTGTGTTTTGGCACCGCTTATCATCCTCAGACCGATGGACAGACGGAGAGGGTGAACAGAATTCTTGAGGATCTTCTAAGGCTGTGTATCCTAGACTTCGGAGGGACTTGGAAAGAGCACCTTCCTTTAGTAGAGTTTGTCCATAACAATAGTTATCAAGCCAACATCGGCATGGCACCCTTCGAAGCATTGTATGGACGACCCTATAGATCACCAACTTGTTGGTGGGAATCTATAGAAAGATTATTACTTGGACTAGATATGTTTAGAGAAACGTCCAAAAAGATTCACTATATTCGACGACGGATGAAGACAGCTCAAGATAGATATGAATCCTATGCAGACAAGAGGAGGACTAGCATCGAATTTGAAGTGGGAGACTTAGTTTTTATAAAAGTATCACCTATGAGGAATGTGGTTTGCTTCAGATCGGTAGGGAAGTTGGCACCTAGGTTTGTGGGACCATTTCCCATAGTCGAGATGATTGGCCAGATGGCCTATAGAGTAAAGCTTCCAGAAATTCTATTCGGTTTTCATGATTTTTTTACACGTTTCTCACCTGCGGAAGTGTTTGCATGACACCGCGGAAGTTATTGAGCCAAGCATATTGGAAGAAGTTGAAGTAAAGCGGGAGGCGGCAGTCAGACGAGTCCCTACCCGTATTCTCGGATCAGAAGTTAAAAAGCTACGCAATAATGAAATCAAGCCGACAAATGTTCAATGGGGAGATAACCTAAAGGATGCAACTTGGGAGACCGAAGGCAAGATTCATGCTTCGTACCCTTTTCTTTTCGAGGGTATGTTCTTAGCTCCTATTTCAAAGTTTTATCTATGCTTGCTTCTATCATTTGAGTCTGTCCTATCTATAGTATTCTCGACCTTTAGATAGGAACCCTATGGATGTAAACATGTATTTGACACATGTTATATTTGATGGATGCAAGTGGACGCAAGTGGTTGCTAGTGGTTGCTTGTGGATGCATATACACACACATTAGGCACTAGATCAGCTCAATCACTCTCATACTGCATATAGCATTTTTCTTTTCTTTTAATGGATGAAAATGGATGTATTATCAAAAGGACGTTGCATTTGGACGAATGAGTGTCCACACATATAGAACTTACATATTATAATAGGATTATCTGCATACATATTGGATTAATGGCACTAACATACATTGCATTAAAGAGGTCGACTGAATCAGTAGACCGCCTGATCTTTGCAATAGTATTAGGACATATACACACACCTTTGCATATGTTCATATAATCATTAGAATTCTTTAAGTACGATGGATGCTTGTGATTGATGTATGAGTGGATGGGTGATGGATGGCAGGATATACATTCTCCTTAACTTAAAGATTTCGGGGATGAAATCCTTTAATCCGTAATTTTAACAGCACTAAAGAGGATAAATTAAATAATAATTAATTTAATATTTAGAATTAAGGAAAACGAACTGCACCATTGCGTCCCTCTCGAAATTCTGGTCAAAATAGACGTTTGGTTTGTGTAAAACGGGCACCGTATGAAGAAGTTATGTAGGTTTGAAGTTTGTATACACGTAAAAGAATTATATATATATATATAGGGTCCAGGAATTCAAACTTCAGTTCAAATTTCGAAAATCCCATAGGCGGCAAAATTCCCTCCCCAGGGGTGTCAAGCCCTTAGTAGGGAGGTCAACCCCATAGTAGGGGTGTCGACCCCTTAAAAGGGGGTCGACCCGATAAAGGGGGGTCGACCCCCCCTAAGGTTGAGGTGGCATTCGATTTTCTGGAGGCTGACATCTATATATAGAAGTCCATTTCTCTTGTTTTCTTCATTCAGAATCTTTGGAGGCCAAACTCTGCCGGTGACTGAACTGGACCGAATTATCTTCTACAGCAATCAACTAAAGCAAACCAATTAAAGATTCAAGCGTAGATCTGCAACTCAATAAGCTTCTCTTCTAGTTCTCTCTTCTTAATCCAAACATTGTGAGTCCTAGGTTACTTTTGGATTTAAATTATTAAAAGTAAAACATGATATTACTGTGATTTAGATCTGTCTTGAATCATGAATTTATGTTATTATTGGATCTCAAACCCTAAAATGCTAGATCTATTTTTATAGATCTAATTAACTTATGGATAGTTTATCATATCACCTTTGTGGATTTGAACCTTTACATAGGATTATGGTTAACTTGGATCTATCATTATTTGGACAGTTAAATTCTTGTTTAGTTCTAGATTTGTAATTGGACACATGAATTCCTATTTAGATCCATTCATGCTTCTTGTGACATCCTTACTATGTTAGATCTTGTTTTATCATCACCTTTGCTCACTAGATCTGTTTTTATTTCCACCTTATTATTATGCCAATTATGGCTATGCCAATATATATATATATATATATATATATATATATATATATATATATAAGCTCGTTATGTTAGAATAATCACTATTGTCATTTCCCTCTCACCTTTCCTTTTTTTACTTGTTCATGACTACACTAATTTTTAGCCTAGGCATGCCGCTAAAATTATGCGAATGTATTAGTTAGGGAACGGGGAAAAATACCAGAATTGGCATAACTTGGTTAATGAATATGAATATGGACATATAATTGACTATGAACATAATTGGGTAAAAAGGGGCATGCAACCTATAACCTATAATAACATAGGTAAAATTGGATTAGAACGAAATGCCTAGGATTTCAATTAGAAACCATAACTGCACTTACGACACGAGGTTAGGTTGCATTAGTGGTAGAAGTCTGCCCGGACCCGACCGACACATCCAGCAACCACTAATGTTGAACCTAATGTGAGGGGCCTAAGTGCACAAATACGAGACGGGCTATGACACGAGGTTAGGCCCAACTTGTGGAAGAAGTTTGTCCAGACCCAACCGGCATATCCAGCATCCACAAGTTGTAGCCTTATTGTGGGAGGTCTAGCCCATTATAAACCATAAATGGACATGGTAACAAATTGGACTACTTAACCTAATTAAATCCATAGGGATTGTTTGATTATGAACTAAAGTTAGGGTTAAGCAAAAACTGGTTGAAAAGTAGGTGGGTTAAGTAAATCTGAGAGGGTGGGTAATAGTTACATATAGGCCCACAAACTTAGCCTGATAAGGTTATGTAATTAAAGACACCTAGTGGTAAGCATAACCGGTAGAAATGATTGGGTTTATATAATTAAAGACACCTTTTAGGGTAAATATAACCTGTGGAAAACCTAGTGGGGGATACAAGACATGGGGGAGCTTGTATCACATTGTGTGGGACCCGTTTCAGTCAGTACCCCGGAGTAGGTATCAGGCAGAGTACTCCGAACTAGGTCGGAGAAAGGGCACGCTTACTGAACTGATTGTAAGAGATCCAAACGTGGAATTTAGTGTGTGCAGCGCAAACCGACCAGGCCATGTGCGTGCATGAGTCGGGCAGAGGGGGATAAGACGACAGTGACACCTGTAGATATGGAGTTGTGCATATCAGTGAAGGGTTACCACTTTAGGACGTGATACATCCTACAAAGGGGCTGGCACAGAGTATCTACACGGATTAGGGAGCCGATCGACTAGGGTAGTAGTTAGAATACTTTTGGGTGTATGCCTAAGTCTACCATCTTATAGCGGAAGGGATCATCTCATTTTGGATATACTTGTAATAGTGCAGAGTAATCATTAGAAGCGTATACACCCTATCATGTTTACCTTTTCATGCCTGCCTTTTATGTAGTTATCTCTATCTTATCCATTTTATATGCTTGTCATGCTACTTCTATTTATTTACTTGTTAAAAGTAACTGGACTCGCCAGACTTTATGTCTGACCCTTTTTGTTTCCTCTTCTTTCTTCCGTTTCCCCCCTCTCCCAGGTTCGTAAGGAGGGAATTCTCAGGCTTAGTCATGACTTGGTTATCATCTTGTTGGAGCTGCTTTTGAAGTATAGCTCAAGTCCTTATCTCTACTATGGCTTAGCTCTTTTTCTTGGCGAATTATGTTTTTTATATATTTATGTACTCTTATGGTACAAGACAGAAGTTATACTATTGTAATGGTTTTTGTGACTTATGGTATTTTGGACCACGATGTATGATTTATGTTTGAAATAAAAATTTGAATTTTCGCTACTATCTTATTTATATCTGTCTTGTAATATTCAGTGTCTGTCTACCTATAACGCTTCACGAAACTTAATGCATTCCCTTAGTGAGTGACATTAACAGATGTGGGGTGTTACAGCATAGCAATCAGCGACATCCGGACCTTGGCTCAGGTGCCATGCTGTCTTTCTGATGACCTCGATCGAAGGAAAGACGAAGATCCCGAATACGAGAGGGCTACTCCTGTTGAACTTACAGTGGATGTCCTAATCCATCCCAACGATCCTTCAAGGGTGTTAAAGGTAGGATCGCAACTCCTTCCCGCAGTCAAAGAAGATTTGTGAATTTCTTGAAGGCTAACCTAGACATGTTCACATGGACACACTCTAACATGAGAGGCATCGACCCCGCAATTGCTTGCCATTGTCTAAGTATCGATCCTACAATGCCTCCAATCAACAAGAAGTGCAGCTTCTTGGGACCCGAAAGATCCAAAGCACTCGAGGAAGAGGTAGACTGCCTGCTCAACAACAAATTCAACCGCGAATCCGACTATCCCGAATGGGTCTCCAATCCAATTATGGTCAAAAAGGCCAATGGAAAATGGTGAACATGTGTCGACTTCTCCGACTTAAACAAGGCATGTCTCAAGGACAGCTTCCCACTTCTGAAGATTGACCGGCTTGTTGATTCAACTGCTAGGTACCAGCTACTATCCTTCATGGACTCCTATTCGGGTTGTAATCAGAATCCAATGTACCTTCGCGACCAGGATCATACCTCTTTCATAACCAACCTTGGAATCTACTGCTATCGCGACATGCCCCTCGGTCTCAAGAATGCCGGCGCCACTTATTAGCAAATGGTTAATCGTCTCTTTAAGAACCAAATTGGGAAAACTATGGAGGTATACGTGGATAATATGCTGGTAAAATATGAAGTATCAAGCGACCACGTCCGCGACCTCTCCGAAGTGTTCGATGTCCTCCGCCAATACGACATGAAACTTAATCCCCTGAAGTGCTCCTTCGGTGTCGCCTCAGGAAAGTTTTTGGGCTCCATCGTCAACTCCCAAGGCATCGAAGCCAACCCCGAAAAAATCCAAGCTACCGAGATATTCAAGTCACTCAGAATAACAAAGATGTTCAGAGTCTAAACAGAAAGGTCACCGCTCTAAGTCGATTCATTTCCAAAGCTACAGACTAATGCATTCCCTTTTTCGATATACTTAGAAGGGAAAATGCAACTTTGAATGAACCTCAGAGTGCGTCGCGGCATTCAAGGACCTATTAATCACTTAGAGCGACCACCTATCCTATCCAAATCAATAGACCATGAGGACTTATACGTTTATCCGCCTGCTTCCACGCAGGCAATCAGCTCGGCCTTGGTACGCCTCGAAGACCGCATCCAACGACCCATCTACTACATAAGCAAATGATTCACGAAGGTAGAGAAGAATTATCCGAAGTTAGAGAATCTGGCATTCTGCTTATTGATTTCCTCTCGGAAGCTTCGACCATACTTCCAGTCTCATCCCAAAAAGGTTTACACTGACCAGCCGCTATGACCGGTCCTACAGCGACCCGAGGCATCAGGGCGGCTATTGAAGTGGAGTATAGAGCTGAGCTAATTTGAGATAACATTCATTCCCCGTCGAGCCATCCTTGGATAAGCTCTCTCTGATTTCATAGTAGAATTCAGTGCTCCCGAGGAAACTCCTACAGAGAACATCGAAGCTCCTGACACTCAATGGAAACTATTCGTGGACGGGTCCTCCAACAGCAAATGTTCTGGGGACGGAGTCGTGCTCATCACTCCTGAAGAACGCCCGATATACTACGAGTTAAAACTCAACTACCTTTCTACCAACAACGACGCAAAGTTTTGAGGGCTCGATAGCCGGACTTAGAATCGTGATCGAACTTAAACTAAAGACCATCTAAATCTTCTTCGATTCACGACTCATCGTGAACCAGGTGAAGGGATAATATCAAGCTAAGGGGGAACGACTCGCATTATATCTAACCCAGGTTCAAGAATTGCTCACCAACCTCGACCACTTTGTCATCACGCATATTCCCCTAGAATAAAATTAAAAAGCAGACTCACTAGCCGAACTAGCAAGCTCCGAGGATTCGCAACTCATGGGTTTCGCCCAGTCGAAGTGCTCAACTCCCCAAGTATCAAGCAAACACAAACCGAGATGGTCATGAACGCCGAATCCGAACCTGAATCTTGGATGACACCAATCAAGAATTACCTACAACATAGGACCATTCCGAGAAGCTAAAGAAAGACGAGCGGTCACCTGCCAATCATCTACTACCTTCTTACGGATTGGGTGCTCTACCGCAGAGGTTTCTCTGTCCCGTTGCTTAGATGCGTATCCTATCATGATGCCATCAGAGTGCTAACTATTGTACACGAAGGGGAATGCGGCGACCATAATTGAGGGCAAACCCTGGAAAGAAAAATACTCAGACACGGTTATTATTGACCTGCCTCGATCAAGACACCGCAGACTATGCTCACAAGTGCGATAAGTGCCAGCGCTTCTCAAAGATTCCAAGGACCCCGCCTACAGAGTTGACGCAAATGATCAGCCCATGGTTTTTCACCATGTGGAGGTATCGACATCATTGGAACTCTCCCAATGGCCAGAGGTGGGGCACGCTATGCTGTCGTCGCCGTTGATTATTTCACCAAGTGGGCAGAGGCTAAAGCTTTTTCCATAATAACGACCAAGAAGATGATCAACTTCGTCGTCCGCAACATCATCACCCGCTACGAGGTCCCTCAAGCTATCATTTCCGACAATGGCACCCAGTTCGAGAGCGCTGAGTTCAAAGCCTTTTGTCAGCGGCACAACAGTGAAAATAGATTCTCAGCGGTGGCTCATCCTCAAGCCAATGGGCAAATCAAAGCAGTTAACTAAGTCATTAAATCCATCATCAAGAAGCGTCTGGAAAAGGCCAGGGGCATGTGGGCGGATGAACTTCCTCTAGCCCTATGGGCCACTGAAGCACCCACAAGACAGCTACCCAACACACTCCTTTCGCCCTTGCCTATGGATCCCAAGCTGTCATCCCCATTGAGCTCAAGCTTCAAACTCATCGAGTTACTTATTACGATCCAAAGACAAACCAAGACTTACTTTTGAAGCCACTCGACTTGCTAGAGAAGAAGAGGAACGAAGCTGATCTCAGGGCCGCCGCCCAACGGCATCGAGTGGCCCGATACTTCAATTCCAGGGTCCATCATAAAGACTTTAACATTGGATACCTCATCTTAAAATAGGTTTTTCCTCCACCAATTGGCCTCACTCCTTGTTGGGAAGGCTCGTACTATGTAAAGCGAAAGCTCAACGATGGAACTTTCAAATTTGCAACCGTAGACGGAGCCGAACTCCCAAGGGCATGGAACAGTGAACATCTCTTCTATTACTTTACATAACTTAGTACACGGTTGTTTATGCTTTCCAACGATGTTTTGTTTTCTAGCAATTCAAGGCGTTGTAAAGGCTATTACTGCCATAGTTATCAGTAGAAATGATGTTCAATTTCCTGTCTCTTTTCTGTTTACTCCGCGCATGACACGTTTGATTAGTCCTAACAGCCAGCTTGCATGCAAATAGTCGATCGCTGTATCGGCCCTCCGAGAACAGGAGCCAGTGCCGCCATCCGAACCTCGAGCCAACATCGAGGCCAAACAACACTGGCTATGACCGGCGCCTCGAGCACGGGAGCCAGCAATGCTACTCGATTCACCATCCCGCGACACGACTGGGTATAAATAACCGCTAACTCGAACCTCGGCCCCGCACCAAGACCGTGGATAAATCGTTCCGCGCCCAAGTTCCAGGCAACTTGGGACCACCCAACAGTCAACCTAATGTGGTGCAAACTTCTCACCTGGCTATGGGTGCCGATCGAATCTCGTCGTAACACCGAGACCGACCTTAAATCGTTTCTTCCCCGAAGCTCTCAAGGCTTAAGGGTAGCCCATGGCCACGATCGGACCCTACGGGCTAATGATCCGAGCCTCTCTTTTCGGCGAATAAACAACGCCTTCCGCTCGCAACTCGGATGAATGATGGGAGAGCCACCCTTCGAACTACTCAATGTCCTACGCCTTCACTCTACTTGGGACTCACTCTAGGCAGCCCAAAACATCAGGCGACTAGCCTGGTTTCGCAAACTACATGTTTCTTGAGCTGAGGGAAACTTACTGAAACCAACGCTCTATCTCACCCCTCTGGAATAATCGACCCAGTGCACGGTCCCCGATCGTGTTTTTGTTTAGTGTAGCGATAAGTAGGCCCATGCAAGTACATGACGCTGGAAAACATGGAAAGAACATCCGAACACTCAACATAAAATGCGATCTTTACAAATTCATATTCTATTTTTACATACACACATTAAACAGACTACATGTCTAACGTCTTTCTTTTCTAATGACAGGGTGTACATGAAAACCACACTATGTCTTGAAAAACCAAAAGCAAGGGTCGTACTCGCGTAAACTATCAACCTACACTACCTAAATAACGGTAACTTCTACTTAAGTCACTAACACTAATCGTGACTTTTCTTCTTGTGCTTGCGCTTTTTCTTGGCAGACTTGGCACTTGATGGCTCTTCCCTCGCGCCAAGCCTCTTCTTACATGATCAGCTTCTTCCTCCTCGGCCCTTTTGAGGAGTGGTCGACTCATGAGAAACCAAGAGGCGTCTCTCATCTGCCCCATCGCTGCTAGATATTTCCGTGATATAAGTAGGGATGGTATGCGACATAAATCTGGGCATTTCCGGCAGCAAGGACTACCACATCGTCACTCTTCCCCGGGATCTCCTTCGCTCCCTGCTTTTCCTTTTCCTTCTCCTTCGCTTCCTTGGCAACTGATTAACATAGAAATGTGTTTATTTTATACTCTTATATCTTATCTTTTGTATATGAATAAATATTACTTAGGTATTATTTTGTCACTTTTACAGATATGCCGACCAAGCCACATGAAGTTAGAAAAGAGAAAATAGAGATCAAAATGTTGTACATTTATATTTGAAGACTTGCGGATGAAGATCTTACATCAAGTTTCTTTTTGGACAGGAAAATAATTGGTCCATATCATAACTCAAGGAAGGATTGTCAAGGAAGTAAGAGGAAAAGAGAAAAGGCCCAAATTTACTAGATTTAACTAAGGCCCATTTGTGATTGTATTAGGGTTTAGGTTGGCTATCTATCCAATAAATACCCTTGTATTCTCATTGTAAACATCATCCTAGAATTAATAAAGTTTTTTCTTTTTCTCTTTTCTGCATTTTTTTTTTTTACTTTTTCTTAGCAATTAGTGTTGTCTACACAATTAGATTTAGTAGAACACTATTTGTATTTTTCACTTATTTTCATTAGTGATTGACCGTCTGATTAGATTCAGCGGTAATCCTAATTTATTGTCTGTTTGTTATTTAATTTCTACAATTTTAATTTCTTCTTTTTAATTGCCTTCCAAGGTTAAATTGGATTTGATTAGATTCAGATCTGATTCATAGTTTTATTTGCTTTTTAATTGAAAATTGTGATTTGATCGTCGGTTCAATTAGATTTTTTCTGAATAAAATTACACTTTCAATTTTTGTTGTTTTTCAATCCAACTCTAAGTTTTTTCTAACTCGCCCAAGAGATATTTAAATAATAAGATTTAAAACACTTCCCTGTGATTCGACTTGCATATTACACGATCTGTGCGCTTGCAAAAATTATAACAAAATTCGCGCTTTTCTATTCTTTAGAAAGCCACGAACAAATTTTTGGCGCCGTTGTCGGGGAGGTAATGATTAAATTTTATTATTTATTTAATTTCCGATTCGTATTAGTTTTTATTTCATTTTTAATTATTTTTCCTTTTATTTTCTTGTATATATAGAAAAAAATTCTTGTTTAGTTGATTTGGTATTGAGGCATTTATACAAGTAAAATTGCCATTCTTATATTTAATTTCAATTTTTGGCACCGTTGTTGGGGAGGTAATGATTAAATTTTATTATTTATTTAATTTCCGATTCGTGTTAGTTTTTATTTTGTTTTTAAATTTTTTCCCTTTTATTTTCTTGTATATATAAAAAAAAAATCTTGTTTAGTTGATTTGGTATTGACGCATTTATACTATAATCTTTTATACAAGAGAAAAAAAAGTAAACTTGCCATTCCTTTATTTAATTTCTTTCCTTTTCACTCTTTCCGCTTTTCAATAATAGATTTCTACTTTTCTTTATTGAAAAAAATAATATTTTGAAATCTTTCCCATCTTTGCCTTGTGGTTAATTCTCTGCTTTGATTTCTTTGCACTTTTGCAGTTTCCTTATTTCTTTCCGATTTTTTTTCCCTTTACACTTAAAATAACGACCTCATATTTTTTTCTTCAATCTCTTTCCTTGTTCTCATTTATTTCCTTTCTACAAAAAATTTCCTTCTTACAAGTTCACAAAAAAAACAAATTTCATTGATTTTATTTCCTTTCTTTTCATTCATTTTTTTTCCTTTTACAATTTCCTTCCTTTTTACAATTTTTTTTAAAAAAAATAAAATACCAAAAATTATTACTTTCCTTTTCTTCTTTTCTTTCCTCTCTTGTGTTTCTTCTGCCTTCAACTCACCGCAATCACTTACCGTACCCACATTCAACAAGCTTCTGTCAACAAGTCCCTGGCCTCACTCATCTTCACAACGAAGACCACACGTTCCTCACAAAACTTCACCCACGTTTATCCTCATCCGATCAAACCAAAACTACTTCATCTTCTAGTCCAAGCCAACCTCACTTCCACAAAACCCATCAGCAGACTTTCATCCACGCAAGCACTGTACTCCCTTGCTTTCACCGCCGATCTATCACCCCATTCCGCTATCCTTACAGCAACCCAATGCCAAAACCACAAATTCGCTAGCCTTCCCATTACCACAATTTGCAACCATTCCCATAAATCATCACTATACCGCTCATCTACCACAATTTCACCTTAGGACAACCCTTATCAGGCCTTGCCACCGTCAAAATATACCCCCACCACTCTCAATAAACCAAAGTCCTATCTCCACTGCTCCTTACCATTCATCAACACAACCGTCATCTTCTTCAAACATCGCACACAACACCTCTTAGATGTTCGCCTTCAACGTCTACATCTTCCCCTCACCAAACAACTACTTCTACCCAAAGTCGTACGTCACCAGGCAAACCCATTTCTATTCAAAGAAACCCCCAAATCAAACTTGTGAATCGCAAATCCTTAACCCAATTCGCAACTGAAGCCAAAAAATTATACTGCTCCGATCAGCAGTGCAATTTGAACCCAAACCCGATTCAGCGATCTCCTACATCGCTCCTCCAAACCGCAAATTATAACCCTCATCTTCACACCTAACTTCTGGTAACCATCCATCGCAACCACCCTCCTATCCTCACAAAATCATGCAACCGAAAGCAATAACCACAAACTTGAGATACCTGGAACCCAATTCAAAGGCTGAAATCTGATCGACTCGAGCGTGCATTGATTCCGAAAGAACCAGAAAAAATAAGGGGGCGACTTATTTTGTGCATGGATTTGTTTCCCAGTCTATTAATGCTGCCCGTATTAAATTTTGGTATGAAATCATTTCGGGTTTGAGTTTTATATTGGGTATAAACTTGAGATGCCTTTCTATTTTAGTGCGTGGGTTTATTTTGATCAAGCACGCGAGTTATTTGTGGCACTTGCTATAAAAAAGGGTGAATTTTTGAGCTTTGTTAATGACACCTCGTTTTTGGATAAGGGGTGTCACGTAATTTAGTTTTTAAAATTGTGTTAAGCGGAGTACAATACAGACTAAACCCCACTTAACAATATATGACCTTAAGACAATATTACCCTTACCCTGTATAAACTTACCCCTTAACGTAAATAAAGTTCGTGTACTGATTACATCATTTGGTAAAAGCAAGAAAATAGCCATGGCTTCACTAAACCCTGATTATGGGAAAGATGATGAAGATGAGGTAAATTGCACCCAAAAAAGTGAATTATATGAAGATGATGAAGACCGATCTGCTAATGACAAGGTTTGATATTTAATTTTACATTAACACGTACGGAATTGAAGAAGAAACACGGGTTGGAAAATTTGGATGTGATGGACCATGTTTATACCGAACAATCAATATGAAGATACACAAATAATGAGCGTTTTAAGTATGAAAACATGGTATAGTATGCTCGGTTTTATCAAGTACAATCTACAGTTTGAAATAGAGATAGAGAAGACGTAAAAGAGCCACCGTGTTTATTAATTTTAGACGGTATTATATTACCGTTTATATGGTTTCATGGTACTAATGTTACCATGCATGTTTTGTACTAAAAAATTGCTATTAAATCGACAGGGTGATACCATTTTAAGTTTATTTGTATGAGTATTTGTTATCGTATTTTCTGAGTGGTGTGAATAATATTCAGCTGTTTTACAAATTGATGCAATTGCTCTTCTAAACGAAGTATACGGGAATGAGGATTCTTATGATACGGACGATGTCACTGTTAATGAGAAAGGTTGTTGGTTGGTAAATGTTGACAGCAAAGATCTTTCATATGAGGAAGCGGGAATATTGTGTTGCGCGTACCCCAATTCAACTTCCCATTTCACCACCGATAAGGTTTGAAAACTTGTTTTATGTTTTACAATAAGTATGTAACTCTAATCGTAGTATTTTGTTTATTGATGCAGTTGTTCGATTCCAAAGAGGATGTATGAAAATGGTGCATGGATCGTGGACTCGATGTGAAATGTGTCATTGTTATCAAAAGAAGTAAAACAATAAATCTCTTAGATAATGGAAAAGTCTCGTGGATGTTACTTGCCTATGAAAGAAGTGGAAGGTACATTGATCATAAGGCCAAGGAGCATGTACCGAAAACCCAAAAGAAAAGGCGTAGATCGGGAAGTAGAAAATGTGGTTGTCCATTTGAATTAAGAGCACATTGTCTAGATAATGGAAAGTGGACTTTCAAAGTTAAAAACGGATGCCACAATCACAGCCTTCCTGTTGTTTTAACCGGGCATCTGTATGTTGCGCGATTAAAAGACAATGAAGTAAAGACTGTAGAAACAATGGCAAATAGTGGCGTTAGGCCACGAAATATTCTAACTGCTCTTAAACTTGACAACCCAGAAAATAAGTCTACAATCAGAAATGTGTACAACGCTAAAGTGAAGCTTAAACTTCAGAATACAGAAGGTAGATCGATTATGCAACAGTTTATAAAGTTGGCTTGTAGTCACCACTATTCTGTTCATCATAGAGTCGACGATATGAGAAATGAAGTTACTGACGTGTTCTTCGGTCATCCGAAATGTGTTCTACTTGCGCGATGTTTTTATCAAATTTTGTTTTTGGATTGCACTTTCAAGACGAATAAGTACAAGTTGTCGTGTTTTCATATGGTGTCGCAAACTTCAACGGGGGCATCCTTCACTATTGCCCTAGCTTTTATTAGTCAGGAGACCACTGAGTCATACATATGGGCATTGGAGTGTGTTTGAAAATGTTATCGAGAAAAAAAATTTCCAGTTGTTATCATAATGGATGCGGAAATTGTTCTTGGCAATGCAGTGGCCACAGTTTTTCAAGCAGCTCGTCATATTCTTTGTGCGTGGCATATTTCAAAAAACGTTCAAGCAAATTGCAAACCAAATTTCATAAAAAAGAAATGGATAACGATTGGGGATAAAGAGACCGTAGTAGAAGATGAGGAAGGAAAAAATAGTATGATTTATTTTGGGAGGGTTAGAGCAATGTGATTAGTTCGCTGTCTGAAGAAGAGTATCATCGAAACCTAAACTATTTTCGTGAAACATGGCGGCAGAAGAAAAACAGTTGTTGAACTATGCATTGAAGAACTGGATGAACAAGTATAAGGAGATGTTTGCGTTAGCTTGGACAAATGAAGTAAAGCAATTTGATAATGTATCAACTAGTGTAGTTGAAAGTTTGCACCAGCATCTCAAACTGTATTTTGATTCAGCTACAGGTAGTTTTGTTTAGTGTTGGACTAGTGCGCATCTCTGCTGTGAGAATGAATTAGTTGCAATCAAACATGTGTTTGAAACGAGTTCATCAAAGTCACTTCATAGATTTCAAGATGAGCCAATGTTTAAAGAGGTGTTGGGATTTGTTTCTCATAAGGCACTTGATTTATTGCAAACCGAACTATGTAGTATTCCAAAAGTTGGCACGAGTATTCAAACTTGTGGTTGTTTTTTATAGAAAGTTAATGGTCTACCTTGTGCACATATGCTATTAGACTTTAGACATTCATACGACTTCATACCCCTCAGTTCTATAGACTGTTACTAGAAATAATTATCATGTATTCTGCTTACACAGAATCGGTCCACTCTTGATTTTTTGGACTTGCCTGAATTTCGTGCGTTGAATCGTAGGTATGACGTGGCTACTGATAATGTGAGGATTGATATTCAACAAGGTATGAAATTGTTAGCCTTCCCTCCTGTAACAACCCGTATTTTTAATAACATGTTATAACGTAAATCAAGGCAGAATTAAATTGTAAAATCTGAATCAAGGGAAACGGGCTGTGCCATTGCGTTCGTCTCGGAAAAATACGCGAAATAGAGTCCGAGTTTTCGAAAAACGGAGTCCGTATGACCAAGTTATGGCCCAATGAAGTTTTCAGAAAATTCCAAGCCCGAAAACAGTTCAAATTCGAATTCAGATTTAAATTTCAACCAAGGCAGAATGGGCGGGAATTTTCCCGCCCCAGGCAAGGTCGACACAGGGGTCGACACCAGTGTCGACCCCCCCCCCCCAGATGGGTCGACACCCATGTCGACCCAGGGGTCGACCCCCCCCGGTCGGACCAGTTTTTCTGGTGCACCATTTGTGACGTGTTGAGTCTGCTCTGGAAGCTTCTGACGAGATTTGACGGACCTGATGTGTTTTATGGTTAATCCTATGGTCTAAACTAACCTAATCACCTATAAAAAGGCCCCTAGACCTAGCCTAAAACCTCATTAATCATTCCTACAACTAAACTATGTCAAAATATTTCTCAATCATGGCCTCCATCTTCTTCATGAAAGCATGAGTGTCTCAAATCAATCTACGTCATAAAAGAGCCATCTTTCTTAAGTAAAAGAGCCTTCTTTCTTTCTCGTTGGGGTTATTACTTCTTGTTTCAAGGCGTTTAAGTGGAGCTTACTATTTTCTTTGTGGATTTTGCTTGTGGCTTCGTCTCAATCTTTATATATATTGATCTAGATCACATAACCGCTCATAGTAAGCCTTATACTACTCTTAGATTCTAACTATGAAGTTAAATGTGATATGTTGCAAGTTGAGTTTGGGCCTAAGTATGGTATATGCCTTGATCTTATCATGTTATGCATGAATATATTCTATGCATGTTTGTAAACCTATGATCTTATCATGTTATGCATGAATATATTCTATGCATGTTTGAAACCCTATCACCTTGACCTTGTGGGCTAAAAGCTATAAGCTTTATGTTGAAATGTTGCATTATATAACATGAGAACTCTTATAACCTTTATGATAACTTGCATATAATGCTATATGCGAACTTTTAGCCATCATCCTATGTCGTTCATAATCATGTTTCACCGATTTGCTTAAGTTGATATTATGCATGTTTTGAGGCCTATGATGTAATATGCAAGCTTATGAACCTATTTATGCCTCATATGCCACCATGTTTAACTTGTGGCCAATCTTATTACCATACGCCCTTTTTATCATGCTTTTGCCAAGTTCCCCCTTTTGATCTATGTTATGTTATGCGAAACGTACATGCGATGGGAATACGTTGGGTTGGGTAATATTAATGACATGAAACATGATTTTAAAATATGCCATGAACATTGACTTGTGATTGTGTTTGTGAACATAATGGTGGACATGACACTTAGAAAATATGAGTGTGGCCAACTCGAGGTTGGGTTGAGTTTGTAGCATAAATCTACCCGGAACCGACCGGCTTAACTAGTGGCTACAAGCAATAGGACCCAATGTGAGAAGTTGGTCATGTCGCACTTGAAACCCGAGGTTAGACTAAGTTGTGGTGTAAAGCTACCCGGACCCGCCCGGCTTAACTAGTAACCACAACAAGGTCTAATGTGAGAGGTTGGGTGCATTAAATTAATTAATGCCACATGGTAGGGTTAAGTCATGGACCACTTGAATACTTAACCAATTAAACATGGTGGGTTGACGCGGTTAAGTCATGAACCTTGGGTACACTTAACCAACTTGATACTTGATTGGGTAGGGTTAACCACATTTAACCCGCTAGAAACCCTAGTTACGTGGTCCTTTTCACCAGTAACCCTCTTGATTGTATCATGATACCCTAGGGACTAGGCTAGGGTGGGGCACGATTACTGGGTTGACATGTAAGCGACCAAAAAGACGGCTGAGTAGGTGCGCCGGTGTAGGTTCAGGCGGACCATGGTCGTGCACATGGTCCGGAGTTGAAAAAGCAGACACGGGCACCCGTAGGTTTAGACTGTGCATGCTTGATCTGTGTCCGTAGTTGGCACCCTAGGGCTTGATACACCCTAGGGTGGACCTAGCACAGTTTGACTACACTTCGTGATTGGGCCGTATGACACCGACACTTGACGAATTAGGCTTTTAGGGAGCCGATCGACTAGACCGAGAAGTTGGACCTCGATTTAGGTCATTTCATGGTGTGGGCCAGCTTTGGGCCAAGGGATCATTTCTTGTTATACTTGACATGGATTAGAATACTAGTACACTCCCGGTGCAACTTAACCTTGTATATGCGATACCACACTCGATCTATCTTGTTAACCTTTCACCATGCCAGTTATCACCCTACATCTCATCTCTGTTTTACATGTTCAGTTAACTTTATTAGTTATTATACTAATAGTAGATAGGACTTACCAGTCTTTTTGACTGACCCATTTTCTTTCGCCTCTTTTCTTCCGTTCCCCCCCTCCCCAGGTTTGCAAGGTGGGAACACTGTTACCTAGCTGGATCTTTTGCTGCTTTTCTGGATAGCTCACGTATGGTTTGAGCATGCTATGGCCTTATGCTACTTTGGGGATAGTTACTTTACGTTTCTTTTTTAGTTTTTCAGTTTATGTTCTAGACTTTGTTTTATGGGGAAATAATGAACGAGTACTTTGATGTAATTGACTATGGTTTTGAAATGCTAGTTTTATCCGCTGCTTTATTTAATCTGTTTTTACTTATATGTTCTGTCTTGGGATATCTGCATGCATGTTTACCTCGTTTAGCGCCCCTCCAAAGCTAGTGTCCTTGCAAGAGTGGCATTGGCGGAGGTGGGGTGTTACATTTGGTATCAGAGCATAAGGTTTACAAGATTTGAGCAAAAGGTTTTTAAAACTTACCTTTTGAAAAACTATTTTCAAAACCAATTAAGTATTTTCCAAGAAAAGTCTAGTTATTTTAAAAGGCTATTCCCCAAAAGCCATTAGCACTATCCTTCGTTTCCTTGTTCTAAATCTATCTTTTCCTTTTTCAATATGGCCGATCTTAACCTTCCCGAGGGAGTGACCATTCCCGGATGGTTCCGGAGGTACTTGGAAGCTAGGGCCAACAATGTGGGCCCAGCAACCACCCCCACCGTAACTGAGGTTCCTCCTCCTCCTCCTCAGAATCCTCAAGCATATTTCGCTAAGATTTGCAAAGACTTTAAGGCGATGGGTGGCAAGAATTTCATTGGGACGGAGACTTTTGTGGAGGCACGAAATTGGTTGAAAGAAACTGAGGATCTCTTCGCTATCTTTGATGTGGAAGACCATAGAAGGGTTTTATTGGCAGCATGGCTATTAAAAGAAGAGGCTGCTTATTGGTGGGAGGTCACCAATGCTACTAGACCTATAGAGACTTGGGCCGACTTTAGGACGAGGTTTGGGCTTAAGTTTCTATCATCAGCTGAGGCAAATCTGCAATTGGAGAATTTTATATCTTTGAAGCAAGGGGACATGACAGTGAGGGAGTATGTGAATAAGTTTAATCAGCTTGCTCGATTTAGTTTGGACATGGTTAATACTCCCCAGAAGAAGGCTTTACGCTTTGCACGAGGGTTGAATGAGCCATTACAAGGTTTAGCCCTATCTCATATACCCATGGGGGCCACTTTTGAAGGACTAGTAGACATGGCATTGCTTCAAGGAGACGATAAGAATGGCAAGAAGGAAGTCAAGGCTAATGAGACTCAAGCCAAGAAGACAGACTCCAAGTGGGGAGGAAATCAGAGCAATCAAAACAACAAGAACAACAAGGGCAACAAGGCCAAGGCAAAGGACCCAAGAAAATGCAACTTCTGTGGGATTGTTGGGCACATAGCCAAGGATTGCAGAAAGAAGAAGAGGAAGCGGGGCGAATGCTTTCATTGTGGAGAGACTGGACACTTTAGCAAGGATTGCCCCAAGAAGCAAGGACAAGGGCAAGGGCAGAATCAGCGTGCAGGACCTTCTGGAGGGCAAGTGCATGCTCTCAACGCTGCTCTAGTTCAGGACCAAGGTAGTATTTCTGTAGAAAGTCTTGTTTATATTTCTGATTATCCTGTTCGCACCTTATTTGATTCTGGCGCATCGCATAGTTTTATCTCTTCTGACATTGTTGAAAGTTTGCACCTAAGTACTAGTCTAGTTGAGGATCCCGTTTGTGTTTCAAATCTAATTGGGGGTTCTGCCCATCTATCTATGATTTGTGTGGATTTGAAGATTTCCATCTTGACCGTAGAATTCACGTGTAATGCTTATGTTCTCGGGTTCATGGGATACGGGTTGATCTTGGGCATGGATTGGTTGTCCAGTTATGGAGCCATTCTCGATTGTGAACATAGGGTGGTGAGGCTCATGACTCGCCTCGGTAATACCCTAGAAATTTCTTGTAACCCTAGAGGTCCCGTCATGTTATCTTGAATCTCTTGACTCGTCCATCGATGATCTGTAATCTGTAAGGGTGGTCCGAGACTATCCTGATGACTTTGGAGAAGTTAAGGGGTTACCCCCTAAACGAGAGATAGATTTCCGCATTTATCTAGTCGACAATGCCAAGCCAGTTTCATTGCCCGTTAGGCACATGGCCCCACGTGAAAGAAGGGAGCTCAGTAAGCAAATCAAGGAGTTGCTTGAGAAGAATTTTATTAGGCGAAGCATTTCTGAATGGGGTGCTCCTGTGGTATTCGCTACTAAGGCGGATGGTTCACTTCGTCTATGTGTTGATTATCGAGAGTTGAACAAGCTGACAAAGAAGAATAGGCACCCGTTACCGAGGATTGATGACCTCTTTGACTAGCTTGTTGGTGCTTCTGTTTTCTCTCAGCTCGATCTAGCCACCGGATTCCATCAGCTTAGAGTAGCTGAGGATAGTATCGATAAGACTGCGTTTAGGACTCTAGATGGATTCTTTGAATGGCTTGTCATGCCATTCGGTTTGACTAATGCACCCGCCTACTTCGTAGATTTGATGAGTAGGGTGTTCAGGGAGTTCCTTAACAAGTTCGTGGTTGTCTTCGTGGATGATATTCTGATCTTCTCCAAGGATGAGGAAGAACATGCCAGACACCTCAAGGAAGTGATAGATACGCTTAGGGCGCATCAGTTGAAAGCCAAGTTCTCCAAATGTCATTTTTGGAGAAAGGAAGTTCGGTTCCTTGGACATATAGTTTCTAAGCAAGGCATAGCGGTGGATCCCGCGAAAGTGGTTGTGGTTCAAGACTGGAAGACTCCTAGGAATGCAACCGAAGTAAGAAGCTTTCTCGGTCTGGCGGGCTACTATAGGAAGTTCATCAGGGACTTCGCTAAGATTTCGGCCCATCTTACTAAGTTGACAAAGAAGAACTTAGTCTTTGCATGGGACTTGGAGTGTGAGCTTGCTTTTCAAAGGCTCAAGAGAGCCCTTACCACAGCTCCAGTTTTGGCATTACCCGATGGCGGTAAGATGTTTACCGTGTACACAGATGCATGTGGCACGGGGTTAGGTGATGTTCTAATGCAAGAGGGAAGAGTGATAAATTATGGGGATAGGCAACTTAAAGTTCATGAGAAGAACTATCCCACTCATGATTTGGAGTTGGCGGCGATCGTCTTTGCACTCAAATCCTGGCGCCACTATCTTCTAGGCGAAAGGTTTGAGTTGTATACTGATCACAAGTCACTCAAATACCTCTTCTCGCAGAAAGATCTGAATCTAAGGCAGCAAAGGTGGATGGAATTCTTGGCATCATATGACTTCGAGATAGCTTATACCCCTGGCAAGGGTAATGTTGTGGCAGACGCACTAAGCAGAAGGAGGTTGACTTTGAGTCCCTTGTTTATTGAGATGAAGAACTTAGAGTTCTTGGCAACCTTTGATTTCACGACGACTGTTGAGTCGATGATGGGTTCATTAGCATCCCTTGAGCTTAGACCCACACTTCTTGATCAGGTTGGGGCTTTGCAGAAGGAAGATCCACAGATAGTCGAAGTTATAGACAAGTTGATTCGAGGTGAGACGTCTAGTCACCTTGCTAGATATACTATTGATGACAACGGTTAGCTAAGGCGTGATGGAAGGCTATGCGTTCCACAAGTAGGAGACTTGGTGCATAAAGTTCTCGAAGAAGCACATCACTCGAAGATGACTATACATCCGGGAGGAGATAAGATGTATAGAGATATGAAGCGCATTTTCTTTTGGGCTGGAATGAAGAAAGATGTGGCAGAGTATGTTTCAAAGTGTATGGTGTGCCAACAAGTGAAAACCGAGTCAAAGGAACCAGGTGGGCTATTACATCCATTAGAGGTCCCGCAATGGAAGTGGGAGAGTATTTCTATGGATTTTGTGGATTGATTGCCTAGGTCAAGGAGAGGGAACACGAGCATATGGGTCATGGTTGACAGACTTACGAAGAGTGCTCACTTCATTCCAGTAAAGAGCAAGAGGACCGCATCATGGATAGCATCTATTTATCTTCGGGAGATAGTGCGGTTGCATGGAGTTCCTTCTAGCATAGTTAGCGAACGTGACCCAATTTTCACTAGCCAGTTCTGGAATAGTTTGCAAGAAGCGATGGGTACGCGATTGAATCTGAGTACAGCCTATCACCCCCAGGCGGATGGCCAAACCGAAAGGGTGAATAGAGTGCTAGAAGATCTTTTGAGGCTTTGTGTTCTTGACTTTGGTGGTACTTGGGAAGACCACCTTCCTCTTGTAGAGTTTGCTTATAATAATAGCTATCAAGCCAGCATAGGAATGGCCCCATTTGAAGCTTTATATGGGAGGCCGTGTAGGTCACCATCTTGTTGGTGGGAGACAACAGATAGGCTTATACTTGGGCCCGATATGATACGGGACACATCCGAGAAAGTTGAATTGGTGAGAAGACGGATGAAAGCGGCCCAAGATAGACAGAAATCCTATGCTGACAAGCGAAGGGCAGATTTGGAATTCGAAGTGGGAGACAGGGTTTTCGTGAAGGTTTCTCCTTTGCGTAATGTGGTGCGTTTTGGAGCAATTGGGAAGATGGCACCAAGGTTCGTAGGGCCCTTCCCTATCATAGAGAGAATTGGAAAGATGGCCTATAAGGTGGAATTGCCCGAGAAGCTAGCCGGAGTACATAATGTCTTTCATGTCTCGCATCTCCGAAAGTGCCTTCATGAGTCCGCTGAAGTGGTTGAACCAAGCATTCTTGAAGACGTGGAAGTAGAGAAAGAGGCGACCTTAAGGAGAGCTCCAATTCGTATTTTGGGAACAGAGATCAAGAAGTTAAGGAATCGAGAAGTCAAATTGGTGAAAGTTCAATGAAGTGAAGCCGATGAAGATGCAACTTGGGAAACCGAGGAGAAGATGCGTGGGCTTTATCCATTCCTTTTTGAGGGTACATTCTCAATCTCCTTTCCTAAGTAGCAAATCTTCCTTTTTGATATCCATGTTTATCCTGCTTATCTTGTTATCTCGTTAACCTTGTCATGAGAACCTTAGGTAGAAACCCTTTGGATGAAACATGTATTTGAAACATGTTATGCTTGATGGTTGTAAGTGGTTGCAAGTGTTTGCAAGTGGATACTCGTGGATGCATGATACACATTAGGCACTAAGATCGGCTCACACACTTTCATGTTGCATATGCATGAGTGCTTATACTTATTCATGGATGAAACTTGTTATGCTATCACATGGATGTTGCATATAGATGAATGTTATGTGCACTCATGTAGAGATTATAAATCATGTTAGGAATGTGCATACATATAGACTCATTTCACTAACATACTTCGCATTAAGGAGGATTACTGAATCAGTAACCGCCTGATTTTCGCATTAGATAAGTACATATACACACACCTTTCGCATATGATCATACAACATTTAGGATCTTTTAAGGACAATGAATTCTCGTGGATGATGTTTTGAGTAGATGGATGATGGATGGTAGGATACGTTCTTCCTAATTTGAAGATTTCGGGGATGAAATCCTTTAAGGTGGGGAGAATGTAACAACCCGTATTTTTAATAACATGTTATAACGTAAATCAAGGCAGAATTAAATTGTAAAATCTGAATCAAGGGAAACGGGCTATGCCATTGCGTTCGACTCGGAAAAATATGCGAAATAGAGTCCGAGTTTTCGAAAAACGGAGTCTGTATGACCAAGTTATGGCCCAATGAAGTTTTCAGAAAATTCCAAGCCCGAAAACAGTTCAAATTCGAATTCAGATTTAAATTTCAACAAAGGCAGAATGGGCGGGAATTTTCCCGCCCCAGGCAGGGTCGACACAGGGGTCGACACCAGTGTCGACCCCCCCCCCCCAGATGGGTCGACACCCATGTCGACCCATGGGTCGACACCCATATCGACCCAGGGGTCGACCCCCCCCGGTCGGACCAGTTTTTCTGGTGCACCATTTGTGACGTGTTGAGTCTGCTCTGGAAGCTTCTGACGAGATTTGACGGACCTGATGTGTTTTAGGGTTAATCCTATGGTCTAAACTAACCTAATCACCTATAAAAAGGCCCCTAGACCTAGCCTAAACCCTCATTAATCATTCCTACAACTAAACTATGTCAAAATATTTCTCAATCATGGCCTCCATCTTCTTCATGAAAGCATGAGTGTCTCAAATCAATCTATGTCATAAAAGAGCCATCTTTCTTAAGTAAAAGAGCCTTCTTTCTTTCTCGTTGGGGTTATTACTTCTTGTTTCAAGGCGTTTAAGTGGAGCTTACTATTTTCTTTGCGGATTTTGCTTGTGGCTTCGTCTCAATCTTTATACATATTGATCTAGATCGCATAACCGCTCATAGTAAGCCCAATACTACTCTTAGATTCTAACTATGAAGTTAAATGTGATATGTTGCAAGTTGAGTTTGTGCCTAAGTATGATATATGCCTTGATCTTATCATGTTATGCATGAATATATTCTATGCATGTTTGTAAACCTATGATCTTATCATGTTATGCATGAATATATTCTATGCATGTTTGAAACCCTATCACCTTGACCTTGTGGGCTAAAAGCTATAAGCTTTATGTTGAAATGTTGCATTATATAACATGATAACTCTTATAACCTTTATGATAACTTGCATATAATGCTATATGCGAACTTTTAGCCATCATCCTATATCGTTCATAATCATGTTTCACCGATTTGCTTAAGTTGATATTATGCATGTTTTGAGGCCTATGATGTAATATGCAAGCTTATGAACCTATTTATGCCTCATATGCCACCATGTTTAACTTGTGGCCAACCTTATTACTTTACTCCCTTTTTATCATGCTTTTGCCAAGTTCCCCCTTTTGATCTATGTTATGTTATGCGAAACGTACATGCGATGGGAATATGTTGGGTTGGGTAATATTAATGACATGAAACATGATTTTAAAATATGCCATGAACATTGACTTGTGATTGTGTTTGTGAACATAATGGTGGACATGACACTTAGAAAATATGAGTGTGGCCAACTCGAGGTTGGGTTGAGTTTGTAGCATAAATCTACCCAGAACCGACCGGCTTAACTAGTGGCTACAAACAATAAGACCCAATGTGAGAAGTTGGTCAGGTCGCACTTGAAACCCGAGGTTAGACTAAGTTGTGGTGTAAAGCTACCCGGACCCGCCCGACTTAACTAGTAACCACAACAAGGTCTAATGTGAGAGGTTGGGTGCATTAAATTAATTAATGCCACATGGTAGGGTTAAGTCATGGACCACTTGAATACTTAACCAATTAAACATGGTGGGCTGACGCGATTAAGTCATGAACCTTGGGTACACTTAACCAACTTGATACTTGATTGGGTAGGGTTAACCACATTTAACCCGCTAGAAACCCTAGTTATGTGGTCCTTTTCACCAGTAACCCTCTTGATTGTATCATGATACCCTAGGGACTAGGCTAGGGTGGGGCACGATTACTGGGTTGACATGTAAGCGACCAAAACGACGGCCGAGTAGGTGCGCCGATGTAGGTTCAGGCGGACCATGGTCGTGCACATGGTCCGGAGTTGAAAAAGCAGACACGGGCACCCGTAGGTTTAGACTGTGCATGCTTGATCTGTGTCCGTGGTTGGCACCCTAGGGCTTGATACACCCTAGGGTGGACCTAGCACAGTTTGACTACACTTCGTGATTGGGCCGTATGACACCGACACTTGACGAGTTAGGCTTTTAGGGACCCGATCGACTAGACCGAGAAGTTGGACCTCGATTTAGGTCATTTCATGGTGTGGGCCAGCTTTGGGCCAAGGGATCATTTCTTGTTATACTTGACATGGATTAGAATACTAGTACACTCCCGGTGCAACTTAACCTTGTATATGCGATACCACACTCGATCTATCTTGTTAACCTTTCACCATGCCAGTTATCACCCTACATCTCATCTCTGTTTTACATGTTCAGTTAACTTTATTAGTTATTATACTAATAGTAGATAGGACTTACCAGTCTTTTTGACTGACCCGTTTTCTTTCGCCTCTTTTCTTCCGTTTCCCCCCCCCCCCCCAGGTTTGCAGGGTGGGAACACTGTTACCTAGCTGGATCTTTTGCTGCTTTTCTGGATAGCTCACGTATGGTTTGAGCATGCTATGGCCTTATGCTACTTTGGGGATAGTTACTTTACGTTTCTTTTTCAGTTTTTCAGTTTATGTTCTAGACTTTGTTTTATGGGAAAATAATGAACGAGTACTTTAATGTAACTTGACTATGGTTTTGAAATGCTAGTTTTATCCGCTGCTTTATTTACTCTGTTTTTACTTATATGTTCTGTCTTGTGATATCTGCATGCATGTTTACCTCGTTTAACGCCCCTCCAAAGCTAGTGTCCTTGCAAGAGTGGCATTGGCGGAGGTGGGGTGTTACACCTCCTACTACGAACATTAGAGAACCTCCCATGGCGACTATAAAAAAGGAAGACCATCCAAAAAGGAGAAGTCGACTAAACGAGATCCTTCTTTCTTTTAGCATGTTGACGCTGCATTGTCTTGTAGCCCAAAACTTACTCCAGTTAGTCGTTATTTGAAGAAACTTAGAGTAAAACTAAATGCACCTAAAACTAGCCAAGTTGATGAACATTTCTTATTGCAAATGCCCAAATGTATGCGACTGTATATAACTCGTATAGACGACATGCCTGCTGATGGTAATTGTGGATATTGGGCGGTGGTTAAACAACTAAATCTTCATAATAAAAGACCTTAAACCTTGTAAGTTCGTACGTGAGGCCATGGTTGATAATTTAATACGTCATTCGGAGATGTACAAAAGCATGTGGGATAAAGATGGCTTCGAAGAAATAAAAAGGAGGATAGAAGGTGATAATTCATTAGGGGTAAAGGATTGGATGCAAATGACGGAATCCGATTTTGTAATTGCATAAGCATTTGGTACTATTGTTGTCTTGCTTAGTAAGAATATGAGTTTATTGTTTGTTCCGACAACAATACAATTAACCTTGTTAAACTAGGACAGGTTGGTCGTAATAGGATACGTAGACAGCTCACATTTTGTTGTCGTTACTTTGAAGTACGAATCGCCTTTACCTAGTACTCCTCCGTTCTCATTCTTTCACCAAATGTACAACATCAATGTGCAGGATTGGGTCAACACATATGCGGAGAGAATTTCTCACTTCGTGCCTAGTGAAGAAGATGGACATGTTGACAAAGACAAAACCGTTATTGACTTAAGTTAATGTCAAATACTTGCATATGTACATACTTCAGTGCTCATGTATTTTGTTTAGTTAATGCAACTGTTAACTTTTGTGGAAATGTGGGTTACACTTGTGAGGCAATGCAGTTCTATATTATGTTTACTTTTAATCTAACATCTGGAGTGCAAGTTTGAGCTATTGTATTTAAAGACTTGCGACACTTCTGCATTTCACTACTGAGATACTACATTTTGCTTATAAACTAGCTACGAAACGATAAAATATTATAATTGTATAGTTATATCAATTAAAAATGTCCAAATTACAAAAACGGTGGTTAATAACTGTTTTTGTCTTAATTATACGGTTATGTGTTGCGTGCTGAATGAAAATTTTGAAAACAAGTCTTTCCGGAAAGTTTCCGGAATGAAAATACCATATTATGAAAGTAAAAACGATAAGTATTCGCCGTTTATTACTATACATGAGACCTCAAAAATTAAATATGGTTTGGTTTTGCTATTTTTATTTAAATTAATCGGTAGCTGATCACCGTCTGCACATGCTTTTTGACAATATCATAACCTGAGATATTTTGGATTGAGCATAACGATTTTCTATATGTAAAACGGTGAATATTGACCGAGTAGCAAATTATAGGATTTAACTTTTAGATTTTTCGTAACTGAACCACCATATAAATTAGCGATAAACGGTGATTTACCACCATCTGCATATTTTGTTTGTAACCTGAGATATTTTGGAACACGCTGACCAAATTTATGTACGTAGAACGGTATTTCTTAACCGTTTAGCCAATTATAGGCCGTTTAACTGATTGATCGGTGATCAAGTACCGTTTTTGAATCTTAAAAATGGAAGACCATATCCAAATTTCAACTACAAGGTTGATTATTTCAAACAAACAATCCAAGTTTTCATGCATCTTACGTCATACAAAAAATTTAAACTAGTACATGCATCCTTGATCATACAAATACTTGAAACTTTTACATGCCTCTTCAATCATACAAATAATTGAAACTTGTGCATGCATCTTCAACCATAGAAATAAACACAAAAATAGTCATAACACATTACATATATTAACCTTCCATCCAAAGTACCCTTAATACAGCAATGCCAAAAGTAAGTCATAAACCAGAATACATAAATAAGTCGCTAACATAAAGTACTAAACAAAACATGCACCAAGTCTTATAACAGTGACATACTGTTAACCAAAATAATATGTAATGCTACCAAGTTAAACTATTTTTTCCTTGCTCCGCCTTTCTTCTTGGTTGCAACCTTCTTCCCCTTCCTTCCTTTACCTCGACTTGTTGTAGCCTCAACAATCTTATCACCTTCATCAGCTACCATGTTCTCTCCATACAGAGTAGATGGCGTTGGGTCCTCTATACGCTCTATCATTTGCAAAGCTTTAACAACTGCCTTACCACGTCCAAATGAACGGATTGTATCAGCAACTAGTCCCAGTCGACATTTCTGAAATTCAAGTGTAATTTAGTATAAAAAACAATCAACGACAAATTTTTTACAATTAACAAATATAACAAACTTACAACACGGATGGGTAGCGACTTCTCCTCAGTTTCATTCGTAGGCTCAGTTATTCTTCTTAATGGATTTTCAACAATCCGATGAGAAGCTTGTTGATACCACTGCATATAGCTGTCCTCACAGTTCCAGGGTTTAACCACTTCTTTTGACGTTATACTTTCATTCAGCAGGTGATTTGCACATTCAGCCCAGACAAAATCCCCGGTATTAAAGTAAGTGGCTTTAAAAAATTTACTAGATGACTTGTACTTCTTCTTGTTAAGCGTAAAGGGATTAGTTGGGATGGGTTGAACAATTCCAAACTGGCGCAGAAATCTCTGGGGTAGGTACAATTCTTTAGTTTCAAAACAAATAACAGGGTCGTTGTACAACGCACATTCATGAAATGGATACATATCATGTTTATCTCTAAAGCAATCCCATATAATTTCATTACACTTCAAATCATCAATTTTTTCTCTTAGTGTGACTAAATCGTATGCCAACTGCGAATTATTGTTCTTCGCAAAGTAGAATGCGAATCTGCTTTCTCCTTCGCGTATACCGATAACACGATTATGTCGTCGAAGAACTGGGAAATGCTCAAATATCCATACCTGCCTTAAGGTACATCATGTACATACATATAATAAGACTACTCTATTTACATATAGTTACAACACAAAGGTAACAAAAAAATTCTTAGAATTTACCTGTAGTAAGGTCATGCAACTAGTCATTTAATGAACTTCACTTCGAGTTGTTATAGCAAGATTACGTAATAACCAACTCAACATGCAGTGGCCCATGAATATGAACCCATCTTGTTTAAATTCTTCAAAAACTGCAGAAAATGAACTGACACTTTATTCTCGGACTTGTCAGAACAAACTAAGCTACCAGTTGTGTACAAAAGATATGCTATCGCATAATGCATCTTTCGTATTTCAGTATCATCCTCCTTCGAACCCTCAAATTTACTCCGTAACCATTCAAATATAATTTTTTTATCACCTCCTAAAACTTCAATAGTAGTTGTTTTGTCAACATCAAGGCAGTTTTCAAGTAGTTTGTACACATTTTCATAACCAATACCCCTCGAGCCACCAAGCGATCCAGCAACTGCTCTTCCTTCCACTGGAAGGCTAGTTATGTGCACTACTTCATCAATGGTTATCCCCAACTCACCAAATGGAAGGTGAAATGCATTTGTCTCCGGATAAAATCTTTCGACGAATGCATTGATTAGGACCTTGTCTAATAGCTCATGAGCATGTAGCACTAGCTTATGGAATCCTGACTGAACTACCATGCCCTTAACAAAAGAACATTCTTTTCTATAATCCCACAATCGTTGCATGCCAACATGAGTATGAACTCTCACCAGTCTGATTTCTCCTCGAGGTTTCAATATGGTATGTACATAAATATATTATATATTTATAAATAGATAACAACACATGTGTAGCCATAAGTATAAATAAAATCTAAGAAATAACATAAGAAAAAATTATAGTAAATTTTCATATTTTATGAGCAATGTGATCTTTGAATGTAAACAACATTGTCCATTCATCTTTGGTGGTGGATGATTCTGGTTCTTTCCGCTTTCGCTTGGCTTTAATTGTACGTTTTCTCTTTTCCACATGTTCCGCCTCTTTCTCTCCTACCCTTCCTTCCTCATTATCACGTTCCTCACTACCACTTTCATTCCCATTATATTCAGACTCGGATTCTTCACCTGAAACTTGTTCTATACGTTTCTTACCATCTCGTATATGTGCCACTGTGGCGTTACCTTCTTTATCTGCTTACCCCTCAACTACATCACCTCCTTCTTCACGCTCACTCTCAACTACGTTGATATCTTCTCCATCACCATCTTCTTCATGCTCACTACCTCCTTTTTTTTCCTCTTCTCTGTTGGCATCTTCTTCATGTTCAATACCAGCTTTGTTGCCCTCTTCTCTGTCATTGTCTTGTTCCCGATCAGTACCACCTTTGTTACCCTTTTCTCTGTCATCGTCTCTTTCTTGATAACTACCACTTATGTTGCCCTCCTCTTCTCTGTCATCATCTTCTTCTTGTACACGTACATTTGCTTCTTCATGGCCACTATGGTCACTACTATTTTCACCTCCATCGGAACTACTACCTTCGTTGGACTCTTCTCTTTCGCTTGAACTATGCTCGGAGTTTTTCGCTTTAGATTCAACTGCTTTCTTTTTCTTTTGCTCTTCCAATATGCGTAGCCTTTCTGTAGCAAGTTTCTTCCTATTAGAAGCAGTAGGCAGTACATGACCAGACGTAGACGAAGTCGGGTTCCTGCAATCAATCACGTAAACAATTTAGTTATACGCCGTCAATAGACAACGACAACATATAACCTACTTTAGTAGTAAAAGACGGTACAACCATGTAAACATCAAGTAAAACTGAATGTGTAATCTAAATTTCGACAACAAGTAACCTAATTTATAATACACAAAGACGTTGCACTGTCGTATGCATACGTACTTAAATCCCAAACCATAGAACCCTATTTCAACCATAGTCTATATCAATCAACCATTTTTAATACCTATATTCGGACAACACAAACCGAAACAGAATACACAAAACTCTGAAGAAATGAGAAAATTATATATGGAAAATAGAAGCTGATTTTGAATGATAATAATGGTGACAACATGCCAAATACTAGAAAGGACAAGCTTTTATATGTAATTAAAAATACACAAACCATAGAACCCTTTTTCAACCATAAGTTGACATCAATCAACCGTTTTTAATACCTATTTTCGGACAACACAAACCGAAACCAAAATACAAAACAATTCGAAGAAATGAAAATTATATATGGAAAACAGTAGCCAATTTTGAATTACAGAAACGGTGACAACATGTCAAATACTAAAAGGGACAAGCTTTCATATTCCAGAAGATTTACCCACCCAAAAACGTACCCTACCAACCGTATCCTCTGCAAATCGAACAAAATTTCCCACTCTTTTTCCCTTCTTCCTCACCAAACCCCACCACCCGCAAACCCATTGCTCATAATTGATAATCCCCATCCGTACCGTACCATACATGTGCTAACACCAACTGAAATTACCTTTAATCTACTACAAACATTCCTCTTTTCCATGACTTACTTCTTGCCAATGGACTCCTTTGTCTTCCTCGTAGTATACTTGAATCGCACCATGTTTAATGCCAAACCCTAGCTCTGAAGAACTCTAGCGTGAGCACCGAAGAACTCTAGCTCTGAAGAACAGAAGTTTGAATTTTTGGAAAATGCGAGTTGAATATAGAGTGCACGGTTTAAAAAGAGTGAATGGATTTGATGGGGCGGCAGGGTTATTTTTTTCCCGTAAAAGTATAACTGGTGTTGCCCATTAACATCAAAATATTGGACAGGTGTGAACTTAAAATATGACAACCCTTACCCAAAAACGAGGTGTCATTAACAAAGCTCGAATTTTTTTCCTTCCTATTGGGTCCAATATAAATTTTCCAAGAACTGACATATTCTAATTCGTGGTTTGTTTTGAGTGCAAGGGTCGAGTAATAGTTAATTTGAGTTTAGTTTGTCATTATTTTATTTTCTTTAGTGGAATTAGTTTGCATATTTTATATTTTTTTATCTACCCAGTTGTTAGCTTAGTTCTTTTCCTTTCTACTTATTTTTTAACTTATTTATTTTCATATTTGCTTGTTTTATTTTCTTTCACAAAAAAAAACCCATTCACAAACAAAGACCAAAGCAAGAAAAAAGCCAAGCAACAGATCAAGAAGTCAAAAGAATTGCGAACAGTGGGATTTTAGTTATTGGCACTACTCACTTTTTCTGGACGGACAGACATAAATCACTGTAAAATTCACTAAACTCTACAAGTGCTCTGCTGCAAAGAAAAAATATAGAAATTGCTTGTAAAAATCTTCTACAAGGGCAGCGGCTTGCTTGTACAATATTTTAAATTTCTACAGTTAGTATTGTCTGATTTTTGTGGTTGACTGATATTTCCATAACTGAAATCTTCATTCTCACTGTTTTCAATAATAAAGGTAGACGTTGCAAAATAATATAATTGAAAAGTGGTGCTTTGTGAAGTTGACCGTCTCATATAATTGGATCACGGATAAATAGTAGTTCAATTTATTAACTATTAGAAAAAGAGGTTACATACTACCCATAAAACATTGGTCGTATCCCTTAGTATTTATACTATATGCGAACGGCCATAAGACCCTCTTCTCCCTTTTAATTGAGTCAGTTAATTAATAGAGCACAACTCAGTATTTTATACTATTTTGAAGTGAGAATAATTTTTGTCTTTCCTTGACTTCATTCAAATTTCTAATTCAAAAAAATCATTGAGAGAAATGTGGGATAATAACCTAAGAAGTCATTCCCTAGAAGAGTATGAGTATGAATTACAACTCATAAGGCAAAATTTTCCGAAATTTCGTGAGCCCAATGTCAACAATTTTCAAAATTTCCAAATGACCAATATTTTCAAAATCATGGATATGATCGAAATTGCGATTTCAATTCAAATTTCAATAATTTCGATTATGGGCCACGTCCACATCAAAATAGCTTTGAATCCCAATATAGCTCTGATCCACATCAATATGGGGTTATAAACCAAAATTTTCAAAGTTATAGCCCATATCAACATCTTGAAGATAATCAAAATTGCAACTTTCCCACGGTTTCGGTTACGAACCTAATTTTCAAAATCAAAATGATTTCCAATATCATTGTCGTTTTCCTGGATATTCAAACAACCACCACATTGGAAATAATATTGATTGTGAAATTGATGTGGACTATAATTTTGAGAATCAAGAAATCCAAAACGAGAGCTCTCAAATCAACGATTCTGAAGAATATCATCTTAACATTCTTAGAGAAGGTAGAAAGGCAAGATAGACAGCTTGATGAAAAAGATAGACAACTTGATGAACTTCTTTGTTTAATGACGGCTTTTAAAGAACAAGTCGAGCAACAAAATCAAATTCAGATATGCGATGAATCAGGAAATAATCCATTCTTTACCAATAGTGAAAATTTTCAAATAATAACTTTGGAAATTGAGAATAACCATGTAAATGATTTTTTCACAATTCAATAAATGATTTGGACTTCAACGCTTTTCAGGAAAAAGAATTAAGCTTAGATTTTGATCTTTCTCTTTCAGGCTGCGAGAAACTTGAAATTCTAGAAATTAAACGAAATAAAGATGTTGAAATTATCAAAAACTCAAAATTTGAGAAGGATTTTAATGAACATGAATTTTTTGGGTTGTACGAGGACGAGTTTCCAAATGAGGAAGAAGTAGATTCAAGTCACGAGTTCGAAAATTTTAACTTTGAGAAAACTTCAAACGAACATGAAATTGTCAGTGTTAAAAATACGTTATCAATTGAGAAATGTGATCACATAGTCTTGAATAACACTCAGAATTTAAATTTCACGAGTACAACTAAGTTTATATACGATCACAAATTTCTGGACAATTACACAGATAAATTTGTGGAACACATGAATCATCTTGGAAATGCTATTTCTATGGGAAAACTTTGGGTTAGGATGACACTGGACAATTATCTGTTGGACTATAAATCTGATTACAAAGATGAGATGGTTTTCAAAAACCTTTGCTTATTATAAAACATGCCTAGACATAGTGGGAATGAGACTTATCGGGCTAGAACTAAATGTGGGGGGAAAAGTTGGTGGCATTCTTTGTGTCGCATGCATAACAAGCACAAATATCATTGTACATATGATCCATTCTTACATATAGTTAGACTGCATTTCATTCTACAAATAATCTTGCAACCCATTCACCTTTGGGTACATTCTTTTAAATTTAGGAAACGTTTACAGTGTGGACATTGTTTAGTTCTAGTGTGGGGGGAGTCTACATTGCATTCTTTTGAATTTTCTTTAATTTTTCTTTCTTTTCATATAGGGCCATCATGCATTTTAGATCATAGTAACATATCATAAATTTTTTTTTTGGAAAATATGACTCATTTTAGATTGATACAACAAAATAAGTTAACAATTGTTAGTCAGTTGATAGTATTTTTTTCTCTCAACTAAGATCGAATAAGAAATATAATGAAAAGTTGAATTTTGAGGGATAATAGTGTAACTGGTACATAGTGAGATTCTTATGTGATGGCCATGAAGTTTATTCTAAATTGTAGTCTTTGTTTAATGAGTGGAGGACTTAATATACTTATATTGGCTTTTCGAATCTTTAAAACTAAGTTGTATTAAGCTGAATTCGTGTATCTCTCTCTTGTTCTTATATTATCAATAATAATAATAGTAATCCAAGGGTATCCAACATTGCTTGTAAATCTAGCATTGGTGTGCAAACCAGCCAAGCTCTATCCAACATGTTGTTGACAAAGTCAGCATTGGTATATCTTGGTCTCATTTTATGAGTTGGACACCTAAGGATTACCGACATGTTATTGACAAAGTCAGCGTCGGTCTGCACAATCCGCCAAGCTCTGTCCCAACTCTCCATAAGTACGCAAGGCAGTGTATGGGTGGTATACCTTGGTCTTTTAAGTTAGAAGTATGTAATTAATCATAAATTTTAACTTCTACAGAGATAGAGAATAAGCAATGATGCCTAAACATTTCTTGACCTTATTGATTTGACTAGCCATACACAAGGAAATTAGAATACCACTATGCGAACTATGACAAGCAAACTAAGAATTTATTTCATGGCTGCACTATGTTATCAATCGAACTAACTAGCCAAACAAGAACATAATATTTGAAAACTTGATTTATGTTGAAAATTTGTGACAAGTTGAGGTACCTAAAATAAAATCAACTGATTAGAAATTGTTAACTTAATTTGTTGTACCACTTTCCTTAATTAGTCATGTTTTCATTTTTGTTTTCAATTGCATAAGTCCTCTGCATTCATGTAGATACATTAGAGACATAGCATACTGCATTTTGATTTTGTTGGTAGTATCCACTGAAACCCTCACGAGACACCACTCGTCCTACTAGGGACACCTAGAGGTCTAACGGTTTGTTGCATACGCTCAATGCAATCGTGTTTCCTACGAAAGTGTGACCTATCTAGTTAGTTTTTAATTTTTGTTTTACTCGAGGACGAGTAAAAGATAAATGTGGGGGTATTTGATTAACATAGAAATGTGTATATTTTATACTCTTATATCTTATCTTTTGTATATAAATAAGTATTACTTGGGTATTATTTTGTCATTTTTACAGATATGTCGACCAAGCCACATGTAGTCAGAAAAGAGAAAATAGAGATCAAAATGTTGTGCATTTATATTTGAAGACTTGCGGATGAAGTTCTTATATCAAGTTTCTTTTTGGACAAGAAAGTAACTGGTCCATACATAACTCAAGGAAGGATTGTCAAGGAAGTAAGAGGAAAAGAGAAAAGGCCCAAATTTACTAGATTTAACTGAGGCCCATTTGTGATTGTATTAGGGTTTAGGTTGGCTATCTATCCTATAAATACCCTTGTATTCTCATTGTAAACATCATCCTGAAGTTAATAAAGCTTTTTATTTTTCTCTTTTCTGCATTTTTTTACTTTTTCTTAGCAATTAACGTTGTCTACACAATTAGATTTGGTAGAACATTATTTGTATTTTTCACTTATTTTCATTAGTGATTGACCGTCTGATTAGACACAGCGGTAATCCTTATTTATTTTCTTATTGTTATTTAATTTATGCTTTTTAATTGCCTTCCTACGTTAAATTGGATTTGATTACATTCAGATCTGATTCATAGTTTTATTTGCTTTTTAATTGAAAATTGTGATTTGATTGTCGGTTCAATCAGATTTGTTCTAAATCAAATTACTGTAATAACCCGGAAATCCGAGCCAATTTAAAGTTTTTATTTTGGCAATTTTAGTGAATTTTGAATATTTAAAATGAATTATTTTAAATAATAACGACGAGAAATTTATTTTGAATAGAATTAGAACGTGTATATTAATTTGAATCGTCGTTAGAATATAATTATTTATTTTTAATTATAAAAAGAACTGAAAAATGGCACGGTAGTTTGAAATTTCGATTTCAAAGTTCAAATGAATGTACAGGATTCAAAATAAACCGGATTTTAGTGAAACCAAAAATATTAGAATCTATTTGAGAATATCTTTCCAACGAATCCGAAAATTGAAATTTCATAGTGGGGATAAAAAGTTATGTCCAGTTGAAAATTCAGAATAGTCGCTGTTGAATTCTGGCCCTTAAAAATGAAAATTTTGCAAACGACCTCTGTTTTCGACGAAACAACTTTTGTTGGATCCGAGATGTCGAATTATTGCTAGATTCCAAAATTCATAATTTTTCAAATCAATATGTGAGCGTGGCGAAGGAAAACGTGTTTTGACAGTTTCAGTCAATTTCGATCGACTGGAAAATGACCATTTTTCAAACGGTCTTCAGGTTTGACGAAATTAGTTTGGTTAGGACCGTATCGTCAATACAAAGCTAGAGATAATTTTTCTGGAATTTAGAGTCTTTATGTGGCCCCGGTAAATTGAAATGTACTTTAAAATTAATTTTGAACGTTATATTAATTTAATTTCAGCGAAAACTGATCGGAATGATCGAATTGGCCTATGTGACATATCCCATTGTGTTCGGAATGGGGATAATTAGTTATAGACGACAGTCAGTGGGCTTGATTTAGAGTTCGAAATAAAAAGTTATTTTATGGAATTAATTAAACAAACAAATAAATAAAAATAAATTATATAAGGCTCACCAACCCTAATCTCTCTCATAACAAAACCGTAACCCCCCCCCCCAAATTCAGAAAACCGTCGGCGCCCCCTCCTCGATCTTCCATCGCAGGCCCTCCAACCCGTCGCTAGGCCCGCCTCCATCGTCGCTTCCCCTTCCAGCCCATCGCCACCTAACTCAGAACCCCCTTCTTTGTTCTCTCCTTCAAAACCCCCATCCCGCCACCGTACGACGCCAAGGGCCCCTTTTTCCAACGCCACAGCCTTTAGCTGGACCCCCGCCACCTTCCGGACCCCATGAGAGCCACCCCCGCCTCTCCCCCCTTTCTCTCTCTTCCTCCCTCCCTCTGGAAAACTCCAAGACCCGAAGTCAATGCCTCAAGCCACCCCCTTTCCGCCGCTGCAGCCACCAGGCCGCACCCCCTGCCTCCGCGCCGACCACCATCCCCTAAACCTCCTCCATCCGAGGACTGTAAGTATTTATTTTATTTTAATTTATTTTAACATTGATTTTTATTCTCAGTTTTATTATATAAAGATTGTATAAAAGAATATAAATAGGATTTTTGCTATATGATTATCGATAAAGAGAATTAGCTTTTTGTTTATATTTTTAACATACAAAAATTTGATCTTTATCATATGAAAGCGAAAAGAAACGAAATGATTTTTAATATAAAAGAAAATAGCATAAAAATTAGATTTTTTTTCAATAGATGTTCATGAAGTAAAAAATCGGATTTTTACATATGTTTATGTAAACAAAGATTAGATTTTTAAACAAGGAAGGTTAGAATTTTTACACAAGAAAGTTTAAATTTTTATATTTTAAAAGTTGAGATGTTTATAAAACAAAAGTTGAGATGTTTATAAAACAAAAATTGAGATTTTTATAAAACAAAAGTTGAAATTTTTATTATGAAGTTAGCGAAGTAAAGATACGTTTTTTATTCATATGTGGTAGCGATAAAAATATGATCTTTATAGAGAAAACTAATTTATAAAAATGTGATTTTTATAAATATAGTAGCGGCATAAAAATATGATTTTTATTATATGAATAGCGGTATAAAAATATGATTTTTAATAAAAATTTCATGAAACAGGTCTCGTTGAAAACGCGACGAAGATTTCCTACATATGAAGAGTCGCGGCGTTTGGTTTAGCTTATGGGTGAGAACTTCTCACTTTTAATTCGTTTCTAGTTGAAATATATACTAGGATGCAGTCGGTGCTTAGCAACACCCGACATCGATCGTCCACAGACCATGGATGGCTTGTTTGTTTGATTGATGTGTTGTGAAAGTTGATTGTGTGAAGTGGAATGGAATAAAATATTTTATAGTTGAAAATATTTATAGTTAAAAATATAATTTTTAACGTGTATATAAAATAAATATTTATAAACAAATCGGACGATTTGTTTATGTACACACATTTGACTGATATGGATTGGGATGATAAATTTTACATATCGCCCAACTGCACAAATAAAACCTGTGTTTGATTGTTTGAAAACCCCACACGGGTGTTGGGATGAAATTGGCCATACACTAGTCCCAATAATTAGCTGTATGTCGATCGATTGATTGACAGGCTGTTATAAGCGTTAAATATTTATATTTGATGCTTATGCAGTGTAGAATGCACTTTGGGTGATGGTTGACTGTGTTTGATTGTTGTAGTGTACGTGTGTGTATGAAATGCATATAATTAACACTATATGGTAATTGATTGGGCCTCATTCCAAGTTGGAAAATAAAGAAAATTCATGTGTTGAATAAAAAGAATATTCATGTGTTGAATAAAAAAAATTCATGTGTTGAATAAAAGAAAATTCATGTGTTGAATAAAATATATATTCATGTGTTGAATAAAAGAAAATTCATGTGTTGAAGAAAATATTCATTTATTGAATAGAATAATGAAGTTATTGAAATATATAAAGTCGTGTTGATTAGATATGCACCATTTTGACGTGAACGATATTTATATCGATTTTATTCATTTTTATAATGAATATCGAAAAGGGATTGATTTCAAAATATAATATTTTGAAAATACTATCATTTATATATCGATGATATGGAATATTCAATTTTGATTTGAAATTGAATATGAAGCTGAAATCGTTTTGAAAACGAATTTAAAACGGTTTTTAAAATACGTTTTGAAAGGAATCAACGAAATATATATAATATATATATTATATATATAATGGCCTAAATAGAATGCGCCGCACTGCGGCAGTTCGCGAATTTCGACCATTGACTTCGAATGGACATTACGGGAGATCCGACCGTCGGATTCTCCTAAAACCGGAACCGTTGGGTTCGTATCGAAAAGATCTTTGTAACGAATATTAGAGATTTGAAATCTAATGGTTTAACTTGGAATTATGTCCAAACCAAATTTGGAAAAGGTCGCTGTAAGTGCAGTTCGATGGCCGTTGATGGAAATCGACTGTACGGACTTTGATAAAATTATTAAAAATATCAATAATTAGTGTAAAAATATAAGAAATGATGTGGAAAGAATTAGGATGAAAAATTCCATATTTGAAAAGATAAAAATAGATTTTTATCGAAATGAACTAGTTTTGAACTAGAATTATAATCCATTTATTTTTGAAATAAATAAATGGGATTTGAAAGGGTTTTAAAAGTAACCAGAACTTCCAATAATTGAATTGGAATGGATTTTAATCGAAATTGTCTTTGGAATATTTCGATGTTGGATTTCGTGATTATACAGATATTGTTATGGAAATTTGAAAGATATATTTATATCGTTATTTCCAATACGATATTTGTTGGTCATAGAATTTGATATTGAATATAAGCCGATATATTTTCTATTAAGAGCCTTGTATTTAATATCAAATGGGATTTGGGTTTGTCGTGAATGGTGTCTTCATTAACATTGTTCTTAAACCCAGTTGAGAAAAAGATTAAATCTTTTTATTTAGATTTAATGAAGTATACCAATTAAATGGTGTTTAATTGGAATTGAATTTGAACTGATTTTTGGGTTTATCGTGAACGGTGTTTTAAATAACACTTATTCTTTAACCCGATAATTAATGGAATGTGAATTGGGTTTATCGTGAACTGTGTTTTAACAACATTCGTTCTTTAACCCGATTTACAGTGAAATGTGATTTGGAATTTATAAATCTTTTGTTAAGATTTAAAGGAGATTTTCCAAAGTAAAGTTTTCCAATTTAATAAAATAAATTGGAATGGAATGGAATTCGATTTGGTAATAATCAAAGTGAATTTCTGTGGAGGATGGCAACTAATATATCTGGAATTTAATAGGCTTTGCCGTTATACCATTTATATTATTAGTCGGATATGGAAGTTTATATCGATTATATATATATATATATATATATCAATTTGTTTTCCATGAAAATTCCATTGTAATGGAATGTGATTTTGGGTTGTCGTGAACGGTATCTTTAATAATACTCTTCTTAGACCCAACGGAGTTAAGAAAATCAGAAACTAACTGGAGATTAGTTAAGTTAAATGGTTTCTTGGGTATTGATCTGATGTTGGTTTTGGCTTTCGGGGTTATTACTTAGGGAATTGTTCACTTGCTAATTTACGGTTAAAGGCTGATGGAATAGAATGTGATTTTGGGTTTATCGTGAACTGTGTTTTAAATGACATTGGTTCTATAACCTAGTTAAAGACAGGATATGATTTCCCAAGTTAAATAATCATTAATAGTGATTTTTCGGAAGATTAAAACCAAGTGGAGTTTTAATGAATCTTTAATTAGATTGAAATGATCGAGAATGGAGTATCACCAGTTTTGCTCCAGGCGATAGTTAATTCTTTAATTAGATTTGAACGTGAAATGGTAATTGAATTTACCGATAACACTGTGGTGTTAGATATGAAGTATTACCAGTTTTTACTTCATGGGATGAATAGGTTGGGGTTGGGAAATTTAACAAGTGATTACTTCGGTAAGGTTCGCTAATCCCGAATAGTTTGGATAAACCATAATTTGGTTTGAATTTATATTCAAAAGAAGATTAAAGAATAAATTTAAAGAATTTATCTTTGATAAAATTAACGTGAACCTTTCCCAAAGTATAAGAATATTTGAATAAAAAAATATTCTGAATTGGAATGAGGCGTATGTTGTGTTTGTGTAACACTTTTTTATTATATACGCGAGTTATTCAGAAAGACCGGTTTATCCCATTCTGAATAACTGATTCGACGATGTGTCGAGGATAAAGACGGTGGTCGAAGATCGGAGGTCTTCACATTGTTTGGATAATTACTGATGATCTTGATTGGGTTGTACACTCAAGAGGAGGGAATCAGTTGGTGATCGTCCAGACGTACTTGGAGATCGATGGATATGCGAGGTACAAGGTGCCTCCAGCTTCGTTCAGACCCAGAATGGACTTGTAAATGGACCGTGTGTCTGACATTGGATATCATTCTGTGTGATCGATGTATATCGGTTGCATGGAGTGGTTTGCCTGTGTGGCATGCTAAGATGCAAATGATCAAGGCTTCTATTGAAAAGCAGAGTCTTGTGGTTGATGATCAAAGCACGGCCTGTGGCGCATAGCTTTGTGTAGCATTAATTCGCGAGCCTCACACCCCGGTTGTGAACCAGAAACGGGAGAGGACATCAGGGAGGGCATGTGTTTCCTTCTAGCTAGGGTGGTGTCAGTGACCTACCAGCCCTGACATTTATATTATTTTCACCTGTGTGGTTGTTGGATTGCGAGGCGCCTCGGATATGTCGGTGACTATGTGGAGCCGATGGAGGCATTTGGCTCATTAACGCCCCAAAGGGCGGGGAAACGCAGTGTTCAGGCATTACAATCCACATCGGTGGACCGACCCTGACGATCCAGGGGGCAGTTGCGGCTGTTCCTGAGGGGCGGGCTAGAGCGTCACGAATTCGGTAGAGGACGATCCCTTGCCTCGGTTCACAGATGGAAATCCAACTTCCAATACGTGACTTTGCAATTTTGATTGTAGAGCCTAGTATTGGCGACATGATATATGGTACCCATGTCGTCTATTATTGATACTTATGATTGAAATTGTTTTGACACTATACAGTTATAGTAATAAAAGATGAAATTTAGCGTATCAGGCATTCTTTGGCTATTATAAGGTAAAACTCTATCCCCTGGCTTGTGTTGCATTGTGTGATGCGACCTGGGTCTTATAATAGCTTCATTGTTCTTTATTTAGCATTGCGCTGTGTTTTATGCACTAGTATTCTTGGGAGGAAACCCGTTCCGTGTTATACGGCGTGGTCCCTTGATTTACCTAACTTTAAAATAAAGATTAATAACTGTTTTAGTTCTCACACCAGCCACAAGACTGACCTGGAGTTTATTGTTTTAACCTAAACTCTGGGTGCTCTTATTTTCGACACGGGCAGCTAGTAGTTTTGGTTTTGCAGATTTATATTCACAGGATCCTGATTTACAGCTGAAGCGGTATTCGGAAAGCTCTGTATCCGCGTATCTGTTTTCAGTTGTGCTTTTTATTGTTTTTCCGCTGCGATGTACTTAAATGTAATTTAAATCACTGATATTTTCTGTGTAATATTTATTCATACTCTGTATATTCTTGTATTCTAATGGAATTGTTGTAATATACAATGAAATGTTCTTCTGTTTGCGTTCCGATGTGTGTTGTTCTCAAAGCAATCCGGGCTTTCCTTCACGGGGAAGTTTCCAGTTCTTACAATTACAGTTTCAATTTTTATTGGTTTTTAACCCAACTCCAAATTTTGTCTAACTCTCCCAAGAAATATATAAATAATAAGATTTAAAACACCTCCCTATGATTCGACCTACATATTATACGATCTGTGCGCTCGCAGTAATTATTAAAAAATTCGCGTTTTTCTATTCTTTAGAAAGCGACGATCAGCAGCCCATCGGTCTGCCAGTTTCTGGGACGTATGCATCGCAGCATCGTCATCCTTGGGTTTCTCAAAGGTTTCGTTGGCCCTCCAATGGGCTTCTTCATCCTCTTTCTTCTTCTAAGCCTCGTCAGCAACCCTCTTCTTCTCAGCCACTTCATCGTCCTTCTTCGGTTCCAACATCTCAACGGCTCTCTTCTTAGCTTCTTGTTGGGCCTTCATTAGAGCCTCCTGTCCAGCAGCCTCATCCTTCCTGCGCTTGACCTCTATCTCCTTACATTTAGCCACCATTCGGGCTTTTTGGGACTCCACCATAGCCTCCATCGAAGACACATCAGCATCGACTGGGCGCATCTCATAAGCACTCTGACCATCTACCCCTCTCCTTCCTCCGTGAAGCACTCATGAACGCTGGATCCCAACTTGTTATTGGAAAACGTGTCCAATTAACTGCCGACTTCTCCAAATTTCATCCCTCTCAGCCCTAGCCCGGATTCCGTCGGTTGTGGAATCATAAGAGCAAAGCCCAGTGTCATAATAGATCCACAAAAGGACTGCACAGTAAAATCACAACCTTTTAGTCCGTATACTCAGTAATCACGTCTTCCTCGGGAATACATGGTAACAGGACTTTACCGCCAGCTAGAGATGGTGTAGGTAGGATGGGAAGTACGCTCTTCATCATTGACAAAGTAAATTCGGCCTCTCGTAGCTCTGGATACTCAGGGTTGTACTCAGTCGAAGCCCGAGCCAAGGCTGCGGGATCGCTTTCCATAACAGATTCAGAGGCCAGTGGCCGATAAGAGCTTCCCTCTCCAAATATCTCCACTACCACTACACTCTTAGTTATGGAAGACTTCCCCTTTTTAGCGGCAAGCTTCACCAGCCTCTCTCTCTCTCAGCATCCTCTAGCAGTAATTTCTTCCCCTCTTCTAGCTTTTCATGGTCCTCATCAGTCAGAAGGTCAATCATAAGTTGGCATTCATCCAGAGTGCTCACATCCACTTAGCGGAAATAGGCTTCATATGGGACCAACCTCTCCCAGGTCCGAGCTACTTCACGAGAGTAATCATCGACCCATGAGAGCCCATGGAATCTTAGTACGCTAACACACATATTTCGGATATCTTCCACCAAGGACAATTCTACCCAGAATTCTGTATCCTCCAAATGCTCCGTCAATTGTTCCACCTCCCTCAGGTGTTCGGCCTTCAGCCCATCGACTGTGCTCAACACGTCTCTATTGCTGGTCTCCGCGTCTTCCTTTGCCTTCCTCATTTCCTCAAGCTACCTCTTTAGGTTGTCATTCTCTGCTCTAAAAGCATTGTTGTCATTTTGGAGCTGGGTGACTCTTGCATTATTCCTTTCCAGATCGACACATGCTTTATCCATCTCCGCCTTTTCCCTCTTTAGGGCTGTGTTCTCGGTGGTTAGATCAGCTATGGTCTCTACGAAAGAAGAGCGGGAATGCTCAGTCTCCCTCTTGAGTGTCTCATACGCTTGCTTCATCTCCGCTGCGATGACGAGACCCATGAGTTAATATTCAAAGGCACATAAACGAACAACAGGATATCTACAATACCAAAAGTGAACTCACCTATTTCTGTGTTCAAATTGCCGACGGTGATCCGCTCGGCATCAGTGGCCAGCCCCTGGTTGACGAGTTCCGGGTTTTTTTCCTGATTAGTTCCAAGAGTTGGCGAGAGTACTTAAGAAGTTGGTCGGCCTGATGATACTTAGCCCTCACATGCTCCAGACCTCCCCGAACTCCCTAACTGAGGGCGGATGGAGATCAGGGGGGAACATTATCTTATCAAAATAAAGCTAAGGAAAGTTTCGCTTCAATAACGCTTTCTTTTCCTCATTGGAGAGCTCTCGCCTCTCGGGCTCTACAAGGTATTGCCTCCCCACTGTCGTCGCTCCCGCCGGTCTCGAACGGTTGAATGCCGACTCCTTGCCCTTAGCAGTTTGGACAGGAGCCAAAGGTGTTGTATGTGAAGGACATGTCGAAGACGGAGGTCTGGAACCACCTAAGTTATGTCGATAATTTCCCTCAATCACCCAAATTGAAGGAGGAGGGGGAGGGGGAGGATTCAAAGATCGCCGAGACCAATTCCTACTTCGGTGTTCACTACCTCGATCCGGCAGGGGTGGAGTGTTGTATAAACTGGTTCCTCTTTTTAAACCCTCCAAGAAAGTGTTTCTGGGGCGTCGGCGGTCTCCGTATCCATATCCTCGTCCTCCAAGTCCTCTAGCCATATCACCTGTCAAAGGACGAATCAAAAGTCAGTCAAGTCGCACGCTTAGACGAACCTCTATGCTATGTAGTTTTTATGAGTGTATGCCCTAAGTGTTCTCTTAACATACCAGATTGTGGTCCACTCGAAGGAATTAAACCCTCCGCAGCAAGAGCTAGCTCTTCCATGCTTGCTATAACCGGCCATGGGGATAATTTTAGGTCAAGTTTATTCAAGCCATCGATCTGGCCCTCATCCTTGAGCGAGGTGACGGTTCCAGAAGAAGTCGCTGGAGACAGCGGCCAGATCAACACCCCTACCCCTGACTCTTCTATTGGAGGCGGGAGGAGAGCGCTCAAAAGGTCCCCATCTCCAGCCGCGACCTCTTCACCACGAGCCCCATCTCCACCGACATCCCTTGGAGCTTGACAGCCTTTTTCGGCCTCATCCCAGTAGGGAGCAGCTTTCTCTTCATACCAGGGACCACAGGATCTTTCACCACCTTCTCCTTCGGCCCGCTGCTTGCAACCGCAGGCCTAATTATAGCCCAATCATCTGGAAGCATCCCGGTGCATCGAAGACACTCCTGACTTGTCACACTATCGGTTTTTCAAAACTCTACAGGGATCACTCGTAGAGCATCAAGGCATTGCAGATATACATCCCCGGAAGGTGCCCCAGGACTCCCTGTTATGATTAAAGCAGAATCTAATAAGAAATGATGAATATAGAAACTTTACAACTGAAGAAATTCAAGAGTACTTACTCCCTTCTAACCTCCTTGTAAATCTAGGAAGGCAGCGCACAAAGAACCACTCCTGTTTGAACACGGACAACCTAGGCCACTTCCTGACAAAAAACTTGGTGGCAAATGACGCATCCACGAACCATTAGGAGGGATACGTGTTAATCATTATCCTGAGATGGAAAAGCACGGAATATCCTGTCCGATGGGTTCCAAATGCAAATACTTACGGTAGAGAACATAGGTGCCTAGGAGTGAAGAGAAAGTGTTTGGATGCAGTTGCAACGGTGCAAGGCGGAAATAGCATAGCATGTCCCAAATAAAGTCATTGGTCGGGGGCACGCACCCAGCAAAACAAGCTTGTCTGTTCCAGGTAGTAAAACACTTGGGCGGCACATGAGCCTTGCCACCCTCTCCCGTTGCACGGGCATAACCCATCGGTATACTGAATTGCATCGCCATTTTCCTAACTGTTATAGCATCCATGCGTGATGGTACCGAATCTATCAGATTTTCCAAAATAACTGCATCAGACAGCATATCCGGGGCCACCGGAGCCGTCGGTGCATCCCCACTAATAATATCCACATTCTCGACCTCCTCGTGTATGACAGGAGAATGTTGTCCCTCTGTTTCTTCTCCATGTTCGGACACTTCAGATAAACTAGCCGTTTGGGAAGGATTAGATCCTTCAGTAGTCTCAAGCTCGTTGCCAGTCGAGCTACCACTTGGTAGAATCGGCTGTATGCGACGATGGCGGGGAAGCCTCGGCTTCCATGGTATTTACAGTCTTTGATCTTGTCTGCATCGCTAGCTATACTTTAACACACTAGTATTAGACATTGCAGTAGAATAACTTGTACCCCTTGTGTTGGTAAAAACCAACATGTGCGTGTAGTGTTATGCAAAATCGGGATACACAGAAGAAGTTCAAAACAGTCCAACAGTTCAGTCACAGTTCAAATATATGCTCTATCCTATGTGGAGAGTCATAGTGTGTGCAGTAATACAGTTGCATAAACGGCGCAGAAGAACGAAGGATCAGAGCAGTGGGGCCAATCGCAAAAAGGCACCCCACTTGAGGTTCGAGGACGTGAAACCCCGCTTCAGGTTTTGAAAGCTCGAACCCCTCTTCGGGGTTCGAATGCTCGAACCCCATAAGGTTCGAAAGCTCGAACCTCATATGGGTTTGAAGGCTTGAGCCCCAGCAAGGCTTGAGAACTCGAACCCCTTCAGGGTTCGAATGCTCGAACCTGGTCGAGCTTCGAATGCTCAAACCCCCGCGGGGTTCGAATTCCCGAACCCCCAAGATTCAAAATCTCGAACCCTATCGGGGTTCGAAAGCTTGAACACCATCAGAGTTTGAAGGCTCGATCCCCGACGAGGCTTAAGAATGTGAACCCCATCTGGGTTCGAATGCTCGAGCCCCATCCGAGTTCAAATGCTCGAACCTCGTCCGGGTTTGAATGCTTGAGCCTCCGTGGAGTTCGAATGCTCGAGCCATCTCAGGGTTTGAATGCTCGAGCTGTCTCAGGGTTCGAAGCTTCCCCTTGGCACTCGCCTCCAAGCACCTTCTTCTCATCCGCACGCGCCTCCAAATCCCTCGAGACCCACCTAATTTTCGTGTGAAATTCCTAAGTGTAGAAAGCTTAAAGCTCGGTCGTTAATGGCGGTCAGTTCGAAATAATGGAAGAAGAGAAATGGAGAAGGGGGGATATTTATAAAGAAAAGGAAATGTCCCTTGGTATCCCCGACGTTTCAAATCCCCTGGGTTCGAAATTCCGAACTTCCTGGGTTTGAAATTTTGCACCCCCAACGTACGAAGTTTTGAACCTCCTGGGTTCAAAAGTTCGCACCCCCAGGGTACAAAATTTTGAACCCCCTGAGTACGAAATTTCGTACCCTTAGGTTCAAAATTTTGTACCCATGCCAAAAAAGAAAAAAAAATCATTTATGCCGATGACACCACACTCGCGTGTACGTGTTCCACGCTCATGCATACCGATCACCATGAACACGCAGAGACGATGCACTGCGAGTACTTAGCGACGTGAAGACATCGCCGCACCAACGACAGCTCGTTCGCAATTCTACAACGAATGAACCAAACAACTAACACATGTCTTTCTTTAGTTTACAGGACCAGTCAATAACTCGACTACTACATCAACCAACGCAAAGCACGTTATGTCAAGATAAGACGTACTTTGAGGGGCAAATGTTAACTGGCTTTTTGGTTCGATTCCCAAAAGTAAATGAGACACGCTCGACTCAAAGTATCCCGTGGAGCTGAAGCCGAGAGAGTCACTTAGGAGCGAAGGAAACAAGTTGAAGAGGGGTCGCGCCAACGGAAACCTCACAGCTCCCCTAACATATTTCCGAAGCAGGGCTTCGAACCTCTACGAGTCGCGAGCCCAAGTCGCCAACCCCGGGCACCTGCCATCATAGTCTTTGAACCCCTCGGGGGACAAATTTCACACCCCTCAGGATGCGAATTTCGTACCCCTAAGGGGTACGAAATTCGTACCTTGCAGGGTGCAAAATTCATACCCTAAGGGGTACGAAGTTCGAACCCCACGAGGTACGAAATTCATACCCAACGGGGTAAGAAATTTGTACCCCATGGAATGGTTTAGAATGTTGTGATTGCGCATGCTGGGGGCGTTCGAAATTCCGAAGGCCATGAGTAGGGGGTTCAAAATTCTGGGTGTGGTCCCTTATTTCTACCTACTCCTACCTAACCTCTCTCCTATAAATACCCCTTGGCCTCACACTTCAAAGGGGTTGGAATTCTATCACTTGGAACCTCTAGAGAGCTTCAACAGCCTCTTTAATGGCATCTCCTCTTTGAGGAAGAAGAAGGACTAAATTGTCTTTTTCCCGAATACTTTGCTTATGATGATTATGACTCCATATGAATCGGAAATGAATGTAATGAGATGTCATGAGATAGTCTCAACCTTGTAATCCTTGGTGACAAATAATGTTCCAACGACTCTTCAAAATGGTGTAGGCCTCTCTCGAGGACAAACCACTATAAATCTCTCGTGTTATTTACCGCTTTCCGCACATATCTACACGGTCAAAACACTAATTCCTAGTAACTGGAATCTTGGGTGTTTACGACATTTTTTTTTCCATCAACAATTATAATCTGTGTTGTACATTTCCTATTCATCGGATTCTTTTTGTTCTAGCCCCCTCCTCATTACACTCACCCAGGTTTTCTAGAGAAAATTAGGTTCTCACAGGTGTTTAAGTTTGTTTTTCGATTCTCGTTCTCTCTCATGCACGGTATTGGCAAAGTGACTTACATTAAAAAGGTAGTTACTTGAGGTGATACCTGTTTATCCTACTTTTGTTTCCACTGTGAGTTATCTTGTCGTACTCTGATTATGCCCATGCTTATTCATTGCAGATACTAGATTTACACATTCCATGCTTGAATGTGTTTGAGTTTCGATTTTTGTCGAAATTTGGGCGCAAAAAAGTGTGGGGTGTTATAATGTATGTGTGCTGGATGTACACCAAACTTCCTAACATGCATATAATTTCTATATGAGTGCAACATCTATGGTGTAACTGTCTCCTACTATCCAATCTTGCAACCACAATGCAATCATAGAAACCTAACTTTCGAGAAAGGCTACAAAATTTAAAATTTTCATGCCTTCTCTCAAATTTCCTTCCTAACTAAAAATTACGGAGTCTTGAAATCCCATGCTCTAAAATATCTGAAGTGGCAAAGTCCTGTCTTTTGTCCCTGTTTCTTGATCAGGCCCTGCCAAAATTTGTTGTATGGTGAAGATATCTTATCAAACACAGAACTATTATGGGCTCCTACCATCAATAATATCCCTATATTTCCCTAACTTTGAGAAATCCCAAAATACAATATCGACTCTTTATCCTTCACAAGCTGTCTAATCAAATTAGACTTTTTCCAAAGTCTAACCACAAATTTGGAGTGGAAATTTGTCATGGTTATTCCATCAACACTTTTGTATTTTAGATGGTCTCCTTGAAACTCTTCAAGAGTTCCCACTAGTTACCAAAGTAAAAGATAATTACGCTACTCCTAAAAAGATAAATATTATTCCTATTGTCTAAAAGATCCAAGATGAAACTCTTCTTCTTATTCCCAAAGCTTTGGTCATCTTCAGTTTGTCCTTTAGTGTTCCATTGGGATGTACCTCTAAAATTTAGTAGTTCCTTAATCAAAATTTCCAATTCTAATGAATTAATGCTTTAGTCTATACTGATAAGTAGAATACTTCCCTATGCTCTAATTTCCTAGAATTTAAATCCCAATAAGGCCTTTTGTTATAATTTCCATAAATTAGCCCAAATAATCATATTGACATATTTAAAATTATAAAAAAAATGAGTATTTTCTTATTTTTAATAGATAGTACAATCTATATGCAAAATTACACATCACATTCTTTATATTTCGAGTATATTCCTTATAATTTCAAATATAGGCTCTTTTTTGAAAAGTGACAAAAAGGCTAATTTATAAAAATTAAACAAATACACTTAAGCAAACCAAACACGGTCATATTCAAACTAGAATGACTAATCCAATGTTTAAGCCTATTCTTTATTTTCACTCTTCAAGTTCTTATTCTTTAGGATGACATTTTCTAAGGATAAACTTCTTCTTCACTGAATATTTTCAAAAATCATAAGGCCACCACTTCCTTTTCTCGGCTACAAATGTAATTCCGTTATTAACTTTCAAATCTCATGGATGGTAGATCACTAAGCTAAGTATCCGTAAGAAACCCTCCCTTATGCATTTATCTCAAAATTTAATAAGGGTTTCAAATTCCAACATCGTAGACATAAATAGGAATCTATTACTTATACCACTTTATATCCTTATCCGATCAATACGGGGACCGTTAGTGATTACAACTCAAAATAATCCTTTGGAAGATCTTTCCTATAATTACATGGTTTAAATGGTGTTGAGGTCTAAATCCTTTCATTCCAATTTCCTAAGATGCCAGTCCATATCTTTATATTTTCCACCTTTGGCTTTCTTAATATTGGGGTCCATTTTTTCTCAAAAGTGGACCATTTAGTAGATATTTACTTAACTCTCTCAAACTCCTTTAAGCTTGAAAATATGTCCATTTTCTCTAAATCAATTTATTTTTCTAAATCGTCCCCAAATTCCTCTTTTGGTCTTATTAATTACAAATTTATTGCCCACTAATTTGCGATTAATATCCATTAATCTCTCTCCAAAATTGCGAATTACGGTAAGTTACATTACACTAACTTTTATATATACTAAGCCCTAAATACGAATATAAACATACTAAAACCTAAACCAACTATCTAGGGCAATCTAATTCACAATCAACCCTTGACTATGGAAATACTACACCATACCACCTTTATAATAGAAACTTCTAAGACTGGCGTTAAAATTTCCAGATGAGATTGTGCAGTTTATCCTTAATTAGTCCTAGAATCTAATTCTAGCTTAATTAATCAGCTACTCTTATTACTCCAAAGTTATCACTCTTTATGAGGTGAAATTTTGAGTGATTACACAAAAAATGTTCTTTTGAATGTTATTATTATCAAATTTTCACAAATTCGAAAACAAGTATTAATATCTTATCAAAACCTGAAATGTTAAATTTTCGTGAAGACTCAAATACTTACTCTGAATGTCAATACATGTTTTGTTTTTAACAAAACGTCCTTTTAGAAATTATTCCAAAATGTTACAACAAGGATTTAGACGCTTCTTTTAATTTCAGTATTAACTAAATATTCAAAATAAGAGTAAAATACTTTTTCTTTTATAACATTTAAATCTATTAATTATTTGAGTGCCAATCATTCACTCTTTTAAAACGGTCAATAAAACTTTTTAATGGCTAATTAGCAATTGGTCATTCTATGCTAGAAAATAGAATCCCAATTAATACTCAAGATTGAATTATGTGGAAATTAACTTTCCAAAAATATTTGATGCCATTTATTACTAAATTTTCCAAAATACTTTATTTTTTCACACAATAACAAATTTGAGGAATTACTCAAGGTTTGTGTATCTTTTAACAACAAAGCTTAATAACTTCTTCCTTTATTTACAAAACGTTCTAAATGAATGCCCCATTTTAAAAGTTATAATATTTATCAAACATTCATAAATCTTGGAATTAAGAGCAAAACAATTTCTCTTATTTTAACACTTGCCTTTTATTTATATCCTAAGTGTCAGTCTTTATTGTCTTTCAAAACGACAAAAGTTTTGAAGTAAATGCTTTTTTTTATTTGAAAACAAGACTTTAATAATTCAACATTAAATCAAGTAGTTATTAAGCTTTTTAACACATTCATTTCCATATTCTCAATTTATGTTGTTATTGCCAAAATATGTTTTAAAACATTAATCCAACACTGTATTTACGTTAGTAGTACAGTTTAAAAAAACTTTATTATTATGCATATATACTCTTGTCAAATTTTTATAAGAATTTAAGAAATCTTTAATCATTCATTATTCTTTGTTTGCACAATAAGGGTGCTTTTTACTAAAAAATAATTTAACAAATTATAAATTGATAAATTAATTTATTGGCGCACTCATTTACCATTTGCTACTCCTGGTATTATTATCGCCTCATTTCTTCCTTATTCATATTATATAAGAATTTCACTATTTCAAATTCTACCCGAACTTAAGTAAATAATTTACTATCTACTCTCTCTCAAATGGTATATTTATGACTTTTACCTTGTCAAATTTTTATATATCTTCTTTTCTTTCTCCTCTTTATTTCTAATGGAATGTCAGGTTTACCATCATAACTTATATTGGATTTTTAAGAAAATAATCTTTTTTAATTCATTTTTATAATAAAAGCTTGTCATATCAAGACAATAACAATTATAAATTTTCCATTATAATTATTTACTACTTGACGCTTACATTTCTATCATTTTAAAGGCCATATCTTAAAACATTTACTATTGTTCATTAATTAAGGAATTCATCTTTTGTTTTCCTTAAAGTTCAATATTATAGTTCATCTAACAAAAGAAACAGTAACTTCTTCAAACTCCTTAAAACATTCCCAAAAAAAAAAATTCAATTTTTCTTTTCTGGGTGGAATTATTATGCAACTCTAGTCTATAATTGAAATGACAAATTTCCCTTTTTCAAAATAATTTAATAGCGTGTCGAAAATCACTTTATAGTTTTCTTAACACTTTTGATTTTTTTCGTCTAACTCCACTGACACACTACTCTACGGAAGTCTATTTCCTTTACCGAATCCTTTCTTCCGTGTTTTTATATTTTCACTTCTTGACATTGCTAATTGACGTCATTATAAATGTCCTTAACGCCATTTTATACATTAAACAAGCTCATTCTTACAGATATTTAATTCAAAATCGAGTATTCATACTTTTGCATAAATAGCCTTGATTACATTCTAAATATTTTCCGATTTCGATGTCCTTTTTCTTGTTGACCATTAATGTTCTTTCGAATTTCAATATTCCATACGGAAGTTTTATCCCATTTAATAAGAGGTATTCTTCCGTTTTTCCTGAAACCATCACATCTTTAGGTTATGGATGTTAATTTGTCCTATTCCATATCCTTACTACTTATTTCTCCCTTATCCTTTCCATAAATGATAATTAAATCACCAATGTATTCACGTTAACTGCCTATTAAATTAGGGAGTATCTTTCCACTTTCCTCTTTCCTCTTTCCTACTTTCTGGTTCTTACAATCATTTGGTTCTAATAGCCTCCAAATTGATAAGGGAACTACTGAATCATGGCATGGCTTCTAAGGATTTTCTAAAAATTAAAGTTAATCCTTTCGTATAAGGAACTATAGATAATATTTTCCAAAGATATGCGTACTTTAAAAATATATATATATATATAGTAAAACTTTTGGAAACCTTTTTTCAAAAAAACAAGTTCGCCTCTCATACGTATATTTTTCCCATAATCGGGTAACCTATGCTCTAATACAAACTTTAACAACCCGCCCAGAATGAGCCTAAAACCCAAAAAGGTCAATCGAAACTTAGAGTCATTCTAAATGGATCGTTGGTTCCTATAATGAAATGGTATAACAGATATAACAGAGCATACTAAAGCGAAGTTAGAATTTCATACAGCATAAGGGATAAAATATAACAACTAAAAATAGATGTACCTTTAATTAAAACCATCACAAATGTGGGTTACAAGAGTCTCATGCAATAATAGGTACATCAACTTTAATTATCCCAATATAATAATACTGCTATAAATAGTGCTTAATAGCTATGGGTCCTCCATCATTAGGTTCCATCTCCAGGGCATCACTGATCCAAGCGTTCCCACCTGCTGACCTATTTATATGTTAAGAGGAGGGAGGTCAGAACATAAAGTTCTAATCAATGAAAATCACATAAATTTTTAGGAATAACTATCTTCTATATTTGGTAGTATAAGTTCTTCAAGACATGTCTACACAACAAATACATAAGGCAATCATATAGGGCATACATCCTTAAAGTCACTCAATACCCAAACCTAAATTAAGAGTAAACACCTCCTATGGTCTCATAATACCATATTTATTTAGGGTGGACATCCCTCTTGTCACTTAATACCCAATGGCGGACCTCAAGTCACTTAACTCCATTCTAATGTTAATATGTTATAAATGAAAAGTCTCTTGTAGGGAGAGATATAGTAATGGCTACTTAATACAAGGCAGTGGGTCTGGAACACGGCTTCTCATAGGAAGAACCCTCCCGGCGAACCCTCTTGTCACTATTTAGCTGTACCTATGGGTGAACTCCATGCCACTTAATATTTCCCTTAGATGAAGGTTCCTTATGTCATGTATACATAATTCGTCCCTAGGTCATCTCTCACTAACCTTCTCGATAAGAAGCGGGCATTACTTGGAGTACTACCCCCACAACGTTATTGTTTATCAGGATCATTTAATACCTTATAGTAGAAAGGTGGACCAAAAAACCATTTACTCTACGAAGGGACGACCCAATGACTTAGGTCCTGATCCAAGGAGTGAACTTTTGGAATAAACCCAGTCCTAACCACTTAATAACCAATAAGAGATAGGTTAGCCACCTAATACCTTCTTCCCAAGTAGTCCTACTTTGCACACATAAGACACACACACATACACACACACACACATATATATATATATACACACACATACACAACACTAGATATCTCACATTAGGCCTACTACTTGTAGATGTTGGATTAGCTGGGCTATTTTGGGCAGATTTCTACTACAAGTCTGGCCCAATCTTACATCATAGCGTACAAATTATAGTGGCCTATGACACCTAGACCTCTCACATTAACTAGATTTACTCGTAGACGCTGGATATGCCAGTTGGTTGTAGGTAGACTTCTACTACAAGTAACAGTTAACCTCTTGTCTATGTGTCATTAATATTAATTAAGCCATTAACTCAAACACATACAAGCATACAAATCCTATATGGACATTTAAATTCTAATCCTAATTAAATCATATTAATAACACATTTATATACATTGATTAAGTTTATATATATATATAAATGTAAATTTAACGAACGAGATTGGCGTCATTACCACGTATTTGAAATGTCAATCCTACTGAATTCTTAAGGTATACAAGTCAATTTCCCATATTTTCCTCAATCTATAACATAAGTGTGCATATGACAATAAATCGGGAAAAACAACCACAATATGAATATGAACTTGCACCCAGGTTTTTTCTTGATTATTATAACAATAAAAGATGAACATAGCGTTAACCATACATGTTTATAACTCCTATTTTGAAAATATTCCTTTTCTTACATTTGTTTACACGCAAAACATTAATATTTAGATATGTAGTAAATAATTCATTAAAATTCTCTATTTTGATAATAAAGATTCATATCCAAATGATACATAAAATCATACACAACAATTATGTCCTTTTATTATTACAATAAGCCAAAGCCCAAAATAACTTGATTAAACATTTCTACGAACAAGCAAAATATAGGGAACTTAGAGGATGTTTAATTTATTATTTTCGTTTAAATCCAATTTCGCTTAGGCATATTGATCCAAATCCACACTACAAAGTAGAGAAAATAGCAAACTAATGTCATTTCCACTCACATTGCTAAGAAGGATAAAATAGAAGAAATCTGAATAATGTTTGCTTTTGGATCCAATATGGAATGATCCACATTTTGTACCGTTCAAATCGAGAATAATCCTCACATGTCGACTTAAACAAACCTAAAATAGAAATAGTAATCGGGATTAATATAAGAAAAAGAAGAAAAAAACAATTGTAAAATTTCGCAGTGGAAGAACAAAAATATAATAATCAAATAACAATTCATGAAGTTGTTAAATTATACATTTGGTTATACATTACAACAATACATCAGAGTTAACTATCATAAAACATATCAATTTATGTAGTAGAATAATAGTAGTGAATATGTCTTTCAAGCTCCATCTTCGGCTTTATAATAAGATCTTCACTAACTGAAAACTCAGGATTTTCTTTAAAACCATTTCATATAAAAAAGAATATACCTTTAATTAAATCTCTATTTAAACCAGCTTAAAATCCTAAAACAATTCCAACCTTAAAATAATTTGAATATTAAAATTTTTAAAAGTATATATAAAAATAGTTTAGAGATATATTTGAAATAGTTTGAAAATAAATAGTTTGTATTTAAAATAGAATTATCAAAATTTAGTAAAATCTATAGTTAAAATATTAAAGTAGTTTATAAAATAAATAGTTAATTATTAAAATGTTTATTTAAAATAATTAATATTGATAAGTTAAAAATAAAAGTTATAAAGTAAGATAGTTTATAAAGTAAAATAGTTATTATTAAAATAGTTTATAAAATGGTTTAAAATACTTTAGTAGGAATTAGAATTGTTTCTTCAAAATTTCAATTAAACTTGAAGTCGTATTCTCATCTCATAAAATCCAACTCAACTTCGATATTTCAATTTTATTCAACATCAAATTTAAATTTCAATTCAATTCAAATGTTTGAACCTTCAATTATAATTTTTCACTTTAAACAAATCCAATTTATTAAAATCTTGAATTCACAATTCAAATATCACTTTAATTGTTAATTTAAAGTAAGTTTCAAAGATGGATAAATAATTAAATTTCAGTAGATTTAGTTCATATTTAATTCATTTTTTACTTCAGTTAACGACATTAATAAATTTCCATAAAATTTTAAATTTTAAAGTTTAAATTCAAAGGAAATTGATTTATGAACATCCTTTATGTTGTCTTAAATAATATTTCCAGATACAAGGATAACACAAATTTTTATTTAATCAACTGGTGTCCGTATAAAAATTTCCATCCTAGGGCCAAGTATTTTTAGTATTTTGGGAAAGGATGTATATCATTTTAATCAAAATCAGGAGTCATAGGTATTTATCATTTCAACCTATTTCTTAATTCAATTTTTAATGATTAATCCCGGGTTTATTCGATGCCCGTAACATCTAGGGTAAATGATTAGGATTAATCAACAGAAACAATGGTCATATAAAATCAAGGTGAATAACGGGTAAATTCACACAAATAAACATCAATATGTCAAACATATTAAATCCAAGCCATTCGTCACATGAATATATACAAACAGTTCAATATTGTATAAATTTACTAGTTATCAGATGTCGGATTTTAAACTAGCAATTAAATGTCAAATATAACTTAACTGTAAATTAAACTAACATTCAAATTACATTACACTATCAGTGTCAATCAACGTAAATATGAGATTTTGACTATCAAACAGCAATTAATACAATCATATTATAACATGATTTTTAATTTAACTAACAATCGAATATTTTAATTAAGATTGAGTGCAAAACGTTCACTAATTCTTGTTAGTCTATATATGAGAATAAAGGGATTAGAATCTTACATATAAATATTTAAATTCCATAATATAATTCTAAATCTACTCCTGAATCAGGATAGAGAAGAAAAGAAATATATTAAAGATTTAGAAGAAAACCTAAACTTTCTAGAATTCCAATGGCAAAATGGAGGCGTAAGAAGAAAATAGATTAGGGTTTGGTAAAGGTAGGTAGGTGGTATATATAGTTTCTAATGTATATACAAATTGTTAGATCAATTAGATTTAATATGGTTCGTTGTTTGTAATTTATATATAAGTCCCTGTAAAGCTAGCCTTCACTGCCTTTTTTCCTTAAGAGTGGTCGATCCCTTCCATAGAAGAGCGGTCGAGCCCTAGGTCGGCACCCCTTCTATGGCGTGGTCGACCCCTCTTCAAGGATCGGGTCAGAGAATTTGTTTCTCTAAACGTTTCTTATATTAATTATAATATTAAATTACATCGATTACCTTCCTTAAGATGATTATTCTTGTCCCCTCCTACATATTTGTTTAAGCTAGACAGATCCGTGTTTTTATATACCTGGATCAGACCGAGTTATTTCAGGATAGTCTCATGTTGTTAGATACTCACTATGCCCACTTCCGCCATAGAATCTCTTATCATCCCTTTAATGCTAGTTCATGTTTGTATTTGTTTTGGTCGTACTCTGATATGCATATTATTTAGTGAACTCGTTTATATATATCGTTCATGAGAACAAATCACTTATATGTTACTTATATGTTGTACTTCTGCCATATCTGTGTACATATATGTGTTTGTTGTTTTGTGACTATATATGTAATGTTGATATATTTTGTTCCGGATAGTTCCTTAGACACCGTAGTTTTATATTAAACTTGAATCAGGCATGTTAATCTACATGAGGTAAGAAAAAATATAACACCAAGAAAATGAAGAAGCCGGTTCAAAAACCCCAAGAAAATCAACTTCTTCAGAGGAAGAATAGTGCTATAGTTATGTTTGTTTCTCTTTTCATTTGAGATTTTATTAATAAGTCTTGCATTGAATGAGAATGCAAATGATAAGAATGTTTTCTTGATGATCATTCATAAAAAATATTTTTTTCTTTACATGTTTTTTAAACAAGTGTTGCAAAACAAAGGAGTTAAAGATTTTAAAAGATTTAATAAGTTCATATATAAGGTATGAATGAATATTAAAATATATATAAGTCAAGTTAAAAAGAAAAGTGGAAAAAACAGTTTTCATTACCACCAATCGACTGGTGGACTTTATACCAGTCGACTGGTAAGCATTTCCGAGAGTAAAAATTCCTCCACGTATTTCAGCCTTTATAACTTCCAATACCACTTCTCCCGTCATTTCTAAAACCTACATACTATTTCTAAAAACCCTAAGCTCAGAAAAATTCATTTTTTTCTCTTTTGAATCATCAAATTATATGACTCCTCCAAAAAGACAGAGAGAAAGAGGATCATCATCTAGAGCAAAGAAACAAATAGATCCACCTATTGACAAATGGCTATGGAATGATGTAGCAAGGAAAAGATGGAGATGTATGGATAAACTAAAGTTTTTTGAAGGAGTATTTGTCAAATTCCCTGATTTTGAATCATAAGGACTTCAAATATTGGCTCAAAAAGGCATACTCGAATCATTAATGGATTATACGCAAAATAATCGGAAAATGAATGTTACTATGATAGAGCTTTTCTTAGCTAACCTAAACTTGGATTATCAAACTCCTAATAATCTGGAGAATTGTGCTTGAAGTTTAGTTTGTGGGCAACCAATATTCATTAGCATTGAAAGACTAGGGCACATCTTAGATTCCCCTACGGATGGCATACCGTTGGCACAAGTAAAATGTCAGTTTGGTGCTAGAGATGAAATTAGTCATCTCTTCATCGACGATGATTCCGATTGATCGCGGACAAAAAGACTAAGACTTAGCACAAGACTTCTCCATCATGCTCTCACTCGTACCATATTACCTCGTTCTGGAACCTTTGATCTTGTTCATGCGGAAGCTTTCCAGGCTCTATATGCGATTTATAGTGATCCAAAGATAAACTGGATGCAATATATATTAGATCACATATTTCTTTACACGCAAGGCACTACAACTTATTTTTACTATGGACAATTCCTTATGCAAGTTTTCGCATATGCAAACATACCGGAACCAATCTCTACAAAGCATGAAGTAAAGATCCTTGATAGTAAGAACTTAAAGTTGATGAAAATGCCACCTCTGGTCCGACGGACTATGAGTTTGGAAGATTGGAAGAAAAAAGATATGGATCGACCATCTTCAAGTTCCACTCGTGCATATCCAGAAGATGTTTGTCTAATAGAGCTTCACAATCCTCTAGGCAAGCAATTGATGTTCTAGCTCTTAGTCAACTTCTTTTGGAAGCACGACTTAAAAGAATGGATAAAAAGGTGGACAAAAAGTTTGATAAATTCAAGAAGTTTCATTGATGTAATGGCCCAGATTTATACCGATTATTTGGATATTTAAAAGTGGTTTTAATTGTCGATTTCAATTATAAATATCTTTGAATTCAATTATTTGGAATATTTTAATAAAATAATAATTTATTCTGAAATATTTGGGAATATATATTGGGTTGCAATTTATATGAATTCGCAACATAAAAGGATTTAATTCAGTTTATAGTTGAATTATATTAACATATTAGTTTATTAAACGACGTTTAAATGTAAAATTTAAAATTTAATTATGAAACGAGCTACAACGGCGCGGTAGTTCGAAATATGACATTTTGAACTTTAAATGGACGTACAGAATCCAACATAAGTCGGATTTCTTTGAAACAAGAAACGTCCAAATATATTGGATAATATTTTTTTAATGGAAGAGAGAAATCGAGTTTTCATATTGTAGATTTTGTTTTATGTCCAAATCAAATTTTCAAATAGTCGCTGTGAAATTCGTTATAAAATATAACGATTTATTATGTAAAATAAAAGGTATTTTTAATAAATTGAATATCATTTACACTTAGAATTTAAATTATGAAGTTTAAAATCAATTCTAGTATATCCGAAATATTAAAATATTGTGAAATTTCCAAATTCGTTACAACCGGAATTTATATGGGTTTGTACGAACCGTGAATGTCGAGTGTTATACACCGAAAATATCGTTCGTCACTTCATCTAAAAATCTTTGTTCATTCACGAAAAAAAATCTTTCGTCGCTTCAAAATTTAAAATTCTTATAAATTGGCCTGCCTAATTCTCTCATTCATTCGACTCACGTTTTACTCTTCAAAAATAAAATAAATATATCTCTGACACCCACGTTTTACTCTTCGTGCTCACCATGCTTCCTCCTCTTATAAATTGGCCTGCCTAGTTCTCTCATTCATTCGACTCACCTTTCTTCTTCAACAGCGTGATGTTTCTCCATTTCAAAACACGACAAACTCTCCCATACAGTCTCTTCAAAAATATACATATTTGTTGTTTCCCTTCTCCACCGTAAACAAATCCAAAAGATAAACTCGGTATCTCTTTGAAATAATATGAACCCAATTAAAGGTCTTGTTTGTCGCATGGAGTTGCGGTGTTGCGCGTGGGCTGACTGTGGCGTGACTTTGGTGATCCAATGGTGTAAGTCTAGTCAGTGTGTACCCAAAACAAGTTGTTTGAACCGGTCATCACGGTGCTAACTGGGTAGTCGGCGGGTTCGGAGATGTAAATCCAGTGGGGTCCGGTCAGATGTAGGGGAGATGCGCATGGGTCACCAAACGCTGGAATGGTGAGTGTTCGAGGGTGAGGAAAGGTTTGAAGTAACGTATTTGGGTTCAAGAAAGAAGTAGGGTGCTGAAGCATTTTGCATGGGTAGAACAAGTTAAAGTGGGGAAGCTGAAATGGAGTCACGACATGGGTAGTAAACGTGAAGGAGGATGAACGTGAGGGCTTTGAGTCTAAGGGAAATGAAGCGACGAGTTGCAGGAAGTGTCGACGGTCGGTGGAGAGAAAGAAGTGGGCCGGTGTGAGGCTCGATGGTGGGGATGGCACTGGATTCGGTGGTGCGAGGAAGGGGGAAATTGGGTAGAGTGAATAGTGGACATGGGTATCTTCTTTTTATTGGTTTGCCTGTAGCTTGTTTATGTAATGGAGGAGAAGCAGGGTAACAGCAGCACGCAGATGAATGGAAATGGGCACCTCTCCTTTACTTTGGTCTTGCCAACGCTGTGGCCACCGGAGATGTCAGCGTTGTCAGGGTGATAACCGTGGACAAGCATTTCGAAGTGGAGTCGAATGTTGTCCCTTTTGGTTTATGAAAATTCACATACTCATCTGCTTGAAAATCCTCTATATTCACATTAAACTGATTAGTATTATCCCTACTATTCTTGGCATTTAACTCACCGTTCATGGTATCATGGCCAAGAACCTTACAACCAATACAGATCTTAGGCTTCCAGTCATAACTGATTTTCACAATTGGACAAGTATCTCCCAATCCATCAACCTCAACAGAATCAGGTAACTCGTAATCAGGAGACACTTCAACCCAAGCTTTCGCGTATCTAAACCTATCCAATCTTTCAGTACTAGTATCATAACAGATAAGCCTACCTATATGATTAACTAGCCTATTATTCCCTATTAATGTCCAAAGTATCATGGGGATTCTATATAGATGGATCCATAGAGGAACTTTTTTATTTTGAGATTGAGCGCAACCAATAGTTGGATCCCAAATTGAAATGATAAACATTCTACAACGTATGAAAATTGGATCAAAATGAAGAATCTTCTCGGAATCATCAGCGAATTTAAAATAAAAATGAAATCCCTCTGACTTAATGTCGACCTCCCCAATTGATTTCCAGTGCCTTTTCAAATAGTTAGAAACAACAAGAAACGATAATGTACCACCTAAAAAGAAGCCGACAAAAAAATTATTCCAATTGTTGAGTCCTTCATTCTTGACTAGATCGGGAATCATCTTCTTCTTTCTATCTCTCGCAATATCAAAAAAAAGTGGCTTATAGGATCCTTCCTTACGCGGAAATGCTCCGAAAAGAAAAGCATAATATGTTTTCATGAACAATGGAAAAAAAATGCCTTCGAAGAATTCGCTGAATTAATATCAAGTGGAACATCTGTCGATGATGAGGGATTGACAGTAGATGGAGGTGGATCAGGGAGTTTAGAAGGAGGAGGGCATGATGGAATTGATGCGTGTGTGTTGACAGGATTGAAATATACTTACAGTTTGTCTACTATTAGATATAGTTTGTCTACTATCAGGTATAGTTTATCTACTATTAGATTAAGGGGTAGCTTTATAGATTATAGGATTAGTTGAAGGTTCAAGAATTGTTTGAATTGACATATAATGTTTGATTTGGTTTATATTGTTGTTTTAGTTGGAATATTCTAAACATAATAAGTACACAACTAACAATGATGTGGTTTGCCTAATTTAAAACTTGAATTTGAATTTATGGTTTAACTAAGATTTAAATTTGTTTGGATGCGTATTTGTATAAAAAGTTTGTATTGGATTGGATTGACTTCTATTAGTCTGAATACTATCTTAAATTTTAGTCTTATTTTACTTCATGCATATTGACATTAGAACTATTTTTAGACTAGGTATTAGGTATTAGAATCATAGTAGTCTTAGAACTATGTCTTAGTTTTAGGGGGAGTATTATAGTCTAGATAGATACATAGTTTTTGTTGATGAAAAAGGGGGAGAATTATAAAATAGGGCTTAGAGTAAGGAAGAGTTAATAGTTCCATAAGGAGTTAAAAGAGTAAAGGGGAGTAATTGAAGAATCAAGACATCAGGTACAGATATTTTGTAAACCAAGGTTGCCATCATCAAAAAGAGGTAGATTGTTAAGGACTGAGATGTTAATGATGATGTTTTTGATGATAACAACCTTGTTTTAACTTTGTTTCAATTATTATCGTTATAAAATATATACTAACACTATTTTCTAGGATACATACATAAATACATACATATATAAAAAACAAATAAAAGAATATATAGCAAAAAGGATAATAAAGTCATTCTCTAATGACTCACAAAAATAGGAAAGTAGTTAAAATTCGACCTTTAAGTTGTGGAAAAGCAACCAAAATGGAAAATACAATGGCAACAAAGCAACAAAAGGAAAGACAACCCCAAGACTACAGTCTGCTCTATAGAGCCTCAAAGGAGTCACTGTAGCTCTCAAGACACCACCTTGTACTCGGAAACAGTTCCAGGAATCTGCTCCTATCTCCAAAAGATCATGCCTAGAAGAAGTAGCTACCGAAGTGCACCAAGCCCCACCTATATCCTGGCTCTAATGCTTGGCGGATTCCTAAGAGTCGGCATCAAAGAAAGGTCTGCTACCTAGAAATTACTTAGAACAGCAAACCTAATGCCTACACTTAGTAACAACTATGTAAAATGTTGGTGGGAGTGATAATAAAAAGCCCAAAGCACTCAGAACCTGAACCCGCACACACACACACACATGCATAAAAGCACAAAACTACATAATCATCCTATACTCGCCCGGGAGGTGGGTGAGATAGATGGTATATTGAAAATGCGGGCCAACACCCGTGAGTGGAAATGTAAAGCTCTCTTAAAAGGCCTTCCGCGAAAGTCAATAAAAACGTCACTCTTGACCCTCCTGATAATGGATAGAGGATCCATAAGAGTCTCATCTAATATGGCCTTGTTCCGCGAGCACCATGAATGCTAGCAGATAAGGTATGACACTAGCCATAACATGATAAAAGATATAGATTTCCGGGCTCTTCCTTCCCACCAACAGTGAAACAGATCCTGGATAGAAGACACGCTGCCTTGGAGACCAACCAGGTTCACGAAGTACTTCCAGACAGCCACGACACAAGAGCCATGAAAAAACAGAGGAGCAACATATTCCACATCTCCTGCTCTACAGCAAAGACACTGTGACACTACAGGAAGGCTAATCCTCATAAGGTTGTCGTCTAGTGGTAAAATGTTAGGAATGATTTTCCACATAAACAACAACACCTTAATTGGAATATGAGAGTTCCATATGAACGAAAACAAAGGTTTTGTGGGACTTGATATCCTGGCCGAGTTCCAAGCTTCCCGAACCAAAAAGGGGCCACCATCCCACCTGATTCCACCCTCGTGGGAATTGGTAAATGGCTTCATAGCTTGCATACGTTTCTACGTCTCATTGATGTAAGGTGGGGTACCGGTGAAGTTCACTGGCAAAAGCCTATGATACTTGGCATGCAAAAACAATGCCCAAAGGGAGTTGTTAGCGAAGAACCTAACCCATAACTTACAGGTGTAAGCCGTACAAATATCATGTCGATTAGAAGTCCCAAACCGCCTTCAATTTTAGGACGACTATTGTTGTCCAAGAGATCCAGTGGTGACGATTCACAATATCCTTTTACCCCTAGAAAAAGGAAGATGCCAACGACCGATAGGTACGAAAAAAGGAGGAGGTCGGAGTTATGGCAGCGAGCACATGTATCCCCATAGATTCAAGCACTGACTTTATGAGGACCAGTATTCATGTTTGAGAGAGAAGCGTCACATTCCAGCGAAGGATTTTCCCCGTAACTTTGTCGGTTAAGGGGTTGAAGACCGCATTGAGTTTCCAACCTCTGTATAGGACTATGTCTAGGTAAGGTAAAGCAAGCGAATACGATTTGAAACCGGAAATGGTTTCAAACCAAGAGATCATATCCATAGAAAAGTCTTGAGAAGGGAAGAAACGGCTCTTAGCATAGTTCACGAGTTGGCCCGAGCTTCTCTCGTACTAATGAACAAAGTCAAGAAGACGGCTAAGCAAGCGTTGGTCGCCATTTGAGAAGATGATAATATCATCTGCGAAAGAGAGTGACGGCATAATAGGACAACTGCTAAGAAAGCCAAAGTAGTGGATTTGGCCTGCAATCGTAAGCGAGTGCAAGCCACGGATAAGAGCCTCCACGGCGATGACAAATAACATCGGGGACAAGGGATCACCTTGGCGTAGTCCCCTCCCTGGCCTGAAGTACCCGTTGGTCGATCCGTTGATGAGAACTGAGAACCAACAATTAAAAACGAAATGCCACACGAGGTCGATGAGAGTCTCGGGAAACTCAAAAGAACGAAGGACATTGATGACAAAAACTAAGACATGCAGTCATACGCCTTAGCCATGTCAAGCTTGATAACAACATTAGATCCCCTGACTTTGCGATCGATCTGTGAGATAAGTTCCTAACATAAGAGAACATTATCTGTAATCATACAACCCTTAAAAGCCTTGTTGGGACAAAGATATAACACGATCCAAGTAAGGTGCTAGCTGATTGGTTGCACCTTAGAAACGATCTTGTTAGAGAAATTACACAGACTAACTGGGCGAAAGTTTGAGCATTCTCGAGGGTTCTCGCAGTTGGGAATGAGAACCAAATGAGTGGAGGTCCAGCCCAGTAGGAGAGCTCCACTCGAGAAGAAAAACTAAATAGCTAGGCAAAGATATACCTGGATAATCGGCCAAACACTGCGATAGAAGACCCCATTGAACCCATCAAGCGACTCGCACTGTCCTTGCTAAGAGAAAACAAGCAAGAATGAATCTCCTCTTTAGAAGGGGTGTCGGAGAGTTTGCTTCCCTCCCCAGGAGGTAAGATCCTAGGGATATAAACCAACATAGACGGATCAGAGGCGGAAATGATAGATAGCCTGGGAAGGATTGGAAATGGTGAAGAATGGTCTCTTTGAATTCCAAAAGGGTGGAAGCTATCGAGAGATTAGGATAAAGGATCTGGCAGATCACATCTCCTTCCACCGACCACTTACTGACGTAGGAAGTGGTTTTCGATGCGAATCTCAGATGAGAAGGCGATTTGGGCAAGGTCCCACGCTACCTTGTTAGTGGGAGAAGGAACCCCATCGAAGGTGGAATCCGCTAATACGAGGGATTCTTTTGCCGCCCCGACGCAATCGAAAATATTCTTAAAGACCTGCATGTTCCAAAGCTTGAGAGAAGCTTTGAGACGCTTTAGCTTGTGGGAGAACACCATAAAAGGATCGTCTTCCGTGGGAGAGGCCCAAGAATCTTCCACTAAACGATGGAACAAATGATGCGATCTCCACAAAGCCTAGAACCAAAAAGAAGACGATCCAGACTATGCGAAGTGAGAGTAGCTAAGGATCATCGGAGGATGATCTGACATGGCACGATGGAAGTGCGAGACAGAGAATGAAAAAGAGAGGGAAAACCATCCCTTTGAGCCGAATACTCTATCAAGGAGACAAAGTATCCGGTTGGGACCTTCATGGTTGTTACTCCAAGTAAAAGCAGAGCTGGAAAAAGAGACATCAGACAGACCTGCACTAATCCTGAATGAGTTGAAATCCCCAACTGTTGGTCAGTTAATATAGGAACCACCCCATTTCTCTACTTGGCAAGAACGACATTGCCTCCTACGAAAGATGCCCCAAATACTAAGTCAGTAAGAGAGAAGACGTTGGACTAAAGGTCTTACCTCAACCCGATCACATTTAGCATATATTGCCGAGAACAGGAAGGAAGAAGAGAAGGAGGGCAACGATCACACTACAAATAAAAGCAGGTCGGAATCAAAAATGGGCCTGACAGCCACGGCATTGGACCATATGATCAAAATCTTGTTGGATACATTGGAAAAACCGCCCCTAAAACATAAAGAGCGGACAACTCTAGTGAGCGATTCTGGACCCATAAAAGGCTCCAGGATTGCGCCTAGACAGGCTGAATGATTATTGAGAATGCGTGAAAGCCTTGCCAAGGAAGCCTCATTACCGATGTCACGAACGTTCGAAAACTAAACGTTCGCCATGACGATAAAAGGAAAGAAAAAGAAGGAGGAACAGAAAAATAGACACAGAAGACAACAATAAAACAAAAAAAAACAACTTAGGTAAGATAAAAGGTGTACCAAGTAGATCTGACAATCTACTCGGACGCCACTATAGAGCGTGTGTGAATGGTGAGAGAAGTGTGAGGAATCGCTCTCGGTCGCCTACGATATGATCTCGTTTGAAGCGGAGAAGATACAACACGTGGCTTCAGATCATCCGAGAAGGTAACAGGATCACTAGGAAAAGGAAGAGATGAGGAGGATGTTGGAGACCTTGATCTGGAAGGACATGAATTTTTAGTAAGTCGAGATAGACGATCATTAATGATCGTTATCTCCTCCTTACTAAGAAGATGGGGTTCAACAAAACCAGAGGTGGGATATACCACCTCTAGAGAAGGAAGGACCATCAAAGAGCCAGAAGCAAGAGGATAACAATGAGATGTGGGGTCACACAGATTACACGACTACGACTCCTGTATGGACATTACTAATGCGAAGCTGTCATTGGATTGACAACCCCATAGAAACGGTAATGTCCCAAGATCAACCAGGGACCTCATCTTAGAAAAATTGACAGAAGAATGGAAAGTGAAATGGTTCCAACGGCCAATGAGTTGGTAGCTCCACATTGGTCGGTGATCATCTAGTAAGGTCGTATAACGACCCATAACCGGGACAACTATATGAGCTTGACTGGGCGACCATCTGACATCTATGTTGACAGACCATATCATCAAATGAAAGAACCCATGACAGTCGAACAAACTGGGAGGTATGGCACTATTCACAAATGAGACATTGAACGTCTCACCGTGACGCCACGATGCAACCAAAACTGAAAAGCAAGGCTGGAAACCAAGCCAACCTATGTTGTGGTAAACCAAAAAATCACCGAAAACCCAAACTGGTTACAAAAAAAGTACACATTATAAGCACATAACCAAAAAAAACTCTATGTCCTCAATGCCTAACCACGGCACATAAATAAAATACAAATCACGTTGATAAACAGGTGAAGCATAGCACAATGACAACGCATCGCACTGCACAGGGGAGTCAACAGATAAAAACCCTAGTATATGGGGCTACTTACCCATGCATAGTTACAGCAAGAATTATATTACCAAAAAAAGGGCAAGACATAATTAAAGATCCAATAGTAGAAACGTAAAGGTCTAAGAGAAACTGAACCTGCCGTGGAAGCGAAGGTGCTGCTTCAAAGCGATTGGCAGTAAGGACCACAAACTCACTAATGTCATCAAAGCTTGTCTCCGCTGCCACGCCTAGAGCCGAGAGATCTGGTTGCCCACGGAGACACGACCGACCAAAGACACCATCCTCGATTTTTTTGCCAACTTCTATACTTGGTGCCACAAAGCCAACAAAGATTTGGTCCCGAGTCTACCAAAATTACCCAGCTTAGTGAGGAGCAAAGAGGTGCCTTCCACATCTTCGAAGCAGACAGATCAGCAATGGATTCGAAATCATTCCGAGTCATGTTAAGAGGTCGGGCTTGAGCCTCCGCACCCACCTTAGAGCCCAAACAAACAAGTAGCAGATCACCAATAGAAGAGGGAGTAGGTGAAATACCCTTGGATGCTCTCTTCAATCGCCTAGAACGACGACGACGTCAAGAGCGAACCCAGGGGCGTTCACCCTGCCCTGTCTAAAATTGATGCGACTTACCCAAGGAGCAAAAATGTCGACACGACGGACGACGGTGGCACGGGGTCATCACTTCCCTTTCACAGACGTACACATTAATGGAGCTATTGCCAATGCCATCTAAAACAGAGATGCCGCAGCAAATTTAACCTACCAAGAACCCCATCTCTGGAGCCACTACAGCATGGCCACCACAGCCAATAAAAGATAAGTTAGGCTCAAAAGAGGTGGTTAAATCCCCTTTAGCTGACAAAGTCACAAATGCATCACCTGTTCCATATACAATAGGAGTAGGAGTGCCACATCCCATTCGCAAGGGAAGGAAGACTAGCTTAGTCAGATCGCCTGAGTATCGGGGAGTTAACTCCATGAAAGACTCGGATATCAGCAAGTAACAGTGACGACAATGTGTCACAAAAGTGTCGATCGATGACACATGAATCACAATAGACGAGATTTTGTTTACTTCCACTGATACAGGGAAAGATCATAACGATGAGGGAACCTCCAAGATAACCTCTATTTCGGGATAAGGGCGAAGAAAGTCCCTCTGAAGCACAAAATCGACATCAGAAGGCATCTGAAAAAGCCCTAATTGCCCAATAACAGAGATAATTGCAAAAATAGAAAGCCTCGCAAACAGATCTGTGAGAGAGTAGGCCGATTAGTAGGAGAGAAAGCAGAAAACAGATCGAGCAAGAGATAAGAAAAAGGAAATATAAATCACTATTTGGCAAATTCTATTTAAACCCAACAATTTGGTGAGTAAACCCAGCAAATCCGAAAAAACAAGGTGAACTCAATGTTTTGCTGAGTTCACCCATGTATTATTTAAAAAAAGACATTTTTACCCTCTCTCGTAGGACCCCTACGAGATTCTTTACTTCACCTCGTAGAGCCCCTACGAGATTCTTTACTTTACCTCGTAGAGTGCCTACGGGGTAAAGTAAAGAATCTCGTAGGGGCTCTACGAGGTGCAGTAAAGAATCTCGTAGGGGTCCTACGAGGTATGCTGAAAATTGAACAAAAAAATATTGTAAAGTAAGGGCAGTTTTGTCATCGTTTTTTCTGGGTATACTCAGCAAATTCTTGGGTCCAAATAGAATTTGCCATCACTATTTTGCCCAGAGGAAATCGTCCATTAAAGAGCCATTGATTTTAGGGTCCGGCTATTCTCACCCCCACCAATCGCTCTTCCCACCCCGTTCTTTTAAAAATAAAACTTTCACCCCACATTTTACTTTATGCACCCCGTTTATTCCAGTTTTGCCCCTATCCTTTTATATAGTGATACCTCATCTTCATCTTTCTTTATTTTGCTTTCATTTGCTGCTTCTTCCTTTTTTAAAACATTTTACAATTTTAGTTCTCATTATCTGATAGTAATGAAAAGTCGTAAAACTTAGAAAAATACGAGAGAAAGAAAATTGTAGTGCCATAATTATAGAATTAAAATAGTCTTTCTTCTTTCTCATCGTTTGTTTTCATTCAGAAATGATAAATGATGCAAGTCTAACTTCAGCTTCAGGATATCCATCCCATGAAACCTTCAAAATTCATTTCATAATTTCAACCAGTAAAATGTACCCATTGAAGAGACATGTCAAGCAAAAAAAACGATTGATTGATTAAGGGTAAAACTGGAATAAATTGTTTAAGACTATAGACGGGGTGAAAAGCAAAAGAAGGGGTGGGAATAGATGGAGCCTTGATTTTATTTGCTAATTTGATATATACCAATGCCTACATTTCTAGAATATATATATCTACATATACAGGAAATCTATGCGAATATTTATTATTGAAGATTGTGCAGTTCTAAGAACCAAGATTTCAAATAGAAGAGTTCAAGTTTCAAGACTCTTGAGTATCAAGAAATCAATATAAAGTAAACGTGTCTAGAATTTCTATTAAAGCTCTGGTTAGCACTTGATTCTAATTTCAAATTCTGTTTTTAAAATTTAAATCCTGACTTTAAAATAACTTCGAGAAGCTAGCTAGCTCGAACTAACCATCATTTTGATCCAGCATGGTTCTCCTTATAGAAGGATTTAAGCCTTTCGAGGGAGGCATTTAAGCCTTCAAATTCATATTATTCTCCCAGTCCCAAGTGTCTAAATTATTTACTTAGTTTAAAATTTTGTTTTCAAATGATTTTCAAAATTACTTCCTTATTTATAAATATATACTTCTTTATTTGAATAGATATTCTAACTTCTAAAAGTTATTTTCTAAATTCTGAAAGCTATTTTTTGAACTTATGTTTAATAGATTTCTAACTTAAAGTTTTACTTATGTGTTTTCAAATTCCTTGTTTATATTAAGTTCTAATATATTTTATATTTATGTTTATACCTTTTGTATTATTTGTATTTAGTTTCTTAAATATTCTTATTAAATTTTTTATATAAGTTTTTAAAATATATTTTACTTTGAAAAAATATTTTAATATAAAGCAATTTAGTTTGTTTTAACTTTGGATTCATTATAATTTATTTAAACATCATTTACTTTGTTTTAAAATTCAAAATTTGAAATTACACTAGCATATGTCAACATATGCTTTTCAGTATGTCGACATACTAGCCGTGAAGTATTTTTTAAAATTTGAAAAAAGGTCACTTTTGAATTCAAATTTTTTCAGAAATGTTATGACTATTGGAAACTTTAAATAATTTCCATAATTCAATTTTTTTAACAACCAATCATCTTCTTCTTCTTCCTCTCTTAACATCCGACCATTATAATACTTTATTTCTTGATTTTCTACACTTATACTCTTCCTATTTCAATAGAAATCATATCATTCTTCTTCTCTTTTAATTCTAAATAAAAATCTCTTTGAATTCAAGTGCTACTCAAGAGTTATAAGCTACTTGTAATCAAATATCTAAAGATCAAGTCTTATCGAGTCAATACTACAAAAACTAAAAAAGGAAGCATGTGATCTTATCCCGTTTAAAGTGGCTAGGTGTGATGTTAAAAAAATCGATTGGGTGTAAAGTTATGGCCTGGAGATCAACTAAGTCTCATTGTATTTGGAATTAGTTGGGGTGTGCCCATGTAGCTCTGAAATCAACGTTGAATAAAAATTCGCATCAATCCAGGATTGCATGGCACTGGTTGTAGGTGAGTCCCGAACCAGTATAAAATTCCGGTGTGTACTTTCCTTTTACTTCTTTTACTTTTATTTTCTACATTCTATGATTTATTCTGTGTTTGTTAATATTTGCGATCTGTATACTGTTTGTTTAATCCAATAAGATTTTTAGAAAACTAATAAATTCCATAAAACACTATTCACCCCCTCTAGTATTTAACTTGCTTTAAGATTCTTGATTTGCATCTCCAACAGTAATATCAGTGTTGAGCGTGAATGAAAGTGTACGTGACATGGTGATATCATGTGTCCAAACACAGCAGCCATCCTCTCTATCACTCACCCGGTGTATTGAGTATACGGTATACTATACTTTGCTGGCCAAATCCATCATGACACTATTAGTCCCCACCACATGAGCTCCACCAAACTATCACTATGTCCCACTGTATGGACTATGCCTGATAACCCTACTCAGTCCATACCGCATTAGCTCTAGGGTTCATGCGGATCAGTCCACACCACATCGGCTCTGATCCGTCCTCGTGTAACTCTCTCAATGGCAAAGAAAAGACGCAAATGCTGGTAACTCCTTTACGTACGTGCCCACAATGAAGTCCAACATGGAAGTAACCCCGATGGTTCCCATCTAGATCCTTGGTAGGAACTCCCAATTTAGACTTACTTCACGTCTTGGGTTTAAGCTAGTCGTATTGGAGCTCAACTTCTGAAGAATGTGATCGTCGTCACGAAGAGGTGCTATTGCACTCCCTATTTAGAAACTACCTCGTCCTTAGTCTCTACCTTGTTCGACCCATATTCGGTTCGGCTATGTTGACCCGGATTTGATCGCCATATCTGTAGACGATCTGGACTTGGTCACCATATCCGAGTCGGTTATGCCGATACGGACTTGATCACAATAGATGGGTTGGCATTGTCAATGCGGATTTATTCAAACTAGATCTGGATCGACTATGTCGATCCAGAGTGAGGCACTTGGTCAAATTAAGGTTCAAATCTACTTAGGCGAACCAATAGTTTCCTCTTTTATGCCCTTTAGCCAATATCCATCTTGTTCCTAGCTAAGCAGGAGCCATCCCTTTTAGTCGAAACAAATTTGCAGATGCCACAGCTTGCTCTCTAGAACTCCAAACAACTTGAAGATTGCCCCAGAGCCCTAGGACCTTCCTTTTTGTCCCCATAAAATTTTATTTCGATACGAGTAAGGCCGATCCAGCTCGATGGCCAAAACGAAATTTGTTACACCTTTAAAGTAAATTTTAGCATCTTATTCTCCATTCGACGACGTTTACATCCATCCTAGGCAATGTCTCACCATAACAAACACACCTAAACAAGATTTAGATCAACCAAGTAAGATTAAATACCAAAAAATGAAGCATATATTTCCTAGTCCCTAAATTTCAAATTTTGCAAATCATGTCCAAATCAATCCAAACTTATATATAAGTTATTATATGATTAATAACGAATTATAAATATTTTTCCATATTTTTATAAGGGGTTTATGTGCTAGTCTACCCTAATTAGCGAATAAGAACACTATTAATCGCCTTAATCACCCCAAAATATGTTAGATTCGAAAATAAAGAATGTTTGGCTTGGATTCCAATGTGTTGCAACAATCTTATCTTCTTTTGGTGTTGATTTTACATGATATGCTCTTAATTTGGTTGTTGGCTGATTAAAGAAGGGGTTAATGGTTGATTTGAGATATGGAGGCTATTAGTAGAGTTTAGATCTACTCTGAGAGTTGGTAAAGTGAGCAGGACTTGATTCTCCTAACCCTTCATCTCTCAAAAGTCATTAAATCAAAAATAGGTTGTGGTCCCCACCTGCTAATGACCCAAACAGCCCATTTAAGCCTCTCCAATAATATTTCAACCATTACCCCCAAATGTTAAGCCAGTTTGCTTAATGTGACCACTCTACGGAATGAGAAACTACAATCTGAATTAAATGGAAGTAGTTTTAAGTTTAAATTCTTTGCCAAACAAAAGTTATGGACGAAACAAGATTAGCTAAGGGTAAAATGGTCACACTAAAATTGGACATAAATAGTGAAGGTAGAAAATGACCTTATTAGTCATTTTCCAGAATTATACGGTCATACGCCCTTATACGTAAATAATATAAATATCACTCGATCCTCTGATATGTAAAATACGGGTCGAAACATTATGAACATTTCCATTTTAAGGTTTTTAACCCTATAACACTCTATAAAATTGACTCTAATTTAGAATAAGCAAAAGAAGTTATATTAAAACTAAAATTTAAGTGGATAAAAATTGATTTTTTGAATTTGGTCACAAAAACTATGTTATTACATTTTTGGCGAGATTCAGTTCAAATTTCATATATGATAGCCCAAAAAAGGAGCTCGTACATAAAAGTCGTTAGTGCTAGAAGTTTACAAATTTAAAATAATATAAAATTCAAATCTAGGTAAGTAATTAATTTGGAAATTTTAATTATGGAATTAAGTAGTATATATCTTGGGGCTTAAGTAATCCATCAACACTAGGAAACTAATGTTGAAATGAAAAAGTGGAAAATAATAACAAAAAATCAACGCATGCTTAAATCTTTCCTACATCAAGTAATGATTAAGATTAAATGGTTTTTTATGAGCCCAGAATCCTCTATTTTTGAACTAATTTCATCCTATGACTGAGGTGTGTTTTAATACCTATAAATAAGACCATAAAGCTCATTATTTTATTTTTGATGAAATAGATAACCAAACTCCGCCATTTCTTCCTCTAGCTAGATCCAAAATTCTTTTAATTTAGTTTGGAAGTATTATCTATTTTTAATATGTTTCTTTCGATTTATTCTTCTTCCTCCATTCTCTGAATCTATAATTTATATATATATATACATATGTGTGTGTGTGTGTGTATATATTAATCCTTTCTATGGGTGTGTGTGTGTATATATATATGTATGTATATGATAGAAGACAATCTACAAAGATATTATGAGCGTTTTTAGGATATTCAAATCAATTCTAAAGCTAAGGACCATATATGAGTGGAAAACTTAGGTTTCTCACATTCAGTAATTAAATAAAGTGAATTTGGATTTATATGTGGCTTGGGAATTTTGAGATTATGCAAACAAAACACAAATCCCACAAAATTCTTATATGTGAAATATCAATTTTAATTGTTAGGTCCTAGTTATAATTACACTAATTAGGTTGAAATGATGTGCTTTTGCAATTCAGTCATATCTTATGTTTTATTTCAATTCTCTTCTGATAGATTTCTATTATTAGAGCGTAAAGTTTAAGGACCGATATATCCATAGTTTGCACTTCTATTCCATATGAAATTGTAATGCTCCACTAAAATAAGGAGAAGTTGATTTGAATATAGAATTGTAAAGCTTACATTTTATATATTCGAGTAATCAGTATAAATTTTTTGAGATATTTATATGTAAGTCAATACTCGATCCCTACTTAATGAACGATTAATCCTCAATTTGCAATTATGATGGAAATTAAATATAGACTCGACCTTTTGGAATAAAAGAAACACTTGCAATATTTTGGAAAACTGCGATTATAAGAAGAATCGACATATATATTGTTGCTATCAAAAATTAACTCCGGAAACAAGTTGACGGTGAAGGGGTATCGGGTGACCGCAACCACGTAGGGATTCTCCAATAACTAGAGCCAAACACCAGAAGGAGCAGGAAAGAATGATCTGAGAGCAACATAAACTGACACCATCCTAGTGAAAATGAACTCAGAGACCACAAATTATTGACATGGTCTCCCCGGCAGGGTCCCTCCGATAGGAAGATTTTATAACGAAAGGTCACTTAAGTCAGAAGCTAAGAAAGAAAGAGGTAAGAGTCCTGGCAACGAAAACCCAGAAGAGCGGAAGGGTTATCGGTATAGACCTGCAGAATACTGATACACCTAGAGATAAAGACACCAAGAGTATCAAGCCAAAGGTGCATAAAGATTATCCGGAACAAGCTTCCGAAACATCTACAACCTAAACACCAAAAGGTCGCACTGATAGACAACAGGAAGCTCACCCGGATTACCTTCCAGAAGACTAGGCTATACCCGGAAACCCGATCGAAAAGAAAACCGGACCCCAGGTTGGATACAGGCTATCCATACTAAACCACTTAGTACAGACATCGATAACGGTTCCAAACTGGCATCTATCTACATACATCTTGGGGACAAGCTCCTCTAAGTATTTATAAGAAATACGGAAGCCTATATCCGGAAGCTTGTAGCTGAGAGCATGCAATAGGAGGTTCAAAGACCTTCCGGAAAAAGATACTATATCAACATGCTCATATCACTCTCACGAAAGGCCCAGCTGACCGGGACCTTTTTGGAAGCTGTAATCCACACCATAAAGCGTCCGGGAGCTAAAACAACTGAAACCAAGGAGAAAAGCAACCGACAAAGGTATTCGCAAGCACATTGGCCCAACAGCAGAAGGGTCCCCGATTTCTCTATAAATAAGATACCAGGGGTCACATTTTGGGGAATTTTTTCCCATTTTTGTTGATCTTGTTCTTTCTTATCTAAGAAGCAAAACCTAAATTGCAAATCGGAATGGGGATTCCATTAACTCTTGTAATATATCTACAATTTATGAACAAAGAAGTCCGAGACTTAAACATTTTCGTGATTTGATAATCATATTATGCCATTTATGATGGAACAGGGAGTTAACACTAATCTTTCGCATGAAAGAGTTGTTCATCACCCCTCGAAAAGAGAGGAAAGACTTCGTGGAACCTCTAAATATTTCCCTTTCTTTATCTCGAGGGTTGGCAACGTGAATCAAGCCTCTCATGATGAGCCTAATGCTACTCAATTCTGAAAAAGAGGTTGATCGCAAGCTTATGGATTGATCACTAATGCAATCGAGGCCCTTCGAGCTAGCTCGATGTGGAAGGATCATTCAAGTTAATAAGTGTTGTAGCACCCTTACCATCTGAGTAGCGGGAAGCATTAGCCTGTTTTCCTCTTATCATAACGTATATCATTTTTCCCATGATCTAAGGGGTAGATGATTACCTAGGGCATTAGATGTGTCAAGTCAGATAAACAGATAAACCCTTCTTCATGGTACTTTAGAACTCCATAATTCTGTAAGAGTGATATTCATCCCTTGAGGGAAGATTAACTAATCTTTAGAATGGAGATTTTGGTATTTAAGAAGCATTTGATTTGGCTAAGGGACTCTAACCTCATATTGTTCCTCAAGTAACCTTAGATCATGAACACACAAATTCATCTAAATATATGCTCCATATAACTCATTCCAGGTATTGACGAAAAATATCGTTAACATTTCGGCGCTAGAAGGAGGGCTGAACGTCCGCTCTTACGGTCAATCCATCAAAAAGTAATTTGGTAATGTTTATTACTCCATGGCAGGAAAGATGAAATCAAAAAGATTGGAAGCGCGAAACAAGGAACTGGCTCCTAATGTGACCCTTGAAGGAAACAATGATCTAGTGCTTAATCTGAACAATAATGAAAGAGCAGCCACATCTAGTCCAACAAAATCACCATATCCAAATGCCATGGAAAACAATGTCGCAAGAATTATGGCCTTGAAGAAGAAACTCTAGGAAATGCAAGTTCAGATGAACGCTGCTCAAACGCAGAAGTCTCCAAGACTCGCCAAATTCAGTCAAAGAGAGACGAATGAATCTCCTAAAAGAAAGGCTCCCATTTAGCACTACAAAGAAAAAGAGAAGCTCAAGACAACCTCCTCTAAGAAGAAGAAGTCCCATCTGACAGGAGTAGACCATCAAGGAAATCAATGCGACCAAGAATAATCCGGAGTTCCACTTCCAAAGGTTACGATCCCAAGAGAATAAACAACGATAAAATGGAAGTTTATCTTAAATACGTTGCTCAGAAGACCGTCAAGGATTTATTAGGAAGCAAGGGGAAAAAGACCCAAGACAACAGGGTTAACGACAATGAAAGAGTAGCTCCTTTCATCGATGAAATTATGAATACCATAATACCATCTAGGGTGAAGGTTCCAACCATACAATATCTTGGAACAACAGACCCTGATGATCATCTAATGGCTTTCGACAGCCAGATGGATCGTTACAATGCTTCGGGAGCCGTCAGATGTCGTCTTTCCCCAGTGACCTTTCGGGGGCGGCAGTAAAGTGGTATTGACAGTATAGAGAAAACACCATCTATTCGTGGATGTAGTTCTCCTACGAATTTTCCCCACAGTTCTACATCTGCAAAGATCCGACATTGGACTACATAGTTATTGCTAACATCAAACAGTGGCAAGGGGAGTCTCTAGGGGATTACTTGAAAAGGTTCAATATCAAGGCGTTAAAGGCCAAGGATATGAACGACCATGACAAATTGATAGTTGTACATTTGGGGCTAATTGAAAAACCCCCTTCTAGAAATAATTATACATTCAAGGTTGTTGAGACTTACAAGACTTTCACTTCCAAGCTGACAAGTTTATTCGCATGGACGAATTGTACTTCACTAAGAGAAAGTTCGGGCCTCAAGGGCAAGGGGGAAGGCTGAGCTTTGGACGAAAGCCCACGGAGGGAAATCAAAAGAGATCAAGATGGGAAGATTCTAATACCAACTCAGTTGCTCTGAACAAGCCCATCTCGTTCGTGTATGTTGTCGCAAGAGAAATGGTTAATAACTTCCCCATCTCTTTCAAAGCCAAAAATTGCCCGGAACCTTATTCCGGTGGTAAGTATTGTGAATTTCACAAGACCAACAGGCATAAGACTGAAAAATGCAAGGTATTGGACGAGATTATTCAGAAGCTAATCCGAGAGGGACATTTAAAAGAATTTGTTTTAAACAAGACCACGTCAGCTTAGCATACAAATGGACAACATAAAGTTTCAGCGAATGCAATAGAGGCTACTTTAAAAGAGGGAAACATAGACTTGGGTCCGCCCATAAATTGAATCAATGTGATCTACGGAGGGCCACACCCTGCCGAAAACTGTCCAAGAGCTAGGAATCAATACATGAAGGAGGCCATGGAGGGAATATTCTCCATTCAAGAAGAACCATCATTGAAGAACGCACGTTATGCTCTCAAAATTCACAACCTAGTGGTTTCTCTAGAAGAAATGAAGAAAGGGGTTCGCCAATCACATAATAATCCCCTTATGATAACATCGCAAATAGGACTCTCTGTCATCTCCAAAATCCTTATGGACACTGGTAGTACCGTCAACGTCATCTTCAAACATGCTTTCAATCAGATGGGAATCTCTGAGAAGAAGTTGGAGCCAAGCAACGAACCTATCTTCGGCTTCAACAACAAGGGATCAACTCCAGTGGGGCAAATCAACCTTCTGGTTCAAGTTGGACTATCTCCGCTTCATAGAACCTTCGAAACTCTCTTCATTGTGATCGATTAACCATCCTATTACAATGCCTTCTTTGGACGATCGGCTTTGAAGGAAATGGATGCTTTTGTTTCTTCCATGTACCTTATGCTAAAATTCCTAACCAAGCAGGGATGGGGTACCATCAGGGGAGAACAATTTAGTTCTCGCGAATTGTATTTCGCGACAATTGACAAATACAAAAGGGAGTGTTCTTCGTACTTTGATTCCTTTACTATTTTTATGCCTTTAGATAAGGGATTCTTACATCCCACATTCGAAGCAAAGATAAAAGTTAACAAAGCTAACAAACATGTAAATGGTAGGTACACTTCTTTGAAAAGAAAAAGGAAGAGAGTCGATAATGTAAACTTGACTGAAGAATGAAAAATTGTCATGGATTTAGATTCTAGAGGGGACATTAAAAAAATGAAACCAATAAAAGACGTGGAAGAGGTGAATGTTGATTCAAAGGATAAGTCAAAGGTTGTAAACATAGTGAAAAGGCTGAAGAGCCCCTTAAGAGCGACCTAATTCCGTTCATGCAACTCATTAAAGATGTTTTTGCCTGGACCCATTCAGATATGGTCGGGATCAACCCCTCTATTATAAGTCATGCCTTAAACACTGATCCTTAAGTAATCCAGGTTCGGAAAAAGAAGAGACAATATAATAGAGACCGGTCTGAGGCCCTAAAGGAAGAACCCAAATGGTTGGAGACAAATGGGTTTATCCGAGAAGTTATTTACCCAAAGTGGTTAGCTAACCCTGTTCTAGTAAAGAAGTCCAATGGGAAGTGGAGGACATGTGTTGACTACACGGATTTAAACAAGGCTTGCCCAAAGGATTGCTAACCCCTTCCACGGATAGACCAGTTGGTCGATGCAACAAGTAGTCATAAGATTCTCGCTCTTATGGATGCATACTCTAGGTATAACCAAATTCCAATGCATAAACCTGACGAAGAGAATACAAGCTTTATCACTGATAAAGGAACATTCTGCTATAAGGCAATACATTTTGGGTTGAAAAATGCGGGAGCAACATACCAAAGGCTAGTAAATAGAATGGTTCAAGAACAAATAGGGCGCAATATGGAAGTATACATGAATGACATGCTAGTAAAATCCACCGAAGCAGAAAACCATTTGAAAGATTTGGAAGAAATGTTCAATGTCCTAAGAAGTTACCAAATGAAGTTAAACCCACAAAAGTGTTTTTTCGGAGTCCAATTTGGAAAGTTCCTAGGGTATGTAGTAAGTGAGCAGGGGATTAAAGCTAGCCCTGACCAAGTCCAATCCATAAAAACATGGAAGAACCTAGGAAAAGCAAAGAAGTCATGAGCTTAAATGGGAAAGTAGAAGCCCTCAATAGGTTTATTTCTAAAGCTACTAACAAATGTGTCCATTTCTTCGATGTTATAAAGAAAAAGAAGAATTTCGAGTGGAACAAAGAATGTAGAAAGGCCTTTCAAGAATTGAAAGTTTATATGGGAATTCCTCCGATTTTATCCAATCCCAAGAAAGGAGAAGATCTATACCTTTTCTTGGCTGTCTCAGAATATGCAGTAAGCTCTGTCCTAATAAGAGAAAGTAATAGGACTCAACACCTAATTTATTACGTTAGCAGAACGCTAAAGGACACTGAAACCCGATACCCAGTAATGGAAAAACTAGCATATTTCCCAGTACTTACCGCACAAAAGCTAAGAGGGTACTTCCAAACTCATCCCGTTAAGGTTTTAACCAGCTTTTCGCTTAAACAGGTGTTCAGTAAGCCAGATACTTCTGGGAGGTTAGTCAAATGGGGAGTTGAACTTAGCCAATACGAGATTGAGTTTCACCCTCGAGCGACAATTAAAGGACAAGCTCTCGCAGACTTCGTGTATGAATGCATAAGTTTCGTTACAGAGCAATCAGTTAAAGAGAATGATTTAAAGGCCAAGTGGCAAATTTTTGTAAATGGATCTTCAAAAGAACAGGGGGCAGGGCAGGTTATATCATAATTATCCCTGATGGACACCGCTTGTACTACACCATGAAGTTAGGATTCCCAGCAACTAACAACATAGCCTAATATGAGTCGATGATGGCTGGTTTGGATTTGGAACTACAGTAGAAGATACCTCGAATAGAAATTTTTAGTGATTCACAATTAATGGTAAACCAAATAAAGCAAACCTATCAAACCAAGGATGCACTGCTAACCCTATATGTGAAAAGGATATTAAAGATGCTTTTCCGGTTTGAGGATTTTTCAATTCAACAAATACCAGAGGAGAGAATACTCAAGCAGATTCAGTAGCCAAATTAGCCAGTTCCCGGGGGGCTCCCAAAACTCGAGTAATTCTCATAGGATATCAAGAAAGACCCAGTATCAACATGATTAATCAGAAACGGGAAAGGAATTATTAGTCCTAACAAGATTCCAAGACTTGAGAAGGGGGATGGAGTAGACGAAGAGAGAAACTCCAATATGGAACCTCCCTTAACGGAGATAAATTGCCACCATGAAAATACCTAGATATATCCCACGGTAGACTACCTCCTGAATGGAACTTTACCCCCAGTAAGCAAGCCGCAAGAAGGATAAAATACCAGGCTATAAAAAAGGACATTCACTTCTGTACTTAAGATGTGTAAGCTCCGAAGATAGGTTTAACCTGTTAAGAGAAACCCATGAAGGATTGTGCGGAGACCATTCCTATGGAATAAGCTTGCCAAAAGGGTCATGTAACAAGGCTATTATTGGCCATGAATGCTTCATTAAACAATTGAATATGTCAAAAAGTGTGACAGAGGTCAAACGTACTCTAAGGTTTCCTGGCTTCCCCCTAGGGAGCTGACCACTATCTCAATCCCCTGGCCATTCGACGTATGGAGAATAGATCTAATCAGACCATTATCAATCTCCAAAGGCGGAGCTAAATATGCCATAGTAGCCATCGAATACTTCACCAAATGGGTGGAGGAAGAACCCCTTCCAACAATCACATCTAAAAAGGTGTTGAGATTCATAATAAACAATATCGTTACCCGTTTTGGAATCCCTCACAAGATCATATCAGACAATGGAACACAATTTGAGAGCGAAGAATTCACTCGGTTTTGCAAGAAAAATGGAATCATTAAAAGTTTATTCTCGATAGCCCATCCAAAGGCTAACAGAGCTGTCGAAGCTGCCAACAAAACCATAAAGAAAATTCTTAAAAAGCGCCTAAACCAATCCAAAGGAAATTGGGCCGAAGAGTTACCCTTAGTGCTTTGGGCATATAGAACATCTGCCAAAACAACAACGGGACACACCCCTTTTTCCTTGACATATGGTTGCGAAGCTACGCTTTCGGTTGATGTCGAAATCCCACCGCATAGAAGGATAGAATATGCCTTTAATCCCAATCAAGAATTAAGAAAGGAATCCCTAAATCTAATACAGGGATTAAGAGATGAGGTTGCAATTATAACAGCTGAACATCAAAGAAGGATTACGAAATACTACAACACAAAGGTCAGATTTAGAACCTTCTCAAAAGGGGAGTTGGTTTTACGAAGAGTGATAGCTAACACAAAGAACCCAGCAAACGTCCCTCTTGGCCCAAATTGGGAAGGACACTTGATTATCCATCAAGAAGTTATGCCCGGAACATACCGACTGTGTAGACCCAATGGTGATCTTGCTTCGGGAACATGGAACTCAGAATATTTAAGAACATACTTCTCAATGATAAAGGAATAAGGAAAAAGACTTTCCTCCAAAGATGATCACATAACCAAGGGCATGGAAACCCTTTCAGTAGCTTAAAGAAACCCAAAAAGGGTCAAGCCGAAAAAAGGACCAAATCCCTTATCATTACCAAAATTGGTCAGGGCGAGGCATCCCTCGGAGAGGGATGGTGTGTTAGTCTTTCTCCATGCCCAAATCAGAGGGGGCTAGGTTAAAGCATCAAAAGTGTAAGCCTCCGTTTCACACAGAAATGGTCGTGGCGGTGCATCTAAAATTAGCATACCCTGCCTCTGCTAGAACTAAGCACGTCCTACCTTTGCTCGCAGAAAAGCTCATCATACCACTGCTTATGTTCAGCATGACTCGTAGAAGGGAACGCAAACCCCTATAATCGCCTACGATGGTCAGGATAGGGCACCCCTTAGAGGGGGTGGTGTGTAAGCCTCTATCAGTACCTATGTTGGTCAGTATAGGGCATCAAAAGAGTAAAACTTAGATCTGTGCCTACGATGGCCCCGTCTTCTAAGACCTTATCATCATCTACGATGGTCAGGATAAGGCGCCTCATTGAGGGAGTTCAGGTAAGTCCTTGGGCCCTGCTTGTGGATAAGCTAGCCAAGTGCACCGGACGCACAAGCCCAGAGAGTGGCCAACAAAGCAGTACATCCTCTGCTTAGACATCAAAACCCAGAGAAGGGCTTAAGAAGCACGTACAACCTATGCTTCACAAATCAAACCCAAAGGGGATACCAAAACAATAATACTGGAAGGGAGCTTCTGGTCTTCAATCTTTAATTACCTGACCAAGGGTTGATTCAGGTCTTCTATACTAATACCCGAATCTGGTTTGGTTCAATTCTTCACAAATACCGAAAGTGGGTTTCTAATACTTGATCTCTAATTTCCTGAATAAGAGTTGGTTTAGGCCTGCTATATTAATACCTGAATTTGGGTTGGTTCAATTCTTCACAAATACCGGAAGGGGATTCCCGGTCTTCAACCTTATATTACCCGAATGAGGGTTAATTCAGGACTTTAATTAATGCTGGAAGCTAATTCCCAGTCTTCAATCTTTATGTTATCCGAATAAGGGTTAATTCAGGACTTTAATTAATACCGGAAGGGGATTCCCGGTCTTTAATCTTATATTACCCGAATAGGGGTTAATTCGAGACTTCAGTAAATACCGTAAGGGAATTCCCGGTCTTCAATCTTTATATTACCCGAATAAGGGTTAATTCGGGACATCAATTAATGCTGGAAGGATATTCATGGTCTTCAATATTCAATTGCCCAAATAAGGGATAGTTCGAAACTTCTATTAATGCCAGAAGGGGATTTCTGGCCTTCAGTCCTTAGATTACCTGAATAAGGGTTGGCCTAAAGGCTATTATCAAAACGAGAAATCGGTTATCAGCTTCCAATTTTTACGGTAAGCTAGCATAGTAACAATACCTTGGAGGCTTCGTTGTGCCATCCTATGTTAAGAAAGTCTAAAAAGAAAAGTATGACCTGGAAAGCCGAAAACACCCCTTCACTAGGGGGACAAATGTTACTACCAAAAGTTAACTCCAAAATCAAGTTGATACTGAAGGGGTATCGGGTGACCGCAAGCACGTGGGGATTCTCTAAAGACTAGAGCCAAATGTGAGGGCCGGTGAAATTTCGCTTGATCCGAATCAGTCGTTAAACCGATCTAGACCGTTCGAAACCCCTGATCGTTTTGAGAACAGGACAAATCAGAACACAAACAGAAGAACATTTCATTGTTATACAACAATTCCATCAGAATACAAGAATATACAGAGTATAAATGAATAAATTACATTCGATAAATATCAGAGATTACAATAAATTACATAGCAGCGGAAAATAATACAAAGCACAACTGAAGGTGATATACGGATACAGAGCTTTCCGGATATCATTCCAGCTGTAAACCAGGATCCTGTGAATATAAATCTGCAAAACCAAAACTATTAGCTGCCCGTGCGGAAAATAGGGGCACCCAGAGTTTAGGTTAAAACAATAAACTCCAGGTCAGTCATGTGACTGGTGTGAGAACTAAAACAGTTATTTAAAACTTGACTTTTAAAAGAGAGTAATTCAAGGGACCACGCCGTATAACACGGAACGGGTTTCCTCCCAAGAATACCAGTGCATAGAATAAACAACGCAATGCTTTTTCGAAAAATGAAGCTATTATAAGACCCAGGTCCCATCACACAATGCAACGCAAGCCGGAGGATAGGGTTTTCCCTTATAATAGCCAAACATGCTTGGTACGTTTAAAACAAATCATTTGATACTATAATAAGTGTATAGTGTCAAAACAATTTCAATCATAAATATAAATCATAGACGGCATGGGTACCATATATCATCTCGCCATACTAGTTCTACAATTAAAACCGCAATACACGTATTGGAAATTTGATTCCATCATGAGTCGAGGCAAGGGGCAAGCTCCTCTCCGCTTCGAGACACTCTAGCAAATGCTCAGGACTACACACTCTGGGCAGCCACTTGGATCGGTTGGGCCGGTCCTCACTTACGCTAGAGGATTATTTATTCCTGAACACACGTTTCCCGGTCCTTACATACCTATAATCGAGGCGCCTCATTCCAACAACCACAAAGGTGAAAAGTATATAAATGTCAGGGCTGGTAAGTCACTGACACCACCAAAGCTAGAAAGAAACGTCGTGTTCTCCCAACGGCCCGTATCCCGTTGTTAACTCATACCGAGGTGTGAGGATCGCGAATCCATGCTATACACAAAGCTGCCACGTACGCGTGCTTTGATCATCAACCACAAGACTTTGCTTTTCAACAGAAGCCTTGATCATTGCATCTTAGCGTGCCACACAGGCAATTCATGCCATGCGACTGATGTCCATCGATATACAACCTCTGAGCTCGTATGTCTCAGAGAAGGGCGTTAAGCAAAAGAATAAATTCTCCGCCGCCAAACAGATGTATATTTAATAGAAATCAATCAACACAGAATAAAATCCAATGTCAGACACACAATCCATTTACAAGTCCGTTCTGGGTCTGAACGAAACCGGAGGCACTTTCCTCGCATATCCATCGATCTCCAAGTATGTCTGGACGACCACCAACTATTTCCATCCTCTTGGGTGTACAGCCCAATCAAGATCGTCAGTAATTATCCAAACGATGTGAAGACTTCCGGTCTTCGACCACCGTCTTCATCTTCGACATATCGTCGAATCGGTTATTCAGAATGGGTATAAATCCGGACTTTCCGAACAACCCGCGTATATTAAAACAAATGTAACACAAACCCAACATACGCCTCATTCCAATTCAGAATATTCTTTATTTCACAAAATCACATTTTTAGGGAAAGGTTCCCATTAATTTTATCCAAGATAAATTCTTTCAAATTTATCCTTTAATCTTCCTTTGGGTGTCAATTCAAACCAAATTATGGTTTTCCAAACTAGTCGAGATTAGCGAACCATACCGAAGTAATTATTTATTTTATTTCCCAATCCCAACCTATTCATCCAATGAAGCAAAACTGGAAATACTCCATATCTAACAACGTGGTGTTATCGGTAAAATTAATTACCATTTCACGTTCAAATCTAATTAAAGATTTAACTATCGCTTTGGAGCAAAACTGGAGATACTCCATTCTCGCTCAATTTCTAAATTTGATAATTTAGATTATAGATTCAAATTTCAATCTGATTGCAGATTCGTTAAAATTCCTTTTACTGGGTTAAAGAACTAGGTGTTATTTAAAACACAGTTCACGACAAACCCAAATCACATTCTATTTATCATCGGGTTAAAGAGCTAGTGTTGTTTAAAACACAGTTCACGATAAACCCACAAATCAATTCTAGTTCAATTCAAATCAAATATATTAGGAATTCCGATTATTTAAAACCCCTTTTTAAATCTAATTTATTTATTTAAAAATAAAAATCGGGTTTTAAATTGAGTTCAAACTAGTTCATTTCGATAAAAATCTATTTTTATCTTTTTAAATATGGAGTTTTTCACCCCAATATTTCCCAAATCATTTCTTATGATTTTACACAAATTATTGATATTTTTAATAATTTTATCAAGGCCCGTACAGTCGATTTCCATCAATGGCCATCGAACTGCACTTACAGCGACCTTTTCTGAATTTGATTTGGACGTATCTCCAAATCCAACCGTTAGATTTCGAATTTCCATTATTCGTTAGAAAGCTCTTTTCGATACGAACCCAACGGTTCCGGTTAGGAGAATCCGACGGTCGGATCTCCCGTAATGTCCGTTTGAAATAAATGGTCGAAATTTACGAACTGCCGCGACGCGGCGCGTTCTATTCAGGCCATTATATTATATATAATATATATAATATATGTTTCGTCGATTTCTATTTAAAACGAATTTTATAAATCGTTTTAATTTCGTTTCAAAGACAATTTCAACTTCCATTTCATTCCAAAGCAAAATTGAATTCTTCTTTATAAATTCGTTTTAAAATTCATTTCTATTCAATTCAAATTTCAATTCAATTTGAATTCATTTCAATTCGCTTTCAATTCAATTTGAATTCGTTTTCAATTCAATTCAATTTCAAAGTCGTTTTCTATTCAATTCAATTCAAATTGGTTTTCTATTCGACTTAAATCAAATTCGTTTTCTATTCCATTTGAATTCAAATTCGTTATCTATTCAATTCATTTCGAATTCGTTTCGTTTGCTATTCAATTCATTTCGAAATCGTTTTATATTCAATCCATTTCGAAATCGTTTTCTATTCAATTCATTTCGAAATCGTTTTCTATTCAATTCATTTCGAAATCGTTTTCTATTCAATTCATTTCGAAATCGTTTTATATTTAATTCATTTCGAAATCGTTTTATATTCAATTCATTTCGAAATCGTTTTATATTCAATTCATTTCGAAATCGTTTTCTATTCAATTCATTTCGAAATCGTTTTCTCAATATTCATTTCAAAATGAATAAAATCGATATAAATATCGTTCGCGTCAAAATAACGTCAATCTAATCAATACGGCTTCATATATTTCTATTTTCAAATATTCTATTTCAAATATTTCTATTTTCAACAAATGAGTATTTATTTTTGTCAACACACGACTAATCTCAACAAATGAGTACTGTCCACGTGTGACTATTTTTGTTAAATTATTTCGTTCAACACATGACTAATCTCAACGGATGAGTACAGTCAACACATGAACCTTTATTTTATAGAGATAAAGATATAAATTTTATTGTTAAAATATTTTGTTCAACACATGACTAATCTCAATGGATGAGTACAGTCAACACATGAACCTTTATTTTATAGAGATAAAGATATAAATTTTATTGTTAAAATATTTCGTTCAACACATGACTAATCTCAACGGATGAGTACAGTCAACACATGAACCTTTATTTTATAGAGATAAAGATATAAATTTTATTGTTAAAATATTTCGTTCAACACATGACTAATCTCAACGGATGAGTACAGTCAACACATGAACCTTTATTTTATAATATTCTTTATTTTTCAAAATTGAAATGAGGCCCAATCAATCACCATGTAATGTTAATTATATGGATTTTCATACAACACATGTAATAATAGCATTGAAAAATAATCAACCATCAACCAAAGTGCACTACACTGTATAAGCATCAAATATAGATATCTAACGCTTATAACAGCCTGTCAATCAATCGATCGACACATTTAATCAATCAGGATGAGTGAACTTCAAATTTCATCCCAACACCCGTGTGGGGTTTCAAACAATCAAAAGCATATTTTATTTATGCAGTTGGGCGATGTGTAAAATTTATCGTCCCAATCAATGTCATTCAAATAGGTGTACATAAACAAACCGTCCGGTTTGTAAATGAATATTTATTTATTCACATTCACGTTAAAAATTATATTTTTAACGATAAAACATTTTATTTCAACATATGAATTTCTATTCAGTTCATTCTTTAAATAAAATGATATTTTTATTCTTCTAACTTATTTTAGAAAATTTCGGCGGCATAACGACACGATACTAGAAACGGGACGAGGTCTAGCCTTATCCCCGGTCTAGTGAAGGCCCACGCCATTCACACATCAATCAAATCAATTTCTTTTCACCAAACAATTCAATTCAAACCAATAATCTAACTAATTTTTGCAATCAAACAAACAAGTCCATGGTCTGTGGACAATTGTGTCGGGTGCTACTAAGCACCGTCTACAACCTAGTATACATATATAACTAGAAAAAGAAATTAAAGAGTGAGAAGTTCTCACCGATAGCTATCCAATCATCTTGACTCTTCTTTTATACAAATCTTCATCGTTTTCGCCTTTTGTTGCTTTCGTTGCTCGTATTCTCTACATATGTAAAAAAATGAATTTTTACTTCGCTATTCAATATATAAAAATCGAATTTTTACTTTGCTATTCAATATATAAAAATCGAATTTTTACTTTGCTATTCAATATATAAAAATCGAATTTTTACTTTGCTATTCAATATATAAAAATCGAATTTTTATACCGCTACTATATAGGAAAAATTCTATTTTTACACCGTTATTCCCTATATGAAGATTTCGTCTTTTCACATATAAAGATTAAATTTTTATTTCACTACATATATAAAGGTGATATTTTTAATATCTTACCTATATAAAAATTATATTTTTATATTTCTACAATATAAAAGATTATATTTTTATCATCTATATAATATGAAAATTATATTTTCACCTTTACATACGATAAAAATTATATTTTTATACTTCACATATGCTAAATATCATATTTTTAACTTTCCTATATTATATAAAAAATTATATCTTTACCCTTCTACTATATTAAAAAATATATTTTTACCACATAAAAATCGTATATTTTTCAGTTTTAAAAATCATATATCTTCAATGCAAAGAAATCATACTTTACTAAATAAAAATCAAATCTTTACTCTTCATAAAAATCAAATTTTTATTACTTTAAAACTGAAAATATATTCCATACTTAAAAAAAAACTGAAATTAAAAATGAATTTTTATTGAACAAATAAAGAAAATAACACAAAAAAAAACTTACAGGGATGCTAGGGGGAGGGCGCCGGCTTCTGCAGGTCGGAGGGGGGGGGGTCGTGGGTGGCAAGGGGAGGGTCCGACGAGGGTTTGTGGGTGGCTCGCTAGGGAGAAGAGGGGAGACTGCGAGGTTGGGGAAGAGAAGAAGGAGGAGTTGAAGCGAGGAAGGGGGTTCGAGAGGGGGGGGAGGAGTCGCAGGTCGGCGAGGGGCGTGCGCGCCAGGCGATGGCGGAGGATCGGAGGTTGGGGGATCGGCTGGTGGCGGCGTGCGATTTCGATTTCGTTTTTTTTTCTTTTTTTTTCCTGAATCGGATGAACGAGGGAAAGGGGGGGCATCGGTTTATAAGGGGAAAGAGAAGATATATATATATATATTTTTAATTATTTAATTAGAAAAAGTTGACTTTTACATACGACCTCTAAACAAGGCCCACCGCCTGTCGTCCATAGCGTTTTACCCCCATTCCGAACACAATGGGATATGTATCGTAAGCTGATTTGAACATTTCGATCAGTTCCCGTTAAAATCAACATATAACTCTATATATTGAATTTGAACGCGCATTTCAATTTACTGGGGTCGCATACTAACTCTAAAAATTCCAGAAAAATATTTTCTAACTTCATACTGACGATACGGTCCTAACAAAACTAGTTTCGTCGAATTCTGAGACCGTTTGAAAAATGGCCAATTTCCAGTCGATTAAAATCAACTGAAACTGGTCAAATGCGTTTTCCTTTGCCACGCTCACATATTGATTCGAAAAATTATGAAATTTGAAATCTAGCAATAATTTAACATCACGGACCCAACAAAAGTGGTTTCGTCGAAATCCGAGGTCGTTTGCAAAATTCCCATTTTTAAGGGTCTGAATTCCATAGCGACTATTCAGAATTTTCAACTGGACATATCTTTTGATTCCCGCTATGAAATTTTGATTTTTCGGATTCGTTGGAAAGATATTCTCAAATAGATCCTATTGTTTTTGGTTTCACTAAAATCCGGATTGTTTTGCACCCGGTATGTTCAATTGAAGTATGAAATCGAATTATCGAACTACCACGCCATTTTCAATTCCTATTTATAATTATATATAAATATTTATATTCTAACGACGACGTATATAATATATACGTCGAATTATATTCAAAATAAATTTCTCGTCGATATTATTTAAAATAATCTATTTTAAATGTTCAAAATTCGCTAAAATTGCCAAAATAAAAATTTTAAACTGGCCCAGATTTTCGGGTTGTTACAATCTCCCCCACTTAAAACTTTTTGTCCCCGAAAAGGAACAAGGTCGAAAGTGGTTTGATTAATCAGCTCCACGTTCATTCTGGCTTGCATTCTCCAACTTTTCAGTTTCTGAGAATTTTCAAATTTTCAAAAATTTGGCTAACACCCTAAATTTTCGAAAAATTTCGCCATAACCTCCCCTGCACCGGGAGCCACGGAAAAATCCCGAAATTGCCATATAGGCCTTCTGATCTCAAAAAGAAAAAGAAAAAGCCAATAGGCTCATAAAATCATTATCACCCAAACAAAACAGGAAATTATATAGGAAACATGTACCTATTTGTCGGGCAAACAAATTTTATTCTCTGCTCTAGCCTCCTTGCTATGACCTGTTCAATGTAAGTATATGCATATGCAAGCAAATGCGACCAATTTTCAATACAATTCAATATTTGGTTCAATTAGGCTAAATGGTTCAAAATTATCAAACAAATAAACAAACAACACAAACATCAATCAATTAGTGGATTAACGTTTCGAATTCATAAATTTTACATATATACAAAAATCATATTTTTGATGCCAATTCACAACAAAGTGTTCTAGCTATATTAGTTTTGGTTCTCACACCAGTCTAATGGAAGTATATAGAAATCACACCTTCGAAACACGAACATAAATATTGGTGATGCCATGGTCATTATCAACATCATCTCCGAGCGACTAGAGTGTAATTCTCTATCTATCTAATATGTTAAAACTTCGAATATACGTTCATGACGCGTATATGCAAAATCTTTATATATTGGAATGTCCATATTCAAAATAAATAAATAATCAAATACGTGTAAAACGATTTAAATTTTTAAAACAAAATTGTTTTCATTTGAAAAATTTACTCTTCACACTCGTTCTAGGATACTACTGATCCTATCTCTAACGAGTCATTCTAATTGGATATTACTAATCCAATATCTGATGAATTCTTTCGTATGGTTCTAATTTGTCTTGTTCTCGAGCTCTGTAAACCAAAGCTCCGATACCAAATGTGAGGGCCGGAGAAATTTCGCTCGATCCGAATCAGTCGTTAAACCGATCTAGACCGTTCGAAACCCCTGATCGTTTTGAGAACAGGACAAATCAGAACACAAACAGAAGAACATTTCATTGTTATACAACAATTCCATCAGAATACAAGAATATACAGAGTATAAATGAATAAATTAGATTCGATAAATATCAGAGATTACAATAAATTACATAGCAGCGGAAAATAATACAAAGCACAACTGAAGGTGATATACGGATACAGAGCTTTCCGGATATCATTCCAGCTGTAAACCAGGATCCTATGAATATAAATCTGCAAAACCAAAACTACTAGCTGTCCGTGCGGAAAATAGGGGCACCCAGAGTTTAGGTTAAAACAATAAACTCCAGGTCAGTCATGTGACTGGTGTGAGAACTAAAACAGTTATTTAAAACTTGACTTTTAAAAGAGAGTAATTCAAGGGACCACGCCGTATAACACGGAACGGGTTTCCTCCCAAGAATACCAGTGCATAGAATAAACAACGCAATGCTTTTTCGAAAAATGAAGCTATTATAAGACCCAGGTTCCATCACACAATGCAACGCAAGCCGGAGGATAGGGTTTTCCCTTATAATAGCCAAACATGCTTGGTACGTTTAAAACAAATCATTTGATACTATAATAAGTGTATAGTGTCAAAACAATTTCAATCATAAATATAAATCATAGACGGCATGGGTACCATATATCATGTCGCCATACTAGTTCTACAATTAAAACCGCAATACACGTACTGGAAATTGGATTCCATCATGAGTCGAGGCAAGGGGCAAGCTCCTCTCCGCTTCGAGATACTCTAGCAAATGCTTAGGACTACACACTCTGGGCAGCCACTTGGATCGGTTGGGCCGGTCCTCACTTACGTTAGAGGATTATTTATTCCTGAACACACGTTTCCCGGTCCTTACAGACCTATAATCGAGGCGCCTCATTCCAACAACCACAAAGGTGAAAAGTATATAAATGTCAGGGCTGGTAAGTCACTGACACCACCAAAGCTAGAAAGAAACGTCGTGTTCTCCCAACGGCCCGTATCCCATTTTTAACTCATACCGAGGTGTGAGGCTCGCGAATCCACGCTATACACAAAGCTGCCACGTAGGCGTGCTTTGATCATCAACCACAAGACTTTGCTTTTCAACAGAAGCCTTGATCATTGCATCTTAGCGTGCCACACAGGCAATTCATGCCATGCGACTGATGTCCATCGATATACAACCTATGAGCTCGTACGTATCAGAGAAGGGCGTTAAGCAAAAGAATAAATTCTCCGCCGCCAAACAGATGTATTTTTAATAGAAATCAATCAACACAGAATAAAATCCAATGTCAGACACACAATCCATTTACAAGTCCGTTCTGGGTCTGAACGAAACCGGAAGCACTTTCCTCGCATATCCATCGATCTCCAAGTACGTCTGGACGACCACCAACTATTTCCATCCTCTTGGGTGTACAGCCCAATCAAGATCGTCAGTAATTATCCAAACGATGTGAAGACTTCCGGTCTTCGACCACCGTCTTCATCTTCGACATATCGTCGAATCGGTTATTCAGAATGGGTATAAACCCGGACTTTCCGAACAACCCGCGTATATTAAAACAAATGTAACACAAACCCAACATACGCCTCATTCCAATTCAGAATATTCTTTATTTCACAAAATCACATTTTTAGGGAAAGGTTCCCATTAATTTTATCCAAGATAAATTCTTTCAAATTTATCCTTTAATCTTCCTTTGGGTGTCAATTCAAACCAAATTATGGTTTTCCAAACTAGTCGAGATTAGCGAACCATACCGAAGTAATTATTTATTTTATTTCCCAATCCCAACCTATTCATTCCATGAAGCAAAACTGGAAATACTCCATATCTAACATCGTGGTGTTATCGGTAAAATTAATTACCATTTCACGTTCAAATCTAATTAAAGATTTAACTATCGCTTTGGAGCAAAACTGGAGATACTCCATTCTCGCTCAATTTCTAAATTTGATAATTTAGATTATAGATTCACATTTCAATCTGATTGCAGCTTCGTTAAAATTCCTTTTACTGGGTTAAAGAACTAGGTGTTATTTAAAACACAGTTCACGACAAACCCAAATCACATTCTATTTATCATCGGGTTAAAGAGCTAGTGTTGTTTAAAACACAGTTCACGATAAACCCACAAATCAATTCTAGTTCAATTCAAATCAAATATATTAGGAATTCCGATTATTTAAAACCCCTTTTTAAATCTAATTTATTTATTTAAAAATAAAAATCGGGTTTTAAATTGAGTTCAAAACTAGTTCATTTCGATAAAAATCTATTTTTATCTTTTTAAATATGGAGTTTTTCACCCCAATTTTTCCCAAATCATTTCTTATGATTTTACACAAATTATTGATATTTTAAATAATTTTATCAAGGCCCGTACAGTCGATTTCCATCAACGGCCATCAAACTACACTTACAGCGACCTTTTCTGAATTTGATTTGGACGTATCTCCAAATCCAACCGTTAGATTTCGAATTTCTAATATTATTTAGAAAGCTCTTTTCGATACGAACCCAACGGTTCCGGTTTTAGGAGAATCCGACGGTCGGATCTCCCGTAATGTCCGTTTGAAATAAATGGTCGAAATTTACGAACTGCCGCGGCGCGGCACGTTCTATTCAGGCCATTATATTATATATATAATATATATTTCGTCGATTTCTATTTAAAATGAATTTTATAAATCGTTTTAATTTCGTTTCAAAGACAATTTCAACTTCCATTTCATTCCAAAGCAAAATTGAATTCTTCTTTATAAATTCGTTTTAAAATTCATTTCTATTCAATTCAAATTTCATTTCAATTTGAATTCATTTCAATTCGCTTTCAATTCAATTTGAATTCGTTTTCAATTCAATTCAATTTCAAAGTCGTTTTCTATTCAATTCAATTCAAATTGGTTTTCTATTCGACTTAAATCAAATTCGTTTTCTATTCCATTTGAATTCAAATTCGTTATCTATTCAATTCATTTCGAATTCGTTTCGTTTTCTATTCAAGTCATTTCGAAATCGTTTTATATTCAATCCATTTCGAAATCGTTTTCTATTCAATTCATTTCGAAATCGTTTTCTATTCAATTCATTTCGAAATCGTTTTCTATTCAATTCATTTCGAAATCGTTTTATATTCAATTCATTTTGAAATCTTTTTATATTCAATTCATTTCGAAATCGTTTTATATTCAAATCATTTCGAAATCGTTTTCTATTCAATTCATTTCGAAATCGTTTTCTCAATATTCATTTCAAAATGAATAAAATCGATATAAATATCGTTCGCGTCAAAATAACGTCAATCTAATCAATACGGCTTCATATATTTATATTTTCAAATATTCTATTTCAAATATTTCTATTTTCAACAAATGAGTATTTATTTTTGTCAACACACGACTAATCTCAACGAATGAGTACTGTCCACGTGTGACTATTTTTGTTAAATTATTTCGTTCAACACATGACTAATCTCAACGGATGAGTACAGTCAACACATGAACCTTTATTTTATAGAGATAAAGATATAAATTTTATTGTTAAAATATTTCGTTCAACACATGACTAATCTCAACGGATGAGTACAGTCAACACATGAACCTTTATTTTATAGAGATAAAGATATAAATTTTATTGTTAAAATATTTCGTTCAACACATGACTAATCTCAACGGATGAGTACAGTCAACACATGAACCTTTATTTTATAGAGATAAAGATATAAATTTTATTGTTAAAATATTTCGTTCAACACATGACTAATCTCAACGGATGAGTACAGTCAACACATGAACCTTTATTTTATAATATTCTTTATTTTTCAAAATTGAAATGAGGCCCAATCAATCACCATGTAATGTTAATTATATGGATTTTCATACAACACATGTAATAATAGCATTGAAAAATAATCAACCATCAACCAAAGTGCACTACACTGTATAAGCATCAAATATAGATATCTAACGCTTATAACAGCCTGTCAATCAATCGATCGACACATTTAATCAATCAGGATGAGTGAACTTCAAATTTCATCCCAACACCCGTGTGGGGTTTCAAACAATCAAAAGCATATTTTATTTGTGCAGTTGGGCGATGTGTAAAATTTATCGTCCCAATCAATGTCATTCAAATAGGTGTACATAAACAAACCGTCCGGTTTGTAAATGAATATTTATTTATTCACGTTAAAAATTATATTTTTAACGATAAAACATTTTATTTCAACATATGAATTTCTATTCAGTTCATTCTTTAAATAAAATGATATTTTTATTCTTCTAACTTATTTTAGAAAATTTCGGCGGCATAACGGCACGATACTAGAAACGGGACGAGGTCTAGCCTTATCCCCGGTCTAGTGAAGGCCCACGCCATTCACACATCAATCAAATCAATTTCTTTTCACCAAACAATTCAATTCAAACCAAATAATCTAACTAATTTTTGCAATCAAACAAACAAGTCCATGGTCTGTGGACAATTGTGTCGGGTGCTACTAAGCACCGTCTGCATCCTAGTGTATATATATATATATATATATATATATAACTAGAAAAAGAAATTAAAGAGTGAGAAGTTCTCACCGATAGCTATCCAATCATCTTGACTCTTCTTTTATAGAAATCTTTGTCGTTTTCGCTTTTTGTTTCTTTCGTTGCTCGTATTCTCTACATATGTAAAAAAACGAATTTTTACTTCGCTATTCAATATATAAAAATCGAATTTTTACTTTGCTATTCAATATATAAAAATCGAATTTTTACTTTGCTATTCAATATATAAAAATCGAATTTTTACTTTGCTATTCAATATATAAAAATCGAATTTTTATACCGCTACTATATAGGTAAAAATTCTATTTTTACACCGTTATTCCCTATATGAAGATTTCGTCTTTTCACATATAAAGATTAAATTTTTATTTCACTACATATATAAAGGTGATATTTTTAATATCTTACCTATATAAAAATTATATTTTTATATTTCTACAATATAAAAGATTATATTTTTATCATCTATATAATATGAAAATTATATTTTCACCTTTACATACGATAAAAATTATATTTTTATACTTCACATATGCTAAATATCATATTTTTAACTTTTCTATATTATATAAAAAATTATATCTTTACCCTTCTACTATAATAAAAATTATATTTTTACCACATAAAAATCGTATATTTTTCAGTTTTAAAAATCATATATCTTCAATGCAAAGAAATCATACTTTACTAAATAAAAATCAAATCTTTACTCTTCATAAAAATCAAATTTTTATTACTTTAAAATTGAAAATATATTCCATACTTAAAAAAAACTGAAATTAAAAATGAATTTTTATTGAACAAATAAAGAAAATAACACAAAAAAAACTTACAGGGATGCTAGGGGGAGGGCGCCGGCTTCTGCAGGTCGGAGGGGGGGTCGTGGGTGGCAAGGGGAGGGTCCGACGAGGGTTTGTGGGTGGCTCGCTGGGGAGAAGAGGGGAGACTGCGAGGTTGGGGAAGAGAAGAAGGAGGAGTTGAAGCGAGGAAGGGGGTCCGAGAGGGGGGGGGGGTCGTAGGTCGGCGAGGGGCGTGTGCGCCAGGCGATGGCGGAGGATCGGAGGTTGGGGGATCGGCTGGTGGCGGCGTGCGATTTCGATTTTTTTTTTCTTTTTTTTTTCCTGAATCGGATGAACGAGGGAAAGGGGGGGCAGCGGTTTATAAGGGGAAAGAGAAGATATTTTTTTTTTAATTATTTAATTAGAAAAAGTTGACTTTTACATACGACCTCTAAACGAGGCCCACCGCCTGTCGTCCATAGCGTTTTACCCTCATTCCGAACACAATGGGATATGTATCGTAAGCTGATTCGAACATTTCGATCAGTTCCCGTTAAAATCAACATATAACTCTATATATTGAATTTGAACGCGCATTTCAATTTACTGGGGTCGCATCCTAACTCTAAAAATTCCAGAAAAATATTTTCTAACTTCGTACTGACGATACAGTCCTAACAAAACTAGTTTCGTCGAATTCTGAGACCGTTTGAAAAATGGCCAATTTCCAGTCGATTAAAATCAACTGAAACTGGTCAAACGCGTTTTCCTTTGCCACGCTCACATATTGATTCGAAAAATTATGAAATTTGAAATCTAGCAATAATTTAACATCACGGACCCAACAAAAGTAGTTTCGTCGAAATCCGAGGTCGTTTGCAAAATTCCCATTTTTAAGGGCTTGAATTCCATAGCGACTATTCAGAATTTTCAATTGGACATATCTTTTGATTCCCGCTATGAAATTTTGATTTTTCGGATTCGTTGGAAAGATATTCTCAAATAGATCCTATTGTTTTTGGTTTCACTAAAATCCGGATTGTTTTGCACCCGGTATGTTCAATTGAAGTTTGAAATCGAATTATCGAACTACCACGCCATTTTCAATTCCTATTTATAATTATATATAAATATTTATATTCTAACGACGACGTATATAATATATACGTCGAATTATATTCAAAATAAATTTCTCGTCGATATTATTTAAAATAATCTATTTTAAATGTTCAAAATTCGCTAAAATTGCCAAAATAAAAATTTTAAACTGGCCCAGATTTTCGGGTTGTTACAAGAGCCAAACACCAGATGGAACAAAGAGCGGGAAAGAATGATCTGAGAGCTACATAAACCAACACCATCCTAGGGAAAAGAAACTAAGAGACCACAAAGTACCGACAGGGTCTCCCAGGCAGGGTCCCTCCGATAGGGGGATTATATAGAGAAAGGTCACTTAAGTAAGAAGTGTTAGAGTTTATGCCCTAGAGGCAATCCATTTGATGTGAGTAATAACGTTGTTGTTTTATTGGAATAAAATATTCTGTTATGTTATATTTACTGCGTAATATAAATAATAATATAATAGAAGTCCTTAGAATAATAATACAGAATTATATAGTTCGAGTAAGACTGAACTTGAGATTATATAATTATTAAGTATTATAATTCTTAAATGTCCCTAGTCGAGTTTCATTGTTTGTAAAGGACAACAATGAAGCATTGAGACTAGTATGTTGATTGACTGATGATCACATCTCATTGATCATTAATATACATGATATTAAAGTCAAGATATAAATACGTATTGGAGAATATCGTATTGGGCTGACCCGCCTTGAGATAACTCCATGGAATATAATTAACAGTATCATAAGATATTCTCATAGTGGAAGTGATGTAATGGTCCTTAGACCTGAAATCATTATAATTTTATTCGAGTATATTTGTGTTTTGATATCATCTAATGTTATTTCGTAACAGAGTAATGATAACGGTGATTATTGGATACATCTCGAGTCGAATGAAAATTATGAATGATCTAGATGGAATTTAACCCTACAATATATTCGTAGTGATATTCATGGGCCTCTTGATTGAGTGAGACTGTGAAATGCATGGCCGTGCTCAAATGTTGATTTGTTTAAAACAGTCTGCTCATCGATCAAGAAAACAGATTAAATTATAAAGAGAATGATACGATGCATGGCTCCAGTTTAATCTTGGATATAACGGTTAAAAGGATTAAATTATATTGATACACTATTCACAAAGGTCATATCGAATTATTGATATTGTTGTAGCTTGGGTAGCAGTGATGTGTTACTAGATGCCGCTCATTGTTTACAGTCTAAATGTTTAGATTGTTTCCAACGTTGCAACAACCTATAGGGTCACACTTACATACGTTGTAAAAGGATGAGGATATTTAAATATAAGGGTTTGACTAATTCTATTATTTAAATGTGGGTGAATGGGTCATAGGGTTAAAGAAATTGTCGGTTCTAGTGTCATAAAAGAAAGAGGTCCGACCTTATCATTTTATAACAAGACAGCCGAAATACTCAAAAACCCTAGATCCCATTTTAGTCCCAATTTAGCTAGTACTAGCTCATCCTTCCTTGATTTGATTCGAGAGCAACGTCGGTGGATTTCCTACAGAGGTGCTTGACTTCAAGCACTAGGTTATTCGATCAGATCTGGAATTGGATTCAACGATCTCAAAGCTAGGGTTTTCGTTCGATTCAAGAATCAAAGAACTCAGGTACCTATCGATTTTGATTACTAGGGTTTCTGATTTCGATTGTTTCCGCTGCCAAATCGATCCTTCGTTACCAACAATGGTATCAGAGCCAGGTTATTATTCAATTCAGTTGCTGATTGGGTCATATGATTATTATTGTAATAATTTAAAACAGTATTGTGAATACTGATATACTTGGATCTGGAATATATAAAACATGTGATTCAAAAACGAAATTGTTTCGTGTTAGACAAAAATTTTGTTTTGTTTACAGTTTTGATCCATCTGGGTTAGTATTCAATGTTGATTCGGATGTGAATGTTTGAAATCCAGATCTTAATTATCTATAGGATGCTTAATCTTCATACTATCTTTGTTTTGTTATAGGGTTAAAATTTGTTACCTTGTGATTAAGTTACTAAATCCAGATCTGATCTGTTTTGAATTTATTTTGTGGTTGATTCTTAATTTTGACGTAATATAGTTAAGATTCATTTTAGGATTTGCTTAACAGTTGTGTGATCCAAGTACTGGACTTTGGAACCGATATTACAAAATTGTCTCATTAATTTCATGATAGAATGATTCGGTATTCATTCATAGGAATTTATCTGCTGATCAAAATTCTGATTAAGGACCATCAGTTAGCACTTTATTCTGTCCAGTAATTCGGCAAAACCCATTGCCAATGAGTCACATGGTTTATAGTGATATGAAAATTAGTAGGAGGGGCCTTGGTCTATTTGATGAACTGGGTTTATTCCCTTTTACTGAAAAAAAACTGAATTCATTTTATATCTATATATATGTGCATATGTTATAACATTAGATGTTATTCATATATATAGATATGTTAGTGAATTCAGTATGTTTTCATATGAGACAATTAGTTGTAGGGTTCAATTACAATTTAGTGTATATATATATATATATGAGTAATAAATATTTGTTTTGGTTGATCTATTTTTTTTTATGACCAAAACAAATTATACCTTTTGTCTGTATAGATAATAGGTTAGAAGACTAATCAGATTTGATCTGATTATGTACATAAATAAAACTCATTTATACAAATCAGATTTGATCTGATTCTGTTTCAATATTATAGTTAAATGAATGTAAGTAAAACTAATTTATATATGTCATATTTGATTTGATTTATCCTGTTTTATAATCCAGTCATATATATGAGTGTTACACTGAAATAAGCATATCAGATTTGATCTGATTTGTTTCAATTTATATAACACTCATATGAATGTAAATGAAACTGAAATGATAATATCAGATTTGATCTGATTTTTCTGTTTCATATCACAACTATATATATGTTTGGAAGACTGAAGTGATGACATCAGATTTGATCTGATTTTTCTTCTTTCTTATAACAGATACATGAATATGATGAAGGCTGGAGTTAACATATCAGATTTGATCTGATTATTCTCATTTCACATTACAGGTATGGCTTGTAAATGGAACCCCAGTATTGCCCTGTTTTCTGTTATTAAATTACACAAAGTCGTGTGGGTTTTTGCACTGTATAATTGATATGTATATTAGTAGTATTTTAACTTGATATGAATTGTTCATATCAATCTTAATCTATCACTCATTACAAAACCTGATTAGTTGATTTTGCTAGCTATGCTAAGTTCAGAAGGTTATACATTCAATTGTATAATCTGTTGGCTTATGACAGTATTCAAATAAGTGTATATATATGATATATACATTATATGATTTAGCATATCTAAATTAATATACATATATATGTGTATAAAGATGTCTCCATTGATAAACAGATTATATATACATATTGATGTATAAATTATGTAAATGAGATTTACAGATCATTACACACACTAGTCATATCACCAAGGTTTTGAATCTGAGCTATGTATATACACATTTCATGCTTGAAAAAAAAAACTACTAAGTTTAATATCATAATTTAAACCAATTCATGATTCAAATTGTTGATTCATTGTTTGGTTTGATGATGTTTATACCCCTAAATTAGACAACTTGAGTATTTTGAGAAGGGAATAATGATTCCTGAATGGTTAAACACTATGTCGGGAACCTGCATTATCTACTGGCATACAAATTTGTTTTGTATTGCTTACTAATATATACATATATTTAATATATATATTGATTAATATGTATGTATGCATACGATGCATAAACATTGCTGGTTATGAACCATTATCACAATGATCCCAATTTTGATCAGTTTATAAATTTAAAATGCAAATTTGATTTGCAATAACACATATATACCTCTGATGTGTAAATCTAGATATTGAGATATGCCTAAAATTCTTAAAATACTCTAATATGATCTTTGTAAACTTAATGCTGATCATGTTTACAGGATGGTCATATATATACATTCTCTTTTCAAATTAGAATCTGTCAACTTATACATTGTTTATATGTGTATATGTGTGTGTTGCAAATATGATTTATCATTTATCGCAACAATAACTAATTTTGATTTTATGTTAATTGTATTTGATACTGAATTAACATAGATATAAATTTCCTAACTGCTGTAAATAGAAGAATACTTGATTCTTATAAATAGCAGTAAAGATTACCTGGAAGTATATACATGTGATATATTTATGGTATTACCTACACATGTATACATTATACATTTGATGTATATTTGTAAGGCTGATCTAGCAACTTAAAATTGTTTTAGTACAAGGGGCAGAAGTTCCGAATCAGCCTGAAACTATTTCAGAATGAAAAGGGCAATTTGAAAGGATGTAGGGTGAGAAGGCAACCTTTACAATCATTCAAGTTTTGACTTGATTTTCAATTTTCAGAATCTGATTGTATATATGATACAAACTGAGTTCTGTCTAAGTTGTATTTTGTGATTGTGCCTCTCATTTATTTACATATGCATAATGATGGACTTAAATGAACTGTCTGAACTGGTTCTAGTATACACAAATTTGTATGATATTACATGTGCTGTAAATTAGAACATTTCAATTGTTTGTGTATTAATATGTGTGTATATATATGTGTGTCTCTTACAGGCATTAAATCTCAAAACAGGATGTTGTTTTATAATGCATGATCGAATATATTAGACAATAATATTGTATTATTGTAAGGTCTGACCCTATATGATTCATAAAAATTGTTTTATGCGTGTTATTATATTCTGAAACGCCTATATTCTGTATGTTTGTAAATTCACCTTTGGCTGGTTCTGAATATAAATAGGGATATAAGATGCAAACATATCCCTGTTTCTGCTATAAATATACACTGTTTTGGACAAGGTATCCTATAGTTGGAAGCTATGTAACATGATTACTTATGATGTCTTTTATTTTGGACAGAACAACTTATTAGTATATTTGGTTAATTTAAAATTAATATTAGTTTTAAATATAATCTCTAATTCTAGAATTATAGTAACCAATTATTTTCTAGTAAGGTATATATATAGATATGATTCTAATATATCATTGGATTCAAACACATATACATATGATTTATATGTATATACTGTTCAAATCCAGTTAAAATTATGAATATTAAATACACATATTCGATATATGTAAACAACTATAATATTGTTTCCACTACAAATTATAAATTCCTTTTAAAGCATTTTTTTGTTATATTAAGTCATGATGAAGTCTTCCAATAATATACTCATCACTGTCCAAAATCACTAGATGTAACTAACGCCAAAGCGTTGTGCACCTTTTATTTTGGTTATATGCGATGGAGTAAAATGTGATGCTCCAACCTATTATTGGGTCTGACTTAACTAGGTTGCATAATACGATTATGGCCTTAGAGACAAAAGAATGAATTATTCTACATTTTGAGCAAATGAATAATACTGAACAAAATGTTCAACATGCGATCCAAGAGTTATATCGAAAATATAATTGACATAAGATGTCTACCTAAAAGGTTATGTTTTGAGTTTAGCCAAAGCTGGGTCAGGACATGACTAGATATGGATCTTGGAACACCATTATATGTATATAATGATTTACATATATAAACAGAGGGATGTTAATTTGAGTGGGAGCGTATTTTAGTGTATTTATACATTTATGTTAATATAAATTTTGATTGTCAAAAATCTTATATTAAATAAATATTTAAAAGAATCAGTTATTATTTATCATTCGCTGCTGATATCAAATAACAGATAATTCCGATAATTTAAATTTATTCTTGAGAAGGATAAATCGATTTAAATTGAATTCCTTGACTAACATTGAAATTTGAGGATTGTCCTCAAACAAATTAAACGTAAATTGTTTTAGAAAGATCTAAAATGAAGTGTGACTTCATCCGAATAAAATTGTTATAATCTACTTGTACATCTCTAATATTAGATATTAGATATATATCACATAAATGTATGTAAATTTACAGAAATTTAAAAACAAGTAGAAATCTTATAAAAGGGACAAGTGGACTTACGATTGGAAATAAGGCAAGTGTTGCTGATTAATCCATAGGAAGTTGATTCTTGTTAACAGTAATGGCTTAATTAAATAAATAAAATATTCTTGTAATGGAATTCCAATTAAGATAATTGTTATAACAGATCTTGTTTAGACAAATTTGAATTTCATTTGTAATAAAAGGAACAATTGTTATTCATTTTATTTAAATGAAATATCGTATGGAATTTCAAAGATAGTTAATGATCTTTATAGATCCTTAATTATAATGTACTTGACATTAACAATAATCGGATTAAATTTAGTGAATTAAATCCGATATACCTTTAGCATTGCCAGTTAGCCCATATAAACAAGATTGCATGTCAAAATCCATAACGATGGAATTTTGAGTTCATTTGATTGTTAAATCATATGAGGAATGAAAATCTTATTTATTAGGCAAAATAACTGAGTCACTCTTCATTTGAAACAGTGAATGTGTGATAAGTATTGGGTCTCGTACATAATGATGTATATGAAGCAATGAATATATTAGCTAGAGGCAGGTTTTATTTCTTCATTTACTGATGATATCAGTATATACAGATATGTGTATCTTATGAAACACATATTAGAATCCTTTAAAGAGTTCAAAGAAATCAAAGTGAAGTCATGAACATATATTAATAGAAAAGAAATATTTTTCGAACATGTCGAAGAGAATAATTAAGCCAATTATTTAATGACTATCAAGACAAATTTGAAATTGTTTCACAACTTACTCCATCTAGAACACCATATTGGAATGGTGTGTCTGAAAGGAGAAATCGCACCTTATAAGATAAGATACGACCAATGAAAAGTCATATAGATCTTCCAGTAAATTAAATTTAGAACAATTGCATTTAATCCTACTAGAACGATTTTATAGATTTCATATAAGATATGGACAAGAAAAATGTCCTTGTAAGTCTAATACAAAGATTTGGGAAGTAAGGCGTTTGTTAAACGTACTTTCTCTGATAAGATCGGACCCAAATCAGATAACTATTTTGTGGAATATCCAAAAGAAGAAAAATGGATATTATTTCTATAAATCCTCTAAGAATAAAATTGTTTATCGTTCGAACTAGTGTCCTTTAAAAGAGAGCTAGTCTCTAAGATATCGATGGGAATAAAATAGAATCCGAAATGTCTCGAAAACCACAAAATACCATTGAATCTTGTATAGACAAGAAATTTAGTGGGAGCAAAACAATAATTCAAATGTTATTTGATAACATAATAATTATTGTAAATAATGTTAGTTTTAAAACAAGAAATTAAATACTGGTTCTAATAAAGAAATGTTTGGATCTAGAAGTTCATAATTGAACTTAATTTATTGTTGATCAAATGATTTACATTGCGATAACAATATGGCTATTGCTCAAGCCTAAAACGTTAAAACTCATTATCGATCCAAACATATATATATTTAAGAAATATAATTCTTATGTGAAATTGTTCACGCAAGAAATTGACATATCTGCAAAGTTGTAATGTTGTAGACCTACTGAATTAAACTCTGTCGCAGCAGAAGTTTAATAGTCACACTAGTTCAATGGGTATACGATACATGAATGATTGACTCTAGTGCAAGTGGGAGATTGTTAGAGTTTATGCCCTAAAGGCAATCCATTTGATGTGAGTAATAACGTTGTTGTTTTATTGGAATAAAATATTCTGTTATGTTATATTTACTGCGTAATATAAATAATAATATAATAGAAGTCCTTAGAATAATAATACAAAATTATATAGTTCGAGTAAGACTGAACTTGAGATTATATAATTATTAAGTATTATAATTCTTAAATGTCCCTAGTCGAGTTTCATTGTTTATAAAGGACAACAATGAAGCATTGAGACTAGTATGTTGATTGACTGATGATCACATCTCATTGATCATTAATATACGTGATATTAAAGTCAAGATATAAATACGTATTGGAGAATATCGTATTGGGCTGACCCGCCTTGAGATAACTCCATGGAATATAATTAACAGTATCATAAGTTATTCTCATAGTGGAAGTGATGTAATGGTCCTTAGACCTGAAATCATTATAATTTTATTCGAGTATATTTGTGTTTTGATATCATCTAAAGTTATTTCGTAACAGAGTAATGATAACGGTGATTATTGGATACATCACGAGTCGAATGAAAATTATGAATGATCTAGATGGAATTTAACCCTACAATATATTCGTAGTGATATCCATGGGCCTCTTGATTGAGTGAGACTGTGAAATGCATGGCCGTGCTCAAATGTTGATTTGTTTAAAACAGTCTGCTCATCGATCAAGAAAACAGATTAAATTATAAAGAGAATGATACGATGCATGGCTCCAGTTTAATCATGGATATAACGGTTAAAAGGATTATATTATATTGATACACTATTCACAAAGGTCATATCGAATTATTGATATTGTTGTAGCTTGGGTAGCAGTGATGTGTTACTAGACGCCGCTCATTGTTTACAGTCTAAATGTTTAGATTGTTGCCAACGTTGCAACAACCTATAGGGTCACACTTACATACGTTGTAAAAGGATGAGGATATTTAAATATAAGGGTTTGGCTAATTCTATTATTTAAATGTGGGTGAATGGGTCATAGGGTTAAAGAAATTGTCGGTTCTAGTGTTATAAAAGAAAGAGGTCCGACCTTATCATTTTATAACAAGACAGCCGAAATACTCAAAAACCCTAGATCCCATTTTAGTCCCAATTTAGCTAGTACTAGCTCATTCTTCCTCGATTCGATTCGAGAGCAACGTCGGTGGATTTCCTACAGGGGTGCTTGACTTCAAGCACTAGGTTATTCGATCAGATCTGGAATTGGATTCAACGAGCTCAAAGCTAGGGTTTTCGTTCGATTCAAGAATCAAAGAAGTCAGGTACCTATCGATTTTGATTACTAGAGTTTCTGATTTCGATTGTTTCCGCTGCCAAATCGATCCTTCGTTACCAACAAGAAGCTAAGAAAGAAAGAGGTAAGAGTCCTGGCAACGGAAACCCGGAAGGGCGGAAGTGTTGTCGATGTCTACCTACATAATACCGATACACCTAGAGATAAAGACACTAAGAGTATCAAGCCAAAGATGCATAAAAGTTTATCCAGAACCAGCTTCCAAAATATCTACTACATAAACACCAAAAGGTCGCACTGATAGACAACAGGAAGCTCACCCGGAGTTACCTTCCGTAAGACTAGGCTATACCCAGAAACCCCACTGGAAGGAAAACCGGAAACCCAGGAAGGATACAAGTTATCCATACTAAACCACTTAGTACAGACACCGACAGCGGTTCCGAACCGCTAGCTATTTACGTACATCTTGAGGACATGCTCCTCTAAGTATTTATACGAAAATCGGAAGCCTACATCCGGAAACTAATAACCGAGAGCATGCAATAGGTGGCTCAAAGACTTTCCAGAAAAAGCTATTATATCAACAAGCTCATATCACTCTCACAAAAGCCCTAGCTAACCGGGACCTTCATTCTGGAAGCTGTAATCCACACCGCAAAGCGCCGAGAGCTAAAACAACTGAAACCAAGGAGAAAAGCTGCCGACAAAGGTATTCGCAAGCCCAACGGCCCAATAGTAGAAGGGTCCCCGATTTCTCTATAAATAAGACCCTAAGGGTCACATTTTGGAGGGACTTTTCCATTTTTCTCGATCTTGTTCTTTCTTCTCTAAGAAGCAAACCCTAAATTTCAAATCGGATTGGGGATTCCTTTAACTTTTGTAATATATCTACAATTAATGAAGAAGTCCGAGACTTAAACATTTTCGTGCTTTGATAATCATATTGTGCCATTTATGATGGAACAGGGAGTTAACACTAACCTTTCATATGAAAGAATTGTTCACCACCCCCTCCAAAAGAGAGGAAAGACTTCGTGGAAACTCAAAACCCTTTCTTTATCTCGAGGGTTGGCAATGTGAATCAACCCTCTTGTAATGAGCCTAATGCTACTTAATTCTGAAAAGAGGTTGATCACAAGCTTATGGATTGATCACTAATGCAATTGAGGCACTTCGGGCTAGCTCGGTACAGAAGGATCATTCAAGTTAATAAGCATTGTAGCACCCTTACCATTTGAGTAACGGGAAGCATTAGCCTGTTTTCTCTTATCACAATGTATGTCATTTTGCTCATGATCTAAGGGGTAGTTGATTACCTAGGGTGTTAGATGTATCAAGTTAGATAAACCATTCTTCAAGGTACTTTAGAACTCCATAATTTTGTAAAAGAGATATTCATCCCTAGAGGTAAGAATAACTAATCTTTAGAACAGAGATTTTGGTATTTAAGAAGTAGTTGATTTGGCTAAGGAACACTGACCTCAGATTGTTCCTCAAGCAACCTTATATCGTCAACACACAAATTTGTCTAAATATATGTTCCATATAACTCATTCCGGGTGTTGATGAAAAATATCGTTAACATATATGTTGAGGAGGATGAAAATACCACATGCTATAATATTTTTATTAGGATATACGTGTATATGTTTATATTTATATGTTAGTTTATAAAACATATTACTATTATTTATTAATTATTCACTAGTTTTGTAAATAAATTAGTCTAAATCATCTCATTTTGGAATGTAATTTATTTGTTGTTAATCATGGACGAAATCCTACTCATGATATAATATAATATGAAAGATTCCTTATAAGAAAAATTAACTGACTTGGTCAGGTGAGTAGTACTTATATTGAATTGATTAGGAAATTATTGTTAATCCATAGAAATGTCCCTTGGTAAGTAACAAAAGGATGTGAGGTTAGTTTTAAGTCAATAAGGAAAAAAATTGAGAAATAATAAGTTGCGGCTACTACTATCTTTCTTTTGTTATGAAGGTACGAGAATTTCTCGTGCCGTATCCAATCAGCAATGTTTTATTATCCAGTCCGCATTATACATGGGCCTATACGTATAGCCCTTTGTTTACATCGTTCCTGTATATATATACTTCAATATGTACAGTTTATTACATAAATTCTGTAATTCAATTTACATTATTCCAGTAATACAATTTACATCATCTCTCCATCTGTTTTCTGTTTCACAATTCTATCATCTTAACTTGGCATTGGAGCCGCCATTACTTGCTTAACAACAACTTCGGATCTTGGCTTGCATAAGTCCTCTGGAATCTCTTAAACCAGGGTTCTTGAGTCTTCTTTTTTCTCCTCCTCAGTTAGTTCTCATCATCAAAGGGTGAAAGTTGATCACTGACAATGTGTCATGCCTGACCAAGCTAATACACAACTGTATATTTCTGTATACCGCGCCTGTGCAAAAATTAGTGGCTGCAACACTGTAGCCATCAACTTGCACAGAAAGTTATCAAGAAAGACAGTCAAGAAGTCAAGAAACCGCTTCAACACAGTTGTGCCTTACCATTAATCCAAGTCAGAGAGTATTCTTCATCATTCTTGGATACCTGACTGCATCAGTGTGCTCAGAGGCCTCTATTTTCCTCCCAATAGTATGTTCTTGATCTCCATTCTTGTTTTAAGCCGTTGTTCATCATTATGGCTGAACCAACCAATCCTTCAGCGACGTCAGATTCATCATTTTGGGTCAAATCCTTCAGGGACAGCTGCAGATAATCTAATAAAAAGTGTAGTTAGTCCTCAATCTCAATTGACAACCATTCAACTCGACGAAAACAACTATCTTTTTGGAAACTGCAGATAGAGACTACCATACAAGGGTATGGATTAGATGCATTCATTAGAGGTACTCTTACAATACCCCAAAATTTTGTTACTGATCAGTCCAATACTATTGTTCCAAATGAAGAATATAATAAGTATCATAAACAAGATAGGCTTATCTCTACATGGTTATTATCATCTATTGGTGAAAAACTTTCGCCACAAGTCATTGGGTGTAAAACTGTTGTTGAAATTTGGAAAACCATAGAAAAGTATTTTAATAAACAATGCTATACAAAAGTTATGCAATATAAAAAGCAATCGCATAAAATCAGAAAAGAAAACACACCCACAAGAGAATATTTGAGCAAAGTGAAGTCGATATGTGATATGCTCGAAGCTGCAGGCCATAAAGTACCTGATTCAGATCAAATTCTATGTATCTTGAATGGTCTAAGTGATGAGAACGAAGCTGTAGAAGCTATTATTTCATGAAAAAAAAGAATTTTCATCCATAGATGATGTACATTCTATTCTATTATCCCATGAAGCTAGAATAGAAAGTAAAAGAACACAAGAAAGTGATTTTAATATCAACTATGCTGCCAACAATTCAAGAAATAGAAATTAGAATACAAAGAATGAACAAACTTTTCAACAAGGTGGTCACAAAACCTGAGGAAGAGGTAGAGGCAGGTGGAACAATAACAACACAAATAGGCCAAAATGCCAAATCTGCGAGAAGGTTGGTCACACAGCACCAAGGTGTTCCTTTAGGTTCAATGCCAATTTTGCAGAGAACCAAAATACTACAACTCAAAGAAGTTCAAATCCAAGTGCCAATATCGCATAGAATCAAATTGATGCCTCTGCTCAACCTGATTCATCAAGAAATCAAAGTGAAAGTGCAAGGGCTGATCATATAAATGATGATAGTTGGTATCCTGATTATGGCGCAACAAATCGTATCAGAAATAATCTTGAAAATCTCAATCTTGGTAATAGAGAATACAAAGGTAATCAGTCCATATCTATGGGGAACGGTAAGTGTATAAATGTTTCACACATTGGTAAAGGCAGTATAAATGGTAAGAGAAAACTTTTCTTACACAATCTATTAAGGGTTCCTAGAATTAAGAAGAATTTAATCAGTGTCTCTCAATTTGCTAGAGACAACAATGTGTACTTTGAATTCTTTCCTATACATTGTTTTGTTAGAAACATACTGACTAGAGATATTCTTTTGCAGGGTGATGTTGTTAGAGGGCTATACAAATTTAATATTGTTAACTATAACAATAGTATAAGCCTTACGGCTAGTTGCAATGTGTTTGAAATTAGGAATGATGTTTCTATTGGTTCTGTTATGTGTGACAATACTTATGATATTAGCAATAGTATTTCTAGCTTTGATACTTGGCACTACAAACTTGGTCATCCCAATGCAAATATTGTAAGAAAAATTCTTCTTGATAATAAGACACCCTTTGATGACATAAATTTCCCTACATTTGCAAATTTTGTCAAATGGGTAAGAACCAAAAACTTTCATTAGCACATTCTACTACTGTTTATACTGAGCCTTTACAAATGATAGCTACAGATTTATGGGGCCCAACACCCATAAATAATGATTTTGGATATAAATATTATATATCATTTGTAGATGCATTTTCTAGATTCACATGGTCATATTGCTCAAGTCTAAATATGATACTAAAAATGCAGTTAAACATTTTATTAACCTTGTTGAAAATTAGTTCAGCAGTACTGTAAAAATTATACGATCTGATGAGGGTTCAGAATTTAAGCCTCTTGCTAGTTATTTTAATGATAAAGGTATTGTTCATAGGATAACATGTCCATATACATCTGATCAAAATGGCCTAGTTGAAAGGAAACATAGGCATATCATAGAAACTGGTTCAACGCTATTAGCACAGGCCTATCTACTTCTAAAGTTTTGGCCTGAACCATTTAATTTAGCAGTGTTTTTAATTAATAGAATGCCTACCAAAACTTTAAATCATATTATTCCACTGGAGAAACTATATAGTGTTAAACTAGACTACAAAAGTTTAAAACCTTTTTGATGCCTTTGCTACCCTTATTTAAAGCCATATAATACAAACAAGTTTGATTTTAAGTCCAAACCATGCACTTTTATTGGTCACTGCAATAACCAAAAAGGTTATAAGTGTATCGATTCATCTGGTGAAGTATATATTAGTAGACATGTTATCTTTGATGAAAAGATTTTTCTTTTCAAACATCCTGATATAAAAACATCTAACAAAGTATATAACTCAAAGGTCAGTTGTAACGCCCGACCCTAAGACCCAAATTAACAAAGAGAACTACATAGTAATTCAATCTGCTAATGCAGAGAATAGGGTTGGTTAGGGTCGACCAACTGTATCCTTGTCTTAACTATTTATTGAATATGTCGATAAATGCTATGTTTTTTTCCAACCCGACTGGCTCAACATATTCAATAACAGTTAATACAAAGCTATATGTGGTCATGGATCTATCAGAACAAAGCACCATAAATAAATGAATAACTCATCACAGAACCGTGCAGGTATACATATATTTACATATACAATGATACATCTTAATTCGATACAAAAGTTACATTAAAGTGGTATGACAACCACCCAATATATGAAAAGTAAAGACTAAACTCTTGAAAATATGCCACAAGAATGTGAACAGTCCTAAAGAGATGACTCAATCTCAAATGATAACACCAAGAACTAGCTAAGACCAAAAGAGGAGATAAACCTGAAACAAATTCGGTCTGACCCGAGTGAAAACACATGGGTCAGGTAGGCTAGAACTTATCATTAGTAAAGGTGACGATAATAATGGGGTAAGGGAAAGAACGTTCCATTATTACTAATGGAGAGATATGAGTCATCAAGTTATCTCTATGGTAATATATTAATGATCCATCGTGATTTCATAAACGAGTGAATTAGTAAACCAAAAGGGAGTTTTCATAAAAAAAAATAAACTTCATGATCATAATAACACTCGAATTAGGCTAGTTACATTATCTTGGCAAAATAGGTCATGAAGGTAAGACTCAATTCATCGTTGCCTTCGCCTCATATCATCGGCAGTGCCAACTAAACATCGACTAAAACTTCTAAAGAATCAACTATCTACATAAAGGAGGACAACAATATAATAATGCACCATAAGTACATAATATTTAAATAAGGGATTTACACTTATAAATATGCCTCGTCTCATCGACATATACTCAGTCCCAACACAATTCAATATATTGTAAAACTCATGTAACGGAAATTTCTTAATTATTATGCCTCATCTCATCGGTGTAAATATAAATACATCTCAAATCCGTTACTAAAACTCATCATAAAAGAATTACCATAATCTATACCTCGTTCCATTGGTATAATCATAAAAATGTAGCAAATCTATCTTGAAAGCACCCAAAAGGGTTCAAAACGTCATATTCAAAATCATCATCAAACATAATGTAAACTTGGTCTTTTTCATACTCGAGGCCTTATTCGAACATCATCATCAAAAAGGTAAATTTGAAACATCAAAACATCATAGAAAACTGCACGTTCTTAACTTCTTGACTAGTACTACATCTTGGTACCATCCATCGTGATGACTAGGGCCATAAACATCTTAATGACTATAGCCGTAACATCATGATGCCCTTGGTCATAGAATCCGAGTAATAACATCGTGGTGATTTGAGTCACAAACATCGTGATCATCATGATGGCTGTAGTCAAAAACATCGTGATGACTCCAATCGTCTACTCAGTAATAGTACTAGTAACATCTTGAATGTGTCTCAACTTCTCGAATAGGAACCCAATAGGAGTTAACATACATCCCATACCATATGTACGCACCTATTGGTTTACTAATCGTTAGTCGATACCACATTAGAAAGGAAAAAAACCATCATAAAACGTCATTAAATATACACTGCCTCATCTCATTGGCGAGTGTAAAGATACCAAACTCGTCTCATTTTCTCTCTTTTCGACGAGTACTACATGGCAATCTAACTTGCTTCATCATGTTGACAAGTAAAAAAAAATTCATCACAAACATTAAAACATCGTAAATTCATAAACAACAAAACATCATGAATTCATAAACATCTAAACATCATGAATTCATCATAGAATAGGTTGCCAATGACATTGGAAAGTTTACATAGCATCCTGGTTAGTTCATCATCGAGCATACTCCAACTGAGTAGTTCTAGAACCAATAACCTTCATCAAAATTTTGCAACATCTCAAGACATCCCATCAAAATGTTTCGATCGTACAAGTCTAATATTAAGCGGTAAAATTAAAAGAAACATGTCCCATACCATGTGTTTTTACTAGCTCGTTTAATTCTCATTTTATATGCCAAAATAAAGAAGAATAAGCTAGTATAAATATATATGAAAAATAATTTTATAGAGAAAATAGGACTTTTAAACGATTTTAAGAAACATATATATGCTTTATAAAGAAAAACCCTTATTTAAATAGATTACCTATTTAAAAATACTAAATAATTTGATTAGAAATATTTTAAAATGGCTTAAGAACATTTATTTTCCGAACCATTGTTTTCCCAGAATTCACTAAAATTTAGCTAGAATTAAAACCATTCAAAATCATCAAGAATAATCAATGTCGATATTAACCGATATTAAACTTAAATGGAATTTAAATCAAATCTAAATCACTAATTTCCTCAAATTCGAGCTAATCCATTGATGGACATTATTGCTATCTAATAATATCAAGCTTTATTAAAAGAATGCAATTGGAATTGTCACAATGGCAAAATATCATCAAAATCCGAAAATTAAACATTATGCTAATTTCAGCCCCACCTTAAAGAATTTAGGTTTTAACATAACAAACTTAATAATCTGAAATTTCTTATTAAGTGAAATTGTTCTATTAAGTCTATGCTTTCTAACAATATAAAGATCATCAAAATCGGACTCAGTATGAAGGAGATATGATGAATACAATTCTCGGATTTGGAAATTCACTGTGGCTGTCATTTATTTTTAAAATAGCAACAAAGAAATAAGCTTTTGACTACCTTAACTTCAAGATCTTGAAAAAAAAAATCAAAGAAATAAACTTGTAGTATAGGTTGTTAGCTTTCCGGAACATCATAAATTATCCAATTTCGATCAAAAACATGAAAGATATGGCAAAAACAATTTCATATTCAACTCAAAGACAGAATTGTACTTCTGAGTTCAAACCTATTTCAGGCCAATCAAATTGCAAAATATCAAAAAATTGTAACACCCCACCTCCGCCAGGGTGGCTCTTGCAAGCACTCTGACTTTGGAGGGGCGTTTGTACCGGGTAAACATGCATAATGATATATCAAGGCAAAACAAGAACATATGTATATATGTAAACAGAGTAAATAAGATAAGTAAAACAGCGGAAGATTTCAACTATTTCAAAACAAGTCTGGTACAACATAATGTCAACTTTCCAAATACACAAGTCTAGATAAAAACAACATCACTGAAAAACTGAAATACATAAGTATCCCCAAAATAAGTGATAACCATAGTTAGCTTCATGTCAAGACCGTACATGAGCTAAAACCCTACAAGCAAGCGATCAGAAATCCAAGCTAAGCTCCAATATTCCCACCCTGAGAACCTAGGGGGGAACGGAAGAAAAGAGGCGAAAGAAAAACAGGTCAGTCAAAAAGACTGAGTAAGCCCTACTACAATCAATGTAAACTGATAAAGTTAACTGGCATGAGAAGCAGGGATGAACATAAGGATAACAACATACTAGCATGATGATTAACCAACAAGGTAGATAAAGGTGTCATCGCATAATCAGGTTTAAGGTTTTTGCACCACAGGTGTACTAGCAAGCTAACATGACTTGAATAAACAAGTATTGATCCCTTGGCCCAAGCTTTGGCCCAATAACATGAAGTGACCCTAATACGAGGTCCAATAACATGAAGTGACCCTAATACGAGGTCCAACCAAACGGTCTAGTCGATCGGCTCCCTATAAGCCTAACTCGTCACGTGTTGGTGTCAATACGGCTTAAACATGATTGTAGTCGGACTGTGCTGGGTCCACCCTTCGGGTGTATAAAGCCCTAGGGTGTCAACCCCTGGACACCATAAACATGAGTGCACAGTCTCGATCTACTGGTACCCATGGGTGACTTCTCCAAATACGGATTACGTGCACGACCATAGTCCGTACGGAACTACATCGGCGTACCACCCGGCCGTCGTTTTTGGTCGCTTATACCAGTCCAGTAATCGTGCCCCACCCTAGCCTAGTCCCTAGGGTCATGATGATACAAACTTGGGATTACTGCTGGAGTGGACCCCCTTTGCTAGGATTTTCTAGTGGGTTAAGTACGGTTTAACCCTTTTACTAATCATGGATTAACTTGGTTAAGTGTAACGATGGGTTCACAACTTAACCCCGATTAATCCACCAAGTCCAAATTGGTTAAGTATTAAGTGGACCATGACTTAACCCTAATCATGAGGCATTAATTAATTAATGTGCCTTAACCTCTCACATTAGACTTTGTTGCGGTTACTAGTTAAGCCGGTCGGTTCCGGGTAGCTTTACACCACAACTTGGTCTAACCTTGGATTCAAGGTACAACATGACCAACTTCTCACATTGGGTCCTATTGTTTGTAGCAATTAGTTAAGCCGGTCGGTTCCGGGTAGTTTTACGCTACAAACTCAACCCAACCTCGAGTTGGTCACACTTATATTTTCTAAGTGTCATGTCCATTATGTTTACCAAACATATTACAAGTTTTCAAGCATTTGGGTAGACCTAACTTAATAGGTAAATTCCCAATGGGTAGACCTAACTTAATAGGTAAATTCCCAATCTTATGTTTTTATGTCTTTTAAGTTTACCCAACCCCAAACGCAATCCCATCGCTTACATATCGCAATAGCGCATAAAGGATAGAAAGAGGGAACTTGGCATAATCATGACATAAAGGTGTTGAAGCCACAAGTTTAACATGGTGGCATATGAAATGTACATATGTTCATATACTTGCATATTACATTTTTAGGCCTCAAAAGCATGCATAAAACCAAACTTAGCATATTGGTGATACATGGTGATAAATGACATGTAGAAACGGCCATAAGTTCGCATTTAGCCTCACATGCAAGTTATCATAAGAGATATGATAACTTACATGTTGCCAAAATGCAACCTTTAACATAAAGCTTGAAGCTTTACGGTCATATACTCAAGGTAAGCTTGCATAACATGATAACATGAGTAAAATGATCCACCCAAACTTGCATACATAACATGACAACTTGCATATCATAACATGGCAAACTTGCATAACATAACATGGCAAACTTGCATATCATAACATATCAAACTTGCATAACATGACATAGTAAACTTGCATATCATGGCAAACTTGCATATCATAATGATCAACCAAACTTGCATCATTCATTTAACTTTAGAGTTTAAATATGAAAGTAGAAAAGGGCTTACAATGCTTATGAAGACACAAAAATATATATAGATTGAGGCAAAGCCCTTATGCAATCAAATAAACCCAAAATGCAAGCTCCAATAGAAAAACCCTTGAGCCAAAATGATCAAAACCCTTGCTTTATGATGTAAATATGGAAACTTGACTTGAATGCAAGCTAATGACACTCATACAAGCTTGAAAACACTTGTATGCATGGAAAATTTCTCATAGAAATAACTTAGAAATTTTATGAAGAGAGTGGAGGCCATGAGAGGAATAATTTTGCCATGGTTTAGTTGTAGGGTTGAATAATGATGATTTAGGGTTAGGTTAGGGGCTTATTTATAGAGATTAGGATTAGTTTCAATCTTAGGATTAAACCCTAATTCCAATCTCAGCCCTTAAAACCGAATCTGGCCCCAAAACCTAACCAAAAACCCCAAAATGGTGCACCAGGCAAAACTGCCCGGCTGAACCAAGTCGACAGCCAAGTCGACAGGGCTGTCGACTTGGGTCCAACCAAGTCGACTGCCAAGTCGACAGGCTTGTCGACTTGGTTGGCTTGGCGGGAAATTTCCCGCCTAGCCTTCCAGGCTCGAAATTCGAAATTTGAACTTGAAATTCAAATCTGTTTTGAACTTGAAATTTTCTGAAAACTTCATTGGGCCTTAATCGGGTCATACGGACTCCGATTTTCGAAAACTCGGACTCTATTTCGCGTATTTTTCCGAGATGAACGCAATGGCATAGCCCGTTTCCCTTGATTCAGATTTATAAATTAAATTCTGCCTCGATTTACGTTATAACAGGTTATTGAAAATACGGGTTGTTACATTCTCCCCTCCTTAAAGGATTTCGTCCCCGAAATCTTCAAGTTAGGAAGAACGTATCCTACCATCCAACATCCATCTACTCAAAACATCATCCACGAGCAATCATTGTCCTTACAAGATTCTAAATGTTGTATGAACATATGCAAAGGTGTGTGTATATGTACTTATCTAATGCAAATATCATCAATGCAAATTATGTTAGTGAAATGAATCCATATGTATGCAATTCCTAACATAATGTATAACATCTATATGTGTGCACATAACATACATCCATATGCAACATCCATGTGATAACACAAAAATTTTCATCCATGAATAAGCGTAAACACTCATGCATATGCAATATGAGGAGTGTGTGAGCCGATCTAGTGCCTAATGTGTATAATGCATCCACGAGTAAACACTTGCAAACACTTGCAACCACTTGCAAACATCAAGCATAACATGTTTCAAACACATGTTTCATCCAAAGGGTTTCTACCTAAGGTTCTCATGACAAGATTAGCACGATATAGATAGCAAAAGAAAGATATGCTACAAAGAGATTGGGAAGATAAACAAGATATACTCCTTTTGGATTACAAGAAATCCCTTCCTAACCCAACCCATATTCTATAAAAGCCCAAAAGGTTTAGTCAACCTAACGGACCCCTTTAAACCTTGACATGTATTACTAACCGATGAGTCACACCCCCTTATGGAGTTTACAACAGAAATGGGATCGAGAACGGGACCGAGAGGATATATGTAAAAGATAACATGCAAGTAAGTTCCACCGGAAAACAAGGATCAAGGATATACTCTTAGAAAGAGATATGATGCGCGTATCTAGCCTTCAGTCTTCTAAGTCACGTTTCCTTGAGCTTGACTCCACTATGTTTTGACCGTCTTTTACCTCATGATTTCTTGGCTTCTTAACTCTTATTTCCCAATATGAGTTGGAACCCATTTCATTGTCGCCTCTCGTCTTCCTCTTTCACTTACTCTTCTATCATTCTTGGCTTAAACATAACTATGACCTCATGGTTTCATGCAAGCTCCCCAAAATTCACCAGTGAGTCCTGGATCTCGTTTACTTACTATAAAGTATTCCACGCAGCAGAACTTTTCTTGGAAATACGAATCCACGTTGCCAATTGCTCTTACTAACGTGATTTTCTATAACTCATGCTTGAACGAAATGAACCATCCGCCTGCGAATGATAGGTCGTACTTAGATTCAGTTGCTTGCCCATGACTTCCCGTAGACTATCCCAAAACTGGCTAGTGAAGATTGAGTCATGGTTACTAACTATACTTTAGGGAACCTCGTGCAACCGCTTTATTTCTTGAAAGTAAACTGTCGCTAGCTATGATGCAGTCCTTTCGCTCTTTACCGGAGTGAAATGAGCACTCTTCGTGAGTCTACCTACTATGACCCACATGCTCGTATTCCCTTTCCTTGATCTAGGCAGTCCATCCACGAAATCCTTCGTGACACTTTACTACTTTCATTGCGGGGACCTCCAATGGATGTAATAGCCCACCGGGCTTTTTATGACTCGACCTTAATCTGTTGGCACAACATGCACCTAGGGACAAACTCGGCCACCTCCTCGAGTGATGTGCATCTTCAAGAGCCTTCTTTCTCTCATTGCGTCTTAGCCATCCCTTGTCATCTATAGTGAGGTGTCTTAACATCTCGCCTTGAATCAACTTATCCATGATCTCGACTAACTGCGGGTCTTCTTTCTGTGAAGTCCCTACTTGATCCAGAAGGGTAGGTCTAATCTCAAGGGACGCTAACTAATTAATTAAACTGAGAAAGCTTCTTACTTCACTTGTCCTCGTCGGAGCTTTCCAGTCTTGAACCGCGACCACTTTAGCGGGATCCACCGCTAAGCCTTGCTTAGAAACTATGTGCCCAAGAAATCTAACTTCTTTTCTCCAAAATGACATTTGGAGGTCTTGGCTTCCAACTGATGGGCTCTAAGCGTATCCATCACCTTCACGAGATGCCTTGCGTGCTCTTCCTCATCCTTAGAGAAGATCAGAATATCATCTACGAAGACCACGACAAACTTGTTCAAGAACTCCTTGAACACCCTACTCATCAAGTCCACGAAGTAGGCGGGTGCATTAGTCAAACCGAATGGCATGACCAGCCATTCTAAGAATCCATCTGGAGTTCTGAACGCAGTTTTGTCTATACTATCCTCAGCTACTCTGAGCTGATGGAATCCAGTAGCAAGATCAAGAGAAAACAGATGTTCCTACAAGTTGATCAAACAAATCATCGATCCTTGGTAATGGTTGTCTATTCTCCTTGTTCTACTCACGGTAATCAACACACGGGCGAAGCGAACTGTCCACATTAGTAGCGAATACTACTAGAGCACCTTGCTCGGAAATGCTTCATCGAATGAAGTTCTTCTCAAGCAACTCCTTCACTTGCTTACTTAGCTCCCGTCTTTCACGCGGAGCCATGTGCCGAACAGGCAAAGAAACCAGCTTTGCATTATCCACCAGATAAATGCAGAAATTAAACTCGCGTTTAGGGGTAACCCCTTCACTTCACCCAAGATATCAGGATATTCTCGGGCCACCCTCATAGATTGCAAACTATCGATAGACGAATTGAGGGATTCAAGATAACACAACATGCCGGGACTCATAGGGTTACAATTTTTTTTTTTTTTTTTTTTTTTTTGGGTATTACCGAGGCGAGTCATGAGCCTCACAACCCTATGCTCAAAAATCAAGGATGGCTCCAAAACTGGACAACCAATCCATGCCCAAAATCAACCCAAACCCCATGAAACCGAGAATATAAGCATCACACGAGAACTCTATACTCAAGATAGAGATTTTCAAATCCACGTAGATAATAGACAAATGGGCGTAAACCCCAATTGAATTTGAAACACACACGGGATCATAAACTAGACTAGTACTTAGGTGCAAACTTTCAACTAGATCAGATGAAACAACTATGCGATGCGCCAGAATCAAACAAAGTACAAACAGGAAAATCAGAAATGTAAACAAGACTTTTAACAGAAACACTACCTCGATCATAAGCTGGAAGAACGATGTTGAGGGGATGAACTCGCCCTTCAGACGGTCTTGCACACTGAGTCTGACCTTGCCCTTGCTTCTTCGGGCAATCTTTGATGAAATGTCCAGTCTCACCGCAGAAAAAGCATTCACCATTCTTCCTTTTCCTCTTCTTACAATCCTTAATAAGATGAGTCGAACTTCCACAAGTAAATCACTTCTTTTCCTTCTTATCTTTAGACTTCTCCTCCTTCTTTTTTATTTCCTTTTTGGGCCCCGTTTTCTTGTTTTGAGACTCATTCGCCTTGATTTCCTTCTTGTCACTCCTATTCTCTTCATTGAGTAGGGCCACATTCACCAAACTCTCGAAGGTCGCTCCGATGGGTATATGAGATATGGCCAAACCGCGCAATGGCTCGTTTAGTCCTAGAGCAAAGTGCATGGCCTTCTTCTGAGCTGCGTTAACCAAGTCTAAACCGAACCGAGCAAGTTGATTAAACTTATCCACGTATTCCCTAATGGTCATGTCCCCTTGCTTTAGTGATAGGAACCTCTCCATCTGAAGGTTCTCCTCTGCTGACGATAAAAACCTCAGTCCAAACCTTCTTTTAAACTCATCCCAAGTCTCAATTGGTCTAGTAGTGGTGTTGACTACCCACCAATAAGCAGCTTCCCCTTTCAATAACCATACCGCCAACAGAACTTTCCTACGATCTTCTATATCTAAGATAGCAAAGAGGTTTTCAGTTTCCTTTAACCAGTTTCTTGCCTCAACAGAAGTCTCCATCCCAACAAAATTCTTGCAACCCATCGCCTTAAAGTCTTTGCAAATCTCCGCGAAATCCTCTTGTGGATGCTGAGGGGGAGGAGGAAGAGGAACCTCAGCGACAGGAGGAGGAGGAACATTAACTACCGGAGGAGGAGGAGGAGGAACATCGGCGGGGCCGGCTTCGGTCGCCCTAGCCTCCAAAAGTTTCCTATACCAAACAGGTACGTGTACTCCCTCCGGAATAGCAAAGTTATCGGCCATACTGAAAACGAAGAAAAAAGATAGAATCAAAATGGAGAAAAACGAAGGAATTTTTGCTAATGGCTTTTTGGGGAATAGCCTTTAAAATAAACTAGACTTTTCTTTGGAAAATACTTTATACTTGGTTTTGAAAATAGTTTTCCAAAAGTTTTAAAAACCTTTTTGTTCCTTCTCGTAAACCATACGCTCTGATACCAAATGTAACACCCCACCTCCGCCAGGGTGGCTCTTGCAAGCACTCTGACTTTGGAGGGGCGTTTGTACCGGGTAAACATGCATAATGATATATCAAGGCAGAACAAGAACATATGTATATATGTAAACAGAGTAAATAAGATAAGTAAAACAGCGGAAGATTTCAACTATTTCAAAACAAGTTTGGTACAACATAATGTCAACTTTCCAAATACACAAGTCTAGATAAAAACAACATCACTGAAAAACTGAAATACATAAATACTATCCCCAAAATAAGTGATAACCATAGCTAGCTTCATGTCAAGACCGTACATGAGCTAAAACCCTACAAGCAAGCGATCAGAAATCCAAGCTAAGCTCCAATATTCCCACCCTGAGAACCTAGGGGGGGAACGGAAGAAAAGAGGCGAAAGAAAAACAGGTCAGTCAAAAAGACTGAGTAAGCCCTACTACAATCAATGTAAACTGATAAAGTTAACTGGCATGAGAAGCAGGGATGAACATAAGGATAACAACATACTAGCATGATGATTAACCAACAAGGTAGATAAAGGTGTCATCGCATAATCAGGTTTAAGGTTTTTGCACCACAGGTGTACTAGCAAGCTAACATGACTTGAATAAACAAGTATTGATCCCTTGGCCCAAGCTTTGGCCCAATAACATGAAGTGACCCTAATACGAGGTCCAATATCATGAAGTAACTCTAATACGAGGTCCAACCAAACGGTCTAGTCGATCGGCTCCCTATAAGCCTAACTCGTCACGTGTTGGTGTCAATACGGCCTAAACATGATTGTAGTCGGACTGTGCTGGGTCCACCCTTCGGGTGTATCAAGCCCTAGGGTGTCAACCCCTGGACACCATAAACATGAGTGCACAGTCTCGATCTACTGGTACCCATGGGTGACTTCTCCAAATACGGACTACGTGCACGACCATAGTCCATCCGGAACTACATCGGCGTACCACCCGGCCGTCGTTTTTGGTCGCTTATACCAGTCCAGTAATCGTGCCCCACCCTAGCCTAGTCCCTAGGGTCATGATGATACAAACTTGGGATTACTGCTGGAGTGGACCCCCTTTGCTAGGATTTTATAGTGGGTTAAGTACGGTTTAACCCTTTTACTAATCATGGATTAACTTGGTTAAGTGTAACGATGGGTTCACGACTTAACCCCGATTAATCCACCAAGTCCAAATTGGTTAAGTATCAAGTGGACCATGACTTAACCCTAATCATGAGGCATTAATTAATTAATGTGCCTTAATCTCTCACATTAGACTTTGTTGCGGTTACTAGTTAAGCCGGTCAGTTCCAGGTAGCTTTACACCACAACTTGGTCTAACCTCGGGTTCAAGGTACAACATGACCAACTTCTCACATTGGGTCCTATTGTTTGTAGCAACTAGTTAAGCCGGTCGGTTCCAGGTAGTTTTACGCTACAAACTCAACCCAACCTCGAGTTGGTCACACTTATATTTTCTAAGTGTCATGTCCATTATGTTTACCAAACATATTACAAGTTTTCAAGCATTTGGGTAGACCTAACTTAATAGGTAAATTCCCAATGGGTAGACCTAACTTAATAGGTAAATTCCCAATCTTATGTTTTTATGTCTTTTAAGTTTACCCAACCCCAAACGCAATCCCATCGCTTACATATCGCAATAGCGCATAAAGGATAGAAAGAGGGAACTTGGCATAATCATGACATAAAGGTGTTGAAGCCACAAGTTTAACATGGTGGCATATGAAATGTACATATGTTCATATACTTGCATATTACATTTTTAGGCCTCAAAAGCATGCATAAAACCAAACTTAGCATATTGGTGATACATGGTGATAAATGACATGTAGAAACGGCCATAAGTTCGCATTTAGCCTCACATGCAAGTTATCATAAGAGATATGATAACTTACATGTTGCCAAAATGCAACCTTTAACATAAAGCTTGAAGTTTTACGTTCATATACTCAAGGTAAGCTTGCATAACATGATAACATGAGTAAAATGATCCACCCAAACTTGCATACATAACATGACAACTTGCATATCATAACATGGCAAACTTGCATAACATAACATGGCAAACTTGCATATCATAACATATCAAACTTGCATAACATGACATAGTAAACTTGCATATCATGGCAAACTTGCATATCATAATGATCAACCAAACTTGCATCATTCATTTAACTTTAGAGTTTAAATATGAAAGTAGAAAAGGGCTTACAATGCTTATGAAGACACAAAAATATATATAGATTGAGGCAAAGCCCTTATGCAATCAAATAAACCCAAAATGCAAGCTCCAATAGAAAAACCCTTGAGCCAAAATGATCAAAACCCTTGCTTTATGATGTAAATATGGAAACTTGACTTGAATGCAAGCTAAGGACACTCATACAAGCTTGAAAACACTTGTATGCATGGAAAATTTCTCATAGAAATAACTTAGAAATTTTATGAAGAGAGTGGAGGCCATGAGAGGAATATTTTTGCCATAGTTTAGTTGTAGGGTTGAATAATGATGATTTAGGGTTAGGTTAGGGGCTTATTTATAGAGATTAGGATTAGTTTCAACCTTAGGATTAAACCCTAATTCCAATCTCAGCCCTTAAAACCGAATCTGGCCCCAAAACCTAACCAAAAACCCCAAAATGGTGCACCAGGCAAAACTGCCCGGCTGAACCAAGTTGACAGCCAAGTCGACAGGGCTGTCGACTTGGGTCCAACCAAGTCGACAGGCCTGTCGACTTGGTTGGCTTGGCGGGAAATTTCCCGTCTAGCCTTCCAGGCTCGAAATTCGAAATTTGAACTTGAAATTCAAATCTGTTTTGAACTTGAAATTTTCTGAAAACTTCATTGGGCCTTAATCGGGTCATACGGACTCCGATTTTCGAAAACTCGGACTTTATTTCGCGTATTTTTCCGAGACGAACGCAATGGCATAGCCCGTTTCCCTTGATTCAGATTTATAAATTAAATTCTGCCTCGATTTACGTTATAACAGGTTATTGAAAATACGGGTTGTTACAAAAATGACCTGAACAAAAAATGTTCCTTATTAAATCATCTTTCAAACCAAAAAAATTAATCTCAATCGGATAAGAAACGCAAAAGATATGCCTATTTTACTACAGCCTATTTTCAGAAAGCGAGACATAATATACTTCTGTTTTAAATTCGATTTCAGGTCCATCAAATGGAAAAATATCAAAACATAACCTGAAAAATAATTGTTCCTACTTGAATCTAGTTTCTACAGAAATTTTTTGACCTTAATCGGATAAGAAATGCAAAAGTTATGCCTATTTTAGTACAGCGCTTTTTCAGAAAAACGAGATTTAAAGAACTCAAAATAAAAACAACTACAAGATTTCATCAAATCAAAATTGACAATAGCTAGTCTACTGTAAGTGTTTTTGCTTACCTCTATTTTTCAGCAGCGATTTAGCAAGTTTATGGTAGCAAAAGTTGGAGCTTTGGAGGAGACTCAAGCTCTAACTACCTGTAGAAGCAAAAAGAAGTACATGCAAGGAGAAATTTATCAAAATAGGATTGTACAATAAACCTATTTTGATTTGTGATGGATTGAGATGTTTGAGAGATTGGAGATACCTATAGTTTATATTTCTAACTTGAATTTTCTCTAGATTGCAAGAATGTTTGGTGAATTTTTAATTTGATGTGGAAGCCATTTTCATTCTTTTGTTTTCTTGGTTTTGAGGAAGAAGAACGTATGGCAAATGGGAAAATGATCGTTCAGAACTTCTAAAGTTTCTACGTATGGCTAATGAGTAAAGCGTATGGTTTTTTTTTTCTTAAAGCCCATTATCAATACTTAGAATATTTTAGGCTATAGTATATTGTATATTACACTAAATTATACATAACTTCCTCATATAAATTCCAATTTATATGAAACAAATTGCATTTTTTATGTTTTAATAAATGAAACATACTAGTAATGCTAAAAACTAAGTTTTCCAATTAAAAATATTATGTAGATAATTTATTTCCAATTATTTACTAATACTCATATTTATAGTGAAAAATTACTATTTTCATCATTTTCCACTGACAAATTTATTTCAACATCCGGTGAATGCATAAAAATATTTTTAATGTTCTTATAACTCTAAAACATTATTTCAAACACATATGCACCAGAATTATTTATTTTATTCATATTTTCCTTTTATTTTAAAACATTTGTCAGTATTGTTGCTTATTGGCAAACAATTCAAATTTGACATATTTTACCTAATAAAATTTTATTTCTCGCTTTTACGAATTATACAAATGTGTTTTAACCATTATTATAATATTAAAACATCATTTCCAACAAAATTACATTCTTAATAATTTATTTTCTCCATGTTTGTTCTTTTATTTCGTGTTAAAAGGCTAATAGTGGAATAAAATTTCAAATATTATAAATTTTAACCCTATAATCTACTTGTCATTCCACAATCCCATAAATAAATTATGATACGCATTATTACCATTTGTAGTGTTTATTCCAACCATCATTATGTTAAAATAACACCTTATGAGTTAAATTAACTCATTTTAAATTCAAACCCAAATTCTTACTAAACAATTATTGTTATTTAGGTAAACCACATTAACCAACAATTTATTCCATCTATATTAATTCCTAGCCTTAACTATCCAGATATTATTTATATATAAAATAAACAATGTAAAATTCATTTTATTCTCCACTTTATTTTACACTCATAAAATTTAAATTATAATTTACATTATAATTCAAGATTAACGGTGACCTCCAAACCGGGTTGTTACAGACTCTCCCCCTTAATAAAATTGCGTCCTCGCAATTTCTAGAAACATCCTAATATCATCATTAAAAGGAAAGCTAATCAAGCATGAAGTCAAAATTCCTCATATCTCAATCAAGATGAAGAAAAAGAAGATGTTAATTGCTTGGCAATTCTATAAATTTTCCTAAACATGTATTTAGGATAAGCGATTTATAGAAATTTTCCAAGCGACATCTCAAAATTTTGAAGGCACTTCACCTTCAAAAAAGAACACAAAGGCAAATTACCTCTTAAAATCAATCTAAAAAGAGAGATCCTCGAATGAGGTTGGGATTTTACTCAACTTCATCTAAACCTCAAGACATCAAAGAGATCACAACTTTAATTTTCCATATTGCACAATGGAAAAACTACTATCATGAAAGAAAGAACACCAAGAAGGATAGAGAAACTCAAAAGAAGGTCGTTTCATCATAAGACACCAACCTCAATGACTGCAAAGTATAACTCATTAGATTATTGCGTAAGGGCATTAGAAGCCAAAAAAAAATTCAAGATACCCTAGATAGATTGATGTAGAATCAAAGTTCATGAAATTCAAAATTCATTACTTATAAATATAAAACCTTAATTTCCCTTCGCTATTAAAATCCTTAGTCTTACAACTTCTTAATTTAGAAGTAAATTTAATCTTATATATATTCTTACTTCACAAAGATTAATTCTTTTAAAAATTCTTTTTAGTTCATTCCAAAGGTAAGATTTTGAAATTTTATTCCGAAATTTCTAAAGATATTACAAAAGTCACTTAAATAAACTTTTGGTTTAATTCTTAAAGATATAAAACTTTCCACATCAATTTTTATTAAATTTTACTTATCATGTCTTATTGTCTCATCCTGGTGTTTAGAAAATTCCCATCGATAACGTTGATTAGGCGCATCGACCAGAATTTTTAAATACTCGATGGACTAGCTGACATGAAGAAAGATCATTTCTAATAAAAAAATCATTTTTTATATAGTTTTCAATTCATTTCTTATCTAAAAATAAATTCCAATCCCCTTTAAATAAGTCTTTACTTTAATAGATTTAAAAAAAACTCAGTTTTGATTTAACTTAGAAAATCAAAATCACAAAAATTATTCATCTAGATATTCTTAGCATACTTAATTCTAAGGTACATAAAATAAACTGAAATGCTCGTTGTCCCATATAGTATAACAAATTACACAGTAGAATCATTTGAGTACGAGGTATAGAAAAGACTATGTTATTCTCCGTGATTGGCATCGAAGGAAAACATCGGAATGTCAGGCTAGAATAATGATCCAACACTTTTCATGGATTGAAAGAAATCCAGGAGTGGGTATCCAGGAAGAACGATTCAAATACACATATTCAGGATATCACTTCACTTTCGTAATAGACATTCCTATGGAAGAATGATTTGACAACTCAAAGTCGGAAATGAGGTGAACCCAACATCCAGTAAGCCGATGGGTGACAAACCCAACGGACTCAAACAACGAGGTCATCATTACTGGAACTCGATATATATCATCACTATCTTGATACTCAAAAGTGAACCCAAGGATTATGGGACCAAAATCAATATTCCTAAAATAGGAGCACCAATCAAAAGGATTAAGATATCTAAAATAATGTCCTATAGAACATCAAATGGGTTATAGAAACACCTAAACAACTCATCTCAGGCATCAAAATTTTCTAGAAATGATTTTAGATAGATAATTTCTAGGCTAATATGCACAAAAGAAAAAAAAATCATAAGGAATAAATCCCATGATCCTCAAACATCAAATCGAATATTGAGGATTCTCACTCAATTGAGTTCGCAATTCTCGAAGATTCATCAAGATAAAATGTCAATGATCACACACAGCTTCTTAGATGTGGATTGGTAAGAAGAGACAGTTAGGTTAATTTCAAAGAACAATTCTTAAGAAAAGACAACATCGAATAAATTTGAGATACTACAGAATAAATATAAACCTAGACATATCCCAAATTTTCATCGAACGAATCAAGAAAGGACAAGAACTCAAAGATGAGGGATTGGCAACACTTGTATTATATTTGGATGTATCATTATATATGTTTTTGTTATGCTTTTATTGCATTTTGTTCTGAAAACCTTGCTCTGATATCAAACTGTAATGCCCTACCCTAAGAACCATATTAACATAGAGAACAACATAGTAATTCCATCTGCTAATGCGGAGAATAGGGCTGGTTAGGGGCGACCAACTATATCCTTGTCTTAACTATTTATTGAATACGTCGATAAATGCTATATTTATTTATTTTCCAACAAGACTGGCTCAACATATCCAATAACAGTTAAAAAAAAGCTATAGGTGGTCGTGGATCTATCAGAACAAAGCACCATAAATAAATGAATAACTCATCATAGAACCATGCATGTATTCATATATTTACATATACAATGAAGCATCTTAATTCAATACAAAAAATACGTTAAACGGTATGATAACCACCCAATATACGAAAAGTAAAGACTAAACTCTTGATAATATGCCACAAGAATGTGAACAGTCTTAAAGAGATGACCCAGTCTCAAATGATAGCACCAAGAACTAGCTAAGACCAAGAGAGGAGCTAAACCTGAAACAAACTCGGTCTGACCCGAGTGAAAACACATGGGTCAGGTAGGCTAGAACTTATCATTAGTAAAGGTGATGATAATAATAGGGTAGGGGAAAGACTATTCCATTATTACTAATGGAACGATATAAGTCATCAAGTTATCTCTATGGTAATATATTAAAGATTCATTGTGATTTCATAAAAGAATGCAATATATATTTTAGCTAGATATAGTTCGTCTTATTACAATATAACAAAAAGAAATGAGTGAAGGAGTAAACCAAAAGGGAGTTTTCATAAAACAATTTAAATTTCAGGATCATAATAACGCTCGAATTAGGCTAGTTGCATTATCTTGGCAAAATAGGTCATGAAGGTAAGACTCAATTCATCGTTGCCTTCGCCTCATATCATCGGTAGTGCCAACTAAACATCGACTAAAACTTCTAAAGAATCAACTGTCTCCATAAAGGAGGACAACAATATAATAATGCACCATAAGTACATAATATTTAAATAAGGGATATACACTTATAAATATGCCTCGTCTCATCGACATAGACTCAGTCCCAACACAATTCAGTATATTGTAAAACTCATGTAATAGAAATTTCTTAATTATTATACCTCATCTCATCAGTATAAATATAAATACATCTAAAATCCGTTACTAAAACTCATCATAAAATAACTACCATAATCTATACCTCGTTCCATTGGTATAATCATATAAATGTCGCAAATCTATCTTGAAAGCACCCAAAAGGGTTCAAAACGGCATATTCGGAATCATCATAAAACAAAACATAAACTTGGCCTTTTTCATACTCGAGGCCTTATTCGAACATCATCATCAAAAAGGTAAATTTGAAACATCAAAACATCATAGAAAACTACACGTGCTTAACTTCTTGACTAATACTACATCTTTGTACCATCCATCGTGATGACTAGGACCATAAACATCTTAATGACTATAGCTATAACATTGTGATGCCCTTGGTCATAGAATCCGAGTAATAATATCGTGGTGATTGGAGTCACAAACATCATGATCATCGTAATGGCTATAGTCAAAAACATCGTGATGACTCCAATCGTCTACTCGGTAATAGTACTAGTAACATCTTGAATGTGTCTCAACTTCTCGAATAGGAACCCAATAGGAGTTAACATACATCCCATACCATATGTACGCACCTATTGGTTTACTAATCGTTAGTCGATGCCACATTAGAAAGAAAAAAACCCATCATAAAACATCATCAAATGCACAGTGCCTCATCTCATCAGCGAGTGTAAAGATACTAAACTCGTCTCATTTTATCTCTTTCCGACGAATACTACATGGCATTCCAACTTGCCTCATCATATTGACAAGTAAGAAAAAAATTCATCACAAACATTAAAACATCATAAATTCATAAACAACAAAACATCATGAATTCATAAACATCTAAACATCATGAATTCATCATTGAATAGCTTGCCGATGACATTGGAAAGTTTACATAGCATCGTGGTTAGTTCATCATCGAGCATACTACAATTAAGTAGTTATAGAACCAATAGCCTTCGTCAAAATTTCACAACCATGTATTTTTACTAAATCGCTTAATTATCATTCTTATACGCCGAAATCCAAAAGAATAAGCATATATACATACATATATATATATATATATTAGCTTATTCTTTTGGATTTCGGTGTATAAGAATGATAATTAATTTGTAAGAAATTTCCCAAATTTTATTCGAAAATCCTATTTTCTCTACAAAATTACTTTATAAATAGTTCATCAACTCATCTCCGAAAAATAGAGGTAAGCAAAAATTGATAATAGCTAGTCTACTCAGAATAAAAACAACTACGAGATTTCATCAAATCAAATCAAAATTGATAATAGCTAGTCTATTGTAAGCGTTTTTGCTTGCCTCTATTTTTCGGCAGTGATTTAGCAAGTTTATGGTAGCAAAAGTTGGAGCTTTGGAGGAGACTCAAGCTCTAGCTACCTGTAGAAGCAAAAAGAAGTACATGCATGGAGAAATTTATCAAAATAGGATTGTACAGTAAACCTATTTTGATTTGTGATGGATTGAGATGTTTGAGAGATTGAAGATACATTTAGTCTATATTTCTAACTTGAATTTTCTCTAGATTGCAAGAATGTTTGGTGAATTTTTAATTTGATGTGGAAGCCATTTTCATTCTTTTGTTTTCTAGGTTTTGAGGAAGAGAAGAATGTACGGCAAAGGGGAAAAATGATCGTTCAGAACTTCTGAAGTTTCTAAGTAAGTCTAATGAGTAAAGAGTATGGTTTTTTTTCTTAATGCCCATTATCAATACTTAGAATATTTTAGGCTATAGTATATTATATATTACACTAAATTATACATAACTTCCTCATATAAATTCCAATTTATACGAAACAAATTACATTTTTTATGTTTTAATAAATGGAACATATTAGTAATGCTAAAAACTAACTTCTCCAATTAAAAATATTATTTAGGTAATTTATTACCAATTATTTACTAATACCCATATTTATAGTGAAAAATCGCTATTTTCATCATTTTCCACTGACAAATTTATTTCAACATCTGGTGAATGCATAAAAATATTTTTAACGTTCTTATAACTCTAAAACGTTATTTCAAACACATTTGCACCACAATTATTTATTTTATTCATATTTTCCTTTTATTTTAAAACATTTGTAAGTATTGTTGCTTATTGGCAAATAATTCAAATTTGACATATTTAACCTAATAAAAAATTATTTCTCGCTTCTACGAATTATACAAATGTGTTTTAACCATTTTTAAAATATTAAAACATCATTTCCAACAATATTACATCCCTAATAATTTATTTTCTCCATGTTTATTCTTTTATTTCATGTTAAAAGGCTAATAGTGGAATAAAATTTCAAATATTATAAATTTTAACCCTATAATCTACTTATATCATTTATATTCATTCCACAATCCCATAAATAAATTATGTTACGCTTTATTACCATTTATGGTGTTTATTCCAACCATCATTATGTTGAAATAACACCTTTTGAGTTAAATTAATTCATTTTAAATTCAAACCCAAATTCTTACTAAACAATTATTGTTATTTAGGTAAACCACATTAACAAACAATTTGTTCCATTTATATCAGTTCCTAGCATTAACTACCCAGATATTGTTTATATATAAAATAAACAATGTAAAATTCATTTTTATTCTCCACTTTATTTTTACACTCGTAATATTTAAATTATAATTTACATTATAATTCAAGATTAACGGTGACCTACAAACCGGGTTGATGCATCAGTATACATGAACCACCCATCCTTGGCAATATTTGGGAAGAAATGACAAGTACTGAGGCTGCTGAATCTCGTACCAATAATCAAAGCACTACTGTTCAGCAAACTGACAATGCAGAGACACCTAGCTACGCCATGCAGTCACCTGGTTCAATACAGAGTTCAAGCAAAAATTCAAAAGTTAATTAAAACAATCAGCAAGCTTATGATAGTGAGAATAACAATTTGAATGACAACAATGATGAACGACCAGAATCTGATTTACCTGTCAATCCTTCTCAAACTCAAACTAGTCACCATATGATGACCAGAGCCAAAAGCGGCATATTTAAACCTAAAGCATATGCTGCTGATATAAACAATGATGAGCCAAATACCTTTAATCAGGCTATCAAAAATGAGAACTGGAGAGCTACAATGGGAGACGAATACAATGCACTTATCAGGAATCATACTTGGGAATTAGTTCATCCACCCAGTAATAAAAATATAATTGGGTGTAGATGGACTTATAAACTAAAAAGAAATCCTGATGGTTCAATCAATAGATATAAGGCTAGACTGGTAGCCAAGGGTTTCACACAGGAATATGGATTTGACTTTAATGAAACATTTTCTCCTATAGTGAAACCATCTACTATTAGACTAGTCTTTACTATTGCTCGCAATAATAATTGGAAAATAAAACATCTTAATGTGAATAATGCATTTTTAAATAGCGTATTGCAGGAAAATATTTATATGTAACAGCCATCAGGATTCACACGGATACAACACATGTTTGCAAGCTGAAGAAAGTAATCTATAGGTTGAAGCAAGGCCCTAGAGATTAGTTTGAAAAGCTCAAATCAACACTTAATTCATTGGGCTACTCTCCTACAAAATCAGACTCATCACTATTTATAAGTACTAATAAATACTGTTTATATACTAATTTATGTTGATGATTTAATTGTGATAGGTAGCAGTGATGAAGTAGTTCAAAAACTGATGATGTACTTACATAAAACTTCCTCCATCAAAGATCTAGGTGATGTTACTTATTTTCTGGGAATTGAAGTGAACAGACAGTCAAATTCAGAAATACATATCTGTCAAAAGAATTATATTTCTGAATTATTAACAAAAACCAACATGCACGAAGCAAAACCTCAGCCTACACCAATGATTTCTAGGCAACATTATTCTAAAAACAGGGGAGAAGCTATAGAAAATATTAAACAATATAGAAGTGTGGTACGTGCACTACAATGTGCAACTAACATGACCCGATATTGCGTTTAGTGTTAACAAGGTGTCTCAATTTATGCAGAATCCCCTAAATGAACACTGGACAGCAGCCAAAAGGATACTCATATATTTAAAGGGCACTATTGATTATGGATTAACACTCAAAGCAGAAAGAGACCTAAACATCACATCATATAGTGATTCAGACTGGGCAGCAGATCAAGATGGTAGAAAATCAGTGACTGGTTACCGTGTTTATATCGAAATAATCTGATATAATGGTGTTCAAAGAAGCAAAACACAATATCCAGGTCCAGTACTGAAGCTGAATACCAAAGTGTGGCTAGTACAACAGCTGAAATACTATGGCTACAGTCTCTACTAAAAGAAATGAATCTGCTATCTAACACTATACCTATCATTTGGTGTGATAATCAAAGTACTATATATCATTACAACAAAAGACAATATGACAACTGCATTTTTACAACGATTGCAAAGTGACAGTTGTAAAAAAGATTTTTTACAACTCATTTTTTCTGAAAGTTGTAATAAACTTATTTTTAGCAACTCTTTTAGTTTACCAGTTGTAACAGATATCTATTACAACATTTCTTTATTGTCAGTTATAATAGATGCATATTTTGCAACTATTTTCTTTGCCGCTTGTAATAGATAATATTTTTTAGCAACTCTATTTTTCTACCTGTTGTGATTAAAAAAATTCTATTAAAATAATAAATTGATAGTTATAACTAAAAAAGAATACATAATAACCAATTATTATAGTTGATAAAAATTATTATTATAATTAATTACTATTTAATAATAATAATCAGTAGTTAATCCGAAAATGTGCGATAATTAATATTTACATTCACTTTGTAATAACTAATAATAATCAATTTTTAGAGTGAAATGGTTGCGCAACTAATAATAATCAATAAGTAATAATTACTTATGATTACTATTAAAAAGTGGTGGATACCCAGTGCCAAAGGCTCCCATACTCAAGCGTGAGGACTTCCTAGACAGTCTCCCATCTGGTACTATTCTTAAGGCTTTCCGGGCTCTGGGGGTGGTCGATTAGCGCGCGCAACCTTTCCCTCACATTATGCGAAGAGGCCGGGGCTCGAACCTGTGCGCTCCAGATTGCCAGTCGGGTAACCTTACCGTTTGCGCTAGGCACCACCTTATGATTACTATTAAAAAGTAATAAATAATAATTAATTTTAATATAATATTAATAATAAATAATTAGTAAGTAATAATTAATATTTAACTTACCATATTAGATTAATTAATATTAATAATTACATTCACTATATAATAACTAATAATATTTAGTAAATAATAATTACTTATTATTACTAATAAAATTTAATAATTAATAAATGAGAATTAATTCTTAATTAAATACCAATAATCAATAATTAAGAAGAAATAATTAATATTTAACTTACCACATTAGATAACTTTCAAAACAATAATTAGCACATGGGTTTAGTAATCCATTCCCTCTGCATATATATATATATATATATATATATATATATATATATCTTGAAAACAACATTAATTAACTTTCAACCATGCTAGAACGACCGAGAGTGAATAATCACGGGTGGCATGGAATGAAAATAGACGGAGGAGATTTGCAAATGGAGGCAACAATTTAGACGGAAAAGGGACCACTGCCTATCTCTACTTTCGGTGTTATTCACCGGGTATTCCACCAGTTGAAACAGTAATTCTGATTAACTTTTCATGGAGTATTAAACTGCTTTCGAAACAATCAGACAAAATCTCAAATTTTCCCGCTGTGCGAAAAAAATTCCGCCTACCAACTCAAAATTTGAAACTTTCTCCTTACGCTCTGTAATAAATAAACCCTATTTCATTGATTACGTCACCTCTACCATCTCCAACCGCATATTCTTCTTTTTCTCCTTACCATATCTGTGACCTCTCTTCAAATCTGATTCCTGTGCCAACCACTTCAAAACCGAATTACATCAGAACTAGGTACTATAGCTCCTTTTCAACTACTTTTAACAATCCGACTCCTCATATCAGATCAAAGACGCTGAATTTGCATTTCCTCTTCAAACCGAATTCGCTTCACCTATTATGCCTAGATTGGTGGCGGATCCAGTCGACGAACTCGCCGTGTTTTAGATCGAAGGAAGCATGATTTGTTTCATCGCGAAATTTGAGAACGGTATGAAGAAGACTTGATTAGTGGAGTTCTAAGGTATTTCCTTTTTCTTTTCCAATTTCAATTTTTAAAACATTTAACTTGTAGCTACGTTGCCTTTTAATTTTTGAATATTGGTAAATTAGCAGTAGCATATTTACCCAATTAATGTAAATGTTAATGAAGTATTTCTGAAGTTAAATGTTATTCCCAACAAAATAGAATTCAGTGAATCTGTTAAAAAATTTGCAGCAAACCGATAAACAAACGTGTAGATGCTAAAAAAATGTTTCTGAATTTAAGTTTGCTGAATACAAGCTGCTGAATTTAGCCCGTTAATTTGCTAATGAGCAAGTTGATAAACTTCTGAATTAGTCAATTGTGCATTCCGTGCATCGCATACGGTAAAAATGTAAAGTATAATGCTTAAACATCAGCTATGCCATTAAAATATATAATCTCTTACGTAGTGAAATGTTGAAATAAGTGAATTCAAAATTAGACATGCCATTTTTGTTTTATTACATAAGTTTTTGTTATATAATTTAAATTTTATCAATGATGTGCTTTGTCAGTTTCCGGTTTAATGGTATTTGGTTACCAGATTTTTGTTTATTTTGGGTTCAGGTTTGATTTAGTGTATTTCAACGACGTGAACTGGTTTTGTGTATTTAGAGGCCTTGGTGGAATTTTCTGGTTACAGTCAGTTCCTCCTATAGAATAGAGGAAGAGACTTGATATTGTGAAATACGTTACTTTTTTTTTTTGAAATAGGATAAAAAAATTATTTGGCCCAAGGCCCAAATGAAACCCAACAACAAATCATAAAAGAATAGGGTTATGAAACCGTAGCCGACACAAACAAAACACCTCTAATCTCTCGAAAACACTCAGAAATGGCGTCTCCTCTGTGGAAAATTAAATCCGATGTCTTCATGGCGGCTTCCACACCATCTCTTCGTTGGTATCCTTGCTTTGATTGCTCGGATCCTGTTTATGATTGGCCTCATAGTGTCTCAACAGCATAAAATGCTTTCTCAAAGGCAAATCTAGAAGCTCGATGTGAGTTGTTGAGTTTATATCTTTAAGATCTGAACTTTCCACGCTCCCAAAGCATCTCTTCAGTCCTAACAGATCTCTATTGGTGTTCTCCAAGCTGTTAAAGCTGCTCTCTCCTTCAGTCCTAACAGATCTCTATTGGTGTTCTCCAAGCTGTTAAAGCTGCTCTCTCCTTCAGTCCAAACAGATAAGTGATAAATCTGGTTGTTCAACTTGCTCTTGTAGTGATTATCCCTGATTCTGTGTAAAAATCTGAGCTTTCCATCTAATTTCTTCTTATCCAGATGCTTTGCGAGATCTGGATCACTGCTGGAGGAACCATGCTCTGCCACAGGTAAAAACATTTGATTACTATCTGTATTTCTCAAAAAATCACGCACACTAGAATTAGAAATTTGTCTACATCCCTTCCTGAGATTAGAGTTGAGTGCAGAGTTATTGGAAGCCCCGGTGAGGACATCAGATCTGATCAAAGCATCTTTGCTAGTGAGAAGATGTTCTTTATTTCCTGCAATAGGTAAGGACATAGTATTATTGTTCCTATTATTTAAATTAGAAGGATTACTATCAATAATGTTGTGGTTCCTCCCTTTACAGTGTTGAAAGCTATTGGTGTGGCAATGTCTTCTTTCACCAGTGTGGGGACTTGAGAGCTGCTTACCATTTAGTAAAAATTCTTCAACCTATTTATATCATCTGCATTATCTTTATGAGACATAAGATTATGCATGTTATCAATTCCAAATATGTTAATTTTTTTCATGATAATTTCACTGTCATGAAGATTAGTTTTCCAGATTTGGATGCAATCAGTTTCCTTACCAGTATAAAGCCTCTGGTTTCTTTGTCTCCAAATATAATAAACAGATGCAGTGAGTAATATGCAAGCTTTATTAAATTTGTAGGACTTGGGCTTAATATTTTTTAAAATATACTCAATACTGTCCCTGATGCTCGAAGTATCATATGCATGACTGAAACCCAAAGTGCATTTGACATTAAACCAGATGTACTATGAAGCCAAAATTCTAATAGAGCTGCAAGTTTCCATATGCCCCAATTATATTCTCTGTTCATTGCCATTTAGGAATTAAATACTTTTTATGGGTGGTAATTATGATTAAGTGTAGTGGGGGATTCTTTTAGCCTTAGTGTTGTTCCTGAAGTAATTAAATTTGAACTTATTAAGTGCCAGTTAGGTACTAACAAGGATCAAGTTGAATCTTTTGCGAGTGTTTATGAGAACGTCTAGTTTTGATAAATATGTTGATGAATTATGTGTAATAGTATTCCAGTAAACGGAGCTTAGTGATAGCTAAAACATGTTTTATTGTTGAGTCCACCAGAGTTTTCCTTTTTTTGCTTTGATTCTTGTTAAATAAAAATACCAATATTTATTTGTATGTATATATCAAACTTAGTAGGTTTCAGAGGCAAATGAGCTTCATAAATTTTAGAGGCAATTGCTGATGTGAACAGAAGATATAAGGATATCATTAGGTGGAGGCCAGTTACATTCAAAGGCAAATGAGCTTTGTAGATTTCATAGATAAATGATCTTTGTAATTGGCTTAAGGCTTTCAGAGGCAAATGAGGAGCACAGTTGTAATTTTATGTATTTTTGTTTATTTTTATGTGGTATATGATTTATAATTTGTATTCTAGATATAATAAAGTTGTGAGTTTTATCAATGAATGAATCATGATGTCTTTAAATTTATATCTATTTCTTATGTTATTTATCTATTTATTGTTGAACATATATAATATATTATATATAGATTTTTATGCATATAATTTGTAAATATATTAAAACTGTAAAATAATAGTTGTAATAAAATATATCACAATGGTTGTAAAAAATTGTAAAAAACCGTAACAGCTACGGTGCATAACTGTTGTAATAAAGTTTATTACAATTGTGAAAAACTGTTGTAAAATATACATATCACAACGGTGATGCAACGGTGCAAAAAAGTTGTAAAAGATTTTAGTTTATTACAACTTCTTAATACACGACGGTTGCCCCACTGTTATAAAATATATTTTACAATGGTTTTCCACTGTTGTAATGTAGTCAATTTGTTGTAGTGTATATGATAGCAGATCCAGTTCAACATGCTCGAACAAAGCACATAGAGATAGATATATACTTCGTATGAGAGCAAGTACAGAAGAAAAACATAAAAGTCAACTATGTTCCTACGTTTCATCAAAAGGCAGACATCTTTACAAAATCACTTGCAGATAAGAACTTTCAGAGATTAAGAAAGGAATTAAAGGTGACAGAACCATACAACCTGATCTCTCGAAGTCAATGAAGCAGTTTGAAGACCAGATTCGTGATCAGCGCTCAGATCTGAAAGCCTTTGATCCCCGACGTCTCCAAAATTCTATCTGAAGCTCAAATCAACTTTGGTCCTTTAGATTTATCATGTGTCTCTACTTATTTCTTAGATTGATCTCCAGATCTGACGAATTTTGATTCCTCGATGGCTCAAAAATACAACTCAAAGATCAAATCAATGTTACAACTTTAGATCTGTCTTGCGTCTTCACCAATTTTCTAATGGCTTCAGCAAATCGTTCGCTTTGAAGAGCATAAATTAGGGCTTCCACTCGCTGAGAAACCCTAATTTTTGAGAGGAGCAGTGAGAAATAATAAGTTTGGCTACTACTATCTTTCTTTTGTTACGAAGGCACGAGAATTTCTCATGCCAAATCCAGTCAGCAATGTTTTATTATCCAGTCCACATTATACATGGGCTCGTACGTTAGCCCTTTGTTTACATTGTTTGTGTATATATGTATCCCTCAATATGTACAATTTATTACATCAATTCTGTAATTCAGTTTACATCATTCCAGTAATACAATTTACATCATCTCTCCATCTGTTTTCTGTTTCACAATTCTATCATCTTAACTAAAACTTGCTCAGCTAAACTGGCTACTAGTTTCTATGAACTGCCAGGCTAATGTGTGATGCCATAGTGTTATAGGTCATAGAAGTAACGGACCTGCTTCGAGAAGTTATAGAGGTATTAAATGGGGTCCGTCTATTCGCACCCCAATATTTGCTCTTCCCACCCCAGTAATTTTATTAAAAAAATCTCACCCTATTTTTTACTCTTCTCACCCCATTTATACCCAAATTACCCCTTCCTTTTTTCATCAATACATCGTATGCTCTCTATCTTCAGTTTCCAAATCCCTAAATTTCAAGAAAAAAAAAGCGCAAGTAACAAAAAAAACGATTTAAATTTTGGTAATTATACATGCACATAAACATAAACATAGAGTATATATAAATCATCTTAGTTTCATACAAAACAATCTTATTTATTCCTGAACCTAAGATGAGTTTGATGTACTAAAAACAATTTAAATTTTGGTAATTTGGATGAAATTTTGGGTATATATTGCAAATGATTATACTGTAAATAAGTATATTACCAGAATAAGTTTGATTATACTGCATATGTTGTAAATAAGTATATAAGTTTCTAAAATATTATTAAAGGGCATAATTGGTATTTGAAATTTTAAATTATTAACCGGGGTGTGAAGAGCAATTACCGGGGTGGAAATAGATGGACCTATTAAATGGTTGTTTAAGGGCTGCCTCACTTGAAGTATTAAATGGTCAGGCTTACTGCAGGAACAAGATCCTTGCAGGGTCCTCCTAGTATATAGTTCTTAAAAGGCAAGGAGTTTGCATATTTCCTCTTTTATAGGTCTTAAGTGGTGCAAAGAATAGCCATACAGTGCAACAATATAGTAACTGGTAATTTCACCTGTGAACAAATATATTCGACTAACATTAATGTATTAAATGGTGAAAATATGCATGTCTTCTAGCATAATGGTGTTGTTTCTCACATTGCAATATGATTAATGCATTCAGGTTATGTGCTAAAAATAAAGGCCTTAGATTGTCTAAGTCTACCTCGGGAATATTAAGAACTAATAAATATGCCTTCGTAAGACATATTCAAATTTTAACTTATACCGCCACAAGCACTATTATAAGAAAAGTCGAGGTTTTTATTCACAAAAATCTTATTTTTTTGGACTTCCTCCTAATTACAACATGGATTGGGTACGAAAGAAGCAACCATAGCACATGATTGAGATGGCAGAATTACCTGAGACAATACTTTATCTATTATTTTTGTTTTGATCAAATTGTATCCATGATATGCTATTTAGATAATGATTGTAATTTGATACTGAGTTTCTAAGACATAACTGAAAGTAATTAAGGATTGAGTAATATAAGTATTTCTAGTTATCTGGTAACTATAACTAATAATAGTAGTAAAAGTAGAAATGGTTACATCAACGACTTCACACTCGTTTGGACTACCAGTCTTGTGTCTAGTTCTAAACTCCTTTTGGAATTTGACTAACAATGTCCTAACTTAGCCTAGAGGAATAGGCACTTGGGCAGCCAAACGTGGTTTCAATACGCTTTCTCGAGCAGTCGAATGGGACTTCTCCTGAGCAACAAAACAAGACTTTACTCGTGCATGAGCAACCAAACGACTTCAAATATAAAGGTAAAAAGTTGTAATTGACTTTGTTTGTTCTTGCATAACTCAAATATGTCATTTAAGTACACCCTTCTTATAATTTTTTCATCAAACAGTATATACTATGTTTGTGAAGATAAGGAAGGCAACAATCATTTGAAAATATGAGTTGAATGTGAAGGTGACCGTAATTGTAAGCAGTAAGTAGAATTTTAAATGTAATAATGTAATCAAGATAAATATATTCTAGAAAAGGAAATTTGATTTTGATCTAGATCTTGTTGTGTATGTATAGATAGTATATAATTATATCCTTTGGTGAATAAAACAACAGCTAAGAAACGTTGCAACAACATCTTCTTGAGACGATTCTTTTTTGAAGAGAGATGTCTCTTTAAAGTTCAAAATTTTATAGCCATTAGGCTTTTTCAATCGATTGAATTAAGAGGATCTTCGACTAAATTGATTCGAGGAATCCAGTAAAGAATCATTACCAAAGAGGTCAAGTTTAGTGGACTAAAGCACTATTTAGTCGACTGAACTAGGATTCAGTCGACTATTCAGGGACTTCAATTGATTAAATCTGCTTATATACTAGATTGTGTGCATGTGAACAGTTTTAATCGATTGTGAGGTTTGATTCAGTCGATTAGAATCGTGTAGTATTGTATCTAGAAACTGTAGCGACTCGTGATGATTCGTGTGCTTTTTTTGGGCTTGAGGATAAATTATGACAATCATATAACTCTAATCTAAGACTCTATAACAAACATTTACCTGATAGTGCTACCATCTACTTCTTTTCGTCCTTCAATTTGAGTAATATGTTAGTTACATCAATTACATTCCTACATCAGTGATTAGCATGTATATTTGTATATAGTTTTCATTTATCAAAATATTAGATTATAACATTCTCCCTCTATTCGATGATAACACATATATAAGTATATAAGTGAATGATCTTTGATGATTTTGTCCCTCTGAACTAATGCTCCCTAATAATGATCTATATAAGATATAATATATTTTTTCACCTTTGTCATCGACAAAAAAGAGTGTAAAACAAGTAAGGCAGAACATTTATGTTACTCATAAACAATATGGAATACATATTGATTGAATAAAATTATCACACAACAGCACACAATATGAAACATACATTACAACACCCAATGTCCGACCACAAAATTAGAACAAGTACATAAAAAATTTGTTTATAACATAACACAAAATTAAAACATCACACTTTGTTCTTTAAATCAAAGCAACACTAAAATATGACATAGATAAAAGATTTCGAACAAACCACAAAACTTAGAGTCATAGCAGATTACATAATAGAAACAAATGGAAATAAGTATCATGATGTTACATAATCATTAAAAAAACACAAGATTGAGAATTTTACTTTATGAAATATGTTAGAAAGATGCATACCATATGCATTTAGAAATCATATAGCCATGACGGTTACCAGTAGCCTCTTCATCATTCTCGGTTTCTTCTTCTTCTTTATTATTTCCAGAGGAAGACCATGTAAACTGGTTGGAACATGCAAGCATCTTTCCGGATAATGGTGCATAAGCCGAAGTAGAGCATGGTATTTTTCCCCCATTTTTATCTAGAATTCCTTTTATTCTATCTAAATTAGAATCCATTTTAGCAACAGTTTTTTCAACTTGTGATAATTATTTATCCTACTTTTTTTGACTGTTGGAGATACTAGCATATACTTGTCGATCTGGCATCTTCGTCCTTGCTTCTTCGATATCTTCAAAGTCAGGATGCATTTGAGAGGATTCAAGAGCTTGTGAATGGGAAGCTTGGGGATGATAGGTGGGTTAAGCTTATCAGGCTTCATTTTTAGCTTTCCATTAGTGGAATGAAATTATATTACGGCTTTGTATTCGATGTGAAGGCCCTATTCGGCTTACCATTTTAGCGTTTAAAGATCCAACCTTTGAGAATTCAGAGTCAGGCATTTGAACTCCTATACTTGAGAGAATTCTCATAATATATACACTATGGTGAACTGTTTCCACTTGACATTGGTTAAAAGTGAGAAATTCATGAAGTATTATTTTTGACCAGTTAACATTTTGATGCCTGATATTGCATAAAAAATAGGAAACCATGCTCATATTTTTTTTCATAACTACCAATTCATGGTTGAATAGAATGCATACGGTCTTGGTGTATTATTCTTGCTTTTGGGCGTAAAGACAGGCATTTTTTGACTATGTCATCTAAAAGGAATCGATACTTATTTCATCCTTTCATACGTATTTACAACGGTATCTACCAAGTTAGTTCCTTGACCTGAACACTTCAAAATATCCCCAAGCATTTGTAAAGCCAAATAGATCATGATACCAACCAAACAATGACAATCTCCATACACCACTTGTGCTATAACCAAAAATTGCATTGTACATGTAACATCCCGTAAAATATACCCTAAATGGGCATAGTTAATTAAATTAAGTATAAACAATGTAACACCCCACCTCCGTCAGGGTGTCTCTTGCAAGCACTCTGACTTTGGAGGGGCGTTTGAATCAGGTAAACATGCATAATGATATATCAAGGCAGAACAAGAACATATGTATATATGTAAACAGAGTAAATAACATAGATAAAACAGCGGAAGATTTCAAACCATTTCAAAACAAGTCTAGTACAACATAATGTCAACTTTCCAAATACACAAGTCTAGATAAAAACAACATTGCTGAAAAACTGAAATACATAAGTACTATCCCCAAAATAAGTGATAACCATAGCTAGCTTCATGTCAAGACCGTACATGAGCTAAAATCCCACAAGCAAGCGATCAGAAATCCAAGCTAAGCTCCAATATTCCCTCCCTGAGAACCTAGGGAGGGGGGGGGGAACGGAAGAAAAGAGGCGAAAGAAAACAGGTCAGTCAAAAAGACTGAGTAAGCCCTACTACAATCAATGTAAACTGATAAAGTTAACTGGCATGATGAAAGCTGAGATGAACATATGGATAACTACATACTGGCATGATGATTAACTAACAAGGTAGATAAAGGTGTCATCGCATAATCAGGTTTTAAGGTTTTGCACCACAGGTGTACTAGCAAACTAACATGACTTGAATAAACAAGTATTGATCCCTTGGCCCAAGCTTTGGCCCAATAACATGAAGTGCCCCTAACACGAGGTCCAATAACATGAAGCGACCCTAATATGAGGTCCAACCAAACAGTCTAGTCGATCGGCTCCCTAAGCCTAACTCGTCACGTGTTGGTGTCAATGCGGCCCAAACATAATTGTAGTCAGACTGTGTAGGGTCTCCCGTCGGGTGTATCAAGCCCTAGGGTGTCAACCCCTGGACACCATAAACATGAGTGCACAGTCTCGATCTACTGGTACCCGTGCATGTTTTCCCCGGCTTCGGACTATGTGCACGACCATGGTCCGCCCGGAACTACACCGGCGTACCCATCTGCCGTCGTTTTTGGTCGCTTACCTCAAGTCCAGTAATCGTGCCCCACCCTAGCCTAGACCCTAGGGTCATGATGATACAAACTTGGGATTACTGCTGGAGTGGACCCCCGTTGCTAGGATTTTCTAGTGGGTTAAGTACGGTTTAACCCTCTTGCTAATCATGGATTAACTTGGTTAAGTGTAACAATGAGTTTATGACTTAATCCTGATTAATCTACCAAGCCCAAATTGGTTAAGTATTAAGTGGACCATGACTTAACCCTAATCATGAGGCATTAATTAATTAATGTGCCTTAACCTCTCACATTAGACTTTGTTGCGGTTACTAGTTAAGCCGGTCGGTTCCGGGTAGCTTTATATCACAACTTGGTCTAACCTCGGGTTCAAGGTACAACATGACCAACTTCTCACATTGGGTCCTATTGTTTGTAGCAACTAGTTAGGCCGGTCGGTTCCAGGTAGGTTTACGCTACAAACTCAACCCAACCTCGAGTTGGTCACACTTATCTTTTCTAAGTGTCATGTCCATCATGTTTCCAAAACATGTTACAAGTTTTCAAGAATTTGGGTAGACCTAACTTAATAGGTAAATTCCCAATGGGTAGACCTAACTTAATAGGTAAATTCCCAATCTTATGTTTTTATGTCTTTTAAGTTTACCCAACCCCAAACGCAATCCCATCGCTTACATATCGCAATAGCGCATAAAGGATAGAAAGAGGGAACTTGGCATAATCATGACATAAAGGTGTTGAAGCCACAAGTTTAACATGGTGGCATATGAAATGTACATATGTTCATATACTTGCATATTACACTTTTAGGCCTCAAAAGCATGCATAAAACCAAACTTAGCATATTGGTGATACATGGTGATAAATGACATGTAGAAATGGCCATAAGTTCGCATTTAGCCTCACATGCAAGTTATCATAAGAGATATGAAACTTACATGTTGCCAAAATGCAACCTTTAGCATAAAGCTTGAAGCTTTATGTTCATATACTCAAGGTAAGCTTGCATAACATGATAACATGAACAAAATGATCAACCCAAACTTGCATAACATAACTTGCATATCATATGACAAACTTGCATATCAAACTTGCATAACATAACTTGCATATCATATGACAAACTTGCATATCAAACTTGCATAACATAACTTGCATATCATATGACAAACTTGCATATCAAACTTGCATAACATAACTTGCATATCATAACATAGCAAACTTGCATACATAACATGATAGACTTGCATAACACATCATAGTAAACTTGCATATCATAATGATCAAACACAACTTGCATCATTCATTAACTTTAGAGTTTAAATATGAAAGTAGAAAAGGGCTTACAATGCTTATGAAGACACAAAAATATGACAAAGCCCTTATGCAATCAATTAGACCCAAAATGCAAGCTCTAATAGAAAAACTCTTGATCCAAAATGATCAAAACTCTTGCTTTATGATGTAAATATGGAAACATGATCTGAATGCAAGCTAATGATGCTCATACAAGCTTGAAAACACTTGTATGCATGGAAAATCTCTCATAGAAATAATTTAGAAATTTTATGAAGAGAGTGGAGGCCATGAGAGGATTGATTTTGCCATAGTTTAGTTACTTGAATGAATAATGATGATTTAGGGTTAGGTTAGGGGCTTATTTATAGAGATTAGGACTAGTTATAGCCTTAGGATTAAACCCTAATTCCAATCTCAGCCCTTAAAACCGAATCTGGCCCCAAAACCTAACCAAGACCCCAAAATGGTGCACCAGGCAGAACTGCCCGGCTGGACCAAGTCGACAGCCAAGTCGACAGGGCTGTCGACTTGGGTCCAACCAAGTCGACTCCCAAGTCGACAGGGCTATCGACTTGGGTGCTCTGGCAGGAATTTTCCCGCCTGGCCCAACCTAGCCCTAATTCCCAAATTCAAACTTGAATTTGAAATCTGTTTTTACTTTGAATTTTTCTGAAAACTTCGTTGGGCCTTAATCGGGTCATACGGACTCTGATTTTCGAAAACTCGGACTCTATTTCGCGTATTTTTCCGAGACGAACGCAATGGCATAGCCCGTTTCCCTTGATTCAGATTTATGAATTAAATTCTGCCTCGATTTACGTTATAACAGGTTATTGAAAATAGGGGTTGTTACATTCTCCCCTCCTTAAAGGATTTCGTCCCCGAAATCTCTAAGTTAGGAAGAACATATCCTATCATCCAACATCCATCTACTCAAAACATCATCCACGAGCAATCATTGTCCTTACAAGATTCTAAATGTTGTATGAACATATGCAAAGGTGTGTGTATATGTACTTATCTAATGCAAATATCATCAATGCAAATTATGTTAGTGAAATGAATCCATATGTATGCAATTCCTAACATAATATATAACATCTACATGTGTGCGCATAACATACATCCATATGCAACATCCATGTGATAACATAAAAATTTTCATCCATGAATAAGCATAAACACTCATGCATATGCAATATGAGGAGTGTGTGAGCCGATCTAGTGCCTAACGTGTATAATGCATCCACGAGTAACCACTTGCAAACACTTGCAACCACTTGCAACCATCAAGCATAACATGTTTCAAACACATGCTTCATCCAAAGGGTTTCTACCTAAGGTTCTCATGACAAGATTAACACGATATACTAGATAATCAAGACAAACATGGATAGCAAAAGATATGCTACAAAGAGATCGGGAAGATAAGCAAGATATACTCCTTTCGGATTACAAGAAATCCCTTCCTAACCCAACCCCAATTCTATAAAAGTCCAAAAGGTTTAGTCAACCTAATGGACCCCTTCAAACCTTGACAGGTATTACTAACCGATGAGTCATACCCCCCGACAGAAATAGGACCGAGAATGGGACCGAGAGGATATATGTAAAAAGATAACATGCGAGTAAGTTCCACAGGAAAACAAGGATCAAGGATATGCTCTTAGAAAGAGATATGATGCGCGTATCTAGCCTTCAGTCTTCTAAGTCACGTTTCCTTGAGCTTAACTCCACTGTGCTTTGACCGTCTTTTACCTCATGATTTCTTGGCTCCTTAACTCTTGTTTCCAAATATGAGTTGGAACCCATTTCATTGTCGCCTCTCGTCTTCCTCTTTCACTTACTCTTCTATCATTCTTGGCTTAAACATAACTATGACCTCATGGTTTCATGCAAGCTCTCCAAAATTCACTAGTGAATCCTGGATCTCGTTTACTTACCATAAAGTATTCCACGCAGCAGAACTTTTCTTGGAAATAACAATCCACGTTGCCAATTGCTCTTACTAACGTGATTTTCTATAACTCATGCTTGAACGAAATGAACCATCCGCCTGTGAATGATAGGTCGTACTTAGATTCAGTTGCTTGCCCATGACTTCCCGTAGACTATCCCAAAACTGGCTAGTGAAGATTGAGTCATGGTTACTAACTATACTTTAGGGAACCTCGTGCAACCGCTTTATTTCTTGAAAGTAAACTGTCGCTAGCTATGATGCAGTCCTTTCGCTCTTTACCGGAGTGAAATGAGCACTCTTCGTGAGTCTACCTACTATGACCCACATGCACTTATTCCCTTTCCTTGACCTAGGCAGTCCATCCACGAAATCCTTCGTGATGCTTTTCCCTCTTCCATTGCGGGGACCTCCAATGGATATAATAGCCCACCGGGCTTCTATGACTCGGCCTTTAACCTGTTGGCACAACATGCACCTTGGGACAAACTCGGCCACCTCCTCGGGTGAGGTGCATCTTTAAGAACCTTCTTTCTCTCATCGTGTCTTAGCCATCCCTTGTCATCTATAGCGCGGTGACTTACCATCTCGCCTCGAATCAACTTGTCCAAGATCTCGACTAACTGCGGGTCTTCTTTCTGTGAAGTCCCTACTTGATCCAGAAGGGTAGGTCTAAGCTCAAGGGACGCTAACTAACTAATTAAACTGAGAGAACTTCTTACTTCAGTTGCATTCCTTGGAGTCTTCCAATCCTGAACTGCAACTACCTTAGCGGGACCCACCGCTAAGCCTTGCTTAGAAACTATGTGCCCAAGAAATCTAACTCCTTTTTCTCCAAAATGACACTTGGAGAACTTGGCCTTCAACTGATGCGCTCTAAGCGTATCCATCACCTCCACGAGATGCCTTGCGTGCTCTTCCTCATCCTTAGAGAAGATCAGAATATCATCTACGAAGACCCCGACAAACTTTTTCAAGAACTCCCTGAACACCCTACTCATCAAGTCCACGAAATATGCGGGTGCATTAGTCAAGCCGAATGGCATGACAAGCCATTCGAAGAATCCATCTGGAGTTCTGAACGCAGTCTTGTCTATACTATCTTCAGCTACCCTGAGCTGATGGAATCCAGTAGCAAGATCAAGCTGAGAGAAAACAGAAGCACCGACAAGCTGGTCAAAGAGATCATCAATCCTCGGTAATGGGTGTCTGTTCTTCTTAGTCAGCTTATTCAACTCTCGATAGTCAACACAAAGTCGGAGAGAACCATCAGCCATGGTAGCAAATACCACAGGCGCTCCCCATTCAGATATACTTCGTCTAATGAAGTTCTTCTCAAGCAACTCCTTCACTTGCTTACTTAGCTCCCGCCTTTCACGCGGAGCCATGTGTCGAACGGGCAAAGAAACCGGCTTTGCATTATCCACCAGATAAATGCGGAAATCAATCTCTTGCTTAGGGGGCAACCCCCTAACTTCATCGAAAACATCCGGATACTCTCGAACCACTTTCACAGACTGAAGAGTTTCCATTGACGAGTCGAGTGATTCAAGATAGCACAACATGACGGGACCTCTAGGATTACAAGAAATTTCTAGGGTGTTTCCGAGGTGAGTCACGAGCCTCACAACCCTATGCTCACAATCAAGGATGGCTCCATATCTGGACAACCAATCCATGCCCAATATCAATCCATATCCCCTAAAACCAAGAACATAAGCACTACACAAGAACTCTACACTCAGTATAGAGATCCTCAAATCCCCACATATCATAGACAGATGGGCGGAACCCCCAATAGGATTTGAGACACAGACGGGATCATCCACCAAGCTAGTACTAAGGTGCAAACTATCAACAAGATCAGATGAGATAAAGCTATGCAATGCACCAGAATCAAACAAGGTACGAACTGGAAAATCAGAAATATATACAAGGCTCTCAACAGAAATACTACCTTGATCGGGAACTGGAGCGACATTGAGAGCATGAACTTGCCCTCCTGAAGGTCCAGCACGTTGAGTCTGACCCTGGCCTTGCCCTTGCTTCCTCGGACAATCCTTACTGAAATGTCCAGTCTCACCGCAGAAAAAGCATTCACCATTCTTCCCTTTCCTCTTCTTACAATCCTTAATAAGATGCCCAACTGAACCGCAATAATGGCACTTCCCCTTGTTGTTCTTGCCCTTGTTGTTGTTCCCCTTGTTGCCTTGACTCTTGTTCTTGTTCTGATTGCCTTGACTGCTCTGACCACTTGGATTACCCGGATTTCCTTTCCACTGGGAATCAGTCTTCTTGGCTTGAGTATCATTCATCTTGACCTCTTTCTTGGCATCTCCCTGAAGTAACGCCATATCAACCAAGCTCTCAAACGTGGCCCCATGGGGAATATGTGACATAGCCAATCCCTGCAACGGCTCATTCAATCATCTAGCAAAACGAAGAGCCTTCTTCTGAGGAGTATTCACCATATCCAAGCCAAAACGAGCTAACTGGTTGAACTTGTTCACATATTCTTTGACAGACATATCTCCTTGTTTCAAAGTTATGAACCTCTCCATTTGCAGATTCTCCTCAGCAGAAGATAGAAACTTAAGCACGAACCTTGCCCTGAGATCGGCCCAAGTCTCAACAGGCCTAATACCATTGGTGACTTCCCACCAATAAGCGGCTTCATCCTTCATAAGCCAAACCGCCAACAAGATCTTCCTCTGATCGTCTAACCCAAAGATAGCAAATAAATCCTCGGCCTCTTTCAACCAATTTCTGGCCTCTACAAAAGTCTCAGTGCCTTGAAAGTTCTTGCCACCCATTGCTTTGAAATCTTTGCAAGTCTTTGCGAAGTCCGCTTGTGGATGCTGAGGGGGAAGAGAAACATCAGCTATGGGAGGAGGAGGAGAAACATTAACCACCGGAGGAGGAGGAGGAACATCTGCGGGGCCGGCTTCGGTCGCCCTAGCCTCCAAAAGTCTCCTATACCAAACAGGTACGTGTACTTCCTCCGGAATGGCAAAGTTATCGGCCATACTGAAAACGAAGAAAAAGATAGATTCAGAACGGAGAAAAACGAAGGAATTTTTGCTAATGGCTTTTTGGGGAATAGCCTTTAAAATAAACTTGACTTTTCTTTGGAAAATACTTTATACTTGGTTTTGAAAATAGTTTTCCAAAAGTTTTAAAAACCTTTTTGTTCCTTCTCGTAAACCATATGCTCTGATACCAAATGTAACACCCCACCTCCGCCAGGGTGTCTCTTGCAAGCACTCTGACTTTGGAGGGGCGTTTGAATCAGGTAAACATGCATAATGATATATCAAGGCAGAACAAGAACATATGTATATATGTAAACAGAGTAAATAACATAGATAAAACAGCGGAAGATTTCAAACCATTTCAAAACAAGTCTGGTACAACATAATGTCAACTTTCCAAATACACAAGTCTAGATAAAAACAACATTGCTGAAAAACTGAAATACATAAGTACTATCCCCAAAATAAGTGATAACCATAGCTAGCTTCATGTCAAGACCGTACATGAGCTAAAATCCCACAAGCAAGCGATCAGAAATCCAAGCTAAGCTCCAATATTCCCTCCCTGAGAACCTGGGGAGGGGGGGGAACGGAAGAAAAGAGGCGAAAGAAAACAGGTCAGTCAAAAAGACTGAGTAAGCCCTACTACAATCAATGTAAACTGATAAAGTTAACTGGCATGATGAAAGCTGAGATGAACATATGGATAACTACATACTGGCATGATGATTAACTAACAAGGTAGATAAAGGTGTCATCGCATAATCAGGTTTTAAGGTTTTGCACCACAGGTGTACTAGCAAACTAACATGACTTGAATAAACAAGTATTGATCCCTTGGCCCAAGCTTTGGCCCAATAACATGAAGTGCCCCTAACACGAGGTCCAATAACATGAAGCGACCCTAATATGAGGTCCAACCAAACGGTCTAGTCGATCGGCTCCCTAAGCCTAACTCGTCACGTGTTGGTGTCAATGCTGCCCAAACATAATTGTAGTCAGACTGTGCAGGGTCTCCCGTCGGGTGTTTCAAGCCCTAGGGTGTCAACCCCTGGACACCATAAACATGAGTGCACAGTCTCGATCTATTGGTACCCGTGCATGTTTTCCCCGTCTTCGGACTATATGCACGACCATGGTCCGCCCGGAACTACACCGGCGTACCCATCTGCCGTCGTTTTTGGTCGCTTACCTCAAGTCTAGTAATCGTGCCCCACCCTAGCCTAGACCCTAGGGTCATGATGATACAAACTTGGGATTACTGCTGGAGTGGACCCCCGTTGCTAGGATTTTCTAGTGGGTTAAGTACGGTTTAACCCTCTTGCTAATCATGGATTAACTTGGTTAAGTGTAACAATGAGTTCACGACTTAACCCTGATTAATCTACCAAGCCCAAATTGGTTAAGTATTAAGTGGACCATGACTTAACCCTAATCATGAGGCATTAATTAATTAATGTGCCTTAACCTCTTACATTAGACTTTGTTGCGGTTACTAGTTAAGCCGGTCGATTCCGGGTATCTTTATACCACAACTTGGTCTAACCTCGGGTTCAAGGTACAACATGACCAACTTCTCACATTGGGTCCTATTGTTTGTAGCAACTAGTTAGGCCGGTCGGTTCCGGGTAGGTTTACGCTACAAACTCAACCCAACCTCGAGTTGGTCACACTTATCTTTTCTAAGTGTCATGTCCATCATGTTTCCAAAACATGTTACAAGTTTTCAAGAATTTGGGTAGACCTAACTTAATAGGTAAATTCCCAATGGGTAGACCTAACTTAATAGGTAAATTCCCAATCTTATGTTTTTATGTCTTTTAAGTTTACCCAACCCCAAACGGAATCCCATCGCTTACATATCGCAATAGCGCATAAAGGATAGAAAGAGGGAACTTGGCATAATCATGACATAAAGGTGTTGAAGCCACAAGTTTAACATGGTGGCATATGAAATGTACATATGTTCATATACTTTCATATTACACTTTTAGGCCTCAAAAGCATGCATAAAACCAAACTTAGCATATTGGTGATACATGGTGATAAATGACATGTAGAAATGGCCATAAGTTCGCATTTAGCCTCACATGCAAGTTATCATAAGAGATATGATAACTTACATGTTGCCAAAATGCAACCTTTAGCATAAATCTTGAAGCTTTATGTTCATATACTCAAGGTAAGCTTGCATAACATGATAACATGAACAAAATGATCAACCCAAATTTGCATAACATAACTTGCATATCATATGACAAACTTGCATATCAAACTTGCATAACATAACTTGCATATCATATGACAAACTTGCATATCAAACTTGCATAACATAACTTGCATATCATATGACAAACTTGCATATCAAACTTGCATAACATAACTTGCATATCATAACATAGCAAACTTGCATACATAACATGATAGACTTGCATAACACATCATAGTAAACTTGCATATCATAATGATCAAACACAACTTGCATCATTCATTAACTTTAGAGTTTAAATATGAAAGTAGAAAAGGGCTTACAATGCTTATGAAGACACAAAAATATGAAAAAGCCCTTATGCAATCAATTAGACCCAAAATGCAAGCTCTAATAGAAAAACCCTTGAGCCAAAATGATCAAAACTCTTGCTTTATGATGTAAATATGGAAACTTGATTTGAATGCAAGCTAATGATGCTCATACAAGCTTGAAAACACTTGTATGCATGGAAAATCTCTCATAGAAATAATTTAGAAATTTTATGAAGAGAGTGGAGGCCATAAGAGAATTGATTTTGCCATAGTTTAGTTACTTGAATGAATAATGATGATTTAGGGTTAGGTTAGGGGCTTATTTATAAAGATTAGGACTAGTTATAGCCTTAGGATTAAACCCTAATTCCAATCTCAGCCCTTAAAACCGAATCTGGCCCCAAAACCTAACCAAGACCCCAAAATGGTGCACCAGGCAGAACTGCCCGGCTGGACCAAGTCGACAGCCAAGTCGACAGGGCTGTCGACTTGGGTCCAACCAAGTCGACTCCCAAGTCGACAGGGCTGTCGACTTGGGTGCTCTGGCGGGAATTTTCCCGCCTGGCCCAACCTAGCCCTAATTCCCAAATTCAAACTTGAATTTGAAATCTGTTTTTACTTTGAATTTTTCTGAAAACTTCGTTGGGCCTTAATCGGGTCATACAGATTCTGATTTTCGAAAACTCGGACTCTATTTCGCGTATTTTTCCGAGACGAACGCAATGGCATAGCCCATTTCCCTTGATTCAGATTTATGAATTAAATTCTGCCTCGATTTACGTTATAACAGGTTATTGAAAATACGGGTTGTTACAAACAATAATAAATTAAGTAAATATTAATAGGATGAAAATAATAATTTTGGACTATTGACAATTTAGCCACAAAAATATTGCGATTGCATTCATGGTGAGATTCAGATATGTTTTCATATTTTATTTATCAAAGACAAAGTTCGTATGAAGAAGCTATTAGTAAAATAAGTTATATGATAATTATATATGCACAAGATTTGAATCTAAAACTAAATAAATAAAAATCTGAAATATAATTATATACTGGCTAGCATAATAGAATATTCCGTAAATATTTAAAATTGTGTGTGTATATACATATGCAAGAGGGGACAAGAATGAATAATAAACAGAAAGAATTAATTGTAATTAATATAAAGTAACCATAAGGGAAAGAAAATCTCCCTACGTCAACTCCAAAGGGGGAGTCGACCGCCCCACAAGAGGGGGTTCGATTTGTCGGTCGACACCCTCCTTGTTGAGTGTTGGAGAGAGGCACTATTTTTAAAAGGGTTTTTGTATAGTTTTGCTTAAGTGGACTATCCATATTAAATCAAACTAATCCCATGGCCTACATACACACTATTGACTATAAAAAGACCCCTAGCCTCTTCTCCAAAACCCTACCTTCATATGTCTCTCCGCCTCTATTTTGTCTCTCCACCATTTTCTAAATTCCAAAAATAGGTTAGGTTTCTTCTCTTTTTCTAACCTATATTCTTTCTCTTCTAATTTTAATTTTTATATAGATTCTGGAATTAAGTATAATATACATATGTGACTCTAAATCTGATTCTTATATCTATATTTTAGGAGAATATGAAGTACGCTGATTCGAAGGTTCAATCCTAATTGTTAGATTCTGCACTGAATTCACTAATCTTCTCTTAGTATCTCTGTGAGTGGAAATTACATTAGTTTTCTATTTTTGACATGATGTTAGTGTAGATTCTGACTATTATGCCTAAAAAGCTTTAGATTTACACAAAGACAACACATTGACAAATCCTCAAATATCTTAGAATTTACGGAAATTGTCAATCAATGATTGTTTACTGGGTTTTCATTATTGATGTAATAAAAGATAGGCTTTTAGATGTTGTACAATTTTTGATAATGGTCAAATTCACTTTCTCGTAAAAATTGCAAAATCATATATGTGTGTACAAAAGCATAAGACTTGAGTATTATAAATATAATAGTTTAAGCATCTATTTCTAAAATAAATAGTTTGAATGTATTATATATAAATCACTAAAATCTTAAGTTTTTTTTATATGTATATATGTGTGTGTGTGTGTACGCTAATTGTATGAAAAGTGAAGCAGTACCAAAAAGAGATATATATATATATATATATGAGTGTGTGTGTGTGTGTGTGAATAAATTATTGCACCTTGTCTTTCTTTTGTTATTGAAATAGTCATTAAAATATTGGTTATAAGTTTCTATGTATATGTCATTATTTCCTTATTACTGATTATGGTACATGTTCATGCCATATTGAGGAGGTTAGCGAAATAAGCTTGTAAACCTCATTTTGATGTTAGAATTGACATTTCAAACAAATTAGGATGTTTATTCACGTACGCTTGATTTATATTTTATTTACTATTATATATTAGTGTATTTAACGTATTATTATTGCGCCTTGCCAAAATAAAGCATATTATTAACGTGTATTAAATTCGTATTAAGATCATTCTAAATGCGTAAAAATAAGAAATTAGAATTACAAATGTTCTTGTAGGAAATTTGTATGTGTGTGAGTTTTAATGGCTTTTATTAGTATTAGTGACACAAGGTTAATCCCTACTTGTAGGAAAAGCCTTCCCGAAACTGATTGGTGTATCTATAAGTGGTCGAGTTAACGTGAGATGTCTATGTGTCATGGGACATTACAATAATAACACAAAATGCAAGTTAAGCCCAACTTGTATTAGAAGCCAGCTCGGAATCACCTGCAAAATCCAACATCTATAAGTGGTCGGTTTAATGTGAGATATCTTATGTGTGTGTGTATATGTATATATGTGTATGTGCATGTGAAGTGGGTCCGCCTCGAGAAGGTATTAAGTGGCTGACTTATTTTGTTTGGGTATTAAGTGGTTAGGACTACGTCCATTTCTAAGATTCAACTCCATGGTTCAGGACCCAAGTTATGGGACCCACCCTTACAAAGGTCTTAAGTGATCATTGGGTCCACGTTTCCCTTAAAAAGGTATTAACTGGTCTTAAATTAAAATGATAAATGATTTACATTTGAGTTGGATAAATTCTCGGAAGTTGTCTGCTTCCTCTCTAGGGATTGTGTGAGCGCTTAACCAGTGGAATAGGCAGTATGAAACATTTCTAAAGGGTTGTCTGTTTAAGGCGAGTATTAGGTGGCTAAGAGTTCACCTATGATACCAGTTAAATAGTAACATATGGGTCCGTTGGAGGGTCTTAAATGACAATGAGTGTCTACCTAAACCGATATTAAGTGGGAGCTTGCTATTCTTGTATTATAAAAGACAGAATGTTTAATAGCGCTGATGACTATAAAAGGAGGTCTTAAGGAACTAGGGCTTTCCATAGGGTCTTAATTGATCAAAGGAACCCACCCATAAATAAAAATTTATCTAATGGCCTTAAATTACCAAATGGTAGTTCTCCTCATAAGGTTTTAAGTGATAATAAAATCCATCCTTATAAATTAGCATATTGGTCTTAAGTGACTTTAGGGAAGTCCGCCTAATTTATACATAAATTTGCGTGTTGAACTTATTCAGACATAATTTAATGAATTTATACTTCCATGCATAAGAAATAGACATTCCTTAAACTTATGTGATTTTCATTTACTATACCATTTTTGGCCTCCCTCATCTTAACAAATAAACAGGTTAGTTGGTGGAAACACATGATTAATGCAATCATAGATGTTGGAGCCTAATGAAGAATGGTCTTTAGTTATTATCATTATTGTCATGATTGTTGTACCTTTGGGACATTACTATTATTATCAATGTACTCTTGTTGACCATTGGGATTTTTATGTAATCAACATTTTATGAGTTTTAATAAAAGGAACATCTACTTCTGTTATTATATTTTTATCCCTTCCGCTGTGATATTCTGATATCATTATTAATTTTACACTGTGAATGCAATTGCTATAGAAACCAATGATCCATTTAGAATGGCTCTAAGTTCTGATAGGCCTTCTTTAAGTTACGATTTAGGCCCATTTTGGGTAGGTTGTTACAGTACAAGCACCTGAATGATGTAAAGTGGTTGTCAAGAGAAAAGGGGAAATGGAAAGAAAAGAAGAAAATAAATGAGAAGAGAAAGGAAGGAACAGAACATAAATGCAATCACAAAACCTGTCTTATTTCTCAGAACACCTCCGATTACATATAATAGTAACAATCACAGATACAAACATGTGCGATAGTTATAACTATATGAACCATATGATTAGAGTACACGAATACATATAATTATACAAACAATAATAGAGTCTATACAAAAGATAAATAAAACCAACCGATAAACTAGCTCTAATAAGAAGACATAACAATGTCAAGGCTTTGTAGTATCATACAACACAATAAACAATGATAATACAAGTATAAGTAGGAATATATCATCTCTTGCTAGTTCACCTGCTTGACTTTGATAATACTCATACTTGTTACCAAATCTACTTATCAACATTGTCAATGAGCACTCATGGTAATAATAGAAAAATAAAACCTTAGGTCAGACAACAGTTTGGAATGAGCGATAAACAAATATCAAAGTATTGTTAAAGTCATAACAGTGTATATGACATCGAGGGTATGAGAATCATACATGTTAGCCCTTGCATCCACAGAGTTAGCACATAACAATAGATATATGCTACTTTGTGCTAAACATGAGGTAAAGACGGTGTGATAGATATTTAAATACTAAAAGGCGATAAACAAGTAAACAACCATAACATATATTATCTATTCTCACATCTGCTTACTCAGTGCATAAAGCATATGATACTCGATATTGTGGCCACCTAATCAATCAAAGCACTGGTAGGTCGAAAACGTCAACTGACTCTACTAGACTACCGACTTGTCATAACATCACTAATTTGAGACGATAACCCTATCCAGTCCAAAACATGAACAGGATTTGGAGTTTAGGAAGATCAGGTTAAAAAATGCCGACTGAATTCGATCCATCCTTGTGTCACACTCTGAAAGATGTACCAAAATCTCGAATACCAATTGCTTCACTGCACACGTTCTCCATAGCAGAAAGCCCATAAGACTCCCATCCAAAGTCGTTATGATTTGGAAACTATCCTCGACAATCATCGTATGTCATATTATATTATCATGTGTCTCTCATCTCTATCTCTCCGATAGCCACTCAATATGACTTTTAAAGAAAACTATCCATCATAGCAGCCTTGCTCCCCATTCGGGAATCATGGCCATCAAATGACAGGTCACTACAAAGAAACACCACATCATTACCTCACGCCAAAGCCACTGATTGAAGAGCTACCACATCGAAATTACTATCGAGCGAACCATCATTTATGCTCATCGAAGTTGCACCATCGTCAATGTCAAATTGCCCAAAGTGGATAATAATAATAGCAGTCAATATCGACCACTCAACAGTAACCGTTAATGCCTACTTGGATCATGTATTTAACAAAGATTGATTAAACGCACATCCATGAAAAACATACAGCATTCGTCGGGAAATCCAGCTCGCCACCAAGTCCATCCTTCGTCTTCAGATTGGTCACCAAGCTCCAATATCACTCCGACTTCAAATCTATCACCAAGCTACAATGTTACTCTGTCGACAAATCCAACCATGCACTCTGAAGCTCCTCTACGAACATATATCATCCATTCAGATCTATCATCCTTTTTCATTCTATCAATGTATACCGACATATGCATTTGATCGATAAGAACCCCAAACTCTAACGAACGAGATTTATTAATACTCGATTGCCTACAAACTGATGTTTTAAGCTAAACCGAGAAAACAATACAATCACACACCCAATAGTCCTACAAATTCCTGATCTAGCATATAAACATCTGTAATAGTAATTATAAATCAAATAGAACTTATCTATATCAATCAAAGTAAAATAAACGTCCAAATAACCTAAATCTTGCAGCATGATCAAAATAGCACGCAATAGTTCATAAATAGGTAAATAGCACGTAAATAGGTAAAAACGTGATAATCAGGTCATTACTACTTCAATCACTTTTTAATCTTTTCATTTACTATCTACTAAGTTCATCTATCTTAAATATTATGTTTCATAATTAGAAATTAATTTACTATACAAACAATTGCAGTTCGTGGAGAAAAAATATCACTTACCTCAACCAAATAAACCAAAATCAGCTCTAAAGCATAGAGTTCATCAATACGAGTCCAAAGGGAGAAACATCATTCAAATCTGATCTCGTACACCAAAGTTACGCAAGTAGTCATTTCCTAAAATTATAGAACCATACAACCTCATATGAAAATAATATAAATACTCTACGATCCTCTGATTCATAGAGTACATATCGTTACACAAGTGCACTAAAAAATTCTAGTTAATCAAATCCATAAAGACAGAGGACGCATTACTGATCTGAATGAAATTACCAACCACTCATATGAAGCAAACCCCATTTGAAATGCCGTCGATTGAATAGTATCTTCTGTTGCTCTTAATTGATGGAACCCCATTGCCAAATCCAACCGAGAAAACATTTTGGACCCACCAAACTGATCAGATAAATAATTGATTATAGGTAAGCGGTAATTATTCTTTGATGTCTTCTCGTTAAGCTAATGATTTCGATGCACAATTTCAATAAACCATCCAGTTTCTTTGTGTACACCACAGATGCATCCAAGACCGATTTCCTTTGCTAATAATACTCTTACTTTCTAAGTCCACAAGTGCATCTTCAATTCCTTCACTTCTATTGGTGTTATCCTATTAGGTGGTCTACCTATGGGCTTCTCTTGAGGTATAGTATCAATTCTGAACTCAATGGATCTCTTTGGTTTTAATTATGTAATTTCTTCAAAAACATGTGCAAACTCATTTACAATAGGAACTCAACTTATCCATACATTTGATTCCACTGCATCCAACAAAGCGTAAACTTCAAAACTTGAATTCTTAATTGAGTATATAATTCGGGCTACAACTAGGGTATTTCAATGATAATTTTCTATGTTGGAAATTTTTTGAGCATCACAATGATTTTGCCAGTCCATAATCAAAACGATCCAAAGTCCACAAAATCACACATACATACATATAATGCAAGCAAAATCAAAACCTAGCAACTCAAACTCTAAATGGTCACAACTCATTCCTAGGGTCACATAACCTTGTATATGATTAGCTATGCTAAAGGAAGTAGCAAGGTATGACGGTTCTAAAGATTACTAAATTCTGAGATATAAATGAATGTGATGCATTAGTATCAAAGAATACTCTAACCAACAAGTTATTAATCAAAAGTACACCTTCCATCATAGATTTCCCTTTCCCAATAGTAGTTAATCTGGTTGAAGATGGTACCAACTTCCAAAACAAATACCTTCTTTTAGCTGCCTTCGTTGCCTTTGGACATTTATTTTTATAGCACTGCACTTGATTGTCGTTGAAGCACTTAACATTCTGCTTTCCAATAACTATCTTACTATCTCCAGATCGAAACTCATTAGCATAGTGCCCTTTCTTATCGCACCTGTAACAGACAATATCAACCTTTCCTATCTTAGTCATTTCTCCTTTTTTAGCTCTCTTTCCCTTAAAGAACTTCTTTTTCTTACCCTAAGAACTTTGTATTTTCATAAGCTTATCACACCCACATCTCCACATTCTCTATAGTCATCTTTACTAAACATTATGGGTGTTTCTAAAATGCGGCATAATCGCCCTAGCAATCTCTAGATAAACCTCTCATTTTCTTATTACTATACCAACAGTAGTATACCAATAAAAGGACAGCTAATCATGTTAAGGACTGAGATGTTAGTGATGATGTTGATGAAAACAACCTTGTTTTAACTATAATTGTTATAAAATATATGATAACACTTTTATCTAGAAATATATATAAGTGCATATGTAGGAATTATATACAGGTAATGATTTGAAGACTGTATAGTTTTAAAGATTCAAGATTTCAAAGAATAATAAGAGTTCAAGATTGAAGACTCATGAATAACAAAATTTCAAGAGTTCAAGAAAAAAGGATAGGTTATAGAGTTTAGATTTTATTGTCAAAACTCCATAATAGCTCTAAATCTTTATTTCAAATATCTTATCATTTTTTACCTTACTTCAAATCTTCCTATTTTCATTGATTTCAAAATTATTTCCTATTTAAAATAAATATATATCTTTTAATATTTAAGTTTATTTCTTAGATTTTTACTCTAACTCCTAATTTAAATATTTTAGATTTTCTTACTTATATTTTAAGTTTTAATTATATATGATTACTTAAGTTATAATATTATTATTTTCTTATATTTATATGTTTGTATATTAAGTTTTAAGTTTATTAATTATATTTATGACTTCATATATTAAGTTTTAAAATTTTATTGTTTATACTTATGTTTTTAATTAACTTTTATATCCCTTTTATAAACTATAATTATATGTTTTTAATTTATATTTTTACTTTATTAAATTATTTTATTATATAGAAAAGTAGTATGTTTAAACTCCAAAATTACCTTGATTTTTTTCAACATCGTTTACATTATTTTCAACAGAATTCAAATTTCAAATTTTGCCTAAGGTATGTCGACATGGGGTACCCTATAGGTCGACATGTTACCATTATTTTCAGATTTTATTTTCAAAAGATGTGTCTGTTGGTTTTAATCTCTTCCTGAAAGGTTATGATTGTTGGTCAACTATAAATAGGCTTCTATATTTGATTTTTCATAACTAATTTCATTTATCTTCTTCTTTCCTTTCTCCTCTCCATTTTACTCTTAATTTCTAAATTCTATAATCAAACTCTATCAAATTTCAAATAGAATATACCAATTAAATTCTAGTTTGATTCTCTATCAAACCCTCTCAAGATTTCAAGTGATATTAGGAGTTATAGGAGTTTATATTATCAAAGATTGCAAGATCAAGCTCTAGCGAGTCTTCCTTCCAAAACAGATATTGAAAAGGTGTTATTGTATCCCATATAAATCAACTGAGTGTGATTATAGCTCGAAAATCAATTGAGTCTCACCGTACTTCAGAAATAGGTGGTATGGACCTCGTGGCCTGTGAAGTAGAGAATTGTATTTGAAGATTATATTAAAAGAAATTCACATTAACCCAAAGTTGTGTGGGACTGGATGTTGGGTAACTCCGAACCAAAATAAAAATCCTGGTATGATCTTTCCTTTACTGCTTTTACTTTTTATTCTACATCTGTGTTTAATTCTATGATTGTTATATATGTTTTCTATTTTCATCTATTTCTGACTAATTCAAAAAGATTTCATAAAAATTGTAAAATTCCATTAAACACTATTCACCCCTATCTAGTGTTAAGTTCACCTTAAGATCATTAATCCCCATTTCCCAAGAATTGGTATCAGATCATTAACTTTCAAAGTATTCATTATCTGATTTTTGAAAAGTGTAAAATGACAACTTTCAGAATTTATTTTAACATTGGTTCAAAAATATTCAATACATCATTGTTTCATGAGTCTGGATTTAATTATTATAAAAAATCAAGTTATCTACTGAATCGGTGTGTTGTACAGGAACTGATGTGTTATACGGCTCTTGATGAATCAACATTCAATGGACAGATGGTGCAAATCAAGAAAGATAAATGGATACTTGATAGTGGTTGTTCAAGGCATATGATAGAATATCTAAAGATACTAAAAGATATAACTTACAAAGATGAAGGAAAGTTTAACTTTGGTGATAACTCGAAAGAATATGTGATTGGCATCAACAATGTCGGTAATTCTAAAACTCCTACTAATTCTGATGTTTTATTAGTTAGAAATTTGAAACACAACTTAGTATAAGCCAGTTATGTGATAAAGGTTATAAAATTAAATTTGAAAAAGATAAATGTTACATCGAAGATAATAATTCAAATATAATTTTTAAAGGAATTAGAAAGAAAAATATTTAAGTTCTAAGTATGAAAATTTCAAATGACATTTATGTCTTTTACTAATACGAGTAATCCTTGGATTGGGCATAAAAGATTTGGACATCTAAATTTTAAACTTCTTCCTTAAATTTCTAAACTAGATTTAGTAAGAGTTCTCCCGAAATTGAATTTTAAATTAGATAGTATATATAATTCTTGTCAACTAGGTAAATAAGAAAAAAAATCGTTTAAACCAAAAGATGAAATTTCCACGATAAAACCTTTAAAATTATTCCATATAGATTTATTTAGTCCATCTCAAATCCAATATATAAAGTATAGTAAATACGTTTTCGTTATTGTTGATAATTAATCTGATACAGCTAGACTTTATTTCTTAGACACAAAAGTGATGCTTTTGAGTTATTTAAATATTTAGTAAAGAGAATTCAAAATGTATTTTATTCAAAAAGTAAAAATATACGTAGTGACCATGGTGGAGAATTTGAAAATGAAAATATTGAGAAATTCTGTAACTAAACGAGAATTACTCATGATTTCTCCTTTTCAAGAACTTTACAACATAAAGGAGTAGTTGAGCGTAAGAATAGGACAATTCAAGAGTGTGTTATAACTAGGCTTTCATATGGTAATTTACAAAGAAATTTTTGGGCTCAAACAGTTGCTACAACTTGTTATATCTTAAATTGAATTTTACTTGGACCATTAACTAATAAAACACCATACGAACTTCTTCACAATAAGAAACCAAAAGTATCTTATTTTAGAGTTTTTGGAAGTAAATGATTTATCTTAAATACTAAATAAAACTCAGATAAATTTGATTCCAAATCAAATAAAGGAATTTTTATTGGATACTCGAATAGAAGTAAAACTTATATAGTTTTTACTTCAAAAACTAACTCTATTGAGGAAACTATTAATGCATCTTTCAATGAAGTCTTTAAAGAAGTGAGTCAAAAACATAATGAAGATTATATTGAAATGAAAATAATGAATCAAACGAAATAAATAACGAAGTCAATCAACCTAATACAAGAATTAGACTTAAGAGAGATCATCTTATTGAATATATACTAGTAGATAATGAACATGGTGAGATTGTTAGAAATAAAAGCTCGGTTAGTTACATATGGATATTGTCAAGAAGAAGGGATAGGTAATGATGAAACCTTTTCCCCCATACCACGATTAGAAGCTATTAAAATTCTACTTGCTTTTGCTAATTATAACAATTTATATTATTCCAAATGGATGTTAAAAGTGCCTTTCTGAATGGTTTTGTTAAAGAAAATGTTTATGTTAAATAACCCCCATTATTCAAAGATGAAAAATTTCCAAATCACGTTTATAAATTAAAGAAAGAGTTATATTGTTTAAAATAAGTTGTAGAGCCTAGTACAATAAACTTAGATCTTATTTATTACAATCAAATTTTGAATTTGGTAAAGTAGATAATACTCTTATTTTTAAAAGAAATAAAATAGATATTCAATTAGTATAAATTTATGTAGATGATATTATTTTGGATTAAAAAATAATGAAATGAACCAAGAACTTTTTGAAATTATGACAAAAGGGTTTGAAATGAGTCATATAGGAGAACTGGCCTTCCTTTTAGGATTACAAATAAAATAATGGTACATTTATTAATTAAGAAAAATATGCTAGAGGCATAATCAATAAATTTTATATGGCTAATACCAACGGAGAACCCACACTTATGGCACCCAATGAAGCCGTAAGCAAAAATGATTCATCAAAAGATGTAGATTGAAAATTATATAGCGGTATAGGTTCTCTATTATACATAACTGCGAGTACACCAAATAAAATGCATAGCATTTATCTTTGCGCAATATATCTATCTTAACCTAAGTAAAATCACTTGAAAACCATTATGATATGTCAAACGCACATTAGATTTTGGTTTATTTTATCCTACGAGCAATTCATTCGATTTAAGTTTATATTGGATTGCTGACTATGTCAGCTGTAAATTAGACTGAAAAGGTATAAGTGTAACTTGTCACTTTTTGGAACATTTCTTAGTTTCCTGGTTTAGTAAAAAGCAGAATATTGTTTCCTTGTCAACAACTAATGCAAAATATAACTCTATAGCTTAGGCTTGTTCTCAAATAACTTATATGCAACAAACTCTAAAATATTTGGATTAACAATAACCAAATCACCAGTATATTGCAATAATACGAGTACAATAAGTTTATCTAAAAATATTACTCGTTATGCTACAACTAAACATATTCTTAGACATCATTTTCTAAGAGATAATATAAATAACAAAAATATTTTGATAGAATTCATTAAATAGAGAATCAACTTGCAGATGTTTTAACCAAACCATTAAATGAAGCTACTTTTACTAAATTAAGAAGAGAACTAGGCATTTTCTCATTAACCAAAATAAAATGACTAGATATATTAGTACATATATATATATATATATATATAGTAAAATATAGGAAAATTCAAAAATTCAAAATTATAGGAGACATGTTGACATGTAGTACACCCCATGTCAACATATAGCAGTAAAATTTCAAAATTAAAATTCCCTCCAAAATTAATTTTTAATCTTATTTAAACTCTCAATTTCGAAAATTCATGCCACTTCACTTATTCTTCTCTGCAGTAAACTTATGGAATAAAATAATAATGGCCTCCTCATTAAAACCAACCGAAACAACACCTTCTCCTCTCCTACTTCTCCTCAAGGTTTGTTTCTACGAACTATACTCACATGAATAATCAAATTATAAGAATCTAAGAAGGATACAACGCAAATGCTCGCTGAAATCTAACCGATGCAACTACGAATGGCAAGAGAACAAAATAAACAAGGGAAAATCATTAGGAATTTGCCAAAATTTCCATTTTAGTCCAATCATTATCGAGGATGACTCGTCTAATATTCAAATTTATAATCCTATGGAAGACGAAGAGGAAGAAGTAGAATAAGAAAAAGAGGAGGAGGAAGAAGAAAAAGAAGTTCAAATGGATGAAGATGATCGAGTCACTTGTGTTGGCGAAGTAAGTTTTGATAAGAATGGAAATGTAATCGGGTAAAGCAGAAAATTATGTCTCCATTATCCAAATTGTCCAGTTCATAAATCTCTAATTATTGAAAACTCTTAAAAAATAGGTTCGTATGTTCGTAAATATTCGTTGTATAATTTAATTACGTTAATATTCATTGTTCAGTTACGTGTTTTATATAAACATTATAATAAAGTTTTAGTTTGATTATAGCATCGTATTTTAGTAGTACCATAGTTTTAGATAGAATATTAGATTTTAAGATTATTCTAAGATTATGTTATTTAATAGTCTTAAGGGGGGTATTATAAGTCATATCATGATTTTAAGAGTACTAGGGTTAGTTCTTAGAATAGATTTAATCTTGTATTAGTTTAAGGGGGAGTTATATAGATTAATTATTGGTACATAGTTTTTGTTAATGACAATGGGGAGAACAATAAAATGGGATTAGAGTAAGAGGGAGTTAGTAGTTTCGGAAGAAATAATTAAAGTAAGGGGAGAACTTGAAGTATCAAGACATCGGATAAGTATATTTTATAAACAAAGGTTGTTAATATCAAAAGGGGGAGATAGTTAGGGACCGAGATATTGGTGATGATGGTATTGAGGACAACAAGCTTGTTTTAATTATTATTGTTATAAAATATATACAACGTATATGCAGGAATTTTATATAAGCATTGATTTGAAGACTGTACAGTTTTAAAGATTCAAGATTAAGAAGAAGAGTTCAAGATTAAAGATTCATGAGTAATAAGAGTTCAAGAGTTCAAGAAAACAGGACAAGTTACAGAGTCTAGATTTTATTCTTAAAACTAAAAGCACTAAATCTCTATTTCAAATATCTTATCATTTTTTCCTTATTTTAAATCTTCCTATTTTCGAATTGATTTCAAAATTATTTCCTATTTAAAATAAATATATATTTTTTAATATTTAAATTTATTTCTTAGATTTTTACTCTAACTTCTAGTTTAAATATTTTAGATTTTCTTACTTATATTTTAAGTTTTAATTATATATGATTACTTAAGTTTTAATATTACTATTTTCTTATATTTTCTAGGTATATAAGTCTTAAGTTCCTTATTTGTATCTATGACGTTGTATATTAAATTTTAAAGTTTTATATTTATACTTTATATTTTTAGTTAACTTTTGTAATAATAATTATATGTTTTTAAATGTATATTTTTACTCTATTATACTATTTTATTATATAGAACAATAGTATGTTTAAAATCCAGAATTACCTTGATTTATTTCAACATCGTCACATTATTTTCAAAAGAATTCAAAGTTCAAATTTTGCCTAAGGCATGTCGATATGTGGTACCCTACATGTCGACACAGTTACTGTTATTTTCAAATTTTTAATTTCAAAAGTTTCGTCTATTGGTCTGAATCTTTTCCTAAAAGGTTATGACTATTGGACAACTATAAATACGCTTCTAAATTTGAATTTTCATAACTAATTTCATTTATCTACTTCTCCCCTTTCCAGTCCATTTATACTCTTAATTTTCTAAATTCTATAATCAAATTTTTCCGAATTTCAAAGAGAACTAAACCAATTCAATTGTAGTTTGATTCTCTATCAAACTCTCTTAAGATTTCAATTGATATTCAAAGTTATAAGAGATTATGTAATCAAAGATCACATGATCAAGTTCTGTCGATTCTTCCTTCAAAAAACAATTATTAAAAAGGTGCGGTTGTAGCCTATATAAATCAACTGGGTGTGATTGTAACCTGGAAATCAAACGTGTCTCACTATACTTCAGAAACAGATTGGTGGACCTTGTGGCCTATGAAATCGAGGATTGTATTTGAAAATTATATTGAAAAGAAATCGCATCAACCCAAAGTTGTATGGGATTGGATGTAGGGTAACTTCGAACCAATACAAAAATCCTAGTGTGTTCTTTCCTTTACTACTTTTACTTTTTATTCTGCATCTGTGTTTGATTCTGTGATTGTTATATATATTAGTGATTTGCATCTATTTATTAAGAAATATTTCATAAATATTATAAAATTTCACTAAATACTATTCACCCCCCTCTAGTGTTAAGTTTGCCTTGAGATCCTTAATCAGCATTTCCTAACACATCAAACTTTATAGCATACTCAATTATAGTTGTCTCTTTGAACTAAACCGGAAAATAACTTCTTGAGCAATGTAGACTTGGAAATTTCTGATTAAAATCTCTATTTGAATCTCCTTTGAAACTCATCCCAAATCAACTTTTCTTCTAGCATTCCAGTGGTAAATTCGTTCTATCAATATAGAGCAACTCCCTGTAATTGCCTAAAACCCAACCTTCTTTTATGCATATCTTTCTATCCGAAATCAATAAAGATTATCTCTAATGAAACACCAAATTCTCGACTTTGATAGCCCCTTCGGTTCTAGGAAAAGGATTTCCTCCGAAATTGGCATAATCTGTAACAACCCGCATATTTCACGATAATATATTTAAATATTTTATATAAATATAACATCGTTATTTGAGTGTATGTCCAAATGGTGTATTTCATTGTAATATATTTAAATACTATTTAAATATAACATCGTTATTTTAGTATATGTATGAAATCTCACTTTTTAAATACGGATGAATTCTGACTCGAGACCACTTCCATTAATTTAAGATATCGTTTACGATATTTAAAACTGTAGCATCGATATGTATCAAGCTAGTGAAATTTGGGACTCCATGAAGGGCTTGAGTTTGTGAACCTAACCCATTATCCCCTTATGGTCCTTATAACCCTAACCTTAGGGAATAGGAAATCAGAACTCTATAAGCCCTAATTATCTTAGGAATTCCAATTCTTATAGAATTTAAGTGCAAATTCAAAGAGAACAGAGGAAAACTCAATATACATCTCCTCCAACTCAACTCCTCTTTAATTCTTATGATTTCCTAAAACTAACTCATAGGAAATTTGTGTATTTTTGTGTAGATTGAAGATTAATGTGTTATATTGGAAGAGAAATTGATCTTGCTTAGTTTTAGAGCATCTCCTTGCTTCTTATAATCAAAGGTGAGTTCTTGTGAACTCATATCTATGACTCAAGCTTATATGCTTGGCTATTGTGCCCTTGGCGCATTTATGTTGTGTATGGAATATGTGATTTGGATTGTTTACGTGTGAACTTTCCATTTTGTGAGTGCTCGAATTTATTTATATGAATTCGAAGTATAAATCCTTGTTTTGGTTTGTGTTTGTGTTCTTGGGCTGTTTCAGCGAGTTATAAAAGCTTCATTTCCACTTAAATAATGTTATAAGACTTCACCATTAGTTTGGGCTTGTCTAAAGTCATTTAAGTGTTTATAGAATAGGCAAATATATGCCTAAGCTTTAACTCAAAAGTCTGAGCGTAGCCCTTAGACGTCTGACCTGATGCTCGAAATAAAAAAATATTGAAGCAGGTCAGACGTCTGACCTTTGGGTCCAGATGTATGCAACCTGTTGTTGACTGGTGGACTCCACGGTCAACTAGTTAGGTTGATCTAGGCTTCTTCCCAGCCGAGTTTTGGCTCGTTTGCTCTTTTCCCATGTTTTCTCAGTTGCTCTGATTCGTGAAATTCAGCAGCTTGATTACATTGACCTTTAATGGACTTACGATTCATTCATGATAAATGTATTTATTGTCGATATTTGTGGGCTTTGATTTACTTTATTATAACATGAATTTTGGGATCGGTTGTTATTGCAATCGATATATTATGAGATTTGCAACTTCAAACTATAAATGATTATATATTATTAATATATACCAAATCTTGTACCTAAATGATTTCTAAAGCTACTTTCACCATATAAAGTTGTTTTACAAATTTGTCTTCCAATCTACTGGTACATATATTATAAACCTTTTCCTTACTAGAACGAGAAATCCAATTAAATGCATTAGTAAACACTACACCAAAACAGGTGATTACCAACGAGTATAACCGTCGCAAACAATTTCAGCAACGCTTGTTAGTGTTGTTATAAGGACGTAACAATTTATTTCCAACACATATAAGCATTGGTGGATTTTCTTTTACAACGCTTATAAGCTTAATATATTTTCCTTCGCAACGGTTATAAGCGTTGGTAGATTTTCTTTTGCAACGCTTATAAGCATTGGTAGATTTTCTTTGACAACACTTATAGTATTGGAAGAATTTTGCTTGCAACGCTTATAAGGGTCGAAACATTTTCATTCTCAACAATTATAAGTGTTGCAAGATATTCATTCCCAACAAATATAAGTGTTAACAATAGCATAAATCTATGTTAGTATTTCCTATATTCTAACATTAATAATCAATTAATAACTAACATGATTACAATATAGATGATATTTTATATGAATCCAAAATTAATATTATTCACAATTTAAAAACTACAACTCAATGAATATCAATAAACAACATTCATAATCAAGTAATGACATAGAATATTAGTTAACAACAGAAAAGTTCAATACATAATTAAGTTGCTCAATTCAATACATAAATGAAATTCTATAAATACCGAATATGAACTCCAGCCATATAAGGAAGCCTTCGTCTGAAAATTCACATAACTTGTACATTCCATTTTGAGGACCAAAAACTTCTACAATTAAAGATTTTCTATTGCACCATTAGAACTACCTCCAATTTCCTTTTTTTCTTGTGCTTACTCTAGAAGTGCCTGCATTCATTTAATATCATATTAAACTAAAAATTTTGGTTCCTTGTTAAATACAAAAAACATGAGTATTATACTGATAGGCTCAGTTTTCAGGTCCTTGTCAAAAAACCAAGAAGTGCTAGGCTCGGTTTCAAACTGAGCTGAGTGGCTCAGTTTAGACCGAGCTGAGTGGCTTAGTTTAAACTGAGTTATGTGTTTCGGTTTTAAACTGAGCCATATGCTCGAGATAAGCTGAACCGAGGGCTTAGGTAAGCTGAGCCAAGTGGCTCAGGTAAGACGAGCCGAGTGGATTTGTTAAGCTGAGCCATAGTCTCAGCTTAAGCTGAGCCTACAAGGTTCGATAAATCTAAGTCATATGTTCAGTTTAAACCGAGCCTTGTTGACCAGTTTTACTGAGCCATAGGCTCAACTTAATAAAAATGAGTTTATACTGATTTTACTAAACAAAATAAATCTCTATTAAATTATATTGACATTCTATATTGTGAAAATTTAATAAAAATGGAGTTCGTGCTGATTTTACTATAATTTTCGCACAACAAATAAAAATAATTTGATATTTTCAATTAATGGGACATTGCAATATTTTTCAGGTTTCGAAATGAAACTGAGCCTCAGGCTCGGTTTCGAAACGAAATTGAGAAAGGCTCAATTTGCTCAGTTTCGATTTCTAAACTGAGCTTGGCTCAGTTTAGAATTCAATAATAAGATTACTTATAGAGAAAAGTAGAAAAGTTATGATCATTCTCCTGTAACTTGAATTCAATAATCTGTCTCAGTAATGCAGGCCGTAAGCTAAGGGCAAAAAGAAACACAATTGGCCAAATCACGAAATTCCGAATTTGTGCACAAAAACGGGAGCATACTAAAAAAACTTCATATCTTTAAACCCCTTCCCAAAAAAACTGAACAAAACAATGTGAAAGAAATATAACAAGAGCTCGAATAATAAAACATGCACAAGTGATGTGGGATAAAGGTGTTAAGTTGAATGTACACAGGGTGTATTCTTCTCTTTGTAAGCAAACACACCAAAAAATGATATCACAATGTGAGCAATAATACTTGCAATTACGAACACGTTCAAGCTGAAACTGATATGTGTTACATTTAACAAATACTGGCAGAGATTAGATAAATAGTTTAGACCGAATAAACAATGCATTGATTGTAACAAGGGTTGAATTCTATATGGCTCTTGGTGCAGTGCTAAGGTCAAGGGCGACTGGTCTTATTATAACTAACTACATCTATACTCAAATATAGGGTTAGAAGCATCTATAAAACGTGTATATGTTAAAGGATACGATACTCTCAGTTTTATCTATTACAAAATGAGTGTTTTGCCATTTGGGCTTATACACATCTATTTGGGCCTTATCTGTTCCAGCCCAACATTCTCTTTCGCTATATATATTGTACCAGACTCTTGTACAAATTTATTCAGACATTATTACAAAGCTAATACAAATTACACTTTTCTTACATGGTATCGGAGCCATAGTTGCCCAACGGCATTTCATATTGATCCTTAATTGATAGAGGGGAATGTTTTTTGACTCCTCAGCAAAATTTCACCATTGGAGATCAACCCTCCTTAATCAAGATAGCATCTGTTCCTATCTTACTGTGCGTGCCAAGCCGGAAATTCCTTCCACGGCGGCTACAACAGTTTTTTCTGGTCATCTGAGAATTGTATCTCATCATTTGACATTCCTGGTGTGGATTCATCGGTTTTTACAACTTAAAAAGAAACAAGAACCTCCTCCTTGACCACTTTTCACCCACATTTCTGCATTGGCTGCCACCTCCACGAGCAGATAGCCTCGCCAAGCGCCTTTTTAACATCTAACCCTCACAACGGCCATGGCATGACACAATGATGGGAGTTCTTCTGCCAATTCGAGTGTGGGCATTATTGAACCTGCCTTCACCAATCCAATTCTTGTTAAGCCAAAAACCCAAGTGATAACTACACCTCTTGATGAAGAAAACTTCCTCTTATGGAAATTCCAAATTGAAATACCCTTGAAGGGATATGACCTTCAAGATTATGTCAAAGGAACCCGACCTATACCGCCTGCTATGATCAATGACAAAGATGGAAATATGATCAGTAATCCAGCGTACATACATCATCAAAAACAAGACAGTCTTTTATCCTCATGGCTTCTTTCATCCATTAATACCAGTTTGTTGTCTCAAGTTATAGGGTGTAATTCATCCTATGAAATATGGTCAACTATACAACAAATATTTAACTCTTAGTCATCAGCCAGAATAATGCATTACAGAAGAGAGTTTCAAAATGCAAAGAAAGAGGAACTATCAATGAGAGAATACATTTCTAAGGTCAAGACTCTATATGACAAACTTAAGGCAATGGGACATCATGTTTCAGACAATGAACAAATCCTCACACTGACAAATGGATTAGATGAAGAATACGAGTCACTTGTTACCTTTATAGCTACCCAATCAGTCCTACCAGATATCCAAACAGTGTACTCTGCACTACTAACACATGAAGGCAGAGTAGAACAAAGGAAAGCCACACAGAATGATTACAGCATAAATCTTGCTTCAAATTCAAGAAACACTAATACTAATCAGGCAAGAAACGTACTTGGATTTGGCAGAGGAACCAATCAAGGATCAAGAGGAAACCCAAATCAAAGAGGAAGAGGAAGGGGCAGATTCAACAATGCTCCAAGGATCAAATGTCAAATATGTGAGAAACCTAGACATTCAGCAAACAGATGTTATTTCAGATTCAATACAGATGTGAATAATACACAGCAAGGTCAGTTCAATCAAAGGGGACCAAATATAAACATGGCTCAAGCAAATCAAGGCAGATCCAACACAGACGGCTCTGCAATGACAAGCAACAATGATGATTTCATCAAAAATGATGATGTCAACAGTGAAGATTGGTTTCCAGATTCTGGAGCAACCAACCACATCACCAACAACTTGCAAAACCTAAATCTTGGAAACAAGAATTACACAAGTAAGCAAGTTATTCATACTTGCAATGGTGAAACAATGAATATATCACACACTGGAACAGGTTTTATCAAAGGTGGTAGAAAATTTTTCCTCAATAATTGACTTAGAGTCCCAAATGTCAAGAAAAACCTTATCAGTGTGTCCCAATTCACTAGTGACAATAAGGTATATTTTGAGTTTCACCCTGATCACTGTCTAGTTAGAGATTCTCTAAATAAAGAAATATTATTACAGGGTAAATTAGATAATGGACTATATCGATTCAGCAACTTGCAACCAAGTCCTGGAAGTGACAATAATACTTGGTGCTGTAATGCTAATGTTCAGTTTAGAAGTGATATTAACAAAGTCAATTCTAATGAAAATGATTGTAATTCTGATAAGAATGACTGTAATAATCTTGACATTTGGCATTGCAAACTAGGTCACCCTAGTTATGAGATTGTAATGAAAATATTGAATGATAACAATATTCCATATAAAGGTTTACCTGTCTCCACACTATGCACACACTATCAACATGGAAAAAGCCATAAATTACCTTTTAGCAGATCAAAGATAGTGTATTCCAAACCTCTGGAATTACTAATAGCAGACCTATGGGGTCCTGCATCAATATATTCAAGACAAGGACACAGGTATTATTTACCTATTGTTGATGCATACACAAGATATACCTGGATTTTCTTTCTTAAGGCCAAATCTGATACATATAATGCTATGCTACAGTTCATTAATTTTATTGAGAGACAATTAAACTGTAGCATAAATATTATACAAACAGATGGAGGCAGTGAGTTCTTACCCCTAAAGGGATTTTTTTAATGATAAGGGGATAATACATAGAACCACCTGCCCTTATACATCAGAACAAAATGGCATAGTGGAAAGAAAACACAGGCATATCGTAGAAACAGGGTTAACACTACTATCAAAGGCATCTATGCCACTGAAATATTGGAATGAGGCATTTGACACGGCAATGTATTTGATAAATATTATGCCAACTAAAACCCTACAACACAAATGTCCTCATGAAGTGTTGTATGGAGGTAAACCAGACTACAAAATCCTATGAACATTAGGATGCTTGTGTTTTCCATGCCTCAGACCATATAATACTCATAAACTTTCCCTAAAGTCCAAAAAATGTACCTTTTTAGGATATGGTAATAATCAAAAAGGGTATAAATGTATGGATGACAAGGGAAAGGTCACAATATCTAGACATGTTGTTTTTAATGAAGGCATTTTTCCTTTTGCAGAAAAGGAAAACACAAGTAAGCATGGACATGGTCAATCAAAATTACAGATGGGGACAATCCCAATACTAACAGAACACAGATTGCATACAAATGAAGAGGATACACTATACCAAGATCAAGCTACCCCAACTATATCAACCACAAGGTCAGAATACAATTCAAGTGAGCAAATGATTGATGATGATCAAACTCAAGGTGATAACAACAATCAGAACACTGGAAGCAACAGCATTGCATCAGATCAAGACAATCAAAATAATGGAAATGACAACACTACATCAAATGAAAGCAGTAGTGATAATGAAGGACAACAGCCACAAACCACACATCACATGATTACTAGGGCTAAGAGTGGCATATTTAAGCCTAAAATTTACAGTGTTACTGCTAAAGACATCAACCCTACTGATGAGCCAGTTACATTCAATCAGGCAGTAAAGTTTAAACAATCGTGTGATGCAATGAATGAAGAATATCAGGCTTTAGTCAAAAATAAAACATGGAGTTTGGTCATTCCTCCCAAGAATTAAAATATTGTAAGCTGCAAATGGACTTATAAACTAAAGAAGGATGGCAATGGTAACATATCAAAACACAAAGCTAGGTTAGTGGCAAGGGGCTTCTGACAACAATATGGTTTTGACTTCAATGAGACATTTTCCCCTGTAGTCAAGCCCACAACCATAAGGATTATACTAACTATTGCATTACATCATGGTTGGAATATATGGCAGTTGGATGTATGCAATGCCTTCCTAAATGGTGAACTAAATGAGGAAGTCTACATGCAGCAACCAATGGGATATGTGTGCAAAGGAAAAGAGAATTATGTTTGCAAACTTCACAAGGCTATATATTGGTTAAAACAAGCTTCAAGAGCTTGGTACATGAAGTTGAAAAACACTCTTACAGACTTGGATACAAAGCAACTATTTCAGACAACTCTCTATATACCAAAATCACTAACAAAGCTACTACATACATTTTAGTTTATTTTGATGACATCTTGATAACAGGGAGTGACATGACAGAAATTAATGGTGTTATACATCAACTTGATCAGACTTTTGCTATCAAAGATATGGGAGAGGTCAACTATTTCCTAGGCATACAGGTTGCAAGGAAGTCAAGCACAGAAATTTTTCTTTCCCAAAGAAAGTACATTTCAGATATTTTAGCAAGAGAAAATATGGACAATGCAAAGCCTATATCCACTCCTATGACTAGCAACTTAAGACTCTCTAAAACCGATGGTGAAGCTATTGAAAACTGCAAGCAATATCGTAGCATTGTTGGGGCTTTACAATACTTAACCATAACAAGGCCAGAGATTTGTTTCAGTGTCAATAAAGTCTGCCAATTCATGTCAAATCCCTTAGACAAACACTGGGTTGCAGTTAAACGTATTCTACGTTATTTGAGAGGAACCCTAGAACATGGCCTAACAATAAAAGCAAGCACAAACATAAATCTAACCACTTACAGTGATGCAGAGTGGGCTAATGACCTAGATGATCGGAGATCGACTTCTGGCTATTGTCTGTTCATGGGATCAAACACTATATCCTGGTGCACGAAGAAGCAGCCCACGATATCTCGATCGAGTACTGAAGCTGAATACAGAGCCATAGCCTCTGCCACCGCCGAGATCATCTGGGTAGAAGCCCTAATCAAGGAGTTAGGGTCACAATTAACGAAGAAGACAACACTTTGGTGTGATAATAAGAGCACCGTAGCACTGTCAGTAAACTCAATCCAGCATTCGTTGACCAAACACATCGAAATAGATCTCCACTTCGTCAGAGAAAGGACGGAAGCTGGTAAATTGAAGATTAATCACATCCCTGCCTTTTATCAGAAGGCAGACAAATTGACAAAAGCACTATCACGAAGCAAATTTGAAAGATTAAGAAAGGATCTTAGAGTTTCTGATGGCGGCGCTGAAGGATTGAAGACAAAACCCTAGCTCATTTTGAGGGGGGGTGTTAAAGGATACGATACTCTCAGTTTTATGTATTACAAAATGAGTGTTTTTCCATTTGGGCTCATGCACATCTATTTGGACCTTATCTGTTCCAGCCCAACATTCTCTTTCGCTATATATATTGCACCAGACTCTTGTACAAATTTATTCAGACATTATTACAAAGCTAATACAAATTACACTTTTCTTACAGTATAAGCTAGAATACAATGTTTTTGTACCTGCTCCTAACATACATTATAGGTCTAATATGTAATGTGTTAGGAAATAAAAAGAAACATGGAATAAATGAGATGTCTTTGTTTTTAATGTTCATTAAATGAAAAATCATTTGCATGTTATCCTCGTCTACATTCCTTCAAACATGGATTAGAAGACAAAGTTGTTTAAAAAGATTAGAATGTGATGGATTTTTATTGAAGGTAAAACAAGTTTCAATGCATTTGTTACAACTAAGACAGAGCATCCAAGACTTATGTTTAATAAGTCGAGAGTGAGCCCATCCACCAAGAAGTACATAAGAAAACCATTCGAAAAAAACACTAAGAAAAGAATTCGAAAAAACAATAAATAAAAAAGAGCATATACATGTGTGTCTTGCACATCTATCTTCACAGCAGATGACTTTATATTAAAGACTTCGGATGCGAAACCATTACTTGAAGTGGCCCTTCAAATTACTTAACGGACAAAACCATGAATATAAGTATGCATTCAAGAATTGCTGCAGATGACTAGGTGAATATTTTAGAATACACAACTCGCGTCATACACATGACCTATTAGTCCTGAGCTCTTATTCGTATATAGAAGCATACAAATAACAAGAACATATAGTCTGGCATGTGTATATAAATGATATATGGCGTGCATCATCTATACTTGAAGGGTTATGTAAATGATATATCGCCAGAAGTTTACTGGGAGTCATACACACACACATACACACACACATTCATTTTACTTGGACAAAGGATATTGAAAATTAAAATGAAAATATTTTGGAAGGAAAATAATGATTATAATGCGTATAAATTGCAATTAATTACCCGCAGTAGGCATTTCTACCAGTAAATAGTTCACTTTCGGTATATTCCATGTATATCTTTATCTTCATTCAAACTTTAGGATAAATAATTGATCTTGATCAGTAAAGACCATTTTTACCTATGTCCGATGCATTTATGTTCATTAATTTACATATATTTTGTATTTGATGAAAAAGCAATGGTATTACATAAGATTAAGTTAACTATATATATATATATATATATATATATATATATATATATATTGAAAATTGGTTACTTTATTGCAAAACCAATCATATACTTTGTATATATGCCTCATCAAAACCTTATATCCCTCCTACTGGGTAACACATAAGGGAAAAGAGTACATATATACGCCATATATTAACATACAATCATAAGTCTCAAAATTACATATAACACTCAAGAAAACACTCGCAAGCACTCACAAAACCTCTCTCTAATAAGACTGAACCTTACCCATAGAAATCACACACTGAAATTCTTACAACACAAACAACCAAAATACCAAAACATATAAAAAACTCAACATATCAAACAGATCATAACAAAATCATCCTGTATCTACGAGCTCAATTCCCAATCTTCCCAGAAAATTCAAGTTAGCATCATTTCTTCTAGTTTTCCTTCCATTACCATTGATCAAGTAAAACACTTCTCTCTCTATCATTTTGATTTTAATCTCTTTTACCATTGATTTGTTGTTGAATTGCCGTAGATTTCTTTCCATCAATGATGATAGATCACACATGTAAAAGCACCACAGCCACATCCAAAGTTGGTCTTTTTCTTTGAATCTCCTCAACAATTTACCAGCTTCTACCTCCAAATAGCCACATGCAACAGAATCATAACCAAGCTTCTGAAGAAAGTATTCCCAAAAAAATTTAGAATAGACACATGAAAAGAACAGGTGACTTACACTTTCATCTTCAGAATTGCATAGCAAACAGGTAGCATCTTCAAGAATTTCAAATCATTTCAATCTGTCCTTAGTGCCAAGCCTCTCATTAAAAGCCAAAAATGCAATCATAGACATCCTTTTTGCATTAGAGTTGTGCCATATCACTTTATAAATATCATTTACTTGCTGTTTCATCCTTACAAATTTCCAGGCCTTATAGAATGAAAATTGACCTCCATCTGTCCACTCATAAAAATCAATGTTAGATTTAATAGCAGTTTTAATACTATTAACCTCATTATGTATTTCCTTGGTGGCTGCATGTAAGTCTGCATTAATCTTCCCATTCTGAACAGTGCATGAAACCAACTCCATATTATTTCCCAAAATTTGAATTCAGGACAAACCCACAATATCAACCAAACACTTACTATTTATCCATGGCTCATACCATAACAGAGTTTCCTTTCCAGAGGCAATTACCTTTTTAAATAATTGTTTACCAGGATTTCTAAGTCTAAGAATAGTTTTCCATGTACTAGAAGCATTGTTGTCAATATCCATTTTCCAAAAGAATTTGTTAACACAGTATTTTTGCCTCATCCATGAGCTCCATAAGGAATCAAAGGTTAAAAATTTCCATATAAGTTTTATACCACAGGCTTTTTTTAAGTCAGAAAAGGATTTAAACCCAACACCACCTTCATTCTTAGGTAAACACATTTTGATCCAGCTTATCTTATGAGAAGAATTACCCCAGAAAAAATCAGCACACATCATGTGTAATTTTTCAATTAAGTGTTCTGGAAGTTGATAAACAAATAGCCAGTATAACACTGTAGGAGTTAACACAGATTGTATTAATTCAGCCCTACTAGCAAAGCTTAAAAAATTGACATCCCATCCTTGAATTTTAGACTTAACTTTATCCAACAAAGCTTGACAGTCATTATAATGAATGTAATTTGAAGAAATGGGAACTCCTAAATATTTGACTAGCAAATTACCTCTTTGAAAATCCAAAACAGCAATAATCTCTTCAATATTTCTGGAAGGTTCACTAAAATATATCTTTGTTTTTATATTACTCACAGTAAGGCCACTATATTTCTGTAGTTTATCAAATAATTCCCTTAAAGCCTCAGCACAAACAACAAAACTTTTCCCAAATACCATTAACTCATCGGCATATAGTAGATGTGAGACTATGGGTTCAAATTTATGCACTGGATAAAATCTGTCTTGACCCACAACTACATTCATACAGTATGAGAAATATTCCAAGGCAATAGAAAACAAATAAGGTGATAATGGATCACCTTGTCTTAATCCCCTATTTGAAAAAATATACCCAGTAGGAACACCTTGGATTAAAATTGAAAAAGAAGGGGTAGATATGCATTCATATATGACATTTATAAAATGAACAGGGAATCTCATTTTAGCCATAATGTTACATATGAATTCTCTGTTCAACATATCAAAGGCCTTATGGAGATCAACTTTTACACAAAACTTGTTCACTCCTGACTTTTTAAAATCTCTTAACAATTCATGTGCAAGGAGAATATTATCACCAATATACCTAGAGGGGATAAATGCACATTGATTTGGAGACACTAAATGAGGTAGGTACCATTTTAACCTATTACATAAAATTTTGCTAAAAAATTTATAATACATGTTGCAACATGCAATAGGTCTATATTGAGAAATTTCAGTTGGTCTGTCTACCTTAGGAACCAATGTAATGAATGTATGATTACTACTCTTAGGATTTTTAGCTGAACTAAACATATCATTCATAGCAGCTAACAAATCAGTCTTCAAATCATCCTAATGAAACTTATAAAATTTAGAATTCATACCATCAGGGCCTGGACTAGAATCATCATGTACAGAAAAAACTGCAGTTTTAACTTCTTCCATAATAATTGGTCTCAATAGTGCTTCCTGACCTTTTGAATTGATATTAAATCTAGATTGGAATGCAGGAATTTCATTGCAGACTGCCCTATTATACATCTTATCAAAATGTGCAATAGATTCCTCAGCTAACTCCTCCTGCTTAACTAACAAGTCACCATTAATATTTATTAAAGCCTAAAGATTGTTGTGATACCTTCTCATAGACATCTTGGAATGAAAGAATTTAGTGTTTGTATCACCATCTTGTAACCATAATGCTTTAGATTTCTGCTTTAGACTCCAAAACTTCAAGTGCTTTTGTATGTACCATGCATTTTTTGCCTCAAGTAATTCTTCATATTTAACCAGATTTGCAGGATCTAAATCAGATTCTAATTCTTTGTATTTGAAGTGATTTTCTGCAGCCAACAGTGCTTCATTATCCTTTATTCTAGTCTTGTTCCATTTCTTGAACTCTTCTTTACATGCATGAAGCTTGTGCAAAAATATATAGCTTGGAAATCCCAAAACAGCAAAAGAAAATCCTTTATAAAAACAATCAGTATAACCATCTTTAGAGAACCAGTCATTTACATATCTGAAAGGAAAACCTTTAGAACAAGAAGAAGAAGCAATCTCTAAAAGCAGAGCGTTGTGATCACTTGACATTTGTGACAAAGATATAGCTTTCAAATCTGAAAATTTTGTAAAGTACAATGATTTACAAAAAAAATTGATCTATGTTATTAGCAATACCTTTGCATCTCCAAGTATAATTAAATCCAGAGGCTTTAATTTCCATCAAACCTGCTTGATCCAAGCAATTATTAAAAGCTCTAATGTACTGAAAAGAACAGGCAAGCCTCCCTTTTTATCAAGATGAGATGTAGCATTGTTGAAGTCACCCATCAAAATCCAGAACCCATGTATGTTTGTTGCCTCTTGTATAATATGCTGCCAAAGATTTTGTCACTCATAAAAATTGTTACTAGCATATATGACAGAAACAAATAATATTAGACCTCCCTTATTTGTAATATGTACAGTAACATGTTGATTTGAAGAAGATAAAACAGAAATATCCCGTACTTCAGTATTCCAAAGCAACAAAATTCTACCAAAATAATCAGAGCTAGTTCTAGGAAGAAAATTCCAAGACTTAGGGATGTATCTTTCAAAAACCTTTAAATTCTCCATATTAATTTATTTTCTACCAAACCAACAAAAGTTGGCTTGAGTATTGTTAGAAGAGTTAATACATCACCCATACGATGAGGTGTATTAATTCCTCTAACATTCCATGTCATAAGAGTCATTTAATAGCAGCCTTACTGCTTGTAGCTCTTTTAGGAGGAGTAACATAAACATGTGTAATCACCTTATCCTTACCCTTCAAAATCCTCAAATAATCTTCAGTTTTCTCAATACCTTCAGAGACATCATTTATTTCCTCAGTCATTACAGGGTCCTTAATATTATCTGCAACATGATTTATAATATCTAGAAGAATTTTATCAGGTAATTCAGAATTTAAAAAATTCAATCCATCAGTTGCATTATTAGAATCATTATCCATTCCTGTATTCCTTATATGTCCATTATCAGATCCTGCATTTAAACCAGAACCATCAGCTTCACCAAAATTCTCAGTTCCTAAATTTGAAGGTCCAGCTTCATTACCCTTATCTTTAGTTATCCAAATAGGACCTGTAGACTTATAATGTATAGATCTTTTGTGGCCAAACCTTTGACAAATTTCACAACAAAGGGGAATAAATTCATACTCAACACGTATAACTTTGTTTGAACCATTGTGAAGGACAATAGGAACTTGAGAAATGATTTTATAGTTAATGTCCACACTAATTAAAACTCTAGCAAATCGAGTCACAGTTTTATTTGTTGTTCTAATATCTAATCGAATAGGATTACCCAAGTAACTAGCTATTCTAGAGAATCATTCATTAGACCACATTTCCATTTCTAAATTAAACAATTTAACCCAGATTTGTACTCTAGTAGCTCTGACCTTATCAAATTCATATCCAGGACACCATTTAAAAACCATCAGCAATTTACCAAAATAAGAGTATGTGGAAGATTTTAGTACACAAGAACAATCCTCAGCTTCTTCAAATTTAACTGTATAATAAAACCCTGGCGCAATATGGATAAGAAATTTACCTTTAGGCCTCCAAACCCTAGATATGTAATCTCTTAATTTGATGACTGATAATTTAAATCCACAGGATGTAGAACAACTATTCTTTGCCATGAATCAACAGATAAGTTGAGAGTTTCAGCAGAAAGAAAAACGGGATCCTCCTCCGGTTGGAAAAACTTCAGATCCAGATCTGCTTCATCCATAGATAGAGAAAGAACTTAATCACTATTTCGATACATATGAGAAATGATAGGTTTGGATTAGACAATAAGAATTAAAGATTTGCTTAGGCATTCGATAAAAGGGAGACAATCCCCTTTCCCGTCCGCCATTTATATATATATATATTATTAATTTACCCATGTGTCAATTAGTTGTTATTGTAAATGACACGTTTCAGCACCCTCTAAACACAAACCACAATCATAGAAACACATCCATACATAAACGCATTAACATACACACAACTGTACTCACACAAAACCATACTCATTTCATTTAACAGGACATCACTTTTTCCCCTTTTCTTGAACTGTTGTTGCTAACAGCTGTTATTTGCAGCTCCACCTTTATAGAAGTTATGCTGCTGCTTTTTCCTTTTTTTTAAAGTAAATTTCTCAACCATTTATGGTTTGAGACTTCTGATGCATCTAAAACATGCCACTACTATCTGAAGCATTATTTGCAAAACCAACCATATATAATAAACTTGTTGTAATGGCCCGAACATCCGAACTATTTGAGTTGACTAAATACACCACACGTCCAACCCAAATTGCACAAAAATAAGAGTCATTATGGGTTAAAGAAGAAAAAAGATAGACAAAGAACAAAAAGAACAACCCAGAATCTCACATCAATAAAATATATAATATATATATAACAGCTTTTGGAATACATAGTTTGTAACTGTATATACATACCATTTGTAACTGTATATACATACCATCATCATAGTGCAATACAACACAGCGAAAAATAAATATTAATATCTAACACTAAAGCCTACTGCTCGAAGCTCCTCCAAGGGTATCTGTAAATACCTGAACTACTTGAATGCCGCTACAAATTTGGACACCCAAAAGTTTAGGGTAAAATAAAACAAGATAAACTCTGGTTCAGTCATGGGACTGGTGCGAGTAAACTCCAATCATTTGGTTAAACTTTTAAAAATCCTTTTAAAAGAAAGGATAATCGTAAGACCGATCCACACATAAATACATACCTTGCGTAACCCAAAACATTGTTTTGAATCAATATTATTCTGATATTATAATAGTGTCTAAATCAAATAAATAGCAATCTAGCAGAACGCTTGCATCTCACGCTCCACGTACATAGTATACAATCAAAACCATGGCGCTTATTGGAGAATGGACTCCAGGTATGGAAAGGTATCAGACCACCTTCCGACAATATATCTCTAGAGAGGAATACACCGGGTTCAATAAGAACATCTTGCAACCTAGGCTAAACATAGCTGGCCACTCACTTCGCTTGAGTGTACCGAACGTATTATCACCAACGGTTGTGATCAACAACCATCACCGAAAGCATACAACAACGATAGAATAAAGAAGCAAATGGATTTTCTCTAGATCAGGTGACAATACACCTTAATGGGAGCAACCCATTTAGACGTGCAACCTACCTGATTTTATACCATTTCTCGATTGTGAGGACTGAGGCTACGTCTTACCTTTTTAATACCACAACAATCATTTACTTTGAATGCCACATCATCCAACCTGCCAAATTATTAATTGATTTCCCTAAAAAGATCACAGGAATAAAACTAAGAGAAACGAATTCCTCTGCCACCAACATAAATCTATTTGAAGAGATAAATGTATATGATCCGTTAGGCATACTCTGTCAGACATTCGTCCATAAAATTTGTCTTGGGACCGGACAAACCGAAGGAAGGAAATTTCTACCTAGGATTAACAGAAAAAGCCCTTGCACTTCCTCCGTCTTCGATTATCTTCACTATATTCTGATTCACGATGCTTATGCCTATACAGAGTGGTTTCCGGATAATAAACCATTTGTTCACTCCGTACTGTCAATGATGGTATTAAATTAATCAATACATCGATAGTCGATTATTTAACTTTTGAAGAAACAAATATTCATCCAAGATCCTATTACCAACGGGAATACTATTGATTAACACCAAACAATCACCGAGCCCTTTTAATTAAAATTTCATTAATTAAATTTATCATTTCCCAATTTCTCTTCAATATTTACGCAGATGTTTCTTTAAACCGGTTTAGCCTCTCACGATTCTTGGAAAAACATATCCATCTATCATAACTATTTATTTTCTATATTCTAGAAAATAACTTTTTATAGCATCGGAAAACATTTCCATATATTCACAAATCACTATTATTCCACATTAATCAGTCCCTAACCGTAAACTAGTAAGAGAACAACTCCTTAAGTATCAACCCCGAAGGTCGAATCCAACATCAGATCGACACTCATGAAGCCATTCAACTTGACTAATCTCCAGTCGGTTTCAAATTTTCTTAGCTCCATTTCTTAACTTCCTATCAACAAAATCATTTCATTTCTATGCTTAGGAAATATTTGTTATTATATTTCCAAAATCACACTTTCTTGGGTTAAAACGGATGTTGTGTAAAACATCATTACAACAATCCAAATTACTGCTAATTATTCACTTTAAACGTGTATACGTTTCTCCTTTCAACCTCTCAAGTTTAGTTTTTATAAATTTCCATTATAAATTTATTCTCTTATTAAATTTCATATATAACTGATAAGTCAATTTCTAGTTATCTAACTTTTCTTAGATTTTTTTTATCTCCTTAAGTTTTTGGAAAATTTCGTCATCGTCTCTTTTGTACGGGCCACTCGGTACAACTACAAATTGCCTCTCTAGGCTCTTTCCATTCGAAAGGAAAATCAAAAGGCCAAGCGGCTTGCCAAATAGGCTCATAAGACCTCGTATTTAATTAAAAATACGTACCTCTTTAGTCGGCATTCAATTTATTTTCTTCCATTAGCTTTATTCCATACCAGTATAACCTATATCCAACCATTTCCAATTTATTCCAACTCAATCCAATCGCTTTTAACTCAGTTCGCTAATTTATTCTCTAATTAGCTCTTTTGCCTATTTCACTATTTATTTAAACATATCCCATTCATATATATTTTTAATTTGCTTATAAACCAATTGAATTACATTTTTAACTCAAATTTCATATTCGATTTCTAATATGAATTCACAAATCCTGTTCATTTATCTAAAGTCAAATTCAATCCAAAACTCCATTAATTAATTATTATTCTAATTAGTTAATTCGATTCAATAATTAAAAATTTGATTTTTGTTTGAAAAAAATTACTTCACTTACTCCACTTGAGTTCATATTTATTTAACAACTCAAGTCTTAATTTTTATAATAAAGATCCAAACTTTATTAACTTAAAATCCTTCGATTTTATTTAATTGCAATATTTTATAAATGATTATACCCCTATTTTTCTGGAAATTTGATTTTGACATAACTCAAAATCTATAAGATGAAATCCAGATTTTTCTCTTCCATTAGAAAAATATTATTCGATAGATTCAAACGATTCTTGTTTCAAAGAATTCCGATTTATATTGAGTTATATAAACTCAATTGAAGTTCGAAACATCAAATTATGAAGCACTGCGCTGCGTCAAGCTCATTTTAATTATATCTAAATATAAATGTTTAAACTTTGTTTATTTTACAAATTTCAACTATATTTTTCAATATTTAAACATAAAATAAACCGTTTTTCTAAATCAAACTTAATTTTCCCGATTATCCTAAATCATCAGTTACTTCATTCAAAATGCATAACTCAGTTGTAGATTCATTTACAACCTAATTTTATATATCAACTTCCAATTCCTTTAGAAATAAATTATTTTATAAAATTTGATACAATCGAATACCATTTTTTAATCCCTTGGACTTATATGCTTGCACTATATTTGCATGAAGCCATGAACACCTACAATTACTCGTAAAACGCATCCAAACTAGTATATAAGATACTAGGCCAGTTTTATAACATACCATCCCAACTAGTACATAAGAAAACTAAAACTGAGTGCTAAATTAGCACTATAAAACCTTAAATTGGAAAAGCGAAATCGATTTTTTTAACCTGATATATGTATTCCTTGAATCCATGTTATCGATTCACACAATGGTATCAATTTTTTTTACCTAATACTGGGCCCTTGAATCCGTGATATCAGGATTCCTTTACGTGGTATCAATTTCCCCTAATTTGTGAATCTGATACCTCTAAAGCCAAAGAGCGACCATGCGAGAGTGTTGCCCCCATTCGTTGTCGATGATTGATAATAATTATGAAGTGATCCTTTTTCTTCTTCTTGTGAAGCGGCCAACAAAGATAAAAGTGTTAGAGAAAGAGAGAGAGAGAGTCGCGGGATGGATTAGGGGTGTGGGTGGAAAGAATAGGTTATTTACAATTTTACCCTTAGGACGTAAGTGTTGATCAAACATACCAAAGCAAATAATTTTTTCTAATAAACAAGTTATAATCATGTATTTTTGGTGACACGTTTCTACTATAGCAACACTGACATGACCCGAACTTCCCCATGAAGGAAAGCACAGATGGCGTTGAGGACAAGACCAATCAGAACGTAGACAGAAGAACATTTCATTGTATATTACAACAATTCCATCAGAATACAAGAATATACAGAGTATGAATAAATATTATACAACAGAAAAATATCAGAGAATGCAATAAATTACATAGCAGCGGAAAATAATACAAAACACAACTGAAAGAGACATACGGATACTGTGCTTTCCGGATATCATTCCAGCTGTAAACCAGGTTCCTGTGAATATAAATCTGCAAAACCAAAACTACTAGCTGCCCGTGTGGAAAATAGGGGCAACCAGAGTTTAGGTTAAAACAATAAACTCCAGGTCAGTCATGGGACTGGTGTGAGAACTAAAACAGTTATTTAAAACTTTAAAAGAGAGTAATTCAAGGGACCCCGCCGTATAACACGGAACGGGTTTCCTCCCAAGAACACTAGTGCATATAACAAAACAACGCAATGATTTTTGGAAAAATGAAGCTATTATAAGACCCAGGTCCCATCACACAATGCAACGCAAGCTGGAGGATAGGGTTTTCCCTTATAATAGCCAAACATGCTTCGTACGTTTAAAACAAATCATTTGATACTATTATAAGTGTATAGTGTCAAAACAATCTCAATCATAAATATCAATCATAGGCGGCATGGGTACCATCTATCATGTCGCCATACTAGGCTCTACAAATAAAACCGAAATATCACGTATTGGAAATTGGATTTCCGTCATGAGTCGAGGCAAGGGGCAAGCTCCTGTCCGATTCGAGACACTCTAGCAAATGTCTCAGGACCCCACTATGATCCTTGGATCTTCAGGGCCGGTCCTCACCTAACTTTGGAGGATTAGTTATTCCTTAGCACACGTTTCTCGGTCCTAACAGACCTATATCCGAGGCGCCTCGCATTCCAACAACCACATGGGCGAAAGTATATAAATGTCAGCCAGTTTAAGCACTGACACCACCACTAGCTAGAAAGAAACGTCGTGCTCTCCATGCAGTCACTATCCCGTTTTTGACTCATACCGAGGTGTGAGGCTCGCGAATCTACGTTATACACAAAGCTGCGCCACACAGGCCGTGCTTTGATCATCAACCACAAGACTTTTCTTTTCAACAGAAGCCTTGATCATTTGCCAATTAGGCGTGCCACACAGGCAATTCACTCCATGCGGCTGATGTCCATCGATATACAACCTCTAAGCTCGTACGTCTCAGAGAAGGGCGTTAAGCAAGAGAATAAATTCTCCGCCGCCAAACAGATGTATATTTAATAGAGATCAATCAACACAGAATAATATCCAATGTCAGACACACAGGCCATTTACAAGTTCGTTCTGGGTCTGAACGAAGCCAGAGGCACTTTCTTCGCATATCTATCCATCTCCAAGTACGTCTGGACGATCACCAACTGATTCCCTCATCTTGGGTGTACAGCCCAATCAAGATCATCAATAATCACCCAAACGATGTGAAGACTTCCGGTCTTCAACCACCGTCTTCATCTTCGACATATCATCGAATCGGTTAATCAGAATGGGTATAAACCCGGCCTTTCCAAATAACCCGCGTATATAATAAACACGTGTTACGCAAACACAACATACGCCTCATTCCAATTCATATTATTCTTTTATTCACCAAATCACATTCTTAGGGAAAGGTTCCCATTAATTTTATCAATGATAAATTCTTCTAAGTTTATTCTTTAATCTTCCTTTGGATATCATTTCAAACCATGTTATGGTTTTCCAAACTAGTCAGGATTAGCGAACCGCACCGAAGTAATTATTTATTTTATTTCCCAATCCCAACTTATTCATCCCATGGAGCAAAACTGGTAATACCCCATATCTAACACCACGGTGTTATTGGTAAAATTAATTACCATTTCACGTTCAAATCTAATTAAAGATTTAACTATCGCTTTGGAGCAAAACTGGTGATACTCCATTCTCGATCACTTTTCAGATTTGATAATTTAAATTATCAATTCACTTTCAATCGAATTAAAGATTCGTTAAAACTCCACTTAGTTTTAATTTTCTCAAAAATCAATATTCTGTCTTTAACTGGGTTAAAGAACCAATGTCATCAAAAACACGATTCACGACAAACCCAAATCACATTTGATATTAAATACATGGATCTGAATAGAACATATACCGGCTTATATTCAATATCAAATTCTGAAACCAACAAATATCGTATGGGAAACAACGATATAAATATATCTTTCAAATTCCCATAACAATATCTGTATAATCACGGAATCCAACATCGAAATATTCCAAAGACAATTTCGATTCAAATCCATTCCAATTTATATATATATATTGGAAATTCTGGTTATTTTCAAAACCAATCCAAATTCAATTTATTTATTTCAAAAATAATTTGATTTTAATTCTAGTTCGAAACTTGTTCCTTTCGATGAAAATCTATTTTTATCTTTCAAATGTGGAATTTTTCATCCCAGTTCTTTCCAATTCACATATTATGATTTTACACACATTATTGATATTTTTAATAATTTTATCAAGGCCCGTACAGTCGATTTCCATCAACGGCCATCGAACTGCACTTACTACGACCTTTTCCTAATTTGATTTGGACATAATTCCAAATCGAACAGTTAGATTTCAAATTTATAATATTCATTAGAAAGTTCTTTTCGATACGAACCCAACGGTTCCAGTTTTAGGATAATCCGACGGTCAGATCTCCCGCAACGTCAATTCGAAGTCAATGGTCGAAATTCACGAACTGCCACGGCGCGGCGCGTTCTATTCAGGCCATTATATATATAATATATATATATATATATATATATATATATTATATTATATTATATTTCGTCGATTTCCTTTTAAAATGTATTTTATAAATTGTTTTAAATTCGTTTTTAAAAACATTCAAACTCTATATTCAATTTCAAATCAAAATTGAATATTTCATATCATTACTATATAGATGATAATATTTTCAAAACGTTATATTTTGAAATCACCACCTTTTCTATATTCATTACAAAAACGACTATAATCAATATAAATATCATTCACGTCAAAATAGCGCAACTCTAATCAACACGGCTTTATATATTTTAATAAATTCGTTATTCTATTCAACAAATAAATATATATTTCTATTCAACACATGGATCTATATTTCTTTCAACACCTGACTAATCTCGACACATGAGTACTGTCGACACATGACTATTTTTGTTATGTAATATATTTTATTTTCCCAATTGGAATGAGGCCCAATCAATTACCATATAATGTTAATTATATGGATTCCACCCAACACATGTATATAATAGCACCAACAAATAATCAACCATCATCCAACATGCACCACAAAACTGCATAAGCATCAAATATAAATAATTAACTCTCACACAACCTGTCGACCAATCGATCGACATACAATTAAATAATTGTGATTAGTGTACTCTAAATATCATCCCAACACCCGTGTGGGATTTCAAATCAACAAACACTGAATATTATTTGTGCAGTTGGGCGATGTGTAAAATTTATCATCCCAATCAATATTCTTCAAATAGGTGCACATAAACAAACCGTCCGGTTTGTAAATGAATATTATTTATTCACATTCACGTTAAAAACTATATTTTTAACTATATTAATTTATTTCAACACATTAATCTATATTATCGATTTCCAATCAATATCACAAACAAATTTCACAACACATCAAACAAGCATACAAGTCGTCCATGGTCTGTGGACGACGGGTGTCGGGTGCTACTAAGCACCGTCTGCATCCTAGTATATAATTTAAACTAGAAAAGAAAATTTAAAGTGAGAAGTTCCCACCGACTAGCTAGTCCAATACCACGACTCTTCTTATATAGAAATCTACGCTTCTCTTCTAACGAGATCTGTTCAACACCGTTTGTGTTAAAAATTATATTTTTAACAACACTATTTCCTATACAAAAATCGAATTTTTGCCGCTACTTCATATTTATAAAAATCGAATTTTTCTCTTCACTACCTTATAAAAAAAACATTATTTTACTCTTGCCATTCTCTATATAAAGATTTCTCCTTTTATATAATAAAAATCAGATTTTTATTATGCTACTTCATTAAAAATCCAACCTTTGTTTATTTAAAAATCTTGTCTTTCTAACTATTTTTATTTCAAAACCTTTCATATAAAAACTACATTTCTATAATGCTATTATATATACGAATCACGCTAAAAATTATATTTTTCTTTCTACTTCTAATATAAAGATTGAATTTTTATTTCACTACATATATAAAGGTCAAATCTTTACTATCTAAATAATATAAAAATCGTATTTTTATATCGCTACATCTATAAAGATCATATTTCTAATCTTCTACTTTATAAAAATTATATTTTTAAATTTCACATATGATAAAAATCATATTTTTAATACCCTTGTATATGTATAAAAATCGCTTCTTTGATTATAAAAAAAATCAAATCTTTTTGGTTTATAAAAAATAAACCCTTTTCAATTTAAAAATATCATCTTTCTATAAATAAAAATACTTTACCCTTCCTATAAATAAAAACTGATTTTTCCTTTAAAGCTAATCACATAGAAGAGGAATAAACAAGTCAAATTGAAATAGAGTTAAAATAATAAAAACATACTGTTTTTTTCAACGAAGGGGGTGGCTGTCGAAGTTCGTCGGAGGTGGCGAAGGGCTGAGCGCGGCGGAGCACATCGGCGGTGGCAGTGTTTAGGGTTGGGTGCGATTGGAGATTCACGGGTTTTGGGGCGGGTTTTGTGAAGAAGAAGAAGGAGAGGGGAGAGAGGAAAGGAGGAGGGCGAGGATGAGGAGGCGCGGACTGGGGGTGAGAATCGGCGGTGGTCGGCGCCACCAGGGGCCGCGATGGATCGTGGATCGCGTTATTTTTTTTTCTTTTTCTGTTTTGAAGATAACGGGGAGGGGGGCTGAAGGCATATAGGAGAGAGAGGTTTTATTTTAAATTATTTTAATTTCAAAAAGTTGACCTTTTTATTCGACCTCTAAACAAGGCCCACCGCCTGTCGTCCATAGCTAATTACCCCCAATCTGAACACAATGGGATTTGTATCGCAAGTTGATTCGATTGTTTCGATCAGTTTTCGTCAAAATCAAAATATAACTCTATATATTGAATTTGAACGCACATTTCAATTTACTGGGGCCACATATTAACTAGAAAAATTCTCGAAAAATATTTTCTAGCTTGACGATACAGTTCTAACAAAACTAATTTCGTCAGATTCTGAGACCGTTTGAAAAATGGCCATTTTCCAGTCGATTAAAATCAACTAAAACTGGTCAAACGCGTTTTCCTTTGCCACGCTCACATATTGATTCAAAAAATTATGAAAATTGAAATCTAACAATAATTTGACATCACGGATCCAACAAAAGTGGTTTCATCGAAAACCGAGGTTGTTTGCAAAATTTCCATTTTTAAGGGCCTGAATTCCATAGCGACTATTCAGAATTTTCAACTGGGCGTATCTTTTAATTCCCGCTATGAAATTTTGATTTTTCGGATTCATTGGAAAGATATTCTCAAATAGATTCTAATATTTTTAGTTTCGCCAAAATCCGGTTTATTTTGCACCCGGTACATTCATTTGAAATTTGAAATCGAATTATCGAACTACCGCGCGATTTTCAATTTCTTTTATAATTAAAATAAAAATTTTATATTCTAACGACGATCTATATAAATATATACGTTCTAATTCTATTCAAAATAAATTTCTCGCCGTTTTTATTTAAAATAATCTATTTTAAATATTCAAAATTCGCTAAAATTGCCAAAATAAAAATTTTAAATTGGCTCGCGTTTTCCGGGTTGTTACAATCTCCCCCACTTAAAACTTTTCGTCCCCGAAAAGTAACGAAGCCAAAAGTTGTTTAATTAATCAACTCAACTTCCTTTATTTTCGTTACGGCTTAAGTTCTTTAACTTTTCAGTTTCTAAGAACTTTTCAAATTTTTCAAAAATTTGGCTAACACGCTAAATTTCCAAAAAATTTCTCCATAACCTCCCCTGCACCGGGAGCACCGGGAAAATCCCGAAATTGCCATACAGGCCCTCTGATCTCAAAAAGAAATAGAAAAAGCCAAGCGGCTAGCCAATCGGCTCATAAAATCATCATCACCCAAACAAAACAGTAAATTATGGTAAACGTGTACCTATTTGTCGAGCAAACAATTTCATTTCTCTGCTCTAGCCTCCTTGCTATGACCTGTTCACACATATATATGTACATGCATGCAATTGCAAATAATTTTCGATACAATTCAATATTTGATACAATTAGGCATAATGGTTCAAAATTATCAAACAAATAAACAAACAAGAAAACCATCAATCAATTAGTGGATTATCGTTTCAAATTTATAATTTTGATATAAATACAGAAAATCATGTTTTAGATGCCAAATCACAACAAATAATCCTATATAAATTTTGGTTCTCACACCAGTCTAATGGAAATATATAGATATCACACCTTCGAAACACGAATATAAATACTGATAATGCGGCCGCATTACCAGAATCATCCCCGAGCAACTAGGGTGTGATCCTATATCTATCCAGTATATTAAACCTCGAATATACGTTCATGGCACGTATATGCAAAATCTTTATATATTGGATTGTCCAAATTCAATACAAATAAAATATTCAAATACGTATAAAATGGTTTAAATTTTCAAAACAATATTGTTTTACTGAAAAACATACTCTTTGCACTCGTTCTAGGATACTACTGATCATATCTCTAACGAGTCATTCTAATTGGATATTACTAATCCAATATCTGATGAATTATTTCGTTTGGTTCTAATGTGTCTTGTTCTCGAGCTCTGTAAACCAAAGCTCTGATACCAAACTGACACAACCCGAACTTCCCCGTGAAGGAAAGCACGGATGGCGTTGAGGACAAGACCAATCAGAACGCAGACAGAAGAACATTTCATTGTATATTACAACAATTCCATCAGAATACAAGAATATACAAAGTATGAATAAATATTATACAACAGAAAAATATCAGAGATTCCAATAAATTACATAGTAGCGGAAAATAATACAAAACACAACTGAAAGAGACATACGGATACAGAGCTTTCAGGATATCATTCCAGCTGTAAACCAGGTTCCTGTGAATATAAATCTGCAAAACCAAAACTACTAGCTGCCCGTGTGAAAAATAGGGGCAACCAGAGTTTAGGTTAAAACAATAAACTCCAGGTCAGTCATGGGACTGGTGTGAGAACTAAAACAGTTAATTAAAACTTTAAAAGAGAGTAATTCAAGGGACCACGCCGTATAACACGGAATGGGTTTCCAACCAAGAACAATAGTGCATATAACAAAACAGCGCAATGATTTTTGGAAAAATGAAGCTATTATAAGACCCAGACCCCATCACACAATGCAACACAAGCCGGAGGATAGGGTTTTCCCTTGTAATAGCCAAACATGCTTGGTACGTTTAAAACAAATCATTTGATACTATTATAAGTGTATAGTGTCAAAACAATTTCAATCATAAATCTCAGGACCCCACTATGATCCTTGGATCTTCAGGGCCGGTCTTCACCTAACTTTGGAGGATTAGTTATTCCTGAGCACATGTTTCCCGGTCCTAACAGACCTATATCCGAGGCGCCTCGCATTCCAACAACCACATGGGTGAAAGTATATAAATGTCAGCCAGTTTAAGCACTGACACCACCACTAGCTAGAAAGAAACGTCGTGCTCTCCTTGTAGTCACTATCCCGTTTTTGACTCATACCAAGGTGTGAGGCTCGCGAATCCACGTTATACACAAAGCTGCGCCATACAGGTCGTGCTTTGATCATCAACCACAAGACTTTGCTTTTCAACAGAAGCCATGATCATTTGCCACTTAGGCGTGCCACATAGGCAATTCACTCCATGCGGCTGATGTCCATCGATATACAACCTCTAAGCTCGTACGTCTCAGAGAAGGGCGTTAAGCAAGAGAATAAATTCTCCGCCACCAAACAGATGTATATTTAATAGAGATCAATCAACACGGAATAAAATCCAATGTCAGACACACAGTCCATTTACAAGTTCGTTCTGGGTCTGAACGAAACCGGAGGCACTTTTCTCCCATATCCATCCATCTCCAAGTACGTCTGGACGATCGCCAACTGATTCCCTCATCTTGGGTGTACAGCCCAATCAAGATCATCAGTAATCACCCAAACGATGTGAAGACTTCCGGTCTTCAACCACCGTCTTCATCTTCGACATATCGTCGAATCGGTTATTTAGAATGGGTATAAACCCGGCCTTTCCGAATAACCCGCGTATATAATAAACACGTGTTACACAAACACAACATACGCCTCATTCAAATTCAGAATATTCTTTTATTCACCAAATCAAATTCTTAGGGAAAGCTTCCCATTAATTTTATCAAAGATAAATTCTTCTAAATATATTCTTTAATCTTCCTTTGGATATCGTTTCAAACCATGTTATGGTTTTCCAAACTGGTCGGGATTAGCGAACCGCACCGAAGTAATTACTTATTTTATTTCCCAATCCGAGCCTATTCATCCCATGGAGCAAAACTGGTAATACCCAATATCTAACACCACGGTGTTATCGGTAAAATTAATTACCATTTCACGTTCAAATTTAATTAAAGATTTAACTATCTCTTTGGAGCAAAACTAGTGATACTCCATTCTCGATCACTTTTCAGAATTGATAATTTAAATTATCAATTCACTTTCAATCTAATTAAAGATTCGTTAAAACTCCACTTAGTTTTAATTTTCTAAAAAATCAATATTCTGTCTTTAACTGGGTTAAAGAACCAATGTCATCTAAAACACGATTCATGACAAACCCAAATCACAATTGATATTAAATACAAGGCTCTGAATAGAAAATATACCGGCTTATATTCAATATCAAATTCTGAAACCAACAAATATCGTATTGGAAACAACGATATAAATATATCTTTCAAATTCCCATAACAATATCTGTATAATCACGGAATCCAACATCGAAATATTCCAAAGACAATTTCGATTCAAATCCATTCCAATTTGTATATATTGGAAATTCTGGTTATTTTCAAAACCAATCCAAATTCAATTTATTTATTTCAAAAATAAATTGATTTTAATTCTAGTTCAAAACTAGTTCCTTTCGATAAAAATCTATTTTTATCTTTCAAATGTGGAATTTTTCATCCCAGTTCTTTCCAATTCATATATTATGATTTTACACAAATTATTGATATTTTTAATAATTTTATCAAGGCCCGTACAGTCGATTTCCATCAACGGCCATCGAACTGCACTTACAGCGACCTTTTCCTAATTTGATTTGGACATAATTCCAAATCTAACCGTTAGATTTCAAATTTCTAATATTCGTTAGAAAGCTCTTTTCGATATGAACCCAACGGTTCAGGTTTTAGGAGAATCCGACGGTCGGATCTCCCGCAACGTCAATTCGAAGTCAATGGTCGAAATTCACGAACTGCCGCGGCGCGGCGCGTTCTATTCAGGCCATTATATATATATAATATATATATATTATATATTTCGTCGATCTCCTTTTAAAACATATTTTATAAATCGTTTTAAATTCGTTTTTAAAACCATTCCAACTCTATATTCAATTTCAAATCAAAATTGAATATTTCATATCATTACTATATAGATGATAATATTTTCAAAACGTTATATTTTGAAATCACTACCTTTTCTATATTCATTATAAAAATGACTATAATCGAAATAAATATCGTTCACGTCCAAATAGCGCAACTTTAATCAACACGGCTTTATATATTTCAATAAATTCGTTATTCTATTCAACAAATGAATATATATTTCTATTCAACACATGAATCTATATTTCTTTCAACACCTGACTAATCTCAACACATGACTATTTTTGTTATGTAACATGTTTTATTTTCCCAATTGGAATGAGGCCCAATCAATTACCATATAATGTTAATTATATGGATTCCACCCAACACATGTATAAAATAGCACCAAAAAATAATCAACCATCATCCAACGTGCACCACACAGCTGCATAAGCATCAAATATAAATAATTAACGCTCACACAGCCTGTCGACCAATCGATCGACATACAATTAAATAATTGAGATTAGTGTACTCCAAATATCATCCCAACACCTGTGTGGGGTTTCAAATCAACAAACACTGAATATTATTTGTGCAGTTGGGCGATGTGTAAAATTTATCGTCCCAATCAATATCCTTCAAATAGGTGTACATAAACAAACCGTCCGGTTTGTAAATGAATATTATTTATTCACACTCACGTTAAAAATTATATTTTTAACTATATTAATTTATTTCAACACATTAATCTATATTATCGATTTCCCATCAACATCACAAACAAATTTCATAACACATCAAACAAGCATACAAGTCGTCCATGGTCTGTGGACGACGGGTGTCGGGTGCTACTAAGCACCGTCTGCGTCCTAGTATATAATTTAAACTAGAAAAGAAAATTTAAAATGAGAAATTCTCACCGACTAGCTAATCCGATACAACGACTCTTCTTATATAGAAACCTTCGCTTCTCTTCTAACGATATCTGTTCAACACCGTTTGTGTTAAAAAATATATTTTTAACAACACTATTTCCTATACAAAAATCGAATTTTTACCGCAACTTCATATTTATAAAAATCGAATTTTTCTCTTCACTACCTTATAAAAAAACATTATTTTCCTCTTGCCATTCTCTATATAAAGATTTCGCCTTTTCAAATATAAAGATTTCTCCTTTTATATAATAAAAATCAGATTTTTATTATGCTACTTCATTAAAAATCCAACCTCTGTTTATTTAAAAATCTTGTCTTTCTAACTATTTTTATTTCAAAACCTTTCATATAAAAACTACATTTCTATAATGCTATTATATAAATATGAATCACGCTAAAAAAAATATTTTTCTCTCTACTTCTAATATAAAAATTGAATTTTTATTTCACTACATACATAAAGGTCAAATTTTTACTATCTAAATAATATAAAAATCGTATTTTTATATCGTTACATCTATAAAGATCATATTTCTAATCTTCTACTTTATAAAAATTATATTTTTAAATTTCACATATGATAAAAATCATATTTTTAATACCCTTGTATATGTATAAAAATCGCTTCTTTGATTATAAAAAAAATCAAATCTTTTTGGTTTATAAAAACTAAACCCTTTTCAATTTAAAAATATCATCTTTCTATAAATAAAAATACTTCACCTTTCCTATAAATAAAAACTGATTTTTCCTTTAAAGCTAATCACATAGAAGAGGAATAAACAAGTCAAATTGAAATAGAGTTAAAATAATAAAAACGTATTGTTTTTTTCAACGAAGGGGTTGGCTGTCGAAGTTCGTCGGAGGTGGCGAAGGGCTGAGCGCGGCGGAGCACATCGGCGGTGGAAGTGTTTAGGGTTGGGTGCGATTGGAGATTCGCGGGTTTTGGGGCGGGTTTTGTGAAGAAGAAGAAGGAGAGGGGAGAGAGGAAAGGAGGAGGGCGAGGATGAGGAGGCGCGGACTGGGGGTGAGAATCGGCGGTGGTCGGCGCCACCAGGGGCCGCGATGGATCGTGGATCGCGTTATTTTTTTTTCTTTTTCTGTTTTGAAGATAACGGGGAGGGGGGCTGAAGGCATATAGGAGAGAGAGGTTTTATTTTAAATTATTTTAATTTCAAAAAGTTGACCTTTTTATTCGACCTCTAAACAAGGCCCACCGCCTGTCGTCCATAGCTAATTACCCCCAATCTGAACACAATGGGATTTGTATCGCAAGTTGATTCGATTGTTTCGATCAGTTTTCGTCAAAATCAAAATATAACTCTATATATTGAATTTGAACGCACATTTCAATTTACTGGGGCCACATATTAACTAGAAAAATTCTCGAAAAATATTTTCTAGCTTGACGATACGGTTCTAACAAAACTAATTTCGTCAGATTCTGAGACCGTTTGAAAAATGGCCATTTTCCAGTCGATTAAAATCAACTAAAACTGGTCAAATGCGTTTTCCTTTGCCACGCTCACATATTGATTCAAAAAATTATGAAAATTGAAATCTAACAATAATTTGACATCACGGATCCAACAAAAGTGGTTTCATCGAAAACCGAGGTTGTTTGCAAAATTTCCATTTTTAAGGGCCTGAATTCCATAGCGACTATTCAAAATTTTCAACTGGGCGTATCTTTTGATTCCCGCTATGAAATTTTGATTTTTCGGATTCGTTGGAAAGATATTCTCAAATAGATTCTAATATTTTCAGTTTCGCCTAAATCCGGTTTATTTTGCACCCGGTACATTCATTTGAAATTTGAAATCGAATTATCGAACTACCACGCCATTTTCATTTCCTTTTATAATTAAAATAAAAAATTTATACTCTAACGACGATCTATATAAATATATACATTCTAATTCTATTCAAAATAAATTTCTCGCCGTTTTTATTTAAAATAATCTATTTTAAATATTCAAAACTCGCTAAAATTGCCAAAATAAAAATTTTTAATTGGCTCGCATTTTCCGGGTTGTTACAAACACATATTGTTGTCATTAGTTTACAACACAAATAAGTTTTGGCAATTGAAAAAAATAAGGGTTAACAAATGGCTATTATGTTGTAGTGAAAACAAGCGGTATGAAATGCTTGCGTTTTCTTCGACGGTTAATACTGTATTCGGATTCGCGATGAACTTCGATTCATATTTCATAGCGGATCTTCATATCATTTTGAGGAACTTCGGTTCATAGAGTTTTCAAACTACAGTCTTGTAGAGTTTTCAGGGCCCCTTCTTATGACGATCTTCATATCGTTTTGGTCTAGGACCGTATTCGTGTTTTGATATCTTGTTATCAATTTCGTGTTGATTTGATAGGGGACATCATTTCTTCTAAGTAGTTATAAAATTTAGAATGTGACATTCTATCGTACCTTTGAGATTTCTTTAAGATGTTGTGTGAACATTCTTGGGGTTTCACATTTACATGTGAATATTATTTTTAGTGGGAATATGTCATCATCTTCTTATACCTCTATTTCTATCTCGGTTTCTTATGATAAGTACACCTAGACTGATCCTTTTATTGTTTATTTTTCTTATAAACAACAGTTGGTTCATGGTGAGGTATTACAAGAGCTTCTACTTAAATTCAAGCGGGGACCATCTCTTGACTTTTGGTGACTACATTAGCATTATAGTATTTTGGGTTTACATGTATATGGGCCTTTTATCAATACATATTCTTTGGCTAGAACATGTACCTATTCTTTTATTGTATAGTGGATCGAGTATGACCACTGTCTCTGTACTCACACTTATGTGTTATATTCATATCTATTTCCACCTTAGTGATGTGAATATCTGTGTCTGACTCTGATTATATTGTTATTTATTTTATATTGATTCCGAACTATATACAGTCATTATATAGTGGATTTGAACTTGAATTAGATGTGTTGGATTTCCTCATGAGAGTTAAGAAGTAAGACCACATAATTTGACATGTTTAATATTCATTTAAAGCTATTATACAGATGGTCGCTCCTCAACAGCCTTATTCTTCAGGTTAGTTGACAACATTATTTGTAATGTCCTTGGGTAACCCAAGTATAGAGGCGAGGCATCACATAATCCTAACAAAGCTTAGTATAATTATTACTAATTGGTACCACATAATTTGCTTCTTCCATGTTAGCAGCATTACCTCTAACCAAACCAGTGACTTCTCCTTTTTGCATCATATTAAAAAAGAACTGGTAAAAATTCCCCATATCTACTGGTAGGGATATAGCACTTGTATTCACATTAGCTTGATGGCCTTGTTTCCCTTTGGTATTACGTTCAGTAATACCAATTATTATGGCGTTTCCATAATAAAGTTCACTCTTTCATTTTCTCCTTTATATCTTACTTTCTTTAGATATGCATATGAGCCTTTATAACATATAGAAGAACAGTCTAATAGAGAGGAAAAATACATACTTATATAATTCTGTCTATAAATCCCACATTCTGAGACCCAAAAAAATAAATGCTGCTGATGTTGTATTTATTAATAATACTAATCCTTGGTAACAAAACAAGATCTATTATTAGCCAAATTATCAAAGACACGGGAATATGAAAAAATCATAAATCATATTTCATTGATTAAAGACATTCATTACATATTCCTATTCATAATTCCACATATAAAGAATTATAATTATTACAAAATCCCTAATAGAGACGTATGATGACTCCTTTGTTGATCAAAGTCTTAATAATAACCAATAATATACTGCCTTTACATTGACAAAGAAAAAGTACATCAAAAGAAACTCCTAAATAGCTATATTGCCTCATGCACATCTCTGAAAACTTATTTATCTAACTAGATACCTAGAATTCCTTACTCTAATTCTTATAAAATGAGCACCCAAGAGTTGAGTGAGAAAAAAAAACTTCCAGTCAGAAAACAGTCTTGCGTAAATAACAATCTACCATATTGAACCAAACAGATATATAGTGAGACTACACCGCATAGCAAAATGGGTTTTTCCCTTTACTGGTACATTGATAATCATTACCTATGCTCCTGCACTCATAATGGTTAAAACAATTATTAACGATATTATTCGTCAACATCAGAGATAGGTTTAAGGAAATGGACCTAAGGGGGAAAATAGGATTATTTAGTTCCCACGAGCTTGAGTTAGTTCACTGTTTCCTAGATATCAAGGTCTTAAGCTCATAGATTAGTTAGTCTTCCCTTAAGGGGTGAGTATCACGCTTATTAGCCTTAACAACCTATAGTTACCTTAGGATAAGGGTTCCCTAAGCACAACACAAGATGGAAAGCTAAATGGTTTGTAAAAAGGGGTTTCCCAATAACCTTGAGGAAGGTTTTAGGCTTGGGTACGAAACCTTTGTCGTGTAAAAAGCATAAGGTAATATTTAAAAGAAGTAGCTAAACAACTCATGGGAAATATTCTAAGTGTAGATTCACTCTTTATTGCTCATTAATTTGAGCACATAAGTGTTTACAAAGGAAATCCCCAAATTGATTTAGAAATTAGGGTTTACTCTATGGAAAAAGAGTACAAGATTAAGAAATGAGAATTCGGTCCTGAAAATGTGAGCTAGGGTCTTATTTATAGACAAATCGGGACCGCTTTTATCATTGGGTCCGCATAAACCTCTTCCGGGTGCAGTAGTTAGGTGTCAACCGCCCTTTACCTTTCGATTCCGATTGCTTTGTCTCTCGACCATCCTTTTGGCCTTGTAAATAGATATAACGGAGCCTTCGGTATGTCGGTCTTAGCTCCCAGCAAGCTGGTCGTGATCTTTGGAGCTTCCCTTTGAAGTTACTTTTTTCCTCTTGTACAAATATCAAGGCTGTTGGTATGGATAGCTTTGGGAAAGGATTTCGGATTTCAGTCAAGAGCTTCCGGTCTTGTCTTTAAGTCTTCATAGTGCCTGCTTGGGTGCTTTAGTTGCTAATGTTCTGGAAACCTTTTGGTATCAAAACTAAGCATGTTAGTGTAGATAGCTCTTCTTCTCAGAGACTTTGGCTTGCTCTTGGTGAGTCTCTAGGGATTTTTGGTCTTCCAGAAGGGTGCTTTCTCTATACTTTTTTTTGGAGCTGTTTTTCAGTAATCGATAAGCTTTGAGTCCGACAGTTGGCTTTCGGGATGCTGGCCTTTTGTGCTTTTATTGTCTTCACCTCTTTTTGTGTCGGCATTAAGTAAATTAATACCGATAGCCTTTTCATCTCTCTTTACTTTACTTGATGCTTCTTTTCAATTCATTCGTTTCGAATCCCAAGCTTTCGTCCTTTCTCTCTTATTTGCGTCTTGCTTGAGGTAAAAGGCTTCTGGAATTAACCTCACATTAGTTGTCTTCTTGTTTTGGAACCACCCTACCGGTATCCCTTTTTCTTCTCGGTTTCGATCTTTCTCCTTCCAGGATGGTGACGGTTACTTGTTGTCTGAATTGCTTCTTTCAAACTTTCGGCTTTTTTCTTGTGCCGGATCTATACTGGTGGTGGTTCGATACCCCTTCACCGATAGCCTTCTCGGTGTTGAATTCCGGCAATAACATTTGCCCCTCCCCCTTTGAAGGGGTATTTTTTACTTTTCAAGTCATACTTTTAACTTTCCTTTGGTACTTTGACTTCCCGTCCTTGGTATCCTTCAATCAGATTTGTTGATTTAATCCTCGTTGTACGTCTGAGATTTAAAAGGCAATTTAACATAAATACTCCTTCTTCTTCCTCATCTTTTCACCTGCGATTTCATTGCTCAAACCAGATTACCGCTCTCCAAAAGTTGCACAAGTTTTTTCGGAATTTCAGGTCCATCTTTCTGTAAGTATTTCTATTTCAATTACAAGTTGAAACTTAAATTACGTTTTCAACCTGTCTAGGAAATCAATCAAGATTTTCATGTATTAATTGTGAATTAAGCAATAATGGTAATTTAGATATCGATTAGTGGCAGATATGATAGGTTATCTCCTTATCTAATATACTTTTGGGGTTTCAAAATGTGAAATCTCACATGTGAAAGGCTAATCTCTATTATGAAGTAAAATATTATGCTTCCGGTACGAGTTAAATCAATATCATGGCTGACAACTCGTTTTGTTTCCGATTTTGCTGACACCGATATTTGTATTTATTTAGCTTTTGCCCCAGGAGTGTCGTGTCAGCCCAAAAGTGTATTAGAAAGGTCTATTTCCTTTTGGTTTTAGTGTCGGTAAAATTAGAGATTTTAATGTCAGAACACTTTGTTTTTTATTTTACTCGTACCGGATCTAAAGACCAATTATGCTTTTGGTGATAACACTAGATTACTTGGTTTCGATGGAACTGTTACCAAGTGTTGTTAATAGTCTAATTTTTCAGACACCTGCCTTTTGTCCTTTTAATTTTGGTGTTGAGATAACTAGTTATATCATCACCAAAGACTTAACTGCCTCTAAGTGTGTGTGGTTCATGCATAAGCCTTGTCAAGATTAATCCTTATGATCAACTTGATATTTTGTGAATCAAAATCCTAATAGTAGCAAATTTTCATGTTGTTTACCCACTTATGGATGCTACATGCATATTTATGTAAAAGAATGTGGCGCTAATACTTATGTTATGAAATGATATCACCTGGCAGCATTATGTCTGGCAAAAAGGGGTCAGATAAGATGAAGTCCAAGGGTTCTGGTGCCCCCACACACCAAGAAGGAATTTACTCTAAAGGCATCTTTAATCACTTTCTAAGAAGAGGTGAAGACCGTCTTTAACAGTTTTGGTATATATGGTATAGACGCTATTGCAGCTACTGCCTAAGGCACCATTCAAGATCCCCTAGAGGGGTACTTTGCATATTCAGTGATCCATATTTGGCATGGGGGTTTTCTTCCTTTTCCACCTTTCATGCTTAGGCTTTTATGTGATTTGGGGTTGTCCCATATCCATCTTTCGCACAATACTTACACTCTTCTCCTATGCCTGGAGATTCTGGCACTTGAGTTAGATTAGGCTTCCCTTAGTCCTAAGCTCATTCGTCATCTGATACGATTCTCCAAAAGTGTGGAGTCACCTATCTTGAGCGCGAACACCATAAGGAATCTTATAAGTGATAGCATTAGAAAGTCTAAACCATGGGAAGACCAGTTCTTTTATGTTAGGTGACCCTCTGGTATATCGGAAAAAATTGTTGATCTTGGTGAGTTTCTTATCTTCTAAGAATGATTATGATACATCACATTTTTGTTTGACTTTCGTTTTTGCTCAAATCCTTCTTCCAAAAATGTTGCTTTATCAACTGTGGAGTTTCAATCTGTTAAAGCAATTTTTAAGTCGTTTGATACAAAGGGTCATTCTTGCTCGCTGTGAATAAACTTCGTCAATTCGGCCTTCTTCCTCCAAGGCAGAAAACTTTGGGGCAACCGCCCATCCATTTTTCTTGTGCTAAAGTCTTAACCCGGGGATTCAATACTTTTAATGTTGCGTCTAACATATGACCAGGTACTTTGTATAGGACTACATTTCTTTTCAAACATATGATTCTTCACTCTCTTATGGATGCCTTCATGCCTCTCTGACATGGTTATTTCCAATGAGGAACTCCAGCTTCTGGAGATACCACTGCCCTCAACGCTTTAGCTTACTCTGATGTTGTTGCTGCAAAAAGGTTTGATGATCCTATTATTGAATCATCGCCTAAAAGGCATAAGCGTGACACGTCCTTTTGCTTCTCTAAATATGACACCATTATGAATGAAGCGCAGATAAGCCTGAATCCCTTCATTTCTGATGTCGAGAATGTTGTTGATATCGAATCTTCACCTGATACATCTACCAAGAACAAACTCACAAGTGATTCCTTAGTATCTGAACCTCCAAGTGAGTTCGATGCGATTGAGCATAGTTCACTTCCACCTTCCTCTTCTCAGCATGTTGATTCTTCCACCTTGTCCCCATCGATCTTGGACTTTGATAAACTCGTGAATCTTTCTTTTTCCTCTATCGAATTTGCTAACATTTCGCAGCTATTCATTCCCTTAGACTCGGAGGATTTCTATCGTCAACTTATCAAGGATCAAATTTTGGTATGCTTATCCTTCCTAGTTTCTTTTTTATCATGTTATTTCCACATAAAGGTTATCCTATCCCTTTCTTTCTTATATACTCTAGGTGATGAAAGGTTGGCTCCTGTCTAAGGGGATGACTCCTTCGTCTTCTGCTGAGATTACCTCACTTAGGGAGGAAAACAATGACTTGAAAGCCAAAGTTGACATTTTGTCCCGAGCGAAGGTAGAGAGCGACAATAAGTGTGAAAGATTGAAGGCCTCCTTTGAGGAGGAAATACAGGCTAAAAACTGCTTACCGAGCAAGTTTTTAAGTCTTAAGAATACGCAAGAAGAGATGGCAACCAACCTTGCCCCCGAGTTGGAAAGGTGAATGACAAACTTGCCAATGCGAGACGAATAATTTATGAGACCAGCAATAGGATATATGATTTTTTGAAAGATCATCTCCAGAAGATTGTCATGGAATACTACGAGGATGCTCTTTTCCTTGACTTTTCTGATAATTACAAAAAGTTTCCAGGAATCGAGTTTATTTCTGTCCATCCCTCCGTTCGGAGCAATGTTATAGAAAAGATTAGTTTGGCTAAACACTGAACCAAAGTCTTGAAGAGAGACAAGATAAAGCCTGAGAGCCTTTTGTTTATTGAAGTACTTCCCAATGACTCTAATGACGAGGAAGAAAACATGACTTTTGTTGGTGAAGAAGCAAGTGGTGATGGTGTTAGTGATGGGAGCCAACAAGTTGAGTCTTCTAAGGATGGTGGTGACCCACCTTCTACTGCTTTGGATACACATATCTTCGAGGGGATCAATATAGACCCTTTAATTGCCTCCTCTGCTCGAGACCCGATCGAAGCTCCAACCAAGGAGGATGGTTCCTCTGGACTAAAGGAGAAAGAGTCCTTCATTCAAACCAACATTCCTGCTGCATAGGTATGGCTCTCGCTTTCAAAGTGCTTTCTTTCTTCTTGAGTTTGTAACAATGACTAGTTTCTTTGTATCATGACATAACCTTGCTTCCACGAAGGTGTAGTTTCCAGAAGTGCCTCATGAACTTAGAAATATCAGTTTTTAGGAAGGCTTAGATGTGTTTGTGTGAAATACTTTTGACTCATAATTTAGTTTTTGATAAAAATTTAAGATTAACTATGCTGTATTGATGTAGAAAATGGACAACAAGTACATTGATAAGTGAACGTGTGTTCTTGTAATTTGTTGATGTGTAAGATTGTTAATGTAATTCAGAATTTGTTTGACTAAAGTTTATGTAGTAGTTTTCCTTCAACAAGCTTGATACTATTAATGCTATTATATAATGGCTTAATTTTGTATGCTATCGTATTTTATCTTGTTTGTGAATAGGGGAATCAATCCCAGACTCCCCCCCCCCCCCTCAATCTAGGAATGAACCGCTGACCACTGTGGGTCAAAAAGGCATTTTTAAGGATGCTCCCCTCTTGAGGTAGGAAAGGACATACTACCCTTGTTGACGTCAAAAGTTGGTCACTAGTGACGGTCAACCCCCAATCGTGCGTAGGACACACGAATAACAATCACAGAGTACGTTAAAGTAAATAAAGACAAGGGATGCGCAAGAATTTTATAGTGGTTTGACCAAGTTCGGTGCCTATGTCCACTTTATATATATTGATTCGGTTTTGATTACAAGTGCAATTTGTTTTTTTTTTTTTTTGAAGAAATTTGGAGATGAGAAGTATGAACACAAGAATCCATGTGTTTGAGTGAGAGTTGGCTATTCTTGGAGTTACCCATGAGCTTCTTTCAGAAGATCTAGAGTGCTTTTCCACATTGGGGAAGGAGGTATTTTACAATCTATTTTGGATGTTGTAACGTAGCTTAGTGTGCCGGTAGCTATGGTTGTGTCGAACCATATTATGGCCAGAAATCCGATGATTCTGATGGTTGTATTAAGGCTAGAAGTCCAATGATCGGTGTAGATCGTATTAAAGCCAGAAAACTAACAACCACTGAAGACCGTATTAAGGCTGAGAATGCTATGAAAAGTAGTCAACAATTTTTGCCATAATATCCAATGCCTACAAAGATATTGTAGGCCATTCTCGGTTCAGAGATGGCTTCAAGCTTGGTTGGGCGAGTATTAACCATACACGACTTAAAGAGTTGGCGAGTAGTTATCACACTTTTCTTAAAGAGGTGGTGAGTATTAACCATACTCGGCTTATGTATTTGGAGAGTATTATCCATACTCCGCTTATGGAGGGGGCGAGTATTATCCATGCTCGGATTATGAAAATGGCGAGTATGATTCATACTCGGCTTTGGCAAGTTTTAACCATGCTTTGCTTTTATAAGTTCATCTATACTTGGCTAATGGAGCCGGTTATTTATGGTAATGGGCGTCGACCATTTTTTATTTTAAGGAGGGTGGTAAATACTGACCAAGTGATCAGAAGATCTGAATATGTATCGTGTTTTTGAAAAGGTATTGTGAAATTTGGCGAGTAGCAATTGCACTTGACTTAAAAAGGGAGCAAGTATTAGCTATACTCGGCTTATGGGAGCGGCGAGTGTCAATCATAATCGGGTTAAGAAGGGTTAACCATACTTGGCTTGTGGAGCTAGTTTGATATTGTGTTAGGTATTGATCGTATCTTAGTAACAGTGGCTAACACTAACCATGTTCGGGTCCGCGAGCAACAGTCATGCTCGGCTTAAAACGTTCTAATATAATCCATGTTTGAAAAAGAAAGTTTATTGTTGTTAAGGAGCTATTACAAGGAAACAAAAATAAATTCTAAATGGGTAAAAGATAAATCCAGAGCACACGTAGGAGCTAAATACTAACGTCGTGCGTGTGTACTTCAGCATACCCAAATTATTAAAAAAATAAAAATACATTTCTAAAGAGAGAAAAATCTAAGTCTTATTAACTGACAATGATGTCGTGATCGCTAGGCTTAGGGTCCTTTCCGTTTCTAGGAGCTCGAGGACAGGCCTAAGGAGCTTGGCCAGACCATTGTGGCAGCATGGCATGTGTGGGCTCTTGACGCACTCGGGTTGTTCTCCACGCCTAACCCTGTCCCCGATGAGATCGCGCAAGTGCATGCATTCATTGGTGTTGTGGCCTGCCATGTTATGGTACATGGAGTGCTATCCAGAGTCGAGTTCTTTTTTTGTTGGCTCAATTCGAGGAGGTTTTTGGAAAGGTAGAGTTCCTCGTACATCAAGGTAGATGTCAAGCAGGGAGGAGTTGAGCTCGGTGTATTGATCGTACTTGTTCTCTCTCCGGGGTTGTATGCTGCGATCATTCTTTTCTGAGATTTTTCCTTTTCCTTTATTCTGGCCATTGGTGTTGGCTGGACCTCCATCTTTAGTAGCGAGCACCTCAAGGCTCTCCATCTCAATGCTTGTGTCTTCCTGTTGGAGGAATATATCGGCCTCGGCATAGAAGTCTTCGATGTCCTTGGGAGGGTCTATGGTTAAAGAGACCGTGAACTCTAATTGGTTTTGTACACCTGCAATGGCGGCTATAAGCACCATCGATGGCTCGGGTCGATCAAATGATGTTGCATCTGCATTGAATCATTCCAGGAATGATTGAAGGGTCTCGCTGTACCGCTGTTTAACAGAGGTAAGGAACATAACGCTCTTTGGTCAGGAGATGTGGACTCTGAACTGCTCAATGAAATGTGTGACCAACATGTTCCAACTGTTATTCGACTCAGTTGTTAACTGTCGAAACCACATGCCAGCTATGTCGGTGAGGAAGAGAAAGAAGCACTTGGCCATGATGTTGGTCGATGGAGAGAGTACCTCCATGTGATGCAGTATCGCATGAGGTCAATGGTTGGGTCGGTCCGACCGTTGTAGGGCTCCAGGACCGGAAGCTTGAAGTCTGGAGGATTTCGGGAGTTTCTGATTTCCCGTGTGAATGGAGTACGGTGGATGTCATTCACGTCCTACTAAGAAGGAGTGCCCCAGGTAAAGCATTTGATGACGCTTGCAAGCTGGCTTCCATCTCCAAGGAGTTATTTCCATGAATCCAGCTCTGCATTGGTGAGAATCCCGGTACTAGGTTACGATAGCATGCTCGGAAGGGGAGCGGTCGGTGGGATTCGTCCTTCAAGAGTTGAATGAAGGTGAGGATGTACCCTAGCACTGGGACCTAGTTCGGCTATAGCTGAGGTCATCTGGCTAGTTTTGGATAGAACCGTATCCGCACTGGTTGGAAGTAATGGGCTTAGACGAGTGGTACCCATTTGGGACTCGGTGTTGCCCCCGCTTGGAACGATGTTAGGAGGATCTGCAGTAGTGTTCCCCTCCGTCACATTGAAGACCAATGTGGTAGAGTGGTCTTGGTGACACGGAGGGTAGCCATCACCAGCTCTCTGTTGAAGGGGAGGCGGCATAAGATGGGTTTGCATAAGACGTTGGGTCATACCGGATGTAACAACATTCCTGGTTCTGGCCGACCAACTGGTTGGGCTTGTTCGAGAGCTAGTTGTCCAGGGAGTTGTGTTATGTCCTAGACTGGAGGTAGGTTGGTTGTCTGATGTCGGATCTGATTAGGGTCGACCAAAGATCTGTAGCTACTAAAGCTCCACTTGAAGCTGGAGCCCTTGGCTGTGACCATCTAGAAGTGTAGTTGAGCCAGGAGGAAGCAGAGGTGTGGACCGATCCGCGGCTTGCATTTTCGTAGATCGAAGATCAGTTGTTGCCCCAGCCTCGCCCCGTAGAGGAATTGATGTTGAAGCGTTAGATCCCTTTTCCATCCGCGAGGAGGTTGTTCGTCACCTCCTACTGACATTTAAGAAGTTTATCCTGAGATTCCATCTGATTTCTTAATTCAGCCAATATCTTATCCATGTCATCCCTGGTAAGGTATTGGGACGTGTCCTTATGGGAGTAAGCTTGATGGCTTGCCTCCTCTGTTGTTGTTCCTGCTACATCGACATGTATTGGTTGAGAAGTTGAAGCGTCCTTCTTCCGCTTGTTTACCATGGTCGGCTTAGAAATTGCTGAAGGCAATCGAAGGTCGTGGAGTATGTCTAGACATATGTGCCTCTTCCTGGCGTGCCAAAGAGTTAAAGTAAAAAGTTGGTCACTAGTGACGGTCAACCCCCAATACACGAATGACAATCACAGAGTACGGTAAAGTAAATAATGACAAGGGACGCGCAAGATTTGTATAGCGGTTCGGCCAAGTTCGGTGCCTACGTCCACTATATATGTATTGATTTGCTTTTTATTACAAGTAAAATTTGTTTTCTTTCTTTTTAAAGAAATTGGGAGATGAGAAAACAAAAGAATCCTTGTGTTTGAGTAAGAGTTGGCTATTCTTGGAGTTAGTCGTGAGCTTCTTTCAGAAGATCCAGAATGTTTTTCCACTTTGGGGAAGGAGGTATTTATAGGCAAGGATGTGGGCTGATTTGGAAGAGACATGGCATGCTACTTTTGTGGAGCTTGGACATATGGAGCTCGATCCGGTGGAATAGTTGCGGCGGTGGGACCAGGTCTACTGTTGAGTAATAGTATCCTCGAGAATTGTGGCTTGCGTGGCATTCGAGCTGTTGTGTATCAAAAGAAGCGTTTTGACTGGAAGTGTTGACCACATTTAATACCTTGAGAATCGGGCTAAACACTGAATGACTTATCTGGATATTTCCAGGTAGGTTCCAGAGATATTCGATCGATCCGAACTTTAAGAAGATGATTGACTCGGTCGTCCGAGAGAGCTATATGCTGGGGTATGATATGTCGTTGCTTGAGGGAGATTGGCTTGGGCCAAATCTTGTCGAGGCTTTCTGGAATAAAGGTCGTCCGTTGGGAAATGGTCAGTGCTAAATGGTGAGCCTTTTAACATTGGGCTTCGATCCATTGAACCATGACAACTTTTGCCAAAAAGTTAGTCAACAACCTTCGAAGGATAACTAACAGGAACCTCACAGAACAGGTATCCTTTCTAGAGAACCGACTCAAAAAGAAAGATAAAGCTATCCTTGAGTTACAAAATCAATTAAAGGACAACCCCTTTATCAGTTTAGATGCAGAAATAGTCAAACTACTTTTTCGAATTGACGAAGTAGAAGTTGAATTAACGAAAACGAAAGCAGGCTATGCGTCTTTGGAATTTGCTTTAAAGAATCTCGAATTAGATTAAATCGGAACTTCTCTAAGGGATAATTGTGTCGTGGTGTTTATGTGGCTTTGTGAAATGATTTTGTAGACAACTTTATAGATTGTGTGGATATCACTTTACATGTGGTACTTTCCCCTAGCTAGGAACACTTTCTTCCCAATGTCCTAATGCATTGTTCTACATAAAATTAACATGCTTTCTTGTGTTAGACTCATAAGATATGTATACATAGTAATTTGTCTACCCTTTTGCCAAATTTATTAGTATTGTAATACAATATGCATGATATGATAATAAGCTTATTCACATCTTTTGTACTAGAGGCAATTATTCTGTTTAATAGGCATTCCCAGGTATCTTTCCTTTGTGAGTTATTTGGAAAACTCTTACCTTTTCCATAAGGTTTTATTGGGAGAGTTTAAAAGACCTACTCAAGCTCTTCCTTGAGCATGTATTCCTGAGTAGTGTGTTTGTTTATACTACTTACTTTGTTGAAATAATGGTTAGTGACTTGTTGTATATGTATGGGTTAAGAAAATCTTCCTGAGCAAGATGGAAGATTACAATATTCTTTTGAAGGCCTCTTCATAGTAGAAAGAAGTCAATACCCCGAGTTTTGATAGATCTCTTCCTTCAGGTTTAAGAATTAGACTCTTGTTACCTAGATTTGGGACCAGGGTACTCCCTTTAACAATAATTAGAGGTCCTGAATCATAACCAAGATTCAAGTAGTCAATAGAAGTTCAGAAACTACTTCTGATAATGATGGAAGTCATGATCCAATCAAGATTCAGGCATTTGATGAAAGACCAGAAATCCACTCCTGGTAATGATAATAATTTCATACCAACCCAAATTCGGGTATTTGAGAGTAGAAGACCAGAAATTTAACACCCAGTAAATACATAAATATTAACAATAAATAAAAATAAAACAATTTAATAATAAGGTTGGAAAATAAGATTTTTCATCTATAGGAATTTGTCTATAGAAATCTTTTATTTGGATTCATGGCGAAATTTAGAATCATTTTCATATATAATATGCTGAAAACGGTAAAAGTATGGAGAAGTTATAAGCAAATGAAATTGGATAGTAAAACGCAGAAATATATATATATATATATATATATATATATAATCAGATGAGTAATATATATATCCAAAATATATTAAAATAAATAAGGGAGAATTTGAATTTCAAACTGAGGATAAGATAATGGGGACAGAAAATATTGTAAGTAAGGAAAGAGATAAGCAAAGAAAGTAATGTATTATTTAATTAAACACCTCAATGTCATATACATTCATTGGGCGTCCCAACAACTAGGAGGTCGACCGCCCCGTAGGAAGGGTGTCGACGGTCGACCGCCTAGTAGCTGAGAGGCCCAATGAATCTATGTTTGGTTAGGGTTTTCTATGGGAATATATGTATATATATAAATATATGGCCAGGATTACATATGAACAATGTAACTGCCTATACTTATTCAAGCGACTATATATAGGCCCTCAAACCTCACAACAAAACCCTAGCCACTCTCTTATCTCTAACTCCATATTATCCTTCTGCCATTGCTGAATTCCAGAAAGGTTATCAATTTCTCTTATATTCCTCTAACCTTCATTCTTATCTTTTCTTTAGTCTAAATTCATAGAGATTTTAGTATGAATTCCGAAATTTAGTTTTTATATATGCATAAAATTGTAAAGATGATTCTTACATATATATTAGGAGGATTGGAGCACGTTTATCATGAAGACTGAACACAGATCTGAATCTAGGGCAAGAATCCTATTTGTTCTTCCTTAGATCTGTGAGTGGAATATTGTGTTCTTAGGCATATTCTATTTTTTAATAGATTAACATGTTGATAGCTATGCCTAGGAGGATTTGGCAATTGATAACATCAATACAAAAAACCCCTAAATCCTCTATTTTATATTTGTATAAGAATTATCATGTTATTTGGTTTCATGGTTTTTGGGTCTTAATATTGAATTAAGAATAAAAGGGGTGTTGTATTTCTATTTCATGTAATTCACCCTTATGTAAACATTTGATTGTAATCTAAAAGGGTTTAAATTTGGTTTGTTCCATAATTTGATTGGGTTTGGGTTCTATTTTTAATCCAAACGTATTCAAACCTGAAATATATCAAATATAAACATTTTTTATATGCAAACCACAAAAAATGGGTGAATTAGATAAAGTGGAGCTTATAAATATATATGTGTATGTTATACTCTATTCTTGATCCAATATTGAAATCATTCCAATAAGCTTAGGATGCAAGTTGAAATTTTATGTATGTTGTATTTTCCATTCACTATTATCTATTATTATGCTATTATGTCATCATGCCTAAAATATAGCGGTCAATATATGGAAATTAACTTGTATACCTTAATTTAGACAAGTTGACAATTTTTATTCCGTTAGAATGTTCTCTCATTCATACGAACATTAAGCGTTATTTATGCATTATAATTATTATATTAATTGTTAGCCTACTTTGTGAACTAGGCAACACAAAGTCAAGAAACCAACCCTTGAAGAGTATTTTAAGTTATAAGGCTCCGGTTCGGATCGGAAGAAAATACCACATTTCAGAGTGGTAGCAGCATATCGGTTCGGATCGGAAGAAAACACCACACTTCAGAGTGGTAGCAGCATATCGGTTCGGATCGGATAGAATTCTCTGTTCGGATCGGATATCTCCTACTGGATAAATTGGCGAAGCATATCTGATCGGATCGGAAGGTCAATAAATCTCAAGTAAATCGGAAAGCCATCTGCTTGCCATGAAGCTGGAGCGGAGCGGAGTATGATTAGAGAAGGAGAGACGTCCAAGCTACTCCGGTTCGGATCGGGTATTCCGATCCGAGCCCCCAACCTGCTCGTCTCCGACCCGCACCCATGATCCAGGAAAATCTCCTATAAAGTCGCCTGGAGAACCGGACCGGATGTGACTAATTCCTACCCCTAATGTCCATCTCATTGATGCGTTGTCAGCTTGATAGCCCATCCGAACCCGAAGAGAGTGCGATGGATGACACGTGTTCCGACCCGGATTGCATCTCAGGCAAATTCACACCTATAAATACCCCATCTAGAGACAAAGAGAAGGATCTTTTTCAGCACTTTCGAGAATCCAAGTACCTCCATCTCCGAATTCCTTTACTCCCGGAAAATCCAAACCATCTCTCATTTCCTGTTTTTATCATTTTGAGTGAATAAAAGTGAGTTGTGAGCGAATCTTACACGGCATTTGTAACTGAATTACTGAATATAGTGAAAACTAAGTGGACGTAGGCATTTCTTCGCCGAACCACTATAAACCTTGTGTGTCCCTTTTTATTTCTGCCTTACTTTATCTTGTTTCTAATCAAGTTGGGTGTTAGAACCATATTTGGGTCTAACATTTTGGTGCTTTCACTGAGAATCCTCATCTAAATTCTTTATTTTCCGGGATCTCTTTCTACTTTTTGGACCGTTGAGTTCAAAGAAGTGAATCCTTAAGCTTCTCCACTATCTTACATTCGTTGAAGTAATTGTCAAAGACTCATGGCCAGAGGAAAAGGCAAGGAAGTCCAGTCTGTTCAAGGAAATGGAGCTGGTGAAGATCAGCAACATGCTGTTGTAACAAGGTCTAGGGGGCAGAGTTCAGCAGCAGGGAGAATTAATGCAGGAAATCCGAACCGACAGCAAGGGGAAAGTTCCGATCCGATCCGGGTTGGAGACTCTGAAGCAGTGCACTCCCCCAGTCTGAACCGACCCGACTTGCTCGCTGCACACCGATCCGACCAGGCACCCCAGCTCCGATCCGACCCGACTTCCTACCTCCGATCCGACCCGATGCTTGGTGAAGCTGGAACATCTACTCGAGTCCCCGCGAATGCTCCAATTCCAGCTGCCAGGGTTGGAGACCAGGCCAATCCATCTGCTCCCATCACTCAAGGAGATTTCTCGCGCTTGCTTGATATGCTTGAGAGCACGAGGGAAGCTATGAGAGTTCATGAGCGCACCAATCTCATGATGCAGGAAAATATGAGGCTCATGAGTCGAGAAATCAATGAGCTCCGCCGGCAAAGAACTCCGTCACCAGTTCGTCATACACCAGTAGATCAATCTTCATCTTCTGAGGAAGAGAGGCCCCGTGAACGAAGGCCACTCGAACGACCTCAGAACGTGGAGCAGCTAACGTTTGGATCTTTGGGATCTCGCGAGGATATCGCACGAGCATTAGGAAACGATAGCCCCTCTCGGGGGCAAAGACTCCAGTCCCCTCTTCCCGAGATCGACCGGGAACGCAGGGAAAGGAATCGAGCAGAGGCAGCTCGAAGAAGAAGGGCGTCTCCTGAGCAAGAGCCCCGAAGGAACTCGGACACTAGGGCCAGGGAACCTGAGCAGCCCCTAACTAGTGCCGATGTACAGGCAATGGTTCGCCGAATTATGTCCGAGAGCCGGAATTATACAAATGAAGACTATGGCATCGAACGAAGCCATACCCCGTTCACTGACGATATTCTAGACTTCCAGTTTCCCCGACGCTTTAACTTGCCACAGATGGACAAGTATAACGGAAGGACTGATCCAGGACAGCACTTGATGCGGTATTCGTGGCTTATGAATGCCGCTGCTGCCCCCGATGAAGTAAAGTGCAAAGCGTTCCCAATCTACCTAGAAGATGTGGCTTTATTTTGGTTTACCCGACTTCCTCCTCGTTCAATTTCTAATTACAAAGAACTAAGCGAGCGTTTCATGAACCAGTTTCGACTACATGCCCGCAAGTCCAAGAGTGTTATTGAATTGTCGAGGATCAAACAGGCACCCGGAGAGTCTTTAAGGGCATATTTAGATCGTTTTAACCAAGCTGTAACCGAGGTCAGTGACCCGCATGAGCCCACTATTCTGATGGCATTGAAGGAAGGAGTCGATCCTGAATCTGAGTTTGGAGACTACCTTTCTGGGAAGACGCCCCCCACAAGGGCGATATTCTACGAAAAAGCCGATATTTATCTAAGACGAGAGGAGGCCCGGGCAAACCGGAAGAGAAAGTCTGAGACAGCTTCAAAGGAGAATGTGCAGAGTAATATTGCAGTGAAGCAGTCTGGGGAAAGTTCTGGCAAGGTTGAAGTAAATGTAGGAAACAAGGGTGGAAACAGCAATACTGGAAGCGGGGGAAACAACAACAACCGTAATTCGAACGGTAACAGGAGAAACAGAAATAGGGGAAGCGACCCAAACAAAAGGCCCCGATTCCAGAACTACGAGAACTACACACCATTGAATGACACATTGGAAAATATTTACCTGGACACGTATAATGTGTTGCAGTACAAAAGACCGCCACCTCGTAATTCGACCGAGAAAGAAATGGCGACAGGGAAATTTTGCTTGTTTCACGGAACACATGGACATTCGACCAATGAGTGTCGACATTTGAGGGATGTAATTGAAAAGCTGCTGCGTGAAGGAAAGTTGGATGAGTACAAGGTTGCCCCGAGGGACAGGGGGCAAGGAGAGCAGGCTCCAAAGCAAATCCTACCTGCTCCTAAGCCTACCGCGCAGCAGAAAGGTAAAGGGATCGTCATCAACTCCATAGTAGGCGGACCTCACCCGGCAATCCGAAGCTTTAGGTCAATGGACCAATATGTGAATGCAGCCAAGCATCTAGATGTGAATGAAGGTGACGATTTGGAAGATGTTACCCCCATCAAACAACAAAAAACCATGTTCGATGACGTGGTGTTTCGCAGCCGAGACAACACGGGAATACAATCTCCCACCAATGATCCGTTGGTTATTACTACCACTATTGGGCCGGCTTTGGTCCATAAGGTATTAGTAGACAACGGAAGTTCCGTTAATATTTTGTTCAAGAAGTCATTTGATCAGATGAAGCTTGAGCCCGAAGATCTGAAACCTTGTGAAGGATGGATTAGAGGTTTCAACGGAGCGACGACAGCTCCTATGGGATACATAGAGTTGCCTGTGACCCTAGGGCAAGGAGAACGTAGAAGAGTGCGAATGCTTCAGTTTGTAGTACTGGACGTAGATTCGCCATATAACGCATTTTTAGGGAGGCCTGCCCTCGCTGAGTTTAGAATTTGTATCGCCCCTTGGTGCTTGTTACTAAAGTTCCCAACCGAAGCCGGGACTGGAGTAATAAGAGGGGATCAGGTTTCTGGACGGGCCTGCTATGTGGCCGAACTGAAGATGTTGATGAAAGGAGTTAATGCTGAGAGTAAGGATGCCTCATCTCCCTCAAAGGGGGACTCGGCATAGCAATTAGAGAGGTTGAACCCAAGGGAGTTGCGAAAAGGAACGCCTGAAGACCTGGATCCTAGAAAAGACGAGGAACCAGAGGCTAGAAATGCAACTCCTAATGAAGCAACAGTGGAAATTCCTGTTGATAAAGCTGATCCGACGAAAGTTTTGAAGATTGGTTCCCAATTGGATCCACGTCGTGCTGAAGAACTGACGGACTTCTTGGAGGCAAACTTAGATGTGTTCGCCTGGACCCATGCTGACATGTGTGGGATATCGCCTTCCGTTATCAGTCACAAACTGAATGTAAATCCGAAGCATCCACCTGTAAAGCAAAAGAGACGCACGCTGGGCCCAGAGAGGTCGGCTGCCCTCAAAGAGGAAGTAGAGAAATTGAAGCAAAATGGATTTATTCGAGATTCGACCTATCCCGACTGGATATCGAATCCCGTCCTGGTAAAGAAGCCAAACGGAAAGTGGCGAACTTGTATTGACTTTTCAGATTTAAATAAGGCTTGCCCAAAAGATAGTTTCCCACTTCCCAGGATTGACCAGCTTGTAGACTCGACAGCAGGTCATGAACTTCTCTCTTTCATGGATGCATATTCTGGATACAATCAAATTCCTATGCATGTACCAGACCAAGAGCATACAAGTTTCATTACGAATTTGGGATTATATTGTTATGTTGTAATGCCGTTCGGATTAAAAAACGCTGGAGCTACTTATCAGCGATTGGTAAATAGAATGTTTTACGATCAGATAGGAAAAACTATGGAAGTTTATGTGGATGATATGTTGGTTAAATCAAAGCAGTCCTCCAGTCATACGCAAGACTTAGCAGAAATGTTTGGTATCTTGCGAAAATACCGTATGAAATTGAATCCTTTAAAATGTTCATTTGGAGTGGCGTCGGGAAAGTTCCTTGGCTTCATTGTGAGTTCCCGAGGAATTGAGATCAACCCTAGCCAGATAGCGGCGATTAGAAATATCAAAGAACCAAGGAAAATTAAAGACGTCCAAAGTCTGGCAGGGAAGGTAGCGGCGCTAAGTAGATTCATCTCCAAAGCCACCGATAAATGTGTTCCATTTTTTGATTTGATAAAAAGGGGAAAGAAGAACTTCCAGTGGACTCCCGATTGTGTCGAGGCTTTTCAAAATCTGTTAGAACTGTTAGAAAAACCGCCAATCTTATCAAAGCCCGTAGACCATGAAGAACTATTTGTTTATCTAGCAGTCTCGGCTCACGCTGTCAGCACAGTTCTGGTTCGAGAAGAAGACAAAGTACAAAGGCCAGTATACTATGTGAGTAAGAAATTAGCAGCGGCAGAGCGCAACTACCCAAAGATCGAGAAGCTTGCTTACAGCCTCCTGATTGCATCCCGAAAGCTTCGTCACTACTTCCAAGCCCATCCAATAACCATATACACCGATCAGCCGTTAAGACAAGTGCTGCAGAGAACCGAAGCGTCGGGAAGGTTGATTAAATGGAACATAGAACTAAGCCAGTTTGATTTGAATTTTCAACCACGAAAGTCAATCAGGGGGCAAGCTCTAGCAGACTTTATTGCGGAGTTCACCATTCCAGAGGAAGAAATAATCAATGACCAAGTGGTCAAATCTGAGGATAAGCTAGAGATGAATCCGTGGAGACTATATACAGATGGAGCTAAAAATGACCGAAGATCCGGAGCTGGAATTGTCTTAGTCACTCCGGAGGGACGGTCGTTATATTACGCCCTACGGTTAGAATTTTCGGCCACTAACAACGACTCTGAGTATGAAGCCCTGATTGCCGGGCTGAAACTCGCTAAAGACCTCGGAGTAAAAGTGATGGATATATTTTGTGACTCTAAGATTGTTGTTTGTCAAGTGCGAGAGGAGTTCGCGGCTCGAGGACCTCGACTTGTCGCTTACCTTAAGAAAGTGAAAGAGCTATTAAGTAGCTTAGAGCGGTACAACATAACACATATTCCCAGAGAAGAAAACCAGAAAGCGGATAGACTAGCAAAATTAGCTAGTTCTGACAATCTAGAAGGGACTGAGGTAATTCCAATTGAAACGTTGGAGTCGCCAAGCTTTGAGTCAATGGAAATGGAATTCGTTCTTGAAGCGGAACCAGAGAAGGAATCATGGATGACTCCAATCAAGAATTTTCTTAAGAATGGGACACTCCCATTAAAGAAGAGTGAAAAGAGAGCTGTAGTGCGCAGAGCTACCAGATATGTTATACAAGACGATATTCTCTATAGACAAGGATTTTCTATGCCCCTGTTACGATGTATCGCACACGACGACATCAAGCGTGTACTGAGAGAAGTGCACGAAGGTGAGTGTGGAGATCATACAGGAGGTCAAACTTTAGCGAAGAAAATATTGCGATACGGATACTTCTGGCCTACGATCAACAAAGATGCAGCTGATTATTCACGATGCTGCGATAAGTGCCAGAGATTCGCCAAAATCCCCAGGGCACCGTCAACCCAGCTTAAATCGATGGTGAGTCCTTGGCCATTTGCCACATGGGGAATCGATATCATTGGAGTTTTACCGATCGCTAAAGGAGGGGCTAAGTATGCCATAGTAGCCGTGGATTATTTTACAAAGTGGGTGGAAGCTGAACCCTTGACTAAGATCACCACAAGAAAGGTGATAAGTTTTGTGGTCAGAAATATTATATGCCGATTCGGGATCCCAAGGACGATTATTACCGATAACGGGACCCAATTTGATAGCACTGAATTCAGAAACTTTTGCCAGAAATATAAGATAGACAAACGATATACTGCAGTTGCTTATCCACAATCTAATGGGCAAGTAGAGGCAATAAACAAGGTAATAAAATCCATCCTCAAAAAGCGATTAGAGCATGCAAAGGCAAAATGGGTTGATGAATTGCCCCTAGCTTTGTGGGCATATCGAACAACGTTTAAAACGGCTACCGGTCATACCCCTTTCTCCCTCTCCTTTGGCTCAGAAGCAGTAATTCCAGTTGAACTGGAAGTTCCTTCCCACAGGGTGACATATTATGACCCGATGACGAATCGGGCACTTTTACTTGAGTCTCTTGATGAAGTCGAAGAGAAAAGAGACGAAGCAGACTTGCGTGCAGCAAGACATCGGCATCGGATGGCACGCTATTATGACAAAAAAGTTCGTCTCAGAACTTTTGAACCCGGAGATTTGGTGCTCAAGAGAGTTTTTCCATCCCTTCCTCACCTCGGCCCAAAATGGGAGGGACCCTTTGTCATCCAACGGAAACTTGATAAAGGAACATTCAAGTTAACGACCGTAGATGGCGAAGAAGTCCCTCGAGCATGGAATGCCCAACACTTAATGCGATATTTGGATTAGAAATGCTATACTTTTTGCTGTTCTTCCTGTAAACTCTGTAATAAGGCACGACTTGCCTTTGGAAAATATGACGATATGAATAAAGGACTATAAAGTGGACGTAGGCTATGACTTAGCTGAACCACTATAAAATATTGTGTGTTATTTACTTTTATGCATTTCCATTCGTTAGTTATTCTGTTGTGATTATAAAATACAGGACAACTTAGAGCCTAAAAAGGTTGAAACAGTTTGGGCATAAAAAGAAGCACAATGATTATTTGTGCAATAAGACATAAAAGAATGAGAAAACGACATTCTTAACTCTAACTCTCCAGAGAAAGAGAGAGAGTATAAAAGCGTCTCAGACTGAGTGCTGAAAAAGAAATTCTATTCTGAACTCTAACTCTCCAGAGAAAGAGAGAGAGTATAAAAGCGTCTCCGACTGAGCGCTGAGAAAGAGGTTCAACTCCGAACTCTAACTTTCCAGAGAGAAAGAGAGTATAAAGGCGTCTCCGACCGAGCGCCGAGAAAGAAATCTTTTCCCGTTGAACGACCGGGGGATAAACAAATAACTGAACTCGAACTCTAACTCTCAAGAGAGTGAGAAAGAGTATAAAAGAAATGCCAGGAAAAACAACAGATATTGATGATACAGGAAATGCTATCCCGTTAGAAAATCGGGAGCATCCAGATTGCATAGTTAGGCACTGAATAACTTACGGAGATTGACTGGGGACACATACCCATACACATATCTCCCCTCTTCACAACTTTGTTTCATAACTATAGATATGCATTTTTACATAAGTGCAGAGCTGCTAACAGATAAACATTGCAAAAAGTGAATTATTTTTATTTACAAATGAATAAATTTGTACAGGGAAATGACTAAAAAAGAAAGTGCGGGAGCTGCTGTTGTGGCAGCACTTATTGATTTACAAAGATGCTAAAAGGACACAGGAGAACCCACTATTTGGGCTTGGAATGAGCCTTCGATTTCTTGACAGCTTTTTCTGCATCTTTTGCTTCCTTCTCGGCTTCAGTCAAGATCCGCTTTGATTTCTTTTTCCCTGAAGATGTAGTACTGGGGCCAGCAGACTTTTTCCCGGAGGGCGGGGCACTGGAATCGAGAGAAGATTTTTTAGCAAGTTCTTCGGTAATAGATCTAGTGGAAAGCTTAACAACTAACCTTGAGCCTGCATCCACAACTGCGAGGGGCTTGAGGACCTCAGGGTCTAATTCTTCAGCCTTTAATTGCAAGCGCTTGTCTTGATCAGCCTTCATGGCAGCTAAGGTAACGTCATCAGCGCTTTTCGATTCCCCGGTTATTACAATCTCCGGTTCCTCATCATGCCCCTCGTCTCCTCCGTCGTCTTTTAAAGCTGCAATCATTTCTTCATCATGGGGAGTAGTGACCTTAGTTGGTTCACTTCTTTCCCCCAGGTCTGTGGAAGCAGCCTTGTCTTCCCCTTCTTTGACTCTATCAGCGGGCTTTGTCTCAGTGGTAGCTCCTTGAACTACATCTGTTTTCGCGGAGGATTCAACGCCTACAAAATGAGAAACATCGGTTATCAACTCAGGCGAGAGCAAAAGATTTCTCATCGAACATTCAGTCATGTAGCCAAAGGTAGTAGTAGCCTTGACAAATTGAGGAGAAAAAATAGGAATACCTTCTGAAGACTTTTCAGCGGGGGTGACTACTACCTCTGGAGTTATTTCAGGAATGGGAGATAGCAAAGTTGTTCGGGAAATTCCCGGGTTTTCGGGATCATACCCTTCTACTTCAGGAGTTACAGGAGCAGAAGAAGAGGAGCCAGCTTCAGGAATGGTTTTCTGTTTAGACTTCCGCCTCTCTTCTTCCATGGCCTCAGCAATTAGACGGCGACCTTCAGCTAGGCGCTCCGGTTCGTCGTCTCTCAAGTACTTCTCCATCAACTTATCTTCATCGAGGGAATCGACCTTAAGCTCTTCTTTTTCCCACTCGACGATTTGATTCCACACATGAACCAAAGTGGATGGATAGTCCTCGATCCAGGAAATGTTTCGACGACGAATAATGTGTGCGAAGAATTCGATCATTAGCTCGTCGAAGCCCTGAATATCGGCCTCCGCCTCTGATAATTGTTTGCGGGTTTCCTCCGCAGATTTAATAGCGCATTCCACATTGCCTTCAGCCAGAGCAGCCCTGTTTTCCGCCTCTAACAATTTTGAAGCCAAGTCAGCGTTTTTCTTTTCTAACTCAGCGCTCCTTTTCGCTAATTCGGCGTTTTTCTGCTCAAGCTCAGCATAAGCAAGACGTGTCTTCGCAGCCTCTGATTTGGCCTCGTCAGCTTGTTTCTTCAACTCAGAACGCTCCTGAGTGTGGGATTCTAGCAAATCATGATATCGCTTTTGCATGTCCTCAAACTGTTGTTTGAAGTTAGAAGCGTTCTTTTGAGCGATAGCTAGTTGAGCTTGAGTATCTTCTAAATTTTTTCCTAAAGTTTTTAGGGCCTTAGCATCTTCCTCCGCAGTTTTGTGCATTGAGTCAGCATTTGTCATTAGCGTGCGGATGATTCTAGAAAGAGTGCGGGAATACTTGAACATCTCGGTATATTGTTTTTCCACCAAATCAATCTTTGCTCTGGCCTCCTCTGCCCAATTAGAAGAAATAGGTTCAAGGGAAGGTAGAAAGGTCAGAGTCTCGAAGTAGTGCTCGGGAAATTGCTCCTTTAAATATGCCAGTCTTACTGCGGTTACCGCATCTGGTGGAGGAGGGGCGAGGACTGTTAGTTCAGTGTCCCTTCCTGAAGAAGATTCTGTAGAACCCTTGTCTGTCCGAGGTCGCTTAGTAGCAGGGACTTTTTGCTTACTTCTAGACCCAGTTTCCTTTGGAGGTGTCTTCTCTCTACTCCGCTTTTCATGAGAGGAAGTGGAATCCCTAGATTGTGGTCTATCCTCCTCCCTACGACCTTGATAGCTTTTGTATTTTTCTTGTTCCGGTCGAACTGGTGAGCGGGAGCGTGAGGATCGAGATCGATAAGGATCATAGGGTCTTCTTTCCTCCCTGCCGCGGTCATCCCGGCGGTTATATTCGGCATCCTGGGGAGGATTGGACATGCTGCGGCGAAGCTTTCGTATATCATAAGAAGATCGAGACATTGTACCTGCACGATAAGTTAAACGAAGTTTAGAATCGACGGATCCATGGAAAAAGAAGTGCAATGAATGCTAGTGCTACGGTGCAAAGTGCATCCTATGTGGTGTGTGTGTCCCCCCAACCAACCCGAGTCTGAAGCTAGACTGGTGCGGGCAGGCTCTTTGGCCTTAGCAGGAGTAGTCTCTTCAGAAGAAGTGAAGACTAAAGGGTCCTTTCTGAAATCTTCCGAAGTATATATAGTCTCGGGTAAGGGGAGATCCCCCAAACCCTGAAATATGTGCTCGTCGGTGCTAGGAACATCCCCTTCGGAAGCGTGGAGTGGCGACTCTTGGGGAGATTTTGATTTGTCTACCGAGGTAGTTTCCTCGGGGGCAACATACCCTTCACGATGTTTTTTGGCCAGATTAGCCAGCTCATCGTCTTGAGTGGAAGAGGGAGAGGGTGAAGTTTGAAGAGAAGCTGCAGGAATTCCCGAGCCTTCTCCTATTTCTGGAACTGTTTCCACTGGAGGAATATATGCATAAGGGACTGTCCCATGACCGATGCTACGGTAGACGGATAGCAGCCCGTGAAAATGAAGGTACTCATCTTTAAGAACCTCGTCAATAGTAAGGAATTTTTGGTCGCCATTGAGGAGACGGTGCATTCGATCAAAGAACACTTGGTCTGATACCTGTTTGGGATTATCGACTGCAAATAAAAAGGAAAAACAGGTCAGGGTGATGATTCAAGTGTATAGAGTCCAGGGTCAGAAAATCAGTGCTTTACTTGATTTTGTCCATCTTCTGGCGCATCCAGACTGTTGCTTTATACAGAACCACTCCAGTCTGGAATCTCCAGCCTTGCTGCTAAACGGTGTAGAGATTATCTTCCTCTTTGGGACCGACTCAAAGTAACAGAAAGAAGGGGTTTCCCTAGTCCGATGTTTGAAATTATAGAAGAAATGAACATCGTCAAACGTAAGCTCCACGCCTAGAATTTCACGATATGCTATGAATAAGGTATGCAGATAGGCATATGAATTGGGATGCAGCTGCATGGGGGCAATCCGCATTTGTCTTAAGAAGTCGACGATGAAAGGCGAGAAAGGAGGAATGGCGCCAACCATGCACATCAGACGAGTGACCGTCATATATCCTTCTGGAGGGTTATGTGGACGGTCAGAACGTGAGGGCACTAGAGTGTCTCTCTTCATTATTCCGTACTTCAAGCAAATTCTCACGAGTCGGTCATTGTCAATTGTTGATTCTACGGAATCTGGAGGTGATTCCAATATAATGGCTGAGTCAAATTCATCGGGTGCTCGGTTGTCACCAATCCCTCCTTCCTCCTCAAAGCCTAGGGAAACTTCATTTTCTGAAGACATTTCATCGCTTTTCCGATGACCAACTCCGTAATCCGGACCCACGCTGTCCCATTCTGGGTCAGATGAAGAAGATATATCCTCGAGAGTGGTTTTGTTGGAAGTTTCTGGAGCTTCTTTCCTCTCAGCTAAACGAGAAGAGCGTCTGGGCCTCATTGTCATGGAACTATTGAAGAAGCAATAGCACGGATTAGAGTGAATTATCCCATGTCCCCCTTTTTGTGTATGTGTGTGAACTAAAGTGTATGCAACAAATGTGGGAAATACAAAATAGAAGTACAGCAATGCAAGACGAAGCTTTAAAGAGAAAATAATAGTCAGATTTGTCCTTGATTCTCGTTTATGTTCGCAAGGCACTATCCTAACTGTTCGCGAAGCATATTCATCTAGAGTAAGCGTTAGTTGAATTAATTGGGTAGTCTTTATATGCCAAATTTGATATGTTCGGATCGGTTCGGATATGTGTATGATGGCTGGCTCAATACAAACACAGATAGTAATCGGTTCGGATGCGTCATTAGAGTAGGGCCAGTTCGAGACAAGGGAAGCAATGGGTTCGGAGGCAGGACTGATCTGATCGGATCGGATGGCCCGATCCGAACCGAACTAGCACCACTCAACCGATCCATTTACTTCGACCTTCACTTCCCCGACCCGAACCGACGTTTTCTGTCCTCCCTGTCTTTCTAAAGTGTGAAACCCGGACCGATCTCTTATCCTACTCCTTCCTTTCCGCTCCTTCGTCTTCTACCCGAGCCGACTCCAGTTGGTCACCACGCTCCTTGTCTTCTTCCTCTTCTCCCCCTTTCCCACGAACGAGTCCGTTTCATCGCCAAAGCTATTGTTAAGGGCAGAAATTTGCCCTCTCCAGCCTCGCGACGCCTCGAAGTGACGGCGCATCCACCAGTGACGACGTGGAATTCAAGCGAAGCTCTGTGTCTAAACCGTTCCAATCGACCGTAAAGTGAAATCAAGAACGTTTATTACGATGTTATTCGAGATTAAAAAGCTACCTATGTGCTTGATTTGAGGAATCTACAAGAAAGGAGTTCGGAGTTTTAGAGTTTTTAAGGTTTTCGATGCTTGGGTCCGAGCGGCAATAGAAACGAAGAAGAAAGAAATGAAGACGGCGATGGGTTTATATAAAGAATGGAGTTGACTCCTCGTCTCCCTATTTTGTCTCGCCCGATCGGACCGGAGTGGAAGCCCAGTAGCACAACTCTCTCTGAAGGCCCAATGTTTAAGAAATAAATCCACGAATACGCTTCGGATCGGAATCCGAACCGAGTGGAAACTTCACACGTTGATTTAGCATCCGACTCGAATTGAAGAGAAGGAGAGTAAAGGAGGAGTATACCTGCAAGAAGCATTACATGGCGAGATAAGTTCCCAAATCTGCTCAAAAATGAGGAAGATGTGTTCGGGTCGGACGCCGAACCGAACAGAAGTCCGTGCATTACTCTTGACAATTCTGGTTAAACGACATCAAAGCACGCTTTGTACAACGAAAGCATCCTTTGAGGGGGCAAAATGTTAGCCTACTTTGTGAACTAGGCAACACAAAGTCAAGAAACCAACCCTTGAAGAGTATTTTAAGTTATAAGGCTCCGGTTCGGATCGGAAGAAAACACCACATTTCAGAGTGGTAGCAGCATATCGGTTCGGATCGGAAGAAAACACCACACTTCAGAGTGGTAGCAGCATATCGGTTCGGATCGGATAGAATTCTCTGTTCGGATCGGATATCTCCTACTGGATAAATTGGCGAAGCATATCTGATCGGATCGGAAGGTCAATAAATCTCAAGTAAATCGGAAAGCCATCTGCTTGCCATGAAGCTGGAGCGGAGCGGAGTATGATTAGAGAAGGAGAGACGTCCAAGCTACTCCGGTTCGGATCGGGTATTCCGATCCGAGCCCCCAACCTGCTCGTCTCCGACCCGCACCCATGATCCAGGAAAATCTCCTATAAAGTCGCCTGGAGAACCGGACCGGATGTGACTAATTCCTACCCCTAATGTCCATCTCATTGATGCGTTGTCAGCTTGATAGCCCATCCGAACCCGAAGAGAGTGCGATGGATGACACGTGTTCCGACCCGGATTGCATCTCAGGCAAATTCACACCTATAAATACCCCATCTAGAGACAAAGAGAAGGATCTTTTTCAGCACTTTCGAGAATCCAAGTACCTCCATCTCCGAATTCCTTTACTCCCGGAAAATCCAAACCATCTCTCATTTCCTGTTTTTATCATTTTGAGTGAATAAAAGTGAGTTGTGAGCGAATCTTACACGGCATTTGTAACTGAATTACTGAATATAGTGAAAACTAAGTGGACGTAGGCATTTCTTCGCCGAACCACTATAAACCTTGTGTGTCCCTTTTTATTTCTGCCTTACTTTATCTTGTTTCTAATCAAGTTGGGTGTTAGAACCATATTTGGGTCTAACATTAATATAGTGTAATCAATGTAATTAACATAATATTAATGCAATAAATGCGATCAGGACAAAATTCGAATTTGAAATGTCCCCATATATATGTAATTAATTGCTTGTGTTTGTGTATAGAATGGCTTTACATATAATAATAGTGACACACAGGCACGAGGTTAGTTGCCATTTGTGGTTGAAGCCTGCCGGGAACCGACGGGCAAATCCAACAACCACAAGTAGGCCCAGCTAATGCAAGAAGTTTGGGTGCCATGGGCCATTCAGAATTAGTACACGATGAAACGAGGTTAAACCTACTTGAAGTAGAAGCCTTCCCGGAACCGCGCAACATATCTAGCATCTACAGGTATATGGTTTAATGTGAGAGGTCTAGTGTGTACACATAAAACTATATACATATATAAGTCTATTGTGTGTGAAAATAGGCAGATTTACTATGCCTTGAGAAGGTTTAAGTGGTTGAATCTCTTCTTGTCCAATTTGGATCTTAAGTGGTTAGGAGTAGGATCCCTCCGAAGGTTTATTCCTTGGAGAGGAACCAAAGTCATGGAACCCACCCTTATTAGATTTAATGTAAGTCTATGGGTCCTGCTTCTCTAAAAGTGGTCAGGCATAAGCGGTAATGGAGTAAGGTAGTTCACGGGGGATGTCCACTTCCTCTGGAAGCTTATAGGGGCTCAACTAGGGACAGGATGGGTATATAAAGGATATGTGGTCATTGAATTCTCACTAACTGCCCTAAGGGAAGCCTTAAGCGACATAAGTGTTCTACCGTAATATCAGTTAAGTAGTAACATTCGCAATACTACTTCTCATGTTAAAATTGAGGGTATGGACTTAAGAATGTTGACGTATTAGGACGGGGACTTAAGGGGCAAGGGTCCGCCTCAGGGTTATAAGAGATCATAAGAATCCCCCTTTAATAGGGTCATAAGTGACCAAGAATTCCCGCCTCGTTGGGTCTTTACCCTAAAAACACTAATGAGCCATTGATTTGGATATCCACCTCATTGGTTAGATACTTGGTGTTTGTGTGAATGTTGTGTGTTGCATAGATACCTTGACATATGTAACTTGCTAAAAATAGGGTATGGTCTTTAAGTAAAACAACATATTGCAGTCTTATAGAACTTTATGTTCTAACCCCTCTCCTTAACATATCCAACAGGTCAGTAGATGGAGTAGAATTCATGGACGGAATCATGATGGGAGCTGAAGATGACGACGAAGTCGTCATGCTATTATTAGTTGTTATTGTTGTACTTCTTATGGAAACATTTGAGAATGAATTTATTGACGTACCCATGGAACAAATATAACCTTGAGAGCTGTGTTGCGATTCTGTGATTTTGAATAAAGTGGTATATCTAATTTCAGTATTATATTTTCTTTTTCTGTTGTATGAGATTTCCATTCGAAGTGTATGTATGTATTATCTGTGCAAATATAATTCCTCATGGGAACCAACGACCCGTTAGAATGGTTCTAAGTTTCGATGGGCCTTTACTAGGTCAAAATTTAGTCTTATTCCAGGCGGGTTGTTACATTTGGTATCAGAGCATAGGAACCAACGACCCGTTAGAAGGACTATCTTCGGTCCCTATAGTTTGTGAGTTCTTGGATGTCTTTAAGGAGGTCACGGGACTTCCACCCCACAGAGAAATTTCTTTTCATATTGACTTAGAGAAGGATGCTAGACCTGTAGCACTACCCTTGAGGCATATGGCGCCTAAGGAAAGAAGGGACTTAGATAAGCATATTTCAGATTTATTACAAAAAGTTTTCATTTGGAAAAGTACCTCAGAATGGGGTGCACCTGTTGTGTTTGCCACCGAAGCAGACAAATCTTTAAGACTTTGTGTGGATAATAAAGAACTTAACAAGTTGACCAAGAGGAATAGGACCTAGAATCGATGACCTTCTTGACCACTTGGGACGAGACCAAGTATTTTCCCAACTAGACCTTCCTACTAGATTTCACCAGTTAAGGACTGCGGAGGACAGTAAGGACAAAACTGCGTTTACAACGCCGAATGGACTATTCCAATGGGAAGTTATGCCCTTCGGACTAATGAATGCACCCGCCTTCTTTGTTGACCTCATGAGTAGAGTGTTAGGAGCATTCTAAATAAGATTGTGGTATTCTTCTTATATGATATCCTTATATTTTCAAAAGACCATAAAGAGCATGAAAAACACTTAAGACAAGTTCTAGGGATATTAAGGAAGAACCAATTGAAAGTAAAATTCTCAAAGTGTCATTTCTAGAGGGAAGAAGTTAGATTTTTAGGACCATTCTGTCAAGTGAAGGCTTGGCCGTAGACCACACAAAGATCGAGGCAATCAACGAATGAAGGATACCTCTAAATGCTACGGAAGTGAGAAGCTTCCTTGGATTGGCCGGATAATACCCAAAATTAATTAAAGAATTTGCAAAGATTGCTACTCCTTTAACCTAATTAACAAAGAAGAATTTGGTGTTTTCTTGGAGTAATAAATGTGACATAGCCTTTGATAAATTAAAGGAAGTATTAACTAGTGCGTCAGTCCTAATTATACCCGACGGTTCAAAATTGTTTACGGTTTACACCGATGCATATGGGACCGATTTAGGAGCGGTTCTTATGAAGGATGAGTAGTTGCTTACGCTAGTAGACAACTCAAGGATCCAGAGAAGAGATACCCAGTTCATGACCTTGAGCTAGCCGCAGTAATGTTAGCCCTTAAGATATGGAGGCATTATCTTTTGGGTGAGAAATTTGAACTTTTTACTGACCATAAGTCCCTAAAATATTTATTTCAAAACATGACCTGAACTTGAGACAATAACGGTGGATGGAATATATTGCCTCATTTGATTCATGATTTAGTATACCCCGGGAAAGGGGAATGTTGTGGTGGATGCTTTAAGTAGAAAAACGCAACCTTGAATGCGATGACAGAATAGAAACGATTAGAGTTCCTCTCAAAATTTAATTTTCAACCCTCGCCAACCACTTCTAATTGTTTTCTTGGAGCTATGATAATTAGACCTACTCTAAAATAGAGGATTCGAAGTGCACAAGACCTTAACGAAGAATTAAGAAGAACAAAGGAGAAAGTGGGAAGGAAGGAGACCTTTTCATATTCGGTCAGATATTTGATTGGCGATGATGGAAGTTTACTTTGGGATGGATGACTTTACGTCCCTAAGGATGAAGGATTGATGAAAGGAATTCAAGAGGAGTGCTATAGGTCAAAAATGACCATACAACCCAGTGGGGATAAACTATATAGGGATATGAAGAGAAATCTCCAATGGGAAGGAATGAAGAGAGATATAGCCAATTTCGTGGCTAAATGTTTGACATGCCAAAAAATGAAAGTGGAGCAAAGGAAGCCTAGAGGATTGTTACTACCTTTAGAGATCCTCATGTGAAAGTGGGAACATATTTCCATGGAATTTGTAGATGGACTTCCTAGAAGCCAAAAAGGTAATGAGTTCATTTGGGTTCTGGTAAATTGTTTAACCAAAAGCGCACGTTTTATACCAAGACATGGACTGCAACCTCATTAGCCTAACTGTATGTCAAAGAGATAGTCAGACTACATGGTATCCCATCAAGTATTATGAGCGATAGAGACCCCTTGTTCATAAGCTAATTTTGGAGAAGCCTACAAGCAGCTGGGAAGGGCCCTCAACCTATCATTCGCAGACTGACGGCAGACGAAAAGAGTAAACCAGATTTTGAAACACTTGCTCAGAGCTTGCATCATCGACCTTGGAGGAGTTTGGGAGCAACACCTACTACTCATAGAGTTCACCTACAACAATTGTTTTCAAATGACGATTGGTATGACGCCTGTTGAAGCGCTTTACGGGAGGCCATGCAAATCGCCAACTTATTGGTGGGAATCTACCGACAAGGTTCTACTCAGACCAGATTTCGTCCGTGATTTCATGGAAAAGATATCTTTGATTAGGCAGAGGATGAAGGTAGCCCAAGATCGTCAGAAATCATATGCCGATAAGTGAAGGAGGGAACTTGATTTTAATGTTGGAGACCTAGTATTCATAAAAGTATCCCCTCTCAGGAAGACTGTTTGGTTTGAGAAGACTGGGAAGTTGGCTCCCAAATTTATTGGACCTTTTTGCATCATCAAGAAGATAGGATCTTTGGCCTATCGAGTGGATCTCCCAAAGTGCCTATCGAGAATCCATAATGGTTTTTTATGTATCTCGTCTAAGGAAATGCCTTCATGATTCTGCTATCAAACTGGAGCTAAATGTAATTGGGGACATAAAAAAACTTGAGTTGGAGTCCAGGTTGCCCCGTGCCACTGCAAGGATTGTAGAGCATAAAATCTAGAGGCTCCGCAACAAAACCGTTCGCCTCGTCCGAGTACAATAGGGAGATGATCCTGTGGAAAGCACATGGGAGACCGAAGACAAGATGAGAAAGACTGGCCTAGAGCTTTTCTCAAGTAATTTTTCCTCAAAATAACATTTATGGATGCATTGTGATTGCTAAATCGGATGTTAGGAAATGGATGAAACACCATTGCACAACACACTCATATAGAAATATATGCATAATTAGGTTGTTTGCATGCATATTGCATCACTTATTACACCTACATGCTAGAATAGATCACACTTTAGTGGGTTTGCAATTCATAATCACTACGAGTCATGGATGCCTATGGATGAATTTTAAAATAACACGAGTGTACAACATGGATGTTTCGAGCGAGTTGTGTTTTCCGCCCCTTCAAACAGATTTCAGGATGAAATCTATTTTAAGGGGGGAAGAATGTAACATCCCGTAAAATATATAAATATTAACAATAAATAAAAATAAAACAATTAATAACAATGCAGGAAAATGAGATTTTGCAACTTTAGGAATTTGGCTACAAAAATCTTTTATTTGGATTCATAGCGAAATTCTGAATCATTTTCTATATAATACGCTAAAAACGGTAAAAGTATGAAGAAGTTATAAGCAAATGAAATTAGACGGTAATACAGAGAAATATATATATATAATCTGATGAGTAATATATGTATGTATCCAAAACATATTAAATTAAATAAGGGAGAATTTGAATTTCAAACTAAGGATAAGATAATGGGGACAGAGAATATTGTAAGTAAGGAAAGAGAAAAGCAAAGAAAGTAACATATTATTTAATTAAACACCTCAGCACCATGTACACAAATCTGAATCTATAACAAGAATCCTATTCGTTCTTCCTTAGACCTGTGAGTGGAATATTGTGTTCTTAGGCATATTCTATTTTTTAATGGATTAACATGTTGATAGCTATGCCTAAGAGGATTTGGCAATCGATAACATCAATACGGAAAACCCCAAGTCCTCTATTTTATATTTACGTAAGAATTGTCATGTCATTTGGGTTTGTGAATTTTGGATCTTAATATTGAATAAAGAATAAAATGGGTGTTGTGTTTCTACTTTGTGTAATTCTTATTCACCCTTATGTAAACATTTGATTGTAACCTAAAAAGATTTAAATTTGGTTTGTTCCATGATTTGATTAGGTTTGGGTTTTATTTTGAATCCAAACGTATTCATACCTAAAATATATCAAATATAAATGTTTTTATGTGCAAAACACCAAAAAGGGGTGAATTATATAAAGTGAAGCTTATAAGTATACACGTATTGTTAACCCTGTTTAAAACACAGTTCAATTATAATTAGTCAAATGCATATGTGATAGATCGTTAACGTTTAAATGCCACTAATCGGTCGGTTTTGTTCTAATACAATGGATTGGGCATTGGGTAGACAATGGGTCGGCTCATGTTTGTTATATGGATCACATAACAACATATTTGGCCACGTGTTATGGGTTGGTTCGCTTTATACATGGAATGTTGATGGTTGCTTCATTTGCATGATATATTGATCTACATGAGTTGTGTATGACCAATTCGTTGTAAACAAACCTCGCATCATTCAATATCTGGAAAGCCGCTACCAAAATAAAATAAGGATTGGCTAATTCGTGTGAATTGATATACACTGCAAGAGTCGTGACACCTCAGCAACTGTGCGTAAAGAAAACAATTGTTGTCATAACGTTGAAGGGGGAAATAATCATGCATACAGTCCTTAAAGAAATGAGCAATTGAATAATATAGCATGGCCACATGTCCAGTCGTGCTTGTGAATAAATTGGTTTCATGCAGCAAAGCTGCATTATAACATGTGTCACGTGTGAGTCCATCCCATACAAAGGCTCAGGTCGTTATATTACCAAGTCGTTCAAAGAGTGGTAGGTCATATCTATGTATGTTGCATGGATTTAGATCGTGCGTGTTAATGGGTAAGCAGAAGGCCACGTGTACGTAAGGATTGAATGGAACCGTTAGATGAAAACCTGGGACGTGTGAAGTATATGGGGTCGGTTTGACTGATATTCATTCACGTCGTTAATTGCCAGCCGAATACTGCTGGCAAGGGGGGCACGTGGACTGCTTGTATCTAAAGACCGTGAAGCCATATGATTCTTTCAGGTCATTTGTCCATATGCATTGATAACAGGTCGTTCAGATTATTAAAGAAGTAAGCATTGCATAAAGTAGGGGGACACCCGGACATCATTGGGATTGCAAATCAAGTGTACAGATATTAGTATTCATAAACAATGAAGTCGCAGGCAGTTACGAAGGGAATTGTTCCAGAAATGGGGTATCATGGCAGATGAGAAAACACGACCTAGTGTTAGGTATTTGTACGACCTTACGTTAGATCGTAGGTCGTTTATACGACCTTCTGTTAAATCACTCATGTAGAGCATGTCGTTTATAAAGAAGAAAAGTCGTGCTGTAACCGACTTAATGCTAGGTCATTCCGATGACCTGGTAGCCTGCACATCACATTTTCAGACCTCTCCACCTCATTTCCACTCCTATAAATACCCCCACACTTCCTTCATTAAAGGGACCGGATTTCCTCTCCATGAAGTGCTGCCAATCTCATTTACCCACCACTCTAAATCACTACAACCTCCATTAAAGCTCTTCCAAGCTTAAATTCAATATCTCAACCACCATAAAATCATTGAAGATTGTCTAAGTGCTTAAATTGTTGAAGATCTACTCCAATAATTATTGCAAAGAGATCTCATCATTTACATGGTGAAATTAAGTGAATCCAAAGATTAAAGAGAAGAAGTAGAGAAAAATCATTGTAAAAAGAGAAAATAAGTGAAGTTAGAGAAATCATGTACCTTGTAACATTGAATAAGATAATAAAAGAACTCTTCAAAGTGGACGTAGGCAAGATCTAGGCCGAACCACTATTGTGACACCCTACGTCTGTTAATGTCACTCTTTAATAGAATGCATTAAGTTTCATGAAGCGTTATAGGTAAACATAAATAGAAACATCACAAGATAGATATAAAATAACAGCGGAATTTAAAACTTTATTTCCCAAATAGAAAACATCGTGGTCTAGAACCTAGTTGCAGCATAAGTCTAAAGTACAGAAAACTCATTACATCAAACTAAAATATATGCATTGTACTAAAATCATCAGAGTACAGTAATACAAAAGCATAGTCCCCAAAAAGAGCCATATCAGAGTAGACAGGTTATCAAAGCGGTACATCTAAGCAGCTCCAAGCAGAATGAAAGAGAGAATCCTAATCAAGCCTGATTATTCCCACCCTGAGAACCTGGGGGAAAGGAAGAGAGAAAAAAGGAAACAAAACGGGTCAGGCATAAAGTCTAGCGAGTCCAGTTAGTTTTAGCATATAAATAAGTAAAAGCATTATGACAGGCATATAAACTGGATGAGTGAGATAACAGTTTCATAAGACATGTATAATAGACTGAGGAGGATAAACGGAATAAACAGAACAGAACATATTACGCTTCTCAAGTACTTCTCTCTGCACCAATACTAGTATAACATAAACATAATGATCCCAACAGAAACAGATGGTAGACATAGGTGTACTTCTACTGACGGGTTTTACCCCCAACGATAATAACAGGCAGCCCAACAGAAATGACAGGTGTTACCCCAACGATAATAACGGGCTCCTAAACAAGCAGGACTAGATGTACCTTAATCACTACCCCAATCAATCGGCTCCTTATCTTATAGATACCCTGTGCTGGCCCCACAGTATGATGTATCACTTCCTAAAGTGGCAACACCTTTTCTTGAGAGGCAGAGCCATATATGCTGATGTCACATCATCTTAATTTCCCGAGCAATCCAAACCCATGCACATACATGACCCTGTTGGAATGCGCCATCAACACCCTCACTCTGATGAACCTCTTGTAATCATCTCAGAAGCATTCCCTGACCCCTCCTAGTTCGGGGTCCCCCATTTTGATACCAAGATGGGTTACTGAATGATACGGGTCCCACACAACAGATGATACAAGCCATCCCCTAGGCTTGCATCCCCACTACTAGGATTTTGACAGGTTATGCGTAATAAATTATCAAGCCCGCATAACCCCACCATATAAAACATGTTAAGTTTGTCGGGTTTATATAACCCCCTACAAATTTAATAGATTTACTTAACCCCTCATTGATTCAAGCAAGTTAAACCTTACACAATTTTTACAGGTTTATATAATCCCACATAGATTTAAACAGGTTAAGTATTACAGGTTAATAGGTTATTATCATTTCCTGTTCATGCATGTTAATGCACCAGACCTCTCACATTAAGTCGACCACCTGTGGATGTTGGATATGTCGGGCGGTTCCGGGTAGACTTCTATCACAAGTCAGACTTAACCTCGTGTCTTAGCACCGTTACTTGTATATTTACGCACTAGACCCCTCATATTAGATTAACCACTTGTGGATGCTGGATTTGCTGGGCGATTCCAGGCAGACTTCTACCACAAGTGTAATCTAACCTCGTGTATGAGAGCGGTTAAGTTTCTATTTACTATAAATTTAGGAATGTTCATTCTTAACAATTTTTCATGTTCATCAAAGGTTATGCCCCAAATCACAATTTGATTCACGATATAAGTTATGCCCCAAATTAAGGTTTCAGATTAAGGTATAGATTATGCCCCCAAATTCCAGTCATGTTTTACAATACAAGTTATGCCCCCAATTTACCATTCCCAATTACGTTCGTTCACATATTTCCGCGGCAGGCCTAGGCTCGAAGGTAGTCTGTCTATATATATATATATATATATATATATATATATATATATAATAAAGGGAAGGAGGGAGAAAAGAGAACAAAAATGGGCGTAATAACAAAACATGCATATGATGACAGATTTAAGCATAGTAGCAGAATGGGAATATGATGACATAATTAGGCATAATAACAGAATATGCATATGGTGACAGAATTAGGCATAGTAGCAGAATGGGCATATGATGACATAATTAGGCATAATAACAGAACATGCATATGGTGACAGAATTAAGCATAATAGCAAAACGGGCATATGAGAACTAAACAGTAGATTAGGTGTACAAGTAGTGGCAGAACTGTTTAGTTATGATTCAGGTTATTAACAGGCACATGTTTAGATCTAAACTTATAAACATGTCACGATTACGTATTAAATGTTTATATCTAAAAGCAACATAAACTCACGGGGACTGGACCTAAAGAACAAAGAAATGACTGCTGATGTTGTAGCAGAGATTCGTGCATACGTATGAGTTGTTGTTGCAGAAGAATGGGCTAATTCAATCTGAGTTGGGGCAACATCTCGTTGTCTCCATTGTTTTAGGTGAATAAAACAATAGAAATGAGGTCTTATTTAGAGCCTACCATCAACGAATCTGGTCAAGAAACAAGTCCCGATTCAAAAAATGGATCTGCCCCAGATTTGGGTGGGGTCGACCCTAGGGTCGACACCCATGGGAATGGGTTGACCCCCAACGGGCCGATTTCACACGCCTCCCCGCCTTCTGATTTTTTTTTGGACTGGTTTGTTTATATATAATTTGATTATATGTATACAAACTTTAAACCTTAATATCTTCTTTATACCTTGTCCGTTCCACGCAAACTTAGAGTCTATCTTAAGCAAAATTTCGAGACGAACGCAATGGTACAATCAATATTAATTAATTCCCAATATTTAATTAAGTATTATTTAATTTATCATTATAGTGTTCTTTTAAAATTGCGGGGTGTTACATTCTCCCCTATTTAAAGGATTTCGTCCCCGAAATCTTTAAGTTGAGAAGAATGTATATCCTAACATCCATCATCCATCTACTCATCCACCAAATTAAAGGCATCCATTGTCCTTAAAAAGATTTCCAATGCTTATATGAACATATGCAATAGTGTGTGTATATGTCCCTATGCTAATGCGAAAGATCAGGTTGCCTACTGATTCAATCGACCTCCTTAATGCAATGTTTGTCATGCGTTGAATCCAACATGTACGCAAATAATCCTAATATATCATGTAAATTCTATATGCGTGCACAATCTTCCAACCAAATGCAACATCCGTATGATGATACATCCATTTCCATTCATAAAAGAAGAATAAAATTATCACGCATCCATATGCAGTATGAGAGTGATTGAGCCATTCTATGTCGTGTGTGTGTGTATGCATCCACGAGCAACCACTAGCAAACACTTGCATCCATCAAACATAACATGTCTCAAACATATGTTTACATCCATTGCCTCCCTACCTAAAGGTCGAATATTCGATCGATAGGATATACTTAAATGACGGAAGCAAGTACGAATAAAAGCTTTAGAAAAAAGTTAAGAACATACCCTTGAAAAGAAAAGGGTACGAAGCGCGAATCTTGTCTTCAGTCTCCCAAGTTGCACCCTTGTGGTCATCTCCCTACTGAACTTTCATCAACTTGACCTCTCGGTTGCATAGCTTCTTAACCTATGATCCAAGAATACGGGTAGGAACTTGTCTAACTGTCGCCTCCCATTCCACCTCTACTTCCTCAAGCATACTCGGCTCAACTACTTCTGCGGTATCATGCAGGCACTTCCGTAAATGAGAAAAGTGGAAAACATCATGAACACCCACCAACCTCTATGGTAGCTTCACTCTATAGGCCATTTGGCCAATCCTTTCTATTATGGGAAATGACCCTACAAATCTTGGCGCTAGCTTCCCTACATATCCAAAGCGAACCACATTCCTCCAAGGTGATACCTTGATGAAAACCATGTCTCCCACCTCAAACTCAATATCAGTTCTTCCCTTATCTGTGTAGGACTTCTGCTTGTCTTGAGTTGTCTTCATGCATCTGCGATTAAGATCAATCTTCTCTGAAGTTTCTCTAATCATCTCAGGTCCAAGTAGAAGCCTTTCTGTAGACTCCCACCAACAAGTCGGTGATCTACAAGGTCGTCTGTACAATGCCTCGAAGGGTGCCATGCCAATATTAGTCTGATAACTGTTGTTGTAGGCAAACTTTACCAAAGGAAGATGCTCCTCCTATGCCCTTTCGAAGTCTAGGATACACAATCTTAAATGGTCCTCAAGAATTCTATTCACCTTTTCCATCTGTCCATCGGTCTGAGGGTGATAAGTGGTGCTCAAACACAACTGTGTTCCTAATGCCTCTTGCAAGCTCCTCCAAAACTCACTAGTGAATATAGGGTCACGATCACTCAATATACTGGAAGGTACTCTATGTAGACGGACTATTTCACGAAGATAAACTGCTGCCAACCATGCTGTCATCCTCTTACTCTTAACAGGATTGAAATGAGCGCTTTTAGTAAGCCTGTCAACTATAACCCAAATACTGGTGCTGCCTTTCCATGATCCAGACAAACCATCAATGAAATCCATAGAGACTATCTCCCACTTCCACTGTGGGACCTACAAAGGATGAAGTAAACCACCGGGCTTCCTTTGCGCAGCTTTTACTTGCTGGAAAATCAAACATCGCGAAACAAACTCCATTGCATCTTTCTTCATCCCAGCCCAAAAGAAATTCCTCTTCATATCTCTATGCATCTTATCACCGCTTGGAAGGATAGTCATCCTAGAATGATGGGATTCCTCAAGGACTGTCTTCAACAGATTTCCAACTCAAGGAACAAAAAGCCTTCCATTTCGTGGCAACCACCCTCTATCATCCGTGGAATATCTGCTGAAGTGACTAGAAGTCTCCCCTTTACTGAGCCTATCCAAGGTGTCTGCTATTTGTGGGTCCTCTCGCTGCGAAGTTCCTATCTGATCTATAAGAGTAGGTTGCACCTCTAAGGATGCCAACAAACCAGGTATAATATCCTTAGATCGCCTGAAATCAAAAGTCAATATATACTTCAAGCTATGGCTCTCTACGAATAGTGGAATCAAAGTCATCCTTTGCCCACTCAGTGTATCAGCCACCACATTACCATTGCCAGGGGTATAAGAAATCTCAAAGTCATAGGATGCTAGGAACTTCATCCATCTTTGTTGCCTCAAATTGAGATCCTTCTGCAAGAACAAATACTTAAGAGATTTATGATCGGTATACAACTCGAACTTCTCTACAAGTAGATAATGACGCTAAGTCTTAAGCGCGAATACAAGGGCAACCAACTCTAATTCATGGGTAGGGTAGTTCTTCTCATGAACTCTTAACTGTCTACCTCCATAACATACTACCCTTCCCTTTTGCATCAAAACAACACCAAGCCCTATACCACATACATCAGTGTATAATGTGAACACTTTGTTCCCATCAGGAAAAGTCAAAACTGGTGTTGTTGTCAGAGCCCTCTTCAATTGCTAAAAAGCATCCTCACAGTCTATATCCTATGAAAATGTCAGATTCTTCTGCGTCAGTCTGGTGAGTGGGGCCGATATCTTTGCAAAGTCCTTAATAAACTTCCTATAATATCCCGCTAAACCAAGAAAACTCCTCACCTCCGTTACATTCTTTGGAATCTGCCAATCTTGAACTGCAACTACTTTCGTGAGATCCACTGCTATCCCATCCTTACAGACCACATGCCCTAGAAATCTCACTTCCATTCTCCAAAATTGACATTTGGAAGATTTTGGCTTAAGCTAATGCGCTCGGAGAGTCTTCAAAACCTCCCTTAAATGTAGGGCATGCTCTTCCTCGCTCTTCGAGAAAATCAAGATGTCATTAACAAAGACCACAATGAACTTGTTTAGAAACTCCTGAAACACCCTACTCATCAAATCCACAAAATAGGTGGGTGCATTTGTCAACCCAAAAGGCATGACGGGCCACTCGAAGAAATCATCTGGAGTTCTAAAAGTAGTCTTGTCTATACTGTCCTTGGCCACCCTCAACTGATGAAACCTCGTGGCCAAGTCTAACTTGGAGAAAACAAATACACCAACAAGATGGTCAAACAGATCATTTATCCTTGGAAGTGGGTGCCTATTTTTCTTAGTGAGCTTATTCAACTCCCTGTAGTCCACGCATAAGCGAAGCGAACTATCCTCCTTAGTAGGGAAAACTACTGGAGCACCCAATCAGATATGCTTCGCCTAATAAACCCTTCTCAAGTAGCTTCCCTAGTTGCTTGTTGAGCTCCCTCCTTTCTCTCGGAGCCATGTGGCGCACAGGCAATGCAACTGGCTTTGCATTGTCCACCAAGTATATCCGGAAATCAATTTCGCGCCTCGGAGATAAACCCCGAAACTCTTCAAAAACTTCAGGATACTCACAAACTACTGGTACAGATCATAGATCATCGATAGATGCATCAAGCGACTCTAGAAAACTAAGCATGACAAACCCCTTAGGTCACAAGAAATCTCGAGAGTCCTCCAACAGTAAGTCAAAAGTCTAACGACCCTCCTCTCACAATCCAGAATGGCACCATACATGGCTAGCCAATCCATCACTAGAATCAAACCATAGCCCATTAAACCAAGCACATATGCATCGCATTCAAGCTCGATGTCCAACACAGATATTCTAAAACCACAACAAATCATAGACAGTTGAGTCGTACCCCCAATGGGGTTTGAGACAACAACGGGATCCAGTACCATACTAGTACTAAGGTGCAGAGACTCAACCATAGAATCATATATAAAAGAATGTGAAGCGCCAGAATCAAAAAGAGTTCTAACAGGATGATCGGAAAGAGAAACCAAACCTTCAACGAAAACTATCCTACCTCTATCCGGTACACCATCCACGAGAGCATGCACCTGCCCTCCAAAAGATCCTGCCCTTTGGCCCTGTCCTTGCTTCTTCGGGCACTCCTTAACAAGGTGTCCGACCTCTCCACGTTGGAAACAAGCATTCTTCCTTTTTCTACAATCTTTACTCAAATGACCCACGTGTCCACAACTATGACATTTCCTCTTTTCTCGGGCTTTGTCATTCTTTCCGCCCTTCTTTTGCTATTATTGTTCTTTCTTGGGCCATAATTTTTTGTTTTGTGTTTCATCAATCTTAGTCTCTTTCTTTTCATCTTTACCTTCTTCGTGCATCAATGCCATATCAACAAGTTTCTCAAAAATTGCTCCTATCGGAATATGAGACATAGCCAACCCATGAAGGGGTTCATTTTACCCTCTTGCAAACCTCAAAGCTTTCTTGCGTAGGGTATTCACTAGCTCCAAAGCAAATCTCTCCAATTGCTTGAACTTATTTACATACTCTTTAACAGACATGCCTCCTTTCTTAAGTGCTAGAAACCTTTCCATTTGCAAAATTTTCTCGGCTTAAAAAAGAAACTTCATCTCGAATCTCTATCGGAAATCATCCCAAGTTTCAACTGGACGCCCTTCTTGCCTCACTTTCCACCAGAACAAAGCCTCATCTTTCAGCTGCCAAACAACCAATTGAATCTTCCTACGGCCGTCAACCTCAAAAATCCCGAATAAATCCTCTGTCTCTTTAAGCCAATTCCTTGCTTCTACAAAAGTCTCAGTTCCTCAGAATGGCTTTCCTCCAATAGCACAGAAATCCTTGCGTATCTTGGAGAAATTATCCGCTCGTGGAGGAGGAGGAACAGCGGTTGTAGCTGGGGGAGGAGCGTCTGCTTGGCCTCCGGTAGGCGTCGTAACCATAAGATACCTACGGAACCAAGTCGGTATCGTAACGCCCTCGGGAAGAATCTATTCTCCAGACATGGTAAAAAGAAAAGGGATTCAAACAGAGAATCAAAAGATATTTCATATGGATTTTGAGGAATATGTTTCTCAAAACAGACTTCTCTTTTGAAAACGCTTTCTTTTAAAACCTTTTGAAAACAATTTTTAAATCCCTTTTATCCGATCTAGTAACCTTCAGCTCTGGTACCAAATGTGAAACCCCACATCTGTTAATATAACTCTTTAACAGAATGCATTAAGTTTCGTGAAGAGTTACAAGTAAACAGAAACAGAAACATCACAAGACAAATATAAAATAACAGCGGAATTTAAAACTTTGTTTTCCTAATAGAAAATATCATGGTCCAAAACCCAATTACAACATAATTCTGAAGTACAGAAAACCCATTACATCAAATTAAAATATATGCCTTGTATTAAAATCATCATAGTACAGTAATATAAAAGCACAGTCCCCAAAAAGAGCCATATCAGAGTAGACAGGTAATCAAAGTTGTACATCTAAGCAAATCCAAGCAGAACGAAAGAGAGAATCCTGATCAAGCCTGAGTATTCCCACCCTGAGAACCTGGGGGGAAAGGAAGAGAGAGAAAAGGAAACAAAACGGGTCAGGCATAACGTCTGGCGAGTCCAGTTAGTTTTAGCATATAAATAAGTAAAAGCATCATGACACGCATATAAACTGGATGAGAGAGATAACAGTATCATAAGACAAGTATAACAGACTAAGGAGGATAAACGGAATAAACTAAAGAGAATATATTACGCTTCTCAAGTACTTTTCTCTCCACCAACACTCGTATAACAAAAACATAATGATCCCAACAGAAACAGATGGTAAACTTAGGTGTACTTCTAGTGACAGGTTTTACCCCCAACGATAATAACAGGCAGCCCAACAGAAATGACAGGTGTTACCCCCAACGATAATAACGGGCTCCTAAACAAGCAGAACTAGATGTACCCTAATTACTACCCCAATCGATCGGCTCTCTATCATATAGATATCATGTGCTGGCCCCACGGTAGGATGTATCACTTCCTAAAGTGGCAACACCTTTTTTTTCGAGAGGCACAGCCATATCTACTGATGTCACATCGTCTTAATTTCCTAAGCAATTCAGACCCATGCACGTACATGATTTCATAGGAATGCGCCACAACACCGTCACCTAGATGAACCTCTTATAATCAGCTCAGTAAGCGTACCCTGACCCCTACCTAGTTCAGGGTCCCTCTTTTTGATACCAAGATGGGTTACTGACTGATACGGGTCACACACAACAGATGATACAAGTCACCCCCAGGCTTGCATGCCCACTACTAGGATTTTGACAGGTTATGCCTAATGATTAACAAGCCCGCATAACCCCACCATATAAAACAGGTTAAGTTGTTAGGTTTATATAACCCCCACATATTTAACAGATTTACTTAACCCCCCATTGATTCAAGCAAGTTTACTTAACCCTTACACAATTTTGACTGGTTCATATAACCCCCCACAGATTTAAATAGATTAAGTATTACAGGTTAACAGGTTATTATCATTTCCTGTTTATGCATGTTAATGCACCAGACCACTCACATTAAGTTAACCACTTGTGGATGTTGGATATATCGGGCGGTTCCGGGTAGACTTCTACCACAAGTCAGACTTAACCTCGTGTCTTAGCGCCATTGCATGTACATTTACGCACTAGACCCCTCATATTAGATTAACCACTTGTGGATGTTGCATTTGTCGGGAAGTTCCAAGCAGACTTCTACCACAAGTGTAATCTAACCTCGTGTCTAAGTGCGGTTAAGATTATATTTACTGTAAATTTAGGCATGTTCATTCCTATACAATTTTTCATGTTCATCAAAGGTTATGCCCCAAATATCAATATGTTCACGATACAAGTTATGCCTCAGATTAACGTTTTAGATCAAGGTATAGATTATGCCCCCAAATTCCAGTCATGATTTACAATACAAGCTATGCCCCAATTTATCATTCCTAACCATTCCCAATTTCGTTCGTTTGCATATTTCCGCGGTAGGCCTAGACTCGAAGGTAGCCTGGCTATAAAAATAAAAAGAGAAGGAGGGAGAGAAGAGAACAAAAATGGGAATATTAACAAAACAGGCATATGATGACAAATTTAGTCATAGTAGCAGAATGGGCATATGATGACATAATTAGGCATAATAACAGAATAGGCATATGGTGACAGAACTAGGCATAGTAGCAAATTGGCATATGATGACATAATTATGCATAATAACAGAATATGCATATGGTGACAGAATTAGGCATAGTAGCAGAACGAGCATATGAAACTAAACAGTAGATTAGGTGTACAAGTAGTAGTAGATCTATTTAGTTATGATTCAGGTTATTAGCATGCACAGGTTTAAATCAAAACTTATAAACATGTAAGGATTACTTATTAGATGTTTATATCTAAAAGAAACATAAACCACAGGGACTGGATCTAAAGAACAAAAAAATGACTGTTGATGTTGTAGCAAAGATTCTTGTCTACATATGAGTTATTGTTACAGAAGAATAGGCTAATTGAATCTGAGTTGGGGAAGCATCTCCTTGTCTCTGCTGTTTTGGGTGAATAAAACAATAGAAATGAGGTCCTATTTATAGCCTATCGTCAATGAATCTGGTCAAGAAACAAGTCCCAGTTCAAAGAATGGATCTTCCCCAGATCTGAGTGGGATTGACCCCGGGGTCGACCCTATGGTCGACACCACCATGTAGGGGTCGCCCCATGGGTCGATACCCATGGGGCATGGGATCGACCCCTAATGGGCCGATTCCCCGCGCCTCCCCGCCGTCTGTTTTTTTTTTTTTTTGACTGGTTTTTTAATATATATTTTGCTTATATGTATACAAATTTCATGCCTTAATGTCTTCTTCATACGATGTCCGTTTTATGCAAACTTGGGTGTTACAACTATAAATTCCTGTCTTTTTACTGCTTTTCTTGATTTTTGTTTTTGTGGCTACCACTTTTCTATATCTAAATTGTTTGTGAAGTGTTAAAAATACACCTTAGGGGTGTTAGTGCCATTTTTAGCATTAATATGTATATATTATATGTGTAAGTTATACTCTTTTCTTGATCCAATATTGAAATCATTCTAATAAGCCTAGGATGCAAGTTGAAATTTGTATGGATGTTATATTTTTCATTCATTGTTATATGTTATTATGCCATCATGCCTAAAATGTAGTGGTCAAGATATGGAAATTAACTTGTATATCATAATTTAGACAAGGTGACAATTTTTATCCCGTCAAAACGTTCTCTTGTTCATACGAACATTAAGCTTTATTTATGCATTATAATTATTATATTAATATAGCATACTCAACGTTATTAACGTAATATTAATGTAATAAATGCGATTAATATAGAATTCGAATTTGAATTTGAAATGTACCTATATATATGTAATTGATTGCTTGTGTGTGTTTATAAAATGGCTTTATATATATTAATAGTGACACTCAGACACGTAATTATTTGCCATTTATGGTAGAGGCCTACCCGGAACCGACCAACAAATCCAACAACCACAAGTAGGCTCAACTAATGTGAAAGGTCTGGGTGCCATGGTCCATTCAAACTTAGTACACTATGACACGAGGTTAAACCTACTTGCAGTAGAAGCCTACCCGGAACCGCCGGGCATATCCAGCATCTATAGATATACAATTTAATGTGAGAAGTCTAGTGTGTGTATATATAACTATATATATAAGTCTATTGCGTGTGAAAATAGACAGGTTTACTATGCCATGAGAAGGTCTTAAGCGACTGACTCTCTTCTTGTAATTTTGTTCTTAAGTGGTTAGGACTAGGATCCCTCTGAAGGTTTATTTTTCGGAAAGGAACCAAAGTCATGGGACCCGCCCTTATTAGATTTGAAGTAAGCCTATGGGTCCTCCTTCTCTAAAAGTGGTTAGGCATAAGCGGTAACGGGGTAGGGTAGTTCACGCGGGATGCCCACTTCCTCTAGAAGCTTATAGGGGCTCAACTAGGGACATGACTGGTATATAAAGGATATGTGGCCATTGCATGCTCACCAACTATCTAAGGGAAGTCTTAAGCGACATAGGCATTCTACCGTAATATCGGTTAAGTAGTAACGTTCGCAGTACTACTTCTCATATTACAATTGAGGGTATAGACTTAAGAACGTTAATGTATTAGGATAGGGCCTTAAGGGGATCGGGTCCACCTCAGGGTTATAAGAGATCATAAGAACCCACCTTTAATAGGGCCATAAGTGACCGAGAATGCCCGCATCATTGGGTCTTTACCCTAAAAACACCAATGAGCGATTGATTTGTATATCCACCTCATTGGTTAGATACTTGGTGTTTGTGTGAATGTTGTGTGCTGCGTAGACATACCTTAACATATGTAACTTGCTAAAAACTAGGGTATGGTCTTTAAGTAAACACCATATTTCAGTCATACAGAACTTCATGCTCTGACCCCACTCCTTAACATATCCAACAGGTCAGTAAATGGGGGTAGAATTCATGGACGGAGTCATGATGAGAGATGAAGACGAAGACGAAGTTGTTATACTGTTATTAGTTGTTATTGCTATACTTCTTATGGAAACATTTGAGAATGAATTTATTGATGTACCCATGGAAGGTGTAACCTTGGCAGTTATGTTGGAATTTTGTGATTTTTAAATAAAGTGGTACATCTTATTTTAGTATTATATTTTCTCTTTCCGCTGTGCGAGATTTCCATTTGAAGTGTATGTATATATTATGTATGTAAATGTAATTCCTTATAGGAACCAATGACCCATTTAGAATGATTCTAGGTTTCGATGGACCTTTTCTTGGTCAAAAATTAGGCCCATTCCGGACAGGTTGTTACAAGAAACCTACTTCTGGCAACAGTAGAAGTCCTGAACCAACCCACATCATGGTATTTGGAATAGAAGACTGAAAACCACTTATGGAAATAAATTTTGTTTCCCCTTTTGGGTTTGATTCGTTAAGCAGAGGATGTACGTGCTTCTTGAGCCACTCTCTTGGCTTTTGATTATCAAAGGAGAGGATGTACGTGCTTTGTTGGCCACCCTTCGGGCCTGTGCGTTCGGTGCAATTGGCTAGATTATCCTCAAGTAAGGCCAAGGACTTACCCGACCACCCTCCAGGAGGAGCCCTACTCCGACCATTGTAGGCAATGATAAGAGATTATATGCTTAAACCAGGCCATTGTAGACACGGAATTAAGGATTACTCCTTTGATGTTCTATCCCGTCCATCGTAGGAAATGATAGCGGCTTACACTCTAACCCCCCCCTCCACGGAGGGCCTTATCCAAGCTGTCATAGGAGATGATAAGGGTTTGTGTTCCCTTTTGCGGGTAACGTGGAACATAAGCAGAGGTAGGACGTGCTCTTCTACGAGCAGAGGTAGGATGTGCTTAGTTTATAACAGAGGCAGGACGTACTCTTCTACGAGTAGAGGCAAGGCATGCTAAATAGATGCTCCATCCCGACCATTTCTGGCGTGGATCAGAGGCTTATGTTTTCGATGCTTTAACCTGGCCCTTTCTGATTTGGGCGCAGAGAAACGCTTACAAATCACCCCCCCCCCTCCCCCGAGGGGTGCCTTGCCCGTCCAACTTGGCGATGACAAGGGTTTTTATCCATTTGTATTTTGACCTTTTGGGTTTTACAAAATTTGAGAGGGTTTCTTTACCCTTATCTATGTGAATAACCCTTTTCCAAAGGTCCTTCATTGGACTTAGTTTGTGATTCTTTTACAAAGTCTTGTAATGGGCCTTTATTAAGGAACATGCTAATCATTCCTTTAAGAATTCTGCAGTGGTTTGTTTCATGTCCATTCATCATATGGTAAAGGCAGTAAGGCCCTCCCAATTTTCTTTCATACTTGGGCTTCTTCTTTGTGGATGGCCAAAAGTTAAGCTCGTGTTTGGTTAGGAAGTAGGTATTTTCCATTATGGTGGTATCCATCAGGTAATCTTGATATAAAGTTCTTTTCCTACTGTAGGAACTTAGTTCTTTTGCCACTTGACCTTGCTGCCTCATCAATATCCTTGTTTCTTCTTTTCAAGGTGTATTGAGATTGAAGTACTATCCTTTCAGTCCATTTAAAAGAAAAACGGTTAAAACCCTTCACTGTTCCTTGTTCTAACACCGTTCCTTTGGTTTGTTCACGGATAGCTTCTCTTATATGAGAAAATAGGTTATACTCCCTTGATGTAGAACCACTTAGGGTAAATGTTAGGATTTTTCCTATGTAGGAAGGGTTGTTGTTCCAATAATCATGATCATATTGTTCTACTTCCTTTTTTCCACTTGATTACACACAAGGCTTCCATCTTTAACCTTAATTCTTCTGTCACTCTTTGGTCAGTAATACCTGACATAGACATTTGAGATCCGGAAGACTCCTGTTGGGACCTTTTCCCATAATCCTGCTTCTTCAAAGTTTAGTCCAATCCGAGACAGAACAATACAGTTAGATATGTGGCTGTTAACTACAAGGTTGGAGGTTCGAGCCCTCCTTCTAGTGCCAAAATGTTAACGATATTTTTCGTCAACACCAGAGATAGGTCTAAGGAAATGAACCTAAGGGAAAAAAATTAGATTATTTAGTTCCTACAATCTTGAGTTAGTTCACCATTTCATAGATATCAAGGTCTTAAGCTCAAAGATTATTTACTCTTCCCTCAACGAGGTGAGTATCAAGCTTTTGAGACTTTACAACCAATAGTTACCTTGGGATAAGGGTTCCCTAAGCACAACACAAGATGGAAAGCTAAACGGTTTGTAGAAAGGGGTTTCTCAATAATCTTGAGGAAGGGTTTGGGCTTGGGTAGGAAACCTTTGTCATGTAAAAAGCATAAGGTAATATGTAAAGGAAGTAGCTAAACAACTCGTAGGAAATATGCTAAGTGTCGATTCACTCTTTATTGCTCATTGATTTGAGTACATAAGTGTTTACAAAGGAAATCCCCATATTGATATAAAATTTAGGGTTTACTCTATGGAAAAAGAGTACAAGATTGAGAAATGAGAATTCATCCCAAAAATGTGACCCTAGCGTCTTATTTATAGACAAATCGGGACCCCTTTTATCATTGGGTCAGCAGAAACCTCTTCCTGGTGCAGTAGCTAGGTGTCGGCCGCCCTTTACCATTCGGTTCCGGTTGTTTTAGCTCTCGGCCGTCCTTTTGGCCTTGTAAATAGATATAATGGAGCCTTCGATGTGTCGGTCTTAGCCCTCGACAAGCTGGTCTCGGTCTTTGGGGCTTCTCTTTGATGTTATTTTTTCCCTCTTATATCAATATCAAGCCTGTTGATATGGATAGCTTTGGGAAAGGCTTTCGGTCTTGTCTTTAAGTCTTTATAGTGCCTGTTTGGGTGCTTCAGTTACTAATGTTCTGGAAACTGTCGCCCCTTTCGGTATCGACACTAAGCATGTTAGTGTGGATAGCTCTTCTTCTTAGAGACTTTGGCTTGCTCTTAGTGAGTCTCTGGGGTGGATTTTTGGTCTTCCGGAAGGGTGCTTTCGGTGTACTTTCTATTGGAGTTATTTTTAATTAGCTGGTAAGCTTTGAATCCGATAGCTGGCTTTCGGGATGCTGGCCTGTTGTGCCTTTACTATCTTCACCTTTTTGTGTGTTGGTATTAAGTAAATTAATGCTGATAGCCCTTTCGTCTCTCTTTGCTTTACTTGATGCTTTTTGTCAAGTCATTGGTTTCAGATCCTAAGCTTTCGTCCTTTCTTTCTTATTTGCTTCTGGCTTGGTGTAATGGGCTTCCAGAATTAACCTCACATTAGTTGTATTCTTGTTTCGAAACCACCCTATCGGTATCCTTTTTTCTTCTCGGTTCCGAGCTTTCTCCTTACACCGATAGCCTTTTTGGGTGTTGAATTTTGGTAGTAATAACAATAATTAATCATGCACATGTTTGCAAAAATATAGTGGATTAACCATCCCAATTTTCTAACTACCCATCTTATTTTTTCTGTGATTACCTATCATATATTCAAGCGATTGTTAGTCTCAATATCATATGACTACCCATCATAGTTTTAATGATTATCCATTGTAAAGTTAATGGGACTACCCATACCTGCCACTTGGGTTACTCATTCCCATTGGTTTATTCATTATAAGTTTATAGACAGTCCATCTAATATATTTTACATATTAAAAAGATGTGAATTAACTGTTACACATCTCATAGTTTTCCCATGATAACAATAAAACCATTAGTTTTCCAGTTGGAGACTACCCTTCCCTTGCATCATGCAGACTGTCCATATCACATTCTATAGTTGTAACACCCCGCAAATTCTATAACTGTGAAATTAACAAATTAAAGTATAATTAATTTCAAATCAAAGAACTAAGGGAAACGGGATACGCCATTGCGTTCGTCTCGGAAAAATACGCGAAATAGAGTCCGAGTTTTCGAAAAACGGAGTCCGTATGAAGAAGATATGGCCTTCGGAAGTTTCTGAATTAAGTTTAAAATTCAAACAGAATAATATAGCTCAGAAAATCAAGTTTAAATTCCAAAATGGGGCCCAATGGGCCAGGGCAGAAAAACACCCGCCTAAGGCACCCAGGTCGACTGGGCTGTCGACCTGGTCTAGCCAGGTCGACAGGGCTGTCGACAGGCATGTCGACCTGGTCCAGAGCCAGGTCGAACCCAGTCCAACCTGGCTGGCCTATTCTATGTTGGTCGATTTTCTGTAGTCTACTTTGTCATTAGGGCTAGGTGGCAAGCTCTAATTGGTCTCTCTTTCGAATGAATGACTACGATCAATCCAAGCAACATCAATGGTCCTAATCAGTTCATAAACCCTATAAAAATGACCCTAGACTAACCCTAATCTATTCATTCAAAAATAAGAACAAAGCCGCCATGTTGCTGAGGAACGACTAAGAGTAGCCGCCAATTGGAGAGAGAATTAGGAGGCAAATTCTAAGGCATAAAGCAACCTAAACAAATCAATTCAACAAGGAATCGTATCTCCAAAATCCCTAAATTGGAGAATTCGCCACACCATTGTAAGTAGAGTATTATTTTGGTATGAACAAATAATTGTGTTGGTTTGTATACTTGATTTGTGGCAATAAAGTAATTCATATTTGTGCGTTACTATGATTCTTATCGATTTGGGATATTGTATACGTTTGGATATTCTCGAATTATGTTATTCATTATAAAAAACTACATGTTTGCGGTAGTTTTATGCAAGTATACGTTTGGAATATTCGCAAATTATGTAATCCATGTTGAAGCTACATGTATGTAGTTGATTAATTGAAATTCATGCAAGTTTGGGGTTTTGCTACTATGCCATCATAATGTATATTTTTGTACAAAAATCATTTTGTGCGTAATTGGAACAAATTTGGGTTATTATAGTTCATATGAAACTATGTTGAAATTTTGGCACCATGATTTATGAATTAAGACATGCTTTTGTACTAGAAAACCTATTTGCAAAATTATGAATATGACTAGGCTATGATTGATATTTGGCATAATTGAAATCCATGTTAAGTCTATATTGTTTACAAGAATTATATGAGGACATATGTGGTACATAGCTAGGTTAGATTCAAAATTCCTTTTTGCAAGTTTGCATGACTAAAGTAAAAATCCTGATTTCATGTTAGAAATATTTATGCCATGGTTATGTGAACAAATTTAACTATACTTTTGTATTAGTCACAAAAGTAGACACCTTTGTAAACGTGTAGTAGTCTTATGAACATGATTTGCTTATGTTTGACATTATGCCTGAATAAAAATATAGGTTTATGTTGTATAGTGATATTCTTAACTTAACTACAAGTTTACATGCTTTGATTCATGTCACCTATGCTTTATGACCAAAGTATATGTTACCACTATGCAAGTACACCAGTTTCTATTTTGTAGTTCCAACGTTATGTTGCAAGTTCATGCGCTCACATTCCCCTTTTTGTGTATGTAATCACGCTTTAAGCCTCCCCTTTTCGCATGGCTAAGTTGGGCTTTAAAAGGCTAAGCCCAACATATATATAATAAACGGACGTGTTAAACGGGGGAAAATAACGTTGGGTTAAAATTACTAATGAATGAAAATAAAAATAGAAGGGCCCAAATTCAAGTATGGGTTGGGCCCATGATTGGTGTAACCTTTACACCATTAACTTAATAATGGGCCGCAAATATTTACATATAAGAAAATAAAGAAGAAAGACAAAATATGTAAATGTAGAACATACGATGTGTTTAACCCGAGGTTGGATTGAGTTGTGATGTAAACCTGCCCGGAACCGCCCGGCTGTCCAGTAGTCACAACAATACCTATCCAATGTGGGAGGTTAAACATGGAGCCCAATAAGGACCCGAGGTTAGACTGAGTTGTGGCGTAAGACTGCCCGGAACCAACCGGCAACAGGCAGCCACAACAATACCTGTCTAATGTGAGAGGTCAAGGCTTTAATAAGACAATTAAGGCTGAGTCAGGATTGTTAGGATTAAGTGAACTAAAGACTTAATCAAAATGGAACATGCTAAACTAAACGGACTGGTGGGGGTTAGGTTAGAAAACACTTAACCAACTTAGCATGTTGGCTAGAGATAGAAAACCTAGTAACGGGGGACCCTTTTCAGCAGTAACCCTAGAAGGTGTATCAGGATACCCTGAAACTAGGCAGGGTGGGGCACGATTACTGGGCTAATTGTAAGAGGTCAAATCGACGGCGGTGGTGTAGCAGTGTAGGTTCTAACGGGGTGCGGGCGTGCACACACTCCGGCGCAGAAAAATAAGGCACTGGACACCAGTAGAATACCTGTGCATTCTAGGATTGTGTCGGGCTGCCACTATGGGACTTGATACACCCCATGGTGGGACCAGCATAGGTAACTACAACATCGGGGGCCTTAAGACACATGTAACTATGCGAGTAGGAGCCGATCATCATAGAATGGATCACATCACCCTGATTATGGGGTGCCAGTTGGAAACTAGTTTATATGGGTTCAGAGATTAACATGGGGTACGATAATATATTCGACCCTAGACAACTTAACCAAGTTTATAGTGCTTTCCCACTTCTTGTTTATACTTATCATACCCAGTTCTTTATTCATAGACAGAATAGTACTAGACTTACTCAGGCTTTATGTCTGACCCTACTTTTCTTTCGTCTTCTTTTCTTCCGTTCCCCCCCCCCCCCAGGCCCACAGGGAGGGAACACAGCAGCTTGACCAGCCTTAACATCCAGCTTGAAGAAGAGAAATGTATTGCTTGGACCTTTTCATTTTGAACTATGGCTTTGGACAATCACTATGGGGGCTTTTGCAGTTTATCTATGTTTTATTTATGCTTCTTTAATAATGTAATCAAGACAGATTATGAAGGAGTTATGTTATGTTTTTGGAAAGGATGTAAGACAATCATGGTGATGTTTTGTAACACGCATTTGCTTTTATGAAATAAAAGTTGTTGTTTTTCCGCTGTTTACAAATATGTGTTCTTATATTTGTCTTGTATCTCTGTGACTTATACTTAAAAACCTCCACCAAAATTAGGGCATTCCCTTTGAGAGTGACCCTAACGGAGGTGGGGTGTTTCAATAGTTTTCACAAGATAACTATAAACTCATCAATTTTATATTTTAATATAATATCTGAAAGGTCTCATTCTTATCTATTGGTATTCCATATTGAATACAGAATAATTTATCTTTCATTGTCATCCCCAGTAAGTTATGTCAACGACAAAACATCATGTACAATATAGTAAGGTAACAGTATCCCTATTGAGTCGAAACGATAATACATGCATAAGAGCGCTGGCTTCTCCCTTACAAGGCGATACAATAATTGATCATTCGGTAACTTAAAGTGAAGAAAAATGAAGTGGTTTCTGTGTTGCTTCATTATAAATGAAGCAAAACAAGTATGGTTATCCACCATTTAAATCAACAACATCATGTCAAAGCAAAATTCATCTTGCTCTTACCCTACTCGACCCTCTACTAGGGCATTTAAATAAGTAAAATTGGCTTTGGTTGAAGCAAGGCTCTAGCCTTCGATCATATGGACTTACCGCCCTTCAGAAAAATGGTTAAATAAAAACCAAATGGTGCTTAACCTCTTCCTATCCAGTCTAGGACGAAGCAAAACAAGGTGGCATCATCTGATGATCTAGACAAAAGAGTTTAGGGTATTAACCCTAAGGAAACATAGTGTACGCATGTGTAGACTTCTGGACTTCGACACTCAAAATGATTTATAAAAATTAAGGCGAAAGAAAATGCAACAATACAACTGTATCGCTTTGCCTTTTGAATTAAGGAGGAAGAGTAGAGGCATAACGGCTAAATAAAAAAATAAAGTTGGTTTACATTTTAAAATAAGAGGATCTCCCAAGTCGAAACAAAATATTTGTTTCGCCTTAAAATGTTTTGCCCTTCGCTTTTTGGTAAATCACTTTATACCAAATAGTTGATAGCATGTGCTTTATTCAAGTGGAATGACGCAAGTGAAGGCAAAACGATTCAAATTGGCTTGGGTCGAAACTCGTAATTAAAATAAAATTTGTTTTCTTACTAATTAAAGCACTAGTTTTTTTAATGAATCCCCATATATGTCAAAATCTTATTGGTGGATCTCAAAATCAAATATTATTTGTAGGAATCACGTAAATTATGCCTTCAAAGTCCTAAGGAAAATTTTAATTAATAACTTTATCTAATTACTTTTCCTTAAGCTTTTCAAAATAAAACAACTTATACTAATTCATTTTTGATTGAGAAAAATCCTCGAAAATGTAGCTCTAATGATGATTAGTGTTTTCAACTGCCATCATTTTCTTCCTTCTTCAATCCTTCCATCTCTAATCCTCTCGCCATTTTTTTTCTTCCTCTAACTCTCATCTCTCCGTCTCGCCTTTTTTGTTAGTTCATGTTTCGCTCTTTTCTCTTACCCGATCCTTCTGCTTCCACCCGGTATCACTTTATGATCCTAGATTTTCATTCATTATGCAGCTCTGCGTCTCTTTCTTCCATGCTTGTGTTCCTAATCCTATTTCCATATCTTTTCTCCTTTATATGCAATTTATCGAGACCCTGCTCTTTTAGCTTTCCGATACCTCTCCATGCGCGTCTCCCTTTATTCACAATGATTTTATCGAGTTTAGATTCTGATATAAAATTACGTTGCTCAACCAAGCTAGACATCTGACTGTTTTGGTTGTTTTCTAATGGTCCATTAAGATTTTTATGGGCTTGGTGTCTAGTCTTTAGAGTGGGATTTTGCAGCTGTGTTTCTTGGTTGCTATCAGTTTCTTGGGTGTCTTTCACTTGGTGTTCGGATGTGCTTTTTGTCGGGTAAGGAAGTGTATATCTTTGACCTTACAAGTGCTTTCCTAAATGGCTTTGTTTTTGGTTTCTGCAGCTTCCAGGCTAATTCTGGTCAGTCTGCTCCGCCTCGGCCATGCCTTTATGTGTTGACAATGGAGGGTGATATTTTTAATTTGGCATGCTCTTATGGCTTATGAATTTGCATCCTTATTTTGGTATGACTTGCTTGTAGTTGAAGCAAGGGTTTCTTATTTATGTTTATGAATTTAAGCTCTTGTTGTTTATGTTTATTATGTTCCAGTTATTGATTGTTTAATCGCAACTTGATTGCTGTTTCACCCTGCGTGGTGTTTGGATTGCTCTAAGAAGCTTGTTTGTTTTTAGATGTATTAGATTTAGTTATTGTGTATCTTTTCTCACCTTGCGTGGTATTTAAAGGCTTTTGTTGAGTTAACTTGCAACAAGATTCTAGAGTCGTTGTAATAGATAGGCAATCAGCTTATCTCTTAGTCTTTAATGTACGTATTACTTATTGTAAGTTGACGGACTACTATGAAAACCAGTTGGTTTGGCAAAAAAAATCATGGAAATTCAAGTATGCTCTTCTCTTCATTTAATAAAAATTTCAAGTCAAAATTATTATCCAATTATTTTTATTAGTTAAATCCTGGAATTACCTTAATATTCACTTTGGGAAATTTATAAAATATCCATAATTTCTTAGAAAATTATGAAAATTAACATCCATCTCCAAAATCATGTTAAGCATGAGATATTTGACTTTTAAAGCATTTGAAGACATAAATCATAGTTTTCTATCCAAAACTACTTAAATTAAAGCAAAATAATTCACATAAGGCATTGTTTTATTCAAACAATGATCTAGCACCCAAAACTTAGCAACATAATATGAAAACAATATAGACGATTCATATATTACTGATAACCGAATCAAGAAAATGGTGTTAAAGTATTATTCACCTTATAATGAATGATTGAGTTGATATTTGATGTTGTTTGGATATCCTTACTCTTTTCCTAAATTTCCCCTTAGTTTTTTCTTCTTCTTAGTGATACTAGTCGGCATCCCTCTTTACTTTTGATTTTCTTGTGTAAAAACGAGAGAATGAATATGAGAGTGAAAGATTATGGTGAAAGACTAATGCATTCCCATCTTGTCCATCCCATATGTCCTCTCTTATATCAAACTCTAATTTACTAATTTAATTAAGATCAAACCGTTTTGATTATCAAATCTTATCTCATTATAGCATTATGTTATTTTATTTAATATGTCCAATTAATTTTTATAAATAACGTTATCCTAATAATTAGGGGTGTTACAGTATCCAATTATAGTAGAGGGATACACGAATGTCAATTCGAATACTAGAAGTGAAGATAATAATAAATCAATAGTGGATGAGTATTCATTGTTAATGGGGAAGTAATATCCCGAGCCTCAAAGAAAAAATATTGTATTCCACCAACTGCAAATTTGTTGCACTAGCTTCTCATAGTAAAGAAGAAAAATATTAAAAAATTATTGTTAATAATTCATGTATGGACAAAATCAATACCTCAGATATATGTGCATTGCGATAGTCAAACAACATTGTCAAGAGCACATAGCATGTACATAATGGAAAATTTAGGAATATTGGCCTGAGATAAGTAATATAAAATCGTTGGTTCATTGCTTGGTCAATCATTCTATTCTGACGTGCTCTGATAGGTTATCACTATGTGCATATTCAAGTCTACAAAATATCTATAGTTATGTACTAGTTTCCTACAACATATAAGAAGAGAAATTTTATTAAAAATGTGATGGAGGATTGTTAGTAAATTTGTTTATAAAATATTTGATGTGAGTTATTTTTTTGTGAGAAAAATAAAAAAAGAAGAGGAAGTAGGGTTGAGAGTAATCTCACTTCTTAATGTTGTAGGAACTATATTAGTTTAAATATATGTTGCTTAAGAGAAAGTTGAGCACTCTAAACATCTAAATGTTTGCTCTAAGGAGGAATGACATACATGTTGAATTTTGCGATACTATATGGTAGAATTAAAGAGGATGGAGTAGACTCATGTAGGAGAAGACCGTTCACAAATCAGAGCTCGTACATGGAAGATATGGCGAAGAAGACCAGCGATTTGGACTGAGAGCAGTTTCAGACGTCAGAAAAAAATTTCAGATGTCTGAAATCAACCAAAGGAATATCCTGAATAGCCATTCAAACATCTGAAATTCATTTCAGACATTTGGGAAGTCATTCAGATGTCTAGGAAAGAATCCAGACGTCTGAAATGAGCGAGAATGGAAACCTGAATGTTATTTCAGACGTCTAAAATAAATTTCAGACGTTTGAAATGGGTTTGGGCTGTTTTCGGACCTAAAAAGAAGGCGGTGATTTGTGAATTAGCAAGGGACATTGTGGACATTTGCCTGGGGTTTCTACATGACTATATAAGCTATTCTTTCTCGGCTTTGAAAGAAGGCGATTAGTTCATCAAATCAAGGGTTTAGTCCCCCATTAATTACGGTTTGGCAATCCTAAGGGTTTATTCAATTCTAATCTCCATAAACATATATTCTCTATTGAGTATTGGATCATTGTAATCAATCTCTTGTACTCTTCTCATTTGGTGATAATAAAAGCTCTCTCTCAAAATGGATGTAAACTAACAAATTGTTAGCGGAACCACTATAAATCTTGTGTGATTTATTTTATTGTTATCGCTCTATTATATTGCTTGTTATGTGTTTGTGATCGGGTTTGAATCGTTTGAGGTTTGTTTGATCATCGATTGGTTGTTTGGGCACTATCTAGCACGATCTAGATTGGTTTCCGTTGCGTTAGGGATTGGACCGAGCGTTCTCAATCAGTGTTGTTCCCCCAACAATACATAACCACCAAGCACACATGCACCACTTTTGTTTGTCCATATTTTCGATTGATCGGACAGGGCTAATCAGTTTTGTTTAAGTTAAGATTCCAACTTCAGAAAAAATTAGTTTAGCTAAAACATGCCAGATTTAAACTTATTAAGAAGCATAAAATTCAAAATTAAATAGACACAAAGGACGGGAAATTGGACCGTTGCAAATGGTGGAAAATGCAACTGTTTGAAATGGTGAAATGACGTGCTGTTTGAAACATATGTAAATGGCGGGAGATGAAACATTCCAAATTGAATAGCAACACCCGAAAGTTGTTTTAAATTAATTCTCTTCCCCCTGAATATTACAATGCATGAAAAGCATGTCAACACTTCTTCCTGAAAGAAACGCCTAAAAAGCGTTGCAAAATCCAATTTTCTCATTTTCTTCTCCTCTTTTATATTTTCTATGTCATTTCGGATTTGTGATATTGCATATCACAAGTTTGATATTCTTGTCATTGCTGTTAATTCAGAAGGTAGTTTGAACCGATTTCAGCTGTGATGCCGCGATCGATTAAAAGAATAATCATTTCGACTCCATTGTACTTCAGAAGATGATTTGCCTTGACTCACAACATCTATTTGTTTGTTTACATGGGTGGTGGTGATAAATAACATTTTATGAAAAACATCATCGGCCTATCATGGTGCGATCTTATAAATTTAATTTTATCATTGTTGTGTCAGTTCATCACATATTCATGATCAACACCAAGATTAAGTGTTTTGAAGTATTCTACCAAAATAAAATCGACATGAAATATATCTATGAGATGTTCATTTAGTTTTGCCACTTATGTTTCCAAAATGTGAAATAAAAATTTCTTCTACTTATAGTTTTGTCACTTACATTTCCAACATTAAGTATTTTAGAAAACGAAATTAACACACGAAATAAAAAACATCTTCCACTTATTTTTTGTGTTTTGGAACGTAATGGAAGAACAAGAACTAATTTATCATCTCGTTGTTCCTTCATCACTCCATCATTCTCTCCATCTTTCTTCAATTCTCAGTATCTACTAGGGGTGAGCAAACCCCGGTTCGGTTCGGTTTTGGGGTAAAATCGAAACCGAAACCGAAAGACCTCGGTTTTAAAAATCGATAATCGAAACCGTAACTGAAGCATCGGTTTCGGTTTCAAAACCTCGGTTTCGGTTTTTATTGGTTCGGTTTCGGTTTTATTGGTTCGGTTTCGGTTTTAAAACCGATTTAAACAAAAAATATTATAAATTTAAACAACCATAAAAGAAATTAAAATAAATTATTTCAACCGAGTGTATTGAGACACATGGTACAGAGTACATACTAGCAGACTATAAGTCATCCAAAGTAGTATAAAGCCAAGCTAACTAGCTCTAAGTCGAAGACAAGGAAAAAAAAAAGGAAATGAGCAGGAGCACTCCAGTGAAGCACACTACAACAGATCAGCAACAACTTGTAATTCTAGAAAATAGTCTATTAGTACCTCAACTTTCATCTTCAATTCAAAACATCGAAGAACATACAAAAACAAGAAATGAACATTTTGTATTAGTCTAACCCTAATCCGGTATTCAACTAAATCAAACGAGTGAAGCAGTGATCAGTGTGTATATACTATATAATACGAAACAACATGCAGTAAGAGACAATGTGCAACATCTTACAATTTGGTTCAGTTCGGCTTTTTTCGGTTCGGTTTGGACCTAAAACCGAAATCAAAATATTAATACAGTTCAGTTTTTTGATTTTTGGTTTCGGTTTCGGTTTTCTTCGATTTCGATTTTTTTGGATTCGGTTTTTATCGATTTCGCTTCGGTTTCGGGTTTTTTCTCATCCCTAGTATCTACCGCAACACTTCTTATTTATGTAATATATGAGTTTTAAGTCCATGGATTTCAATTTTATTGTTTCCATCGAATCATAAAATCTGGCCATAGATTTAAACCTCGTTTTAATTCCGTATTTAGAAATTAGTTATTGTTTGCTAGTTTGGTTCTGCCTAATGTCTGCCAGTTTGCTTAGCTCAACCCACCTCGTGGAACTCGTTAGCGTTGATATTTCCAATATCACATCCCTTTTATTCACCCACTTCCACCCACCCAACTTCTTCTTTAATTCGGGTATATTTTCTGGGTGTACAACTCCCTAATAATCGAAAGCCCCTTTTTCATTCCACAAAGACAGTCGAATACGAAGGGTAGTTTGGACATTTATTTCATTCAGCCAGAACTAGGCGATACTACCGAAGTTAAAATCATCTTCAAATACATTCCGCTCCCAGTTTTATTCATCGCGCTGTATTTTATTCTCAAAATTAATTAATTAACAAGCTTAGAGTTTTCAATCCATGGCGTCGCTAACTGGATCTACATTCATGATCTCAGCTTCGCCTCGATTGGCGATGCAGAACAAGGTAATTGTCTAGTGATTCTCCATTAGACTTTTTTTTTTCTATTTTTTTTATTATGTTAATTTAGTTCGCTCTTTATTTAATGTATAATGTTTGATGTTAGAGACTTGCAATGTTCATGGTAGATCCGTTGGTCATTTTGTATTAATCTTCAAGTTATTATTAATTCGTGTAATTTTAAAATAATTCTGTTAAGTGGAGAATGCTGTTAAGAATTATATTCATAAAACGCTGAACCTATGGATGATTTATTGGAAATTGTCGTTTTTAGCTGTGAGGGTTATTATTATTACAGTAATAAGGCGATCCTGTGAACTGTGATATGGTTGCGGTCCTTGTGGATCTTTGCTAATAGTGTACTGATATTGCAATGCACATGCTCACTTTTTTTCTTCTGGTTGTCTGATGTTGTGCATGATAGTGCAATGGCTAGAACGAGGTTTAATTTAGTATAATATTTGATTGTGAAAGTGAACCTCCTTGTTGTCTTCTAATACAAAGAGTACATTTTGCAAAGACAAGGATAATTGATTCTTAAATTTAGCTGCTACAGTTCTTGTTCATTTCTTCAGTTTTGAATGTTAGACTCAATCCAAAATTTAATTTGCATCAAATTTTCTTTTGCTAGATTTATAAATCAGATTCTCACTTATTTCATGACACATTTTTGTACAAGTGCTGTGAGATGGCTAGGAGTTTTGTCTCCATTTTGGAAATCACAATTAGATTTTTTTATTTTTTATTTTTTTTATTCTAGTTGTAACAGTCCAAACAATTAGTCTAGTTTCGTTTTTAATAGACAAATAGTTATGCTTAAAGCAGCCAAATTTTTCAGAACTTACTACCAAGAGAGGTCATTTTAAACGAGTCATTTGATCAACTATCCTTTATGTATCATTAGGTGCATAATAGCCTCTCAGCAATTTCATTATTATTTTTATGCCTCCTTAGTCCTTAGTGGAGATGCTATTCATGCATTAAAGATCAATGCATTAGATTCATTATGAGAATAAATGCATATGCAAAGGAAACATAAAGGAGAAAATTAATGCTAAATATTTACAAAGATTATGAAAAAGTGTGAAAGATTAATGGGACATAGACTAGGTGAATGTAGCTTGATGCTTCCTTGAGCACTGTATAACAAAGATGCCTTGGCCTCATTTGGAAATACACATGGAGAAACAAATACTCAATCGAATAGCAAGTAAAAAGTGTCTCATACATGCTTTGAAAAGTTTATAACCTATGAAAGTAGATAGATTGGGCTGTGATGATACTAAATCATATCGTTGATTGAAGAACAAGTAAATAAGTGTCATATACTCTTTCAAAAGTATATATCTGATTAAAAAAAAAGTAGTTTTATTAAGCTATGTGAGGATGCACCAAATTATATTCCTAATTTTGAAATGGTTTGTGTAAGGAACTTGGTTGACGTCATCTTGTACTAGATCTTGCAAGGGAAACCGGGGAGTCTTCGCAGATAGAAACACAGTTTGATTGAACTTAGACAAATGTTCTTGATTTAACTTTTATTTTTATCTAATACTTGTGAGAAAAGGGTATTTGCTTTTCCCAACTTCCAAAATCTTCGGCGAACAGTTGTATTAACAATAACTGGTGTGAAGGATAATTCATTCCACATAATTCTAAGAGCACAAAATAACATGCTTCAATGATCGCACATAATCACGTTATTACCTTGATAACAATATTATGTAGACAAGGGTGCTTAGCCGTCAATCATCCTTTTCAGGTTATCTTGGTATGCTTTAATGTTTAATTTAGCCTTCTAGCATTTTTGATTTGGGATATTGATCTATAAGGATTTTATTTTAAATATAATATCTCAAAGCATCTTTGTTTAAAGGATTGCCCATTGAACTTTATGAAACAAACACATGCATACTTTGTTATCGAAATAGCCTTTTCCTATGGTAGAAAGTAGAATGTAGAAACTGTCTGCTTCTATTTTCTTTTCAACCAGATTACCAATTTCTCTAATCATCATTTCAGAGTATTGAAAATTTTCAGCTTTTTGCAAAGTTTGATGTACATATTTTTGAAATATACGAAAATTGTGCATTTCATACTTTACATTTATGGTAACATAAAAAAAGCGTATAATTTTCCCTCACTTTTCAATTTGATGTTATTTGTTTTTTATTTCTGTGGTAATTTAGCCACTACAATAATTATCTGCTTGGTACCATTCTCTTCCCTGTTTTTTTTTTTTTTGGGTGGGGGGGGGGGGTGTGGGGGGGGGGGCACTTTGGGCCTTGTTTGGTTTGCTATTTCAGTTCTTAGGTTTTTTTTTTTTACACTTGAAATGTGTTGGTTTTCCAGAATGGTCAATTTGTATCATGATTTTAACATATAAACTTGAAAACAACTTTTTATTGTTTTCTACCTTTGGGGAAATATAAAAAACACAAAAACTATTTCCTTCTTTAATCTCTTCACGCTTTTTGTAATGACTATGATTTTTACACCATCTCCTCCGCTTCCACACTTTTTTAAGTGTAAATTGAAAATGAAAAACACCAAGAATAGGGCCCGGTTGGTTTATTTTGCATTTTACGTTTTCAGCATTAAATATAAAATATGAGAAGAGCATAGGGACGATGGAGAGGATGGAAGGAAAGTGAAGAGAATGACAATGTGGATGGAGGGACGACGGAAGGATTGATTGTTTCTCGTGCTTTCATTATCTCTCAAGATGCGCAAAATAAAAAGAAAATTTGTTTTTCAGTTTGTGTGTTAATTTTGTTTTCTAAATTGGTCGTCCTCTGCGATGAATATGTGCCGTGCACATTTTTTTTATGAATGAAAACCCAAAACTAAAAAGGACAAACCAACCCGCAACCTTAAATTTTAACAAAATGAGCCCTAAAGTTTCCATATGCTAAAAGCTTCAGCTTGTTTATGCAAACGATTGAATGTTTACTCTTTTCTAGTGCTTTAGAACACACATTATGTAATAGTTTCAGTTGCGTCTATGCTTATTGTGTGTGTGCGTGTGTGCATACACACACATGTATGTATATGTATCTAAATGGAACCAAGTCCCTATTGTTTTAATTTGCAAAACCTACCTGCTTCACGGCCCTCGTTAATACTGCCTGATTTTATGGTTTAAAATGTTAACTTCTTGTTTCTGGATGATTTGCAGATCGGCTTCTCTGGTCAAAAATTGGTTTCCTTTACCAGAAAAGGCCTTCAGTCGGTGCCACGTCTCAGGATTTCCTGTGCTGTATGTTTCCTCTATTTTCATCCTGCATTGTGCATCAAATTCATTCTCTTAAGGATTATGGTTCCTTAAACAGATATCTTAGCAACTATCTTGAATTATTTATTATGATTTTTATTTTTATTTTTTTCTGAGAACTTGATATAGTTTTCACACAACCTCACACACACACAGTTGGAAGTAGTGTATAAACTGAGCTATATGATCGAGTTCTGGTTATTGCTGATTCTTTGATCTGTGCAAAAGATGCTGCCATCCTCATTAGTCTTTACAAGTCTGCATACCTTATGACTATTGCATTATTTAGTTCCAGTGGTTTGATGTGTATGAATTGACCATTCGGATATAGAATAAAGTGAAGATTAGGATCCATCCCTTATTTGTAAACTTAGTACTTAGAAAACTCTTTTCCAAAAAGAAAGTTATCAAAAAACACTCCTGTCCATTAATTCCAGTGGACTGTAAATATTTCTATTTGCAAAAATTTGTAAAATAAATATTTATAGTGTAGACAGCAAATATATATAAATATTTTTGTAGAATAATTATTTGTCGCGTAGACTGCGCATTTTTGCTGAAAATAGTGATATGGTTTTTTGTGAAACATGTTTTTGGTAGGAGCGCAAGTCGATGTGGAAAAAAACATCCCTAGAATAAATATGCTGATAAATTTTAGCGGGATGACCATGAATATTATCCTCCGCTAGAGTCAAATGATTTTACATTGCAAAATAACCTTTGATTCTCTTTTTAACCCGTATTATGTTAATTTCTTTCACATTGCCAGCTGATGTAATTTAACAACACTTACTGTCCCCTTGTTAAATCTTTTTTCTCTCTACGTTAAATGTTGCCTCTGGGTTAGTTCGATGCAATAGTTGATATGAAAATGATTACATTATTGATGGCCATAAATGTATTTTTCGTGCAGGCTAAACCTGACACTGTAGAAAAGGTTTGTGAAATTGTGAAGAAGCAGCTTGCACTCGATGATAAAATTTCTGTCACTGGCGAGTCAAAGTTCTCTGATTTGGGTGCTGATTCGCTTGATACGGTATTGACTCATTTCACTAAATTTATGTTCACGTCCAAAATTTTCATTTTGTGATGATACAGCAAAATACTTTATAGAATTTTCACCTAACTTAATATGTGAAGTGTTTCTCAAACTTAGGTCATAATGAAATAGCCGAAGAAGTTGAGCTATGCCTAACCGTGAACATATGATATTGCATTGCATCCTAACTCTTTTCATTGGATATGTATTCTTTTGGAACTCGATAAATCAAATGTCTACTTTTCTTTGTTGAACTGAAATGCGTATCAAATTATCCATTCGCCAAAGTTCGGTTTGAAGTTTAGTTGCAAGAATTGATTTATATCATGTTGCTAGCAAAGTTTCAATCGTTGAGCTTAAGAATGTTAATCGCTGTAGGTTGAGATTGTGATGGGACTGGAGGAAGCATTTGGCATCAGTGTGGAAGAAGACGGTGCCCAAAGCATTGCCACTGTCCAAGATGCTGCTGATATGATAGAGAAGCTGGTTGGGGTTGAGTAAAAAAAAAAAAAAAAAAAAAAAAATAATTTAGCACAAATTTGTTAAATTAGAACGGCCTCTCAGCATTGTCATTTCTGTGTTTTTCTTTTTTGGTGTTGTTGGCTTTGCCTATATATTCAATGTTTCTGTCTGTTGTAAGTCTCGTCTTTGAGTGTTTCATAATTACCATGTGCAGTCGAGTTGTCAAGCTACAGTACGACCCTTGTTTGCATTAATAGAGCTCACTGAGATATAGTATTGTGTCGTCATACTTTATTTATTGACAATTTATTTTGGGCATCTGAGAGTGGTTGCCTTTTATTTTGCTTGTTTCGTGCATGATAATTCATTTGGAAGATGCATAGTAAAGATTAAGAAGCTTTGTCTGCCATGTGAGCACATGAATCTTCTTGTAAAGATATCCAAGTACAAAGTTGTATTCTATGTCCAGCAAATTTGAATGTGGTGGAGCCACCACATGGTGCCCGACTCATCTGGTCAGAGGTTAGTTCTAAAATTTAGCTGCTACTTGAACGTCTTTCGCATATGAATAACAATAGGGTGGGTGAAGACAAGGTAGACTTATCTCACCTCAAGATCCGATGGGACTTTGGAAATCCACTCAAAAGATATGTAATAATTCACATGTAATTCTTTCTTATATGTAAGAGGGATTGTAACTAAATGATAGATTAAATACAAATAATAATGTATTTACAATAATAAAAAAAGATTATAAAAATATAAAATAGTTCAAGAAAATATGCATGTTGCAAACTACAAGGGGATAAGAAGCCAGAAAAAAAAGACATAAGATACAATGAAGCTATACTTATAGGTTTGTGATAAAAAAACAAAAATTACAATAATGACTACGTAACATTTAGCATATTCTTCCTTATAATTTACGTATACACACTTCTCTTTGACTTCAAAATATTGGATGTTCATATGCTAATTTGAAGCTGTCTTTTTGAAATACGTATGATGTTTGGTCTGTTAGGACTGTCTCGCATGTTGTTAAAGATGAATGATGGTTTAAATACAATAGTCTCACCTCACAGAATATATTGAAGGATTGAGTACAAATATGAGCTGGTATGCATGTAACATCAGGGATTCCTTTTGTTATATGAGAGTTGTGTACCAGGTCATATGCGTGTAAGAAATTGGGGCTTTGTTCCGACCGTCGTTACATAACATGGTGTTCCTTAATATTTTTTGTTTACATATGCAGTCGATATGGGTATCATCTGTTGTCACAATAAAAGCCACTATTAGGAGAACGAGAATCCAATGGTAAAAACTTTGGATGAGTAAATGAGTGAAATTTGTAATATCATAAATATCATATTAAAAATCTTATTTCTTCTAAAGGGTTTGATGTTTCAAAATCAATACAATGCCCTTACTAAAACATTACTAAGAAAAATCCATGGAAAAAATTTTGTGAAGGAAAAGATGACAACATAGTATGATAAATTTTATAGTCTGTAACATCAAAAGGAGTTCAACACTTTTGGATCGATATAAATGGTACAAACACCCAAGTAGATTATACGAAGAGAAATAAACGAAGAAATAGTAAATTAAAATGAGCAAAACACAAGCACAAACAATTCGTCATTTAACGAATTACAATGCTAAAGATTAAACAATCTTGAGTACAATTTCGTTTCAGAGAATAAAAGAATGATAAAAGTGCCAAAAGTCCATTTTTCGTAGCCTTTGGGGATATTTATAGGTTAAAGTCATGCCTGGTTCGGTACGGCCATGTGGCGATCGATCTGGAGCTCGTGGAGATGGTGGAAGCGGTCTTCTTGTTGTTGGAGCGCTTCTGTAGGGAAATATCTGGTTGGCTCGTACATTCCCGGATCGACATAGTCGAATCAAAAGTATATCGATCCGGGGTCTTCGTATTTAACGAGACGATGCTTCGTGGTAGCGTTCCAATTGAACGTAGCTTCTTTTGTATCCACTTCATCGAGCCGAGATGCATTGATCCGGATTTCCCAATAGCTCATGTTTACCGAGCCGAGCTTGGATTGATCCAGAGATAATGCTAAATTGAGCCTGCCTTGCCTGATCTCTTCGATATATAAATATGTAATGAATGAGTCCCGGGCGCTTCGATCTTGAATATCAATGATTTTGACGTCCTTGTCAAAAGGTAAGTAAACACTTTGCCCCCAAAAGTATGTCGCGTTGCAAATGGGATGTGCTTTGAATCTGTTGAGCTGCACCTCCTAGGAATGTCATCTACCTTTGAGGAAAAAAAGGATTATTTAGTCATGTCTTCTTGGAAAGTCATGATACTTTGAATTCTTCTTTTCTGTTTAGATAGCTAGCCATGCTTCACCATATGCCCGATGGTACTTGCTGAGCCAAAATCGTTGACTGGAGCAATCGAGAGACACATGTAAGTATTCAAACCCCGTCGAGTCTAAAGGTCGAATATATCTATCATATAGTTGAATTGTGTCGAGTTGTTGGCTCCCACATGTGATTTCACACACACCGATTGTTACCAAACGATGTGTCTTCTTGCGCAAGTCAAGCGTATGGTCAAGTTAGACCATCTGTCACGTACAAGTCAGTACGTGGAGTCATCGATTAAGCCATAAGAGAGGAGAGCCTCTCTCTTCTTCTTTCTCTCTTTTTTTTGGATCGATAGTCATATCGAGTTCTGGATCGACGTAGTCGATTTGGACCATGTTAATAATCACATCGAACTGGTCAACCTACCTTTTCGGAGAGGAGGCGAAGCTCTTTCCCTATAAATAGCGACCCCATCGCAATTATCTTTTACTATTTACTGCTTTCCGGTCCGAACCGAGAATCCCAGGAAAACTCAAACCCTCGTTAGATTTAACTACATCCTCGAATACAAACTATTTTAGGTGGGTTTCGATTTGTTTGTGCCATGTTTTTATTCGCGATTTCACATGAATTAAATTATTGATTCATGTCTCGAGTTCTTGGGTTTGTCACCATCACCGGTGGTGTCGGATACGCCGTCGGAGGCGGAGCTGGCATCTCTGCAGCGTGTCAGGATAATGTAAGATGATCGGAGAGTGGCCTTGAAGAAGAGCGACATCGGATTGAGGTGTGAGGAGACATCGGTGGCAGGGCCGGCTCTGAAGGTTTGGAGGCCCAAGGCAGAAAAAGGGAAAAAAGTTCTGGAAAAAATGCAGTGGGCAAAAATTTCAGTGCATGGGCAAGTGGAGAATGCAACGCTGGGATTCGAGCCCGGGTTCCTGGATTGCAAGGCATGATACTATATTACCCAGCCACTTACTATTTTAGATTTTGTAGCACAAACTATTTTATATTCTGGAAATCATGAAATTTTGAGGCCCCCGCCGACCTGAGGCTCTAGGCGGCCGCCTGGGCCGCCTTGGGCCAGGGCCGGCTCTGATCGGTGGATTTGGGTAGTTGAAGAAGATGATGGAAAGACTTGAGGATTCTACTGTGCAGCAGGGGTCCCACGAAGATAGTGGAAAAGAGAAGATTTGTTGGAGTGTAGAAAGAAAGAGTTGTATTTCAGTTCGGTATATGGTGTCGTCGAATTGGTGATGTAATGGAGCGGTGAAGATAAGGAGGAATTGGAGAAAGTTTGGAGAGAATGGTGGAGGCGTGGGTCAACATGTCTGTTAGTCGAGCCAGTTATGTTTAGATCGGCTACATGTCCAGGGCGAAGAAGTTTGGAGAGTGAAAAATTCTGGTCTCCTGTTCAATATGACTGTTCGTCGAACCAAAAGGGATAGGATTGTAGAAAATTCACAAGTTCTGGTTCGACATAGATGTTGGTCAAGTCAGAAGGAGGTCGATCCGGTGCTCATTAATGAAGATGGTCGAGTTGGAATCACCGATCCGAACTTGAACCATATCCAACACTCAAGTTCGACGCTTTGACTAAACTCAATGACCATAATAACCATGATAACGAGTCAATCCAAAATTAATGTCTGGACAGTTAGGTTAGAGCATATCCGGACTGACATATGAATTCGACGTTACATATAACATTGGACTATCTGAACTTCGAAACCTTACTTTCCGCTAAGATACGACATAACACCAGTGACAAGCGTAATTCGGTGAGATGGTTGGGTACAATGATCCTCTGAGTCGAATTGTCGCATATTTTGTATTTACTTCATTATTCCAGTACACTTCTACTACACGCGCTGCACTAGTACACACATGGAGAATACAGGTTCTTCACCCTAACAAATAATGTTTCTTGGGTAGCACATCAAATTTTTTTGGAAGATATCCCACCAGATTCTCTGAGGTAGAGAAAGAAAAGACTGCTCAGCAAGATCCCGAGAGGCCCTCCAACTCTGGGACTGAGTCAGATGATGACGACTTGAATTTCAGCGTCCTACCTCATGATGAAAAGATGAGCACTTTGGGAGAAGAAACTTCTTTAGAAGAGGAGAAGGGAGGAGTAAGAGAAGAAGGATCTCCTGATATGTAGCATGAGGCTATCTTTCAGGACAATCTTGCCAATTCTTGGCCCAACATCATGGATGAAGGGAAGTTGAAAAAATGGTTGTGCGGGAAGCATAGGATTTCTTCGGAAAATATCCAGGTTCCAACCCATCGTGAGACTGCCCACAACCCGCTAGAAGGTTTCATGACCATAAGCCGGAAAATGTGCATGGTCGGGTTTATTCCCCCATTTAGTATGTTCGTTGCCAATTTTCTCCGTCGCATGAAGTTAGCTCCCATGCAGCTTCACTCCACAACATATTCTTACTTGTTCTTATTGTGTATTGTGTACATGGAGCATCTAGGCCAAGAACCAACCTTCGATGATATCGCATTTTTCTAGAATTTTAAACATCAACAGAGCGCAACCCCTTTGTTCCTCTACTTTGAGTCTGCTTGGTGCGAGAAAATCATTAAAGATGGATTCAGCAAACTGGGGGACACAAGACTGGAATGATTCTATGTTCCTCAGTAAGAAGGTTGCACCAGAAGATGGTTTCAGCGTAGTAATCATCAAGTCCTTGCTTACTTTCTTAGTTTCACCAGAGAGTTTCTAACGCTTATTACTCTTTGTAGGTAGCACCCCGACTAACCCACCGGCCAAGTATAACATGACCACATGGACACTCCGCAACCAGAGAGTAGTCGGATTGTCAGGGGATGCAACGCTGATGAATTATTACATCGCTTTCATTTACTTGATCTAAATCGGTCTTTGGGAATCGGTGGAGCTCGAGCTCCGGCTGGCGTTCCCCCAGCTGCGGTGGGGTCAAAGGGTATGCCTCTAGTCAGGGGCCAAAGATTGCCAAGTCTAAGGCTCACGCACACGTCAAGGACATTACCAAAGGGTCGGTTGTACCTGGGTCCAGTCAAGAGCCCAAGGGGGGCAGAGGATAAGTTGCCCGGGAAGATAGCTGAGGTAGGGTCTAGGAGTTCTCCTCTAAAAGAGTCAGCGATGAAAAAGTCTCCTCTTAGAACTCCATCTCCTCCCAAATCACCATCTCACGGTACCTAATCGGAGGGTACCGAGTCGTTATTCAAGGGTTTGGGCGACTTGTCATTGTCGAATGTCATATATAAATCACAAGATTTGGAGTTCTCAACATTCCTTCCTGGCTCCCAGGAAGAAAATACTCTAGCTAAAGCTGGGAAAACCACGCCAACAAGCCTGACTCCAGGCTCGGGTCTGTTGGAAGGATCAGTTGGACACACACGACCCAAGTATTGCACATCACAACACTCTTTTCTCATGTGTATGACGAGTTATAACTTGAAATCTTTTTTCAAATTACAGGTTCCATGACGAAAAGGAAAAAGTACCATAGTTAGTTTAGTGCTAATCTTCATAGGAGCGGTCTTGGTTATCAATGCTCTTCACAGGAAAGACGGGACAGCAAGGACCAGAATCGAAGGGACCGGGAGTACCAATAAAGGCGATATCATGAGGAACAAGACCATGAGAGGAAGAAGGAGAGGGAGGAAAGGGAGCGCACTTAGGATAAAGAAAGAGTGTGAGAGAGAAAAGCACCATCATGGCTTTACTTCTTGTTCTCACGACAAGTCCTCTAGTGACATGACAAGACAATGAGTGAGCACTCCCAAACCAAAATCTTATCTCAGAATACGCCTCCAACGGAGCTGCCCCAACAATATAAGCCTGCAGAACCCAAGGATCGGGGTCCCATTGTCCTCAACGGACGGAAAAATAAAGAGCCTCAGATCGCAATTCCACCAGGACAAGAGATGGCCCGTGAACAAAGAAGGAGTTGGAGAAAGTCTTCCCACAACACTACTTCTCTCAGATGGTGTTTCGCCCAATCTACAACCAATCCCAGAGTCATTTGAGGAAAGATTTAGAGCGTACACCAATCTCATTCTCACCTAGTATCGGGAGATAGTGACATATTCGAGCCGGTTATCTATGGTCATCAGGGGCTTGGAGCTAGACATCGAAAATATGAATCAAGAGTGGGATTATGACAAGAAATCCATTGAGCATACAAGGAAAGACTTAGCAGATTGTGAAGCCTGGCTCAAAGATGTGAAGCATTCTCTTGAGAAAACCCATGCTGATCTTGACAGTACTCAAGTAAGATTCGATTTTGAGCTTAACCTAAAGTTACTTAAAACCAAGTCCGTAGTGGATGAGATGAAGCTGGTAGAACAAATGAACGACTCTCTTAAGGCCGATAATAAGGCGCTTAAAAAGGACAAGAACAGTTACTCCAAGAGAATGCATTGTTGAAGGCCTAACCGATTGTAACAACCTGAAACTTCGGGCAGTAAATATTTAAATATCAAGGTTATTTAAATATTTAAATCTTGGATTTAATGTTATAAAAATGATTTTATAACCTTGACTAAATCCTTTTATAAATAATAATTAATGTGGAGAAAACATGCTATTGAATTTTTGTTTACAAAGAAAAGTAGTTCGAAGAAATATCGATAGTGTGACCGAAAACTGTTTTGTTGGTAAACAACGTTATACTTGTTAAAAGTTGTTAGAACATCATGTGCATGTAGTAACAGTAGAAGAACACATATATGTATGCACATATCATATAAATAAAATAAAATGGTATATGTATATATATTCTAGAATATGAAAAATGGCTTAAAATGATAGGGACAGTGTCATCAAATGGACGGTACACATGTCTTGAGATTAAAGGAAATAAAGACACATAACCCTATTAGGTGTCCATGTGTAGAAACACCTTAAGACACCTAAGGGGGCATATGACTACATCCTAAATTTTTCATGAAGATGAGGTGGACAAAGTGTCCAAAAACCAAATTACCAAACTAGCCTTAAGGAACGCTATAAATAAGGTAGAAATGTTCATTTGTATTCATGCTTTCACAAAACAAAAAAACAAAAAATAAGATAAAGAGGAGAAGTTTAGGAGAAGCCATGAGAATAAATACAAGTACAATCTACAATTCTAAGGTAAAGAAACTATCTGAGTATAAGTATTCATTTCATATTTTGAAGAAAAGTTGTGAAATTTAAGAATAAATGATTCGTCTTGAACCCCTGAAAATGGCGTTCAGTATTTTGACCATAATGTCCTCAATTCTTAATGAAATTTTGATTTCTTTATCGATCTAGAAAGCTAACTCAAAGTCCCATAACTTTAATTACAGCCACTTTTTTCTAATTCGATCGTTTGTGTACTTGAAAACTGGATGCAGAGTCAAGTGAATATCTACCTAAAATGGACATGTTGAAAATGCCTTGTATTGTTGAATTATATATATTAAATTGATAAATGATTTTGAGGTTTCCTTTTCATGATACTCAAATAGACTAAGAAAACTTCTTACTATAGAATATTTGGAGTCAAAAACTGTATTTATCATAGAGAAATAGAATCAAATATTTTGCTGAAAAATTGATTAAAAAACTGAATTTCAGAACGTTTCGTAGCTTTCTGAACCGCTATCTTTTCTCTAAATTGTTTATGAAGCACTGTACCAAGGTCAGATCTTTTCATAGCATTTCTGAAGGTTTTCTTGTCTCTGAATTATTTATAGAGCGGTTTAACGAGTCCAGAAGTTTTCAAAGCTCGCCAGAAACGCTGTAATATCTGTTTTGGGTCTTATAAACTACACAGAAATTTTCACAGCGCACCTAAAACGCTGTAATAGCTTTTTTGAGTCTAAAATTATTATAAACTACCCCGAACTTTTCACAGTGCAATAGAAACGCCGTAATAACTTTTTAAGTATAAAATCATGGTAAACCACTCCAAATCCTCTCAAATTTGGACTTGAGCTTCCTCACCGTATCATAAACAAACTGTCAAAAAAGGGGATGTTATATTAAAATAAAAGAGAGTCAAAATGTGTCAAAACCGAGAACAAAGTAGGTTGACGTGATTTTTCCGAACTATGATGATTCGAGGAAGACATTTGATTGCTTTGGGGTGATGATAAGTACTATATTACGTTCTACAAAGCTTTTGCATGAAGAAAGGAAGGAGTATTGTGAGTATACTTATCATCTAAGAAATTGTTTATTTCTTAAGCTTGTGTTTTAATTTAATGTTGCACATGACTTCAACATACTATATTGACTGCAATCTTTGCTTCGGTAAGCAAACAACTTATACAACTGATGATTGAGGACATTGATGAATTAATATGGCTTGCATAAAGTCCTGAAATCAAGAATATAATGATTGGTTTGGGACAGGGACAGACATAGAATACCTACGGTTTGATAGCCGAAATTGCATTATCTAAATGCATTACTTTGACAAATATTTTATGTAAAACAATATTTTAAAGTATTCCTTTTCTTTATGATTAATTTGGAGTTATAACCTATTTATCACAAAGAAGTGTGTTGCATTTAAAATAGAAGATGTTTATCTTTTGAAAGGAAGTTCTACAAGAGATATATAGGTATCTTGCAAAACGAGTATTTGCACAATGTTTTACCCTTACTTGATATAAAGAGTATTTTGGAAGTAAATATTGATTTTAAATGTTTTGTAAGAAGAACTACGTTGGCTTGATCCTGTGTCTAATTGCTCACCCAATTAGATAAAGGTACGTAGGCAATCACAAGTGGTAGCGATGCAGTTGCTATATTAATAAAAATATTTTTTGTGTTAGCGCATCTTTCATGTTTAAAATTTTAAGCCATACTGACAAATTTATCGATATTATAGGAATGAATATCGATGTTTTTCTCATCAAAATAGCACAATGATAGATGTACGATAATTGTGCTTACTTTGTATTTAAGCACACCCTGTGGATTTAATGAATATTCCGATAAGTGCTATTATTAAAATTCTATCCAATGCATTTAGTGATATTGTATATTTGTTCAAATAAAGTGGTAGCTATCATTGTTTGTTTTTTACCTAAGGATTTTCAGCAATTTTGACTAGTCCAAAATTGTGGAGTGTTACAAGTTGGTATTGGAGCTTAGGTTAGGTGCCTTAATAAAATTTCACATAAGATTAGAATATCATCCTAGAAATTTTTAAATGAAGCTACCTAAATTTGATAAATAAAACTAGACCGGTTAAGGCACCATTCCTCTGACCAGGGTTATGAGTAGTATTTATTTTGTGTGTTTAACTTTTGTTTAGTGTTTATACTAATAAGAATAATGTATTAATCCGTTATCAAGCACCACGTAAAGAGGTTTAACAAAGTTGTAAGTGCATATGATTAGGCATAAAGTAATGAAGGAATGAATGAAGAGGATTATAAAGGGAGGTTGGTAGTAGCGTCAAATGGATGCAATGGAGTGGCCAAAAAGGAATGTGGAATAGCAACTTGTCGAGGAAGGAATTAAATGAGCTTCGGCAAATAAACTTAAGGAAGAACAAGATGAGTAAATTGAACACTATAGTCGAGCAAAACAAAGGTGAGAAAATCTTTTTAAATATTTTTTATCATTATGTAATATGATATTATAACTGTTTAACATTGATGATGTTAGCTTGAAAGCGGCTAAAACATCTCTCAACAATTCGGTCATAACTATTGATTCCTTGATTTGGGTTTAGTCTAAGTTAATCTTACTAGAAAGCTAGATTAATTATCTAGAATACTTACATCACATATATTTTAAAATTTTGAAAGTTTGCTATCTCAAAATATTGTTGCAAACTAACTATGTGTTTGAAAGGAAAAAGAGGTTGATGTCATTCACTGCGAATGTCGTAATTAATGACGCATATAAGATTTTGAGATACATCGAGTAATTTGGAAATACTAATGTGGGATTAAAAAAAGGTTCATACTTAATGCCTTATAGATGATTTTCGAACTTGAGAGTTTATGTTTTTTTTGAAAGAAAGTGACTATCTATATTGGAGTAATGATTACAAAGTATAAAAGTACTTTGATAACACTTTGTTTATACTTATGAGAGATTTTAATTGATCATTTCATCAATATGGTACCTTCGGATAACAATGACGATGTGCGGTATAAGACAATAGATCTTGGATAGTGCACTCTTACTTTGTGTGGTATTGAGCCAGTAGAGTACATCCCCACTTAGTGAGGGGATGCGAGCCGTACAATGATGGTTACCTTCAGATGATGATAATGATGATGTGCGGTATAAGACAATAGATCTTGGATAGTGCAACTATTACTCTATATGACATTGAGACAATAGAGTACATCCCTACTTAGTGAAGGGATGCCAATCGCAATAGGATAAAATATCCTAAATTGAGTATGTGGCTTGGATTCACTTTGATAAATATAATTATCTTTCTGACAAAAGAATATCCTATAAAAACTGGTTTGACTGAATTGAAGATATTATTTGGAGTCTAACTTTAAAATCTTAATCTCCGGTACATTTCGATGTGTACCGCAACAACACTACAAGAAAATTTCACATAGACATCAGCTAAAAAACAATATCTTAGTTTTTCAGGAGTGATGTTGCTGTCAGTGATGTCTAAAGTGCCAAGCTTTTTACATCGGTTAAAAAACGATGTCAAAGCAGCAGTTAGACATCACAATATAATTAATAAACGAGGGATTAAGCCCTTTTTTGTTTATTTGCATAAACTGAATGCTGATAAAAATGCAATACCAAAAACAAAAATGCAATATTGGCCACAAACATTAAACAGAAAATATTCGTACATTCCATAAAACCATTCACCACAAACATTAAATAAGCATATATTCTTACATTCCATAAAACCATCCACCACAAAAATTAAACAAGCACATGTTCTTACATTCCATAAAACCATCCACCGCAAACATTAAACAAGCACATGTTTTTGTTCTACATTACATTCCAGTTATAGAAACATTAAACAAAAATTTTGCTTACTAAGTCTTTAGCGCTGTCCGAAATGCTTGGCCATGGTCCGTTTCAAAGTCAAGTTCTCCATGTAAAACCTGCTCGAATATTTCTTGTTCGATTCTGTCAAAAACACACTTTTGTTTCAGTTAATATTGATTGTATCAAAAGGAAAAAAAACATAATTGGTACATAAAATAATAATAATAATAATAATAATAATAATACAGACCTCCCCATAAAGGGGGAACCCCACTCAGAAGTATATAGATTATCACACCAGCACTCCAAACATCTGCTTCTAAACCATAATGTTTTCTTAGAACTTCTGGAGCAATGTAGTATGGACTACGCACGACGTCTGAATTTTTCTCCTGAAATTATGTAGATGTCAATATGTGATCAGACATATATACAAATATTCCATATGAATCATGATGCCTGCCTTGATGAAATGAGAATGCATCTGCGCATTTGCATTGCATGGTCTTTACTAGCGTATATACACATTGTGTGTTTGCATGGCATAGAGCAGTGCGACTCATGAAAGAAAGAAACTTGAAATGTATGGAAAAAAGGAAGAAGAATATATTTTGTAATGGTAATACCAAAGGAATTACAGACCAAAAGATAAAGCTAAAATGAAAAGTGTTAACCTAAACAACTAATCATAAAAGTTAATAAAGTTTTCCTCCTGAATATAAATAACGAATCATATATTTAACATAACAGCAGATCATCACCTCGCTACAACACTCAACACAATCAATTATACCAAGCCCCATGAATGTTATGTTTTCAGAAAATCAAAACATACGTAAAAGCAGCGGCATAGAGGAACATGAGTGCAGATGTAATTCTAATCCCTTAGCTTTCCAAAAGCATTGACATATCAAAAGCTCATAGGATATATACACCATCATTAGCTAGAATTATAAAGAAAACACCCCTATCACAAATCTCCAATGTCCAGATGGGATCTTATCAAAAAGGACCAACTTGCCGCCATGAAAAATGAAATAAAAAAGTTAGCTATGAAATGAGATCGGGCATATCAAAAGTGAAGACAAAAGAAAATTAAGTATGCATTATCAATTAGCCAAATTTACAATTTACAAAAAACTGATATGATTACCGTCGATTCGGTGGTAAAGGTAAACGCTTCCTAATGGGACTTCCATGCGTGACAGCAATAATAAAATCAACCTAAAATCTGAAGAAGATCTAATGTAAATTTTTAAAATAAAAATAATAAAACAAACCAATAGCTACTCATGATCCATATCACAAAAGATGTATTTGTGAGCATATTACAGTAGAAATATTAAAGAACTATAACTATAACTAAATGCAAAAGCTACTCACTATCCATATCACAAAATAAGTATTTGAACTTCGGACTATAAAAGCGCAGACTACCTGCTTTCCTTGTCTCTGTTGTAACAGGCCCTACAATTGAACCCATTCTACGGGCTAGTTACATAATCTCAAATGCTAAAATAGAACATATGCATAAGAGGAAGTAAACAAAATATAATAATGAATGATAATTACATAAGAGGATAAAAAAACCTTTTACCATTTAAGCTATCTGACTGAAGTTGACTTTCGTCATCTATAGCGTCATATGCACTTGTTACAAGCGCGTGCGCACACACATATACACATATAAACATGTTAGCTTGATATTGTCTGATAACCATATGTTGCTGATGATACTGTTGCTGATCAATGTATTTCCAGTTGACTAAAATCACCTAAAATAGTTTAAAATATCAGGAAGAAGGAAAGAAATTAAACAGAAAAAAACATAAATATATACACAATATAACATGAATAATCTTGTTAATTCAGTTTTTATTTGAAGTAACATGATTAGTAAATAAATATAGCATATGACATGTAAATTAGAAAGGAAAGCAAACTCAGTATTTTCATGTAGCATCTCTACAAGTGAGATAAACATCATTGTAGCAAAATATCCACTACCATGAATTATAGTAGAAAGTTGTAATAACAGAGTTAGACAAAGGCATTAACCGTCATTGTAGTGATAACTGAACTTTCGAAAGCAGTAGACATATTGAAAAAGAGAACATTGTAAATTTATGAGCTAGTGTACCCAAGGACAATAAACTAAAAAAATGTAGCCAAATGTTGTAAAGGTAATGGACTTTAGATAGAGTTCCATGTAAATTATAGTTCCATGCAACATATCATTTAAGAGAGATAATGAGAAGCTTCTCACTTTAACCAGTAAACCGAGGGATAGAAGAAACAACACAATCTTAAAGAAATAACAACGTAGTAAAACAAAAGAATAAATCCCAGTAATTTAAGTTTAGCGTTGAACAAAAATTAAAAAAGCCACAAGAGATACCATGATTTTGGAAGTAGAAGATAGATCTCAAGTACTATTATATGGCTTATCCTTTAATTACCAAACTCGTTAAAATAACCATTGGAACAAATGACTCGTTAAAATAACCATTGGAACAAATGAAGATGACAACCACATGCTTGACAAATTTTGCTAAGTAAATTTCTGGTAATGTAATAAGAACAAATTTTTGGTAACTCAATTCAAATTGAACTCAAAAAAAATCCCAAACCTAACACAGACTATCGTGATACACGAAAAAATTAAGATACTTGCATTGGTTTGTATTCTAACATAGAGTGGAATTAGCGTGGAGAGAAGCTACTGTGTTAAATCTGCAACCTCCCTCCTTCCCTTCGACCTACATCAGCTACCGTGTTTTCCCCCCAATTCTGAAAAGTGAGCAGATGCATGAAATAGAAGGAACAATGCACTGTTTTTTATATGGTGCGAAACGTTAAGCAAGAAAGCCTAAGGGAAAATGAACGATTGAATGATGGAGGAGCGATTTCGATATGGGGATGGAGAATTTTTGGATAAATGAGGAAGTAACAAATTCAATTCACTGAAGAAAGGGAAAGGGAAATTGCTGATTACGTCGAAGAACCTGATTGGAGGGTTTTGACGGTTGCGGGTTAGGAGAAGTGATTAACGGCTAGATATGGGAAATTATGGGTGGTGCGGATTGACAAAGAGACCTTTCACGTCACGTAGGAAGCTGATGTAAATGATGCATAAAAACTGATGTAAATGGTAAGGGAGAAATAATTTGGCTAAGGGGCGGCCTGATTTTTTTTTTTTTTTTTTAAATTGTGTATAAGACATCGCTCCTTTAATAAAACGATGTGCAGCTTAATTTTTCTTTTTTTTTAAAGAGTGTATAAGGCATCGCTCTTTTAGTAAAACGATGTCTGAGAAACCAACTACATCAATTTTCTTTTTGGCGATGTTGAAAATCATTTTGACATCGGCTGAAATCGCAAGCGATGTTAAAACTGTGATGTCTATTCTACTTTTTCTTGTAGTGCAAGGGGAGTAAACCTTTACTTGATTAGTTGACATTGGTCGAGATAGCATGAAATATCCTACATTGAGTGTGCAATATAAATCCACTTAGATGAATAAGATGTTGCTTTGATAGAAGTATTTGTTATCAAAAATTGATATTGCAAACTTGTTTGATTTATTTGTGGATATCATTTAAAAGTTTATCTTGAATATCATTTTGAACTTTGATGTGATATTGTCTCGACAAAGTTAATTGATGATAAAACTTGAAGTTCCTTAAAATACGACTGCCACGATTACTTTTTGGTACATTTAGAGGGTACCAAAGCAAGAAGATTATGTACTTACTTGATGATTTGACACTGGTCGCAATTATACGTAAAAGAGGAAGAGGAGGTCCTAGAATCTACCCTAAATTGAGTATATATATTCATGGGAAGGAGACTGGGTATCGATGCAGATTGCAATGAACAAGATCCTGAATTTTGGCATAAAAATAAACTATGATGTGCCTGATCCAGTAATAGCTTGTAGGATCGATAATTTGTTGGTCACAAATTGAGAAGTTACAATCATATAATATCCACGTATGTCTTAAACTCTAAATTTTGATTTATGAAATTATTTCGAAAGTATGCTTTCAAGAAAAAAGCCTTGGATACATAGAGTTTCCTTCGTGGAATATTTGGCATTCTTTTGATTAATTACTACATAGCATTCGGGTACGAAATTCCTTTTAAGGAGGGGAGAATGTAAATATTTAAATGTCGAGGTTATTTAAATATTTAAATCTTGGATTTAATGTTATAAAAATGGTTATTTAAATATTTAAATCTTGGATTTAATGTCATAAAAATGGTTTTATAACCTTGGTTAAATCCTTTTATAAGTAATAATTAACGAGGAGAAAACATGTCGTTGAATTTTTGCTTACAAAGATAATTAGTTCGAAAAAATATCGATAATGTGATCAAAAACCGTTTTGTCGATAAACGACATTTTTACTTGTTAAAAGTTGTTAGAAAATCATGTGCATGTAGTAACAATAGAAGAACACGTATATGTATGCACATAGCATATAAATAAAATAGAAATGGTATATGTATATATATTTTAGAATATGAAAAATGGCTTAAAATTATAGGGACACATGTCATCAAATTAGCGGTACACATGTCTTGAGATTAAAGGAAATAAAGACACATAAGCCTACTAGGTTCCCATATGTAGAAACATCTTAAGACACCTGAGGAGGTATGTGACTACATCCTAAAGATTTCATGAAGATAAGGTGGACAAATGTCCAAAACCAAATTACCAAACTAGCCTTAAAGAATGTTATAAATAAGGTAGAAATGTTCATTTGTTTTCATGCATTCACAAAGCAAAAAAAAAAAAAAAAAAAAAAAAAAAAAAAAAAAAAAAAACAAGATAAGATAAAGAGAAGAAGTTTAGGAGAAGCCATGAGAATAAATATAAGTGCAATCTACAATTATAAGGTAAAGAAACTATATGAGTACACTACACTAGATATGCTAATTAGGCTGTGCTTTTAGCCGTATCTAAGGCATGCAGGCACGACAAAAAGCCATATCAAAAAATGGCGTGTTAAATTTTTAGACACGGCTTAAAACCGTATCCCAATTTGATAACATACAGCTATTGGCCGTATCTAAAGTGTAAGTAGATACGACTATAAACATTATCGTATGCGTGTGTGTGTAAGCAGAAAATGTAGCACATATTATTTGTAACACAAAGCATATATAACACAGGATACACTAATTCTAACAGTAAACGAGACAATTGTATGAAATATTTCATTACATTACAATATATAATGATACATGCTATTTGTTACATTACAATAAATAAGATACATGCTATTTCATTACATTAAAGAAGATACATAATGTTACATTACAATAAGCTGGGATAAATATCCGAACCAGCGTCGTGAGCTAAAGTGTAGCCACCTGTTGAATCATTGCTTCCTTCAAGGTGAACATCCTCCAAAACAGACAAAAGATGAAGGAACCCTTCAGGAAGATCAACACTGTTAAATCTCTCAAAGAACTACTCAGATCTAAGATAACTTCAAGAGGCCTGCTAATAAGTTAGCTTGGATAGCACATATCATGTACACTGCAAAGACCTGTAAAAAAGTGAAAACCGAATAGTTCAGGATAGGATATGTTCACGTTATTACTTTCATTAGTAGTTGAATATTGCAAGGCTACAACATTTTTACTTGTTCAGTCGAGACTGAGTTCCGGTTAAAGACAGTTTTTATAACCTAATTAAAGAGCAATATAAAGGATATGTCCATATTATTATAATTCTCCTTGTCACTTGGCTGCACAAGTAAAAGTGTCTGAATTCAAGGTAGACAAGGAGAATTATAGGATAGGGTATGTCCACATTGCAGCCAAGTAAAAGTGCAAATCTTCTCGATATGTCCACAAATGAGGGTGATAGAATATCGAGGACATATGAATGATAGGATAAGATATGTCTATATTTGTCTACCTAAAATTCATTTGTCTACCTAATTAAAAGTGTCACTTGTGCTAAGGATATATCACTTGGCTGCAATGCTCACTTGTGCTGCTCCACATTATTATAATTCTCCTTATCAACAGAACTAGTGAAGAGAGGATATGCCCTTATCTAATGTAGTGTATCCGAGATGAGGGGATGGGAAAAAGAAAGATATTACTTGAAGTTTAGATTAACCCACTCAAATCCATGCTTATTAGCTTCATCCAAATGACAGAGGTTGCTGCACACACATGTTATAATAGTCAGCTTCTAATTTTGTCATGGGTTGACTAACAAAAATGATTGGTTACATGAGCACAAAGCAACTTGGTTCAAGGCAGCAAGTCATAAATGGAAAAACAGTTTTACGCCTTTACTCACACGCAGTGTGACACACATTACACACCAAACAAATTGACAAAATCTCAACCTATAAATGTGTAACAACCAGGAAAACCTAAACCAATTTAAATTTTTTATTTTGGCAATTCTAGTGAATTTTGAATATTTAAAATGAATTATTTTAAATAATAACGACAAGAAATTTATTTGGAATAGAATTAGAATGTATATATTTATTTGAATCGACGTTAGAATATAAATATTTATTTTAATTATAAAAGGAAATGAAAATGGCGCGGTAGTTCGAAAATTCAATTTCAAATTTCAAATGAATGTATAGGATTCAAAATGAACCGGAATTTAGCGAAACAAAAAATATTAGAATCTATTTGAAAATATATTTCCAACGCATCTGAAAAATTGAAATTTCATAGCGGGACTAAAAAGTTATGCCCAGTTGAAAATCCAGAATAGTCACTATGAAAAATATAGCCCTTAAAAATGGAAATTTTGCAAACAACCTCCGTTTTCGACGAAACCACTTTTGTTGGATCCGGGATGTCTAGTTATTACTAGATTCCAAAATTCATAATTTTCCGAATCAATATATAAGTGTGGCGAAGTAAAACGTGTTTTGACAGTTTTAGACAATTTGGATCGACCAGAAAATGGTCATTTTTCAAACGGTCTCCAAATTTGATGAAATTAGTTTTGTTAGGACCATATCGTCAATACGAAGCTAGAAAATATTTTTCGGGAATGTTTAGAGTCCGTATGTGGCCCCGGTAAATTGAAATGTGCATTCAAATTCAATATATAGATTTATATTTTTATTTTGACGAAAACCGATCGAAACAACCAAATTGGCTTACGATACATATCCCATTGTCTTCGGAATTGCAGTAATTGGTTATGGACAACAGTCATTGGGTTCGAATCGGAATTTGAATGAAAAGTCAACTATTGGTGAAGTAAACTAAATAAATAATTAATAATAATATATAAAAATTCCCTCCTTAAACCCCTATCCTTTTCCTCTTTTATTCAGTCAACCCCCCCCCCCCTCACGTTTATTTTCAAAATCGAAATAAGAAAAAAAAACCGTGCCCTAAACCCCGACACCGTCGCCCACCACAGCTTCCACCGTTGGAGCCCGGCGCCGCACCCCACACCCATCGCCACCTTCCCTTGTTCCTCCGCCTTCTCCTCCTCCATTCGAGAACCCCCCCAACGCCCGATTCGAAAAACGCAGCCCTCTTTTGCCGTGACAGACCCCAATCCGCCGATGTAGCCCACCCTCCGACCGACACCACCTGCGTGGCCACCCTCCGACCGCCGTCAGGGGCGAGATCTCCCCCCTCCTCTAGCAAAAAAAAAAAACAAATACGGTAAGCTTTTTTTAATTTATTTGTTTGTTTTCTATATAATAAGTTTTAAATTCAGTTTTGTTTTTATAGAAGAGTATGGATTTTATTTTCCATTTTCAACATGAAGAAACGATTTCTATTTATATGTTTCATAAAGTACAGTTCAATTTTTATATAAAGAAAAGTTAGATTTTTATTTTAAGAACAGAAAGATTATATTTTTATCATCAGAAAGATTATATTTTTATCGTCAGAAAGATTATATTTTTATCAACAGAAAGATTATATTATTATCATCAAAAAGATTATATTTTTATCATCAGAAAGATTATATTTTTATCAATGAAAAGAGATGATTTTAATCATGAAGAAAGATGAGATTTTTATTTAAATAACTTCATAATAAAAATGTGATTTTTATTTTAAAAGTAGCGGTATAAGAATACGATTTTTAATATAAAGTTGAAGTTATAAAAAATGTGATTTTTAATATAAAAAAATACAATTTTTATATATACAGTAGCGATATAAAAATGCGATTTTTATAAATAAGTAGTGAAATAAAAATGTGATCTTTGAATATAAACATCATTGATTAAAAATATGATTTTTTTAATATAAACCGCGTGAAACAGATGGCGATAAAACTGACGGGAAACAAATCCAAACCGTTCAGAAATAAGGAATGGAGGAGTGGATCCCGAATGTGAGAACTTTTCACTTTTTTTTATTTACTAGTTAAAATATATACTAGGATGCAGACGGTGCTTAGCAGCACCCGACACCCGTCGTCCACAGACCATGGACGACTTGTTTGTTTGATTGATTGTGTTGTGAAAATTGATTGTGTGATGTGGAATAGAGTAAAATATTTTATAGTTAAAAATATAATTTTTAACGTGTATATAAATAAAATAAATATTTATAAACAAATTGGAGGATTTGTTTATGTGCACACATTTATCTGACATTGACTGGGACGATAAATTTTACATATCGCCCAACTGCACAAATAAAATTCATTATTTGTTAATTGAAACCCCACACGGGTATTAGGATGATATTGGACATACACTAATCCCGATATTTAGTTTATGTCAATCGATTGGTTGACAAGCTGTGTAAGTGTTAAATATTTATATTTGATGCTTATGCAGTGTAGAATGCACTCTGGATGATGGTTGACTGTGTTTGATTATTGTTGTATACATGTGTGTATGAAATCCATATAAATCAAATTATATGGTAATTGACGGTGTCTGATTCCAGTTCAGAAAGAATGAATATTTTAAAATAACGATTATTTTAAAATAATGAATATTTTAAAATAATATTCAGTAAAAGATCAAAATCCAATTTTTGATGTCCGATTTGGGATGCACACGAATATATTTAACTATATGAAGCCGTGTTGATTAGATTAACGCCATTTTGACGTGAACGATATTTATATCGCTTTTATTCATTTTTATAATGAATATCCAAACGGAAATGATTTCAAAATCTAATGTTTGGAAAATATTATGGTTTATATATCGATGATAGGGAATATTCAATTTTGATTGGGAATTGAATATGAAGTTGAAATCGTTTTGAAAACGAATTTAAAACAATTTATAAAATACGTTTTTAAATGGAAGTCGACGAAATATATATAATATATATAATGGCCTGAATAGAACGCGCTACATGGCGGTAGTTCGCGAATTTCGACCATTGACTTCGAATGGATGTTACGGGAGATCCGACCGTCAGATTCTCCTAAAACTGGAACCGTTGGGTTCGTATCGAAAAGAGCTTTCTAAGAATATGAGAGATTTGAAATCTAACAGATGGATTTGGAATTATGTCCAAATCAAATTTGGTAAAGGTCGCTGTGAGTGCAGTTCGATGACCGTTTATGGAAATCGACTGTACGGGCCTTGATAAAATTATTAAAAATATCAATAATTTGTGTAAAACCATAATAAATGATTTGGAAAGAATTGGGATGAAAAATTCCATATTTGAAAAGATAAAAATATATTTTTATCAAAATGAACTAGTTTTGAAATAGAATAATAAATCCAATATTTTTAAAATAAATAAATTGGATTTGAAATGGTTTTAAAAATAACCAGGATTTCCAATATATGAATTGGAATGGATTTGAATAGAAATTATCTTCGGAATATTTCGATATTGGATTCCGTGATTATACGGATATTGTGGAGGAATTTGGAAGATATATATATCGTTATTCCAATACGATATTTATTTATTTCAGAATTTGATATTGAATATAAGCTGATATTTCCTTTTCAGAGCCTTGTATTTAATATCAAATTGGATTTTGGGTTTGTTGTGAATGGTATCTTTAATAATACTGTTCTTAAAACCAATGGAATTAGGAAAATTAGGAACCGACTGGAGATTAGCTAAGTTGAATGGTTTCCTAGGTATTGATCTGATGTTGGTTTCGGCCTTGTGGATTAATACTTAGGGAATTGTTCTCTTACTAATTTACGATTAGAGACTGATGGGATTTTGGGTTTGTCATGAATGGTGTCTTCATCAACACGATTCTTGAACCCAGTTGAGAAAAGATTAAATCTTTCTATTTAGATTCAATGAAGTATACCAATTAATTAATATTTAATTGGAATTGAATTGAAATTGGTTTTTGGGTTTATCGTGAACGGTATTTTGAATAACACTTGTTCTTTAACCTGATTAACAATGGAATGAGATTTTGGGTTGTCGTGAATGGTATTTTTAATAATACCGTTCTTAGACGCAATGAAGTTAAGAAAATCTGAAACTAACTGGAGATTATTTAAGTTGAATGGTTTCCTGGGTATTGATCTGATGTTGGTTTCGGCCTTCGGGGTTAATACTTAAGGAATTGTCCACTTGCTAATTTACGGTTAGAGGCTGATGGAATGGAATGTGATTTTGGGTTTATCGTGAACCGTGTTTTAAATGATATTGGTTCTTTAACCCAGTTAAACACAGGAATAAAATTTTGGGTTGTTGTGAATGGTATCTTTAATAATACTGTTCTTAGACCCAATGGAGTTAAGAAAATCAGAAACTAACTGGAGATTAGTTAAGTTGAATGGTTTCCTCGGTATTGATCTAATGTTGGTTTTGGCCTTCGGGGTTAATACTTAGGGAATTGTTCACTTGTTAATTTACGGTTAAAGGCTGATGTAATGGAATGTGATTTTGGGTTTATCGTGAACCGTGTTTTAAATGACATTGGTTCTTTAACCCAGTTAAAGACAGGATATGATTTCCAAAGTTAAACAATCGCTAATATTGATTTTTGGGAAGATTAAAACCAAGTGGAGTTTTAATGCAACTTTAATTAGATTGAAGTGATATCCAAAGGAAGATTAAAGAATAAATTTAAAGAATTTATCTTTGATAAAATTAATGGGAACCTTTCCCAAAGTATAAGGATATTTGAATAAAGGAATATTCTAGATTGGAATGAGGCGTATGTTGTGTTTTTATAGCACTTGTTTGTTATATACGCGAGTTATTCAGAAAGACTGGGTTTATCCCATTCTGAATAACTAATTCAACGATATGTCGAGGATGAAGACGGTAGTTGAAAACCGGAGGTCTTCACATCGATTGGATGATTACTGATGTCTTGATTGGGCTGTACACCCAAGGCAAGGTAATAAGTGTTGATCGTCCAGACGTACTTGGAGATTGACGGATATGCGAAGGCCTCTCCCCTGTATTGGACATATTGTAACACCCTGTATTTTCTGAGAATGTTAAAAGAACGAATTAAAGAATACTTAATTTTTTAAGTGTGAATTCAGGGAAACAGGTTATGCCATTGCGTTCGTCTCTGAATTTTGCTTGGAATAGAGTCCAAGTTTTCGTAAATCAGACTTCGTATGAAGAAGTTATGGCCTTTGGAAGATTCAAGAGAAATTCAAAAAATTAAATAGTAAAATAACCCATACAAGTCGACCTTGAGGTCGACCTATACCAAGGCAGGTCGACCTGGGGGTCGACCTACCCCAGGCCAGGTCGACCTAGGGGTCGACCTGCAGGTGATCGACCTAGGTGTCGACCTGGGGGTTGGGTCGACCTGGGGGTCGGGTCGACTTGGGGGTCGACCTACCCTCTAGCCCAGATCCAAATCTGAGACGATTCTAACTCATTACCAAGTCCTTTCTGACCTATTGCTGAGTCACTAGGGCTTAGGTGGCAATTCTGGATAACTCTATCTAGTCTGGACGGCTGTGATTGCTCCTAAAACGATCTAACGGCTCATATAAGATTTAACTTCTATAAAAGCAACCCTGTCCTCAAACCCTAAATCACACAAATTCATTCCAAGGAGCCACCATGCCATCCATGATCGCTCTAGTTTAGCCACCATTCCTTCTTCAACTTGAAAGCAAGATTAAAGCAACGAATCGGAACTTACTTAGAGAAATTGATAGTCTTCTTTAAGGGTTTGCTTTTCAAATTCAGAAAACAGATCCCAGAAAAGCAAGACTTTCTTTTCTTTGTAAGTCCTGTTATTATTTAGATGTGAACGATTAAAAGTTGTGATTTGTAATAAAATGAAAACTAGAGCAATTCCTAGTTGTAAGATAATGACAATGTTGATTTATGCCTATTCTTGTAACGATGCTATCGTATATGCTTGTGAGATTATTGTGGTTATATATTGATGTTAAACCAATCGTATATTATGTAAATTTTGTGGCTTTTTCATGTTATGTAACATGCAAGTTGTTTAGATCTACATTTAGATGTATGTTTATTGAATCATGCAAGTTGTTTAGATCTACATTTAGTTCTACGTTTATTGAATCATGCAAGTTGTTTAGATCTACATTTAGATCTATGTTTATTGAATCATGCAAGTTGTTTAGATCTAAGATAAAAGATAAAAGTTCATATTTACATGCATTGTTAAACCTATGTAATTCCATGTGTTTAAGATTCATGATTATTGGATCCAAATTAAAGTTTACATTCACATGTCTAGTTGAACTTGTGCAATTCTATATGCTTAAGGTTTATGTTCATTAGACCCAAAATAAAAGTTTACATTTACATGCCTAGTTGGATTTAGTTAATCTCATATGCTTAAAAACTCAAGTTAGTTGGATCCAAAAATGTAAGTTCATTATATAATGCCACGTTCACATGACACATGTTTAGTTAATTCCTTATTATTTTATGTTGTGTGAATGGTACATGCTCCCTTCTTTCCTCTTTTGTATATAAGTTAGGCTAAGCTACGAGCCTAACATTCTATGTGAATTCAAAGAACGTATGACGGGGGTAACGTTAGGAAAACCTTAAATTCATATTAATGGCATAATTTGGCCCATAAATATATGAATGATTAGTGGCATAAAATTGGCATAATCTATATACCTAAAATTATGAATATGATTTAGAGAGGAATTGGGCATGACTTGAATGACAATAATTTACATATAAACACAAAAGGTAAATATGTAAATTTAGAAAAAGACGAATATGCTTAACCCGAGGTTAGATTGAGTTACGGTGTAAGACTGCCCGGAACCGCCTGATACATTCAGCAACCGTAACAATATATATCTAATGTGAGAGGTTAGTGCATCAAGCCCAAAAGAACCTGAAGTTAGACTGAATTGCGTTGTAAAACTGCCCGGACCCGACCGACACATCCAGTAACCGCAACAATACCTGTCTAATGTAAGTGGTTGGTGCTTTAATGAATGAATTAATGCTAAGACAAGAATGGTAAGGTTAAGTTAAAACGAGAGGGCAACACTTAACCAATATGACTTGATTTGTGGTAAGGTTAAGTTAAAACAAGAGCACAACACTTACCCAATATAACAAGATGAATTACTAGGGTTAAGTTAATAGGAAACACTTAACTAGTATAACATGATGAATGGGTAGTGTTTAAATAATAAGAAACACTTAACCGTTATAACTTGATTTGTGGAAAGGTTAAGTTAAAATGAGAGGGCAACACTTAACCAATATGACTTGATTTGTGGTAAGGTTAAGTTAAAACAAGAGGGCAACACTTAACCAATATAACTTGAATTGTTGTAGGACTAAGTTGACACGAGAAGGCAACACTTAACCAAAGTAACATGACAAGTAGGTGGGTTAAGTAACTTGAATTGATTGATGATACTTAACCAGTACAACATGATGAACACGTGGGGTTAAGTTAACAAGAAATACTTGACCAATATAACTTGATGGACAAACGGGGTTAAGTTAATAGGAAACACTTAACCAATCCAACATGATAAGTGAAGAGGGTTAAGTTAATAAGAAACACTTAACCAACATGACATGATGAATGGGTGGGTTAAGTTAACATGAATAGACAACACTTAACCAATATGGCATAATGTGCGAGAGGGTTAAGTACATATCAAGTTGGGTGGGTAATATTAGTAAATATAGGCCGACAAACTTAACCATTAAATAAACATGCTTGAATCAGTAGGAGGGTCAAGTACATATCAAGTTGGGTGGGTAATATTAGTAAATATAGGCCCACAAACTTAACCATTAAATAAACATGCTTGAATCAGTAGGAGGGTTAAGTACATGTCGGGTTGGTTGGTAATATTAGTAAATATAGGCCCACAAACTTAACCATTAAATAAACATGCTTGAATCAGAGGGAGGGTTAAGTACATATCGGGTTGGTGGGTAATATTAGTAAATATAGGCCCACAAACTTAACCAGTATGAAACCCAAGTAATGGGGACCCATTTCAGTAGTAACTCACATAAATGTATCATGGTACCCTGAACTAAGCAGGGTGGGGAACGATTACTGAGCTGATTATAAGCGGTCAAAACAGCGGCAAGAGGTACGTCAGTTTAGGTTCCGACGGTTTACGGGTGTGGATGTACTCCATAGTGGGAAAAAGCAGGCACTGGGTACCAGTATTTACACACTGTTCATCTTGAATCGTGTCGAGTTGCTATCATAAGGATTGATACACCTTTTGGTGGGACCAACATAGGGTATCTACATGCAAGAGAGGACCAATTGACACAGACACAAGGAAAAATTAATACGAGTACGTAACCGATCGATAGGGTAGTAAGGGTACATCTAACATGTTCATGGCAACTAGGCAGATTGAGGTGGAATCCTCATGATAGATGTACACCTAAAGGCTACTACAATTGCAGGGATTGGGATCACATTACAATACGATCATTTTATGTAGATTACTAGTTGGGACACTAGTTAGGTGGTGCAAAGAAGTGAAATGAGTGTGATAGTATATTCAGCCTTATTATCTGATTTCTAGGGTGTTGACCTAGATTCAGTTTATTCCTGTCATAACCCTTTTCTTGTTTACATGCTAAATAGTCACTGGACTTACTAGACTCATGTCTGACCCATTTTCGTTCGTCTTCTTTTCTTCCGTTCCCCCCCATGTCCGCAGGGAGGGAATACTTCATCTTAGATCGGATCATTTCCAGCTTGAAGAGAGTAGATGTATTGCTCGGAATCTTTTTCCTTAGGCTATGGCTTTGGATACTCTCTTATTGAGGATTTATGTTGCATTACTATTGTTTCAATGCTTCTTTATGTTTTAAATCAAGACAGAGATTTTGTTGTAATATTTTGAAAGTTGGTTTGAGACAATTGTTGTAATATTTTAACTGAATCACGTACTTATGAAATAAATTTAGTTTTTCCGCTGTTTATTTGTTTGTCTTGTAATTTATCTGCATCTTTTGCCTAAAATGCTCCACCGAAGTCAAGGCATTCCCTTTGTGAGTGACCTTAACGGAGGTGGGGTGTTTCACTTGGTATCAGAGCTGAAGATTACCGGATCAGATAAAAGATTTGAAAAATTATTTTCAAAACGGTTTTGGAAGAAGCATTTTCTAAAGAAAAGTTTTGTTTTTGAAGGCATATTCCCCAAAGCCATATGCACTAGCTTTTTGATCCTCTATTTGAATCCTTGTTTCCTTCTTTCCTGAATCTCCGGGGCTCCTGGCTTTCTGGGAGGCAACCTCATCGCGGCATGCTTCCGTAGGATTGATGAGACTACGACACTTGTCAAAGGGCGAAGAAGTGCCCAACTTCCATCTATAGCCGCTGTAGTTTCACCTGCGCTAATTTTCTTTCGAGCTTTGTAGGATTTTCCGTGCGATAGAGGCAGCTTTCAAGAGACCTGTCAACAAGTTACACAAGGATGGAAAAGATGAGAATGAGGGAGTTTGGCTAAGGAGCACAACCTAAGGATTAAGAACTCATGGATATAGACTTGGTTCACAAAGGAGGGGAGGAAAGAAAAGTAAAATCTAAAACAAGAGGGAGTATCTTTATTATGGTGTAACAGGTCGTATAATTAAGGGTGAGGGCAAGAACAAATGACAGGATTTTGCAGGAGGGCAAATGCATGCTCTCACCTCCAGCGTACCTGAGAGAGAGTTAGTAAGGTTTCTGTTGAAAAAGTTTAGTTTTTCTTCTTGATCATCCTGTTAGTAATCTTTTTGATTTTAGCGCTTCACATTCGTTTATATCTACTTCCATAGTTGAGTCTCTGCACCTTAGTACTTGTATAGTAGAAGATCCCATTATTGTCTCAAATCCAATTTGTGGTTCGGCTCATTTATCTTTGGTTTGTAAGGATTTGAGATGCTTATGTTTCCGGGTTTCATGGGCCATGGGTTGATTCTAGGCATGGATTGGTTAACTAGTAATTGTGAAAGGAGGGTAGTTAGACTTTCGACTTGCCTCGGGAATACCCTCGAGATTTCGTGCGATCCAAATGGATCAGTTTGTCTTAGCTACTTAGAATCACTTTATGTGTCTATCGACGATTTTCGATCCATTGGAGTAGTCTATGAGTACGCAAGATGTTTTGATTAGGGTAGGGGTTTTCCCCCTAAAACTCGAGACAGACTTCCGCGTATATCTAGTTGACAATGCAAAGCCAGTTATGCGATCAACGATAGTTTTGGAACAAGATTGGAGAGGATAGCCAGAGTCGGTTAAGTGCTCAATTTTTTGGTTGTTTTGCTAGTATCATCTCACATAAATCGTCCAAATTCGTAGGAGGTATTCCTTGGGTGCTTGTCTGATATTGGTTTAGGCCTTTGGGGCTTGTACTTAAGGGATGTCAAGTTCGACTAGGATGGTTTGCGTGAGAGATATCGACCCTTAGATTTCTGACATGATGGATAATCTAAGTAGAAGAGAGACCTCTAATCATCTTAGTATATACACTTGGTATCATGGTTAACATCTGTTTATCTTGGAAAGATAGTTCGACTACATTGGATACCCTCTAGCATAGTAAGTGATCGAGGTCCTATCTTTACTAGTGGGTTTTGGAAATGGAGGTCAAGAAGCTTCGCAATCGTGAAGTTAAATTAGTGAAGGTACAGTGGAGTGAAGCTCAAGAAGATGTGACTTAGAAGACTGAAGACTAGATACGCACATCATACCTTTTTTGAGGGAATATCCTTAATTCCACTTTTTCTGTAATATTTATTTGCATGCTAGTCTTTATCTTTTAGGTATATCCTCTCGGTCCTATCCTCGATCCTTAGGTAGAAGCCAATGAATGTAAACATGTGTTTGAGACATGTTATGTTTAATGGTTGCAAGTGGTTGCTCGTGGATGCATATACATACATTAGGCACTAGATCGGCTCAGTCACTTTCATATTGCATATGCATGAGTGAATTTTTATATATATGAACTGAAACTTGATGTGTTATCATATGGATGTTGCACTTGTATGAATGATTGTGCACTCATGTAGAAGTTATAAAGTATGATTAGGAATGATTGCATACATGATGGACTCATGGCACTAACATAATTCACATTGAAGAGGTCAACTTAATCAGTAGACCGCCAGATTTTGCATTAGATAAGGACATGTACACACACTATGCATATGATCATGAAAGCATTAGAAATCCTTTTAAGGACAATGGACGCCTGTGATTGAACTGTTGAGTAAATGGATGTTGGATGTTAGGATATGCATTCTTCTTCACTTAGAGGGGAGAATGTAACACCCCGTATTTTCTGAGAATTAAAAGAACGAATTAAAGAATACTTAATTTTTTAAGTGAGAATTAAGGGAAACGGGTTACGCCATTGCATTCGTCTCGGAATTCTGCTTGGAATAGAGTCTAAGTTTTCGTAAATCAGACTTCGTATGAAGAAGTTATGGCCTTCGGAAGATTCAAGAGAAATTCAAAAAATTAAATAGTAAAATAACCCAGACAGGTCGACCTATACCAAGGCAGGTCGACCTACCCCAGGCAAGGTCGACCAGGTGGTCGATCTGGGTGTCGACCTGGGGGTCGACCTACCCCCTCGCCCAGATCCAAATCTGAGACGATTCTGACTCATTGCTGAGTCCTTTCTGACCTATTGCTGAGTCACTAGGGCTTAGGTGGCAATTCTGCATAACTCTATCTAGTCTGGACGGCTGTGATTACTCCTAAAACGATCTAACGGCTCACATAAGATTTAACTTCTATAAAAGCAACCCTAGTCGTTAAACCATAAATCACACAAATTCATTCCAAGGAGCCAACATGTCGTCCATGATCGTTCTAGTTTAGCCACCATTCCTTCTTCAACTTGAAAGCAAGATTAAAACTACAAATCAAAACTTACTTAGAGAAATTGATAGTCAAGGGATTGCTTTTCAAATTCAGAAAACAGATCCCATAAAATCAAGACTTTCTTTTCTTTGTAAGTCCTGTTATTATTTAGATGTGAACGATTAAAAGTTGTGATTTGTAATAAAATGAAAACTAGAGTAATTCCTAGTTGCAAGATAAAGACGATGCTGATTTATGCCAATTCTTGTAACGATTCTATCGTATATGCTTGTGAAATTATTGTGGTTATATGTTGATGTTAAACCAATCATATATTATGTAAATCTGGTGAGTTTTCATGTTATGTAACATGCAAGTTGTTTGGATCTACATTTAGATCTATGTTTATTAAAGCACGCAAGTTGTTTAGATCTACATTTAGATCTATGTTTATTGAATGCAAGTTGTTTAGATCTACATTTAGATCTATGTTTATTGAATCATGCCAGTTGTTTAGATCTACATTTAGATCTATGTTTATTGAATCATGCAAGTTGTTTAGATCTACATTTAGATCTATGTTTATTATATCATGCAAGTTATTAGGATAAGACATGTATTATGTTTAGATCTACATTTAGATCCATGTTTATTGAATCATGCAAGTTGTTAGGCTAAGACATGTATTATGTTTAAATTCACATTTAGATTTATAAAAAGTGGATCCAAAATTAAAGCTCATATTTACATGCTTGTTAAACTTGTGTAAAACCATATGCTTAAGATTCATGTTTGTTGGATCCAAGATAAAAGTTCATATTTACATGCCTTGTTAAACCCGTGTAATTCCATATGTTTAAGATTCATGATTATTGGATCCAAATTAAAATTAACATTCACATGTCTAGTTGAACTTGTGCAATTCTATATGCTTAAGGTTTATGTTCATTAGACCCAAAATAAAAGCTTACATTTACATGCCTAGTTGGAATCCCATATGCTTAAAGACTCATGTTAGTTGGATCCAAAAATGCAAGTTCATTATATTATGCCACGTTTACATGACACATGTTTAGTTAGTTCCTTATTATTTTATGTTGCGTGAATGGTACATGCTCCCTTCTTTCCCCTTTTGTGTATAAGTTAAGCTAAGCTACGAGCCTAACATTCTATGTGAATTGTGCGAACGCATTACGGGGGTAACGTTGGGAAAACCTTATATTCATATTAATGGCATAACTTGGCCCAAAAATATATGAATGATTAGTGGCATAAAATTGGCATAATCTATATACCTAAAATTATGAATATGATTTAGAGAGGAATTGGGCATGACTTGAATGACAATAATTTATATATAAACACAAAAGGTAAATATGTAAATTTAGAAAAAGACGAATATGCCTAACCCGAGGTTAGATTGAGTTACGGTGTAAGACTGTCCGTAACCGCCCGGCACATCCAACAACCGTAACATTATATATCTAATGTGAGAGGTTAGTGCATCAAGCCCAAAAGAACCCAAGGTTAGACTGAGTTGCGGTGTAAAACTGCTCAGACCCGACCGACACATCCAGTATCCGCAACAATACCCGTCTAATGTAAGTGGTTGGTGCTTTGATGAATGAATTAAAGCTAAGACAGGAATGGTAAGGTTAAGTTAAAACGAGAGGGCAACACTTAACCAATATGACTTGATTTGTGGTAAGGTCAAGTTAAAACAAGAGGGCAACACTTAACCAATATAACAAGATGAATAACTAGGGTTAAGTTAATAGGAAACACTTAACCAGTATAGCATGATGAATGGGTAGGGTTAAGTAATAAGAAACACTTAACCATTATAACTTGATTTGTGGTAAGGTTAAGTTAAAACGAGAGGGCAACACTTAACCAATATGACTTGATTTGTGGTAAGGTTAAGTTAAAACAAAAGGGCAACACTTAACCAATATTACTTGATTTGTGGTAGGGTTAAGTTGACACAAGAAGGAAACACTTAACCAAAGTAACATGACAAATAGGTGGGTTAAGTAACTTGAATTGATTGATGATACTTAACCAATACAACATGATGAACACGTGGGGTTAAGTTAACAAGAAATACTTGACCAATATAACTTGATGGACAAACGGGGTTAAGTTAATAGGAAACACTTAACCAATCCAACATGATAAGTGAAGAGGGTTAAGTTAATAATAAACACTTAACCAACATGACATGATGAATGGGTGGGTTAAGTTAACATGAATGGACAACACTTAACCAATATGGCATAATGTGCGGGAGGGTTAAGTACAAATCAAGTTGGGTGGGTACTATTAGTAAATATAGGCCCACAAACTTGACCATAAAATAAACATGCTTGAATCAGTAGGAGGGTTAAGTAAATATCAAGTTGGGTGGGTAATATTAGTAAATATAGGCCCACAAACTTAACCATTAAATAAACATGCTTGAATCAGTAGAAAGGTTAAGTACATATCGGTTTAGTGGGTAATATTAGTAAATATAGGCCCACAAACTTAACCATTAAATAAACATGCTTTAATCAGAGGGAGGGTTAAGTACATATCGGGTTGGTGGGTAATATTAGTAAATATAGACCCACAAACTTAACCAGTAGGAAACCCTAGTAACGGGGACCCATTTCAGTAGTAACCCACATAGATGTATCATGGTACCCTGAACTAGGCAGGGTGGGGCACGATTACTGGGCTGATTATAAGCGGTCAAAACAACAGCAGGGGGTACGTCAGTGTAGGTTCCGACGGTTTACGGGCGTGGATGTACTCCATAGTGGGAAAAAGCAGGCACTGGGTACCAGTATTTATACACTGTTCATCTTGAATCGTGTCGAGTTGCTATCATAAGGATTGATACACCTTTTGGTGGGACCAGCATAGGGTATCTACATGCAAGAGAGGGCCAATTGACACAGACACAAGGAAAAATTAATACGAGTACGTAGCCGATCGATAGGGTAGTAAGGGTACATCTAACATGTTCATGGCAACTAGGCAGATTGAGGTGGAATCCTCATGATAGATGTATACCTGAAGGCTACCACAATTGCAGGGATTGGGATCACATTACAATACGATCATTTTATGTAGATTACTAGTTGGGACACTAGTTAGGTGGTGCAAAGAAGTGAAATGAGTGCGATAGCATATTCACCCTTATTACCTTATTTCTAGGGTGTTGACCTAGATTCAGTTTATTTCTGTCATAACCCTTTTCTTGTTTACATGCTAAATAGTCACTGGACTTACCAGACTCATGTCTGACCCATTTTCTTTCGTCTTCTTTTCTTCCGTTCCCCCCCAGGTCCATAGGGAGGGAATACTTTAGCTTAGATCGGATCATTTCTAGCTTGAAGAGAGTAGATGTATTGCTCGGAATCTTTTTCCTTAGGCTATGGCTTTGGATACTCTCTTATTGGGGATTTATGTTGCATTACTATTGCTTTAATGCTTCTTTATGTTTTAAATCAAGACAGAGATTTTGTTGTAATATTTTGAAAGTTGGTTTGAGACAATTGTTGTAATGTTTTAACCGAATCACGTACTTATGGAACAAATTTAATTTTTCCGCTGTTTATTTGTCTGTCTTGTAAATTATCTTCATCTTTTACCTAAAATGCTCCATTGAAGTTAAGGCATTCCCTTTGTGAGTGACCTTAACAGAGGTGGGGTGTTTCACATATAGGGGAGGAATAAAGTGCCTTCGGTTTCGTTCAGACCCAGAACGAACTTGTAAATGGATGTGTGTCTGACATCGGATTTCATTTTGTATGATTGATATACATCGGTTGCATAGTGTGAATTGCCTGTGTGGCATGCTGAGATGCAAATGATCAAGGCTTCTGTTGAAAAGCAGAGTCTTGTGGTTGATGATCAAAGCACGGCTTTAATGTAGCGTAGCTTTGTGTGGCGTTAATTCGCGAGCCGCACACCCCGATGTGAACCAGAAACGGGAAAGGACATCAAGGAGGGCATGCGTTTCTTTCTAGCTAAGAGCAGCATCAGCGTTTTACTAGCCCTGGCATTTTACTTATGTGGATGATGGATAGTGAGGCGCCTCGGTTATATCGGTTGTTCCGGGGCCGATGGTTTGGTCGGTACCAGTTTACGCCCCACAGGGCGGGGAAACGCATGTTCAGACATTTTAATCCACTCCGTATGGACCGGCCCTGACGATCCAAGGGTCACTCGAGCTCTGATCCTGAGGATCGGGATAGACAGTCTTGAAGCAGTAAGGACGATCCCTTGCCTTGGTTCACAGATGGAAATCCAACTTTCAATACGTCACATTTGCAGTTTTGATTGTAGAGCCTAGTATTGGCGACATGATATATGGTACCTATGACGTCTAGGATTGGTACATTTATATTTGAAGTTGTTTTATACACTATGCACTTATAATAGTATCAAATGATTTGATTTAACGTACGAAGCATGTTTGGCTATTATAAGGGAAAACCCTATCCCCCGGCTTGTGTTGCATTGTGTGATAGGACCTCGGTCTTATAATAGCTTCATTTTTCCAAAAAGCATTATGTTGTTTTGCTGTATGCACTGGTATTCTTGGGAGGAAACCCGTTCCGTGTTATACGGCGTGGTCCCTTGATATATCTGATTTTAAAACAAAGTTTTAAATAACTGTTTTAGTTCTTACACCAGTCACATGACTGACCTAAAGTTTATTGTTTTAACCTAAACTCTAGGTGCCGCTATTTCCACACGGGCAGCTAGTAGTTTTGGTTTTGCAAATTTATATTCACAGGACCCTGGTTCACAGCTAGAATGATATTCGGAAAGCTCTGTATCCGTATATTCCTTTCAGTTGTGTTTTGTATTATTTTCCGCTGCATTGTAATTTGTAAATCTCTGATATTTATCAAATGTATAATATTTATTCATACTCTGTTATATTCTTGTATTCTGATGAAATTGTTGTAATAAGCACTGAAATTTTCTTCTGTTTGTGTTCTGATTTGTTATGTTCTCAACTCAATCCGGGCTTTCCTTCACGGGGAAGTTTCGGGTCGTTTCAATTTGGTATCAGAGCTTTGGTTTATAGAGCTCGAGAACAAGGCATATTAGAACCGAACAAAAGAATTCATCAGAGATTGGATCAATAATATCCAATAAGAATGACTCGTTAGAGATGGGATCAGTAGTATCCTAAAACAAGTGTAAAGAGTATATTTTTAAAATGAAAAGAAATATTGTTCTGAAAATTTAAACCTTATTCAACATATTTGAATATTTATTTGTATTGAATTTGGACAATCCAATATATAAAGATTTTGCATGTACGCCTTGCAAACATATATTCGCAGTTTTAATATACTGGATAGATATAGAATCACACTCTAGTCGTCCGGAGATGATTCTGTTGATGACTACGTAGCATCAGCAGTTTGTGTTCGAGTTTCAAAAGTGGGATGTCTGTATATTTCCAATTGACTGGTGAGAGAACCAAAATTAGATAGGGCTTATTGTTGTGATTTGGCAACAAAAATGGATTTTTGTGTATATATATATATATATATATATCAAAATTATGAATTTGAAATGTTAATCCACTAATTGATTGATGAGTGTTGTATGATTATTTATTTAAACCTTTATGTGTAGCCAAATTGTACCAAATATTGAACTGTATTGAAAATTATTTGCAAATTCATGTATATACATGTGTATCCATTGAAAAGTCATTGCAAAGAGGCTAGAGAAGAGGAATAAAATTGTTTTCCCGACAAATAGGTACATGTTTATTGTATTTCTTAGGTTGTGGATGATTTTATGAGCCGATTGGTTAGCCACTTGGCTGTTTCTTTTTCTTTTTGAATTGGAGAGGCGTGTATGGCGATTTCGGGATTTTTCCGGTGCTCCCATACAGGGGAGGTTATGGCGATTTTTTTCGAAAATTTAGGGTGTTAGCCAAATTTTTGAAAAATTTGAAAAGTTCTTAGAAACTGAAAAGTTGAAGAACTTAAGACATAATGAAAATAACGAAAGTTGTTGATTTGCAAAACAACTTTCAGCTCCGTTCCCTTTTCGGGGACGAAAAGGTTTTAAGTGGGAGAGATTGTAACAACCCGGAAAATCTAAACTAATTTAAAATTTCTATTTTGGCAATTTTAATGAATTTTGAATATTTAAAATGAATTATTTTAAATAATAACGACATGAAATTTATTTTGAATAGAATTAGAATGTATATATTTATTTGAATCGACGTTAGAATATAAATATTTCTTTTAATTATAAAAGGAATTGAAAATGGCGCGGTAGTTCGAAAATTCGATTTCAAATTTCAAATGAACGTACAGGATTCAAAATGAACCGAATTTTAGCGAAACCAAAAATATTAGAATCTATTTGAAAATATCTATCCAACGAATCCGAAAAATTGAAATTTCATAGCGGGACTAAAAAGTTATGCCCAGTTGAAAATCCAGAATAGTCGCTTTGGAAAATATAGCCCTTAAAAATGGAAATTTTGCAAACGACCTCCGTTTTCGATGAAATCACTTTTGTTGGATCCGGGATATCTAGTTATTGCTAAATTCCAAAGTTCATAATTTTCTGAATCAATATATGAGCGTGGCGAAGTAAAACGTGTTTTGACAGTTTTAGTAAATTTGGATCGACCAGAAAATGGTCATTTTTCAAACGGTCTCCAAATTTGACGAAATTAGTTTTCTTAGGACCGTATCGTCAATACAAAGCCAAAAAAAATGTTTTTTGGGAACTTTTAGTGTCGGTATGTGGCCGCAGTAAATTGAAATGTTCGTTCAAATTTAATATATAGATTTATATTTTTATTTTGATAAAAACCGATCGAAACAGCCAAACTGGCTTATGATACATATCCCATTGTGTTCAGAATGGGGGTAATTGGTTATGGACGATGGTCGTTGGGTTCGAATCGGAATTCGGATGAAAAGTCAACTATTGGTGAAGTAAAATAAATAAATAAATAATTATAATATATAAAAATTCCCTCCTTAAAACCCCTCCCTTTCCCCTTTTATTCAGTCAACCCCTCCCTCACGTTTATTTTCAAAATCGAAATAAGAAAAAAGAACCGTGCCCTAAACCCCGACATCGTCGCCCACCACTACTTCCACCGTCGGAGCCCAGCGCCGCACCCCACAGCCCGCCGCCACCTTCCGCTAGTACTCCGCCTTCTCCTTCTCCATTCGAGAACCCCCCCCCCCACGCCCGATTCGAAAACCGCAGCCCCTTTTTGCCGCGACAGACCCCAATCCGCCGATGTAGGCCACCGTCCGACCGACACCCCCTGCGTGGCCACCCTCCGACAGCTGTCAGTGTCGTGATCTTCCCCCTCCTATGGCCAAAAAAACCAAATATGGTAAGTTTTTTTCATTTAATTTATTTGTTTGTTTTCTATGTAATAAGTTTTAAATTCAGTTTTGTTTTTATAGAAGAGTATGGATTTTATTTTCCATTTTCAACATGAAGAAATGATTTTTATTTATATGTTTCATGAAGTAAACTTCGATTTTTATATAAAGAAAAGTTAGATTTTTATTTTAAGAACATAACGATTATATTTTTATCATCAGAAAGATTATATTTTTATCATCAGAAAGATTATTTTTTTATCAACAGAAAGACTATATTTTTATCATCAAAAAGATTATATTTTTATCAACAGAAAGATTATATTTTTATCATCAGAAAGATTATATTTTTATCAATGAAAAGAGATGATTTTTATCATGAAGATAGATGAGATTTTTGTTCGTTTAAAAATATGATTTTTATTTAAATAACTTCATAATAAAAATGTGATTTTTATTTTAAAAGTAGCGGTATAAAAATACGTTTTAATATAAAGTTAAAGTTATAAAAATGTGATTTTTAATATATAAAAATACGATTTTTATATATACAGTAGAGATATAAAAATGAGATTTTTATATATATAAGTAGCGAAATAAAAATGTGATCTTTCAATATAAACATCGTTGATTAAAAATATGATTTTTTTAATATAAACCGCGTGATACAGATGGCGATGAAACTGACGGGAAACAAATCCGAACCGTTCAGAAATAAGGAATGCAGGAGTGGATCCCAAATGTGAGAACTTCTCACTTTTGTTTTATTTTCTAGTTAAATTATATACTAGGATGCAAACGGTGCTTAGCAGCACCCGACACCCGTCGTCCACAGACCATGGACGACTTGTTTGTTTGATTGATTGTGTTGTAAAAATTGATTGTGTGATGTGGAATGGAGTAAAATATTTTATAGTTAAAAATATAATTTTTAACGTGTATATGAATAAAATAAATATTTATAAACAAATTGGAGGATTTGTTTATGTGCACACATTTATCTGACATTGATCGGGACGATAAATTTTACACATCGCTCAACTGCACAATAAAATTCATTATTTGTTGATTGAAACCCCACACGGGTATTGGGATGATATTGGACATACACTAATCCCGATATATAGTTGTATGTCAATCGATTGGTTAAGCTATGTAAGCGTTAGATATTTATATTTGATGCTTATGCAGTGTAGAATGCACTCTGGATGATGGTTGACTGTGTTTGATTGTTGTTGTATACATGTATGTATGAAATCCATATAAATCAAAGTATATGGTAATTAACGGTGTCTGATTCCAGTTCAGAAAGAATGAGTATTTTAAAATAACGATTATTTTAAAATAATGAATATTTTAAAATAATATTCAGTAAAAAAATCAAAATCCGATTTTTGATGTCCGATTTGGGATGGACACGAAAATATTTAAATATATGAAGCCGTGTTAATTAGATTAACTCCATTTTGAGTGGACGATATTTATATCGATTTTATTCATTTTTATAATGAATATCCAAACGGAATTGATTTCAAAATCTAATGTTTGGAAAATATTATGGTTTATATATCGATGATATGGAATATTCAGTTTTGATTGGAAATTGAATATGAAGTTGAAATCGTTTTGAAAACGAATTTAAAATGATTTATAAAATACATTCTTAAATGGAAATCGACGAAATATATATATAATTATATATATATAATGGCCTGAATAGAATGCGCCGCACCGCGGCAGTTCGCGAATTTCGACCATTGACTTCGAATGGTCATTATGGGAGATCCGACCGTCGGATTCTCCTAAAACTGGAACCATTGGGTTCGTATCGAAAAGAGCTTTCTAACAAATATGAGAGATTTGAAATCTAATGGTTGTATTTGGAATTATGTCAAAATCAAATTTGGGAAAGGTCGCTGTGAGTGCAGTTCGATGACTGTTTATGGAAATCGATTGTAGGGCCTTGATAAAATTATTAAAAATATCAATAATTTGTGTAAAACCATAATAAATGATTTGGAAAGAATTGGGATGAAAAATTCCATATTTGAAAAGATAAAAATGTATTTTTATCAAAATGAACTAGTTTTGAAATAGAATAATAAATCCAATATTTTTAAAATAAATAAGTTGGATTTGAAATGGTTTAAAAAAATAACCAGGATTTCCAATAAATGAATTGGAATGGATTTGAATTGAAATTATCTTTGGAATATTTCGATATAGGATTCCGTGACTATATGGATATCGTGGAGGAATTTGGAAGATATATATATATATATATATCGTTATTCCAGTACGATATTTACTGATTTCAGAATTTGATATTGAATATAACCCGATATATTTCCTTTTCAGAGCCTTGTATTTAATATCAAATTGGATTTTGGGTTTGTTGTGAATGGTATCTTTAATAATATTGTTCTTAAACCCAATGGAGTTAGGAAAATTAGGAACTGACTTGAGATTAGTTAAGTTGAATGGTTTCTTGGGTATTGATCTGATGTTGGTTTCGGCCTTCGGGATTAATACTTAGGAAATTGTTCTCTTACTAATTTACGGTTATGGATTGATGGGATTTTGGGTTTGTCGTGAATGGTGTCTTCATTAACACTGTTCTTGAACCCAGTTGACAAAAGATTAAATCTTTTTATTTAGATTCAATGAAGTATACCAATTAATTAATATTTAATTGGAATTGAATTGAAATTGGTTTTTGGGTTTATCGTGAACGGTGTTTTAAATAACACTTGTTCTTTTACCCGATTAACAATGGAATGAAATTTTGGGTTGTCGTGAATGGTATTTTTAATAATACTGTTCTTAGACCCAATGAAGTTAAGAAAATCAGAAACTAACTGGAGATTAGTTAAGTTGAAAGGTTTCCTGGGTATTGAGCTGATGTTGGTTTCGACCTTCGGGGTTAATACTTAGGGAAATGTTCATTTGCTAATTTACGGTTAGAGGCTAATGGAATGGAATGTGATTTTGGGTTTATCGTGAACCGTGTTTTAAATGACATTGGTTCTTTAACCCAGTTAAAGACAGGAATAAGATTTTGGGTCGTCGTGAGTGGTATCTTTAATAACACTGTTCTTAGACCCAATAGAGTTAAGAAAATCAGAAACTAACTGGGGATTAGTTAAGTTGAATGGTTTCCTGGGTATTGATATGATGTTGGTTTCGGCCTTCGGGGTTAATACTTAGGGAATTGTTCACTTGCTAATTTACGGTTAAAGGTTGATCTAATGGAATGTGATTTTGGGTTTATCGTGAACCGTGTTTTAAATGACATTGGTTCTTTAACCCAGTTAAAGACAGGATATGATTTCCTAAGTTAAACAATCGCTAATATTGATTTTTGGGAAGATTAAAACAAAGCGGAGTTTTAACGCATTTTTAATTAGATTGAAGTGATATCCAAAGGAAGAATAAAGAATAAATTTAAAGAATTTATCTTTGATAAAATTAATGGGAACATTTCCCAAAGTATAAGAGTATTTGAATAAAGGAATATTCTGGATTGGAATGAGGCATGTGTTGTATTTTTATAGCAATTGTTTTTTATATACGCTAGTTATTCAAAAAGACCGGGTTTATCCCGTTCTGAATAACTGGTTCGACGATATGTCGAGGATGGAGACTGTGGTTGTGACGACCCAAACTTCCCCGTAAAGGAAAGCCTAGATTCCCTTGAGAACAACTCACATCAGAACACAAACTGAAGAACATTTTATTGTTGATTACAACAATTACATCAGAGTACAAGAATATAACAGAGCATAAATGAATAATATACATTGGAAATACAATAATATCAGAGATTTAAATTACATTTAAATAGCAGCGGAAAAATAATACAAAAATACAACTGGAAGGAATACACGGATACAGAGCTTTCCGAATACTGCTTCAGCTGTAAACCAGGATCCTGTAAATATATCTGCAAAAAGCTACTCGACTGCCCGTGTGGAAAAATATGGGCACCCGAGTTTGCCTGTGAAACAAACTACAGGTCAGTCATGGGACTGGTATGAGAACTCTTAACTAGACCTATCTTATAATAAGGCGAATCACAGGACCACGCCGCTAACGCAGAACGGGTTTACTCCATTGGATTGCCAGTGCATAAAATAAGGTAAATCGTTAAACAACGCAATGCTTTTTAGAAAAATGAAACCATTATAAGACCCAAGTCCCATCACACAATGCAACGCATACCAGAGGATAGGGTTTTACCTTATAATGGTCAAAAGATGCTTGATACGTAAAAACGATATTATTATTAGTGTGTATATGTTTTAAATAAAAAAAACATTTCAATCATAAGTATCAATCCTAGACGGCATAGGTACCATATACTATGTCGCCAATACTAGTTCTACAATCAAAACCGCAAGGTCGTATTGGAAATTGGATTTCCATCATGAGTCGAGGCTAGGGGAAAGCTCCTCTCCGATTCGAGACACTCTAGCAAATGCCTCAGGATCCCCCGCAGTGAACCCTTGGATGCGGTAGGGCCGGTCCCCGCCTATGGGCAGTGGATTGGTTATGCCTGAACACACGTTTCCCGGTTCCTTTGAACCTATAATATGACCACTATCGGCCTATAAAAATCCGAGGCGCATCAAAATCCATCATCCACATAAGTAAAATTCAGGGCTGGTAGGTCGCTGACATCACTCTAGCTAGAAAGAAACGTGTGGACTCCCTACGGTCCATATCCCGTTTTTGACTCATACCGGGGTGTGAGGCTCGCGAAGTCACGCCATACACAAAGCTACGCCTGAACAGGCCGTGCTTTGATCATCAACCATAAGGCCTGCTTTTCAACAAAAGCCTTGATCAATGCATCTTAGTATGCCACATTGTCCGTCCATACTATACCATTAATTTCTACCAATATATAACATCTAAGCTCGTACGTCTCAGAGAAGGGTGTTAACCACCAAACAGATATATATTAAGAGAGATCAACGAATGTAGTATAAAGGACTACAACGTCAGACATACATTCCATTTATAAACTTATGCCCTGGGTCTGAGCGAAAGTCAAATCCGTACAAATCAACACTCCGTCCGAACGGCCACCACTGAAGCCCTTTCAAGGTAGCTACTCCTCTCATGGGTCTCAGTAGCAATACATCCATTCGATGCGAAGATCGTCGGTCTTCAATCACCGTCTTCATCTTCGGCTCTTCATCGCCGTAGTTATTATTCGGAATGGGTTGAACCCGGTCTTTCCGAATAACCCGCGAATTTTTATAATAAAAATTTAGTACTATAAAAGCACATCCAACGCCTCATTCCAATTCAGAATATTCTTTTAAATAGAATATCCATATTATTAGGGAAAGGTTCCCATTAATTTTATCAAAGATAAATTCTCCTAAAATTATTCTTTTAAACATTCATCAAAACTCCAATTGGGTTTTAATATTGAAATCATTATTAAATGATTATTCAAATTTTAAAGGAATTAACCTTGCCTTTCATCGGGTTAAAGAATCAATGTCATTTAAAAACATTGTTCACGATAAACCCAAAATCCTATTCCATTAATTATGGAATTTTCACAGAAATCAAGTCCATATATAATCGATATAAATTTATGTATCAAACCAATACTATAAATGGAATAACGGCAAAGCCTTTTAAATTCCATACATAGTATCAGCCTTCCTTTGCAGAAACTATCTCGACTATTGTCGAATCTGATTCCTACTCAATCCCAATGTAATGTATATATTAAACTGGAAAACTAGACTTTAGAAAATTCCTCTTTAAATCTTAATAAAAAGATTTATTAATTCTAAATCACCTTTAAATGTTAATTTGAGTTAAAGAACAAATGTCGTTTAGGGAACATAGTTCACAAAATCAATTTATTTAAGCAATTCCAAATAAATAATTTTCAAATGGAAAATTCTATTAAATCTTAATTTAATAAATTCACTCTAGCTACTAACCAGTTTATTCAAAGGAACATCTTTTATCTTTTGTCCGTCTAAGAATGGGCATAGAAATCATCATTTCATCTTTTGTCAAATATTCTTTAAAATATTCATTATATAAAAATATCCTTTGCATAAAGAGATTCTTTTAAAATACTCTTTATAAAACAGTATTCTTTATTTAAAAAGATATTCTTTATATAAAAGGAATCCTTTATTGGAATGCGACTCAATCAGTCACCATACAACTTTAGTTATATGGATTTCATACATTGAATGTATATAACAAGTAAAATAAATGATTATCAAACATCCATCCACATCCAGGGTGCAATATGCAACTGTGTGAGCATTAAAAATGAAATAATAACGCTCATCGCAGCTTGTCGATCTATCGATAGACATACAATTATATATTGGGATTAGTGTATGTCAATTTTCATCCCAACACCCGTGTGGGGTTTCATCCAATCAAACTCATAATAAATTATTTGTGCACTTGGGCGATGTGTGAAAATTATCGACCCAATCACATAAACAAGTCAGGTAACTTGTAAATGGAAGCGTAACATTTTAGTAACATAAAAGGCGAATTATTTTATGTATAATGATAATGTTATTTATCAAAAACAATGAATCTTTCTACTGATTCATTAATATCAAAAGGTGGATTCTAATGCTAATTCATTTAAAATGTAATCTTTTTATATTACATAAACAAACTGATATATTTTTTTATATTAAATAAATGTAATATTTATATTACATTAAGAATGTAATTCTTTAATTTATTATTTTCATAACATCTAAAATGTAGATAAGATATACTCTTGTTTCATGCTTTATTTTCAATAAAGAATGCAAATAAAGATGTATCTTTTGATTTCACATTTCATTTGTAATAAGAAATAAAAATATATCCTTTTATTTCATATCTTATTTACACCGAGGAAGGTAAATAAAAATAGTCACTTTCTATTTTTAGTTTCATTTGCAACAAGGATTGCAAATAAAAAAAAAATGACTTTTAATTTTAATATTTTGTTTACATCTAAAGTTGTAAACAAAGTGCTTCTTTTCACTAGGTGTTTATTTGCTTCTAATTATGCAAATAAAAATGTTAATATTTTAACTACTACGTTTATTTGCATCTATGTGTGCAAATAAAATATAATCATTTAGCTATTATTTGCAGTTAAATATGCAGTTAAAATATAATCTTTTACTAAAGGTTTTGTTTGCAACTAAATTCACAAACAGAAATGTATATTTCTATTTGTAACTAAACTATAAAAGAAAAATGTAATATTTGTTTGCATCTGAAATTGTTAAACAAAGTGCAACTTTTCAAATCATAATTTGTTTCATTCTTTTACAATCGCTAAAATAAACATTTCCAATTCATACTTTAAAGTGACAAAAGAATGACTCTTTTTATTTCATATAAAAATGAAATCCTACTATCCATCCTTTATTAACATTTAAAAATGTGAATAAAAGGTATCTCTTAAATTAAAATAAACTTTCAATTCAGGTTTTTATTTACAATAAAGGATACTAATAAAAATACAACTTTAAAAATGATATTTTATTCATATCAAAACACAAATTAGAAATGCAAATTTCCTTTTGATATTTTGTTTGCATTTAGGATTGCAAACAAATGCAAACAAAAATGAGGCCTTTAATCTAATGTTTTATTTGCAACAAGAACTGCAAATAAATAAATAAATGTAACCCTTATTTTTAATGTTATATTTGCATTGTGGAATGCAATTAAAAGAAAAAAATTTATTTTTAATAAATGTTTGTATCAGTAAATAAAAGCACAAGTTTTATTTTTAGTGTATATATGCATTCATAAATGCAAATAAAATAATAAGTTTTGTTCTCGATATATATTTGCCTTTGTAAACACAAATAAAAGAACAAGTTTATTTTGCATGTATATTGACATGGGTAGAGCAAATAAAAGAATAAAATTTGTTTTCCAACATATATTTATTGGTGAATACAAATAAAGAATAAAATTTATTTCCAATGTATGATTACATTGGTGAATGCAAATAAAAGGATAAACTTCATTTTTAATGCATATTTGTGAATGCAAATAAATAGATAAACTTCAATTTCCAATATATTTGCATCTGAAAATGCAAATGAAAGAACAAATCTTATTTGCAAAATATATTTGCAACAGTTAATGCAAATAAAAGAATAAGTTTTAATTTCAATATATATTTACATTTGGGAATGTAAATAAAAGACCAAGTTTTATATTTAATGTATATATTTGCATTATAAATACAAATAAAGAGTGATCTAATTTCCTATGTAATATTTGCATTGTAATTGCAAATAAATAGATAATTCATATTTTAAGTTTTATTTGTGTTGAAAAATACAAATAAAAAGAAAATTCTTTTGCTGAGTTATATTTGTGTTGGAAAAGCACAAATAAAAATAATAATGCATTTCTATGTATATACTTATGTTGAAAACAAATAAAAGGATTCTTCTTCTATGTTATTATTTGTGTTGAAAAACACAATTTAAAGAATGGTTTCTTCTTCCATTTGTTTTCATAAAAAAAAATGTAAAATCTCCTCCTCTTTGATTTACGTTAAGCAAAAGTGTAAATTCACCTTACTTTTATTATATTTAAGAAAATTTAAATTTTCTTTTCTTTTTATTACTTTTAAGGAAAATGCAATTTTTATTTAATATGACACTAAAAGATTTCATTTGAATAAAAATGATTTTTCTTATGTATGTTTCTGTTTTAATATGATATGTAAAAAAACAGAATGACAATTTATTCTGATCTTTTTATTCAAATCAAAACGTGAAAATGAAAATATTGTTTTTATTTACACTTCAAATTTGACATTCATGAATATAACATATTTTATATATACAATAAAATAAAATTTTATTGTACACACAAAATTCTAACAACATGAATACAAAATCAAAATCAATCATCCCAATCACAACACAATCAACCATTAGATAAGTATATACATACAATATAAATTCCATACTGAATTAATACAATAAAATAAATAATAGATTTTAATTTTAAAAATTAGAAATCTCACCAATCGTCTTGTTCAGATTCAGAATTTGATCAAAATTTGATCAGCTCAAAATCAGTTCTAGTTGGTTCCATTGCGAAGCTCTTATTTTTGTGATCACAACGCAAGTCGTTTCGTTCGATTCCGTGTCCATTTGATCAACTTATGGCTGTTTAAACATTAATCAGATTAATAAATCAATTAATTATATAATTAGTTTATTTATTTGCTTAACCACCTTCTTCATCCAGGCCGCCTTTCAGAACCCATCGTCGATCTTGAACACCTCACTACCGCTCGCTCCACAGGTAGCCAGACTTCGATCGGCGGCCACCCCGTGAACCGCCTTGGCGGCCTCCCCTATCGCCCCGATCTGCGTGCCACTCGGTGGCTTCAGGCGGTCTGTAAACCGCTCCAAAAGCCGCTACTTCGAGCCCCCTTTTCTCGCGAACCAGCAACTGAAAAACGATCATCTCCTTACCATTTTAAAGCCCTCACGAATCTCGTTGATTTCCCTTTTGGAGTTTGTGACGATATTGATTGGATTGGAATCGGTTAGGGATTGAAATTGGGATCATCGGGGCCATTGCTTTAGAGGAACGGCGGCTGTAGGTTAAAAATTAGGATTAGGGTTTAATTTCCATGTATTTTTATAATATTTAAATGTTGTTTTTACAATTAAATCTAAAACTCTTAAACTAATCATATTTCAGTCCAACAAAAAGTGTCCCTAGGCAAATACCCACGTTCCGGACCCAATGGAACAGGTCTCGAGGCCCAATTCCAAAGTCTACTGCCTGTTTTATTTAATTTTATATTTAAATCATTTATTTATTAAATTTAACTGTACATTTTAATTTACCGGGGCCACATACGACCTCAGAAAAATCCAGAAAAATTATTTTTAGCTTTGTTTTGACGATACGGTTCTAATGAGACTAATTTCATCGAATTCTGAGACTGTTAGAAAAATGGCCCTTTTTAAGTCGTTTAAATTTAACTGAAAATATTAAAATACATTTTCCTTTGCCACGCTCACATATTAATTCGAAAAAAAAATTCTAAAAATTGAATCCTAGCAATAATTTGACATTCCGGTTCCAACAAAAGTGGTTTCGTCGAAAACAGAAGTCGTTTGAAAATTAACTATTTTCAAGGGCTATTAATTTAATATTAAAAATAAATTTTTAAACAAATAATTTCAGAAACTCGAAATATATAAGTGTTTATACTTATTAAATGCAGAAACATCATTCCGGACTCAATGGAAGTGGTTTCGAGTCCGAATTCCTTCGTATGTAAAAAGTACCCTTTTGGGCCATTTAAATTATATATATATAAATTCTACGGCGACTTTTCTAAATATTGAACTAGACATAACTTTTGATTATTAAAACGAAATTTCAATTTTTCATATTCATTAGAAAGATATGATTAAACAGATTTAATTATTTTTGGTTTCACTCAATTCTGATTTATTTTGAATCCTGTACATTCAGTCAAAGTTTGAAATCGAATTTTCGAACTACAGCGCTGTTTCTAACTCCTTTCATAATTAAATTAAATTTATTCATTTTAAAATAAATTTTTAGTCGTTCTTATTTAAAATAAATTATTTTTAAACATTAAAATCCATTAAAATCCCTAAAATAAAAATTTTAAATTGGCCCCAAATTTCCGGGTTGTTACAGTCTCCCCCACTTAAAATCTTTTCGTCCTCGAAAAGGAACGTAGCTAAATGTTGTTTAATTAACTAACTCAATTAAATTTTTATTAATTGTTTTCCATAATTTTATTAATTATCATTCCAATAATTTTATTGGTTAAACTAATAATCAAACATCACAACCATCAATCAATTAGGTGATTAACTTTTCAAATGTATACAACTTTTATATATAGTCAAAAATCATATTTTTGTGCAAATCACAGCAATGTGTCCTTACTAAGTTTTGTTTCTCATACCAGTCAATGGAAATATATAGAAATCCCACTTTCGAGACTCGAACATAAATAATGGTGATGGTCGACATATCACCAGAATTATCTCCGGGCGACTAGAGTGTGATTCTATATCTACCCTGTATATTAAAACTTCGAATATCCGTTAATTACTCGTATATTCGAAATCTTTATATACTCGATTGTCCACATTAAAATATAATATACTCAAATACGTATTTTAAGATAAGATTTTCAAAACTAAATTTTGTTTTTATTTTTAAAGAAAATAATACTCTTTACGCTCGTTCTAGGATACTACTGATCCTATCTCTAACGAGTTATTCTCATTGGATATTACTAATCCAATCTCTGATGAATTCTTTCGTTCGGTTCTAATGTGTCTTATTCTCGACCTCTGTAAACCAAAGCTCTGATACCACCTGTGACGACCCAAACTTCCCCGTAAAGGAAAGCCTAGATTGCCTTGAGAACAACTCACATCAGAACACAAACTAAAGAACATTTTATTGTTGATTACAATAATTACATCAGAGTACAAGAATATAACAGAGTATAAATGAATAATATACATTGAAAATACAATAATATCAGAGATTTAAATTACATTTAAATAGCAGCGGAAAAATAATACAAAAATACAACTGGAAGGAATACACGGATACAGAGCTTTCCGAATACTGCTTTAGCTGTAAACCCGGATCCTGTAAATATATCTGCAAAAAGCTACTCGACTGCCTGTGTGGAAAAATATGGGCACCCGAGTTTGCCAGTGAAACAAACTACAGGTCAGTCATGGGACTGGTATGAGAAATCTTAACTAGACCTATCTAATAATAAGGCGAATCACAGGACCACGCCGCTAACGCGGAACGGGTTTACTCCATTGGATTGCCAGTGCATAAAATAAGGTAAATCGTTAAACAACGCAATGCTTTTTAGAAAAATGAAACCATTATAAGACCCAAGTCCCATCACACAATGCAACGCACACCAGAGGATAGGGTTTTACCTTATAATGGTCAATAGATGCTTGATACGTAAAAACGATATTATTATTAGTGTGTATATGTTTTAAATAAAAAAAAAACATTTCAATCATAAGTATCAATCCTAGACGGCATAGGTACCATATACTATTTCGCCAATACTAGTTCTACAATCAAAACCGCAAGGTCGTATTGGAAATTGGATTTCCATCATGAGTCGAGGCTATGGGCAAGCTCCTCTCCGATTCGAGACACTCTAGCAAATGCCTCAGGATCCCCCGCAGTGAACCCTTGGATGCGGTAGGGTCGGTCCCCGCCTATGGGCAGTGGATTGGTTATGCCTGAACACACGTTTCCCGGTTCCTTTGAACCTATAATATGACCACTATCGGCCTATAAAAATCCGAGGCGCCTCAAAATCCATCATCCACATAAGTAAAATGTCAGGGCTGGTAGGTCGCTGATATCACTCTAGCTACAAAGAAACGTGTGCACTCCCTACGGTCCATATCCCGTTTTTGACTCATACCGGGGTGTGAGGCTCGCAAAGTCACGCCATACACAAAGCTACGCCTGAACAGGTCGTGCTTTGATCATCAACCACAAGGTCTGCTTTTCAACAAAAGCCTTGATCAATGCATCTTAGTATGCCACATTGTCCGTCCATACTATACCATTAATTTCTACCAATATATAACCTCTAAGCTCGTACGTCTCAGAGAAGGGTGTTAACCACCAAACAGATATATATTAAGAGAGATCAACGAATGTAGTATAAAGGACTACAACGTCAGACATACATTCCATTTATAAACTTATGCCCTGGGTCTGAGCGAAAGTCAAATCCGTACAAATCAACACTCAGTCCGAACGGCCACCACTGAAGCCCTTTCAAGGTAGCTACTCCTCTCATGGGTCTCAGTAGCAACACATCCATTCAATGTGAAGATCGTCGGTCTTCAATCACCGTCTTCATCTTCGGCTCTTCATCGCCGTAGTTATTATTCGGAATGGGTTGAACCCGGTCTTTCCGAATAACCCGCGAATTTTTATAATAAAAATTTAGTACTATAAAAGCACATCCAATGCCTCATTCCAATTCAGAATATTCTTTTAAATAGAATATCCATATTATTAGGGAAAGGTTCCCATTAATTTTATCAAAGATAAATTCTCCTAAAATTATTCTTTTAAACATTCATCAAAACTCCAATTGGGTTTTAATATCGAAATCATTATTAAATGATTATTCAAATTTTAAAGGAATTAACCTTGCCTTTCATCGGGTTAAAGAATCAATGTCATTTAAAAACATTGTTCACGATAAACCCAAAATCCTATTCCATTAATTATGGAATTTTCACAGAAATCAAGTCCATATATAATCGATATAAATTTATGTATCAGACCAATACTATAAATGGAATAACGGCAAAGCCTTTTAAATTCCATACATAGTATCAGCCTTCCTTTGCAGAAACTATCTCGACTATTTTCGAATCTGATTCCTACTCAATCCCAATGTAATGTATATATTAAACTGGAAAACTAGACTTCAGAAAATTCCTCTTTAAATCTTAATAAAAAGATTTATTAATTTTAAATCACCTTTAAATGTTAATTTGAGTTAAAGAACAAATGTCGTTTAGGGAACATAGTTCACAAAATCAATTTATTTAAGCAATTCCAAATAAATATTTTTCAAATGGAAAATTCTATTAAATCTTAATTTAATAAATTCACTCTAGCTACTAACCAGTTTATTCAAAGGAACATCTTTTATCTTTTGTCCGTCTAAGAACGGGCATAGAAATCATCATTTCATCTTTTGTCAAATATTCTTTAAAATATTCATTATATAAAAATATCCTTTGCATAAAGAGATTCTTTTAAAAATACTCTTTATAAAACAGTATTCTTTATTTAAAAAGATATTCTTTATATAAAAGGAATCCTTTATTGGAATGCGACTCAATCAGTCACCATACAACTTTAGTTATATGGATTTCATACATTGAATGTATATAACAAGGAAAATAAATGATTATCAAACATCCATCCACATCCAGGGTGCAATATGCAACTGTGTGAGCATTAAAAATGAAATAATAACACTCATCGCAGCTTGTCGATCTATCGATAGACATACAATTATATATTGGGATTAGTGTATGTCAATTTTCATCCCAACACCCGTGTGGGGTTTCATCCAATCAAACTCATAATAAATTATTTGTGCACTTGGGCGATGTGTGAAAATTATCGATCCAATCACATAAACAAGTCAGGTAACTTGTAAATGGAAGTGTAACATTTTAGTAACATAAAAGGTGAATTATTTTATGTATAATGATAATGTTATTTATCAAAAACAATGAATCTTTCTATTGATTCATTAATATCAAAAGGTGGATTCTAATGCTAATTCATTTAAAATGTAATCTTTTTATATTACATAAACAAACTGATATATTTTTTATATTAAATAAATGTAATATTTATATTACATTAAGAATGTAATTCTTTAATTTATTATTTTCATAACATCTAAAATGTAGATAAGATATACTCTGGTTTCATGCTTTATTTTCAATAAAGAATGCAAATAAAGATGTATCTTTTGATTTCACATTTCATTTGTAATAAGAAATAAAAATATATCCTTTTATTTCATATCTTATTTACACCGAGGAAGGTAAATAAAAATAGTCACTTTCTATTTTTAGTTTCATTTGCAACAAGGATTGCAAATAAAAAAAAATGACTTTTAATTTTAATATTTTGTTTACATCTAAAGTTGTAAACAAAGTGCTTCTTTTCACTAGGTGTTTATTTGCTTCTAATTATGCAAATAAAAATGTTAATATTTTAACTACTACGTTTATTTGTATCTATGTGTGTAAATAAAATATAATCATTTAACTATTATTTGCAGTTAAATATGCAGTTAAAATATAATCTTTTATTAAAGGTTTTGTTTGCAACTAAATTCACAAACAGAAATGTATATTTCTATTTGTAACTAAACTATAAAAGAAAAATGTAATATTTGTTTGCATCTGAAATTGTTAAACAAAGTGCAACTTTTCAAATCATAATTTGTTTCATTCTTTTACAATCGCTAAAATAAACATTTCCAATTCATACTTTAAAGTGACAAAAGAATGACTCTTTTTATTTCATATAAAAATGAAATCCTACTATCTATCCTTTATTAACATCTGAAAATGTGAATAAAAGGTATCTCTTAAATTAAAATAAACTTTCAATTCAGGTTTTTATTTACATTAAAGGATACTAATAAAAATACAACTTTAAAAATGATATTTTATTCATATCAAAACACAAATTAGAAATGCAAATTTCCTTTTGATATTTTGTTTGCATTTAGGATTGCAAACAAAAATGAGGCCTTTAATCTAATGTTTTATTTGCAACAAGAACTGCAAATAAATAAATAAATGTAACCCTTATTTTTAATGTTATATTTGCATTGTGGAATGCAAATAAAAGAAAAAAATTATTTTTAATAAATGTTTGTATCAGTAAATAAAAGCACAAGTTTTATTTTTAGTGTATATATGCATTCATAAATGCAAATAAAATAATAAGTTTTGTTCTCGATATATATTTGCCTTTGTAAACACAAATAAAAGAACAAGTTTATTTTGCATGTATATTGACATGGGTAGAGCAAATAAAAGAATAAATTTTGTTTTTCAACATATATTTATTGGTGAATACAAATAAAGAATAAAATTTATTTCCAATGTATGATTGCATTGGTGAATGCAAATAAAAGGATAAACTTCATTTTTAATGCATATTTGTGAATGCAAATAAATAGATAAACTTCAATTTCCAATATATTTGCATCTGAAAATGCAAATGAAAGAACAAATCTCATTTGCAAAATATATTTGCAACAGTGAATGCAAATAAAAGAATAAGTTTTAATTTCAATATATATTTACATTTGGGAATGTAAATAAAAGACCAAGTTTTATATTTAATGTATATATTTGCATTATAAATACAAATAAAGAGTAATCTAATTTCCTATGTAATATTTGCATTGTAATTGCAAATAAATAGATAATTCATATTTTAAGTTTTATTTGTGTTGAAAAATACAAATAAAAAGAAAATTCTTTTGCTGAGTTATATTTGTGTTGGAAAAGCACAAATAAAAATAATAATGCATTTCTATGTATATACTTATGTTGAAAACAAATAAAAGGATTCTTCTTCTATGTTATTATTTGTGTTGAAAAACACAATTTAAAGATTGGTTTCTTCTTTCATTTGGTTTTCATAAAAAAAAATGTAAAATCTCCTCCTCTTTGATTTACATTAAGCAAAAGTGTAAATTCACCTTACTTTTATTATATTTAAGAAATTTTAAATTTTCTTTTCTTTTTATTACTTTTAAGGAAAATGCAATTTTTATTTAATATGACACTAAAAGATTTCATTTGAATAAAAATGATTTTTCTTATGTATGTTTCTGTTTTAATATGATATGTAAAAAAACAGAATGACAATTTATTCTGATCTTTTTATTCAAATCAAAACGTGAAAAATGAAAATATTGTTTTTATTTACACTTCAAATTTGACATTCACGAATATAACATATTTTATATATACAATAAAATAAAATTTTATTGTACACAATAAATTCTAACAACATGAATACAAAATCAAAATCAATCATCCCAATCACAACACAATCAACCATTAGATAAGTATATACATACAATATAAATTCCATACTGAATTAATACAATAAAATAAATAATAGATTTTAATTTTAAAAATTAGAAATCTCACCAATCGTCTTGTTCAGATTCAGAATTTGACCAAAATTTGATCAGCTCAAAATCAGTTCTAGTTGGTTCCATTGCGAAGCTCTTATTTTTGTGATCACAACGCAAGTCGTTTCGTTCAATTCCGTGTCCGTTTGATCAACTTATGGCTGTTTAAACATTAATCAGATTAATAAATCAATTAATTATATAATTAGTTTAATTATTTGCTTAACCACCTTCTTCATCCAGGCCGCCTTTCAGAACCCATCGTCGATCTTGAACACCTCACTACCGCTCGCTCCACAGGTAGTCGGACTTCGATCGGCGGCCACCCCATGAACCGCCTTGGCGGCCTCCCCTATCGCCCTGATCTGCGTGCCACTCGGTGGCTTCAGGCGGTCTGTAAACCGCTCCAAAAGCCGCTACTTCGAGCCCCCTTTTCTCGCGAACCAGCAACTGAAAAACGATCATCTCCTTACCATTTTAAAGCCCTCACGAATCTCGTTGATTTCCCTTTTGGAGTTTGTGACGATATTGATTGGATTGGAATCGGTTAAGGATTGAAATTGAGATCATCGGGGCCATTGCTTTAGAGGAACGGCGGCTGTAGGTTAAAAATTAGGATTAGGGTTTAATTTCCATGTATTTTTATAATATTTAAATGTTGTTTTTACAATTAAATCTAAAACTCTTAAACTAATCATATTTCAGTCAAACAAAAAGTGTCCCTAGGCAAATACCCACGTTCCGGACCCAATGGAACAGGTCTCGAGGCCCAATTCCAAAGTCTACTGCCTGTTTTATTTAATTTTATATTTAAATCATTTATTTATTAAATTTAACTGTACATTTTAATTTACCGGGGCCACATACGACCTCAGAAAAATCGAGAAAAATTATTTTTAGCTTTGTTTTGACGATACGGTTCTAATGAGACTAATTTCATCGAATTCTGAGACTGTTAGAAAAATGGCCCTTTTTAAGTCGTTTAAATTTAACTGAAAATATTAAAATACATTTTCCTTTGCCACGCTCACATATTAATTCGAAAAAAAATTCTAAAAATTGAATCCTAGCAATAATTTGACATTCTGGTTCCAACAAAAGTGGTTTCATCGAAAACAGAAGTCGTTTGAAAATTAACTATTTTCAAGGGCTATTAATTTAATATTAAAAATAAATTTTTAAACAAATAATTTCTGAAACTCGAAATATATAAGTGTTTATACTTATTAAATGCAGAAACATCATTCCGGACTCAATGGAAGTGGTTTCGAGTCCGAATTCCTTCGTATGTAAAAAGTACCCTTTTGGGCCATTTAAATTATATATATAAAAATTCTACGGCGACTTTTCTAAATATTGAACTAGACATAACTTTTGATTTTTAAAACGAAATTTCGATTTTTCAGATTCATTAGAAAGATATGATTAAACAGATATAATTATTTTTGGTTTCACTCAATTCTGATTTATTTTGAATCCTGTACATTCAGTCAAAGTTTGAAATCGAATTTTCGAACTACAGCGCTGTTTCTAACTCCTTTCATAATTAAATTAAATTTATTCATTTTAAAATAAATTTTTAGTCGTTCTTATTTAAAATAAATTATTTTTAAACATTAAAATCCATTAAAATTCCTAAAATAAAAATTTTAAATTGGCCCCAAATTTCCGGGTTGTTACAGTGGTTGAAGACCAGAGGTTTTCACATCGTTTGGATGACTACTGATGTCTTGATTGGGCTGTACACCCAAGGCAAGGTAATAAGTGGTGATCGGCTAGACGTACTTGGAGATCAACGGTTATGCGAGGGCCTCTCCCCTGTATTGGACATATGGGGGAGGAATAAGGTGCATTCGGTTTCGTTCAGACCCAGAACGAACTTGTAAATCGATATGTGTCTGACATCAAATTCATTCTGTGTGATTCATATACATTGGTTGCATAGCGTGAATTGCCTATGTGGCATACTGAGATGCAAATGATCAAGGCTTTTGTTGAAAAGCAGAGTCTTGTGGTTGATGATCAAAGCACGGCTTTAATATAGCATAGCTTTGTGTGGCGTTAATTCGTGAACCTCACACCCCGGTGTGAACCAGAAATGGGAGGGACATTAGGGAGGGCATGCGTTTCTTTCTAGCCAGGAGTGGTGTCAGCGTTTTACTAGCCCTGGCATTTCACTTATGTGGATGATGGGTAGTGCGGCACCACGTTTATATCGTTCATTCCGGGGCCGATGGTTTAGTCGGTATATGATCAGTTTACGCCCCACAGGGCGAGGAAACGCATGTTCAGGCATTTTATTCCACTCCGTGTGGACCGGCCCTAACGATCCAAGGGTCACTCGAGCTCTGATCCTGAGGCTCGGGCTAGACAGTCTCGAAGAGGTAAGGACGATCCCTTGTCTTGGTTCACAGATGGAAATCCAACTTTCAATACGTGACATTTGCAGTTTTGATTATAGAGCCTAGTATTGGCAACATGATATATGGTACCCATGCCATCTAGGATTGATACATTTATATTTGAAGTTGTTTTATACACTATGCACTTATAATAGTATCAAATGATTTGATCTAACGTACGAAGCATGTTTGGCTATTATAAGGGAAAACCCTATCCCCTGGCTTGCGTTGCGTTATGTGATAGGACATGGGTCTTATAATAGCTTCATTTTTCCAAAAAGCATTGCGTTGTTTTGTTATATGCACTGGTATTCTTGGGAGGAAACCCGTTCCGTGTTATACGGCGCAGTCCCTTGATATATCTGATTTTAAAGTAAAGTTTTAAATAACTGTTTTAGTTCTCACACCAGTCACATGATTGACCTGGAGTTTATTGTTTTAACCTAAACTCTGGGTTCCCCTATTTTCACACGGGCAGCTAGTAGTTTTGGTTTTGCAGATTTATATTCATAGGACCCTGGTTCACAACTGGAATGATATTCGGAAAGCTTTGTATCCGTATATTCCTTTCAATTGTGTTTTGTATTATTTTCCGCTGCATTGTAAATTGTAAATCTCTGATAATGTATAATATTTATTCATACTCTGTTATATTCTTGTATTCTGATTAAATTGTTGTAATAAGCAATGAAATGTTCTTCTGTTTGTGTTCTGATTTGTCGTTTCTCAACTCAATCCAGGCTTTCCTTCACGGGGAAGTTTTGGGTCGTTTCAAAATGCCATTCTATTTTAATTCATGCATCCATCACCGACATTTCTACTCAATCACACAAATTTCCCAATATCAATTACGAGATACATGCAGCTTAGTCAACAAAACTAGTATACTTTAGCTCTCAAATCAAATCATACACATGTAATTCAGATCAGTTATAAGGATCAGTGTACACGATGCAATAATACACACAAATGAGAAGCAGCACAAGTAAAAGTGTCTGAATTCAGGGTAGACAAATACAACACAAGTAAATGATAGCAAATACACTGCCGCACTACAATACTGGGGATAATACCCAATTTAAACACCATAGCAACATGAATTCTAGGTAGACAAGCACATGCAACTATTTATCATTCATATTTTTGAACTAAGGCATGGAAATTAAAATTAAATCCAATTTAAACCTAATTCGAATTCCAATTAAACCCAATTCATATTTAAATTTAACCGTGATCTAGTACTCACCTCCAGAGGCGACGAAAAGGATGGACAGCGGTGGACGGAGGCTTCGCCGGTCAGCAAAAGGCAGCGCAAGCTGAAAATAACTCATGGAGTGCGGTGGACGGCTTATTGACAAAGGAAGTCGGTCGAGATCCAAAACTCTAATTTGGGTATTTGGTGGTGTAACGACTTACCATTTCAAATGATTCAAATTAACAATAATCCATACATGTCTGACTTGAATTGCTCAAAATAGTAAATTGTTGTATAAATTGGCAATACTTAGCATATACAGTAAATAAATCAATCACAGATCATAGACACAGAGTATTACAACATTTGCAGCAGAATAAACAACATAGTAGTTCATGAAGCTACTAGAAGTAAACAAAGTCTCAAAACAAATACATAAGAGAGGTCCAAAATAGCGAAGTTGCTAACAAAACAAATAACATGAGTCTGAACGTAAATAACTAAATAACAGAAACTGAATAGATATATATCCTATGAACTCAACGGCTTCAGCTCCAAGAAGAGTTCCTAAAGCTGCAACACTCAGGCTGACCCGAGCGTAAAGTAAAAACAAAACACTCGAGTCAGGGCTAACATTCTCATGTAAGTAAACAAACTCAAGTGAAATGTCAACTGAAATGTAAAGTAACTTAAAGGATGTTGGGATCACTATTCTCTAAGGATCCGCTAAAATATTTACTACATAATAGAATACGTTACATACGATAATGTCTATCAGTAAGATAAAGTACCAAAATAGTGTAAGCGGGATTACCATATTACCCTTACATCGTTTATATATTCCCGAAGTCTATACAATACTGTAAGCCCCTCCAAACCGACGGGATACTCAGGGAGTTCTCTATAGGTACTGTACAAAACAAATTCGTAATAGGCTCGTTCAGGATAATATGGCAAGGCACGCGGCGCAATACCTAGGGTAGGAATCTACCATTTACAGAACCGAACTGGTGGTGACGCATAGCCGCAACTACAGCCCACTAACACACTTCGAATCAAAGGTGCGCACCAAATCGATCGTAAAAGTAATATAATGGGTTCGAAGAAGCATGCTCGATAAGGGGTATGAACCATTGGTCCTAGTATAGCTCCTGTTTTAGTCATTTTAATTATGATCCGAAGGTCAAGGAAATCCATCATCGTTCTCTTTCTTCAATCCAGTAATCGCCTCCAAATCATCCTACTTCATTCTGGAACTCCACCGCGTACACAGTTGATAAAGTGGTTTTCGGCATTGGCAGAGAGTATGACAATAGCTGATCCCGGTCTCTTTTACGACCAATCGTTTACATTTTTCACACCATGGTCATTAATTATATATCACTTTATAAAATCATTTATAAAAAATCTTAGATTTAAAATAATTTTAGAAACATATGTATACTAAGTAAAAATAAAATATTTGTTAAATTACTTAAATAATTATTACTTTATTTTTATTTAAAAATACCTTGAAAAAAAGTTTTACGTTAAACTCTAGATTTGAATAAAACTGATTTGATAACTTCTAAAAATACATATACATATTTAACTTTTATTAACCAAAAGCATAATGAAATCTTAAATCCAAATAATTTATAAGTTAAAATATTTTATAATTTTAGAAAAATTTCAGAAATAGACCAACGGTGTCCATATAATAATCTTCTACTTAGATCAAGTAATACAGTTGTATATCATTTCAATTCGTCAAGTTTCAAATCCCGAGTGTATATCATTTCAACCCACATCCCAAATCGTTTCAGTTTGATCCTTAAATCTATACAGTGATTCAGGTATATATCATTTCAACCCATAATGATTTTCTAAGCTACAGGGAACTTGCAGTGTGAATTTCAGTAATCAAATAAACACAAAAACAATATCAACAATCAAGTCAAACATGATATCAATACAAGTCATGTGTGTGTGCATATACAGTGCTAACATTCCAATACATTTCAAATATAGTTATTTCACTTCCATGAAAAATATTAGTCAGGTGTGATTTGAACAACTCACCTTCCGCAGTACAGAAATAGAGACAACAACCGATAGACACTGAAATGAAAGGAACTGAAACTTTACTGAACTAAACAAATAAATTACGGTCAATACATGTAAAACCCCATAACGGTTCGAGTTGGTTTAATTACCGACTTGCGGTCAAGAACGCACGTCATTGCAGGTGGTCTCCATTGCAAAATAAAAAGAGGGATTATTCGACCGAATGTTTTGATGTGGAAAATCTCGATTGTGCCTGTGTGGAGGTATGAGGGCAAAAATTTGATACGAATTTCATACGGTCCAAGCCATATAAAATGAACTGTTTGGAGACTTCGTTGATGGACGGTTAAATTAAGGGTGTTTAGGGTGGTGCGGATCGCAAAATGTAGTTTGATACGGATTTGAGCACTATCAAATTTGATACGGCTTATAGCTCAATTTTATATTCGCATCCCTGTGTGCCAAGTTCGCTGATATGGTGTAGTGGTATAAGTATTCATTTCATGTTTTGAAGAAAAGTTGTGAAATTTAATAATAAATGATTAGTCTTGAACCCCTGAAAATGACGTTCAGTATTTTGACCATAACTTCCTCAATTCTTGATGAAATTTTAACTTCTTTACCAATCTAGAAAGCTAACTCAAAGGCCTACAGCTTTAAATTTGGCCACTTTTTTCTGATTCGATCGTTCGTGTACTTGAAAACTAGATGCAAAGTCAAGTAAAAATCTACATAAAATGGACATGTTGAAAATGCCTTGTATTGTTGAATTATATATATTAGATTGATAAACGATTTTGAGGTTTCCTTTTCATGATAATTCAGCAGGCTAAGAAAGCTTCTTACTATAGAAAATTTGGAGTCAAAAACTATATTTATCATAGAGAAATAGAATCAAACATTTTGCTGAAAAACTGATCAAAAATCTGAATTTCAGAACTTTTTGTAGCTTTCTGAACCGCTACCTTTTCTCTGAATTATTTATAAAGCACTGTACCAAGGCAAGATCTTTTCATAACATTTCAGAAATGCTGTCCAGAAGTTTTCACAGCTCGCCAGAAACGTTGTAATATCTGTTTGAGTCTTATAAACTACACATAACTTTTCACAGCGCACCTGAAAGGCTGTAATAGCTATTTTGAGTCTAAAGCTATTATAAACTACCTCGAACTTTTCACAGTGCAACAGAAAGGCCGTAATAACTTAGTAAGTATAAAAGCATGGTAAACTACTCCAAATCCTCTCAAATTTGGATTTAAGCTTCCTCATCGTGTCATATACAAACTGTCAAAAGTGGGGACGTTAAATTAAAATAAAAGAGAGTCAAAATGTGTCAAAACCAAGAACAAAGTAGGTTGACGTGTTTTTTGTGAATGACGATGATTTGAGGAAGACATTTGATTGCTTTGGGGTGATGATAAGTACTATATTATGTTATACAAAGCTTTTGCTTGAAGATAGGAAGGAGTACTGTGAGTATACTCATCATCTAAACAATTACTTATTTCTTAAGCTTGTCTTTTAATTTAATGTTGCACATGACTTCAACATACTATATTGACTGCAATCTTTGTTTCGGTAAGCAAACAACTTATACGACAGATGATTGGGGACATTGATGACTTAATATGGCTTGCATAAAGTCCTGAAATCAAGAACATGTGGATTGGTAGGGGACAGGGGCAGACATAGAATACCTACGATTTGATAGCCAAAATTGCATTATCTAAATGCATTGCTTTGACAAATGTTTTGTGTAAAATAATATTTTAAAGTATTCCTTTTCTTTATGATTAATTTGGAGTTATAATCTATTTTATCACAAAGAAGTTTGTTGGTATTTAAAATAGAAGATGTTTATCTTTTGAAAAAAAAGTTCTACAAGAGATATACAGATATCTTTCAAAACGAGTATTTGCATAGTGCTTTACACTTACTTGATATAAAGAGTATTTTGGAGTAAATAATGATTTTAAATGTTTTATAAAGAAGAACTATGTTGGCTTGATCCTGTTTCTAATTGCTCACCCAATTAGATAAAGGTACGTAGGCAGTTACAAGTGGTAGTGATACAACTGCTATATTAATAAAAATATTTTTTGTGTTGGCGCATCTTACATGTTAAAAATTTTAAGCCATACTGACATATTTATTGAGATTGCAGTAATGAATATCGATGTCCATCTCATAAGAGTTGCACAATGATAGATGTATGGTAGTTGTGCTTACTTCGTATTTAAGCACACCTTGTGGATTTAATTAATACTCTGGTGAGTGGCCTTTATTGAAATTTTATCCAGTGTATTTAGTGATGTTGTACATATTTATAAAATATGATGGTTGATGTCTTTTTTTTTTTTTGAATGGACGGGTTTTTTTTTCGAAAAATTTTGACTGGTCAGAATTTCTGAGGCATCGCATCAACCACCTCTGAAGAAGCCAGAAAGAAAGCCAAGGGGAATTCCAATTCCGCTCTTGTATCTGCCGCATAATCCTAAGTCCAGCATGATATTGCAACCCAAGAGCTTAAGGCCAAAGTGGCAGAGGCGTAAAAGATGGAGCCGGTACCATAGTGTTGATATTATATGTTCGTGTTCTTCGATACTGGGATTTCACTTGGGTTGTAGATTACCCACAAACATTGGCCGAAAATTAGGAATAGTTCGTGGAGAGAGAGGAGGACTTCTGCAGATGGGGCAGTGAATGAAGAGAAGCTTAAGGCCAAATTGTTGCGAGGCGACAAGCCTAAAGTCCTTATCGAAGGCAGGCGACTTTAGAGGGATGAGGAGGATGCGAAGAGACTCAGGATTAACAGGAAATTAGTTATCGAGAGAGAGCCCAGCGTGGGTGAGGATGATGCGACTTCTATGCAATTAACTAGTCAACTTACCCTGACAGCGGATCCACCTATTGTCGGAGCAGTCGTTCTGCCCCTTCTAGCTCAAAGTTCAGAGACAATTGAGGATTGCAACCCTGATGACTCGGCCCTTGGTCCGCAAAAGCCCTTAAATCCCATTCCAGAAGTCAATGCTCCCGCTACTCCAAGAGATTCTTCAGCCGAGGGTATTTCTCTTCTTTCCCCTCAATTTCAGAAAGTTATTATGGCAGGCTGCCGTCGAGCTTCCAGTTGGGAGACCCATATTTCCTCCAAAACTGATTGTTGCTCTTCCTGCTTTAGGTACACCTCTAGTCAAGACCACTTCGAAGAAGAAGAGAAGGCAGCTGAGGAGCATCAAGTGCCTCCTAGCGACAACGCGATCAAGAAGGAGGGATTGATTGATGCACTCAAAAACTTGGGTGGGAAGGAGATTCCTGCCGAAGGCGACGACGATGTCATATATACAAGTGAGTCTAGGAAGTTCAGTGCTCTGAGCCTAGCGGAAATAAAGGCACAATGTAACGACCCACATTTTACGTATCATAGGATCACAAAATATTTTTATTTAATTCCAGAGGGTCAGATCATTATCATATTTTGATATGTTGGTTATGGGCATGTGAGACATGTCCATAATGTTTTTCAATTTTATTTGTGACCATTTTTCCCTTGTTAGTTTTGTACAGGGCATAACTTTTGAGGGGGATCGAATTAGGTGCTAAGGTCGATTTCATTGGAAATGAAATGGTGTTACCAATTCTGTAGAGTGGTCACATTAAAAATTTGGTTCGGGGTTTGGGAGGAATCGCTGTTTTAGCATTACACAATTTCTGGACAGACTAATTAGTCATTAGTGGGATGAATAGTAAGGCCCATTAGTTGGCTGGTGGTTTGGCTATAAATAGTAGGTAGAAGCAAGGGGAAAGGGTTACTTTCTTCATTTCTTATTTGGTTGGGGTTTGAGATTCTCCCACTCCAATCAAAACCATTATTCTTCCATTAAAATCTTGGATCTACATTGGAAGATTGGAGATCTACATCAAGGAAGCCTAGATCAGCATCAAGAGAGAGTCGATCGCATCAAATTGAGATATTTGAAGACCGTTCTTCGCTGTTCGAATTAGAGATTAATCGTTTTCAAGCTAATTTGAAGATTAGATGAGTGATATGCATCTTTCGCACGGATTCAATCAAGTATATAGGTTGTTTGATCTTATTTTCATCATTTCAAGTTGTTTTCACCTAGATCTACATCATGGTATGTAAATTTTCATTCGAATCACCATAGGATCTAATCTAGCAACTTGAATCGGTGAATTTCTATGTTAATTCATGTGTAATTACAAGTTAGATCCATTTGTTTAATTCATTTATTATATATGATGAATTTGCTGAATTTCTTATGTTTTATTAATGAATAATCTTTGTGTCAATGCTTGCTGATAGTTGGTTTTAACTGTTTTGTGGAATCAGATGATTGGCACGAGTTTTGAATCGGACTGGAGTTGGATCGGGCGGATTATCATATGGATCGGTCACAATCTGGTATGGATCGACCTGGCTTCTTCTACAAGAAATAATGGATCGACATGCTTGTATGTTGATCAATCAACATAAGTTCAAGTGGATGGATCGAGCTAAATCTTGGCAAAATGGGATTGATCGCTAGCGTTCAAGGATGCTATGGATCAGTGCATTTTGACAATGGATCAGGCAGCTTTGATTACAAATCGGGCACCATCAATACCGTAGACTCGGCAGAGCTCAACATGATGGATCAGTGAAACTAATACGATGGATCGGCATGAGTTCTCGAGTGGATCGGGCATGGTGCACTTTGATGGATAAGGCACTTTAGTTGATGGATTGGACGAGCCAAAGTGTGCGGATCGGTAGCACCTCACAGCGCTATGGACCAATCTAAGTTGTTGATGGATCAGGCATGCACAAGTATGGATCGGGCATACTGATCCATGGATGGATCTATAGCATTCAAACGCTATGGATCGGGCTCAAGTTTGCACAGATCGAATGACCGATTCATAATGGATCGGTAATGGAGCAAGAACGTTTTTAAACGCTGTGGATGTGGATCAAAAACGTTGTGAAACAAGATATCGACCAAAAATGATGATTATTTTGGTTCGGGAATGGATGTGGCTTCGAAGCGAATTCATGAAGGAGTGTTCTAAGTGTTGTAAAGTGTTCGTTGATCGATGAAATGCAACGAATAGGCAGACGATACAAGTGTGTCTTGAGCTCGTGAATGCCGAGGAATTATCATTATCGTAGGTTCTAACGGACTCAAAGCAGGGGTATAATAGAGACGCCTAAAAGACCAGTGGAATGGTCAAGTACCCTGGGCAGTCACGATGGGCCTAGAGATATGAGTCACGATGGCGTATGGAGTTTTGCTAGAACCGGGGTTACCAATAGCTCTTGACAGGCGGCATGATGCTGAGCCGACCATACGATTAACAATGGTTTCAAAGAAGAATTGGCAGTGATAGCCAAAGTCATGGATGATGATTGTTTTGCTTGTATCATCTTGTGTAGATTGTCCGACATTGAAGGAGATATCTCTTGGGTGCTTGTCTGATGTTGGTTTAGGCCTTCAGGGCTTGTGCTTGGGGGATGTCTATATCGATTATAATGGTCTACACTTGATAACTGATTGCCATGAATGTAGTGTTTTTTTCTATCTGATTATTTGTAAAGGCTACCACCGTCGGATGTAGGGAAGACGGGTTGGGTTCTTCTCCATTGATTTGATTGGTAGATTGGATGATTAATCTTCCTATTATCATATACTTTATTGATGATGTTAGACATGTGTTTAATCGCTCATTAGGACTATTGTTTGACTTAAGGTTTTATGTTTTCGCTTATTACCTTGGGTTGTTCATCCATGTGTTGGATGGGCAGATTGAGTAGCAAGTATCATGTAGTTGATCTTGATGAGGACGATGCTGCTGAGCGACGACGAACTGGAGGCTTATGTATTAGTTTCCTAGTACCTACTATTTGTTGTAGTTTTTCCGCTGCTATGTTGATGTATTCTCTGAGTGACTGTAGTGAGGCATCTTTGTACAGACACTTATAGTATAATCTAATGTTGTATGAATATTTCATAGTGATATGAAAAAGTTTAAGATTCTGCCCAATTCTGCTTCACTATTATTGCATGTTGTATATGTTCTGTTATATTTATCCTTGCATTGTGAGTTATGTGACAGGTTTCGCTTGTATTTATCCTACCATGATGATGTCCCATAGCTTCCTAGCACACCTTTTAGCTCATTATTCCTCTTGTTAAGTGAGGGAGTTATGGGCGGCCGTCACACACAATAGGAGGGAAAGCTCATTGAGATCAAATTCGAGATAATCTATGGGCCTATTTCCATTAATCCATCGCAAATCATTCCCCCTTCGAGCTTCGTCGTGTCATATGAGAAGGTCATATCTCCTACCCGGAAAAGCGCAAGAAGAAGAAATACAACTAGTCCATGCTAAGAGCTGAAGAGTCATCCACCGAGAAGTCCCGGAAGAACGTGCTTATGAAGTCAGAGCTTGAGGAACTCAAGAAGAAGAAAATAAAGCCCAAAATAGATGACATGCCACAAAAGGTTTAGTGGACCCCTTTTATCCTTTTGTAGGTCTTCTGTGTTATGCGAGTGCGGCCTTCGCGTTATTGACTTAGCTATTATACAAACCCTGCATTGTGAATAAAATCTTTATTTTTTTTGTAAGTCTGTGTCACTTTCCATTCATTATACTAACGATTTGGTTTAATTTTTATTTAAGACAAGTTTGAGTCACAAGCAACTTTTTGTTGAAATAAATAAGTGTTAAGCCATCTCACTTAAGAACTTAACTCATAAGCCATCTCGCTTAAAGACTTTCACTACGAGCTGTCTCGCTTATAATACTTAACTGTCGTAGTTTGGAGATACAGTGTATATTCCTCTAAATAACGTTGAATCATGCGCCGCGTTGGGAGATGTTTGAAGTTAACTTATAAGTCTATACCCGTGCCCCAGCGTTGGTGGGGTTAAAGACAAATCTATTGGATATCCGGTCCTTAAATGTTTTATATTCCGCCATCACTATTTTGGGTTAAAGTTATGGATTAAGCGGTTTTATGTCATGGTGCATCATTCATGCTAACCCAATTGTTTATACTTTTCTCAATCCATTAGAGTTGGAGTTGAGTACATGAATGGTTATCTTCCATTTGCTTAGGCGTCGTTCTCTCACATTAGTCTTTAAAGTAAGGACCGCTGCATTGAGCATCAGGGTCAAGATCGAATTTTTCTAACTCTTTTTTGATTAGTCGCGAAGTTGAGTAAGCTCATTGAAATGTGAGCAAATGAACATCGTTGGGGAATTAATCGTTCCCTTCATTCGAGTTTGGCATAGGCTAGTCGAATCACAACACATAACCAAATTATCAGACATAGTCATTGTAACACCCCGTATGTTGAATAACTTGCAATAATATAAAACAGGGCAGAATTAAATTTTAAAATCTGAATCAGGGGAAACGGGCTATGCCATTGCGTTCGTCTCGGAAAAATACGTGAAATAGAGTCCGAGTTTTTGAAAATTGGAGTTCGTATGACTCAGTTAAGGCCCGAAGAAATTTTCAGAAATTCAAAACAGATTTAAAAACAGAAATTTAAACATTTCAGAAGAGGCGGGAAAATTCCCGCCAGGCAGGGGGAGTCGACCCTAGGGTCGACATGGGTGTCGACCCCCTCCCCAGGGGTCGACACAGGGGTCGACCCAGGGGTCGACATGGGTGTCGACCCCCCTGTCGGTCTGTGTGACCTAGGTGCAACCTGGTGGCTTTTTGGCTGTGCTTGGTGGCTAGGACGAGATCTGACGGCTCTAATCTGATTTAGGGTTAATCTAATGGCCTAAAACACTTAACTACTCTATAAATACACCCTAAGACTACCCTAATTCATACTAAAATTGGAGACAACGTCGTTATGCCGTCAAAATGCAACTTGAAGGAGCCTCCATCAAATTAAAGAGGAAGATAGCTTCTCAAATCAACTTCTAATCAACTCTAGCAACTTAATCTTCTTCTTAGGAGTGCTAATCAACAAGTTGTGAGTTTCTATAGCCTTAATGACCAATTGTTGAAATGATTATGATAGGATATAATGAGGTTATAGCTATGAATGTGGATCAATGCAAGATTATGTTATCATATGCTATGTGTTTGTGATGTTATGCAAGTTATGCAAGTTATGTGCTATGTGTTCATGTTGTTATGCAAGTCATATGCTATATGATCATGATGTTATGCAAGTTATATGCTACATGTTCATGATGTTATGCAAGTCATATGCTACATGTTCATGATGTTATGCAAGTTATATGCTATATGATCATGATGTTATGCAAGTTATGCAAGTGTTAGGCTATGTGTTATGATCATGATGTTATGCAAGTTATGCAAGTGTTAGGCTATGTGTTCATGATGCTAGTTATGCAAATTGCTATGATAAACATTGATCCATTATGACACCATGATTATGCAAGTTTGGTGTATGATTATATGCAAGTTCATATATGATTTGTATGCAAGTTTGGTGTATGATTATATGCAAGTTCACATATGACATGTTATGCAAGTATGGTGTTTGATTATATGCAAGTAACATGTGCAAGTTTACACCTTTGTATGATATGCATACATATGCAAGTTAACCCCTTTTTATGTCATACATACATATGCAAGTTTACCTCTTTGAATGACATAAGTAGCTTTTGCAAGTTACCCTCTTTATGACATATGTGATTCATGCAAGTTTGAGTTGATTATTTATGCTAGTTGGGTTGATGCTATATGCATGTTGACACCTTTGAAATCCATGTTGATGCTAATGTTATGCAAGTTGAACCCATTGTATTTGTGATGAATCTTCCCTTTTATGTCATCTTAGCGAATTACGTGGGGAACGATGGGGTTAATATACATGTTAATGAAATGGTGTGAAGTTGGTATGATTATGCATACCATAATGTGGATGGACATAATTGAGTCAATTATGTACATCGTTAAAATTGGAATTAATTAGGGAAAATTAATTCGAAATATGGGGGTGATTAATTAGGTGTAATTAATCGACTAAGACATGAGGTTGGGCCCTTTTGTAGCATAAGACTGCCCGGAACCGACCAGCAAATCCAGCGGCTACAAATGATTGGCCCAATGTGAGAGGTCTTAGGCACAAACTAAATACGTGACAAGTGTAAAGACACGAGGTTAGACTCGGTTATGGCGTAAGGCTGCCCGGACCCGACCGGCAAATCCAGCTGCCATAAAAGATAGTCTAATGTGAGAGGTCTTTACAACGGTTACGTTCTTAATCAATTAAGAAACACTTAACCATATTAGCATGTAGAGGGACATGAGGGGTTAAGTGGGTGCCTTGGGTGACATGTGGAAAAATATAGTGGTTGCCTTGGGTGGCAATAGAAAATACGATTAGAATACTTAACCAAAGTGAAACATGTAATTAAACATGATTAAAGGGTTAAGTAAGTGCATTAGGTGGCATGAGGAAATAAAGTAAGTGCCTTGGGTGGCATGGGGAAAAATCTAGTGGTTGCCTTGGGTGGCAATAGAAAATATGATTAGAATACTTAACCAAGGTGGAACATGTAATTAAACATGATTAAAGGGTTAAGTAAGTGCCTTGGGTGGCATATGGAAAAATCTAGTGGTTGCCTTGGGTGGCAATAGAAAATACGATTAGAATACTTAACCAAAGTGGAACATGTAATTAAACATGATTAAAGGGTTAAGTAAGTGCCTTGGGTGGCATGGGGAAAATCTAGTGGTTGCCTTGGGTGGCAATAGAAGATAAGATTAGAATACTTAACCAAAGTGGAACATGTAATTAAACATGATTAAAGGGTTAAGTAAGCGCCTTGGGTGGCATGTGGAAATCAAGTAAGTGCCTTGGGTGGCATGGGGAAATCTAGTGGATGCCTTGAGTGGCAATTGAAATATGATTAGATGACTTAACCAAACTTTAAACATGTAAGTGGACATGATTATTAAAAAGGGTTAAGTGGGATGCACTAGAAAAATGACAAGCTTAGGTGGGTAGCTTGTGGGGGCCCATTTCAACCAGTAACCCATATGTATCTTATTGGGCTCGACCCATGTCGAGGACGGGACACGCGTACTGGGCTTGACTATAAGAGGCCAAAAACGGGTTAGCGGTGGCAACGCAAGTCCAACGGGTTTCATATGCGTGTGTGGAACCGGGCTAGTAGGTAAGACGTTGTTGCATCGTGTAGGTATAAGCCGTGCACCATTGATAGTATCGGGTTTCCACTTTGGGGAGTGATACACCCCACTGTGGGGCCAACACGGGTATCTACGTTAGGGAGCCGATCGAATGGGAGTAGTGGGTACACCTAGTGGAGATAGGGGCAGACGACACCTATGTAGTCAGCTAGGGGTACACGAGACTACTATTAAGATTACTAAATCGTGGGTACACCTAGTGGAGATAGGGGCAGATGACACCTATGTAGTCAGCTAGGGGTACACGAGACTACTATTAAGATTACTAAATCGTGGGTACACCTAGTGGAGATAGGGGCAGACGGCACCTATGTAGTTAGCTAGGGGTACAAGAAACTAATATTAAAAATTACTAAGTACACTTAGTGGGATCAACCTTTAAGTAGGAATTACCCTTGGGTGGGTAGATCTGGTGTGGTGCAGTGTAGGAATTACCCTTGGGTGGGAGGATCTGGTGTGGTGCAGTGTGGTATTTATCCTTGGGTGGATAGGCGCGTCTTTACCGTTATCTTAGTTTATCCTAAGTCTAGTTGGCTGCTTAGTGTAGTCATTTATCCCCAGTCATACCGTACCAGGTTTATATCATACCCTAATTACTTTAATGATTGTGTTGTTAAAGTTATAGGGCTCACTCAGACTTATGTCTGACCCCGTTGTTTTTATCTTTTTCCCCAACCCTCAGGTTCTCAGATTGGGCCTAGCACTAGTGGGCTTTGATCAGATTGCTTTATCTGTCTTTTGGAGCTTGGACCATTGATGTAAATCTCAGTTTATCTTTTCTTTTATGGCTAATAGTTCATGTAGTGGGATTATGTACTTTTTGTTTTATCAAGATGGATATTATGTACTTGACTCTTGTTTATGGTTTAATGATGTAACCAAACATGTTTTACTTTCCGCTGCAATGAAATGATGTTTTAAATTCTCAAGTATTACTTATATCTGTCTTGTTGTAACTTTTCTGTTCTATATTCACTTAAGATACTCCACCGATGCTATGGCATTCCCTTAGTGAGTGACCGTAGCGGGTGTGGGGTGTTATACTCATAGAGCATGGAAAAGAGCTTTACTTTATAACACAATTGGTGCATCACGCCTTATTATATAGTTGGGAAATGAAGTGGTAATTACAAAATTGAAGAAATAAAAGCCTAAGTCAAATAATGACGTAGATGCTTGGCACTCCATGCTCTAGGAAGTTGATCGCCATCAATGGTCGTAAGCAAGAAAGCTCTATGATCAAGCCTCCGTTGGATGACATATAGTCCTTTCCATTTCAAGCCTACATGGACAGAGGCCGGGACACGCTTCAGAATGAGGTCGCTAGACTCAAAGGTTCAAGGCCAAAGCTTCTTGTTATTGTATCAGGCGATTTGATGTCTATGCGCTGAAGCACGCAAGTCGGCCTTATTTCTCTTCTTGTCAATCATGTCAAGTGATTCGAGGAAAAGCTCCTAGTTAGTCAACGGATCATAGTACGTCACCCAGTGAGAGGGGACTTCAATCTCCATCGGGATGAATGCTTCGGAGCCGTAGGACGAATGGAGTGTTGCCAGCCACTGATTTGTAGGTAGTTCAATAAGCCCAAAGATCCAATGGTAGTTCGTCGACCTACTTGGCCTTAGTTTGCTCCAATTGCTTCTTCAGAATGGACTTAATGATTTTGTTCACATCTTCGACTTGCCCGTTCAATTGTGGGTGTGCAATCGCGATATATCTTTTCTCGATGCGATATCCTCGACAAAAATCATTAAACTCCATGCTATCGAATTGGATGTCGTTATCAGTTATGATAGTCTTGGGAAACCCAAATCAACATATGATGTTTCTGACCATGAGGTTGATCTCCCTCTTTGTTGAGATCATGGTCAGTGGCTCAACTTCGACACACTTCAAAAAGTAATCAATTGCCATGATTACCTTGCTCCATCCTTCGAAATCAGATGGCTACTGATGATGTCTATTCCTCATACCCCCAAATGGCCAAGGACTAACCATCTGGGTGAGTTGATTTGTTGGAGCTCTGGAAACCTTTGCAAACCTCTAGCACTTATCACAACGTCGTGAGTAATCAGCCGCATCTCGGTTCATGGTAGGCTAAAAGTAGTTGTCCCGACGTATCTTCTTTGCCAAGGTTTACCCCTTAGTATGATCGCCACATTCTCCCTCGTGCACTTCCCACAACACTCTCTTGGCATTGTCGTTACCTATATAATAGAGAAAAGAAACCGAGAAACTCTTTCGATACAAAGTGTCTCCCTGGATGATGTATCTTGAAGCTTTACATATGATAGCACGCCTTTCAATTTTTTGCGCTCAAAGAGGGTTTCGTTCATAAGAAAGATTTTGGTAGGAGTCATTGATGATTCTCTTTCTGGTTCGATGTCTATTGCCTCATCAATTTCTATCTGATCAATGCTGGGTATTGTCAATGTCTCTATTGGGATCGACTCTGTCTGCACTGGCTTGTCTGAGCTAGCTAGCTTCGTCAGATAGTCAAATTTCTAATTTTTCTCTTGCAAGATGTAAGAAACGGTGTAGTATTCAAACCAGTCCAACAAATCTTCCACCAAGTTGAGATATACAGTAAGTCGTAGCCCCTTTGTCTAGAATTCCCTCCCGACCTTAAATATAACAACCTATGAGTCATACAAAATGCCAATTACTTCTACTCCTAGTTCTTTTATGAGGTTCAGACCGACAACTAGGGCTTAATGCTGGGCTTCATTGTTGGTTGCTGGAAATTTTAGCCTTAGTGCATAATAAACCAGTCGCTCGTCAAAAGTTAGTAACACAACTTCTATGCCAGAACATCGATCGTTTCGAGTTCCATTTGTGTACGTCTTCGAAATGATGATTGACGAATCATGCTTCACTTTGTGGTCGTCATCCGGAGTTGTAAACTCCTCTATAAAGCCTGCCAGTGTCTACCTCTGAATCACTCGCCGAGGGATGTATGTAATATCGAACTGAATTAGTTCAATATTCCATTTGAGTATCCTTCCAGATGCCTCGGGTTGCTAAAGGACCTATCATAGCAGCTGGTCAGTATACACTTCAATAGAATGAGCCTAGAAATATTGTTGCTGCTTTTTTGAGGCTATCAAAAGGATGTAAGTGAGCTTTTTGAGCTTGGAGTAGTTGCGCTCTGCTCCTGTTAGTCTCTTACTTACATAGTACACTGGTGGTTGAACCCGACCTTCTTCAAGGATGAGAGCTGAGCTCATTGCATGCAACGACACTGCTAAATATACTTAAAGTCCTCGTGATCAACGGGCTTTGATAAAATTTGAGGTCTCTCCAGATGTTTTAGCAAGTTTTGGAAGGCTTCGATACAGTCAGATGTCCAAGAGAAGTTGTGCTTCCCTCTCTTTATCAAGTCAAAGAAAGGAATGCACTTATCTGTGGGCCTGGTTATGAATCTGCCTAAGGCTGGTACTTTTCCATTCAGGCACTGCACAACTCTAGTCTTTCAAGGCTCCTGAATGGCATGTATAGCTTTAATCTGGTCAGGGTTAACTTCAATGCCCAGATGATGAAATCTAAGAACTTCCTTGATGCAGTTCAAAACGAACATTTCAAAGGATTGAGCTTCATCCCATATCGACAAAGAATACTAAATATTTCAACTAAGTCTTTGACATGGTTAGCTGGATGTCTCAATTTCACAAGCATATCATCGCCATACACCTCCATCAACTTTCCGATTTGGTTCTTGAACATGTAGTTAATCAATCCCTGATATGTCGCCCCCGTGTTCTTTAGTCCAAACGACATGACTACGAGCAATCAGCCCGAGATCCATTATGAAGCCGCATATTCCTTATCTGACACATGCATCAGGATCTGATTATATCCAGAATCAACATCCATGAAGGAAAGAAGTTCATCTCTAGCTATTGAGTCGACAAGCTGGTCTATCCTGGGAAGTGGAAAGTTGTCTTTCGGGCAAGCTTTATTCAAGTCTAAAAAGTCAATACATGTTCGTCACTTCCTATTGGACTACTTCACGAGGACCAGATTATATATCCTACTGGGGTATAACGAGTCTCGAATTGATATGTTGCTCTTTAAATTTTCTACTTCCTCCTTCAAAGTTGTCGACCTCTTAGGACCAAGCATATACCTCTTCTGTTTCACTAGGACACACTTTGGGTCGATGTTGAACAAATGGATCCTAATGGTTGAAGATATCCGACACATTTCAGCATGGGTCCACGCAATCACGTCAAGGTTTGCATGGAGAAAATTAGTTAGTTCTCTCGTCTGGAGGGGGTCAATATGGGACCCGATCTTCAAGACCATATAATGGTTGTCGTAATCGATCAGGATCGCCGTTGTAGTTTCAATAAGAGTCTCCCTTCGAAGTATTAGCTCCTCTTCCTCTCTCGGATCAATATCCTTGAATTGGCGACTGGATGGTCCAGGCTAGGATTTCTCCTTTATTTGCTATGCGACAATGTCCTTTGCCAAGAAAGGAATCATTTGCAGCCATCCCTTCTCCTTGTCGCGGGCTTTCTTCTATTCAACCAAGTAACATACCCACCCTGCTATCTAGTCTCTTCATACAACTATGACTCCTTCCTCCATCGAAAACTTCAAGAGAAAGCTCCAAGGAGTTATGCATGCTCGGAATTCAGCAAACGTTGGTCAACCCAAAAAGGTTTATATGGAGAGTTTACATCCACAAGAAGAAACGGGAGAATCCGCTCTCTCTTATGGTCTCCTTTACCTAACTTTGCCAATAGTTCCTCTATCCCTACCGGTTCATTTGCTGAGCCATTAAAGCCGTGTATTCTTCCCTTGCACGACTTAAAGTCCTTCGCTTCCAACCTCATATGGTCGTGAGCTCACTTAAACAAAATATTTACATAACTTCGGCAGTCCATAAGGATTTTTCGTACCAAAGCTTGGCTTATGGACGAAATTACCAACGGATCAATAGGGGCTTCCACCCCCACTGCATCTCTGTTTCAGAAGATGATATCATCTGTCCATCCTCCTCTGCTTCACCGGAATAGGTTCCTCTGGAGCATTGCACTTACCAACCTCCATGTGCTTTATTGCGTTTACATAATGTTTCATTTTATGGATACTAAAGTCATCCACATGTGGACCTCCGACTATGGTGTTGATTACAATTCCTTTTCCTTTATCTTTTGACAGTGTTGTGGCTCTAAGTGCTGCCTGACCTTGTTTGGGGCCCAACGTCCCCTGCTTTTTGTCCCTTAGGGCAACTTTATACTCATCTAAATTTGCTCATGAAGCAACTTCCCAATGATAATTGTAGATGACGACACATTCGTCATATGGTCGTATATCTCGTAAAACAGGCAAAATTTTCCAATATGAACTTCCTTCTCGTAGACTCTTGTGGAGGAAGTTTCTTGTATTGCATCGTACTGCATATGTCCAGATATACGTTCTCCACGGTATCCTTTAATGGTATGTAACTATAAAAATTATGAAATATGAAATGCTTTTGAGCTTTCCCCTTTTGGTTATGGCTTCCTCCACCATCATTCCTATGTGCATTACCATTCCTTTTATTCTGGTTCCACACATTCACTTGAACCTATCTGAAATTCTCTCTGGACTGCTTTATAACAATGTTACTCTGAACGTCCTTATCACCGTATCATCAAATCTTCTCTTTCGATTCAGTCTCGCCTCCTCGATTTGCAAATGCCCATTGGCCTTTTCATAAAACACATCGAGTGTAGAGGGAGGATTCCCAATCATATATTTTCCAAAATCAAAATTGGGAGTGACGCCATCGACTAATGCCATCAAATCTTCTCAAGGTTAGGATTACCGACTTCAGCAATAGCCGTGTTGAAATGGTCAAGGAAATCCTTAAGCGTCTCTCTTGGAGCTTGAATTATTCAGGAGAGGGACATGATGTGTTTCGTCTTCGATGCATTCAGGCTAAATTGGATTAAAAACTTCTACTCAAGTCTTCGTAACTCGAAACTGATCGGGGAGGCAGTTGGGTGAACCACATGAGTGCAACCCCATAGAGATAAATAGGGATGCTTTTCACTTTATTGTGTCAGGGGTTGCTGCTGTATCCATATACCGGGAATAAGGGGCCAGTCCTTCCCGATAGTGACTTATCTAAGGCAAGTTGAATCTTCTGGGGAATTCATATTGAAAAATATCGTCCATAAAAGGAGTGTGACCGCGATCAATTCTCTATTCCTCCTTCTTATACCTACGACTATCGTCCATAATTTGTCTTAAAACTTCCACCACCTCTGCATTGGTAAGAATGTTTTCAGGTTCTGTACTCTAGGCTCGTTGAACCCACTCTTCACCCGCAGCAGTCAATGTCACATGGGCCACTGTTTGAGCAGCACTTCCTTAGTCCCTACTATCCCAGTCGATCTTAGGACATGAGGGAGGAAGCATGGCAGTGCGAGAATCCCTGGAGGCTTCATGATTTCTTGGAGGAGGAGCTAAGTTGGTGGGAGGTACCTCCGGCTCGATGTAGTCTGGATCGATATTATCGATCCGAGCCTACTCGATATGTCGAGTCGGGATCCTCCCGAACTAAATTTCTTATTTGTTTCTGAGCCTAATGAACCGTCTTGACTGTTGCGTTGCCTCCCCACTTCTTTCATATGATGAACAAGGCTTCTGCTTCTTGATGACATAATAGGGAAGAACCCCTTCGACTTTTAAACTCGTCCCATTGTCTTGCCATCCTATTCATGTCTTGCCTTAATGCCATATTCTCACGCATTTGAGTGTTTAGCGTTGTAGTCGTCTCGTTCAACTTGTTCATCAACAATATGAAGTCATCTCGAGTGGCAACACAGCAGTTGGAGCCTGGTCAGTGAGAGTGATGGTGGTGGTAGGAATGTTATTTTCTTGTCAGTTCGATATCGAATCGGGTGCTAGAGCTTGTATGGCCCTATTTGCTTCTTGTTGTGTGTGACTGCTAGAAAGTCTGGTGATTGGTTCAGATCTGGTTGACACTGTTGTTGCAAAGTTTGAAGGAAATGAAGGATTTTTAGGATTTTCACTTTGGATTTATCGATCCAAAAAGTAGATTAAAAAAAACCTAGGCGCTGAGAAATCAAATTCTCAGTGAAAGCACAAAAATTTTTAACCAAAAAATGGTACAAACACATAGTTAGATTATATGAAGAGAAATAAACGAAGAAATAGTACATTAAGGTAAGGAAAACACAAGCAATCACAATATATAGTGGTTCGGCATTGATTTTCCTATGTCCACTTTATAAATCTCTATACTATTACTCAAAAAACGTGATTACAATGCTAAGAGATTAAGCAATCTCGAGTACTATGCTATTTCAGAGAGTAAAAGAATGATTAAAGTGCCAAAAGTCCATTTTTCAGAGCCCTTGGGGGCTGTTTATAGGCTGGAGTCATGTACCATTTGGTAGGCCCACGTGGCTATCGATCCGGAACCCGTGGAGATGGTGGAAGTGGTTTTATCACTGTTGGAGCGATTTTGTAGGGAAATATCTGGCCGGTTCATACATCCCCAGATCGGCATAGTCGAACCGAAAGTATGTCTATCCAGGGTCTTCGTATTACCAAGTCGATGCTTCGTGGTAGTGTTCCAATCGAACCGGAGCTTCTTTTTATCCACTTCATCAAGCCGAGATGCATCGATCCAGATTTCCCAAGAGCTCACCTTTGTCGACTTGAGTTTGGGTCGATCCGGGGATATTGCCAAATTAAGCTTGTGTTGCCTGATCTCTTCGATATATAAATATGTAGTGAACGAGTTCTAAGTGCCTTAATTTTGAATATCAATGATCTTGACGTCTTTGTCAAAAGACAGGGCAACAATATCTTACCTAAACTTGCTAAGAAATATATAGCACAAAATAGAGTACATTAGGACATACTTATTTATGCTCTTCTATATTTTATATTTTTTTTCTTTAAGTTTGAATACATCTTATGATAATTCAAATTATTTACAAATACTGCTGATTCATATATAAGTGATATATTTTAGACAAGCGTTGAGAAAATTAAAAAAGATAATAATTTTATTTTCTCTTTCTTATATATTCACCATTTATATATGGTTTGCTTTGGCACTATCAATTTTTAAAGCTCGTATCTCCCAAAAATGTTTTGCATTCTATGAACCGGTATGCATTTTTTGAAAAGTACTTAATGTACTTTCATTTTGGTGCTTTAATAAGTTTTGCAAATTGCAACTACCATTTCAATGGATTAAGAATTTGATTACAATAATGCTTAAAAGCTAAAGTAATCGTCTCATTGTGAAATATATCTAGATTTTCATTATAATATACTTAAAATAAGATTGTAATCTAAGCTCTATGTGCTTCGCATTCTTTGAAACCAACAAAGCTATATGTATTCTTCGATAATTTTCATATTTTCATCATCTAATATGATTTGACTAATAGTTGCACCATTAGGTTTTTTCAAGTGTTTCAAACAATCCAATTATTTTTAAAATTGTCATGCCAATGACACTTAACATATTGTCGATATAATACATATTGTTGATGATTATTTCTTGTTAGCTTATACATGATTTATTAAGTTCTCATTATTTATCATATTTTAGCTATCAAAACTACTTATAGGGTAATTTAACAGTTATGTCATGGGTATCTTCAAAAGAACTGTTCGATGTAACTTGAACATTCACCTCCTTTATTAGTCATTTTATTACTTACTTTAAATATATTTCGAACCGACTTCTCCACAACACTTCAGATGCGGTCCATACCTTTTGGCCATCAAGGATTTCATCCTATATTAGAGTAAGTTTAATAAACATAATATTAATAAGCGACTCAAGTCACTTATTATTTTTGTATCATTATGCATGTTAATAAATATTTAATCATGATAATTGAAATGAACTTGTATCATTTTTTTTCCTTCTCAATGCTGATAAACATTGTCACATTAGATAATTATCATTTTGGATTTTCATTTTGATCCACTATGATATTGCTACTAGCAAATACGTCATACACATTAATTGTACGAGGATATTTTTTATTAATTGATAAAATGCATTTAATAAGTATTTCTTACTTTAGAGTTTGTTATTAGTCATTGAACTAGCTAATACGAGGAATTTAATTACTACATCAATTGTCATAATATATTCATTGAACTAGCCAACAAGAGGAATTTAACTAATTTTAAAACTATTAGAAGATATCTATGCATAATCTAGAAGATGAGCTCATATATGTTTTGTTAGACAATTTTCCGGTGTTAGTTAAATATCTACATATAAAGATATACATACATATAAGTCTATGCATTATATATGTAAATTATAGATTTGTTTTTTTTTTAACTTGAGTTAGCGATTTAATGTCAAATCGTTACAAAAATTCAAACTATTAATTTTTGTTTATTTTTTTTGAAAATAAGCTCGTTTATTATATAGACAAATATCCATAGTGCACGCATATATACAAAGCATACACACTTATTACACTTTGGTTTGCATCACCAACCTTTCAAAACCACTGTAACGGTCCGCATTCTATGCATCAGAGGATCGTAGAATATTTATATCATTTACATACGAAGTCGTATGGTCATGTAACTTTGGGAAACGACAATTGGCGTCATTTCCCATATTCATGATTTTTGCCAAATTTTAAATGACCGTTTTGCCCGTAGCGAATCTTGTTTCGTCTATAACTTTTGATTGGTAAGGAGATTTGGCATGAAAACACTTTCATTGGATTCAGATGATGGTTTATTTTCCGTAGAGTGGTCATACTAATCAAAAGGAATTACCGTTTGGGAGATATGGATGAAATAAGGTTTGGAAGATGAAAAATAAGCATAATTGGGCTTAACGCGGTGATTAGCGGCTAAGCCCATAACCAATTTCGGGATTAGGGTTATGGAAAGTCTGATAGGGTTTGGGGAATCAGTTCTACTCATTTTTTAGCTGCCCCTTATCATCTCTTCAAACCTAGCAATGGACTCCAACTCCCAAATCACCGTTTAATCACTTTCTAATCACATATTAGCCAAATCTACATCAAATTAAAGCGAATTAGCATAGAAATCGAGATAGAGCTACTCGAATACATTGGGATCCATGCCAAATCAGTTATAGTTTTAAATCTTTAATTTATTTGTGGCTAAGGTGAGTGATTTGCACTTTTATTCACTAATTACGGCTAATTAGGGGTGACTAGTGATAATTAGCGAAATTATGCATCATAAAAATATGAAAAAATATGTAGAAAATCTAAAATAGTATTTTATGTCACTGGTGAAAATTTGGGTTAATTTGGATTAAGTATGCTAATTCTATAGTTAAAACATGGTTAAGACGATTAAGGGGAAAATCAAGCTTTTTGGGTATGTTTGATCCATATGTACATGATTGTTCGCTATTTCGATGTTTATAGTTGATTCTATATGTTGCTATTACTATTTGGGATGTTTTGTGGTTGAATAAGAAGGTTAGAACGGTTGAAAACGCCGTCGTGTGGCGAAGATTGCTTGTTGGAATGTATGCAGGAAATGGGATCGGTCGCACCTAAGACAACATTTGTGAAATGTTGTGGTCGGTCGCACCTACGACAACATTTGTGAAATGCTGTGGTCGATCGCACCTACGACAACATTTGTGAAATGGTGTTGTTGGTCGAGCATGGATTTCATCGCACCTACAACAACATTTGTGAAATGATGTGGTCGGTCGCGCTTGGGTTTCGGTCGCACCTACGACAGCACTTGTGAAATGCTGTGGTTGGTCGCGCATGGGTTTCGGTCACACCTACGGCAGCATTTTTGAAATGCTGTGGTCGGTCGCACCTACGACAGCACTTGTGAAATGTTGTGGTTGGTCGCACATGGGTTTTGGTCGAACCTGAGCAACGACAACACTTCTGAAATGCTGTAAAAAGGGAAGAAACGCTGTGAAAGCCAGTTTTGATGTCTTGTTTAGCTCTTCACACCTGATGAATGCAGAATTGAACCAGGGAACATAACAGCATTTCAGTAACGCTGTAAAAGGCTATTTTGACATTTTTGCCAGTTTTCATAGCCTAACAGCTTTGTTGCGGGGCGTGCGCAAAGGAGTTATCGATATCTATAACTTTGGTTCATTGTTGAGAGTGGGGGTATGTAGACGAACCAGAGCCAAAGGATGTATGGACTGGGAAGAGTTATTGGCTATAGACCAGAAGGGCACGGTCATGGCAATTAGTTGTATGGAGTCCAGAAGGGCATGGACCCGTCATGGCCTTAATGGATATGGTGATTAAAGCAATGGATATCGTATGCTTTACGCACTGAGTGAGAGATGTGAGGATGATTTCTATGCTTGATATTTGCTATCACTATGACTCACGCACTTTTAATTTATACTCTATGTTAGTGTTTACCTTAGAGTACCGTACATCTTATTGTGCTAACTCTTTGGCTGCAGGCCTAAGCTCAAGTATGATTTATTTATACCTGTTATTGTTTATTTTAGTACAATCGCTCATACCAGACTTTTGTCTGACCCAAAGTTTTATGTCTCTTCTTATTACTCTGGGTGCTCATAAACGAGCAAACTAGAGACAGGTCAGGTGATTATGCACGAGTAGCTGTCCGAAGACGAGCAGGTGACTTCCACGTATTATTTACATATATTCTCCCTTTGTTGTTGATGGTGGTTTGGATCATAAGCTGTATTTTGGATTTCCGCTGCTATGATGGATATGGTTTAGTTTTCAGCTTATGCACTGTCTCCCCTGTTTTATATCAAGTTATGATATTAGTATATTTTGTTCCATGCGTTGTGAGATATACTACAGGTTCTTCTGTAGATCATGGTTTCAAATTTCTTTTCATATGACGATTGTCCTGTACCGGTCGGGCATCAGCATGATGCATTTTCAGGGAAATGCCGGTTGGTATGGGGCGGGCCGTCACACTTGGTATCAGAGCCTAGGTTTCGTAGTTAACCTAGGGGATGACATCTGGGAGAGATAGTATATGTATATGAGAGCGCATAGTTGTGATATTTTGGTTTTCAAAAGATATATATATGCATACATATATATATATACACACACTATTATTATATGTAAGGATGAAGTCGCACTACACTGGCACCACTATGGAGATGGTCAATCGTTTTCTCTTTACAGATTAAACGATGAGTCGATATACGAGAAGTACGGGTTAAGGGGTTAATGATAGGAATGTCCCTGATATGAGGACAATGTTTACTACCTTCATGCGAGAGATGCTTGGGGATGTTCATGGAGCAGATCCTAATGCTACTAATGGTGGTGGTGCAGCGGTGCAGGCGCCTAGATTCGATTTCGCCAAGTTCAGCAAGGATTATATTACTCTTGGCAGAAAGCCGTTCCATGGAACGGAATCAGCAACGGAAGTTCAAGATTAGCTTGATAGTTATGAGCGCATCTTTTAGGATTTGGGGAGCGAGGATGCAATGAAAAGAAAGTTAGCATCGCTTCAACTTCAAGGATGGTCTATGATTTGGTGGAATGTTATTAAAGCAGCTACTCCTAAGGATCAAGTTACTTGGAATCAGTTTAAGACTCGCTTCGGTGATATTCCAACTGCTCAAAAATCAATATTGTTCAGGAAATTTTTGTAGCTTAAGCATAATGGTAGGGCAGTCTCGGAATATATTGCAGAATTCGATACTTTATCGTAATATGGATTATCCCTTATCGATACTGCCGAGAAGAAGAACGAAAGGTTCATAACTGGCCAAGATGAGTACTTAGGGTAAAGACTTATAAACCATATCGATGAGGCTTTCGAATCTATTGTGGGAAAAGCATTGAGATCTGAGAGCCTATACACTAAGTGGAAGACTAAGGTTGTTGTTACATCTGCAGAGGAGCCAAAGTAGCAGGCAAGCGGTGGAGAAAAGAATAATTACCAGAATAAGAGGAAATATGACTACACTAAGGATGGTCAGAAAAAAGAATAAGAAAGAGGCCCAGTGCTTTTGTTGCGGCAAGAAGGGCCACTATATCAAAGATTGTCGAGCGAAGAAGGGGAGAGGAAGTGCTTCAATTGTGACCAAGTGGGAAACTTTAAGAATAAACGTCCGCAACCCCCTAAGGAGAAGCAGATCGTGAAAGCATATGCTATCAACACTGTTCCTTGTTCCTCGAATGCCCCAACTGCGGTGTAGAAGGGAAAAGGTGTCGTTATTTAAGGTATGCTTTCTATTTACGATGTTCCTATTCGAGAATTGTTTGATACCGTAGCTTCCCATTCCTTCGTATCTAGTGACCTGGTAGATAGGTTGGAATTGGAATCCAAGCTTGTCGATAGTCCTTTAGTTGTGACGAACCCGATCGGTGGTTCGACTAGCCTTAGTATGATTTGCCGTAATTTGGTCTTATCAAGTCATGGATGTATGTTTGCTTGTGATTTCTTTGTTTTAGGCTTTACTGGGTTTGGCATTATTTTGGGAGTCGATTGGCTCCAAAGGTATGGGGTGGTGGCAGACTGTGACTGTGCGGGGTCTTCTGTGACCATTAGAGCGGATGATGGGTGGAGGATGGTATTGGGGTGCCTACCTAGTGATGGGGTGATGGCTAGTTTTCTAAATTCCCTCAACATCCTGCATGTCGAGATACCAAATATGCCTATTGCTAGCGAGTATTCGGACATCTTAGGGGAAGTGACTGGTCTTCCACCATACGGAGAGATCGAATTTCGAATTGATTTAGTGAAAGATGCCAGACCTATAGTGATGCCACTTCGTCGTATGGCGCCAAGGGATCAGCGAGAGCTCGAGGTGCAAGTATGTGACCTTTTGAAGAAGGGATTTATCTGAAGAAGTGTTTCCAAGTAGAGAGCACTAGTTGTATTTGCTACCAAGGCCATTGGTTCCCTTCGCTTATGTGTGGATTATCGTGAGTTGAGCAATGTGACTAGGAAGAATTAATATCCTCTTTCATGGATAGATGATCTGTTTGATCAACTGAATGGAGCAAGAGCGTTTTCCCAGTTGGATCTCGTGACAGGCTTTCATCAGCTTTGAGTAGCAGTTGAGAGTATACCTAAAATAGCATTTCGGAAGCCGTTTGGATTATATGAGTGGTTGGTCAAGCCACTTGGGTTGACCAATGCACCCGCAAATTTTGTGGATCTTATGAATAGGGTTTTCATAGATCAATTGAATAAGTTTGTTCTTGTGTTTGTAGACGATATCTTGGTTTACTCAAAGATAGAGGAAGAACACAAGAAACATTTGAGGTCAGTGATGGAGTGTTGAGGAAACGCCAATTGAAAGCGAAATTTTCTAGGTGTCACTTCTGGATGAGGGAAGGGAGGTTCTTGGGCCATGTTGTTTCAGAGAATGGTATTGTCGTGGATCCTGCGAAGGTGGCTATGGCACAAGATTGGTCTACGCCTAAGAATGCAACGGACGTGAGAAGTTTCTTAAGATTAGCTGGATATTATCATAAGTTTATTCAAAACTTTTCCAAGATAGCAGCACCATTAACTTAGTTGACCAAGAAGAATCAAACTTTCGTCTGGAACAGAAGGTGTGAAAACGCATTTAAGGGTCTAAACGGAAAGTTGACGTGTGCACCAGTATTAGCTATTCCTAAGGGGAACGAAGAGATGACGGTATACACGGATGCCAATGGTACTAGACTAGGTGCTGTACCAATGTAAGGAGGTAAGGTTTTAGCTTATGCTAGTCGGCAACTGAAACCGCATGAGAAAAGATATCTTATCCATGATTTGGAATTGGTAGTGATCGTATTCGCATTGAAGATATGGAGACATTATCTCTTGGGAGAAAGATTCGAGTTGTTTACCGGTCATAAGTCGTTAAAGTACCTTTTCTCTTAAAAGGATTTAAATCTTCGTTAGCAAAGATGGTTAGAGTTCTTGGCTTCATATGATTTCAATATTGCATACACACCCGGGAAAGGCAATGTGGTAGCTGATGCACTGAGTGGGAGACATGCCAGTTTGGGAGCTATGTTTCTGGAATGGAAGCAACTGGAGTATATCGCAGGATATGATATTAAACCTAGGTGTGAATTAGATCTAGAAATGTTAGCAAGTTTGATGATCAGACTAACTTTGATTGAGAAGATTGGTTCCAGTCAGATGGACGATCCTAACCTATTGGAAATCACCTCCAAGGTAGAGACGGGCATCGACCATGAGGGAATGGACAAGTATGGACTTGATCAAGAAGGATGGCTTCGAAAGAACAAGAGACTAGTTGTACCAATCGTTAATGGATTGAGAGATGAAGTGCTTAGAGAATGTCATCACTCAAAACTGACTATACATCCGGGTGGTAACAAAATGTATCGAGACATGAAGCAGACCTACTGCTGGGAAGGGATGAAGAGAGATGTTGAGAAATTTATATCCAAATGCATGAATTGCCAGTTAGTTAAAGCTCAGCAGAAGAAGCCTAGTGGTCTGTTACAATTGCTGGAAATTCCCGAATGAAATAGGAACAAGTCTCAATGGATTTCATAGATGGTTTACCAAGGACTAGATCGGGTCATGATAGTATTTGGGTTCTTGCGGATAAATTGACCAAGAGTGCAAGGTTTATACCAATCAAGTCGAGTAGAACAGCGGCTAAGCTAGAAGAACTGTATATAAAGTGGGTAGTGAGATTTCAAGGAGTACCTAAGTGTATTGTGAGTAACCGAGATCCATTAATTACTAGTGGGTTTTAGAAGAGCTTACAAGAGGCTTTAGGGCCAGAATTACATCTCAGTACCGCATACCATCCTCAAACTGATGGTCAAACGGAGAGGGTGGATCGTGTATTAGAGGATCTCTTGAGGCTTGTATATTGGATTTTGGTGGATCATGGGATGAATATTTGCATCTGGTTGAGTTTGCATATAATAATAGTTATCAGTCCAGTTTTGGTATGGCTCCATTTGAAGCTTTGTATGAAAAACCGTGCAACTCACCATCGTGCTGATTGGAAACCGATGAGAAATTTATGATTAGGCCAGACGTAATAAGAGAAACTACAGATAAGATCAAGGTTATTCAACAACAAATGAAGGCTACCCAGGATAGGCAGAAAAGTTATGTTGATAAAAGACGAAGAGATTTTAAATTCTGCGTTGGCGACTTGGTATTCGTCAAGATTTCTCCTTTGAAGAGTGAAATTCGATTTGCTAGGAGAGGCAAATTGCACCAAGATTTGTTGTTCCATTCCCAGTTCTCGAACAAGTTGGGAATTTAGCGTATAAAGTTGCATTGCCTGACAAGATAGCAGGAGTGCATGACGTATTTCATGTTTCTCAGTTAAGCAAGTTCATGCACGATTCTGACATGACAATCTCACCTGATCAGATGGATGATATCGAGGTAGAACCTGAGGCAGTTGAAAGCCCGCAGACCAATTCGTATTGTCGGACACGATACGAAACAACTTCGAAGGAAGACAGTGAAACTGGTCAAGGTTCAGTGGGGCAATAATGGGAATGACTGTACTTGGGAAATAGAGGAACATAAGAAAGTCGCATCCGGAACTCTTTGCCTGGTAAGGTTTTAATAGCAATATAGTTATTTCACATGCTAAGATAGGCTTGTTGTGTTTATCATGTATGTTTGAGTGATTGTAAATGGTTGATAGGCATGAGGGACCTTTTGGTTGTTTTCTTGATTAAGGAATTTCAGAACGAAATTTCTTAAGGGAAGGAGAGTATAACGACCCGCATTCTATGCATCGGAGGATCATAGAATATTTATTTCATTTATATACGAAGTCGTATGGTCGTGTAACTTCGGGAAACGACTATTGGGGTCATTTCCCATGTTCATAATTTTTGTCGAATTTTAAATTACCGTTTTGCCCCTAGCGAATCTAGTTTCATCTATAACTTTTAATTGGTAAGGATTTTTGACTGAAACCACTTCCATTGGATTCAGACGATGGTTTACCTTTCCATAGAGTGGTCACATTAATCAAACGGACTTACCGTTCGGGAGATATTGTTGAAATAATGTTTTGAAGATGAAAAAATGGTATAATTGGGCTTGACGAGGTGATTAGCAGCTAAGCCCATAACCCATTTCAGGACTAGGGTTATGAGAAGGCTGGTAGGGTTTGGGGAATCAGTTTTATTCATTTTTCAGCCGCCACTTATCATCTCTTCAAACCTAGCAATGGCCTCCAACTCCCAAATTACCTTTTAATCACTTTCTAATCACATATTAGCCAAATCTACATCAAATTAAAGCGGATTAGCACATAAATCGAGATAGAGCTACTGGAATACATTGGGATCCATGCCAAATTAGTTAGAGTTTCAGATCTATAATTTATTTGTGGCTAAGGTGAGTGATTAGCACATTTATTCACTAATTACGGCTAATTAGGGGTGATTAGTAATAATTAACGAAATTATGCATCATAAAAATATGGAAAAATATGTAGAAATTCTAAAATATTATTTTATGTCACTGGTGAAAATTTGGATTAAGTTTGCTAATTCTATAGTTTAAACATGGTTAAGGGAATTAAGAGGAAAATCATGTTTTTTGTGTATGTTTGATCCATATTTACATGGTTGTTCACTATTTTGATGTTTATGGTTGATTCTATATGTTGCTATTACTGTTTGTGATGTTTTGTGGTTGCATCGGAAGGTTTGAATGATTGAAAACGCCGTCATGTAGCGAAAATTACTTGCTGGAATGTATGCAGGAAATGGGATTGGTCGCACATACGACAACATTTGTGAAATGTTGTGGTCGGTCGCACCTACGACAACATTTGTGAAATGCTGTGGTCAGTCGTGCATGGGTTTCGGTCGCACCTACGATGACATTTGTGAAATGTTGTGGTCGGTCGCGCTTGGGTTTCGGTCGCACCTACGACGACATTTGTGAAATGTTGTGGTCGGTCGCGCATGGGTTTCGGTCACACCTACGACAACACTTGTGAAATGTTGTGGTCAGTCGCGCATGGGTTTCGGTCGCACCTACGGCAGCATTTGTGAAATGCTATGGTCGGTCACACCTACGACAACACTTGTGAAATGTTGTGGTCGGTCGCGCATGGGTTTCGGTCGCACCTGAGCTACGACAACACTTCTGAAACGCTCTAAAAAGGGCAAAACGCCGTGGAAGCTAGTTTTGATGTTTTGTTTAGCTCACCTGATGAATGCAGAATTGAACCAGGGGATATAACAACATTTCAATAACGCTGTAAATGGCTGTTTTGACTTTTTTTGCCAATTTTCATAGCCTAACAGCTTTGTTGCGGGACATGTGGAAAAGAGTTATCGTTATCTATAACTTTGGTTCACTGTTGAGAGAGGAGGTATGTAGGCGAACCAGAGCCAGAGGATGTATGGACTGAGAAGGGTTATTGGCTATAGACCAGAAGGGCATGGTCATGGGAATTAGTTGTATGGAGACCAGAAGGGCATGGAACCGTCATGGCCCCAATGGATTTGGTGATCAAAGAAATGGATATCGTATGCTTTACGCACTGAGTGAGAAATGCGAGGATGATTGTTATGCTTGATGTTTGCTATCACCATGACAAGCACACTCCTATTTTACACTCTATGTTAGTGTTTACCTTAGAGTATCGTACATCTTGTTGTGTAAGTCTTTGGTTGCAGGCCCAGGCTCAGGTATGATTTATTTATACCTATTATTGTTTATTTTAGTGCTATCGCTCATACCAGACTTTTGTCTGACCTAAAGTTTTATGTCTCTTCTTATTACTCTGGGTGCTCTTAAATGAGCAGACTAGAGACATGTCAGGTGATAATTCACGACTAGCTGTCCGGAGACGAGTAGGAGGCTTTCACATACTATTTACATATATTCTCCCTGTGTTGTTGATGGTTATTGCTTTGGGCATTAGTAGTGTACCTTTCTTTTTTTCTTTAGAGATAGTATTTTGAAGTCGTAATAATGGTTTGGATCATAAGCTGTATTTTGGATTTCCGCTGCTACGATGGATATGGTTTAGTTTTCAGCTTGTGCACTGTCTTGCCGGTTTTATATTAAGTTATGCTATTATTATATTTTGTTCCATGCGCTGTGAGATATACTACAGGTTCCTTTGTAGATCATGGTTTCAGATTCCTTTTCATTTGAGGACCATCTTGTATCGGTCGGGCATCAGCACAACGTATTTTAGGGGAAATGTCGACTGGTGCGGGGCGGCCGTCACAACCACCACAAACATACCACGTCTAACTCATAAATAATTATAGAAAATCTAACTTAATTAAAAGCTAAACTAGTAACCACTTGTGCTGGTTCATGGGTCATAGTGGTGTTGCTCCTTGAAAGCCCATATAGCTAGAATGTAAAAGTACACATATGCGCTAAAGAAAAATACACGTTGTACGTCTATAAAAACTTATTTGAATCAAAAGTAAAACTAGCTTCTCTCTCTAGTACAGTCAACAAGAAGAAACAAATCACAATCTTGACTACATTTCACAGTGTGCATCATGTGCACGAAGACAAACCAGAGCACACTATAACAGATTTTATTATATAATTGCCCAAATGCCAATTTTTTTCGTTCAAGCGCATACTACTATTTTTCAATCAGATATGCATGAGGTTATAATCTACAAACAACACAAACACGCCAAGCACATCACTTTTCCTATATAACCTTAAAAACAAACACTTTCTCCATGTTTGGAACAATGCTAACAACCTATATAAAACTATGTGCCCTATAATTGACCCTCAAACCCATTGGAGAGTTCGAATGGGGCCGAGAAGCATAAATGCATATGCACTCACATTCCTGCAATCTCGGGTGACATTGGTCGGGCTCCTATTTCTTCGTCTAAGTGGAGCTTGGGTCTTTTTCGTAGGATTTTTACGATGTTTCTAAACATAAACATGGATAGAATTTACCATAGATGAAAATCCATATTAAGCAATAATTTAAGGACTTCTTCAAATGTAATAGCAATACTATGTATAAACTATTGGTTAAACTCTTCAAAATACGCATATGCTTTTCAGAGATCATCAAAACTGAAATTGTCGTTTACGTCCTCAATTATTACCTTGTCCTGGCCGAAGCCTATAGTTGAAGGATGATCTTGCTTTTGCTTTGAACAATGGTTCTGTTTTAATCTCTATGGGTCCATGTGAAAGGTAGATTTAATTTTATAATTGCAATTTATACCCATTGATTTACAATTTCTATGTGTTCTTTATTTCCACATCACTTCTTGAGTGCTATATCATATTTGTAAAATATTTTACAGGAAATAATAATGTAGTGCTATATAAGGATATAATATCACTTTTAAAGATATTTATAGACACCATTTTTGGAGAATAATAGCAAAATCATTATATTACCAATTCGTGTATGGAGTATTATGGTAATACAAATTTTCCCATTCAGATATATTTTTATGGATTTCTTTTGTAGATATTTTACCATCACTTATTCTGGAGTGTTACATTTCCCTTTAGAATACTTTATATGTAGTATTTCTGTAATATCATACAAATATAATACCTTTTTCTGCATAAATTACATAATTGTTGTTGTTAACCTGCTTTAAGACCAAAGAAGCTTTAATCAGACTAATAGAATTCCAAGAAATCAGATTGTCTTGAAAGTTGAAAGGAACACTCAGAAAACACCAACACATGACTTAGGAAATTTTGAAGCAAATTGGCTAAGCTAGGAAGATATGACACTGAGTCAGCATGATGACTCTAGCACGACCATCTTGGTCCACCGACCTCCTTTACTTTGTATTCAGACTCCCCTGTCTTGGTGCTTCACACCCAAGAGGTTGTGTAAGAATTGGATGAGAAATGAAATAATTATGCTGTGGACAAGATGGGAAAGAAGATTTAGGAAGATGGATACTAATTCGTCTTGATATGACTTGATATTAGATGAAACAGGTCAACGGGAAGCTAGAGGAAGCATGTAAGAGGAAGAAGGAAAAATCTTCCTAGGTCATAATATAGACTCAACCCAATGAGCATAGGTTGGATCCGAGCTGGATTTGGTCACATTGCGCATCATAGTAGGGCTCTGACTCATCGTCTGGATCTTGGACTTCTAGCTCGATACCTGTTGGATTCTCCTATCGACCCCTCGTAGCTAAAGAAAGGACTTTTGGATGATACAGAAGATTGAACTTCATTGCTCTACTTAATCACCTTCATTTCTTCACTTCTTATCGCATTTAATAGTTATTCAAATCATTGTAACTTAGATCCAATAACTCATTAGTTTAAATCCAAAGAGATTCAGCAACTAAACTCATAATCGGTGCTAATTAAAGTGGACATAGGTCGAAGTAAGATGTACTACTATAAAAGTTTGTGTCTCTCTTTACTGCTTTATGTTGTTAATTTACTTTTTATTTGGGATTAGTGCTTTCACATCTGTATTTGAAATGTTATATTAAGTGTAGGATTGGATTAACCCTAGATAGGGACCACACAGGTTTGCTAAAAATTTCATTGAATAATAGAACTTTGCAACATAAACAAAATCAGAGTAAATGTGGAGATAAAAAATGATATACAACTTACCTACTTTTGGGAATACCTTACCTACTGTTGCTATAAAGGTTATATTAGGAATTAAACAGTCAGACAGTTACAGGCCTTGTAAACTCGCAAACCTCACTAACTTGATTTTTTTAATCTTACGCTCAAAAAGTGCCACAGCTCAACCACTAAGTTGTGAATTCTCGAACCATGCCTCGTAATTTGAAACCTAAATATTCTAGATTTTGATAAGTTTCAAAAATAAAGTACTAATAAAAAGAAGAAAAGAACACTAACCAAGTGAGATAAAAGCCTAAAATTATTTGGCCTTAAAAAATTGCTTCTTATGTCCTTTAGCTTGGATCTTTGCTTATGGTTGTTGCTCATAGTTTCAAATTAGGGCTTCAGAAATTTGAAAACCGTCGTTGAGGGATTATTAATCGGATTTCACTCCTTCTGTTGTTGCATGGGGATTGTTGTAGGGACTCCACTTTTGGTGAAGGGTGACAACTTTGAGGGGATCCCTCCTTAATTTCTATTTTTCAAAAGGGGGTTGGGTATTAAAAAATAAATAAAAGACTGAACTACCCTTGGATATTCAGCATGGTTATCTGCAATTCCATCATCTTCTACATCCAACACCCCATAAGCTGCTGTTTTTTCTACTACATACTATTGTGTAAGCACACCATTTGGAATTTGTTCATCAATCCGCAATGTGAAATAGTGGTGGTAATAATAATAATTCAGTCCAAGCAAATAATATGATTTCATAGGCGACACAAACCATATAATACAAAATGGTCATACAAAACTGTTTTTCAAACTAAAAAATGACAACCTACAACCGTTTAACATTGACAACACACGCTTCATTATTGGTCATAGAGTGTCGTTTTTTTTGCCTAACTCGATCTTGTATTGTCATTTAACAGTGACAGTACACACTTTACTAATCGACTATAAAACATAGTGTTCATCTACCAATTAAAATTATGATTAAATTTGTTTTGTTGCAGAATGAGTACAATATCCTTATCATTTCCAATGCACGAATATGTTCTTATCTCGATTATGGATTTCAAATATATATATTCGATCAAAATTTTCGTTTATTAATCTATTTTGAAATAAACCATCCAATTCCAATACAATATTACGTTTACTTACCTGATCCAATGCACTCTGATCACCCACAAAACTTTCGTGTGTATTTATTATGTTAATTATTTCCATATTTTTATTTCATATCTAGCATTAAATTGTACACATTAATTAGGGCTTATGTTTTAAGGTTTAAGAAGGATTATAAAGTTAATATTTGAATTTTTATTTACATGTTTAAGAGGAGACTAATTTATTTTGTCCTCTATAACAATTGTGCAATAAATTAAAAATGTAACCCCCTTAATCAAAAGTGGAGTTCCTTTAACAAACCCTATATTGCACTGTCTGATCTAGTATGTTCTACAATTGTTGGCCTTTTTTATTTCCATTTTCTTGACTTCGATTCAAGTGAGAAATAAATTCATGATTGTTGTTATATTCATGAGTTTTTTCTTATACTTGAATGCCATATCATTTTTTAAATGATGATTTCAGGTCATATAAGGATTGATTCCCTAGTATTATCGAATATATCATCGATCTTAAAAGATTCTCTGATTTAATCCTTGTTGTTGTTTTCCTTTGAACGCACATGATTTATCTTGTTTTATTTTTGCATATATATATATATATATATATATATATATATATATATGAATATACACATGCATGTATTTCTATATTTTTGGGACCTTTCTAATTGCTACTTGACCTGTTATAATTTGTAGACGAATTTATGAGTTGGCTTCGCCATAGCTTATCTATGCTTATCGATGATGCTTTGATGTTTGTGGCCTTGTCCATGATTTTTAATGAACTAACCTGCTCGACATTATGTTGCCATAGCCTTAATGTTGCAGGCATGCACATTGCTTGTTGCATTTGAGCATTGAATTGCCTGGTTTGTACCTCTATTCAACTACCACTACAGCAAAAACACCATATTATAACTTTAATTTTACAACTGTGAGAAAAGCACAGTTGTAATAAATGTTTTTTACAACAATCAACTCCTTAAAGTTGTAATAAACGTATTTTTACAACTTTTCATTTTGTTAGTTGTAATAGATGCCTATTACAAACTTCATGTTTATAGTATCTATATTTAATAACTAATTATATTAATATTTATTAATAATTAATAATTAACCTAAGAATCAATAATATTTATTAATTATTATTAACTAATTAATATTTAATAAGTAGTAATTTATTTTTAATAATTAATATCTAATATTTTTTTATATTTAATAATTAAAAGTTAAAATTCAATATTAAATAATAATGACAAATAGTTGAAATAATAATAACTAATAAAATAATTAATATTAGATGATAAATAATTAAATATTTAACAGAAATATTGTTTGTATAAAACATTAATATAATCAAAATATAAATTTTCAACAACTATTTTATTTTGCCTATTGTAAAACGTGTCTACTACAATTGCTCTTTGTTGCCAGTTGTAATAGATGCATATTTTAACCATTTTTTGTTTACCTGTTGTAATGGATGTCGATTAGAGACTTTTTAATTTGCTATTATAATAATACATGAGTAACTATAATTAAATTACAATATAAATAATAATAATTGAATAATTAACAATAGTAATAGTAATTACTATCAGATAATGATAAGTAATTAATAATAGTAACTAATAATTAAAAAAAATTGTTTGAAAATAAATATTAACCAAAGTTGAAAATTAATGTTAAGTAATAAAAATAATCAGTAATTAAAATATAAAACTAAATAATACCAAATACTCTTAATTTATAATTGATAATTACTTTTCAATAAGTAATAATTAATTAAATAGTAATTGAAAATTAAAATATAATTCTAAATAATAATTGTAGTAAATTTAAACCAATAAATAGAAGTTTCTATTCATCCATTGTGTGTCTAAATGAATATTGTTTTTATAAAACAATTGATATCGACGTATTTTTAAGTTCCATTTCCACACAAGCCCGCTCCACCTTCACTGTATTATAATAAAATTTTCGTTTCGCCCGCTTTCACTGTATACCTAAATTTTCGTTTTGCCCCTCAAGCCCGCTTTAGTATGTACTGAAATTTTCATTTTCCCTCCATTCAACGAATGCCAAATTTAATCCACAACCCAAATACTCACGAGTCCCAACTGAAAATTAAAAAATCACAACTCTTTGATCTTGAATTGCCACCCCAAAAAAAATCCTATCTGACACCCTACGTCCGTTAATGTCACTCATTAAGTTTCGTGAAGCGTTTAGGTAAACAGACACAGAATATCACAAGACAGATATAAATTTTTTTGCACCGGAAATAAACAACTTTATTAATCATCAAAATACCGTGGTCCAAAGCATCATTTGTCTGAAATATTAAAAACCATTAGAACATAAAAACCACTGTCTTGTACTTCAGAAATATCAGAGAAAGAAAATTCCCCAATAACAAAATATAGCCATTGCAACGAGAATAGGAGCTTGATCCATACATATCAGCAGCTCCAGCAATCAAGCAAAATCACGGTCAAGCCTGAGTGTTTCCTCCTTGAGAACCTTGGGGGGAGGGGGAGATAAGGAAAAATAAAAAGGGTCAGACATAAAGTCGGCGAGTTTAGTTACTTTTAGCCAGTAAATAAATAAAAGTAATCATGACAGACATGAAGTTGATAAGAGAGATCACTATACAAATGGCAACTATGACAAGGCAGATAAGGTAAGGTGTATGCATGCTTCACTAACGACTACTCTGCACTATTACCAGTATAATCTAAAATGAGATGATCCCTTCCACTATAAGTTGGTAGACTTAGGGCATACGTCCGAGTGTACCCTAACCACTACCCTAATTGATCGTCTCCCTACTCTGTAGGTACCATGTGCTGGCTCCACAGTAGGGGGTATCACTTCCCTATAGTGGCAACCCAAGATGTGCACAGTCATATCTACTAGTGTCACGGACGTCTTGTCCCCCTCTGCCCGGCCCATGCACGCATATGTCCCCGGTCAGTTTGCGCCGTCTACACCACCTGTCACGTTTTGGATCTCTTATAATCAATCAGTAAGCGTGCCCCTTCTCTGCCCAGTACGGAGTTCACTACTCTGATACCGAATACTGGTTACTGACTGAAATGAGTCCCACACAATATGATACAAGCTCTCCCCATTTGTCTTGTATCCCCACTAGGTTTTCCACATACTATGTATACCCTAAAGGGTGATCTTTAATTACATAGCTCTATACTAGTTATGCTTACCCTAAAAGGATGATCTTTAATTACATAACTTTACCGGGTTAAGTTTGTGGGCCTATATATATAAATATTACCCACCCCTTCAGTTATACTTTACCCACCCACTATCCAATCCATTTTACTTCACCCTAACTTATGTTCATCGTCATACAGTTCTTATGGATTAAATTAGGTTAAGTAGTCCTTTCTCATTACCATGTCCAGTTATGGTTATATTGGGCTAGACCTCCCACATTAGGCCTACAACGTGAGGATGCTAGATATGCCAGTTGGGTCCGGGTAGCCTTATTCCACAGTTGGGCCTAACCTTGTGTCTTAGCCCGAGTCGTATTTACACACTTAGACCTCTCACATTATGTTCAACATTAGTGGCTGCAAGATATGCAGGCCGGGTCCGGGCAGACTTCCACTACTAATGTAACCTAACCTCGTGTCATAAGTGTTAATATAATTCCTAATTATAATTGCTAAACATTCCATTTATTAATTAATTTACCAATTAATTAATCTTACCTTCTTGGGTGTTATTTCCCATTCTATTAACAATTTGAATTACTAGTCCAAAAATGTTTATTTACACATTATGCCAACATTTGCTTTTTCCCCCGTTTCTTACTAACGTCCTCACAAAATTGACGGCATGCCTAGGCTAAATAATTAGCCTAGCCATAAGCAATGAAAAGGAAAGCTAATAGGAATGTAACACAAGTGATCATTAAATATGATTTGGCATAACATAGATTAACATAGTCATAAGGTTGTCATATGAACTTGTGACAATTTCTATGATGTCAAAGTGAACAAAAATGAGATCTAAACTAATCATTTAAATATCCAACAATTCAGATCTAGCATAGTAAGGGTGAGATAGTAGCATGTTTAGAACTATGGATAAATTCACATGTCCAATCTATAACATATCCAAATTTATCACAATATGACAGGTGAAAGGTGATTTACATAAAGAGCCAGATCTAATCAATGTCATTACTTGTCCTAAATTAACGTATTCACATTTTCCGTAATACAATTACAAGTCAAGATCTACAGAGGCAACATCATTGAATAACCACAATTATATCAGATCTAGAGAAATAGATCTATCAAGATCTACATAGGCAACATCATAGAATAACCACAATTATATCAGATCTAGAGAAATATATCTATCAAGATCTACATATTATAAGGTTTAATACTGGCATAGATTCATACTTTACAGCATACCCAATTCATAGTCTTTCACAGTTCACTGTTATTTATTTAAACCTAAAAGTGACTAGAAACTCACAGCGTTATGTTTAGAGAATTGAGTGAGAATAGATGTGAATTCTGAATTCTGAATTTGATTAGCTAAACCGTTGTTATAGAATTTGATTCTATTTCAGTTTGCAACCTGTCAGCATATGACCTCCATGATCTCCAATGAAGAAAATAGGAGAATAGGGGAACATATTTATCGCCTAGAACTAATGAATCAGACCCAGAATCAAGTCCAGCTACATAAAACGAATTCTGTCTAGATCTACCCATGGGGGGCCGACACACTTATAGGGGGTCGACTCCCCAGTCGACACCCACTATGGGGGGTCGAAACCCAATTCGACACGGAGGGGGTCAACATCCACGAGCGGGAATTTTCCCGCTCAGCCTGCTTTGGTCGGATTTTGATTTTTGAACTGTTTTGAAGGTTTTGGAATTATTTTATATATATCTTCTTCCTTATGCGTATACAAACTTCTAAGGCTTATAACTTCTCCATGCGATATCCAATTCACGCAAACCCGGACTCTATCCCAAGCAGAATTCCGAGACGAACACAAAAGCCCAGCCCATTTCCCTTAATTCTTCTTCTAAAAATCAAGTATTCTTTAATTTGTTAATTTTAATATTTTAAAATTACGAGGTGTTACATTCTCCCCTCCTTAAAGGATTTCGTCCCAGAAATCTTCAAGTTAAGAAGAATGTATCCTACCATCCATCATCCATCTACTCATCCATCATCAACAAGCATCCGTTGTTCTTAAAGATTTCTAATGCTTATATCAGTATATGCAGAGGTGTATGGATATGTCCCAATACTAATGCAAAAATCAGGCGGTCTACTGATTCAGTTGACCTCCTTAATGCGATGTATGATTAGTTCCATGAATCCAATATACATATGTAAATAATCTTATTATAACATGTAAGTTCTATATGTGTGCACGTCCATTCGTCCAAGTGCAACATCCATATGCTAACTCATTCATTTTCATCCATAAAAGAAAAGAAAATGCACATGCATCCATATGTAGTATGAGAGAGTGATTGAGCTGATCTAGTGCCTAATGTGTGTATATGCGCCCACAGGCAACCACTAGCAAACACTTGCATCTACTAGCATCCATCAAACATAACATGTTTCAAACACATGTTTTCATCCATAGGACTCCTATCTAAAGGTCGAAAACACTAGGGATAAGATATGCTTGATTGACAAAAACAAGCACAGATAAATTATTGAAAAAGGAGTTAAGAGCATACCCTCAAAAAGGAAAGGGTACGAAGCACGGATTCTATCTTCGGTTTCCCAAGTTGCGTCTTCTGGGTTGTCTCCCCATTGAACCTACTTGATTTCATTTTTGCGCAGCTTCTTAACTTCTGATCCAAGAATACGGGTAGGGACTCGTCTGACTGTCGCCTCCCGTTCCACCTCCACTTCTTCCAACATACTCGGCTCAACGACTTCTGCAGTGTCATGCATGCACTTATGCAGATGAGAAACATGAAAAACATTATGAACACCGGACAAATACTCAAGGAGTTTTACTTTATAGGCCATTTGGCCAATTCTCTCGGTTATGGGAAAGGGTCCCATAAACCTAGGTGCCAACTTCCCTACTAAACCGAAGTGGACCACATTTCTCAGAGGCGATACTTTGATGAAAACCAAGTCTCCCACTTTAAACTCGATGTCGGTTCTCCTCTTGTCTGCATTGGACTTTTACTATCTTGAGTTGTTTTCATTCTCCGTCGAATAAGGTCAATCTTCTCAGACGTCTCCCTAACCATATCAGGCCCAAGTAACAATATTTTTGTAGATTCCCACCAACAGGTTGGAGACCTACAGGGTCATCCGTACAATGCTTTGAAGGGTGCCATACCGATGCTGGCTTGATAGCTATTATTATACGCAAACTCTACTAAAGGAAGATGCTCATCCCAAGTACCTCCGAAGTCTAGGATACACAGCCTCAGAAGATATTCTAGAATTCTGTTCACTCTCTCCGTCTGGCCATCGGTCTGAGGATGATAAGCGATACTCAAACACAACTGTGTACACAATGCTTCTTGCAAATTCCTCCAAAATTCGCTGGTAAAGATGGGGTCACGATCGATTACGATGCTAGAAGGCACTCCATGAAGACAAGCTACCTCACGAACAAAAATCGTTGCCAACCATGATGTCGTCCTCTTGCTCTTAATCGGAAAAAAGTGAGCGCTCTTCGTGAGTCTATCAAGTATTACCCAAATGCTGGTATTTCCTTTCTTCGATCTAGGAAAACCATCTATGAAATCCATAGAGATGCTCCCCCATTTCCACTAAGGAACCTCCAAAGGATGAAGTAGACCATCGGGCTTCTTCTGCTCAGCTTTAACTTGCTGGCAAACTAAACAATGAGAAACAAATTCCGCCACATCTTTCTTCATCCCAGCCCAAAAGAAAACCCTTTTCATGTCTCTGTACATCTTGTAGCCGCCTGGATGAATAGTCATCTTAGAATGGTGGGCTTCTTCTAGGACTGCCTTTATCAAGCTTCTAGTCTAAGGAACACAAAGCCTTCCGTCTCGTCACAACCATCCCTTCTCATCTATAGAATATCTATTGAGGTGACTAGAAGTCTCCCCTCCTCTAAGTTTTTCCATGATGTCCAAAATCTGTGGGTCACTTTGTTGTGCAGCTCCTATTTGGTCTATAAGATTTGGCCGTATCTCCAAGGATGCAAATAAATCAGGAAAAATCTCACTGGAGGGTCTAAAATCAAAAGTCGATATGAACTCCAAGTTCTTTCTTTCCGCAAACAAAGGACTCAGGGCCACCATTTTCCTATTTAGTGCGTCTTCCACCACATTAGCCTTGCCAGGGGCATAAGTAATCTCAAAATTATATGAAGCTAAGAACTCCATCCACCGATGTTGCCTTAAGTTGAGATCCTTCTGTGAGAATAAATACTTGAGAGACTTATGGTCGGTGTACAGCTCGAACCTTTCTCCAAGAAAATAATGACGCCATGTCTTTAACGCGAACACTATGGCAGCTAGCTCTAGATCATGGGTAGGGTAGTTCTTTTCATGAACTCACAACTGCCTACTCCCATAACATATTACCTTCCCCTCTTGCATTAGAATCGCACCAAGCCCTGTACCACACACATCGGTGTAAATGGTAAATACCTTACTTCAATCGGGCAAGGTCAAGACTGGGGTTGTTGTCAGAGCCCTCTTTAGTCGTTGGAAAGCAACATCATAGTCTATATCCCATGAAAACACCAAATTCTTCTTTGTTAGCCTGGTGAGAGGGGCTGATATCTTCGCGAAGTCCTTAATGAACTTCCTATACTAACCTGCCAACCCAAGGAAGCTTCTTACCTCGGTTGCGTTTTTAGGAATCTACCAATCTTGCACTGCAACCACCTTCGTGGGATCTGCAGATATCCCTTCTTTGGAGACTACATAACCCAAGAATCTCACTTCCTTTCCCCAAAAGTGGCATTTGGAGAACTTTGCTTTAAGCTGATGGTCACAGAGAGTTTTCAAGGCTTCTCTTAGATGTTGGGCATGCTCTTCTTCGTTCTTGGAGAAGATCAAAATATCATCAACGAACTCTACGACAAATTTGTTTAGGAATTCTCGAAACACCCTATTCATTAAATCAACAAAATAGACGGGTGCATTTGTCAGCCCAAAAGCCATCACTAGGCATTAAAAAAAACCTTCCGGAGTTCTAAAAGCAATTTTATCTATGCTGTCTTCAGCCACCCTCAGCTGATGGAGCCCCGTAGCCAAATCTAACTGAGAAAACACCGAGGCACCAAAAAGATGATCAAATAAATCATCAATCTTCGGAAGTGGGTGTCTATTCTTCTTGGTGAGTTTATTCAACTCTCTGTAGTCAACACACAAACGAAGCGAACCATCTGCCTTAGTTGCGGATACTACTGGAGCACTCTATTCAGATATGCTTCGTCTGATAAACCCTTTCTCAAGAAGCTCCCCTACTTGCTTACTCAGCTCCCTCATTTCCCTTGAAGCCGTGTGGCACATGGGTAATGCAACTGGTTTTGCATTGTCCACCAGATATATACGAAAGTCGATCTCGCGCCTCAGAGGTAAACTCCGTACCTCATCAAAAACATCAGAAAATCTTGGACTACTGGGATAGATCGTAAATCCTCTATAGATGCATCAAGAGATTCTAAGAAACTAAGCATAATAGACCCTTGTGGGTCACAAGAAACTTCGAGGGTTCTCCCATGACAAGTCAGGAGCCTAACAACCCTCCTCTCACAATCCAGAACGGCCCCATACGTAGTAAGCCAGTCCATTCCTAGAATCAACCCATAGCCCATAAACTCGAGCACATAAGTGTCTCATTCAAATTCGACACCTAACACATATAATTTCAAACCCCGACAAATCATCGATAAATGAGCCGAACCACCAATGGGGTTTGAAACAACTACGGGATCAACTACTGTACTAGTAATTAAGTGTAGAGATTCAACTATAGAACTAGATATAAACGAGTGTGAAGCACCAGAATCAAAAAGTGCTCTAACTAGATGATTTAAAGAGAAACTAAACTTTTTACGGAAATCTTTCTACCTCTTTCAGGAGCACTGATTGTGAGAGCATGCACTTGCCCTACAGAAGTTCCAGCTCTTTGACCTTGCCCCTACGGTCCTTGTTTCTTTGGGCACTCTTTAGAGTAGTGTCCAAGCTCTCCACAATTAAAGCAACCGATCTTCCTTTTCTTACAATCTTTAACCAAGTGACCTTCCTTCCCACAATGGTGACATTTTCTCTTATCCCTGCCTTTGTCATTCTTCCCTCCTTTCTTCTGCTGCTGTTGTTGTTGCTGCCCCTTCTTAGGCCACACCTTCTTATTTTGCGATGAATCCTCATCTTTCACTTCGTTCTTTTCTCCTTTGTCCTCCTCATGCATTAGGGTCATGCCAGCAAGCTTTTCAAACGTGGCCCCCATTGTAATATGGGACATCGCTAGCCCATGCAGAGGCTCATTCAGCCCTTTAGCAAACCACAAAGCCCTTTTGTGCGGCGTATCCACCAACTCTAAACTGAACCTTGCCAGCTGGTTGAACTTGTTCACATACTTCTTCGCCATCAAGTTTCCTTGTTTGAGTGCCAAGAACCTCTCCATCTGTATGCTTCTCTCATCTTGGGAAAGAAATTTCATTTCGAACCTTTGTCTAAAATTTCCCTAAGTTTCTACCGGTCGTCCAGCTTGGGTAATTTCCCACCAAAAAGAGGCTTCGTCCTTCAGTAACCAGGCGGCTAACCGAACCTTCCTTCCACCCTCTACTTCAAAGATCATGAACAAGTCCTTGGTTTCCTTGAGCCAATTCCGTGCTTCTATGAATGTCTCATTCCCATGGAATGGCTTCCCTTCCATAGCAAGGAAGTCCTTGAATTTTTTTGCGAAGTTATCTGCCCTTGGAGGGGGAAGCATGATTGTCGCAGCTGGTGGAGGAACGTCTCTTTGGCATTCGGCAGGTGTCGTGGCCTCCAAGTACTTATGAAACCATCCGGGTATCGTAACACCCTCTGGGATATTAGGAATGTTTTGATCTCCAGACATGCTGAAAAGAAAAAGAGGAAGAGATTTAGATAAAGGACCGAAGGATATTTCATATGGCTTTTTGGGGAATATTTCCAAAACAGACTTTTCTTTATGAAAATACTTTCTATTAAAACTCATTTTGAAAATATATTTCGAAAACTCTTATCTAGTCTGGTAACCTTCAGCTTTGATACCAAGTGTGACACCCCATGTCCGTTAATGTCACTCACAAAGGGAATGCATTAAGTTTCGTGAAGCGTCTAGGTAAACAGACATAGAATATTACAAGACATAAATAAAAATTTTGCAGCGAAAATAAACAACTTTATTAATCATCAAAATACCGTGGTCCAAAGCATCATTTGTCTAAAATATTTAAAACCCATTACAACATAAAAACCACTGTCTTATAACTCAGAAATATCAGAGAAAGAAAATTCCGCAATAACAAAATATAGCCAATGCAACGGGAATAGGAGCTATCCATACATATCAGCAACTCCAGCAATCAAGAAAAATCACAGTCAAGCCTGAGTGTTTCCTCCCTGAAAACCCGAGGGGGGGGGGGGATGGAAGAGAGAAGAAAAAAAAAGGGTCAGACATAAATTCTGGCGAGTTTATTTACTTTTAGCCAGTCAATAAATTAAAGTAATCATGACAGGCATACGGTTGATAAGAGAGATCACTATACAAATGGCAGGTGTGACAGGGCAGATAAGGTAAGGTGTATACATGCTTCACTAATGACTATTCTGTACTATTACCAGTATAATCTAAAATGAGATGATCCCTTCCACTTTAAGCTGGCAAACTTAGTGCATACGTCCGAGTGTACCCTAACCACTACCCTAATTGATTGGCTCCCTACTTTGTAGATACCCTGTGCTGGCCCTACAATAGGGGGTATCACTTCCCTAAAGTGGCAACCCAAGATGTACACAATCATATCTACTGGTGTCACGGTCGTCTTGTCCCCTCTGCCCGGCCCATGCATGCACATGTCCCCGGTCGGTTTGTGCCATCTACACCACCTGTCACGTTTTGGATCTCTTATAATCAATCAGTAAGCATGCCCCTTCTCCTCCTAGTACGGAGTTCATTACTCTGGTACCGAATACGGGTTACTGACTGAAATGGGTCCCACACAATATGATACAAGCTCTCTCCTTTTGTCTTGTATCCCCACTAGGTTTTCCACTGACAATGTATACCCTAAAGGGTGATCTTTAATTACATAGCCCTATACCAGTTATGCTTACCCTAAATAGGTGATCTTTAATTACATAACTTTACCGGGTTAAGTTTGTGGGCCTATATATATAAATGTTACCCACCCCCTTCAGTTATACTTAACCCACCCACTATCCAATCCATTTTACTTAACCCTAACTTATGTTCATAATCATATAGTTCTTATGGATTAAAATAGGTTAAGTAGTCCTTTCTCATTACCATGTCTAATTATGGTTATATTGGGCTAGACCTCCCACATTAGGCCTACAAGTGTGGAAGCTGGATATGTCGGTCGGGTCCGGCAGTCTTATTCCATAGTTGGGCCTAACCTCGTGTCTTTTCCTGAGTCGTATTTACACACTTAGACCTCTCACATTAGGTTTAACATTGATGGCTGCTGGATATGTCGGTCGGGTCTGGGCAGACTTCCACCACTAATGTAACCTAACCTCGTGTCGTAAGTGTTAATATAATTCCTAATTGTAATTACTGAACATTCCATTTATTAATTAATTTACCAATTAATTAATCTTACCTTCTTGGGTGTTATTGCCCATTCTATCAACAATTTGAATTACTAGTCCAAAAATGTTTATTTACCAATTATGCCAATATTTACTTTTTCCCCCGTTTCTAACTAATGTCCTCACAAAATTGACGGAATGCCTAGGCTAAATAATTAGCCTAGCCATAAGCGATGAAAAGGAAAGCTAATAGGAATGTAACACAAGTGATCATTAAATATGATTTGGCATAACATAGATTAACATAGTCATAAGGTTGTCATATGAACTTGTGACAATTTCTATGATGTCGAAGTGAACAAAAACGAGATCTAAAATAATCATTTAAATATCCAACAATTCAGATCTAGCATAGTAAGGGTGACCTAGTAGCATGTTTAGATCTAAGGATAAATTCACATGTCCAATCTATAACATATCCAAATTTATCACAATATGTCAGGTGAAAGGTGATTTACATAAAGAGACAGATCTAATCAATGTCGTAACTTGTCCCAAATTAATGTATTTACCTTTTCCATAATACAATTACAAGTCAAGATCTACATAGGCAACATCATAGAATAACCACAATTATATCGGATCTAGAGAAATAGATCTATCAAGATCTACATAAGCAACATCATAGAATCACCACAATTATATCAGATTTAGAGAAACAGATCTATCAAGATCTACATAGTATAATGTTTAATACTGGCATAGATTCATACTTTACAACATATCCAATTCATAGTCTTTCACAGTTCACTGTTATTTATTTAAACCTAAAAGTGACTAGAAACTCACAGCGTTAGGTTTAGAGAATTGAGAGAGAATAGATCTGAATTCTGAATTCTGAATTTGATTAGCTAAACCATTCTTATGGAATTTGATTCTGTTTCAGTTTGCAACCCATCAGCATATGGCCTCCATGATCTCCAATGAAGAAAATAGGAGAATAGGGGACCATATTTATAGCCTAGAACCAATGAATCAGACCCAGAATCAAGTCCAGGTACATAAAACGAATTCTGCCCAGATCTGCCTGGGGGGTCAACAGGGGGGTCGACACCCATGTCGACACCCCCTGGGGGGTCAACACCCACGAGTGGGAATTTTCCCGCTCATCCCGCTTTGGTCGGATTTTGATTTTTGTACTGTTTTGAAGGCTCTGGAATTATTTTATATATATATATATTCTTCCTTATGCGTATACAAACTTCTAAGGCTTATAACTTCTCCATACGTTATCCGATTTACGCAAACGTTGTATCGATCCCAAGTAGAATTCCGAGACGAACGCAATGTCGCAGCCCATTTCCCTTAATTCTTCTTCTAAAAATTAAGTATTCTTTAAATTGTTAATTTGAATATTTTAAAATTACGAGGTGTTACACCCTAGATCTCACGATCTCGAATTGACGCCTTGCCATCGTCGATTTACTATTGTAACTGAGACTTTAAAAGGGGTGATTCACATAGTTGTTACAATCATCAAAATGAGCGATTTTGTTCTTCTTGTTGGCTTGATAAATCTAAGGGTTCATTTTTATTTTGGAAATCTGACAGCGTTACTTTTTTCTAGCGATTTTGTTCTGATTCTACAAACAATATTAGATTACCTATGTTTAAATATATTCAACATTTATTACCTCTTTGAATGGTTACTGTGGTTTCTGGTTTTTAGGACTGTATTTCAAAATATTCTCCAGATTATGTGGTACCTTATAGCCTAGAAAATCATTGTAATTTGGAGATTTTATGATCTGCCGTTTTTTCCTTTAGGAAGATATATAATGCTGATATAAATTTCTCTTCGGCTGTTTCAGATCCCCTAATAAGATCTTTGATTGACAAATCGGAATCTCTAAGATCATGAGCAGCTAGGGCCAATACAGCGGCTATTTTTGAATACAAGCAAACATTGTCTTAAGCACCAGTTATCATCGAGTTTTCTAGTTGATCCAACAAGAATTGAGCTGTCACTTCTTCGCTTCCTACATTGTCTGCTCCACCATTTAGACATATCTAGATAACAGCGGATTAGCTGAAGGGGAGAAGGGAATCAGAAATTTCATACTGAAAGATGATCTCGGAGGATAAATCAGACTCAATGTAGAGTTGTAAGCAGTTGAAGCATGGTTGTGAGACGATGGACATTCTGCAAAGTTCTAGAAAATATGTATGTATTTTCATGAATATTAACCAAATCTATATTAAGTTGAAGTATCCTAGAGACGACCATGTTGTTTCCAATTTTCTTATTGCTACGTCGATTATTCTTTATGTTATGTAAATGCTTGATACTTTAACTGAAGCATGTAGTTTATACATGGGTGCAGGTCGAAATTTATTACAGGTGAAGCTGATGGTGGTTCGTGGCTCATGTTGAGGTTTTAGCAACCGCTTTGTACTTTAGTTGTTGTTGTGACAGATAAATCAGATTCGATGTAGCGCTGTAAGCAGTTGAAGCATGGTTGCGAGCTGATGTACATTCAATAACTACTTGCTACTTGTAGGAGCTACCCAAAAAAGCACGTTAATTGGAGATTGTAACACCCGAATTTTTATAACATGTTAATACAAGAATCAAGGCAGAATTAAATTTTAAAATAAGAATCAAGAGAAACGGGTTGCGCCATTGTGTTCGTATCGGAATTCTGGTTGGAAACGAGTCCGAAATTTCGTAAATCGAAGTCCGTATGACCAAGATATGGCCTCTAGAAGTTTCACGAAAAATCAGAAAATGAAAACAGATTTTCAAATTTCGAATTTAGCCCCAAACAGACTGGGCGGGAAAAGTTCCCGCCCAGCCCCAGGTCGACTAGGGAGTCGACTGGGGAGTCGACCCCCCAGGACCAGGTCGACTGGGGAGTCGACCTGGGTGTCGACCTCCTTGGTCGGGCCAGGTTGGCCTGGTGCACCTGCTTGCTCCTTTGGGTCTGTTCTGTTGGCCTGTGACGAGATTGGATGGTTCAGATCTAAACTAGGGTTAATCTAAGGGCCTAAACTAGTTCTAAATCCTATATAAACCCCCTGATGCCTAAACCATAATTCACTACAACATGTCTAGCCACCGTTATGCTACTAAAATCCCTCTTGGTCATGGTCGCCGTCTCTAATCTGCTTCTTAAGCTTTCATACGCAATCCAATGCAAAGATGAAGACTTCTACAACAATTCAAGGGGATGAATCAACAACTCTACAACGTTTCTACATCGATTTCAGTTCTTAATTCGCTAGCCATGCTATGTAAGTTCTAGTTACTTTTTAGATTAAAATACTTAATTTTAATATGGCTATGGAATAAAGTGTAATTGGATATAAGCATGTTCATCAATTCAGATCTATTCCTGTTTACCTTTGAACCTTGGGTTTTGAGACTTGTTCATCTCCATTCTTATGTCTAGTTCATGCTCTATTCAGTCGTTGTAAATCAGTTTCTTGGATTCATGTTGATATTATTATCAAAACCTAATCTTTATGCCTATCATGAAGATTTATGTTGTTTTCTCTCTGATCTTGTTTTATTGCAAAACTCTACCTTTCCCCCATTTATTTTCTTTTGATGAACCTAGATCAATTTCGGATCTAGGCCTAAACCATGATTTTGTGTACGATCAAATACAGGGAAAAGCATGGGAATATTACCTATTTGGATATATGTGATTGGTGGAATTGATGGCATAACATGAAAATTGGATATATGGGTATTATTGCCATTAATATGAAATTTGATAATTGGGTATTTCCATTAAAATGGTAATTGCAAGAATTGGGATTGACATATGTAATTTGGCTAGAACTTGATAGGTGTAAATTGGCATAAATTTGGCATACATATAAAATGGCATGAACTGAACATATGTAAAATTGGTATGAATTAGGCATATGTAAAACGGACATGTAATCTAGGACTTGGGCATATGTTAATTAGGTGAGATTTGTAGTTGAAACACATATGATAATTTATGTCTTGAAAAGGGGCTAATATGAACACGCCTAAGTGGGTTTTGGGTAGTTGGAATGTAATAGCCTTAAAGGAGGGATAAATATAAATTGAGATAAGTTGCATTTAATGGCATAAGATAAATTGTGGTAAAATTGGTATGATTTTGCATACCATTAATTGATGAACATAATTGAGTCAATTATGGACATCGTTAAATTAGGAATTAATTAATAATTTGAATAAGGAAATTATTAAGACTGGGGTAAAAGATTATAAGCGATAATCAATGCTTAGGACACGAGGTTGTACTCATTTGTAACGTAAAACTGCCCGGACCCGCCCGGCGAATCCAGTAGTCACAAATGGTAGCCCAATGTGAGAGGTCCTAGGCCCAAATTAAAAGTGTAACAGTTGTAAAGATAGGAGGTTAGACTCTTTTATGGTGTAAGACTGCCCGGACCCGCCCGGCAAATCCAGCTGCCATAAATGTCAGTCTAATGTGAGAGGTCTTTATAGGGTTACGGCCTTAATGAATTAAGAAATACTTAACCAGATAAACATGTGGTGGGACATGATGGTTAAGTGGGTAACATGTGGGTGACATGTGGAAATACGAATAGTAATACTTAACCAACATAACATGGTAATTAGACTAGTGGATAGGGTTAAGTAAACTAAGAACACTTAACCAATATGGTATGAGTGGGTGGGTTAAGTAATATGATTAGGCTAATGACACTTAACCATTCTGGTATGAATGGGTGGGTTAAGTAATATGACCAGGCTAATGACACGTAACTGTTATGACATGAATGGTTGAGTTAAGTAAATCTTAATTAATGTCTAAGTGGGAATGATAACTTATGGAATAAAGTAAGTTAGGCGGAACAGTGGATAAGATGAGATAACTTATGTAATAAGGAAAGATGTGCTTCATTGTAGATAAAGCAATATGTAAAGACAAGAATGAATTTACAATTGAAGGCGACATGAGTTATATCATAAAAAAGGAACAAAACATTGGTTAGGTTGGATAATCCTCTAAGTATCAATCTGATGTTGATTCCGGTCTTCGAGGTTGGTATTTAGGGAATTAGTCTCTCTCTCCAATGTGTTTGTAAGTTAAGGGGTACTTGGTTGTAAAGATTGAATAAGAACATGTTATCGTACCATAACAGGGGTTAATGTATGAATCATAGGAATAACATGTTACGGGCTTATTAATGGACTTAGTATAGTTCAAGTTAAGAATTGAATTAATAAGCAAGTTGAAGGTTGGTATAAATGGAAATAACCAAGTTAAATGATAAGACTGATGAAGTAGCACAAGCGCATAGTTAATGGATAGACATAGGGTCGAATGGCAGATAAAGCCAAGGCGTTTGGTTAAACCCAGACGTTAGGGGTAATATGAATGACATGTAAAATATACCCTATAAGCACTTAACCAAGATAAAGCATGTATTAAGACATGAGGATGATGTAGGGGTTAAGTGGAGGACATGGGTAACATGTAAGACATAACTAGTGTATACTTAACCAAAATTTAAGCATGTAAGTGGACATGAATAAGAAGGGGTTAAGTAAGAATTACTAGAGGGGACCAAGCATAGGTGGGAAGCTTTTGTCGAGGAAAGGGGACCCTTTTCAGACTAGTAGCCCATTACGTATCTTTGTGAGCTCTACCCATGTCGAGGACGGGACACGCATACTGGGTTTGATTGTAAGAGGTCAAAACGGGTTAGCGGTGGCAACGCAAGTCCAACGGGTTTCATAAGCGTGTGTGGACCCGGGCTGGTAGGTAAGACGTTGTTGCATCATGTAGGTATAAGCCGTGCATCCTCAATTTGTATCGGTTGCCACTTTAGGGGAGTGATACACCCCACTGTGGGGCCAGCACGGGTATCTACGAGTTAGGGAGCCGATCGCATGGGGGTTGGTGGGTACACCTAGTGGAGATAGGGGCAGGCGGCACCTATGTAGTCAGATAGGGGTACGTAAGACTAGTATTATGATTTACACCTAGTGGAGATAGGGGCAGGCGGCACCTATGTAGTCAGTTAGGGGTACATAAGACTAGTATTATGATTTCTAAGTAGGGGGTGGGATCACCTTATTATATAACACGGGCTACTAGTTGGGACACTAGTAGGGGGTAAGGATCCTTGTTACATAGGACACTAGTTGAAGTACTAGTAGGAATACGAAACATTCCATGTCAGACACTTGTAAAGATGCTAGTTAGGTGGTGCAGAGCAAATAGATATCACAGAAATCTTTTAATGGCGAAGCAGAGGAATCGTGATATGCTTGATAGGAATCTTACGAAATGATACTTAGTTTATCTTGAATGGGAACCTTGCGATGTTACTTGACAAAAATCACATCATGTTATCCTTAGTTATCCTGCCTGTTACTTATCTTGTCATCATGCTTATGTTTACTTTCAGTTTACTCATGCCATATTATCTTTACCTATTTTTGTGCTGGAAGTCACTAGGACTTACTCGGTCTTTTATGACTGACCCGTTTTGTTTCGCCTCTCTTTCTTCCGTTTCCCCCCCAGGTTCGCAGGGTGGGAATACAACTTAGTTCGGATCCTACCAAGCTCCAAGGCTCTTTCATATATGGCTTGGACTTCTCTTGGCTATGGCTTGCTTTGCTTTATTGGGGAATACTACAGTTTGTTTTTATGCTTCTTTGTTTTTGAGCAAGACAGATATTTTAACTATGTAATTGGGTATTGGAAGTTGATGGGCTTTTATTGTAAACATTTATATTTAATAAATGATTTTAAGTACTTCCACTTTACTTTCCGCTGTTTTATATATGTCTGTCTTGTAATATTTCCGTTCCAGTACCCGTAATGCTCCATTGAAGTTAAGGCATTCCCTTTGTGAGTGACCTTAATGGATGTGGGGTGTTACATTTGGTATCAGAGCAGAAGGTTACCAGACTGGGCAAAAGTTTTCAAAAACCTTCTGAACTAGTTTTCAAAACATCTACAAAGAAGCAAATTTTCAAGAAAATTTTGTTTTGATTAAAAGGCATATTCCCCAAAGCCATATGTACTATCTTTTGATTCTCTCTTGAAATCTCTTCTCTCTCTTTTCACCATAGTTTCGTAGGCATCCGACATATGTCAGAGGGCAAAGAAGTGGCCAACCTCTATCTGTAGCTGTAGTAGTTCCATCTGCGTCTAATCTTATTTCAAGCTGTGTAGAGTTGTCGTGCGTTGGAGGTAGCTTTCGAGAGACTTGTCAACAAGCTATACAAGGATAGTAAGAAAGAGGAAAAAGGTGAAAGGAAAGAGGCCATAGTGAAAGCATAGTAAAAACCATGACAAGAGGGAGTATCTTTAGTTTGGTGAGAAGGGACGTGTAGTTAAGTATTGTAGGACAAGGACAAGGGCAAAGGACAGGATCGTCGAGAGGGCAATTGTATGCTCTCACTACTAGCGTACCTAAGGGAGGTGGTAACGTTACCGTTAAAGGTTTATCTTTTCTTTTCTATCATCCCGCTAGAACTTTGTTTTTGTACATCGCATCCTTTTAATTCTGCTTCGATAGTTGAGTCTCTGCACCTTAGTACTAGCGTAGTAGAGGATCCCATTTTTGTCTCAAATCCTGTTGGGGAATCGGCTCATTTATTCATGACTTGTTAGGCTTTGAGAATGTCTATGCTAAGTGTTGAGTTTCGAAGGAATGCTCATGTTTTTGTGAGCTATGGGTTGATTCTAGGGATGAAGTAGTTATCCAATAAGGGTGCCATTCTCGGTTTTGAAAGGAGGGTAGTTAGACTTTTGACTTGCCTCGATAATACCCTCGAAGTCGCATGTAACCTTTAGGGTTCTATTAGGATTAGTTAACTAGAATCTCTTGATACATTAGTTGATCCGCTCAAGTAGTGTTCGCCACTAAGGCGGATGGGTCATTTCGCTTATGCATGAGTTGTAGAGAGTCACCTAAGTAAGTACATTGAACAACATGGTTGACATTTGTTTATTTTCAAGAGATAATTCATCTATATGGAATACCTTCTAGTAAGTGAACGAGATCCAAGATTCACTAGTGAATTTTGGAGAGCTTACATGGAACCCTCAGTACACAGTTATGTTTGAGACCGAGTATACTAGAGGGAGAATAAGTGAAAGTGGAACGAGAGGCAACAGTGAAATGAGTTCCAACTCGTATTTTGGAAATAAGAATCAAGGAGCTATGCAATTGTGAAGTTAAAGTCGGTCAAAGCACAATGGAGTTAAGCTCAAGGGAATGTGGCTTAGAAGATTGAAGACTATATTCGTGCATCACATCTCTTTTTAAGAGTATATTCTTGATTCATTTTTCCTGTAGAGCTTACTTGCATGCTATCTTTTGTGTATATCCTCTCGGTCCTATTCTCAATCCAATTTCTGTTGTCAACCCCATAGGGAGTATGACTCATCTGTTAGTTTTACATGTTGGGGCTTGAGGGTGTCCGTTGGGTTGATTGAACCTTTTGGGTTTTATAGGATATGGGTTGGTTTTAGGAAGGGATTTCTTGTGACCTAAAAGGAGTCCATCATGCTTAGTTTCCTAGAATCACATATATATTGGTTGGGTTGAGAATTTCTTTGGGAGTCAGTCTGATGTTGATTTCGGTCTTCGGGGCTGGTGCTTAGGGAAATCTTCTCCTAATCAGTATATATGTGACGTAGATTTCTAGCTTTGATGGGCGCAGAGTTTTTACTTGCTTCTATCATTCGACTATATATTTAGGTAGGAACAGTTGGGTGTAAACATGAGTTTGAGACATGTTATGATTGATGGTTGCAAGTGGTTGCAAGTGGTTGCTAGTGGCTGCTCGTGGATGCATATACACACACATTAGGCACTAGATCAGCTCAGTCACCTTTCATGTTGCATATGCATGAGTGTTTACACTTGTTTATGGATGGAATTGAATGTGTTATCATGTGGATGTTGCATATGGATGGATGTTTGTGCACACATATAGTGTTTATGTGACTAGGACTATTCGCATACATGTTGGACTCTTGGCACTAAAAATATTTTGCATCTAGAAGATCAATCAGGCCTGATCATTTGCATTAGACAAGGAACATATACACACACTTCTTGCATATGTTCATACAACATTAGAAATTTCTTAAGGACAATGAATGCCTGTGATTGATGATTGAGTATATGGATGATTGGATGGTAGGACACATTCTTCTTAACTTGAAGATTTCGGGGACGAAATCCTTTAAGGAGGGGAGAATGTAACAACCTGAATTTTTATAACATGTTAATACAAGAATCAAGGCAGAATTAAATTTTAAAATAAGAATCAAGAGAAACGGGTTGCGCCGTTGCGTTCGTCTCGGAATTCTGGTTGGAAACGAGTCCGAAATTTCGTAAATCGGAGTCCGTATGACCAAGATACGGCCTCTAGAAGTTTCACGAAAAATCAGAAAACAAAATCAGATTTTTCAAATTTTGAATTTTGCCCCAAACAGACTGGGCGGGAAAAGTTCCCGCCCATCCCCAGGTCGACTGGGGAGTCGACTGGGGAGTCGACCCCCCAGGACCAGGTCGAATGGGGAGTCGACCTGGGTGTCGACCTGGGGGTCGACCTCTTTGGTCGGGCCAGGTTGGCCTGGTGCACCTGCTTGCTCCTTTGGGTCCGTTCTGTTGCCCTGTGACGAGATTGGATGGTTCAGATCTAAACTAGGGTTAATCTAAGGGCCTAAACTAGTTCTAAATCCTATACAAACCCCCTATTGCCTAAACCCTAATTCACTACAACATGTCTAGCCACCGTTATGCTACTAAAATCCCTCTTGGTCATGGTCGTCGTCTCTAATCTTCTTGTTAAGCTTTCATACGCAATCCAATGCAAAGATGAAGACTTCTACAACAATTCAAGGGGATGAATCAACAACTCTACAACGTTTCTACATCGCTTTCAGTTCTTAATTCGCTAGCCATGCTATGTAAGTTCTAGTTACTTTTTAGATTAAAATACTTAATTTTAATATGGCTATGGAATAAAGTGTAATTGGATATAAGCATGTTCATCAATTCAGATCTATTCCTGTTTACCTTTGAACCTTGGGTTTTGAGACTTGTTCATCTCCATTCTTATGTCTAGTTCATGCTCTATTCAGTCGTTGTAAATCAGTTTCTTGGATTCATGTTGATATTATTATCAAGACCTAATCTTTATGCCTATCATGATGATTTATGTTGTTTTCTCCCTGATCTTGTTTTATTGCAAAATTCTACCTTTCCCCCATTTATTTTCTTTTGATGAACCTAGATCAATTTCGGATCTAGGCCTAAACCACGATTTTGCATACGATCGAATACGGGGAAAAGCATGGGAATATTACCTATTTGGATATATGTGATTGGTGGAATTGATGGCATAACATGAAAATTGGATATATGGGTATTATTGCCATTAATATGAAATTTGATAATTGGGTATTGCCATTAAAATGGTAATTGCAAGAATTGGGATTGGCATATGTAATTTGGCTAGAACTTGATAGGTGTAAATTGGCATAAATTTGGCATACATATAAAATGGCATGAACTGAACATATGTAAAATTGGTATGAATTAGGCATATGTAAAACGGACATGTAATCTAGGACTTGGGCATATGTTAATTAGGTGAGATTTGTAGTTGAAACACATATGATAATTTATGTCTTGAAAAGGGGCTAATATGAACACGCCTAAGTGGGTTTTGGGTAGTTGGAATGTAATAGCCTTAAAGGAGGGATAAATATAAATTGAGATAAGTTGCCTTTAATGGCATAAGATAAATTGTGGTAAAATTGGTATGATTTTGCATACCATTAATTGATGAACATAATTGAGTCAATTATGGACATCGTTAAATTAGGAATTAATTAATAATTTGAATAAGGAAATTATTAAGACTGGGATAAAAGATTATAAGCGACAATCAATGCTTAGGACACGAGGTTGGACTCATTTGTGACATAAAACTGCCCGGACCCGCCCGGCGAATCCAGTAGTCACAAATGGTAGCCCAATGTGAGAGGTCCTAGGCCCAAATTAAAAGCGTAACAGTTGTAAAGACACGAGGTTAGACTCTTTTATGGTGTAAGACTGCCTGGGCCCGCCCGGCAAATCCAGCTGTCATAAATGTCAGTCTAATGTGAGAGGTCTTTATAGGGTTACGGCCTTAATGAATTAAGAAATACTTAACCAGATAAACATGTGGTGGGACATGGGGGTTAAGTGGGTGACATGTGGGTGACATGTGGAAATACGAATGGTAATACTTAACCAACATAACATGGTAATTAGACCAGTGGATAGTGTTAAGTAAACTAAGAACACTTAACCAATATGGTATGAGTGGGTGGGTTAAGTAATATGATTAGGCTAATGACACTTAACCATTCTGGTATGAATGGGTGGGTTAAGTAATATGACCAGGCTAATGACACGTAACTGTTATGACATGAATGGTTGAGTTAATTAAATCTTAATTAATGCCTAAGTGGGAATGATAACTTATGGAATAAAGTAAGTTAGGCGGAACAATGGATAAGATGAGATAACTTATGTAATAAGGAAAGATGTGCTTCATTGTAGATAAAGCAATATGTAAAGACAAGAATGAATTTACAATTGAAGGCGACATAAGTTATATTATAAAAAAGGAACAAAACATTGGTTAGGTTGGATAATCCTCTGAGTATCAATCTGATGTTGATTCTGGTCTTCGGGGTTGGTATTTAGGGAATTATTCTCTCTCTCCAGTGTGTTTGTAAGTTAAGGGGTACTTGGTTGTAAAGATTGAATAAGAACATGTTATTGTACCATAACAGGGGTTAATGTATGAATTATAGGAATAACATGTTGCGGGCTTATTAATGGACTTAGTATAGTTCAAGTTAAGAATTGAATTAATAAGCAAGTTGAAGGTTGGTATAAATGGAAATAACCAAGTTAAATGATAAGACTGATGAAGTTGCACAAGCGCATAGTTAATAGATAGACATAGGGTCTAATGGCAGATAAAGCCAAGGTGCTTGGTTAAACCCAGACGTTAGGGGTAATATGAATGACATGTAAAATATACCCTATAAGCACTTAACCAAGATAAAGCATGTATTAAGACATGAGGATGATGTAGGGGTTAAGTGGAGGACATGGGATATGTAAGACATAACTGGTGTATACTTAACCAAAATTTAAGCATGTAAGTGGACATGAATAAGAAGGGGTTAAGTAAGAATTACTAGAGGGGACCAAGCATAGGTGGGAAGCTTGTGTCGAGGAAAGGGGACCCTTTTCAGACCACTAGCTCATTACGTATCTTTGTGAGCTCTACCCATGTCGAGGACGGGACACGCATACTGGGTTTGATTGTAAGAGGTCAAAACGAGTTAACGGTGACAACGCAAGTCCAACGGGTTTCATATGCGTGTGTGGACCCGGGCTGGTAGGTAAGACGTTGTTGCATCGTGTAGGTATAAGCCGTGCATCCTCAAGTTGTATCGGTTGCCACTTTAGGGGAGTGATACACCCCCACTGTGGGGCCAACACGGGTATCTACGAGTTAGGGAGTCGATCGCATGGGGGTTGGTGGGTACACCTAGTGGAGATAGTGGCAGGCGGCACCTATGTAGTCAGCTAGGGGTACGTAAGACTAGTATTATGATTTACACCTAGTGGAGATAGCGGCAGGCGACACCTATGTAGTTAGCTAGGGGTACATAAGACTAGTATTATGATTTCTAAGTAGTGGGTGGGATCACCTTATTATATAACACAGGCTACTAGTTGGGACACTAGTAGGGGTAAGGATCCTTGTTACATAGGACACTAGTTGAAGTACTAGTAGGAATACGAAACATTCCATGTAAGACACTTGTAAAGATGCTAGTTAGGTGGTGCAGAGCAAATAGATATCACAGAAATCTTTTAATGGCGAAGCAGAGGAATCGTGATATGCTTGATAGGAATCTTACGAAATGATACTTAGTTTATCTTGAATGGGAACCTTGCGATGTTACTTGACAAAAATCACATCATGTTATCCTTAGTTATCCTGCCTGTTGCTTATCTTGTCATCATGCTTATGTTTACTTTCAGTTTACTCATGCCATATTATCTTTACCTATTTTTGTGTTGGAAGTCACTAGGACTTACTCAGTCTTTTATGACTGACCCGTTTTGTTTCGCCTCTCTTTCTTCCCCCCCCCCCCCCCCCCCCGCCCGGTTCGCGGGGTGGGAATACAACTTAGTTCAGATCTTACCAAGCTCCAAGGCTCTTTCATGTATGGCTTGGACTTGTCTTGGCTATGGCTTGCTTTGCTTTATTGGGGAATACTACAGTTTGTTTTTATGCTTCTTTGTTTTTGAGCAAGACAGATATTTTAACTATGTAATTGAGTATTGGAAGTTGATGGGCTTTTATTGTAAACATTTATATTTAATAAATGATTTTAAGTACTTCCACTTTACTTTCCGCTGTTTTATATATGTCTGTCTTGTAATATTTCTGTTCCAGTACCCGTAATGCTCCATTGAAGTTAAGGCATTCCCTTTGTGAGTGACCTTAATGGATGTGGGGTGTTACAGAGATCTAATATCAAATCAATCGAAGGTGGTTCCGGCTGTAGTATTCATGTCATCGGTATGCGTACCTTCTCATTTTACATGAGATGGATATCATGGACTTGCATGCTGCATTATTGTGCTGTAGTGTTCGTGTCATCAGTATGTTGTAGTGTTCGTGTCATCGGTATGTTGTAATGTTCTTGTCATCGGTGTTCGTGTTATCTGTATGATTTATAAAATTCAATGTATTATGTAAAAAAAATGATGAGAATTTGAAATAATTAATATATTATTTTGGTTCATGTTTTAAGTTTGTTTGATATCTTCAGTTTTGTAGATAATATGTTCTGGAATGAATTTTTTATTAGTAATATGTATATAATTTGTGGATATATTACAGCTGTAATAATACTTTTAATAAATTATATTACAACAGTTGTAATAAAGTTTATTATGAGGGTGGTAAAAAGTTGTATAATATACATTTCACAACAGTGTCGCAACAGTGCAAAAAAGTTGCAAAAGAATTTAGTCTATTACAACTTCAATAGACGACGATGGCTTCACCGTTGTAAAAAGTCTTTTACAACTGTTTTCCACCGTTGTAATATGGTCAATTTGTTGTAGTGTACTAGGACTTATTATCATGTTATGATCTTCTTTGTGTATATGTATGTATGTATGTATATATATATATATATATATATATATATATATATTGAAATTGGGTAACTATATTAATCCGAAAAGTAGTACATAATAACGGTTAGCATACTAACCGGATTACTAAAACAACCAACAAGATTACCGATTACAAAAAGAAAAAATATGATCCTCCCAAAAATGCTCCATACTGCTGAGCAACTATCATCCCCAACATTATGGTGACTGTCGAAACAATCACCACCAAACATAACACCAGACTTCTCATCCAATGTCGAGCCAGTACCATAATAAGATCAAAACAGGACCTAACACAAAGTAGCAGCAACCAAATCGAAATATTTAAAACCCATTACAGCATCCACCCATCCAGTAACCCATTACAGGGTACATCCCATCTCCAACATCTCCACACACCCAAAAACACCCCGAACAGCAAAGAGAGGGACAGAAAGAACGGTTGGAGGGTCTGGAACCTAAGTTGCGTTGGCACTTGCCGAAACCCAAACCCACAATGGCTTGTCTTTCCATCGATGACCCAGTGCCGCCAGAGGAGTGACTGGCCGATGTCGAATGCTGTAGCTGAATTGAATCTGTGGGAAGGAACCAAAAATCTGGCTTAAATTGTGCGATTTAGGCAATGATAATTTAGGGTTCGTCGATCTCAGTGTAGGATAAATTTTGTAGAAAGCTAATCAAGGAGGGATAAACTCGTCGATCTGAAGATAAGTGGTTTGAACCGCAAGGCGTTATCATTTTGGATCTGTGTTGAGATCTGAAATATAAAAAGAAATAGATCTGAAAATGGAGCGAGCAGCGTAGAACCAGTAACAGGGAAAGCTAGGGTAAAGGGAGAAAAGAGCGTAGGGGAAGAGAGAGGGAGCAGAAGAAAGTGACGATATAAGAGAGGAGGTGGCGACGGAGAAATACCCCAGTCCCCATTAATGAGTTAAGCCTACATCGTTCTTGGGGATTCCAATTGGTTGAGTCTTTGTTTGTGAATCATTCAATTGGTTGTCGTTTTTGGCAATTTTTCTCTATATGCATGTGCTACCTAAGTTTGCACATTTTGTTTTGTTGGTCTGCCTTGCACAGGAGTTGCACTCCAGATGCACGTGTTTGCATGTTGAACTACCTTGTGCCTTTCGACTTGGATTTATTTATGTCAACTATCTGATTTATTCTTGTTTAATACAATGTATGTAAGTGTTTTTCATGTTTTGTTGCTTGCATTTGTATGTACATGCATGGTGTTGTTGTTCGTGCCTTGTTCTAGCTCTTGATGAACTGCCTTGTGCACTTGTGCAAGCTTCTTCTTAATAATCTTCAAAACCGATAACATGAGTTGTTTTTCCCTTGTGCTTTTTTGTTGTTCATGCTTAGACCTATTATGTGTGCATTATATTTTCCATTGCATGTGTAGTTACTCATTTGTGGTTTGCCTTTGGTATCTTGAATAGCTTGGTTATTATATTTCTAAATACATACCATTTTCTATGTAATTTTCCATGTACATACATACATATTCATATGCGTATGTGTGAAAATTTTAATTCTTTTTTACTTTAATATATGGTTGCACCTTTGTACTTGAGTTGAGCTTGAGTTTTCTTGGACTTTACCTCACACACAGTTGTATTGTGTTGAGCCTTTGCGCTTGACCCTTGCAACCGTCCATGATATTTAATCCAGACTTGACCTTGTGATATTCGTAGTGATACACTATGCATGTCACAAGTTGTTCATTCACATATTTTTTTATTGTCTAAAACATAAAGAGAAACAAACCAATAAATTGAGACAATGTTAATATTCAAAATCAATTTTATTTTTGCAATTTAGATTTGTTTCTTTTTCAATTTTACTGCATTATTTATTTGTTAGGTATATGAGATGGCTGGACACAGGCTATAGTACTAGATAGCAAAGCAAAGTCAAGATCTGAATCCAAAGTGAGTGAGGAAACATAAAGTTGTATGTAAGTACATAGTGAAATTATGTATGTGAGGATATGTAATTTTTTTGATGACATTGTATTGTAACTAAAAAAGGTCAAAATAATGTAAGTGAACAATGTGTACTATTTGAAACTGAAATAAAATATTTACGTGCCAATGGTTCCTGCTCCAAAATGGACCTCCTTTTTTGAAAAATGTCCTAAAAACATGGGTGTGTATGAGACTCATGATTTGTCTCTTGTGGTGAATGAAGGTATTAGCAAATTCCTGATTGAGGTGATTCAAGGAGGGTTTGAATTTTGGACCGATTGTTTAGTTGATTTTCTTCCTGGCACCTCTCACGCTTAATCCGTAGTTAAAGAACAATCTGGTAAGGTTTGGCAAATCAGACGTTGTCTGCATGTTCTATTAGAGAGAACGATGTTTTTCCTGAAATTATCTTTACCTAAAGAGATACTACGTGTCCTTTTCTTCGGATTTGACTATCATAAGGCGGAAACGTTTTATTATCACTCAATGGTGCCCAACTGTTGACAGAGCTAAGGAGCAGGTTATCTCTATTACTGTTTGGAATTACATTTCACACATTCCTTCTATTCTAATATCATTAATTGGTCTGAATTGGTTATCCAAACAAATAGAGAAATTGAGGTGTTTTTATGTGAACACTTGCAAGAGATAAGCTGTTTTACGCCAAAGCCTTAATTGAAATATCTGCTAATAAACCACTACCTGGATCGATCAAGCTAAGAGTTGCTGATGATTTTGTGGTTGAGGCGAGAGTTAGATATGGCTGGAAACTTGTCATTTTTACCTCTTTCCATTCTTTTGGACACCTTCAGGACTGTTGTGTCTCTCATGATCGGTCCTTCCTGTAGACGCCCTTCCATGACCTCCTGTTATGAAGTGGGTTCCTAAGGTTCTTCCCTCTCATGTTACACCTCATCTGGTTCCCCCTGCTATGACACATCCTCCTTCATCTCCTCCTCCTGAGGTATATCATCTCCCTATGTTTGACAACATATGGTTCCCTGCTTACCAGGGTACATCCTCCTTTTGATATGCGTTAACGTCCTAGTGAAGATACTTATCTCAAATTTGTTAGTAAAATTGGTGGCGAAGGTCGTAAACTATACTATTATGCAGTAGGTGAGGATGTTGATCTTACTAAGGATGGACTCAATGGTGAGAGGAACTTGGTTCTTTTTCCCAGATGATACTTGGGATCGTAGTTCCTTTTTTTGCATTGGTAACCCGAATTTTTCCCCTCATTTAGCTTCTCTTTTTGCTGGATATGTGCACCTTTCTGAGCCAGACGATGTCAGCGGCTCCTTGACCTCTGATGTGGGGGGCTAATTGGTTGTGTATCTTTTTGTAGTCTAGATATTTATTTAGCTCTAGTGCTATAAACTAGTTGTCGTAGTGGATGATCCACTTTAAAAAATGAATGTAATAGGTTGGCAATCTGCCAATCTCCTATGCTTTTTGGTCATTATTATTTGTTATAATAATAAGTGTTATAGATCACTTTAAATGTCGGTCAGGCTTTACCAGATGTTTGTTTTAAAAAACAATTGATTCAATTATTTTGTTTAACAAATATTTCTTTAGTTTTTATGAAAACAAAATAGTACAATAACAAACACATTTAATGAATACATTCATTTTTTTGGCAAAGCCGTCCGGTTTTTATAGTAATCCGTAACACTTTTTCATTATGACAAATAATGAGTACAAAGATATATAGGAGGGGGCATTTTCCTACCTGCTACAACATAACTACTACAAGAACATGGGATAATCAGACTAGCCTAAACCACTATACAAGACATACTTCACCACACAGGGTGAAATTTAACCTCTACGTAGGGAGAGATATAAAAACATACAAACAACACAGAAGCACAAGGCTTTACGCACAACAAAATCCACAAAGAGAGTGAAAAAAAATCAAAAAATGCTACACTAGTGAAGACTAACTTATTAAAAGCCCATGCGAAAATGGTTCCACAAGAATTCCCTATAGCACTACACCTGAATACCAACTTACATAGCCAAATTTCCTTTGTAGAACACAAAACCACTAACACTAACAGGAGCCTGTATTTGCAAGAAGAAAAAGACATATAATGCCAAGAGCGATAGAGCAAATAAGCAATTGCCCAAAACCAATCTCGAAAGCTACCAGACAAGAACTTGTTGTTACACAATCGCCGGGAAGAGTTAGGCAGTGGGAACACAACATAATAACAAGGATGAAGGAAACATACTCCACATAGAACAAAAAGCACAAGAAAATCTAGGCTGCACAAAAACACAGCAGCATGTAATATGGCCAATAACTGTAAAAAATGAAACAAAGAGCATATCGCAGTTTCTTCGCCTTAACCCAAAACAAGTCACACAAGCCAACTCCACAACCAAATACTGAACATGGAACTCTACCCAGTAAAACTAGGAAGAAACCAAGATGTTGAGATAATCTCATACCATAACCATATCTAAGGAAAGAGGACTGAATGGTGTTATAGTAGTAGCGACACTGCATCGTAAAAGGGAAGGCACATAGGCCTAGGTGAGAAGTCGAAAGGGAGAAAGGGAATCCTAAACCTAACCTCTAATACCAAATGTATATATATATATATATATATATGATGTATTTATATTTTAAAAATACAAATGCGTTCACTCATTATCTATATAGGAATCCTAAACCTAAGCTCTGATACCAAATGTAATAACCCGAATTCCGATAGACCGAATTTTGTTTCAAAATCCTAATCCATCGAAACTCGTGTTGGTTTGTCTGGTATCCTACAGAAAAGACAGAGATATAAAATATAATAGAGCTCAAAAAACATCTCACAATGGAATGGATAAAATATAATATAATCAAAATATAGCTTTACCCAAATAATGATACGGCCTAACCAGTATCCAAAGCTATCATATCTCTGCCACAAATCTAACCTGCGAGTATGTATGAGGAGCGGGCCAGAACACAAGTTCTGGTGATTGGATTTAAACTACACATGTTGTATAACCCTACATATACCATTTAGTTACATTTTCTTATTTATTAGGTTACTTAGGTTATCAGCACTTAAGGCTTACACACGTTGTACCCATTTACTCCATACCGGATTAACCTAATATAGTATATATGCAGCTATCCCCATATTAAGGTATACCTCATGGTACCCCACTCGCACGGTCTCCGCCGTAACATCAACAGAAATATACACAGTCTGTCATCCTGTGTTGGGGTGACGTGCAAGTCAACACAACAACGCTACTTTCTGCATAGTTCCACCATCGCCATGCTATGTAAGCGTACAGACTGCCACCTTCGAATCATTTGATCGAATCAGATTCCATCTACAGTAATGCCCTAAAGTCTATGATAAACCACCTGGAGCAAATGTGCATGTATCTAGACCTTCTCACCTACGTATCGTCAATCGTTTTTCGATGCCTTAACCACACATATTCTCTATAGTGCACCGAGTTCTGTAACAGGGATGTACCAGAGACATATAACTTGGTCGAGAGCTTTTCAAATATTTGTGTACATAGATGTTATGGTCTGCATTTTTAGTGGCTATGGTCCCACCCGACCCTCTCTCAACTAGCGAAAGACTGACAAAATTGAGAGCTAGTTACCTGGACCTGCAGAAAACAACAAACAACAATTCCTAATTGGCCTGTCCCTCACCCATAGCCTTGATAGTAAAAGGTCTATGGCCTTTTGGTTTAGCTCTCCGTCTTTCCGCATCATGCATCACGCCGACTGTCGATGGTTAGTACTCGGCAACTACTATTGAACAGATGGTTAGTGTAACAATCCAGTTTTGACTGACTTTGTTAAATTATAATTTATATTTATATCTATAATTTAATTCAATTAGATAAAATTGGAATTAAATACTATGGAAATATTGAGTGAGCAATCATTTAAAATCATTGTATATATATATACACACACACACCCAATTTTGATATAGTTATATATATACAAGGGAACATTATTTTTACATTTTGTTTGCATTTAAATAATTTAGAAAAATTAGAATAATCATTTTTATAAACCCTTGGAATATATAGATTGTTATAATCTTTAGCAATTGTATGAATGTACATATATAAACCTTTTATACAATACTTTTGTATTTGTTTTTAACAAATAAAATAACTATCAAAAAATAAGATTTACTTCATACGAAAGAAACTTGTGCATTTAATAAAAAGGACATATAATTAAGGAAAGATTTAACAAATGTATTAATAACCAAATACATCAAATGAGTTGTTTGCATGAAAGCTAAGGGTCATTTAAAAATTTAATAGAATGGTATGTAACTCATTAAGTACATAACTGTGTGTACTACAACCAACAATAGTCGTGTATACCTTATAATAGAAAGTAAATATGATAAGCCTCAACACAACATCTACTCTTTCAAAGTCAATATTGCAGCTGCCCTATTAAATAGTCTAGATTACTTAGGAACCAAGTATTTCATTTTTCGAATTTGCGCATGGCTGTATATTGATATAAGTTGCAAACTAAACTAGACTAGCTATAAAGGAATTGATGTATATAGCCTTAAACATCTATGTCTTTCAATCAAGATATGCTGCAGTAACCAGTGACAAATGTAAAGCCTGATTAGCTTAGCAACCAAGTATTAACAGTGAAGTACCTATACATAAACTCACTTCAATCAAAGAAAAACTAACAATCACTAACCTCATATGTATAACTATATTTTCCCCTACCTACCAATTAATTCTACAATATCTTAAGCCTAAAATCCTTCTATAAATACATACATCTCCAAGAACTTCATATACATAGTTCTCTGGAATTCAAAGACTTGAACCTGGAAAAAACAAGAATGGCAGAGAAACCAAATGCAAGTAAACACAAAACCTGGAACTTGGAAACAGAGGCTGTGAGTAAACTCCATTTTTATTAACCCATTGAAACTAGTATATATTCTAGAATATAATGTTGATGCATATATGTGTTCAAATGGATGGTATTAATCTAAATGAAATTTGATGTCAAAACCTAGAAACAAAAAGGGAGCAAACTTTTCTTTTTTTCCCATTTGAATTGTTTGTGGAGTATATTAAGGTGATAATGACTTAGATAAACTTAGACAAAACTTGAATATATGATTCGAATATATTGGCTTAAAGTTGTTAGATCTTCTTGTCAAAAACTTAGATAAAACCATGCAAATTGAAGTTTAAAACCAGTAAACAAAATAATTAGCAGTAGAGTATATTGTGAGTAAACACCTTTGGAACTTCTTATTAATCCAATAATATGAATCTTGTATAGTACATGATCATTTTAACTATCCAGGTTTGCTGCCAAAACATGTTGTTGGACCATCTATGCTTGGATTGGTTTTACTCTGTATATTAAATAACTTGACACATGAACAATGTCATAGGCTTGAAAAATCAAAAATTATAAACAGAAGTTGTTTTAATAGAAATGATTAATATATAAAATGTGATATATCACTCGATAATACATTTAAAAATAGTTTCATATCAAACCATGGTCTAGGTTAAGAGCAGTTCCAGTTTTACAATAAACAACAGTATATATTTCAAAATTCGATAGTGATAATTTTGACATCTGAATTCATGATGTAGTTTAGCGATGAAAATCATGATTTTTAAAAGGAAAATGGCAATTTTTAATCAAGTATGTAGAGAGAAATGTTGCGATGATTGGAAAAGGAATTTGGCCAATTCCCGACCATCAGGACTGTCGTGGGTCGCGTAATCGCAGGTTTAGTAGCATGAAAGGTTGGGGAACACAGGGAAAATATTCGAATATTTTTCCATGGCTTGGATTCATAGATCGAGGTCAGTTTTGTATTTTTCGTGGTGTATTGGATCTGAACTTTTACGATGAACTGCTCCATGTGGGGGAAGGGGGTCGAGTGGGACTGGATTTGGAGTGGAGGTCGAAGGCGATGCTGGCTTCGTACTGGTAAAAATTGATGGTGGTCGGTGGTATAAAGTGGTGGCGGTGGGTCGATTTTGGTGGAGCTGTTTTGCGAAGAAGTCGGACTTTAATGGCAGAGACTGTGTGTTTGGAGAAGAAGGCGATGTGGTGACGTGGCATGAGGTCAGTATGGTGCTAGGTGGTGTTAGTGGTCTTCCTGTGGTGGTTTAGCAGTAGTTGGATGGACGAAGCACATGTGTACGAGCACAAGTACATGGTTGTGCATTGGGGAAGAAGATGGTTGGGTTTTGGCAAGAGGATCGGCATGAGAAAATAGGTGATTAGGCTGAGTGGATCACTGGATTTTCATTGCCAAACACAGGTGGGTGTAGCGTTGGATTTTGGTAAATGGCAGAAAGTTGGAGTAGAGTTCTTGGGAAATTAGCCCATGGTGATTAAGTGTTTTGCAGCGTTAAACATGGCGTTGCAACATCAGTTTTTGGCAAGAAAATGGTGACGGCTGAAGTAATGGACTGGGCCAAATAATTAAAAAATAAAAATATAGAAAATAAAAGTGGGGTGAAGTATTGGGGTTAAGAATAAATTTGAAAGGAAAATATAAAAGAAAGAAAAAGATAAAGGAAAGAAAAGAAGAATAAAAGGAAGGTAGAAAATGGAGTTGAAAAGGGAGTCATCTAAGAAAAATAGATAGTCAAAACTTTCATCATAATTATATATATATATTAAACTAAGTTATATTTTTTTTAAAGTAAGAATTAAACTAAAATTGATTCTTTTTAAAGAAAATAGCAAAGGAAGTAGAATTTATTCAATCATTTTCAAAGCCAGATAAGGTGAAAAAAAGTCGGTGTGTTGAAGTAAAATCAACAATGTGTCGTGATTATGGGAAGGTGGTTGACTGTTACTGATGAGTTCAATGTTTTGAAATATCAACTAAAATAAATAATCATTTATAATCAGGTAACAAAATAAGAAATCGAATAAATAATGATAAAATGTAAATTCTAAAATAACTCGTGGAACAACTTGAAATAATACTTCATAGGAAATTAAGTTGATTAAATAGAACGAGTCGAGAAGAAACATTATTCAAAAGGGAATAAGCAAAGGTTTTGAAGATGAGGATGGTTGTGAGGAATGTTAGTAAGAGAAATTTATTGACCAATAACGATGGAATTATTCCGGAGTTCCTAAAATAAATGGAAGATTGAAAGGAGACATTGAATTAATATTGACTAAGTTGACTTCAGGAAAGTATCGTCTACTTTCCATTTGAATAAATATTTAAATAAATTATTATGTATTGGATTACTTATATAAGGTAATGAGATAATATATAATTTATAAATTAAACTATGAATGATAATAATACTATGTAATCAAAGAAAATTAATCAGATTAAATCTTAGATAAGTATGATTTGGAAATAATTATTTTCCAAGATCAACTAATTTATGAATGACTATTAGCAGAATTTGAATTATGATAGAAAATATCTGTTGTGATGGTTGATCTACTGATTTGGTTGATTGTAATGATGTGTTATGACCCAATGAATTTGTTAGTTTGATTTAAGCATTTACAAGTTTTAATTAGATATAATCAAACTGTTGTTGAAATCTGAAAGTTTTTATGTTTTCAGTAGATAAGTCCTGATAACTAATATCATATTGAAATTTGTTTGACTATGATAACCTAATTACTTTAATTATCACTTGGCCCTAAAAGATATTAACGTTCATCGATTCACATAGACCGAAATCGGTTTTCTCAATGAAATCCAAAAACCTCTTTGTTTCGATCTTGGCATTGATTAATTTGAGGTCAGGTTGAAGACCATGGAAGATAGAATTTTTGCAAGGACAGTTTTGTCGATCCTAGGTAGAAATTGCCTAAGATGGATTTACAGAATTGTACCTTCGGTTTGTCCAGTCCTAGGACAACTTATATGGACGAATGTCTAACAGAGTATGCCTAACGGATCATACGTTGATCTCTTCAGACTATGCTGGTGGCAGAGGAATTCATTTCTCTTAGCTTTATACCTGTAGTATTGGGGAAATCAAATGTGTGATCTAGCAGGTTTGATGATGTGACATTCAAAGTAATTGAAGATGTGATATTAAATAAAAGGTAAGTATAACCTCGAGCTTCAGAACCGGAAAATGACATAAAAATTGGACAGGCAGCAAGGCTATGTGGGTCGCTCCCATTAGGGTGTATAATCACCTATCTAGAGAAATTTCATTTCCTTCTTTAATCTATTCGATGCTGTCCCTTTCGCAAAACGGTTGTTGATCCCAACCGTTGGTGATATACATTCGATATACTCAAGCAAAATGAGTGGTCGGTCATGTGTGGTCGGGTTGCGAGATGTTCTTGTTGAACCCAGTGTATTCTCCTCTAGAGATACACTATCGGAAGGTAGTTCCATACCTTGTTATAGTTGGGAATCCATTGTCCCTAAGCACCAAGCGGTTTTGTTTGTATACTATGTATGTGAAATGTGAGATGCCAACATTTCGCTAGATTCTAATTTATATTTGAAAACCCTAGACATTATCATAATATCATATTTCGATATACAAATTGTTTTGGTTATCATAAGGGAAAAACCCGCTCCTTGTTTATGTGTGGCATGGTCTTATGAGATGCCTTTTATTTCTCAAACCATTTTAAAATTGTTTACACACACCAGTCCCATGACTGACCTAGAGTTTATTTTTCTATATTGTCCCTTAACTCTTGGGTGCCCAAATTTGTACGGGCAGTCCAGTAGTTCAGGATTTTACAGATATCCTGGAAGGAGCTTGGATAAGGAGGCTTCAATGATAGATATACAGAGTTTATTTCCACCGTATTCTATATGTGTTGTACTCAGATGATATATGTAAGAACATATACTATTTTGTATTTCAAGTGATGTTATCTATTATATTTTTTCCATTTGCTGTGAGATTCGTGTTACTCTGATTCTGTTCTATTATGTTCTCCTTTTTCTTCTGTTCAACTTTTCTATCTTTCTATTTCTCACCCTTTAACTTCTTTCTATTAATGATCCCGTATTTCCGATACTTGAACGGTCGACATGTTATACAGGAGACATATTTATGTTGATTTTCAGGGTCGAAAACCCCGAGGTTGTTACAGTGGTATCAGAGCATGAGGTTGAGTAATAACCTTGGCTCTGTGGCGTAACTCGATAGAGATAGAGTTAGAAATACTATAGATTGAGTTTGAGTGTATATATGAGAGAACATATTTGTAAATTTGTGTAAAAATGATTTTATATTGCATTGATTGATTTGTTGAGTGGTATAAATATTTCATATTGACGCGTTTAGCCGACGTAGTCGATAGGGATTTCTAAACACTCGAACAGAGTAATTCGATGCAATGTTGTTTTAAAGGCTGGATAAATGAAATAATGTTATCTAAATTCATATTTTCATATAAAAAGAATAATTTTTTGAAATTATTATCATATATGAATGTGTCGATAATTATAATCTAATAAGATTATAAATTGAACTGGGTATATATTAAACCAAATTAAAGTTGTTTAAGAATGAAATATACAAACAGGAAGATTTGTTTGGCAAAACAAAATATTTTGGGAAAATTCAAAGACTTTGAATTTACAATAGAATTGAGATATGTGATTTCAAACTAGTTTGAAATAAAAACTAGAAATTTGGATTTTGGAATTTAAAATTTTAACTGGAGTAAGTTAAATGGATTAGAGTTTAACTGAGGTTAAATTAGTGAGTTAAATGGAGTTTGAGTATAAAAGTGGAATTCGAAGCAAATAAATATGTTTGAACAAGCTGATTCAAATTAATGAAGTAGATCAAATTTAGAATTTATTTTCCAAATGTAATCAAGGATATTTTATGAAATGGAAAATGGGTAATATAAGTTGATAAGGAGTTAAGATATGGAACTGAAACCTAACTAGAGATTGGTTGAGTTAAATGATTTTCTGAGTGTTGATCTGATGTTGATTTCGGTCTTCAGGGTTGATATTTAGAAGATTATTTTCTTACTGAGTCAGGGACTAATGAATGTGTATATTTTTTGTTGTGGATGTTTTTTTAAGTAACCTGTGAGTTTTGGATGCCTTGCTTGTTGTGATTGTTAGGGGGCGACCCATGTATGTGTTTTGATATAAGTTTATGACTTTGAATATAATTGGAATCTACTTGTTACTCTCGAATTTCGAGGATGAAATTCTTTTAAGGGGTGTAGATTGTAACGACCCGGTTTTTGATTGACTTTGTTAAATTATAATTTCTAGATTATATCTATAATTTAATTCAATTAGATAATATTGGAATTAAATACTATGGAAATATTGAATAAGAAATCATCTAAAATCATTGTATATATATACACACACTCTGTTTTGATATATTATACATATACAAGGGAACATTATTTTTACATTTTGTTTGCATTTAAATAATTTAGAAAAATTAGAATATTCATTTTTATAATCCCTTGGAATATACAAATTGTTATAATCTTTAATAGTTGTATGAATGTATATATATAAACCTTTTATACAATACTTTTGTATTTGTTTTTAACAAATAAAATAACTATGGAAAATTAAGATTTACTTCATATAAAGAAAACTTGTGCATTTAATAAAAAGGACATATATAACTAAGGAAAGATTTAACAAATGTATTAAAAACCAAATACATCAAATGAGTTGTTTGCATGAAAGCTAAGGGTCATTTAATTTTTTTATAGAATGGTATATAACTAATTAAGTACATAACTAATATGTACTACAACCAACAATGGTTGTGTATACCTTATAATAGGAAGTAAATATTTTAAGCCTCAACACAACATCCACTCTTTCAAAATCAATACTGCAGCTACCCTATTAAATAGCCTAGATTACTTAGGAATCAAGCATTTCATTTTTTCAAATTTGCATATGGTTGTGCATTGATATAAGTTGCAAACTAAACTAGACTAGCTATAAAGGAATTGATGTCTATAGCCTTAAACATCCATGTCTTTCAATCAAGATATGCTGCAGTAACCAATGATAAATGTAAAGCCTGTTTTGCTTAGCAACCAAGTATTAATGGTGAAGTGCCCATACATAACCTCACTTCAGTCAAAGATAAACTAGCAACTACTGACCTCATATGTGCAGCTATATTTCCCTCTACCAACCAATTAATGCTATAATATTTTAAGCCTAAAATCCTTTTATAAATACATACATCTCCACGAATAGAATGGCAATGGGCTTGTTGGAGTGGGTTTCTCATGCCCTAGACCCGTCCCAGACTTTTAAAACCCCGCCCCAGACCCGCCCTGTAGACCCGGTGCGGGTCTAGAATTTCTCCACGTACCCGAAACCCGTACGAGTCAGGGTAGACCCGCCCCGCCCTACGACCCGGTGATATTGTGTTCTAGTGTACACAAATTAATATACTTATATTTTTTGTCAATAAATGATAAATTATATACATATTATAATGTGTTCTCAATGATAAGAGAATATAATAAAATGAGTTGTAAGATAATAGTTAAAATGTATGCATTTGTTATTGTATGATTGTCATTGATGCAACCTAATATTATAAAAAATTTATAGTTTGTTGATAGAAAGAATATAATATTCAAGTTATAACCATGTATACCTAAGAAGATTAACAAGTAATCATTATTTTTATAAAATGTTTAAATGATTTTTTAATTATGCAGGTCGGGTTGGGGCGAGTTAATCATGCCCCAGACCCGACCCAAGACCCGAACCTCCAAAAGCGGGTCGCGGGCCTACCCTCCCTGAAGACCCTCTGGGGAGGGTCTAAATAGGTCAAAACAGGGGTGGGTTAAGTGGGTTTGACCCTAGACACACCCCATTGCCATCCTATCCATGAACTTCATATACATAGTTCTCTGGAATTCAAAGACTTGAACCTGGAAAAAGCAAAAATGGCAGAGAAACCAAATGGCAGTAAACACAAAACCTGGAACTTGGAAACAGAGGTTGTGAGTAGATTCCATTTTTATTAACCCATTGAAACTAATATATATTCTAGAATATGATGTTGATGCATATATGTGTTTAAATGGATGGTATTAATCTAAATGAACTTTGATGTCAAAACCAAGAAATAACAAGGGAGCAAACTTTTTCCTTTTTCCCCAATTGAACTGTTTGTGGAGTATATTAAGGTGATAATGAATTAGATAAACTTAGATAAAACTTGAATATATGATTTGAATATATTGGCTTAAACTTGTTAGACCTGCTTGTCAAAATTTAGATAAAACCATGCAAATTGAAGTTTAAAACCAGTAATCAAAATAATTAGTAGCATAGTATATTGTGAGTAAACACCTTTGGAACTTCTTATTAATCCAATAATATGAAACTTGTATAGTACATGATCATTTTAACTACCCAGGTTTGTTGCCTAAACATGTTGTTGGACCATCTATGCTTGGATTGGTTTTACTCTGTATATTAAATAATTTGGCACTTGAACAATATCATAGGCTTTGAAAATCAAAATTTCGAAATAGAAGCTGTTCTAACAAAAATGATTAATATATAAAATGTGATATATCACTCGATAATACATTAAAAACAGTTTCATATCAAACGATGCTCTAGGTTAAAAGCAGTTCAAGTTTTACAGTATACAGCTGTATATATGTCAAAATTCGATAGTGATAATTTTGACATCTGAATTCATGATGTGGTTAAGCAATGAAAATCATGATTTTTAAAAGGAAAATGGCAATTTTTAATCAAGTATGTGGAGAGAAATGTTGTGATAATCAGAAATGGGAATTTGGCCAATTTCCGACCATCAGGACTATCGTGGGTCGCATCATCTAAGATGGAGTAGCATGAAAGGTTCGGGAAAACGGTAAAAATATTCGAATATTTTTCCATGGCCTGGATTCTTAGATCGAGGTCAGTTTTTATGTTTTTCATGGGGTATCGAATCTGAACTTTTACGGTGAACTGCTCCCTGTAGGGGGAGGGGGGTCGAGTGGGACTGGATTTGGAGTGGAGGTCGAAGGCAATGTTGGCTTCGTACTGGTGAAAATTGATAGTGGTCGGTGGTCTAAAATGGTGGCGATGCGTTGATTTTGATGGAATTGTTTTGTGAAAAAGTCGGACTTTAATGGTAGTGACTGTGTGTTTGGAGAAGAAGGCGATGTGGTGACATGTCATGAGGTCAGAATGGTGCTGGGTGGTGTTAGTGTTTTGCCTGTAGTGGCTCAGCAGTAGTTGGATGGACGGAGCATGTGTATACGTGCACAAGTACACGGTTGTGCACTGGGGAAGAAGATAGTTTGGTTTTGGCAAGAGGATCAGCAGGAGAAAATAGGTGATCAGGCTAAGTGGATCATTGGATTTTTGTTGCCAAATGCAGGTGGGTTAAGCGTTGGATTTTGGCAAATGACAGAAAGTTGAAGCAGAGTTTTTGGGCAATCAACCCATGGTGATCAAGTGTTTTGCAGTGTTAAACATGGCGTGGGAACATCAATTTTTGGTAAGAAAATGGGGACGGCTGAAGTAATGGACTAGGCCGAATAATAGAAAATAAAAATATAGAAAAGAAAAATGGGCCAAAGTATTAGGCTTAAGAATAATTTTAAAAGGAGAATATAAAATAAATAAAAAGATAAAGGACATAAAAGATGAATAAAAGGAAGGTATAAAATGGAATTGAAAAGGGAGCCGTTTAAGAAAAATTGATAGTCTAAACTTTAATCGTCGTTATATAATCACACACACATATATATATATATATATATATATATTAAACTATGTTATATTTTTTATGTAAGAATTAAACTAAAATTGATCCTTTTTTTTTAAATTAAATAGTTAAGGAAATAGAAATTATTTGATCATTTTCAAACCTAGATAAGGTGAAAAAAATTCGATGTACTGAAATGAAATCAGTAATGTGTCGTGATTATGGGAAGGTGGTTGACTGTTACCGATGAGTTCAACATTTTGAAATATACGTTGATGTGTTATCAACTAAAATAAATAATCTTTTAATAATCAGGTAACGGAACAAGAAATCGAATAAATAACGATAAAATGTAAATTCTAAAGTAACTTGATGAACAACTTGAAATTATATTTCAAAGGAAATTAAGTTGATTAAATACAACGAGTCGAGAAAAACATTATTCAAAGGGAATAAGCAAAGATTTTGAAGATGAGGATGGTTGTGAGGAGCGTTGGTAAGAGAAACTTATTGACCTATAAAGATGGAATTATTCTGGAGTTTCGAAAATAAATGGAAGATTGAAAGGGGACATTGAATTGATATCGACTAAGTTGAATTCAGGAAAGTATCGTCTACTTTCCATTTAAATAAATATTTAAATAAATTATATATCGAATTATTTATTTAAGGTAATGAGATAATATATAAGTCGTATAGATTAAACTATGAATGATAATAATACTATATAATTAATGAAAATGAATAGGATTATTAAAATCTCAGATAAATATGATTTGGAAATAATTATTTTCCAAGATCAACTAATTTATGAATGACAATTAGTTGAATTTGAATTATTGAATTGTGACAGAAAATATCTATTGTGATGGTTGATCTACTGATTTGGTTGATTGTAATGATGTGTTATGACCCAATGAACTTGTTTGTTTGATTTAAGCATTTACAAGTTTTTATTAGATATAATCAAATTGTTGTTGAAATCTGAAAGTTTTATGTTTTTAGTAAATAAGTCCTGATAACCAATATCATATTGAAATTTGTTTGACTATGATAACCTTATTACTTTAATTATCACTTGGCCCTAAAAGATATTAACGTTCATCGATTCAATTGAGACCAGAACTGGTTTTCCCAGTGAAATCCAAAAACCACTTTTTTTCGACCTAGGCGTTGACTAATTTGAGGTCAAGTTGAAGACCATGTAAGACGGAGTTTATGCAAGGACTGTTCTGTCAATCCTAGGTAGAAATTGCCTAAGACAGATTTACAGAATTGTGCCTTAGGTTTGTCCAGTACCAGGATAACTTGTAAGGACGAATGTCTGACAGAGTATGCTTAACGGATCATATGATTGATCTCTTTAGACTATGGTGGTGGCAGAGGAATTCGTTTCTCTTAGCTTTATACCTATAGTATTGGGGAAATTAAATGTGTGATCTGGTCGGTTTGACAATGTGACATTCAAAGTAAATGAAAATGTGATATATCCAAACAGGTAGGTATAACCTCAAGCTTCACAACCGGAAAATGAAAAAAAATCAGGCAGACAGCATGGCTATGTGGGTTTCTCCCATTAGGGTGTATAATCACCTATCTAGAGAAATTTCATTTCCTTCTTTAATCTATTCGATGATGTCCCTTTCAGGAAATGGTTGTTGATCCCAACCATTGGAGATATACATTCGATCATGAGTGATCGGTCATGTGTGGCCGGGTTGCAAGATGTTCTTATTGAACCCAGTGTATTCCCCTCTAGAGATACACTACCGGAAGGTGGTTCCATACCTTGTCAGAGTTGGAAATCCATTATCCCTAAGTGCCAAGCGGTTTTGTTTGTATATTATGTATGTGAAATGTGATATTCAAGCATTTCGCTAGATTCTAATTTATATTTGAAAACCGTAGACATTATTATAATATCATATTTTGATATACAAATTGTTTTGGTTATCATAAGTGAAAACCCCGTTTCGTATTTATGTGTGGCGTGGCCATATGAGATACCTTTTATTTTCAAACCACTTTAAAATCGTTTACTCACACCAGTCCCATGACTGACCAAGAGTTTATTTTTCTATGTTTTCTCTAAACTCTTGGGTCCTAAAATTTGTATGGGCAATCAAGTAGTTTAGGATTTTACAGATATCCTGGAAGGAGCTTGGAGAAGGAGACTTCAATGATAGATATATAGAGTTTATTTCCGTTGTATTGTATATGTGTTGTACTCTGATGGTGTATGTAAGAACAAATACTATTTTGTATTTCAAATGACGTTATCTATTATATTTTATCCATTCCTCTATGAGATTCGTGTTACTCTGATTCTGTTCTGTTATGTTCTCCTTTTTCTTCTATTCAACTTTTCTATATTTCGATTTCTCTCCCTCTAATATCTTTATATTAATTATCCGTTATTTCCGATACTTAAATGGTCTACATGTTATACAGGAGACGTATTTATGTTGATTTTCAGGGTCGAAAACCCCTGGGTCGTTATCTGTTAAACCCGCCTAAGGCAAGCAGAACTGGTAGTAACCCACCTAGTCACAAGGCAACAGGATCGTCGAATCACCTATGCTACCCTACAACCTTCTGATTGCCCGCTATTATGGCAATCAAGGTATACTCTCCGGGTAGTAACGCGCGAACCCAACCTCTGTGAGTACAGCCTAAGAAATTTTACCGCACATAGGACTACCAGGAGTACCCTCCACGTCCTAGGAAGCCACGTGCTTCCCCCTTCTAGTCCTTTGGAGCCAACATAATATCAGCAAAACAGGCTGAATAATCAGATGGACATGCGCTCCTCTCATGCCTCATGACAACACGATGATCTACCTCGTTGGGTTATTCACTTTCAAATGTACAGACTGGCCCAAGCGCCTTGGATTAATGTGTTATTAGACCCTATGTCTAAGTGTTTAATTACATGTTTTCCCTACGTCATCAGATTTCCAGTTAACTTGGTTATTTCAAGTCATATTGACTCTTATTCAGATTACCAAGTTCTTCTTGCTTATTAATTTCAGTTATAACTTAATCCATTTAAATTTATTAAAAATCCCATAACATGTTATTTTCTAGTTGTAATCCAAGGTACGTAATCTACAATCTCTTTATATTATTACCATGTAATTTATTGTCCAATTCCATAGTTACAATAACATGTTCTACTTAATATATAGTTAAGTATACTTTATCTCAATCTACATGTTTTCATTTTAACATGTCACTTATTATGTATGATTAAATATAACTTATTTTATTCCATATGTTCAACTCATTCTTTCTTATTTTATCATAATTCCATCTTACATTGTCGCTACAACTTGTCGTTGTTTACTTATTAACTTTGTTCTCTTAACCAGGCTTTATTAACAAGTTTCCTTCCATTTAATATAACTTATGTTATAATTTCCGCTTGTCCCTACGATAAGCCTACCTATTATATAACATTCTCATTAATGTAACTAATTATAATAGGTTATTATCATTCTGCATTCATTCCAATTCTTTTACTGTTGTAACTTTCCTTCATTTCCATTAATTACAATTAATTCCATTTATTTGTATTCTGTTATTTACACACACACACACACACATATATATATATATATATATATATATATATATATGTTTATATACCAGACCTCTCACATTAAGCTTACCACTTGTGGATATTGGATTTATCAGGCGGTTCCGGGAAGACTTCTACCACAAGTTGACTTAACCTCATGTCTTAGCACTGTTACATGTATATTTACACACTAGACCCCTCACATTAAATTAACAACTTTGGATGCTGGATTTGCTGGGCAGTTCCGGCTAGAGCCCTCACATTAAATTAACAACTTTAGATGTTGGATTTGCTGGGCAGTTCCGGGTAGACTTCTACCATAAGTTGAATTTAACCTCGTGTCTAAGTGCGGTTACAGTTTTCTATTTTCTATAAATCTAGACATATCCATTCTTTCCAAATTTTACTATAATCTATTTTTACATGTCATACTAAATATCATATTAAGTCCATTTTAACTGATTATCATGTCGCATGTTCTTCCTGACATGTAATTAACCCCATTTTAAAAGAATAACATGTAATCATCAATCATGTAATTATTCCAATCTAACAAATTAACATGTGATTATCCCAATTCTTACAGTTAAGAGTTCAAATACATAATATGCCACAGATTAACATGTAGTTAAAACATGTGTGTATACAATAATAATCGCTTCCACATATTTTAATAGGTTTAATCATCCTAGCAGATTTACATGGTGTAACACCCCGTAAATTTAAATATTAAAGTTAACAAATTAAAGAATACTTAATTTTAATTGCAAGAATCAAGTGAAATGGGTTACTCCATTGTGTTCGTCTCGGAATTCTGGTTGAGATAGAGTCCGAGTTTGCGTAAATTGGACTACGTATGAAGAAGTTATGGCTGTCGGAAGTTTCTAGAAAATTCAAATAAATGCAAACAGCTCGAAACAGATTCAAAATTCAAATCAGAAGTTAGAAGCGGGCTGGGCGGGAATATTCCAGCCCAGGACCCAGCTCGACCAGGGGGTCGACCCTAGTGTCGACCTCCCCCCTACATGTCGACCTGGGGTCGACCTAGGGGTTGAACTGCCCCTTCCCCCGGGCAGATCTGAGGGATGACGATTTTGTGACTCAGTGCTGAGTCATTAGGGCTGAGGTGTCACTCTATCTTGACTGGATGGTCTTGATTGATTCTAGGTTGATCGGATGGCCTAAATTAATCCTAAATTCTATATAAACACATGTTGACTCAAACCCTAAAACCATATAAAAATTAGAACCATGGCCGTCATGCTATCACCTTGCTACCTAGAGTAGCCGCCACCAACTAGAGGGAAAGTTCAGCTAATCAACTCAGTTCAACTCAAATTTATAACAACAACGAATTTGTCTACTTCAAAGGCGAGCTAAATCAATTTCAGAACTCAGATTCCAGAACTCAAGACCTTCTTTGAGTTGTGAGTTCAATATCTTTAATAAGATAATTAATAAGTTATGTTTGTGAGACATTGGAAAAATGTGATATTTTGTGAATATATGCTAGTTGTTCATAATGATAGTTTTGTTGTGGATCCCTTTACATATGCCAAATCCCCTATGTTCAACTTGATTCACGTTTGATATCATTTTATATGCAAGTTTGGGTGTAGATTATATGCTAGTTTCTATATGAATTATACACAAGTTTACATGTGAATCAAATAAAGTGACTATATGCTAGTTTAGGTAGAAATTGGATTCACATATATGCAAGTTTACACCTTTAGATTTAAATCTATGACGTACATAGTTTTATGCAAGTTTGTGACTATGGCCTATGCAAGTTTTGGAATGAAAACTATACTCATATATGCAAGTTTTAGGTGAAAAACTATATTATATATATGCAAGTTCACACCTTTAGGCCTATGTTTATATTCATGACAATAACAAGTTTATGCAAGTTATGTTGTAATCCTTATTTGCAAGATTAGATCGATTTTGTGTGTTATGCAAATTTGCGATGTTTCTTCCCTTTTATGTGTTAGACTAATTGCTAGTCTAATATATATATATATATATATATTTCATGATAAATGAACGAATAACGTGGGGACGATGGGGGTAATATTGAATATACACTTATTGAAAATTGGCGTAAATGGCCTTAAAAAGGCATATAATTAAATTAAGGCATTAATTGGAAAAAATTTGGCATTTATGGACATAATTGAGACAATTATGGACATAAGTATATTTGGAATTTATTTACAAATTTTGAATAGGGATATTAATCTACTTTGGGGTTAAATAAAGATGTGTAATAATAAACCTCCTAAGACACGAGGTTAGGCTCGTTTATGTTGTAAGACTGCCCGGACCCGCCCGGCAAATCGAGAAGCCACAAATGTCAGTCTAATGTGAGAGGTCAAAGGCATGAATTAAATGCATAACAGTTGTAAAGACACGAGGTTAGGCTCGTTTGTGGTGTAAGACTGCCCGGACCCGCCCGGCAAATTCAGCTGCCACAAATGCTAGTTTAATGTGGGAGGTCTTTACAAGGTTACGGTGTTAATGAATTAAGAAACACTTAACCAGATAAGCATGTGGTGGGACATGAGGGGGTTAAGTGGGTGCCTTGGGTGGCATGTGAAATCAAGTGGGTGCCTTGGGTGGCGTATGAAATACGATTAGATGCACTTAACCAAGATTGAAACATGTAAGAAGACATGGATAAGAATGGGGTTAAGTGGGGAAAAAACCTTAGAGGGGGACCAAGCATAGGTGGAAAGCTTGTGTCATGCATGGGGGCCCTTTTCAAACCAGTAACCCATTAAGTATCTTTGTGGGCTCGACCCAAGTCGAGGACGGGACACGCGTACTGGGTTTGATTGCAATAGGTCAAAACGGGTTAACAGTGGCAACGCAAGTCCAACGGGGTCATATACATGTGTGGGCCTGGGCTGGTAGGTAAGACGTTGTTGCATCATGTAGATATAAGCCGTGCATTTTGGTGGTAACGGGTTGCCACTTTCGGGAGTGATACACCCCACTGTGGGTCCAGCACGGGTATCTACGAGTTAGGGAGCCGATTGAATGGGGGTAGTGGGTACACCTAGTGGAGATAGGGGCAGACGGCACCTATGAAGGTAGCTAGGGGTACACGAAACTACCATTATCATTATTGAGTTATGTAGGCGGGATCAACATTTAGGGTGTTTAGTGTGGTATAGTGTAGTAATTATCCTATAGTGATTAGGTGCGCCATTAACGTTATCTTTGTTCATCTGATTTCCTTTCTTTGATTTGTCATACCCATTTGTTCAAAGTCATTTCCTTTTTTTCCAGCTTATGCCTTGTCCTAGTTACTTAATGATTATATTGTTAAAGTTATTGCACTCGCCAGACTTTATGTCTGACCCCTTTGTTTCCACCTCTTTTCTTCCTCCCCCCCCCCCCAAGGTGCTCAGGGTGGGACTAGTACTAGTGGAGCTTGATTTGGACAGATTTATCTCTTTCCTTGGAAGTTGCTTGGATCGCTGAAGTAAAAGTTCAACCTATCTTACTTATGGCTATTTTATGTTGGGGTTATGTCTTTCATTTTTTGTACTCTGATTTGGTCAAGATGGATATTATGTACTTGGCTCTAGTCTTTGGTTTTTTGATAATGTAATCAAACTTATTTGTTTACTGCTGCAATGAATGAAGTTTTAAATTTTTAAGTACTGTTTTATATCTGTCTTGTTGTTAAGTTTCTGTTCTATACACACTTAAAACGCTGCATAGAAGTTAATGCATTCCCTTTGTGAGTGACATTAATGGATGTGGGGTGTCACATGTGGTATCTGAACCGAAGGTTACCAGAGCAGATAAGATATTTTGAAAAACTATTTTTCAAAAAGAATTTTGTAAAGAAATACTTTAAAAGTACGTTTTAAGGAGAATATCTTCAAGAGAAAGGTTTATTTTAAAAACATAACCCCAAGTGCCATATATCTTTCTTTCGAATTCTTCATTTGAATCTCTTCATTTTCTTTTCAGCATGTCTGGAATTCCCGAGATACCCAAGGGGATACCAATAGCAGGATGGTTTAGAAGGTATCTGGAAGCTAGGGCCCATGTCACAGGCCCAACAAATGCTCCTCCTCCTCCTTCTCCTCCTCCTCCCCGTGTTGACACTTTCACAAAGATATGCAAGGACTTTCGGGCAATGGGCGGGAAACCTTTTCACGGGTCGGAGACGTTTGTTGAAGCTCGAAATTGGCTGAAGGAGGTGGAAGAACTATTTGGAATCTTTGAGGTAGAAGATGGAAGAAAGGTCCAGTTAGCTGCCTGGTTAATGAAGGATGAGGCCTCGTTTTGGTGGGAGGTCACTAATGGAGAGAGTCCAATTGATACATGGCCGGATTTCGGGCGTAGGTTTGAGGCAAAGTTTCTCTCACGGGCTGAAGAGAATCTATACATGGAAAGGTTTTTGGCATTGAGGCAGGGGAATCTATCAGTGAAAGAATACGTCAACAAGTTCAATCAGTTGGCAAGATTTGGCTTGGACTTGGTGAATACACCCGAAAAGAAGGCCCTGAGATTTGTTAAGGATTTGAACGAGCCGCTACATGGGTTAGCTATGACTCACATCCATATGGGGGCCACCTTTGAGAGACTAGTTGACATGACGCTTATGCATGAAGAGGAGAAAGGCACCAATGCTAATAAGGCACCCGAGAAGAAAGGGGATCAAAAGAAACCACAACAGCAACAACAAAACAAGAAGGGTGGTAAAGACAATAATGGTAAGGGAAAGAAAAGATGCTTTAACTGTGGGACACCAGGCCATCTAAGCAAAGACTATAGGAAGAAGAAGAAGACTGGCTGTTTCCACTGTGGCGAGGCCGAACATCTGATTAAGGACTGCCCAAAGAAAGGACAGAGGACATGGCCTACCTTTGGAGGGCAGATTCAGGCTCTCATGGAACCAGGGCAGTCAAGGGGGCATGTCCAGGCTCTCGGGGTCCCACCGCTGCAAGAACGAGGTAGAGCAATTTCCGTTGTAAGTTTAGTTTATCTTTTCGATCATCCTGTTCGCACACTCTTTGATTCTGGCGCATAACACTCTTTTATATCCACTGCTTTAGTTGAGACACTACACCTAAACACCAGTATAGTAGAGGATCCCTTAGTTGTTTCAAATCCAATTGGGGGCTCAGCCTATCTGTCGATGATTTGTTTGGATTTGAAAATTTCTATACTTAGCGTTGGGTTTAGATGTGATGCTTATGTTTTGGGCTTCACGGGCTATGGGTTAATTTTGGGCATGGATTGGCTATCCGGTAATGGAGCCATCCTAGATTGTGAAAAGAGAGAGGTTAGGCTTATGACTCGCTTGGGAAACATTCTCAAAATCTCTTGTAATCCCATGAATTATGTTATGCTAAGTTATCTAGAATCGCTTGACACGTCTGTTGAGAATTTGCAGTATGTTAGAGTGGTCCGTGAATACTCGGATGTCTTCAATGAAGTTCGAGGTTTACCCCCATGGCGTGAGATAGACTTTCGAATATACTTAGTAGATAATGCAAAGCCAGTTGCATTACCAGTGCGCCACATGGCTCCGAGAGAGAGAAGAGAACTCAGTAAGCAACTGAAAGAATTGCTTGAGAAGGGGTTCATAAGAAGAAGTATTTCGGGGTGGGGTGCTCTAGTCGTTTTTGCTACAAAAGCTGATGGTTCACTTAGATTGTGCGTGGATTATAGAGAGCTGAATAAGCTAACAAAGAAGAACAGATACCCATTACCGAGGATAGACGATTTATTCGATCAGTTGGTGGGTGCTTCGGTTTTCTCGCAACTGGATTTGGCTACTGGGTTTCATCAGCTAAGGGTGGCTGAAGATAGCATCGATAAGACTGCATTTAGAACTCCTGACGGTTTCTTCGAGTGGCTCGTCATGCCTTTTGGTTTGACGAATGCACCCGCATACTTTGTTGACTTATGAGTAGGGTGTTTAGGGAGTTTCTGAACAAGTTTGTGGTAGTCTTTATAGGTGATATTCCGGTTTTCTCTCAAAATGAAGAAGAGCATGCCCTACATCTTAGGGAAGTCTTAGAGACCCTACGAGCACATCAGCTAAAAGCTAAGTTCTCCAAGTGCCATTTTTGGAGGAAAAAGGTGAGGTTCTTAGGACACGTGGTCTCTAAGGAAGGGATAGCTGTGGATCCCGCTAAGATAGTGGCAATCAAAGATTGGAAAACGCCTAAGAATGCAACCGAAGTAAGAAGCTATTTAGGGCTGGCTGGCTATTATAGGAAGTTCATTAAGGACTTCGCGAAGATATCATCCCCTCTCACTCGATTAACGAAGAAGAATTTGACTTTTACTTGGGACGTTGACTGTGACGATGCTTTCCAACGTCTGAAGAGAGCTTTGATGACAGCTCCAGTTTTAGTTTTGCCAGACGGGAGTAAGGCATTCACTGTATATACCGATGCTTGTGGGACAGGGCTTGGCGCAGTTTTAATGCAAGAGGGGAGGGTGATATGCTATGGTGGAAGACAGTTGAAAACCCATGAGAAAAATTACCCTACCCACGACTTGGAGTTGGCGGCAATAGTTTTTGCGCTTAAGTCATGGCGTCATTATTTGCTTGGCGAGAGGTTTGAGTTGTATACAGACCATAAGTCGCTAAAATACTTATTCACTCAGAAGGACCTAAACTTGAGGCAACAGAGATGGATGGAGTTTTTGGCATCCTACGATTTTGAGATCGCATATACCCCTGGCAAGGGTAACGTTGTAGCTGACGCCATAAGAAGAAAGAAGTTAACCTTAAGTCCTTTGTTCGTAGAGCGGCAGAGTTTGGAGTATATATCTTCCTTTGACTTCAGACCCTCTGTCGATTTTGTACCCGGATTGTTGGCATCATTAGAGGTGCAACCTACACTTTTGGGTCGAGTTGGAGAGGCACAACGAAATGACCCACAATTGGTTGAGATAGTAGGCAAGCTTATAGGAGGGGAGTCCTCAAGTCATCTGAATAGATATGTTATAGATGAAAGAGGTTGGCTACGTAGAGATGGAAGACTTTGCATACCATAAGATGAAAGTTTGAAGAAGGTAATTCTTGAAGACTCACATCGCTCTAAGATGACCATACATCCCGGTGGTGGTAAGATGTATAGGGATATGAAGCGAGTTTTCTTTTGGACCAGAATGAAAAAGGACACAGCCGAGTTCGTTGCTAGATGCTTAGTGTGCCAGCAAGTTAAGGCAGAGAAAAAGAAGCCCGGAGGTTTGCTCCATCCCTTAGAGATTCCGCTTTGGAAATGGGAAAGCGTTTCCATGGATTTTGTAGATGGGTTACCAAGATCGAGGAAGGGTAATACGGGGATTTGGGTAATTGTAGACCGACTTACTAAAAGTGCCCATTTTATTCCCGTCAAAAGTAAAAGGACCGTCGCATGGTTAGCATCTATTTACCTTCGAGAGATAGTTCGTTTTCACGGCATACCCTCCAGCATTATGAGCGATAGAGATCCTATTTTCACAAGCAAATTTTGGAAGAGCTAACAAGAGGCGGTTGGAATGCAATTATGCTTAAGTACCACTTATCATCCTCAGACGGACGGCCAGACCGAAAGGGTGAATCAGATACTAGAAGACCTTCTGAGGCTATGCATTCTAGACTTTGGAGGAACATGGGAAGAATACCTTCCACTAGTAGAGTTCGCCTATAATAATAGTTTTCAGGCTAGCATTGGCATGACACCTTTTGAGGCTCTTTATGGACGACCGTGCCGATCACCTACATGTTGGTAGGAATCCACGGATAAGGTTTTGCTCGGACCCGACATGATTAGGGAGACTTCGGAGAAGATAGACCTGATTCGACGGCGAATGAAGACAGCACAGGACCGACAGAGTCATATGCTGATAGGAGACGAACTGATCTTGAGTTCGATGTTGGGGACATGGTTTTTGTTAAGGTGTCACCGTTAGAAATGTAATCCGCTTTGGATCAGTGGGGAAGTTGGCACCAAGCTTCGTAGGACCCTTTCCAATTACAGAGAGGATAGGGCAGACGGCGTATAGAGTACCAGAGAAGCTCAGCGGAGTTCATGACGTGTTTCACGTTTCACATTTGCGTAAGTGTCTGCACGATATGGCGGAAGTGGTAGAGCCGAGCACGCTCGAAGAAGTGGAAGTAGAGCACAATGCCACGATCAGACGAGCTCCTACACGCATTCTCGGATCAGAGGTCAAAAAGCTTCTCAACAAAGAGGTCAAGTTGGTCAAAGTGCAATGGGTAGATGATCAAAGAGACGCGACTTGGGAGACGGAAGATAAGATGTGTACGTTGTACCCTTTCCTTTTTGAGGGTATGTTTTGATTTCTCCTTTTTCTACCGCTTTGTTGATACTTGTCCTATCTTTTAGTATTATCTTTGCAATGACATCTTCGATCTTTAGTTAGGAAGAACCCTATGGTTGAAACATGTGTTTGAGACATGTTGTGTATGATGGATGCAAATGGATGCAAGTGGTTGCTAGTGGTTGCTCGTGGATGCATATACACACACACATTAGGCACTAGATCGGCTCAATCACCTTCATGTTTCATATAAAAATGTGTGTGCATATTTAATTTAATGGATGTATAACAGTTGTGTTATCATATGGATGCTGCATTTTGATGAATGGTTGTGCACACATGTAGAAATAATATGTATCGATAGGGTTCTTTCGCATACATAATGGACGCATGGCACTATCATGATTTGCATTAAGGAGGTCAACTGAATCAGTAAACCGCTTGATTTTGCATTAGATAAGGAACATATACACACACACACACTTCTTGTATATGTTCATACATCATTAGAAATTTTGTAAGGACAATGGATGCCTGTGTTTGATGGTTGAGTAGATGGATGATTGGATGTTAGGATATGCATTCTCCCTAAATTGGAGATTTCGGGGGCGAAATCCTTTAAGGAGTGGAGAATGGAACACCTGTAAATTTAAATATTAAAGTTAACAAATTAAAGAATACTTAATTTTAATTGTAAGAATCAAGGGAAACGGGTTACGCCATTGTGTTCGTCTCGGAATTTTGGTTGAGATAGAGTCGGAGTTTGCGTAAATTGGACTTCGTATGAAGAAGTTTTGGCTATTGGAAGTTTCCATAAAATTCAAATAAATTCAAACAGCTCGAAACAGATCAAAAATTCAAATCAGAAGTTAGAAGCGGGCTGGGCGGGAAAATTCTCGCCTAGGACCCAGGTCGACCAAGGGGTCGACCCTAGTGTCGACCTCCCCCTACAGGTCGACCTGGGGGTCGACCTGCCCCCCCCCCCCGGGCATATCTAAGGGATGACGATTTTGTGACTCAGTGCTGAGTCATTTGGGCTGAGGTGTCACTCTATCTTGACTGGATGGTCTTGATTGATTCTAGGTTGATCGTATGGCCTAAATTAATCCTAAATTCTACATAAACACATGTAGACTCAAACCCTAAAACCAAATAAAAATTAGAACCATGGCCGTCATGCTATCACCTTGCAACCTAGAGTAGCCGCCACCAACTTGAGGGAAAGTGAAGCTAATCAACTCAATTCAACTCAAATTTATAACAACAACGAATTTGTCTGCTTCAAAGGCGAGCTAAATCAATTTCAGAACTCAGATTCCAGAACTCAAGACCTTCTTTGAGTTGTGAGTTCAATATCTTTAATAAGATAATTAATAAGTTAATTGGGTTGAGTTATAAATTGGGTTATATGGCTACGTTTGTGAGACATTGGAAAAATGTGATATTTTGTGAATATATGCTAGTTGTTCATAATGATAGTTTTGTTGTGGATCCCTTTACATATGCCAAATCACCTATGTTCAACTTGATTCACGTTTGATATCATTTTATATGCAAGTTTGGGTGTAGATTATATGCTAGTTTCTATATGAATTATACACAAGTTTACATGTGAATCAAATAAAGTGACTATATGCTAGTTTAGGTAGAAATTGGATTCACATATATGCAAGTTTACACCTTTAGATTTAAATCTATGACGTACATAGTTTTATGCAAGTTTGTGACTATGGCCTATGCAAGTTTTGGAATGAAAACTATATTCATATATGCAAGTTTTAGGTGAAAAACTATATTATATATATGCAAGTTCACACCTTTAGGCCTATGTTTATATTCATGACAATAACAAGTTTATGCAAGTTATGTTGTAATCCTTATTTGCAAGATTAGATCGATTTTGTGTGTTATGCAAATTTGCGATGTTTCTTCCCTTTTATGTGTTAGACTAATTGCTAGTCTAATATATATATATATATATATATATATATATATTTCATGATAAATGAACGAACAACGTGGGGACGATGGGGGTAATATTGAATATACACTTATTGAAAATTGGCGTAAATGGCCTTAAAAAGGCATATAATTAAATTAAGGTATTAATTGGAAAATTTTTGGCATTTATGGACATAATTGAGACAATTATGGACATAAGTATATTTGGAATTTATTTACAAATTTTGAATAGGGATATTAATCCACTTTGGGGTTAAATAAAGATGTGTAATAATAAACCACCTAAGACACGAGGTTAGGCTCGTTTGTGGTGTTAGACTGCCCGGACCCGCCCGGCAAATCCAGCAGCCACAAATGCCAGTAAAACGTGAGAGGTCAAAGGCATGAATTAAATGCATAACAGTTGTAAAGACACAAGGTTCGGCTCGTTTATGGTGTAAGACTTCCCGGACCCGCCCGACAAATCCAGCTGCCACAAATGCTAGTCTAATGTGGGAGGTCTTTACAAGGTTACAGTGTTAATGAATTAAGAAACACTTAACCAGATAAACATGTGGTGGGACATGAGGGGGTTAAGTGGGTGCCTTGGGTGGCATGTGAAATCAAGTGAGTGCCTTAGGTGGCATGTGAAATACGATTAGATGCACTTAACCAAGATTGAAACATGTAAAAAGACATGGATAAGAATGGGTTTAAGTGTGGAAAAACCTTAGAGGGGACCAAGCATAGGTGGAAAGCTTGTATCATGCATGGGGGCCCTTTTCAAACCAGTAACCCATTAAGTATCTTTGTGGGCTCGACCCAAGTCGAGGGCGGGACACGCATACTGGATTTGATTGCAAGAGGTCAAAACGGGTTAGCGGTGGCAACGCAAGTCCAACGGGGTCATATACGTGTGTGGGCCTGGGCTGGTAGGTAAGACATTGTTGCATCATGTAGATATAAGCCATGCATTTTGGTGGTATCGGGTTGCCACTTTGGGGAGTGATACACCCCACTGTGGGGCCAACACGGGTATCTACGAGTTAGGGAGCCAATCAAATGGGGTAGTGGGTACACCTAGTGGAGATAGGGGCAGACGACACCTATGAAGGTAGCTAGGGGTACACGAAACTACCATTATCATTATTGAGTTATGTAGGCAGGATCAACTTTTAGGGTATTTGGTGTGGTGCTGTGTAGTAATTATCCTATAGTGATTAGGTATGCCATTAATGTTATCTTTGTTCATCTGATTTCCTTTGTTTGCTTTGTCATACCCATTTGTTCACAGTCATTTCCTTATTTTCCAGCTTATGCCTTGTCCTAGTTACTTAATGATTATATTGTTAAAGTTATTGCACTCGCCGGACTTAATGTCTGATCCCTTTGTTTCCACCTCTTTTCTTCCTTCCCCTGCCCCAGGTGCTCAGGGTGGGACTAGTACTAGTGGAGCTTGATTTGGACAGCTTTATTTCTTTCTTTGGAAGTTGCTTGGATCGCTAAAGTAAAAGTTTGACCTATCTTACTTATGGCTAGTTTATGTTGGGGTTATGTCTTTCATTTTTTGTACTCTGATTTGTTCAAGATGGATATTATGTACTTGACTCTAGTCTTTGGTTTTTTGATGATGTAATCAAACTTATTTGTTTACCGCTGCAATGAATGAAGTTTTAAATTTTTAAGTACTGTTTTATATCTGTCTTGTTGTTAAGTTTCTGCTCTATACACACTTAAAACGCTGCATAGAAGTTAATGCATTCCCTTTGTGAGTGACATTAATGGACGTGGGGTGTCACACATGGCATATTAACGGGGAATATCAAACGATAAATATATCATTATCAAAAAGGTATAACTTAAATTCACTTACCTAATTGCTTTCCAATTCATGAATCTGGTCCAGATCTAGCATTCCACGGTTCTCCTAATTGAATTTAGAACCAAAATAACCATGGATGCACAATTCTCAACTAAAAGAAAAAGGGAAAAAAGAGGAGAAATTTAAATTGACCAGATACAAGAATTTACCTTACTTCGAATAGAATTCTGAACACCTTCTTTATTAACATACGTTCTTTTCCTCAGATCTTGAACCAGAATTTTCCTAAACTAATTATTCTATTTTTCTAATGAGATTTAAGGAGGAAGAAGAATGGCAGAGCTTAGGCAGTCTCTCAGAAAATGTGAGATTTAGGTTAGGCTCTACTAGCATATTTATAGGAGTTCAGGATCTTATCGTACATGCAACGTTGAGTGGGCAACGAACGTGGTTAAGAAAACAGTCTAGATTCAATAACGAATCTGCCCGGATCTGGGATGGGTCGACCCCTCTATAGGTGTGTCGACCCCTTGGTCGACCCATAATGGGTGTGTCGACCCCCTGGGTCCCGCGAGCAATTTTGGGCAGATGTTTACCGTTTTAACGTTTTTAATTTTAATCGTTTGATTAGTATCCCATTATACATTCTTTGATTTATTTAAATATAATGTTTACATATAATCTTCTTATATGTATGCAAAACTTCAAATGCCCATTTTACACGTACATATATATGCAAAACTTTTATTTCGTTTTCAAAATTCAAACAGTGTTATGCCGTTATTTAATTCTTGTCATATTTCTTTGATTGCAGCCTTATTTTGAATTTCTCCTTTGTATATATATTTTTTCACATGTATATGCATATATTCTCATATGCATGTATACATATATTTTTGTTCTTCCTTATATGTATAATTTTCATTATATGTGCATTATACATATTTTCTCTTTAGGACATGTATTATTTAGCCGTTCCTTTAAAATAAAAATATAGCGCCTGCGGGGATCAAACCCGCGCCACTCTCATGAAAGTCACATGCTCTAACCAACTGGATTACTTAGGCTTTTGTTAACAAGGCTTAAAACAATGGTGGTCATTGTTCTTTTTCTTTTACCCTCTTTTCATGGTCATTGTAATCTTTTATTTAAACCATTCCATGTAACCTTATCAATTTGCATGCATCTTTTTCTTTCATTTTTCCTTTCTTATTAATGCATAATATTTGTAAATCATTGCATGCAACATAATTACACTGCCTGCAACTAATTTCTTCTTTCTTTTAACGCATGCATTACATTGTTACTTGGAGTAAACTTTTCTTCTTTTTAATGCATGTATTTATTACATGCAATCATACATTATCATTATTTTATTCTTTTTTATATATTTATGACTATGCGTATACATACACATATGCACTATTTAATATTTAATTGTCATAAAATGCAGGGTGTTACATTCTCCCACCCTTAGGAAATTTCGTCCCCGAAATTTAATAAGGGTAAAAATCAAATAATCCTTTGCATAATATTCATCCATCATGTGGGCATCCAATTTTTGCAAACATTGTGTACTTATCCAAAGTGTAATACAACATAGTAATACATGTATGCCAAAAAAGTACCTCCTATGTGTATGCAATTTTTTCAAAAATTCTTTTAAAACATGATGCTCACATCCTAAATATACTGCAAGTTCTATATGAATGCAATATTTTGAAGATCAAAATACATTTTCATCCAAATCTTCCCACACTCTTACTAAGCAAGAGCGCAGTTAATCTAATTGTTGCATCCAAAATCTTACCATCCAACTTTATTTTTTGGAATTTTAGAAAAACCTAATTTTCTAAATTCAATTTCTTATATTCCAAAACGGTGGAAAAACAGAAATCTTCACATCTTCCGCTTTTCTTTTATGTTCCTTTCCATCTGTACTTGGATTTTATGTAACTATTCTGTAAATATTCCCTATTTTCCTATCAAGCACAGCCTACATAAGAAAGCTTTCTTTATCACAGAATTTCTTTTTCAACTTATCTTGGAAAAATTTACTCTTATACACCTTTTCTCAGAATTCTCCATCTTTCTTTAATTGTCATGTTTGTTGCTTTACTGAATTTGTTGTTCCCTTTTTAGTTGTACCATTACTCTGTTCCTAGCTTATTTAACTTAATCCTCTGATCCGAGTTTAGCTTCAAATAAGCTTTTGGTCCTTGCTATATACTAACAGAAATTTTAAGCAAAACCTAGGTTTTTCAATGCTTACGCAGTCTATGGGAACTTACCATTATTCCAGGATAATTCTCGCTATTAATTCCATATCCTCAAAAACTTTTCTCGTCTTCCCTAGGCACTAATCCTTATCTACTCGATACTTTTTAAACATAGTTTGGCCTTTTTAATTTAATTTTTCTTCCAAAAATTAAAAGTGTTAAAACTTCATTTTCCTCATGAAAACTTACTTTTGCCAAACCATAAAAACATGTCATCTCATAAAAATGCAAATCATCAATTTTTTTCAAACCACAAAAACTGGAGTAGACAAGGACAACTATTTCTCAATCATGTTTACAACTGCTCTTACTTAAAATGCCAGTTCAGTTGCTTACTACAAGGTACAAACATCTACTCTATTCTTAATTTCTTATTTTTTCCACCCAACAAAATTTTCTTGTTAAATAAATAAATAAAATAATTGTCAAAAGAATAGAGATTTCAAAACTTTCATTACAGAAAATTCTAGCTTTCCACAAAATGCAACACTTTTTCATACCATATGATTTGAAAACTAGCGAGCTATATATGCTCTATAATGTGCACCTTTTACTGAGAGAATTTATTTTAGACAAAATTTTCGCAAGAAATCACTATTTACAAAATATATCCCATTTTACTTTAAAACTCAATATGTACTTCTTCACATATGCTCTTTACATATTTTTAAAACTGTAACTTTAAAGATCAAAACTTGAAAATACCATAAACCATCTTCCAAAAGCTTTTACAATTTCAAGTTCTTAAAAGTTAAAAATGGGGTTAGATTCAAAGTGGGTTTCCAACTTAACTAGGCTTTCCTAGACACCTCCACAAAGCCAATTCTCTCAATTACATATATTCCTAATCCATTTTTATCCTCTTAACATTTTCAAATTTATAATGTTTTATCGCTAAACCCACTAACCTGAAATACTAACATATGGGATTCACCTTTCTTCCATACCAAGTATATTGTACACTTCCTGCACAAATTACCTAAGGGCCTCAGATTTCCATATTTGTTCCTTTAGTGTACAAAACAAATATCCCAATTTTTACCACATTATGCTCTTCCTATTTAGTGGGTTCCTCTATGGATCCAGGTATATATAAAATGTATTTATATTTTAAAAATACAAATATGTTCACTCATTATCTATACAGAAATCCTAAACCTAAGCTATGATACCAAATGTAACAACCCAAATTCCGAAAGAGCAATTTTTTTTCGAAATCCTAATCCGTCGAAACCCTCATTGATTTGTCTGGTATCCTGCAGAAAAGTCAGAGATATAAAATATATTAGAGCTCAGAAAACATCTCACAGCGAAATGGATAAAATATAATCAAAATGTAGCCTTACCCAAATAATGATACTACCTAACCAGTATCCAAAGCTATCATATCTCTACCACAAATCTAACCTACGAGTATGTTATGAGGAGGGGGTCAAAACACAAGTTCTGGTGACTAGATTTAAACTATACATTTTGGATAACCCAACATATATCATTCAGTTACATTTTCTTATTTATTAGGATACTTGGGTTATTAGCACTTAAGGCTTACACATGTTGTACCCATTTACTCCCCAGTGGATTAACCTAGTACAGTTTATATGTAGCTATCTCCATATTAAGGTACACCCCATGGTATCCCACTCGCAAGGTCTCCATCGTAACGTCAATAGAAATATACACAGTCCCTCATCCTACGTTGGGGTGACATATGAGTCAACACAACAACACTACTATCTGCATAGTCCCACCATTGCCATGCTATGTAAGCGTATAGACTGCCACCTTCGAATCATTTGATCGAATCATATTCCATCTAGAGTAATGCCCTAAAGTCTACGATACACCACCCGGATCAAACATGCATGTATCTAGACCTTCTCACGTACGTATCGTCAATCGTACTCGATGCCTTAACCACATATATTCTTACTGTGCATCGAGTTCCGTAACAGGGCTGTACTAGAGACACGGAACTCGGTCGGGAGCTTTTCAGCTATCTGTATACACAGATGCTATGGTCTGCATTTTCAGTGGTTATGGTCCTACCCGACCCCTCCCTCAACTAGTGAAAGACCGACAAAATTGAGAGCTAGTGACCTGGCCCTAGAGAAAACAACAAACAATAATTCCTAATTGGCATGTCCCTCACCCATAGCCTTGATAGTAAAAGGTCTGTGGTCTTTTGGTTTAGCTCTCTGTCTTTCCGCATTACGCATCATGTATCATACCGACTGTCGATGGTTGGTACCCGACGACTACTATCAAAGAGATGGTTAGACCCACCAAAGGCAAACCGAAGTGGTCATAACCCACCTAGTCATAAGGCAACATGATCGTCAAATCACCTAAGCTACCTTGCAGCGTTCTGATTGCCCACTATCGTGGCAATCAAGGTATACTCACCAGGTAGTAACGCGCAAACCCAACCTCTGAGAGCACAGCCTAAGCGCTGTCACCACACAGAGGACTACCAGGACTACCCTCCATGTCCTAGGAAGTCACGTGCTTCCCTCTTCCAGTCCTTCAAAGCTAGCAGAATATCAGCAAAACAAGCAAAATAATTAGACAGACATGCGCTTCCCTCGTGCCTCATGACACCATGATGATTTACCCCGTTGGGTTATTCACCTTCAAACGTATGGACTGACCCAAGCGCCTCGAATTAATGTGTTATTAGACCCTATGTCTAAAAATTTAATTGCGCGCTTGCCTTACCTCATTAGTTTTGCAGTTAACTTGGTTATTTTAAGTCATTTGGCTTCTTATTTGGATTACCAAGTTCTGCTTGCTTATTAATTTCAGTTATAACGTAATCTCTTTAAGTTTATTAAAAATCCCATAACATGTTATTTTCTAGATTGCAATCCAAAGTCGCAATCTACAATCTCTTTATATTATTACCATGTAATTCATTGTCCAATGCATAACTACAGTAACCAATTCTACTTAATATATAATTAAGTATACTTTCTCTCAATCCACATGTTTTCATTTTAACATGTCACTTATTATGTATGATTAAATATAACTTATTGTATTCCATATGTTCAACTCATTCTTTCTTATTTAACCATAATTCCATCTTAGACTGTCGCTACAACTTGTGGTTGTTTACTTATGAACTTAGTTCTCTTAACCAAAGTTTATTAATAAGTTTCTTTTCCATTTATTATAACTTATGTTATAATTTCCACTTGTCCCTATGACAAGCCTACCTATTATGTAACATTCTAATTAATGTAATTAATTATAATAGGTTATTATCATTCCCCGTTCATTCCAATTCTTTTACTGTTGTAACTTTTCTTTATTTCCACTCATTACAATTAATGCAATTTATTTCTATCCTGTTATTTACATATATATATATATATATATATATATATGCACCAGGCCTCTCACATTAATTCTACCACTTGTGGATGCTAGATTTGTCGGGCGGTTCCGGGCAGACTTCTACAACAAGTTGACTTAACCTCGTGTCTTAGCATTGTTACATGTATATTTACGCACTAGACCCCCCACATTAAATTAACAACTTGTGGATGCTGGATTTGTCGGGTGGTTCCGGGCAGACTTCTACCACAAGTTGAATTTAACCCCATGTCTAAGTGCGGTTACAGTTTTCTATTTACTATAAATTAAGGAATATCCATTCTTTCCAAATTTTACTGTAATCTATTTTTACATGTCATACTTTGTAACACCCAATATTTTCTGAGAATATTAAAATAACAAATTAAAGAATAATTTATTTGAAAAAGAGGAATGAGAAAAGAATGATGTTTAGCATTGTTCTAAGGTTTGCAAGCAAAAGACTTAATAGCTCACTTGGTTAGAACATGTGACTTGCATACAAGAGGTACAGAGATCGATCTCCGCCAGCATCATATTTTTGTTTTAAGGGAATGACTAAAAAGTGGCTTAGTGTGAACGCAGTTCAAAAAGTGGTTTAGTGTGAAAATGGTTAATTATGAAGAAGTTATTAAGCCATGAAGTTTGTATGCATATGAGAGAAATATATATATATAAATTAAATAAACCAGTACAAAGGCACGTCCGTTGGACGTGTGCGTAGACAGTCGGATATAAAGCTGGTCTGAAGCAGAAATGGGTTGAAAATTAGAATCAAAAAGCATTTTTGGTGGGAATAAAATAAAAAGCAGGCGTTGGTTGTTGCGGGTTGAGTGCTAGACATTGTTATGTGTAAAGTAAAACGTTTGAAGTACATTTCACGTCAGCAGTAGTTAAAATAGGAACTGGACAAAAAAACGTATACAGAAGAACGAAAATACAGTAAAAACAGTATGAATAAAAGAATGCAGTTATGCCCAAAAATAAAAGGAAATGCAAATTTATTATGTCAGAAGAGCGAAGAAGAAAAAAGGGTACAACAGTATTATTAATTTGGTACACAAAAGCAAATAAGAAGAAGAGGGACAACGGAAATGCATGAAGATTGCGGAAGCTGCAGGTCTATTTGATTGAATTTCTGGCCATGTATTCCCTCTCAATACGCTCAACGTCTGCAAGCTAGGAAAAATGCAGAGTGAAAACATAAGCAGTCAAATTACTAACTTGGTGAAAGTAAGGAAAAAAAAATTGGAACATAAGTGAACAGAAATAGATAACAGTATAAGCAAACTTAATACTAATGCATACATGCATGGTATCAATATTGGTATAATAGGAAAGTTATAAATGAATAAATGTTCATCATACTGATCAGCAAATACATAAAACTCAAACCTTTGTAAGCTCGCAGGCTGTTCAAATGTAGCAGAAGAAGCAGCAACTGATTGCGGGCATGGTATCAGGCTCCCATGAATATATGTTTTCTATGGATGAGCAGTAGCTGCAAAAAACAGATGAATACTTCATATACTTATACAGCTTTCTCACTTTCAATTTTTGTTTGACATTGAATTTTTTGTCTGACATTAGTGATATGAAGATATAACGACTACAACAGTTTTGAGAATGGAGTGTCCGTACTAAGTGCATGACCATATGTAAATGTATACAGTTTATAAATTATGAAATATGTGGAATATAGACATATACTTACATACGTCTGTAAATAGCTTCGAAACATATCAATGGAAAGTTGAGTGGCAACAGATGTTCAAACATATGACTGCCAACGGGTCTGCACATAAATAACAGATATTCATATAAAAGTAAAGCAGATATTCATATAAAAGTAAAGAGCATACGTCATAAAATCAAATAGAAAAATTAGTAAACATTTATCTGTTCCATTCAGCATCACGAAATGAATGTAGCATTTGAAAGTGTATAAGCTAAGGTGGAATATGTTATTCAAAATATTAAAAAAATACTTGGACGAAATGTGATTTACTTTTTTTGTACTAAGAAGAAAAAAATAATGTTGCAAATTAGGATCAAAAAGAATTTTTGGCGGGAATAAAATGAAAAGCAGGCGTTGGTTGTTGCGGTTTGAGTGCCAGACATTGTTATGTGTAAAGTAAAGATGTGAAGTAAAACGTGTGAAGTACATTTCACGTCAGCAGTAGTTAAAATATGAACTGGACACAAAAATGTATATAGAAGAACGAAAATACAGTAAAAACAATATGAATAATAGAATGCAGTTATTAGAATAACTATAACTAAATTCAGCAAGCAAAGTATAGGACACGTTTTGTAAAATAGTCAGGTATGCACTTCCTCCCCGCTCGATGAAGCTTCACCTTGCAATAACTTTTTGTATAAAAATTTCCTATAAAACCAAATAGTGCGGAAAGATAATTTGGTTCTTGGTTCAAATATACACCTCTCCAATGAGTACTTTAAAAAACCATTTTCCGATTAGTGTCAAGCCTGTTATTGATGATCACACCCTCCATAAGCAGTGCAACATCCTCATCCATATCAATTAAATGGATCATAATTCATAAACACAAAATATGCTGTAAAATTGTTCTAATATTTCAAACAATTTTCTGAACCATGAGCAAGTAGCAATATTCAGATTTTATAATTTCATCCTGAAGAAAAATAGAATTACCTATATTTAAGAAACTATAAATTGCAAAAATGCAATAAAGTTATATGGTTTATCCATATAGAAAAGGCATCAAAGATGAAAATAAAGTTAAAAAAGATGAGAAGAACTATACCTGACATTGTCCTGAAAAATGCACAACCATTTCTATTGAGTGGATGAGTGAAACTAAAAAATCGAATCACAAAAAAGAGAATATTGTAACACAAACTAGAAGAAGGAAGTTAAAGAATGAGAAGAACTATACATTTACGTTGTTTTATAGACTGTGCTACCATAACTATTGAGAAGATGAGTAAAATTAAAAATTAAAGAAGAAAACTGAGAATACCGAAATGCAATGAGAGGATGGAAGATCCAAACAGCAACAACAACCCGTTGCCTTATTCGATCCAGTAATTCCCTGATCTAGTAGCATATAAATCATAAGTTAGTCGTTGAGGAACCAAATCTTTAAGATACAATGAGAACAAATTTACAGAGAACATAACAAATAAAAGAAAAAAAGGTAAACTGGTAAACAAAACTAAAAATAAGGTTTCGAAGAGTACCAAAATAGAAATCTGGCTATCAATGGTTGCCAAAAGAGGACCCGAATCTCTTCAATGCTTTAAGATAATCAAACGCTTCATGGGTTTTAATTCTTTTTATTGATTTCTCTTATCCTAAAATCGTTGTTTAAGATTTGGGGAGAAGTAATATGTTGCCTTCCAGACAGGAGAAATTAGAGTAATATAGGTGAAGAAACAATTAAACATATAAGCAATTGAACAACGGAAAAAGCTATGAAATCCAGAATCTGGAGATTTGAAATCGATTGAGCGGCAGGAGCTGTGAGCCTATAATGGATCAAATGGTACTTCTGAAAACAACGTTCAATAAGAAAATAAGGTAATATAAAACAAATATTTGTGGTGAGAGGGTACCACATCCATGTCTAACTTTAATCATTGGAAATGACAAATTGGTAATACGATTTCAATTCGTTCAGTAAATTCAGGTTTGGAAACCTTCAAAATCTATCATGTACGAACTCAAGGCTGGCAATTCATAAAATGATCATATATCACATCCTGAAGAGATTAACCATGCGGACTCCTTGGACAAATACTGCTACTGTATCAGAAGTCGGAACATTGGAAACAGTAATACAAATTCAAAAGTCATGACAGTACGACCTGGCAGAAACATGTGTGTGACATCAGAACTATAAAGGCAAAGTAAATGTAGGTTGTGTTATAAATATGCAAATATATGACTCAAGCACATGCATGCGTCCATTTAAAAAAAATACAGTAAAAAGGTAAATTGAGTAACCTAGATCGGCATGGGTGAATTAAAGAGGTAAAGAGAAGACCCACTGTCCGAAATCCTGATCTGACGAACCAACCCTGTGTTCAGCTGATAAAGATGCAATTATATGGAATGAAGTATGACAATAAGTAGGAAGGACTGAAATATAAAACATTTTGATGAGTAACCCTCTTTTCCAACGGCAGATCTGACGAACCATCTGGCGGAAAAGATTAACGTACATCAATCAGAACGGATGGAGTATAAAAATTAGTATCAACAACGGAATTGTACAACGATTTTATCAGTCGTCCTCCAAGCTACACAGTGGTACATCCAGTTAAGAAATTTGATGTCTATTGCGTATGAATGGACATTCATTAACATATATTTTCAAGTTTTGATGGTATGTATGTTTATTACACAGGTTAGAACTCGCCATATGGTTCTATAAATTCATAAGCTTTCTCTATTGTGCCGCTGTTTGCAGTAAAAATATGTTTTTCATCGGATTAAAGTTAGGTAAAAATATATTACCTGAGATGTCATCGTCGTGGAGGAATAACGGGCAGTCCAGTTGTGGAAGTGGAGGAGTTGTAGATCTGTCGGGAGGGGAGAAGAAGAAGGTCGTATTGAGCATGGTTGGGGCGGACGGAGGGCGAGGAAGGAAATCACCATGGCAGGTCGGAGGAGAGGAAGACAGTAGGTCGTATGAAGAGGAAGTACAGGCGGAAGGAAGTAGATGGTGAATAAGCCAGAAATTTGGTGGAATTTTTAGGGTTTGACATGAATTTGACGAATGAGGGACGGCTGAAGAAACGGGAAGACAAAGGGAAGAAAGGCGGTGGGAGGAAAATTAAAAAATTAGTAAACGGTTTGACAAAAACAGACTGAGTCATGGGTTAGTGGGGATGGTAAATGACATGCGTGTCATTTGTATGAAACAGTGGAAGGACTCAGGTTTGTGATGAGTGAAGGGCTGTTTTGGAAATCGCAAAAAGCTTCACCATATCTCGGTATTTGTATTATTATAAAGATAAATATTCAAAAAAAGTTCAAAACAGCGAATCGAAAGGGGGAATAGCCGAACCGCACCATTTTTGGAGTCGACCCAATGGGTCGACTAGAGGTCAATCCACGGTGTTTGGCTGCCAACCCGTGGCCCGATTCGCCCTAAGGGCTGATATGGCATCTAGGTGGTCCAGATCAGTTCTAGGGTTAATCCTAAGGCCTAAATAACTTCCTACATCAATATATACACCCTAAGACCTAACCCTAATTCATAAATATTATCTATGACACCATTATGCTGTCAAATTCTCTCTTAAACCCTAGCCGTCGCCTCTAAATCAAATTTCAAGTGTTCAACTTCAGCTCAAATTAAAGATTAGAGCTTCTACAACAATTCAAGAAGATAAGTCAGCAACACCGCAATGTTTCTACACCAATTTCAGTGCATAATTCTATTCTTTAACCACGAAAGGTGAGTACGGGGATTTTCACAATATAATGGGATTAAAAGTAACATGATGAAGTTGTAAAGAGGATTCAAATGTATGTCTGTAATTTAACTCTCATCCAAGTCTTCACCTTTTTTATTCATGTCATCATATGCCTATGTTTCGATGTAAAGTTCATACCTTTATCATTTTATTCATGTTGAATCTGTCATTATGCCTCTATGCCAGTTTACATGCCCCTTTATTTCATGATGTTGTGTTAATTCCAATTTTATGTGATTTGATTCTTTCTTCTTATCCATATTCCTTTTATTTTTGGATCTAGGCTACCTTCGAGCCTATGTTAAAAATACGCGCGAATACAAATACGTGGGAACGATGGGAATATGTGAAATATGGAAAATTGGATATTATTGGATATTTTGGATAATTGGATAATATGTGAAACTGGCATATTTGGGTATGAATTACATGGAATTGATGAAATTGCCTATAATTGTAAATTTGTAATTGAGGCTAATTAATATGTAACTAGTGACAATTTGGAATAGGCAATATTATAAACATGATTATATGTTTAATTGGATATACATGACATGAAAATTGGGTATAGGTGAAATACAATTATTAATAAACCTTTGACACGAGGTTAGGCGCAATTGTGGCGTAAGACTGCCCGGAACCGCCGGCAAATCCAGCTGCCACAATTGGACGTCTAATGTGAGAGGTCAAAGGAACGAATTGTAAGCGCAACGGTTAATGACACGAGGTCAGACCCGGTTTGTGGCGTAAGACTGCCCGGAACCGCCCGACAAATCCAACGACCACCAAGTGTTCGGTCTAATGTGGGAGGTCATGCACCGTTCGTCATGACGAATGAATTAAGGAATACTAACCATAATAAGACATGGGTATGGTTAGAGGGTTAAGTGGGGTGACATGTAAATTATGACATGTAAATATGGACTTAACCGGTATAAGATAAGACATGTAAATTATGACATGTAAGTATGGACTTAACCATAGCATGTGTAAGACATGGACATTTAAATTAAAATGGTTAAGTGGGAGAAAAACCTAGCGGGGACCAAGCATAGGTGGGAGGCTTGTGTCGGATGGGGGACCCGTTTCAACCAGTAACCCGTTTGAGTATCCAATTGGGCCCAGTACTAGGCCGGGGTTGGGGCACACTTACTGGACTTGAATGTAAGAGGTCAAAACGTGAATAACGGTGGCAACGCGAGTCCAACGGGTTCATGTGCGTGCATGGGTCCGGGCTGGTAGGTAAGACGTTGTTGCATCGTGTAGGTATGGTCGTGCATTTTATATTGGTGTCGGGGTTGCCACTTTGGGGAGTGATGCACCCCACTGTGGGGCCAGCACGGGAGCCTACGGGGTTTAGGGAGCCGATCGAATGGGTAGGGTAAGGGTACCTTAGTGGTGATAGGAGCAAGCCGGCACCTACGATAGCAGCTAGGTACAAGTAACTACCAAGTTTGTCATGTGGGTACAGTTAGTGGGAAGGGATCAACCTTTAGTAAATAGAGACTAGTAGATGTGCGGTGTAATTAAGTGATGTGGTGTAACTTAGCAGAAGTGCGGTGTAACGAAATACATGTTGGTTGAGTTGGATATTCCTTTGGGTGCTAGTCCGATGTTGACTTCGGTCTTCAGGGTTAGTACTTGGAGGGTTGTTCGCTTAACCAAGGTGTAGGATTGTCTTAGTACTTAGGAACAGGATCATCTTGTCCATCCTTTTTATCTACCTTATCTATGTTACATCCATATCATGATGCCTATTTATGTCTTGATCATTTACCTTACCTATTATTTGTTAAATTTACTGGACTTGCCAGACTTTATGTCTGACCCGTTTTGTTTCCACCTCTTTTCTTTCCTTCCCCCCCTCAAGTTTGCAAGGAGGGAATACTACAGCTTAGTGCCGATTTCTTTCAGTTGCTTGAAAAGAGTAGATGTATCGCTTTGGACTCTCTCATATTTATGGCTTTGCTTATGCTCATTGGGGATTTATGCATTTATGTTATTTAAGTATTTGCTTCTTTATGTACTTTGAAGTTTTTGGAAAAGAAAATTGATCCTGTTGTAATGGTTTTTGGAGACTACTTATGTAAGACTGTTTTGAAGTTATGATGCTATGAAATAAGTTTTATCTTTCGCTGTGTTTTATTTATTTATTCTTGTAATTTATCTGTTCTATACTACTATAACGTTTCATGACATTAATGCATTCCCTTTGTGAGTGACATTAATGGCCATGGAGTGTTACACGTGGTATCAGAGCTATGGTTACAAGAACAGATAAAAAGTTTTGAAAAGTGTTTTCAAAAGTATTATTTTCGTAGAAAGTATTTTCAAAAACTTTTTTTAAAGAAGCTATTTTCAAGGAAAGTTTACTTTAAAGAGCATAATCCCCGCAAGCCATACATCTCTCTTTCGCTTCCCTTGTTTTGAAACTCTTTTTTTTCTTTTCAGCATGTCTGGAGCATCTGAAATACCAGAGGGTGTTCATGTACCCGGTTGGTTTCGTCAATATCTCGAGGCTAGGGCCGCTGCCGCGGGACCGACCGACGTTCCTCCTCCTCCTTCCCTACCTCCAGTCATTCCTACGCGTGGAGATGCTTTCTCAAAGATATGTAAAGACTTTCGTTCGATGGGTGGAAAACCTTTTAGTGGGTCTGAAACATTCGTTGAAGCTAGAAATTGGTTGAAAGAAGTGGAGGATCTGTTTGGCATTTTCGATTTGGACGATTGTAAGAAGGCCCAATTGGCTGCTTAGTTGATGAAGGATGAAGCTTCGTTTTGGTGGGAGGTTACTAATGGAGAGCGTGCTGTAGAGACGTGGGAAGATTTTAGGGGAAGGTTTGAGTTGAAATTCCTTTCTCAAGCTAAGGAGAGTATGTACATGGAGAGGTTCTTGACATTGAAGCAGAAAAACTTGACCGTGAAGGAGTATGTGACCGAATTTAATAAGTTGGCGAGATTTGTGCTAGAGTTGGTGAATATGCCTCACAAGAAGGCCTTGAGGTTTGCAAAGGGCCTAAATGAACTGCTTCACAGTTTGGTTATGTCCCACATTCCAATGGGCTACGTATGAAAAGCTTGTTGATATGGCATACATGCATGAAGAAGAGAAGGGTGTAAGTACTTTTAGGCTGCAAGATAAGAAGGAGGATCCAAAGAAAGCCCAACAACAAAAGAAAGGTGGTAAAGAAAAGAAGAAGTGTCACAACTGTGGGATACCCGGCCATTTGAAGAAAGAATGTAGGAAGAAGAAGAAGTTCGCTTGTTATCATTGTGGTGGTCCAGGTCATGCTATCAAGGACTGTCCTAGGAAGCAAGGGCAGAGGGTAGGAAGAAGGTAGAAAAATTTCTGTCGAAAGTTTGATTTTCTTGTTTGATCATCCTGTCCGTACTTTATTCGATTCTGGCGCATTACATTCATTTATCTCTACATCATTAGTTGAAACACTGCACTTAAATACTAGTCTCGTTGTGGATCCCATTATAGTCTCAAATCCTATTGGTGGTTCGGCTCATTTATCCATGGTTTGTAGGGATTTGAGATTGTCTATCTTAGGCGTTGGTTTTGAATGTAATGCTTTTGTGCTTGGTTTCATGGGCTATGGGTTGATTCTAGGGATGGATTGGCTAGCCAGACATGGTGCCATCCTAGATTGTGAACGAAGGGTAGTAAAATTGTTGACTCGTAGTGGAAAGACCCTTGATATTTCTTGTGACCCTAGAGGATTGGTGATGCTTAGTTATCTTGAGTCACTTGACGCATCCAATGATGATTTACATTCTATTCGTATAGTCCGTGAATATGTTGATGTCTTTGATGAGGTGAGGGGTCTACCCCCAAAACGTGAGATAGACTTTCGTATTTATCTTGTAGACAATGCAAAACCCGTATCTCTGCCAGTACGCCACATGGCTCCTCGTGAGAGGAGGGTACTCAATAAGCAAGTAGGGGAGTTGCTTAAGAAGGGGTTCATAAGACGTAGTATATCGGAGTGGGGTGCTCCAGTAGTATTTGCCACGAAGGCGGATGGGTCCCTTAGACTTTGTGTTGACTATAGAGAACTTAATAAGCTTACTAAGAAGAATAGGCACCCACTGTCGTGGATTGACAATCTCTTCGATCAGTTAGTTGGCACCTTAGTGTTTTCGCAGTTGGACTTAGCCACTGGTTTCCATCATTTGAGAGTAGCAGAGGATAGCATAGACAAGACTGCCTTTAGGACTCCGGACGATTTCTATGAGTAGCATGTGATGCCCTTTGGTTTGACAAACGCCCACGCATACTTTGTTGACTTGATGAGTAGGGTATTTAGGGAGTACCTTAATAAATTCGTGGTGGTCTTGGTGGATGACTTCTTGATCTTTTCTAAGAACGAGGAAGAGCACGCCCTACATCTTAGGGAAGTGTTAGAGATCCTTCGAGCGCATAACCTTAAAGCTAAAATTTCTAAATGTCACTTTTGGAGGATGGAAGTGCGATTCTTAGGGCACTTGGTTTCCAAAGAAGGGATAGCCGTGGATCCCGCGAAGGTGGTGGCCATCCAAGATTGGAAGGTCCCTAAAAATGCTACCAAGGTGAGGAGTTTCTTGGGGTTGGCTGGCTACTATAGGAAGTTTATCAAGGACTTCGCAAAGATATCAGCCCCATTGACACGCTTGACGAAGAAGAACCTAGTTTTCACATGGGACGTAGATTGTGATGATGCGTTCCAACGTTTAAAAAGAGCTTTGACCACAGCCTCAATCTTAGTGTTGCCAGATGGGAGTAATCCATTTACCGTTTATACTGATGCTTGTGGGACAGGACTAGGCGCAGTCTTAATGCAAGAGGGAAGGGTAATAGCCTATGGAGGAAGGCAGTTGAGACTGCATGAGAAAAATTACCCTACACATGACCTAGAGTTGGCCGCTATTATTTTCACGCTTAAGTCATGGCACCATTATCTTCTTGGCGAGAAATTCGAATTGTTTACAGACCACAAATTGCTAAAATACTTGTTCTCTCAGAAGTAATTGAACTTAAGGCAGCAAAGGTGGATGGAATTCTTAGCGTCCTACGATTTCGAGATAGCATATACCCCTGGCAAGGGTAACGTGGTGGCAGATGCTTTAAGTAGGAAAAGGTTGTCCTTGAGTCCGTTGTTTGTTGAGCGGCGAAGCTTAGAGTTTATCTCTATGTTTGACTTTATACCTTCCATTAACTTTGTACTCGGTTTGCTAGCATCCTTAGAGGTCAGACCTATGCTTTTAGGACGGATTGGTGAGGCACAGCGAGATGACCCACAATTGGTTGAGTTAGTAGAGAAGCTCATAAGGGGGGAGTCATCGAGCCATCTCATTAGGTATACCCTAGATGATAAGGGTTGGTTACGTAGGGATGGTAGACTTTGTGTACCACGAGACGAGAACTTGAGGAAGACCATTCTTGATGATGCACATCGTTCGAAGATGACCATTCATCCCGGCGGGGACAAGATGTACATGGACATGAGACGAGTTTACTTTTGGACCGGTATAAAGAGGGATGCGGCCGAGTTTGTCGCTAGATGCTTGGTGAGCCAACAAGTAAAAGCAGAGCAAAAGAAGCCCGGTGGGTTACTTCACCCATTGGAGGTCCCACAATGGAAGTGGGAGAGTGTCTCGATGGACTTTGTTGATGGGTTACCAAGATCGAGGAAGGGTAATACGGGGATTTGGGTCGTGGTAGACAGACTTACTAAGAGCGCCCATTTCATTCCCGTGAAGAGTAGGAGGACTGCTCCATGGTTAGCCTCTGTATACATTCGAGAGATAGTTCGTTTGCACGGTGTTCCCACTAGCATAGTGAGCGATTGCGATCCTATCTTTACTAGCGAGTTTTGGAAAATCTGGCTTAGAGAGGTGGAAATAGAGCGTGATACGACGAATCGATGAGCTCCTACATGCATTCTTGGGTCGGAGATTAAGAAGTTGAGGAATCGAGAGGTTAAGCTAGTCAAAGTGCAATAGGGAGATGATGAGAGCGACGCTACTTGGGAGACGGAAGAGAAGATGTGTTCATTGTACCCTTTTCTTTTCGAGGGTATGTCTTTTAATTTCTCCTTTATCGCTTAGCTTGTACTTGTTCTATCTTTAGTATGTCCTCTCACTAGTATCTTTGAACTTTAGAAAGGGTAGTCCTATGGTTGAAACATGTGTTTGAGGCATGTTATGTAAGGTGGATGCATGTCGATGCAAGTGTTTGCTAGTAGTTGCTCGTGGATGCATATACACACACTTTAGGCACTAGATCGTCTCAGTCACTTTCATATTGCATATAAATGGATGTATTTAGTAAAATGAATGTACGTTGAATGTGTGTAACATATGGATGTTGCATTTAAATGAATGTTTGTGCACACATGTAGTAATGATATGTATAGGGTTCTTTGCATACATGATGGATACATGGTACTATCATTATTTGCATTAAGGAGGTCGACTGAATCAGTGGACCGCCTGATTTTGCATTAGTATACAGACATATACACACACTATGCATATGTACATGAAAAGCATTAGAAATCTTTTAAGGACCATGGTTGCTAGTGGTTGATGGTTGATCGTAGATGGATGATTGGATGGTAGGATACGTTCTTCTTGACTTAGATATTTCGAGGACGAAATCCTTTAAGTAGGGGAGAATGTAACACCCCGTATTTTCTGAGAATATTGAAATAACAAATTGAAGAATAATTTATTTGAAAAAGAGGAATGAGAAAAGAATGATGTTTAGCATTGCTCTAAGGTTTGTAAGCAAAAGACTTAGTAGCTCATTTGGTTAGAACATGTGACTTGCATATAAGAGGTAAAGAGTTCGATCCCCGCCAGCGTCATATTTTTGTTTTAGGGGAATGGCTAAAAAGTGGCTTAGTGTGAATGCAGTTCAAAAATTGGTTTAGTGTGAAAATGGTTAATTATGAAGAAGTTATTAAGCCATGAATTTTGTATGCATATGAGAGAAATATATATATATATATATATATATATATATAAAATAAATAAATAAATATTCAAAAAAAGTTCAAAACAACGAATCGGGAGGGGGAATAGCTGAACAGCACCTGGGTCGACTAGAGGTCAATCCAGGGTGTTTGGCTGCCTACCCGTGGCCCGATTCGCCCTAAGGGCTGATATGGCATCTGAGTGGTCCAGATCAGTTCTAAGGTTAATCCTAAGGCCTAAATAACTTCCTACACCTATATATACACCCTAAGACCTAACCCTAATTCATAAATATTATCTTTGACACCATTATGCTGTCAAATTCTCTCTTAAACCCTAGCCGCCGCCTCTAAATCAAATCTCTAGTGTTCAACTTTAACTCAAATTAAAGATTAGAGCTTCTACAACAATTCAAGAAGATAAATCAGCAACACCGCAATGTTTCTACACCAATTTCAGTGCATAATTCTATTCTTTAACCACGAAAGGTGAGTACGGTGATTTTCACAATATAATGGGATTAAAAGTAACATGATGAAGTTGTAAAGAGGATTCATATGTATGTATGTAATTTAAATCCCATCCAAGTCTTCACCTTTTTGATTCATGTCATCATATGCTTATGTTTCTATGTAAAGTTCATACCTTTATCAGTTTATTCATGTTGAATCTGTCATTATGCCTCTATGCTAGTTTACATGCCCCTTTATTTCATGATGTTGTGTTAATTCCAATTTTCTGTGATTTGAATCTCTCTTCTTATCCCTATTCCTTTTATTTTTGGACCTAGGCTACCTTCGAGCCTATGTTAAAAATAGCACGAATGCAAATACGTCGGAACGATGGGAATATGTGAAATATAGAAAATTGGATATTATTGGATATTTTGGATAATATGTGAAATTGGCATATTTCGGTATGAATTACATGAAATTGATGAAATTGCCTATAATTGTAAATTTGTAATTGAGGCTAATTAATATGTAATTTGTGATAATTTGGAATATGCAATATTATAAACATGATTATATGTTTAATTGGATATGCATGACATGAAAATTGGGTATGGGTGAAATACGATTATTAATAAACCTTTGACACGAGGTTAGGCGCAATTGTGGCGTATGACTGTCCGGAACCGCCCGGCAAATCCAGCTGCCACAATTGGACGTCTAATGTGAGAGGTCAAACGAATGAATTGTAGGCGCAATGGTTAATGACACGAGGTTAGACCCGGTTTTTGGCGTAGGACTGCCCGGAACCGCCCGGCAAATCCAGCGGCCACAAAGCGTTTGGTCTAATGTGCGAGGTCATGCACCGTTCGTCATAAGGAATGAATTAAGGAATACTAACCATAATAAGACATGGGTATGGTTAAAGGGTTAAGTGGGGTGACATGTAAATTATGACATGTAAATATGGACTTAACCGGTATAAGATAAGACATGTAAATTATGACATGTAAGTATGGACTTAACCATAGCATGTTTAGGACATGGACATTTAAATTAAAATGGTTAAGTGGGAGAAAAACATAGTAGGGACCAAGCACAGGTGGGAGGCTTGTGTCGGATGGGGGACCTGTTTCAACCAGTAACCCGTTTGAGTTTCTAATTGGGCCCAATACTAGGCCGGGTTTGGGGCACGCTTACTGGACTTGAATGTAAGAGATCAAAACGTGAATAACGGTGGCAACGCGAGTCCAACGGGTTCATGTGCGTGCATGGGTCCGGGCTGGTCGGTAAGACGTTGTTGCATCGTGTAGGTATGGCCGTGCATTTTATGTTGGTATCGGGGTTGCCCCTTTGGGGAGTGATACACCCCACTGTGGGGCTAGCACGGGTGCCTACGGGGTTTAGGGAGCCGATCGAATGGGTAGGATAAGGGTACCTTAGCGGTGGTAGGAGCAAGCCGGCACCTACGATAGCAGCTAGGTGCAAGTAACTACCAAGTTTGTCATGTAGGTACAGTTAGTGGGAAGGGATCAACCTTTAGTAAATAGAGACTAGTAGATGTGCAGTGTAATTAAGTGATGTGGTGTAACTTAGCAAAAGTGCGGTGTAACGAAATACATGTTGGTTGAGTTGGATAGTCCTTTGGGTGCTAGTCTGATGTTGACTTCGGTCTTCGGGGTTAGTACTTGGAGGGTTGTTCGCTTAGCCAAGGTGTAGGATTGTCTTAGAACTTAGGAACGGAATCATCTTGTCCATCTTTTTTATCTACCTTATCTATGTTACAGCCATATCATGATGCCTATTTTTGTCTTGATCATTTACCTTACCTATTATTTGTTAAAATTACTGGACTCGCTAGACTTTATGTCTGACCCGTTTTGTTTCCACCTCTTTTCTTTCCTTCCACCCCCCTCCCTCGGGTTTGCAAGGAGGGAATACTACAGCTTAGTGCTGATTAATTTCAGTTGCTTGAAAAGAGTAGATGTATCACTTTGGACTCTCTCATCTTTATGGCTCTGCTTATGCTCAGTGGGGATTTATGCATTTATGTTATTTAAGCATTTGCTTCTTTATGTACTTTGAAGTTTTTGGAAGAGACAATTGATCTGGTTGTAATGGTTTTTGGAGACTACTTATGTAAGCTTGTTTTGAAGTTATGATGCTATGAAATAAGTTTTATCTCCCGCTGTGTTTTATTTATTTATTCTTGTAATTTATCTGTTCTATACTACTATAACGCTTCATGACATTAATGCATTCCCTTTGTGAGTGACATTATTGGCCATGGGGTGTTACATACTTAATATCATATTAAGTCCATTTTACCTGGTTATCATGTCGCATGTTCTTCCTAACATGTAATTAACCCCATTTTAAAAGAATAACATGTAATCATCAATCATGTAATTACTCCAATCTAACAAATTAACATGTAATTATCCCAATTCTTACCGTTAAGGGTTCAAGTACATAATATGCCATAGATTAACATGTAATTATAACATTTATGTATACAACAGTAATCGCTTCCACATATTTTAACAGGTTTAAACATTTTAATAGGTTTAATCATTCTAGAAGATTTACATGGCATATTAACGGAGAATGTCAAACGATAAATATACCATTATCAAAAAGGCATAACTTAAATCCACTCACCTAATTGCTTTCCAATTCATGAATCTGGTCTAGATCTAGCATTCCATGGTTCTCCTAACTAAATTTAGAACCTAAAAAACCATGGATCCACAATTCTCAACTAAAAGAAAAAGGGAAGAAAGAGGAGAAATTTAAATTGACCAGATCCAAGAATTTACCTTACTTCGAATAGAATTTTGAACACCTACTTTATTAATATACGTTCTTTTCCTCCAGATCTTGAACCAGAACTTTCCTAAACTAATTATTATATTTTTCTGAAGAGATTTGAAGAAGAAGAAGAATGGCAGAGCTTAGGCAGCCTCGCAAATAATGTGAGATTTAGGCTAGGCTCTACTGGCCTATTTATAGGCGTTCAGGATCTTATCGTATATGCAATACTGAGTCAGCAACAAATGTGGTTAGGAAAACAGTCCATATTCATCGAGTCTGCCTGGATTTGGGGTGGGTCGACCCCCAGGTCGACTCCCCTATGGGTGTGTCAACCACAGGGTCGATCCCCGGGTCGACTCCCCTATGGGTGTGTCGACCCCAGCGTCGACCCACTGGGTCCCGCGAGGAGTTTTGGGAAGATGTTCACCGTTTTAACATTTTTAATTTAAACATTTTATTAGTATCCCGTTATACTTTCTTTGATTTTTTTTAAATATTATATTTACATATAATCTTCTTATATGTATACAAAACTTCAAATTCCCATTTTATACATATATTATACGCACAACTTTTATTTCGTTTTCAAAATTCAAATGGCGTTATGCTGTTATTTAATTCTTTTTGTATTTCTTTGATTGCAGCCTTATTTTGAATTTCTCCTTTGTGTATATATATATATATGTATTTGCACATATATACGCATATATTTCATACACATGTATACATATATTTTTGTTCTTCCTTATATGTATAGTTTTCCTTATATGTGCATTTATACATATTTTATTTTCAAAACATGTATTATTTTAGCCGTTCCTTTAAATAAAAATATGGCGCCTACGGGGATCGAACCAGCGCCACTCTTATGAAAGTCACATGCTCTAACCAACTGGACTATTTAGGCTTTTGTTAACAAGGCTTAAAACAATGGTGGTCATTGTTCCTTTTCTTTTACCCTCTTTTCGTGTTCGTTGTAATCTTTTATTTAAACCATTTCATGTAACCTTATCACTTTGCATGCATCTTTTTCTTTCATTTTTTCTTTCTTATTAATGCATAATATTTGTAAATCATTGCATGCAACATAATTACACTACATGCAACCAAATTCTTCTTTTTTTAACGCATGCATTACATTGTTACTTGAATTAATCTTTTCTTCTTTTTAATGCATGTATTTATTACATTCAATCATACATTACCAATATTTTATTCTTCCTTCATATATTTATGATTATCAATATACATACACATATGCACTATTTAATATTTAATTGTCATAAAATGCGGGGTGTTACAGAGGAAGGTGGATCCAAGTTGCACCAACACCAAAACTACTAGATTCACTATAGATTTTAATAGAAAACTGAAAGTTCAAATGCGAAAAGCCTGAGAAACAGCTGGGGATTCGACAATAATGGAAAGAGCTCAGTTAGATATGGAAGAAAACGAAGGATTTGTAAAGAGGAGATAGAAGGACAGTGAAATGTAATGAACTGGGGCGACCAAATGAGGGTTTACCCAGTCCCCATTGATGTTGAAATTTCATGTTGATTTTCGATAAAATTTCATTAGTACATACATTTATTATAATCAAACAAAAATTACAAACATTATACTCAACATTAATTTTTATTTAGTAACACAATTAGATGCGCTAAATAAAATTTAGATGTAAGAGATAAAACTGCAACTTTCGGAGAGTAGTGTTGCTATATAATATATATATATATATTGGTAATGAATTATTATTAGCACTTTTGGACTTTTATATGATGTTACTTCGGGGGTCATAGCTTTTTTAAGGAATTATAATTAATTTTTCATAATGTCTCTTCTGATGTATTGTATTTTGCAATTTAAATATAAGTAAATTATAAGAAACCTATTTAAGAGATCAATATACACATGTGTTTATAAACATAAAAAGTATGACATATGAGTTATCTCATTTGGAGAATGTTAAATTTTGTTTCATTAACTAGATAGCTGAACGAATGCATATGCAAAAAAAATATTAAAATTTCAGGTTTTTACCACATGTTGTGATTACTAAAACCTAGATCTATTATTTTAGTATTTAGTCAAATTTCTTGTTTGATTTTTATTAGATATATCAAGGAGAAAGCAGCAATGAAAATAACAATTCTGCGCTACATGTATTGAAATAAAATCGAACTAAGCATTATACAAAAATATATAATTTGGTTATGGATACATTTATATAATTTGCAATGAAAAATCAAACAAACAGTTTAAACTCACCTTAACATGTAATCTGGAAAAAATTAAAAGAAACACGAACTGAAACATCATTTGATTTCATACTTTGTAATTAATGAACATCTCTTTCCAATGCTATATTAATAACTAGAATTCTGAAGGATGCTTGAAACGTTATACAACATGATTTCTTCAAGATATTTTGTCAGTATAATATGTAAATGTCATTATGTCGGTAAGATATAACTTATTTAAAAAAAATTGGAATCTTTTGAATGTACAATCACATTCTTAGTGTGGTGCTAAGAGCACCATGATTTGCTCTAGCTAATAACATCACTAAAAAAATATCTTAGCATATACTCCTACACAGTTCCAAACACCATACCACTCAATATAGAGCTACTACCTCATTCCATCCTATTTCTCACTGCCTTGGAAAAAAGAAAACAATTAAGCTCCTTTGCATGATGATTCACACACGACATTGAAAATGAAGAAAGTTGGTACCTCTCAGGGAAGCACCTCTTAGCTATGTGTCAATCAACCCAATTAGAAAATAAGCTTTGAAACCATAATGACTATCTAATTTCATGGCGATATACTTGCAATTTACGTAATGACCATTATAAGAAAACCAGGCTTTGGTTACATAAATTAGTGGCGTTTATTTGTGAATGCAACTAATAACATTTCAACATATAATTAAAACGCGGCAAAAATTATTTTACCTTTCGCGCCTTACAAAAATCTTTTCATATAAATCTAACAAACGTAACCAGTGCCTTCCCTATCGTTAAATTATTTCACACTTAGAAATTTAATAAACCTAAGGAACAAAATTTCTCAACTTGCTTTAAAACAATTTCCTGATCTCTTTTTGATTCAACCATTTCTCTTTACATCGTCGTTCATTTTCATCGTTGCGTCTACTCCTCACCATATCTTCGCGGTAGCTCTTTTGCATGATTTCCTCCTCACAGAGCCCTAAATTGGTATATTTAGGTTGAATTTTATGAACTGATTTTGTGTTGTGATTAAAGCTTGTACATAAAATTGTTTGTAATTGTTTCTGATCATTCATTGGGCTTACAAATCTATTGATACTGCCAGTTAATATAGATTATATTGTAAATTATTTCATGATTATTTGTAATTACTACAAATTATTTTATGGTTGTTTATGATTACATATTAGAATGTAGTTCTATAGTTATTGTTTTGATATTTTCAACAAAAATAGAATTTTTATACTGCCATGTTAAAAAATTTTATGATTGTTTGCATTATGATTATTGCAAGAGTATCTTAGTTATTTTTTTATTACTGAGGCGATTATTCCAAGGGTAGCTCAGTTATTTTGTGATTGTTTGCATCGGGATTTATTAGTTAATGAAACCAAATGAATAATTTATCACTTGATGGAAACATATGGTTTTCTTGTTATATAATAGTAAAATTTGATAGAAATGATACAATACTACTTAATAAAGTAATCAATTTGTCTTCTTTATACTTTACAAGGAAATAACAAATACAAATTTATATTAACTTATATTCATTAATTCACAGTTGGATTTTGTTTAGCTTAATGTGTATTACCTTGTTGGATGAAAATTAAGTCATAAAAGTTAATCATATGGTGGTTATAGAAATTGGAAATAAACGATATATGTTATTCTATGGAAAAAGTTATATCTAAAGTTCCCAATGTCTAAATACAAAAAAAAAATGATTTCTAAGTATGTAGAAGCTTTATGCAGATAGATTACATCACCTTGAGCTTGGGCATGATGCTTGACAAGCTTCTGACTAGAGGTATACTTCATTGCAGAGGAGTTTCAAAAGATTTTTATGTAGATTTAATAGCATTAGAGGTCAATAATGCTATGGATGCTCGACTTAGCATAAAGCTTACATTATTTCTCTCTTGTGTTGTTAAATCTACAATAGATGCTCAACTTACCCGTTTATATCTTGAATTTTATCTCTTACTGAGGTGTATGATGTATGCGCATTCTAACTTGAATCTTATCTTTTACCTGTGATCTTATCTGATTAATATGCTGCCCACCGTGCTTGCAGTTTGTTGGAAATTATCATCCACAACAGTTGCATTAGAAGTAATAGCACTAGGAAAATTACAACACCGTCATGGCATAATTAATGAAAAATACGTGGTTAAATGTTAGAAATAGGATGAAGTTCTTTTAAAGTAACTGCATGGCGCATCCTCCATCAAGAGGGTAGTCACATTAAAAATGGAGATAACCTGGCTTTGATACTAAGCTGCGATGCCCCAACTTTATACTTGTGTTAGCCAAGGACATTACAAAGTAATGTTGCCAACTAACCCGAAAAATAAGGTTTTTGAGGAGCGACCATCTTTGTAATAGCTTTAAACGAGTGCTAAACATGCCGAATAATGTGGACTTACTTTTTTTCCAAGAGGAAATCTAACACATCTAATTCAAGTTCAGACCAACTACAAAATGGTTATATATAATTCGAAATTAATATAAACTAACGTAACAATATAATTAGAGTCAGACACAAATATTCACATCACAAAGATGGAAATAGATATGAATATATCACATAAGTGTGTACACAAAGATAGTAGTCATGTTCGATCCACTATACTACAAAAGAAAAGGTATAAGTGCCAGCCAAAAGAATATGTATACATTTGGAGTCTTTATCTTATATACATATAACCAAAAACTACAATACTAATATAGTTCGCCAAAATTCAAGAGATGGTCCCCATTAGAAGTCATGTGAAAGCACCTACTATACCTCGGTCTAACCGAGTATTATTTATAAAAAAAATAAACAATAAACGGATCAGTCTAGCTATACTTATAACAATAAATTGAGATAGAATCAGAGTTATAAACAGATAATAACATATATGTAATAACCACAACGTTTAAATCTAAATGTGAAGCCCCAAAAATATCCTTACGATATCTCAAAGAAATCTTAGTGCTATAAAGAATATCATATTCTAAATTATATAGAAACTCACAAGAAACGATATCACCTATCAAATCAACATAAAATTGATAATACATTGTCAAAATCCATAAAATGATATCATATATCAAAATGATCCGAAGATCGTGGAATAGACAGTTCCACACGGAATACACAACTCCTAACAATTGAATCGAAGTTCCTCAAGATGATCCGAAAATCGTGGAATACACAATTCCTTACAATGAACCGAAGTTCCTCAAAGTGATCCGAAGATCGCAAAATACACAATTCCTCATAATGAACCGAAGTTCCTCCAATGAACTGAAGGTCGTGAAATACACAAATCCATGTGGAATGTACAATTCCTCTAATGAATCAAAGTTCCCCAAGCTAATCTGAAGAATGTACTCTACACAATTCCGCATGGAATACACAACTCCATGTGGAATACACAATTCCTCATAATGAACCGAAGTTCCCCAAGATGATCCGAAGATTGTGGAATACACAATTCCTCATAGTGACTAAAGTTCCCCAAAATAGTGTAAATTACTCCAAGATAATAAATATAAGAGCTAAGCTACTTGTCCCATAATCACTCGCTCTATTGAAATATTTATGAACAAATTGTATGTTCCACTAGAAGAATAAAACGATCATTGCCACAGTTTTCAATCGAACGAGATCAAGAATTAACCATCGAAGCAAAAGCAATTGTTTAATACCACTCATTTTGCTAAGGCATTTAATTGGATTTCTCATACGAGTGTAAAAAAGATATATATGTATATATATATACACACACACACACACACACACACACACACACACACACACATATATATATATATATATATATATATATATACATACATACACACTAGTAGATTGGAAGACAATATGTAAAACAACTTTGTATGATGAAAGTAGAGTTAGAAATCATTTTGGTAAAAGATTTGGTATCTACCACTAATATAAAAGCCATTATAATTTGAAGTGGAAAAACTCATAAGTACGATTGTAAGAACAATCGATCTAAGAATTCATGTTAATCTCATAAATATCGATTACAAATTCGTTCACCATAAATAAATAAAATAATCATCAAAAGTCGATATAATTGAGCTTCTTAAATTGACGAATTGTAGCAACTGAGAAAACACAAGAAAAGATCAAATGAGCCCAATATCGGTCGGGAAGAAGCCTGGAATAACCTAAACTATCGATCATGTTCTCCACTGGTCAATAGCAGGAAAACATACCCCAGACGTCTGAGTCTTTTTTCTGCCTTTTTTTTATTTTTACCCTGGCATCAAGTTAGACATCTGAGAGCTCAATATAAACATCTAGGTTGAAGACTGGGCAATTATTTGCCTAGGCCATAAATATCCAATCAACATCGGATGAGTGGTGAAGGCGTATAACATTATTCAAGTGAAAGCTTTAAGACTAGCCGAAACAACTCAAGAAAACAAACTCAATTCCCTATAGAGATCTACACTTTGAATTCATACAAATGAATTCAAACACTCATAAATCGGAAATTTTACATACAACAAACTGATCAACCAAATGCACAAAAAACAAAGAAGTGCCAAGGGCACACATGCCAACCTTATTAGCTTGATAACATTGATGTGTGTTCAAAAGAACTCACCTTTGTTTATTAGAAGCAAGGAGATGAACCAAAACCTAGCTAGATCAACTTCTCTTCAAAAAATACTCTAGATTATCCAATCTAAACACATATACACAAGAATCCTAAAAGTTAGGTTTGGGAAAATCTCAGAAACTGAACATAGAATATGATAGAGAAGTTGTAGATGAACTTACCCAAGCTTCTCCTTGAATTTTGTGACGCCCCACCCCGAGACCTTCATTAATAAAGAGAATTACTAAGTAATCATGTCTACTAATGTAGAAAATAGGGCTGGTTAAGGGCGATCATCATAGTAATACGCAATTTAAGAGCTAAACATGTCAATTATGTCTCGAATTTTTTTCCTTATTACCTCGTAAGTGTTAGACACGCTTAGTGCGTAACTAATGCACTCTATAGTGATCTCAGACCGTTTCGTAAATAATGCAATATATATGCAGATAGAAAACATCAATCACAGAATAACCAACCCAGATCAGAGTGTGTGTGTATATATATATAAGTACATACATCACCATACATCTCTATAATAATACATCATACATAAGTAGAAAGGACTACTGAATCAAAAATACACTCAATCCACAGAACCATACATCTTGATAACATAAGAGTCGACTACTCATAAGGTATGATATCCGAGCTATAATGATAAAGTGCAAAAAAATATAGTACAAAGATCCAAGCGAGGCTGCAGTCCATACCTAACCTGCAACTCGGTCTGACCCGAGTGAAAAGAAAACGGGTCAGGCAAGCTAAACTTATCAGTTGTAAAGGTAAACAAATGTAAGTGATAAGGAAAACATTCCATTGTTGCCAACCGAACGAAACAGTTCATCAACTTTTCTATTAATGAGATGCCTCATAAGGTCTGTCATGAGTTTGTAAGGGATTCAATAGGCATGTAAGATGTGGTACAACGTTCATACTTTATTTGACTATGAATAATTAAGAATATGAACCATAGGAATACATAATTTTTAAATAGAGGATAGACACTTATAAATATGCCTCATCTCGTCGGCATATACTAAATCCAAACACAAATCAATATATCACAAAACTAATATAGTAGAAACTCCTTAATTATTATACCTCATTTCATTGTTATAAATATAAATTCATCTCAAATTCATTATTGAAACTCATCATAAAAGAATTAACATAATATATACCTCATTTCATCGGTATAATCATAAAAAGGTCACAAATTTATCTTGATAGCACACAAAGGGTTCAAAACATCATATTCGAAATCACCACAAAATATAATATAAACTTGGCCTTTTTCATACTCGAGGCCTTATTCGAACATCATCATCAAAAAGGTGAATTCAAAACATCAAAACTTCATAGAAATTTGCACGTCCCTAACCTATTAACTAGTACTAAATTTTAATACCATACATCGTGATGTTTTGGGGTCATATAACATCATAACATTGTGATCATCATGATTGACTATAGTCGGAAACATCTTGATGACACCCAGTCACAAAAACCCGAGTAATAACATCGTGATAATTAGAGTCAAATAATACCATTGTGAAAATTATGATGACTCCAATCGAGTACTCGGTCTATAGTACTAGTGACATGTGGAATGTGTCTCAACCTCTCGGTTAGGAACCCATAAGGCATTATGGTATGTCCCGTACCATACGTTTCCACCTAACAGTTTACTACCCGTCAGTTGATGCCACATTAGAAAAACCATCATAAAACATCATCAAATATACAATGCCTCATATCATCGGCGAGTGTGAAGATGCCCAACTCGTCTCATCTCCCTCTCTCGATGAGTATAAATGACATCGTGACTTGTCTCATCTCATCGACAAGTAAAATCCATCATAAATGACAAACCACTATTAATTCATCATAAATGACTTGCCTTATATTCTTAGCAAGTATAAGAAACATTGTGAAGGTTATTCCTAGCCATAAATTCAAATTAGAGTTTCAACATCAAAATTGCCTCATTTCATTGACAATTATAAAAATACATCTATTTTGGTTTGTCTGGAGCATACTGAAAAAAATAGTTCTTAACCCAATAGTCTTCACCAAAATTTGGCAACTTCTAGAATATCTCAGAATATCTCTTCAAATTGGTTGCGATCGTACAAGTCCGATATTAAGCGATAAAGCAAAAACGCATGTCCTATACCACATATTTTTGCTAAATCGTTTAATTCTCATTCTTATACGTCGAAATACATAAATCTAAGCTAAAATATATTTAAAGTAACTTAAAGATAAAATAGGATTTTTAAACAATTTGAGAAAATTTTATAAAAGCTTTTTAAAGGAAAACCTGTTATTTAAATAGATTATCAACTTTTAGAATACTTTAAAAATAATAAGTAATTTACTAAAAATCCTTTAAAATGTCTTTAAAACATTCATTTTCCAACCCATGATTCTTAAGAAAATTTTCCAAAATTTATTTGAAATCAACAACAATTAAAACCATCAAATGCTCTAAAGATCGATATTTACCATATTTAAATGGTGCATTTTTTACAGGTCCCTATTATGTTTTAAAATGTAAAAAAAGTCCGGCCATAAAAAGAATACGAATTACTTCCCTATTTTTTAAAACAGATAATAAAATTCCGATTATATCCTTTGAAACCGTCAAAACCCTTGTTCACCGAATTTTCGTTTCATTTATCAAATTGCATAATTAGTACAGACGATCAATGGAAAAAATCAAAACTTTTCAGCCGATTTTCAGTTTGCTAATCTCGATCGAGTGAAAAGACCTAAAATCAGTGCCGATTATACCTTTAGTGGTAAAGGCGACGACATCTTCTTTTTGAATTTCTGAACTTCGAATTCATGCGATATGAAATTCAATTTCATCGTCAATTTTTCCATTGATTTATTTTGATCGAGCTTTTATTTATAAACTGGATCCACCCTCGTCAAGGTAATTTACACCGTATTTTTTTTAAAAGAATTTTGTATACTGATTTCATTTTTGCAATCGACTCTTATTGATTCACTATTCTGCATTAGTTTAATTGTCTAGTTTTATTGATGGATTGTTTAATTATTTTATAAAGTTTTACTTTTATTGCTGATTGTACAGTCGTATAAATTAATTTGTCAACATATTTCTTCATCTATTCTGCATAGGTGTATAAAAATATGCATATAATGTGAATATGAGCATATAATAATGCAACTATTGGCATAATACGTGTGTTTGGATGTATTCAGAAAAGTTTGCGTATAAGTATGCATATTTTCTGTATATATGCATACAAATATTCAGCTCTTTTGAATTTTTGTTCGTTTGCATGACTGCTGATTAGTTGCGTACATGTATGAATATATTCTTAATATATGCATATTACAAATGTTCTGGATGTATTTTTAATTAAAATATGTGCAAATATTTTGAAATTTTGCATATAAGTATGCCGATGTTACTGTTATTTGCGTATAACTATGCAACTAGTTATAGTTATATGAATATGTTTTTGTAATTTTATTTGATTACTACTGATTAGGCTCATTAATGTTTTTTTTTCAAACAGTGGTCCTGCAAATATTGGTGTATCGACTGTGACAAACTTATGTCCGATCTTCGTGAGGTTTCCTCTACTTGGAATAGCGTTTTATGTCCTGTTAATGAAACTCGGTTACAGAATCTACATGTTGAAGGAGCTTCGTGGTTTGTTATTAAATCAAGTGAATATAATGTTGAAGTTCATTTTCCAATCCATCAATTTGTTGATTTATATAATAGATTTTGTTCTTGTAACGTGTGGCAAATTATTCTACATAACTGGATAGAAGTATGCAATTATAATGTATAGTTGGATAGATGTACGCAATTATACTGCATATCTGTATGTGATTATACTGCATATCTTGTAATGTAAATTGTTATGAACTTTTACGTGCTACTTTAAATTTAGTTAAGTAGTTTAATGATAATTCTGTGTTTTTAACAGTTATTTTTGTTCAAAACTCTTGAGTACGCAATTATTGGATATAGTTGGATAGAAGTATGCAATTATTATGTATAGTTGCATAGATGTATGCAATTATACTGCATATTTCTATCAACTTTGCCACTGTTTTGCATATATGAGTGAATGTATGAAAAAATTCATAGTAGCTACATACATGTACAAAATTATTCTTGTAAAAGGATAATTTATACAAGTATTATTCATTGTTGCATACAAGTGTGCAACTATTCTCTTTATTTGCATGCAACTATTCAAAATTTAGTGTTTACGCATACTTTGTTTTAAATTTGACTATTTTCCCCCCTTTTTAATCCTGAATTATTTAATTTAATCAAATAATTCTGCAGTTTTGATTTCATAAATTATTCCTAGCATTTTATGACGTTTAGTTCTTAAAGTCGGTATTTAATATGAAAAAATAAAGTCATTTGTTGGAGTAATGCTTCAAATATTTGCAATTACCTCGGGAATTATATTGAATACTTGCATATAAGTATGCAAAATATTATCAATAACTTTATACATGAACGCATCAATTCATAATTTCATGTAAAAATAGAAGAACTTAATTAAGTGCACAAAATAACAAAGTAATTCAGTTTACACACTTTATAATCATGCTACGTAGTTCAAAAAACAAAATAGGAGTCAACATTTTTATAACAAATATAAACACCCCTTTTATACATTTTAATCACTAAGTTTGTTTTTCTTTTGATAGCAAGAACTTCTGTGTCAGGCGATTCTCTTCAGTCCAATTATAAAGTTTGCAATTGAGTATTTCGTGAGCAAGCTCCACACGTTGTTGATTAATAGGCACAACACCATATATTTCTTCATCTCTAATGATTTCTTTGTCCTTACATCTATGTTCATTATGTTAATAACAAATATGCCATAATCGACGCTGCAGAAATTTATAAAACATTATTAATTTGTTTGAATAAATTTATTTTGTATTATAACAAGCGTAAAAATACATAATCATTCTAAATATCTTGGAACTAGTAAATGTATTCAACTTTTTAAAAAACCCAGCATACATGTATGTTATTATTTACAAAATCTGCATACTTGTATGCTAGTATTCAAATTACATACATACATGGAAAATACCTTTAACTTGCATACAAGCATGCAAAGATAGTCATTATCTGCAAACACTCATGCAGATATTGCCAATATGTGCATATAAGCATTCAGATATAGTCAATATCTGCATACAAACATGCATATACTGCAAATATCTGAATACAAGTATTCAAAAAATATTTGATATTTTCATATACGCATGCATATATTAACATTTTCTGTATAGGTCTATGCAAATGAACTGGGTTTATTTTCTTACGTATGGACTTGTTGTGGAGAATTAACCTTTTCAAGCTATCTGGGTTGCTGAAAATTCTTCTTCTCTAATATTTTCATCACTCCATTGATGTAAGTTCTCTACATCAAAACAAATACATACATACGCGCATATATATATATATATACGTATATATATATACGTATATATATATACGTATATATACACATACACACACATGGTTTATATGCCAACTTGCATATAAATATGTTCAATTTACATACAATATATTAAAGATGGTAGAAATATATTAGTACTGATCTGAACAACTAATCTGAATTCTTGCATAAATGTATGCAATAACTTATTATATTTGCATACAAGTATTCAACATTTACTTCTAATTTCTATATGTGCATATAAACTAAGAATTTTTCGATATAAGTATGAAAAAATAATTTATATCCTCAAAGAAGCATGCAAATATTGTCAATATCTATTATAAGAATGCATATACTCAGAAAATTTGTAGTAGATATATGCATTCAGAAATTGTCAATAGCTGCATACAATCGTGCAATAATTCGTATTAACATCATACAACCTTGCAAGAATTCGTATTAACTGTTAACAATCATGCAATAATTATTATGAACAATATATAATGATGAAAATTATTTTGTCTACTCTTATTAGAGTATATTATAAGAAGTTCTTATCGATAGTCGGATAAGAAATAATACAATCAGAATTATACCTTCGTTCTCGCTGTTCCGTTAATAGTTTCACACATATATGCTCATATTAACAAAATATGCATATTTTTATAAACATATTCAGAATAGAAGAAAAAATATGTTGGAAAATTAAATTATAATACTGTACAATCTATAATAACCATAAAACTTTATACAATAATTATATTATCCATAATTAAAACTAGACAATTTTCACAAATTCATATTAATGAATCAACAAATATCGATTAAAAAAAGAAATCCGTATACAAAAAATAAAAAATTATTAAAAAGCGTAAATTACCTCGGAGAAGAAACATCCATCCTATAAACGAAGGATCGATCCAATTCAATATCTGGAAAAAAATGCCGATCTAAGTTGAAAAGATTAAAACGGAAGCACCGCCATTAACACAGAAAGGGTTATGAAAAAATTAAAACCCTAATACGTAATATCGATCGCGTTAAGTACGCCGTGAATTTGAAGAAGGGCAATTATGGGGAAAAAAAAGCGGCTTCTTAAAAATAGGGATGAAATTTATATGTTTCAAAACAGGAGGATGTGAGCTTAATTAACTTTGGTTTTAGGGATGTGTGTCTAATTTTCACTATTTAAATATATTTTTTGGTAAAGCCGGCCGATTTTTATAGTGCTCCGTAACATTATATTTATATTTAAATTGAATTTAAATAAATTTTAAATTCCAAATTTCTTCAAAACTGAGTGAATCCATTATCGGATATCATATCTTCAAAATCCATCATCAAACTTTTCAATACTATCATCAATTAACTCAGAATCAGCAACGAAAACTAATAAAGAATGCTGCAAATTGAATTGGCAAAACAAAAATTTTGTTTCTCGCTGACTTGGATGATATGTTTAACTTATCCAAACCACTCAGAAATTAACAAAATTTTGTAGCAATAAACATTAGCATAAGTAAAACAACATACTAAAATTTGACAGCAGTTCGCTATAAAAGGAATAAGATACAAATTTTCAAAGATGGCACTTTTTAACATAAAATGAACTATGCCGAAATTCTAGTTTTTAGCCAACTTTAATGTATGTTTAGCCTATTAAAACTGCTCAGAAACTAATGAAAATTTGTAGTATCAAACACAAACATATAGACTATGACATATTAAATTTGACAACATTTCGCAAACGAAGAAGATACAAAATTTCAAAGAAACCACTTTTCAGACACGAAAAGAACTCAATTGAAAATCTCGGATGTACGAGCAAGACGGGGGCACACATTCGACATAACATATATGCATGTTCCAGGTAGTATACCCTTCTATCTTTCCTTCAGATAACCAGAATATCACCCCAAGGTATTCCGTATTTCATACAGGTTCGCCGCAATGAAGCTTCATTTACCCGCGATACAACCGAATATGGGGGATTCTCGAGAATCGTAGTATCTCCCACCATGAACGATGCTATGAAAACGCCTTCCTAATTGCCACCTGCATCCTCTCCAAACGGGCCCTATGCCACAACTTCTGCTTCGCCTCTAACTACTGGCTCATCCATGTGCTCACCTTAATACTGCAACCCTTCGGGTTGTATCTCCTGTTATTGCACATTGGATAGGCCCACTTATTAAGAAGAGGTAGAAGTTTTGGACGCCCATCGCTAGCTGACGAGCTAAAACAGTATGGAGATTCATTAGAGCTCGGAAATGTATCTACGGGTTCGACTTTCAAGCCTTGAAGTCGTCGAGAGCTTCTCTTTGGCATTGCAGACTATGCTTACAAGATAGTTGCGTTAATTAACGCATTAGAACTTGTGCCTCCGTGTTGGTGTAAACTAATATGGAACGTGCAATTGTCGTGCGTGCTAATGCAGTAATACTAAAATCCTTCGGAACGTTTCCAGAATGTGGCGACGATTCCCAGTTCCCTGAACATAAACAATCGTCATTACAAACTGAAGGCATTGAATTTAAGTCAAATCCCGATTATGACGTGATTCAGTTGAGAATCGAATCCTAGAGGTGGAGGTTCTTTCATGTGTCCATAGTCCGAGTTTGTGCTCTAATCCTATGTGCATGTTCGAATCGTCTCTTTAAACAAGTTCAACATTAGAAATTTAATGCGTTATGCAATGCAACATCCATTTCTAAACCTAATCGTGCAATATTGCGTGACAAATTGAGTTCAAAAGTGGAGTTTCAGAGTGAAATTTTTCTTAAATCTTCGAGATGCAAAATCTTATTTCGTATCCCCATGCGCTTTAGAAAACTCCCAAATCCCGAATCCCTCGACCTCTAAATATTGTCAACTCTAGGAATACGAATTCTTTTCGTGAAGTCCCGGAATACGAAATTCTTTTCGTATCCCACACTCCCCAGAAAATTTGATATCCACAGATTGCCAAATGCTCCATCCTTGAAAACCACTAAGTCCAAGAATATGAAAGTTATTTTCGTATCCCCATAGATTTGGCCTATAAATCATCACCGAACCCACTCGGCTACCTATCCCACCTTCTTGCATCTCCCCAATTCGAGGCCCTGGATCTCACCAAGTCACGAGTTATGAAAATACTGTTTCCTATGCCATAAACTCGGTGGGAATTAGCGAACCAGCAGGGATATGAAATCGTCTATGTATCTCCAAGGCGTGCCGCCACTCTTTTCTTCTCCACGAGCTTTTCGTGCTCCACGCTCCTTCCTCTCCACCATCTTCAAATCCCTCTTCGGCCTCGCACTACTCCACCACACAACCTCTTTCTTCCCACGTCACTTATGGTCGTTCTAATGAGCCAATGTCCATATACTCACACAAGAGTTTGATCAACCCACCTCGGTTGAATTTGGCACAACAAGGCGTCTTAATAGTCGGATGATAATGTGGGTGGTGTTGATGGATTGAGGCGACATACGAAAGAGTTGGGGGATCCGAAGTCAAGAAAAATTCTTTAAGTCCCTGGAGTACGAAAAGGCAAGTGATGGAAAGAAAGTTGTATCCTGCTTTATACTCCAAGTCATCTAAAAAAACATAGAGAATTTCTATGTAATTGGGTCGGTACCGATCCCGATAATAAAACAACAACAAAGATGTGAGAAAGGAGAAGGGAGGAAGGAAGGTTTGTTATTCCAAGATTGGTGATTACTTCAGAACTTGCTCGATGACGTCGATCACGCATACGAGTTTTCGAAAACTTCAATTGTTGAAGCCGACTTGAATCATTAAACAATCGTATACCTGAGAATCTAAATGATTCCATGGAAGCAAACCAAACCATTAAGTTCCAATTTGATGACGTTCGTTAACCAACTTACGCAATCGTGCGCCAAGCTACGACTACAATCATGCATTCACTCTTTTGGAACCTCGATCAATCAAGCCTCCATGAATCATTAACCAATCGTGTGCTTGCGGACTTAAACAGTCCAAGAGCACACGTCAAGCAATCGAGTATAAATTCGAAAACTTTTCAGAACCTAACATGCGTGATTGCATGCCCATGACATACCATCTAAACATCATGTCACTCATATTAAACTATCACTGTGTCACACGAAATCACATGAAAACATGTGAGTGCCTGCGTGACACTGTGTCAGCAACAACTCGTTTGCACTCGATGTAAGTGAACGTCGGTGACTAACATTTATTCTCTTGAGTCCACATGAAATGGATGTTCATTTAAGCGTTCGGTTAGGGTTCCAATCCGAGTAATCAGAAATCTCAGCAATGTTGGAATTCCATACCTACATCAGCAGACTTCGACAAAGCATCAAGGCTACCCAACGAAAAAATCACAACCGGTCTCCCGATACAATCGGAGACCTTTATGGCTCTCAGGAATACTTGGCTCAACTCAAAGCAGATCATGTTATCATAAGACATCTTTTGAGGGAGGGGGGAAGTGTTAACCGGCCTTTTGGCCCGGTTCCCAAAAGCAATTCAGGCCCACACGACTCGGACCATCGCACGGATCACAACCTAGAAGCATTGTCGAGACGTTCAGGATTCGAGCCCAAATGAGTCCTACAAGAATAGTCGCCTCGGCTTGACCAACTTGCTCAACAATTGGACGACACTTCGGAATCGGCATTGATTCCCACCATCAACTCATATACTGATCTCACAGTTCCTCAAAATCCCGCTAAGTCCAATTTCGTATCCCCGTATACAACTTCCCGGATGGGTATTCCCCTTACTGGCCATTTTCGTATCCCACGTCACCCTATATTTCGTATACCAATCATATCCTCATTTCGTATCCCGTTGTGTGCTCACCATTTCGTACTCTAGACCATGGGATACAAAATCATAGGGCAATAGCTGGATACGAATTCAGCAAACACCACTTCAAGAATACAAAGCACGTAGGATACAAAAATGACAAAAGGAAACGAGGAAGGGGGAGCTCTCAAGAATATAGCTAAGTCCCTGGATCGGTATCGATCTCGGAGTACGAAATTTGGTGGCGAGTCCCACTTCCTCACCTACTCCACCAACCTCACCTACCTATTCTCACCAATAAATACCTACGGTTCTGCAACATGGAGTGGGATTGGATCCTTATTACCATGGTTGCCTAGGAAGAAAAAAAATCCTTCTACAACCTCCCAAACATCTTCCATCACTCCGGGAAGAAGAAGAATCATCTTCTTGAACACTTGGACCATATCAAACTGCCTTGGAATTTCAGGAAGAAGGGATAAAACCCATCATGGAACCTCCTTGCCACCATGGCCATGGTAGCATCATGAGAATGCTCTAACCTCTTGATCCCGAGTTGACTTGACTTGATTTCATGGACTCGTGAAGGCTTCCCCATCCACTTCCAAGCATTTGGATCACGAAGCATAGCCTACTACCTTCTTCTCCAAGCATAACACTCAGGATCGCCTGCCTTAGCAATTAGAATTGACATAGCTCTTGTACATTCGAAGATATACCGATTCCATATTGTGACTTATAAAAGTAGATAAATAAAGTACTAAACTTTTAGCAGACGTAGACTCCAGTGAGCCGAAACACTGTAAATACTATATGATTGTCCTCTAGCGTTTTCTCTTGCATACTTACATTGCTTATCACATAATTTCCATTCCATACGTTTATTTCACTATCGTGGAAATGTCGAGTGTTGACGACCACTTTTGGCAATCAACATACTCAAAACTATTTATTATCGTCAATTTTGTTTATCTTTAACCCTTTAATAATCGTGCGTGGATAAGATAATTATTTGATACCCGTCCAATATCTGTGGATGCGAATATCCGATATTAAAAAATAATTTCGGATGCGGATACAGATATTAGACTATCTACATTCGAAAGCATCTGCTGGCAGTAGGGGTGGTTATAAACCGCACCGTAATACGGAAATCGCCCAGATCGGACCGCAAAAACGGTGCGGAAAATCGAACCGAATACTCTCTAAAGCAAATAACCTAACCGAACTGACCGTAATGATGCGGTTTGAACTGTTGACTCAATCGTATTAAACGGAAGTCAACCAAATACCTACACTAATAATCTTGTGATGAAATATAACTGATTCTTGTCTAATTTATTTTAACAGTGTATATTCTATTTTCAGCGTATGTTTTTGTTATAATGATAATAATCGTTATCAAAAATGAATTTTTTATAATTTCAGTATAATAGTCTCCATATCATTTTTTGAATAATGCTAATTATAATCTTATTTGAGCTATCTTACTTAATGTTTATGCATTAATTAACACTGATGCTTGATTATTGTACCAAAACAATTTTACTTCTCATTAAACGTAAAATTGAAGTATCCATACAGTCAAAAACTAATCTTTCCACTTAGGAATACATTGCGTGTTTTAACTTTTAAGTGATAACGTAAAACAACTGTAAATTGATTGTTGATGAAAGTTATTCTCTTATTTCATATTTAATACAAGTTCAAACCAGACCAAACCAAAAGCAGACCGTATTACAATAAAACTGATCTGGAACCGAACCGTTTGAACGGTTAGTATAATGGTTTGTATTTTTGATCAACCGTTTGATGCGGTGCAGAAGCGGTTTGAGCTACAAACCACACTAGACCCAACCATGCCCACTCCTAGCTAACAGTCATATTGTTCTATACCCAACAGTCAACTCAAAATGCACCGTATGTTGCATAAGTTGACGCTTATATGATCAATCAAGTAGTCATATAGTTCATTCGAAAGGGTAAGAATAGCAAAATACCATATGGTACCTTCACAATATGATCAGCTGAAAATTTCAGTTAGCAGAAGGATGATTTTTGATTCTGTAATGCCCGCAATGAGTGAAGGGTTATATTTTCATTGGCGTGAAAAGATTCAGGTAGATGTCACAGAAATGCAAATGCGGGGAAATAACTTGGAAAAGATAAGTGTCCTCCAAAGTGACCATGTGCCTTTAGGAAGCCCTTAACAACTACATATCTAATCGAGCAGCAGATGCAGATATGGACCATGAGGTAATAGACAGTGCTCTAAGTGGGCAAGAATATAACTTAAAGATCCCATCATGAAGACTAGCACATCTGCTTTGACATTCACTTGAAATGATAAAAGACAAAACAAGCACTTCACATTTTAAGCATTTTAAAAGCAGTAAAACCTCCATCTACAACAAGATTAAGGCCATTCACATACTTAGCCTCATCCGAGGCCAAATAAACTGCAGCCTTAGCCACATCCACTGCTTCACAGGTTGCTCCTTCAAGCTCCCCACTGCTGTTTAACATCTGCACAATCGTCTCTTCTTCCAGGTCTGGTGCCAGTTTCTTCATAGCATCCACTCCTAACCGGGTCGCTATGGCATGTGGCGATATGCAATTCACTCTGATTCCATACTTGCTCAGCTCACCCGTAGTTGATCTCACCGCTCCAATCACAGCTGCTTTCGATATCGAGTAGTCGTGCGGTGCCATTCCTCCTAAAATGCCTGTCACACTCCCAGTGCATATAATACTGCCTGTTAACATGATTTTAGCCATGTTAAGTCGAGCACGAAACCTTAAACAGCACTTAAGAAAATGTTAGTACCTGCTCGTCGTGGAATCATGACCCGGGCAGCGTGCTTGATGCCTGTGACAACAGACCTGACATTGACAGCCATGGTATGATCGAAGTCGGACATGTCAAGAGAAATGATGGACTGTGCAAGGCATCCAGCAATGCCTGCATTGTTGTGGAGGATGTCTAAACGACCGTGTTTATCGACTGTGGCATCTACAGCCATGGCAAACTGTGATTCCTGTGCCACGTCGCAGGCGATGAACGAAGCGTTTGGACCGAGTTCATCTGCGGTGGATTTACCGAGCTGGGTGTTGATGTCTGTAAGAACCACTTTTGCTCCGTTTTTGATGAATTCGGTTGCTGTGGCTTTGCCTATGCCGCTTGCTGCACCTGTTACCAGTGCTATTTTGCCTGCAAGTCTAGGTCATAGTAGTATAAATTTACTGTTCTGAAAAGAAAATCAGCTTTTCCTACAATCTGCCTTAAAGTTTCTGCTCTTTTTGTATGAATTTTCCACTTAAAATGTTGATACCCAAGAAAACTGGAAAAATTTTGTGGGCTTCATAACACAGATTTTACATTGTACGCTTCACAATTAGCCAAGTAGATTAAACATAGCAATACAAACAACAAAAGAATAAACAGGGAAAAGCTACCGACTCATTAATCAAACTGTAATCTTACTGTACTTTCAGAGCTCACAACTACTGGCTAAAAACAGTAATGTCAAACGTTATGTGTGCAGAAGAATGGAACCTTTGCTCCGCCTGGAGAGAATTATCACCAGTAGAAAACAGCTTAAGTTGATTGGTTTTGAACCAAAGTTTACTGTTCAATCTGTCAATATATAGTTATATACCATGAATTGTAATCTGTAAACAAGAAGTAAGGAATTTATAAAGATATAGATATATTTTAGTACCTGAAGAATCCAGCAAGATTCATCTCTATTCTACTTATTATTTGTGCAGGGAAAAGGGTCTATGGAGGAGTTAGATGATTGAACAAATCTAATTTGTCTATGAAGATGGAATTGGAAAAGGTATGCAAAAAGTTGAAGAGAAAAGGACAGCAGAATGAAGTAGACAATGGCAGCATGTGTTTGGTCAGATGTTCTGTTTGTTTACGTTTCAGATGGAAAAAGTTTGACATTGGAATCTTGAGTACAAATAACTTATTTGGATTATCTGCATTAGCATTAGAATCAAATACTTTGCAGAGCACGTATCTGAAGAGAAGAAAGTGTTTGAATTGCAGGAAAGAAATCGTTTTTGTTGTTTTAAAGCCAAATAAAACGATGTTCGGATAAAGATATTTGTTTGTTTTGTTATTATTTGGAATGTAATCAAATCGGATATTGTTAATTGGATATGGAGAAATGCTACAATACCCGAAATTCCTTCAGGTAATACAACCACGGAACAATAGAAAAGAAAATGGGGTCCGTTTCCGTAATTCAAGGCAGACTCACTTATTTCTATTACGTATTTCAACCGATTTTCATTCGGGTAAACTAGCATTTTTGTTGGATTTGAATTCATATTAAGCTACAAATTAACACTAATATTTTATTAAACAGAAAGATAGAACACCGTTGATAAAAAAGATGCTTTAAGATTTCTGAAAAACAAGAAACAAGTTAATTAGCAAATCTTAGTTCATGCTTCTAGCTAAGTTCGCCACCACGGGAGTTCAACAAGTAACTAATCCTTTGGGCCTTTACACGATTAATGCATACAAGCTATAGTTCTAAGTTTCATGTTGAAAATTATAAGAAACTAGTGCAAATACATAATATGCACACGGTTTTATTTTTAATATAAGCAAGTATTGAGTGATTTAACTAAATTGTGTAAATAAATTTTAAGAAAACAAAATATTTTATATAAAAAATGAACAATAAAGAACATGACTTTTAAATTTTAATCATATCGCTAAATTAAAACTAAGTACCGTAAATTATAGCGCACATACAGCTTTGAAACTATCCATTGTTAGGCATAAATTAAATGAAAATTACAGCAGTCGTATATTAACATTATCACTGTTATATTACATTATTCGAAGGGAAACTCTTGAGTAAGAATTATAATATTTTATTGATGGAATTATATTTTTTACATGCATCCAATGAAAACGTCAGACCCTTAATTTTGTGTATTGTTTAATTTTGATAAGTTGATGCAGATCACTATATATGTTGGCTTAAGAGGGTAGAGACTAACTATTGTGAATTTGTTTAATTGTTGTTTGTTTGTGTTTAAGCGTGAATTATAATGGTGCGGTTATGATAGCAATTATTAAATTATTTAGAATTCTTTCCCAAAAGGTAATTGTAAAGATGCAATTTTCTTAAGAGAAAAAATTTATACCAATCCATTTTGAGTAGCAACTAATTGAAATGAATAGTAAGGACTTAATTAATGATAATGAATTTCGAAGGTTAAATATAAATAATTCCAAAGGTTAAATGTGGATTTTTTAATTTTTATTTGAAAATACTGGAGCTTAAAAGTAGAGTGATTAGTGATGTAATAAAAAAAATGAACGATCAACCGAAGACAACGATGGATCGTCCATCTTGAGGGGTACATGGCAACTCAGTTCGCACCACAACCTTGTATATACTATAGCATCCCCATGAACCTCCACTATATTGGGTAAATTTTACTTAGGGGCAGGCGCTTAGGGCAAGCCTCGAACTCCTAACTTTTACCAAGCAAGGGCATGCCTTTCCACTGAGCTACTAACGTGCATGTGATGTAATTAAAAAAAATTGAGACTTTTTCATAAAGTTATGAAATAAACCAATTTGTAAATTATTTGATAGATGGGTTTAAAATTACATGTTTAATTCAAACAATTTATAATTTGGAAATAAACTCCATAATTTTTTTTCTGAGATGTTGGGTAAATTATTAAGTATTTACATAAATTTTATTTGGGATTTTATTACAAGTTGTTTTATAAGGAAAAGAGTTTGTAGAAGAAAAAACGAAAAAGAAATTAATGTTTGATAACTTATACCTAATCCCAATTCACCAACTAATATCATAAATGCTCAATGCCAAACTACCAGCTAGAATTTAATGTTGGAGACTTAGTGTTCGTGAAAGTATCCCCTCTTAAGAAGACTTTTCGGTTTGGAAAGACTAGGAAGTTGGCTCGTAGGTTTATTGGGCCTTTTAGTATCATCAAAAAGATAGAATCTTTGGCTTATCGAGTGGATCTCTCAGAGCGTCTATCGGGAATCCATAATGTTTTTCATGTATCTCATCTAAGGAAATGCCTTCATGATTCTGCTATTAGACTCGAACTTGATGAAATTGGGGACATTGAGAAACTCAAGTTGGAGTCCAGAGTGCCCCGTGTCATTGCAAGGATTGTAGAGCACATAATCAAGAGGCTCCGCAACAAAACCGTTCGCCTCGTCCGAGTACAATGGAGGAATGACCCTGCGGAAAGCACATGGGAGACCGAGGATATGATGAGACAGACTCACCTAGAGCTTTTCACGGGGATTTTTTCCCTTAAATTTCCATTTATGGATGCATCGTGATTGCTAGATTGGATGTAGGGAATGAATGCAACACCATCACATTAAGCACTCATATAGAAATATATGCATATTTAGGTTGTTTGCATACATGCTACGTTACTTATTACACCTACATGCTAGGGTAAAGCTCCCTTTAATGGGTCTGCAGTTCATAATCACTACAAGTCATGGATGCTTATGGATGAATTATAAATTACATGAGTGTACAACATGAATATTTCGAGCGAGTTGTATTTTTCACCCCTTAAACAGGTTTGTGGACGAAATCTATTTTAAGGGGGGAGGGAATGTAACATCCCATAAAATTCATAAGTATTAACAAATAAATTAAATAATTAAAACAAGTAATTAAATGATATGGGTGGAAAATGGAATTTTTTCAACTTTAAAATTTTGGCTACAAAACTCTTTTTTTGAATGCGTGGCAAAATTCTACATCGTTTTCATATATAATAAGCTGAAAACGGTTAACGTATGAAGAAGTTATGAACATTTGAATTTGGACAGTGTATGTAGAAATTATATGTATATATAATTATGTGAATATTATATACATTGTCCAAATAATAATTTAAAATAAAAAGAGGGAAAATCAAATTACAATATTAATATATGGAATAATATATATAAATGAGCAATTGGAATATTCCATCTAATTTAAATATGCGTGTATATATAAATACACAAGAAGGGGACAAGAGCAACATTAAAAAGGAAAGATGTAATTAGAATTAATTGCGAAATTGTATGTGTTTGAATTGATAATATCTAAAGGATAAACTACATATTTGAACAATAATAACTTTCCCTTAGGTGGATTTGAAATCCAAATAAATAAATAAAGACAAGGGGACAAAGGATGTGCTACATAAGGAAAATAATCGGTAATAAAAGGCAAGCAACTAAGCAAATAAAGAACGTAAATAATAAAAATGAACAGCCTAATAAGGCTATGTAATTAGGGTTTTCTAAAGAGGTTATATTTATATGGATGGTTCAGATTAATTTTTATAAATCCGACGGCTCATGCTCACACGAGCAAGTATAAATAACCCCTCAAACAACACATTAGAAACCATAATTATTCTAAACCTTTGTCTCCATGTTGCTGAATTACATAGAAAAATAAAGAGAAAAAGGATGAAGGTTCTTCTACTTCTCTACCTCCATTCCTATGTCTCTCTATTTCAATTTATATAAGTTTAGGAAGTTGGAATTTACCCCAAACAATATATATAAGAATCTAATTATATGTTTCTTATATTTATATTGTTAGGAGATCAATCAGAGCCCGCTTGAACGTTGAGAACTGTAACAACCTTGATTTTTGAAACCAATTTAAAATTTATTTTTAATGGATTTTAAGAATTAAAATGATTTATTTTGTGAATTAATGATTTAAAATTTATTTAAGACAAAGTAAGAACGTATAAATTTAAAATTTAATTAAAACAAACTCGAAATGGCGCGGTAGTTCGAAAATTTAGTTTTAAACTTTAATTGAATATACAGAATTCAATATAAATCAGAATTGGATAAAACAAGAAACGTTAGAATATTTTGAATAATATCAATCTAACGTATGTAAGCAACTGAGATTTCACTTTATAAATTGTAAGTTATGTCCAGTTTAAAATTTAGAATAGTCGCTATGGATTTTATTTGTATTTTAATATTATTATATAGCCCTTAAAAATAGCCATTTTGCAAACAATCTCTGTTTTCGACGAAACCACTTTTGCTGGATCCGGAACGTCAAATTATTGTTAGGCTTAAATTTCAAGTCATTTGGACTTAGTATGTGAACGTGGTGAATTTAAATGCGTTTTCAATTTTAGTTTGAATTTAATAAGCCAGTTAGAAGGCCATTTTTCAAACGGTCTCCAAATTCAAAACTAATTTTGTTAGGACCTATTGTCAAAACATAGCTAAATTCCAATTTTCATAATTTTTGAAGCTAGTATATGTCCCCGGTAAATTAAAATGTGCGTTGAAATTCAATATTGAATGTTATATTAATTTATATTTTGATTTTGATGAAAACTGATTGAAACAATCGAATGGGCTTATGAAACATATCTCATTGTGTCGGGAATGAGGTTATTTGGTTAGGGACGATAGTCATTAGGATTCGTTTGAAGTTCGTGGTGTTAAACAAGCAATTTACGAATTAAATAATAAAATAAATAGGGTATAAATGCACGGTCAAATGGGTCAAACCCCTAAATAATATTCCAGCGTGGTCAAGGGCTCTTTCAGCTGCCATTTGCTCAACGAAAGCCAACGAATCAATCGACCAATCCACGCAATATTGGCCTTCGAGTTCAACAGCAAAGCGTTCGGCATGGGGTGGGAAGCTCATCGACGCTCAAGGCACGATGAACGTAGCACGGAGGAGGGAGAAATTTGGCATCGAAGTCAGTATGGTTTTGGGGTTATCACGGCAGCTATCGACTACCTGAGGGGACCGAGTCAGTGGCATTGGGGGCGGCGAAGCCTGGGCTACCCACGGTGGCGATGGCTTGACTTCCGGTCAACTGAAGAAGCGGCGGGAGATTAAAGGGAGTGGATTTTTTTTGAATGTGGCCTGATGCAGTCGATCGGGGAAAGAGAAAGAGGGTGGGTTAGAAGTTAATTAATTTAATTAATGGTTAATTAATGGAATTAATATTAAAACTGTCATATCTTATGCAAACAATATCAGAATTTGACTAGGTTGGGTGCGTTGGAATCATGAAGACGAGCACTACGCCATGGAAAAGACTAGAATAGAAATGGAAGAAGTTGAGATTTTTAATAAAATTAAATGCTAGTTTAATTTTGTTAAAATAACCGTTTATTAACGATTTCGAAACCGATCAAGATGAGAGCTCTCTCACTCAAAATTTTGTACAGTTATTTATTTTTATAACTGAATATATGTTGATTGTCTGAGAATGAAATATTTGTTTGATGGATGTGTACAGTTTTAATGCCATTATTATTAAACTGTAAATAAATTCACATGGATTGTGATGTAAACCCCACACGGGTATTGGGACGATAATTTTACACATCGCTCAAGTATACAAATAATAATATTTGTTTGATGATTGAAACCCCACACGGGTCTGGGGATGATAACTAATTCACATCCCCCTTGGAATTGACTATATGTCAACTGACTGATTGTGTAACAACCCGGATTTTCAAAATCAATTAAAAAAAATTATTTTAGAAATTTTAAAGGATTTTGGATATTTAAAATGATTTATTTTTAATAATAATGACTAAAATTTTATTTTAATCAAAGTTAAAACAAATAAAATTAATTTAATTATAAAAGGAGTTTGAAATGGCATGGTAGTTTGAAAATTTGATTTTAAACTTTAACTAAATATACATGTTCAAAATAAACCGGATTTCAGTAAAACAAGAAATATTTGAATCTGTTTAATTATATTTTTCTAAAGAATGTGAAAAATCCAGATTTCATAACGGAAATAAAAAGTTATGTCCAGTTTAAAATTTGAAATAGTCGCTGTGGAATTTATATATATAATATATAACCCCTAAAAATAGCCATTTTGCAAACGACCTTCGTTTTCGATGAAACCACTTTTGTTGGATCCGGAATATCAAATTATTGTTAGATTCCAATTTTCATAATTTTTGGAATTAATATATGAGCGTGGCAAAAGAAAATGTGTTTTGTCAATTTTAGTCAAATTGGATCGACCAGAAAATGACCATTTTTCAAACGGTCTCCAAATTCAACGAAATTAATTTTGTTAGGACTGTATCTTAAAAACATAGCTAGATTTATTTTTCCGGAATTTTTGGTGTCAGTATGTGCTCCCAGTAAATTAAAATGCACAATCAAAATTAAATAATTAAATGTTTTATATTTTAATTCAAAGAAAATTGGCTGAAACGACCAAATGGGCTGATGAGACCTAGTCCATTGTGTCCAAAATAGGAGTATTTGGCTAGAGGCAACATTCGTTGGGCTGGTTTTGGAGTTAGTATGAGTTAACGGGCTCTTTTCTGAAAATTGGAGAATTTAATAATATAATATTATAAATATAGGAATAATCAAATCCTAATTCCCTCTTATGTTCTGAGCCGCCACCGGATAAAATGAAAGGCCAACACAGCTTGATAGTTCTTCTTTAATCTCTCCTAAATCCTTTTAAAATTAAATTGAATTTCTAAAACCAAATTTGTAGAGGATCCTATGCTCTACGAATCCGTATGGGTGAGATCGTGATTCGCGCTGCCTAGGGGGAGATAATCGACCATGAAGTAGAGGGTTTTGGAGCAGATTTTGGGGGACTAGGGACCGTCGAGTTCGGCACTACACCAGGCGGAGGACGGCAACTCCATGGCCGATAGCCTGACGAGGTTGGATCCAGATCTGATCCTGTGTGGAAGCAACGGCGGGTGGAAATCAATTTTGAATTATGGGTTTATTGTTCTGAAGAAGGAGAACGAAGGAGCAGCCGCTAATTCTCAACTAATCCATGTAATTAGTTAATCATTAACTAATTAATTAATTATTTAAGTAACAAATGTATTAAATAGTATAACTTCTTTATACAGAAACGAAATCGAACGATTTCAGAAGTGTTGGATTCGCACTGAAAAATTCTACATATCAGAACTAATTAGGACATAAACAAAAGCACCAAAGATTGTTGACAAAATTAAACACCTGTTTGATTTTATTAAAACAATCATTGTATAAACGATTTCTGAAACCGATCAAGGTGACAACTCTCTCACAAAAGTATTTTTACAGTTATTTATTTTATAAATGCATATATATCGATTGTCAATTTTGATTTTTATCTGTTTTTAATTATCATAAAATAATGAAATTAAATTATTAATATCCATTTATAATTTACACTATGAGATCTCTTATTAAAAATTAAAATTAATCATTATTGCGTTGAGAAATTTATTTGTATACGCTGTAAAAATTCATATTGGTGTTGTACAAGATTTGAATTGGTTAATGTTGGTTGTGATGATTATTGGATTGAATTAGGTAGTAAAACAAATTGTCGTGATTGTTTATACAATAAAAATATTCTTTTTATTGCGTATATTAATCATGAAATTGTTAAATTTGTTAGACCATAAAAATATTCTTTTTATTGTATATATTAATCATGAAAATTGTTAAATTTGTTAGACCATAACAATATTCTTTTTATTGTACATGTTAATCTTAGAATTGTTAGAATTGGTTAAACAATAAAAATATTCTTTTTATTGTAACATGTTAATGTTAGAATTTATTAAACAATGAAAATATTCTTTTTATTGTAACATGTTAATGTTAGAATTTATTAAACAACAAAAATATTCTTTTTATTATAACATGTTAATGTTAGTATTTATTAAATAATAAAAATATTCTTTTTATTGTAACATGTTAATGTCAGAATTTATTAAACACTAAAAATATTCTTTTTATTGTACATGTTAATATTAGGATTTGTTAGAATTTGTTAAACAATAAAAATACTCTTATTATTATAACATGTATGTCATAGAATTGGACAAAATTGTTTGTATAAATAAAATTCCCTTTGTATTGTATATGTATGAAACATAGATATTGTGTAGACAATAAAATACCTTTTTTTATTGTATATGTGAACATAGGAATTGTCAAAATTATTAAACATGAAAAACAAACATGTTTTAGGGAAAATTGTTGAAACATTAAAAATGATAATTTTTAATGTATATTTAAATTCATTATTATAAAAAAATCATGTTTAGGGAAAAATAGTTAAACACTAAAACTAACTTTTTTAATAAAATGATTCTTTAATAAATTGACATGTTCATTAGGAATGGTGTAGAGATTAAAAGGGACATTTTTAATGTTTATTTAGCTTCATTAAAAATGACATTTTTCATGTTTTGATTCATTAAAATGTAATCACCTACATGTTAGCAAAATAGGAAAAGTTGTATGTTAACATATGTTTTGTTTGTTGGAAAACATCAGTTTTAACATGTTAAGGAAATCGTCGAATGATTTATATATATATATATATATATATTAAAATAAATGAATCACACGCGGTAGTTCGCGTTTCCGAATCGTAACTTTAAACGATTATACCGAAAGATCCGACCGTCGGATTTTCCCAAAACTGGAACCGTTTGGTTCACTTTGGAAAGATCTTTCCAACGATATTAAATTTGTTAAGATCCAACGGTTAGATTTTGAGAAAAGTATAATTCAAATTTTGATAAAAATAGCATCAGGGCTACGTAACGACCTGAAACGTCGTTCGAATTAAATGGGCTACTTTTATATAAATAAAAATAGCGATAAATCGTTATAAAATATTATTAACGATATGAATTGATTTGAATTATATATATTTGAGAATTATTTGAAAAGACTAAGTTAAATCACATTTCAAATAATTATGCGATGATTAAAAGTCGAAGACATTGAAGATGGTGGTTGAAGACCGGCGATCTTCACATCGAATGGACGACTACTGATGCCCTGATTTGGGTATCTCCCAGTGAAGGGTTAAAGTGGTAGTTGTCCGGACATACTTGTTGATTGTCCGGATATGCGAGAACCTCTCTTCCATATTGGACATACGGGACGAGGAATAAGGTGTCTCCGGTTTCGTTGAGATCCAGAACGGACTTGTAAATGGATGTGTGTCTGACATTGGTTTTCGTTCAGTGTTGATTGATTTCTATTAAGTATATATATGTTTGGTGGCGGAGAATTTACTCTCTTGCTTAACACCCTTCTCTGAGATGTACGAGCTTGGAGGTTATATATTGATAGGCATCAGTCGCATGGCGTGAATTATCAATGTGGCATGCTAAGATGCAAATGATCAAGGCTTTGGTTGAAAAGCAGAGCCTTGTGGTTGATGATCAAAGCAAAACTTTAATTAGCATAGCTTTGTGTATAGCATAACTTCACGAGCCTCACACCTCGGTAAGAGTCAGAAACGGGATAAGGGAACGCAGGGAGTGCATGACGTTTCTTTCTAGCTAGAAGTGGTGTCATGGTATGGAGCCCAGACATTTTCACTTATATGGATGATGGAATGAGGCGCCTCGGATATTGAGTCCCTAGTGGCTCAGAGATAAGTCCTATAGGACTGGGAAACGTATGTTCAGGCATAACTAATCCACTAAAGTATTTGTGGACTGGCCCTGCAGGATCCAAGGGTTGCCCGTAGGTGTGATCCTGAGACATTTGCTAGAGTGTCTCAAATCGGTAAGGAGACCATCCCTAGCCTTAACTCATAATGGAAACCCAATTTCCAATACGAAATTACGGATTTGATTGTAAACCTATATATGGCGACATAGTATATGGTAGCTATGCCGTCTAGGATTGATACATTTACTTTGGAAATGTTTTAAACTAACTAGACACTAATAACAATATCAAGTTTTATACGTATCAAGCATTTTTGACCATTATAAGGTAAAAATATATCCTTTGGCTTGCGTTGCATTGTGTGATGGGACCTGAGTCTTATAATGGTTTCATTTTTCTAAAAAGCATTGCGTTTTTTAAAAGATTTACTCATTTTATGCACTGGCAATCCAATGGAGTAAACCTGTTCCGCATTAGCAACGTGGTCCTGTGATTAGCCTCATTATTAGATAAGTTAAGTAAGAATTCTCATACCAGTCCCATGACTGACTCGTAGTTTGTTTCACTTGCAAACTCGGGTGCCCCTATTTCCACACGGGCAGTTGAGTGGCTTGTTTTGCAGATATTCATTTATTGAGCAAGATTCTAAATCAAAGATTAAAGTTGTGTCCAGAGCATTGATAGTCTTCCGCTGTGTTTGTTTATTGGTTCCGCTGCATTGTATTAAATTTATTGTAAATTAATCGTCCGTTGTAGTATTGTTTTTCGATGTACTCTGATATATTATGTACTCTGATGTTACGTTATTATGATGTAATAAAAGTCTTCTGTTGTTGTTATGATGTGTTGTATACCCAACGATAGCGTATCCGGCGATTTCCCGCGAGGGGCATTTTCGGGTTACTATAGATTGACAGACTATTATAAGCGTTATTTAAATATTTAATGCTTATACCGTTGTAAATTGCACTCTGGGTGTGAATTGAATGTTTGATAGTTGTTTGTTACTATTTTTGAATACATGCGATGTATGGAGTCCATATAAATAAAATTATATCGTAACTGATTTAGTCTGATTCCAATTCAGAAATAACGAATATTTTAAAATCATATTCAATGAAGAATCAAAATGTGATTTTGATGTCCGATTTTGGATGGACACGAAAATATTGAAATATATGAAGCCGAGTTAAGTAGAAGTGCGCTATTTTTACTCGAACGGAATTGTCTGTCGATTTTATTCATTTTATAATGAATATCGAAACGATGTGATTTCAAAATCTGATATTTTGAAAATATTATCATTTTAATACTATAATGATATAGAATATTCAATTTTGATTTAAAATTGAAATGGAAGTTGGAATCGTTTTTTGAAACAAATTATAAAAGTTTTATAAAATATGTTTTAAAATGGAAATTGACAAATATATATATATATATATATATATATATATATATATATATATATGGTTTGAATAGAACACGCTGCACAGCGACCGTTTGCAAATTTCAACCATTGACTTCAAATTGATGTAACGGGAGATTCGACCATCGAATTCTCCTAAAACCAAAACCGTTGGGTTCGTATCGAAAAGATCTTTCAAATGAATATATGATATTTAAATTTGAATGCTTAGATCTTAAAAAGTGTCCAAATCAATTTCAGAAAAGGTCGCTATGAATGCAGTTTGGTGACGGATATTGGAAACCGTCCGTAAAGGCCCTGATAAAATTATTAAAAATTTGGAAAATTATGTAAAATCATAATTAATGATTTGGAAAGATTATGGATGAAATATTTCAAGTTTTGAAAAGACAAAAGATATTTTTATCTGAGCGAACTAGTTGACAACTAGAATAATAGTCCAATAAGTTTAAACTAATAAATTAGATTGAGAATGAGTTTCAAAATAGCCAGAGTTTTCCAACGAATAAATGGGGATGGACTTGAATGGAAATTATCTTTAGATATTTCAACATTGGATTTCGTAATTATACATATATGGTTATGGGAATTTGAAAGATATAGATATCATTATTCCCAATACGATATTTGTTAGTTTAAGAATTTAATATTGAATATAAGCCAATATGATTTCTATTCAGAGCCTTGTATTTAATATCAAATTGGATTTCGGGTTTGTCATGAATGGTGTCTTCAATAACACCATTCTTAAACCCTGTTGAGAAAATAATAAATCTTTTAATTAAGATTAATGAAGTTTTCCAATTAATACATATAATTGGAATGAAATGAAAGTTAACATTGGGCTTATTATGAACAATGTTTTAAATAACATTTGTTCTTTAACCCAATTAGCAATGAACATATGATTCGGAATTTATAAATCTTTTTATTAAGATTTAATGGAAATTTTCCAAAGTAAAGTTTTCCAATTTAATATATATTAAATTGGAATTGAATGGAATTCGATTTGGTAATAATCGAGATGAGCTTCTACAAAGGAAGACCGTTACTATACATGGAATCTAAAAGGATTTGTTGTTATTCCATTTATATTATTAGTCTGATACGGAAATTTATATCAATTATATATATTGATCTATTTTCCGTGAAAATTCCATAATTAATGGAAGTTGATTTGGGTTTATTATGAACTATGTTTTTAATAACATTGGTTCATTAACCCAGTTAAAGACAAGAATAATTTCTTAAAGTTGAATAATCATAAAGCAATGATTTTTGAGATTAAAATCAAGTTGGAATTTTAATGAATCTTAAATTAGATCGGAATGGGAACGAGGTAATTAAATTTACCGAATTCAAGAAATGATCGAAAATGGAGTATCACCAGTTTTACTCCGTTCGATAGTTAATCTTTAATTAGATTTGAAACATGAAATGGTAATTAATTTTACCGATAACACAGTGGGTGTTAGATGTGGAGTACTACCAGTTTTTCTCCATGGGATAAATAGGTTGGGATTGGAAAAATAAAATAAATGATTACTTCGGTAAGGCTCGATAACCCCGACTAGTTAATATTGGGTTTAGATTGTGAAAAGATATAATAAAATCCTTTGAAATGGATATCCAAAGGAAGATTAAAGAATAAGTTCAAAAGAACTTATCTTTGATAAAATTAATGGGAACCTTTCCCCTAAGATGTGAATATTTGAATAAAAGAATATTCTGAATTGGATTGAGGCGTATGATATGTTTTTATAGCACTTGATTATAAAATACGCGAGTTATTCGGAAAGACCGGGTTTAACCCGTTCTGAATAACTGTTACGACGATTAAAAGTCAACGGTGAAGACGGTGGTTGAAGACCGGAGATCTTCACATCGAATGGATGATTACTGATATCTTGATTGGGTTGTACACCCAAACAAGGTAATAAGTGGTGATCGTCCAGATGTACTTGGAGATCGACCAGATATGCGAGGACCTCTCTCCTGTATTAGACATATGGGACAAGGTATAAGGTGCCTCTAGTTTCCTTCAAAACTAGAACAAATTTGAAAATGAATGTGTATCTAACATTGTATTTCATTCGGTGTTGACTGATTTCTATTAAATATATATCTGTTTGGTGGAGGAGAATTTATTATCTTGCTTAATGCCCTTCTCTGATACGTACGAGCTTAGAGGTTATATATTGATAGACATCAGTTGTATGGCATGAATTATCAGTGTGGCATGCTAAGATGTAGACGATCAAGGCTTATTGTTGGAAAGTAGAGTCTTGTGGATGATGATCAAAGCAAGACTTTAATTAGCATAGCTTTGTGTATAACATTAATTCGCAAGCCTCACACCCCGGTATGAGTCCAAAACGGGATCAAGGACGCAAGGAGTGCATACGTTTCTTTCTAGCTAAAATTGGTGTCAATATATGGAGTCAAGACATTTTTACTTATGTGGATGATGGATGCGAGGTGCCTCGGATATGATTGGTCGACATACTGACCATTTTAGAGGTCCGATAGGACTGGAAAATGTATTGTTCAGGAATAACCAATCCACTAAAGTAAGTGTGGACCGGCCCTACAGGAACCAAGGGTTGCCCAGAGTGTGTGATCCTGAGGCATTGTTAGAGTGTCTCGAAATCGGCAAGGAGACATCCCTTTCCTTGACTCATGATGGAAAGCCAATTTCCAATACGACATTTTTCGGTTTTAGTTGTAAACCTATGTATGGCGACATAGTATATGGTGCCTATGCCATCTATGATTGATACAATTATATTTGAAGTTGTTTTCACACTATGCACTTGTAATAATATCAAAATGATTTGTTTTAAAGCCTATAAATCATGTTTGGCTATTAAAAGGGAAAACTCTATCCTCTGGTTTGTGTTTGCATTATGTGATCGGACCTGAGTCGTATAATAGCTTCATTTTTCGAAAAGCATTACGTTGTTTATAAATTGTTTTATTTCAGAGTATTCATGGGAGTAAACCCGTTCCGTGCTTTATGGCGTGGTCTCTTGACTTACCTAGTTTTAAAATAAAGTTAATAACTATTTTAATTCTCACACCAGTCCCATGACTGACTCGGAGTTTATTGTTTCCACCTAAACTCTGGTGCCCATTTTTCCATACGAGCAGCTAGTAGTTTTGGTTTTCGCATATATTTACAGGATCCTGGATTACGGCTGGAGCTATATTCGGAATGCTTTGTATCCGTGTATTTCTTTCAGTTATGGTAGCTGATGTTTTCCATGTGCATTATATTTATGTATATGTATTTCTGTTGTTTTGTAATTTGTAAATTTCTGATATTTATTTTTCCACTGTATATTATTATCTGAACTCTAATATAGTCTTGTACTCTGATGTAAATTATTGTAATAGTAATGAAACGTTCTCATGTTTGTTTCCTGATGCGTTGTGTTCTCAATACAATCCGCGTTTTCCCATCTCTTCGGAGGCTGGGCGAATTCGGGGCATAACAGTTTGGTATCAGAGCTTTGGTTTATAAAGCTCGAGAACAAGACACATTAGAACCAAATGAAAGAATTCATTAGAGATAAGATTGGTAACATTCTATAAGAATAACTTGTTAGAGATGGGGTTATTAATACCCTAGAATGAGTTGGAAGAGTGTTATTTACTAAAAACGAGTTTAGTTTTGAAAATTTTATCTTATTACAAAGATTTAAATATTTTATTTTATACTGAATTTGGACTATCGGCTATATGAAGATCTTGAATATACGCGTAATTAACGTGTAATCGAAGTCTCAAATATAATGGATAGATATAGAATCACACTCTAGTCGCCCGGGGATGATTTTGATGATAGCGGTCGCATCATCAGCAATCGCATCATCAGTATTTATGTTCGAGTTTCGAAAGTGGGATATCTATATTATTCCAACTGACTAGTGTAGGAACCAAAAATTAGTTAGAGTTTATTATTTGTGATTTGGCGTTGAAATTGGATTTTTGAGTATATAAAAAATTATATATTTGAAAAGTTAATCAACTAATTGATTGATGGTTGTGATGTGTGATTATTAATTTAACTAATAAAATATTGGAATGATGAAACCAAAATGAAAATGAAATGTAAAATTAAGCCAAATCGAATCAAATAAGGAACTGAATTGAAAATTGATTGGAATAGCATACATACATACATACATACACACACACACAAACATATATATATATATATATATATATCGAACATGCCATAACATGGAAAGCTAAGAAGAGGAATAAGATTGTATGCCCGACAAATAGGTACATATTTACTGTATTTATTGGGTTTGATGATTTTATGAGCCGCTTGGCTTTTTCTTTTACTTTTTTTTTATTGATGAGGGCCTGTGAGATAAGTTGTGGTTTTACCAATTAACCCGTACAAAGGAGGTTGTGGTGAATTTTTTCGCAAATTTAAGGCATTAGCCAAATTTTGAGAAATTAGAAAGTTCTTATAAACTGAAAAAGTGAAGAACTTGAGTTAAGCGAAGGTTGAGTTGACTAAGTAAACGACCTTCGATTCTACCTTCCTTTTCGAGGACGAAAAGATTTTAGGTGAGGGAGATTGTAACAACCTTGATTTTTGGAACCAATTTGAAATTCATTTTTAATTAATTTTAACAGATTTTAAGAATTTAAAATGATTTATTTTGAGAATTAACGATTTAAAATTTATTTAAAACATAGTAAGAACGTATAAATTTAAAATTTAATTAAAACGAACTCGAAATGGCGCGGTAGTTTGAAAATTTAGTTTTAAACTTTAATTGAATATACAAAATTCAATAGAAGTCGGAATTGGATAAAACAAGAAACGTTAGAATATTTTGAATAATACCTTTCTAACGTATGCAAGAAACTGAGATTTCACTTTATAAATTGTAATTTATATCCAGTTTAAAATTTAGAATAGTCCCCATGGATTTTATTTATATTTTAATATTATATATAGCCCGTAAAAATAGCCACTTTGCAAACGACCTCGGTTTTTGATGAAACCACTTTTGTTGGATCTGGAACGTCAAATTATTGTCAGGTTTAAAATTTCAAGTCATTTGGACTTGGCATGTGTGCGTGGGGATTTTAAACGCGTTTTCAATTAAATTTGAATTTTAAAAGCCAGTTAATAGGACATTTTTTAAACGGTCACCAAATTTGACGTAACATAGCTAGATTTCAATTTTCATAATTTTTGGAGTCAGTATGTGGCCCCGATAAGTTAAAATGTGAGTTGAAATTCAATATTGAACGTTATATTAATTTATATTTTAATTTTGACAAAAGCTGATCGAAACAGTCGAACGAGCGTACGAAACATATTACATTGTGTCCGAAATGGGGATATTTGGCTAGGGACGACAGTCGTTGTGACACCCCACGTCCATTAATGTTACTCATTAAGAGAATGCATTAAGTTTCGTGAAGTGTTATAGGTAAATAGAAACAGAAACATTACAAAACAGATATAAAATAGCAGCGGAATTTAAAACTTTATTAATCATAAAGCATTGTAGTTCAAAACATGGTTACATCATATGTCTGAAAAATAAAACCTAGTGCATCATTAAGATTTTTGTCTTGTACTTAAAACATCAAAGTACAGTGATAAAAGAAGCATAAACTCCAAAACATAGCCATAGTAAAAAAGATAAGAACTCGAGCCATACATCTAAGCAGCTTCAAGAAGAATGCAAGCAGAATCTTGATCAAGCTCGAGTATTCCCACCCTGAGAACCTAGGGGGGAAACAGAAGAGAAAGAAGAGGAAACAAAATGGGTCAGACATAAAGTCTGGCGAGTCCAATTACTTTTAGCATATAAATAAGTAAAAGTATCATGACAGACATATAAAGTGGATAAGAGAGATAACATCATAAAAGGCAAGTATGACAAGGTAAACATGATGGCATGGTAGAGTATACTACGCTTCTCTAATGATTTCTCTGCACCAACACTAGTGTCTTATTAACAAGATGATCCCCAATAATTATAACATGGTAGACTTAGGTGTACTTCCAGTGAGAGGTTTTCACCCCATACAATCAACAGACAGCCCAACATACTAGAGTTACCCCTAAGGGTATTAACGGGCTCCCAAACATACCGGAGTCTAGATGTACCCTAGTTACTACCTTAATCGATCGGTTCCCAACTCCGTAGATACCCTATGTTGGCCCCACAGTAGGGTGTCTCACTCCCTAAAGTGGCAACCCTTCGTTTTTAGGATGTGCACAACCATATCTATAAGTGTCACGGCGTCTAAACCTTTTCTGTCGGACTCATGCATGCACATGACCCCGTCGGAATGCTCCTCCCACATTGTCCCCCACGTTAGGATCTCTTATAATCAGCCTAGTAAGCGTGCCCCAACTCCGACCTAGTTTGGAGTACTCGTTTGATACCTATTTATGGGTTACTGATTGAAACGGGTCCCACACACAAGATGATACAAGCTTCCACCTACACTTGCATCCCCGCTAGGTTTTCCACCAAAGGTTATGCCATACTAGAGTAAAAGATTGCATAACCCCACAGGTTAAGTTTGTGGGGCTATATAAATATTATCCACCTACCCAAGATTTATTTAACCTACCCACTGTTTCAAACAAGTTTGCTTAACCCCTACTCAGGTTATATGTTCATCCAATCCCTATGGATTCAACTAGGTTAAGTATTCCAATTCATTACCATATTCGTTTATGGTTATAATGTGCTAGACCTCCCACATTAAGAATACCACTTGTGGATGCTAGATATGTCGGTCGGTTCCAGGCAGACTTCTTCCACAAGTCGGACCTAACCTCGTGTCTTAGCACGTCTCGTGTTTATGCACTTAGACCCCTCACATTAGATTCACCACTTGTGGTCGCTGGATATGCCGGGCGGTTTCGGGCAGACTTCCACCACAAGTGTAATCTAACCTCTTGCCTAAGCGCAGTTATAGTTTCTAATTACTGTAGTTCTAGGCACTTCAATTATTAACCAATTGTTCCTATGTCGTTATAGGTTTTCATGCCCCTTTCCCAAGTTATGTTCATAATGAACCATATACTCCAAATTAAGATCTTTTAATCACAAGTTGATTTATGCCCCAAATTCTTGTTCATATATTTTGTTCAAATTGTGCCCAAATTTCCCAATACAAGTTATGCCCTGAATTTAATGTTTTCCCCTTGTTCCCAATTTAACGTGTTCGCATATTTCAGTGGCATGCCTAGGCTCGAAGGTTGCCTGGTTATAAAAACAAAAGGGAAAAGATGAAGGGAAGAGGAAGAAATGATCATACTAACAAGACGAACATATAATGGCAGAAATAGGCATTGCATAATGACAAGATAGGCATATAGGAACAAATCTGATGAACATGTGACAGTAGAACTGATTCTAACATAATAGGGGCACCATAACGGTCATGGTAAGATCTAAACAATGAATTAGGTAGCCAATTAACAACAGATCCGATTTAGCTACAAACATAATAGGAACATGCATGATGTGATCTAAACAGTGAATTAGATCTACAAATAATGGCAGATCTGACATGATAAATAGGTATATGTTTAGATAAATAGGTTATAACAGATCTGATATGACTTAAATAGTCACAGGCATAAATCCAAGTTATAATGATGTCAGGATTTACTTTTTAAATAATTAGATCTAAAATTAACGTAGACTCACTATGATTGGATCTAGAAAAATAGAAGCAAGAATTGCTGATGTTGAATCACAGATCTTTAAACTCTTGTTGATTGTTGAAGAAGAAAAGACTTGATTTAATCTGGGCAGAGGCAGCATCTAGTTCTCCATTATTTTTTGGTGTAGAAAAACAAGAGAAATGAGGGAATATATATACCTCTAATGAAACCCTAATCTGCCCAGATCTGCCGTAGGGGGGTCGACCCCCCTTTATGGGGTCGACCCATGGGTCGGCACTCCCCCCTTATGGGGTCGACCCAGGGGTCAACACCCCCTTGATGGGGTCGACACTCCTGGGCGGGAATTTTCCTGCTCCCCTATTTTCTACAATTTTGAACTATTTTGAATTTCCTGGATATATTTTTATTCATATATATTCTCTTTATGCATATACAAACTTTTAAATCTTAATAACTTCTTCATACGGTGTCCGTTTTACGCAAACCAAGTGTCTGTTTCAAGCAGAATTCTGAGACGAACGCAATGGCGCAGTCCATTTCACTTAATTACGAATATCTAATTAAGTATTCTTTAATTTATCATCTTTAGTGTTGTTAAAATTACAGGGTGTTACATTCTCCTATACTCAAAGGATTTCGTCCCCAAAATCTCTAAGTTAAGAAGAATGTATATCCTACTATCCACATCCATCTACTCATCCACCAATCACAGGCATTCATTGTCCTTAAAGGCTTCTAATGCTTATATGAATATATGCAAAGGTGTGTGTATATTTCCCAATACTAATGCGAGGATCAGGCGATCTACTGATTCAGTCGACCTCCTTAATGCGATGTATGTTAGTGCCATGAATCCAACATGTATGCAAATAATCCTATTATAACTTGTAAGTTCTATATGTGTGCACAATTATCCGTCCAAATGCGACATACATATGATGATACATCCATTTTCATCCAATAAAAGAAGAAAAATGAACACATATCCATATGCAATATGAGAGTGATTGAGTCGATCTAGTGCCTAATGTGTGTGTATATGCATCCATGACCAACCACTAGCAAACACTTGCATCCACCAAACATAACATATCTCAAACACATGTTTACATCCATGGGATTCCTACCTAAAGGTCGAAGAATACGATCGACAGAATGTACTTAAATGATATAAACAAGCATGAATAAAAGATTTGGAAAGGAAGTTAAGAACATACCCTCGAAAAGAAAAGGGTATGAAGCGCGAATACTGTCTTCGGTCTCCCAAGTTGCATCCTCTGGGTTATCTCCCCAATGAACTTTCATCAACTTAACTTCTCGGTTGCATAGATTCTTAACTTCTGATCCAAGGATACTGGTAGGAACTCGTCTAACTGTCGCCTCCCGTTCCACTTCTACTTCCCCCAATATACTCGGCTCAACTACTTCTGCGATATCATGCAAGCACTACGTAAATGAGAAATGTGGAAAACATCATGAACACCGGATAGTCTCTCTAGTAGCTTTACACTATAGGCTATTTGGCTAATTCTTTCCGTTATGGGAGATGGCCCTACAAAACTTGGTGCCAATTTCCCTACAGATCCAAAGCGAACCACATTCCTCAGAGGTGACACCTTAATGAAAACCATGTCTCCTACCTCAAACTCAATGTCAGTCCTTCTCTTATCTGTGTATGAATTCTGCCTATCCTGAGCTGTCTTCATTCACCGTCTAATGAGATCAATCTTTTCGGATGTTTCTCTAATCATATCTGGTCCAAGTAGTAGTCTTTCTGAAAATTCCCACCAACAAGTTGGTGATCTACAGGGTCGTTCGTACAATGCTTCGAAGGGTGCCATGCCAATGCTAGCTTGATAACTGTTGTTATAGGCAAACTCTACTAAAGGAAGGTGCTCTTCCCAAGTCCCTCCTAAGTCAAGGATATACAGCCTTAAAAGATCCTCGAGAACTCTGTTCACCCTTTCTGTCGGTCCAGCGGTTTGTGGGTGATAAGCGATGCCCAAACACAATTGTGTAACTAATTCTTCTTGCAAGCTCCTCCAAAATTCACTTGTGAAAATGGGGTCACGATCACTTATGATACTGGAAGGTACTCCATGAAGACGGACTATCTCACGAATGTAAACTGTTGTCAACCATGCTGTCGTCCTCTTACTCTTAACCGGAATGAAATGTGCGCTCTTAGTAAGTCTATCTACTACAACCTAAATACTGATATTGCCTTTCTTTGATCTAGGCAAACCACCTATGAAATCCATGCAGACGCTCTCCCACTTCCACTATGAAACCTCCAAAGGATGAAGTAAACCACCGGGCTTCTTTTGCTTAGCTTTAACTTTCTAACAAACCAAACATTGAGAAACAGACTCCGCCACATCTTTCTTCATCCCAGCCTAAAAGAAAACCCTTTTCATATCCCTATACATCTTATCTCCACCTGGATGAATAGCCATCTTAGAATGACGGACTTCCTCTAGGAATGTCTTCAACAAACTCCCAATTCGGGGAACACAAAGCCTTCCATCTCATTGTAAACACCCTTTATCGTTTGTGGAATATTTACTGAGGTGACTAGAAGTCTCCCCTTTACTGAGCCTATCCAAGATGTTTGAAACCTGTGGATCCTCTCACTGCAAAGCTCCTACCTGATCCAGAAGAGTAGGTCGCACCTCTAGTAATGCAAATAAGCCAAGCGAAAACTCGGTGGAGGGTCAGAAGTCAAAAGTCGATATAAACTCCAAGCTTTTCCTTTCCACAAACAGAGGACTTTAGGCTTAGCGCGTCTGCCACCACATTACCCTTTCTAGGGGTATCAGCAATCTCGAAGTCATAAGATGCTAGGAACTCCACCCACCTCTGTTGCCTTAAATTTAGATCCTTTTGCGAAAACAAGTACTTGAGAGATTTATGATCGGTGTATGACTCGAACTTCTCTGCAAGCATATAACGCCACGTATTAAGCGCGAATACTATGGCAACTAGCTCTAAATCTTGGGTAGCTTTTCATGAACTCTTAGTTGACTACCCCCATAACATACTACTCTTCCCTCTTGCATCAGAACCACACCAAGTCCTATACCACATGCATCAGTGTATACTGTTAACACTTTGTTCCCATTGGGCAAGGTCAAGATTGGGGTTGTTGTCAGAGCCCTCTTCAATTGTTGGAAAGCAACATCACATTCTATATCCCACGAAAACGTCAGATTCTTTTTTGTCATCCTGGTGTGTGGGGCTGATATCTTTGTGAAGTCCTTAATGAACTTCCTATAATAGCCCGTCAATCCAAGAAAGCTTCTCACCTCCATTGCATTCTTTGGGATTTGCCAATCTTGGACTATAACTACCTTTGCGGGATCTACTGTTATCCCATCTTTAGAGACCACATGCCCTAGAAATCTCACCTCTTTTACCCAAAAATGGCATTTGGGGAATTTCACCTTGAGCTGATGTGCACGCAGAATTTTCAAAACCTCCCTTATATGTAAGGCATGCTCTTCCTCGGTCTTCGAGAAGATTAAGATGTCATCAACAAATACCATGACAAACTTATTTATAAACTCCCGAAACAACCTACTCATCAGATCAACAAAATAGGCGGGTGCATTCATCAACCCAAAAGGCATCATGAGTCATTAAAAGAAACCATATGGAGTCCTAAAAGCGACCCTGTCTATACCGTCCTCGGCCACCCTCAACTGATGAAACCCCGTGGCCAAGTCTAACTGAGAGAAAAATGATGCACCAACAAGCTGGTCAAACAAATCATATATCCTCGGGAGTGGGTGCTTGTTATTCTTAGTGGGTTTGTTCAACTCCCTATAGTCCACACATAAGCAAAGAGAACCATCCGCTTTAGTTTCGAATACCACCGGAGCACCCCATTCAGATATGCTTCGCCTAATAAACTCATTCTCAAGTAGCTCCCCTACTTGCTTGCTGAGCTCCCTCCTTTCTCTTGGAGCCATATGGCGCACATGCAATGCAATTGGATTTGCATTGTCTACGAAGTATATACGAAAATCGATCTCTCGGAGGTAAGCCACGAACCTCCTCAAAAACATCAGAATATTCTCAGACTACTAGTACAGATCACAAATCATCAATAAATGCATCAAGTGACTCAAGGAAACTAAGCATGACAGACCCCTTAGGGTCACAAGAAATCTCAAGGGTCCTCCCATGGCAAGTAAAAAGTCTAACGACCCTCCTCTCACAATCAAGAATGGCATCATACATGGCTAGCCTATCCATCCTTAAAATCAAACCATAGCCTATAAAATCGAGCACATATGCATCGCACTCAAACTCGATGCCTAACACAGATATTCTCAAACCCTGACAAATCATGCACAAATGACCCGAACCACCAATGGGGTTTGAGACAACAATGGGATCCACTACCATACTAGTATTAAGGTGTAGAGACTCAACCACAGAACCAGATATAAATGAATGCGAAGCGCTAGAATCAAAAAGAGTTCTAATAGGATGATTGGAAAGAGAAATCAAACCTTCCACGGAAACTTTCCTACCCCGATCTGGAGCACTGATCGTGAGAGCATGCACTTGCCCTCCAGAAGCTCCTGCCCTTTGACCTTGTCCTTGCTTCTTCGGGCACTCCTTAGAAAAGTGTCCGACCTCTCCACAACTGAAGCAAGCATTCTTCCTTCTTTTGCAGTCCTTGATAAAATGGCCCTCACGCCCACAATTCTGGCACTTCCTCTTATACTTAGCCTTGTCATTCTTTCCGCCTTTCTTTTGTTGTTTTGTTGTTGTTCCTTCTTGGGTCATACTTTCTCATTTTGTGTTTCCTCGATCTTAACTTCTTTCTTTTCAGCTTTGTCTTCCTCATGCATCAAGGCCATATCAATAAGCCTTTCAAAAGTTGCTCCGATCGGAATACGAGACAAGGCTAACCCATGAAGGGGTTCATTCAGTCCTCTAGCAAACCGCAAAGCTTTCTTATGTGGGGTATCTACTAGCTCCAACCCAAACCTTACCAGTTGGTTAAATTTGTTAACATATTCTTTAATAGTCATGCCTCCTTGCTTGAGTGCTGGAAACCTTTCCATTTGCATGCTTTTATCAGCTTGAGAAAGAAACTTCGTTTCAAACCTTTGCCGAAAATCATCCCAAGTCTCCACTGGAAGCCCTGCTTGCGTCACTTCCCACTAGAAAGAAGCTTCATATTTCAGTAGCCAGGCAGCTAACTGAACCTTCCTATGATCGTCCACTTCGAAAATTCCAAACGAATCCTCCATCTCTTTGAGCCAATTCCTTGCCTCTATGAATGTCTCGGTTCCACAGAATGGCTTTCCTCCCACAGCATAGAAATCTTTGCATATCTTAGAGAAATTATCTGCATGAGGAGGAGGAACGACGGGTGCTGTTAGAGAAGGAATGTCAGCTTAACCACCGGCAGGCGTCATGGCCTCTAGATACCTACCGAACCAGCCTAGTATCGTAACGCCCTCAGGAATATTATTTTGCCCAGACATGCTGAAAAGAAAAGGAAAGGGATTCAGATAAAGGATCGAAAGATATTGTATATGGCTTTAGAGAATATGTTTTTCAAAACAGAATTTGAAAATGCTTCCTTTTAAATCCTTTTTGAAAATAGTTTTCAAAATCTTTTATCTGATCTGGTAACCTTCATCTCTGATACCAAGTGTGACACCCCACGTCCGTTAATGTCACTCATTAAGAGACTGCATTAAGTTTTGTGAAGCGTTATAGGTAAACAGAAACAGAAACATTACAAGACAGATATACAATAGTAGCAGAATTTAAAACTTTATTAATCATAAAGCATCGTAGTTCAAAACATGGTTACATCATATGTCTAAAAATCATAAAATCTAGTACATCATTAAAATTTATGTCTTGCACTTAAAACATCAGAGTACAATGATAAAAGAAGCATAATCCCCAAAACATAGCCATAGTAAAAAAGATAAGAACTCCAGCCATACATCTAAGTAGCTCCAAGCAGAATGCAAGCGGAATCTTGATCAAGCTTGAGTATTCCCACCCAGAGAACTTGGGGAGAAACGGAAGATAATCGAAGAGGAAACAAAATGGATCACACATAAAGTCTAGCGAGTCCAGTTACTTTTAGCATATAAATAAGTAAAAGTATCATGACAGACATATAAAGTGGATAAGAAAGATAACATCATAAAAGGCAAGTATGAAAAGGTAAACAGGATAACATGATAAAGTATGCTACGCTTCTCTAATGATTTCTCTACACCAATACTAGTGTCTTATTAATAAGATGATCCCTAATAAGTATAACATGGTAGACTTTGGTGTACTTCCAATGAGAGGTTTTCACCCCATACAATCAACATACAGCCCAACATAATGGAGTTACCCCTAAAGGTATTACCGGGCTCCCAAACATACCAGAGTCTAGATGTACCCTAGTTACTACGCTAATCAATCGGCTCCCAACTCCGTGGATACCCTGTGTTCGCCCCACAGTAGTGTGTATCACTCCCTAAAATGGCAACCCTATGTTTTCAAGATGTGCACAACCATATCTACATGCGTCACGGTGTCTAAACCTCCTCTGTCGGACACATGCATGCACATGACCCCGTCGGAATGCGCTGCCCACAACATCTCCCATGTTTGGATCTCTTGCAATCAGCCTAGTAAGCGTGCCCCGACTCCGACCTAGTTCGGAGTACTCGTTTGATACCTATTTATGGGTTACTAACTGAAACGGGTCCCACACATAAGATGATATAAGTTTCCCCTTACGCTTGCATCCCCACTAGGTTTTCCATAAGTTATGCCATACCAGAGTAAAAGATTGCATAACCCCACAGGTTAAGTTTGTGGGCCTATATAAATATTACCCACCTACCCAAGATTTATTTAATCCACCCACTGTTTCAAACCAGTTTACTTAACCTCTACTCAAGTTATATGTTCATACAATCCCTATGGATTCGACTAGGTTAAGTATTCCAATTCATTTATGGTTATATTGTGCTAGACCTCCCACATTAAGCCTACCACTTGTGGATCGATGTTGGATATGTTGGTCGGTTACGGGCAGACTTCTTCCACAAGTCGGACTTAACCTCGTGTCTTAGCACGTCTCGTGCTTATGCACTTAGACCCCTCAAATTAGATTCACCACTTGTGGTCGCTGGATATGCCAAGCGGTTCTAGGCAGACTTCCACCACAAGTGAAATCTAACCTTGTGTCTAAGCGTGGTTATAGTTTCTAACTATTGTAATTCTAGACATTTCAATTATTAACCAATTATTCCTATGTCGTTATAGGTTTTCATGCCCCTTTACCAAGTTATGTTCATTATGAACCATATATCCCAAATTAAGGTCTTTTAATCACAAGTTGATTTATGCCCTAAATTCATGTTCATTTATTTCAAATTATTCCCAAATTTTCCAATACAAGGTATGCCCCAAATTTAATGTTTTCCCCTCGTTCTCAATTTAACACATTCGCATATTTCAGCAGCATGCCTAGGCTCGAAGGTAGCCTAGTTATAAAAATAAAAGGGAAAAGATGAAGGGAAGAGGACAGAAATGATTATACTAACAAAACAGACATATAATGGCAGAAATAGGTATAAACATATAGTGGCATAATGACAAGATAGGCATATAGGAACAGATCTGATGAACATGTGAAAATAGAACTGATTCTAACATAATAGGGACATCATAACAATCATGATAAGATCTAAACAATGAATTAGATAACCAACTAACAATAGATCTGATTTAGCCACAAACATAATAGGAACAGGCATGATGTGATCTAAATAATGAATTAGATCTACAAACAATGGCCGATCTGACATGATAAAAAGGTATAGGTTTAGACCATGTCAGAATAACTTAGATAAACAGGTTATAGCAGATCGATATGATTCAAATAGTCACATGCATAGATCCAAGTTATAGTAATGTCAGGATTAACTTTTTAAATATTTAGATCTAAAATAAACGTAGACTCGCTGTGATCGGATTTAGAAAAATAAAAGAAAGAATTGCTGATGTTGAATCACAGATCTCTAAACTCTAGTTGATTGTTGAAGAAGAAAAGACTGGATTTAATCTGGGCAGAGGTAGCATCTAGTTCTCCATTAGTTTTTGGTGTAAAAAACAAGAGAAATGAGGCCATATATATAGCTATGATGAAACCCTAATCTGCCCAGATCTGCCGTAGGGGGGTCGCCACCCCCTTTATGGGGTCGACCCATGGGTCGACATCCCCTTTACGGGGTCGACACCCCCAGGGCGGGAATTTTCTTGCTCCCTTGTTTTCTGCGATTTTGAACTGTTTTGAATTTTCTGGATATATTTTTATTCATATATATTCTCCTTATGCGTATACAAACTTCAAACCTTAACAACTTCTTCATACGGTGTTCGTTTTACGCAAACCAAGTGTCTATTTCAAGGAGAATTCCGAGACGAACACAATGGCACAGTCCGTTTCACTTAATTCTAAATGTTTAATTAAGTTTTCTTTAATATGTCATCTTTAGTATTGTTAAAATTACGTGGTGTTACTGTCGTTGGGATTCGTTTGGAGTTCGTGGTGTTAAACAAGCAATTTACGAATTAAATAATAAAATAAATAGGGTATAAATACATGGTCAAATGGGTCAAACCCCTAAATAATTTTCCAGCGTGGTCAAGGGCTCTTTCATCCGCCATTTGCTTAATGAAAGGCCACCAATCAATCGACCAATCCACGCGATATTGGCCTTCGAGTTCAACAACAAAAGCATTTGGCATGGGGTGGGAAGCTCGTCGACGGTCAGGGCATGATGAATGGAGCACGAAGGAGAGAGAAATTTGGCATCGAAGTTAGTGCAGTTTTGTGGTTATCACGGCGGCTATCCGCTACCTGAGGGGACCGGGTTAGTGGCATTGGGGGCGGTGGAGCCTGGGATACCCACGGCGGCGATGGCTTGACCTCCGGTCAACTGAGGAAGAGGCGGCGGGAGATTAAAGGGAGCGGATTTTTTTTTGAACGTGGCCTGAAGCAGTCAATCGGGGAAAGAGAAAGATGGTGGGTTAGAAGCTAATTAATGGTTAATTAATGTAATTAATGGAATTAATATTAAAACTGTCTTATCTCATGCAAACAATATCAGAATTTGACAAGGTTGGGTGCATTGGAATCGTGAAGACGAGCACTACGTCATGGAAAAGACTAGAACAGAATTGGAAGAAGTCAAAAAATTTAATAAAATTAAACACCCATTTAATTTTGTTAAAATAATCGTTTATTAACGATTTCAAAATCGATCAAGGTTAGAACTCTCTCACTCAAAATTTTGTACAGTTATTTATTTTTATAACTGAATATATGTTGATTGTTTGAGAATGAAATATTTGTTTGATTGATGTGTACAGTTTTAATGCCATTATTATCAAATTGTAAATAAATTCACATGTATTGTGATGTAAACCCCACACGGGTATTGGGACGATAACTTTACACATCGCCCAAGTATACAATAATAATATTTGTTTGATGATTGAAAACCACACACCGGTCTGGGAATGATAATTAATTCACATCTCCCTTGGATTTGACTGTATGTCAAACGATTGATTAATAGATTGCTATAAGCATTATTTAAATACTTAATGCTTATACAGTTGTAAATTGCACTCTGGATGTGAATTGAATGTTTAATAGTTGCTTATCACTATTTTTGAATACATGCGATGTATGGAATCCATATAAATAAAATTATATGTTAGTTGGTTGAGTCTGATTCCAATTCAGAAACAACGAATATTTTAGAATAATATTCAGTGAAGAATCAAAATGTGATTTTGATGTTCGATTTTGGATGGACACGAAAATATTGAAATATATGAAGCCAAGTTAAGTAGAAGTGCGCTATTTTTACTCGAATGGAATTTTTTTCGATTTTATTCATATTATAATGAATATCGAAAAGATGTGATTTTAAAATCTGATATTTTTAAAACATTATCATTTTAATATTATAATGATATAAAATATTCAATTTTGATTTAAAATTGAAATGGAAGTTGGAATCGTTTTTGAAAAAATTTATTAATATTTTATAAAATATGTTTTAAAATGGAAATCGATGAAAATTATTATATATATTTAAATGGTTTGAATAGAACGCGCCGCACATCGACCGTTCGCGAATTTCAACCATTGACTTCAAATTAATGTAACGGGAGATACAACCGTCGGATTCTCCTAAAAATGGAACCGTTGGGTTCGTCGAAAAGATCTTTCAAACGAATATTTGAGATCTAAATTTGAATGGTTAGATTTTAGAATATGTCCAAATCAATTTCAAAAAAGGTCGCTATGAATACAGTTCGGTGACAGATATTGGAAACCGACTGTAAGGGCCCTGATAAAATTATTAAAAATATGAAAAATTATGTAAAATCATAATTAATGATTTGAAAAGATTATGGATGAAATATTCCAAGTTTTGAAAAGATAAAAGATATTTTTATTTGACCGAACTAGTTAAAAACTAGAATAATAGTCCAATAAGTTTAAACTAATAAAGTAGATAGAGACTGAGTTTTAAATAACCGTAGTTTTCCAACAAAGATATGGGAATGGATTTGAATGGAAATTATCTTTGGATAGTTCAATATTGGATTCAATAATTATACAGATATGGTTATGGTAATTTGAAAGATATAGATATCATTAATCCCAATACGATATTTGTTAGTTTAAGAATTTAATATTGAATATAAGCCGATATGATTACTATTCAGAGCCTTGTATTTAATATCAAATTGGATTTTGGGTTTGTCATGAATGGTATCTTCAATAACACCATTCTTAAACCCCGTTGAGAAAATAATAAATCTTTTAATTAAGATTAATGAAGTTTTCCAATTATTACATATAATTGGAATGAAATGAAAGTTAATATTGGGCTTATTATGAACAATGTTTTAAATAACATTTGTTCTTTAACCCAATTAGCAATGAACATATGATTTGGAATTTATAAATCTTTTTATTAAGATTTAATGGAAATTTTCCAAAGTAAAGTTTTCCAATTTAATATATATATTAAATTGGAATTGAATGGAATTTGATTTGGTAATAATTGAGATGAGCTTCTGTAAAGGAAGACCGTTACTACATATGGAATTTAAAAGGCTTTGTTGTTATTCCATTTATACTATTAGTCTGATAAGGAAATTTATATCAATTATATATATTGATCTATTTTCTGTAAAGGAAGACCGTTACTACATATGGAATTTAAAAGGCTTTGTCGTTATTCCATTTATATTATTAGTCTGATACGGAAATTTATATCAATTATATATATATTGATCTGTTTTCTACGAAGATTTCATAATTAATGGAAGTTGATTTGGGTTTATTGTGAACTGTGTTTATAATAACATTGGTTCTTTAACCCAGTTAAAGACAAGATTAATTTCTTAAAGTTGAATAATCATAAAGCAATATTTTTGAGATTAAAACCAAGTTGGAGTTTTAACGAATCTTTAATTAGATTGGAACGGGAATGAGGTAATTAAATTTACCGAATAAGAAATGATTGAGAATGGAGTATCACTAGTTTTACTCCGTGCGATAGTTAATCTTTCATTAGATTTGAAACGTGAAATGGTAATTAATTTTACTGATAACACATTGGGTGTTAGATGTGGAGTACTACCAGTTTTGCTCCATGAGATGAATAGGTTAGGATTAAAAAATAAAATAAATGATTACTTCGGTGAGGTTCGATAATCCCGACTTGTTAATAAACCTTGTTTTGGTTTAGATTGTGAAAAGATATAATAAAATCTTTTGGAATGGATATCCAAAGGAAGATTAAAGAATAAGTTTAAAAGAACTTATCTTTGATAAAATTAATGGGAAGCTTTCCCCTAAGATGTGAATATTTGAATAAAATAATTAAAGAACATTATGAATTGGAATGAGACGTATGAAGTTTTTATAGCACTTGATTATAAAATACGCGAGTTATTCGGAAAGATCAGGTTTAACCCATTCAGAATAATTGTTACGACGATTAAAAGTCAACAGTGAAGATGGTGGTTGAAGACCGAAGATCTTCACAACGAATGGATGATTGTTGATGTCTTGATTGGGTTGTACACCCAAGACAAGGTAATAAATGGGGATCGTCCAGATGTACTTGGAGATCGACCAGATATGCGAGGACCTCTCTCCTGTATTGGACATATGGGACGAGAAATACGGTGCCCCCGATTTCCTTTAAACCCAGAACGGACTTGTAAATGGTTGTGTGTCTGACATTGTATTTCATTCTGTGTTGACTGATTTCTATTAAATATATATTTTTTTGGTGGTGGAGAATTTATTCTCTTACTTAACACCCTTCTCTGAGACGTACGAGCTTAGAGGTTATATATTGATAGACATTAGTCGTATGGCATGAATTGTCAGTGTGGCATGCTAAGATGCAAATGATTAAGGCTTATTGTTGAAAAGAAAAGTCTTGGGGATGATGATTAGAGCATGTCTTTAATTAGCATAGCTTGGTGTATAGCGTTAATTCGCGAGCCTCATACCCCGGTATGAGTCTAAAATGGGATCAGGGACGCAGAGAGTGCATACGTTTCTTTTTAGCTAGAAGTGGTGTCATGGTATGGAGCCCAGACATTTTTACCCATGTGGATGATAGATGCAAGGCGCCTTGGATATGATTGGACGACATACTGACCATTTCAGAGGTCCGACAGGACCGGGAAACATATTGTTCAGGAATAACCAATCCACTAAAGTAAGTATGGACCGGCCCTGCAGGAGCCAAGGGTTGCCCAGAATGTGTGACCGTGAGGCATTGCTAGAGTGTCTTGAAACCGGCAAGGAGACATCCCTTGCCGTGATTCATGATGGAAATCCAGTTTCCAATACGACATTTTTCATTTTTAGTTGTAAACCTATGTATGGCGACACAATATATGGTGCCTATGCCATCTATGATTGATACATTTATATTTGAAGTTGTTTTGACACTATGCACTTATAGTAATATCAAAATGATTTGTTTTAAAGCATATTAAGCATGTTTGGCTATTATAAGGGAAAATTCTATCCTCTGGTTTGTGTTTGCATTGTGTGATGGGACCTGAGTCTTATAATAGCTTCATTTTTCGAAAAGCATTGCGTTATTTATAAAAATTTTATTTCAGAGTATTCATGGGGGTGAACCTGTTCCGTGTTATATGGCGTGGTCCCTTGATTTACCCAGCTTTAAAAAAAGTTAATAACTGTTTTAGTTCTCACACCAGTCCCATGACTGACTCAGAGTTTATTGTTTCAACCTAAACTCTGGGTGCCCATATTTTCCACACGAGCAGCTAGTAGTTTTGGTTTTCGCAAATATTTCTTTTCATAGGATCCTGGATTACGGATGGAGCTATATTCGGAATGCTTTGTATCCGTGTACTTCTTTCAGCTGTGGTAGTTGATGTTTTCCACTGTGCGTTATATTGGTGTATATATATTTCCACTGTTTTGTAATTTGTAAATCTCTGATATTTATATTTCCGCTATATATTATTATCTTAACTCTAATATATTCTTGTACTCTGATGTAAATTATTGTAATAGTAATGAAATGTTCTCATTTCTGATGGGTCGTGTTCACAATACAATCCGCATTTTCCCATCTCTTCGTAGGTCGGCCGAATTTAGGGCGTAACAAGAACCGTCGCAGATCTAGAGATTTCTATTACACCTCCACTTAATTAGTGAATGGAATCTAGTTTTTCTTAAAGGCATATTCGTATTATTATCAGTTTACTATATGAATTGTTATGCCTATGAAGATTTAGTTATGTGATAATAAAACATGAAAAATCCCCAAATCTTCTATTTTGTAATCACGTAGGAAATTGTCATATTGAATTGGTTTTATACAATTGTGGTTTTTGTATTGAATTAATGGTAAACATGTGTATTGTATAATTATTTATATTTTATGCAATTCAGCGTCATCATTTGATTAAGCCTAAGAAGGTTTGGATTTGAACTGTTTCATAGTTGAATTGGATTTGGATCCTAATTTGGGTGTAAACGCATTCATAAATTGGAATGAATCAAATATAAATATTTTTTGGCGTATAACACCACAAAAAGGGTGAATTGGGTGAAATATGGATTGTAAACATACATGTGTGAATGTATGAAATACTCTATTTTTAATTTAATATTTAAATCATTTCTACATGCCTAAGGATACAAGTTATAATTGTTATGTCTTTGTATATGTTTTCCATTCACTGCTATTTGCAATATGTTCATTATGCCATCATGTTTATGTGTAGCGGTAAAATATGGAAAAATCTATCTTGTATGCCTCAATTTGGATAAGATGACAATTGCCGTCCCGATTAAAACGTTTCCCCGTTTATACGAATGTTACGTTAATTATGCTATTATTATATTATTTATCTAAACATAATTAACATTATATTAGTGTAATAAATGTGATTAGATTAAAGTTTGAATTTTCCCCTTAACAAATATACATATATATATATATATATATATATATTTGTTTTCTTGTGTGTGCATATATATTTGGAATGACTTAAACATATATATAAATGACACAAAAACACGAGATTAGTTGCCATTTGTGGTAGAAGCTTGCCCTGAACCAACCAGCATATCCAGCAACAACAAGTATTCCCAACTAATGTGAGATTTCTAGGTGCCATGGGCCTTTCATAAACTTAGTACACTAGACACGAGGTTAAACCAACTTGTTGTAGAAGACTGTCCGGAACCAACCGACATATCCAGCATCTACAGGTATAGGTCTAATGTGAGAGGTTTAGTGTGTGTGTGCGTGTATGTATGTATGTATATATATATATATATATATATATATATATATATATATATATATAAGTTGACGTGTGATAACAAATAGGCTTACAACGCCTTAAGAATGTCTTAAGTGGCTGACTCACCTTTCATCTAATTTGGATCTTAAGTGGTTAGGACTAGGATGCCTCCGAAGGTTTATTCCTTGGAGAGGAACACAAGCCATGGGACCCACCCTTATCAGTATTAAGGTAAGCCTTTGGGTCCTCCTTCTTTAAAAGTGGTTAGGCATAAACGGTTAACGGAGTTGAATAGTTCACGAGGGATGTCCACTTCCTCTAGAAGCTTGAAAGGGCTCAACTAGGGATAGATTGGTAATTGAAGGATATGTGGCCATTGCATGCTCATGCACTATCTAAAGGAAGTCTTAAGTGACATAGGTGTCCTACCGGATAATATCAGTTAAGTAGTAACGTTCGCTATACTACTTCTCATATTACAAATGAGAGATTAGACTTAAGAACATTAACGTACTAGGACGGGGTTCTTAAAGGGCTAGGGGTCTGCCTCAGGGTTATAAGAGATTATAGAAGTCCACATTTAATAGGGCCATAAGTGACCAAGAATGCCACCTCGTTGGATCTTTACCCTAAAAACACTAAAACACTAATGGGAGATTGACTTGGATGTCCACCCCATTGGTTAGATATTTATGTTTGTGTGAAATCTTTTGTGCTGCGTAGACATACCTTGACATATATAACCTGCTAAAAATATAGGGTATGGACATTAAGTAAAATTATATTTTAGTCACACAGAACTTTATGTTTTGACCCCCTCTTCTTAACATCCAACAGGTCAGTAGATGGGGTAAAACCATGGATGAAGTCATGTTAGAAAATGATGAATAAGATGAAGTTATTATGATATTATTAGCTGTTATTGTTGTATTTCTTTAGGAATCTTATGAAGATGAACTATTTGATGTATCTTTTGAATAAATGTAACTGTGACTATGTATTTTTGAGATTTTCGAAATAATGGTACATCTTTTTTGAATGTTATATTTCTCTTTTCGATGTGTGAGATTTCCATTCAAAGTATATGTTATTTTTATTTGTGCAAATGTAATCCTTACAAGAACCAATGACCCATTTAGAATGGCTATAAGTTTCGATGGGCCTTTTCGAGGTCGAAATTTACGTCCATTACGGGGGGGTTGTTATATTTGGTATCAGAGCATAGGTTACCTGATTATAAGGTAAATATACTTATGAGAGGCGTATTTTTAATTTGAAAAGATTTTTCAAAACTATATATATATATATATAATATATGTTTACCCCAATAATATATGCTCTTATATTAAGCACCTTTATCGTTTCTTCCTTTTTTTCAGCTTAAATGCTATCTCAGGAGTGTCCACTAAGGGATTCTTCCTTTTCTTTTCAGATAGTAGAATGACTGAAAATCCTAATGAGCAGGGCAACCAGGCAAGAACCCGTTACTTGCCAGAATGGTTCCAACAATATCTTCTTACTGTGGAGCAGGTCCCTGTAGCTAATCCTTCCCTGGAGGCTCCCGCAGCTCCTGCCGCTGATGTGGCCTTTGATTTTTCTTACTTATGTAAGATCTTTATGAATTATGGAGGGAAGCCATTTTTTGGAAAGGAAGGCTTTGCTAGTGCCTAACTCTGGGTTATGGACCATGAAAGAATCTTTGAGGCTACTGCTTGGCCTAATGAAATAAGAAGAAGGATAGCGGTCCGACATTTGAAGGATGAAGCCTTAGAGTGGTGGAACTTAATATAGAGGTTCGAGTCTTCACATGGGCTGAATTCAATACCCGTTTTGAAGCAAAATTTGTGCTAAGGGTAGAAATGACTATTGAGTTAGAGAAATTCATCCACCTCAAGCAAGGAAGCTTGAGTTTGCAAGAATATGTATCCAGATTCACTGAATTATGTAAGTTTGGTAGGGATTGGCAGACACCGCTATGAACAAAGCCCTGATATTTTTGAAAGGACTGAACTCCCCGTTGAAGGAAACCTTATTAGCCCAGGTAGCAGTTAGGGCAAATTTTGAGACTCTAGTTAAGGCAGCTACCGTTTGCATGGCTGAAAGCTCCAAGGAGGATAAGGAGGGTGAGAAAGAAGAAAGCTCCAACAAGAACAAGAAGAAATAATGGTGGAAAACAAAAAGGAAAAAAACTTCAAAAAGGATGCAAAAACCTGCACGAGGTGTAATCGCAAGGGCCATGAGGCCAAGGATTGTAGGGTCCCATTGGCAAAGGAGTTCAAGGAAAAATGTTACAGCTGCCACGAATAAGGACATATGTACAAAGATTGTCCAAAGCCCAAAGCTACCAAAAGTGGCCAGAACTATGCAATCGAAGCAACCCCAATTCAAAGCCAACCCCAAAGAGACCAAGGGCAGCCTGCACTTGAAGGTATAATATCTATTTTAGTAATTTCAACATATACCTTGTTTGATTCTGGAGCTACCAATTCTTTTTTCTCCAAGCGATTAGTGAATCTGTTGAACCTTTCCGTATCTATCTTGGATAGTCTGATGGAGGTGGCCAACTCTATCGGAGGATCTAAGAATCTTAATATGTTGTGTAAAGACCTAGTATTGGAGATCGACAATGTCGAATTCCATTGCGAAGCATATATGTTGGATTTTATGGTGTATGACCTTATTTTAGGAATGGACTGGCTACCGTTTTATGGGGACGTCCTAGATTGTGATAAGAGACTCCTTCATCTTAGGAGCCGAGGAGGATGCAGCCTAAATATTCCTTGTAATGTTATAACAAGGATAAAGCCTTATTATATTCCTTATTTCCTATTTTTGAAGGACCAACTTCGGTCTTGTGAGTTCTTGGACGTTTTTGAGGAAGTCACAGGACTTCCACCCCCACAAAGAAATCTCCTTTCATATTGACCTAGAGAAGGACGCTAGACCTATAGCACTACCCTTGAGGCATATGGTGCCCAAGGAAAGAAGAGAGTTAGATAAGTAGATTTTATAGTTGTTGCAAAAGTTTTTTATTCAACAATACTTTGGAATGGGGTGCGCCTGTTGTATTTGCCATCAAAGCAGACGGATCTTTGAGACTTTGTGTAGACTATAGAGAACTAAATAAATTGACCAAAAAGAACAAGTACCCTTTACCAATAATCGATGACCTTTTTGACCACTTGGGAGGAGCCCGTGTATTTTCCCAACTAGAACTTGCTACTGGATTTCAGCAGTTGAGAATTGCAAAGGACAGAAAGAACAAAACTGAGTTTAGGATGCCAAACGGATTGTTCCAATGGGAAGTTATGCCCTTTGGATTAACGAATTCACCCGCTATCTTTGTAGACCTCATGAGTAGAGTGTTTAGAGGCATTTTAAAAAAAATTGTGGTAGCCTTTGTAGATGGTATCCTTATATTTTCAAATGATCGTGAAGAGCGTAAGAAACATTTGAGACAAGTGTTAGGGAAATTAAGAAAGAACCAACTGAAAGCAAAATTATCGAAGTGTCATTTCTGGAGGGAAGAAGTGAGATTTTTATGACATATTGTGTCGAGTAAAGGCTTGGTCGTAGACCCCGCGAAGATCGAGGCAATCAAGGAATGGACGATACCTCGAAATGCTACAGAGGTAATTAGTTTCCTTGGATTGGCCGGATATTATAGGAAATTCATTAAAGACTTCGGAAAGATTGCTACTCCATTAACCCAATTAACGAGAAAGAATTCGGTATTCACTTGGAGTAATAAAAGTGATATGGCCTTTAAGAAATTAAAGGAAGCATTAACTAGCGCACCATTACTAATTATACCTGATGGTTCAAAGTTTTTCACCATTTACACTGATGCATGTGGGACCGGTTTAGGGGCAGTCCTTATGCAGGAAGGAAGAGTAGTTGCCTATGCTAGTAGACAACTTAAGGATCCAGAGAAAAGATATCCAGTGCATGACCTTGAGTTAGCCGCAGTAGTGTTCGCCCTTAAGATGTGGAGTCTTAGGGGAGAAGTTTGAATTGTTTACCGATCATAAATCCCTTAAGTATTTATTTTCTCAACATGACTTAAACTTGAGACAATAAAGATGGATGGAATTTATTGCCTTATTTGACTTTGCAATTCAGTATACCCCAGGCAAGGGGAATGTTGTGGCGGATGCTTTAAATAGGAAACATGTGACATTAAATGCGATGATAGAATGGAAAAAGTTAGAGTTTCTCGCAAATTTGAATTTACAACCCACACCAACCACTTCCAATGGTTTTCGTGGGGCCATGGTAATCAGACCTACCCTAAGAGAAAGAGTCTAAAGTATACAAGACCTTGATGAAGAGTTAAGAGGAATAAATGAGAAAGTGGTAAAGAGAGAGACCTTTCCTCACTCGATTAGGTATTCGATCCGTGGTGATGGGAGCTTACTTTGAGATGGATGACATTACGTCCCTAAGGATGAAGGGTTGAGGAAAGAAATTTTAGAAGAGTGCCATAGGTCGAGATTGACCATACACCCCGACGGGGATAAAATGTACAAGGATATGAAGAGGAATCTCCATTTGGAAGGAATGAAGCGAGATGTAGCCGAGTTTATGGCCAAATGTTTAACATTAAAAAAAGTCAAGGCAGAACAAGGAATGATTGGAGGACTATTGTTACCTTTAAAGATCCCTGCGTGGAAGTGGAAGCATATTTCAATGGACTTTATAGATGGACTTCCTAGAAGCCAAAAGGGTAATGAGGCCATTTGGGTTGTGGTAGACCGTTTAACCAAAAGCATCCATTTCATACCAGTTAAGAAGACAAGGAATGATGCCTCGCAAGCCCAATTATATGTCAAAGAGATAGTCAAATTTCATGGTATTCCATCAAGTATCGTAAGTGACAGAGATCCCATATTCACAAGAAAATTTTGGAGAAGCCAACAAGTAGCATTGGAGATGACCCTTAACTTAAGCACAACTTATCATCTGCAGACTGACGGACAGACAGAGAGAGTAAACAGAATCTTAGAAGACTTGCTCCAAGCTTGTATCATCAACTTTGGAGGAGTGTGAGAACAGAACCTACCGCTTGTGGAGTTAACATATAATAATAGTTTTTAAGCGACGATTGGTATGGTCCCTTTCGAAGCACTATACGGGAGGCCATACAAATCGCCAACTTATTGGTCGGAAACTACCGACAAGGTTATACTCGGACCAGACTTCGTCTGTGAATCCACGGAGAAGATATCTTTGATTAGACAGAGAAAGAAGGCAGCCCAAGACCGCCAGAAATCGTATGCTAATAAGCGTAGGATGGAGCTAGAATTTAATGTTGGAGACTTAGTGTTCATGAAAGTATCCCCTCTTAAGAAGACTGTTCAGTTTGGAAAGACAGGAAAGTTGGCTCCCAGGTTTATTGGGCCTTTTAGTATCATCGAAAAGATAGGATCTTTGGCTTATCGAGTGGATCTGTAACAACCCGAATTTTAATAACGTGTTAAGACAAGAATCAAGGCAGAATTTAATTATAAAATATGAATCAAGGGAAACGGGCTATGCCATTGCGTTCGTCTCGGAAAAATACGCGAAATAGAGTCTGAGTTTTCGAAAATCGGAGTCCGTATGACCAAGTTATGGCCTGTCAAAGTTTTCAGAGAATTTCAAGTTCAAAAACAGTTCAAATTTGAATTCAGAATTCAAATTCAGCCTAGCAGAACAGGCGGGAAAAATTCCCGCCACCCCCAAGTCGACTGGGGAGTCGACTTGGGAGTCGACACACCCCAGGTGGTGTCGACTGCCCAGTCGACACCCCTGTCGACTTGGGTGGTCGGCCAGCTTGGCCTGGGTGCACCTGACTTGTTCCTCAAGACATGCTTTAGGGCTGGTGACGGATTTTGAGGGTTCAGATCTATCCTAGGGTTAATCTAAGGGCCTAAACTACTCCTAATCTCTATAAAAAGACCCCTAAGCCTACCCTAAACCCTCACAAATCACTCATGCCACGAAGTGCTGCCCAAATGCCAAGTGATCATGGCCTCCATCTCCAACTCCAAGAGCTTATGCATTCAAATCGGATCCAAATCAAAGGTGCTAGCTTGCTACATCAAATCAAGGGAGTGGATCAACGTTGCTATGCAAGTTTCATGACGATTCTTCAACAAAGGAGCCAGCTTTCTTCGTCAAAGACGATGCATGATCCTTCCCTAAGCCTCGCTATGTAAGTTCTAGCTACTTGTAGATTCTAACGGTGATTCTAATGTGACATGGAATAAAATGCGATGAAACATAAGTATGCTAGCCTATGTGAACCTTATTTTGCCCCTTTTCTATGATCTATGACCTTGGGCGAAGTTTTAGCGACTTAATCATGCCACTCATGTTATGTTTAACCTAGTTTATCTTGCAAGTTTGAATCTTTATCTATGGAATGTTAGCACGAACCTTTGGGAACCAATTGACTTGTGAAACATTGGCAAAGACTTGACTTTGGGGCTTATGCATGTAAATGAACCCAAACCCCTTATGTTATCATGCATGCTTGTGGCCAAATTCTCTTATGATATTATGCATGTTTGTGGCCAAATTCCCTTATGATACTATGCATGTTTGTGGCCAAATTCCCTTATGATACTATGCATGCTTGTGGCCAAATTCTCTTATGATACTATGAATGTTTGTGGCCAAATCCCTTATGATACCATGCATGTTTGTGGCCAATCCCTTTTTGACATCGTGCATGTTATGAGGCTAATATGTAGCATAGTATCCTTACCATGTTGACTCACTTTTACTTGGGTTGGAAACACAATTTGGGGTAGGTTAGACATGCGTGATTATGACATGATAACTTGACATAGGATTTCATGAAAATATGGTACTCATGATACACCTAAGTGTGGACATGACATGTGGGGTAAACATGGGACTTGAAACTAGACACGTATGGGTTGTAAGTGTAGTATGACACTAGACCAAACATGAAAGTGGCCAACTCGAGGTTGGGTTGAGTTTGTAGCATAAATCTACCCGGACCAGCCCGGCTTAACTAGTGGCTACAAACAATAGGACCCAATGTGAGTAGTTGGTCATATAGCACTTAAAACCCGAGGTTAGACTAGGTTGTGGTGTAAAACTACCCGGACCCGCCCGGCTTAACTAGTAATCACAACAAAGTCTAATGTGAGTGGTTGGGGTGCATTAATCTAATTAATGCCACATGAAAAGGTTAAGTAATTTTGACTAATGACACTTAACCGATATGACACGAATGGGTAGGTTAAGTTAACCCGGACTTGATTTCTTAATGACACTTAACCATATAAGATAACTAGGGGATGGGGTTAAGTAATTTAGACTTAACTAATCTAAACACGGTAATTAGATGGGGTTAAGTAACCTACACTTAACTAATCTAAACACGGTAATTAGATGGGGTTAAGTAACCTACACTTAACTAATCTAAACACGGTAATTAGATGGGGTTAAGTAACCTACACTTAACTAATCTAAACACGGTAATTAGATGGGGTTAAGTAACCTACACTTAACTAATCTAAACGCGGTAATTCGATGGGGTTAAGTTAAACACTTAACCAATCTAAACTTGGTAATTCAATAAGGTTAAGTAACCAATACTTAACCAACTTAACATGATAATTTAATGGGGTTAAGTAACTTATACTTAATCAATTATACATGATGATTTGATGAGGTTGAGCAACCATACTTAACCAATCTAACATGCGGACCTGATAGGGTTAAGTCACAAGACCTTTTGAATATACTTAACCATTGTAATACGATTAGTGGATGAGGTAAAGTTAACCCATACTTAACCAATCTGACTCGATGATCTGATGGGATCAAGATAATCTATGCTTAATCAATCTAACACGATAATCTAATAGGGTTAAGGCAAACAAATACTTAACCAATTTGACTTGATAGGGTTAAGTCATGCGCTCCTTGGTATACTTAACCAACTTGTAGGGCTAAGCCTTGAACTTAAATACTTAGCCAATCTTGACATGATTCGTAGGCGGGTTAAGTCATGAACCTGAATAACAACACTTAACCCAATAGACAAAACCCTAGTTAGAGGAACTAGGTAGAAAATTGTAGTTAATCAAGGGTAACGGGGAAAAGAAGCTAAGTGGTAAACCTTAGTTAAGAATAACTAAGTAATAATTCTTAGCCAAGGACATGGGACTAGTTCATAAATAGATGAGTAACCTGATACGGTAGGTCATCGCTTAGTATACGAGGAGGAGCAACTTATCTGACTTGGATAAAAAGCTCCAACGAATTGGGTGACGAAGTGGTAGCTTCGGGGGATGTAAGGGTACTCTTGGTATCCCTCTGTGAGGTGGCAGATGGTCCATGAAACCTGGCCTCACAGAGGTTAAGGTCTGTGGTAGAAGTGCCAAAGGTATGCCTTGGTTGCTATGCGAGCGACCTAAAGACCGGGATGGATTAGCGTGGAGTCGACGATACTTGATTTTTGCCCTGGATAGCGCGTCGTCGACTACCTACCATCTTTAGTCAATCGTGTACGAACGAAAAGGCAGAGAACTCCCAACAGACCATGTTCTTGCTATCGAGTCATGGGTGAGGTTGGCCAATAGGAAAGTGGGGCATAGTGGGGCCGGAGTATAGTTCTCGTGCATGATTTTTCTTGGATTGCCTTTCAGTAGTTGAGGGAGGGGTCACGTGGGACCATAGCCGCGAATACAAAAACAGACCTTGATATCTGCATTCGGCAGACGACTTAAAGCTCCCGACCGAGTTCCGTATTTCTTGATTTGCCCTGGCACGGAACTCGGATGGCACATTGAGATACATGTGCGTCTAGACATGGAAAACGATTCACGATACATACGTGGGATAAAGGGCGTGGTTGACGGGTGGCATAATCCCTAGTGGCCCTAGGTGGCTAGAACCCAAACCGAGACACGGAAACGTTCATTAGGTAGCATAATCCCTAGTGGTCCTAGTTGGCATCAATTCTAAGTGAACACGCGATAGTTCATGGTAAGAAAATATAACCAGATAAAGGGTAGCAGTCCAAAACAACTTCAAGGATAAAATGGTACTACGTTGAGGTGGTATAGATTTACATGGGAAAGCTCGTACGGCCTACGGCAAAGGACTGAACTTATACATGGAAAGAAACATACGAGTTGGGAAAAAATTACATATGTTATATATTAGGTTGACATGGACCGTTACATGACATTGGGTAAGGGACATTCATAGTTAACACATGACGCGGGTTTGGGATACTTGTACGAGAGGTGCAGAGCAAATATACGTGATAAATACCGTGGGATGTTATACATGATAGATACCTTGGAATTGTGTACTTGATAGAAACCTGACAATGTGATACCTTGATTTATCTTGACACCGTAGTTTATCATGATACCTTAGTTTATCTTGCTACAGTAGTTCATCCAGTTATCTTGGTTTAGCTTATCTATCTTGCCGTCATCCTTATGTTTACTTTCAGTTTATGCATGTCATGTTACCTTTACCTATTTTTATACTGGAAGTAGATAGGACTTACCAGTCTTTATGACTGACCCCGTTTTCTTTCGCCTCTTTGTTTTCCATTTCCACCTTAGGTTTTCAGGGAGGAAATGAAGTTGTTTAGTTCGGACCTTTTATGCTTGAAGGTCATCATGTATAGCTTGGTCTTCTCTTGGCTATGGCTTCTTCACCGCTTTATTTTGGGGAATAATTTATGAAAAAGTTTTATGTTTCTTTACTATTGCAAGACAGGTTTTGATGTATTCTGATGTAAAAGGCTTTAGACCTTATTTTATAAGGTAATGAAATTTGTTTTTCTTCTGCTGTTTTATATATGTTCTGTCTTGTAATGTTTCTGTGCATGTTTACCTCGATAATGCTTCACCAAACCTAGTGCATTTCCTTTGTGAATGACCCTAGCGGAGGTGGGGTGTTACATTTGGTATCAGAGCAGAAGGTTACCAGACTGGGCAAAAGTTTTTAAAACCTTCTGAAAACTATTTGAGAAACCGTTTACAAAGAAGCATTTTTCAAGAAAAGTTTTTAAAGGCTATTACCCAAAAGCCATTAGCACTATCCTTTGTTTCCTTGATTGAATCTCTTTCCATTTCTTTCCTCCATCTGTAGTCACAGTAGTTTTAACTGCGACTAATCCTTGTCTAGCTACGAAGTGTTTTCCGTGAGATGGAGGTGGTTCTCGAGAATCCTGTTACCGTGTTACAAGGAAGGGTAATAAGAGCAAGGATAAAGGACACGGATGTAAGGATAAGCAACTTGTTGGTATGGATTAGTCCACGAAGGAAGGCAAGGACAAGATCAGCTTGAGGGCAATTGTATGCTCTCACTCCTAGCGTACCTAAGATGGATGGTATCGTTTCTGTTAAAGGTTTAGCCTTTCTTTTCTATCATCCCGTCCAGACTTTGTTTTATCATCACATCATTTAAGTCTGCTTCGATAGTTAAGCCTCTGTACCTTAGTAGTAGCATGGTAGAAGATCCCACTTTTGTCCCAAAATCTGGTTGGAGAGTCAGTCCATTTATTCACGACTTGTTTGGAATTGAGAGTGTAAATGCCAAGTGTTGAGATTAGAAGCAATGCTTCCATTTTCGAGCTATGGATGGATTCTAGGGATGGAGTGGTTATCCAGTAAGGGATGCCATTCTCGGTTTTGAAAGGAGGGTAGTTAAACTCTTAACTTGCCTTGGTAATCCCTCGAAGTCTCGTGTAACCTTATGAGTTCTGTCATGGTTAGTTACCTAGAATCTCTTGATGCATTTATCGGAAACCTCTGATCCGATCGAGTAACGTTCGCCAATGAGGCGGATGGTTCATCCCGCTTAAGCATGGGTTATAGGAATCACCCTAGTAAGTGCACGTGGTAACATGGATTGGCATCGGTAAACGAGATCCAGAATTCACTAGTGAATTTTGGAGAGCTTGCATGAGTACGCAGATATGTTTGAGCCGAGCATACTAGGGAAAGAATAAGTGAAAGTGAAACGAGAGGCGATAGTGAAATGAGTTCCGACTCATACCTTGGAAATAGGAATCAAGGAGCTACGAAATCATGAAGTCAAAGGCGGTCAAGGCACAATGGAATTAAGCTCATGGAAATGTGGCTTAGATGCACGCATCATGTCTCTTTTTAAGAGTATATCGTTGATCCCTGGTTCTCCTGTAGAGCTTGCTTGCATGCTATCGCTTGGTGGATATCCTCTCGGCCCTGTTTCTGTTGCAAACCCCGTAAGGAGTTTGTCTTGTTTATCTTCTCGATCCTATCTTGGGAATCTTAGGTAGAACTCTATGGATGTAAACATGTATTTGAAACATGTTATGATCGATATGGTTGCAAATGGTTGCAAGTGGTTGCTCGTGGATGCGCGAATACTCTTTAGATACTAGATCGACGCACTCACATTTTGCATTGCATATGCACGAGTATTTATACTTGTTTGAAAGTTAATGTGTTGTCATGCGGATGTTGCATATGAATGAATGTTTGTGCATGCATGTAGTGTTTATATGACTAGGACTATTTGCATACATGTTGGACTCATGGCACTAAACATATTTTGCATTAGAAAGATCATTCAGGCCTGATCATTAGCATTAGCTAAGGAATATATACACACACTTTCTGCATGTGTTCATAAAGCATTAGGAGTCTTTTAAGGACCATGGTTGCCTGTGGATGATGTTTTGAGTAGATGGATGATGGATGGTAGGATACGTTCTTCCTAACTTGGAGATTTCGGGGACGAAATCCTTAAAGGAGGGGAGAATGTAACAACCCGAATTTTAATAACGTGGTAAAACAAGAATCAAGGCACAATTTAATTATAAAATCTGAATCAAGGGAAACGGGCTGTGCCATTGCGTTCATCTCGGAAAAATACGTGAAATAGAGTCCGAGTTTTCGAAAATCGGAGTCCGTATGACCAAGTTATGGCCCGTCAAAGTTTTCAGAGAATTTCAAGTTCAAAAACAGTTCAAATTTTAATTCAGAATTCAAATTCAGCCAAGCAGAACAGGCGGGAAAAATTCCCGCCAACCCCAAGTCGACTGGGGAGTCGACTTGGGAGTCAACACACCCCAGGTGGTGTCGACTGTAACACCCCGTATTTCTGTTAATACTAATATTCACAAATTAAAAGAATTAATATTGAGAATTTGCACGAAATAGCCTTAAAAAGGCATATAACAAATTTGAGATATGTGAACTGCCTTAAAAGGCGAAAAATGGAATTAAGACATTAATTGGAAAATTAATGTGTAGAAATGGTCATAAGTTAATTATGGATTAATTTGAATTCATGAATAGGTGCGTGTATATATATATATATATATATATATATATATATATGGGCAGTTAATGTAAACATGAATAGAAGTTTATTAATTTGCTGAGTGTTTGCTGAGTCACTTCTGACTCATTGCTGAGTCAATAAGATAAACCCCATCTGGTCTGAATGGCTGCGGTTATTTCTAGGTTAAATCTAATGGCCTAAATGAATCCTAACATCTATAAATAAGTGGGTAGACTCTAACCCTAAATCACTTGAAAAATTGGAGAGCTACCGACATGCCGTTGCCATGGAGTTCAGCATAGCCGTCACAAACTAAAGAAGAAGAAGGCCTAATCTACAAACTAAATCTACTCAAATCAAATCAAAAGCTCTCTCTCTTTCTATTTCTCTTCTTTAAAATTGTGAGTATGATGAATCTCACAATATTATTATAAAATAATTTGATTAAGTTATGAATTGATCACAAGAAAGTGATATGAATTGTTATGTATTTGTAAATTATGTTGTGGATCTCTTGTTATGCTATTATATTATCATATATATGTTGTTATGTTGTAGTGATTATGTTGTAAATAATCCTATGCTATGTCATATGTGATTAATCATGCTATGCTATGTTGTAAATCATATCATGCTATGTTGCAAATTATGATATGCTATGTTGTAAATCTTATATATGTTGTAGATCTCATATTATCACATATGTTGAAATACTTATGTTATATGATAATGATGTCATGTTAAGTTGTGTTGAATCATACAAGTTGTAAAATCATGATGTTAGTATTTATGCGAATTGGATCATGTTTAAAGTTTATGTTTTTTTTATAATAGATCTTGTTTTTGGGAATTTGCATATTGGGTTAGGTGTACCCATATACATGAATCTACAAATTAATTGGATCTTGAATATGGGAATTTGCCTATTAAGTTAGGTGTACCCATATACATGAATCTATGATTAAATGAATTTTGATTTTTGGGAATTTGCCTATTGAGTTAGGTGTACCCATATAAAACCATATTGTTAATGATGTTGATTCACACATGTCCTATACAAGTTTATGAAATTTGATCAAAATCATATTATGTGAATTATGAATAAGTTGACACCCTTAGATCCAAGACATGTATAACCTTATGCAAGTTGTAATATATGCAAGTTTTACCCCTTGTTATGATTTATTTAGTCACATAAATATGTTGTTGTTGTGAATATTTTCTTTTATGCTATGAGTTAGACTAATCGGGTCTAGCATACATTTTGCGAATAAATGTTAAAACGTGGGGTAGGGGTAATATTAGGAAATTAATAAATTGGGGTGCAATTGATATGATTTTGCATGCCTTAAATGGATGTCCATAATTGAGTCAATTATGGACATTGTTAAATTTGGAATTAATTAATAATTCAAGTAGGGAATTATTAAAATTGGGGAAAGTGGATTATTAATAATAATCAATGCTTAGGACACGAGGTTGGACCCGTTTGTGACGTAAACCTGCCCGGACCCGCCCGGCAAATCCAGTAGTCACAAATGTCGGCCCAATGTGAGAGGTCCTAGGCCCAAACTAAAGCATAACAGTTGTAAAGACACGAGGTTAGGCTCTTTTATGGTGTAAGACTGCCCGGACCCGCCCGGCAAATCCAGCTACCATAAATGCCAGTCTAATGTGAGAGGTCTTTATGAGGTTATGGCCTTAATGAATTAAGAACTACTTAGCCAGATAATCATGTAAGGTGGGACATGGGGGTTAAGTAGGTGCCTTGGGTGGCATGAGGAATCTAGTGGTTGCCTTTAGAGGCATTTGAAATACGATTAGACTTAACCAAATACACATGTAAATGAACATGACTAAGTGGGTTAAGTGGATGGACTAATGGGACAAGCTTAGGTGGAATGCTTGCGGGAAATAATGGGGGCCCATTTCAACCAGTATCCCAAAATGTATCTTTGTGAGCTCGACCCAAGTCGAGGACGGGACACGCATACTGGGTTTGACTATAAGAGGCCAAAACAGGGAGCGGTGGCAACGCAAGTCCAACGGGTTTCATATGCGTGTGTGGACCCGGGCTGGTAGGTAAGACGTTGTTGCATTGTGTAGGTATAAGCTGTGCTTCTCCGTTATATCGGGTTGCTACTTTAGGGGAATGATACACCCCACTTTGGGGCCAGCACGGGTATCTACGAGTAGGGAGCCGATCGAAAAATGGAAAGTGGGGTACACCTAGTGGAGATAGGGTCAGGCGGCACCTATGTAGTCAGCTAGGAGTACGTAAAGCCATTAAGAAAGTTTCTAAGTGAAGCTAAGTGGAATCAATCTTTAGGGTGACTGGTGTGGTGCAGTATAGTGTTTATCGTTTAGTATTTAGGACCGCCTATAACGTTTCCTTAATCGATTGTCTATGTCCTTAATCTGCTCTTTCATAGATATTTCCTTGTTTTCCAGCTTATGCCTTAGTCCAGTTATTTTGATAATAGTATTGTAGAATTATCATACTCGCCAGACTTTATGTCTGACCCTCCCCCCTCTTTTTCATCTTTTTATCCCTCCTCAGGTTGGGCCAAGTTCCAGTGGAGTCTGATTGGATTGCTTATCTCTTGGAAAGCTTGGACTGCTGAAGTAAAGTACAGCTTGTTATCTTTCTTTTTAATGGCTATTTATGTAATGGGATTATGTACTTGTTTTATCAAGATAGATATTGTACTTGACTTTGATTATGGTGCTATGATGTAATCAAACATGTTTTGACTTCTGCTGCAATTGAAATAAAGTTTTTAAATTTCCAAGTACTATTTTATATCTGTCTTGTTGAAATTTTACTGTTTTATATTCACCTAAAACCTCCATAGAAGTTAATGCATTCCCTTTGTGAGTGACATTAATGGACGTGGGATGTTACACGTGGTATCTGAGCATAAGGTTACCAGAACAGATAAAATTTTTAGAAAAATATTTTTCTAAAGTATTTTTGGAAGAAGTGCTTTCAAAAACATGTTATTTAGAGAAAGTTTTTATGAAAAACATAATCCCAAATAGCCATATCCTTATCTTTATCTTTCGAATTCTCCATTTTAAATCTTTCCTTTTTCGTTTCAGCATGGCTGAAGATCTTAATCTCCCAGAAGGTGTGATGGTTCCAGGGTGGTTTAGGAGATATTTGGAGGTTAGGGCCACCACTGCAGGCCCAACAGATGTTCCTCCACCCCCAGTTGCACCCATTCCTCCTCCTCCTCCTCCTCGTGTTGACACTTTTGCAAAGACGTGCAAGGAATTTAAGGCTATGGGAGGAAAAACTTTTCAAGGGACTGAGACGTTTGTGGAGGCCAGAGACTGGCTTATGGAGACTGAGGAATTGTTGGATATCTTTGAAGTGGAAGATGGGAGGAAAGTCCGTTTAGCTGCTTGGTTAATGAAGGGAGAGGCCTCGTTTTGGTGGGAGGTCACTAACGGGGAACGTCCAGTTGATTCATGGGCGGATTTCAGACGAAGGTTTGAGGCAAAGTTTCTTTCAAGGGCAGAGGAGAATTTAAATATGGAAAAATTCCTGACATTAAAGCAAGGGAGCTTATCAGTGAAGGAGTATGTCAATAAATTTAATCAGTTAGCAAGGTTTGGCTTGGAGTTGGTGAACACGCCAGAGAAGAAAGCTTTGAGGTTCGTTAGAGGCTTGAATGAACCGTTGCAAGGGTTGGCTATGACCCACATCCCTATGGGAGCCACCTTTGAAAGGCTAGTAGAAATGGCACTTATGCATGAGGATAAGGCAGTTGAAAAGAAAGGGGATCAGAAGAAACCCCAACAGCAAAATAAGAAGGGTGGTAAAAACAATAATGGCAAAGGGAAGAAGAGATGCTTCAATTGTGGGACGCCTGGCCATCTCAGCAAAGATTGTAGAAAGAAAAAGAAGACTGGTTGTTTTCATTGTGGAGATGCGGGACATTTGGTGAAGGACTGCCCAAAGAAGGGGCAGAGGGCAGGGTCTACCTCGGGAGGACAGGTGCAGGCTCTTATGGCACCAGGGCAGGCAAGGGGCAAGTTCAGGCTATTGCGGCCCCACCGCTGCAAGAAAGAGGTAGAACAATTTCTGTTGAAAGCTTAGTTTTTCTGTTTGATCATCCTGTCCGTACCTTATTCGATTCTGGCGCATCTCATTCATTTATCTCTGCATCATTAGTTGAATTACTGCACTTGAACACCAGTTTAGTAGAGGATCCCTTAGTTGTTTCAAATCCAATTGGGGGTTCGGCTCATTTGACCATGATATGTTTGGATTTGAAAATCTCTATACTTAGCGTTGAATTTAGATGTGATGCTTATGTATTGGGCTTCACGGGCTATGGGCTAATTTTAGGAATGGATTGGTTATCTAGAAATGGGGCCATTCTTGATTGTGAAAGGAGAGTAGTTAGGCTTGTGACTCGCCTTGGTAATGCTCTCGACATCTTTTGTAGTCCCATAAATTCCGTTATGCTAAGTTATCTTGAATCGCTTGACGCGTCTGTAGAGAATCTGCGAACGGTAGAGGTGGTCCGGGAATATCCGGATGTGTTTGAGGAGGTGAAGGGCTTACCTCCAAAGCGGGATATAGACTTTCGAATTTATCTTGTGGATAATGCTAAACCTGTATCTTTGCCAATGTGCCACATGGCTCCTCGTGAAAGGAGGGAACTCAATAAGCAAGTGAAGGAGTTGCTTGAGAAGGGGTTCATAAGACGTAGTATATCAGAGTGGGGTGCTCCAGTAGTATTTGCTACAAAGGCGGATGGGTCCCTTAGACTTTGTGTGGACTATAGAGAACTAAACAAGCTTACTAAAAAGAACCGACACCCACTACCGAGGATTGACGATCTCTTTGATCAGTTAGTTGGCGCCTCAGTGTTTTCGCAGTTGGACTTAGCCACTGGCTTTCATCAACTGAGAGTGGCTGAGGATAGTATAGATAAGACTGCTTTTAGGACTCCTGACGGATTCTATGAATGGCTAGTGATGCCCTTTGGTTTGACAAACGGCCCCGCATATTTTGTTGATTTAATGAGTAAGGTGTTTAGGGAGTACCTTAACAAATTCGTGGTAGTCTTTGTGGATGACATCTTAGTCTTTTCTAAGAATGAAGAAGAGCATGCCCTACATCTTAGGGAAGTGTTGGAAACCCTTCGAGCGCATAACCTTAAGGCAAAATTTTCTAAGTGTCACTTCTGGAGGAAAGAAGTACGGTTCTTAGGGCACGTGGTTTCCAAGGAAGGGATAACAGTGGATCCCGCAAAGGTGGTGGCCATCCAAGATTGGAAGGTCCCTAAAAATGTAACCGAAGTAAGAAGTTTCTTGGGGTTGGCTGGCTATTATAGGAAGTTTATCAAAGACTTCGCAAAAATATCAGCTCCATTAACACGGTTAACGAAGAAGAACCTGGTTTTTACGTGGGACGAAGATTGTGATGATGCGTTCCAACGTTTAAAGAGAGCCTTAACTTCAGCCCCAGTCTTAGTGCTGCCAGACGGGAATAAACCGTTTACCGTCTATACTGATGCTTGTGGGATGGGACTTGGCGCGGTCCTCATGCAAGAGGGAAGAGTAATAGCCTATGGTGGAAGGCAGTTGAGGGTTCATGAAAAGAATTACCCTACGCATGACCTTGAGTTAGCCGCAATTGTTTTCGCGCTTAAGTCTTGGCGTCACTATCTTCTTGGTGAGAAATTCGAACTGTTCACTGACCACAAATCATTAAAATACTTATTCTCTCAGAAGGATTTGAATTTAAGGCAGCAACGGTGGATAGAATTCCTATCCTCCTATGATTTTGAAATAGCATATACCCCGGGCAAGGGTAACGTGGTAGCAGACGCCTTAAGTAGGAAAAGGTTGTCCTTGAGTCCGTTGTATGTTGAACGACGAAGCTTAGAATTCATCTCCATGTTTGACTTTAGACCCTGCGTTGACCTAGTACTTGGTTTGTTAGCATCCTTGGAGGTTAGACCTACACTTCTAGGACGAGTTGGTGAGGCACAACAAGACGACCCCCAGTTGGTTGAGATAGTAGAAAAGCTCAAAGGAGGGGAGTCGTCTAGCCATCTTCATAGGTATACCCTAGACGATAAGGGTTGGTTACGAAGGGATAATAGACTTTGTGTACCACAAGACGAAGACTTAAGGAAGGCCATTCTTGATGATGCTCATCGCTCAAAGATGACCATTCATCCCGGCGGAGACAAGATGTACAAAGATATGAAGCGGGTTTTCTTTTGGGCCGGTATGAAAAAGGATGTGGCCGAGTATGTCGCTAGATGCTTGGTGTGCCAACGAGTAAAAGCGGAACAAAAGAAACCCGGTGGGTTGCTTCACCCATTGGAAGTTCCACTATGGAAATGGGAAAGCGTCTCAATGGATTTTGTGGATGTATTACCAAGATCAAGGAAGGGTAATACGGGGATTTGGGTTATAGTAGATAGACTTACTAAGAGCGCCCATTTTATTCCTGTGAAAAGTAAGAGGACTGCTCCGTGGTTAGCTTCTGTATACATTAAAGAGATAGTTCGTTTGCACGGTATTCCTTCTAGTATAGTAAGCGACTGTGATCCCATCTTCACTAGCGAATTTTGGAAGAGTTTACAAGAGGCGGTAGGGACTCAGCTATGTTTGAGCACCGCATATCATCCTCAGACGGACGGCCAGACCGAGAGGGTGAATCGTATTCTAGAGGATCTTTTAAGGCTTTGTATCCTAGACTTTGGGGGTACATGGGAAGAGCACCTTCCGTTGGTAGAATTCGCATATAATAATAGCTTTCAGTCTAGTATTGGCATGGCACCTTTCGAAGCTCTTTATGGAAGGCCTTGCCGTTCGCCTACATGTTGGTGGGAATCTACCGATAAAATCCTACTTGGGCCCGATATGGTTAGGGAAACCTCGGAGAAGATTGATTTGATTCGAAGGAGGATGAAAGCAGCACAAGATAGGCAGAAATCGTATGCTGATAAGTGGAGGACAGATCTTGAGTTTGACATTGGGGACATGGTTTTTATCAAAGTGTCTCCGTTACGGAATGTTGTTCTCTTTGGGTCCGTTGGGAAATTAGCGCCAAGGTTTGTAGTGCCATTTCCTATAAAAGACAGGATTGGGAAGATGGCGTATAGGGTGGAGTTGCCTGAGAAACTTAGTGGAGTACACGACGTATTCCATGTATCACATTTGAGGAAGTGTTTGCACAAGACCGCGGAGGTGGTAGAGCCGAGCTTGCTTAAAGAGGTGGAAATAGAGCGTGATGCAACAATTAGACGAGCTCCTACATGCATTCTTGGGTCGGAGATCAAAAAGTTGAGAAATCAAGAGGTCAGACTAGTTAAAGTGCAATGGGGAGATGATGAGAGCAACGCTACTTGGGAGACAGAAGGGAAGATGCGTTCGCTATACCCTTTTCTTTTTGAGGGTACGTATTTTAATTTCACCTTTATCGCTTAGCTTATCTTATCTTATCTTTAGTATGTCCTCTCATTAGTATCTTTGACCTTTAGTGAGGATAATCCTATGGTTGAAACTTGTGTTTGAGACATGTTATGTATGATGGATGCAAAATGGATGCAAGTGGTTGCTAGTGGTTGCTCGTGGATGCATATATACACACACTTTAGGCACTAGATCGGCTCAGTCACTACATATTGCATATTGCATAAATGAATGTATTTAGTATAATGGATGTATAATGGTTGTACCATCATATAGATGCTGCATTCGGTTGAATGGATGTGCACGCATATAGAAGTAGTTTGTAAGCAATTAGGATCTTTTGCATACATAGTGGATGCATGGTACTATCATGAATTGCATCAAGGAGGTCAACTGAATCAGTGGACCGCCTGATTTTGCATTAGATACAGACATAGACATACACTGTGCATTTAAACATGAAAGCATTAGAAGTCTATAAGGACAATGGATGCCAGTGTTTGTCGATTGAGTAGATGGTTGATGATAGGATATAAACTTGAAGATTTCAAGGTCGAAACCCCTTAAGGAGGGGAGAATGTAACACCCCGTATTTCTGTTAATACTAATATTCACAAATTAAAAGAATTAATATTGAGAATTTGCACGAAATAGCCTTAAAAGGCATATAACAAATTTGAGATATGAGAATTGCCTTAAAAGGCGAAAAATGGAATTAAGACATTAATTGGAAAATTAATGTGTAGAAATGGTCATGAGTTAATTATGGATTAATTTGAATTCATGAATAGGTGCGTGTATATATATATATATATATATATATATATATATATATATATATATATATATGGGCAGTTAATGTAAACATGAATAGAAGTTTATTAATTTGTTGAGTGTTTGCTGAGTCACTTCTGACTCATTGCTGAGTCAATAAGATAAACCCCATCTGGTCTGAATGGTTGCGGTTATTTCTAGGTTAAATCTAATGGCCTAAATGAATCCTAACATCTATAAATAAGTGGGTAGACTCTAACCCTAAATCACTTGAAAAATTGGAGAGCTACCGACATGCCGTTGCCATGGAGTTCAGCATAGCCGTCACAAACTAAAGAAGAAGAAGGCCTAATCTACAAACTAAATCTACTCAAATCAAATCAAAAGCTCTCTCTCTTTCTATTTCTCTTCTTTAAAATTGAGAGTATGATGAATCTCACAATACTATTATAAAATAATTTGATTAAGTTATGAATGGATCACAAGAAAGTGATATGAATTGTTATGTATTTGTAAATTATGTTGTGGATCTCTTGTTATGCTATTATATTATCATATAAATGTTGTTATGTTGTAGTGATTATGTTGTAAATAATCCTATGCTATGTCATATGTGATTAATCATGCTATGCTATGTTGTAAATCATATCATGCTATGTTGCAAATTATGATATGCTATGTTGTAAATCTTATATATGTTGTAGATCTCACATTATCACATATGTTGAAATACTTATGTTATATGATAATGATGTCATGTTAAGTTGTGTTGAATCATACAAGTTGTAAAATCATGATGTTAGTATTTATGCGAATTGGATCATGTTTAAAGTTTATGTTTTTTTTATAATAGATCTTGTTTTTGGGAATTTGCCTATTGGGTTAGGTGTACCCATATACATGAATCTACAAATTAATTGGATCTTGAATATGGGAATTTGCCTATTAAGTTAGGTGTACCCATATACATGAATCTATGATTAAATGAATTTTGATTTTTGGGAATTTGCCTATTGAGTTAGGTGTACCCATATAAAACCATATTGTTAATGATGTTGATTCACACATGTCCTATACAAGTTTATGAAATTTGATCAAAATCATATTATGTGAATTACCCTTAGATCCAAGACATGTATAACCTTATGCAAGTTATAATGTATGCAAGTTTTACCCCTTGTTATGATTTATTTAGTCACATATATATGTTGTTGTTGTGAATATTTTCTTTTATGCTATGAGTTAGACTAATCGGGTCTAGCATACATTTTGCGAATAAACGTTCAAACGTGGGGTAGGGTTAATATTAGGAAATTAATAAATTGGGGTGCAATTGATATGATTTTGCATGCCTTAAATGGATGTCCATAATTGAGTCAATTATGGACATTGTTAAATTTGGAATTAATTAATAATTCAAGTAGGGAATTATTAAAATTGGGGAAAGTGGATTATTGATAATAATCAATGCTTAGGACACGAGGTTGGACCCGTTTGTAACGTAAACCTGCCCGGACCCACCCGACAAATCCAGTAGTCACAAATGTCGGCCCAATGTGAGAGGTCCTAGGCCCAAACTAAAGCATAACAGTTGTAAAGACACGAGGTTAGGCTCTTTTATGGTGTAAGACTGCCCGGACCCGCCCGGCAAATCCAGCTGCCATAAATGCCAGTCTAATGTGAGAGGTCTTTATGAGGTTATGGCCTTAATGAATTAAGAAATACTTAGCCAGATAATCATGTAAGGTGGGACATGGGGGTTAAGTAGGTGCCTTGGGTGGCATGAGGAATCTAGTGGTTGCCTTTAGAGGCATTTGAAATACGATTAGACTTAACCAAATACACATGTAAATGAACATGACTAAGTGGGTTAAGTGGATGGACTAATGGGACAAGCTTAGGTGGAATGCTTGTGGGAAATAATGGGGGCCCATTTCAACCAGTATCCCAAAACGTATCTTTGTGAGCTCGACCCAAGTCGAGGACGGGACACGCATACTGGGTTTGACTATAAGAGGCCAAAACAGGGAGCGGTGGCAACGCAAGTCCAACGGGTTTCATATGCGTGTGTGGACCCGGACTGGTAGGTAAGACGTTGTTACATCGTGTAGGTATAAGCCGTGCATCTCCATTATATCGGGTTGCCACTTTAGGGGAATGATACACCCCACTGTGGGGCCAGCACGGGTATCTACGAGTAGGGAGCCGATCGAAAAATGGAAAGTGGGGTACGCCTAGTGGAGATAGGGGCAGGCGGCACCTATGTAGTCAGCTAGGAGTACGTAAAGCCATTAAGAAAGTTTCTAAGTGAAGCTAAGTGGAATCAATCTTTAGGGTGACTGGTGTGGTGCAGTATAGTGTTTATCCTTTAGTATTTAGGAGCGCCTATAACGTTTCCTTTAGCGATTGTCTATGTCCTTAATCTGCTCTTTCATAGACATTTCCTTGTTTTCCAGCTTATGCCTTAGTCCAGTTATTTTGATAATAGTATTGTAGAATTATCATACTCGCAAGACTTTATGTCTGACCCCCCCCCCCCCCCCCCTCTTTTTCATCTTTTTCTCCCTTCAGGTCCTCAGGTTGGGCCAAGTTCCAGTGGAGTCTGATTGGATTGCTTATCTCTTGGAAAGCTTGGACTGCTGAAGTAAAGTCCAGCTTGTTATCTTTCTTTTTAATGGCTATTTATGTAATGGGATTATGTACTTGTTTTATCAAGATAGATATTGTACTTGACTTTGATTATGGTGTTATGATGTAATCAAACATGTTTTGACTTCTGCTGCAATTGAAATAAAGTTTTTTAATTTCCAAGTACTATTTTATATCTGTCTTGTTGAAATTTTACTGTTCTATATTCACCTAAAACCTCCATAGAAGTTAATGCATTCCCTTTGTGAGTGACATTAATGGACGTGGGGTGTTACATCGACTGCCCAGTCGACACCCCTGTCGACTTGGGTGGTCGGCCAGCTTGGCCTGGGTGCACCTGACTTGTTCCTCAAGACATGCTTTAGGGCTGGTGACTGATTTTGAGGGTTCAGATCTATCCTAGGGTTAATCTAAGGGCCTAAACTACTCCTAATCTCTATAAAAAGACCCCTAAGCCTACCCTAAACCCTCACAAATCACTCATGCCATGAAGTGCTGCCCAAATGCCAAATGATCATGGCCTCCATCTCCAACTCCAAGAGCTTATGCATTCAAATCGGATCCGAATCAAAGGTCCTAGCTTGCTACATCAAATCAAGGGAGTGGATCAACGTTGCTATGCAAGTTTCATAATGATTCTTCAACAAAGGAGCCACCTTTCTTCGTCAAAGACGATGCATGATCCTTCCCTAAGCCTCGCTATGTAAGTTCCAGCTACTTGTAGATTCTAACGGTGATTCTAATGTGACATGGAATAAAATGCGATGAAACATAAGTATGCTAGCCTATGTGAACCTAATTTTGCCCCTTTTCTATGATCTATGACCTTGGGCTAAGTTTTAGCGACTTAATCATGCCACTCATGTTATGTTTAACCTAGTTTATCTTGCAAGTTTGAATCTTTATCTATGGAATGTTAGCATGAACCTTTGGGAACCAATTGACTTGTGAAACATTGGCAAAGACTTGACTTTGGGGCTTATGCATGTAAATGAACCCAAACCCCTTATGTTATCATGCATGCTTGAGGCCAAATTCTCTTATGATATTATGCATGTTTGTGGCCAAATTCCCTTATGATACTATGCATGTTTGTGGTCAAATTCCCTTATGATACTATGCATGCTTGTGGCCAAATTCTCTTATGATACTATGCATGTTTGTGGCCAAATCCCTTATGATACCATGCATGTTTGTGGCCAATCCCTTTTTGACAACGTGCATGTTTTGAGGCCAATATGTAGCATAGTATCCTTACCATGTTGACTCGCTTTTACTTGGGTTGGAAACACGATTTGGGGTAGGTTAGACGTGCGTGATTATGACATGATAACTTGACATGGGATTTCATGAAAATATGGAACTCATGATACACCTAAGTGTGGACATGACATGTGGGGGTAAACATGGGATTTGAAACTAGACACGTATGGGTTGTAAGTGTAGTATGACACTAGACCAAACATGAAAGTGGCCAACTCGAGGTTGGGTTGAGTTTGTAGCATAAATCTACCCGGACCCGCCCGGCTTAACTAGTGGCTACAAACAATAGGACCCAATGTGAGTAGTTGGTCATATAGCACTTAAAACCCGAGGTTAGACTAGGTTGTGGTGTAAAACTACCCGGACCCGCCCGGCTTAACTAGTAACCACAACAAAGTCTAATGTGAGAGGTTGGGGTGCATTAATCTAATTAATGCCACATGAAAAGGTTAAGTAATTTTGACTAATGACACTTAACCGATACGACACGAATGGGTAGGTTAAGTTAACCCGGACTTGATTTCTTAATGACACTTAACCATATAAGATAACTAGGGGATGGGGTTAAGTAATTTAGACTTAACTAATCTAAACACGGTAATTAGATAGGGTTAAGTAACCTACACTTAACTAATCTAAACACGGTAATTAGATGGGTTAAGTAACCTACACTTAACTAATCTAAACACGGTAATTAAATGGGGTTAAGTAACCTACACTTAACTAATCTAAACACGGTAATTAGATGGGGTTAAGTAACCTACACTTAACTAATCTAAACACGGTAATTCGATGGGGTTAAGTTAAACACTTAACCAATCTAAACTTGGTAATTCAATAAGGTTAAGTAACCAATACTTAACCAAATTAACATGATAATTTAATGGGGTTAAGTAACTTATACTTAATCAATTATACATGATGATTTGATGAGGTTAAGTAACCATACTTAACCAATCTAACATGCGGACCTGATAGGGTTAAGTCACAAGACCTTTTGAATATACTTAACCATTGTAATACGATTAGTGGATGAGGTTAAGTTAACCCATACTTAACCAATCCGACTCGATGATCTGATGGGATCAAGATAATCTATGCTTAATCAATCTAACACGATAATCTGATAGGGTTAAGGCAAACAAATACTTAACCAATTTGACTTGATAGGGTTAAGTCATGCGCTTCTTGGTATACTTAACCAACTTGTAGGGCTAAGCCTTGAACTTAAATACTTAGCCAATCTTGACATGATTCGTAGATGGGTTAAGTCATGAACCTGAATAACAGCACTTAACCCAATAGACAAAACCCTAGTTAAAGGAACTAGGTAGAAAATCGTAGTTAATCAACGATAACGGGGAAAAGAAGCTAAGTGGTAAACCTTAGTTAAGAATAACTAAGTAATAATTCTTAGCCAAGGACATGGGACTAGTTCATAAATAGATGAGTAACCTGATACGGTAGGTCACCGCTTAGTATACGAGGAGGAGCAACTTATCTGACTTAGATAAAAAGCTCCAGCGAACTGGGTGACGAAGCGGTAGCTTCGGGGGACGTGAGGGTACTCTTGGTATCCCTCTGTGAGGTGGCAGATGGTCCATGAAACCTGGCCTCACAGAGGTTAAGGTCTGCGGTAGAAGAGCCAAGGGTATGCTTTGGTTGCTATGCGAGCGACCTAAAGACTGGGATGGATTAGCGTGGAGTCGACGATACTTGATTTTTGCCCTGGATAGCGCGTCGTCGACTACCTACCATCTTTAGTCAATCGTGTACGAACGGAAAGGCAGAGAACTCCCAACAGACCATGTTCTCGCTATCGAGTCATGGTTGAGGTTGGCCAATAGGAAAGTGGGGCATAGTGGGGCCGGAGTATAGTTCTCATGCATGATTTTTCTTGGATTGCCTTTCAGTAGTTGAGGGAGGGGTCACGTGGAACCATAGCCACGAATACAAAAACAGACCTTGATATCTGCATTCGACAGACGACTTAAAGCTCCCGACCGAGTTCCGTATTTCTTGATTTGCCCTGGCACGGAACTCGGATGGCACATTGAGATACATGTGCGTCTAGACATGGAAAACGATTCACGATACATACGTGGGATAAAGGGCATGGTTGACGGGTGGCATAATCCCTAGTGGCCCTAGGTGGCTAGAACCCAAACCGAGACATGGAAACGTTCATTAGGTAGCATAATCCCTAGTGGTCCTAGGTGGCATAAATCCTAAGTGAACACGCGATAGTTCATGGTAAGAAAACATAACCAGATCAAGGGTAGCAGTCCAAAACAACTTCAAGGATAAAATGGTACTACGTTGAGGTGGTATAGATTTACATGGGAAAGCCCGTACGGCCTACGGCAAAGGACTGAACTTATACATGGAAAGAAACATACGAGTTGGGAAAAACCTACATATGCTATATATTAGGTTGACATGGACCGTTACATGACATTGGGCAAGGGACATTCATAGTTAAAACATGACGCGGTACGAGAGGTGTAGAGCAAATATACATGATAAGTACTGTGGGATGTTATCCATGATAGATACCTTGGAATTGTGTACTTGATAGAAACCTGACAATGTGATACCTTGATTTATCTTGACACCGTAGTTTATCATGATACCTTAGTTTATCTTGCTACAGTAGTTCATCCAGTTATCTTGGTTTAGCTTATCTATCTTGTCGTCATCCTTATGTTTACTTTCAGTTTATGCATGTCATGTTACCTTTACCTGTTTTTATACTGGAAGTAGATAGGACTTACCAGTCTTTATGACTGACCCCGTTTTCTTTTGCCTCTTTGTCTTCCATTTACCCCCCTAGGTTTTCAGGGAGGAAATGAAGTTGTTTAGTTCGGACCTTTTATGCTTGAAGGTCATCATGTATAGCTTGGTCTTCTCTTGGCTATGGCTGCTTCACCGCTTTATTTTGGGGAATAATTTATGAAAAAGTTTTATGCTTCTTTACTATTGCAAGACAGGTTTTGATGTATTCTGATGTAAAAGGCTTTAGACCTTATTTTATAAGGTAATGAAATTTGTTTTACTTCCGCTGTTTTATATATGTTCTGTCTTGTAATGTTTCTGTGCATGTTTACCTCGATAATGCTTCACCAAACCTAGTGCATTTCCTTTGTGAGTGACCCTAGCGGAGGTGGGGTATTACAGGATCTCTAAGAGCGTTTATCGGGAATCCTTAGTGTTTTTCATGTATCACATCTAAGGAAATGCTTTCATGATTCTGCTATCAGACTCGAGCTTGATGAAATTGGGGTCATTGAGAAAACTTGAGTTGAAGTCCAGGGTGCCCCGTGCCACTGCAAGGATTTTATAGCATGGAATCAATAGGCTCCGCAACAAAATCGTTCGCCCCTTCCGAGTACATCAGGGAAATGACCCTGTAGAAAGCACATGGGAGACCGAGGATAAGACGAGACATACTCACCCAGAGCTTTTCACAAGTAATTTTTCCCTTAAATTTCCATTCATGGATGCATCGTGATTGCTAAATTAGATGTTAGGGAATAGACGCAACACCATCGCACTAAGCACTCATATAGAAATATATGCATATTTAGGTTGTTTGCATATATGTTGCATCACTTATTACAGCTACATGTTAGGGTAGAGCTCACTTTAGTGGGTCTGCAGTTCATAATCACTAGGAGTCATGGATGCTTATGGATAAATTATAAATAACATGGATGTTTCAAGCGAGTTGTATTTTTCGCCCTTTAAACAGATTTTGGGGCGAAATCTATTTTAAGGGGAGAGAATGTAACACCTCGTAAAATTCATAAGTATTAACAAATAAATTAAATAATTAAAACAAGCAATTAAATGATATGGTTGGAAAATGGAATTTTTGCAGCTTTAGGAATTTGGATACGACACTCTTTTTTTTATGTGTGGTGAAATTCTACATCGTTTTCATATATAATATGCTGAAAACGGTTAACGTATGAAGAAGTTATGAACAGTTGAATTTGGATAGTGTACGCAGAAATTAAATATATATATATATAATTATGTGAAAATATATATAGTGTTCAAATAATAATTTAAAATAAAAAGAGGGAAATGCAAATTACAATATTAATATATGAAATAATATATATAAATGAGCATCTAGAATATTCCATCTAATTTAAATTTGCGTGTATGCATAAATACACAAGTAGGGGACAAGAGCAACATTAAAAAGGAAAGATGTAATTAGAATTAATTGTGTTATTGTATGTGCTTGAATCGATAATATCTAAGGGATAAACTACATATTTGGACAACAATAACTTTCCCTTAGGTGGATTTGAAATCCAAATAAATAGATAAAGACAAGGGGATAAAGGATGCGTTACATAAGGAAAATGATTTGTAATAAAAGGCAAGCAATTAAACAAATAAAGAAATTAATTAATAAAAATGAACAACCCAATAAGGCTATCTAGTTAGGGTTTTCTAAAGAGGTTACGTTTATATGGATGGTTCGGATTAATCTTTATAAATCCAACATGTAACGCCCCACATTTTATGACAGTTAAATATTTAATATGTGTATATATATGCATAGACATAAATATATAAAAGAAGAATAAAATAATGATAATACATGATTGCATGTAATAAATACATGCATTGAAAAGAAGAAAAGATTAATGTAAGTACCAATTCAATGCATGCGTTAAGAAAAAGAAGAAATCAGTTGCATGAAGTGTAATTATGTTGCATGCAATGATTTACAGATATTATGCATTAATAAGAAAAGAAAAATGAAAGAAAAAGATGCATGCAAATTGATAAGGTTACATGCAATGGTTTAAATGAAATATTGTAATAAACATGAAAAGGAGGAATAAGAAAAGAACAATGACCACCATTGTTCTAAGCCTTGTTAACAAAAGCCTAAGTAGTCCAGTTGGTTAGAGCATTTGGCTTTTGTGGGACTGGCGCAGGTTCGATCCCTGCAGGCGCTATATTTTTATTTTAAAGGAGCAACTAAAAATAACATGTATTCTAAAGAGAAAATATGTATAATTGCACATACAAGGAAAATTATACATATAAGGAAGTACAAAATTATATGTATACATGTGTATAAAAATATATGCGTATATATGTGCAAATATATATATATATATATATATATATATAGAGAGAGAGAGAGAGAGAGGCAGGTTTGAGAGCACCCTAAACAGTGCAGCACCCCAAATGCCCCTCAATCTTCACCAAGTATTTCCCCTTCTCTCTCCTTCCACTCACTCTCTCACTTCCGACTCACATTCTTTAATATAAACGGGTGGTGGAAATCAGGGGGCACTTGGGGTGCTCAATTTTTGGGGTGCAACCGAACGCTTGCCATATATATATATATATATATATATATATATATATATATATACACACACACACATATATATACACACACAAAGGAAAAATTCAAAATAAGGTTGCAATCAAAGAAATATGGTAAGAATTAAATAACGACATAACACCGTTTGAATTTTGAAAACGAAATAAAAGTTATGTGTGTGTGTATATATATATATATCCGTGTAAAATGGGCATTTGAAGTTTTGTATACATATAAGGAGATTATATGTAAATATAATATTTAAATAGATCGAAGAAAGTATAGCAAGATACTAATCAAACATTTAAAATTAAAAATAAAATGGTCAACATCTGCCCAAAAATGCACACGGGACCCGGGGGTCGACACACACATAGGATGGTCGACCCTAGGGTCGACACACTCATAGGGGGGTCGACCCACCCCTGGTCCGAGTAGATTCATCGATGAATTTGGACTATTTTCTTAACCATATTCGTTGCTGACTCAGCGCTGCGCATACGGTAAGTTACCTTGTTCGTCACGTTTATAATAATATAAACATATAAGATGAATAGCTGGATGCTTGGATTGTTATTATTGGTTGATTGTTAAAATTATTAGTTTAACTGTTTATTTCCATGGATAATGATAGTTATATTGCCGTATTAAATGAATGTTTTATTTGAGGCAACCCTATTTGGATGTAGGGAAAGACAAGTTGGAGGAATCTAATAGGATTCCTCACTTATATTGATAATGTTTATCATATATTGGACATGTTCAATTGGATGTACATTGGAAGAAATATACCCCTTATTTCACAGTTTGGTATTTTAGTAGTAATTTGGCTCTTTAATACCATCGATGAATTAAGAATTATTTTTGGAACCAATTTTAAATCAAATATGAAACATTTTCAGATTTATAGCTTTTTGACATTGAATTGCCGATAGGCGAATTAACGACGTTTAAGTTATAAAATAAATTTTATAACTGAAATAAATTTTCTAAGTTATATAAAATAGATGGTTATAAATAAATCAATATTTATGATTGGTTTTATAAAAGTAATTACAAATATTTTTATATTGCAAAATTTTATGGTTTAATTAAATTTATAAGCACTTAATCAGAAATTAACCTAAGGTTTAATAATTTGAGATAATTATTTGAAGGAAACAAATTGAGTAATATTTTTAAAATGATTAAGTATTAATTAATTAAAGTGGAAAATTTTAATGGAAAACAGAAATAGTAACAGATATTTCAAGTTGACAATGTAAACTGTCTAGTTTTAGATTAGTCATTAGACTAATTGTTTCAATTAAATTAATAAATATATTTAAACACAATATGTTTAAAACTTAATATATTTCTTTAAAACGAGTTAATTAAAAAAGTAAATTATAAGTTGATTTCCTCAAACAGAAGGAAATGGTTTATTAAACAATTAAATGGGATTTTGGGATTTCAAGATTAATATGGGTTTTAGAGTTATTAAGTTTTATTTATTTGAAGATAAGAACGTTGTCGATCAATGTCTGAGAGGTAATTAGAATACCCCATCTTGGATGACTTCACTATTATCAAGAAATGATATTAGTTTGAAGTTTGTAAAAGTGGTTTCAAATCAAATAAATGTATTTATAAGCATTGTTTACAAGTGTACGAAATACATATGAGTATGAAATTGAATTTGGACTTAACATAATGGATTTGTAAGTCAAGTTTGTTTTCAAAAGTAAAGTTATAAAGGGAAGTAGATATTGAAGTCGAAGCATATAGGAAAGGTTGTAAAATGGGTTGTTTTATATGAAAATAGATTTTCAATATGTGAAGTGTTAGACTGAAATTTGGGCCTAACACCCAAATGCTATGTGAAAACCTCACAATTACAGATCAATGCAGAAAAAGCAGTAAAATAAGAGGAGACACACGAGATTTTTGTAGTGGTTCAGCTCAAACCAAGCCTACGTCCACTTTATAGTTTCTTAAATCCTAAGAAGCTATTACAATACTGTTTGCTTGCGGTTTATACACGAAATCCTCGTGTTTACAGTGAAGAAGATGAGATTAGAGAATGAATTTATACATGAATTCCTCGTGTTAAAGTGAAGAGCAATGTCCTTGCTTGGTTGTAAAGGAGACCAAGTGTTGGAGTCGCCAAAAAAGTCCCTTGAAATGGCCATATGAGGGTGTATTTATAGGCGTATTGGAGCCTTGCAAGGTTCTGAAGCGGTCCGGTTTGGAGGTGCCACGTGGAGGGCACTGAGGTGATCTCGGAAGTAGTGGAGCAGCGGTTACCAAGTCGTGTGGAGACAGGTGTCAACCGATCTGCATCCGTAGGAAGCAGTTATGGCAAGAGAATAGATCAGAACTTCGTGTGCAGAAGCAGGTCCAAGTGGTCGGTTCGGGTCTCCATCCGATCCGAGCCGGAGTGTCCAAAGCCAAGCGTGCTCTTGTGAGGATTTGGTGTGAAGCGGGTCGGGTCTGCCTTATCCCGATCCGAACCGGAGTCTCCGATCCGAGCTGACATCTAAGTATTGAAGGGAGGATGCTAAGTTGGTGAAGGCAGGATGCCCCATTCCGATCCGAACCGACTTATCCGATCCGATCCGAGGATCTATTCAATGCTAAATTCCAGGTCTCCGGTTCTGCACGCGTTCACGGAAACTTGCATAACTTTCAAATCGTAAGTCCGTTTTAGCCAACGAAAGCTCAAACTGAAGCTAATTCAGAGACCTCCAAGAGTTACGATCTTAGCTCCGTAATCACTGTTTTCGGGCCCAAAAAAGGTCATCTGATAGGAGTTCCGGGCCTTTCTTTGTTTGTGATGCGATTTCGACCAAATCGCTGCCTGTCTTGTGACAATGTTTCCGATACTCTAGGGTGTTGTTTATCATAGATTCCATATGTGACTGCTTTGACTAAAAAGCGGGTCAACATTTTGCCCCCCAGAACATATCTTGCTGGTTGAAGGAAGATGTGCTCTGGATAATCCAAGGCCACGACGGGCCTGCCAACTGCAAGTATAATCCATACCTGCGAAGAAGAGAAAGCAAACAGGTATGTCAAAACCTAACAAAACCAATTACACTTTCGAGAATAAACCGTGCTTGGGCATTTGTTTGAGCATAAACCATACTCAAGACACGTTCGAATCATCCTGCCAAAACCTGACGAGGGACCTAACCTTCCGGGTATAAGCCATACCAGGAAATTCAAACTGAGCATAAACCATACTCGAGTTTTATTGAGTTCCTTTGCCAGATCCTGACAAAACAATAAGTCGTTCCAGAGTATAATCCATACTTAAGAATCCTAGTGAATACAATCCATACTCGTGTCGGTATAGAGCTATGCTTGCCAAAACCTGACAAACAGTCTGTCCCTAGGCATAATCCATGCCTAGGGGTCCGAGATAAGTATAAGCCATACTTTAGTTGAGATTGAGAATCCTGCCACAACCTGACAAGATACTTAAATTTCCAAACATAATCCATGCTCGGAAAGTCCTTCCTTATTCAATTCTAAGTACAAAAACAAAGCAAATCCTGATTGGTTTGTTATCGAGTGCAGCGCACGCTTTGGAACTAAATCCTAACCCCGAACGTGTGTACTCCGATTTAGCCAATCGGAAAACCTAAAGAAAGCAAAGAAACATATCTTAAATCCTATGAAATGCAGGAAATCCAGGCTCATCCAGATCAATTGAAGATGAGCCCGTTAGAGCTCGATCCAGGGTCATTCCCTCTCCGGGGAGCAGGTGGTGGTAGCACAGGTGCTGGCGCTGTTGGTTGTTTCACATACTCGGGTAGCTCTCCACGTCTAACCCGTTCCTCAATCAGATCCCGCAAGTGTCTATAGTCATTTGTGTCATGATCGTCCATATCGTGAAACATGTAGTATTTCCCAGAATCGCGTTCTCTTTGTGATGGCTCCCTCCTAGGAGGCTTTGGATAGGAGACGTCACCGTTTGTGTTCACGTAGATGTTGGTTAGTGACGAATTGAGTTCTGTGTACTTTTCATATCTGGGCCCTCTCCGGGGCTGAGCGTTGCGGTCATTCTTGACGGCAGCTTTTCCTTTGCCTTTACCAGAATCGGACGGTTCTCCGTCTTTGAGCATGTTAACATCGAGAATTTTCTTTTCGGACGTTGCGTCTTCTTCACGCAAAAACCTATCCGACTCAAGGTAGAATTCGATGAGATTCCTTGGTGGATCTCGGTACAAGGATTTTTTGAACTCCCAGTTGTCTAAAACGCCGGATACTGCCACCATCAATACCATAGATGGCTCAGGTCGATCAATTGATGCTGCTGCAACGTTGAATCTTTCTAGAAATGACCGCAGAGTTTCTTTAGGCCTCTACTTGATTGTAGTTAGTGACATGACATTCTTAGGTCAAGCGATGTGGACTCGAAATTGTTCAATAAAGCGAGCGACCAACATGTTCCTACTGTTGATCGATTCAGATTCCAACTGCCGAATCTATATAGCGGCTATATCGGTCAAAAAGAGAGGGAAGCACTTTGCCATGACGTTTTCCGATGCCGATTGAACTTCCATATGACGTTTGTAGCGCATCAGATTCACAGTAGGATCTGTCCTGCCGTTGTAGGGCTCTAGTTGTGGAAGTTTGAAATCCGGGGGATTACGGTAATTCCTGATTTCTTGTGTGAATGGATTGCGATTAACATCATCCATGTCATTCTGATAGGTACAGCCTCTCGAGAGGCATTCAATGAGATTGGCGAGCCGATCGCCTTCAAAGAGCTGTTGCAAGCTGCTGAGGTCAGAGCTGGTGCCCGTATCATTGAATCCAACAGAGTGTGGAAGTGTACGGGGAGCTTGGAGAGATGTCTGGTTCGGATCGGGTGTAGCAGGGCCGAGCAGAACCTGTTCTCGTGCCCCCATCCGAGGCAACTCATGCTGAAGCTGCGCAGGTCCTGATGCTTGAGTATCGAACCGAACCGGAGCTGATGTCAGTCGTGCTCGAGTTGAGTTTCCTGAGACGCCTTCATCCGAAGCGTTGTGGGGTGGAGTTGCACGCTGTGGAGGGGGATTGCCCCCGAGTTCTCTCGGAGCTTTCCCACTAGTTCGGATTGGGTCCGAACCGATCTGGTTCTCTGCTCCTGCTGGGGCTGATTCGATGTCATTTCCAGCGAGTTGTGCGTAGCCGCTCGGCCTTCCTTCCATCCGAGCGAAGAATTGGTCGATCATCTCCTATTGTTTACAGAGGAGATCATCTTGCCTTTCCATCTGGGTTCTCAATTCAGCGAGAACGCCATCCATCTCTTCTCGCTTCAAATATGCTGAAGGGTTTTCATGTGAAGAAGCTTCATGGCTCGCTTCATTTCTCGTGCTTTCGCGTTCAACACAGGAAATCTTTCGCTTAGCCATCGATCCAATAGCCAAATAATCCAGCAGAAGTTGAAGTTGTCGTGTGCCCCCCTACTTGGCACGCCAAAATGTTAGACCGAAATTTGGGCCTAACACCCAAATGCTATGTGAAAACCTCACAATCACAGATCAATGCAGAAAAAGAAGTAAAATAAGAGGTGACACACGAGATTTTTGTAGTGGTTCGGCTCAAACCCAGCCTACGTCCACTTTATAGTTTCTTAAATCCTAAGAAGCTATTACAATACTGTTTGCTTGCGGTTTACACACGTAATCCTCGTGTTTATAATGAAGAAGATGAGATTAGAAAATGAATTTATACACGAATCCCTCGTGTTAAAGTGATGAGCAATGTCCTTGCTTGGTTGTAAAGGAGACCAAGTGTTGGAGTCGCCCAAAAAGTCCCTTGAAATGGCCATATGAGGGTGTATTTATAGGCGTAGAGGAGCCTTGCAAGGTTCTGAAGCGGTCCGGTTCAGAGGTGCCACGTGGAGGGCACTGAGGTGATCTCGGAAGTAGTGGAGCAGCGGTTACCAAGTCGTGTGGAGACATGTGTCAAACGATCCACATCTGTAGGAAGTAGTTATAGCAAGAGAATAGGTCAGAACTTCGTATGCAGAAGCAGGTCCAGGGGGTCAGTTCGGGTCTCCATCCGATCCGAGCCGGAGTGTCCAAAGCCAAGCGTGCTCTTGTGAGGATTTGGTGTGAAGCGGGTCGGGTCTGCCTTATCCCGATCCTAACCAGAGTCTCCGATTCGAGCTGACATCTAAGTGTTGAAGGGAGGATGCTAAGTTGGTGAAGGCAGGATGCCTCATTCCGATCCGAACCGACTTATCCGATCCGATCCGAGGATCTATTCAATGCTAAATTCCAGGTCTCTAGTTCTGCACGTGTTCACGGAAACGAGCATAACTTTCAAACCGTAAGTCCGTTTTAGCCAAACGCAAGCACAAACTGAAGCTAATTCAGAGATCTACAAGATTTATGAGCTAAGCTTCATAATCGCTATATTCGGGCCTAAAAAAGGTCATCTGGTAGGAGTTCTGGGCCATTCTTTGTTTGTGATGCGATTTCGACCAAATCGCTGCCTGTCTTCTGACGATGTTTCCAATACTCTAGGGTGTTGTTTATCAGAGATTCCATATGTGACTGCTTTGACTAAAAAGCGAGTCAACATTTTGCCCCCCAGAACATATCTTGCTGGTTGAAGGAAGATGTGTTCTGGATAATCCAAGGCCACGCCGGGCCTGCCAGCTGCAAGTATAATCCATACCTACGAAGAAGAGAAAGCAAACAGGTATGTCAAAACCTAACAAAACCAATTACACTTTCGAGCATAAACCATGCTTGGGCGTTTGTTTGAGCATAAACCATACTCAAGACACGTTCGAATCATCCTGCCAAAACCTGACGAGGGACCTAACCTTCCGGGTATAAGCCATACCAGGAAGTTCAAACTGAGCATAAACCATACTCGAGTTTTATTGACTTCCTTTGCCAGATCCTGACAAAACAATAAGTCGTTCCAAAGTATAATCCATACTTAAGAATCCTAGTGAATACAATCCATACTCATGTCGGGATAGAGCTATGCTTGCCAAAACTTGACAAGACAGTCTGTCCCTAGGCATAATCCATGCCTAGGGGTCCGAGATAAGTATAAGCCATACTTTAGTTGAGATTGAGAATCCTGCAACAACTTGACAAGATACTTAAATTGCCAAACATAATCCATGCTCGGAAAGTCCTTCCTTATTCAATTCAAAGTACAAAACCAAAGCAAATCCTGATTGGCTTGTAATCGAGTGCAGCGCACGCTTTGGAGCTAAATCCTAACCCCGAACGTGTGTACTCCGATTTAGCCAATCGTAAAACCTAAAGAAAGAAAAGAAACATATCTTAAATCCTAAGAAATGCAGGAAATCCAGGCTGATCTCATCCAAATTAGTTGATGATGAGCCCGTGAGAGCTCGATCCAGGGTCATTCCCTCTCCGGGGAGTAGGTGGTGGTAGCACAGGTGCTGGCGCTATTGGTTGTTTCACATACTCGAGTAGCTCTCCACATCTAACCCTTTCCTCAATCATATCTCGCAAGTGTCTACAGTCATTTTGTCATGACCGTCCATATCGTGAAACATGTAGTATTTCCCAGAATCGCGTTCTCTTAATGATGGCTCCCTCCTGGGAGGCTTTGGATAGGAGACGTCACCGTTTGTGTTCACGTAGATGTCGGTTAGTGATGAATTGAGTTCTGTGTACTTTTCATATCTGGGCCCTCTCCGTGGATGAGCGTTGTGGTCATTCTTGACGGCAGCTTTTCCTTTGCCTTTACCAGAATCAGACGATTTTCCGTCTTTGAGCATGTTAACATCGAGAATTTTCTTTTCGGACGTTGCGTCTTCTTCACGCAAAAACCTATCCGATTCAAGGTAGATGTCACTGAGATTCCATGGTGGATCTCGGTACAAGGATTTTTTGAACTTCGAGTTGTCTAGAACGCTGGATACTGCCGCCATCAATACCATAGATGGCTCAGGTCGATCAACTAATGCTGCTGCAACATTGAACCTTTCCAGAAATGACCGCAGAGTTTCTTTAGGCCTCTGCTTGATTGTCGTTAGTGACATTACATTCTTAGGTCGAGCGATGTGGACCCGAAATTGTTCAATAAAGCGAGCGACCAACATGTTCCAACTGTTGATCGATTCAGATTCCAACTGCTGAATCCACATAGCGGCTATATCGGTCAAAAAGAGAGGGAAGCACTTTGCCATGATGTTTTCCGACGCCGATTGAACTTCCATATGACGTTTGTAGCACATCAGATGCACGGTAGGATCTGTCCTGCCGTTGTAGGGCTCTAGTTGTGGAAGTTTGAAATCCGGGGGATTGCGGGAATTCCTGATTTCTTGTGTGAATGGATTGTGATTGACATCATCCATGTCATTCTGATAGGTACGGCCTCTCGAGAGGCGTTTAATGAGATTAGCGAGCCGATCGCCTTCAAAGAGCTGTTGCAAGCTTCTGAGGTCAGAGCTAGTGCCCGTATCATTGAATCCAGCAGAGTGTGGATGTGTACGAGGAGCTTGGAGAGATGTCCGGTTCAGATCGGGTGTAGCAGGGCTGAACCAAACCTGTTCTCGTGCTCCCATCCGAGGCAACTCATGCTGAAGCTGCGCAGGTCCTAATGCTTGAGTATTGAACCGAGCCGGTGCTGACGTCGGTCGCGCTCGAGTTGAGTTTCCTGAGACGCCTTCATCCAAAGCATTGTGGGGTGGAGCTGCACGCTGCGGAGGGGGATTGCCCCCGAGTTCTCTCGGAGCTTTCTCACCGGTTCGGATCGGGTACGAACCGATCCGGTTCTCTGCTCCAGCTGGGGCTGATTCAATGTCATTTCCACCGAGTTGTGCGTAGCCGCTCGGCCTTCCTTCCATCCGAGCGAAGAATTGGTCGATCATCTCCTGTTGTTTGCGGAGGAGATCATCTTGCCTTGCCATCTGGGTTCTCAATTCAGCGAGAACGCCATCCATCTCTTCTCGCATCAAATAGGCTGACGGGTTTTCATGTGAAGAAGCTTCATGGCTCACTTCATTTTTCATGCTTTTGCCTTCAACACGGGAAATCTTTCGCTTAGCTATCGATCCAATAGCCAAATAATCTAAGCATAAGTTGAAGTTGTCGTGTGCCCCCCTACTTGGCACGCCAAAATGTTAGACCGAAATTTGGGCCTAACACCCAAATGCTATGTGAAAACCTCACAATCACAGATCAATGCAGAAAAAGCAGTAAAATAAGAGAAGACACACGAGATTTTTGTAGTGGTTCGGCTCAAACCAAGCCTACGTCCACTTTATAGTTTCTTAAATCCTAAGAAGCTATTACAATACTGTATGCTTGCGGTTTACACACGAAATCCTCGTGTTTACAATGAAGAAGATGAGATTAGAGAATGAATTTATACACGAATTCCTCGTGTTAAAGTGATGAGCAATGTCCTTGCTTGGTTGTAAAGGAGACCAAGTGTTGGAGTCGCCAAAAAAGTCCCTTGAAATGGCCATACGAGGGTGTATTTATAGGCGTAGAGGAGCCTTGCAAGGTTCTGAAGCGGTCCGGTTCGGAGGTGCCACGTGGAGGGCACTGAGGTGATCTCGGAAGTAGTGGAGCAGCGGTTACCAAGTCGTGTGGAGACAGGTGTCAACCGATCCGCATCCATAGGAAGCAGTCATGGCAAGAGAATAGGTCAGAACTTCGTGTGCAGAAGCAGGTCCAGGGGGTCGGTTCGGGTCTCCATCCGATCCGAGCCGGAGTGTCCAAAGCCAAGCGTGCTCTTATGAGGATTTGGTGTGAAGCGGGTCGGGTCTGCCTTATCCCGATCCGAACCGGAGTCTTCGATCTTAGACGACATCTAAGTGTTGAAGGGAGGATGCTAAGTTGGTGAAGGCAGGATGCCTCATTCCGATCCGAACCGACTTATCCGATCCGATCCGAGGATCTATTCAATGCTAAATTCCAGGTCTCCGGTTCTGCACGCGTTCACGGAAACGAGCATAACTTTCTAACTGTAAGTCCGTTTTAGCCAAACGAAAGCTCAAACAGAAGCTAATTCATACATCTACAAGTGTTATGAGCCTAGCTCCGTAATCGCTGTTTTCGGGCCCAAAAAAGGTCATCTGGTAGGAGTTCTGGGCCTTTCTTTGTTTGTGATGCGATTTCGACCAAATCGTTGCATGTCTTCTGACGATGTTTCCAATACTCTAGGGTGTTGTTTATCAGAGATTCCATATGTGACTGCTTTGACTAAAAAGCGGGTCAACATTTTGCCCCCCAGAACATATCTTGCTGGTTGAAGGAAGATGTGTTCTGGATAATCCAATGCCACGCCGGGCATGCCAGCTGGCAGTATAATCCATACCTGTGAAGAAGAGAAAGCAAACAGGTATGTCAAAACCTAACAAAACCAATTAAACTTTCGAGTATAAACCATGCTTGGGCGTTTGTTTGAGCATAAACCATACTCAAGACACGTTCGAATCATCCTGCCAAAACCTGACGAGGGACCTAACCTTCCGGGTATAAGCCATGCCAGGAAGTTCAAAATGAGCATAAACCATACTCGAGTTTTATTGAGTTCCTTTGCCAGATCCTGACAAAACAATAAGTCGTTCCAGAGTATAATCCATATGTAAGAATCCTAGTGAATACAATCCATACTCGTGTCAGGATAGAGCTATGCTTGCCAAAACCTGACAAGACAGTCTGTCCCTAGGCATAATCCAAGCCTAGGCGTCCGAGATAAGTATAAGCCATACTTTAGTTGAGATTGAGAATCCTTCCACAACCTGACAAGATACTTAAATTGCCAAACATAATCCATGCTCGGAAAGTCCTTCCTTATTCAATTCAAAGTACAAAACCAAAGCAAATCCTGATTGGCTTGTTATCGTGTGCAGCGCACGCTTTGGAGCTAAATCCTAACCCTGAACGTGTGTACTCCGATTTAGCCAATCGGAAAACTAAAGAAAGCAAAGAATTATATCTTAAATCCTAAGAAATGCAGGAAATCCAGGCTGATCTCATCCAGATCAGTTGATGATGAGTCCGTGAGAGCTCGATCTAGGGTCATTCCCTCTCCGGGGAGCAAGAGGAGGTAGCATAGGTGCTGGCGCTGTTGGTTGTTTCACATACTCGGGTAGCTCTCCACGTCTAACCCGTTCCTCAATCAGATCTCGCAAGTGTCTACAGTCATTTGTCTCATGACCATCCATATCGTGAAACATGCAGTATTTCCCAGAATTGCGTTCTCTTTGTGATGGCTCCCTCCTGGGAGGCTTTGGATAGGAGACATCACCGTTTGTGTTCACATAGATATCAGTTAGTGACGAATTGAGTTCTGTGTACTTTTCATATCTGGGCCCTCTTTGGGTCTGGGCGTTGGGGTCATTCTTGACGGCAGCTTTTCCTTTGCCTTTACCAAAATCAGACGGTTCTCCGTCTTTTAGCATGTTAACATCGAGAATTTTCTTTTCGGATGTTGCATCTTCTTCACGCAAAAACCTATCTGATTCGAGGTAGAATTCGCTGAGATTCCGGGTGGATCTCGGTACAAGGATTTTTTGAACTCCGAGTTGTCTAGAACGCCGGATATTGCCGCCATCAATACCATAGATGGCTCAGGTCGATCAACTGATGCTGCTGCAAAGTTGAACCTTTCCAGAAATGACCACAGAGTTTCTTTAGGCCTCTGCTTGATTGTAGTTAGTGACATTACATTCTTAGGTTGAGCGATGTGGACCCGAAATTGTTCAATAAAGCGAGCAACCAACATGTTCCAACTGTTGATCAATTCAGATTCCAACTGCCGAATCCACATAGCGGCTATATAGGTCAAAAAGAGAGGAAAGCACTTTGCCATGACGTTTTCCGACGCCGATTGAACTTCCATATGACGTTTGTAGCGCATCAGATGCAAGGTAGGATCTGTCCTGCCGTTGTAGGGCTCCAGTTGTGGAAGTTTGAAATCCGGGGGATTGCGGGAATTTCTGATTTCTTGTGTGAATGGATTGTGATTGACATCATCCATGTCATTCTGATAGGTATGGCCTCTCGAGAGGCGTTCAATGAGATTAGCGAGCCGATCGCCTTAAAAGATCTGTTGCAAGCTGCTGAGGTCAGAGATGGTGCCCGTATCGTTGAATCCAATAGAGTGTGGAAATGTACGGGGAGCTTGGAGAGATGTCCGGTTCGGATCGGGTGTAGCAGGGCCGAACAGAACCTGTTCTCGTGCCCCCATCCGAGGCAACTCATGCTGAAGCTGCGCAGGTCCTGATGCTTGAGTATCGAACCGAACCGGAGCTGATGTCGGTCGCGCTCGAGTTGAGTTTCCTGAGACGCCTTCATCCAAAGCGTTGTGGGGTGGAGCTGCACACTGCGGAGGGGGATTGCCCCGAGTTCTCTCGGAGCTTTCTCACCGGTTCGGATCGGGTCCGAACCGATCCGGTTCTCTGCTCCTGCTGGGGCTAATTCAATGTCATTTCCAGCGAGTTGTGCGTAGCCGCTCGGCCTTCCTTCCCGAGCGAAGAATTGGTCGATCATCTCCTGTTGTTTGCGGAGGAGATCATCTTGCCTTGCCATCTAGGTTCTCACTTCAGTGAGAATGCCATCCATCTCTTCTCGCGTCAAATATGCTGACGGGTTTTCATGTGAAGAAGCTTCATGGCTCGCTTCGTTTCTCGTGCTTTCGCCTTCAGCACGGGAAATCTTTCACTTAGCCATTTATCCAATAGCCAAATAATCCAAGCAGAAGTTGAAGTTGTTGTGTGCCCCTACCTGGCACGCCAAAATGTTAGACCGAAATTTGGGCCTAACACCCAAATGCTATGTGAAAACCTCACAATCACAAATCAATGCAGAAAAAGCAGTAAAATAAGAGGAGACACACGAGATTTTTGTAGTGGTTCGGCTCAAACCTAGCTTACGTCCACTTTATAGTTTCTTAAATCCTAAGAAGCTATTACAATACTGTTTGCTTTTGGTTTACACACGAAATCCTCGTGTTTACAATGAAGAAGATAAGATTAGAGAATGAATTTATACACGAATTCCTCGTGTTAAAGTGATGAGCAATGTCCTTGCTTGGTTGTAAAGGAGACCAAGTGTTGGAGTCGCCAAAAAAGTCCCTTGAAATGGTCATATGAGGGTGTATTTATAGGCGTAGAGGAGCCTTGCAAGGTTCTGAAGTGGTCCGGTTCGGAGGTGCCACGTGGAGGGCACTGAGGTGATCTCGGAAGTAGTGGAGCAGCGGTTACCAAGTCGTGTGGAGACAGGTGTCAACTAATCCACATCCGTAGGAAGCAGTTATGGCAAGAGAATAGGTCAGAACTTCGTGTGCAAAAGCAGGTCCAGGGGGTCAGTTCGGGTCTCCATCCGATCCGAGTCGGAGTGTCCAAAGCCAAGCGTGCTCTTGTGAGGATTTGGTGTGAAGCGGGTCGGGTCTGCCTTATCCTGATCCGAACCAGAGTCTCCGATACGAGCTGACATCTAAGTGTTGAAGGGAGGATGCTAAGTTGGTGAAGGCAGGATGCCTCATTTCGATCTGAACCGAATTATCCGATCCGATCTGAGGATCTATTCAATGCTAAATTCCAGGTCTCCGGTTCTGCACGTGTTCACAGAAACGAGCATAACTTTCAAACCGTAAGTCGGTTTTAGCCAAAAGAAAGCTCAAACTGAAGCTAATTAAGAGATCTACAAGCATTTCGAGTTCAGCTCTGTAATCGCTGTTTTCGGGCCCAAAAAAGGTCATTTGGTAGGAGTTCCGGGTCTTTCTTTGTTTGTGATGCGATTTCGACCAAATCACTGCCTGTCTTCTGACGATGTTTCCAATACTCTAGGGTGTTGTTTATCAGAGATTCCACTTGAGTCGGAGTATCAAGCAATTCGCTTCCTTACAAGCTCGAAGTCAAAGTCAAAGTAATAGCATGCCCCATCATCCGGGGTGTTTCAATCGTGTAATGACCCGCAATGGCAGAGGTATTATAATTAATTAATTTAATTATATAAATGGTGAATTAAAGGATTTAATGGTCGTGGAATTAAATAACTGGGAATATTTAATTAAAATAAGAAATTAAATAATATATTTAATTCAGAAATAATCAAAAATATTGGAAATCACAATATTCTGTGGACTGGGTCGTCCCTTGGATTTAATTCAGTTTAGAATTGAATTTGACTAATGAATATATTATTTGAACGACAGTTTGAACGTATAATTATATTATAATTAAAATCGAGCTTGAAATGGCGCGGCAGTTCGCTATTTGGCGATTTGAAATTCAATTGAGTATACAGAATTCGTTTTAAATCGGATTTCTGTGAAACAAGAAACGTACGGAGCTGGTGGAGTATATCTTTCTAGTGGAAGAGAAAAATCAGGATTTCGACGTGTAGATTTTGAGATATGTCCAAATAAAATTTTAAAATAATCGCTATAGAATCGTTTATCGACCATAACGGTTTATTCGATATAACTAGAGATTGGGTTTGAATCTAGACAAGGTTCTTTAAAGACATAACGATAATTTAATTTTTAGAATTTTATGGTAATTTTTAGTTAATTAAATATGCGACTTTTTATTTGAAGTATTTCGCACCCTGAAATCAACATTTTGAAGTTTCAAAATATGAGTCCACCTACTGGTATTATTATATCTTTGGGATCGTGGTACGTTGGTTGTTACAATGGTATGATCAACTCTGTCTATAGCAGTTGTATATGAATGGAATTTATGAAAATGGATATACAATATCTAAGCCTATATAATTACTTTAACCACAAGTATAACGTAAAATAGAGGTCTACGACGCATTTGTTTTCAGCCGCACAACCTTCCTGATCGAAACAAGCCACGAGTCTACCTATCCCCTATAAGTAACCCCCCTTAATCCTTTAACCTAATTTACTTCCTGTGAAATTCAACCAAAGGACGAGCCATCAGTTTCTTACTCACAGCCAAAAACGAGAGATGTAAAAATCAAAAGAAAATCAAAGACAAATCTAAAAATCATGATACTAATATATATGAGTTCGTTGAGTGAATCTCTCCCTTCCTATATGGGTTTTAAATGGTTCGAACGACATTTCTGTTCGCTGTTTTTGGGTTGTGAACTAGGGTTTGATCCTAGGTGGAAATACAAGCATCTATACAAGGTTTGGGGGTCATAACTGGATTGAGGGAGTAAGGGAAGGTTGCGTTCAAAATCAGGGTTGATTCGGTGGGTATTTAGTTCGGTGATTTCATGGGTTCGAGCAGTAATGTTCGTTCGACGTGATGAGTGATTTGGGTTAATGACAGATCTGGTAGCGATGTTTGTTGTGGGAGGTTTCGGAAGGGTTGGTTGATGACAGATCTGGTGCGCGTTGGTGGGTGTTCACCGCAGTTGAAGGAGGGGTTCGAAGAAGCTACGTTGGTTTTAAAATGGAGTTTGGGTGTGAGTTAGGAAGGGATGGAGTGACCTGGATGGGAGGAGTTGAAAGTTGGAGAGCTGCTATCGATAAAATAGAGAAGGGGATGGATGTGTTGAGGAGAGCACTTGGTGAAGAAAAAGAAGTGCACGTTGATTTTTCTGTAAGAAGAAGGTAATTTTTGTTCGGATTTTGTTTGAACGAAAAGGGGGATTCATTTGTGAAGGTGTTGTGTTGATTTTGTGCAATGTTGGAGAATATGAAGTCTTATTTTCTGGAAATGGCCTTGAGAAATGATGGGTCAAAGGGGATTGGGGATTAGCGACTGTGTATTTTAATTCGGTGAAGAGGAAAGTGGAAATATCTTAAGCGGGTTCAAATAGTTGGAAGTGGGCCGGATTGGTGGTAAGACCCAAAGCAATTTATTAAGTTAAATTTTAGTTTAAAATATATATGAACTTCGAAAAATACATAACTTATTCATACGTGATCGAAACTCAGTGAAACAAGATCCAACAGGATCGTATGGACGGACACTACCCAATGGAACTAACCGGAAGTGGATTGAAGCTCATTTGAATTTATGGTGAAATAAACAGTTTGATTCAAATCAAACAACAGTTTATCGTTCTTTAACGATGAACTGCAAATGTGAGTAAAACTCACCAACTCTGAACAGTTATATTTTTATAATGTATTCTTAGAACTGTTAATCATCTGTTGATTTGTTCTGTGTTGGTTGATTGATTGAACTGCTAGTCAGTTAGTGAAAATTATATATATATATATATATATATATATAAACCGTTAAATATTCATATATTGATTCTGCTATCAGAATAATTTATATTGAACTGAAAGTGATGATAATCATATTGTGTAACATCTGTGGATACAGGGAGACAGGTTAGAGGAATCCGACTGGATTCCTCAACAGTTATTTTATTATTTTTCATATATTGTTATATGATGTGATATAAAATCTATGGGCGATTATATGTACTTGGACGATATTGAACATCGTGATTTGATATGATTGAATACCATAACATATCGAAATGTTGATAAGGGGATTTTCAAAGTGATATTGAAAATAGAATATTTATAAAATGGGATATTTATAAATAAGAGATATTTATAAAGTGGAATATTTATAAATAAGAAATGTTTATAAATTGGAATATTTATAAATAGGAAATATTTAGAAAAGAAAATTATTTCAAACCATTTTCTTTTTTAATGGAAAGGCCTATGTGGCGGGTTTGGGGATTTTCCCGATGCTCCCGTTACAAAGGAGGTTATGGCGAATTTTTCAGAGAATTTAAGGAGTTAGAATATTTCAAGAATAAATTTGAAAAGGAAATATTTGTAAACCATTTACAAATAGAATTGAAAAAGGAAATGTTATAAAAAGGAAATCATTTTTAAAGTGTAGAACCGTTATTTAAAAGTAAATCTTTTCAAATGAATAAAACGTTGTTAAAAAGGAAATCTTTATAAAGTAAATCGAATATGGTATTCGAAGGGAGTAAATCGAATATGGTATTCGAAAGTTAGTAAAACGAATATGTTATTCGAAAGTTAGTAAAACGAATTTTCTATTTGAAAGGGGTTAGTCGAGTCGAGTTAGTTGAATAGAGTTAACTAGTTCAGTAGAGTTAACTAGTTCAGTAGAGTTAACCAGTTCAGTAGAGTTAACCAGTTCAGTAGAGTTAACCAGTTTAGTAGAGTTAACCAGTTAGTTAAGTCAAGTTAACCAGTTGGGTTAAGTAAGTCAAGTTAACCAATGAGTTAAGTAAGTCAAGTTAACCAGCTGAGTTAAGTAAGTCGAGTTAATCAAGTCGAGTTGATCGAGTTAGAGTTACTCAGTTAGAGTTAATCGATTAGAGTTAAAACGAACTAGAGTTAATCAAATATAGTTATTTGAGACAGAGTTAGTCAAACATAGTATTCAGGGTAAGTTACTATCTCGTACAACTACTAGCGTAATTCGCAGGGCTGTAAATAGCCTACGGCGGTCGGATGTTTCCTGAGGGAGTCAGGCGTAACCATTGTGATCGCTGCGATCTAGAGTCAAGCGAATGAAGTTAAATCGAATATTAGTTATTCGATAGGAGTTAAGTTCTTGAGTTAGATTATCGAGATAAGTGAGTCGAGTTAAGTTCTTCGAGTTAAATTAATCGATGTTAGTTTCATCGAAAGGATTATCGATGTTAGTTTCATCGAAGGGAGTTATCGATTATAGTTTAATCGAAAGGAGATATCGATTATAGTTTAATCAAAGGGAGTTATCGATTATTGTTTAATCGAAAGGAGTTATCGATTATAGTTTAATCGAAGGGAGTTATCGATTATAGTTTAATCGAAAGGAGTTATCGATTATAGTTTAATCGAAAGGAGTTATCGATTATAGTTTAATCGAAAGGAGTTATCGATTTTAGTTTAATCGAAAGGAGTTATCGATTATAGTTTAATCAAAAGGAGTTATCGGTTTTAGTTTAATCGAAAGGAGTTATCGATTATAGTTTAATCGAAAGGAGTTATCGATTTTAGTTTAATCGAAAGGAGTTATCGATTATAGTTAAATCGAAAGGAGTTATCGATTATAGTTAAATCGAAGGAGTTATCGGTTATAGTTTAATCGAAAGGAGTTATCGATTATAGTTTAATCGAAAGGAGTTATCGATTATAGTTTAATCGAAAGGAGTTATCGATTAGTTAAATCGAAGGAGTTATCGAATATAGTTTATTCGATGGAATTAATCGATTAGAGTTAAATAAAAGGAGTTAATCGAATATAGTTTATTCGAATAGAGTAAAGGAGTTAATCGAATATAGTTTATTCGAATAGAGTTAGAGGAGATATCGAATATAGTTTATTCGACAGGAGTTAAGTGAATAGTTAGGTTAAACTAAGTGAATTGGTTAAGTTAACCAAAGTGAATTAGTCGAGTTAATCAAAGTGATTAGTTCAGTTAATCGAGATAAGTAAATCAAGTTAGGTTAATCGAGTTGAATTAGTCAGTCGAGTTAATAAATTGAGTTAGTCAAACCAAGTAAAACCAGTTAGAGTTAATTAATTAAGGTTGACCAGTTAGAGTTGATTAGTTAGAATTAACCAGTTAGAGTTAATAAATCAGAGTTAATCAAATAGAGTTAAGTAAAATTAGAACTGACTAGAGATTAGTAAATTGAACGGTTTTCTAAGTGTCTATCTGATGTTGGTTTCGGCCTTCGGGATTTATATTTAGGGGATTGTTCTCATACTAGTTTACAGTCATGGACTGATAGTTGGGGAAGAGTAGTGATTTGTAAATAAGCAGATGGAAACGTTTTCCAGTGTTAATAACATATATTTTCTAAACATAGAAAATAAGGAAATGTGAATATATATATATAGATATATGTTGATGATTGATCGATATAATTTCCATCTGGAAATAATATCGTTGGTTGCACACTTGTTTTTCTTTGATAGTTAAATCACAGACTATCGAAGTTTTGACCATTTTAACGTTGTTAATATGGAGAGACTGGTTGGATTATTATCCAAAGAACCACTCTGTATTGGCATAAGCATTGCAAATCATATATGCCAAAGATAATTGAAGACGGAGTAAAATGCAAGGGCTGTTGTATAAGTCTTAGATAACAGTGACTAAGATGGATATACTGAATAGTGCCTTCGGTTTGTCCAGTCCCAGGACAACTTGTATAGATGAAGGTCTGACAGAGTATATCCAATGGATCGCGTAAGTTGATCTGTTCAAACGTATTCACGTTTGGTGGCGGAGGAATTCGTTTCTCTAAGCTGTATGCCCGTGTTACTTTTGGATAAATCAATTTGTGATTTGGCGAGTATGACGATGTGACATTCTAAGTGAATGAGGATGACTTGTATGAATGAATGTCTGATAGAGTATTTCCAGAAACGTCACGTACATTGATTTCTTCAACTTTACCAAGAGTGGAAGCGGAGAAGGAAACTTCTTTAGCTAACACATAACGTACTGTTGTAGACGTCAATTAGTGATTTTCGATGGATCTGAAAATGTGATATTCGAAGTGAATCTAATGTAATGATAAAGCGTAGCTTCTAGCCTCATCAACCGGTAAATGACAGAAATCGGGCAGGCAGCATGGCTAAGTTGGTCGCACCGAAGTAGGGTGTATAATCACCTATCTAGAGAATATTCATTTGCTTCTTTAATGTATCAATGTTGTCCCATATATATACGGGAACGGTTGCTGATCCCAACCGTTGGTGATATACATTCGATACACTCAAGCAAAATGAGTGGTCGGTCATGTGTGGCTGAGTTGCAAGATGTTCTTGTTGAACTCCAGTGTATCGTTCCTAGAGTACACTAATCGGAAGGTGGTTCCATACCTTGTCATAGTTGGAAATCCATTATCCAATACGTGCTTGCGATTTTGGTTGTATACTATATATGTAGAACGTGAGATGAAAGCGTTTCTGCTAGTTAATATCTATTTGTACATAGACATTATTATAATATCAAAAGGTTTTTGATATAAAGATATTTTGGATTCTCATAAGGGAAAAACCCGTTCCGTTCTGTGGCGTGGTCTTATGAGATATCGTTTACTTGTTCATATACCTGTTTAAACTGTTTTACTCACACCAGTCCATGTTGCGTGCTTAGGCTTGTGTCGCATGATAGGGGGTTCTCGCTTTTCGTTAGGTGGCGAACGGGAGACTCTTACTCCTACATGTCCCTTTGGTAGGGTTGGTTGTGAAGTCGAAAGGCTGCCCGTAAAATATGGTATTGGGGTACCAATGTAAGCCACGGTGGGGTATTACCTTGCTGCTTTGGGGGATGGGGACGGTTGCAAAGCCTGCTCAAAATCTGGGTCGTTACAGTTGGTATCAGAGCATAAGTTAAGAATTACCTTGGCTCTGTGGCGTGACTCGGTAGAGATAGGGTTAATAATACCCTAGATTGAGTTTGAGTGTATATATACGAGTGCGTATTTGTATTTGATATAAAATGGTTTTATATTGTGGAGATTCATTGGCTGAGTTGTTTATGGGTTCTGGTCGATCAGTTTGATCCACTGTATCGGTAGGAGTAAATAAACACTTGAATACGACGGACCGACACAGTATGGATATGTGATATATTATCATATATAGGTTGTGATTATAATCGAGTAAGATTATAACATGTGAAATGGTTATATATAACCAATCAGAATCACATAAGTAAAGTATATGAAATAAGATGAATTAAATATGAATTTAAATCAGATTTGGAATTAAAAAAAAAGGAAATTTTAAGTTCCTGGGAGATTTTGAGATGTTTTCAAAATGGATGTATTTAGTAAGGGTTTTGAAATGATATAGTATTGAAATCACTTGGGTCACTGGAAAATAATTCCGATGATGATTGCGCAGTATCATCGGTGTGATTTTCGAGTTCTAAGTGGTGGATTACTACCAAAGATTTTGATTTGAATTGTTTTGAGAAAACAAGTTATTTATAAATTCAAAGGTTTTGAATTGGTAGTATGATTTCAAATTGATTTGAAATTTACCCAGGAATTTAAGTTCTGGAAATTAAAATTTAACTTGTGAAGTTAATTCGAATGGGATGGTAAAAGTAAATAACAAACCAGAATTTAACTTGAGATGATAGGTTAAGAAAAACTGGAAGTGATTAGAGAATAATCTGGATTTGGAATTGAAATGATAAGTTGAGAGTTTGGAATTTGAAACTCGAATTTGAAATTGAATTCGGCTTGAATAAGTGAATGCTTATGTTAAGAATAACTTGGTTGGAGTTGATTGGGATGGCATTTGTATATGCTGAGTTGATAACAGATGGTAGGGATATAATGATATGCCCAATAAAAAGGTACAAGTTTATATTTGATATAAGCATGAGATTTATGAGCCGAATTGGCAAGCCATTTGGCGTTTTGATTTTCTTTTGGGTTGAAGAAGGCCCAGTGAGGCGAGTTAGAGTTTGAGCTATTGACCAGTACAAAGGAGACGCTGGCGAAATTTTTCGAAAAGTTAGGGCGTTAGAAAATTTTCAGGATTTTTGAAAATTTTAGTCAAGTCGGAAGGAATTAATATTTTTGTTGGAATTAAATTAATTCAACTGAATTGGAAGTTAAGAAGTAAACCAATAGATGTTTAGATCTAGTTAGTAGAGTTGGTAACATTTTCCAAGCTTAGTAATTTCGAGGACGAAATTATTTTAAGTGGGAAAGAATGTAATGACCCGCATTGGCAGAGGTATTATAATTAATTTATTTAATTATATAAATGGTGAATTAAAGGATTTAATGGTCGTGGAATTAAATAACTAGGAATATTTAATTAAAATAATAAATTAAATAATATATTTAATTCAGAAATAATCAAAAATATTGGAAATCACAATATTCTGTGGACTGGGTCTTCCCTTGGATTTAATTCAGTTTAGAATTGAATTTGAATAACGAATATAATATTTGAACGATAGTTTGAACGTATAATTATATTATAATTAAAATCGAGCTTGAAATGGCGCGGCAGTTCGCTATTTGGCGATTTGAACTTCAATTGAGTATACAGAATTCGTTTTAAATCGGATTTCTGTGAAACAAGAAACGTACGGAGCTGGTGGAGTATATCTTTCTAGTGGAAGAGAAAAATCAGGATTTCGACGTGTAGATTTTGAGATATGTCCAAATAAAATTTTAAAATAGTCGCAATAGAATCGTTTATCGACCATAACGGTTTATTCGATATAACTAGAGATTGGGTTTGAATCTAGACAAGGTTCTTTAGAGACATAACGATAATTTAATTTTTAGAATTTTATGGTAATTTTTAATTAATTAAATATGCGACTTTTTATTTGAAGTATTTCGCACCCTGAAATCAACATTTTGAAGTTTCAAAATATGAGTCCACCTACCGGTATTATTATATCTTTGGGCTCGTGGTACGTTGGTTGTTACAATGGTATGATCAACTCTGTCTGTAGCAGTTGTATATGAATGGAATTTACGAAAATGGATATACAATATCTAAGCCTATATAATCACTTTAACCACAAGTATAACGTAAAATAGAGGTCTACGACGCATTTGTTTTCAACCGCACAACCTTCCTGATCGAAACAAGCCACGAGTCTACCTATCCCCTATAAGTAACCCCCCTTAATCCTTTAACCTAATTTACTTCCTATGAAATTCAACCAAAGGATGAGCCGTCAGTTTCTTACTCACAGCCAAAAACGAGAGATGTAAAAATCAAAAGAAAATCAAAGACAAATCTAAAAATCATGATACTAATATACATGAGTTCGTTGAGTGAATCTCTCCCTTCCTATATGGGTTTTAAATGGTTCGAACGACATTTCTGTTCGCTGTTTTTGGGTTGTGAACTAGGGTTTGATCCTAGGTGGAAATACAAGCATCTATACAAGGTTTGGGGGTCATAACTGGATTGAGGGAGTAAGGGGAGGTTGCATTCAAAATCAGGGTTGATTCGGTGGGTATTTAGTTCGGTGATTTCATGGGTTCGAGCAGTAATGTTCGTTCGACGTGATGAGTGATTTGGGTTGATGACAGATCTGGTAGCGATGTCCGTTGTAGGAGGTTTCGGAAGGGTTGGTTGATGACAGATCTGGTGCGCGTTGGTGGGTGTTCACCGCAGTTGAAGGAGGGGTTCGAAGAAGCTACGTTGGTATTAAAATGGAGTTTGGGTGTGAGTTAGGAAGGGATGGAGTGACCTGGATGGGAGGAGTTGAAAGTTGGAGAGCTGCTGTCGACAAAATAGAGAAGGATGGATGTGTTGAGGAGAGCACTTGGTGAAGAAAAAGAAGTGCACGTTGATTTTTCTGTAAGAAGAAGGTAATTTTTGTTCGGATTTTGTTTGAACGAAAAGGGGGATTCATTTGTGAAGGTGTTGTGTTGATTTTGTGCAGTGTTGGAGAATATGAAGTCTTATTTTCTGGAAATGGCCTTGAGAAATGATGGGTCAAAGGGGAATGGGGATTAGCGACTGTGTATTTTAATTCGGTGAAGAGGAAAGTGGAAATATCTTAAGCGGGTTCAAATAGTTGGAAGTGGGCCGGATTGGTGGTAAGACCCAAAGCAATTTATTAAGTTAAATTTTAGTTTAAAATATATATGAACTTCGAAAAATACATAACTTATTCATACGTGATCGAAACTCAGTGAAACAAGATCCAACAGGATCGTATGGACGGACACTACCCAATGGAACTGACCGGGAGTGGATTGAAGCTCGTTTGAATCTATGGCGAAATAAACTGTTTGATTCTAATCAAACAACAGTTTATCTTTCTTCAACGATGAACTGCAAATGTGAGTAAAACTCACCAACTCTGAATAGTTATATTTTAATAATGTATTCTTAGAACTGTTAATCATCTGTTGATTTGTTATGTGTTGGTTGATTGATTGAACTGTTAGTCAGTTAGTGAAAATTATATATATATATATATAAACCGTTAAATATTTATATATTGATTCTGCTATCAGAATAATTTATATTGAACTGAAAGTGATGATAATCATATTGTGTAACATCTGTGAATGCAGGGAGACAGGTTGGAGGAATCCGACTGGATTCCTCAACAGTTATTTTATTGTTTTTCATATATTGTCATATGATGTGATATAAAATCTGTGGGCGATTATATGTACTTGGACGATATTGAACATCGTGATTTGATATGATTGAATACCATAACATATCGAAATGTTGATAAGGGGATTTTCAAAGTGATATTGAAAATAGAATATTTATAAAATGGGATATTTATAAATAAGAGATATTTATAAAGTGGAATATTTATAAATAAGAAATGTTTATAAATTGGAATATTTATAAATAGGAAATATTTAGAAAAGAAAATAATTTCAAACCATTTTCTTTTTGAATGGAAAGGCCTGTGTGGCGGGTTTGGGGATTTTCCTGATGCTCCCGTTACAAAGGAGGTTGTGGCGAATTTTTCAGAGAATTTAAGGAGTTAGAATATTTCAAGAATAAATTTGAAAAGTAAATATTTGTAAACCATTTATAAATAGAATTGAAAAAAGAAACGTTATAAAAAGGAAATCATTTTTAAAGTGTAGAACCGTTATTTAAAAGTAAATCTTTTCAAATGAATAAAACGTTGTTAAAAAGGAAATCTTTATAAAGTGAATAAAGTAAATCGAATATGGTATTCGAAGGGAGTAAATCGAATATGGTATTCGAAAGTTAGTAAAACGAATATCCTATTCGAAAGTTAGTAAAACGAATATGCTATTCGAAAGGGGTTAGTCGAGTCGAGTTAGTTGAATAGAGTTAACTAGTTCAGTAGAGTTAACTAGTTCAGTAGAGTTAACCAGTTCAGTAGAGTTAACCAGTTCAGTAGAGTTAACCAGTTCAATAGAGTTAACCAGTTAGTTAAGTCAAGTTAACCAGTTGGGTTAAGTAAGTCAAGTTAACCAGTGAGTTAAGTAAGTCAAGTTAACCAGTTGAGTTAAGTAAGTCGAGTTGATCGAGTTAGAGTTACTCAGTTAGAGTTAATCGATTAGAGTTAAAACGAACTAGAGTTAATCAAATATAGTTATTTGAGACAGAGTTAGTCAAACATAGTATTTAGGGTAAGTTGCCATCTCGTACAACTACTAGCGTAATTCGCAGGGCTGTAAACAGCATACGGCGGTCGGATGTTTCCTGAGGGAGTCAGGCGTAACCATTGTGATCGCTGCGATCTAGAGTCAAGCGAATGAAGTTAAATCGAATATTAGTTATTCGATAGGAGTTAAGTTCTTGAGTTAGATTATCGAGATAAGTGAGTCGAGTTAAGTTCGTCGAGTTAAATTAATCGATGTTAGTTTCATCGAAAGGATTATCGATGTTAGTTTCATCAAAGGGAGTTATCGATTATAGTTTAATCGAAAGGAGTTATCGATTATAGTTTAATCGAAGGGAGTTATCGATTATAGTTTAATCGAAAGGAGTTATCGATTATAGTTTAATCGAAGGGAGTTATCGATTATAGTTTAATCGAAAGGAGTTATCGATCATAGTTTAATCGAAAGGAGTTATCGATTATAGTTTAATCGAAAGGAGTTATCGATTTTAGTTTAATCGAAAGGAGTTATCGATTTTAGTTTAATTGAAAGGAGTTATCGATTATAGTTTAATCGAAAGGAGTTATCGATTTTAGTTTAATCGAAAGGAGTTATCGATTATAGTTAAATCGAAAGGAGTTATCGATTATAGTTAAATCGAAAGGAGTTATCGATTATAGTTTAATCGAAAGGAGTTATCGATTATAGTTTAATCGAAAGGAGTTATCGATTATAGTTTAATCGAAAGGAGTTATCGATTAGTTAAATCGAAGGAGTTATCGAATATAGTTTATTCGATGGAATTAATCGATTAGAGTTAAATCAAAGGAGTTAATCGAATATAGTTTATTCGAATAGAGTAAAGGAGTTAATCGAATATAGTTTATTCGAATAGAGTTAGAGGAGTTATCGAATATAGTTTATTCGACAGGAGTTAAGTGAATAGTTAGGTTAAACTAAGTGAATTAGTTAAGTGAATTGGTTAAGTTAACCAAAGTGAATTAGTCGAGTTAATCAAAGTGATTAGTTCAGTTAATCGAGATAAGTAAATCAAGTTAGGTTAATCGAGTTGAATTAGTCAGTCGAGTTAATAAATTGAGTTAGTCAAACCAAGTAAAACCAGTTAGAGTTAATTAATTAAGGTTGACCAGTTTGAGTTGATCGGTTAGAATTAACCAGTTAGAGTTAATAAATCAGAGTTAATCAAATAGAGTTAAGTAAAATTAGAACTGACTAGAGATTAGTAAATTGAACGGTTTTCTAATTGTCTACCTGATGTTGGTTTCGGCCTTCGGGATTTATACTTAGGGGATTGTTCTCATACTAGTTTACAGTCAGGGACTGATGGCTGGGAAAGAGTAGTGATTTGTAAATAAGCAGATGGAAACGTTTTCCAGTGTTAATAACATATATTTTCTAAACATAGAAAATAAGGCAATGTGAATATATATAGATATATGTTGATGATTGATCGACATAATTTCCATCTGGAAATAATATCGTTGGTTGCACACTTGTTTTTCTTTGATAGTTAAATCACAGACTATCGAAGTTTTGACCATTTTAACGTTGTTAATATGGAGAGACCGGTTGGATTATTATCCAAAGAACCACTTTGTATTGGCATAAGCGTTGCGAATCATATATGCCAAAGATAATTGAAGACGGAGTAAAATGCAAGGGCTGTTGTATAAGTCTTAGATAACAGTGACTAAGATGGATATACTGAATAGTTCCTTCGGTTTGTCCAGTCCCAGGACAACTTGTATGGATGAAGGTCTGACAGAGTATATCCAATGGATCGCGTAAGTTGATCTGTTCAAACGTATTCACGTTTGGTGGCGGAGGAATTCGTTTCTCTAAGCTGTATGCCTGTGTTACTTTTGGATAAATCAATTTGTGATTTGGCGGGTATGACGATGTGACATTCTAAGTGAATGAGGATGACTTGTATGAATGAATGTCTGACAGAGTATTTGCAGAAAGGTCACTTACATTGATTTCTTCAACTTTACCAAGAGTGGAAGCGGAGAAGGAAACTTCTTTAGCTAACACGTAACGTACTGTTGTAGACGTCAATTAGTGATTTTCGATGGATCCGACAATGTGATATTTGAAGTGAATCTACTGTAATGATAAAGCGTAGCTTCTAGCCTCATCAACCGGTAAATGACAGAAATCGGGCAGGCAGCATGGCTAAGTCGGTCGCACCGAAGTAGGGTGTATAATCACCTATCTAGAGAATATTCATTTGCTTCTTTAATCTATCAATGTTGTCCCATATATATACGGGAACAGTTGCTGATCCCAACCGTTGGTGATATACATTCGATACACTCAAGCAAAATGAGTGGTCGGTTATGTATGGCTGAGTTGCAAAATGTTCTTGTTGAACTCCAGTGTATCGTTCCTAGAGTACACTGATCGGAAGGTGGTTCCATACCTTGTCATAGTTGGAAATCCATTATCCAAACGTGCTTGCGATTTTGATTGTATACTATATATGTAGAACGTGAGATGAAAGCGTTTCTGCTAGTTAATATCTATTTGTACATAGACATTATTATAGTATTAAAAGGTTTTTGATATAAAGATATTTTGGATTCTCATAAGGGAAAACCCGTTCCGTTCTGCGGCGTGGTCTTATGAGATATCGTTTACTTGTTCATATACCTGTTTAAACTGTTTTACTCACACCTGTCCCATGACTGACCCGGAGTTTACTTTGTTGTTTTCCCTAAACTCTTGGGTGCCTAAATTTGTACGGGCAGTCAAGTAGTCGGGATTTACAGATATACTTGAAGAGCTGGAGCAGGAGGCTTCTGAATCATATAGCTATAGTTTATTTCTGCTGTGTTGTAAGTGTTGTACTCTGATAAGTGCTATTGTATACATAACTGTTATATTTCAAAGTTATGTTATCTATTATATGTTATTCGTTCCGCTGTGAAGTTCGTGTTACTCTGATGATGTAAGTTCTTCTTTTCTTCTTCTATTCTAAGTTTCTATCTTATCTATCCTCACCCTCTAACTTCTTTCACTAATTATCAGGATTTTTCGATGTTTTGGTTATCGGCATCGAGCTTATGTCGATAACCAAAGTCGCCGAAAATCCGGGTCGTTACAAATCGAGAAATCGTTCGAGACTGGCAAATGGACGTTCACTTTGCATCCGTTCAGTGGTCCTCAAGCGGCCTCCAATCCAGAGGTAATGGCATAAGATAGGTGGTGGTTAGATCAGGTCCTTTTCAAATATAGGCGAAGGGAGGCATATTCTTGATAGTCAAGGAAATCTTCAATCCATAGAAATCCTGAATGTCATGACTGTATCAGATCGTATTAAGACCAGAAAATCGATGATCACTAATTAAGGTTGGGTAGAAATCCAAGAATCCCAGGGCTTCGCCGGGTCCTTCCCAGCCACAAGTATTAAGTCTCATGTCATTGAATAATTCACTCTCAAGGCCACTTTTGGATTGTCTCCTCGAGTTACGTAGGATGCTTATCATTAGGAATCAACATCAGCCTTCTCGACGTGGCTCTTTATTTGTTTTCTACTAGCCTGCTGTTATTGCAAGTGCGGACCTCGCGTTCTTGACCAGTTATCCTTTGTAAATCTGCAATCCGCAAACAAAGTGGTATTCCTGCAATATCATACGTTTGCAAGTTTGTTATATATTTCAATCGAATATATTTGTGGTCAGAGCATTACTACACTGAGTAGTAAGCAATAAATCACATCACAAATCAGACAAGGGTTTCAATTCGGTATCCCTGCAAATCGTAATCCCCGCAAATAAATAGCATATCATATCACAACCATCATAGGGGTGTGATGTGTGTGTAAGCCCCAATCAATAGTGAATAAAGTTCCTGGCCAGGGCTTGTTTGGGATTGATTAGGACCGATAGTGCATCCCCCCCCCCCATGTCCGAGAATGAGGGGTTCGGGCTTGTAACAACCCGGATTTTTACAACATGCTAAGACAAGAATCAAGGCAGAATTTAATTATAAAATCTGAATCAGGAGAAACGGGTTGCGCCATTGCGTTCGTCTCGGAAAAATACGCGAAATAGAGTCCGAGTTTTCGAAAATCGGAGTCCGTATGACCCAGTTATGACCCGTCAAAGTTTTCAGAAAAATTCAAGTTCAAAAACAGTTTGAAATTCAAATCTGGAGCCAAACGAACTGGACGGGAAAATTCCCGCCCAAGCCCCAGGTCGACTAGGGTGTCGACTGGGGAGTCGACACGCCCAGGGGGCAGGTCGACTGCCCAGTCGACACGGGTGTCGACCTGGGTGGTCCGACCACTTGGGCCTGGGTTCACCTGCTGCTGTCTTGGCTCGGTTTTATGGGCCTGTGACGGATTTTGAGGGCTTAGATCTATCCTAGGGTTTATCCTATGGCCTAAACTGCTCCTAATCTCTATAAAAACACCCTAGGACCTAACCTAAATCACTAAAAATCATTCTAGCAACTAAGTGCTGCCAAAATCTATCTTGATCATGGCCTCCATCTCCAACTCCAAGGGCTTATGCATTCAAATCGGGTTCAAATCAAAAGGTGCAAGCTTTCTACATCAAATCGAGGGTAGATCAACGTTGCTACGCAAATTTCATGACGACTCTTCAACAAAGGAGCCACCTTTCTTCGTCAAGACGATTCATGCTCCTAGCCCTCTTGCCACGCTATGTAAGTTCTAGCTACTTCTAGATCTAAACGGTAGTTTTAATGATGGCATGGAATAAAACGAGATTAAACCAAGTATGCTAGCCTATATGAACCTTGTCATGCCTCTTTTGCTTGAACCTATGACTTTTGGCTATGCTTAGTGACTAAATAATGCCACTTATGTTATGTTTAACTTAGTCCATCATGAAAGATTGAACCTTTACTTGCGGAATGTTGGCATGAATACTTGAAACCACTTTGACTTCTGAAACATGCACATGAATATGACTTGGGGCTTATGCATGTAAATGAACCCAAACCTCCTTATGATATCATGCATGTTTGTGGCTAATCCCGTTGTGACATTATGCATGTTTGAGGCCAAAACCCCCTTACGATGCTATGCATATTTTGAGGCCAAACCCCTTATGATACCATGCATATTTGTGGTCAATCCCTTTTTGACATCGTGCATGTTTTGAGGCCAATATGTAGCATAGTATCCTTACTATGTTGACTCGCTTTTACTTGGGTTGGAAACACGATTTGGGGTAGGTTAGACGCGCGTGATTATGACATGATAATTTGACATGGGATTTCATGAAAATATGGCACTCATGATACACCTAAATGTGGACATGACATGTGGGGTAAACATGGGACTTGAAACTAGACACGTATGGGTTGTAAGTGTAATATGACACTAGACCAAACATGAAAGTGGCCAACTCGAGGTTGGGTTGAGTTTGTAGCATAAATCTACCCGGACCCGCTCGGCTTAACTAGTGGCTACAAACAATAGGACCCAATGTGAGTAGTTGATCATATAGCACTTAAAACCCGAGGTTAGACTAGGTTGTGGTGTAAAGCTACCCGGACCTGCCCGGCTTAACCAGTAACCACAACAAAGTCTAATGTGAGAGGTTGGGGTGCATTAATCTAATTAATTCCACATGAAAAGGTTAAGTAATTTTGACTAATGACACTTAATCGATATGACACGAATGGGTAGGTTAAGTGGAACCGGACTTGATTTCTTAATGACACTTAACCATATAAGACAATTAGGGAATGGGGTTAAGTAATTTACACTTAACTAATCCGACTTGGTAATTAGATGGGGTTAAGTAACTTAGACTTAACTAATCTAAACACGGTAATTCGATGGGGTTAAGTTAAACACTTAACCGATCTAAACTTGGTAATTCAATGAGGTTAAGTAACTTATACTTAATCAATTATATATGATGATTTGATGAGGTTAAGCAACCATACTTAACCAATCTAATATGAGAACTTAATAGGGTTAAGTCACAAGACCGTTTAAATATACTTAACCATTCTAATACGATTAGTGGATGGGGTTAGGTTAACCTATACTTAACCAATCCGACTCGATAATCTGATGAGGTTATCTATGCTTAACCAATCTAACACGATAATCTGATAGGGTTAAGATAAACAAATACTTAACCAATTTGACTTGATGATTGAATAGGGTTAAGTCATGAGCTTCTTGGTATACTTAACCAACTTGTAGGGCTAGGTCTTGGACTTGAATACTTAGCCAAATCTTGACATGATTCGTAGGCGGGTTAAGTCATGAACTTGAATGACAACACTTAACCCATTAGACAAAACCCTAGCTCAGGGGACTAGGTTGAAAATCGTAGTTAACAAGGGTAGCGGAAAGGGAAGCTAAGTGGTAAACCTTAGTTAAGGATAACTAAGTAATAATTCTTAGTCAAGAAAATTGGACCAGTTCACAGATAGATGAGTAACCCGATACGGTAGGTCATCGCTTGAACACACGTGGAGGAGCGAATTATCTGACTTAGATAAAGGCTCCAACGAACTGGGTGACGAAGCGGTAGCTTCGGGGGACGTGAGGATACTCTTGGTATCCCTCTGTGAGGTTGCAGATGATCCGCCTGGGCTCACAAGAGGTTAAGGTCTACGGTAGAAGAACCAAGAGTATGCCTTGGTTGTTATGCGAGCGACCTAAAGACTGGGATGGATTAACGTGGGGTCGACGATTCTTGTTTTTGCCCTGGATAGCGCGTCGTCGACTACCTACCATCTTTAGTCAATCGTGTACCTACGGAAAGGCAGAGAACTCCCAACAGACCATATACTTGCTATCGAGTTATGGGTGAGGTTGGCCAATAGGAAAGTGGGGGCATAGTGGGGCCGGGATGTAGTTCTCATACATGATTTTTCTTGGATTACCTTTCAGTAGTTGAGGGAGGGGTCACGTGGGACCATAGCCACGGATACAAAAACAGACCTTGATATCTGCATCGGTAGATGACTTAAAGCTCCCGACCGAGTTCCGTATTTCTTGATTTGCCCTGGCATGGAACTCGGATGGCACATTGAGATACTTGTGCGTCTAGACATGGAAAAGGAATTCATGATACATACGTGGGATAAAGGGCGTGGTTGACGGGTGGCATAATCCCTAGTGGCCCTAGGTGGCTTGAACCGAAACCGAGACACAGAAACGTTCATTAGGTAGCATAATCCCTAGTGGTCCTAGGTGGCATAAATCCTAAGTGAACACGCGATAGTTCATGGTAAGAAAACATAACCAGATCAAGCGTAGCAGTCCAAAACAACTTCAAGGATAAAATGGTACTACGTTGAGGTGGTATAGATTTACATGAGAAAGCCCGTACGGCCTACGGCAAAGGACTGAACTTATACATGGAAAGAAACATACGAGTTGGGAAAACCTACATATGCTATATATTAGGTTGACATGGACCATTACATGACATTGGGCAAGGGACATTCATAGTTAACACATGACGCGAGTTGGGATACTAGTACGAGAGGTGTAGATCAAATATACATGATAAATACCGTGGGATGTTATACATGATAGATACCTTGGGATAGTATACTTGATAGAAACCTGACGATGTGATACCTTGATTTATCTTGACACCGTAGTTTATCATGATACCTTAGTTTATCTTGCTATAGTAGTTCATCCAGTTATCTTAGTTTAGCTTATCTATCTTGTCGTCATCCTTATGTTTACTTTCAGTTTATGCATGTCATGTTACCTTTACCTGTTTTTATACTGGAAGTAGATAGGACTTACCAGTCTTTATGACTGACCCCGTTTTGTTTCCCCTATTTGTCTTCCGTTCCCCCCCCCCCCCAGGTTTTCAGGGAGGAAATGATGTTGTTTAGTTCAGACCTCTTATGCTTGAAGGTCATCATGTATAGCTTGGTCTTCTCTTGGCTATGGCTGCTTCACCGCTTTATTTTGGGGAATGATTTATGAAAAGGTTTTATGCTTCTTTACTATTGCAAGACAGGTTTTGATGTACTCTGATGTAAAAGGCTTTAGACCTTATTTTATAAGGTAATGAAATTTGTTTTACTTCCGCTGTTTTATATATATTCTGTCTTGTAATATTTCTGTGTATGTTTACCTCAATAATGCTTCACCAAACCTAATGCATTCCCTTTGTGAGTGACCCTAGCGGAGGTGGGGTGTTACAGGGCTTAACTTTCATTCTTGCCCCCGATCCTGCAGCGGAATAGGAGCCCTTCCGTGGGTTGTTTTATATGAAAATAGATTTTCAATATGTAAAGAAAGAGTTAATAGGATCTATATTAAGTTGAACTGATTTGGTTAATAAATTTTTATTTTTATAAAAGGAACTTTGTTCTCAAATTAGAAAATAAATAATGGTTTTAACAAAGGTTTTTCAAATGATATTAATTAATGAAAGTTTTGATATAGTTAGATATTTTCTAAGTAAATTAAATGAAATGGTTTTGAGAAACTTCTTATATTTAAAAAAATAAGTAAGATACTATGTTCTATATATTGGTAAGTTAATTCACGAATGATTAATTAAAAGGGACAAATGATCCTATATATCGAGCCAATGAACATATTTTATTTTTATGGTTGTATGGATGTTTATTTGATAGTTAAATAACTGATTATCAAAGATTGACCTATTATCAATTGTTGGTACGGAAAGACCGGAATCGAATTTATTCGAAAACCATTCTGACCAGCAAGTACATAAACATTAAAGATATTAGAGGACGGTCGAGATAGGGCATTTGAATACCCGTAGAATTTCATGAAACGGAAGGATTACTTATAATCTCTGGATCGCTCCCAAAAAAGAGATAAACTGTGATTCTTTCGTGATTGAAAACTATGGATTTTCAAGGACTTCTCGTTGTTGATCCTTGGGGTTATTCCTATATATGATGCAATAGGAGTGTGCCTTCGGTTCGTCTTGTTCCTGTATGACTAGTATGAACATATGTTTGACAGAGTATCTCCTAAGGGTCACATACAATGATTTTTATAAATATACCAAATTTGGTGGCGAGGAAGATAACTTCTCTTAGCTTAACACCCAGAGTGTATTTGTGGACGTCAATTAGTGATTTGACGGATCTGATGATGTGGCATTCAAAGATTTTAAGATGTTCTCTAAAAGGTAAATTGTGACCTCAAGCAAATTTGGTGGCGAGGAAGATAACTTCTCTTAGCTTAACACCCAGAGTGTATTTGTGGACGTCAATTAGTGATTTGACGGATCTGATGCTATGGCATTCAAAGATTTTAAGATGTTCTCTAAAAGGTAAATTGTGACCTCAAGCCTCATCAACTGGGAAATGACAGAAATCGGGCAGGCAACATAGCAAAGTGGGTCATTCCCGTTACACTACAACAAAAACACCATATTACAACTTTAATTTTACAACGGTGGTAAAAGCACCGTTGTAATAAATGGTTTTTTACAACGGTGGTAAAAGCACCATTGTAATAAATGGTTTTTTACAACGGTGGTAAAAACACCGTTGTAATAAATGGTTTTTTACAACTGTCAGTTTCCTAAAGTTGTAATAAACATATATATCACAACTTTTCATTTTATTAGTTGTAATAGATGCATATTACAAACTTCATGTTTATAATACCTATATTTAATAACTATTATATTAATATTTAATAATAATAATTAATAATAAATTTTGGGAATCAATAATATTTATCAATTATTATTAAATAGTTAATAAACAGTAATTTATTTTTAATAGTTAATGTATGTTAACTACTTATTAATTAATAATTAGTAACATAAGCTTTTATAATTGCTGTTACGTATTTAATAGTCAACTAGTAACATATATACATAATAATTAACTTTTAATCATTATTATTCAATTATAACTAAGAAGAAATGAGTAATAATTAATAATAATAATAATTTTTTTGGCAAGGCAATGATAGCTATTATTAGTAAGTAATATTTAGTATTTTAGTAAAAGATAATTATCAAGAATCCACATTATATTTAATATATAAGTTTTTACTTATTAATTCTAAATAATAATAGTTAATTTTAAAAACTTTGAATTTTTTTGATAATGAACTTAAGAGAAAACTTGGCAAATTTGAGCATTTGAATTACATTGGAACTAACCAATGACTCGCAAATCAGACCAAGGATAACTATACTAAAAATTTAAACCTAATTTCAGCCCAATTTCAGGATCCAGGCCATTATTAACGTGCAACCCTCATTTGATTTACCGAACCCTAACACACAAGACTCACTCAACAAGGAGCCGCCGCCTATACCTTTTGCATTCCAGTTCGCTTGGAAAAAAAAACCTAGTTCCAAAAGAAAAAAAATGGCAACTTCCGATTTCCAGCATCTCCGAGTTCCGATTTCCAGCATCTTCATCCTCCTTCGATTTCCAGCATCTCCGAGTTCTGAGCTCCCAGCAATCGAGCATCCAACGAGGAAGGACCCGTTTATTTATTCCCAGCAATCGAGCATCCCAACAATCTCCTACTTCCGATTTCCAGCGACGCCGCCTGTACTCGAGGTAGACTGATAGTGGTATGAATTCTTGTTTACTGGTTTGGCATAATTTCGGGTTAGTTAAAATAGCCTTGATCGTTTTCGATTTCCAGCAAATGCCTTCTTGTTTCTTCATATCCTTGATCTTTTTTATTGTCGGCATCTAGTTCAAGATGCTTTGGCATAATTTCGGGTTAATTAAAATAGCCAAGAGAAGATGTATTGTTCACCTTTGAGGTCTAATAAAAATTATTTGTTGAGATATCACGCATCATGTCATGATATTAGTTCCTTCTGGTATAAATGTGAACTATGATATACAGTCAATCATAACACAAAAATTTATTGCTTCTTTGATATTTTTAATGAATAGGATTTTGAGTTTATCTTCCAATAATAACATGGGATTTCATTCATTGGATAGCAATGCATGTGCTTGTTAATATGTTCCTGCACACTTCGATCAATGGTTGTTTTTTTTAATCAGATCTCCAACTCATCCATTTACTCAAGCAAGCAAGATAACCAATGTTAGTTTCTTGATATTTCAATCCAGTAATATGGTTCCTGCAATCCTTAAATTTTTTCTTTAGTCCGTTAAAATGATGCTCATTTTGTGTAAATATTTTTGCAAATTAGAATCAAAATCAAAGTTTGTTCTCTGTTATATTGGCCACTTTTTGTTGTTTATTTCTCCATTAGGCAATGTTTAGATAGAGTAAAAAATGTCCACCGTCATTGGTTGCTGGGAAATTTGTTTTTTCTCAATTTTTTCTAGTAATAAGTTTCTTAAATTGTTATTAGTCTCTTCTCAAATAAATTGAGTCATCAATCTTCAAACTTTGGTTGATACACTTGCTGTACCAAAATGAATCATCCAACGTTGCATGCATTGTATATAATGGTCAGGTTATTTACGTATATAATGGTTTGAATGCATTGTATTAGCTGTTTATTTTGTGCACTCACATTTTTCCAATTTTCGTTACATGCATAAATCTATACTGCAGCACTAACAGTTTGATAATTTCTTTCTTAGGAATGGATATTAAGGAGAAAAAGGAGCACAAGCAGATTAACAGGAGCATAAGAAAGTTAGAACTGTTATAAAGTCTTTGTATCTTCAGTTTTGTCAGTGTATTATGTAAAAAAAATGATGAGTTTGAAATTAATAATATATTGTTTTGGTTCATGTTTTTAGTTTGTTTGAAATCTTCAGTTTTGTAGATAATATGTTCTGCAATGAATTCTTTTATTAGTAATATGTATATAATTTGTGGATATATTACAATTATAAAATATAAAAATTGTAATAAAATATATCACAACGGTTATAATTAGTTGTAAAAATTAAAACAAGAACGGTGCACAACTGTTGTAATAAACATATTACAACAGTGGAAAAAAGTTGTAAAATATACATATTACAATGGTGTTGCAACAGTGCAGAAAAGTTGTAAAAGATATTAGGCTATTACAACTTCTTCATACACGACGGTTTGTCCACCGTTGTAAAATGTATATTACAACGGTGTTCCACCGTTGTAATAGGGTCATTTTGTTGTAGTGTTAGGGTGTATTGTCACCATTTAGAGAAAATTCTATTTGTTCATCTTTCGTTTCTGTATCTCCCGGAAAGTACGGTGGGCCCATAAAATCATAAGGTGACAATATATTCAGTATACTCAAGCTGAATGAGTGGTCGGTCATGTGTGGCTGGGTTGCAAGATGTACTTGTTGAACCCTAATGTATTGCTCTCTAGAGGTACACTTTTAGAAGGTGGTCTCATACCTTCTCATCGTTGGAAACATTCCCAAATAAGCACAATGCAGTTTTTGATTATATACTATATATGTGGAGCATGAGATGCAAGTGTTCTTCTAGATGGCTAGTTATTTGTGATTTGATGGACACTATTATAATATCACTGGATTTGATATACCAAAAATGTTTTGGGTTATCGTAAGGTAAAAACCATTCATGTTTTATGCACGGGCTGGTCTTATAATTATCTTTTTCTTTCAAAAAGATTTTTAGCTTCAAATCAGTTGGAAGTTAACCATGAACATAGTGAGTTTACTCACGCTAGTTCACCAGACTGATCTGTAGCGTTTGCAATGCTAGGGTCAGACCGAGTCTTACAGGTTCAAGTTAGGATGCTACGAACTTCAGAAGACATGCTGAAGGAGACCAAACGTATGATATATTGAGTATTTATTCCGCTGTGTGTTACATATAGGGACAGATTGTTATAATTTTCCAGATATTTTGGTTGTCTACTGTAGTTTGATAAATGTAAGTATTTATAATAAATTCTTTATAGAGATTTATTTCTATATTATATTTGTTCTGTTGTGGTGTGAGACTCTGATATTATGTTGTTTTCTTCTTCCTCTTCTATTCTAATATTTCTTTCTTTCTTTTCTCACCATCTAGTTTCTTTTTAACAACTATTTGGTGGGTTCGATACTTGAGTTTTGGCAAGTAATACCAGATTATATATTATTATCGAAATTCGAGCATCGAATTTCTTCGCCGTGCCATTACAATATGTGTAGAATCATATCTGGATTCAGTCTTTGAAATTATCGTAATCCCATCCCCCTAATATATATATATATATATATCAAATCTTAGAATCTTGTGTATATAAAGAAAACTAAATTCCAGAATATATATCTATATGAATCAGATCAGAAAACATAGAATGGTGATTAGTGGAATATAAGAGGATTCTAACCTTTTCTCTGGAATTCAGAAATGGTAGAGAAACAATATGGAGATGCAGAATGAAATGAAAGTAGGGTTTGAAGTGAGGCTATGAGGCTATATTTATAGTTGTAGACCGTTAGATTAGTTTGATTTAATCTGGATGGTCTATTGATGCAAAAATATAAATAACTCCCTATATAAAAACAACCTCCTCCACCCTTACCTCGGAAGGGCGGTCGATCCCCAGGTCGACTCCCCTCCTATAGGGGCGGTCGACCCCCTTTCTAAGGTTGAGACAGGAGATTTTGAATATCATGTACAATTGAATACAATCAATTCTAGATCATACAACAACAAAAAAGATGGCTAGAAAAACTTATTAGATATGATTCAGAGTTCTTGCAGAGTGGAACCATGCAGTACCAGACAAGAGATAGATCGTCCAAAAAACAAGGCTTTTTTTCTTCATGCTCGTTCCAAGTTTGAAGTACCATTTGTACAAATAATTGGCTAGTTATAAACAGACACAGGGTCCCTTTGGCCAATTTAGCTCTTAACGCAGGATCGTTCAAGTCAGGTTTCTTTGTTATTGGGATAGGTGAATTCTTAAGGATCCATCCCCTGAAAGAACCGGACATGTGACCTCGGTTCAAAACATCGTGAGACAATTCCTATATGTATATATATCTACACACAATTCAAATTCTTATAGAATATTATTTTATGCCAATTAATATATATTTATATTCATTCAATTTGAATTTTAAATCTTGTTAGTAAATAATTTATGTCTAACCTAACTTTCTGGTTTGGTAAACAACGAAAATTAATGGCGTCTGTTCTTCCTTCTTTTTGGTGTTTACAATTTCTTCTTCTCTCATTTAATTCTACGCCTCGTTTCTCTGCCTACTCCACCCTAAACCTTTCCTTTCGCCTCGCCTTTCCATGCCAAGGAAGAAGAAATAGGTCGCCGCTGTATCTAGGGATGAATCCCAAACCAGATCTGGCTGAACTTTTAGCTCCCCCTACGTCGTCCCTGATCTGAATCTAACGTTGAGTGATGCGACAGCTACCTCCGCTGAGGTGCCTGAAACGTTTAAAGTATTAGTCTCTTCGCCTGATAATTCTTTTGGAAACAGTTTTTTCACTAATTTTGTCGAACACACTGAGGCAGAAGCATCACTGTTAGGTGATGGACCGTTGCCTGCTACAACTCACCAAACTGCTGTGATATCTGTAGCTGAGGCTGCAACTAATCTCTATGGCTCGAGTCTAGTAGTTGCTTCTCCCGATCTGCGTGTTGAGGACGAAGCTATGTTTGAAATTGTGAATGGTTGTGGTACAAACCAAGATTTTGGTGTTGATTATATAGTAGTGCTAACCAATGCAGTGGAACCTCTCAACCAGCAAGTCATTGCTTCTTACTTACAACCTGTTTGCTTGAAAACCTCTGCGAAAAATGAGCCAAAGAAATGGACATCCCTCTTCAATTCACTGCCTCGCCCTTCTAGTGACTACATTCCGCGAAATTTCATTAATGTTTCCAATGATACCCACACCGAGTGAAGTAGTTCAGAAGGGTATTGATCGTTGGAAGAATTTTTTAGTCGAATTGTTCCTTGATTCTGAAGCCACCTACCTGGAAGTCTGAGACCGTTGTCGTAAAAGATGGAGTCTTAAAGGGGGATTGTGTGTGTTTTGTATTGATGGATTGTTCTATTTTAAATTCACGATAGCGGAAGAGAGAAGACATGTACCAGGTTTAGATCCCTTTATCATCAATGGCAAGCCATTTATTGTCACATCCTAGAAACCTTTTATTGGACATGATAGAGAGCAAATTATGTCAATTCTAGTTTAGGCAAAATTCTCCCATATTCCCACGGTCCTCTAAACCTTAGTTGGGTTAGATAAGTTTTCTAATCGTGTTAGCAAGCTAAGATGTTTTGACGCTAGTATAGTGAATAGAGAATGTTAGATTTACGCTCGTGCCTTGATCGAGATTACTCTAGATAAGTTGCCCCCTAATCAGATCAAGGTTAGTCTTGATGGACATGATTGTTTTATGGATGTTACGTATAACTGGAAGCCTGATATCTATCTCCTTTGCCACTCCTTTGGCCACACTTCTGAAGCTTGTAAGCTAGCTCGTGATGCATCCATTCCTATCAAGCAGCCACTGTTACGACTTCCTCCAAGAATTTGGGTAGCTAAAGTGAAACCTGCCCCATTATTTGATTCTTCTGTCCTTATACCCGCATTGCCTATTACCCCTTCTAGTTTAGTTCCATCCCTTATTATTGCATCTACTGCTGGAGCTCTAGACTTTACTCTTCCTTTCTCGACCACCGTCCTTCTCGATATTCCAAACCCGAATCCACCTGTGTATTGGAGTCAGTCTGAGCATGCGTGGATTCACTCTCCCACGGAAGTGAGATACTCTCTTGACGATGACTTTTATTATGTGTTTGTGTCTAGTGATATGGCTGAGACTAGGTATTTATCCTATTATTCTGATGGTGAGGGACTGTCCTTGGCCACTGCTGGTCCTGAAGGTGAAGCAAACTTGGCTCTTTCATCTGACGATACGTGGGATAGGAAATTTATATATGACACTGGTTATGTTGGTTTTACCCCTGACCTAGTCTTCATTTTTAAGGGCTATGGTCACATTTACCGTCCTATTGAGGATAAGGGATGTACACTACCCTCCTTTATGGAGGTGTAGTAGGCTATGTATAGTAGTTGAGGCTTTTATTTCACCCCTAGGGCTGTATCCTAGGTTGTATCTTCTGTGTTCTAGCACTTCAAACCAGATAGTTGTTAGACTAACTGTTTAACTACTCTATTTCCATGTATTCGTTATTTGCCATAATGAAAAGTGGTTGCGACCACTATAAAAAGCAGTCGGCCTTGCCAAAATTTTTTACGTTTAGCATTTTTATTAATATCTTCTTCATACGGACTCTGTTTTCAGTATATAAAATATGAAAATGGATCAGAAACTTGCCATGAACGCAATAGCAATACTTTTGTGTCTAAATTCCTAACTATCCAAAATTCTTATTTTCAGCCCACTTAATTCATTAATTATTATTATTATCACTAGGGTTACGACACGCGTTTCTCATGTGAGTTATTTTTTTAATATCTTATATGTTTAACCCATTCAAAATATAAAAATTTCTACATGTATATTTTGATGTTAAAATTATGTTTTTTTTATCTTTTTTTTTATGTTGCAGTATCTTATAATTTTTAAGTATAAGTCTTCATTTCTATCATTCACTAATAAAAAATGAATTAGTATTAAAGATAATTTGATAGATCTTGTTTTTATGCGATATTAAGACTTGTTAATACTTATAAATGAATGTTTTGAATCTGTAAATAAATTTTATGTAAAATCCTATTTTAAAGTGATATTATGATTAAATGATATTTATAGATTGTCATGTTGAATTAGTAAGTGAAATTTGTTTCTAAGATCCTATATTTTAGTAATAATAAATTTATAATATATAAGGGCATTTTTGGTAATTCACATTTACACCAAAAAAGTGTGACACCAAAGTATTACAACTATTATTAATGATTAGTATTTAATTATCTATGTCTATTTATGGTTTATTTTATGCGGTATTACAATACTGCAGAAGGTCGTACATGTCGAATTCGAGCTACTGTTTCACACTTCTACCTCCTGTAAATATGAACCTAGGGATATAAAAGGGGACGCTGATTCATTTATTTCCTCTTACATTTATAGGCTTTATAATCCTAAATCGATTAGGTAATTTGAATATTGATTGTAATTTTACACGTAGGTCCTTATATATTAGACATTTACATGGAATATAAATGAAGATGTCTTGAGTTAAGGTTTGCTTTTGAGTTGTAGAGTATATACGATTTTGAATTATAACCACAGTCGACCAAAGGGAAGCCCACCAAACCTATGGGGTGGGGCAGCCCACTGGGTCGTGGCAACTTAGATTTGTAATTTAGTTCAGGTATATTAATATACATTAAAAATGAAATCAATAAGGAAAAGCAATTGTGGTGTTAATGCAGTGGTACTTTCAATTCCTTATCACTGAGTGAGTCAGGATCGAATCCCAGCAAAGATCCTCACGGTTATTGTTAAATTTTTGTGCCCTTTACCTGCGTTCTGGGCTGGGGCATCAACTGGTTTGGGCTGGGTCTCATTATAACGTTCTTTAAATTCCAAAGCCTTTACATTCTTAATTTCTACTTGTGTAGCATGATCTATATTGATCTCATTCAAGCACGCATGACTTGTATGTGACTAAGCCCATAAATTCATTAATGAATTAAGCTTACCTACTTTTTCCACTTGAACTTAACTCAACTAAGTGTCACTTTGTCTTATACCCATTGAGAATAATGAAGGATTTCTAAAAACCTCCCATCGACCAAGTTCGTTGTTCTAACATTTTTGGGGATTAACAAAGAAATTTGTTAACGCTTACTATGAATCCATTTCTATACACATTTGCATGAGATATTACATCCAGTTGATTGCTTGACAAAAAATGTAGATAACATACATTTTTAACGAGAAACTTTATTGATTCATAACTAGAACCACGGTCTGAGTGGTAAAGTGCTTCGGCTTTGATGCAATAGATCACAGGTCTGAAACTTACATGGTATGATTCGAACATATATTAACATGTAGTATGTTTTAATACTTAAGACTTGTACATATATATACTACCATCTGACTCAATTTCGAGAGGGAAGGAGTCCCAAAGAATATTGATTTATCGCTGTGTTAGTGAATGTTTAGAGATAAATTTAAGATTAATGCCACAAGGGCATTTGGTTTAGTGGTATGATTCTCGCTTAGGGTGCGAGAGGTCCCGAGTTCAATTCTCGGAATGCCCCATTATTTTTATTTCCCACCCCAAACCTACTACCATTTGCACAACACTTATTTCCTACCACTATGAACTAGAAGAAACGTACATCAAAACCACTAGCCTCCGGCCAACGTCAATTTTGTACATTGAATACATGCTTTTTTCCAATAAAAAAAAAATTTGTGACAGAAAACCTTCCCACAACAGAATTTACAGTTGGACTAAGATTCATACACACTTTACCTCAACATTCAACATGAATGCAGCTGAATAAAACATACAACTTCTACTAAACTTGCATGCTGTTCATTTGTGATTGCAAAGCTCGACCTCTCCAATAGAAAATATGCAAGCAGATAGAGTTGGCTCCTACCGCAGTTCCAAAACCCGCAATTGATGCAAACACAATTGCGACAATTGCTTTCAGATTAAGCTGCACATAAGTGAAATAAATATATATGTATCTGCACCAAATAACTGTACTGTCAATATTATACAGCTTCATGCATGGTTTCTTACTTTAATACCTTTCTGCCATTCACTGGGATGTAAAATTGTAAATTTTAATGGGTATAGCATAAGTTCGTATCTTCCTTACCAGACTATAGAAAAAATGGAGAAATGTAACTACTAAAGCAAATTCAAATGCTGCGTATGCCCAGACATATTCCCTGTATGCTGAAATCAATAGAAAAGCAAAACAAATCGTTAGAACAAAAAATATTTTGCTAATAACAACATTGTTACCAGATAAATTAATTACCAATGACAATTGCCAATACCGATCCAAGTGCGCCTAAGAGTACAGAAAAGGGAGCAACTGTCATGATTGCTTTGTATCCCATGTCACTAACCTGTACCAGCAAAGGCAAATTTATGACAAATTGATGATAGCTGCTTAAGTCGTCAAAATGCATGTTTTTATCAATGTGTTTTTTTTTTTAATAAAATACCATTTCCCCACATATAGCTCATGTGCAGGCATACACACACTATACCATGTATATACATATCATTATTTCGAGCTGATTAATTCACAATGACAACAGATTTCATCTAGCTCTACGTATCAACTGACGTGAAGGATCTAGGATTCAAGTGATGAGGCAAAACAGAACATTCTATCTTTCATGAACTCGCTTACATACTTTGTATCTTTCTTCTCAACTATGGTTATTTACCATTCTATTATTATTGTTTTTGAAACTGTGAGTAAACTGGATTTAGGCCATACATAAGTATTGTCTATCTTAGAATTTGGCATTTGCACCTCTAATTTATCATATTGATATTTTGCTACATGGGATACCCCTTGCAAGCATAGTGTAAAAATGTCATGAATTTGAGAGTAATAAGCTTATTATCAGCTCCACAATATATATATATATATATATATATACATATACATATATATATATACATATATATATATATACATATATATATATATATACGAGGATCGTTCCGGGCACCCCTATTTTGCAGCACCCCTAGGCCCTACCCTACCGTAAGCTACACTAATCATAATCCAACAAGATTTTGTAGCTGTTCAATCCACATATACATTATCATCTATTCAAATTTTAGCTCATTCCGACATTTTCAAAATCTTAGCTCAAGTATTCACCGTTCAAACATTTATTCGAACTATTAAATTTAAACATAAAAGATATTATCATACGAATGTTGGAACGCGCTCAAATTTTGAATAAGAAATTACACATAGTACAAAAAATTTGTGACGGAAGATGGAAACTACATACCAATAGCTGCTCAAGGAAAAAGAAATAACACATAGTGCTAAGCAAGACCAGAACAATCAAATCCTGTTTGCTTCTGCAATATTAATCAAATTATGGAATGATCAGAAAGAAGAATTAAGATGGATAAGGGAGAGCATACGATGATGGAAGAACCAACATAAACAGTGAAATATGTAAAATGAAATAATTGAATTTAGTTAATTTTGAGATAAATAAATGCTCCTCATGGCTCCCAAGAAGACCCTCATTTCAATTTTATGTATTGTCACTTTAGTGTAAATCGATATATCTTTACTCCAATCAAATCCATCCCGTCTGATATCTGACCAAACATGTCGCTTCCTAAATAAATTCACCGCTATTGCCATGTGAGATTCATAGTCCACTATTTCCCATCACTTCCCTTTTTAAGCAAGCAACTTGCTTATTCCTCTCCCAAAACTTAATTTTATTAATCCAAATACCATGACCCTCCTTTGAAATTGAAGTTGATAATTTCATATTTTTGTGTAAAATGTGCCAATAAGAAAAGTGATGGAGATACATAAGACTGAAATAAAGATTAAACTGGAGATTGAGATGGGCAGAAAAATGAATTCTCTTCCAACACCATGTCCCAATTTTAACAATTTTCCTGAATCAAAAAAGTAATTACTGAATAGAAACTAAGGCTTTGCACTTGAACAGGTAAGATACTTTTTTTTTTTAATACAAACTTAGTAGGTATATATCAAATAGAAGAAATGTAATTAAGGTAAGTTGAATTAGTAAGTTTGTTTTAATTGTACATGAAAAAATTAATTATTTGTTTCATACATTAGCAAAAAGAATTAATTGGGGAAAAAAATAAAGAGAGAGGGGAGGGGGGGGGGGTGTTTACAGGACCTCTAGTTTTCAACAGTGTAATTACTCTTTTTTCATCGACATGTAAATTTCAAACAGGCGACTTATGTCGTGTTTTTTAACAAAATTTGATAGACCTCTATAGCAGTATTGTATCGAAAATAGCAGAATGTTTTATGTAGATTTTTCGGCAGATCCGTGCTGCTTTCTTTCAAAATGTTGGTGGTGAATTATGGAATTTGCTTAACGAAAGACTGCAAATTGTACGGCTTGAAGCTTTTCGCATCATGTCCTCCCAATAACGATTTTATTTTTGGAGTTCCATTGAAATTGACCCACCATCATCCAAAAATGTAATTCCTTTAACGATCCAGAAAATAGATCTACTTTTTCTTCCCATTTATCCAAAATCCTTTTTTCCTTTTATAATTCTTATTACATTCTCTATTTTTTGCCAAAAGTAAAGATTTATTTTGCTATCGCTTCTTAATCTTTTGATCAATCCTCTTACTCCCTCCTCTTCCACTCCCTCTTTCCAATGTTTTCTCCCCTCAAATCTAATATCTATCAAGCTATAATCTTTAGTCTCTATTTTTGTAAACCATGGTTTTGTTTAAGTGGAGATTTAAGATGATTCTCATCTATCATCTTCAAATTTATTAACTTCTTCTTTTTGGAATTACTGAATATGGAATTAGGATTATTTATAAAGGCTAAGTGAAAGACAAGAGGAAGAAAGAAAACGACAAACGAGACAGGGATAAATTAGTAAATATGTGATATTAAAAAATCAAAGATTTATCACTTCTTCTAGAAAAGAAAATCATCGAAAAAAATTCAATCTTTTTCATTCCACTCATCCAAGTTGTTTTTCCTTCTAGTAAAGCCCATCAAATAAAGATTCGTGATTTGCTAAAACAATGTAAAATGTATTTACATGTGTGTGTGTGTGTGTGTGTGTGTGTGTGTGTGTTTGTGTGTGTGTAGATACATATATATGTATTTAAATAGAAACTAAAATGTTAGGTACATAAATAAAGTGACAACTAACTCGAAACAATAATGATATAAGATATTATCAGTAAAACAAACAGAAAATGTACCTTGTAGATAAGTTTGAGTTATTAGTAAGCCGTGACTGATTATTGTTTCTTCGAGCAGCGCTTTGAAGCCTTAATAATGTGACAGGTAAATTTTGAACTTCTTGACCACAAACCTCACAATTCTTATTGCCTCTCAGACTGAACCATTTTATTGCACACTCTTCATGTGTAAGTCTCAGCGCCCCTTTACAACTGCATTCCATTTTGAGTGAGTTTCCTCCTTCGTCCAACCCAATTAAACATATTCTGCACACCATCTCCTCTTCAGGAATCTCTTCATCGTTATCTTCTATCTGCATATGAGCTGATCACATGATTTGGTAAGTTACTAAACACAGGAAGCAAAAAAAAAAAAAAAGTACTGCTATCCAGTAGAAACACATTGGTTATATATTCTAATACACGGAATAGTGATATGCTATGACTAAAATATTACAACTAAATACTCTCTTTGAAATCTTAATTTACACTTGTATGGTAGCGTATAAGAATGCTACAGACATATTTTTACACATAGATCTTGCCTTCTGATGGTTCAGAACGTAGATCAGTCTTTGGAGAAGGAAAAGACCCTGGTCTGATGATAATGACATTCCTCATTGGAACCGATGAAGACCTTGAAACCTTTGCTGGAATTGCCTGCTTCTGCTCACATTCATGGAAACATCAAATAAGTTTCAAAAGACGCATATCCTCAAATTTTAATCTTCATTATAGTATTATACAAATAAAAGCAACGTACTTGGGAAACATTATGCTCAGCACATAAAGAACCTCGCGCAGGAGTAGGAGAAGGCAGCAACGTTGAAGCTCTTTTAACCGGAAGTGATGCACATCTATTCCATGATAGTCTTGCAACAATATTAGCAAGTAAGGGGTTTTCATGGTTCGATACATTCTCCAAACCTGAAGCGAGTTGTGGATTCAGAAGAGACCTTTTCTCAACATCAAGTGGATTTGGTTTGCTTTTTAAGTTGGTTTTGAGAGGAAATCGTCCTATTGATGAACCGCTGTTAGAGGTTTCGTGGCTTTGATTCAATGATATCACATCAAACTTTTGTTCTTCTTTTGATGGTGTATTCTGTTCACCCTGCAGTAATATTAGATTACTTGTACTGCAATAGTAACTATAACCAAACAGTAAAGGGGTGTGTGTGTGTGTGTGTGTGTTTTTTTTTTTTTTTTTTTTTTTTAATAATATTACAACCAATCTCCCAGATAAGTTAGCATGTAACAAAGGACTAAAACCGATAAAAATGTATGCTTCGATGGTATATACGTAAGAGCATCCAACATGGTAGCATTTCATCTAGGCTTCTACCATCCTAACAACACACTCTACTATTTCATATTCACTTCTACCCTTTTACGGCGCACTTTACCAATTCATCTTCAATCTATTCTACAAATTTTATATCATATAGTTTTCATAAAGTCAAACAAAAACAACCAAAACCAAACTGTCTAAACAAACCAAATATAGAAACACACAAATTCAGTTTGGTGCAAACACATCCCAATTTTAGCCACTTCAATCTTCTCTGGTGCGACCTCCTACCTATACACTCCTATGCTGCCAAATTTGAACCGCCTTAATCATTTTGGTCAAAATTTCTTTCCATGCAACAAAGTCAGAACAAAGCGTGAAATTCTTAGCCAAATTCCTCCTCTGAACAATAATTTATTCAACTATCAATAAATATGCAGTGATTTCCATCTTTTGATCTGCAACTCAAATCCGTTGAAATACAACCAACTTCTACTGCGTTCTCCAACTGCAGGATAAAGAAAAGGAAACAACGACTTGATGATACAAGCAGTTCAACCTCAAAACAAAACGGGCGAAGGAAGATGAAGTTCTTTTTGCAAAGCATGATCCCAATGCTCGTAGAATGAGAAAGTCAGTGCCAACCAAATGAATAAAGATACATTCTAGAACAGAGCAACAACTTTGTATAATGAGAATCCTAAGAATAAGAGGACTCGCGTTGTGCGTAAATGTTAATTTGAAATAACGAAAAAGTTAAAGCAACTGTTGCAGTTAAATGAACGATTGGATGGGCAGTGTGAGCTAGTCCATTGCATCTCATAAAAGCTTGTGATACATCATTCATAATTGAGAATGACGAAAACCCTTTCCTTACGGTTACGAAGTGTTAAATAATGTAATAAGTTGTACCAGATCATCAAAGAATTTGGACCTATCTAATAAAGCAAGGAAAACAACTTCCCATTCGAGCCTAGAATCTAAATTATTCCGTAGTAGACATCAATTTGATGCTAGTGGCCATAATTAACTTTTTTTATAATACTTTAGCTATTTGTCCTTAAGGTATTAAGGCTAATAAGGATAATAAGCTCTCATGCATAAATGCATGTGACGAGAGTTGCAGACCCTCGTAGAATATCAACTGAGGTGTCAAAACTCCTAAAGATAACAAATCAGCTCTCACGGCACTAAATGCACATGATGAGAATTTCAGGACCCCAAAGATTATCCACTGGCAGTTGAGAGACTGAAGAATGAAAGACTAGCAACAACACGATAAATTCAAGAGCAACCAGTGGGAAAAAAAAGATGTAGATGATCTTCCTATCGATGAGGACCAAATTATGTAAATCGAACAAAGATTAAAGTCAGATGTTTAATTTTCATCCTAAAGAACTACTATGACATAAAGAAGCTGGGGGTGAGAAATAGTTCTTGATTTGGATGTACTAATATCAGTAGAAACTTTAAGTTAATTTGTATACAGATTTGAGATTCTACGAAACTAAAATATTTTAAGTTGCCTTGTATGTATTGGGAATCTGGGAGATAAATAAGGTGGTTGCTAAATACAGACACAAATTGGATAAAGTGCACAATTAGCTAAGAAAATTTTGAAGTAGAAAGGGAAAATGCAAATGTGGTTATGATTTTCTTTTCTTTTTTTTAAGAACAAGAAGCTATGGTGGTTATGTTTTTTTTTTATAACGATTTTTTGATCAAAATATCCTTAAAACATATTTCCTTAAAAAAATTAATCTAGCTGAAAATGAAAACATGAGACTTCGAAGGGGGGAAAAGAACAAAACTAAGTCCTAGGGAAGAAAGAAAAAAAAATCTCAACTTTAAAATATAAAAATTAGAAATCAATTTTTTATTTCACAGGTTTAGGAGTTCAAAAACCGAGTATTTCGAGAGAGACAGGTAGATTACAACTTCAAAAAAAAACCACCTTAAATATTTGAAGCCTTCTAGAACTTGTCCAATCCCCAAAATACATATACATACATGTATCTATATAATTTTTCAAATACCTACTTCTTTATTTACTTTTTACAACGTAATATTAATTATTTTTACTGTAGGAAATGCATGTTTTGTTTTTTTACGTTACCAATTTTACTTTTGCCATAAACAACAATTCCTAAATAAAGAAGAATTATTTTCAGACTTATCCAATGTCCAGAGCAACGGGGTTAACCGGCTAAGTCTACAAGCTATCACTGCTGCTGTGTAGCAAAAATTAGCAAGTATGACACATAATCGGAATGAGGAAAACTACCACCATGCCACTGTGGTGCTCTAAGCAACATGTTTTCCATATCAACTAAGCCAAAACATTTCCTTATGACTTAAATGAGGATATTTATATTTTGTATGTTTATAGTTAAACATCCAAATACCAACTATGATGAATATAAGTAGTAGTACAGCTGATATTGGAAATATTACTTATGTCACCAGAACTCTATATCACATGCAATAAATTTATAGAAGCTCGGTAATTTACTGATACATAAGCTCATGTCTAATACAGTATAATTGCGGTGTGCGGTTTCGAATTCAAATTTTAGACATATGCAGCCAGTATCACTGTTCAGTCTGTTCTTAGAATAGATAACATCATTCAATCAGGCCAAACAAGACAAACCTAAGGAACCCCAATAATTAGTTTCCCTCAAATCCAACTTCTCTCACAACTTTCATGTATATAGTTCAAAATATGGTTAAAGATGAACGAAGATATGGATATTTTACTCAGAACGCAAAGAAAAGAACATACCAGTTGACAGGCAGATGCTTCATCTCCCATTTCACCTTTTTGTTCACCTTCCTTCCCCAAAAAGCCTCACGCACAAAGAATATGGAGCGAATGTTTTTATTGATTGTAAATTTTAAGCGAACATAATTCAATACAACCATACACTGTGCAGTTATTATGGAAAAAAGATAAAGATAAAAGGATTTTATTTAATCAATAAAGGCAAGGCTGGAAATTAAGCAAATGGAAAGAACTGAGAAGACCATAAGTAGGGACTTCAGTTGGAAAAAGACACCGAAATGGCTGGATGCGTCGGCAAGGCGACGTTCTCTGTTCTAAAATAATTGAGTCAAAATTAGATATTAAAACGTAAGAACAATAATACTTAAGAGGAATTCCTGACACATCTGATAATCTCCTTTGTGGTTTCTCTGAGACTTTGTTTCGCCGTTGAGTTTCACTCACATAGACAATGACATCCCAAACATTCCTTTTGTCTCTATTTAAACACAAAAGTAAATATAAATTGAAAAACACAAAATCCTGGTCGTTGAATTATTTTGTCTTTCTATGAAAAGTGAAATTCAAATAACAATTCAATGATGCAGGTTCACTATATCATCAAAATGGTCTATTTTTTGTACCTAAAAACACAAAACCGAATATGGAAAAATGAAGGTCATTGGGTGCTATATATATATATATATATATATATATATATATATATATATATATATATATATATATATATATTGAAAATGGGTACACTTTATTGATATATAAGCAAGGTACAAAGTTTGAAAAGAAAAGGAAAACAAAGATAATACATAAACTGCTAAAAGGCCGACGGCCCAAATCCAAGAAATTTGAAAATAAAAAACAGGAGCATTCATCACCAAACACTCTAGCCATTATCGTGCAAGTCAACTCCCCATTTGTGCAGCAGTTCCAAATTCTCTGGCGTCCGTTTAGATTTACTGTCGTTGTCGCGAACTAGGTATGCTAACTCCTTCTCAATTTGTTGAGCTTTAATCGTTTCTCTCTCCCTCCACTAACTCGCTCTCCTCCTCCACTATCTTTTCTAAATGTAAAAGAGAGGTGGATTTCGGGGGGCTAAAGAGGTGCTTAAAATTTTTTAATATATAGCAAGCGTTCGGTTGCACCCCAAAATTTAAGCATCTCTTTAGCCCCCTGAAATCCACCTCTCGTTTATATTTAAAAAAAATGGTGGATGAGGAGAGCGAGTTAGCGGATGGAGAGAGAAACGATTGTGTGGTGGAAAGGTGGTATACTATTGGAGTGCTCCATTGTTTGTATATAAGAATAATTTTACTAATACTATTTAGAATGGCATCCTCATCTAAGGGGCAAAACTCTAATTTTCCGGTTCTGAATTTGCATGCCAAGAGGTACGACATCGAAAATTCAAATCGTTTAAAGATGTAGTCACTGGATCTAATTAGGCGAATAAAGTAGAGGTTGTTGGCAATTATCGAAAGCGACAAGAAATACTGAAGTTTAAACCAGGTGCTAAATCATGGATATAGGCGGTTGCAGGCAACACGAGAATAGAAGGGGATGTGGAATTTTTTGAGACCACGAAAGATGTTGATGGCTGTTATGCAGATCTGGACGATGAAGTCTTTGCCAAAGCTAATTCTATGTAGAATAATTCCATATATATTTACCTTATGGGGGCGCAGACCATACTATGTACATTTAAATGCATACATCAGGCGTGAATGGAAACCCATTGGTACTTGGGAAGTGTTTGCATGAGAAAATGGATTTTATTTGATAAAATTTGATAAAGAGGAAGATTGCAGGAAGGTGTTAAATAATGGTCCATGGTTTATGGACATCAAGCTTATTTTCATTAAAAAAAATGGGAACCTAATTTAAGATTGGAACGTGACATGCTTGATTCACATCTAGTTTGGGTGAGATCACGCAATTTGGACCTATCTTTATGGAATGTGAGAGGCATAAGCAAAGTTGCTTGTTTGATTGGTAGCCCTTTGGACATGAATGATAATACTAGAAATGTCAGAAAACTTAACTATGCAAGAGTTCTCATTGACATTAAAGCTACTGATTCACTTGTTAAACAAGTATGTGCTAAAGATAAGGTTGGTAATGTGTACATTCAAATTTTTGAGTATGAGTATGTACCATCTGTGTGCACTACTTGCAAATGCTTTGGCCATTCGATCGATAATATGCCACTGTAGTGAAACAAGTGATTCAAGTTTGGCAAGCTAAAACAAATAATTTACAATCGACTAATACATCTGATTCCCCAGTTATAATTACATCACCAGAAAAAACCAACAATAACTTGATGAATCAGTAGCAAGTCAACCTAGTGTTTCTGCAACTACACTAAACAAAACACAACTATCTGCAGATGATGTGGTTACACTACCTAATATTAACCTTACATATACAAGTCCAAGCAATTTTGTTGCTCCTATAGTTGCAGCCCAAAAGGAAATTCGACCAGAGTCTGTGATGCAGACTGTGCCTCCGCTTGATGTGACGTCCCCACATGTCCCTCATGTTGTATCTGTTCCACAAGATGATAAAATTAATTTAGATGGGATCAATTTATCACAGGATGATGATGATGATACTGAAGTTCAAAAATCAGCTAACCTCATCAAAAGTAACAAGAAGCATGTCATGCAATTTACAGATAAGCAATTGGAAACTAAGAAGAAGGATGTGGTATGCTCCTCATACATGACTTTGAGGAGTAAGGTACCACAAAACAAATGACCATCATTTCATGGAATGTTAGAGGTCTTCACAATGACACTCGTCAGTGTAATAACCCCAATTTTTGTATAATTAATTTATGGATTAATTAATTAAGGAAGAAAATTCAAAAAAGCGCAAGAAAATGTAGAAAAGCGTTAATGTAAAGAAATGCATATGACAAATTAAAGGTAAGAAGATTAGCATATTAGTACGTGCGTTAAATAAGAAGATTTAACACAATAATGCATACGGTAAAATTATTAAATAAATAGATGCATATATGTACATATGTGCAATTATGTTATAAAGATACAAATTTTAAAATGTGTGAGTACAGAAGGAATCAATACATGCAATAAATTGGTTGCAACTAAAGAAAGAATAACATTGATTTATAGATATGTTCAATATGACATTGATTAGAAAACAAGTAATTTGTTATTTATGTTCGATTTATTGTCATTTATGCTTATTTGATGATAATTTAGGAAACCATGTAATTAATCTTAATTTGTATGAATACTTATGCTAATTTGTCACTTATGTCAATTAACATTAAAGAGAATATGATAATTTGTCACTTATGTTACTTGACAATAAAAAAAGATTCGCAAAGTAATGTGTGTATTAAAAAGAAAAAAATAATGAATATATATATATATATATATATATATATATATATATATATGATGTATACGCATCATGTGGCGCATGTGGAGCATTTTTGTTGGTCAAGGATTGTTTTTTTGAACGTGGTTTTTTCTGGTTGGTTGGATGACGATTCTTCTTGTATTAGGGCTGATTATAAGCGGTCAAAATAGCGGCGGGTGGTGCAGCAGTATAGGTTCCGGTGGAGTATGGGCGTGCACATGCTCCGAAGTGGAAAAAGCAGGCACTGGGCATCAGTAGTATACACTATGCATCTTGAATTGTGTCGGGTTGTCATCATAGGTATTGATACACCCTATGATGGGACCATCACATGTATCTACATACAAGCGGGGCCGAATGACACAAGTAAACAAGCGGGGCCGAATGACACAAGTAATAAATACATGCGAGTTAGGGAGCCGATCGATTAAGCGATAAGGGGGTAGTGTGGGGACATATAGTATTTAGTATGGGCAAGTAAGGATTGTATGGGGTGAATACCTCTTACTAGATGTTACGTCTGAGGACTAGCAATTACAAGACGGGGATCAACTTTCAGTATGGAACTAGTAACGATGCGGTGAAATTGGCATTGTTGCAATGTAGTAATTATCCTTCAGTGATTAGAAGCGCGATCATCGTTTATCTTATTCATCCTACTTACCTTGTCATGCATATTTATGTATAGTCATTTCTTACTTTCCAGTTTATGTTCTTATCCTGTTACTTTAATGATTATATTGTTAAAGTCACTGGACTCACCAGACTTATGTCTGACCTAGTTTGTTTCGCATCTTTTCTTCTGTTCCCCCCCCCCCCCCTCAGGATTTTAGGGAGGAAATACTCAAGCTTAGTTCGGATATCCCTTCTTCCATCTTGAAGTTGAAAGATGAATTGCTTGCCTTTGATTCAGCTTGTCTATGGCATTTTCTGTTGGGGATTACAGTTTTAGTATTAAGTACTCTGAAGGTTTTGTACAAGACTGATATTATGTACTTGGTTTTGGTATTTGGAAATGTAATCAAACTTATTTCTGTTTCTGCTGCGATAAAGTTATAAAAAATTTCAAGTACTACTTTCTCTGTCTTGTAATATTCCTTATTGTTTACTTATAATACTCCATGAAACTTAATGCATTCCCTTTGTGAGTGACATTAACGGACGTGTGGTGTTACAGTCAGTTAGACCTCTATAATATTAGAAGGACTTATGCGCCTTCATTATTGTGTATTCTAGGGAATAAGTTTACAGACGAAAATATGCACAATTTCTTAAACTCGTTTGGTGATGAATGGGAATCATGTAATAATAATGATTCAGGTTGTAAAGGCAGAATTCATATTGTTTGTTATAAGTCTATTTGGCAGATGCAAGTTATTGAAAAATATTCTCAACAAATTACCGTCAGTGCTATAAATATTAGGGGACTTCACATTACTCTTACTGTTGTGTATGTGAGTAATTTTGCATATGATAGAAATACTTTGTGGAATAAGCTGAAAACCATTTCAAAAAAATATTAACACTCCCTGGATATTGACTAGAGATTTCAATGCAATGCTTAACAAAGAAGACAAAATGGAAGTGTGCCACTTTGTGCTTGCCAACTTACTGAGTTCAATGACTGCATATCTGGTGTTGGATTATTGGAACCACTGCACAATGGCTTGAAATTCACATGGAGGTGTGGTGAAAGTAAGAAGATATTTTGTAAACTGAATAGACTGCTTGTTAATTCAGAATGCATCATTAAAATTCCTGATATCAGAGTGGAGATTCTTTCAACTTTCACAAGTGATCATAGTCCTATCCTCATTCAACTATTGGATAAACAAAATAGTACTAAAGGCAAACCATTTCGTTATGTTAATGCTTGGCAAAAAATTGAAGGATATGATGATGTCATTAATTTTAATTTTTGTGTTATTCACGATGGTTGTGCAGGGTTCAAAATCCTTTAAATGCTTAAATTTGCAAAAAATGCCTTAAAGAGTGGAATAAGTGCATATGTATTAACCAAATGCAATGTGACTGTGCTATGTACTTGGAGATGATTGATGATGATAACTCTGATGAAGTTTGGAGCAAATACCATGAAACACAAAGAGAGTTTGAGAAAGCACTTGGATATAAGGCTATTGAAGTGTAACATAAAGCTAAAGTGCAGTGGCTCACTAAAGGAGATGAATGCACCAAATTCTTCTATGCCAAAATGTCCATTCGAAAGCATATTAACAGTAGTTTTCATATGATTGATGATCATGGAAACTACTATAATGATTACCAAAAACTTGAAAATTATGCAATTGTATATTTTACTTCTCTTTATAATGGTGAATGTAAAACTAATTTTCCTATTGTTCAATGTAGGCACATTGTGAACGCAAAAGGTTGTTGATCAGCCAAGTCATTCACGATGAAGTATGGTTGGCTCTAAAATCCATTAGTGTGGACTTCAGCCCATGCCCAGATGGTTTGGGGGTTCGTAAAACATTGGCAGCATGTGAAAGAAAATATAATACATGCTGTTTAGGAAGCATTTGATTATGGTAAAATAATCCAAGAAATGAATCACACTTTCATTTGTCTCATCCCAAAAGTTGAAAATCCCACCAAACCAGAAGAATTCAAACCTATAGCATGCTGCAATGTTCTATACAAGATTATCGGCAAAGTTATATGTAACAGAATGAAACAGACATTACTAGATATCATCTCTGAGTGTCAAAATGCGTTCTTAAAGGAAGAGACATTTCAAAGAACTCGTTGTTGGCTCATGAACTTGTTAGAAATTTCAACAAACCAGGTGCTAACAAATTCTGTTTGAAAGTTGATCTCCACAAAGCATAAGATAAGATAAATCGTCATTTTATTATTCATATGTTAAGTTGTATGGGTTTCCCTAACAAGCTTGTTAAGTTGATTAATGAGTATATTTCTACCCCTAGCTTCTCTATGTTGATCCGGCATCTCTAAGGGATTCATTGGATCAAATAAGGGTATTAGACAAGGAGATTTGTTGTCTCCTTACCTATTTGTTGTTGCAATGGAGTACTTTTCTCTCCAGATGGAATTGTCAGTGCACAATAGACTTATTCAGACAGTGTACAATTTCCAACCTAAGATAAGCCACCTCTTATATGTTGATGACCTGATAATATGCATTAAATCGAATGAAACAGCTGCCAAAACTATCAAAAGTAATTTTCAATTATTGGAGAAGTATATTGGCTTAAAAGTGAGTGAGAATAAAACTAAATGTTTGTAACGACCTGCCTTTTTGACCGCTTCAAGTCGGTAATTAAATCAACTTAAACCGCTTGAAGTGACAAATTGTTATTTAACTTAAGGGGTATAAACAGAATCAAACACAGAAATCACATAATAAATAAACTAAAATATCTCACAACGGAGCATTTTACACAAAATACTAGAGTCTACAATAAATTTTACACAGAGGAATTACATAAATTTTAAGTAAATAAATGTACAGGGTTTCGATTCAAAGCGGTTTAAGTTGGTTTAATTACCGACTTGAAGCGGTCAAAAAGGCAGGTCGTTACAGTTGATATCAGAGCTTTCAGATCTGAAGAGAAGAGAAGTAGAAGCAGATTTGAGAAAAGAAGATGAAAGATAATTTCAATAAAACTAAATTAAATAGTTAATCCTATCACTCAATAAATATTCAAATGTATCAAATATCCAACTTTAGCTGTCAAACGTGTGTGATAAAACATGGCAGGAACAAATTATGTATGGTGTCAGCATGGGTATGAATATATTATCTATATAAGCTCTTCACTTTCTTTTTTGAACACACTTTCTTTCTATTCGCTTTCCCAGGCTTTCATTTCCTTTGGACATAGGCATTTGTTTTTCAATTGCATCTTTATTTAACTAAAAATATATGTATGATAACCTTAAACATTTCTTTTGGATTAGCTATTTTTATTTCAGTATATTACTAATGTTGATTTACTTGAATAAAGAAAATTGTGAGATGGTACTCACCTTTGGTGACGTCAGAAAAGCAATTTGCAGTTGTACAGTGGCGTTGAGTAGAGTTTGGGCGAAGTGTTGACAGCACTAGTGTTTCTCTTGCGGTGGTTCATTAAAAGCGAGGAATGACATGGAAGATGCGGAGGCTCTTCGCATGGGGCTCTGTTTCGCATCCTTTTATATATTTTTTATGGCATGCGAATGGAAACACAGCAAGCCATTATCTTTATTTTACTTTCTTTTTGGTCAATTTCTTTCTTTTTGCTACCTTCAAAGTAAGATTACAAATGAAAAAAAAATCAACAAAAGAATGAAAATAAAGATAATGGATTGCTATGTTTCCATGCACAGGCCATAAAAAAAGGAAAATGTCTAAATGTGGCTTCTTCTTTTTGTTAGAGGTAACAAAATATATAACATGTTTACATAACAACTAACATGACATAAATCTAAATACCGAATCAGAAAATTTCACACCCAACAGTAAATCATCATATACACTTCATGGATAGGTGATACACAATAATGGATTAGCCAATAAACAATATGACATTAAAAGGGCAGTAATGTTGTAACACAGGTGAAGCAAGTAGCGGATAAACACAGGCCAACAGTGTCATCGGTAAATCACACATGCGGAATGAACATAGGAGTTTGACTATTTAATTCGATTACATTACTGAAGTCAAGATACTTGAATTAAGATGGATCATGAGAAAATACTTACCTATGATAGCGAATAGAAGTGACAAACGGTGCGATATCGGAAGCAACCGAAACGATGCAGACTTCACTGGTGTGGACAACCGTGCTACTTTAGCAAATTTTGTGATAGAAGAGATATTATTCTTGATATTATTGGTGTGACTTAAGGGACTCTTCCAGTTAAATATTTGGGTGTTCCTCTTTCTACGAATAAAGTTACACATAGAGAATATGTTGAGTTGATTAGAAAAATAAAGGACAAGTTACAAGGCTGGAGCTTAAAGACTTTATCTTTGGCATGAAAAATTGAATTGGTGCATACTGTTATTCAAGCAAAGGTGAATTTTTGGCTAAAAACATTTCAAATTCCTGTTGCATCTATTGAAAAGATTGAATGTGTTTGTGATGATTTCATATAGAGAGGAGGTTATCATAAAATCAAATACGCTGATTTATGTAGACCGAAAGAGGAAGGAGGAGTTGGTCTTAGAAATCTTAAAAAAACGAGATGTGCTTTTACGCTTAAACAAGGCTGGAAAATTATTGGTAGAAATGGGCTTTGGGCTAGGTTGATGAGATACCGACATGTCAAAGGAAATTTCTGGAAAATGGCAGAGGATATTAATGCTTCTCCTAATTGGAAAGCTATTTTACGATTAAGAGACAAACTCGCTACTAATTGCACTCGTGAATTTGCAAATGGTAAAGATACAAATTTGTGGAAAGACCTCTGGATTTTGGGTAAATCCATGACTGATATTATGGGTTGGGACACTTATTCAGCTTTTGGATCCCCTGATATTAATGATGATTCTATAATTGAAAATCATTCTTGGAAGTGTGAATATTTGCCTTGTAGTAAAGCTATAATACAGAAAATTGAAGCAATGCCTATCTACAGTGGCAGAGAAAATGATATTTGGGCATGGAATAGTTCCAATGGTGAGTTTTCTATCAAAGTTTCATGAAATGCAATTCGTGTAAAACATGGTAACAAGTTTTGGAGTAACATTATTTGGGATAAAACCTTTTGTCCTAAATACTCTCTAGCTGCTTATAAAGCAATTATGCAGCGTCTCCCTACTCGTGATAGATTATTTAAATGGGGAATTACTGAAGAGAGACTATGACGACTGCCCATAGCCCCCGCACTATAGAAAAGGAATTATGCGCTGGAAGGTGTGTCAGGCAGCTATGGACGTTCATCAAGGTATGATACATAAACGGAACCTGTCTTAAACTCACAGCACAAGGATAAAATATAATAGAACATATACAATAGTTAGCGATAGTGAAGCAGAAAAACACTAATCTTTCATGACAACTAGAATGTATTTCCCATACTCGTGGATAACAACAATAGTGTCTGTACAATCTTCCTCACTACAGCTATAACAATTGAGAACTTCGCTCGATCCGAATCGATCGCTAAACCGACCAAGACCATTCGAAACCCCTGATTGTTTCGAGAACACGACAAATCGGAACACAAACAGAAGAACATTTCATTTCTTATTACAACAATTCATCAGAATACAGGAATAAAACAGAGTATGAATAAATATTATACATTCGATAAATATCAGAGATTACAATAAATTACATTTAAACACATTGCAGCGGAAAACAATACAAAGCACAACTGAAAACAGATACACGGATATAGAGCTTTCCGAATACCGCTTCAGCTGTAAATCAGGATCCTGTGAATATAAATCTACAAAACCAAAACTACTAACTGCCCGTATGGAAAATAGGGGCACCTAGAGTTTAGGTTAAAACAATAAACTCCAGGTTAGTCATGTGACTGGTGTGAGAACTAAGATAGTTATTTAAAACTTTACTTTAAAATAAAGTAAATCAAGGGACCATGCCGTATAACACGAAATGGGTTTCCTCCCAAGAATACCAGTGTAGATAACAAAACAGCGCAATGCTTTTTGGAAAAATAAAGCTATTATAAAACCCAGGTCCCATCACACAACGCAACGCAAGCCGGAGGATAGGGTTTTCCCTTATAATAGCCAAACATGCTTGGTATGTTAAAACAAATCATTTGATACTATTATAAGTGTATAGTGTATAAAACAACTTCAAATATAAATGTATCAATCCTAGATGGCATGGGTACCATATATCATGTCGCCAATACTAGGCTCTACAATCAAAACCACAAATATAACGTATCGGAGGTTGGATTTCCATCTGTGAACCGAGGCAAGGGATCGTCCTCACCGCTTCGAGACAATCTAGCCTACCATGACTCAGACAAGCGCGCAGGCAAGCCTTGGAGCAACAGGGCCGGTCCACTCGATGTGGATTAAACTTAAACCCTGGGTAATACGTCTCCCCGCCCTATGGGGCGTAAATGAGCCAAATGACTCCATATCCGAGGCGCCTCGCATTCCAACAACCACACAAGTGAAAATAATATAAATGTCAGGGCTGATAGGCCATTGACACCACCTCTAACTAGAAAGAGACGCATGTCCTCCCTGACGTCCTTTCCCGTTTCTGGTTCACAACCGGGGTGTGAGGCTCGCGAATTAGCGCTATACACAAAGCTATGCCACATAGGTCGTGCTTTGATCATCAACCACAAGACTTTGCTTTTCAACAAAAGGCTTGATCATTTTCCACTTAGGCATGCCACACAGGCAATTCACTCTATGCGACTAATGTCCATCGATATACAACCCCTGAGCTCGTACGTCTCAGAGAAGGGTGCTAAGCAAGAGAACAAATTCTCCGACACCAAACAGATGTATATTTAATAGACATCAATCAACACAAAATAAAATCCATTGTCAGACACACAGTCCATTTACAAGTTCGTTCTGGGTCTGAACGAAACTGGAGGAACCTCATTCCTCGCATATCCATCGATCTTCAAGTACGTCTGGACGATCACCAACTGATTCCCTCCTCTTGGGTGTACATCCCAATCAAGATCATCAGTAATTATCCAAACGATGTGAAGACCTCTGGTCTTCGACCACCGTCTTTATCCTCGACACATCGTTGAATCAGTTATTCAGAATGGGATAAACCCGGTCTTTCTGAATAACTAGCTTATATAATAAACAAGTGTTACACAATCACAACATACGCCTCATTCCAATTTAGAATATTCTTTTATTCAAATATTCTTATACTTTGGGAAAGGTTCCCATTAATTTTATCAAAGATAAATTCCTTAAATTTATTCTTTAATCTTCCTTTGAATATCAATTCAAACCAAATTATGTTTTATCCAAACTAGTCGGGATTAACGAACCTTACCGAAGTAATCATTTGTTTTAATTTCCCAATCCCAACCTATTCATCCCATGAAGTAAAACTGGTAATACTTCATATCTAACACCATGGTGTTATCGGTAAATTCAATTACCATTTCACGTTCAAATCTAATTAAAGATTTAACTATCGCCTGGAGCAAAACTGGTGATACTCCATTCTCGATCATTTCAATCTAATTAAAGATTCATTAAAACTCCACTTGGTTTTAATCATCCCAAAAATCAATATTAATGATTTTTTAACTTGGGAAACCATATCCTGTCTTTAACTGGGTTAAAGAACCAATGTCATTTAAAACACGGTTCACGATAAACCCGAAATCACATTCCATTCCATCAACCTTTAACCGTAGATTAGCAAGTGAACAATTCCCTAAGTATTAACCCCGAAGGTCGAAACCAACATCAGATCAATACCCGAGAAACCATTTAACTTAACTAATCTCTAGTTAGTTTCTGATTTTCTTAACTCTGTTCGGTCTAAGAACAATATTATTAAAGATACCATTCGCGACAACCCAAAATCACATTCCATTAATGATGGAATCTTCATGGAAAACAAATCGATATATTTAATCGATATAAACTTCCAAATCCGACTAATAATATAAATGGAATAACGGCAATGCCTTTTAAATTCCAGATGTACTAGCAGTCTTCCTCCATGGAAATTCCATTCCGTTCCAATTTATTTTATTAAACTGGAAAACTTTACTTTAGAAAATCTCCTTTAAATCTTATCAAAAAGATTTATAAATTCCAAATCCCATTCACTGTAAATCGGGTTAAATAATGAATGTCGTTAAAACATAGTTCACAACAAACCCAATTCGCATCCCATTAATTATCGGGTTAAAGAACAAGTATTATTTAAAACACCATTCACGATAAACCCAAATTCCATTTGATATTAAATACAAAGCTCTGAATAGAAAATATATCGGCATATATTCAATATCAAATATTATAACGAACAAATATTCTATTGGAAATAACGATATAAATATGTCTTTCAAATTACCATAACAATATCTGTATAATCACGAAATCCAACATTGAAATATTCCGAAGACATTTTCGATTCAAATCCATTTCCAATCTATATATTGGAAATTCTGGTTATTTTTAAAACCAATTCAAATCCAATTTATTTATTTTAAAAACAAATGGATTATAATTCTAGTTCAAAACTAGTTCATTTCAATAAAAATTTATTTTTATCTTTTCAAAAATGGGATTTTTCATCCAAATTCTTTCCAAACCATTTCTCATGATTTTACACTAATTATTGATATTTTTAATAATTTTATCAAGGCCCGTAAAGTCGATTTCCATAAACGACCATCGAACTGCAGTTACAATGACCTTTTCCAAATTTGATTTGGACATAATTCCAAATCCAACCATTAGATTTCAAATCTCTAATAGTTGTTAGAAAGCTCTTTTCGATACGAACCCAAGGTTCCGGTTTTAGTAGAATCCTACGGTCGGATCTCCCGTAATGTTTGTTCGAAGTCAATGGTCGAAATTCGCGAACTACCGTAGCGCAGCGCGTTCTATTCAGGCCATTATATATATAATATATATATAATATTATATATATATGTAATATATTATATATATTTCGTCGATTTTCTTTTAAAACGTATTTAATAAATCGTTTTAAATTCGTTTTCAAAACGATTTCAACTTCATATTCAATTTCAAATCAAGATTGAATATTCCATATCATCGATATATAAATGATAGTATTTTCAAAATATTATATTTTGAAATCAATTCCTTTACGATATTCATTATAAAAATGAATAAAATCGATATAGATATCGTTCACGTCAAAATGGCGCATATCTAATCAATACGGCTTTATATATTTCAATAACTTTGTTATTCTATTCAACAAATGAATATTTTCTTCAACACATGAATTTTCTTTTATTCAACACATGAATATATATTTTATTCAACACATGAATTTTCTTTTATTCAACACATGAATATATATTTTATTCAACACATGAATTTTCTTTTATTCAACACATGAATATATATTTTATTCAATACATTAATTTTCTTTTATTCAACACATGAATATTCTTTATTTTATTCAACATATGAATTTTCTTTTATTCAACATATGAATATATATTTTATTCAATACATGAATTTTCTTTTATTCAACACATGAATATTCTTTATTTTCCAACTTGGAATGAGGCCCAATCAATTACCATATAATGTTAATTATATGGAATCCCTACAACACATGTATATAATAGCAACGATAAATAATCAACCATCATCCAGAGTGCATTCTACACCGCATAAGCATCAAATATAAATATTTAACGCTTATAACAGTCTGTCAATCAATCGATCGACATACAGCTAATTATTTGGTATTAGTGTACGCCAAATATCATCCCAACACCCGTGTGGGGTTTCAAATCAACAAACGCAGATTTTTATTTGTGCAGTTGGGCGATGTGTAAAATTTATCGTCCCAATCAGTATCAGTCAAATGGGTGTACATAAACAAACCATCCGATTTGTTTATAAATATTTATTTTATATACACGTTAAAAATTATATTTTTAACTATAAAATATTTTCAACTATAAATATTTTATTCCATTCCACTTCACACAATCAGTATTCACAACACATCAATCAAACAAACAAGTCATCCATGGTCTATGGACAACGGGTGTCGCGTGCTGCTAAGCACCGTCTGCATCCTAGTATATATTTCAAACTAGAAATTAAAATAAAAGTGAGGAGTTCTCACCTTTGGGTTCCACTCCGTCGTTCTTTCTTTCTGAACGGTTTGCACTTGTTCGAAATTCCAACACATCCTTTTCACTCTGTTCATATATAAAAATCACATTTTTAATAACGCCACATGTACATAAAAATCATATTTTTATTTCCACTTCAAATATACAAAAATCGATTTTTTATCTTCACTTCATATATATAAAAATCGAATTCTTTTCTTTGCTTCATATGTATAAAAATCGAATTTTTATCTTCACTTCATATATAAAAAAATCGAATTTTTATCTTCACTTCATATATATATATAAATCGAATTTTTATCTTCTATATATATAAATAAAAATCCATTCTTTCTATGATTAAAAACATAATCTTTCTATTTATAAAAACCAATGCTTTTATACTATTTTATATATTTTTTAATATCAATGTCAATTTCAGTTTCAAAAACAATGTTATTTCAGATTTCTAAACAATTTTATTTCAGTTTTAAAAACAATTTATTTAAATAAATTTCAGATTTTCTAAACAATAAAATATATAATTCATTAGTAAAAACCAAATTTTTAACAAATTTATTTAAGTTAAATTAGTTAAACTAAAATAATTACAAAAGCAAAATCTCACTGTTAATCGTCGAACTGAGCTCGACCTGGATTTTTCGCCGTCGCACACCGCCGACACCATTGGAGAACGATCGGACGCCACCCCCTCGAGCGCTGAAGCACCGCCACCCTCCAGCTCGAATGCCGTTGAACTCGGCTTCACCTATAGGTGGGAAAATAGCTTCAAACACCATCATTTTGCACCCCCAAATCCTCCCCAAATGCTAAACGATAGCTGATCAAACTTGTTTGGATTCGTAGAGGGAGGAAAAACGCTTCGATTTTACTTTAGGAAGTAATTAAAATTAGTTGTGGATTGGTCAAATTTTGGGGGAGAAATATGGAGCGGCATCTGCCGTGGATCAAAGGAGAGAGCTGCGGGTTTGAAGACGTTGACCAATGAGCTTTGTTTGACTAGGTTTCCCCTTTTTGAATATATATATTTTTATTTTAATATTATTTTAATTTCATAATTACTTTTTAATGCCACGAACTCCAAAACAAACCCAACGACTGTTGCCCCAGCTAAATACCCCCATTCTGAACACAATGGGGTATATTTCATCAGCTGATTCGGCTGTTTCGATAAGTTTTCATTTAAATTAAATATAAATCTATATATTCAATTTTAAACGTACATTTCAATTTACTGGGGTCACATACTAAATCTAAAAATTCCAGAAAAATTATTTCTAGCTTCATATTGACGATAGGGTCCTAACAAAACTAATTTCGTCGAATTCTAAGACCGTTTGAAAAATGGTCATTTTCTGGTCGATCGAAATTAACTAAAACTATTCAAACACGTTTAACTTCGCCACGCTCACATACTGATTCAGAAAATTATGAATTTTGGAATCTAGTAATAACTTGACATCCCGGATCCAACAAAAGTGGTTTCGTCGAAAACAGAGGTCGTTTGCAAATTTTCCATTTTTAAGTGCTATATTTTCCATAGCGACTATTCTGAATTTTCATCTGGGCATAACTTTTTATCCCCGCTATGAAATTTCAATTTTTTGGATTTGCTGGAAAGATATTCTCAAATAGATTCTAATATTTTTGGTTTCGCCAAAATCCGGTTTATTTTGAACATGTACATTCATTTGAACTTTGAAATTGAATTTTCGAACTACCGCGCCATTTTCAATTCTTTTTATAATTTAAAATAAATATTTATATTCTAACGTCGATTCAAATAAATATATACGTCTAATTCTATTCAAAATATATTTCTCGTCGTTATTATTTAAAATAATTCATTTTAAATATTCAAAATTCATCAAAATTGCCAAAATGAAAATTTTAAATTGGCTCGGATTTTCCGGGTTACTACAATCTCCCCCACTTAAAACTTTTCGTCCCCGAAAAGGAACAAAGTTAAAAGTTGTTTAACTAATCAACTCAACTTTCATTATTTTCATTATGGCTTAAGTTCTTCAACTTTTCAGTTTCTACGAACTTTTCAATTTTTTCAAAAATTTGGCTAACACCCTAAATTTTTGAAAAATTTCGCCATAACCTCCCCTGCACGGAAGCATCGGGAAAATCCCGAAATTTCCATACAGGCCTCTCCAATCCAAAAAGAAAAAGAAACAGCCAAGCGGCTAGCCAATCGGCTCATAAAATCATCCAAAACCCAAGAAATTAGTAAACATGTACCTATTTATCGGGCAAACAATTTTATTCCTCTTCTCTAGCCTCTTTGCAATGACATGTTCAATGGATACACATATATATGTACATGCATGCATGCAATTCCAAACAATTTCCAATACAGTTCAATATTAGATACAATTTGGCCTAAATGGTTAAAAATATCAAATCAATAATCAAACAACACAACCATCAATCAATTAGTGAATTAATGTTTCAAATTCATAATTTTGATATATACAGAAAATCATGTTTTTGATGCCAAGTCACAACAATATATTCTAACTATATTTGGATTCTCACACCAGTCCATCGGAAGTATATAGGTATCACAATTTCGAAACTCGAACACAAGTGCTGATGATGAAATGCCATCATCAGAACCATCTCCGGGCGACTAGAATGTGATTCTATATCTAATCCAGTATATTAAAACTTCGAATACATGTGGATCAGACATATACGAAAAATCTTTATATACTTGATTGTCCAAACTCAATATAAAATAAATAATCAAATACGTATAATTGAATTTTATTTCCAAAACAAATTTTGTTTCATTTCTAAAAATATACTCTTCACACTCGTTCTAGGATACTACTGATCCCATCTCTAACGAGTTATTCTCATTGGATAGTACTAATCCAATCTCTAATGAATTCTTTCGTTTGGTTCTAAGGCGTCTTGTTCTCCGAGCTCTGTAAACCAAAGCTCTGATACCACATGTAACAATTGAGAATTTCACTCGATCTGAATTAATCGCTAAACCGACCAAGACCGTTTGAAACCCCTGATTGTTTTGAGAACACGAGAAATCGGAACACAAACAGAAGAACATTTCATTGCTTATTACAACAATTCATCAGAATACAGGAATAAAACAGAGTATGAATAAATATTATACATTTGATAAATATTAGAGATTACCATAAATTACATTTAAACACATCGCAGTGGGAAACAATACAAAGCACAACAAAAAACAAATACATGGATACAGAGCTTTCCGAATACCGCTTCAGCTGTAAATCACGATCCTGTGAATATAAATCTGCAAAACCAAAACTACTAGCTGCCCATGTGGAAAATATGGGCACCCAGAGTTTAGGTTAAAACAATAAACTCCAGGTCATTCATGTGACTAGTGTGAGAACTAAAACAGTTATTTAAAACTTTACTTTAAAATAAAGTAAAACAAGGGACCACGCCGTATAACATGGAACGGGTTTCCTCCCAAGAATACCAGTGCATATAACAAAACAGCGCAATGCTTTTTGAAAAAATGAAGCTATTATAAGACCCAAGTCCCATCACACAATGCAACGCAAGCCGGAGGATAGGGTTTTCCCTTATAATAGCCAAACATGCTTGGTACGTTAAAACAAATCATTTGATACTATTATAAGTGTATAGTGTATAAAACAACTTCAAATATAAATGTATCAATCCTAGACGACATGGGTACCATATATCATGTCGCCAATACTAGGAACTACAATAAAAACCGCAAATATCATGTATTGGAGGTTGGATTTCCATCTGTGAACCGAGGCAGGGGATCATCCTCATCACTTCGAGACAATCTAGACTACCATGTCTCAGGCAAGCGCGCAGGCAAGCCTTGGAGCAACAGAGCCGGTCCACTCGATGTGGATTAAACTTAAACCCTGGGCAATATGTCTCCCCGTCCTATGGGGCGTAAATGAGCCAAATGACTCCATATCTGAGGCGCCTCGCATTCCAACAACCACACAGGTGAAAACAATTTAAATGTCAGGGCTGTTAGGTCATTGACACCACCTCTAGCTAGAAAGAGACGCAAGTTCTCCCTAACGTCCTCTCCCGTTTCTGGTTCACAACCGGGGTGTGAGGCTCGCGAATTAACGCTATACACAAAGTTGTGCCACATAGGCCGTGCTTTGATCATCAACCACAAGATTGTGCTTTTCAACAAAAGCCTTGATCATTTGCCACTTAGGCATGCCACACATGCGACTGATGTCCATCGATATACAACTCCTGAGCTCATACGTCTCAAAGAAGGGTGTTAAGCAAGAGAATAAATTCTCCACTACCAAACAGATGTATATTCAATATAGATCAATCAACAAAGAATAAAATCCAATATCAAACACATAGTCCATTTACAAGTTCGTTCTGGGTCTGAACGAAACCGTTGGAACCTCATTCCTCGCATATCCATCGATCTCCAAGTACGTCTGGACGATCACCAACTGATTCCCTCCTCTTGGGTGTACAACCCAATCAAGATCATTAGTAATTATCCAAACGATGTGAAGACCTCCAGTCTTCGACCACCGTTTTCATCCTCGACACATCGTCGAATCAGTTATTCAGAATGGGATAAACCCGGTCTTTCTGAATAACTCGCGTATATAATAAACAAGTGTTACACAAACACAACATACGCCTCATTCCAATTCAGAATATTCTTTTATTCAAATATTCTTATACTTTGGGAAAGGTTCCCATTAATTTTATCAAAGATAAATTCCTTAAATTTATTCTTTAATCTTCCTTTGAATATCAATTCAAACCAAATTATGGTTTATCCAAACTAGTCGGGATTAACGAACCTTATCGAAGTAATCATTTGTTTTAGTTTCCCAATCCCAACCTATTCATACTATGAAGTAAAACTGGTAATACTTCATATCTAACACTACGGTATTATCAGTAAATTCAATTACCATTTCACGTTCAAATCTAATTAAAGATTTAACTATCGCCTAGAGCAAAACTGGTGATACTCCATTCTCGATCATTTCAATCTAATTAAAGATTCATTAAAACTCCACTTGGTTTTAATCTTCCCAAAAATCAATATTTATGATTGTTTAACTTGGGAAACCATATTCTATCTTTAAGTGGGTTAAAGAACCAATGTCATTTAAAACACGACTCACGATAAACCCGAAATCACATTTCCTTCCATCATCCTTTAACCGTAAATTAGCAAGTGAACAATTCCCTAAGTATTAACCCCGAAGGCCGAAACCAACATCAAATCAATACCCAACAAACCATTCAACTTAACTAATCTCAAGTTAGTTTCTGATTTTCTTAACTCCGTTGGATCTAAGAACAGTACAATTAAAGATACCATTGGCGACAACCCAAAATCACATTCCATTAACGATGGAAACTTCATGGAAAACAAATCGATATATATATAATTGATATAAACTTCCATATCCGACTAATAATATAAATGGAATAACGGCAATGCCTTTTAAATTCCAGATATACTAGCAGTCTTCCTCCACAGAATTTCACTTCGATTATTACCAAATCGAATTCCATTCCATTCCAATTTATTTTATTAAATCGAAAAACTTTACTTTGGAAAATCTCCTTTAAATCTTATCAAAAAGATTTATAAATTCCAAATCCCATTTCACTGTAAATTGGGTTAAAGAACGAATGTTGTTAAAACACAGTTCACAACAAAACCAATTCGCATCCCATTAATTATCGGTTAAAGAACAAGTGTTATTTAAAACACCGTTCACGATAAACCCAAATTCCATTTGATATTAAATACAAGGCTCTGAATAGAAAATATATCGGCTTATATTCAATATCAAATACTATAACCAACAAATATTGTATTGGAAATAACGGTATAAATATATCTTTCAAATTCCCATAACAATATCTGTATAATCACGAAATCCAACATCGAAATATTCCGAATACAATTTCGATTCAAATCCATTTCCAATCTATATATTGGAAATTCTGGTTATTTTTTGAAACCAATTCAAATCCAATTTATTTATTTTAAAAACAAATGGATTATATTTCTAGTTCAAAACTAGTTCATTTCGATATAAATCTATTTTTATCTTTTCAAAAATGGGATTTTTCATTCCAATTCTTTCCAAACCATTTGTCATGATTTTACACTAATTATTGATATTTTTAATAATTTTATCAAGGCCCGTACAGTCAATTTCCATAAACGGCAATCGTACTGCACTTACAACGACCTTTTCCAAATTTGATTTGGACATAATTCCAAATCCAACCGTTAGATTTCAAATCTCTAATAGTCGTTAGAAAGCTCTTTTCGATATGAACCCAAGGTTCCGATTTTAGGAGAATCCGACGGTCGAATCTCCCGTAATGTCCGTTCGAAGTCAATGGTCGAAATTCGCGAAGTGTCGCAGCGCGGCGCGTTCTATTCAGGCCATTATATATATAATATATATATTTCATTGATTTCCTTTTAAAATGTATTTTATAAATCATTTTAAATTCGTTTTCAAAACGATTTCAATTTCATATTCAATTTCAAATCAAAATTGAATATTCCATAGCATCGATATATAAATGATAGTATTTTCAAAATATTATATTTTGAAATCAATTCCTTTTCGATATTCATTATAAAAATGAATAAAATCGATATAGATATCGTTCACGTCAAAATGGCGCATTTCTAATCAACACGGCTTTATATATTTCAATAACTTCATTATTCTATTCGACAAATGAATATTTTCTTCAACACATGAATTTTCTTTTATTCAACACATGAATATATATTTTATTCAACACATGAATTTTCTTTTATTCAACACATGAATATATATTTTATTCAACACATGAATTTTCTTTTATTCAACACATGAATATATATTTTATTCAATACATGAATTTTCTTTTATTCAACACATGAATATTCTTTATTTTAATCAACACATGATTTTTTTTTTATTCAACATATGAATATATATTTTATTCAATACATGAATTTTCTTTTATTCAACACATGAATATTCTTTATTTTCCAACTTGGAATGAGGCCCAATCAATTACCATATAATGTTAATTATATGGATTCCCTACAACACATGTATATAATAGCAACGATAAATAATCAATCATCATCCAGAGTGCATTCTACGCTGCATAAGCATCAAATATAAATATTTAACGCTTATAACAGCCTGTCAATCAATCGATTGACATACAGCTAATTATTTGGGATTAGTGTACGCCAAATATCATCCCAACACCCATGTGGGGTTTCAAATCAACAAACACAGATTTTTATTTGTGCAGTTGGGCGATGTGTAAAATTTATCGTCCCAATCAATATCAGTCAAATGGGTGTACATAAACAAACCGTCTGATTTGTTTATAAATATTTATTTTATATACACATTAAAAATTATATTTTTAACTATAAAATATTTTCAACTATAAAATAGTTTATTCCATTCCACTTCACACAATCAGTATTCACAACACATAAATCAAACAAACAAGTCATCCATGGTCTGTGGACAACGGGTGTCGGGTGCTGCTGAGCACCGTCTGCATCCTAGTATATATATATATATAAAACTAGAAATTAAAATAAAAGTGAGGAGTTCTCATATTTGGGTTCCACTCCGTCGTTCTTTCTTTCTGAATGGTTTGAACTTGTTCGAAATTCCAACACATCCTTTTCACGCTGTTCATATATAAAAATCACATTTTTAATAATGCTACATGTACAAAAAAAATCATATTTTTATTACCACTTCAAATATACAAAAATCGAATTTTTATCTTCAATTCATATATATATAAATCGAATTTCGCTTCATATATATAAAAATCTAATTTTTATCTTCACTTCATATATATAAAAAAAACGAATTTTTATCTTCACTTCATATATATATAAATCGAATTTTTATCTTCTATATATAAATAAAAATCTATTCTTTCTATGATTTAAAACATAATCTTTCTATTTAAAAAAACCAAAACCAATTCTATTTTATATTTTTTTTAATATTAATGTCAATTTCAGTTTCAAAAACAATGTTATTTCATATTTCTAAATAATTTTATTTCAGTTTTAAAAACAATTTTATTTAAATAAATTTCAGATTTTCTAAATAATAAAATATATAATTCATTAGTAAAAACCAGATTTTTAACAAAGTTATTTAAGTTAAATTAGTTAAACTAAAATAATTACAAAAGAAAAATCTCACTGTTAATTGTCAAACTGAGCTCGACCTGAATTTTTCACCGCCGCACACCGCCGACGCCATCGGAGAACGATCGGACGCCAACCCTCGAGCGCTGAAGCGCCGCCACCCTCCAGCTCGAATGCCGTTGAACTCGACTTCACCTACAGAGGGAAAACAGCTTCAAACGCCGTCAATTTGCACCCCAAATGCTAAACGATAGCTGATCAAACTTGTTTGGATTCGCAGAGGGAGGAAAATGCTTCGATTTTACTTTAGGAAGTTATTAAAATTAGTGTGAGGATTGGTCAAATTTTGGGGGAGAAATATGGAGCGGTTTCTGCCGTGGATCGAAGGAGAGAGCTGCAGGTTAAAAGACGTTGACCAATGAGCTTTGATTGACTATGGTTCCCCTTTTTGAATATATATTTTTTATTTTTATATTATTTTAATTTCATAATTACTTGTTAATGCCACAAACTCCAAAACAAACCCAACGACTATCACCCCTAACTAAATACCCCCATTCCGAACACAATGGGGTATGTTTCATCAGCTGATTCGGCTGTTTCGATCAGTTTTCGTTTAAATTAAAATATAAATCTATATATTCAATTTTAAACGTACATTTCAATTTACTGGGGTCACATACTAAATCTAAAAATTCCATTAAAATTATTTCTAGCTTTGTATTGACGATACGGTCCTAACAAAACTAATTTCGTTGAATTCTGAGACCGTTTGAAAATGGCCATTTTCTGGTCGATCGAAATTAACTAAAACTGTTAAAACACGTTTAACTTCGCCACGCTCACATACTGATTCAGAAAATTATGAATTTTGGAATCTGGCAATAACTTGACATCCCGGATCCAACAAAAGTGGTTTCGTTGAAAACAGAGGCCGTTTGCAAATTTTCCATTTTTAAGGGCTATATTTTCCATAGCGACTATTCTGAATTTTCATCTGGGCATAACTTTTTATCCCCGCTATGAAATTTCAATTTATCAGATTCGCTAGAAAGATATTCCCAGATAGATTCTAATATTTTTGCTTTCGCCAAAATCCGGTTTATTTTGAATCATGTACATTCATTTGAACTTTGAAATCGAATTTTCGAACTACCAGGCCATTTTCAATTCCTTTTATAATTTAAAATAAATATTTATATTCTAACGTCGATTCAAATAAATATATGCATCTAATTCTATTCAGAATATATTTCTTGTCGTTATTATTTAAAGTAATTCATTTTAAATATTCAAAATTCATCAAAATTGCCAAAATAAAAATTTTAAATTGGCTCAGATTTTCCGGGTTATTACAACAGCACTCAGAGAAATAGAAAACAACGGAAACCCAATTATTAGATAGTAGTAAGGATAGTATGCCAGCCTCCTGCTCACCTCCGAACAACAACACCATCCTCACTAAGCTATCACCTGTCACCAGCCACCTAGTCTGCCCATCCAACAATCGGATGAACAACCCAAGATAATAAGAGGGAAATATAAAACCTTGAGTCAGACAACAATTTTAATGAGCGATAAAACAGCTAATAAACTTCATCAATAAATTATATGAGAATGGGTAAATGAACGAAATCTACCCAGCTCCAGAGAAGAACTTGCACTTGCCTTCCCCACACCTTACAGTGATAGCCTTTACAATCCATACATCCAAAGGAATAACAATTCAACCATGGCAACCAGGACAATCGTTCACACATAGCAATAGCAACTCAATCATGGTCACAACATGCATTCAAACGTCCATGACTTGCCTGGCTATCACCGCCAACCTTGCTTTGAACCCTCGTTATCGTATGACTGGCTAACAACTTGTTGTCAATTGTCAAGGACCATACACGACGACCCGGTTCTAGCAAAACCCCACATGATATACACAACACGTGTCTAGGCCATACACGACGCCCAGGATACTCGACCTACAATCGGTCTTCAATTGCATCCTTCCTCCGAGTCCGCTAGAACCTATGACAATGATAATTCCTCGGCCTTCACATCTCTAGTCGTTATCAATTACGACTAGTAATTAGCTCAGAACACTTTAGAGCAATCACCTCACATGAACTCAATACATCCTTGAGTCGTTTCCACATTTGTTGCATACGACGAACAACGAACACTTCACAACACTTCTAGCAATGACTGTAGCAATCACTATAGCACCCCGACACTTTAGCATGACCGATCGGTACTGTAGCATGAGCGTGACCGAACACTATAGAACCCAAACACTATAGCAATATGATCGATCGGCACTGTAGCAACCACCGATCGACACTGTAGTAACCACCGATTGGCACTATAGCATGCGACCGACCGACACTATAGCATTCGACCGATTGGCTACTGTAGCAACCACTGATCGGCACTGTAGCACGACACTGTAGCACTACCGATCGGCACTGTAGCACTATCGATCGGTACTGTAACAGCTGAACCAAAATCACTGTTTTGACCAAAACTTCGCCAAACGATTGTATCGACGAAATCAACTTACCCAATTCATCCAATACCACCATAAGCATGTTATGAGATAACTAAAAACATGAATATGGCGATTTTCACCTAAATTATGCAGTTTACACTAAAATCACCATAAATGTACATATGAACAAAATCATGGATTTAACATGCACATTCGCATGAAATATTATAGAAACTACTTATCTAAACTTGCTAAATAATATCATAAAGTGATTTATATGAAAATAGACTTACCAACGCATTGATCTATGGAAAAACACTTGCATATGATGAAAAACATGAACAACCACTCATACACTTCATTGAATCCATGTGAGAGATGCATACCACTCACCAATTCTCCAAAACAAGCTAAAATGGAAGAAATATGAATCCGAACAGCGAGCACTTCAAACCAAACTCCTTGATTCATCGAATTCACTGTTGAAACGATGTAGATCTAGCCTTGAATGGTGTAGATCATCAATTTCCTAAGCTTGAATCTCGATTTTAATGGTGGAAAGGTGTTAGAGGAAAGAGGAGCACAAGGCACCAAATGGGAGAATGGGAAACTAAACTATTTCCCATATCCCTCACCCCTTGTTTATACCCTTCGATCATCCCACTAACGGGTCTTTCCCAAATCAACCCATTGGGCTCCCAAAACCTAGACAGCCAACTGAAAACCTTAATACAGCGATTTCTCCCAAACTGCTGAACCAAAATCTTGATGTAACCACTCTACGGAAAGGCAATCATCAATTCCTTTCCAATGACACAGGTCTCACCCTCTAATTCAACCTGAGTCAAAAGTTATTCCATGTACAAGACTGACAGAGGCAAAATGGTCACAAACGAAACTATTAAAAATTATGGACATGTCTCACTTCCCCATAAGCAACATATTAAAAGATGGGAATGATTCAACCCTCAGGGAATGAAATAAAAATATTTCGGATACGTAAAATGCAGGCTGTTACATTCTCTCCCCTTAAGAATTTCGCTTCCGAAATTCCAAGCAAACACAAGCAATTACAACAATTCTGCATGCCTATCATCCATGAGAAACCAATTCTATCACCAAAACTAGCAACCATCAAGCTATGCATCCATAACCTTAGCCAAGCACGCGTAATTCTATCAAACAATCAACAAGATACAACTATATAATGATGATACGATATCAAAGGGTCCTACTGGAAAAGAGTTCTGGATGAGTCACATTCATGCTCTCTTCTGTCTCCCATGTACAATTGTCACCATCTTCACTCCATTGTACCTTGACCAGCTTAACCTTCTTCCTCCTTAGCTGTTTCGTGTCATTCCCCACAACACGAAGTGGCTTACGAGGTTTCGCAACTGCGTTTTCTACTTCTAAGTCTTCACACTGCTCTGGAGATATCACTACATTCGAGTCATGCACGAATTTTTGTAGGAATGACACGTGGAACACATTATGCACACTCGACTTCTTCTCGGATAACTCCAATCTATACGTGAGCTTTCCAATTCGCTCGACTATTGGAAATGGTCCAAAAAACCTTGAAGCTAATTTCCCTTTACTTCTGAATCGAACCACATGATTTAATAGCGAAATCTTCACGGAAACTGTATCGCCAACATAGAATTCCAAATCCTTACGATGTTTATCGTCGTAACTCTTCTGACGATCTTGGGATGCCTTCATTTGTTGCCGAACAATCACGATACAATCTGAGGGTTCTCTAATCATCTCAGGCCCAAGTATCAACTTATCTCCAGTGTCTAACCAAGAAGCTGGAGATTTGCACGACCTCCCATACAACGCCTCATATGATGCCATCCCAATACTCGACTAGTAGCTATTATTATAAGTAAACTCAACCAAATGTAGATGGTCCTCCCATGATCCACCGAAGTCTAACACACAAGCCCTCGAGGATCTTCCAAAACACGATTGGCGCTCTCGGTCTGACTATCGGTTTGGGGATGATATGTCGTACTCAAACACAACTCGGTTCCCAAAGCCTCTTGGAAACTTTTCTAAAATCCGCTAGTGAACAAAGGATCTCGATCACTCACTATACTCTTTGGGACACCATGGAATCGAACTATCCATTTCACATAAAGTTTAGCCAGTTTCGATGTCGTCCTAGTCGACTTGACAGGAATGAATCTTGCAATTTTGGTTAAGCGATCCACAATAACCCAAATCCCTTCATTTGCTGCCCTGTCCTAGGTAGTCCATCGATAAAATCTATTGACACTTACTACCACTTACATATAGGAACTTCCAATGGCTGAAGCAAACCACTCAGCTTTTCTACTCAGCTTTTGCCAACTGACAGTTCATGCACTTGGAAATAAACTTTCCAATATCTCGTTTCATCCCCTCCCAGTAGTAGACTCTCTTCATGTCCTGATACATCTTACTACCACCGGGATGAATCGTCAACTTTGAGTGATGACATTCTCTCATAACCTCATCTTTCAATCAGTCAATATCAGGAGCCACTAATCGCCCTCACTTTCGAAGCAAACCTTCTCGATTGACATCAAGCTCTTTATCTTCCTATTCCAGCTTCTGGATAAACTCGACAAGCTTAGCATCTCGCTTTTGGCTCTTGCCAATCCTTTCGATAAGAGTAGGTCTTATCTATAAGTTTGCTAACATTTTAGGCTCCAATTCACACCTTGGCCTGAAATCAAATCTTGCCAAATACCCGAGGCTCTTCCATTCTTAAAACCTTGCTCCCAAACTCGCGTGTCTTCGACTCAATGCATCCGCAACTGCATTGCCTTTGCCAGGAGTATAGACTATACCAAAATCATATGATGCCAGAAATTCTAACCATCATTACTGCCGAAGATTCAAATCCTTTTGGGAGAAAAGATACTTCAACGACTTGTGGTCCGAAAACAACTCGAACCGAACCCCCAATAGGTAATGTCTCCACATCATCAGAGAAAACACAATCGCCGCCAACTCAAAATCATGGGTTGGGTAATTCTTCTCATGCGGCTTTAGCTGTCGATTCGCGTAAGCCACAACTTTATCCTTCTGCATCAGTACTGCTCCAAGTCCAGTACCATATGCATTTGTATACACCACCATTTCTTCATTCCCACATCGAATGGACAACACAGGTGCACTCGTCAATCTCTCCTTCAGGATTTCGAACGCTTGTTCACACTTCACATCCCATGTGAATGCTTGGTTATTTTTTGTCAATCTTGTCAATGGTGCAGCTATCTTGGAGAAATCCTTGATAAACCGTCGGTAATATCCTGCCAACCCAAGGAAACTCCGAGCATCAGTCGCATTCTTAGGTTTATCCCAGTCCTATATTACACTTTAGTGGGGTCAACTGCCATCCCTTTTCCAAAAACTGTAGGCCTAAGAATCTCACTTTATCCTCCCAGAAGTGGCACTTCGAGAACTTAGCTTTCAGCTGATGCTTTCGCAAGATCTCTAACACAACTCTCAAGTGCGTCTTGTATTCTTCCTCATTCTTGAAGTAAACCAGAATATCATCCAAAAACACAAGAACTAACTTATTCAACTGATCTCTGAACACTCTATTCATAAGATCCATGATATAGCCAGTGAATTAGTCAACCCGAGTGGAATCACCAACCACTCGAAGAAACCGGATGGTGTCCTAAAAGCAGCCTTTGGAACACTATCCTTAGTCACCCTCAACTGGTGAAATCCCATTGCCAAATCCATCTGAGAAAACACTTTGGCTTCGTGAAGCTGATCGAACAAGTCATCAATCCTTGGCAACAGGTACTTATTCTTTTTAGTCACCTTGTTCAGATCACGATAGTCCACACACAATCTTAACGAGCCATCTGCCTTGGTTGCAAACACGACTGGTGCACCCCATTCGAAAACACTTCTTCGAATGAATCCCTTCCTAAGAAGGTCTCGAACTTGCATCACCAACTCTCGTTGTTCCTTAGACGCCATCCGCCTAAGAGGCATAATGATTAGTTTAGTACCTTCGACCAAATCAATCCTAAACTCGATCTCACGATGCGGCGGCAACCATTTGACCTCGTCAAAGACATTCTCATACTCATTAGCGATCAGCACAGATGACAAGTCTTCTTGTGGAATCACAAGCGAATATAGATAACTAACGAAGATACCGTATTCGCGCTTACACTATATCAACATCTTTCGCCCTTCCACATCATCGACTCTCACCTCTAGTTCCTCGCAATTTACCCTTGCCGCATACCTCTTGAGCTAATCCATGCCCAAGATGATCCCAAACCCAGCGAAGTTAAGAACAAAGCAATCAAAACCATGACTCGATAACACTAGACGACAGATCATGCACAAATTGGATGAACCCCTAACTAGATTAGTCATGATCAATGGTCTATCACAAATCTCGGGTTCCAAACCCAAGCGACACACAAGCTTATTGCAAATGAATGAATGCGATGCTCCAGTATCAAACAAAACTCTAATTGAAACACCATGAATAGAAAGAGTACCTTGCACTACGACACCCTTTCCCTTCTCCTCAACAGTAGGGGATTTTGAAGAAGGCACTACCCCTAAAGCATAAGCCTTAACCACTTGCTTCCCTTGAGATGATTCTGGACAATCTTTCTTCTCATGTTCCGGCTTTCCACACTTGAAGCACTTCTATTCAGCTTTAGGATTCTTGCATTTACTAGCGAAATGGCCCGTCTGCCAATAATTGAAGCAAGTCACTTCTCCCTTTTGGCCATCTTTTCCCTTTTGTTGTTGTTGCTTTCTCTTCTTATTATCACCACCCTGTTGCAGCTTCTGTTCTTCCTTAGGTGCAACAATAGACATCTTCTTAGGAAACATACCCTCATGCCTCAAAGCCTTCTCGACGAACTTCTTAAAGCTATCATCGAGGTGATCCACAAGTTGATCCCCAAGATATTCATCCAACCCCAAGACAAACTTCTCATTCTTTTGATAAGGAGTATCTACATATGAACGAGCATACTTTGACAAAGCCTCGAAGTCAGAAATATAATCAAGAACTGGGCGACCATTCTGTTTAAGCTCCACGAATCTCTTAAACAGAACAGACTTCTGCAGGGTGGAAATAAATTTTGCTTCAAACTTAGCTTGGAACAATTCCCATGAAATATCCTCTTCAGGGGTCTCAAGTGTGACAGAGTTCCACCAGTCCATCGCTCTGCCCACTAACTGTCTTGATGCAAGTTTCCTCTTTGTTGCATCATCAATTCCCAAGTTCTTGAAGATTTGAATACATATATCCATCCACCTTTAACCTCTTTAACTGGTTCAGTTCCCTTGAACTGTTTCCCTCCCAATAATGTAAAGTCTTTGCATAGCTTTGAAAATTCTACATTTCTAGGCACTGGAACTCCAACCTCAACCGTAGCTAGCACTGGAGCGAGGTTTCTTCGAAGGCATGCTTCCATCATAGCTTCAAACATGGCCAGGTAATCAGGTTCCCGCTATTACCCCCTCCAGGCATAGCTTCTTCCCTAGCAGAATGTCTCGTATAGCATCGACTCGTACTAAATCTGCAAATTAGAATGATTATCCACTTTCTAGAAAATTGATAAAGGAATACAACCTCTACTACTATATATGCTAATATATATAGTAAGCATCCAAATGAAACCTACAAGTATGTCTCTCATACGTAATTATGTCTTCGAACTTTGGCCACAATCGATAACCAGAGCTCTGATACCAAATGTGACGACCGCCCATAGCCCATGCACTATACAAGAGGAATAATGCGCTGAAAGGTGTGCCAGGCAGCTATGGACGATCATCAAGGTATGATACATAAACAGAACCTGTCGCAAACTCACATCGCAAGGATAAAATATAATAGAATATATACAATAGGTAGTGATAGTGAAGCAGAAAACACTAAACTTTCAAGACAACTAGAAAGTCTTTCCCATAAACATAGATAACAACAATAGTGTCTGTACAATTTTCCTCACTACAACACTCAAAGAAATAGCAAACAGTGGAAATCAAATTATTAGATAGTTGTAAAGATGTTACGCTAGCCTCCTGATCGCCTCCGAATTGAAACACCGTCCTCACTAAGCTATCACCTGCCACCTAGTCTGCACATCCAACAACCGGATGAACAATCCAAGGTAATAAGAGGGAAACATAAAACCTTGAGCCAGACAATAGTCTTAGTGAGCAATAAAACAACTAACAAACTTCATCAATAAAGTATATGAGAATAGGTAAATAAATGAACTAATCTACCTAGCTCTAGAGAAGAACTTACACCTGCCTTCCCCACACCTTACAGTGACAGCCTTTACGATCCATAATCCAAATGAATAACAATTCAGCCATGGCAACTAGGACAATTGTTCACACATAGCAATAGCAACTCAATCATGATCACAACATGCATTCAAACGTCCATGACTGACCTGACTATCACCGCCAACCTTGCTTTGGAACCCTCGGTATCGTATGACTGGCTAACAACTTGCTGTGAATTGTCAAGGACCATACACGATGCCTTGGTTCTAGCAAAACCCCACATGCTATACACAACACGTGTCTATGCCATACACGACGCCCAGGATACTCGACCTACAACCGGTCTTCAATTGCATCCTTCTTCCGAGTCTGCTAGAACCTACGACAACGATAATTTCTCGGCCTTCGCATCTCTAGTCATTATCAATTACGACTAGTAATTAGCTCAGAACACTTTAGAGCAATCACCTCACAGGAACTCAATACATCTTTGAGTCGTTTCCACATTCGTTGCATACGACGAACAACGAACACTTCACATCACTTCTAGCAATCACTGTAGCAAACACTGTAGCAATCACTATAGCATGACCGATCATTACTGTAGCATGACTGATCGATACAGTAGCATGAGCGTGACCGAACACTGTAGCACTCAAACACTGTAGAAATCTGACCGATCGACACTGTAGTAACCACCGATCGACAATGTAGCACGCGACTGACCGACACTATAGCAACTCCAAACACCGTTGCATCCGACCGATCGCCTACTGTAGCAACCATCGATCGGCACTGTAGCACGACATTGTAGCACTACTGATCGATACTGTAGCAATCGAACCAAAATCACTGTTTTGACCAAAACTTCGCCAAATGATTATATCGACGAAATCAACTTATCCAGTTCATCCAATACCAACATAAGCATGTTATGAGATAACTAAAAACATGAATATGGCGATTTTCACCAAAATTATGCAATTTACACCAAAATCACCATAAATGTACATATGAACAAAAACATGGATTTAACTTGCACATTCGCATGAAATATTATAGAAATTACTTATCTAAACTTGCTAAATTAGATCATAAGGTGATTTGTACGAAAATGGACTTATCAATGCATTGATCAATGGAAAAACACTTGCATGTGATGAAAAACATGACCAATCACTCATACACTTCATTGAATCCATGTGAGAGATGCATATCACTCTCCAATTCTCCAAAACAAGTTAAAATGAAAGAAATATGAATCCGAACAGCGAGCATTTTGAACCAAACTCCTTGATCCAATGAATTCACCCTTGAAACGATATAGATCTAGCCTTGAATGGTGTAGATCTTCGATTTCATAAGCTTGGATCTCGATTTTAATGGTGGAAAGGTGTTAAAGAAAGGAGGAACACAAGGCATCAAATGGGAGAATGAGAAACTAAACTATTTCCCATATCCCTCACCCCCTATTTATACCCTTCCATCAGCCCACTAATGGGCCTTTCCCAAATCAGCCCATTAGGCTCCCAAAACATGGACAACTAACTGATAAACCTTAAAACAGCGATTTCTCCCAAACCGTTGAACCAAAACCTTAATGTAACCACTCTGCGGAAGAAAATCATCGATTCCTTTCCAATGGCACAGGTCTCACTCTTTAATTCGACCTGAGTCAAAAGTTATACCTTGTACAAGACTGACATGGGCAAAACGGTCACAAACGAAACTGGTAAAAATTATGGACATGTCTCACATCCCCATAAGAAACATATTAAAAGGTGGGAATGATTCAACCCTTAGGGAATAAAATAAAAATATTTTACGATCTTCCGATACGTAAAATGCGGGTTGTTACTGAGACCGTGTGTCTTCTGTGGTATATCCGAAGAAAACCACAAACATCTATTCTTTGCATGTGAATTGTCAAAAGTTTTTGCTAGAAATTGTAAAGTAGTTGTTGATCCAGATAACCGGAACTATGATTTGCAAGAAATTGCAGTATACCTGGCTAGGAATCCAAATCACGAGTACTTGTAGCCAAATTGAACAAGATTTCCTTAGCATATGCTGTAGTGGCGATATAGTGGAAGAGAAATGCACAGATATTCAAAGACAAAAAGAACACAGCGAAGATGGTTAGTTGATTTGCACTTATTGAAATTAATTTGAGTAAACGAAGAATCATAGGTAGTAGGCTTGCCGATAACTTGTAACCATCAAACGCTGCAGTGACAGATTTGGATCTGTTGGACGTGTTGGGACAGACTCCAAGAACCATCATGCAATTTGATTCTCCATGATTTCAAAGCTGAAAGGCAAAGAATTAGGTTATTCTGGGAATGTTCTAATTTAACTTGTTGTGTCTGTTTTAACTAGGTTCGACATTTATTTATTTGTTAGTTACATGGGCTTTTATTTCAGTTGACCATGTAATCACCTCTTTTCAGGCTGTTTTCCTAATAAAATATTTACCCAGTTTCAAATATATATATATATATATATATATATATGTATGTATGTATGTATGTATGTATGTATGTATACGAGCGTTTCAGGACACCCCTATCATATCGTGAGCTACACCAATTGAAATCCAATATAAATTTGTAGATGTTCATCCATATAAATATATATTACCATCTATCCAAAATTTAAGGTCATATATATATATATATATATATATGTGTGTGTGTGTGTGTGTGTGTGTGTGTGTGTACACACACATAAGAGGAAAAGAGAAACTTTGTATGCATTATGTCTGTAGTTGATCCCATATGTTATAAATGGGCAGTAGAATGGGCCACATGTCCCTTTTGTTTGAAGCAATAAAAATTAACCAGCTTTTAAATACATACATACATATGTATATATATATATACATAAAAAATACACCTAAAAAGAGAGCTTTATACTTGGAAATGACAACTGGGGTTATCACCTGTCTCATTTTTCTCTTTGTTTGCACTCTCTACCTTCCGCATTTCTTCAAAATCGTGTCCCTAATCCTAGCTTTTACCATGCCTAAGTATATGATGGCCTTTTTCCCCCTGAAACCGTATTTCGCATCTTTCGTCATATCCAAATTTGAAACTTCGAATCTGCTATGAATCGAAAGCCCTAATGAATCTGTGGCTTTAGATCTAACACGAAGTCTTGGTTAGGTTTGTTTCACTACATGTCTGATTGACCCTTGTCCTTTTTCTCGAATCGAGACTGTATCTACAGCTAGCGAGTTTAGTTTTGGAGTTTTCGTGAATCTATGTTTTACTTCCTTACTTGTGTGTTTCGAAACTCTGGTATTTGCGTCTCCTTTTGGTTTATGGTGGATTTTGTGTTCTCGCTTTTGGATCTGTGTTGTTACTTGTCATGATTTCCTTGGGTTTTTAGTTCAACATGTACCTCTCATGTTGCTCACCCTCACGCTAGTTGCTAGTTGGCCAGTGCGGTGGTTTTGTGAGCAAACTCTGGTGAAATGACTTGTAAGGGATCATTTCTATGTCATGTTCGAGCTTTCCATCATTTTTGCTGCTTTGTTAGTGTCGGTGGTATAGTAAGTTGAATACATCATAGTTGGAAGGTCACTGTTTTTCGGTTGGTCATTTGGTTTGGTTTATGTCATTACTGCTGGTCACTACTCTCATTTGCTGGTCAGTCTCTTGATTGCACATGCATGTATGCTAACGTTGTATTGTCTCTTACAACAATATGGTATGTGAGTTCTTTTATGTAAAGTTCGTTATAGACTTGTGTAATTTGTTCCTACGTGGATATGTTTGGGTTTAGTGATTGCCATGTTAACAAATTTTGTTGAGTTCTTCATGGTCTGTCTTGGAAACCTATAATGTAATGTTCACCCTACGTAGTGAGTTGTAGCGGTCGGTCCACTCGAAAATCGTATGTGGTGGACGATCCACCTTAAAATCCGAAAATAGTAGGCAGATGAATTGTCAATCTCTTGTAATGATGTATTGTTATTTTTTATAATAAAATGTGTTACAGATCACTATAAAAACCTTTAGACTATGCCCAAAAAAAAGACATAAATTGTAACATAGTAAATCTTCATCATTGGATTGTCCTTTGGTTTCCACATCTTTATATAAAGACAAGATGACCCCATGACCAAGTATTATGTGTCTCAGTTTGTGTCTAAATAGTCTATATATATATATATATATATATATATATATAGTTGACTCAGAAGCGCGAACTTTTCTGTGCAAGAGTAAGTGTGTAACGACCCAACTTTTCCGTAGTTTAAGCTGACATTTGACCACCATATCCAACTCAAAAGGCATAGGAAAGCGAATAGTTAGGGGAAAGAAGTTAGAGGGTGAAAAGAAGAAAGAAAAATTTTAGAATAGAAGAAGAACATCAACACTACAAAATCATGGTAGAATAGAATCTCATAGTGGAATGAATAAAATATAATATACCAATACTATTTCCACAAAGAGAAAACTGCCTATATATGATTACAAAATCAGAGTACACGACTAGATCAGCCTATACAATGTTGATCAATACAACGCACACAACAAAAATAAATTAAAACCAGAAAATATGACAATATGTTTCGACTCCGGATCCTCTCTTGACGCTCCAAGCAAAACCTAATCCAATCTGGAAATATACTCGGTCCGACCTGAGCACATTCTAAGGAAAGCAAAATCACCCAGACCAGTCTGAAATACTTCCAGTGATATAACTCATATCATAACCAACTTGCTTAATTTTTATAAGTCCTTTAAAAGAATGGAATCTCATAAGACACGACCACACATAAACATGGCACGTGTTTTTCCTTACGATAACCAAAATCACTTTTATTTATAAAATCCAATGATATTATAATAATGTCTACCATTCCACAAATAAAATAGGAATATAGCCGAAAAGCTTGCATCTCATTTTTCAATATTATTGGTTTACAACTAAAATCGTATGGCTGGTATTGGAGTTTGGATTTCCATACATGACTAGGTAAGGGACTACCTCTGATCAAAGTCCTTCAGAGATAAAACACTGGGGTACAACAAGAATATCTTGCAACCCGGCCACATAGAACCGACTATTCATTAAACTTGAGTGTACCGAATATATCATCACCACAGTTGGGATCAACAACTATATCATTTCGAAGCATACAAAAATGGACAACTAATATCTCTTGATCAGCTAATGATATAACATAATGGGTATGACCCACATAGCCCTATTGCCTGCCCGATTTCTATCATTTCCTGATTGATGACGCTTGAGCCTTGAGGTGACGGTTTCCTTTTCGAAAACATCACATTCAACTTTGAATGTCACATTGTCTGATCCGCCAAATCAATAATTAATTGATGAAAGATACTCTGGGTGTTAAGCTAAAAGAAGTTACCTTCTCTGCCATCATACTTGGTATATTTGTAAAAAACCAACGTACGTGATTTTTGGAAATACTGTCAGACATTCGTCCATACGAGTTGTCTAGGAACAGGACAAACTGAAGGTACCCTTTTACTACATCCTATATGGATATACCCTAGGATCAGTAATAAGAAGTCCTTACATCATGCAGAACCCATAACGTAGGGATTACTGCTATAAGTTTAATCCTGATAGTTAACCATAGACATCAACGAGCATCCCTCTCGCTCCTAAGGTCTACGCCTTCAAATCATCTCAATTCGCAAAAGCATACTTGCAAATTTATTTTTACGAATGCAAAGTTGGTTTGAAGTGGTTTTGGGTCTAGCTCCCATCCCGGTCTCCTCTAACTAACACATCAATAGTCAAAAGGAATTTATTTACTGATAGTCAGCTTTTTAACTATCAACTCAAACAATATAGTCAAGTATATCAATAGCTCAGGCCCTTTTTAATTAAAACCATTTCATCAATTATTAAAAATCGATTCTATATACTTATCTCAACTAGATAAGAATATTCACAAATATCTTGCTTTCGTTACTTTGAAAACGATAACTATACCCTTATCTCTTCATAATAAACATATTCACAAAATTTCCTCTTTCTATGCTTTATTTCGAAAATACTGTTGTGTATACTTAACCCAATTTTGTAAGTCTAATTACCAATCTTATATGGGTCAGAGTAATGTCATATGACACACTTTTTATCATATAAACCTTAACAGTTTTATTTATCTTCAAAACATTGTAGATTTAAGTTTTCAATAATGCTTATGGAAATAATAATTAAATTTCCAATATTCACTTCCATTTCAAAACTAGTATGACCTCTTTTCTTTTTATTCGAAAACCATAGCCATACTTATTTCTTGGAATAAGTGTATCCACATAACCATATTATTTCCATTACTTATAAAATAGTGCTATATACTTAACCAAATGGTATAAATATAATTGCACTTCATAACTGGGCCAAACAATGTCAAGTAATACATTGTTTACTATAAAACCCAATAGTTTAATTTAATTCTAAATCTTGCAGAATAAAGTTGTAATATTTCTTATGAAAATAATAAACTATTTCCAACTTCTTTTCCACTTCAAACTAGTATCATCCCTTGGATAAAAATGAAGTGGTTCAATTTAGGGTATTTTGTATTCACGTCGTTGCCACCCTGCTTCGTCGGAACCCACCAAACCTCCATCGCAACGATCTCCATCGACCTAGCTTCCACCTATTATCGACCATACTCAAAGTTGGCCCAGCAGCTTGTGCTGCCCTAGACAAAGCTAGAGGGTAATAATGGAGGAAAAAAATTATATGAAAAAAACATACATGCCAGGGATCGATCCCTGGTCACCAACATCTGAGGGAAGGATCATACCACTTCGCCACTAAGAAATTCATGAAATTGTTGCCACATCATACGTATGAAAGTACAATTTTAAAAGCATAGAGATCATCTTGTTAACCCCTCCACCGCCTTCGGCGGTGCTGCCCTAAGCGGTGGCTTTACCTGCCTACCCTTTGGGGTGGGCTTGACCATACTCCCTTCGATCACTTTAGGGCCCACACGATTTCAAAACTCGAGACAATCTCATTTTTTGTTCATCTTATTGGCCAGCTGCCTCTAACCAACTGGGATCACCAGGAGAATGCCAAACGACTCGCTACATGCATCCCTACCTTTGCTTGGAATAGTGAGCTCTAGTTCGCTGTCAGTTCGCTAAAATTAGCCAAAACCTGATTCAGGTTTATCTTCAAATTCCAATCGCCATAGGCCATTTTAGGCCGTGCCACCACTACCGAGAGGTGGCCCTCCTCCTCCTCTACAACTTCTCTATTGAAGGTTTTCGCCTATTCATCACGTATTGGAAAATAAAATTGATGAAAGATGAAGTGGTAGCGGCTACAAAAGAACGAGGAAGAAGAAGTCGCGATTATTTATAGGGTAGGGTTAGGTAAATATTTTATTATTTTACTTAATTATTTTAGCGTTCGACAATTTAAGCTCGCACGACCACATATATCATCCGGTTGAAACGAAATTCAAAACCTTACAATAACTTAATATTCCAGACTCGATGGAACTGGTTTCGTCGAATTTCGATATCTTTTGAAAAACTCCTATTTTAATTTCAAAACATAAATCGATATGCGTTTAAATTGCGCACGACCACATAATAACTCAAATTGACTCGAAAATGGGAATCTTATAATAATTAACCATTTCAGTTTTTATAAAATTGCTTTCGTTCTAATCAGAGGTCATTTGAAAATTGGATATTTCTACGTGCTAAATTAAATCGATAAAATATTAATTGATTTCAAAATAATCAAATTTATTGATAATTATTATTATCGTATATAGTCAAATAAATTTTATATTAATCGCTAGAATCATTTTCTATTCATTTTTAACTTAGAATTAAATTACAACTCATTTTCGTATTACGATAATTCGATATATTCGAAATTAAGTCGTATTTCGCTTATTGAATCGATAAACTCCATATAAAAATCTATTTAAATTTTCAATTCAACATTTAAAACAATTTAAATGTTCAAAATTAAATGGCTAAAAATCCATGCCTTTACAAAGTGGCTTAACTATTTATTACAAATTGATTAAAATAGAAATAAAATTAATGCTTTGTCGGTTCAAGAGCAAGCCTAGGAATTTAAACGATTTTCTTACATGGTTAGGAGACTAAGCCATCATTATTTTCCAATTATACTTTTTAATTAATGATAAGGCCCCTACAAGAGCTAGGCTCGCTTCGTTCCTGTGCGACTAACAGTTGCAGCTATTACATTATTGTTGCCCCGTTTAGGACATATAATTGAAGATTCACATTCCTCGCTTGCTCTTCGATGATGTTCCACAACATTTGTATTTATGTCCATCAGTTTCAAAAAACAAACATAATTTTTTGCAAGTAGTTTCTTGATCAATGGACTCCCGTCCAGCTTGCTTTCTCATTGAAAGGCGGTTTTGATGTCCATATATATCCCTTTTAGATTCACATTCAACCTAGCATATGATTCATACTTTGGCACTCTTTTCATTCAATTTTCTAGGCTAGGATTGCCCTCGACCTTGCTTTTCGCTTTTTTGATTCCAGAATCGAGCGGTACTCCGCCCTTAACTATTAGGAAATGCAGAATAGATTGTTAAGGCAAAATTAACACTAGAGGGGGGTGAATAGTGTTTTTAAGGAATTTAACAAATTTTAAAACTTATATGATCTACTATATGATTCACACACCATAGAGATAATCACAGACAAATAATCAAATACAAACACAAAGATAAACAAAAATAAAATGTAGAAAAGGAAAGAACACACTGGATTTTATATTGGTTCGGATTACTCCTATATCCAGTGCCATGCAACACTGGATTGCATAGAGTTTTATTACTATATCAATATCCAAGTGCAACACCCTTGAATTCATGGCCACAAGGTTGCCATCGATTCCAAACACGCTTGATCAAGTATATTCCCCTTGATTTCCTGGCTATAAAGTTAACACTGCTCTGTTTCCTTGATTTCAAGCCTGCAAGGAACACACCTTTTCCTAAACACTTCCCAAACAATTACAACAACCCTATAACTCGTCAATAGCACTTCGATTCATAGAGTAATGAGTAGAGAGTGAGAAGAGAAGAAGTTTATATAAATAGAATTGATTTCGGCAGAGTATAAGTGTAAAAATCATAAAAATATGAAATATTAATGGTGTAAAGAAAGGGGATGAAGATGGAGAAGAAGAATGATCAAAAAATTTGAAATCACCCACTATTTATAAGATTTGAAAGATTGCAACGCTTCTAGAATGTTACAAATAGTGAAAATACACTTCCTTTCAAAATCAAAAATATGACAGTTGTATGTTGACATAAGGAACTATATATGTCAACATATACTAGTTCAAAATTGAATTTTTAGTATTCTTGAATTAAAACACAGTGTTATAAATAATTATTGTAAAGTATAAAATCTTATGAAAACATAAATATAAAATATATCATCATATTTATAAAATTATAAAATTTAAAACTATAAGTATAAAGTATATAAAAATATATAACTATATTAATATATATACTATAAAACTTTAGTTTAAAATCAAAAGTAAATTAGAGAAAGTAAAATAGAGCAACTTAATAAAGATTGAAGACAGAAATTGAAAATAGACTTTGAAGTTTGAAAATCAGAAATTGAAAAAAAGAATTTGATTTTGAACCTAGAGTGCTATTCAGAGTCTTAAATAAACTAGACTCTATTACTATATTTATCTTGAACTCTTGAAATCTTGATTACTCATGAGTCTTGAATCATCTCTGAATTATGAATCTCTAAAAGCTCTTAAACTGTACATTCTTCAATATTAATTCCTATATACAAATCCTGCATATGTGTGTGTGTGTGTGTGTGTGTGTATATTCTAGATAGAGGTGTTAATATATATTTTATAGTCAATTAATATTGAAATAAGGTTGTTGTCATCAAAAATCTATTCTCCAACAATCTCCCCCTTTTTGATGACGGCACCTTAGTTTATAAAATATCATACCTGTTGATGGTGATCCTTCTAATACTCCCCTATCTATATGAATCCTATAAACTAACTCTATATTTTATAATCCCCCCTTTGGCATTATCAAAAAGGAATTATAAAAATACTCCCCCTAAATTCTATAACTATCTAAATAATTCCTATACTAAAAATAAAGTATTCCCACTTAATCGTAAATATATCTATATAATCCTTATAACCAAATAATAATTCTCCCCCTAAATCCTAAATCTATTTACATATCCTATAATTATAATAATACTTCCTAAATTCATGATAATACATCAATCAAGACTAAGTATCAAAGTATTATAACTACATATGTTTTATGTCATATATACAAACCAAACCAAGCACACCACACCATATGTTTAATATATATGAGTTTTAAGTCAGACAATCCAAATCAAACAAATCAGTCAAATCATACCAAACAATTAAACGTTTCTTGGAACTTCTACCCAGCTGTCTTCTCCAAAGATTGGATCCTTCTTGATGACCTCCCAATATTCATCCTTTTTGGTTGGTGGTGCCTAAGCGAGATTGTTATCTTCATCTCTGAAAAGAGAGGAGATTATCCATCGTATTGCATCAAAGTGCTTCTCTTGCTATTCAAACATCTTTATTTGGCTTAATTCAAGATGACGCTGGTTTCATAGAATTGTATAGAGGATGTTCTTGAAGGAATTCAATGTTTCTTCTAGATTTTAACTTAGATTATAAATTGAATTTGCAATAGTTTAGATAAGAAATGAATAGAGAAGAAGGAGAAATGAAATAATGATGTTTTCTGGAATAAATAGGCTTAAATAGGGATGGAATTTGTTGGTTTTTGAATGGACATGAGTTAGTTATTTAATTTTAAATTTTGAAAAGTTTTGAAAACCTGGTAGTTATATGTCGACATAGCAAAGTATATACGTCGACACACTTGCATTAAAATTTTGAAAATTTTCAAATTTTGAATCTTTTATTTATATATTATATTTAATTCTAAAGTTTTTGCAGTAACTTAAAGTTAATTTTAACGTAAATAAAACTCCATTCATTACTTCATAAAAAGTAAATGCATCCAACTAATTAAGACACACTAAAAACGAGATTCGAAAGCAAATACAAGCAAATAATAAAGATAAATTAAACTAGATAGACTAGTTTTCAGCGGATGATGACGAGAAAGATGAAATTCCAAGCTTTCTTTCTATCTTAACCATGAACTTAGTCATTTGGGAAAAGTTCATTTTGAGCTTCTTTTGATTGTTGACAATCTTTACTTGATTTTGAACAATCATCTCGCTGGAAATGGTTCTAGTGTTGAGTGGACACTCAACACTTTCTAAAAAAGTTTCTTCTTCTTCAACTTCCATCGGTGCTTGTTGTTGTTGCATTTGAGCGTGTTTGGCTTCGAATGTCTCATATAGTTTGAAAGTGAGAGAATTTTGCATGAGGTGTATGTTTGTGCAATCAAGCACCTTTCTTGGCACAAATTCTTCTTCATGAAGATTAACTCCAAAGTATTTGAAAATGCGGGTGAGATAAATTCCATAATAAAGAGTGTTCTCTCTTGATGAAGTTTCTGTGGGCATGAATTCTCTTAAGATCATATCGACCCAATTGATGTTATAACCAATAATAGCAAAGAGATCTTTTTGGACCTTGGGAGTCGGATTATTAAAGTTTTCTGAATGAGGAGTGATGGTATATTGGAGGAGAAGGTTTATTTTGGACGAAAAAAAATGATTTTTGAAATCCATTTGAGCATCGCTTTCAAATATGTCATGATAAATCTCTAAATCGATTTTGAAATCCGAAAAATATGAGTCTATGCTTCTGCAATTTAAGATATTGGCCAAGATCTCGACATCTAGAGCAATTTGCGTGCCTTTGGCGCTACTCCAAATTTGATCTTCTTTGCCTTCATAAAATCCGCGATTAAGGTTCACATAAAACATCTTGACAAGCTTAGGATAACACACTTCATTATTATCCCAAGAGTAATTAGACTCAAGAATTCATTGCGGGTGAAAAGAGAGATAAGATCGTAAGAAGGAAAGTCTCCAAAAATGGCGAAAGCACCCGTGTTTACTTTAGCATTCGCTAGATAGTCAACATAGGTTTTGATAGCATCTGTATCATTATAAAGATAACCTTTGATGGTTTTGGTTAACTTCAATTTCTGAGATGAACTTGAGGAAGCCATTGGAGTTATTGTTTTGAAGAATATAGATATAAAGAATACAGTTTAAATTGTGAACGAAAGGTAGAGAGATTAGATGTATATATAGAAATTGAATGGATATGAATTGAATAGGCACAACTTTTCAGAAATCAATGACACCTTTTCAGACCTTGGGAGTTGGTGAAAAGTTGGAGGGAAGTTTGAAAGTTTAAACATTTGAATTTTAAAATTTGAATTTCAAATTACAGGCTGATATGTCGACATATGGACATATGTATGTCGACATATGGACATATATATGTCGACATATATATTCATTTTCAAAGGACATTTGGTTTTTTTATGACATGCGATTTAAAGTATCGATTTATATTTCAGGTTTAACAATTTCCTGAAATAATTCTAATCCTAGCAAACATCTAAAAAATAATTTTTGTTATTTTATTTATTACTATATTATTATTTTGAATTTCAAAGTTTGAATTTGAATTTTAAATTTCAAGTTTGAAATTTAAAGTTTAATTTTTAAATTCAAAACAAACAAAATAACCATTCAACTAAGGAAAAATTAATTGAGGCGCACCCGGTTTTTAGATCCTTTTCTTCAAAAAAAATTTGAATTTTGAATTGCTGTGAAGCACGTATTTGATTTTTCGGTTTCTAGCTCTTCATCACTTGATGATCTGAATCATCTAACGTTACTGTGTATGCTTTCTTTCTCTTCTTTTATGAATTACTGTTGTCCACTTGTTGAGTCAATTTATCTGGATATGGACACATTCTCTTTATATGACCTGGTTTAATGCAGTTATAACATCGACCATCATTTCTTCCTGAATTTCCTTGATTATTATTTTGAGGATAATTTTTCCTTCTATATCTCGAAAATTTTCTAAGATGTCTTGTCATTAGGGTTGTTTCTTCATCATCTTCGCTACTCGTGTCAGAATCATTTGTTATTGCTTTAAATGCGATGGATTTCTTCTCAAATGACTTGTTTTCCTTTCTTTTCTGTAGTTGGACTTCAAAAGACATTAGTTTTCCGATTAACTCTTCTATCTTCATTTCACTGACATTATTGGAATCTTCAATCACCAAAGTTTCTGATCCCATTCTAAAGTTAATGAACTTGGTATTTTTCTGACTTGGTCTTCTTCAAAATAAGTTTTTCCAAGTGTTGTTAATGAATGCACTATCTCTTTGAATCTGCAATACATAGCGGAGGTAGACTCTTTCTCATTCATTTCAAATAACTCAATCTGATTAACTAACACCGATATCTTAGTTTGTTTAACTTTACTAGTTCCAACATTAGTAACTTGTAAAGTTCTCCAAATTTCATAAGCAGATTTACTAACTAACACTCTATTAAACTCATTCCTATCTAATGACAAAACAACATATTCGTGGCTTTAGAATTGCTTTGTGCATCAGCCTTTTGTTCATTTGTCCATTGTGTAAAATTAGTTATGGGTTCAACAAACTCATTCTATGTATTATTCCAAGTGTCTAATCCTACGGATTGTAAATATATTTTCATTCTACATGACCAATATGAATAATTACTACCATTAAATAGTGGTGGTCTAACAGTGGACTGACCCTCTATAAAAAAACTATTATTGCTACCAATGTTGGTTGTCAATATAGCTATTTTCAAAAATCAGATTATGGACTTTTTGAAAGACCAAACTCTAATACCAATTGTTAGGAAATGCAGAATGGATCGTTAAGGCAAAACTAACACTAGAGGGGGTGAATAGTGTTTTAAGGAATTTAACAAATTCTAAAACTTATATAATCTACTATATGAATCACACACCACAGAGATAATTACAAACATAGAATCAAACACAAACACAAACACAAAGATAAACAAAAATAAAATGCAGAAAATGAAAGAACACATCAGATTTTGTACTGGTTCGGATTACTCTTACGTCCAGTCACAAGCAACACTGGATTGCACAGAGTATTATTACTATATTAATATCCAAGTACAACACCCTTGATTTCATGGCCACAAGGTTACCACTGGTTCCAAACACCCTTGATTAAGTATATTCCCCTTGATTTCCTAGCTACAAGGTTAACACCACTCTGTTTCCTTGATTTCAAGGCTACAAGGAACACACCTTTTCCCAAACACATCCCAAACAATTACAACAGCCCTATAACTCTTCAACTGCACTTCAATTCAGAGAGCAATGAGTAAAGAGTGAGAAAAGAAGAAGTTTTATATAAATAGAATTGAATTTGACAGAGTATAAGTGTAAAAATCATAAAAATATGAAATATTAATGGTGTAAATAAAGGAGATGAAGATGGAGAAGAAGAAACATGAAAAAAATCGAAATCAGCCCCTATTTATAAGGTTTGAAAGATTGCAACACTTCTGTTACGTTACAAATAGTGAAAAGACACTTCCTTTGAAAATAAAAAATATGATAGTTATATGTCAACATAGGTATAAATGTATGTCGACATATGACTTTGTAAAATTGGATTTTGAGCATTTTTGAAGTGTTTTGATATATATATATATATATATATATATATATATATATATATATATTTCTGGAAATTCTTGAATAAAACATGTGTTGTAAATGAATATTTTAAAGTAGAAAATCATATGAAAACATAAACTTAAATGATATAAACATATTTATAAAATTATAGAGTTTAAAACTATATAAATATAAAGTATATAATATATAAACTTGTACAACTTGAGTTTAAAATCAAGCTAAAATAAAGAGAGTAAAATATAGAAAATAAAATAGAGAAAATAAAGATTGAAGATAGAATAGAATTTGAAATCAGAATTTGAATTTGAATTTGAACCTGGAGTGCTATTCAGAGTCTTACATAACTAGACTCTATTACTATATTTATCTTGAGCTCTTGAATTCTTGAAATCTTGATTACTCATGAGTCTTAAATCATTTCTAGCTCTTGAATTCTTGAAATCTTGATTACTCATGAGTCTTAAATCATTTTTGAAATTTGAATCTCTAGAAGCTCTTAAACTGTACAGTCTTTTAGTATTAATTCCTTTATATAAATCCTGCATATATATATATATATATATATATATATATATATATATATATATATATATATTCTAGATAGAAGCGTTAGTATATATTTTATAATAAATTAATATTGAAATAAGGTTGTTGTCATCAAAACTCCATTCTCCAACAATTTCTCCCTTTTTGATGATGACAACCTTAGTTTATAAAATATCATATCAGTACATACCTGTTGAAGAAGATTCTTCTAATACTCCGTTGTTTATATAAATCCTATAAGCTAATTATACATTTTATATTTTATCCCCCTTTGGCATTATCAAAAAGAAATTCTAAAACTATAAATGCTTAACTACCTAAATTATATTATATTAATATATGTGTATGACTCCCCAGAAATCCTTGCTTATATAATCAAAGAAATAGAACACTTATGTTAGACAAACAATATGATAAGCAATATATTTAAACATTGTTTTGATATTTAGTGATAACAAGTTTTGAATTCTTTTAGAAAAAGTTTTAAATTGATCAAAAGCATCACTTTTATTTTTAAGAAACAAAGTCCAAGTAAATCTAGAAAAATCATCGACTATTACAGAAACATATCTATTATGATCTATCGATTTGGTTTGAGATGGACCAAATAAATCCATGTGAATTAACTCTTATGGTTTCGAGGTAGTAATTTCCTCTTTTGATTTAATAAACTTCTCTTTAATTTGCCGAATTGACAAGCGTCGCATAAGTTATTAACTTTAAGTTTTATTTTGGGTAATCCTCTAATTGAATCTAATTTAGAAAACCTGGAGATGTGTTTAAAATTCATATGACCAAATTTCTTATGCCAGATCCGGGGGTCAGTTGTATCGGCCATAAGACATAAATTCTTGTTGGAGATTTTCATACTTAATATATAGATATTTTTCTATCTCCTTCGAATATTGCTTTTAAATTCCTATCTTATATAAAACATTTATCCCTTTCAAAGTTTATTTTATAACCCTTATCGCAAAGTTGACTTATACTTAGCAGGTTGTGTTTTAGATTCCTAACTAATAAAACATCAGAAATGGCAGAAGTTTCAAAATAACCAACATTGCAGATCCCAATAATGTATCTTTTAGAGTTATCTCCGAAGTTCACCATTCCACCATCTTCATATATCAGATTATTGGGTAATTCAGGATTTCCCGTTATATGTCTCGAACAGCTACTATCCAGTATCCATTTGTCCTTTTTGATTTCCACCAATTGCTTTACAGAATTCGAATTCTCAACAACCATGTAACACACCAATTCGGAATTTGTATTTTCAATAGCCACCTTTTAAGAATTTGAATTTCCAATAGCCACTATTTCAGAATTTGAATTACGAGCAGCCACTTCACCCATCTATTCAACTTTTGAATTTTCAAAAACCATAAAACACATCTTTTCCTGTATTGAACAATATTTTTGTAGATCACTTGATTTCTCAACATGATTATATGCAAACTCTTTCAATATTGGTACAATGCAGGAATTGAAACTAGTGTTAACAATAATTTCAAAATTTACCATTAAAAATTTTCGAGAATCAAATTATGAACTTTTTGAAAGACCATGATCTGATACTGATTGTTAGGGATTGCAGAATGGATCGTTAAGGCAAAACTAACATTAGAGGGGGGGTGAATAGTGTTTTTGGGAGATTAAACAAAATCAAAAACTAACATTAGAGGAGCGTTAACACCGATTCCACACACTAGATCAAGTGTATTCCCCTTGATTTTATAGTTACAACGTTAATACCGCTCACTTTCCTTGATTTCACGACTACAAGAAAACTCCATTTACCCAAATATAGCCTTATAACTCTTCGATAGCACTTTGATTTAGAGAGTAATGAGTAGAGAGTGAGAAGAGAAGAAGTTTTATGTAATTAGAATTGAATGCGGCAGAGTATAAGTGAAGAAATCATAAAAATACAAAAATATAATGGTGTAAAGAAAGGGGATGAAGATGGAGAAAAAGAACGATGATTTTTTTGAAATCAGCCCTTATTTATAAGATTTGAAAGGATGCAACGCTTCTGGAACGTTACAAATAGTGAAAAGACATTTCCTTTGAAAATAAAAAATATGACAGTTATATGTTGACATATCCCTTTATAAAATTAATTTTTGAGCATTTTTGAAGAGTTTCGTTATATATACATATATATATATATAATTCTGGAAATTCTTGAATTAAAACATAGTGTTGTAAATGAATATTATAAAGTAGAAAAATCATATGAAAACATAAATATAGACTATATAAACATATTTATAAAATTAGAGTTTAAAACTAAAATATAAAGTATATAATATATAAACTTATAGAACTTGAGTTTAAAATCAAAGTAAAATAGAGAGAGTAAAATATAGAAAATAAAATAGAGAAAATAAATATTGAAGATAGAATAGAATTTGAAATCAAAAATTGAAATCAGCAATTGAATTTGAATTTGAACCTGGAGTGCTATTCAGAGTCATACATAACTAGACTCTATTACTATATTTATCTTGAACTCTTGAACTTTTGAAATCTTGATTACTCATGAGTCTTGAATCATTTTTGAAATCTGAATCTCTAGAAGCTCTTAAACTATACAGTCTTCAGTATTAATTCCTATATATAATCCTGCATTTGTGTGTGTATATATATTCTAGATAAAAGTGTTAGTATATATTTTATAATCAATTAATATTGAAATAAGGCTGTTGTAGTCAAAACTCCATTCTCCAACAATAATCGCCATATACAAATACACACATGAAGTCCCCACCAAAAAGAATAAGTACAAATGAGTTGAAACTAAGACACCCCACGTCCGTTAATGTCACTCACTAAGGGAATGCATTAAGTTTCGCGAAGCGCTACAGGTAAACAAACACAGAATAATTACAAGACAGATATAAATAAGGCAACAGCGGAAAATTTAAACTTTTATTTGAAACATAAGCCATAATATTGTGGTCCACAATTTCATAAGTCACAAAAACTATTACAATAAAATAACTTCTGTCTTGCACCACTAGAGTACATAAGTAAATAAAAAGCATCATTACCCCAATAAAAAGAGTTAAGCCATAGTAGGGAGAAGAACTTGAGCCATACTTTAGAAGTAGCTCCAAGAAAGATGATATCTGATTCCTGATTAAGTCTGAGTGTTTCCTCCTTGAGAACCTAAGGGGAAACGGAAGAAAGAAGGACAAACAACAGGTTCAGACATAAAGTCTTGCGATTCTAGTTACTTTTAGCCAGTAGATAAATAAAAGCAACATGATAGGTATATAAAGTGGATAAGAGAGATCACTACATAAATGGAGGTGTGACAAGGTAAGCAAGTTAAGGTGTATGTGCCTCGCTAATGATTACTCTGCATTATTACTAGTATAACTGAAATGAGATGATCCCTTCCACTATGAGTTGGTAGGCTTAGGTCATTCGCCCAAGTATACACTAACCAGTACCCTAATTGATCGGCTCCCTACCCTGTAGATATCCCGTGTTAGCCAACATTAGGAGGTATCACTTCCTAAAGTGGCAACCCATGGTGTGCACAACCATATCTACTGGTGCCACGGTCGTCTTAGCCCCCTCTGCCCGGCCCATGCACGCATATGTCCCCGGTCGGTTTGCGCCTCCCACACCATCTGCCTCGTTTGGATCTCTTACAATCAACCAGTAAGTGTGCCCCTTCTCCGCCTAGTACGGAGGTCTTTACTTGATACCAACTTCAGGTTACTGACTGAAATGGGTCCCACATAATATGATAAAATCTCTCCCCTTGTCTTTTATCCCCACTAGGTTTTCCACTGACTACGTATACCACTAGGTGTCTTTAATTGCATAGCCATATACTAGTTACACTTACCCTAAAGGGTGTCTTTAATTACATAACTTCATTACATTATCTACTGGTTATGTATACCACTAGGTGTCTTAAATTACATAACCTTATTACATTATCTACCGGTTATGTATACCACTAGGTGTCTTTAATTACATAACCTTATTGGGTTAAGTTTGTGGGCCTATGTATACAGATATAACCCGCCCCCACTAATTTACTTAACCCACCCACTACCCATCCAATTTTACTTAACCTTAACTTAAGTTCATAGTCATACAGTCGTTATGGATTAAATTAGGTTAAGTAGTCCAATTCTTTACTATGTCCATTTATGGTTTTATAATGGGCTAGCCCTCCCACATTAGGCCCACAACATGTGGATGCTGGATATGTCGGTCGGGTCCGGGCAGTCTTATTCCACAGTTGGGCCTAACCTCGTGTCTTAGCCCGATTCGTATTTGCGTACTTAGACCTCCCACATTTGGTTCAACATTAGTGGCTGCTGGATATGCTGGTCGGGTCCAGGCAGACTTCCACCACTAATGTAACCTAACCTCATATCATAAGTACAATTTACAATTCCTAATTGTAAATTACTAAACATTCCAAATTAATCCAAATCTACCTATGTCATTATAGGTAACTATTTCTATGTTTTCCCCATTTGAATTACATGTCCCATTTCATGTAAACATTACATAAATCATGCCAATTATAATCCTTTTTTCCCCATTTCCTCTCTAACGTATTCGTACGTATTTTGGTGGCATCTAGGCTATAAAGTTGCCTAGCTATAACAATAAAAAGGGAATATGACAGGAGTGATAGTTTCAACATGTCTTGGCATAAACATAAACGGGCATAATAACAAAGTGAATGGACATGTGATTAACATCATAATAAAGTGGACATCAAACTGATAACTTATGGCAATAACTATGATGTTCAAGCAAGCATAATGAGATCTAGATTAAACATTATGTGTCCAATTACTTAGATCTAGCATAGTTAGGGTGACATAGTAACATGTTTAGATCTAAAGGTGGATTCACATGTCAAGTTTACAACATATCTCAATGTATCACGATATGACAGGTGAAAGGTGATTAACATAGAGATCTAGATCCAAGTAATGTCACAATTGTCCAAATTAATTGATGTACATCCACCATGACATGGTTACAAATCAAGATCCACATAAGCAACATAATCGAATCACCCCAATTTTATTAGATCTAGGAAAATAGATCCGTCATGACATAGTATAAAATTTCACATTAACACAGAATCATACTTTACAACATATCCAATTCATAGTCTTTCAAAGTATACTTTTATTTATCTAAACCTAAAAGTAATCTAGAAACTCACAGCGTTAGGTTTAGATAATTTAGGAAGAACGGATCTAGAATTTCTGAATTGGATTTGTAGAATATGCTGTTGTAGAAAACAGTTCAGTTCGCACTCCAGCAGCATATGGCCTCCACGACTCCCAATGAAGAAAATATGAGAAATAGGACACGTATATATAGCTGCCAGACCCCTAGAAACCGAGTGCCACTTCAGCCCTAGGGGTATCGACACCCCTGTGGGTGGGTCGACTACTAGGTCAAAACCCTTTTGGGGGGGTCGACACCCCTTTAGGGGGGTCGACCCCCTAGAGAGGGAATTTTTCCAGTCAGAGGATTTTTTTGAATTTGAATCCTATGGATAGGATTCTGACTCACCTCTGACTCATGCATATATATAAAATATTTCTGTGCGTATACAAACTTAAAACCTTCATAACTTCTTCATACGGTATCCATTTTACGCAAATAAAACATCTATCTTAACAGAATTTCGAGACGGACGCAATGGTGCAGTCCGTTTCCTCGAATTCTGAATATTAAATTAATTATTATATAATTTATTCTCTTTAATGTCATTAAAAATTCGGGGCATTACATTCTCCCTTACTTAAATGATTTCGTCCCGAAATCTCTAAATCGAAAAGAATTCATATCCTACCATCCATCATCCATCTACTCATCCACCAATCACTGGCATCCATTGTCCTTAAAGATTTCTAATGCTTATATGAATATATGTAAACGTGTGTGTATATGTGCCAACACTAATGCGAAGATCAGGCGGTCTACTGATTCAGTTGACCTCCTTAATACAATATATGTTAGTGCCATGAATCCAATATGTATGCAAATAAAACTATTATATCATATAAGTCTATATGTGTGCACACCCGTTCGTCCAAATGCGACATCCATATGCCAGTTCATCCATTTCCATCCATAAAAGAAAAGAAAATGCACACACATCCATATGCAATATGAAAATGATTGAGCCGATCTTAGTGTCCAATGTGTGTGTATATGCATCCACAGGAAACCACTAGCAGACACTTGCATCAACTTGCATCCATCAAACATAAATGTTTCAAACACATTCGAAAATACGATGGATAAGATATGTTCTATTGACAGAAACAAGCACTGATAAAACTTAGGAAAGGAGTTGAGAACATACCCTCGAAAAAAAAAGTGTACGAAGCACGAATCTTGTCTTCGGTCTCCCAAGTTGCATCTTCTCGATTATCTCCCCATTTAACATTTAGAAATTTGATTTCCTTATTGCACAGCTTCTTATCCTCTGACCCAAAAATACGGGTAGGGACTCGTCTGACTGTCGCCTCCCATTCCACTTCGACTTCTTCCAACATGCTCGGCTCAACAACTTCCGTGGTGTCATGCTGGCACTTCCACAGATGAGAGACATGGTAAACATCATGAACACCAGATAGATTTTCTGGGAGCTTTACTCTGTAGGCCATTTGGCCAATCCTCTCGGTTATGGGAAATGGTCCCACAAACCTAGGAGCCGGCTTCCCTACTGATCCGAAGCGAACCACATTCCTCAGAGGTGATAATTTGATAAAAACTAAGTCTCCCACCTTGAATTCGATGTCTCTCTTGTCTGCATAGGACTTCTTCCTATCTTGAGCTCTCTTCATCCGCCGTCGAATAAGGTCAATCTTTTCGAAAGTTTCCCTAACCATATCTGGTCCAAGTAATAATCTTTCTGTAGATTCCCATCAACAAGTTGGCGATCTACAGGGTCGTCCGTACAATGCTTCGAAGGGTGCAATACCGATGCTAGCCTGATAGCTATTATTATAGGCAAACTCTACTAAAGGAAGATGCTCTTCCTAAGTCCCTCCGAAGTCAAGGATACACAGCCTTAAAAGATCTTCTAGAATTCTGTTCACCCTCTCCGTCTTCCCATCGGTCTGAGGATGATAAGAGGTGCTCAAACACAATTGTGTACCTAATGCTTCTTGCAAGCTCCTCCAAAATTCGCTGGTAAAGATGGGGTCACGATCGCCCACGATGCTGGAAGGAACTCCATGGAGGCGAACTATCTCACAAACATAAATTGCTGCCAACCATGATGTCGTTCTCTTACTTTTAATTAGAATAAAGTGAGCCTCTTAGTGAATCAGTCCACTATCACCCAAATAGTGGTATTACCTTTATTCGATCTACGAAAACCGTCTATGAAATCCATAGAGACGCTCTCCCATTTCCACTGCGGAACCTCCAACGGATGAAGTAATCCACTGGGCTTCTTTTGCTCAGCTGTGACTTGCTGGCAAACTAAACATTGAGAAACAAATCCGACCACATCCTTCTTCATCTCAGCCCAAAAGAAAACCCTCTTCATGTCCCTGTACATTTTATCACCGCCTGGATGAATGGTCATCTTACAATGGTGGGCTTCTTCTAGGACTGCCTTTACCAAGCTTCAAGTTTGAGGAACACAAAGCCTTCCATCTCGTCGCAACCACCCCTTTTCATCTATGACATACCTACTAAGGTGACTAGAAGTCTCCCCTCTTCTGAGCTTATCCATGATGTCTAGTTTCTATGGGTCGCCTTGTTGCGAAGCTCCTATCTGATCCACAAGAGTCAGTCGTATATCCAAGGATGCAAATAAATTAGGAAACGCCTCGATGGATGGTCTAAAATCAAAAGCTGATATGAACTCCAAGTTCTTTCTTTCCACAAACAGTGGACTCAGGGCCACCCTCTTCGTACTTAGTGCGTCTGCCACCACATTACCCTTGCCAGGGGTATAAGCAATTTCAAAATCATATGAAGCTAAGAACTCCGTCCACCGTTGTTTCCTTAAGTTGAGATCCTTCTGTGAGAATAGATACTTGAGAGATTTATGATCAGTGTATAGTTCAAACTTTTCTCCAAGTAAATAATGACGCCACGTCTTTAACGCGAATATTATGGCAGCTAGCTCTAGATCATGGAAGGGGTAATTCTTACCATGAACTGTCTACCCCCATAACATATTACTTTCCCTTCTTGCATCAGAACCGCACCAAGCCCTGTACCGCACGCATTAGTGTAAACAGTAAACACTTTACTACCATCGGGCAAGGTCAAGACTGGGGCGATTGTCAGAGCCCTTTTTAGTCGTTGGAAAGCAATGTCACAGTCTATGTCCCATGAAAATGTCAAATTCTTCTTTGTCATCCTAGTGAGAGGGGCTGATATCTTCGCGAAGTCCTTAATGAACTTCCTATAATAACTTACCAAACCTAGAAAGCTTCTCACCTCGGTTGCATTTTTAGGAATATGCCAATCTTGTACTGCAACCACTTTGGCGGGATCTACAACTATCCCTTCTTTGGAGACTACATGCCCCAAGAATCTCACCTCCTTTAACCAAAAATGGCATTTGGAGAACTTTGTTTTTAACTGATGGTCACAGAGAGTTTTCATAACTTCTCCCAAATGCTGGGCATGCTCTTCTTCACTCTTGGAGAATATCAAAATATAATCAATGAAGATTACGACGAATTTGTATAGGAACTCCCGAAACACCCTACTCATCAAATCAACAAAATAGGCGGGTGCATTTGTCAGCCCAAAAGGCATAACTAGCCATTCAAAGAAACCATCTGGAGTTCTGAAAGCAGTCTTATCTATGTTGTCCTCAGCCACCCTCAACTGATGAACCCCATAGCCAAGTCCAACCGAGAAAATACCGAGGCACCAACAAGATGATCAAATAAATCATCAATCCTCAAAAGAGAGTGCCTATTCTTCTTGGTGAGATTATTTAACTCTCTATAGTTAACACATAAATGAAGTGAAACATCCGCTTTAGTTGCGAATACTGCTGGAGCACCCCACTCAGATATGCTTCGTCTGATAAACCCTTTTTCAAGTAGCTCCCCTACTTACTTACGTAGCTCCCTCCTTTCTCTTGGAGCCATGTAGCGCACTGGTAATGCAACTGGCTTTGTATTTTCCACCAGATATGTGCGGAAGTCGATCTAACGCCTTGGAGGTAAACCCCGTACCTCATCAAAAACATTGGAGTAATCTTGAACCATTGGAACAAATTGCAAATCAAACTCTTTGGGGTCACAAGAAACTTCGAGGGTCTTTCCATGACAAGTCAGGAGTCTAACAACCCTCCTCTCACAATCCAGAATGGTCCCATACGTGGTAAGCCAATCCATTCCTAGAATCAACCTATAGCCCATAAACCCGAGCACATACGCGTCACATTCAAACTCGACGCCTAACACAGATATTTTCAAACCCCGACAAATCATTGATAAATGATCCAAACCACCAATGGACTTTGAAACAACTACGAGATCTACTACCATACTAGTAATTAAATGCAGAGATTCAACCACAAAACTAGATATAAATGAATGTGGAGCACCAGAATCAAAAAGTGTTCTAACTGGATAGTTTGAAAGAGAAACTAAACTTCCTATGGAAATTTTTCTACATCTTTCAGGAGCACTGATCACGAGAGCATGCACCTGCACTCTAGAAGTCCCTGCTCTTTGCCCTTGTCCCTACGATCCCTGTTTCTTCGGGCACTCTTTAGAGAAGTGTCCGACCTCTTCGCAGTTAAAGCAACTGGCCTTCCTTCTTTTACAATCTTTGATCAAGTGACCCTCCTTCCCACAATTGTGACATTTTCTCGTATCCTTGCTTTTGTCATCTTTTCCCTCCTTCTTCTGTTGTTGCTGCTGTTGCTACCCCTTCTTGGGCCATACTTTCTTATTCTGCGATGTCCCCTCAGTCTTTATCTCCTTCTTCTCTCCCTTGTCCTCCTCATACCTTAGGGCCATATCTACAAGCTTTTCAAAAGTGGCCCCCATTGGAATATGGGACATTGGCTAAACCATGCAGTGGCTCATTTAGCCCTTTAGCAAACCGCAAAGCCCTTTTGTGCGGTGTGTCTACCAACTCTAACCCGAACCTTGCCAGCTAGTTGAACTTGTTCACATACTCCTTCACCGTCGAATTTCCTTATTTGAGAGTTAAGAACCTCTCTATCCGTATGCTTCTCTCCGCTTGGGAATGAAATTTCATTTTGAACCTCTATCTAAAGTCTTCCCAAATTTCTACCGGACGTCCAGGTTGGGTGATTTCCCACCAAAATGAGGCTTAGTCCTTTAACAACCAAGCAGCTAATTGAATTTTTCTTTGGTCCTCCACTTCAAAGATTACGAATAAGTCCTCTGTCTCCTTAAGCCAATTCCAAGCTTCTACGAGTGTCTCATTCCGATGGAATGGCCTTCCTCCTATACCCCAGAAGTCTTTTGCAGATCTTAGCAAAGTTACCAGTTCTTGGAGGGGGGAGGAGGAGGAGGAATGACTGGTACAGCTGGGGGAGAAACGTTTTCTTGGCTTTGGCAGGCGTCGTGGCCTCCAAATAACTATGGAACCATCCGGGTATTGTGACGCCTTATGGGATATTAGGAATGTTCTGTTCCCCAGACACGCTGAAACAGGGAAAAGGAAGAAATTTAGATAAAGGACCGAATGATACTACATATGGCTTTTTGGGGAAAGTTTTCAAAATAGACTTTTCTTTTGAAAATGCTCTTCTTTTAAAACCTTTTTGAAAATAATTTCCAAAAACTTATATCTAATCTGGCAACCTTCAGCTCTGATACCAAGCGAGACACTCCACGTTCGTTAATGTCACTCAATAAGGGAATGCATTAAGTTTCATGAAGCGCTATAGGTAAATAGACATAGAATAATTACAAGACAGATATAAATAAGGCAGCAACGGAAAATTTAAACTTTTATTTCAAACATAAGTCATAATACTGTGGTCCACAATTTCATAAGTCACAAAAGTCATTACAATAAAATAAGTTCTGTCTTGCACTATCAGAGTACATAAGTAAATAAAAAGCATCATTCCCCCAATAAAAAGAGTTAAGCCATAGTAGGGACAAGAACATGAGCCATACTTTAGAAGTAGCTCCAAGCAAGATGATATCTGATTCCCGATTAAGTCTGAGTGTTTCCTCCCTGTGAACCTGGGGGAGGGGGGAACGGAAGAAAGAAGGAGAAACAACAGGGTTAGATATAAAGTCTGGCGAGTCTAGTTACTTTTAGCCAGTAGATAAATAAAAGCAACATGATAAGCATATAAAGTGGATAAGAGAGATCACTACATAAATGGCAGGTGTGACAAGGTAAACAAGTTAAAGTGTATGTGCCTCACAGATGATTAATCTACATTATTACTAGTATAACTGAAATGAGATGATCCCTTCCACTATGAGTAGGTAGGCTTAGGTCATACGCCCAGGTATACCATAACCACTACCCTAATCGATCGGCTCCCTACCCTGTAGATATCCTGTGCTGGCCCCACAATAGGAGGTATCACTTCCTAAAGTGGCAACCCATGATGTGCACAATCATATCTACTAGTGCCACGGTCGTCTTAACCCCCTATGTTGGCCCATGCATGCGTCCCCAGTCGGTTTGCGCCGCCCACACCATCAGCCTCGTTTAGATCTCTTATAATAAATCAGTAAGCGTGCTCCTTCTCCGCCTAGTACGGAGGTCTTTACTTGATACCAACTCCAGGTTACTGACTGAAATGGGTCCCATACAATATGATACATGCTCTTCCCCTTGTCTTGTATCCCCACTAGGTTTTCCACTGACTATGTATACCACTAGGTGTCTTTAATTACATAGCCCTATACAAGTTATGCTTACCCTAAAGGGTGTCTTTAATTACATAACTTCATTACATTATCTACTGGTTATGTATACCACTAGGTGTCTTTAATTACATAACCTTATTACATTATCTACTGGTTATGTATACCACTAGGTGTCTTTAATTACATAACCTTATTAGGTTAAGTTCGTGGGCCTATATATACACATATTACCCACCCCCTCTAATTTACTTAACCCACCCACTACCCATCCAATTTTACTTAATCCCAACTTAAGTTCATAGTCATACAGTCCTTATGGATTAAATTAGGTTAAGTAGTCCAATTCTTTACCATGTCCATTTATGGTTTTATAATGGGCTAGACCTCCCACATTACGCCTACAACATGTGGATGATGGATATGCCGGTCGGGTCCAGGCAGTCTTATTCCACAGTTGGGCCTAACTTAGTGTCTTAGCCCGATTCGTATTTGTGTACTTAGACCTATTACATTAGGTTCAACATTAGTGTCTGCTGGATATGCCGGTCGGGTCCGGGTAGACTTCCACCACTAATGTAACCTAATCTCGGGTCATAAGTACAATTTACAATTCCTAATTTAAATTACTAAACATTCCAAATTAATCCAAATCTACCTATGTCATTATAGGTAACTATATCTATGTTTTCCCCATTTGAATTACATGTCCCATTTCATATAAACATTACATAAATCATGCTAATTATAATCCCTTTTTCCCCGTTTCCTCTCTAACGTATTCATATGTATTTTGGCAGCATCTAGGCTATAAAGTAGCCTAGCTATAATAAAAAGGGAATATGACAAGGGTGATAGTTTCAACATGTCTTGGCATAAACATGAACATAAGCTGGCATAGTAACAAAGTGAATGGACATGTGATTAACATCATAATAAAGTGGACATCAAACTAATAACTTGTGGCAATAACTATGATGTTCAAGCAAGCACAATGAGATCTAGATTAAACATTATGTGTCCAATTACTTAGATCTAGCATAGTTAGGGTGACATAGTAACATGTTTAGATCTAAAGGTGGATTCACATGTCAAGTTTACAACATATCTCAATGTATCACAATATGACAGGTGAAAGTTGATTTACATAAAGATCCAGATCCAAGTAATGTCGCAATTGTCCAAATTAATAGATGTACATCCACAATAACATGGTTACAAGTAAAGATCCACATAAGCAACATAATCGAATCACCACAATTTTATTAGATCTGGGAAAATAGATCTGTCATGACATAGTATAGAATTTCAGATTAACACATAATCATACTTTACAACATATCCAACTCATAGTCTTTCAAAGTATACTTTTATTTATCTAAACCTAAAAGTAATCTAGAAACTCATAGCGTTAGGTTTAGAGAACTTTGGAAGAACGGATCTAGAATTTTTGAATTGGATTTGTAGAATATGTTGTTGTAGAAAATAGTTCAGTTCGCACTCCAGCAGCATATGGCCACCAAGACTCCCAAAGAAGAAAATATGAGAAATAGGACACGTATATATAGCTGCTAGACCCTATGAAACCGAGTGCCACCTCATCCCTAGGGGTGTCGACACCCCTGTGGGTGGGTCGATCCCTAGATCGAAACCCCTTCAGGGGGTTCGACCCCTAGGTCGACACCCCTCTAGGGGGGTCGACCCCCTAGAGCGGGAATTTTGCCGCTCAGAGGAATTTTTCGAATTTGAATACTCGGGATAGGATTCTGACTCATCTTTGATGCACCTCTGACTCATTGTATATATAAAATATTTCTATGCGTATACAAACTTAAAACCTTCATAACTTCTTTATACAGTGTCCGATTTTCGCAAACAAAACGTCTATCTTGACCAGAATTTCAAGGCAGACGCAATGGTGCAGTCTGTTTCCTCTAATTATATAATTTATTATCTTTTATGTCGTTAAAAATTCATGGTGTTACAGAAACTATCCAAGTTATACATCACAAAAACTATGTAATCTAGTCCTTAAAAGCAGCTAAGGTGTCCGTGGTGGAATAGCCAAGGTAATCAAAGATACCTTACCTTCAACTCGGTGCGACTCGAGCAAAAAATATACAAGTCGATCTAGCCGAAATGATGATTAAATGATAATGATAAAGGATTATACATGGGAAAACTCTTCTTACTATGAGAATAGTTCATAAAGGATATCACATAGAATATTAGATTACAAATAAGATAATAATGAAATAAGGGAGTTTTCTTCAATTAATATGTGTTAGCTTTGAGCTAAACATGTGTCACTATTTAAATAACAAAAGGTATCGAAACACATATACCAAATTATCATCGAAATGTTCCAAATATTGCTTAATAAAGTCATAAAAGTTTAACTATGTATAAGTGATTACAATTCTCAAATCCTCAAATTCGCCATAAGGATATAATGTAAATTCATCATAATATCACTAAAGATGAATCCAAACATCACCAAGACCAAAATCACCAAAGCCAAAAAATGGAGCCAAAGCATTGCAAACACCAAAAGTCATCAAAACTATAAAATAGATCCAAAATAATTGCACGTGCATTATAAATGAGTTTCCCCGAAGCTTTATTAATGAGCTTCCCGGGGCTTATGCCATATACTATATACGTATTTAGGCGTCAATCACTGCTACTCCCCCGGGCCGAGTGTAGCTTGACCACCCTCGATCAGGTAAATACAAGACTGCCCCGAGTCTAGATACCCCCCGAAACAAGTACTAGCATAGACAGACAACAATGTGTCACAGACTCTTAAATAGCAGCCCGAATAACAAAAACTATACGTCCTATACCATACATTTTCACTACTCGATTTACTATAAGCTAGACCACTTCACACTTAGTAAATATTAAATATCTTCGATCATCGAGATAGGAATTAACCAATATAATTAACCTGTTATCTCATACCACGTGATTAACCATTTAAATCACAACCTCACTTTTTCGAAGAGTGCAAAAACATATGATTTTATATAAGGAAAATAATTAGTTTAAGAAAACAGGTTTTATAAATCAATTTAGAAAACAACTTGATTATTTCTTAAAATCGATATATTTAGAAAGTAGTAGTTTTACTACTGCCTTGATGATTTAACTTACAAAACCAAAAATTAGAAAATCTTTTTGTCTCAAAGCTAGTAATATATATATATATATATATACATATAAGCAAGATTCCTTTTCAAAACCATTATAAGAAATGTATTATGTCACAAGAAACTTACGTAATCCACCAAAAAACGAACAGTAGATATAAACACGATGTTTATGATCCAAATTACGAATTTTATGTACATTTGGCCTATCCTAAAGTAAGATCAAAGCCTCTCCAAACCATCATCAAATTTTCTTTGAAAATTCATCAAAACAACCAAAGGAATGCAGTAGAAAAGGGCAAAGGATTGAACAACATAGCAGGAAGTTTCTCATGCAAATTTCACTACCCGTGTCGACATAGGGCATACAAGTTGCACAGGCACCGCTTCCTGGTTCGCTAGCAATTTGAGCTCTTATTCAAATCAACCACTAGCAATTTCAGGTTAAACCAGGGCATAAATACAAGGAAATAAACTCAAGCAATGGATGACAACATGAATCACAACAAAAGATTATACGATTAGAGAGTAATTCACTATCAAAAATGGAATCAAACAATTTCAAAGCTTAAGTTTTATGACTGAAAGAAAATTTGAGTTTACGGTAATGAAACTTAACCCAAGTCAAAATAATATGCAGGAAAACCTTGATTCAACTAGAAAGAGTGAGTGTTTACTCAACTTATTGGTGATTTGCAGCGGGTACATCAAGAAATTTGAGCAAAATCCTTAATTTTAGCTAGAAAAATGGTTCTCATCAGTCTGCAAAAATAATTACAGTAACATGCGAAGAAGGAAATTAAATCTAACAACACTAATTCAAATTTTTGATAAATAGTTCTTGAATTCCATGGCGATTACCTGTAAGAAGACCACAACTTGATTCTATACGTTTGTATATAATTTTGGTAAATAAAATTTGAGATTTGTAAGGAGGATTTTGGTTTTACAGTAAATTCTTAAGGAGAAAGAAGATAATCTTTTCACTAGTGAAATGAAAATGAAAGTAAGCTCTTTCTTCTTAAGTCAATTCCTAAATTCTCCCTTCCTAATTAGGTGATTAGAGATAAGTGAAGACTAATTAGGACTTAAACCCTTAATTAAGCCTAATTAGTGCGATTAGCACACTATCGTCCTTTTCCATTCTTGTATTTGCATATTGTAGAGTCACAAAAATATATGTTATACACCAAATCACTTATAAAAATTCCTTATGTTCCTCTTTTCAAATATACAAGTTCAAACATTATTCTCACATAATTTAAACATTCTTTTATTTCTGTACACAAAATTCACATTTCATTACGCAAACACCATTTTAGGTTATTTTAATTAACTTGAAGATTTTACAATTTCATAGCTTTGTAAAAATTCATAAAAACTTATTAAAATTGTTTATAACTATTTTAATATCAATTTATTTAAATTACGTCCAAGTTTTGTATTTTCAAACAATTTTATGTATTTTCCACATTATTAACCAATCCTTACATTTCAAAGTTTTAGTATTTTAGAAATTGCATCTCCTTATCAAATAAAACCCCAAACATCCATTAATGTTATTTTAGTAGTCTATTATTAGTTTTTAACCGGATATTTCCATTTTGTTGTTCATTCCTAACCCAAACAAACTAAAATCTCCAATTTACATCAAGATTCGCCATTTATTGCTAAAGTTGAGATTTAAACACATAAATGCATTCTAGTCTCTTGAACACTTATAGTTTACACTATAAAGTTTCATAAAATTATATTCTTATGATTGTTTAAATTCTATTACGCATTCCAAACGCAAAATTCACCTTGTTTTATTTATTATGGATTTCCTAACTAATGCTTTTATAATTAGTCAAGTTTACCACAAAACTATTTCTAAGCTTATTAAATTTCTAAACTATGGTTTTGAGATTAAAATCTCTATATTATAATTACTTTCATCGTTTATACACTAATATCGGATTGTATTGTGTTTTAGTATAAAATTTATTCACAATTCAATCAAAGTTGTATTTTTAACTCTAAAAATCCCCAACTTATACATTTTAACAATTTTTTCTGAGTTAACCTCCCTGAATCAAGTTTATTTTTTTGCTTAATCTCCCATTTAATCATCTACAGGTAATTATACAAAATCAGAATTGTTATAGACTCCCTTTTATAAAAATTGCATTCACATTGTTCCCTTAGCAAAAAAGTAGTTGCAACTAATATATTTCACTAACACAAAGGATAAGCAACGAAAATATAAGCTTGAGTTTATAAATTTCTCACCCTCACGGCTCGAAGGTAAGAAATAAGGAAATGCACGCTCATGAACAAGCCAGTTTCCCAAGTACAACCATTAGGATTATCCTGAGTGGAACAATATTATTATGGAGGCATTTATCCTTTGTAGCTAGAACATGGATGGGGTGTCGCATGAATGATAGGTAGAGTGAGACCTCAAGCCGATCTATGACACATGAATCAAACACGGAATCAAAATCTCACTAAAGGATTGAAAAGAGCCACGAGATATTATAGGGACAGTTATTATTATATAATCTCGATAAGAGGGGGTGATCGTTTCAACTATCACTGACGTTCAAGTCACAAACAGGAAGGGAATTCTAAGAAAACGATATACTCATTTAATCTATCCATCTGACTGGGGTGGGGAAAAAATAAGCAATACAAGATTTGTCCTTTTTCCAAAGCCCTTGAAGACTCGACTTGACACTACTAGTAAAAGTTAAATCAAGGTCACCATAATCAAACTAGACATATCACGAAGTCTCACAGTTTCCTTTGATATATGACTTGGGTGGATGAGAGGACGTCCTATTAAGTTTAATAGGGTTGTATTGAACGAATCTGAATCAAGTGATCCAATACAACCTAAACTTAAGGGACTACATACACACTATGTCAAATTCTCACGTTTTATGGTCAATTTATAACTTTTTATTTCCAAAATTGTTCATCTTGTTTACTATAGCTTGTAAATCATGCTTAAATTATTTACATATCTCATAATGACTTTAATTGTTATCTCATATTGTTAATGCTCACCCAACACTAATTCAATCGCTCATTGCTAACCACGAAACATATACTTAGTATAACTAGCTAATTTTGTAATATTTTCGCAGAATAGAATATTTTTTACATTTTTATTGCAACACTTATTACAGGATTCCAAAAATGCCATGACCTTTAATCAACAATTATGGGTTGAATTTAATTTTCTTACCCTTTAATTAAATCTGATTTTGTTATAATTCAACCCAACTATTCACCGAGTCCTCAAACTCTTTAGTTTATTTAATTTCTACGAATATACTAATTCCTCTCATTGATTTATACTTGGTTCCTCTATATCCAAATTATCGCCCTCCCTGCAATCTTTTCTTGTTCCATATGTTAAAATACACTTTCGACTATCCAACTCTCAAGTGACTTGATGACGCTGTTGCATAATTGATTACAATAGATTATAAATTAACAGCCTCACCATTTTCTTCCCAATTATTATCACTAATCAATGACTGCGTAATTCATTAAAGTGTGCGGCATGCTCTCTAAAATATTGTATAAAGTTAAGTTATTTAAGCTTTTTAGTATATCTTCTTACCTATGTGTAAATTCACATATAATTTCCCTAGCATAATTCCATTCGCATAATTTTTATTAATTCATATCAAAATAATATTAAGTCATGAACAGATAATGCTTCATTACATATCTTGGCTACAAAGTTGATTTGAAATCGAGATTGCCTCGCCATGATTAGCCATCTTTTCCAACTCATTTAATGGCTTAACTTTATCCTGACATTTAAAGTTTTCTTTATCAAATTTCCGATATCGCCCAAATTGTATGTTAGAATGCCTCATACAAGTATTCTTGTAATTTCCGTCGATAACATCGATTAGACGTACCGACCCAAATTTTTATAGTACTCAACGGACAATTCAGCATACTAAGTTATCATCAATCTTACCATTTGGTTGTATTTGTTTATTATCTTAAATATACTTATTTTATTTTAAATAAGTACATCCAGCTATTAATTTCCCCTACATGGATCATAGGATTAGGTGCTCAGCCGAACATTTCATTAGTTTCTGTTGCGCATTCTAATTAATTTAAATTATTCATATTTATCCCCATTGAGATATTCCAATATATTTTCCTGGTTATTGATTCATCTCCATAAAATTTTGACTCAATAGATTGAATACTAGGGATGAGATCTGAATTGAGTTCCCAATCATCAATAGCTTAATTTCTCAAAAAGGGCCGTTCACAAAACAAATGATAGTATAGGAAAATTAATACGAGAATATAACACCTTCATCATATGTCGATCAAGATAATAGTGACATCTCAATTTCCTCGACAGGCATCTTCGTGGGAAGATGACTAATAACTAAATCTTGGAAATAAGCTCGCCATTGAACTCAGCTGCCTGTTTGGGTGCTAACCCCTTGACAGGCCCAATATGGATGCTTCGAGAAATCTGTAACTACAGAATTTAAGATAAGTTATCATATTATTTAAGACGAAGCAACGAAGCTTTGGAACCCTATATGAAGTATTTAAGTACAAGTTTATTAAGTGGGATTTCCATGATGCATGATTTTTAGGATTCAAACTCAACTGATTCATTCTCAAAAGTTATTAAAAGTCACAATAGGGGAATTACATGCTGATACATAAGAAAGAAAGTGACCCAGCATCTATACTAAGAAATCTTCAAGTGTTATTATTTCCTTATTAAATTTTCATTTTTGCCAAAGCAATCACCAAGCAATCTGTTCTTAAGGAAGCATCAATTACTAGCTCTTTCAATATGGATGAGTACAATGCATCCACAATGAGAAGAACTTGAATAAGACAATCATAAGATGAAATAGACTTTTATAATGGGAAGGGTACCTATAGGTTGCGAAGGTTCTCCCGAAGTATTCATCACATTAAGCTACTTTGATTCAGCCAACTTCAAAGATGCAGGACACTTAGAAGACCAATGTTCATTACCTATGGAATTACGAAAAATGAGGGGCTTAGGACAATATCAGATGAAATGTTCATGAGAACCATACTTACGGATCAACTTATGCGATCGATGGGTTATACTTGTATGAAGACTCACATCAACCTGCATGTTCTTCTATTTGGATGAGATGACCTAGGCTTATGGAATGAGATCTTCGTCTTATTAGAACACTCTGGAGCTATTAACTCATCAAAAGGCACTTTCCTCTTTTTACATGCAGATGTACAAAGGGCCGAATCAACTAGGTTTCCCTGCTTCGTTCAACGTTTTGGGGCATGAAAATGACCAGTGCCCTTTTCTCTTGCAATAACGACATGCAAGAGGTTTGAGACAATCACTAGCCAAATGATCGTAAGACTTGGCTTTGTAACACTCCCTTGGCCTAGGGAATGACACTCCAGAAGAAGAAATAGGACTAATCTGCTTTGACTTACCGTTCGAATCCCTCTGAACAATCAACTCATCACTAATGCCCTTTCTTTTCTTAACCGCTTCCAAATGAAAGCTTGAATCAGTGGGTTTCTCCAAAGAAATCTTAAGCTAGAGTGTTGCTTCCTTCTTGGGTGAAGGAGACAAACAAATAGAGGATGGAAGTTGTATATTACGTAACAACTCCACAACCCACTCAATAGATATATGGACCTCTCTAGGACGTGAGCATCTGAATGGCTCAACGCCTACAGGCGCTCGACCTCATTTCCATCCCTAAGATGAAAATAGAAAATAAGATAGGATTATACACGAGAATTAGATATTTCACTTGAATTCATTAAATAAGGAATACTGTGGAATTTTAAAAAGTACATTCTTAAACATATCCCCACTTGTTTTTACCCCCAAAAGACACGAAAATTTTAAGGACAAGGTAAGGAAATTTCTGAATAGGGATGATGTTTCATCGTATTGTAATCTGATATATTGTATCCTATGTACTATTCTGTGTGTTATCATATTTTGTTCTGAATTCAGCCTTGATACTAAGCTGTGACGCCCCACCACGAGACGCGTATTAGTAAAAGGGCACTAACGAGTATTGTCATCTACTAATACAGAGAATAGGGCTATTTAAAGTCTTGCATTAAATAATATTACATATGCAGAAAATGTCCTTTAAAATTTTGCTTTATTTCAGAGGATCGACACACTGAAACTCATTATATACATTACTATGTGGCTAAAGTATCTAATCAGAGCAAAACACAAAGTATATATAATAGAACATATCACAAAGCAGTCAACACGATCACAGATATACATATACATCAGGTACAACACATAGCGTATTACAAAAGAGGCGATATAATTCAAATACAAACATTAAGTCCTGACCAAAAAGAATACGTACAAACAAGTCAAAACTATCCAAAATATACATCACAAAAACTATGCAATCTAGTCCCCAAAAGCAGCTTAGGTGTCCATGGTGAAATTGCTAAGGTAATCCTAGATACCTAACCAGCAACTCGGTCTGGTCGGAGCAATAAATACATAGGTCAGTCTAGCTGAAATGATAATAAAATGATGATGATAAAGGGTTATTTATGGGAAGAATTATTCGTACTACGAGAAGAGTTAGTAAAGGATGTCACATAGAATATTAGATCATAAACAACATAATAATGATATAAGGGAATTCACTACAATTAATAAGTATTAGCTTTGAGATAAACACACGCTGCAAGAAAAGTCTACTTATCAGCATCGGAAAACAACGTTTTCAAGATGGGCGCTCACGTTTCATTTTCCCTTCCTCCATTCGTTTATTCCTTAAAAAAACTCCCCTATTTTAGAATATCAATCCGAAAGAAATTAAAATAGTTTCAATCGATGATAAATTTTTCTCCCAAACCGCATTTCCATCGCTTGAGAAGCTGGTAAAAGAGAATCGTCTCCTTTATAATCATCCTCGTTGTAATTGATTTGCTTCATCGTACTCACCCATGGCACAGTCGATCGACAACCATCATCTCCAACAGCCACTATCCATCTCCTGCACCCAATAGCTATGGGCTACTATACATAGTATAGGTTCAACAATTTACAAATGCGTCTCTCTTACACATATATGTCCTAATTCTTTGGTTAAATTGTACATCCAAAGCTCTGATACCAATTAAAATGACTACCCTATATCACTTGCATGTAAATAAGTAAAATAGTGCAATGTACACAAGCTAAGATGATTTGGATCAGCCATCATGAGTGACAATCAAAACCAGACAATTCGTATATCACACAATGCATGCATAAAGTATAACAAGAAATATAAACAATAATGTAGCGAGAGATGGCACAACACAAATCAGTTGAAATATCTTCAAATCACATAGACATGTACATGAAATCTATTAGTTTCTAAATTCATGTCATTCTCACTACAAGCACTCAGAGCATGCTTGTAATAATGGAACACAAGTATATACAAGTAAGTATATGTTATATCTCCTCCAAGCTTGTCTCCAACTTAGCATCTCGCACAACCTGACCTGCTATGTAATCTACTAATCAGCATCGCCGATGAGTACCCAAGATAATAAGAGGAAATATAAAATCTACGGTTAGACAAAAACTCGGTATAAGCGATAAGATATATCATAAGCTATATTATAAAAGGTAAATAGACAGGTTAAGTCCCATACCTGACATGTCCCTGCAATAAAAAAATTAGCACATAATAATAAGATAGTATATGCTACTCACAGAAGTAATGCTACTCAAAGCAAACAATAAAAGAAGAGGACAAAGCCATACAATAAGAGAATCTATCTTGTCCCCCTGGATCCCATCCCATATCCCTCCTCTAAGCCATATAGGTGATAGTCTACCCATAAAGTGAAGGCGAGAGCAAACAAAACAATCATAGCATCCAACATTCAAATCCTAACTATCACCTTCTGAAGTAGTGAATATATTGATAATCATATGGCAACCTCAATCAAGGACTAGTGAACATCTCGATTCTAGTAGAAACTCCAGATTTCTCAAATATGTTCCCTTACAGCCTAGGTTCACCACCCAGGGTACACAATCCTACCAATCCTAATGGATGCCTCCACGATACCTCTGCTTTGAGTTCCACTAGAACCTGTACAGTTAATGCCCCGCTTTTATCCCCATTCTATGCCCTCTATATCTTGTAGTAGATTTCTGCCACTACGCTCTTTTCAAATAGCCTCTGAAATAACCTTTCCACTTTAATCCCCGCCATATTTCTATATTCCCGATATATCCTATTATTACCGTAAAATTTACATTTATTTACATTTATCTGCATGCGTTCTAATTTAAAATTAAGAATCTACCAAGTATAATTAAACTGAATGTTATCTTTTCATTTATTTATCATTTACACATTTGTAAAAGCATTAGGTACAAGTTTTATATGCTATTTTAGAGTCATCCGCTATATCCCGCTATTTCCTCACTTTATCTCCATTGTAATTTTTTACACTTCCACCGCATTGAATCTGTTGAGCACATTAATTGCATAGACTAGAACATTCCGAGCTATCAATGGTTTTATGGCAATTCATTAGCAGAGTTACTCCTCTCTGTCAAAATCTTGAGCCCCCCTCAAGCAATCCATTATCTTAAAGTTTCGCTACACCACGAGTCGTTTCAATCCAAATAGCATCGTTCGACACGAGCTGTGTCCAAAATCCCGTTCACCACGAGTCAGTTCTGCATTGTCATTTTCCATGAACTACCTTATTATCATGTAGCTGCGTTTCCCACATAAACCATAACTTCCCTTCGAACCACTCCACATCCAAGCCTTCTATCGACGAGTTCATTACTTGATCATGACATAACTTTCAAACCTAAGCAGCAACTTTCAAACCAAGACCACCAACACGATCCTTAAGATAACATTTTCCTTATATATCGACCTCACATCCATTCACATCAACATGATGGACCAGTACTGGTCCATGTACTTAACTAAATTCTGGCTAAGTACTTCGGACCTCCAAAGTATTCCTTCCCAAGCCTCAAACTTCATGCCGGTCCATCCTCTACTTGTCCATCCTAGCTCCTACCGGTCAATTACTTAGAAAATTCTCCAAGTTACATGCACGGTCCATTTAAACCAAAACGTTGCCTATAACCCGCAAATTCCTCTAGGAGTCTACACAAAAAATTTGAAGAAAAAATATTGCTTCCTCATGGACTGGTACTGGAATAGTACTCGTCCACGTACTTAGCACATTCTAACCTCAGTTTTTCATGGCATCTTCCCACTGCCTTCTATAGCCCACCCCTAATTTTCGTGTAATTCCAACAAACATTGATCCGGTTATGCTCTAACCTCCATTCTAAGTCCAAATTTCAATGATTTTAAAATACAAAATCAAGTTTATCATTCAAACAATGATTTTTAACAATTCAAATGGCAAACATATGAATCAACAATCATATTCAAACACCTATATTCATATAAAACATAGAATAACCATTTATATACACAGATCTAGTGTGTATCTACATGTTAATGAATTAAAACTTATCATTATAATCCATTTTTCACTAGTTGTATTATTCCTATGGGTTCGAACCGAAATAAACATAAATGTTTATGGTTTGGTATGATCTAACATGTAAGTATGATTAAAAAACAACTAATCTAAGCATATGATGTAATATAGCCTGGTGAAAGGTCAGAATCACCCACCTAATCAATCAATCTATGAAGATCAATGTTAAATTGTTTAGGAAGCAAGTAAATGAATATACATAAACTCTAAATGGTGTGAAATGCATAGATCAATGAAGATCTAATCTATAAAATGTGTCTAGAGGAATTTGAAGTGTTTTGGAATGTGTTTTGAGGTTTTCGGAGGAAGAATTAGAGAATCATAATTTTTGTGGCTGCTATGATAATTAAGAGAAGAGGTTAACATAATCTCTTCAGCCCCTATTTATACGACAAGATATTAACTCTAATGAGCTAACCTAATCATCTAATTAGTTGTTAATTAAATCTGTCCAGTAGTCCTGAGAACTTAAGCTACTGTCTCCGCCTAACCCCTTAAACAAATCAATAATGTAGCCACTTTACGGAAAAGGTCAACCATTAAATCTTTCCAATGGCACAGGTTTGAGTATCTAATTTTGCACCAACTAAAGATACAGCTAAAAAAATATTTTCAAGGGTAAATGGTCACAAAACAATCCGACAAAAATCATAGTGTATAACATACTAACTAACCATATATCCAAATATAGGAACGATGCAACCTCATGTGAATTAAATAGAATTGTTTTACATTCCTCCAATACGCAAAATACAGGTCGTTACAAATACCAACCTTATAAACCATATCTGATCATACAGTTACATAAACAGAGTTATACAGAAAATGGTAAACAAAGTTACTGACAATTACCTCTAACGATAAGTCGAACATTCTCAAGGCTCTATAGTGTCTCCCAATGGAGATACGCATCAACAATACAAATATAAGTACAAGAAGGCATCACCACCAGCAAATCCACCCGCTGAGCTCTAGATAGCAATTAAATGTGTTACCACGCCTACTCATCGATATAGTTGATGAGTACCAAAATTAATGAGAGGGAACATAAATACTTGGGCCAGACAACAGTTTGTTGTGGGTGATAATCCAATCCCAAAATACTGTAAAATGATAATAATATAAGGAATATAGGTATTGAGAGTCATACTTGTTGTCCCTACATCCACAAATACAGCACATGTAATAAATTAGTATATCCTGCCCAAAATAATGGCAATAATGGATATAATCACAAGACAAAAGAATCTAAGTAGCCTAATATGGCCATATTCCTTATCTCCTCTCTAGAGCCCTATAGGTGATAGTCCACCTTAGAAAATAAAGACGAGAGCAACCATTGCAATCATTGCATCCATCGACCAAATCCTAACTATCACCTTCTAAAGTCGTGAATACATCGATAACCTATATCGTAATCCTCATTCAACCAAGGGCTAAAGAAAATAATGATTCTAGCTCATGTTTACACCAACACGTGGCTGCCTCATCCTAGGCTACACCACCTAGGGTACGCAAGCTCCATGTTCCTAATGAATGTCCTCATAAGATCCCTACTTTGAGTCAACCAGAACACTTTAATCTATCAATGATTCATATGCATTCCTGTATAATTAGAGCATCCCTCACTCCATATTTAGTTTGAGTACGCCCTCAAGCCAATCTATCCTCCTACTGCTTTGTTGCACAAGGAACTGTCTCCATTCTCTTACAGCTTTGTTAAACCCTGAGCCATGTCCACTATCAAGCAACCTTGTTACAGCGCGAATTTCCTTCATTATATTACAACCTCATCACACGACGAACTAAGTATATTTAATAGATCGTGTAAGTTGATCTCTTTAAACATATTTATGTTTGGTAGCGGAGGAATTCGTTTCTCTTAGCTGTATACCCATGGTATTTTCGGGGAAATTAATTGTTGATTTTGTGGGTACAACGATGTGACATTCAAAGTAAATAAATGTGTGATCTGTACGTTATGTCCTCTTGCCTCACAACCGAGAAATGGTATAAAATCGGGCATGGCATGGCTAAGTGGGTAGCTCCCAATTAGGGTGTATTGTCACGTGATCTAGAGAAATTTCATTTACTTCTTTAACCTATTTCGATGTTGTCCCTTTCAGGAAACGGTTGTTGATCCCAACCGTTGGTGATAATACATTCGGTACACTCAAGCGTAATGGATGATCGGTCATGTTTAGCCTGGGTTACAAGATGTTGTTGTTGAACCCGACATATTCCTCTCTAAAGATACACTATTGGAAGGTGGTCCATACCTTTCCAATTGGAATCCATTAACCAATAAGCATCGGCGGTTTTTGATTATATATTATATATGTGGAACGTGAGATGAAAGCATTCCACTAGATCACTATTTATTTGATTTAGACATTATTATAATATCAGAAGAGTATGAATTTTAAAAGAATGTTTTGGGTTATCGTAAGGTAAAAACCATCCGTGTTTATGCGTGGATTGGTCTTATGACTATTCCTTCTTTTAAAAGGTTTTTAAAAGTTAAACAAATGTTCGGAGTCTACTCACATCAGTCACTTGACTAACCCAGAATTTATTTTGTTTCATTTTCCCTAAACTCTTGGGTGCCTAATTTTGTACGGGCAGTCAAGTAGCGGGATTTTACAGATTTACTTGGAGAGCTGGAGCAGCAGGCTTCAGGATTATATAGCTATTGTTATTTCTGTTGTGTTGTAAGTGTTGTACTCTGATAATAGTATTGTATACAAATGCTGGTTTGTTTCAAATTTATGTTATATAATATATTTATTCGTTCCGCTGTGAGATTTGTGTTACTCTGATATGTTGTTATGTTCTTCCTCTTCTATTCTAATTTTCTATCTTATCTATTTCTCACCCTCTAACTTCTTTCTATTAATGATCCAGATTGTTCGATGCATGTATAATTGACATGGGTTTTATGCTGATTTTCTGGGTCGAAAACCCCAATTCATTGCAGTGGAATCAGAGCTAAATGTTAAGTGATTACCTTGGCTTTGTGGCGTAACTCAATAGAGATGGGGATAGTAATAACCTAGATTGAGTTGAGTGTATATATATATGAGAGAACGTATTTGTAGATTTTATAAAAATGGTTTTGTATTGTGGATATTTATTGGTTGATTTGTTTATGAGTTCTTGTCGATCCGTTTGATCCGTTGTATCAGCAGGAGTTTTTAAACACTTGAATACGATGAACCGACACAGTATGTTTTGAAAAAAGGGTAAGTGAAATAATTTTACCCAAAATTATATTTGATATAAAAGAATGATTCATATTTGAATTATTATAGCATATTGGATGTGTTGGTTATTATTATAATCAAATAAGATTAAAATAGAGAAGTTATGCATACATTATCAAATAAAATTCATATAAGTATTATGAAATATATTAAAGCTGGTTTTAGCCCAAAACTGGAATTTAACTCCGAAAATTTGGAAAAGTGTTTGTAAATGGACTTGGACTAAATATATGAGGATTTTAAAATCCTGGGAGATTTTAATTTGTTTTACAAGTATTGTGAAGGATATTTTGAAATAATTTCAAAATGGATATGATTAAGAAATGGTTTTGGAAAGTGATATAGTATTGAACTCACTTCAGTCGCTGGAAAATAATTCTGATGATGTTGGCCACATCATCAGTGTTCATTTTTGAGTTCTAAGTGACGGATTACTGCTAAAGTATTGTTTTTATTGAATTGTTTTGAGAAACCAAGTTGGTTGGAATCCTAAAAAGTGATATCTGGTTTTAGAAAAGCTAAACTATTTAAAATTCCCAGGGAAAGATTGTTTGAATGAAAATACGTTAAACATAATTTTGTGAAAGCAACTTGGACTTGAAATGAAACCTATTAAGTGAAAATCGAATCATAGTATAATTGAACTCATGTGAGATGTTAAAATGGTTTGGTTTCGAATAAAAATCAGATCAGAGTTTTGAGATGAAGATAACTAATTAGACAAAGAAGTTAGTTAATGGAATGTAGTAGTGGAACTTGACTTGGTTAAGTATATTGGATTGGTAAATTAGGATTTGAGAATCAAGAGTGGAATTTGAGATTGAGAACAGAATTCGACTTGGTATAGGAAAATGATTGGAGTTTGATTGGAATGACATTGGTATATGTTGAATTGGTAGCAGATGGAAATGATATAATGATATGCCCGACAAAAAGGTACAAGTTTATATTTTATATTGGATATGAGATTTTTATGAGCTGATTTGGAAAGCCGCTTAGCTGTTTGAATTTATTTTGGATTAGGGAAGGCCTAGAGAGGCGAGTTGTAGCTGTACCGATTGAGTCATACTAAGGAGACGTTGGCAAAAAAAATTTAAAAATTTGAGGTGTTAGAAAATTTTCAGAATTTTTGAAAATTTTCGTTAATAAAAAGGAACTAAAATTTTAAATTGAAATAAATTGGTTCATTAAAACTGAAGTTAATAAGTAAACAAATAATTTTTACCCAGTTAATTGAATTCGTTTTCTACCTTAGTAATTTCGGGGACGAAATTCTTTTAAGGGGGGAAGAATGTAACGTCCCGTATTTTTAACTATTGAATAATTAATGTATTTAATTATTAAATATCGATTTGGCGATATTGATAACTTGAATTAAATAATATTTATATTTATTTAATATAAATAATGGGATAGTAGTAGAATTCGCAGTATTGTGTGAATTGGATAGTGTAAGAGATTTGGTTGAGTTTAGATTTGAATTTTAATAACGAATCTGTTTAATAAACTACATTAGAATGTATAATTTATATTATAATTATAATCGAGCTCAAATGGCGCAGTAGTTCGTAATTTGGCGATTCGAACTTCAATAAAATATACAGAATCCGTTTTAAATTGGATTTCTGTGAAACAATAAACGTTCGAATCTGTTGAACTATATTTTTCTAATGAAAGAGAAAATTCGATATTTTGTCATGTAGATTGTGAGTTATGTCTAAATCAAATTTCCAAAAAGTCTGTGACGAAAAGGAATTTCGCTCGGTCCGAACCTGTCGCTAAACCGACCCAGACCGCTCGAAACGCCCTATCGTTTGAGAACACGACAAATCAGAACGCACACGGAAGAACATTTCATTGTATATTACAACAATACATCAGATTACAAGAATATACAGAGTATAAATGAATATTACACAGAAATATCAGAGATTTAAATTACATTTAAATACATAGCAGCGGAAAATAATACAATACACAACTAGAATGAGAAATACGGATGCAAAGCTTTCCGGATATCGTTCCAGCTGTAAACCAGGATCCTGTGAATATAAATCTGCAAAACCAAAGCTACTAGCTGCCCGTGTCAAAATAAGGGCACCCAGAGTTTAGGTTAAAACAATAAACTCCAGGTCAGTCATGTGACTGGTGTGAGAACTAAAACAGTTATTAATCTTTATTTTTAAAGTTAGGTAAATCAAGGGACCACGCCGTATAACACGGAACGGGTTTCCTCCCAAGAATACCAGTGCATAAAACAAACAGCGCAATGCTAAATAAAGAAAAATGAAGCTGTTATAAGACCCAGGTCCTATCACACAATGCAACGCAAGCCGGGGGATAGGGTTTTCCCTTATAACAACCAAAGAATGCTTGATACATTTAAAACAAATCATTTGATACTATTATAAGTGTATAGTGTATAAAACAACTTCAAATCATAAGTATCAATCATAGGCGGCATGGGTACCATATATCATGTCGCCATACTAGTTCTACAATTAAAACCGCAAATGTCACGTATTTGGAAATTGGATTTCCATCTATGAACCGAGGCAAAAGATAGTCCTCAACCGATTCGAGACTCTCTAGCCCGAGCCTCATGCAAGTACTCAGTCAAGCCTTGGATCCTCAGGGCCAGTCCACCGATGTGGATTAAACTTAAACCCTGAACATGCGTTTCCCCGCCCTATGGGGCGTAAACGAGCCAACGAATGACTCCAACGGACCCGGATCGTCCGATCAAATCGAGGCGCCTCGCAACAGCAACAATCACATAAGTCAAACTCGTCAGGGCATGTAAAACCACTGATGCCACTTCTAGCTAGAAAGAAACGCATGCCCTCCCTGACGTCCTCTCCCGTTTTTGGTTCATACCGGGTGTGAAACTCGCGAAGTAAAGGTTACACAAAGCTACGCCACAAAGGCCGTGCTTCGATCATCAACCACAGGACTTTTCTTTTCAACAGAAGCCTTGATCATTTGCATCTTAGCATGCCACGCAGGTAATTCACTCCATGCGATTGATATCCATCCATATATAACCCCTGAGCTCGTACGTCTCAGAGAAGGGCGTTAAGCAAGAGAATAAATTATCCGCCGCCAAACAGATATATATTTAATAGAAATCAATCACACGGACTAAAATCCAATGTCAGACACACAGTCCATTTACAAGTCCGTTCTGGGTCTGAGTGAAACCGGAGACACCTAGTACCCCGCATATCCATCGATCTCCAAGTACGTCTGGACGATCACCAACTGTTTCCATCTTCTTGGGTGTACAGCACAATCAAGATCATCAGTAATTATCCAAACGACGTGAAGACTTCCGGTCTTCGACCACTGTCTTCATCTTCGACTTATCGTCGTATCAGTTATTCAGAATGGAATAAACCCGGTCTTTCCGAATAACTCGCATATATTTTAAATAAGTGTTACACAAACACAACATACGCCTCATTCCAATTCATCAGTCACTAACCGTAAATTAATCAAGAGAATAATTCCCCAAATATTAACCCCGAAGGCCGAAACCAACATCAGATCAATATCCAGAAAACCATTCTGCTTGGCTAACCGACAGTTAGTTTCTAAATTTCACATTCATATGGAGAGGTTCCCATTAATTTTATCAAAGATAAATTCTTTAAAATTTATTCTTTAATCTATTTTTGAATATCAATTCAAACTAGTCGGGATTAGCGAACCTTACCGAAGTAATCATTTATTTTAATCTCCCAATCCCAACCTATTCATCCCATGGAGTAAAACTGGTAATACTTCATATCTAACACCACAGTGTTATCGGTAAATTCAATTACCATTTCACGTTCAAATCTAATTAAAGATTTAACTATCGCCTGGAGTAAAACTGGTGCTACTCCATTCTCGATCTTTTCAATCTAATTAAAGATTCATTAAAACTCCACTTAGTTTTAATCTTTGACGGGGTTAAAGAATCAGTGTCATTTAAAAACACTGTTCACGATAAACCCCAAGATCACATTCCATTAATTATTGGGTTAAAGAACAAGTGTTATTTAAAACACTGCTCACGATAAACCCAAAAATTAATTCGAATTCAATTCCAATTAAATATTATTTAATTGGTACACTTCATTAAATCTAAATAAAAAGATTTAATCTTTTCTCAACTGGGTTCAAGAATAGTGTTAATGAAGACACCATTCACGACAAACCCAAATCACATTTGATATTCAATACAAGGCTCTAAATAGAAAATATATCAGCTTATATTCAATATCAAATTCTACGATTAACAAATGTCGTATTGGAAATAACGATATAAATATATATCTTTCAAATTTCCATAACAACATCTGTATAATCACGAATTCCAACATCGAAATATTCCGAAGACAATTTCGATTCAAATCCACTCCAATGCAATCAGTGGAAATTCTGGTTATTTTTAAAACCCTTTTCAAATTCAATTTATTTATTTAAAAAAATGAATAGAATTATAATTCTAGTTCAAAACTAGTTCATTTCGCTAAAAATCTATTTTTATCTTTTCAAATATGGAGTTTTTCATCCCAATCCTTTCTAAATCATTTCTTATGATTTTACACAAATTATTACTAATTTTAATAATTTTATCAAGGCCCGTACAGTCGATTTCCATCAACGGTCATCGAACTGCACTTACAGCGACCTTTTTCAAATTTGATTTGGACATAATTCCAAATCCAACCGTTAGATTTCAAATTTCTAATATTCGTTAGAAAGCTCTTTTCGATACGAACCCAATGGTTCCGGTTTCAGGAGAATCCGACGGTCGGATCTCCCGTAATATCCGTTCGAAGTCAATGGTCGAAATTCGCGAACTGCCGCGGCGCGGCGCGTTCTATTCAGGCCATTATATTATATATATAATATATATAATATACACTTCGTCGATTTCCTTTAAAACGTGCTTTATAAATCGTTTTCAATTTATTTTCAAAACGGTTTCAACTTCATATTCAATTTCAAATCAAAATTGAACATTCCAATATAAATTCGTTTTAAATTCTTTTCAAATTGATTTCAAATTCATTTCAATTCGAATTCATTTATATTCAATTTCAATTCGAATTCAATTCTATTCTGTTTCAATTCGAATTCATTTATATTCAATTTCAATTCGAATTCAATTCTATTCTGTTTCAATTCGAATTCATTTATATTCAATTTCAATTCGAATTCAATTCTATTCTGTTTCAATTCGAATTCATTTATATTCAATTTCAATTCGAATTCAATTCTATTCTGTTTCAATTCGAATTCATTTGTATTCAATTTCAATTCGAATTCAATTCTATTCTGTTTCAATTCGAATTCATTTATATTCAATTTCAATTCGAATTCAATTCTATTCAGTTTCTATTCGAATTCATTTCAAAACGATTTCAATTCTATTTCAATTCTATTAAATTCGAATTTCAATTCACTTTAATATTCACTTCAATTTGAATAAAATCGATATAAATATCGTTCACGTCAAAATGGCGTCAATCTATCAACGCGACTTCATATATTGATATTTTCAAATATTCCATTTCGAATATTTCTATTTCAAATATTTCTTTTCAAATATTTCCATTTCAAATATTTCTTTTCAAATATTTCCATTTCAAATATTTCTTTTTCTAAACTGGAATGAGGCCCAATCAATTACCATATAATGTTAATTATATGGATTTCCTACAACACATGTATTCAATAACAACGATGAATAATCAACCATCATCCAAAGTGCATTCTACACTGTATAAGCATCAAATATAAATATTCAACGCTTATAACAGTTTGTCAATCTATCGATCGACATACAACTAACTATTGGGATTAGTGTATTTCATATATCATCCCAATACCCGTGTGGGGTTTCAAACAATCAAACACAGATTTTATTTGTGCAGTTGGGCGATGTGTAAAATTTATCGTCCCAATCAATGTCCTTCAAATAGGTGTACATAAACAAACCGTCCGGTTTGTAAATGAATATTTATTTATTAACATTTACGTTAAAAATTATATTTTTAACGATTAAATATTTTATTTTAACACATGAATTTTTATTCAGTTCATTTACAAAATAAAAATGATATTTTTATTTTTCTAACTTATTTTAGAAAATTTCGGCGGCATAACGGCACGATACTAGAAACGGGACAAGGCCTAGCCTTATCCCCGGTCTAGTGAAGGCCCACGCCATTCACACATCAATCAAATCAATTTCATTTCACCAAACAATTCAATTCAAACCAAATAATCTAACCAACTACACAACCAAACAATTAAACAAACAAGCCATCCATGGTCTGTGGATAACGGGTGTTGGGTGCTACTAAACACCGTCTGCATCCTAGTATATATATATATATATATATATATATATATATATAACTAGAAAAAGAGATTTTGAGTGAGAAGTTCTCACCAAAGCTAATCCAAACGCTACGACTCTTCATGTGTAGGAAATCTTCATCGTTCTCGCCCTTTATCACTTTGGTTGCCCGTGCTCGCTACATATATAAAAATCACATTTTTATATTATCACTACTTTACGACAAAATAGAGTTCAGATTTTTATGTCACTTCATATATTTACAACGCTTCTTTCTATATAAAAATTATATTTTTATATTTCTACTTCTTATATAAAGATTGAATTTTTATTATCATAAACATACAAAAAAAATTATATTTTTCTACCGCCATTCTCTATATAAAGATTTCGCCTTTTCAAATATAAAGATCATATTTTTACTCCTTCTACAATATAAAAATCGTATTTTTAATATGCCACTAGTATAAAATTTATATTTTTAACCTTTCTATATTATAAAAATCTCACCTTTCATTTATAAAAAAATCTCGCCTTTCACTTATAAAAAATCTCGCCTTTCACTTATAAAAAATCTCGCCTTTTAAATATAAAAATCCTAGCTTTTTTCTTAATTTAAACTAGCTAATTATTCAAAACAAATTAAAGTAAAGACTTACAGCTTTCGTTCGGAGGGGGAATGAGGATCGTTGGAGACGGAGAGAGGCGAGCGCAGGGGCTTGCTGGTCGGAGGTAGGCTCGTCGGAGCAGTTGGCTGTGGCGGCTCATTTTTAGGTAGTGGAGGTTTTCTAGGGTTGGGGAAAGCGAGGAGAGAGAGGCGTCGAAGGGGAGGGACTCTCGGCGGAGGTGACACGCAGGCGGAGGGGTGGGTGGCGCGGTCAACGGTGGTGCGATGGGTGGCTGTACGGGGGAGCGACGTGGGGGTTACGGGTTTTGGGGATTGGAAGGGGGAAGCTCGCCGATCGAGAAGGAGGGGAGAGAGGGTCTCGGTGGATGGCGTCAGCCCCCACCGGCGATGGCAGCGGCGGTAAGGGGGGGTCGCGATTCGCTTCAGAGTTTTTTTTTCTTTTCTGAAAAACTGTCGGGGGGAGAATGAAAGAGGAGGAGGGCCCTTTATAAAATATATTATATTATTTTCTATTTTATTTTAATCTCCATAGTTGACTTTTCTTTCAAAGTCGAAACGAGACCCACCGACTGTCGTCCCTAGTGTTTTACCCCAATCCCGAACACAATGGGATATGTATCGTAGGCTGATTCGATCGTTTCGATCAGTTTTCGTCAAAATCAAAATATAATTCTTTATATTTTGAATTTGAACGCACATTTCAATTTACCGGGGCCACATACGAACCCCGAAAATTACAGAAAAATTATTTCTAGCTTCGTATTGACGATACGGTCCTAACAAAACTAATTTCATCGAATTCTGAGACAGTTGGAAAAATGGCTATTTTCCAGTCGATTAAAATCAACTAAAACTGGTCAAACGCGTTTTCCTTTGCCACGCTCACATATTGATTCGAAAAATAATGAAATTTGGAATCTAGCAATAACTTTACACCACGGAACCAACAAAAGTGGTTTCGTCGAAATCCGAGGTCATTTGCAAAATGTCCATTTTTAAGGGCCTGAATTCCATAGCGACTATTCAGAATTTTCAACTGGACATATCTTTTGATTCCCGCTATGAAATTTCGATTTTTCGGATTCGTTGGAAAGATATTCACATTTAGATCCTAATGTTTTTGGTTTCTCTAAAATCCGGATTATTTTGCACCCGGTACATTCAATTGAAGTTTGAAATCGAATTATCGAACTACCGCGCCATTTTCAATTCCTTTATTAATTATATATAATTTTTATATTCTAACGACGACGTATATAATATATACATTCGAATTATATTCAAAATAAATTTCTCGTCGATTTTATTTAAAATAATTCATTTTAAATAATCAAAATTCGCTAAAATTGCAAAAATAAAAATTTTAAACTGGCCCAGATTTTTGGGTTATTACAATCTTCCCCACTTGAAACTTTTCGTCCCCGAAAAGGAACAAAGTCGAAAGTGGTTTGATCAATCAACTCTACGTTCGATCTGGCTTCCATTCTCCAACTTTTCAGTTTTTGAGAATTTTCAATTCTTCAAAAATTTGGCTAACACCCTAAATTTTCGAAAAATTTCGCCATAACCTCCCCTACACTGGGAGCCACGGGAAAATCCCGAAATTGCCATACAGGCCTTCTGATCTCAAAAAAGAAAAAGAAAAAGCCAAACGGCTAGCCAATAGGCTCATAAAATCATCGTCACCCAAACAAAACAGTAAATTACATAGTAAACATGTACCTATTTGTCGGGCAAACAAATTTTATTCTATGCTCTAGCCTCCTTGCTATGACCTGTTCAATGTAAGTACATGTATATGCAAGCAAATGCGGCTAATTTTCAATACAATTCGATATTTGGTTCAATTTGGCTATATAATACAAATTTTAATTAATCAACCAATAATCAACAACACAACCATCAATCAATTAGTTGATTAGCTTTGAAATTCATAACTTTGATACATAGTCAAAAAATCAGATTTTTGATGCCAAATCACAACAATAGGCCCTATCTAATTTTGGTTCTCACACCAGTCAATAGGAAATATATAGAAAGTCCACTTTCGTCACTCGAACATGAATTCTAATGATGGAGCTCCATCATCAAAATCATCTCTGAGCGAATCGAGTGTAATTCTATATCTATCCAGTATATTAAAACTTCAAATACACGTTTGCAAAGCGTATATGCAAAATCTTTATATACTGGACTGTCCAAATTCAATATAAATAAATAATCAAATACGAATAATTGATTTAAATTTTCAAAACAAAATTTGTTTTCATTTTAAAAATATACACTTCACACTCGTTCAAGGATACTACTGATCCCATCTCTAACGAGTCATCCCCATTGGATATTACTAATCCAATCATCTGATGAATTCTTTCGTTCGGTTCTAATGTGTCTTGTTCTCTAAGCTTTGTAAACCTGGCTCTGATACCAAATGTGACGAAAAGGAATTTCGCTCGGTCCGAACCTGTCACTAAACCGACCCAGACCGCTCGAAACGCCCTATCGTTTGAGAACACGACAAATCAGAACGCACACGGAAGAACATTTCATTGTATATTACAACAATACATCAGATTGCAAGAATATACAGAGTATAAATGAATATTACACAGAAATATCAGAGATTTAAATTACATTTAAATACATAGCAGCGGAAAATAATACAATACACAACCAGAATGAGATATACGGATACAAAGCTTTCCGGATATCATTCCAGCTGTAAACCAGGATCCTGTGAATATAAATCTGCAAAACCAAAACTACTAGCTGCCCGTGTCAAAATAAGGGCACCCAGAGTTTAGGTTAAAACAATAAACTCCAGGTCAGTCATGTGACTGGTGTGAGAACTAAAACAGTTATTAATCTTTATTTTTAAAGTTAGGTAAATCAAGGGACCACGCCGTATAACACGGAACGGGTTTCCTCCCAAGAATACCAGTGCATAAAACAAACAACGCAATGCTAAATAAAGAAAAATGAAGCTGTTATAAGACCCAGGTCATATCACACAATGCAACGCAAGCCGGGGGATAGGGTTTTCCCTTATAACAGCCAAAGAATGCTTGATACGTTTAAAACAAATCATTTGATACTATTATAAGTGTATAGTGTATAAAACAACTTCAAATCATAAGTATCAATCATAGGCGGCATGGGTACCATATATCATGTCGCCATACTAGTTCTACAATTAAAACCGCAAATGTCACGTATTTGGAAATTGGATTTCCATCAATGAACCGAGGCAAAAGATAGTCCTCAACCGATTTGAGACTCTCTAGCCCGAGCCTCATGCAAGTACTCAGTCAAGCCTTGGATCCTCAGGGCCAGTCCACCGATGTGGATTAAACTTAAACCCTGAACATGCATTTCCCCGCCTTATGGGGCGTAAATGAGCCAACGAATGACTCCACCGGACCCGGATCGTCCGATCAAACCGAGGCGCCTCGCAACAGCAACAACCACATAAGTCAAACTCGTCAGGGCGTGTAAAACCACTGACGCCACTTCTAGCTAGAAAGAAACGCATGCCAACCCTGACGTCCTCTCCCGTTTTTGGTTCATACCGGGTGTGAAACTCGTGAAGTAAACGTTACACAAAGCTACGCCACAAAGGCCGTGCTTCGATCATCAACCACTAGACTTTTCTTTTCAACAGAAGTCTTGATCATTTGCATCCTAGCATGCCACACAGGCAATTCACTCCATGCGATTGATATCCATCCATATATAACCCCTGAGCTCGTACGTATCATAGAAGGGCGTTAAGCAAGATAATAAATTCTCCGCTGCCAAACAGATATATATTTAATAGAAATCAATCACACGGACTAAAATCCAATGTCAGACACACAGTCCATTTACAAGTCCGTTCTGGGTCTGAACGAAACTGGAGGCACCTAGTACCCCGCATATCCATCGATCTCCAAGTACGTCTGGACGATCACCAACTGTTTCCATCTTCTTGGGTGTACAGCCCAATCAAGATCATCAGTAATTATCCAAACGACGTGAAGACTTCCGGTCTTCGACCACCGTCTTCATCTTCGACTTATCGTCGTATCAGTTATTCAGAATGGGATAAACCCGGTCTTTCCGAATAACTTGCGTATATTTTAAATAAGTGTTACACAAACACAACATACGCCTCATTCCAATTCATCAGCACTAACCGTAAATTAATCAAGAGAATAATTCCCCAAATATTAACCCCGAAGGCCGAAACCAACATCAGATCAATATCCCGAAAACCATTCTGCTTGGCTAACCGACAGTTAGTTTCTAAATTTCACATTCATAGGGAGAGGATCCCATTAATTTTATCAAAGATAAATTCTTTAAAATTTATTCTTTAATCTATTTTTGAATATCAATTCAAACTAGTCGGGATTAGCGAACCTTACCGAAGTAATCATTTATTTTAATCTCCCAATCCCAACCTATTCATCCCATGGAGTAAAACTGGTAATACTTCATATCTAACACCACAGTGTTATCGGTAAATTCAATTACCATTTCACGTTCAAATCTAATTAAAGATTTAACTATCGCCTGGAGTAAAACTGGTGCTACTCCATTCTCGATCTTTTCAATCTAATTAAAGATTCATTAAAACTCCACTTAGTTTTAATCTTTAACGTGGTTAAAGAATCAGTGTCATTTAAAAACACTGTTCACGATAAACCCCAAGATCACATTCCATTAATTATTGGGTTAAAGAACAAGTGTTATTTAAAACACTGCTCATGATAAACCCAAAAATTAATTCGAATTCAATTCCAATTAAATATTATTTAATTGGTACACTTCATTAAATCTAAATAAAAAGATTTAATCTTTTCTCAACTGGGTTCAAGAACAGTGTTAATGAAGACACCATTCACGACAAACCCAAATCACATTTGATATTCAATACAAGGCTCTGAATAGAAAATATATCGGCTTATATTCAATATCAAATTCTACGATTAACAAATGTCGTATTGGAAATAACGATATAAATATATATCTTTCAAATTTCCATAACAACATCTGTATAATCACGAATTCCAACATCGAAATATTCCGAAGACAATTTCGATTCAAATCCACTCCAATGCAATCATTGGAAATTCTGGTTATTTTTAAAACCCTTTTCAAATTAAATTTATTTATTTAAAAAAATGAATAGAATTATAATTCTAGTTCAAAACTAGTTCATTTCGATAAAAATCTTTTTTTTATCTTTTCAAATATGGAGTTTTTCATCCCAATCCTTTCTAAATCATTTCATATGATTTTACACAAATTATTACTATTTTTAATAATTTTATCAATGCCCATACAGTCGATTTCCATCAACGGTCATCGAACTGCACTTACAACGACCTTTTCCAAATTTGATTTGGACATAATTCTAAATCCAACCGTTAGATTTCAAATTTCTAATATTCGTTAGAAAGCTCTTTTCGATACGAACCCAACGGTTCCGGTTTCAGGAGAATCCGGTGGTCGGATCTCCCGTAATATCCGTTCGAAGTCAATGGTCGAAATTCGCAAACTACCGCGGCGCGGCGCGTTCTATTCAGGCCATTATATTATATATATAATATATATAATATATACTTCGTCAATTTCCTTTAAAATGTGCTTTATAAATCGTTTTCAATTTATTTCAAAACGGTTTCAACTTCATATTCAATTTCAAATCAAAATTGAACATTCCAATATAAATTCGTTTTAAATTCTTTTCAAATTGATTTCAAATTCATTTCAATTCAATTTCAATTCGAATTCATTTATATTCAATTTCAATTCGAATTCAATTCTATTCTGTTTCCATTCGAATTCATTTATATTGAATTTTAATTCGAATTCAATTCTATTCTGTTTCAATTTGAATTCATTTATATTCAATTTCAATTCGAATTCAATTCTATTCTGTTTCAATTCGAATTTATTTATATTCAATTTCAATTCGAATTCAATTCTATTCTGTTTCAATTTGAATTCATTTATATTCAATTTCAATTCGAATTCAATTCTATTCAGTTTCTATTCGAATTCATTTCAAAACGATTTCAATTCTATTTCAATTCTATTAAATTCGAATTTCAATTCACTTTAATATTCACTTCAATTTGAATAAAATCGATATAAATATCGTTCACGTCAAAATGGCGTCAATCTATCAACGCGGCTTCATATATTGATATTTTCAAATATTCCATTTCGAATATTTCTATTTCAAATATTTCTTTTCAAATATTTCCATTTCAAATATTTCTTTTCAAATATTTCCATTTCAAATGTTTCTTTTTCTAAACTGGAATGAGGCCCAATCAATTACCATATAATGTTAATTATATGGATTTCCTACAACACATGTATTCAATAACAACGATGAATAATCAACCATCATCCAAAGTACATTCTACACTGTATAAGCATCAAATATAAATATTCAACGCTTATAACAGTTTGTCAATCTATCGATCGACATACAACTAACTATTGGGATTAGTGTATGTCATATATCATCCCAATACCCGTGTGGGGTTTCAAACAATCAAACACAGATTTTATTTGTGCAGTTGGGCGATGTGTAAAATTTATCGTCCCAATCAATGTCCTTCAAATAGGTGTACATAAACAAACCGTCCGGTTTGTAAATGAATTTTATTTATTCACATTTACGTTAAAAATTATATTTTTAATGATTAAATATTTTATTTTAACACATGAATTTTTATTCAGTTCATTTACAAAATAAAAATGATATTTTTATTTTTCTAACTTATTTTAGAAAATTTCGGCGGCATAACGGCACGATACTAGAAACGGGACAAGGCCTAGCCTTATCCCTGGTCTAGTGAAGGCCCACGCCATTCACACATCAATCAAATCAATTTCATTTCACCAAACAATTCAATTCAAACCAAATAATCTAACCAACTACACAACCAAACAATTAAACAAACAAGCCATCCATGGTTTGTGGATGACGGGTGTCGGGTGCTACTAAACACCGTCTGCATCCTAGTATATATATATAACTAGAAAAAGAGATTTTGAGTGAGAAGTTCTCACCAAAGCTAATCCAAACGCCACGACTCTTCATATGTAGGAAATCTTCATCGTTCTCACCCTTTATCACTTTGGTTGCCCGTGCTCGCTACATATATAAAAATCACATTTTTATATTATCACTACTTTACGACAAAATAGAGTTCAGATTTTTATGTCACTTCATATATTTACAACGCTTCTTTCTATATAAAAATTATATTTTTATATTTCTACTTCTTATATAAAGATTGAATTTTTATTATCATAACCATACAAAAAAAATTATATTTTTCTACCGCCATTCTCTATATAAAGATTTCGCCTTTTCAAATATAAAGATCATATTTTTACTCCTTCTACAATATAAAAATCATATTTTTAATATGCCACTAGTATAAAATTTATATTTTTAACCTTTCTATATTATAAAAATCTCACCTTTCATTTATAAAAAATCTCACCTTTCACTTGTAAAAAATCTCGCCTTTCACTTATAAAAAATCTCGCCTTTCACTTATAAAAAATCTCGCCTTTTAAAAATAAAAATCCTAGCTTTTTTCTTAATTTAAACTAGCTAATTATTCAAAAAAAATTAAAGTAAAGACTTACAGCTTTCGTTCGGAGGGGGAATGAGGATCGTTGGAGACGGAGAGAGGCGAGCGCAGGGGCTTGCTGGTCGGAGGTAGGCTCGTCGGAGCAGTTGGCTGTGGCGGCTCATTTTTAGGTGGTGGAGGTTTTCTAGGGTTGGGGAAAGCAAGGAGAGAGAGGCGTCGAAGGGGAGGGACTCTCGGCGGAGGTGACACGCAGGCGGAGGGGTGGGTGGCACGGTCAACGGTGGTGCGATGGGTGGCTGTACGGGGGAGCGACGTGGGGGTTACAGGTTTTGGGGATTGGAAGGGGGATGCTCGCCGATCGAGAAGGAGGGGAGAGAGGGCCTCGGTGGACAGCGTCAGCCCCCACCGGCGATGGCAGTGGCGGTAGGGGGGTCGCGATTCGCTCCAGAGTTTTTTTTTCTTTTCTGAAAAACTGTCGGGGGGAGAATGAAAGAGGAGGAGGGCCCTTTATAAAATATATTATATTATTTTCTATTTTATTTTAATCTCCATAGTTGACTTTTCTTTCAAAGTCGAAACGAGACCCACCGACTGTCGTCCCTAGCGTTTTACCCAAATCCCGAACACAATGGGATATGTATCGTAGGCTGATTCGATCGTTTCGATCAGTTTTCGTCAAAATCAAAATATAATTCTTTATATTTTGAATTTGAACGCACATTTCAATTTACCGGGGCCACATACGTACCCCGAAAATTACAGAAAAATTATTTCTAACTTCGTATTAACGATACGATCCTAACAAAACTAATTTCATCGAATTCTGAGACAGTTGGAAAAATGGCCATTTTCCAGTCGATTAAAATCAATTGAAACTGGTCAAATGCGTTTTCCTTTGCCACGCTCACATATTGATTCGAAAAATAATGAAATTTGGAATCTAGCAATAACTTTACACCACGGAACCAACAAAAGTGGTTTCATCGAAATCCGAGGTCGTTTGCAAAATGTCCATTTTTAAGGGCCTGAATTCCATAGCGACTATTCAGAATTTTCAACTGGACATATCTTTTGATTCCCGCTATGAAATTTCGATTTTTTGGATTCGTTGGAAAGATATTCACAATTAGATCCTAATGTTTTTGGTTTCACTAAAATCCGGATTATTTTGCACCCGGTACATTCAATTGAAGTTTGAAATCGAATTATCGAACTACCGCGCCATTTTCAATTCCTTTTATAATTATATATAATTATTATATTCTAACGACGACGTATATAATATATATGTTCGAATTATATTCAAAATAAATTTCTCGTCGATTTTATTTAAAATAATTCATTTTAAATAATCAAAATTCGCTAAAATTGCAAAAATAAAAATTTTAAACTGGCCCAGATTTTCGGGTTATTACAAAGTCGCTATGAAATTCATTTATAATTTATAACGATTTACAAAAGGATTTAAATATAAATCAAATATCGATATAACTGGGAATTTTGAAATATCGAGTTATAGATCCTGATATATTTATTTTGGAGTTATATGATATTGTATGTGAATATATATATATATATATATATGAAAATATTAATTTGTTAATATTAAATTAAATTATTTTTAAATATATTAATATTTAAATGGGTTTATTTAGTGCTTTAAAAATAGTCATTTTTGCAAATGACCTTCGTTTTCGACGAATCTAATTTTATTGGATCCAGAATATTAAATTATTGTTAGATTTCAATTTTCGTGATTTTTGGAGTCTATATGCGGCCGTACGGGATTTTTATGTGAGAAATAGTCAATAATTTGACTTTAAAAATACGTTGTGTGAGCAAATGGACTCAAAATTCAACGAAACAAGTTTCGTTGGGCCCAAAATATCAAAATATAGCTGTATGTCCATTTTCGTCGAATTTGGATATTGTATGTGTTCATACGGATTTTTAAACGACAAAAATAGAGAGCGATGCAATAAATATTAATATAAAAATAGAATTAAAAAATATTTAACTAACCTACAAATACTTACAACACTCCTAACCCTAGCGTCTTCATTTTTTACAGTCAAATTTGATAGCATCAACAGAAAAATATAAACAGTGAAATTCCATGCTTTAGAAATTAAAATAAAAATCCATAAATCAAAATGCATATGTATTCGAGCTCCTAGGACACTGTTCTTCACATTCCTATGCATTTCAGAAGGATTCAAAACCTTTTTGTTCGCTGTAAACCTTTTAGCGTTGGCTAGGGTTCCATTTTTGAGGTAAATGGTGCATTAGTTCGCGATTTGGAGTGGATATTTGGGATCCTTGTGTGAAATAGCAAGATGCGGAAAACTTTTATGGACATCAGCATGATTTTTTCTGTTGCAAGTTTCACTATAGCTCACGTAGGTGACCTAAGTTGCATATCGTTGGGTAGAGCCGAGTTGTACCAAATCGGTATAGGCTGAAGGAGATTTGGATGAGGATCAAAGTGGTAAAGACTGTAGTTGTTTTCGTGGAGAAACGAGAGGGCTTGGATTGGTTGAAGTCGTGGCAATGTTTGGGATGTTTGCTAGAGCGCGATGTATATGTAGGGAAGGATGACTGTTCACGGGGATGTAATAATAGTTGATGGGCCAGTTTAATTTAAAGGGGTAAGGCCCGAATTTTTTATAAATATATATGTTTAATCCAAATTAAATAATGTGGTAATTAGAAATTTTAATATCTTTGTCATACGTGATCGAAATTCAGCTAAACAAGATCCGTTGGGATTGTACGAACGAGAGCTACAAAATGGAAATGATTCGGAGTGAATTAGAGCTCATTATAATTTATAGCGAAACAAATTGCCTGATCTGAATCAAATTGACGATCGTTTATCGTTATTTAACAATAACCGACCAATGTGAGTAAATCTCACTAACTCTAATCAGTTTATATTTTTATAACGTATTTTTAGAATTGATAAATGATGATTGATTTCTGAGATGATTGTTTGAATGAATTGCTAATCAATTGGTTGAAAATATAGATATAGTTATATATATAAATCATTAATTATATATTGATTCTATTTATCAGAATATTTCATATTGGAATGAAATTGATGCTAATTATATTGTTTAACATCTATGGATGCAGGGAAACAGGTTGGAGGGATCCAGCTGGATTCCTCAATACTTATAATACTATTTTTTTTTCATATATTGTCATATATGATGTGATATATAATCTGTGATTGATTATGTTGACATGGTCTTGTTATTTGGTATTTTAAATACCATAAGAAATACTAGAATGTAAAAAGGGAATTTTCAAAGTATAAATAGAATTATAAAAGAAAATATTTGGGAAATAAATAGAATTATAAAAGAAAATATTTGGGAAATAAATAGAATTATAAAAGGAAAGATTTGGGAAATAAATAGAATTATAAAAGGAATTATTTGGAAAATAAATAGAATTATAAAAGGAAATATTTGGAAAAATAAATAGAATTACGCAAAGGAAATGGCAAGATATAAAAGAACTACGAGAAGATGGATTTAAAGTAGATTTTAAATAGAATCTGTTTGAACAGATAAATTGAAAAGATTAATTTATAAATAATGTTTTATAAATTAAATAAAATATTTATCATTTGATAAATGGAATAGATAAGCCTGAATTTATATAGAGAGGTAAAATCGGTTTCAACTCCGATATTTGAAATTGAATGTGAACGTAACAGTTATAAAGGAAATTATCAGTGAGATTATAAGTGTTGAATTTAAAATAAGACTTTTATGTGAATTATCTAAATATAAGTATAAAAAGAATTTTGGATTTGAAATATTGTTTTAAAAGCGAAATCAAACTGTTTTGATTCTGATAAAAGAAATATTATTCACTTTTGATGTGAATAAGAGACTTAAGCAAATATTCTGCGAAATGAAAATACTAAAGGAATTTGGGTTTTGAAATAGGATTTAAAATGGAGTTAATGAAATTAGCAATTGACCGGAGATTAGTTAAGTTGGACAGCTTTCTGGCTATCGATCTGATGTTGGTGTCGGCCTTTGGGATTTATACTTAGGGAATTGTTCTCTTACTAGTTTATAGTTAGAGATTGATAGATGTGGGAGAGTAATGATGCGTGAATAAGAAATTGAAATGTTTTCCAATGTTTATAACTTATATTTTTTAAATTTAGAAAATAAGGATTTATGAATATGGGGAAATGAATAAATTAATGAGAAATTTATTTAAAAGGGAAATTTTTTGATTGATGATTGATCGATAAGATTTCCATTTGGAAATGAGATCATTGTATGTATGGATGTTTTCTTTTGATAGTTAAATAACCGACTATCAAAGTTTTGACTATTTTTCCGTCGTAAATACGGAGAGACCGGAATCAGATTTATTATCTGAAAACCACTCCGTATGGACATTAGCCTTGCGAATCAAAAACGATCAAGATAATTGAAAATGGAGTTTATGCAAGGGCCGTTCTGGCAAATCCAAGGTAGAAATCACCTAATATGGGTTTACAGAATAGTGCCTTCGGTTTGTCCTGTCCTAGGACGACCTGTATGGAAGAATGTCTGACAGAATATATTTAATAGATTGCATAACTTGATTCTTCAAACATATTTATGTTTGGTGGCGGAGGAATTCGTTTCCCTTATCTGGATACCCATGGTATTTTTTGGGAAATCAATTTTTGATTTGGCGGGTATGACTATGTGACATTCAAAGTAAATAATTGTGTGATCTATACGTTATGGCCTCTTGCCTCACAACCGAGAAATGGTATAAAATCGGGTAGGTCGCATGGCTAAGTGGGTAGCTCCCAACTAGGGTGTATTATCACCTGAGCTAGAGAAATTTCATTTACTTCTTTAATCTGTTTCGATGATGTCCCCTTCGAGAAACGGTTGCTGATCCCAACCATTGGTGATAATACATTCGGTACATTCAAGCGAAATGGTTGATTGATCATGTTTACCCTGGGTTACAAGATGTTGTTGTTGAACCCGATGTATTCCTCTCTAGAGATACACTGTCGGAAGGTGGTCCCATACCTTGCCAGTTGGAATCCATTACCCAATAAGCGCCTGCGGTTTTTGATTATATATTATATATGTGGAACGTGAGATGAAAGCGTTCTACTAAATTGCTATTTATTTGATTTATACGTTATTATAATGTCAGAAGAGTATGATTGGGTTATCGTAAGGTAAAAACCATTCGTGTTTATGTGTGGATTGGCTTTATGACTATTCCTTCTTTTAAAAGGTTTTTAAAAGTTAAACAAATGTTTGGAGTTTACTCACACCAGTCACATGACTGACCCAGAGTTTATTTTGTTTTGTTTCCTTAAACTCTTGGGTGCCAAATTTTGTACGGGCAGTCAAGTAATGGGATTTTACAGATATACTTGGAGAGCTGGAGCAGGAGGCTTTAGGATTATATAGTTATTGTTATTTTCGTTGTGTTGTAAGTGTTATACCCTGATAATAGTATTGTATACAAATACTGGTTTGTTTCAAAGTTATGTTATATAATATATTTATTCGTTCTGCTGTGAGATTCGTGTTACTATGATTCTGTTGTTACGTTCTTCCTCTTATATTCTAATTTTCCATCTTATCTATTTCTCACCCTCTAACTTCTTTCTATTAATGATCTGGAATGTTCGATGCCTGTATAATAGACACGGGTTTTATGTTGATTTTCTGGGTCGAAAATCCCAGTTCATTACAAAAGCTATGACCTAACGGGAGGATAAAGAACTAATTCGGCACTATAACTGTGAATAAATAAGTAATTGTTCTATTTAAAACTTAATTAATATAATTGATACTGTAACTTTTAATTTTATAAACCGTGCGTGGTGCGGGTTCTAAGAAGAGTAGTATACAAAGAGGAACGAAGACGAGGAAGTAACATATCGTGGATCATACTGCTGATTAACTTAATTAAATTTTAATTAAACTTGATTAAGAATATTAATTATTTATATAAACTCGTGTATACTTATCATGGTATAACTTTTACCCGTATTTATAGAATTAGACGTGATAAGCTACATTGGGACCCTGTTTACAAATACTGCATTTTGAAACTATCTTGGAGAGAACTAGAGACTATTGGAATTTTTCGTTAAATTAAACACTAGTTTAATTTAATTAAAAACCGAACCGTAAATGAATCAAACCAAGGTGAGTTAAACTTACTCAGATCTTCCCACTTATATTTTATATAAGTTGGTTTTTTTTGTGTGCTATGGTTGCTAATAGTTGATTGTTTGTTAATTATATAACTATATATTGAATGAATTTCTGAAACTAAACATTGTTTAATTTCAGTAATAACCAAATCGTTATTCTAACGATTGGATCCAACGGAGGTAACTTATCTTGTTGGTCACATTTATTAAATAAACGTGTTTAATTGTTTGAATTGTTTTGCTAATTGGTTGATGTTAAATAATTGTTATTTACTGTTATAGAAATTATCAGTTAAATTGAATTGTATGAATTTATGTGAGATGATCTATTTTGATGCAGAGAAGAATAGGTTGGAGGGATCCAACCAGATTCCTCAGACATATTAGATATTATTCACTCCCGTATCATCATTATATGAACTGTTCTGATTGATTGATTGATTTGGTTGTTGGTCGTTGACTGGAATCTCAACATTTATTTTGTTTTAACTAACGATCATAATTGGTTGAGTAATTGGCAGTAAATGGTCTAAAAAGAATTCATTTTGTTTATATTGATTTACCATCAGGTGAACCTATAGAACTGAAGTTATAAAATTTATTTTTATAACTGAACATATATTTTAAAATCTATTATTTTGAATAAAAATTTATTAAAAGGAAATAAGTATTTATTATTTAAGTTTATAATTAATTTTTAAAAGCAAATTCTTATGTTAAGAAGATTTATAAACAAGTAAGCATAGATTAACCAAACGGTTAAGGTTTGAATAACTGTTTGTGAGAAACAATTAAATGGAATTTATTTAAATTAATTATATTATTAATTAATTTAAAAGAAGAACTAATTGGAATTGGTTAATGAATTAACTGTGTTTTGAGTTGGCTAAGTCAACCTTTTTAACTGGGATTGATTATCTAATTAGTTCGTTTTGAATTAATCCAGTATAATAATTTAACGAATATTTATTTTAATTTTAATAAGATATTAAAAAGGGGATTTAGTATTTATTTTAGTTAATAAATAAAGTAACTACGTCTACATTAGTTAATTATTGAAGTAAATTATTATTTTAATTAATAATAATTTAGGAGATTAAATTTTAACTAAAATTCATTTAAAAACTAATCGAAGTTGAAGTAAATCGAATTGAATTGTGAAAGGGGTTTATGAATGGGTTTTACATTTAAACCCGAGTTTTTATAATGAAGTTATAAAAGGGAATTTTAAGCGAATACGATAGCTTAAAATAAATGTTTACTTAATATTTGAATTAAGTAAGGGAGATAAGGATAATTATTAAACCTAAATTTTGTAAACAAGGTTTATAAAAAGAGAAGTGAAGTTAAAACATTAATTTTAAGTTAACGTTATTAAATAATGGAGTTGAGAGAAATGGATGGAATCGAAATGAGATTTTCATAAAGGAATGATTAAAAGGAATTTGCAATTGAATTTGGTAAAGGATTTAATAATGTAATGTGGTAATAATAATTCGAGTTATAAAATGAATTCTTTGTAAGAAGTTAAGGTTAAGAAGTGATTTTTATTAAGAAACTACTAAATCAACATAATAAGTAATAATAAGTTATATTTAAAAAGAGATATTTTCTAAAGTAACAAGGTTTTATAAAAATTTTAAATAAAATAGTTTGAGGTATTTGGTTCAATATTAGAATAAATATCGGTTTTTGAATTACAACTCGTATCTATCTTAAGATAAGAAGGTTGTGATTAAGGTCTAAGAGGTAAATAAATATCCTAACTTGAATGACTTTAGGATTATATGAGGATGATATTATTTTGTAATGAGAAAGAGGTTATGAATAATTTATTTCCATATGAGAAGTAATAACGCAACGTAAATTTCAAGATTCAAAAATATATAATGAAATTTCCAAAGTAACAGAAATTGGAGTATTTGAAAATATATATAATAATATTCCCGAAGTAAAGGAAATAAAGTAAAAAGAGATTGTGTGAAAATATAACGATATTTTCGAAGTAAAAGGAAATGGAAAGTGAAGCTTTGAAATTGGTTTATTCTAAAAGAATAAGGTTTAGTTATCGTTTTCAAATAATGAAACAAAAGAGATTTTATAAAATTGCTTTACGAGTCATAAAATTAATTGATCCCTAATATTATATGATGAGAATGATGTAGCAGATGTTTTGAAAATGATAGTAAAATAGATAATTGGATATAATTATAAAATATTTTTCTAGATATATAAATACGATAGTTTTGGAAATAATCTTATGTTAAGTAAGAAGTGAAATGTTATGTGGATACATTGAAAAGATTTTTAAATTTTAAATAAATAATTCGTTAATTATTTTTTAAGAGTCCAAGTACTTCTAAGCACTGAATAAGTGAACTCATTTTATTTTCATTACTGTTTATTTGATAGTTAAATAATCGACTATCAAAAATCTGACCTATATGATTGTTGGTACGGAATGACTAGGATCGAATTTTATATTTGAAAATCATTCTGAACCAGCAAATACGTGAAGATGCTGACTAAAGATGGAGCAATTAAAGGCCGTGGATCTTCATAAGCGGAAGGATTACTTGTCGAATATTCTCTGGGATTGCAACCAAAGGTACTCTGACGTGATTCAGTCGTGGTTGAGAATTTACGGATTGGAAGGACTACTCGCCACTAATCTAAAGGGTAATTCCTAGGATGTGGTAGGAGGGTGCCTTTGATTCATCATGTTCCTGGATGACTTGTATGGACGAACGTCTGGCAGAATATCTCCTAAAAACCACGTACGTTGATTTATATAGATATATCGAGTCGGTGGCAAAGATGGGCACTTCTTTTATACCCAGAGTATATTTGTGGATGTCGATTAGTGATTTGATGGATCTGACGATATGACATTGAAAGACGATGAAGATTTATTGTTCTGAAGGGTAAGCTTAACCACAAGCCTCATCATCCGGGAAATGGTAAAAATCGGGTAGGTCGCATGGCTATGTGGGTCGCACCCATTAGGGTATATCACTACCTGATCTGGAGAAATCAAATGTTGTCGGTTGTCCCTTTTATTTTTATCTATATGCTTTCGGCGGTTGGCTGTCTCCCTGCCGTAGTGATGATATATTCGGTACTCTCAGGCGAAGTGAGGGGTTGGTCATGTTTAGCCTGGGTTGCAAGATGTTCTTGTTAAACACCAATGCATTCATCTCCAGAGGTACATTGTTGGAAAGGTGGCTTCCCATACCTTTCCATGGAAATCCGTTCTCCAATAAGCGCCCGCCGTTTTGATTGTATACTATTTATGTAGAGCGTGAGATGCAAGCGTTCTACTAGATTGATATTTATTTGTATTTAGACATTATTATAATATCAGAAAAGTTATTGATAAAAACTTTTTGAGTTGTCGTAAGGTAAACCATCTGTATTTATGTGGAGATTTGGTCTTACGATTAACCTTTTCTTTCAAAAATATTTTGACGTTAAAATCAAGTTGTGTTATGCCTTTAAACTTAGTTGTTTTCTCACTCTAGTTCACCGGATTGATCCGACGTTTGTAATGCTTGGGTTAGACCGGGTTGTACAGGTCCAGGTTACGCGGTGCTACGAAATCCAGAGATGAGCTAGAAATGTTCAGATGCATGATATCTAGTATTTATTCCGCTATGTGTTGTATATGAGGACAAATTAATATAACTGTCCAGATGTGTTAATGTACTCAGATAATTGTAAGTTTTTATTTAAATCTCTTTGTAAAGATTTATTTCTATATTATATTTTGTTCCACTGCGATGTGAGACTCTAACTCTGTGCTGTATTTGGTTCTTCTTCTCCTTCTGTTCTAATATTTCTTCCTTCCTTACCTCACCGTCTAATATTCTTTCTAATAATGTTCCTGTGTTTTCGGTGCTTGGAAGGTCGGCATGTTATGTGGTAAATGTATTTATATCGATTTTCGGGGTCGAAAATCTCTTGGGCCATTACAGAACTTGTACAACTATTGTAATTATATATTATATGATGAATGATTACTATGAAGTGGACGTAGGTGTTAGTGCCGAACCACTATAAAAAGTTGTGTTCTCCCTACATTACTTTACTTCGAATTTGGATTGTTGTGTTCATATTACACATACACTCAAGGGTTGACGTGTGTTGAATCAATGACAATTCCCCACGTCAACACTTTGGCATGCCAGGTAGGGGGCGAACCTTCGACTTTCTGCTTTAGCTCTCGACTTTGGTCTTCAGATTTCAGAATTCAACTTTAACTTTCTTTCGGAAAAGAATCTCTATCGCTTCCTGCTATGATCAAAAGGAAGCGGTTGATTCGCTCGGAAGGAATAGGTGTGGAGGAAGAGCAAGAACTCTCCTCGAACAGACATCCATCTAACTTCTTCACCTAAGACTACATCGATGGAGTCGTTAAAGAACGAAAGATCTTACTTCTCGCTTAGAGCAATAGGAAGAACATTTTTGTCGCCAAAAGGCCACCGTGGCCACTCTTCTCGCCCGTCTCGAGGTATTTACAAGGAAGTTGGGCCAAGGAAACATTGTCGGAACAAGCGCTAGTGTTTCGCAAGGATTAGCTTGGGTCTTGGGGCCAATTCACGAAGAACAACCTTGTGTCGACACCAATCCACAGACAGCTATTGGATCGGCTAGGCTCGGGGGCAACATCCCCAATCCTATTCAAGGTTCAACTCGGGACGTCATCAACCAGATCTCAAGGTCAGGCATTGGGAATGTCCCTCAAGCGCCAATGCACACAGCTTTGGACATTGGAACTCCCATAGTTCCTAACCTTGGATTTATTCCTGCCATGGCATATCAGGCTAGGATCGAGCCGGATACGCTCGACCTTTTTCTAACGTTGGACTTGACATTGGAGGCGACATCAACTTGCACAATCTGAATCAGTTTCTCAACATAAGTAGTGAAAGTCATGTCGCCAATGTCATTCGATGCTATGCCCATGGCAGGGCACCCTATGCCAACTTGGATTGTGTTACTCTCAGTTCCTTCACTCTTGATATTAGGAACTCAGAGAATCCACCAGACTTCAAACTGCCGGTGTTGGAAGATTTCAGTGGTAGGAAGGATCCTACTGTTCATCTCATGTGCTACATGCGCCATATGGAAGTACATTTAGCCTCAGATGGAGTTATGGCCAAGTTCTTCTTGCTTTAGCTCACAGACATAGCTGCTCTATGGTTTAGACAGTTGGAACCAGAATCTATCAACAATTGGAGCATCTTGGTTAGAACGTTCGTTGAGCAATTCAGAGTTCACATTGCCCAACCAAGGAGCATCATGATTTTAACATCAGTTAGGCAGAGGACAGTCGAGACTTCGCAAATTTCATAAGTGATTCAATGTGGCGATGACCGCTATTGATAGACCAGACCCATCCATGGTCCTAATGGCCACCGCCTACAACAATTTTGATAAGATGGACTTCATGACTTCATTACGACGAGACCCTCCCAGGGATCTCTCTGAATTTTGCTTCAAGGCCGAAAGATTTCTTAGGTAGGAGGATTTCCACGACGAGGCCATGCATCGAACCAACTCCACGGTAGGCTCTGGGTTATCTACGCTCGACAAAGGCAAGGGTAAATCTCGGGGAAACCAAAATTCATGGCCTCGCTTAGAGCCAAAGTTCCCAGCTTACACCGAGCTCACCCATGGTTTGGAAAGAATTTATCTCGGCATATATGAAAATGCGCCTTTCGAAAAGCCTCCCAGGAGAGAGTCGACTCCGCAGTAGGCAATCTTTGACAAGTACTTCTTACTCCATAAACTGCTAGTTCCTGACACTGACCACTACATGCAATTTCACAATCTTATCGAAGCACATATCAGGCGTGGCGAACTACAACAGTATGTCCTGAACCCAGTAACAACTACACCACCCGCTCTGCCCCTACAACATCTTAGGACAAGGCAAGCACTGGTCGCCCCCTGGGCAACTAACCCAGCTCTACAAACCCTCTTGGCTTTTCTGGACCCCGGTCCGATGCTGATGTTGTTTTTTTTGTTGGCGACTTCTCGCTCTTTTATTTTCCCTATATGTAATCAAAGCGGTAACATTGTTCCACACACACGAAATCGGCTTATGGTCTCCAGTCGTGCTCGGGATTGTACTAATGATCGTTGTACTCATGTGATATTAACAAAATTCTACATTTGGGCTCTAGCTTCATACTGGATTCGTCATGTAAAAGCATAGGACTCTGACTTCGCATTGAATCCGTCCAGTATAAATATAGGGCTCCTGCTTCACACTAGATCCGTCCAGTATAAACATAGGGCTTCGGCTCCATACTGGATCCGTCCAGTATAAATATAAGACTCTGGTCTGCCCTGCAATGGATCCATCTAGTATAAATATAAGACTCTAGTCTCCCCCACCCTAATCAGTTGGGCATAAACTTTAAAATCAGGTTCTTAGCTTTGGACTCCAGTCCATGACTTCCTTCGAAGATTGGACATATCATGTGTTAAGATTCCTTGAATAAGTTTGTCAAACGTGATAATTACCCGACTTGGTCCACCAAGCACAAGAGTTCCATATCAGCACCCTCTTATCACAAGAATCTTAATAGTTTGTGCCTTCATACACATCACATTATATAACTTGGTCCGCCAAGTTCAAAGTCCTATTTTGTAGGTACACATTTGCTCTGGCAAGACTCAGCAATCCCACGACTTCCTATTACCTAGGTCCCAGGCATTTTGGACTCAACACTTCATCCAAATATGGTCCCAGTGATTGTCAGATTTCCGTTCTAATGCGGTCTCAATGATCATCAGAATTCTATTATAGGCATGATCTCAACAATTGCCAAAGTTCTATTTTACTACGATCTTAGTGGTCGTCGATCTTCTGTTCACACACAACCTCTGTAGTCGCTAAACTATTCCAACTATCCTGGACTTTCAGGTTTTCCAGATTATTGGATTCCTACAATCCTCTGATTATACGGTTGTTTTGGTGTTCTAAATCATTCTGGCTATTCCGATTATCTCTAAATGATCTGAATCGGTCGTCGGCTTTTAATGGATTCATAGCTAATACAATCAGAAGCGGTCGTTGGCTTTGAACTACATTTCAAGCCTTTTGTTTTCTCGGTCTCCTTGGCTAAATACGATCTAGTGCAGTCATGACTCTTTGATTTTCTAATTATAGAAGTTCACTTCGGACTTCTCTCAGCTTCGATTTCTGGATTTCTGGTCTTCTTGCAAAAAACATCTTCCTACTATTAAGCAAGACATGTTTTGGGAGGCAAAGCGTTGACACATTTTTTTTGTCGGAGTTGTCACACCTCATGATTTTGGTTAGCAACGTGCTCAAGCTTCAATAACATCATCAGAAAAATCAAAGCGATTTAGTCGAAGTCGCGACATATTCACGTAGATTCGTAAAACCATCGTCGATGGACTTGGAAAATCTGGCACCATAAAAATTTGTGATTGACTCAGTCCGATTAGCTCAAAATGCTTGAGCATGTTGATCTAATCATGTGGCAAAACTCGTCATGCGAAAATATATGGTTTTGGTGAAAAGCAGTGTCGCACACTTAACAACAGCTGATCAACATGGCATGATCACGAAAAATGGCTTGAGCGACTCATGGCATCAAAATTTGGTAAACTGGCAAAATTGGATCTAGCACATCCAAAAGTCTTGATGGCACGTGAAAATCACGAAAAACCATGGTGAAAAAATTGGCTAATCACTTTTTCATATTTGGTAAAACTTGGATTTGGCGCATTCAAAACAGTGGATCGGCACGGTCTGATCACTCATTTCATGTGCGCTACACAGGGATTTTGGACTTGGCAAACTTGGATTGGATCTGGCAAGGCTGCATTGCATCAGAAAGTGATGTGATTTTCCTTGATCACATTGAGTGATGCGATGGATTCCACGACGCGCGCACGAGAGGCGATGCGGGTTTTTGGCTTAGCAAATCGAAGCGCCAGATCAGCTAGGATGCGATGCGATTTTATATTGTCGCACCGATGCGATATTTCCTAGATGTGGATACGGTGAAAACTAGTGTGAATTTTGTCAATATGGTACGAAGGAAGTAACAATCGTATCACCCATTTTTCATGGATCCGCACGTGTTCGTCTAAGCTTTTTTGGATGTGAGATTTTGAGAGGTAGAATGTGATTTTTTGGATTCGACCTTGGAAAAGTGATGCGATTTTTTGCATGCGAGTTTGGGATGCGATTTTTTGTACTATGGTCCCTAAATCTCACCTACTCCTAGCTATAAATATCTCTTACCTCATTCTTCAAAGAGGTTGAATTTTGATTGATATTTTGAACTTTATGAAGCTCTCAGGCACCACTAATGGCTTCCATCTTCTTACCTATGACTATTAGACATAGTTTGGACCATTAAAATGTTGCACAAACGTTTTCCATCAACGTTTGGACATTCACAAAGACATATACACTGCTTTTGGACTATTTCAGACATTTTTTGATTTCTTGGACATTGAAGCTATATTTTGGACATTGTTGACCAAGTCAACCCAATTTTTCATCCGAAGAAAAAGAAAGGCATCTTAGTCAAATTTTAGAATTAACAATTATTTTGTTGTTCTATTGTAACGCTTTGTACTCAACTATTGCCCGAACATGTACAACTATTATAATAAGATATTATATGATGAATGATTACTATGAAGTGGATTCAGGCGTTAGTGTTGAACCACTATAAAAAACTGTGTTCCCTGCATTACTTTACTTTAGATTTGGATTATTTTGTTATTATTACACATACACTCGAGGGTTGGCATTCGTTGAATCGATGACAATTCCACATGTCAATGATAGTTGTTCCCGCATCCGACCATGCATCTTGAGTAGTTATAGAGGGAAACAAGATTCTTTCCAATTAGCACTAACAAGTCAATCATTCATCCATCTAGATACAAATTCTCAATTACCCTCTTGCAATAATGCAAGGACCAAGCAAGACCTCTTGCATATGAACCTACGACCATTATTGAGCCTGCACCACATCATTCCAAGTTTTGGAGTTATAACCTGCAATTAATACGAGTAACTTCCACTGATGGGATATCGCACCTAGGCCGGTACATTTTCAACTCAAACACTAGAGCTGCACTAGGAAGTGAGGAGCTCTAACCGTCGCTACTAGCGATGGTCGAGATTACTCTTGTAGAAGAGACAACCTAGTGATGTGATGTCACTAAAAAATTTAGCTCATTGCCTAATAATTCATGCCTCCAAATTTTCAAAGCGAACTCTTTCACTATCGGCTTCGATAGGGACCAGATTTTCCATCTTATGTGGTTTTGGCCATTGGCTAGAGATGTGACAATCTCTATCTCCACATCAACGCCGCATTATACTATAACAACACAAATAAATGGATACTATTGGCTCCTCGTTCTCATAAGAATTGATTGGTGTCGATACTTTCACCAATTCCTCGACTAGACTTCAAATGTGTAACTTTCGTTGTTCAACTCAAACTTCAAACTTCAGTAACCTTAACAAGATGTACATGGACATATTTTTTATGGCAACATGACTAAAACAACTCACTTCTTATATCCCAAGTGATATTCCAATAAGAAAATCATCCATTAGTGATTTCTCCACACCAACAACACAACATCACTAATGTCTTGCACTTTCTCTTTGTTATTGGAAAGGAAAAATATGATTGGGTCGCACAAACACAACTTCTCAAAGTTATATCTCGAAACACGACCCAAGAAATCAACAAAGTATGTTGACTCGCTGGTCAATCTGAACGGAATAACTAATCAATCAAAATCAAAGTAGTGTGTAAAATACTATAATCGGCACATACACACTCCAAATATCCTCAGTTGGTGAAATCCCCAACTAAGAGACGACCTCGCACAACAACGCTGATCCAACAAGCCACCAAGAATTGATTGCCTCCTACTCTAAGGGTACCACAAGATAAGATGATTTCTCGTTATTAGAGAACTTAGTGTACTAGACATTTATTGCCTAATTATAAGCAACTTGCTACTAAAAATCAAAGTGACACGTCCTACTATCGGTAAATCGAGGATGGCTCACTACCAAAGAGAAAAATGTATGGCGTGCTATCGTCACTAATAACTCCACAAAACCGCAGATATTATGTTTCCTCCCAACAAATTAATTCTTAAACTCTAATATTATATTAATTGAGTCTAAAAAAAATAAAAAAGAAATAGCTAACAAACAAACAGACTTAATGAGATTAAGTTTTGACGAATCATGTATACTTCCCAGTATAAACAAGCTATGTTGTAACACCCCCCTCCCCCCGAGGCTCAAAACTAAATGCTATAGATTCTTTAGTCATCCATAGTATTAATCTCTAGTGAAAAAAATGGGATGTTTAAAACATATAGTCCAACTAAGCCCTCAATACGGTAAATCACAATCAGAACAAGCAAATTAATTATCTGGAGTCTTAATCTCATTCCTTCAACCAAACACAAGATTAGTTGGAACATGAAACCCCGACGCTAAAACAAAACACATACGGAAAAACCATTGGTGGAAAGCCTATCTCAAGTGGGGGCATCACTTTCCTTCGCTTTCATCGATGCAACACTCTACAAAATGAGAATGACAATCGATACATATGCATCCACGATTATTCCATAAAATTAGGACAACTCCAAATTAGGTACAAGCTCGAACATTGAGTGATTTCTCGATCAATTATTCCAAAGCTATCCCTCTTCCACCAAATATAATCATCTGCATTCTAAGTTGATCACCCAACCCAGTTACAAACTTTCATCTAATTTGCATGAAGTAATAGTGGGGAAATGTGTTGTACTTCGATAGCATACCGAGTTCAACCACATATTCCAACACAAACATATCGCCATGCTCAAATCTCGAACTCTACATTCAACATTGATTTCTTACGAAGCGAAGACAAATTTCCTCGAAGAAAATTATCAAATGATCTCAAGAAAATCAATTTTTAGAGAATTGAGGCTATAAGAATTATTAGTCAATTATGGTTCAACCATAGAGTTTCCATGAGATAAACTCCTACCTCACTTCGCCATCCAACTCCAAGTCATCGAAGAACTCCTTGCTAGAAACCAAACTAATCTTACATCACCATAGCCAACCCCATTCCTAAGAAAAGTTCACCTCATAAACACTAAGGTTTTTGTACCACTCGGCTTGGTCGACTCCCTGCACGTTGGTACCAAAACATATTAGAGAAATCAGGACACCCCAAATAGTGATTTGTACTATTTCCTGCTCAGTTCTCAACTACAAAAGTAAAGTAATTAGTAGTATTTTTTATTTGCTTGATTGTCTCAAATAAGTAGTTAAGATGATCACTCACTAATAGAGAATGCTATTTCAGGAACTCATGTGCAAAACAACCTATACTATATATACTACTAGTATATAGTTTGAAATCAAAAAATATATACAAACATGTACTTTTCATATATATTAACTCTCGATTAGGATACCGCTTAGGTTAAATAGCGCAAACTAAGCTCTAATATCAAATGTGATGACCGCCCTACACCATTGATGCTCATATAACCCAATAATACATTGTACATGCACTTGGATGATGTAGAATGATTATCAAGGGAAAGAAATGGAAAGAAAGAATGTAAGGTAAGGAAAGAAAAGGGAGGGAAGAGAAAGAACTAATTACCAAACACAAACATAGAGTTTGTCATATATCTCATAGTGCATCATATAAAATACAACAAAGATCAAAAATATAAAACAATAAAGATAGTAACAACTGTATAAACCATGTAACCATAGTATACTAGATCATATGGTAAAAATAAGCATCAACAATACAAATATAAGTACGAGAAGGCATCACCACCAGTTAATCCACTTACACAGCTCCAAATAGCACTTAAACAATTACCTAGCCTACTTATCGAGATAGTTAATGAGTATTCAAGGTAATAATTGGGAATATAAAACCATGTATGAAACAATGGTCTAGTGTGAGCGATAAAACCTCCTCAAAATACTGTGAAAATCATAACAATATAAGGAACATAGGTATGGAGGGTCATAGCTACCGTCCAAGCATCCACAAAGTTAGCACATAGAATAAAATAGTATACGCTGCCCAAAATATTAACATCAATGGGTATAATCATAGGTTAGAAGAATTTAAGCCACATACTCCTTCCAGAACCCTATAAGTTATAGTCTACCCAAGAGAATAAAGACAAGAACTACCATACCAATCATAGCATCCATCGACCAAATTCTAGATATCACTTTCTAATGTTGTGAATACATCGATAACGCGTATAGCAATCCTCGTTCATCCAAGGGCTAATGGAAATACCAATTCTAGCCAAATTCCGTATTTACACCAAAATGTGCCTACAACAAACTAGGTTACACTACATAAGGTGCAACTTCTCAGTCCTAATGAGCATCTATATGATACCCTGCTTTTAGTCAACTAGAACACTCTGGGCTATCAATGATTTGTTGGCACTCCCAAATCGTCAGAGAATCCTCCACTCCATCTTTAGTTTGATTACGTCCTAAAACAAATCCACTATCATGCAGCTTCGTTGCACCACAAACTACTTCCATTCCCTTTTAGGTTCATTACACCATGAGCCATGTTCATTATCTTGCAGCCTCGTAACACCATAAAGTGCCTTCATTATTTTATAGCCTCACTACATCATGAACCACCTTTATCATCAAGCATCCCCGTTACACCACAAACTGTGTATCACACTTCTTCGATCTCAGTCTCAGTCGAGCCTTACATCGAAGAGCCACAATTGCACCATGTAGAAAAAATCAATAAGCCTTGGTCCTTAATACATCCTAAAGCTCTCATCGTCTCATTCCACGAATTACGCCATCCATCTTGCCTCACAATGAAATATCCATCTTGCTTCCTACCGATGCCACCATTCGAAAAGCCATCATGTCAAAACCACCATCGAACGAACCATCATATCATCCTCAAAATCGCAACTTCATCCACGTCAAAGTAGCCAAAATGGCTAACATCAATACTAGTCGATATCGACCATACCATAGTATTCTTTAATGACCACTTTGACCACGTATTCAACCAAAATTGGTTAAATGCACATCAAATGAAAATGTAAGACATTCGTTCAAAAATCAAAGCCTCTTGCTGAATCGATCCTCTATCTTCAGATCCATCGCTAATCAAAATGTTGCTCCATCTTTTGATCAATCATCTTGCTTATGTGAACCTCTTTCTCTAAGTCAGTCTGCATTCTCTAATGCTTCTTCATGAATCTATCTCGTATGTTCAAGTTTATTTTCCTTGTGTGTTAAATCAGTGTGCACAATTTTGTGTGTTTGATTGATCGCTCCAACTCTATTTGATGAGGTTTTCCTGGCTCTATATCGCCAAAAATGGCGCTTACAACCAAACTATGCAAACAAATAATAATGCAATCAATAATATTATAGTTGTCTAAATTAACATACAAACATCCATAATATCATCCAAAACATGAATACAATTTATTTAAAGTGATTGATGTGGGTTTGATGTCAAAATAGATTAAATTTAGCGATAGTGTCCAAAGAGCATGTAATAGCATGTTAATGGATAAAATGATGATATTCTGGTTTATACTAATAAAATTAATTTTTAATATGTTTATCTATTACAAGCTCAGTTCAACTACCCAAAAATAAATATTAAGAATATAAATTAATTTACGTGTCAAATTTGTACTATACAAACAACTATAGTTTAGTGAGAGACAATTTTCCTCACCTTAGCTAATTAGTCCGAACTATTGTCAAAGCGTATAGATCACCAATATGAGTCCAACAGAAGAAACCGCATCCAAAATGGACCTTGTATCCAAAAGTGATGCTAATTAGAAGTTTTGGATTTGAATTCAAATTGAATAACATAATAAACTCACTCACTCACTCAAAATGCACCACGTGTCAGTGCTACGTCACCATCATCTCTAGAAAAATTACGCACGCTGCACCATAAACCACATGTGAAAACACATCTTCTACTTCATCAAACCATACTCGTAAACCAAATATTCAAGAACGAACTGCTCTACCTCCGAAGCACTTTAAATCGTCATGCCACCCCTGACCTGAACATCATCTATCCACCTACCTTCACGAAAAGCCAAACCTCTAACCTTCAAATAAAAACCTGAGTGCACTAAAACAAAGATTGTTGAGTCACTGTAACACCCCACCTCCGCTAGGGTCACTCGCAAAGGAATGAACTAGCTTTAGAGGGGTATTATTGGTAAACATGTACAGAAATATTACAAGATAGAACATATAAAAATAGCGGAAGTAAAACCAACTTTCATATCATTAATAAATAAGGCCTAAAGCCTTTTACATCAGAGAATTTCTTACATGAAAACCTGTCTTGCAATTGTAAAGAAGCATAAAAACCTTTTTGTAAATTATTCCCCAAGCGAACAGTAAAGTAGCCATAGCCAAGAAAAGTCCAAGCCATACATGATGACCTTCAAACAGAAGAAGTCCGAACTAACAATAGCATTTCCTCCCTGTAACCTGGGGGGGAACGGAAGACAAAGAGGCGAAACAAAACGGGGTTAGTCATAAAGACTGGTAAGCCCTATCTACTATCAGTATATAAACTAGTAAAGTTAACTGGCATGAGGAACTGAGATGAACATAAGTATGATGACAAGATAGATAAGCTAAACCAAAATAACAGGATGAACTACTGTACCAAGATAAACAAGTGTGTCATGATAAACTACGGTGTCAAGATAAGTCAAGGTATCACATCGTCAGCTATCAAGTACAATATCGCAAGGTATCTATCATGTATATTCGCTCTGCATCTCTCGTACTAGTATCCCAACCCGCGTCATGTATTAACTATGAATGTCCCTTGCCCAATGTCATGTAATGGCCCATGTCATCCTAATATATATAGCATATGTAGGTTTTCCCAACTCGTATGTTTCTTTTCATGTATAAGTTCAGTCCTTTGCCGTAGGCCGTACGGGCTTTCCCATGTAAATCCATACCACCTCAACGTAGTACCATTTTATCCTTGGAGTTGTTTTGGACTGCTACCCTTGGTCTGGTTATGTTTTCTTACCATGAACTATCGCGTGTCCACTTAGGATTTATGCCACCTAGGACCACTAGGGATTATGCTACCTAATGAACGTTTCCGTGTCTCGGTTTGGGTTCACGCCACCTAGGGCCACTAGGGATTATGCCACCCGTCAACCACGCCATTTATCCCACGTATGTATCATGAATCGTTTTCTATGTCTAGACGTACATGTATCCCAATGTGCCATCCGAGTTCCGTGCCAGGGCAAATCAAGAAATACATAACTCGGTCGGGAGCTTTAAGTCGTCTGCTGATGCAGATATCAAGGTCTGTTTTTGTATCCGTGGCTATGGTCCCACGTGACCCCTCCCTCAACTACTGAAAGGCAATCCAAGAAAAATCACGTATGAGAACCACATCCCCACCCCACTATAGCCCCACTTTCCTACGGGCCAACCTCGCCCATGACTCGATAGCAAGAACATGGTCTGTTGGGGGTCTCTGCCTTTCCGTACGTACACGATTGACTAAAGATGGTAGGTAGTCGACGACGTGCTATCCAGGGCAAAAATCAAGTATCGTCGACTCCATGCTAATCCATCCCAGTCTTTAGGTCGCTCGCATAGCAACCAAGGCATACTCTTGGCTCTTCTATCGCAGACCTTAACCTCTGCGAGGCCGGGTTTCATGGACCACCTGCCACCTCACAGAGGGATACCAAGAGTACCCTCACGTCCCCCGAAGCTACCGCTTCGTCACCCAGTTCGTTGGAGCCTTTATCCAAGTCGGATAATTTGCTCCTCCTCGTGTGTTTAAGCGATGACCTACCATATCGAGTTACTCGTCCATTCATGAACTAGTCCCATGTCCTTGGCTAAGAATTATTACTTAGTTATACTTAACTAAGGTTTACCACTTAGCTTCTTTTCCCCGTTACCCTTGATTAACCACGATTTTCTACATAGTTCCTCTAACTAGGGTTTTGTCTATTGGGTTAGGTGTTGTTATTCAGGTTCATGACTTAGCCCGCCTACGAATCATGTCAAGATTGGCTAAGTATTTAAGTTCAAGGCTTAGCCCTACAAGGTGGTTAAGTATACCAAGAAGTGCATGACTTAACCCTATCAAGTCAAATTGGTTAAGTATTGGTTTGTCTTAACCCTATCAGATTATCGTGTTAGATTGATTAAGCATAGATTATCTTAATCGCATCAGATCGTCAATTCGGATTGGTTAAGTATGGGTTAGCTTAACCTCATCCACTAATCGTACTACAAGGGTTAAGTATATTCAAAAGGTCTTGTGACTTTACCCTATCAAGTCCACATGTTAGATTGGTTAAGTATATGTTACTTAACCTCATCAAATCATCATGTATAATTGATTAATTATAAGTTACTTAACCCCATTAAATTATCATGTTAAGTTGGTTAAGTATTGGTTGCTTAACCTCATTGAATTACCAAGTTTAGATTGGTTAAGTGTTTAACTTAACCCCATCGAATTACCGTGTTTAGATTAGTTAAGTGTAGGTTACTTAACCCCATCTAGTTACCGTGTTTAGATTAGTTAAGTCTAAATTACTTAACCCCATCTAATTACCAAGTCGGATTAGTTAAGTGTAAATTACTTAACCCCATCTAATTACCAAGTCGGATTCGTTAAGCGTAAATTACTTAACCCCATCTAATTACCAAGTCGGATTAGTTAAGCGTAAATTACTTAACCCCATCCCCTAATTGTCTTGTATGGTTAAGTGCCATTAAGAAATCAAGCCCGGTCCCACTTAACCTACCCACTCGTGTCATATCGGTTAAGTGTCATTTGTCAACTTTACTTAACCTTATCATGTGGCATTAATTTAATTAATGCACTCTCAACCTCTCACATTAGACCTTGTTGTGGTTACTAGTTAAGCCGGGCGGGTCCGGGTAGTTTTACACCACAACCTAGTCTAACCTCGGGTCTTAAGCGCGACATGACCAACTTCTCACATTGGATCCTATTGTTTGTAGCCACTAGTTAAGCCGGGCGGGTCCGGGTAGATTTATGCTACAAACTCAACCCAACCTCGAGTTGGCCACTTTCATGTTTGGTCTAGTGTCTTATTACACTTACAACCCATACGTGTCGAGTTTTCAAGTCCCATGTTCATAGCCAAAATTACATGTTGTCATGTTTATACCAATTTACCCAAATCATGTTTCATGTCATTAAAGTTTACCCATAACGTAACCCCAATGCTTTTAATCGCATATACATTCGCAACAACGCATAATGGATTAAAAGAAGGAACTTGGCAAAGGTATGACAAAAGGGGTATGAGGCAGCAAGTTAAACATGGTGGCATATGAGACTTATTGTTTTCACAAACTTGCATGTTACATTATTAAGCCCCAAAAACATGCATAACCCCAAAACTTAGCATATAGGTGAATCATGGTGATAGATGACATAGAAAAATGGCTAGAAGTTCGCATCTAGCATTCTATGCAAGTTAACTTAAGGGATAAGAGAGTTCTTATGTTGCATAATGCAACATTTCAACATAAAGCTTATAGATTTTAGCCCACAAAATCAAGGTGATAACCTTACGAATATGCATAGGATAAATCTACACATAACATGATTGTTTCTAAGCATGTAACCTACTCAAATTCAAACCCAAAACTTGCAACATGAACATTTAACTTCATAGTTAATATCTAAGAGTAGGAGGGGGCTTACAATGCTATGAAGGCACAAATCGATATATAAAAAGATTGAGGCGAAGCCACACTAGCAAAAACCCCAAATCAATAAGCTCCAATAAAACCCTTGAGAAAATAATAAGAAAGATCCTTGCTTTGATGAAGTTTTGCCTTGAAATCAAGTTTAGATGCTCTCATATGAACATAGAAACTCTCATACACTCATATGATCATGTAATCTCTCATGTGAATGAAGATAGAATTTATGACAAGAGGATGGAGGCTAGGGTTTTTGAGTGGAGGCCATGATCATTAGAAATTTTGGCATAGTTTAGTTGTAGGATCAAATAATGAGGGGTTAAAGGTTAGGTTAGGGGTCTTTTTATAGAGATTAGGATTAGTTTTAGCCATAGGATTAACCCCAATTCAGATCCTAGCCATCAAAATCCGTCACAAGCCAACAAATCAGGCCCAAAACATGTCTTGGGGAAGAAGTCAGGTGCACCAGGCCAAAACTGGTCTGGCCACCTGTGTCGACTCCCAAGTCGACTCTAGAGTCGACTTGGGGGGGAGGGGGGGTGTCGAATCTAGATTCGACACCCCTTTGACCAGGGTTGACTTTTTGAATTTTAATCTGTTTTAAATTATGAAAATTCTGAAAACTTCGACGGACCATATCTTGGTCATACGGACTCCGATTTTCGAAAACTCGGACTCTATTTCGCGTATTTTTCCGAGACGAACGCAATGGCACAGCCCGTTTCCCTTGATTCAGATTTTAAAATTAAATTCTGCCTTGATTCTTGTCTTAACACGTTATTAAAATTCGGGTGGTTACATTCTCCCCTCCTTTAAGGATTTCGTCCCCGAAATCTCCAAGTTAGGAAGAACATATCCTACCATCCATCATCCATCTACACAAAACATCATCCACAGGTAACCATTGTCCTTAGACGATTTCTAATGCCATATTAACATATGCAAAACGTGTGTGTACATGCTCCTTAGCTAATGCTAATGATCAGGCCTGAACGATCTTTCTGATGCAAAATACGTTTAGTGCCATGAGTCCAACATGTATGCAAATAGTCCTAATCATATAAGTACTATATGCATGCACAAACATTCATCCACATGCAACATCCACATGACAACACATTCGATTTCATCCATAAACAAGTATAAATACTCGTGCATATGCAACATGAAACGTGACCGCGTCAATCTAGTATCTAATGTGTATTCGCGCATCCACGAGCAACCACTTGCAACCATATCAATCATAACATGTTTCAAATACATGTTTACATCCATAGATTTCTATCTAAGGTTCCCAAGATAAGACTGAGGAGATAAACAAGACAAACTCCTTACGGGGTTTGCAACAGAAACAGGACTGAGAGGATATCCACCAAGCGATAACATGCAAGCAAGCTCTACAGGAGAACCGGGGATCAACGATATACTCTTACAAAGAGACACGATGCGCACGTCTAAGCCACATCTCCTTGAGCTTAATTCCAGTGTGCCTTGACTGCCTTTGACTTCATGATTTCGTAGCTCCTTGATTCCTATTTCCAAGGTATGAGTCGGAACTCTTTTCATTGTCGCCTCTCGTTTCACTTTCATTTATTCTTTCCCTAGTATACTTGGCTCAACCATATCTACGTACTCATGCAAGCTCTCCAAAATTCACTAGTGAATTCTGGATCTCGTTTACCAATGCCAATCCATGTTACCACGTGCACTTACTAGGGTGATTCCTATAACCCATGCTTAAGCGGAATGGACCATCCGCCTTAGTGGCGAACGTTACTCGATCGGATCATAGATTTCCGATAAATGCATCAAGAGATTCTAGGTAACTAACCATGACAGAACCCAAAAGGTTACATGAGACTTCGAGGGTATTACCAAGGCAAGCTAAGAGTTTAACTACTCTCCTTTCAAAACCGAGAATGGCATCCCTTACTGGATAACCACTTCATCCCTAGAATCCATCCATAGCTCAACAATAGAAGTATTGCTTCTAATCTCAACACTTGACATTTACACTCAATTCCAAACAAGTCATGAATAAATGGACCGACTCTCCAACCAGATTTTTGGGCCAAAAGTGGGATCTTCTACCATGCTAGTACTAAGGTGCAGAGACTTAACTATCGAGGCAGACTTAAATGATGCAGATCAATACAAAGTCTGGACGGGATGATAGAAAAGAAAGGCTAAGCCTTTAACAGAAACGGTACCATTTCTCTTAGGTACACTAGAAATGAGAGCATGCAATTGCCCTCTCGCTGATCTTGTCCTTATCTTCCTTTGTGCATCAAGCCATACCAACAAGTTGCTTATTCTTAAGCTCGTGTCCTTTATCCTTGCTCTTATTATCCCTTCTTATAACTTCGGTAACAGGTCTCTCGAGAACTTTCTCCATCGCACGGGGAAAACACTCACGTAGTTAGACAAGGATTAGTCGCAGTTAAAACTACTGTGACTACAGATGGAGGAAAGAAAGGAAAAGAGATTCAATCAAGGAAACAAAGGATAGTGCTAATGGCTTTTGGGGAATAGCCTTTAAAAACTTTTCTTGAAAAATGCTTCTTTGTAAACGGTTTTTCAAATAGTTTTCAGAAGGTTTTAAAAAATTTTGCCCAGTCTGGTAACCTTCTGCTCTGATACCAAATGTAACACCCCACCTCCGCTAGGGTCACTCGCAAAGGAATGCACTAGCTTTAGAGGGGTATTATTGGTAAACATGTACAGAAATATTACAAGACAGAACATATAAAAATAGCGGAAGTAGAACCAACTTTCATATCATTAATAAATAAGGCCTAAAGCCTTTTACATCAGAGAATTTCTTACATGAAAACCTGTCTTGCAATAGTAAAGAAGCATAAAAACCTTTTCGTAAATTATTCCCCAAGTGAACAGTAAAGTAGCCATAGTCAAGAAAAGTCCAAGCCATACATAATGACCTTCAAACAGAAGAAGTCCGAACTAACAATAGCATTTCCTCCCTGTAACCTGGGGGGAAACGGAAGACAAAGAGGCGAAACAAAACGGGGTCAGTCATAAAGACTGGTAAGCCCTATCTACTATCAGTATATAAACTAGTAAAGTTAACTGGCATGAGGAACTGAGATGAACATAAGTATGATGACAAGATAGATAAGCTAAACCAAAATAACAGGATGAACTACTGTACCAAGATAAACAAGTGTGTCATAATAAACTACGGTGTCAAGATAAGTCAAGGTATCACATCGTCAGGTTTCTATCAAGTACAATATCGCAAGGTATCTATCATGTATATTCGCTCTGCATCTCTCGTACTATTATCCCAACCCGCGTCATGTATTAACTATGAATGTCCCTTGCCCAATGTCATGTAATGGTCCATGTCATCCTAATATATATAGCATATGTAGGTTTTCCCAACTCGTATGTTTCTTTCCATGTATAAGTTCAGTCCTTTTCCATAGGCCGTACGGGCTTTCCCACTAAAATCCATACCACCTCAACGTAGTACCATTTTATCCTTGGAGTTGTTTTGGACTGCTACCCTTGGTCTGGTTATGTTTTCTTACCATGAACTATCGCGTGTCCACTTAGGATTTATGCCACCTAGGACCACTAGGGATTATGCTACCTAATGAACGTTTCCGTGTCTCGGTTTGGGTTCACGCCACCTAGGGCCACTAGGGATTATGCCACCCATCAACCACGCCCTTTATCCCACGTATGTATCGTTAATCGTTTTCCATGTCTAGACGCACATGTATCCCAATGTGCCATCCGAGTTCCGTGCCAAGGCAAATCGAGAAATACGGAACTCGGTCGGGAGCTTTAAGTCGTCTGCTGATGCAGATATCAAGGTCTGTTTTTGTATCCGTGGCTATGGTCCCACGTGACCCCTCCCTCAACTACTGAAAGGCAATCCAAGAAAAATCATGTATGAGAACCACATCCCGACCCCACTATAGCCCCACTTTCCTACGGGCCAACCTCACCTATGACTCGATAGCAAGAACATGGTCTGTTGGGGGTTCTCTGCCTTTCCGTACGTACACGATTGACTAAAGATGGTAGGTAGTCGACGACATACTATCCAGGGCAAAAATCAAGTATCGTCGACTCCACGCTAATCCATCCCAGTCTTTAGGTCGCTCGCATAGCAACCAAGGCATACTCTTGGCTCTTCTATCGCAGACCTTAACCTCTATGAGGCCGGGTTTCATGGACCACCTGCCACCTCACAGAGGGATACCAAGAGTACCCTCACGTCCCCCGAAGCTACCGCTTCGTCACCCAGTTCGTTGGAGCCTTTATCCAAGTCGGATAATTTCCTCCTCCTCGTGTGTTTAAGCGATGACCTACCATATCGGGTTACTCATCCATACATGAACTAGTCCCATGTCCTTGGCTAAGAATTATTACTTAGTTATACTTAACTAAGGTTTACCACTTAGCTTCTTTTCCCCGTTACCCTTGATTAACCACGATTTTCTACCTAGTTCCTCTAATCAGGGTTTTGTCTATTGGGTTAGGTGTTGTTATTCAGGTTCATGACTTAGCCCATCTACGAATCATGTCAAGATTGGCTAAGTATTTAAGTTCAAGGCTTAGCCCTACAAGTTGGTTAAGTATACCAAGAAGCGCATGACTTAACCCTATCAAGTCAAATTGGTTAAGTATTGGTTTGTCTTAACCCTATCAGATTATCATGTTAGATTGATTAAGCATAGATTATCTTAATCGCATCAGATCGTCGAGTCGGATTGGTTAAGTATGGGTTAGCTTAACCTCATCCACTAATCGTACTACAAGGGTTAAGTATATTCAAAAGGTCTTGTGACTTAACCCTATCAAGTCCACATGTTAGATTGGTTAAGTATATGTTACTTAACCTCATCAAATCATCATGTATAATTGGTTAATTATAAGTTACTTAACCCCATTAAATTATCGTGTTAAGTGGGTTAAGTACTGGTTGCTTAACCTCATTGAATTACCAAGTTTAGATTGGTTAAGTGTTTAACTTAACCCCATCGAATTACCATGTTTAGATTAGTTAAGTGTAGGTTATTTAACCCCATCTAGTTACCGTGTTTAGATTAGTTAAGTCTAAATTACTTAACCCCATCTAATTACCAAGTCGGATTAGTTAAGTGTAAATTACTTAACCCCATCTAATTACCAAGTCGGATTAGTTAAGCGTAAATTACTTAACCCCATCTAATTACCAAGTCGGATTAGTTAAGCGTAAATTACTTAACCCCATCCCCTAATGGTCTTGTATGGTTAAGTGTCATTAAGAAACCAAGCCAGGTCCCACTTAACCTACCCATTCGTGTCATATCGGTTAAGCGTCATTAGTCAAATTTACTTAACCTTATCATGTGGCATTAATTTAATTAATGCACTCTCAAGCTCTCACATTAGACCTTGTTGTGGTTATTAGTTAAGCCGGGCGGGTCCGGGTAGTTTTACACCACAACCTAGTCTAACCTCGGGTCTTAAGTGCGACATGACCAACTTCTCACATTGGATCCTATTGTTTGTAGCCACTAGTTAAGTCGGGCGGGTCCGGGTAGATTTATGCTACAAACTCAACCCAACCTCGAGTTGGCCACTTTCATGTTTGGTCTAGTGTCTTATTACACTTACAACCCATACGTGTCGAGTTTTCAAGTCCCATGTTCATAGCCAAAATTACATGTTGTCATGTTTATACCAATTTACCCAAATCATGTTTCATGTCATTAAAGTTTACCCATAACGTAACCCCAAGGCTTTTAAACTTGCATATACATTCGCAACAACGCATAATGGATTAAAAGAAGGAACTTGGCAAAGGTATGACAAAAGGGGTATGAGGCCGCAAGTTAAACATGGTGGCATATGAGACATAATGTGTTCGCAAACTTGCATGTTACATTATTAAGCCCCAAAAACATGCATAACCCCAAAACTTAGCATATAGGTGAATCATGGTGATAGATGACATAGAAAAATGGCTAGAAGTTCGCATCTAGCATTCTATGCAAGTTAACTTAAGGGATAAGAGAGTTCTTATGTTGCATAATGCAACATTTCAACATAAAGCTTATAGATTTTAGCCCACAAAATCAAGGTGATAACCTTACGAATATGCATAGGATAAATCTACACATAACATGATTGTTTCTAAGCATGTAACCTACTCAAATTCAAACCCAAAACTTGCAACATGAACATTTAACTTCATAGTTAATATCTAAGAGTAGGAGGGGGCTTACAATGCTATGAAGGCACAAATCGATATATAAAAAGATTGAGGCGAAGCCACACTAGCAAAAACCCCAAATCAATAAGCTCCAATAAAACCCTTGAGAAAATAATAAGAAAGATCCTTGCTTTGATGAAGATTTGCCTTGAAATCAAGTTTAGATGCTCTCATATGAACATAGAAACTCTCATACACTCATATGATCATGTAATCTCTCATGTGAATGAAGATAGAATTTATGACAAGAGGATGGAGGCTAGGGTTTTTGAGTGGAGGTCGTGATCATTAGAAATTTTGGCATAGTTTAGTTGTAGGATCAAATAATGAGGGGTTAAAGGTTAGGATACGGGTCTTTTTATAGAGATTAGGATTAGTTTTAGCCATAGGATTAACCCCAATTCAGATCCTAGCCATCAAAATCCGTCACAAGCCAACAAATCAGGCCCAAAACATGTCTCGTGGAAGAAGTCAGGTGCACCAGGCCAAAACTGGTCTGGCCACCTGTGTCGACTCCCAAGTCGACTCTAGAGTCGACTTGGGGGGTGGGGGGGTGTCGACTCTAGAGTCGACACCGCTTTGACCAGGGTTGACTTTTTGAATTTTAATCTGTTTTAAATTCTGAAAATTCTGAAAACTTCGACGGACCATATCTTGGTCATACGGACTCCGATTTTCGAAAACTCGGACTCTATTTCGCGTATTTTTCCAAGACGAACGCAATGGCATAGCCCGTTTCCCTTGATTCAGATTTTAAAATTAAATTCTGCCTTGATTCTTGTCTAAACACGTTATTAAAATTCGGGTTGTTACAGTCACACTTTTGATTCATGACACGAAGAACGACAAGTAAGGCGACAAAAATAGAATATCAACAACAAGATCTCAAGCTAATATATACAAGATGAATATCAATATCAAGTCTTGAATCATAGATCAAACTTAAAATCTCTCCTCAAATAATATAAGTGTATGTGTGTATATATATATTTAAACTTCATTTTATATTTATATATATACATTGGACCTTGTGCATACTACACAAAATGTATCAGGTTAGTCGACTGACCTGCACAATTTTGTGAAATATGCACAAATGCACACATACACACACACACACATATATTTATATATACACACACACACACACATACACACGTTTGAATGTTCAGTTGACTGACTTAAAACTTCAGTTGACTGAATTTCTATAACGGCTATATTTTTTGAAAAGTCAACATTTTTCGTGAAGAGATACGACCTCATATCAAAAGATTTAGACATCGCTTTTCATTGTATCTCTTCGCAACAAGTCACAACTATTAAATCATTATATATGGATATTCTAACATCAAACAAACTTACCTTTCTCACTTCTGATCTATCTATATACTTCTAATATTCTATTTTCTGCATTTTAAAATTGCTTGAATGCAATTTCAGTCTCAACATACAAGCAATATGTTTCTTCCTTATCTTCTTGTACTTAAACCATATATACATATACTCGAGGAGAAGATTATAGGAAGAGTGTACTTTAAAAAGACTATCCATGTTATCAAGAACACAAATAGTCTACAAAAATTCTTTTTATTGTGTGAAGTCCAGTTTTACTGCTCAGGCGTGTCAAGTCCTCTTCGGCTGCTGAGGTAAAATTCTATTCCACTGCCCAGGTCCCTGTTTCGCTTCTCAGGTGTTGTAAAGACCTATTCCTCCGAGTTAAGAGAGAGTTATTGTTTAGATGAAATTCCAAAAGGAGTCTAGGACTGGACGTAAGACGGTGTTCCGAACCAGTATAAAAATTCCTGGTGTCGTTTACTTTTATTTACTGCATTTACTCTGCTTATTTATGATATTGGTTTATTTAGTTTTTCTCATTAGATATTTGCTTGCATATCTATATCAAGTAAATTATATCACAGTATCAAGACTTCCCCATATACACTCAGTTCCATATTACTCAATCCTATTCTTGTAGATTTTTCAAAGATTTCTCTATCCTTTGGCCACTAATTGACACTATGTTATTGTCATTCTCTTCGTCCTTTTGTCCTCTACACTTTTTCTTTAGGTGCCATTAACTAATTCTCAACGATGGAGGCAATGGGATCCAAAATACAAAAACTAAAAAGATATGTTTTTCTCAATTTTCGGCATACTGATGATCCGAACGATGAATGAGGACTATGGATGTATCTACATCAATGATACGAACAACTTTCGTATTGGGATTTTTTGCTAAAAGTGAACGAATTGAGAGGAGAAACGTGAATCATTGAACCATGTATCCATGTTTGTAAAGGAAGGTACAAAATAGGTCAAATGGATCCAAACTCTGATTGACATGGACTGATAGGCGATCTGGATTTAAAATGACCTTCTGAACGCAATGAAATATGTCTAAAGACCAACTCCCAGATTTTGCAGCACCTAACCCTTTTTTTCGAACATTCATTTTTGCATAATTTAAATTGATGTGCGTTTAGAGATCGTATGACCAAACGACACATCTAATCATCATGAAACTCACATATGTGCATCACCCCACCACTAATGTTTCAAAAAAAATCATCCTAATCCGACGCTACTCACCGAAATGACAAATTTTCGCATGTAGCAAGACAGTTTTCCTCCAAAACTTCCAATCTCGAAGTATGGCGATCATTATACTTCTTCTTCACATAAGCAACCATTCGAATTCAACGGAAGTGGTTTCAATTCCTGATGCAATCATATGAGGAAAGTTAAATTTTGGAGCCATCGATTAGTTAGCAAATAACTTTAAATAAAATATTTAAATATCCATTCGTTAAATTACGGGTTGTTACACTCCTAAAGGTCTTATCAAATTTTCTGAATAAAAGAAAAGATTCATACTATTTATAACGATATTGCCTTGTCACAAAAACTGAAATGTCAATACAAACCCAAAAGTTGACACTTACTTTCATTCATCGTCTAGCAAAGTCATCCAGGCATCAAACATAAAACCAGTTCGCTTTGAAGCTACTAATTAGTTTATTCCAGCCTCCAATTATTATTCAATTATTCTAAGTAGCCTCAGAATATGTGAAAGATGTTGCATTGCACCTTCGCTTGAAATTGAATTATAAGCGGACTTCGATAGTGGTAGGTACTTGATGGATGTGCTCAAGATACTAGATGTTTATGCAGGGTAGATATGCATGAGCATTTAGGTGAAGTTTCATGGAGTAAAACCTCATGTGACAGAGAATGTTGCAAGTAAAGGAGTCGAAATGCTTAGCTTTGCTTTAAAGGAATATTGTTCTTGGCACATATTCTTTTTTAGCTTAGCTTCATCAACGGTATAAGGCATGGAATCCACAGGATTCTCTAGTAGAAAGCTCCTTCAAGAGTGACAGAAGCTGGGATGGCATTGATTGCTTCCTCTTCTATGACCTCTTATTGCATGACATGCTCCGCAATTTGTTGATCAAATGTTGTTTCATTAGAGGATGCAGATGAACTAGATGATATTTTAGAGTTAACACATTTTGTCCCCAACCTAGTGACGCTCCCAGCAACATGCTTTAATCACTTCTAATTGATTAACTATGGAAGTCCATAAATAATTACAATGATAGCAATTAGCATGCACCCGATGTATGTGCAATCTAGTGCAATTTCTGTGGTGTCATACAAAAAATGCAGCTTAAGTTTAAAACATAATTAATGAACATGCTCGGATTCCAATCGGAGTTCCCACCATCGTTGACCGTCTCGCCAGGCTTCATACTAGTGAGCTTAAGTTTTGACCAAGAACATGGATCATGATTGGAGATTAGTATCCCAGTATTCATTCTCAACTCATTAGTTCACAGTTTCATATATTTGGGCATATGCATGTAGTTCAAGTGTTCAGTCCATAGATGTGCTCTAAATCCTAAGTAGAAGGTTCAAGTTTCAAATTATTATTTAAAGTACAAGGCATGTTCAAGTTCATATTTAATATGCATAATTGAACAAGTGATTGAAGGTAGTTTAGAATCAAAGCCAATCTGATTCGGAAGACTCCTCAAATCATGCACACCAACCCAGACCAAGGTCTCTTTACCGAACTGGATTCCATGTCAACTTGTCGATCCCAAGACATAGTTAAGCCCACCAATTCGAAATCATCAAAAAAAAATCTACTACTACACCAATTTGGTTCAATCAACTCTGATCCTTAACACTTTTACCAATTAAAAACCTTCTCCCTCTGTACCAATCTAGATCCTCGACTTTAACACAGATTTGAATTCATCCCTCTTCTCTTTCTCAAACATACACACCACTGAACCTAATCTAAAATCCACCTACGTAATCTTTCATCACCTCCCTTACCTAAAAACATTTGGTAATCTCACCCTCGTTGTTGCCCTTGCCAATTCATAGAGGAAGAGTTAAGAAAGCGTGGGTGGTGGATGATATCAATTGGAGATGACAGAAGTTTGGATAGGGTCGATTACAATTCGAGAAAGTGGAATTTTTATTCAAGCACGAAGTAAAAATGGAAGATTAGTGAAGTGGGGGAATAAAATCTTACATTAGCAAAAATTCAGGTCAGTGTAACTGTTGCTCTTCCTAGAATTTGGAGAAGAGGTCGAATCAATACTAGTCAAGAAATTATTTTCAAATTCGGATCGGTAGCCGATTCGTAGAATAAACAAATAAAATGGAGAGTTGTGAAACTCGTTCCCATTCATGCATGATCATGTATCTATTAATAAGAGACTTGACTTAAGAATAACCTAATTGCATTCTAACGCACTTGGAGGCTGATGATTCAAAACGCACGCACTGACGCATGTGCGTCAGTGTGTACTCAACGTTCAATTTCTTAATTTGATTTTTTTTGAATAAATCACCTGTGCACACTAGAGAGAGGCTCAGTTCATAGTAACAAAAGTTTTAACCTATAATGCTTAGCTCAACCGAATCGAGCAAGGATAAAGAACCCACAAGAATCGACCAAGTATTTATAAGGACAAAAGCAAACCAAAAGTCGCGATTATTGAAAGTAATCTCCTTTAAAAAAGATCCTGAGAAGATGCAGACTAACCCAGAGACTGAGTAACATCGTTTTAGACAACAAAGCTCAACTTAATTCAAAGAATGTCATATTTACAACGAGACGTACTTTAAAGGACAAAATGTAACCGGACCTTTTGGTCTGGCTATTTTAGACTATTCAAACGAGCATGCCCCGACGATCATTTGTCATACAATTCAAAATAATAACTTGAAGGTTCAAATGTTGATCCCGAACGTCATGGTATGGTATTAAACGAGCTTGAAAGAACAGTGTGAAAAAGAATACTCGAAACCCTAGCTGGAGATGTACAAAATATGAATCGACAACCCCCAAAAGTTGTTATCAAATATGAATTATTCATGTCCAATTTTTACTTTAGGTTATCAGGTTAGCTCGGCCATGTATATTCTAAATCTCAAATTCAATTATTCTTGGATCGGCATACATCCATTGAACTCGGATCGATTTACTTCAATCTTATTTTCGTAAATTTGGGACGACCTATTTTGATATTTGATCAAGCTCTGACTGCACCAACTTGATTCAACCTAATACGAACCTAAACTATCACATCTTAGCTAAAATGTAGGAGCAACTACCTCAAGAAATCTGAACCAGAAGGAAAGATTAAGACAACATCGAAGAACAAAGAAATACAGATTTAGATAGGTATATGACTGGTTAAGCCTGGATAAGATTGTCGGTGTTGGGTTTTGGTCAGTAGAACGCCAACACTTGATTTGTACATAAATCAGGTAATAATCATAGTTATCAATCACATAATTGTCATAGAGCAATCAAGGAGTATGTAAAAGTAAAGAGACATAAGGTTTACTAGTGGAGCGGCACATCATGTGTAACGACTCGCATTCTACATATCAGAGGATCGTAGAATATTCATTTTATTTTCATACAAAGTCATACGGTCGTGTAACTTTGGGAAACGACTATTGGGGTCATTCCCCACATTCACGATTTTTGCCAATTTTTATATGATCGTTTTGCCCCTAGCGGATCTTGTTTCACCTATAACTTTTGATTGGTAAGGAGTTTTCAACTGAAACCACTTCCATTGGAATTGGATGATGGTTTCTCATTCCGTATAGCAGTCACATTAATTAAACGGACTTGCCATTTGGGAGATATGGCTGAAATAAGGTTTGAAGGTGGAAAAATAGACAAATTGGGCTTAATATAGTGATTAGCAGCTAGGCCCATAACCCATTTCGGGATTAGGGTTATTGGAGGGCTGAAAGGAGTTGGAGAATCATCTCCTTTCATTTTTCTAGCTGCCACAAACATTCCTTAAACCCTAGTAATTACCTCCATCTTCCAAATCTCTCTCTAATCACTTTCTATAACATATTAAGCAAATCAACATCAAATTATGGTGGATTAACATCAAAATCAAGATGGAGCTGCTGCACTACATAGGAATCCGAGCCAAATCCATAGAAGTTTCAGATTTACCATTTATTTGTGGCTAAGGTGAGTGTATGTTTATTCACTAATTACGGCTAATAAGGGGTGATTAATGATAATTAGCGAAGTTATGACTTAGAAAAATATGGCAAAATATCTAAAAATTCTAGAATAATATTTTATGTCACTGATATAAATTTGGGTTAATGTGGATTAAGTTTGTTAATCCCAGAATTTAGGGGATTAAGGGGGAAAACATGGATTTGGGTTTGTTTGACCTAAAATGGCCTATGTAATTGATGTTTTGATCTTTTTGATTGAACCTATATGTTGTTACTGCTGTTTGGTTTGTTTGCATAGGAAAGTTAGAATGGTTGAAAACGCCGTCATATGGCGAGAATGGATGAAATAAGCTTATTAGAAACACTGCAGGGTTTCGGATCGGATCAGAGGTGGAGGACCGAACCAAACCGGAGCTTGGCACAGAAAAAACATGGCAAAAAAAATGCTTATGTAGGTCGAGTTGGGATCGGATCGGAGAAGTTGGATGGCATCGGGTCGGATCAGCATGTATCAAACCGAACCGAAGTGTGCAGTACCGAACCGGACCAAGACTGAGGAGCACGAACAAAACCGATGTGTAGAGCACCGAACCGAACCGGGAAAAAGAAGATCGAGCCGAACCAAACAAGGAGGGCCGAACCGAGTTTGAATTTCTACTACTTCTACACGATGACTCTTCTGAAGACCAACTCTAATTCGACCAAAACCCGAGATGCAAAGGAAGTCCAAATGAGAAGTTATTACTCAATATCCAGATGGGAACCAACGAGTTAACTTCTAGAACTGGGCTTTGCTGCTGGACCTGTGCAATGGGGTTATTGATATCCATAACTTTGGTTCACCATTGATAGAGGGGGTATGTAGACGAACCAGGGCCAGGGATATATGGACTGGTTGACCTGTTAGGGTTATTGACTATGGACCAGTGCAGTGGGGTCAGAGGTTGCATGGAGTGGGAGTCCGTCAGGACCCCAAAGGGCAAAGTAGTCGTAGTGATAGTTGTACGGAGTGGGACTCCATCATGGCCCAAATGTATCTGGTGAACAAAGTAGTGGATATTGTACGCTTTGGGCACTGAGAGAGATGTGAGGATGATTGCTATGTTTGACGTTTGCTATCACCATGACACACACACTCCCATTTTACACCCTATGTTAGTGTTACCTTAGAGTATTGTACCTCTTGTTGTGCTAACTCTTTGTTTGCAGTTCCAGGTCAGGTATGATTATTTATACTGGTTATTGTTTTATTCTGCTGCTATTGCTCATACCAGACTTTCATCTGACCCATAGTTTTATGTCTCTTCTTATTACTATGGGTGCTCCTAAACGAGCAGACAAGAGACATGTTAGGTGGTTATGCACGAGTAGATGTCCGGAGACGAGCAGGAGGCTTCCATGTACTATATACATATATTCTCCCTGTGTTGTCGTTGGTCACTACTTTGGGCATTATTAGTGTTGTGATGACCTGCCCCAAACCAGCCGACATTTCTACGAAATGCGCTGTGCCAATTTCCAACTAGCACGGGATGGTCGTCAAAAGAAAGGGATTTGAAATTATGAATCATCAAGAACCTGTAGTATATCTCACACCGCATGGAGTAAAATATAATAGTAACATTATTTGATATAAAACAGGCAAGACAGCGAATAAGCTGAAAACTAAACCATATCTATCAGAGTAGCGGAATCAAAAATACAGCTTATGATCAAAACCATTATTACAACTTCAAAATACTATCTCCAAAGCAAAATAGAAAAGGTACACTACTAGTGCCCAAAGTAGTGACCAGCAACAACATATGCAGAATATATGTAAATAGTACGTGGAAGCCTCCTGCTCGTCTCCGGACAGTTACTCCCGCATAACCACCTAACATGTCTCTAGTCTGCTCGTTTAGGAGCACCCAGAGTAATAAGAAGAGATATAAAACTCCGGGTCAGACAAAAGTCTGGTATGAGCGATAACAGCAAAATAAAGCAGTAACAGGTATAAATAATCATACTTGAACCTGGACCTACAACCAAAGAGTTAGCACAACAAGATGTATAGTACTCTAAGGTAACACTAACATAAAGTGTAAAATGGGAGTGTGCATGTCATGGTGATAGCAAACATCAAACATAGCAATCATCCTCACATCTCTATACGATATCCACCACTTTGATCATCAAAACTATTGGGGCCATGAAGGAGTCTTACCCCGTCCAACTATCACTATGGCCACTTTGTCCTTGGGGGCCCTGATGGAGTTCGACTCCATACAACCTCTGACCCCACCGCACTAGTCCATAGTTAATGCCCCCCTCTCAATAGTGAACCAAAGATAAAGATATCGATAACCCCTTTGCACACGTCCCGCAGCAAAGCCCAACTCTAGAAGTTAACCCATCGATCCCCATTTGGATCTTGAGCCATTACATCTCATCTAGGCTCCAATTGCATCTTGGTTTTAGTTGGATTGGAATTGATCTTCAGAAGAGTTCACGGTCATTGCCAGCCGTTTATCTCTCATGGGTCGGTCGAACATGCATCGTTGGTCGGTTGAACATCATCTTTGGTCGGTCGAACATCATCATTGGGTCGGTCGAACATGCACATGTAAAAAGGGTTGATCGAACATACAATGAAGGATTGCTTGAACATGCATATATAAGGATCGGGTCGAACATTACATAGTGGTTCGGTCGCTCGACCCATAGGGGTCGGTTTGGACATAAGGGTCGGTCGCTGGACCCATAGCCTGCACCAATTTCCTGCAAACCATTTTTGTAACAACCCACATATTTAACGATAATGTATTTAAATATTTTATTTAAATATAACGTCGATAATCCTTAATCAAGTGTATGACCAAAAAGTCATATTTTGCAAATGGTTGAATTTGGACTCGAAACCACTTCCACTGAGTCTGGATCGTCGTTTACAACCTTTTTGACTATAAACATCGATATATTTAGAGATGGTGAAAAATTGGACTTTGGACCAGGCTTGATTTTGGCTAAAACTAACCACTTTGGCTTGTTTAAACCCTCCCAACCTATTTATACATCCAATGCCTCTACCTTTCCTCCCATTCACTTCAATTTTTTTTCCTAACACTTCTTCTCTTTTAGAAATGGCAAAGGAGAAAGGGAAATAGAAATTTGAAGTTAGGGTTTTGCAATTTGGAACTACATTTCAAGTTCTTATTCAATTTAGAGTCATGGGTAAGCTTCTCTATCCTCTTCTCTATCCTCACAGCTCATTAATTTTGGATTTTTTCTCTTGCCCTAAAACATGTATTCTGTTATGTATGTGTTGTGGTGATTTTGGAGGAGCTAATGAAGAGAGATTGCTTTCTAGCTTATGTGTGTGCTATTCCTTCAACCATTCAAATCAAAGGTGAGTTCTTTTAGAACTCACATATATGCCTCAAGCTCTAAGCTTGTATAGTGTGCTTATGAAACGTTTGTATTGCGTATTTATTATGTGTTTTAGGTTGTTTGTGTGTGAACTTCCTAATTCATGAGTTTTGATTTCATTTCATTGATTTTGAGTACAAATTTTTGTGGATGTTTGAATTTTGTGTTATGCAATGTTTTGGCTAACCATTGAGGCCTTATTTTCACTTCGGTAAAGTTATTAGCCTTCGATGATCATCCAAAATCCATGAGAGTCGGCTTGGCCATAAGGCCAAGCGTTATGTTTTATTTCACAGCAGGTCCCAACTAGTCGACTGGTCCAAAATGCACCAGTCGACTGGTCTTGTTAATTCCTGTTTTGCAGTCTTCTGGTAAGTTGACCAGTCGACTGGTCCAAAAAGGGCCAGTCGACTGGTCCTGCTATTTTCCTGCAGTCGACCAGTGGAGACCCCGGTGGACTGTCTAGGTTGTTTCAGGCTCTTTCCCTTTCGAGTTTCGGTCCTTTTGGCTTTTTCTGTGGTTTTTCAGTTCACTAATTCGCATATTTCAGCAATTCGAATTCATCGATTTTTGATTATTTGATTTATTAGATACCAATTTTGATGGTTTTGTTCATTTATTCATTGTGAATGAATTTATGATTGATATTTATGAGATTAATTTACGTAATAAAAAACGTGAATTCTTAGTTCGATCGTTATTATACGAGATTTTCCACTGCGAAACTATATATAAAGGGTTTTACATTATTAGTAGACACCAAATTCTGTTACCAAAATAGTTTACAATCTCACTTTATTATACGAAGTTATTTTACGAAAACGTTTTATAAATCATTTTCCAATCTAATAGTATATATTTTTATAAACCTTTTTCTCGTTCGTATGAGAAATCTAATTAAACGCCTTAGTAAAAACAAGGACTATGACCACTTGTGTTTGCTTCAATGGTTAATTCTTGGACTCGTTCGATTGAATACCGTGGCAATGATCGTTTAGTATTTCTAGTGGAATATACAACTTGTTCATAAATATTCAAGTAAAGCAAGTCATTATGGGACATGTAGCTTAATTCTTATATTTACTAGCTTGACGTAATTTACACTATACTTGATCAATTTTGATCAAGCAGGAACTTCGGTTCTGGTGGATCTTTGGATCATTATTTTAGGAACTTCGGTTCTAGTGGATCTTCGGATCATTTTGTTTTAGGAACTTCGGTTCTAGTGGATCTTCGGATCATCTCGTTTTAGGAACTTCGGTTCTGGTGGATCTTCGGATCATCTTGTCTTAGGAACTTCGGTTCTGGTTGGTCTTCGGATCATCTTGTTTAAGAACTTCGGTTCTGGTGGATCTTCAGATCATCTTATGATATTCTGGATTTCTAATTATTGATTTCTAGAATTTATATTGATTTGATAGGTGATATCATTTCTTTAAAATGAGTTTTGATATGGGATATCAATGGTATGTTGATTTGATAGGTGATATCATTTCTTGTGAATAATTTGAGTTTCATTGATATCGTGTTATCAATCTGAGTTACTTTGATATTATGTTATCAATTTTAGTATTGATTTGATATGAGGTATCATTTCCCGTGAGTAGCTATATAACTTTGAATGAGATATTCTTTTATAGTTGTAACACCCCGAAATTAGATATACTATACCGTAAAGATAATTAATTAAAGTATTAATTAATTAATGAAGAAAAATAAAAAAAATGAATATATATATCTATATGCAATTTTTTAAGAAGGTACAAGTTTAAAAATGAGCATTGAAAAAAATGCGAATTAATTAGGCTACAGTAAAAGATAAATTAATGTGATTAATACAAAAAGCGGAAGGAGATGGGTGGATGCATGCAGTAAAAAGAAAGATTTGTGCATGTATAAACATATATATATATATGTACGTAACTTCATTATGCATTGACTTTGTATGTTACGAGGAAAGTAGAAAAAAAGGGTAATTAAATTATATACTCGATTTCCACTTTTTAAAATAGGTAAGTAATCAATTTACATTAGTTGTCAATATTAGAATTCATGAATGGGTGCATATATATATATATATATGGGCAATTAAAGTATACAGTAAAGGAAGAATATGTAAACATGAATAGATTGAAATTAATTTGTAGATGTGTGTTAATATGGCATTGATTGAAAAACATTTAATTGACCTTAGTTTATATATGTGTTTGTGCTAATTTGTCATTCATATTAATTGGTATTAATTAAAGAAAATATGTTAATTGGGCATTTATGTTTATTTGTAAAAGCATGTTATTTGACATCAAATTGTAAACATGTTATTAGGGTATTATTCAGAAACCATGTAATTATCTTAATTTGTATAAATGCTTATGCTATTTTGTCACTTATGTTAATTAACATTAAGCAGAATATGTTAATTTGAGGAATATAGTAAAATTGTTATTCAATGTTAATTGACATCAATTAAGAAGAACGCTAATCGAAGAAAACATGCAATTAGATGTTTAAGTTCAATTCATACTAATTTAAGGGAAGAAAAATAGAAGGTTATTAATATATATAAAATACATTTGCTGACTCAGCACTAGGTGTATGATGTGGATTAAAAACCTAATATCTAACGGCTTGTGTTGAATTAAAATTCTATATAAGCACACGTAGACTCAAGCCCTAAGCCTAAATTAAATTAGTCTCTTAGCCTCCGTGCCGCTGCTAGGATAGTTCTTCTTCCTAAAGCTTAGGGATTTGCAAGTCAGAATTCTAATACGAACGACGAACGAATTATTCTCTGCTCTAACCTATCTTTATGAGTACAATTTCTTTCACAAAATAATTAATAAATTAATTATGATGAGTTATAATTGGGATTATGAGAACATGCCTGTCGAATCATGTGACGTTACTTAATTTTGTTATCGTCTGTTTGTGAACATATGACAGTTTTGTTAACTTTTGTTAATAGATCTATTTCATATGTCCAATCACATATGTTTAACTTGATTCATTTTATGACATCAATTTATATGCAAGTCTGTATGCGAATTATACAGAAGCTTACATGTGAATCAAGTATATATATACATGCGATTTTATGTGTAAAACGTGTGATATTAGTTTACATGTTTAAATTCATGATGTTGGTTCATATGTCTAAACACATATGCTAGATTTGATTCATTTTGTGACATTAATCTACATGTCTAAATCATGTGCAAGTGTAAATCTTAATTTACATGTCTAAATTATATATGCAAGTTTATATATAAGTTTGGATGTGAATCATATGCTAGCTTATATGTAAGATTGCATGCGAATCATATGTAAGTCCTAATTTACATGTCTAAATTGCATATATGCAAGTTTAATACGAGTTTGTATGTAGATCATATGCAAGTTTATGCGAAAACAATGTTCATATATGCAAGTTTACCTTTATGTGTATAGATTTACGCCAGTCATATCTTATATAATTGGATCTATGTCAGTTTGTAGTTTATGCGAATTATGCCTATTGCCTATGCAAGTTATTGATTATGCAAATTTATGATTATATAAATTATAATCATGCAAGTTTTGATCCATGCTAGCCTATTCTTATTGGCAAGTTAGATCTACTTTATGTGTTATGCAAGTTGTGATGTTTCTTTTCTTTTTATGAAATAGACTATTTGCGAGTCTAACATATTTCATATTAAACGTACGAAAGACGTGGGGGCAATGGAAAAATATTAAATATTAATATTGTGAATTAGCATAAAATGGCTTAAAAGCATATAATTAATTTGAGACATTAATTGGCCTAATTTATATGCTTAGAAATTATGGACATAATTTAGGTGACAATTATGGACATGGATTAAAATTGGAAGTTACTGGCAATTTGAAATAGGGATATTAATTCAAATTGGGGTTGAATAATAATGTGTAATAATAAATGCCTAAGACACGAGGTTAGACTCATTTGTGGTGTAAGACCGCCCGGACCCGCCCGGCAAATCCAGCAACCACAAATGGTAGTCTAATGTGAGAGGTCAAAGGCATAAATTAAATGCGTAATAAATGCCTAAGACACGAGGTTAGACTCGTTTATGGTATAAGACTGCCTGGACCCGCCCGGCACATCCAGCAACCGCAAATGGCAGTCTAATGTGAGAGGTCATAGGCATAATTAAAAGTTGCTTAGACAGAAGTTAAAGTCTGGCTTGTGGTGGAAGTCTGTCCAGAACCTCCCGACATATTCAGCAGCCACAAGCAATCGACTTAATGTGCGAGGTCTGTGCATTAATAATTAATTAATGCTGGTCAAAGACGAATATGAATGACAAACAGAAGATTGGTTGAGTTGACTAATTCTCTTAGTATCGATCTGATTTTGATTTCGGTCTTCGGGGTTGATACTTAGGGAGTTATTCTCTTAACCAATGTATCTGTGAACTAAGATGTACTTAATCATAAATTAAGTAAAACATGTTATACGATATATATTTATGTATATGATACATAAAACATGTTAAGTGGGTAGGGTTAAGACCATCTTAACCAATAATATATATTAATCTGATAAGTGGGTAGGGTTAAGACCAGCTTAACCAATAATATATATATTAATCTGATAAGTGGTTAGGGTTAAGACCGGCTTAACCAATAATATATATTAATTTGATAAGTGGTAGGGTTAAGACCAGCTTAACCATTAATATATATTAATATGATAAGTGGGAAGGGTTAAGACCAGCTTAACTAATAATATATTTATTGATTTGATAAGTGGGAAACATGGGTGACATGTGGGATATAATTATAAACACTTAACCAAGTTGAAACATGTAAGAAGCCATGAATAAGAGGGGGTTAAGTGGGAAATCCTAATGGGGACCAAGCATAGGTGGAAAGCTTGTGTCAAGTGTAGGGACCCTTTTCAACCAGTAACCCATTTAGTATCCAAGTGAGCTCAATCTAGGTCGAGGACGGGACACGCTTACTGGATCTGGTTGTAAGAGGTCAAAACGGGTTAGCGGTGGCAACACAAGTCCAACGGGGTCATGTGCGTGCGTGGGCCTGGGCTGGTAGGTTAGATGTTGTTACATCGTGTAGGTATAAGCCGTGCATTTCAGTCATATCGGGTTGCCACTGTAGGGAGTGATACACCATACTGTGGGACCAGCACGGGTATCTACGAGTTAGGGAACCGATCGAATGGGGAAGGTAGTGGGTACGACTAGCGGAGATAGGAGCAGGCAGCACCTATGAAGACAGCTAGGAGTACGACTACCATATTATGAATAAATGTTGTAATTAGAATGGGGAGGGTAGTGGGTACAACTAGTGGAGATAGGAGCAGACGACACCTATGAAGACAACTGGGGGTACACGAGACTACCATTATCATTATTATGAATATTATGTTTAGTAGGCGGGATCAACTTTAGAGTGACTAGTATTGGTGCAATATAGTAATTGTCCTATAGTGTTGGAGACACAATTAACGTTATCTTATTCTTCTTGTTTGTTTTATCTTGCCCATTTGTTTCATAGTCATTCCTTGTTTTACCAGTTTATGCCTTATCCTAATTACTTTAATAATTATATTGATAAAGTTATTGGACTCTCCAGACTTTATGTCTGACCCCCTTTGTTTTCGCCTCTTTTCTTCCTTTTTACCCCCAGGTTCTCAGGGTAGGACTAGTGCTAGTGGAGCTTTATTTGGATCTCTTTCTCTCTCTTTTGGAAGTGTTTGGATTGCTGAAAGTTAAGTTTATCCTATCTCTTTTATGGCTATTTATGTTGGGGTTATGCTTTTTTACTTTATGTACTCAGAAAACAATTTGTCAAGACGGATATTAAGTGTACTTGGTTTTATTGTTGGTTTTTGATGTTGTTGTGACCAAACTATTTCTCTGCTGCAATAAAAGTTGTTTTAAAATTTTCAAGTACCAATATATGTATCTGTCTTGTTATATTCTTTTCTATACACCAATAATACTCCATGAAAGTTAATACATTCCCTTTGTGAGTGACATTAATGGACGTGGGATGTTACACGTGGTATCAGAGCTGAAGGTTACCAGAACAGATAAAAGATTTTGAAAAACAGCTTTCAAAAGCATTTTTATAAAGAAACACTTTCAAAAATATGTTTTGAGGAGAGTACTTTTAAGAGAAAAGTTTATTTTGAAAAACATAACCCCCAAGAGCCATATATCTTTCCTCCGAATCTCCGTTTTAAATCTCTTCCTCTTTTCTTTTGAATTTCTTCCTCCACGTATAGACGCTTTTCTTAAGATATGTAAGAACTTCCGTATGGTGGGCGGAAAACCGCTTCATTGGACTGGGACGTTTGTCAAAGCTAGAAGGAAGTGGAGGACTTGTTGGTACCTTTAAGATAGACGATGGGAGGAAGGTTCAATTAGCTGCTTGGTTAATGAAGGACGAAGCCTCATTTTTGTAGGAGGTCACGAACGAAGAATGTACAGGAGAGACATGGAAAGGACACACGATAAAGTAGATCCAAAGAAAGGTGGCAAAGATAACGAAGGGCCAAGAGAAAAGGAAGGTCCACACTGTGAAATACCTGACTACTTAAATAAAGACGTTAGAAAGAAGAAGAAGACTAGTTGTTATTGTTACGGAAAAACAGGACATCCTAGGATCGTCTAAAGAAGCAAAAGGGCAAAGTAAGGACAAGGTACATGATCTTCTAGAGGGCAGACGCGTTCCCTCACGGCTGGCATACCTGATAGAGTCATAAATATCTTGGTTGGAAGTTTGGTTTTTCTTTTTGATCATCCTGTTCGAACCTTGTTTGAATTCTGGCGCTTCACACTAGTTTGTATCTGCTTCGTTAGTTAAAACACTGTACCTAAATACTAGTCTAGTTACGGATCCCATAGTAGTCTGAAATCCCAGTGGTGCTTCGGCTCATCTTTCGATGATTTGTCGGGATTTGAGAGTGTCTATCTTGGGCATTGGGATTGAATGCAACGCCTTCGTTCTTGGCTTCATGGGCTATGGCTTGATTCTAGGCATGGATTGGCTAGCCAGATACGGTGCCATCCTAGACTGTGTAAGAAGGGTAGTTAGATTGTTGACTCGCTGTGGAAAGACCCTTGATATTTCTTGTGACCCTAGGGGTTCAGTGATGCTTAGCTACCTAGAATCTCTTGATGCGTCCAACGATAATTTGGAATCTGTTCGTGTGGTCCGTGAGTATGGTGACTTCTTAGATGAAGTTCAGGGTTTACCCTCGAGGCGTGAAATAGATTTCGTATATACCTAGCAGATAATGCAAAGCCAGTTGCATTACCAGTACGACACATGGCTCCGAGAGGGAGAAGAGAAGTGAGGTCCTTAGGACACATGGCCTCTAAGGAAGGGATAGCTATGGATCCCGCAAAGGTGGTGGTAATCCAAGATTGGAAGGATCCGAGAAACGCAATGGAAGTAAGAATCTTTTTAGGGCTGGCGGACTATTATAGGAAATTCATTAAGGACTTCGCGAAGATATCATCCCCACTTACTCGGTTAACAAAGAAGAACTTGAATTTTGCTTGGGATGTTGACTGTGACGATGCTTTACAACGTTTGAAGAGGGCTTTGACGACTGCTCCAGTTTTGACTTTGCTAGATAGGAGCAAACTGTTTACAGTATATATCGGTGCTTGCGGGACAGGGCTTGGAGCAGTTTTCGATGCAAGAGGAAAAGGTGATATGCAAAAGGCGGTAAGTACGAGCATCGCTTATCGTCCATAGACGGATGGACGGACAAGAAGGGGTGAATAGAGTCCTTGAAGACTTTTGAGGTTATGTATCCTAGATTTTGGAGGGACATGAGAAGAGGAAACTAGCTTAGTAATGTTCGTAACGTGTTTCATGTGTCGCATTTGAGGAAGCGTTTACATGATACGGCGGAAGTAGTGGAGCCGAGCACGCTTAGAGAAGTGGAAGTGGAGCAAGATGCCACGATTAAACGAGCTCCTACATGCATCCTTAGATCGGAGGTCAAGAAGTTACACAACCGAGAGGTCAAGTGGTTAAATTCCAATGGGAAGATGATCAAGGAGACACGACCTGGAAGACAGAAGACAAGATGCGTGCGATGTACCCTTTCCTTTTGGAGGGTATATTCTTAACTTCTCCTTTTTCTATCGCTTTGTTTATACTTGTTCTATAGTTTAGTATGTCCACTCGATTATATCTCCGATCTTTAGTTAGGAAAAATTCTATGGTTGTAAACATGTGTTTGAGACATGTAATATTTGATGGATGCAAGTGGATGCAAGTGTTTGCTAGTGGTTACTCGTGGATGCATTTACACACACATTAGGCACTAGATCGGCTCAATCACTTTCATACTGCATATGAATGTGTGTGCATATTTAAATTAATGGATGTATAATGGTTGTGTTATCATATGGATGCTGCATTTACATGAATGGTTGTGCACACATGTAGAAATAATATGTATCGTTAGGATTCTTTTGCATACATGATGGACGCATGGCACTATCATGATTTTCATTAAGGAGGTCAACTGAATCAGTAGACCGCCTGATTTTGCATTAGATAAGGAACATATACACACACTTTTTGCATATGTTCATACGGCATTAGAATTTTTCTAAGGACAATGGATGCTTGTGTATAATGGATGAGTAGATGGTTGTGGTTAGTAGGATGGTAACATTCTTCTTAACTTGAAAATTTCGGGAACGAAATCCTTTAAGTAGGGGAGAATGTAACACCCCGAAATTAGATATACTATACCGTAAAGATAATTAATTAAAGGATTAATTAATTAATTAAGAAAAATAAAAAAATGAATATATATATCTATATGCAGTTTTGTTAAGAAGGAACAAGTTTAAAAATGTGCATTGAAAAAAAATGCAAATTAATTAGGCTACAGTAAAAGAAAAATTAATGCGATTAATACAAAAAGCGGAAGGAAATGTGTGAATGTATGCAGTAAAAAGAAAGATTTATGCATTACAAACAGATATATATATATATGTATGTACGTAACTAAATTATGCATTGACTTTGTATGTTACGAGGAAAGTAGAAAACAAGGGGAATTAAATTATATACTCAATTTTCGCTTTTTAAAATGGGTAAGCAATCAATTTGCATTAGTTATCAATATTAGAATTCATGAATCGGTGTGTATATATATACACACACACACACATATATAAATATATATATTTATATAGGCAATTAATGTATACAGTAAAGGAAGAATATGTAAACATGAATAGATTGAAATTAATTTGTAGATGTGTGTTAATATGGCATTGATTGAAAAACATGTAATTGACCTTAGTTTATATATGTGTTTGTGCTAATTTGTAATTCATATTAATTGGTATTAATTAAAGAAAATATGTTAATTGGGCATTTATGTTCATTTGTAAAAGCATGTTATTTGACATCAAATTGTAAACATGTTAATAGGGTATTGTTAGGAAACCATGTAATTATCTTAATTTGTATAAGTGCTTATGCTAATTTGTCACTTATGTCAATTAACATTAAGCAGAATATGTTAATTTGAGGAATATAGTAAAATTGTTATTCAATGTCAATTGACATCAATTAAGAAGAATACGCTAATCGAAAAAACATGCAATTAGATGTTTAAGTTCAATTCATACTAATTTAAGGGAAGAAAAATAGAAGGTTATTAATATATATATATATATATATATATATATATATATATATATATATATAATACATTTGTTGACTCAGCACTAGGTGTATGATGCGGATTAACTGAATATCTAACGGCTTGTGTTGAATTAAACTTCTATATAAGCACGCATAGACTCAAGCCCTAAGCCTAAACTAAATTAGTCTCTTCTCTAACCTGTCTTTGTGATTTGCAAGTCAGAATTCTAATACGAATGACGAACGAATTATTCTCTTCTCTAACTTGTCTTTGTGAGTACAATTTCATTCACAAAATAATTAATAAATTAATTATGATGAGTTATAATTAGGATTATGAGAACATGCCTATCGAATCATGTGACGTTATTTAATTTTGTTATCGTCTGTTTGTGAACATATGAAGTTTTGTTAACTTATGTTAGTAGATCTATTTCATATGTCCAATCACATATGTTTAACTTGATTCATTTTATGACATCAGTTTATATGCAAGTCTATATGCGAATTATACACAAGTTTACATGTGAATCAAGTGTGTGTGTGTGTGTGTGTGTGTGTGTCTATATATATATATATATATATATATATATATATATATGCGATTTTATGTGTAAAACGTGTGATATTAGTTTACATGTTTAAATTCATGATGTTGGTTCATATGTCTAAACACATATGCTAGATTTGATTCATTTTGTGACATTAATCTACATGTCTAAATCATATGCAAGTGTAAATGTAAATCTTAATTTACATGTCTAAATTATATATGCAAGTTTATATATAAGTTTGGATGTGAACCATATGCTAGTTTATATGTAAGATTGCATGTGAATCATATGTAAGTCTTAGTTTACATGTCTAAATTGCATATATGCAAGTTTAATACGAGTATGTATGTAGATCATATGCAAGTTTATGCGAAAACAATGTTCATATATGCAAGTTTACCTTTATGTGTATAGATCTATTCAAGTCATATCTTATATAATTTGATCCATGCCAATTTGTAGTTTATGCAAATTATGCCTATTGCCTATGCAAGTTATTGATTATGCAAATTTATGATTATATAAATTATAATCATGCAAGTTTTAATCCATGCTAGCCTATTCTTATTTGCAAGTTAGATCTACTTTATGTGTTATGCAAGTTGTGATGTTTCTTTTCTTTTTATGAAATAGACTATTTGCAAGTCTAACATATTTCATATTAAACGTACGAACGACGTGGGGGCAATGGGAAAATATTAAATATTAATATTGTGAATTGGCATAAAATGGCTTAAAAGCATATAATTAATTTGAGACATTAATTGGCCTAATTTATATGCATAGAAATTATGGACATAATTTAGGTGACAATTATGGACATGGATTATAATTGGAAGTTATTGGCAATTTGAAATAGAGATATTAATTCAAATTGAGGTTGAATAATAATGTGTAATAATAAATGCCTAAGACACGAGGTTAGACTCGTTTGTGGTGCAAGACTGTCCGGACCCGCCTGGCAAATCCAGCAGCCACAAACGATATCTAATGTGAGAGGTCAAAGGCATAAATTAAATGCGTAATAAATGCCTAAGATACGAGGTTAGACTCGTTTGTGGTATAAGACTGCCCGGACCTACTCGGTACATCCAGCAACCGCAAACGACAGTCTAATGAGAGTGGTCGTAGGCATAATTAAAAGATGCTTAGACACGAGGTTAGGTCTAGCTTATGGTGGAAGTCTTCCCGGAACCGCCCGGCATATCCAGCAGTCACAAGCAATCGACTTAATGTGCGAGGTTTGTGCATTAATAATTAATTAATGCTGATCAAAGACGAGTATGAAAACAGAAGATTGGTTGAGTTGAGTAATTCTCTGAGTATCGATCTGATGTTGATTTCGGTCTTCAGGGTTGAACTTAGGGAGTTATTCTCTTAACCAATGTATCTGTGAACTAAGATGTACTTAATCATAAATTAAGTAAAACATGTTATACGATATATATTTGTATATGATACATAAAACATGTTAAGTGGATTGGGTTAAGACCATCTTAAAAAATAATATATATTAATCTGATAAGTGGGTAGAGTTAAGACCAGCTTAACCAATAATATATATTAATCTGATAAGTGGTTAGTGTTAAGACCGGCTTAACCAATAATATATATTAATTTGATAAGTGGTAGGGTTAAGACCAGCTTAACCCATAATATATATTAATCTGATAAGTGGGTGGGGTTAAGACCAGCTTAACCAATAATATATATATATATATATATATATTGATTTGATAAGTGGGAACATGGGTGACATGTGGGATATAATTATAAACACTTAACCAAGTTGAAACATGCAAGAAGACATCAATAAGAGGGGGTTAAGTGGGAAATCCTAATAGGGACCAAGCATAGGTGGAAAGCTTGTGTCAAGTGTGGGGACCCTTTTCAACCAGTAACCCATTTAGTATCCAAGTGAGCTCGATCTAGGTCGAGGACGAGACACGCTTACTGGATTTGATTGTAAGAGGTCAAAGTAGGTTAGCGGTGGCAACGCAAGTCCAATGGGGTCATGTGCGTGTGTGGGACCGGGCTGGTAGGTAAGAGGTTGTTGCATCGTGTAGGTATAAGTCGTGCTTTTCAGTCATATCGGGTTGCCACTTTAGGGAGTGATACACCCTACTGTGGGACCAGCACGGGTATCTACGAGTTATGGAACCGATCGAATAAGGAAGGTAGTGGGTACAACTAACGGAGATAGGAGCAGGCGGCACCTATGAAGATAGTCAGGAGTACGACTACCATATTATGAATAAATGTTGTAATTAGAATGGGGAGGGTAGTCGGTACAACTAGTGGAAATAGGAGCAGACGACACCTATGAAGACAGCTAGGGGTACACGAGACTACCATTATCATTATTATGATTATTATGTTCAATAGGCGGGATCAACTCTTAGAGTGACTAGTATTAGTGCAGTATAGTAATTGTCCTATAGTGTTGGAGACGCAATTAACGTTATCTTATTCTTCTTGTTTGTTTTATCTTGCCCATTTGTTTCACAGTCATTCCTTTTTTTACCAGTTTATGACTTATCCTAATTACTTTAATAATTATATTGTTAAAGTTATTGGACTCGACAGACTTTATGTCTAGCCCCCTTTGTTTTTGCCTCTTTTCTTCCTTTCCCCCCCAGGTTCTCAGGGTAGGACTAGTGCTAGTGGAGCTTGATTTGGATCTCTTTCTCTCTCTTTTAGAAGTGCTTGGACTGCTGAAAGTAAAGTTCAGCCTATCTCTTTTATGGCTATTTATGTTGGGTTATTCTTTTTACTTTATGTACTCAGAAAACTATTTGTCAAGATGGATATTAAGTGTACTTGGTATTATTGTTGATTTTTGATGTTGTTGTAACCAAACTATTTCTCCGCTGCAATTAAAGTTGTTTTAAAATTTTTAAGTACCAATATATGTATCTGTCTGTCTTGTTATATTCTGTTCTATACACAAATAATACTCCATGAAAGTTAATGCATTCCCTTTGTGAGTGACATTAACGGATGTGGGGAGTTACAATAGCTCTGATATAGGTTTTTAGATACACTGTAGACATTTCAAGGCCTCACATTTGTGTGTGTCGCTTTTATTATAGTATTTATATGTCTACATTTATTTATATCTCTTGTTATATCCTAGTTTATGAGATAAGTACAGCTAGACTAATCCGTTTATTGTTTATTTTTTGTAAATAATACTCGGGTCAGACCGAGGTATTTCAGGTGATTCTTCTTGATCTCGGCATGGACTATCCTCCACTTTTGGGTTAACTACTTTAGTGTTGTACTTTTTTGGGCTCTTTGTATATGAGACTCCTTTGTATACATATTATTTTTGAGTAGCCTTGTACATATTCTTTTGTTGTATAGTGGATCAACTATGACCACTGTCTTTTATTTGCACTCATGTGTTATATTCATATCTATTTCTGCCTTTGTGATATGAATATCTGTGTCTGACTCTGATTTATTATTATGTATTTTATATTGCTTTCCGAATTATATATAGCCGCTTTGTAGCAGTTTTGGACTTGAATTAGATGTGTCGGATTTCCTCATGAGATTCAAAAAGTAAGACCACATTATCCAATATATTTAACACTCGTTTAAAGCTATTATACAGATGGTCGTTCCTCAACAGCCTTATTCTTTGGGTTAGTTGATACCGTTACTTGCAATGGCCTTGGCTAACGTGAGTATAGAGGTGGGGCGTTATAATTTTCCCCCTCTCGACGGTGTTTTCGACCATTCTAACTTTACTACGCAATCATAATCATGCCAAACAATAGTAACAATATATGGAATCAACCAAAAATATTAAAACATCAATCACGTGTATTATTTAGGATAAAATATACCTAAATCCATAGTTTTCCCCTTAATCCCCTAAATTCTGGGATTAGCAAACTTAATCCAAATTAACCCAAATTTATATTAGTGGCATAAAATATGATTATGTAATTTATGCATATTTTTCTGATGTATAATTTCGTTAATTATCACTAATCTCCCCTAATTAGCCATAATTAGTGAGAAAGCATGCAAATCACTCACCTTAGCCACAAATAACTTTCTGATCTAAAACTCTAACTGATTTGGCATAGATCCCAATGTATTCTAGCAGCTCTATCCTGATTTCTATGCTAATCTGCCTTAATTTGATGTAGATTTGGCTAATATGTGATTAGAAAGTGATTAAAGATGAATTTAGAAGGTGGAGGCCATTGCTAGGGTTAGAGAAATGTTTGTGGCGGTTGGAAAAATGAAAAAGAATCATTCCCTAACTCATTTCAAGCTTCCCATAACCCTAATCCCAAAATGGGTTATGGGCATAGCTGCTAATCACCTTATTAAGCCCGATTAAGCTGTTTTTCCATCTTCAAATCTTATTTTACCATATCTCCCAAACGTTAAGTCCGTTTGATTAATGTGACTACTCTACGGAAAGGTAAACCATCATCTAAATCCAATGAAAGTGGTTTCAGGTCAAAAATCATTACCAATCAAAAGTTATAGGCGAAATAAGATTCGCTAGGGGCAAAAGGGTCATTTAAAATTCGGCAAAAATCGTGAATGTGGGAAATGACCATAATAGTCGTTTCCCAAAGTTATATAACCGTACGACTTCGTATGAAAATAAAATAAATAATCTACGATCCTCCGATACGTAGAATGTGGGTCGTTACACTCTCCCCCCTAAAGAAATTTCGTCCCCGAAATTCCTTAAGCAAGAAACTTACAATGGTGTCCCGCATGCCTATCAACCATCTACAACAATCAAACATACACAATAACACAACAAGCTTATCCTCGCATGCAGTTTACTAACAAGAGAATAACTATACCCTGATTTAAAATCTTACCAGGCAAAGAGTTCTGGATATGAATTCCTTCTGCTCTCCTCTGTTTCCCAAGTAAACTCATTATCGTTATCGCCCCCCCCCCCCCCCCGGACCTTGCCTAGTTCCACCGTCTTCTTTCGAAATTGTTTTGTGTCATATCCGGCAATATGAATCGTCGTGCGGCTTCGAACTGCCTTGGATTCTACCTCGATATTATCCAATTGATCTGGTGAAATAGTCATATCAGGATCGTGCATGAACTTCCTTAACTGGGAAACATGAAATATGTCGTGAACTCCCGCCATCTTGTCAGGCAATCCAACTTTATATGCTAAATTCCCAACTTGTTCGAGAACTGGAAATGGACCAACAAACCTTGGTGCCAACTTACCTCTTCTACTAAATCGAATTACATGCTTCAACGGAGAAATTTTGAAGAATACCAAGTCGCCAACGGGGAATTTCAAATCTCTTAGTCTTTTATCAGTGTAACTCTTCTGCCTATCTTGGGAAGCCTTCATTCGTTGTTGAACAATCTTGATTTTATCAGAAGTTTCTCTTATTACATCCGGCCCAAACACAAACTTCTCACCAATTTCCAACCAACATGATGGTAAGTTGCACGGTCTTCCGTACAAAGCTTCAAATGGAGCCATACCAATAGTGGACTGGTAACTATTATTTTATGCAAATTCAACCAGATGCAAATGGTCATCCCATGAACCCCCATATCCAATATACAAGCTCTCAAGAGATTCACCCTCTCTGTTTGACCGTCGGTTTGAGGATGATACGCGGTACTGAGATGTAATTCTGACCCTAAAGCCTCTTGTAAGCTCTTCCAAAACCCACTAGTAAATAATAGATCTTGGTCACTCACAATACCTTTAGGTACTCCATGAAATCTCACTATCCATTTTATATACAGTTCTACTAACTTAGCTACCGTTCTATTCGATTTGACCCGTATAAACCTTGCACTCTTGGTCAACCGATCAACAACCACCCAAATACTATCGTGACCCAATCCAGTCCTCCGAAAACTGTCAATGAAATCCATTGAGACTTGTTCCCATTTCCATTCGGGAATTTCCAATGGCTGTAACAAACCACTAGGCTTCTTTTGCTCGACTTTAACTAGCTGGCAATTCATGCACTTGGATATAAACTTCCCAACGTCTCTCTTCATCCCTTCCCAGTTGTAGGTCTGCTTCATGTCTCGATACATTTTTTTACCACCAGGATGAATAATATGTTTCGAGTGATGACACTCTCTAAGCACTTCATCTCTCAATCCATTAACGTTGGGTACAACTGGTCGCCCATTCTTCCTAAGCCATCCTTCTAGATCAAATCCATACTTGTTCATCATCTCACTGTCGACACCCATCTCTATCTTGGAGATGATTTCCAATAGGTTAGGATTGTCCCTCTGACTGGAACCGATTCACTCAATCAAAGTCGGTCTGATCGTCAAACTTGCCAACAATTCTGGATCTAGTTCACATTTAGGCATGAAATCATATCCTGCGATATACTCCAGTTGCTTCCATTCCAGAAACATAGCCCCCAAGCCGGTATGTCTCCTACTCAATGCATCAGCTACCACATTGCCCTTTCCGGGTGTGTATGCGATATTGAAATCATATGAAGCCAAGAACTCTAACCATCTCTCCTGACGAAGATTTAAATCCTTTTGAGAGAAAAGATACTTTGACGACTTATGATCGGTAAACAACTCAAATCCTTCTCCCAAGAGATAACATCTCCACATCTTTAACATGAGCATAATCACAACCAATTCCAAATCATGGGTAGGATATCTTTTCTCATGTGGTTTCAGTTGTCGACTAGCATAAGCCACAACCCTACCTCCTTGCATCAGTACGACACCTAGTTCGGTACCACAGGCATCCGTGTATACCATCATCTCTTCATTCCCTTTAGGAATAACTAACACTGGTGCACACGTTAACTTCTCCTTTAGACCCTTAAATGCCTTCTCACACCTTCCATCCTAGACGAAAGCTTGATTTTTCTTGATCAACTGAGTTAACGGCGTCGCTATTGGAAAAGTCTTGAATGAACTTATGATAATATTCAGCCAATCCTAAGAAACTTCTCACGTCCATTGCATTCGTGGGCGTAGACCAATCTAGCACCATAGCCATCTTCGCAGGATCCACTACAATACCATTCTATGAAACAACATGGCCCAAGAACCTCACTTCCATCCTCCAGAAGTGACATTTAGAAAATTTTGCTTTCAATTGGTGTTTCCTCAACACCTCCATCACTATCCTCAAATGTTCCTTGTGTTCTTCCTCCGTCCTCGAATAAACTAAGATATCGTCCACGAACACAAGAACAAACTTATTCAATTGATCCCTGAATACCCTATTCATAAGATTCACAAAATATGCTGGTGCATTGGTCAACCTGAATGGCATGACTAACCACTCATAGAATCCAGACGGCATCCGAAATGTCGTTTTAGGTATAATCTCAACTGCTACTCGGAGTTGATGAAAACCTATCGCGAGATCTAACTAGGAGAACACTCTCGCTCCATTCAACTGATCAAACAAATCGTCTATCCACGGAAGAGGATACTTATTCTTTCTCGTCACCTTATTCAACTCGCAGTAGTCCACACATAATCGAAGGGAACCATCGGCCTTGGTAGCAAATACAACTGGTGCTCCCCACTCGAAAACAGTTCTTTGGATGAATCCCTTCTTCAAAAGATCGCTTACTTGCACCCCGAGCTCTCCCTGCTCCCTTGGCGCCATACGATGAACAGGCATCACTATAGGCCTGACATCTTTCACTAAATCAATGTGAAACTCAATCTCTCGGTGTGGTGGAAGTCCGATCACTTCCCCGAAGATGTCCGGATACTCACCAGCAATCGGCACATCTGAAAACTCATCATGCGGGATGTCAAGGGAATTTAGAAAACTAGCTATCAACCCATCACAAGGTAGGAAACCAAACAGTACCCTCCGCCCATCATCCACTCTAATGGTCACCGAAGACCCTTTACAGTCTACCACCACCCTATACCTTTGGAGCCAATCAAATCCCAAAATAATGCCAAACCCAGTAAAGCCCAAAACAAAGCAATCACAAACAAATATGCATCCATGACTCTGTAATACCAAATTATGACAAATCATACTAAGGATAGTCGAACCACCGATCGGGTTCGTCATAACTAAAGGTCTATCGACAATCTCGGGTTCCAATTCCAACCTATCTACCAGGTCACTAGATACGAAGGAATGGGAAGCCCCAGTATCAAATAGTACTCGAACAGGAACATCATAAATGGAAAGCATACCTTGAATGGCGACACCCTTTCCTTTCTCTGTCGTAGCTGGTGCATTCAACGAGTAAGGAATAGCGTTGATAGAATATGCTTTCACAAGGTTGTGGAAATTTATCCCTTTGATGTCCTACTTGGCCACAGTTGAAGTACTTCCTGTCCGCTGGCTTTGCTCGACAATCTTTGGCATAGTGGCTCTTCTTGCCACAACTAAAACACTCTATATCTTTCTTATCCTTCTTTTATGACCATCCTTGATCTGATTCGGTTTCCTCTTATTCTGAGAATTTTTCTTTCCTTCACCGCTTGCATGCGGTTTTGGCTCTCCTGCAGATGCAATAGCAACCTTAGTCTTCGACTTAGGTTAGAGGCTCTCTGGTCTCAATGCTTTTTCCACAATAGATTCAAAAGTCTCATCAATATGGTTTAGAAGTCTTTCCCCCAAGTACACATCTAAACTAGTTATGGACTTCTCATTCTTCTTCTCGGCAGTATCGATAAGTGATAATCCATACTTTGATAAAGTATCGAACTCAGCAATATATTCCGAGACTGCCCTACCATTCTGCTCAAGCTCCAAGAATTTCCTACATAATTTTGATTTCTGAGCAGCTGGGATAAACTTGTAAATGAAGCGAGTCTTAAACCGATTCCAAGTAACTTGATCCTTAGGAGTAGCTGCTTTAATAGCATTCCACCAATTCATAGCCCGTCCTTGAAGTTGACGCGATGCTAACTTTCTCTTCATTTCATCATCAATCCCCAAATCCTTGAAGATGTGCTCACAACTATCAAGCCATTCTTGCACCTCCGTAGCCAATTCCATTCCGTGGAACGACTTTCCACTAAGACTAGTATAATCCTTGCAAAACTTGGCGAAACTGGCCCTAGGCGTCTACACTGCTGCACCACCACCGTTAGCAGCATTGGGAACTGCTTCATGAGCATCCCTAAGCATCTCTCACATGAAAGCAGTAAACATTGTCCTCATATCAGGGACATTCTCATTGTTAGCCCCTGAACCCGTACTCCTTGTATTTTGGCTCGTCATTCAATCTGTAAAGAGAAAACGATTAGCCTCCTTCTTAGTGGTGCCAGTGCAGTGCGACTTCACAATATCCAACTAGCACAAGATGGCCATCAAAATAAAGGGATTTGAAACTATGAATCATCAAGTACCTGTAGTATATCTCATAGCGCATGGAAAAAATATAATAGTAACGTAATTTGATATAAAATAGGCGAGGCAGTGCATAAGTTGAAAACTAAACCATATCTATCAGAGTAGCGGAATCCAAAATACAACTTATGATCCAAACCATTATTACAACTTCAAAATACTGTCTCTAAAGTAAAATAGAAAAGGTACAATACTAATGCCCAAAGTAGTGGCTAGCAACAACACAGGGAGAATATATGTAAATAGTGGGTGGAAGATTCCTGCTCGTCTCCGGATAGTTACTCGTGCATAACCACCTAATATGTCTCTAGTCTGCTCGTTTAGGATCACCCAGAGTAATAAGAAGAGACATAAAACTTCGGGTCAGACAAAATTCTGGTATGAGCGATAACAGCAAAATAAAGCAATAATATGTATAAATAATCATACCTAAACCTGGACCTGCAACCAAAGAGTTAGCACAACAAGATGTACAGTACTTTATGGTAACACTAACATAAAGTGTAAAATGGGAGTGTGCATGTCATGGTGATAGCAAACATCAAACATAGCAATCATCCTTGCATCTCTCACTCAGTGCATAAAGCATACAATATCCACCACTTTGATCATCAGAACTATCGGGGCCATGACGGAGTTCCACCCCGTCTAACTATCACTACGACCACTTTGCCCTTGGGGGCTCTGATGGAGTTCGACTCCATACAACCTCTGACCCCACTACACTAGTCCATAGTCAATGCCTCCCTCTCAACAGTGAACCAAAGTTATATATATCGATAACCCCTTTGCACACGTCCCATAGCAAAGCCCAATTCTAGAAGTTAACCCGTCGATCCCTATTTGGATCTTGAGCTATTACTTCTCATATGCACTTCCTTTGCATCTCGGGTTTAGTTGGATTGGAATTGATCTTGAGAAGAATTCACGGTCATTGTCGGTCGTTTATCTCTCATGGGTTTGTCGAACATGCATCTCTGGTCAGTCGAACATCATCTTTGGTTGGTCGAACATCATTGTTGGGTCGGTCGAACATGCATATGTATAATGGGTCGGTCGAACATACAATAAAGGATCGGTCGAACATGCATATATAAGGATCGGGTCGAACATCACATAGTGGGTCAGTTCAGATAAAAGGGTCGGTCGCTCGACCTATAGCCTGCACCAATTTCCTACAAACCATTTTTCACCTTTTGATGGCTTTTTTGACCATTCTAACTTTACTATGCAATCGTAGATCATACCAACAATAGTAACAACATATGGAATTAACCAAAAATATTAAAACATCAGTCACATATTTTATTTAGGATCAAACACACCCAAATCCATAGTTTTCCCCTTAATCCCCTAAATTTCGGGATTATTAAACTTAATACAAATTAATCCAAATTTATATCAGTGACATAAAATATGATTCTAGAATTTAAGCATATTTTTCCATATTTTTCTGATGTATAATTTCGTTAATTATCACTAATCGCCCCTAATTAGCCATAACTAGTGAAAAACATGCAAATCACTCACCTTAGCCACAAATAACTTTCTGATCTGAAACTCTAACTGATTTGGCGTGGATCCCAATGTACTCCAACAGCTCTATCCCGATTTTTATGCTAATCCGCCTTAATTTGATGTATATTTGACTAATATGTTATTAGAAAGCGATTAAAGATGAATTTAGAAGGTGGAGGCCATTGCTAGGGTTAGAGAAATGTTTGTGGCGGCAGGAAAATGAAAAAGAATCATTCCCTAACTCATTTCAGCCCTCCCATAATCCTAATCCCAAAAATAGGCCTAACTGTTAATCACCTTATTAAGCCCGATTAAGTTGTTTTTCCATCTTCAAATTTTATTTTAGCCATATCTCCCAAACGTTAAGTCCGTTTGATTAATGTGATCACTCTATAGAAAGGTAAACCACCATATGAATCCAATGGAAGTGTTTTCAGGTCAAAACTCCTTACCAATCAAAAGTTATAGGTGAAACAAGATTTGACAGGGGCAAAACGGTCATTTAAAATCGGCAAAAATCGTGAATGTGGGAAATGACCCTAATGGTCGTTTCTCAAAGTTAAACAACCATACAACTTCTTATGAAAATAAAATAAATATTCTACGATCCTCCGATACATAGAATGTCGGTCATTAAAGTGTACCTCTTTTATTTCCTTTTAGAGACATTATTTTAAAGTTGTAATAATGGTTTGGATCATAAGATGTATTTTGGATTCCGCTTCTCTGATGGATATGGTTTAGTTTTCAGCTTATGCACTGTCCTGCCTATCTTATATCAAGTTATGTTATCATTTTATTTTATTCCATGTGTTGTGAGATATACTACAGGTTCTTGATGATTCATCATTTCAACCCTTTTCTTTTGACGATCATCGTGTGCCATTGGGAACAAAATGTCATCACTCGAAGCTGCATAAAGAGTGTCATCACTCGAAGCTGACTATACATCCTGGTGGTAACAAAATGTATCAAGACATGAAAAATCCAACTACTAGGAAGGGATGAAGAGAGACATTGGGAAGTTTATATTAAAGTGCATGAACTGCCAGTTAATTAAAGCCGAGCAAAAGAAGCCCAGTGGTTTGTTGCAACCGTTGGAAATTCCTGAATGGAAATGGGAACAAGTCTCAATGGATTTCATTGATGGTTTACTAAGGACTAGATCAGGTCATGATAATATTTGGGTAATTGCGGATCGGTTGACCAAAAGTGCAAGGTTTATACCGGTCAAGTCAAATAGAACGGCAGCTAAGTTAGTGGAACTGTATATGAAGTAGGTAGTGAGATTTCATGGAGTACCTAAAGATATTGTAAGTGATCGAGATCTATTATTTACTAGTGGGTTTTGGAAGAGCTTACAAGAGGCTTTAGGGTCAGAATTACATCTCAGTATCACGTACCATCCCCAAACCGACGGTCAAATGGAGAGGGTAAATAGTGTATTGGAGGATATCTTGAGAGCTTGTATAATGGATTTTAGAGGGTCACGGGATGACCATTTGCATCTGGGTGAGTTCACATATAATAATAGTTACCAGTCTAGTATTGGTATGGCTCCATTTGAAGCTTTGTGTAGAAGACCGTGCAACTCACCCTCATGTTGGTTGGGAACCGGTAAGAAAATTATGCTTGAGCCAGATGTAATAAGGGAAACTCAAGGTTATTCAATAAGGATGAAGGCTGCCTAAGATAGGCAGAAGACTTATGCTAATAAAAGGTGAAGAGGTTTGAAATTCTTCGTTGACGACTTGGTATTCGTAAAGATTTCTCCGTTGAAGAGTGTGATTCGGTTTGGTAGGAGAGGTAAATTAGAACCAAGATTTGTGGGTCTGTTCCTAATTCTTGAACAAGTTGGGAATTCAGCGTATAAAGTTGAATTACCTGACAAAATGGCAGGAGTGCACAATGTATTTCATGTTTCTAAGCTAAGGAAGTTCGTTCATGATTCTGATATGACTATTTCACCAGAGTTGTTGGATGATATCAAGGTAGAATCCGAGGCAGTTGGAAGTCGCAGAACAATTCGTATTGTCTGACACGATACGAAGCAACTTCGAAGTAAGACGGTGAAACTGGTTAAGGTCCAGTGGGGTGATAATGAGAATGACTATACTTGGGAAACCGAGAAGAGCATAAGGAAGTCATATCCTGATCCCTTTACCTGGTAAGATTTTAATCGTGATATAGTTACTCCATTAGTGAACAACATGCTAGGATAGGCTTGTTATGTTTATTATGTACGTTTGATTGTTTATAGATGGCTGATAGGCATGCGGGGCACCATTATTTGTTTTTCTTGGTTAAGGAATTTCGGGGGGTGAAATTTTTTAGAGGGGAAGAGTGTAACAACCTGCATTCTATGTATTGGAGGATCGTAGAATATTTATTTTATTTTCATATGAAATCATATGGTCGTGTAACTTTGGGAAATGACTATTGGGGTCACTTCCCACATTCATGATTTTTTCCAAATTTTATATGACCGTTTTGCCCCTAGTGAATCTTGTTTCACCTATAACTTTTGATTGGTAAGGAGTTTTGGCCTGGAACCACTTCCATCGGATTCGGATGATGGTTTCCCATTCCGTAGAGTGGTCACATTAATCAAATGGACTTATCGTTTGGATGATGTAGCTGAAATAAGGTTTGAAGGTGGAAAAACTGCCTGATTGGGCTTAATAAGGTGATTAGCAGCTAGTCCCATAACCCATTTCGGGATTAGGGTTATAGGAGGGCTGAAATGAGTTAGAGAATCATCTCCTTTCATTTTTCTAGCCACCACAAACATTCCTTGAACCCTAGTAATGACCTCCATCTTCCAAATCTCTCTCTAATCACTTACTAGTCACATATAAGCAAATCAACATCAAATTAAGGCGGATTAGCATCAAAATCGAGATAGAGTTGCTACATTACATAGGAATCCGAGCCAAATCAGTAGAAGTTTCAGATCTATCATTTATTTGTGGCTAAGGTGAGTGATTTGTATGTTTATTCACTAATTACGGCTAATTAGGGGTGATTAGTGATAATTAGCGAAGTTATGACTCAGAAAAATATGGCAAAATATGTAAGAATTCTAGAATAATATTTTATGTCATTGATATAAATTTGGGTTAATGTGGACTAAGTTTGTTAATCCCGAAATTTTGGGGATTAAGGGGAAAAACATGGATTTGGGTATGTTTGACGTAAAATAGCCTATGTAACTGATGTTTTGATCTTTTTAATTGAACCTATATGTTGTTACTGCTATTTGGTATGATTTATGATTGCACAGAAAAGTTAGAATGGTTGAAAACGCCGTCGTATGGCAAGAATGTACGAAACAAGCTCACTGGAAAAACTGCAGGGCTTTAGATCGGATCGGAGGTGGAGGATCGAACCGAACCGGAGCTTGGCACATGAGGAAACATGGCAAAAATGAAAACTTGTGTAGGTCGAGTTAGGATTAGATCGGAGAAGCTGGAAGGCGTGGGGTCAGATCGGCATGTAACCGAACCGAAGTGTGGGGCACCGAAATGAACCAGGAAAAAGAAGATCGAGTCGAAACGAAAAAGAAGGGTCGAACCGAACCGAGTTCGAACTTCTACCACTTCTACACGATGACTCTTCTGAAGACCAACTCCAATTCGACCAAAACCCGAGATGCAAAGGAAGTCCAAATGGGAAGTTATCACTTAGGATCCCGATGGGAACCAACGAGTTAACTTCTAGAATTGGGCTTTTTTGTGGGACGTGTGCAAAGGGGTTATCGATATCCATGTCTTTGGTTCACCATTGAGGGACGGGGTATGTAGACGAAACAGGCCTAGGGTTATATGGACTGGTTGACTTGTTAGGGTTATTGACTGTGGACCAATGCAGTGGGGTCAGAGTCAGGGCCCTAAAGGGCAAAGTGGTCGTAGTGATAGTTGTACGGAGTGGGACTCAGTCATGACCCCAACGGATCTGGTGATCAAAGTGGTGGATATCGTACGCTTTACGCACTGAGAGAGAGAGAGAGATGTGAGGATGATTGCTATGTTTTATGTTTGCTATCACCATGACACGCACACTCCCATTTTACACCTTATGTTAGTGTTACCTTAGAGTATTGTACATCTTGTTGTGCTAACTCTTTGGTTGCAGGTCCAGGTCAGGTATGATTATTTATACTTGTTATTGTTTTATTCTGCTGCTATCGCTCATACCAGACTTTCGTCTGACCCATAGTTTTATGTTTCTTCTTATTACTCTGGGTGTTCCTAAACGAGCAGACTAGAGATAGGTTAGGTGGTTATGCACGAGTAGCTGTCCGGAGACGAGCAGGAGGCTTTCACGTACTATATACATATATTCTCCCTATATTGTTGTTGGTTGCTATTTAGGAATTAGTAGTGTACCTCTTTTATTTTCTTTTAGAGACAATTTTAAAGTTGTAATAATGGTTTGGATCATAAGCTATATTTGGATTTCGCTACTCTGATGGATATGGTTTAGTTTTCAGCTTATGCACAATCTCGTCTGTCGTATATTTAGTTATGTTATCATTATATTTTATTCCATGCACTGTGAGATATACTACAGGTTCTTGATGATTCATCGTTTCAACCCATTTCTTTTGACGATTGTCCGGTGCCAGTTGGGCATTGGCACAACGCTTTTACTGGAAATGTATGATGGTTGGAGGCGGCCGTCACATCATGCCTTCGTCCACTTAATGTAGTCGATTGATTATACTTTATGATTACAAGTACAATTTGATTTGTTCATAAGAATGTAGAGAAAATTGTTATAATTAGGCTTTAACAATGTCCTTGTATAGTAGCCTATAAAAACCAAGAGAAGATCCCTAAAAATGGCAAATGATGTCCTACTTGTAGTTGTAGATGAAATTGGATCGTCCAAAAATATAGGAGAAAAAATAGGATTGTGCTTTGACCATGCTTCTCCAATTTTCCAATCTGACACCTTCACTGTAAAGATCGGTGCTGATCCCCCAAGGAGGATCGGTATAAAATATTTTGTATCCCTCTTTTATTCATTTGTATTGATTCCAGCGTTTGTGCTTAATCACTTGGTTTTTATTGAAATCCCAAGGTTGATCCTGTTGGATCCCTTGTAGCCTAAGTGATCCACCAACTAGGTAAAATACGTATACAAAAGCTAATCAAAAATTTTGTATTTGAGCCAAGGCATTGTATTCGTTCCAATTGCATTGATCACAACATTTTGATAACATATTTTGAGTTGATCGGCTTTGGTTTCATATGATTGATCCTCTTTAACTAAGCTGGGATCTGATTCGAGTACGATAATTTTGGATTTGAGATTTATGTGTGGATCTAGATTTTTTGAGTGTTAATCAATTGTTTTTAGGGTATTCTAATGCTCATCCAAAACCCTGATCCCATGAAGGATTCTTGGCGATCTGACTCCTTAAATGATTAAGTAAGTTTTCTGAAATGATCCACTAAGTCGATCCATGTATTCTAAGTGATCAGACTGTTATGATCATGATTTTTATGAATATCGATACAAACTTTCCGAAGTGATCGAAGAAGTGTTGTTTTGATCTGATCCTTTGTTTTTGAGGTGATCTACTGGTTCGATCATGCTTTTCTGAGATAATCAATCTGATTTTATGCGTCATCAATCAAGTGAATATGCAGTGATTTAACAAGCCAATTACGTTATTTCTAAGTGATTGGATGATGCCCGAAGACGATCGATCCAGGCTAAATCATTTCTTCTTTCGTAAGAGAACATAGATTCCGACGCTTAGCCTGAGCTTGTCATGCTTGAGCCACGAGTGATCCAGATGTTCAACTCCAATGGGTAATGACATTATCAAAAGGCTAGTTAACATTTGCCCTCCAAAACATGTTTTTCTACTGAAGACGTGTTTTATATAAGTTCAGCTTCTGCAATCTCTCCGGATTGATGTTGAAATTTTGTAATAGTTTCAGGTCAATTCCATGCCAAGTATAATCCATACTTGATGAGTTGAGTTTTGTCCCCACTAATCATAATCCAAACTTATTGTTCTGAGCTGCTCAAATGATTTTGATCGAACATAGTCCTTACGTGTCGCATTTGTGACCTCACCAGGTATTGGCCATGTATCATCCATACATGATGGTTTCAAAGCCTTGTTAAGCATCCACTAAGCATAAGCCATACTTAGTGTTCCAAGTTTGGTTTAGTCCCCGTCAAGCATCAGCCATACATTACGGTTCACAAATTGTTTGATCCCCACCAAGAATCAGCCATACCTAGTAGTTCACGGTTTGGTTGGACTGTCAAGCATCAGCTGTACTTAACAGCCAATGGTTTGGACTCCCATCAAGCATCAACCATTCTTGACAGTTCACCATTTTTTACGCCTAACAAACATCAGCCATACTTGATAGTTTATAGCCTCTCCGGGATTTCATCTAGTACCATCCATACTTGAAATTTCAGTTAAAGCTTTTTATCTTGGTGAGCATCAGCCATACTCACTAAGTGGTTTAGGAGTTTTATACTTGATGAATATCAGCCATACTCATCAAGTGATTAAAGAGTTTGTTTTATACTTGATGAGCATCAGCCATTGTTAACCGATATTATTGTCCGGTTCCGAAAAGTACACAAGACCCACCCGACTCAACGCGTCATATGATATTAAAGCTCGAAGTGTCGCCAAGTTATTGAAGACTCAAGAGAGGACGAGCAAGCAATAGCTTCACAACTCCACATAAGGCCGACTCTCCTCGTCTCACTCTGCCTCGCCTCACCGAATCGCATCACTCCAACTTGTCTCGCAACGCCTCATAAGACTTCCCATCCCCTCACATCACACCACCTTTGCTTGCATCACAACGCCCCCCACTTGCCTCGCATCGCATCCAACGCGAGGCACCACATCTCTCATGATACAGCGCCATCAGATCCAAATGTATATGATGGCATAGCATCCCTCCGGATGCGATGCTATCGCATCCAAAGGGATGCATTGGCATCACATCCCTCTAGATGTTATGTTATCGCATCCAAAGGGATGCGATGGAACCGCATCCTTTTGGATACATTGCCATCGCATCCAAGGGATGCGACGCCACCCCCACAACCCATCCCTTTTGGGATGTGATTTCCGCCTCCCCTGGGATGTGGGAATCGTATCGCATAGAGAGATGCGAAAATTTCCTCCTACTACACTAGCGTAATGCGATTTTCTAATACGCGTAGCCTTTGATGCGATTTCTTACTAAGTGGTCCCAAAATCCTACCTACTCCCACCTAACCACTCCACTATAAATACCCCCAAGCTCATTTATTACAAGGGTTGGAAAATTAACTGATTTGACATCTCCATAAAGCTCCAAGAGACCTCTCTAGTGGCATCTGCACTTTAGGAAGAAGAAGGCCAAAAGTGAGTTTTTCCATATAATCAGATGTTTATGACTTCAAATTACATGAAAATGCTTGTAACTAAATGCCTAGAAGAGGCTCATAGCTTGTAAATCATTGTTGTCAATAAAATATTAGCTACTCTTCCAAAGTGAACGTAGGCCTCATATAGGACTGAACCACTACAAATCCTAAGTGTTATTTACTACTTTCCTGCTCTTCTGCACTTGTTTTCCTTACGCGAAACTATATTCTTAAGTATTTAAGAATCTTGGGTGTTGGTGACAATTTTGCCCGTCAACATTCTGGTGCTTTCACTGAGACTAAGACTCACATCTTTGTTGCACATCACCATCTCGACTCCAATGTGCTTTGGGTTACTCCCCTAACCTGTCGCTAAGTCCGCTTACGACGGTTAAGCAATCAAAGAAGACGTTGGTTAACACCTATACTGCAGTCGAAGCTGGGACATCTCAGCGACCCCAGTCGGTGGATATCCGGCCGAAATGGACATACTTCCTCCAACATACCCCGAAGCCCCCTTAACCCAAGCGTAGATGTACGCGCTCACCAAGAGGTATGAGACCATGACTCCCGAACTCAACCAAGCATTGAAAGGTAACATCAACCTCATGCATCAACTTCAAGAGAGTCAACGCATAGTCGCCCGACTCCAACTGGCTCAAAATAATCCGTGAGTGGGGCACACTGCCTCGGAAAGTTCTTCCTCCGAGTCTTGGGGCACGCATCAACGAAGGAAGTTTAGCCTTAACAACATTGCCATTGTCCACTCTGATGCTCACACCAATGGTCACAATAACGACAACGGAAACAAGAATGGTGATAGAACCACAGTCACCTATAATGGGGGCCCACATCTCGATTGCTCATCAACAACGAATCGAGTCTGAGTAATGGCCCCCTTCCTTGGCAGAACCCAACTATCGCCACCCAGAACTTAGCGTCGTGCTTCCGATAGCTCAACAGGCCCAAGTCCCACAAGATCAGAATGAACGACATCCCGCTCAGCCTCTTCAATCATATCAGAACCAGAAAATTGATGTTGATGATATGGAGGAGGACGATCCCGACATTCACCATAGAAGGCGTCCCCAGAACAGAACTCCAGAGGGGCACCAAAACCAATGGATCCCGCCAGCGGACCCTCATCCGACATATCTCCCCGACATGGTCCACAGGATCATGAGAGATATGTGAAGGAACGCCAACGACTCGTGGGAATCCCACCTGAGGTGTAATCCTTCACCAGAATCGTGCATGAAGTTGAGTGGCCACGAAGCTTTAGCATGCCGCAAGTGACACTCTATGACAGCACGACTGATCCCTGTGCTTTAATAAACCAATGTGAGTAGCAAATGGACTCTAGTCGGGCCACCAATCCAGTCAAATGCAAATGTTTTCCGGTCTTCCTATCGAGCGTAGCCCTGCTTTGGTTCTCTAGTCTTCCGCTCGAATATGTCAACACCTTCGGTCAATCGGCCACTGAGATGGTTAAGCAATTCAGAATGTACATTCCAACTCCGAAGAATGCTCTAACCCTATCTAACCTCTACCAAGGTCTGATGGAGTCCCTTAAAAGCTACCTCGAGCGATTCAACACCGCTCTTGCTAAGATCGACGATCCTGAATCGCGTACCACCCTCTTCTAGCTCGCTAAAGGTGTGCTCCCTACCTCAGAGTTTGGTGCCTGGATCGATCGGAAATTTAGAGATGTTCTATGAAAAGGCGGGACAATTCCTATGCCAAGAGGAGACAAGACGTAATAGGGTTTCTTGGGTCAACCACTCCAGTGACCCCTACGCTAGCATTATCAATGACAACATCAAAGGAAAACATATCGGGAACTCCTCCGGCAAAGGCAAGAGGGCAGCCCCTACAAGCAGAAGCCGAACGCCGACAAACAAGGTGGTCGCAACAACAACCAGGCTCCAACAAATCCCAAGAAGCACGACCGCTATCAAAATTACAGGAACTACACTCCACTGAACCGTGGCATGGAGACCATCTACTTAGAAACCTGTAATATGCTCCAGTACAAAAATCCCAACACAAGGGAATCGACTGACCGTGAGAAGAACTCTGGCAAGTACTACAGGTTCCATGATATGTATGGCACAACACTAAAGATTGCCGCCATATCAAGGACGCAATCCAAAAACTTATCCGTGAAAAAGCGTAGAAAAGTATGCCTAGGATCCTGATCCTCTCGAGAAGGCCACGGACTCTCTAATGCTTGCACTCCCTACTCCTGCAAATGCTGCACCCGGGCCATCCAACCAAAGGACACGTGGCATCTTGATCAACACTATCTGTGACGGTCCTCATCCCACACACGACAACTTCCTCAAAATGGAGGACAACGCCAACTCCATAAAGCACGCCACATACGAAGCTTACTCCACTCTAGACGAATCGGTCCCCACCAAACTTTAAAAGACAATGCAGGACGATATCGTCTTTCGTGAAAGGGAGTAAACGGGGATTGAAATCCCAACCATAGACCCCCTCGTCATCTCTGCTCTGATTGGCCATGCTTTCGTCCAAAGGATCCTTATTGACTCAGGAAGCTCAGTCAATATCATATTCAAGGCGACCTATGACCAAATAAATTTGGAGGCCAAAGACTTGATACCCTGCCATGTGACCATCCACGACTTTAATGGATCCACCAACCACCCAGTAGGCATGATTGACCTACCCATGGAACTTTGAGAGGGCAAACGAAACCGAGTCCACATCCTCAACTTTGTGGTCATTGACATCATCCCCCCATACAATGCTTTCTTGGGTCGACCTTTCCTCATAGAATTTCGGGTCTGCCTATTACCATGGTCCTTAATGATGAAATTCCCGACAAAGAATGGGATCGGTACCATCAAAGGTGATTAAGTCATGACTCAATATTGCTACCTTATAGAGTGGAGGAACACGCGCAATAAGAACAAGGGCAAGAACGCCCCCTCCTTCTTGCGCCAAGACCATCTCCGCATAGCAATCAAAGGCTTCTGAGTCCTGGCTCAGGCGCCACTGTCATCTTTCGGACGATCTTGATCTGAGTAAGGACGGAGACTCCGAATTTGGAAGGCCAACCCAGTAGAAACCAACAGTGGATGTTCCGATCAATCCCCGACGACCCGATGTAGGTCTTGAAAGTTGGATCATAGCTCCACCCTGTAATAAAAGCAGAGCTCATGGAGTTCTTAAGGGCCAACCTCGACATGTTCGCTTGGACACACTCAGACATGTGTGGCATTGGTCCAGGAGTCGCTTGCACTGGTTCTCCATCAACCTCCGGCATCTCCCAGTCAAATAGTAACGCCAAATCCTAGGAACAGACAGGTCGACAACGCTCAGAGAAAAGGTTGATAGGCTCCTCGACAATGGTTTTATTCGAGAAGCTTATTATCCCGAATGGGTTTCCAACCTAGTATTTTTCAAGAAGACGAACGACAAGTGGCGAACTTGCATAGATTTCTCTAATTTTAAAAAGGCATGTCCTAAAGACAATTTCCCACTTCCGAAGATCGGTCAACTTGTCGATTCTACAACTGGTTATTAACTCATATCCTTCACGGATGCCTACTTGGGATAAAACTAGATTCCAATTACCGCCCAGAACAGGATCATACGTTTTTTATAACAGACCTCGGGCTCTACTGCTATCTTGTTATGCCATTTGGTCTCAAGAATGCGGGAGCTACCTACCACCGACTAGTTAACTTCATTTTCAAGGACCAAATTGGGAGGTCAATGGAGGTTTATGTGAACGATATGCTCATAAAATCGAGGATGTCGAATGACTACGTCCGTGACCTCTTCGAAATGTTCGATGTCCTTCGCCGATATGGCATGAAACTTAATCCCTAGAAATGCTCTTTTGGCATTACATTGAGAAAATTCTTGGGTTTCATTGTCAATTCGTGAGGCATCGAAGCTAATCCAGATAAGATCAAAGCCCTCCGGGATATCCATGCTCCTCGGAGTATCAAGGATGTCCAGAGTCTAAACGGGAAGGTTGTCGCCCTAAGTCAATTCATATCAAAAGCAGCTGACAAATGCATTCCTTTTTTTGACTTGCTCAGAAAAGGGAAGTGCAATTTCTCATGGGCGTCGGAATGCGTTGCCACATTTTAGGACCTCCTTGATTAGTTAGAACGACCGCCTATCCTGTCCAAATCCATAGATCATGAAGACATATATTTATTTGGTTGTTTCCTTGCAGGCGGTTAGCTCAGCGCTCGTACGCATCGAAGATCGTGTCCAGCGACCCGTTTACTACATTAGCAAAATACTGACGGGAGAAGAAAAGAACTACCTTAAGCTTGAAAGTTGGCCCCAGAAGTTGCGACCTTATTTCCAATCTCATCCTATCAAAGTTTTCACCGACCAGCCGCTACGACATATCCTACAGTGACCTAAAGTGTTTGGTCGACTTCTGAAATGGAACATTGGGCTAAGCAGTTAGAGATCGCTTTCATTCCTCGTCGGGCCGTCCTCAGATAAGCCCTAACCGACTTCATCCTAGAGTTCACCATTCCGGAAGGCCCTCCTTTAGAGGAGACCTAAACTCCAAAACCTCAATGGAAACTCTATCTGGACGGAACCTCTAACGACCAGTGCTCTGGTGCCGGGATCATGCTCATCACTTCTGAGGCATATTCGATATGCTATGCTTTGAAGCTCTGCTTTCTTGCAACCAACAATGACACAGAATATAAAGCCCTGATAGCCAGACTCAAGATTGCAACTGAGCTTGACATCAAGGCAATCCAGATATACTCAGACTCACTTCTCGTCGTACATAAGGTACTGGGAGAGTATCAAGCCAAAGGGACACGGCTCGCTCCTTACCTCACTCTGGTTCGCGAATTCCTCACCAACTTCGACTATTACGTCATTACGCACACCTCTCGAGGAAAAAATGAAAAGGCTGACTCTTTATCCAAACCGGCAATTTCCGGGGATGCATAGCTTATGGGGATTGCCCCCGTGGAGATACTCAAATCTCTGAGCACCGATCAGATGCATAATAATTCGGTAGCAACGAAGGAGGCCGAGTCCAAACCCGAGTGATGGATGACACCGATCTGGAACTACTTACAAGATGGAACTCTCCCCGAGCGTTGAAAAGACAAACGAGCATTCGCTCGAAAATCTTCCCGTTGTATCATCCTAGGCGGGGTGCTTTACCGCATGGGATTTTCTGTTCCGTTACTCCAATGCTTAGCCCCCGACGACGCCGAACGTGTATTACTGGACATACATGAAAGAGAGTGCAACGATCACACCGGGGAGGAAACTCTAGCAAAAAAGGCCCTCAAACAATGATATTTCTAGCCAATGCTCGACCAAGACGCGACGGACTACATCCGCAAATGCTGTAAGTGCCAAAGATTTTTCAAAATTCCAAGAACCTCGCTTATCGAGCTAACGCAAATGGTCAGTCCCTGGCCATTCTCTATGTGGGGAATAGACATCATCGGGACTCTCCCAATGGCTAGAGGGGGAGCACATTATGCCATCGTCATAGTGGATTACTTTACCAAATAGGCCGAGGCCCTAGTCAAAATCACAACCAAGAAGGTGATCAACTTCGTCGTTTGCAACATCATCACTACGGAACCCAATTCGAAAGTGTCGAGTTCAAGACTTTATACCAGATGCACAACATCGAAAAGATTTTCACCAGTGGTTCATCCTCAAGCCAATGGGAAAGTCGAGGTTGTTAACAAAGTGATCAAATCCATCATCAAGAAGCATCTAGAAAAGGCTGAAGGCTTTGGGCAGAAGAGCTCCCATTGGCCCTATGGGCCTACCGGACCAACCACAAGTCAACGACCAGTCACACACCTTTCGCTCTTGCTTACAGATCTGAAGCCGTCATTCCTATTGAGCTAAAGCTCCAATCTCATCGAGTCACCTACTACAATCCAAAGACTAACCAAGATCTTCTCTTAGAGTTGCTTAACCTGTTCGAAGAGAAAAGGAACGAAGCCGAGCTCAGAGTCGCCGCTCAACGCCAGCGAGTCGCCAGATATTTCAACTTTAGATTCTGTCCTAAGGACCTCAATGTCGGCGACCTTATCTCGAAGCGGATCTTTCCAACATCGACTGGCCTCAGTCCTCGATGGGAAGGCCTGTATGTCATATAATGATGACTCAGAGATGGGACCTTCAATCCAACGACCATTGACGTCGTTGAACTCCTAATGGCATGGAACAATGAACACATTCGCCGCTACTTCACATAACTTAGTGCACAAATTTTCCGCTTTCCAACAATGTTTTGTTTTCTTTAAATTCAAGGCATTGTAAATGTTGTTACTGTCAGAGTTAATAGTAAAGATAGTGTTTGTTTCTATGTGCCCCTAATGTATTTACTTTCTACATGATATGTTTGATTAACCATCATAACTAGCTTGCACACACAAACACATAGGCCACCAGATCGGCACCCCGAGCACGCGAACCGGTATCGCCTGACTCGAGCCTCGAATCAACGACAAGACCGGGTATAAATAACATCACTTGAGTCTCGAATCAACGGTGATACCAAGTATAAATAACACCACTCGAGTCTTGAATCAATGACGAGACCAAGTATAAATCACTTTGCCACCCAGTTTCCGGACTAGGGGGAAACCAGTCAGCCAAGTTAGTGTGAGATCGACCACTGTAGCGGCTCCACCCGACCACCAGGTTAGGATATGGGTACTACTTGAACCTGGCCCAGCGTCGAGACCAAGTATAAATCGTTTTGCTCCCAAATCTACTGGGTTGGGGGTAGTCCCTCGACCACAATTCGACCCACCGGTTCTGGATCTGGGCACCCTTTGGTGAATAAACGACGCCCTCGCGCTTTAAGCACGAAGAACAATGGGAGGGCCAACAGTCGGACGAATCACAACGTCCAAGCCTCCTTACGACTTAGGACCCACGACCTCCGAGAGGTCCAAGAGAGAAGGCACCTGATCTGATTTTGTATGACTTAGGACTACGGACCGATGAAAGGCCCGAGAGTGGAACCAGCATTCGACCTTTGCTAGACCGAGGGACACCCTCCCATGCGGTGTCTTTAATCACATCAGGTTGAGTGTAACAACAAGTACGCTTATGTAAGTACAAGATGCTGGAAAGCATAAGATGAACATTCGAACACTTGATGCAAATGCGATATAAGGAAAAATAACTGATACTTTCATTCACGTAATTAAGTCAGACTACATATACTGGTATGTTTCTTTCCTAATGACAGGGTGTACATGAAAACCACACCAAGCCTCCAAAATCCAAAAGGCAAGGACCGTACTCGCGTATACTATCGGCATACAATACTGAAGTGCAAAATTCCATAATCACTTGGGTAGCTCGCCCTCATCCACTTCCTCGAGCTCATTCTCTCCCTTCTTTTTCTTCTTGCCTGAACCACCACCTGACGGATCATCCCCTCTCTTCCTACGCTACCTGGAACCACCCCCTCCTTTCTCCTTCTTCTCTTTGAGTGGAGAAGGGAAAAGAGAGGCTAGTGGAATCTCCTCCTCCTCGTCGCTAATTTCTGTGATCTCATCATCAAGCAAGATTGCCTTCAACAGCGGGGGAACAACATCGCTTGAAAGGGCAAGTACTGACGGTGTGCCTTCTTTTAAGTTTTACGGCCATTGTTTCCTGCAGCTTTCGGTACGTCTCTGCGGCCTTTTACCTGGAAGCCTATGTATCAGCCTTTTCCTTCAAACCTGCCTGGTCCTTCATCGTAACCTCCTTTTCTCTCTGAACCTTGGCCGCAGCATCTTGTTCGCCCTTCTTCTTGACATCTACCATGGCCGTCTGATGGTCCAGCTCGCCATCTACCTTTTTCTGCTCTTGCTTCTCGGCCTTGGCACGTAAACCCGCCTGCTGCTGCTCAAACATCCCCCGCATCGTATGCTCGCTTACTTCGGCAGTCTCTGTCACCTGACCCACCTGCCCATCTCTACCTATGAAAGAACTATAATATGCCAACTCCTCCTCAGTGAGTGTAATCTCTGTTCCTTTTCTCTCGCCAAGTTGGCTTGTAAAACCTCCCACTTTGATTTCAGGTTGTCCGAACTGAGTCGGATCCAGGCTCACAGTCATTTCCATTCCAAAGGGCCCTGCACATCCATGAAAAGGCTCATCAGTCGAGTCAATTTCCATGCACTTACACCTTTAAGTACTTAAGAAAGGTGTGACTTTACCTACTGACACCTGTGGTGTTGTCCTGGCAGGTACCAAGCCCTAGGTCGAACTCTTGGGACCAAACCCCGATTGATCTGGGGTGTATTCAGGTACGACGGGGGAAGCAACTTGCAAGCTAACTGTTAGGGTAAACGACCTAGCTGGTGTTGGGAAGAACTACCTCCTCTGAATTCATGGGCCACCACCAAACTCTCAGTGTCCATGGTCTTTCCTTTTGCGACATCCCGCTCCGCCGCAGCGTCACTCCTCAACAGCTCTCTTCCCTCCTGTAGCTTCAAGCATTCTTCCTCTTTCAAGTGGGTAAACATGAAATCAACCTCGTCAATGGCATCCACCCCATGTTCATGCATCCACCCCATGTTCATCGCCCTCAACTACCAACAGTTTGTCCCACACCTTGGCCAGTACCCTGGCGTAATCGTCGGTCCATGAAAGATCATGGTACTTCAGCACTTTGACATACATCTCCCATAGTAAGGCTCCAAATCCTATTTGGCCTGGGCCACCGCATCCTCCACTACAATTCTGAGCCCCTCTGCCTCTCTCACATGCTTGACTCTCACTCCATCCAGTTAGCTTAACATATCCTGAGTTGTTTCCTCAGCCTTTTCCTTTCCTCTCTTGGCCTCCTCAACCTGCCTCTTCAGATCGGCAACCTCCTGCGCCAACCTTTGAGTTTCTATGTTCTCAACACTCAATCTTTGGTTCTCCTTCCTTAGAGCCTCATTCTCCTCCTAGAGTTTAGACACCCTTTCCTTATCCTTCTCCAGCTTGGCGTTGACTCTTTCCAGTTTAGCTTTATCTCTCTTAAGGTCTGTATTCTCGATTGTAAGCTCGATCGATGTATCCTTGAAACTTGAAGTGTCCGCCTCCCTCTTTAGCCTATTGTGTGCCTCCTTCAGCTCCGCTATGTCAATAGAAAAAAGTTAGCCTTCGAATAGGGAACAATAAGCGCGAAAAGTGCTTACAACATAAGGATAAGCCTCACCTATCTCATTCTCTAGGTTTTAGATAGTTGTCCGCTCAATATCAATGGTTGGACCACAGTTCTAGATCTCCACGTTCTTGGCCTGAATCAAGTCAGAAAGATACCCAGCGAACTTACTAATCTCTGTAACATTGCGATAAGTATGCATTACAAGAAAAACGATTTTTTTGTTGCAAAAATCAGTGGCGTTTATTATCAAATGCAAGCAAAAGTGTTTTTAGGACCAATGTAAGCACAGTAAAAAAAAATTCGCATTCCCGCCTTTTCGTAAACACAAGTCTGTGTGTCCAAGGGAAACATTACCGACCTATTCTCTTTCCCTATTCCTTCATACTTAACATCTTTAGCCCTTGTTCACTTTTCTTTCTTTTTTTGGAAAAAAACCTAGCTTTTTACCCCTTTCAATCTCCCACTTACTATTTCTCAGTTTAATTCGAATTTGTAAAGACTGTCTCCTTCAACATTGGTATGGATACCAATAGAGGTGGTTCATCTCAGCGACGCTACAAAGCGATTTGATTCAGTTCCTAATCATTTGCAAGATCGTGAAATTGGTAATGCCAAAAAGGTTATAAAACCAAACCTGATTTATCTAATTTTGTTTGGATCCTATCGTTTAGGGTTTTGAACAGTTAAAATCTGCTGAGTGTTGATTTTTGCAACCACAAACCAAAACAGTTGATTTTTGCAAACAGTGTTTGTAAATCGGTTTTATATATGGGTTTTTAAGTTACTTTTGAGCTTTGGGTTTGATAATATACCAGATTAAATTACTTCTGAATTGAATGGGTTTTTAACTCTGGGTTTTGACAGTATACTAGAAAAAATTACCAAACAGTGTTGATTTCTAGTGTTTGCATCTGAATCGAATGGGTTTTAAACCTGTTTTGTACATAAATGTTGATTGCCTAAACTATATTCTATAATGATTGGAATTTAATATGGCAATTGATTTTAAATGTTAACATGTTCATTTAAATTGCTTGATTGGGTACTTGCAGAAAACATATTATGTTGATATATATATACATATATATATATATATATGTATATATATAGGAACCTTGCAATGTATGAATTATATATGTGAGTTACTCAGTATACAAAATTGTATAGCTTATGACTTGGGAGTTTATGAATTTTGCAATATGTGATATTATGCAAGTATATCAGAATGTGTTTATGTATGTTAATTTAATTTGTTTTCTTCCATCTGATTTGCATGTATAAGAGTATACATGAATACTGAAACTGTGCAGTATAAAAGAGGGACACTTAATTGATACATTTCATACAAAATTTCTCTGCAGGCTCAGGAGAACCCAAAGGGACAAAGACAATTTGTTTTAGGTTCTTGTCCCATTAATATCAATAATCGAGATTGCAAAATTTGCGTTCGTCCATCAACGATCAAGTTGAACCTAAACCGTATTTGTAGTCTCGACATTGATATTTATGAGGCCAGAAAAGCGTGAATTGATGTGGGAAACTGAACATAGAAACATGTTCAATACAAGTATACCTACATTGCAATCAGAACGTGTTTATGTATGTTAATTTATTTTATTTTATTCCATCTGATTTGCATGTATAGGAGTATATATACGTGAACAATGAAATATGTCATATATCTGTTGTGATTGAACATGTGAATCAAGGCTTCCCTCCCCCCCCCCCATATATATATGTGTGTGTGTGTGTGTGTGTATGCAAGGTTTTCAAAATGGGATTTAAATCGTAAAGTTTATATTTCAAATCAAAACGGATTTTAAATCGTGAGTCATATATCATTACTTATTGGTTTCATATGCACTTTGAATTTGATTTAGATGCTTGAATTTCTACAATTAAATTTAAAACTCAAATTTTTTTCCCTCTAATTTCATTTTTATTTTGCTTTAAAAGCATTGTCAAGTGATTATGAATCTAAACAAGTATATTACACATGGTAGTTTGAGTTGAATATGTTTTTGTTTAACTAAGTTTGAATCGTAATGTAAAAATCGAGTCGTATATGGAAAGATTCAAGTTGGATCGGGATTCAAATCGCAAGATCTTAGGATTTTTGACAATAATGTGTGTGTATATGTATACATACACATACATGCACACACAATGATATACATGAAAGATAACTGCTTTTAAATATAGTTATATATATACCTACTTAACTTGTGTATGACGTTACGATAAATATATGTTTAATGTATGACTTCTGCATGCACATCAGCACATGTATATATATATATAACACATAATGATTATGAGCATACAAACATAGATAGTGCAGGTGAAATTATGTTTTGTATCTGTGAAGCATGAGCACATACGTTTATGAGTGGTGTAACACCCCACCTCCGCCAATGCCACTCTTGCAAGCACATTAGCTTTGGAGGGGCGTTAAACAAGGTAAACATGCATGCAGATATCACAAGACAGAACATATAAGTAAAAACAGAGTAAATAAAGCAACGGGTAAAAACTAACATTTCAAAACCATAGTCAAGTTACATCAAAGTACTTGGTCATTATTTTCCCACAAAACAAAGTCTATAAACATAAACGGAAAACTGGAAAAAGACATAAAGTAACTATCCCCAAAGTAGAATAAGGCCATAGCATGCTCAAGTCCAAACCGTACATGAGCTATCCAGAAAAGCAGCTAAAGATCTAGCTAGGTACCAGTGTTCCCACACTGTAAACCTGGGGGGGGGGAAACGGAAGAAAAGAGGCGAAAGAAAACGGGTCAGTCAAAAAGACTGGTAAGTCCTACCTACTATTAGTATAAAAACCAATAAAGTTAACTGGACATGTAAAACAGAGATGAAACATAGGGTGATAACTGGCATGGTGAAAAGTTAACAAGATAGGTCAAGTGTGGCATCGCATCTACAAGGTTAAGTTGCACCAAGTGTGTACTAGTAATCCATGTCAAGTATAAACAAGAAATGATCCCTTGGCCCAATCTTGGCCCAATATCACGAGATGACCTAGATCAGGTCCAACTGTTCGGTCTAGTTGATCGGCTCCCTAAAAGCCTAACTCGTCAAGTGTCGGTGTCATACGGCCCAATCACGAAGTGTAGTCAAACTGTGCTAGGTCCACCCTAGGGTGTATCAGGCCCTAGGGTGCCAACCACGGACACAAATCAAGCACGCACAGTCTAAACCTACTGGTGCCCGTGTCTGCTTTTTCAACTCCGGACTATGTGCACGACCATAGTCTGCTTGAACCTACACCGGCGCACCTACTCAGCCGTCGTTTTTGTCGCTTACATGTCAGCCCAGTAATCGTGCCCCACCCTAGCCTAGTCCCTAGGGTATCATGATACAATCCAGAGGGTTACTGGTGAAAAGGACCACGTAGCTAGGGTTTCTAACGGGTTAAACGTGGTTAACCCTACCCAATCAAGTTGGTTAAGTGTACCCAAGGTTCATGACTTAACCCCATCAACCCATCGTGTTTACTTGGTTAAGTATTCAAGTGGTCCATGACTTAACCCTATCACATGGCATTAATTAATTTAATGCACCCAACCTCTCACATTAGACCTTGTTGTGGTTGCTAGTTAAGCCGGGCGGATCCGGGTAGCTTTACACCACAACTTAGTCTAACCTCGGGTTTCAAGTGCGACATGACCAACTACTCACATTGGGTCCTATTGCTTGTAGCCACTAGTTAAGCCGGTCGGTTCCGGGTAGATTTATGCTACAAACTCAACCTAACCTCGAGTTGGCCATTCTCATGTTTTCTAGAAGTCATGTCCAAGTTCATGTTCATGTCTCAAGCATAATCACATGTCATATTTCATGTCATCTTTTCAAGTCATATCTTTATGTCATTTTAGTTTACCCATAACGTAACCCCATCGCATGTAAGTTCGCATAAACGAAAATAGATCTCAAAGGGGGAACTTAGAAGCATGACATAATTAATAAGGTTTGGGCCACAAGTTAAACATGGTGGCATATGAGGCAAATGTGTTCATAAACTTGCATATTACATTATAGGCCTCAAAACATGCATAATATCAACTTTACAAAATAGGTGAAACATGGTCATAAATGACATGAGATGATAGCAAGTGATTCGCATATAACATCGTATGCAAGTTAACATAAGGGTTATGAGAGTTTCTATGTTGCTTTTATGCAATATTTCAAACCAAAGCTCATAGCTTTTTATGCACAAAGTCAAGGTGGTAGCTTTACAAACATGCATAGAATAAGTCTATGCATAACATGATAGAATCAAAGCTCATAGCTTTCTATGCACAAAGTCAAGGTGATAACTTTACAAACATGCATAGAATAAATCTTATGCATAACATGATAGAATCAAAGCACAAATCATACTTAGGCCCAAACTCAAACTTGCAACATGTCATATTTAACTTCATAGTTAGAATCTAAGAGTAGAATAGGGCTTACAATGCTATGAAGACTTATAAAATGAAATAAGATTGAGACGAAGCCACTAGCAACTCTAAAAACCCCAAATGAATACAAGCTCCAAGAAGCTCCTTTGATTATATGAAGAAAGATCCTCGTTTTAATGAAGAAAGATTGAACTTTGGCCTTGAATCAAGCTTTGAAACTCTCAAACAAGCTTAGGAACTCTCATATGAATGAAGATGGAGGCTATGACAAGAGGGTGGAGGCCATGATTAAACATTTTGGCATAGTTTAGTTGTAGGATTGATTTATGATGATTTAGGCTAGGTATTAGGGTCTTTTTTTTTATAGATGATTAGGTAAGTTTAGACCATAGGATTAACCCTAATTCAGATCTGGGCCATCAATTCATGTCACTAGCCTCCAAACATGTCTTGAGAAACAAGTCAGGTGCACCCAGGCCAGACTGGCCGACCACCCAAGTCGACAGGGGTGTCGACTGGGTGGTCGGCACAGCCTGGGTTGTGTCGACTCCCAAGTCGACTCCTCAGTCGACTTGGGGAGTGGCGGGATCTTTTCTCGCCTACCTGCCCAGTTGAATTTGAATTCGAATCTGTTTTTAAACTTGAATTTTCCGAAAACTTCTATGGGCCATAACTGGGTCATACAGACTCCGATTTTCGAAAACTCAGACTCTATTTCGCGTATTTTTCCGAGACGAACGCAATGGCACAGCCCGTTTCCCTTGATTCAGATTTTATCATTTAATTCTGCCTTGATTTATGTTATAACTTGTTATTCAAAATACGGGTTGTTACAAGTGGTGTATATATCAAGTGTGTGTGAACATTTTGAGAAATCTCAAAAATATGAGCAAGTTAATTTTGTGGCCCAAGATGCCAAATTTATATGAGCTGACAATGAATCTGTCTTGGGAGTTACTAAATTAAGTTAATTTGACTTAGTAGTTACTAAATTAAGTTAATTTGACTTGGGAGTTACAAAATTAAGTTAAGTGACTACGTAAATTCATTTTATCTTGGAGGTAAGAGAGGTATTGATCGCTTATCAATGAATTGACAATTAGTTTGAAATAAAACACTTACATGGTAGGATCTCCTATCAAAGTTCATTATTAGTGTAAAGTAGTGCTGTCATGAGGTATATTTCAGATCCATGTCGGCAGGCGTTTAATATTTTAAGGATACTACGACTTATTTCCATAAAGGTGGAACATTCACGTGTTATTAAGAAACAAATCATGAATTCTAAACGTATACTTGGAGGTAAGAGAGGTATTGATCTAGCTTTATGTGGTCTCGTTGAGGAAACACTCCGGAATGATGAAAAAATTAAAATAAAGTTTTCAGTCATTAAAGAGCTTCAAAATTCAGTAAATCAATTTCAGAAAATCAATAAGCTTCAATGGATCAATTTAGTAACTCCCAAGATAAGTTGAATTTAGTTGGTTTGTTAACCAACCAAATTATTAAACGGTAAGTGGTAAAAATATTTGTCTATATGATCAACTTTATCATTTTGGAGTGTTACCTCAACCAGCCCACATAATGCTTGTTCAATACCTCTTTTATCTTCAGGTGTATGCATATAATTCATGATTAAGGACTTAATAAAACGTGAATGTTCCATCTTTATGGAATTTGGTCGCAGTATCTTAAAATTACTGAACATTCTGTCATCATGGTTCTAAAATTTCTTTCAAGCAATACTACTTAACAGTGTCAGGATCTTCAAAAGTTTGTGTTGGCTAATGAATGTTACATTGGTTAACATACTTATTTTCTTTGCATAGGCAAATCACTAAAGGATTATGTAATGGTACAAGGATTATGTAACATTCTGATACGTTTCATACAAAATTTCCATGTATGCTCTGGAGAAGCATTATGTTACGTAGAGGACGAAGATAATTAGTTTTAAGCTCTTCCCCCATCAATATTAATAGTTGAGATTGCAAATTTCCATGTTAGGCCATCAACGAATAAGTTGAACCTGACCGTATTTGCAATCTCGATTATTAACATTGTTGAGGCTAGAGGAACCTGAATTGATGTGGGAAACTGAACAGAGATCCTGTCAACCTGAATTGGTTTTATAGAAGAAATGATTATACCATACAAGGGGAGTTTGAGATCCGGTCTTACATTTGTTCGGACAATTATATTTCTTCTTATCTGAATAAGCCTGTAGTTAAAAAGGCTCTTCAAGTTTGTCGCATTGCTCGGAACTCTACAGGCATGCCTATTACTTACGAAAACTTCATCTATTTTGTTAATTTACCAGTGCTATATGTCTTAACCTATTTTGATTGCTTATAGTACCTATTACTTATGAACTCTACAGGCGTGCTCTTGGATTTTCTACGACAAAAACTTATATGGTAAGATTTCTTATTGCTGCATGTCAGCACATTTTATCCTATAACTAATCCCAAGTCACTGCTGTTTAAACTGGTTTGCGGTCTGTTATATTATGCAGATTAGCAAAGCCAAAAATATCTGCAAAAGCATGATTGCATATGCATGTTAGGCCATAAATATAAATAATAGGAGGTAGGAAAACAGGTAAATCTTAGGTACATCTAGGGTAATTCAAATCCCATATACATACGTGCGTGTGTGTATGTGTGCATATGTTTCAGCTAAGATCGTGGATCACAGGGAGAAATAACATCGCTATTTATGTGTACAAATGACACGCTGAAATTGATTCAGAAACATGGTTGAGTGCCGCTGTACTTTACCGATTTTGTGGATACTAGAAAACATAGCTGAGTTGACCATTTCAATGGAAGTAAGTTATCACATAAACATTTAGCAGCCTAATTTTGCTATATACAGTTTGACGAACAGGTCATTTAATATGTCCTTGTCTCAGATAATGTTGATGTAGGAACTGCCTGTGTAAATACTTTTGGGTCTATTTCCTTAGTATTATCGATCCAGGCTAATTCATACTACTTTACTATTTACATGAATGGAACACATAAAGCTGGATTTAGCTGAGATTAGTATTTTGTATTGTCACTTGTGTTCGGCTGCTGCTAAAGCTGCACATTAGTATTTTGTATTTACACGAAGGTAACTAACATATGAACTTGCATTGCCTGGTATGTCCAGTCATGTTTTGCGATGACTCATAATCTGCTAGCCTTGTAATACGGCTCAATCTCTTGTCTGAGATAATTTATTTAAACATAGCTTGTTAACATTTGTGTATCTTGTTGTGAAATCAGGGAGGAGCTGTATGACTAAATGTTGCATCACTTCAAAGAGCAAAGTGGTTATTGTACTAGATGTGTACATTACGGGTATAACATTTTCTTTGTATAAATTATGTAAATTTGTATATCAGAGTGGTTATTGTATGTGAGTTTTTGGTTAGTTATACATAAAACTATTGTATTGAATTGGTTGTGCATATTTTACTTGGTTATATGGTTAATTGTTTCTCAGATTGTTTGAATGTCATGTTATGGATTGATATTATGGAAACAAAATAGACTACTAGCAAGAAATAATTGCAGGGAAAAAAGAGCAAATTAATTAATAATTTTTAGTTGCGTTTTAAAAACGCTACTGAAATACATTTAGTGGCGTTGAATAAACGCAACCATAAACCATAGGTAAAATTGGAAATTTTATTAGTAACATTATAAGCTTTTTTATGGCATTTATTTAGTGCGATGAAAATTATTTTGGTGGCGTTTAATAAACGTTACAAAAAAAAAACAATTACAGTGGCGTTAAAAATAGTGCAACCAATTTGCAACGATTTTTAGTGGCATGTTTTCTCATAACGAATATCGAAATGCCACCAACAATGATTGGTAGCAGCTTTTGAGTACTACAAAAAATCATTTTTCTTGTAGTGATGGTACACTTTCCTCCACACAACAACGATATCCTCTTAAGGAGTCAAACTAATATCTGGTACAAAAATCAACTCGTCCGAGTAATACCTCGGGAGCTGCCTTTTCAGGAGGGCAATCTTCTTCTTATTGGTCAGTTGTGGGGCTTCCGGTTCTCCCATTGACGTGCCCGTCCTCGATGGCCCGTAACCCACCGGTTGAACAATATGACTGGTGGATCTCTTAATGGGCCCCACATAAGGGGTAGGAAAAGGGAGTGTCAGAGCCTACGGCCTGGTGCTCGCAGTTTCAAGCCTTGCATCTATCCCCGGTGATCTAAGTGGCGGTGGAGATTCCGAGTGTTGTTGATATCGGCGATCATCTCCACGACCACGAAAATGGGAGGATTGAGGAAGTTTGGCCCCTTCCTTAAAACCTCTCAAAACCGAGCTCTTTTGCGGTCACCTTCTCGTTAATCCATAGCCTCGGTGCCTGTCATCGCCACCTCCACGAGCCATTTCACCTGCATAAAGCAAAGCCAAAGGTCAGACCAAAGCACTTCGCACATGTGAGCAAATGTTATGTTATGCAGTGTTTATGAATATGTTCCCTAAGTGCGTTCTCCACAGACCAGATTGGGACATGTTAGGAGGAGTTGTCCCCCTCAACAGGTAAAGTCAAACTTCTAGAACTTGTGCCACTAGGCCAAGACGGTGGTACTTCGATTGGAACATCATCTAATCCTTTAAACTGATATGATCTCTCCAATGAAGCGGCGGTCTCAACAACACTTATTGGGGGAACAGGACTCGCCGACGATCCCGCTCCAGCCTCAACATTCGTAGGCGGGACGGGAGTGGACGGTGGACCATCTCCTCCACCAACTGCTTCCTCGACATGAGTACCGCTTGCCTTAGCACCCTCCTGAATCTTTGCAGCCTTAGGACATTTGGTCACTGTAGGAGGAGCTTTTCGCTTATGACCCTTTCCTTCCTCAAGATCTTCGCTCTCTTTCACTGGAGTGGCCGACGGGAAGATCCTCCTATTTCGTGGGAGAATGCATGTTCAAAAAAGGCCCTCCTCATCCAAATGTTCCCCGTCGAGCGAACCTCCACCGAAATAGCTTTTAAACGCGCTACATGTTCCTGGTATTCATCGCCTCTCGGCATCGGCAGGGTTCCTACTACAGAGGATCGAGGTCAACATTAAGTTCCTAATTCAACTGACTAGACCTTGACTAGTTCCATGGTTTTCCTTCGAAATTGTTCCGTATCGTGTCTGACAATACGAATCGTCCTGCGGCTCCCAACTGCCTCGGATTCTACCTCGATATCATCCAACTGATATGGTGAAATAGTCATATCAGAATCGTGCACGAACTTCCTTAACTGGGAAACATGAAATACATCATGAACTTCCGCCATCTTGTCAGGCAATCCAACTTTAAATGCTTAATTCCCAATTTGTTCGAGAACTGGAAATGGACCAACAAACCTTAATGCCAACTTATGTCTCCTACTAAACCGAATCACGCTCTTCAATGGAGAAATCTTGATGAATACCAAGTCGCTAACGGAGAATTTTAAATCTCTTCGTCTTTTATCAGCATAACTCTTCCTCCTATCTTGGGCAGCCTTCATTCAATGTTGAATAACCTTGATCTTATCGGAAGTTTCTCTTATTACATCTGGCCCAAGCACAAATTTCTCACCGGTTTCCAACAAACATGATGGTAAGTTGCATGGTCTTCCATACGAAACTTCAAATGGAGTCATACCAATACTGGACTGGTAACTATTATTATATGCGAACTCAACCAGATGCAAATGGTCATCCCATGAACCCACAAAATCCAATATACAAGCTCTCAAGAGATACTCTAATACACGATTCACCCTCTCTGTTTGAACGTCGGTTTGAGGATGGTATGCGGTACTGAGATGTAATTCGGACCCTAAAGCCTCTTGTAAGTTCTTCCAAAACCCACTAGTAAATAAGGATCTCGGTCACTCACAATACCTTTAGGTACTCCATGAAATCTCACTACCCACTTCATATACAGTTCCGCTAAATTAGCTGCCGTTCTATTCAACTTGATCGGTATAAACCTTATACTTTTGTTCAATCGATCCACAATCACTCAAATGCTATCATGACCCGATCTAGTCCTAGGTAAACCATCAATGAAATCCATTGAGACTTGTTCCCATTTCCATTTGGGAATTTCCAGTGGTTATAACAAACCACTAGGCTTCTTTTGCTCGGCTTTAACTAGCTAGCAGTTCATGCACTTGGATATAAACTTCCCAACGTCTCTCTTCATCCCATCCCAGTAGTATGCCTGCTTCATATCTCGGTACATCTTGTTACCACCAGGATGTATAGTCAGTTTCGAGTGATGACACTCTCTAAGCACTTCATCTCTCAATCCATTAAAGTTGAGTACAACTAGTCTCCCATTCTTTCGGAGCCATCCTTCTCGATCAAGTCCATATTTGTTCATTTCCTCACCATCGATCCATCTCCACCTTGGAGATGATTTCCAATAGGTTAGGATCATCCCTCTGATTGAATCGATCTGCTCAATCAAAGTTGGTCTTATCATCAAACTTTCTAACATCTATGGATCCAATTCGTACTTAGGTCTAAAATCATATCCTATGATATACTCCAATTGCTTCCATTCCAGAAACATAGCCCCCAAATTGGCATGTCTCCTACTTAATGCATTAGCTACCAGACTACCCTTCTTGGGTGTGTATGTGATATTGAAATCATATGAAGCCAAGAACTCTAACCATCTCTGTTGACGAAGATTTAAATCCTTTTGAGAGAAAAGATACTTTAACGACTTATGATCAGTAAACAACTCGAATCTTTCTCCCAAGAGATAGTTTCTCCACATCTTTAACGCAAACACGATTGCTACCAATTCCAAATCATGGGTAGGATATCTTTTCTCATGCAGTTTCAGTTGTCGACTAGCACAAGTTACAACCCTACCTCCTTGCATCATTACGTCACCTAGTCCAGTACCACTAGCATCCGTGTATACCGTCATCTCTTCGTTCCCCTTAGGAATAACTAACACTGGTGCGCACATTAACTTCTCCTTTAGGCTCTTAAATGCATTCCTACACCTTCCGTCCTAAGCAAAAGCTTGATTCTTCTTGGTCAACTGATTTAATGGTGCCGTTATCTTGGAGAAGTCTTGGATAAACTTACGATAATATCCAGCTAGCCCCAAGAAATTTCTCACTTCCGTTACATTCTTGGGCATAGATCAATCTTGCATCGTAGCCACCTTCGTCGGGTCCACGACAATACAATTCTCTGAAACAACATGGCCTAAGCACCTCACTTCCCTCATTCAGAAGTGACATTTATAAAATTACACTTTCAATTGGTGTTTCCTCAACACCTCCATCCCTGTACCCAAATGTTCATTGTATTCTTCCTCCGACCACGAAAATACTAAGATATCGTCCAAGAGCACAAGAACAAACTTATTCAGCTGATCCCTGAATACCCTATTCATAAGATCCACAAAATATGTTCGTGCATTGGTCAACCCGAATGGCATGACCAACCACTCATAGTTACTAGATGGCGTCCGAAATGTCGTTTTAGGTATACACTCAGCTGCTACTCAGAGCTGATGAAAACTTGTCGTAAGATCCAACTAGGAGAACACTCTTGCGCCATTCAACTGATCAAACAAATCATCTATCCGCAGAAGAGGATACTTATTCTTCCTATTCATTTTATTCAACTCACGGTAGTCCACACATAATCGAAGGGAACCATTGGCCTTGGTAGCAAATACAACTGGTGCTCCCCACTCGGAAACACTGCTTTGGATAAATCCCTTTTTCAAAAGATCGCTTACTTGCACCCCAAGCTCTCGCTACTCCCTTGGTGCCATACGAAGAAGAGGCATCACTATAGGCCTGACATCTTTCACTAAATCAATGCGAAGATAGATCTCTCAGTGTGGTGGAAGCCCGATCACTTCCCCGAAGATGTCCGGATACTCGCCAGCAATAGGTACATCTGACAACTCATCATGCGGGATGTCGAGGGAATTTAGAAAACTAGTCGTCACCCCATCACTAGGTAGGCAACCAAATAATACCCTCCGCCCATCACCCGCTCTAATGGACACCGAATAACCTGACAGTCTACCATCACCCCATACCTTTGGAGCCAATCGACTCCCAAAATAATGCCAAACCTAGTAAATCCCAAAGCAAAGCAATCACAAACAAACATGCATCCATGACTCGATAAGATCAAATTACGACAAATCATACTAAGGCTAGTAGAACCACCAATTCGTCACAACTAAAGGTCTATCGACAATCTCGGGTTCTAACCCCAACCTGTCTACCAGGTCACTAAATACGAAGGAATGGGAAGCCCCGGTATCAAACAGTACTCGAACAGGACATCATAAACAAAAAGAATATCTTAAATAAATTTCAGATCTGAAACTCTAACTGATTTGGCATGGATCCCAATGTACTTCAGCAGCTCTACCTCAATTTCTATGCTAATCCTCCTTAATTTGTTGTAGATTTGGCTAATATGTGACTGAAAAGTGATTAAAGAGAGATTTGGAAGATGGAGGCCATTGCTAAGGTTAGAGAAATATTTGTGGAGGCTAGAGAAATGAAAGGAGATAATTCTCCAACCCCTTTTAGTCCTCCCATAACCCTAATCCCGAAATGGGTTATGGGTCTAGCCACTAATCACCCTATTAAGCCCAATCAGGCTATTTTTTCCATCTCCAAATCTTATTTCAACCATATCTCCCAAACGGTAAGTCCGCTTGATAAATGTGACCACTCTACAAAAAGGTAAACCATCATCTAGATTCAATGGAAGTGGTTTCAGGTCAAAACTCCTTATCACTCAAAAATTATAGGTGAAAAAGATTTGCTAGGGAGTGAACGGTCATCTAAAATTCAACAAAAATTGTGTGTGGGAAATGACCCCAATAGTCACTTCCCAAAGTTACAAGACCATATGACTTCGTATGAAAATAAAATAAATATTTTACGATCCTCCGATGCATAGAATGCAGGTCGTTACACCCTCCCCCCCCCCCCCCCCCCCTAAGAAATTTCGCCCTCGAAATTCCTTAACCAAGAAACATACAATGGTGTCCCGCATACCTATCAAACATTTACAACAATCAAACATACACAATAACATAACAAGCTTATCCTAGCATGCGGTTTACTAACAAGGGAATAACTATATCACGATTTAAAATCTTACCAGGCAAAGAGTTCTGGATATGACTTCCTTATGCGCTCCTCTATTTCCCAAGTACAGTCATTCTCATTATCGGCCCACTGGACATTGACTAGTTCCACCGTCTTCCTTCGAAGTTGTTTCATATCGTGTCCGACAATACGAATCGTCCTGCGTCTCCCAATTGCCTTAGATTCTACCTCGATATCATCCAACTGATATGGTGAAATAGTTATATCAGAATTGTGCACGAACTTCCTTAACTGGGAAACATGAAATACGTCGTGAACTCCCACCGTCTTGTCCAAAAATCCAACTTTATACGCTAAATTCCCAACTTGTTCGAGAACTGGAAATGGACCAACAAACCTTGGTGCCAACTTACCGCTCCTACCAAAACCGAATAACGCTCTTCAACGGAGAAATCTTGACGAATACCAAGTTTCCAACGGAGAATTTCAAATTTCTTCATCTTTTATTAGCATAACTCTTCTGGCTATCTTAGGCAACCTTCATTCGCTGTTGAATAACCTTAACCTTATCGGAAGTTTCTCTTATTACATCTGGCCCAAGCACAAATTTCTCACCAGTTTCTAATCAACATGACGGTGAGTTGCATAGTCTTTCGTACAAAGCCTCAAATGGATCCATACCAATAGTGGACTGGTAACTATTATTATATGCGAACTCAACCAGATGTAAATGGTCATCCCATGAACCCCCAAAATCCAATATACAAGCTCTCAAGAGATCCTCTCAATCAAAGTCGGTCTGATCGTCAAACTTGCTACCATCTCTGGATCCAATTCGCACTTAGTCCTGAAATCATATCCTGTGATATACTCCAATTGCTTCCATTCCAGAAACATAGCCTCTAAATTGGCATGTCTCCTACTCAATGCATCAGCTACCGCATTGCCCTTCCCGGGTGTGTATGCGATATTGAAATCATATGAAGCCAAGAACTCTAACCATCTCTGCTAACGAAGATTTAAATCCTTTTGAGAGAAAAGATACTTTGATGACTTATGATCAGTAAACAACTCGAATCTTTCTCCCAAGAGATAGTGTCTCTACATCTTTAACACAAACACGATCGCTGCCAATTCCAAATCATGGGTAGGATATCTTTTCTCATGCGGTTTCAGTTGCCGACTAGCATAAGCTACAACTCTACCTCCTTGCATTAGTACAACACCTAGTCTGGTACCACTAGCATCCATGTATACCGTCATCTCTTCGTTCCCTTTAGGAATAACAAACACTGGTGCACACGTTAACTTCTCCTTTAGGATCTTAAATGCATTCTCACACCTTCTGTCCCAAGCAAAAGCTTGATTCTTCTTGGTCAACTGAGTTAACGGTGCCGCTATCTTGGAGAAGTCTTTGACAAACTTACGATAATATCCACCTAACCCCAAGAAACTTCTCACATCCGTTGCATTCTTGGGCATAGACCAATCTTGCACCGTAGCCACCTTCGCAAGATCCATGGCAATGCCATTCTATGAAACAACATAGCCCAAGAACCTCACTTCCCTCCTCCAGAAGTGACATTTAGAAAATTTCACTTTCAATTGGTGTTCCTCAACATCTCCGTCACTATCCTCAAATGTTCCTTGTGTTCTTCCTTCATCCTCGAAAATACTAAGATATTGTCCACGAACACAAGAACAAACTTATTCAGTTGATCCCTGAATACCCTATTCATAAGATCCACAAAATATGATGGTGCATTGGTCAACCCGAATGGCATGACCAACCACTCATAGAATCTAGATGGCGTCCGAAATTCCATTTTAGATATATGCTCAGCTGCTACTCGGAGCTAATGAAAGCCTGCTGCGAGATCCAACTGAGAGAACACTCTTGCTCCATTCAACTGATCAAACAAGTCGTCTATCCATGGAAGAGGATACTTATACTATCTCGTCACCTTATTCAACTTGCGATAGTCTACACACAATCGAAGGGAACCATCGGCCTTGGTAGCAAATACAACTGGTGCTCCCTACTCGGAAACGCTTCTTTGGATAAATCCCTTCTTCAAAAAATCGCTTACTTGCACCCCGAACTCTTGCTGCTCTCTTGGCACCATACGACGAAGATGCATCACTGTAGACCTGATGTCTTTCACTAAATCAATACGAAACTCGATCTCTCGGTGTGGTTGAAGTCCGGTCATTTCCCCAAAGATGTCCGGATACTTGCTTGCAATAGACACATCTGACAACTCATCATGCGGGATGTTGATGGAATTTAGAAAACTATCCATCACCCCATCACAAGGTAGGCAACCAAACAATACCCTTCGCCCATCATCCGCTCGAATGGTCACCGAAGACCCCTCACGGTCTACCACCACCCCATACCTTTGGAGCCAATCTACTCCCAAAATAATGCCAAACCCAGTAAAGCCCAAAACAAAGAAATCAAAAACAAACATGCATCCATGACTCGATAAGACCAAATTGCGACAAATCATACTGAGGCTAGTCGAACCACCGATTCGTCACAACTAAAGCTCTATCGACAATCTCAGGTTCCAATCCCAACCTATCTACCAGGTCATTAGATACGAAGGAATGGGAAGCCCCGGTATCAAACAGTACTCGAACAGGAATATCATAAATAAAAAGCATACCTTGAATAACAACACCCTTTACCTTCTCCGTCGTAGTTAGGGGATTCGACTAAGAAGGAACAACATTGATGGCATATGCTTTCACGATCTGCCTCTCTTTAGGAGGTTGTGGACATTTATCCTTATGATGTCCCACTTGGCCACAATTAAAGCATTTCATATCCGTTGGCTTTGCTCGACAATCTTTGGCATAATGGCCCTTCTTACCACAGCTAAAGCACTCGATATCTTTCTTATCCTTCTTTCTCTGACCATCCTTGGTCTAATTCTGCTTCCTCTTATTCTGGAAATTATTCTTGCCTCCACCGCTTGCCTGCGGCTTTGGCTCCTCTGCAAATGTAACAGCAACCTCGGTCTTCGACTTAGGGTAAAGGCTCTCTGATCTCAATGCTTTTCCCATAATAGATTCGAATGTCTCATCGATGTGGTTTATAAGTCTTTCCCCTAAGTACTAATCCAAGCTTGTTGTGAACTTCTCGTTCTTCTTCTCGACAGTATCGATAAGAGATAATCCATACTTCGATAAAGTATCGAACTCAGCAATATATTCCGAGATTTCTCTACCATTCTGCTTAAGATCCAAGAATTTCCTTTACAATTCTGATTTCTAAGCAGCTGGGATAAACTTGTCATTGAAGCGAGTCTTAAACTTATTCCAAGTAACTTGATCCTCAGGAGTAGCTGCTTTAATGGCATTCCACCAATTCATAGCCCATCCTTGAAGTTGGCATGATGCTAACTTTCTTTTCATTGCATCATCGATTGCCAAATACTCGAAGATGCGCTCAACACTATCAAGCCAATGTTGAACATCCATAGCCGATTTTGTTCTGTGGAACAGCTTTCCACCAAGATTAGTATAATCCTTGCCGAGCTTGGCGAAATCTGCTCTAGGCGCCTACACTACTGCACCACCACCATTAGCAGCATGAGGAACTGCTCCCTTAGCATCCCTAAGCATCTTCGCATGAAGGCAGTAAACATCGTCCTCATATCAAGGACATTCTCATTGTTGGCCCCTGAACCTGTACTCCTCATATTTCGGCTCATTGTTCAATTTGTAAAGCGAAACGATTAGCCTTTTTTTTCTTAGGGGTGCCAGTGCAGTGCGACCTCATCCTTAGATATACTAATAGTATATATATATAGCTTTTGAAAACCAAAATATCACAAATACGCGCTCTCATATACGTATACTATCTCTCCCTGGTGTCTTCCCCTAGGTTAAACCACACAACCTAGGCTCTGATACCAAGTGTGACGGCCTGCCCCGCACCAACCGATATTTTTAAAAAGGCGTTGCACCAATGTCCAACTAGTACGGACGGTCATCAAAATAAAGAGATTTGAAACTATGAATTATCAAGAACCTGTAGTATATCTCACAACGCATGGAATAAAATATAATAGTAACATAACTTGATATAAAACAGGTGAGACAGTGCATAAGCTGAAAACTAAACCATATCTATCAAATTAGCAGAATCCAAAATACAGCTTATGATCTAAACCATTATTACAACCTTGAAACACTGTCTCTAAAGCAAAATAGAAAATGTGTAGTACAAATGCCCAAATTAGTGACCAACAACAACACAGGGAGAATATATGTAAATAGTACGTGGAAGCCTCTTGCTCGTCCCCGGACAGTTACTCGTGCATTACCACCTAACCTGTCTCTTGTATGCTCGTTTAGGAGCACCCAGAGTAATAAGAAGAGACATAAAACTCTGGGTTAGAAAAAAGTCTGGTATGAGCGATAGCAGCAAAATAAAATAATAATAGGTACAAATAATCATACCCGAACTGGACCTGCAACCAAAGAGTTGGCCCATCAAGATGTACAATACTCTAAGGTAACACTAACATAAAGTGTAGGAGTGTGCATGTCAAAGTGATAGAAAACATCAAACATAGCAATCATACTCACATCTCTCACTTAGTGTGTAAAGTATACAAAATTCACTAATTTTATCACCAGAACTATTGGGGATATGACGGAGTCCCACTCCGTACAACCATCATTACGACTACTTTTCCCTTGGAGGCCCTAATGGAGTTTAACTCCATACATTCTCTGGCCCCACTACACTGGTCCATAGTCAATGCCCCCTTCTCAATAGTGAACCAAAGTTGTAGATAACCCCTTTACACACGCCATGCATCAAAGCCCAACTTTTGAAGTTAACCCATCGATCCCCATTTGGATTCTGAGCCATTACTTCTCATCTGGACTTCCTTTGCATCTCGGGTTTAGTCGAATTGAGATTGATCTTCAGAAGAGTTCACGGTCGTCGCTAGTCGTTCGTCCTCCATGGGGCAATCAGTCGAACACCATCATCAAGGTCGGTCGAACATCATCGTTGGGTCGGTCAAACATACAATGAAGGATCGGTCGAACATACATATGTAATGGTCGGTCGAACATTACACATAGGGTCGGGTTGAACATACACATAAGGGTCGGTCGCTCGACCCATAGGGGTCGGTCGAACATACACGTGGGGTTGGTTCAGACATAAGGGTTGGTCGCTTGACTCATATCCTGCACCAATTTCCTACAAACCATTTTTCGCCTCTCGACGGCGTTTTCGGCCATTCTAACTTTCCTATGCAATAATAAATCATCCCAGACAACAGTAATAACATGTGTAATCAATCAGAAACATCAAAACATCAATAATGTGTGTTATTGAGGATCAAATATACACAAATCCATGGTTTTCGCCTTAATCCGCTAAATTCTAGTATTAGCAAACATAATCCAAATTAACACCAACTTTTTATCAATGGCATAAAATAATATTTTAGAATTTTTACAAATTTTTCCATATTATTCGAAGTCATAATTTCGCTAATTATCATTAATCATCCCTAATTAGCCGTAATTAGTGAATAAACATGTTAATCACTCACCTTAGCAATAAATAAATTTTAGATCTGAAACTCTAACTAATTTGGCAAGGACCCCAATGTATTCCAGCAGGTCTACCTTGATTTCTGTGCTAATCCGCCTTAATTTGATGTAGATTTGGCTAATATGTGATTAGAAATTGATTAAAGAGAGATCTAGAAGATGGAGGCCATTACTAGGGTTACAGAAATGTTTGTGGAGGCTACAGAAATGAAAGGAGATGATTCTCCAACCCCTTTTAGCCCTCCCATAACCCTAATCCCGAAATGGGTTATGGGCCTAGCCACTAATCACCTTATTAAGCCCAATTAGGCTATTTTTCCATCTTTAAATCTTATTTTAGCCATATCTCCCAAACGGTAAGCCGTTTTATAAACATGACCACTCTACGGAAAGGTAAACCATCATCTGGATCCAATGTAAGTAGTTTCAGGCCAAAACTCCTTACCAATTAAAAGTTATAGGCGAAAAAAGATTCTCTAGAGGCAAAACGGTCATTTAAAATTCAGCAAATATCGTGTATGTGGGAAATAACCCCAATAGTTGCTTCCCAAAGTTACACGACCATATGACTTCGTATGAAAATAAAATAAATATTCTACGATCCTCCGATACGTAGAATGTGGGTCATTACATTATACATCGTATGTAAAACCTATAACCCTCGTGTTGGTATGAACTAACGTGTAAACGTGCAACGCAGTGCGGTGGCAATGCAGTTACAATTAAAAAAAATCAGAACATGACGACAATCACTGCATAGCGACAGTAACCATCCTCGTGATCGATCGAAGTCCCTAGATTTGCATTGAATCACGATCAAGTTGTGATTGGAATTAGCAAGTGAAGTAGGGTCCAAAAGTCCAAATTTCTTGTCCTAGGTCCAACTGTATGCTCTAAAACCTATATGCAAAGTCCTGCGCTTGTCCAATCACAACTAGTGGCGAAAACATCGCAAGGTTGGAGGCCCTTGCATCCACCTATTGACAAAGGTAATCACATCACTAAAGTGATGTGATTTAGCATCACTCGGATGCGAATTCGCATCCAGCTGAAGGCAAGACCTCGCATCACCGAAGTGATGCGAAATCGCATCACTCGGATGCGGATTCGCATCCAGCTTTATAAGAGGCCTCGCACCAACAAAGTGATGCGAATTCGCATCACTCGGATGTGAATTAGCGTCCAATCTGGAGAGATGACCTCACATCACGTGATGCGAACACACATGCAACAACGAAGGCGACGCGCCTTCTCCCTCCTTCTCTTCTTCTCCCACTCCACATAATTCTCCTCTTCCGGCAATAAAATACCTCGAATAAAGGTAGTGGTTTTGATGCGAGTGATAAAGGTAAAAAAGTGTGGGAAGAGGGGAGGGTTCCGACTTATACAGACTTTTCCTTGCTGCCCACCCCACTGGGATGCGATCCATCGCATCCCTTTGGGGATGCAATCCACCGGATACGATGGATCGCATCTCATTGTGATGTGATGGATCGCATCACACAGAGATGCGATGTGTACAAAAAAGGATATATATATATATATATATTATATACATGTATGTATAATAGGAAATATATGTATATATATGTGAGTATATAGACATATATAGGCAAAGTCTATGTATATATATATGTATGTATATACGTAAATGTTTACGTATATGTATATATGTCATTTCTGCGTATACATGCATACTCTATCCTGACCTCCTGTCCGACGCTTTACTTTAAATCCATGATCGCATCACGGAAAACCATCCGAAGATATGTGAGCACGAGCGTGAAAGCACGTCGATGACCGCTCAGTTACCCTAAGACGTAAACGAGAATCGATAGCTAACGTCTTAATTTTATGAATAAGACAGGGACCAGACGACTGGCTAGGAAATAAGCATAGCAGAATACTAATCAAACGCAAGGCTTTGTACTTCTCCATCATTCTCTCCTCAACACAAAGCACATCCTGCCTTGGCAAGACGTACTTTAGGAGGCAAATGTTAACCGGTATTTCTGTCCGGCTCCGAAAAGTACACAAGACCCACCTGACTCAACTTGTCATGTGGTATTAAAGCTCAAAGTGTCACCAAGTTATTGAAGACTCAAGAGAGGATGAGCGAGCAATAGCTTCATAATTCCACATAAGGCCAACTTACCTTGCCTCACCGAGTAGCATTACTGCAACTTTTCTCGCATCGCCTCATAAGACTTCCCATTGTCCCACATCACACCACCTTGGCTCGTATCACAATGCCCCCCTGCCGCTCGCCTCGCATTGCCTACTCCAACACAAGTGCCTCGCATCGCATCCAACTGGATGTGATGTCATCGCATCCAATGAGATGTGATGGCGCCGCATCTCTCAGGATGTGGCGCCATCGCATCCAAATGGATACGATGGTATCGCATCCCTCCGAATGTGATGCTATTGCATCCAAAGGGTTGCGATGGAATCGCATCCCTCTGGATGCTATGTTATCTCATCTAAAGGGATGTGATGGCACCGCATCCCTTTGGATACGTTGCCATCATATCCAATGCATGCGGTGCCATCCCCGCAATGCATCCCTTTTGGGATGCGATTTCCGCCTCCCCTGGGACGCGAGAATCATATCCCAGAGAGGGATGAGGAATTTTCCTTCTACTACTCTAATGTGATGCGATTTTCTGATGTGCACAGGTCTTTGATGCGATTTCCTACTAAGTGGTCCTCAAATTCTACCTACCCCCACCTAACCACTCCACTATAAATACCCTAAGCTTATTTATTACAAGGGTTGGGAAATTTTCTGAATTGACATCTCCATAGAGCACCAAAGAGACCTCTCTAATGGCATCTCCACTTTGAGGAAGAAGAAGGTCAAAAGTGACTTTTTCCATATAATCACGTATGATGACTATAACTTTAAATTACATGAAAATTCTTGTAACTAAATGCCTAGAAGAGGCTCATAGTTTGTAAATCATTGTTGTCAATAAAATATCAGCAGCTCTTCCAAAGTGGATGTAGGCCCCACACGGAACTGAACCACTATAAATCCTAAGTGTTATTTATTGCTTTCTTGCTCTTCTACACTTGTTTTCCTTACGCGAAACTATATTCTTAAGTATTTAAGAATTTTGGGTGTTGGTGACAATTTTTGTCGTCAACATTCATCAACTGTTTAAAGTTGATTGAAATCATGTTTTACATCCGCTTAACATCAACCATATTCACCGAATGGTGTTATTAGAGTTTTCCGATTGTATTTTCCAGATGAGCATAATGCATACTCACCAAGTGATCTTATTAAAATAGAAAAACAAAAAATCTATGTATGACGAGCATCATCCATACACGCAAGATATTAAGCTTTATCAAAATGGAAAAAAGAAAATTTTATTGCAAAATTAATAGGTTTTCCACCATTCAGAGCTTGCCTAAGGATCTCCCTGGATCCCTACGCAAGAGTAAACAGCTTAGCCTTTTTTTATTACAACTTGATTAAGAAATAAAATAAATAAAGCAAAATTTATGGTTCATCAACGCCTAGAGCATGTCCAGGGATCTCTCTAGATCCCGTACAAGGGTAGGAGGCTTAACCACCATTACTATCCAATTTTCACTCATCAATTTGACATGGCCCCGACCAGGGATAAGCTCGCCTATATCTCTTACAACCAATGATTATTCCTGCAGATTTTTTGTGATTTGATCCTGAATAAACTACTGCATATATCTATTCCTTGCTTGTTCTTCAATTACATCTCGCGAGTATTTGCATTTTTTTCTCGTTTCCAGATAGTTTTTGAAACAAACTACATTTCCTAGAAGCTATTGTTTGATCTAGATTAACCCTGGAGGGGGGTGAATAGGGTTTATTAAAAAAATAAAAGAGATACTAAAAATATCAGATCACAGAATGTAGCAGAAATAAAAATACAGAAAGTAAATGACACATAAATATACCCAGCTTCGGCAAGTTCCTGCCTGCTGCTGCATTCCTAAGGTTTCTACTAGGTAATATAACAGATCTCGCTTACAAGACCATGTAAACTCGCGAACCACTTACTCCTATTCTAATCCTACGCTCAAAACCCTAAACTGATCTGAACTCCTAGATTAATTTTCCCCTAGTTTTACAGACTCTAGTATACTATCTAGTTTTACAGATGAAACTAGAAAACCACCTAGATTTTAAGACTCTAGAAACTGCCAGTTAACACCCTAACTGGATTCCCTAGAATTTACAGACTCTAGAAACTGTTCGAGAAATAACAACATAACATAAAAAACAAATACAAAAATAAAATAGAAACCCTAGAATTAAAAAGAGATTAAACCTCTTTGAAGCATATTGTCTTCCAGTCACTTAAGGTTGGTTCCACCCTTATTTCATTTATCCCCGATCACTTTTCTTTATTGAGAAATGGCGGCGGGCTCTGGAGAAATTTTCTAAGGTTTTCTAAATTGCTCCTAAATTGAAACACAATTGCTTGATTGATGAAATCTAATGTTCTGGTGCTTCAATCTTTGTGGCTTAATGCTTCGAATTGGGATTGCTCTCAAGCGATCGAAACCCTAAAAGTATGTGAGTGATTTTCTCTTGAATTCCTCTTATTTAGTGCAGGGATTGTGGGTGGTCCTTACATTATTGCACGCTATTTTGACCACAATATTATACATAGGTTATTTGGATAATTATTTCACTTTGGTTGCTACAGATAGGTTCTATTTGATTTAATATTGACATTATGGATGTTTGATTACTAGTTTAGGAATTTGTTTGACTATTGGTTACTTAGTTGAATTGTTTGCTCAGTATGGATTAAAATGCCATTCATATGCGTTTAGTATTAGAAAAATCTCAATTGTAAGGGTTTGATGCTTGTTAATTGAATGCACAAGTGGACGTGTACTCATTGAGCGCACAAGGATGATAAACTTGAACCGATGAAATAAATTATTAAAGACGCTTCAGAGCACTTGGATGGATTTAACAACGCAGCAGCATTGGAGCTCGACGATGGAGCTTATGGAGCTTGGCAATGATTCAAAGATGGAGCTACACTGGATCTTGATAGCCATTCTGATGATGATGGATGGACTTGGTGATGAGCTGGACTTCGCAACGAATGTCGTACGTTTTCCTTGGATACTTATTTAACTAATTTTGGTTAAATTCATGATCCGAGTATTCGTTATTGATTACTATGAAGTTGTCGATATAAATTACTGTTGTTATTGTCCACTTCGGCCAATTTGACAACGACAACAATGCGATTTCGGGGGGAAAGATATGACAGTTCGTTCGATGATGATTTTGAGACGATGGCTCTTCAATCAGTGGCTTTGACTAGAGAAAAGGATGTAGTGCTTCTATTGATTTGTCATTAGATGGCGATGATTCCAGGATGAAGAGAAGGTTGTTGCGATGGACAGCTTTTCTCCAAGACGTAGAAAAGATGACATTAAATCGTACTGAGGTGATTGTCGGAGAGAGAGAGAGGGAGAGAGATAGGAGATATAGGATAATATCCTGCGACATACAATGACCGTCAGGAGTAGTTCCCATATTTTGATGGCTTCGCTTGGGAGTCTTTTGGACAGTATAGCGATGGATTCTACTGTGGTGAAGGAATGCAAAAGGATTATCGATAATGAAAGGTTTTTGCGATTACTCGTAAAGAGGGGGTAATAGGTGTGATGTCCATTTAAACCAGATGAGTTCTTATTTGGAACAGATGAGTCCAGACCAGACGACGCCTCTTGGTCTCTAACATGGGAGACTTATGACATACACCTGGACCAAAGGGAGGGGTCCTTATTTTTGGGGGTATAAGTGGGTACAACCTAGTGGCATGGATTAGATTATCATGGAAACGAGTGTTATTGTATATCAACGCATTGAGTGAGTGAATATGAGGATGGTTGATTGATGCTATAGTTGTTTACTTGTTTATCACCATTAGTACTTAAACATCTATCACACCCTGCTTATATTGTTTTTATCATAATGTATAATATATCGACTATTATATGCTAACTCTGTGGATGCATGGTAAGAGAAGGTACGATTTTTCATTCCCTTTGTTCCGTATATATACTATTACGACATTTACAGTACCTTGAGAATTATTTATCGATCATACCAGACTTTTGCCTGACCCATGATTTTATTTTCCTCTCATTACCTTTGGTGCTCATCGGTGATGCTGATGAGAAGACTAGGTGATTGGTTCAAATTATTATGGAAAGTAATAGTAAATAACATACTGTTGTGTTTTTTAAAGTTGTATTACAACATTTTCATAATTGTCCAACAATTCATCATTCTAAAAAAGGCAGATGACTTCATAATTAAATGTCACTCAAACTATTATTTGTAATATCATTTAAATACCATTAAAACTACCTTGAAAAAAAAATAACATTAAAACTTTTGTTATAATGATACATTGAATTATGATAAAAGACTATCATTTCAAATACAATAAACATGCTAGTAGACTTTGTAAAGAAATTACTATTTTAAGTTATCACTTTTAATGTTATCAATATTATAGGCAATTGCACAAATAATACGTCATATAAAGCAATCATTACATATGACACAAACATGCTACTAGAAATGATATCATTACAAAAATGCTATATGACATTTTAATGATATCATTACACATTACAAATAATGCTAGTGGAAATCATAGTTAACATGCTACATAAAACTATCATTGGACTTCCACTTCGGTCGGTTAAACAATATATCTTAGGTACAAATTGGTTTCTATAGGTACTCGATTAAGTATGAAATCCATATGTCTTTTACATCCCATAGGTACCTAATTAAGACTTGAATTCAGTTTTATTCTACATCACATAGGTATCCGACTACATTTGGATTCCGGATGTTATTTACATCCCATAGGTACCCGTTTAGATTTGGATTCCAAATGTCTTTTACATCCCGTAAGTACCCGATTAAGTTTTGAATCCTATCATCTTATACATCCCATAAGTACTCGACTAGGTTTTAAATCCGGATGTCTTTTGCATTTTTTTTAGTTTGTTCAGTTAAACAATATATTTTGGGTATAGATTGGTTTCCAAAAGTACCCGATTAGGTTTAGGATCTGAATGTCCTTTACATCCCATAGGTACCCGATTATGTTTTCAATCTGGATGTCTTTTACAAACCAAACGTACCTGATTAGATTTGGATTCAGGATGTCTTTTACATCCCATAAGTAGGTTTTAAATCCGATTATCTTTTACATCCCATATGTACCCAGTTTGGTTTTAAAACCGGGCGTCTTTTACAAACCATGCTTTCTCGATTAGGTTTGGCATCTGGATGTATTTTGCGTGCTGTATTTTTTTAGATTTAATAATATATTCTGGGTACATATTGATTTCCATATGTACTTGATTAGACTTGGAATCTAGATGGTTTCTACCTTCCTTACTTTGCTCAATTAACCAATATATCTTGGATAATGATTGGATTACATGGGTACCTAATTAGCTTAACTAATATATGCTATTTTTAAACTATCATTTTGCATACCTCAAATATGCTAGTGCATTTCGTAATTAAAACACTATATTTACTTATCATTTTGCATATTGTAATCAATGTTTAGAACTTCATAACTAAAATGGTACATTAAACTATTAATTTGCTTATTTTAAACATAGTAGTGCAATTCATAACTCAAATTCTATTCTAAACTATCATTTTCTACATTTGATATATGTTGGTGTATTTTGAGATTAAAATTTATATTAAATCTCTTTTTGCACATTTTACTGACAATATTGAAGTTCATATGTAAAATGATTCATTAAACTATCATTTTGCATAAAATAAACATAGTAGTGAACTTCATTTCTCAAATGCTATCTTAAACTATCATTTTGTACACAAAAACATGTAAGTGGACTTTTTGATTAAAATGCTATATTAAATATCATTTTGCACATTGTAATCTTGATATCAAACTTCATAACTAAAATGTTATATTAAACTTCCATTTTGAATATTTTAAACACGGTCATGGACTTCCTAATTTAAAAGTTATGTTAAACTATCATTTTGTATACATAAAATATGCTATTGGACTTTGTGCTTTAAATGATATACTAAATTTTAATCTTTTTTCCATTATAATCACAACATCAAACTTCATAACTAAAATACTACAAGCTCTATCATTTTCCATATTTTTTCCGGCTTAATTGTTTGCAATGTACTTATGGTACATTGAGCTATCATTGTACCTATTCAGATTATGGTACTGTATTTTCAAAAGGTCAAATGTTACATTAGTTTATCATTTAGCATTTATTTTGGCAAGGTCAACCCATTTTATAGTGATTCATAACACTATTTTGGTTACAACAAATAATGGGAATAGTGATATATAGGAGGTAAGCAGATTGCTTACCTGCTGTAGGCATTATACAATACTAAGACACAACAAAAACAACCTAGTACATACTAGTCGTTCACCACACAGGGTGCGGCTTAGAATTGAAAATGCAACTAGGCTAACCTAGTACAAGCGGCCTAAAGCAGTCACTTACACAAAAAAGTGTGAACAATAGAACAAAGAAACATATTACCAAAACCCTCAACTTTTTCACTCTCCTACATACACAGTCACCCCAGCCCCCACTTGAAAACAAAATTGCTTTCCCTGGATATTGAATCACTTCTTGCTCAACACTTAAGCAAATAGATAACACTTGGCACAACCTCTCCTGAAAACCACTGGCACACCTAACACCCATAAAACACCTCCATATCTAAAAGGAAGAATGCCACAAGGCAATAAACGAACAAACAACCAAACAAGAAACACCACAACAACACCAAACTAACTACATAAGTCGAAAACACATTAGAAAACAACATTGACCATAACTAACAAGGATAAAGTGCCAAACCAACTACACTAACACAAAAAACTACACCTCACCAGAGAATTTACTAGCTCGTCACCGAGGCGATCTACACCCAAGGGATATCCTTTCGGTGATCTCCAGCACAACAGGAAGTTCAGAAAATGGGTCACGACTTAGCACTAAATAATCACCAGAAAAAGAGAGACACTGACTGGTGGATCCACCACAAGTAGTAGCCGAGACTGGAGTGTGATAAATGGTGAAAAGTGCAGAGGCAAGCGGGAGTGGAGAAACTCAAATCTGAAGAATTAGGGTTTGGGAATAAAAGGGGAAAGACTCCACAACGACGAAAACTGTCTTAGGGTAAGAGAAGATTAGGAGATCGGATGATAGGGAAGGAATTGAGAGAGAAATCGCAAAGAAAAAGGAGAAAGAATGAAGAAGATTAGAGCAAAAAGGCAGTCTCCATTGAAGAGGTTGTCGACCCTAAGCATTTGAGTTAAGAATTTCACTACTGTGTTTAAAATAAGAAAATTAATAGTTTAATGTACCATTTTATTTTATAGTTATTTTTTTAATTATTTTTTTATAACAAAATAAATATATATAACAAAAAGGAGAATCCAGCTATTCTCCAATAGCTCACAAAAAATGATTACATAGAAATAGCTACATAATCTATGCACACACAAAAACAAAAATACAATTAACCAAAAGATGACCACAAATAAATACAGGCAGAAACCCCAAAAAGGAGAGTCAGATCAAAGAAAACCCTCAGAAGATAGTCCCCAAAGACGAGGAAGACACCAACCTCCACAGACCTAAAGAGGAGGTAATAGATCGGAGGCAAACCGCTCGAAGAAGATAAGTAGTGAAGCCATATATTTGCAATCTCTAGCTCCCGATCACCAAAAATAATCCAGTTGAAAGCTTCAGCTCTATATCCTAAGCTCAAGTTCCAGTTAGCTCCAGGTCAGCTCCAGTTAGCTCCAAATCAGCTCATCCAACCAACTATATGCCCAGAAGGATACCGGCCAAGAGAACCTGTAATACGAGGACGTTGACACAAACAACACAAGAGATAAAAGGAGGAAAGGTGACGGTGTGAAGGAGAATGGGTAAACCGCCCCATCTGACTCAGAACCAATGCATATTTAACCGATCCTAGCATGTGGGACAGGAAGTACTGAGGAAGCAGAGAGAAATCTCGCCAGTCTCCTCAAGCGAGAGCCAATCACACCCTTACATGACCCACCATGGAAAGCAAGGAAAACATCGTTCCTTATTGAACAATGGAAGGAGGATCCATTGAAATTTCATCAAATATTGCATTATTCTGCGAGCACCATATATGCCATCAGATTAGGCAAGGTGTAAGATGAAAAAGAATCGAACGAATAGATTTACCTGAGATATCATCCTACCAATATCTCTGTAAATCAGACAGGGAAGTTGATTAAGATAGAAATGTGACTATTTTATGCTCTTATATCTTATCTTTTGTATATAAATAAATATTACTTGGGTATTATTTTGTCACTTTTACAGATATGCCAACTTAGCCACATGCAGTTACAAAATATAAAAATAGAGATCAAATTGATGTATATTTACATACGAAGACGTGCTGACGAAGATTTCACATCCAGTTGCTTTTGGACAAGAAAATAATTGGTAGAAAGGCTATGCATATCACAAATCAATGCAAAATTACCAAGGAAGCAAGAATAAAAGAAGAAAGGCCAAATTTTAGTAGAGTTAATTAAGGCCCATTTGTGACTGTATTAGGGTTTAGGCTGGCTATCTATCCTATAAAAACACTTGTGATCTCATTGTAAACATCATCTTGGAATTAATAAAGTTTTCTTATTTTTTCTCTCTTTTTTTTATTTTTTATTTTCTTAGAAATTAGTGTTGTCTACACAATTAGATTTAGTAGAGCATTATTTGTATTTTTCACTTACTGTCATTAGTGATTAACCGTTTGATTAGATTCATCGGTAATCCTAATTTTATTTTCTATTTGTTATTTAATTTCTGCAATTTCAGTTTCTGCTTTTTTCTGTTGCCTTCCTAGGTTAAATTGGATTTGATTAGATTTAAATCTGATTCATAGTTTTATTTGCTTTTTAATTGAAAATTGTGATTTGATCGGCGGTTCAATTAGATTTGTTCTGAATCAAATTACAGTTTCAATTTTATTGTTTTTCAGCCCAACTCCAAGTTTTGTCTAACTTGCCCAAGAAATATATAAACAATAAAATTTAATATTCCTCCCTTTGTTCGACCTGCATATTACACAATCTGTGCGCTTGCAGTATTTATTTCATAATTCACGCTTTTCTAGTTCGTAGAAAGCGACGATCAAGTTTTTGGTGCTGTTGCCGGGGAGGCAATAATTAAATTTTATTATTTATTTAATTTCTGATTTGTGTTAGTTTTTATTTTATTTTTCCTTTTGTGTTCTTGTATATATAGAAAAAAGATCTTAATTGATTAGATTTGGTATTATACAATTATACCATAATCTTTTAAATAAGAGGAAAAAGAAAACTAGCCAAATTTCCTTATTTTTTTATTTCTTTCCCTTTTTCAAGTTCTTTCCTTTTACATTTTTTCCCCTTTTCTACTTTACAACAATTTCAATACAAAAATAGGAAAAAAAAGAACCAAAAAAAATTCTTTGTAATTTTTTTTTGTTTCCCTGCTTGATTTCTTGCCAACTGCTTTCAGAAACCCAAACTCCACAACAGTGCTTCCATCTCCCTGATCACCTAATTTTCTCCATTAAACTCGCAGACTCATCCTCTCCCATCCACACAACCAACCAATTACCTTTAGACCTTCTGCCATCCCCCTCTCATAAACCACCAACATATTCACAACTACCTACCCAGTTCGATTCAAACACCTCTGCCGCATAACCTTTCACATCACCCACATACAATCCGCAACAACCTGCCCACAACATCTCCATCAATAAAACAGATCAACCAGAGTCCATCCTGAAACGCCATCATCACAAACCGTGTTTATCTTCACTGCTTTCTCCACCTTCGATCATCACCAAGGATCAACACAAAACCCAAAATCTCCATTCAAAGACCGGGAAAAAACAGCAACAATCACCGCTATATCATCTTCACGCAACCACCGTCAAAACCAAACTGAAAATCACAAGCCGTCAATCCTTCAAATAAACCGCACTTCCAAATCCTACCAAACCCCTAGCTTCTCCGACTTATCAACGTTCAGATCCACCCACATCTTCAACTGAAGCCTCCATTGAACGCTCTCCAAAAAACTCTACCACAGTCCGCCCATCAGCAATTTCACGGAAACTGTGACAACAAGGAATTTCGCTCGATCTGAATTGATTGCTAAACCGACCAAGACCGTTCGAAACCCCTGATTGTTTTGAGAACACGACAAATCGGAATAAAAACAGAAGAACATTTCATTGTTACTTACAACAATTACATCAGAACACAATAATATACAGATTATGAACAAAAAATATACATCACAAAATATCAGAGACTACAATACATTACATAGCAGCGGAAAAATAATATAATACATAACTGAAAAAGATTTATGGATACAGAGCTTTCCGGATATCATTCCAGCTGTAAACCAGGTTCCTGTGAATATAAATCTGCAAAACCAAAACTACTAGCTGCCCGTGTCAAAATAAGGGCACCCAGAGTTTAGGTTAAAACAATAAACACCAGGTCAGTCATGTGACAGGTGTGAGAACTAAAACAGTTATTAATCTTTATTTTAAAGTTAGGTAAATCAAGGGACCACGCCGTATAACACAAAACGGATTTCTTCCCAAGAATACCAGTGCATATAATAAAACAGCGCAATGCTTTTTGGAAAAATGAAGCTATTATAAGACCCAGGTCCCATCACACAATGAAACGCAAGCCGGAGGATAGGGTTTTCCCTTATAATAGCCAAACATGCTTGGTACGTTTAAAACAAATCATTTGATACTATTATAAGTGCATAGTGTATAAAACAACTTCAAATATAAATGTATCAATCTTAGATGGCATGGGTACCATATATCATGTTGCCAATACTAGGATCTACAATCAAAACAGCAAATGTCACGTATCGGAAGTTGGATTTCCATCTGTGAACCGAGGCAAGGGATTGTCCTCACTGACTTCGAGACTCTCTAGCCTGAACCTCAGGGTCAGAGCGCATGACCCTTGGATCGTCAGGGCCGGTCCACCGATGTGGATTGAAATGCCTGAACACTGCGTTTCCCCGCCCTTTGGGGCGTAAATGAGCCAAATGACTCCATCGACTCCACAAAGTCACCGATATATCCAAGGTGGCTCGCAATCCAACAACAACACAGGTGAAAATAATATAAATGTCAGGGCTCGTAGGTCACTGACACTACCCTAGCTAGAAGGAAACGCATGCAATCCCTGATGTCCTCTCCCGTTTCTGATTCACAACCGGGGTGTAAGGCTCACGAATTAACGTTACATAAAGCTATGCCATATAGGCGGTGCTTTGATCATCAACCACAAGACTTTTCTTTTCAACAAAAGCCTTGATCATTTGCCACTTAGGCATGCCACACAGGCAATTCACTCCATGCGACTGATGTCCATCGATATACAACCCCTGAGCTCGTACGTCTCAGAGAAGGGTGTTAAGCAAAGAATAAATTCTCCGCCACCAAACAGATGTATATTTAATAGAGATTAATCAACACAGAATAAAATCCAATGTCAGACACACAGTCCATTTACAAGTTCGTTTTGGGTCTGAACGAAACCGGAGGCACCTTGTACCTCGCATATCCATTGATCTCCAAGTACGTCTGGACGATCACCAACTGATTCTCTCCTCTTGGGTGTACAGCCCAATCAAGATCATCAGTAATTATCCAAACAATGTGAAGACCTCTGGTCTTCGACCACTATCTTCATCCTCGACACATCGTCGAATCAGTTATTCAGAATGGGATAAACCCGGTCTTTCTGAATAACTCGCGTATATAATAAACAAGTCTTACACAAACACAACATACGCCTCATTCCAATTCAGAATATTCTTTTATTCAAATATTCTTATACTTCGGAAAAGGTTCCCATTAATTTTATCAAAGATAAATTCTTTAAATTTATTCTTTAATCTTCTTTTGAATATCGATTCAAACCAAATTATGGTTTATGCAAACTAGTCGCGGGATTAACTAACCTTACCGAAGTAATCATTTGTTTTAATTTCCCAATCTCAACCTATTCATCCCATGAAGTAAAACTGGTAATACTTCATATCTAACATCATGGTGTTATCGGTAAATTCAATTACCATTTCACGTTCAAATCTAATTAAAGATTTTAACTATCGCCTGGAGAAAAACTGATGATACTCCATTCTCGATCATTTCAATCTAATTAAAGATTCATTAAAACTCCACTTGGTTTTAATCTTCCCAAAAATCACTATCAATGATTTTTTTGACTTAGGAAATCATATTCTGTCTTTAACTGGGTTAAAGAACCATTGTCATTTAAAACGCGATTCACGATAAACCCAAAATCACATTCCATTCTATCAGCCTTTAACCGTAAATTAGCAAGTGAACAATTCCCTAAGCATTAACCCAGAAGGACGAAACCAACATCAGATCAATACCCAAGAAACCTTTCAACTTAACTAATCTTCAGTTAGCTTTTGATTTTCTTAACTCCGCTGGGTCTAAGAATAGTATTATTAAAGATACCATTCACGACAACCCAAATCACATTTGATATTAAATACAAGGCTCTGAATAGAAAATATATCGACTTATATTCAATATCAAACTCTACGACCAACAAATATCATATTGGAAATAACGATATAAATCTATCTTCCAAATTTCCATAACAATATCTGTACAATCATGAAATCCAACATCGAAATATTCCAAAGACTATTTCGATTGAAATCCACTCCAATTCAATTATTAGAAATTTCTGGTTACTTTTAAAACCATTTCAAATCCAATTTATTTATTTCAAAAATAAATGGATTATAATTCTAGTTCAAAACTAGTTCACTTCGATAAAAATCTATTTTTATCTTTTCAAATATGGAACTTTTCATCCCAATTCTTTCCAAATCATTTCTTATGATTTTACACAAATTATGGCTATTTTTAATAATTTTATCAAGGCCCGTACAGTCGATTTCCATTAACGGCCATCGAACTGCACTTACAGCGACCTTTTCCAAATTTGATTTAGACATAATTCCAAATCCAACAGTTAGATTTCAAATCTCTAATATTCTTAGAAAGCTCTTTTCGATACGAACCCAACGGTTCCGGTTTTAGGAGAATCCGACGGTCGGATCTCCCGTAATATCCACTCGAAGTCAATGGTCGAAATTCACGAATTGCTGCGGCGCGACGTGTTCTATTCACGCCATTATATATATAATATATATTATATATTTCGTTGATTTCCTTTCAAAACGTATTTTATAAATCGTTTTAAATTCGTTTTCAAAATGATTTCAACTTCATATTCAATTTCAAATCAAAATTGAATATTCCATATCATCGATATATAAATGATAGTATTTTCAAAATATTATATTTTGAAATCAATTCCTTTCCGATAGAGATATCGTTCACGTCAAAATGGCGCATATCTAATCAACACGGCTTTATATATTTCAATAACTTCGTTATTCTATTCAACAAACGAATATTTTCTTCAACACATGAATATATATTTCTTTCAACACATGAGTATTGTCAACACATGACTATTTTTGTTATTTAATATATTTCATAAAATTATGATTTCTATCGTTTAATTCTTAATCAGACTCCAACCGCAAATTAGTAAGAGAATGATTCCCTAAGTATTAACCCCGAAGGCCGAAACCAACATCAGATCAATACCTATGAAACCACTCATCTTATCTAGTTTCCAGTTAGTTTCTAATTTTATATATGATAAAGATGTAAATTTTATTGTTAAAATATTTCATTCAACACATGATAAGTTTCAACACATAAATATTCACAACACATGAGTATTGTCAACACATGACTACTTATTCTATTCAACACATGAATCTTTATTTTATAATATTCTTTATTTTCCAAATTAGAATGAGGCCCAATCAATTGCCATATAATGTTAATTATATGGATTCCATACAACACATGTATATAATAGCAATGATAAATAATCAACCATCATCCAAAGTGCACCACACAACTGCATAAGCATTAAATATAAATAAACGCTTACACAGTCTGTCAACCAATTAATCGACATACAACTAATTATTGGGATTAGTGTATGTCCAATATCATCCCAATACCCGTGTGGGGTTTCAAACAATCAAACACAAGTTTTATTTGTGCAGTTGGGCGATGTGTAAAATTTATCGTCCCAATCAATATCAGTCAAATGGGTGTACATAAACAACCGTACGATTTGTTTATAAATATTTATTTTATATACACGTTAAAAATTATCTTTTTTAACTATAAAATATTTATTCATTCCACATCACACAATAAAATTTCACATCAATCAAACAAACAAGTCATCCATCGTCTGTGGACAACGGGTGTCGGGTGCTGCTAAGCACTGTCTGCATCCTAGTATATATTTCAACTAGAAAAATAAATTAAAAATGAGGATTTCTCACCGAGGGATCCACTACTCCGTGCTTTCCTTCTGAACTGTTTGGGTTTCATTTTGATTTCAGTCGATACCGTCGCCTTCTTTTCCCGCTATTCACAGTAAAAATCATATTTTTATCACTTTGTCCCAATAAATAAAAATCATATTTTTATTTCAATCTCATATATTTTACAACGTTTCTTTCTATATAAAAATTATATTTTGTATTTCTACTTCTCAGATGAAGATCGAATTTTTATCGCTACTTCATATTTATAAAAATCGAGTTTTTATTTTTAAAAGTCTAATCTTTTTCATGTATAAAAATCTAATCTCTTTATAAATAAAAACCAAATCTTTTTAGAAATAAAAATCAAATCTTTTCTAATTTTAAAAAAACATAACTTTTCTTAGCTACTACTTGAATGAAAACCATATTTCTAAACCAATTTCAATTATATTAAAATCGTATCTTTTCATTGCCATTCAAACGATAAAACCCATATTTTCATTTCGTTTTACACGTAATAAAAATCTTATCTTTAAACAAAATAAAAATCCATTCTTTTTATTTAAAAATCACTTCTTTATCTAAGAAAAAACCGTAGCTTTATACAAGTTAAGAATTAGATTTTATACAAGTAAAATAAAATGAAAACAAAATTAGGAAACTCATGGTGTTATCGGAGGAGGGGGGCGTCGGGGTAGAGTTCTGGCAGTCGCCGGAGGTGGGGTGTGCTCCTGACAGGCGGCGGTGGCTAAGGCTGGAGGCGTGGCGGATTTAGGGTTCTAGGGTTCGGATTTTGGGGGCACTGGCGGTTTACGAGGTCGCGGTGGCCTGGGTGGAGGGTCGGAGAGGCTGGGGAGGCGGAGCAGCCGGAGTTGGGAGGCTTTCGACATGGAGCGGCGGCCTGGGTTGAGGGGCGACATCGATTTCCTCTTTTTTTTTTGTTTTAAATTTCTCTTTGAAATGAACGATGGGGTGAGGGATAATGGAGTTAACCAAGTAATTATATTTATTTTTAATTTAAATTAAATTCTAAAAAGTTAGTTTCTTCATTCGAACTCCGAATCGAACTCAACGACGGTCGTCCCTCGCTAATTACCCCCATTCTGAACACAATGGCATATGTCCCGTTAGCCAATTCGACCATTACGATCAGTTTTCATTTAAATTACAATATAAACCAATATATATTTAATTTAAACACACATTTCAATTTACTGGGGCCACATACGGACCCCAAAAATTTCCCGAAAAATATTTTTTTCTAGCTTCGTATTGAGGATACGGTTCTAACAAAACTAATTTCGCCAAATTCTGAGATCGCTTGAAAAATGGCCATTTTAAAGGGCTAGAATTCCATTGCGACTATTCTGAATTTTCTACTGGACATAACTTTTTATCCCCGCTGTGAAATTTTGATTTTTCGGATTCGCTGGAAAGATATTTTCAAATAGATTCTAATATTTTCAGTTTCGCTAAAATCCGGTTTATTTTGAATCCTATGCATTCATTTGAAATTCGAAATCGAAATTTCAAACTACCGCGCCATTTTCAATTCCATTTATATTCAAAATAAAATATTTATATTCTAACGATGATCTATATAAATATATTCGTTCTAATTCTATTCAAAATAAATTTCTCGGCGTTATTATTTAAAATAATTCATTTTAAATATTCAAAATTCACTAAAATTGCCAAAATAAAATTTTTAAATTTGGCTCAGATTTCCGGGTTATTACAATCTCCCCCACTTAAAACTTTTCATCCCCGAAAAGGAACGAAGCTGAAAGTTGTTTCACAAACCAACTCAACTTTCGCTATTTTAATTACGGCTTAAGTACTTCAACTTTTCAGTTTCTAAGAGCTTTTCAAATTTTTCAAAAATTTGGCTAACACCCTAAATTTTCGAAAAATTTCGCCATAACCTCCCTGCACCAGGAGCTTCGGGATATTTCAAATAGCCTCCCATGGGCCTCACCAGTCCAAAACAAAAAGAAAAAGCCAAGCGACTAGCTAATCGGCTCATAAAATCATCCAAACCTAAGAAATATAATAAACATGTACCTATTTGTCGAGCATACAATTTTATTCCTCTGCTCTAGCCTCCTTGCTATGACTTGTACAATGTAAGTACATGTATATGCATGCAAATGCGACTAATTTTCAATATAACTCACTATTGATACAATTTGGCTAAATGGTTCAAATTTTAATTAATCAACCAATAATCAAACAACACAACAGCAATCAATTTGTTGATTTTCATTTCAAACTCATAGCTTTGATATATAGTTAAAAATCATGTTTTTGATGCCAAATCACAACAATATATTCTAACTATATTTTGGTTCTCACACCATTCTAATGGAAATATATAGAGATCCCACTTTCGAAACTCGAACACAACACTGATGATGGGTACCCATCATCAGAATCATTCCCGGGCGACTACAGTGTGATTCTATATCTATCTGGTATATTAAGACTTCAAATACACGCGGATCAGACGTATACGCAAAATCATTATATACTTGATTGTCCAAATCAATACAAATAAATATTCAAATACGAATAATAAATTTAAATTTTCAAAAAAAACTTGTTTTCATTTTAAAAATATACTCTTCACACTCGTTCTAGGATACTACTGATCCCATCTCTAACAAGTCATTCCCATTGGATATTACTAATCCAATTTCTGATGAATTCTTCATTTGGTTCTAACGTGTCTTGTTCTCCACGCTCTGTAAACCAAAGCTCTGATACCAAATGTAATGATAAGGAATTTCGCTCGATCCGAATCGATCGCTAAACCCACCAGGACCGTTCGAAACCCCTGATTGTTTTGAGAACACGACAAATCGGAACACAAACAGAAGCATATTTCATTGTTAATTACAACAGTTACATCAGAATACAAGAATATATAGAGTATGAATAAATAATATACATCACAAAATATCAGAGATTACAATATATTACATAGCAGCGGAAAAATAATACAATACACAGCTGAAAGAGATATACGTATACAGAGCTTTCCGGATATCATTCCAGCTGTAAACCAGGTTCCTGTGAATATAAATCTGCAAAACCAAAACTACTAGCTGCCCATGTCAAAATAAGGGCACCCAGAGTTTAGGTTAAAACAATAAACTCCAGGTCAGTCATGTGACTGGTGTGAGAACTAAAACAGTCATTAATTTTTATTTTAAAGTTAGGTAAATCAAGGGACCACGTCGTATAACACGGAACGGGTTTCCTCCCAAGAATACCAGTGCATATAACAAAACAGCGCAATGCTTTTCGGAAAAATGAAGCTATTATAAGACCTAGGTCCCATCACACAATGAAACGCAAGCCGAAGGATAGGGTTTTCCCTTACAATAGCCAAACATGCTTGGTACGTTTAAAACAAATCATTTGATACTATTATAAGTGCATAGTGTATAAAACAACTTCAAATATAAAGGTATTAATCCTAGATGGCATGGGTACCATATATCAAGGCGCCAATACTAGGCTCTACAATCAAAACCGCAAATGTCACATATCGGAAGTTGGATTTCCATCTGTGAACTAAGGCAAGGGATCGTCCTCACCGACTTCGAGACTCTCTAGCCCGAGCCTCAGGGTCAGAGCGCATCGACCCTTGGATCATCAGGGCCGGTCCACCGTTGTGGATTAAAAGGTCTGAACACTGCGTTTCCCCTCCCTTTGGGGCGTAAACGAGCCAAATGACTCCATCGTCTCCACATAGTCACTGATATATCCGAGGCGCCTCGCAATCCAACAACCACACAGGTGAAAAAAATATAAATGTCAGGGCTGGTAGGTCACTGACACCACCCTAGCTAGAAGGAAATGCATGCCCTCCCTGATGTCCTCTCCAGTTTTTAGTTCACAACCGAGGTGTAAGGCTCGCGAATTAACGTTACACAAAGCTATGCAACACGGGCGGTGCTTTGATCATCAACTACAAGACTTTTCTTTTCAATAAAAGCCTTGATCATTTGCTACTTAGGCATGCCACACAGGCAATTCACTCCATGCGACTGATGTCCATTCATATACAACCCCTGAGCTCGTACGTCTCAGAGAAGGGTGTTAAGCAAGAGAAAAAAATTCTCCTTCACCAAACATATGTATGTTTAATAGAGATCAATCAATACAGAATAAAATCCAATGTCAGACACACAGTCCATTTACAAGTTCGTTCTGGGTCCGAACGAAACCGGAGGCACCTTTTACCTTGCATATCCATTGATCTCCAAGTACGTCTGGACGATCACCAACTGATTCTCTCCTCTTGGGTGTACAGCCCAATCAAGATCATCAGTAATTATCCAAACAATGTGAAGACCTCTGGTCTTCGACCACCGTCTTCATCCTCGACACATCGTCGAATCAGTTATTCAGAATGAGATAAACCTGGTCTTTCTGAATAACTCGCGTATATAGTAAACAAATGTTACACAAACACAACATACGCCTCATTCCAATTCAGAATATTCTTTTATTCAAATATTCTTATACTTTGGGAAATGTTCCCATTAATTTGATCAAAGATAATTTCTTTAAATTTATTCTTTAATCTTCTTTTGAATATCGATTCAAACCATATTATGGTTTATCCAAACTAGTCGGGATTAACAAACCTTACCGAAGTAATCATTTGTTTTAATTTCCCAATCCCAACCTATTCATCCCATGAAGTAAAACTGGTAATACTTCATATCTAACATCACGGTGTTATCGGTAAATTCAATTACCATTTCACGTTCAAATCTAATTGAAGATTTAACTATCGCCTGGAGTAAAACAGGTGATACTCCATTCTCGATCATTTCAATCTAATTAAAGATTAATTAAAACTCCACTTGGTTTTAATCTTCCCAAAAATCACTATCAATGATTATTTAACTTGGGAAATCATATCCTGTCTTTAACTGGGTTAAAGAACCAATGTCATTTCAAACGCGGTTCACAATAAACCCAAAATCACATTCCATTCTATCAGCCTTTAACCGTAAATTAGCAAGTGAACAATTCCCTAAGTATTAACCCCGAAGGCCGAAACCAACATCAGATCAATACCCAAGAAACCATTCAACTTAACTAATCTTCAATTAGCTTCTAATTTTCTTAACTCCGTTGGGTCTAAGAACTGTATTATTAAAAGTACCATTTACAACAACCCAAATCACATTTGATATTAAATACAAGGCTCTGAATAGAAAATATATCGGCTTATATTCAATACCAAATTCTACGACCAACAAATATCCTATTGGAAATAACGACATAAATCTATCTTCCAAATTTCCATAACAATATCTGTACAATCACGAAATCCAACATCGAAATATTCCAAAGACAATTTCGATTCAAATCCACTCCAATTCAATTATTGGAAATTTCTGGTTACTTTTAAAACCATTTCAAATCTAATTTATTTATTTCAAAAATAAATGGATTATAATTCTAGTTCAAAACTAGTTCACTTCGATAAAAATCTATTTTTATCTTTTCAAATATGGAAATTTTCATCCCAGTTCTTTCCAAATCATTTCTTATGATTTTACACAAATTATTGCTATTTTTAATAATTTTATCAAGGCCCGTACAGTCAATTTCCATCAATGGCCATCGAACTACACTTACAACGACCTTTTCCAAATTTGATTTGGACATAATTCCAAATCCAACCGTTAGATTCCAAATCTCTAATATTCATTAGAAAGCTATTTTCGATACAAACCCAACGGTTCTGGTTTTAGGAGAATCCGACAATCGATCTCCCGTAATATCCACTCGAAGTCGATGATCGAAATTCGCGAACTGCCGCGGCGCGTTCTATTCAGGCCATTATATATAATATATATATATATATATATATATTCATATATTATATATTTCGTCGATTTCCTTTCGTAACGTATTTTATAAATCGTTTTAGATTCGTTTTCAAAACGATTTCATATTCAATTTCAAATCAAAACTGAATATTCCATATCATCAATATATAAATGATAGTATTTTCAAAATATTATATTTTGAAATCAATTCCTTTTCGATATTCATTATAAAAATGAATAAAATCGATAGAGATATTGTTCACGTCAAAATGGCGCATATCTAATCAACATGGCTTTATATGTTTCAATAACTTCGTTATTCTATTCAACAAATGAATATTTTCTTCAACACATGAATGTATATTTCTTTCAACACATGAGTAACGTCAACACATGACTATTTTTGTTATTTGATATATTTCATAAAATTATGATTTCTATTGTTTAATTCTTAATCAGACTCCAACCGTAAATTAGTAAGAGAACGATTCCCTAAGTATTAACCCTGAAGGTCGAAACCAACATCAGATCAATACCTAGGAAACCACTCATCTTATCTAGTTTCCAGTTAGTTTCTAATTTTATATATGATAAAGATGTAAATTTTATTGTTAAAATATTTCATTCAACACATGATAAGTTTCAACACATGGATATTCTCAACACATGAGTATCGTCAACACATGACTATTTATTCTATTCAACACATGAATCTTTATTTTATTATATTCTTTTTTTTTCAAATTGAAATGAGGCCCAATCAATTACCATATAATGTTAATTATATGGATTCCATACAACATATGTATATAATTGCAATGATAAATAATCAACCATCATCCAAAGTGCACCACACAACTGCATAAGCATTAAATATAAATAATTAACGCTTACACAGTCTGTCAACCAATCGATTGACATACAACTAATTATTGGGATTAGTGTATGTCCAATATCATCCCAATACCCATGTGGGGTTTCAAACAATCAAACACAGGTTTTATTTGTGCAGTTGGGCGATGTGTAAAAATTTTCGTCCCAATCAATATCAGTCAAACGGGTGTACATAAACAAACCGTCCGATTTGTTCATAAATATTTATTTTATATACACGTTAAAAATTATATTTTTTAACTATAAAATATTTATTCATTCCACATCACACAATAAAATTTCACATCAATCAAACAAACAAGTCATCCATGGTATGTGGACAACGATTGTCGAGTGCTGCTAAGCACCGTCTGCATCCTAGTATATCTTCCAACTAGAAAAACAAATTAAAAGTGAGGAGTTCTCGCCGAGGGATCCACTCCTCTGTGCTTTCCTTCTGAACTGTTCGGGTTTCGTTTTGATTTCAATCGATATCGTCGCCTTCTTTTCCCGCTGTTCACAGTAAAAATCATATTTTTATCGCTTTATCCCAATAAATAAAAATCATATTTTTATTTCAATTTCATATATTTTACAACGCTTCTTTCTATATAAAAATTATATTTTTATATTTCTACTGCTCAGATAAAGATCGAATTTTTATCGCTACTTCATATTTATAAAAATCGAATTTTTATTTTTAAAAGTCTAATCTTTTTCATGTATAAAAATCTAATCTCTTTATAAATAAAAATCAAGTCTTTTTATACATAAAGTTCAAATCTTTTCTAATTTAGAAAAAAACATAACTTTTCTTAGCTACTACTTGAATAAAAATCATATTTCTAAACCGATTTCAATTATATAAAAATCGTATCTTTTCATTGCCATTCAAACGATAAAACCCATATTTTCATTTCGCTTTACACATATTAAAATCTTATCTTTAAAAAAAATAAAAATCCATTCTTTTTATTTTAAAATCACTTCTTTATCTAAGAAAAAATCATAGCTTTATACAAGTTAAGAATCAGATTTTATACAAGTAAAATAAAATAAAAACAAAATTAGGAAACTCACGTGTTATCGGAGGAGGGGGAATCGGGGTAGAGTTATGGCAATCGTCGAAGGTGGGGTGTGTGACAGGCGGTGGCTAATGCTGGAGGCGCGACGGATTTTTAGGGTTCTGGTGTAATGACCCGAAAATCCGGTCCAATTTGAGCTGACAAAAAACACAAGTCCAACCCCAAATTAAACTGAAAATCAGGAAATTAATAGAAAGAAAACAGAGGGTGAGGAAAGATAAGATAGAAATTTAGAATAGAAGAAGAAGAAGAAGAACACAACATCAAAGTAACACGAACCTCACAGCGGAACAAATAACATATATTATATAACATAACTTTGAAATATAAATCTGTACTTGAATATACATCATTATCAAAGTACAACACTTACAACACAGCGGAAATAAACTATAGCTATATGATCCTGAAGCCTCCTGCTCCTTCTCTTCAGGTATATCTGTAAATCCTGACTACATGACTGCCCGTACAAAAGTGGGCACCCAAGAGTTTAGGGAAAACAAAACAAAATAAACTCTTGGTCAGCCATGGGACTGGTACGAGTAAAACAGTTTAAACAGTTGAACAAGTAAACGATATCTCATAAGACCACGCCGTATAACGGAACGGGTTTTTCCCTTATGAGAATCCAAATTATCTTTATATCAAAAACCTTTTGATATTATAATAATGTCTATCAACCACAATATAATAAGCATCTAGCAGAAACGCTTTCATCTCACGTTCTACATATATAGTACACAATCAAAACTGCAAGCACATATTGGGTAATGGATTTCCAACTATGAAAAGGTATGGAACCACCTTCTGATAGTGTACCTCTAGAAAGGAATACACTGGGTTCAACAAGAACATCTTGTAACCCGGCCACACATGACCGACCACTCATTTCGCTTGAGTATAACGAATGTATATCACCAACGGTTGGGATCAGCAACCGTTTCCCGAATGGGACAACATCAACAATAGATTTTTAGAAGTAAATGAAATTCTAGATCAGGTGATTATACACCCTACTTCGGAGCGACCGACTTAGCCATGTTGCCTGCCCAATTTTTATCATTTACCAGTTGATGAGGCTAGAAGCTACGCTTTATCATCGCATCAGATTCACTTCGAATGCCACATTGTCAGATCCATCGAAAATCACTAACTGACGTCTACAACAGTATAATACATGTTAGCTAAAGAAGTTTCCTTCTCCGCTTCCACTCTTGGTACGGTTGAAGAGATCAATGTACGTGACCTTTCTGGAAATACTCTGTCAGGCATTCATCCATACAAGTCACCCAGGAACAGGATGAACCGAAGGTACTAATCAGTATATCCATCTTAGGCACTGTTATCTAAGATTTATACAATAGCCCTTGCACTTTACTCCGTCTTCAATTATCTTTGGCATATATGATTCGCAACGCTTATGCCAATACAGAGTGGTTCTTTGGATAATAATCCAACCGGTCTCTCCATATTAACAACGTTAAAATGGCATAAACTTCGATAGTCTATGATTTAACCATCAAAGAAAAGCAGGTGTGCAAACAACGATATTATTTCCAGGTGGAAATTCTATCGAATCAACCATCATTTAACATTTATCTCCTTAGTTCATTTTTCATCTCCTGTTTCCCTATATTCAACATTTCTTATTTCCTAAATTTAGAAAATATATGTTATTACATTGGAAAACATTTCCATTTCTTGTTTTCAGTATCAGAAAACAGTTCTGGTTCTTATTTGGAAAACATTTCCAAAACTCCTACGTTTGGATTAAACAGATGTTTAGATAAACATCGCTATGCCAACTCAAACCATTTCCTTTAATTACTAAATTCACTTAACCATCCTTTACTGTCGAACCTTAACCATTCCTTAGTTAAAAACGAAGCCAATCAAGTTGGGGTAGAACTACCTCTCAGACCTTAACTGAACAACATTTCTAACTTTGAAATAGGCAAAGTTCACTTTATATTTCTTTAACTAACTTCCTTACTTAACCTTTCTTTTCGAATAACTATATTCGATTAGCTCCTTTTGATTAACTAACTTCGACTAACTCCTTTGGATTAACTAACTTCGACTAACTCCTTTGGATTAACTAACTTTGACTAACTCCTTTGGATTAACTACTTCGATTAACTCCTTTGGATTTACTACTTTGATTAACTCCTTTGGATTAACTACTTCGATTAACTCCTTTGGATTAACTACTTCGATTAACTCCTTTGGATTTAACTCACTTCAACTAACCAATATTCGATAACTCCTCTGGATTAACTACTTCGACTAACTCCTTTGGATTTGAATAGATTAACTAACTCGATCAACGTGGTTTGATCAACTCATTTAACTTGGTTTGACTAACTCATTTGACAATCTGGTTAAACTAACTCATTTGATAAACTGGTTTAACTAACTCATTTGACAAATCTGGTTTAACTAACTCATTTGATTAATTTATTCGCTGAATAAATACTCCCTTTTAATAATTCTATTTATTCTAACCAATAGCATTGCCTTTATTATAACTTATCCTTCGATTTTATAATTATACGATTTTATAAAAACCTTTTTCCTTTTCTATATAAAATCCATCGATTTTATATAAATAATTCATTTCGAAAATACACTTTGAAAATCCCCTTTCCCACATCCAGTATTTCTTATGGTATTTAACATATCATATAACAACGATAAATATCGTCCAAACACACAAAATCAACAACAGATTATATATCACATCATATATCACAATATATGAATCACAGTAAAATAAATGTTGAGGAATCCAGTTGGATTCCTCCAACCTGTTTCCCTGCATCACAGATGCTAAACAATATAGATAACATCACTTCAGTACCATATGATATATTCTGTTAAATAGAATCAATATAGAAATTCAACTAACTGACTAGCAGTTCAATCAAACAGTCAACACACAGTCAATCAGACAATTTCTAACAGTTCTAAAAATACAACATGAAATTATAAACTGTACAGAGTTAGTGAGATTTACTCACTTTGGCAGTTCATCGTTAAATAACGATAAACTGTTGCTTGATTTGAATCAAACAGTTTATTTCGCCATAAATTCATACGAGCCCCAATCCACTTCTAGTCAGTTTCATTGTGAAGCTCTCGTCCATACGATCCTAACGGATCTTGTTTCGCTGAAAACCGACACCGTATGCATAAGTTATTCAATTTCTAATTTTGTACACATTTAAATGAAATAAAACATGGACCTTTATTTAAAATGGGCCCTAACCTTCAACTCCCGGCCCAGTACCCTTTTAAATTCTCAGCCCGATTACCCCCTCCCTTTTAAACCCGTTCTTCCCCAAACCTTCAATGCGAGCTCCAGTAAGAAACTTCCAACTCCATTACCGAATATCCCCAGCCTCCACGACTTCCCCCCTTCACCGAATCGAAATCTGTCACCGCTAGCGAACTCAGCGTTCCGAGCTCCATCTCCCCATATCCTCGAGATCAAACTCGACGCCTCGATGGAAATCATGTCGGCCTATCCTTGCGATGAACTCCAGCATAACATCCAACAGTTTTTCACACCGATCCACTCCAATCTTCCCCTACAAATGCTACTCAACACCACGACTTCAAACCCACCCACCAAAACAAGCACTACCGCTTTATTCCCCAAAGAGTCCTAACCCTAGTTACTTCATACAAAACGAGCGACAACAAAAATTGATCGAACCCCACACAAGTGGTATCAAAATGAAGAAAGACTATGCAGGAACCCAATCACATACCTATATTTATTCATAGTATTTTTTGTGGTTTGTTTTTGATTTGTTTTGCTCGCCATGTTTGTTGTGTGAAGAACAAACCGATGGCGGAAAGAGTTGACTAATGAATGAAGGGTTTAGGGGGAATAGGATGGGTATTTATAGTGTTAACAAATATCTAGGTATTTGTTAGGATATTTTTATTTTTCTTATATTATCCGTTTTTACCCTTCTAAAAACCCGTGTGATCACACACAGTATTCAAAAATCATGAAAATTTACGTGCAGCTAGAGTTCGACATTACGGTCCCAACGAAACTGGTTTCGTCGAATTTCGACTTCGTTTGCTCACACAGCGTATTTTTAACCGTCAAAATACTGACAGTTTTTCACTCTAAAAATCCGTACGGCCACATACTGACTCTAAAAATCGCGAAACTGGGAATCTAACAACTATTTGATGTTGCGGATCCAACAAAATTAGTTTCGTTGAATCCGACTTCGTTTGCAAAAGTGATTATTTTTAAAGTCCTAAATAACCCATTTAAATATATAAATATAATTAAATTAAATATTTAAAAATAAATATTATCATATATATTCGCAGTGGAATACCATATAGCTCTAGAATATTCCTATATGAATTCTAACTCGATATTCACTTCTGGGTCAACCCGATATTCGATTTATATTGAAATTCCTTTTTAAAATATAAATAATTCATGTATAAATTATAAAGGAATTCCACAGCGACTTTTCTAAAATTTGATTTGGACGTGAATCAAAATCTTCACGACGAAATCCCGATTTTTCTCTTCCACTAGAAAGATACACTCCACCAGCTCCACACGTTTCTTGTTTCACAGAAATCCGGCTTAAAACGAATCCTGTACATTCAGTTGAAGTTCGAATCGCCAATTTACGAACTGCAGCGCCATTTCGAGATCGTTTATAATTATATTATAATTCTATGTTCAAACTGTCGCTCAAGTAATATATTCGTTATTCTAATTCAATTCTAAACTGAATTAAATATCATAGATGATCCAGTTCACACCATATCGCCATTTCAGCCAATTCTGATTATTTCAGAATTAAATATATTATTTAATTTATTATTTTATATTAAATATTCACCATTATTTAATTAAACCACCATTTAATTCACTATATCACTATTTGTATAATTAAATAAATAAATTATAATACCTCTGCGAATGTGGATCATTACAATCTTCCCCACTTAAAATAATTTCGTCCTCGAAATTGCTAAGGTAGAGAACGACCCTATCGACTGGTTAGAACATATTTGTTCACTTCTTAACTTCAGTTTCAACTGAACCAATTTAATTTCAACCAAAAATTTATTTAATTCTTACAAATGAAAATTTTCAAAAATCCTGAAAATTTTCTAACACCTTAACTTTTCGAAAAATTTCGCCAGCACCTCCTTTGTACTGGTCCATACGTCAAACTCCAACTCGCCCCTCTGGTCCATCTCCATCCCAAAAGAAAATCAAACAGCCAAGCGGCTTGCCAATTCGGCCCATAAATCTTATATCCAATAGAAATATAAACTTGTACCTTTTGTCGGCATATCATTATATCCTTTCCACCGGTTATCAATTCAACGGATACAAGGGTCATCCCAATCAAATTCCAATCTGCTTTTATCCACGACACAACCATTCGCTTATATCCGAGCCAAATATCATTTCAACTCGAGTTTCTTCTCGATTCTAACTCTTAACTTGATTATCCCATTACAATTCAAATTTGAATCTCACAATCCAAATCGTCTTGATATCATTCTAATTCAAACCCGGTTTCCACTTTACTGGCTTTACTTTAATTCAAATTTGCTTTCACAAATTTCTGTTAAATTTGTTTTTAATTCAAACAGTCTTTCCCCGGGTGTTTTTAAATAGTTTACTCTTTTCAAAAATCAAATTTTCCTTTTGAACATGTCACTGAGCCATTAATTAATATTCCATTAGTTAAATCACTTCTCTATTTCTTTATCAATATTTGTTAACCAAATATTTTCAATAACCATATTGGCCTTTTATGTTATTTGGAAAACATTTTCGAATATCACCTTCCTTTATTTTCTAAGCTTTAGAAAATATATGCTATTTATAATTGGAAAATATTCCAATTACTTATCTCTTTTCCGATCTCGTTTATTTCTATACTTAGGAAATATTCTTTATTATATTTCCAAGCTTACACTTATTTGGGTTAAAATGGATGTTGTGTAAAACATCGTTACGACAACCCAAATACTATATTCAACTAACTCTTATTCAACATTGATCTTCGTGCCTGAAATCTTACTGTTTATTTGTTAATAATGAAATCAATCAAGCTGGGGTATAACTACCTCTCAGACCTTGACTGAATAACATTTATAACGTCAAAACAGATATGACTACTTACTCGAATAATCAATACCATACAACTACTTATTCACCTTTAAACATGTGTACGCTTCCTCTTTCTATTCTTACTAGATTTCATTCTTAGACTTCCTTTTTGATTTTACTATTCTATTTCTAAGTTCGTTTCCTTATCGACTTCTATATACATATCGATACGTTGATTTCTAACTATCAAATTATCTTAAAAATATTCTAACTCCTTAAATTCCCGGAAAAATTCACCATAACCTCCTTTGTACCAGGAGCATCGGGATATTTCAAATAGCCTCCCATAACCCTCACCAATCCAAAAGAAAAAGAAAAAGCCAAGCGGCTAGCCGATACGGCGCATAAAATCTCATATATGAATTAAATACATATCTTTTCGTCGAGCATTCTATTAATATACCTTCATACCTTTTCCATATCTATCTCATGTATATTTATACCTGCCCAATCTATTTTAACTATACCTGATCGTTTTACTCAATTCGTTAATTAATTTGCTAATTAACTCTTTAGTCTATTTCACTTTTATATTTGAACATGACATGTTCAAATATATTTTAACTTGCTTATTAACTAATTTGTATCCAAATTTCAAATTTAAGTTCAATATTCGATTTCGAATATCCATTTACAAATCCAATTCACCTTTCAAAGTTCAACTTCAAATTCAAAACTTGATTAACTAATTCCTCTTCGACTTAGTTAATTCTATTCAATTTCTATTCAAATTTTATATCACTTCTATTATTCAAATCTACATATCAAATTCTATTATTCAAATTCTATATATCAAATTCTATATTATAAACCCCATTTGAATTTCTATATTCAAATTCTATATTATAAATCCCATTTGAATTTCTATACAACTTGTCTTTCCCAAAACAAATTCAAAACAGTATCTCTGATAGTAATTCGTCACTCACAACTCGAAAATGAATACTGATGATGCAGCTGTCATCATCGGAATCTATTTTCCAGCGATCGAAGTGAGTTCAATACTATAAAACCATTTCTAAACATTTCCACTTTGAAATTCATTTCAAAATATAATTCACACTGCTTGTAAAACAATTTAAAATCTCCCAGGATCTTAAATTTTCCTTACTTTTAATCCAAATCCATTTACAAACACTTATCCAATTTTCCAGAATTTTAATTCAATTTCTGGTTTAAATTTCAGATTTAACTCATCTGATTTCACGTATTTCACTTATACGAATTCTGATTGGTTATTTACATAACTATTTAATTTATAATCTTACTCGATTATAATAACAACCAATATAACTAATATATATCAAAATATACTTTGGGTAAAATTATTTTCATTTACCCTCTTTTCAAAACATATCGTGCAGACCCATCATATTCGAGTGTTTAGAAACTCCTACCGATACAGTGGATCAAACTGATCGACAAGAACTCATAAACAACTCAATCAATGAATCACCACAATATAAAACAACTTTTTATATCAATAATAAATACGTTCACTCGTATATATACACTCAAACTCAATCTAGGGTATTACTAACCCTATCTCTACTGAGTCACGCCACAGAGCCAAGGTGATTCACTTAACTTAAGCTCTGATACAACTGTAATGACCCAAAAATCCGGTCTAATTTGAGCTGACCAAAAACACAAGTCCAACCCCAAATTAAACTAAAAATCAGGAAATTAATAGAAAGAAAACAGAGGGTGAGGAAAGATAAGATAGAAACTTAGAATAGAAGAAGAAGAAGAACACAACATCAGAGTAACACGAACCTCACAGCGGAACGAATAACATATATTATATAACATAACTTTGAAATATAAATCTGTACTTGAATATACATCATTATCAAAGTACAACACTTACAACACAGCGGAAATAAACTATAGCTATATGATCCTGAAGCCTCCTGCTCCAGGTCTTCAGGTATATCTGTAAATCCTGACAACTTGACTGCCCGTACAAAATTGGGCACCCAAGAGTTTAGGGAAAACAAAACAAAATAAACTCCGGGTCAGTCATGGGACTAGGACGAGTAAAACAGTTTAAAACAGTTGAACAAGTAAATGATATCTCACAAGACCACGCCGTATAACGAAACGGGTTTTTCCCTTATGAGTATCCAAATTATCTTTATATCAAAAACCTTTTGATATTATAATAATGTCTATCAACCACAATATAATAATCATCTAGCAGAAACGCTTTCATCTCACGTTCTACATATATAGTATACAATCAAAACCGAAAGCACGTATTGGGTAATGGATTTCCAACTATGACAAGGTATGGAACCACCTTCTGATAGTGTACCTCTAGAAAGGAATACATTGGGTTCAACAAGAACATCTTGCAACCCGGCCACACATGACCGACCACTCATTTCGCTTGAGTGTATCGAATGTATATCACCAATGGTTGGGATCAGCAATTATTTTCCGAATGGGACAACATCAACAATAGATTTTTAGAAGTAAATGAAACTCTAGATCAGGTGATTATACACCCAACTTCGGAGAGACCGACTTAGCCATGCTGCCTGCTCGATTTTTGTCATTTACCGGTTGATGAGGCTAGAAGCTACGCTTTATCATCACATCAGATTCACTTCGAATGCCACATTGTTAGATCCTTCAAAAATCACTAATTGACGTCTACAACAATACATTACGTGTTAGCTAAAGAAGTTTCCTTCTGCGCTTCCACTCTTGGTACGGTTGAAGAGATCAATGTACGTGACCTTACTGGAAATACTCTGTCAGGCATTCATCCATACAAGTCACCCAGGAACAGGATGAACCGAAGGTACTATTTAGTATATCCATCTTAGGCACTATTATCTAAGATTTATACAATAGCCTTGCACTTTACTCCGTCTTCAATTATCTTTGGCATATATGATTCGCAACGCTTATGCCAATACAGAGTGGTTCTTTGGATAATAATCCAACCGGTCTCTCCATATTAACAATGCTAAAATGGCCAAAACTTAGATAGTCTGTGATTTAACCATCGAAGAAAAACAGGTGTGCAAACAACGATATTATTTCCAGGTGGAAATTCTATCGAATCAACCATCATTTAACATTTATCTCACATTTCTTATTTTCTAAATTTAGAAAATATATGTTATTACCATTGGAAAACATTTCCATTTCTTGTTTTCTATATCAGAAAACATTTCTGGTTCTTATTTGGAAAACATTTCCAAAACTCCTACATTTGGATTAAACAGATGTTTAGATAAACATCGCTATGCCAACTCAAACCATTTCCTTTAATTACTAAATTCACTTAACCATACTTTACTGCCGAACCTTAACCATTCCTTAGTTAAAAACGAAGCCAATCAAGTTGGGGTAGAACTACCTCTCAGACCTTAACTGAACAACATTTCTAACTTTGAAATAGGCAAAGTTCACTTTAATTTCTTTAACTAACTTCCTTACTTAACCTTTCTTTTCGAATAACTATATTCGATTAGCTCCTTTTGATTAACTAACTTTGACTAACTTCTTTGGATTAACTAACTTCGACTAACTCCTTTGGATTAACTAACTTCGACTAACTCCTTTGGAATAACTACTTCGACTAACTCCTTTGGATTAACTACTTCGATTAACTCCTTTGGATTAACTACTTCGATTAACTCCTTTGGATTAACTGCATCGATTAACTCCATTGGATTAACTACATCGATTAATTCCTTTGGATTAACTACTTCGGTTAACTCCTTTGGAATAACTACTTCGATTAACTCCTTTGGATTAACTACTTCGATTAACTCCTTTGGATTTAACTCACTTCAACTGACCAATATTCGATAACTCCTCTGGATTAACTACTTCGACTAACTCCTTTGGATTTAACTAGATTAACTAACTCGATCATCTTGGTTTGATCAACTCATTTAACTTGGTTTGACTAACTCATTTGACAATTTGGTTTAACGAACTCATTTGATAAACTGGTTTAACTAACTCATTTGACAAATCTGGTTTAACTAACTCATTTGATTAATTTATTCCCTGAATAAATACTCCCTTTTAATAATTCTATTTATTCAAACCAATAATATTGCCTTTATTATAACTTATCCTTCGATTTTATAATTATACTCTTTTATAAAAACCTTTTTCCTTTTCTATATAAAATCCATCAATTTTATATAAATAATTCATTTCGAAAATACACTTTGAAAATCCCCTTTCCCACATCCAGTATTTCTTATGGTATTTAACATATCATATAACAACGATAAATATCGTCCAAACACACAAAATCAACAACAGATTATATATCACATCATATATCACAATATATAAATCACAGTAAAATAAATGTTGAGGAATCCAGTTGGATTCCTCCAACCTGTTTCCCTGCAACACAGATGTTAAACAATATAGATAACATCATTTTCAGTTCCATATGATATATTCTGTTAAACAGAATCAATATAGAAATTCAACTAACTGGCTAGCAGTTCAATCAAACAGTCAACACACAGTCAATCAGACAATTTCTAACAGTTCTAAAAATACAACATGAAATTATAAACTATTAAGAGTTAGTGAGATTTACTCACTTTGGCAGTTCATCATTAAAAAACGATAAACTATTGCTTGATTTGAATCAAACAGTTTATTTCGCCATAAATTCATACGAGCCCCAATCCACTTCCAGTCAGCTTCATTGCGAAGCTCTCGTCCATACAATCCTAACGGATCTTGTTTCGCTGAAAACCGACATCGTATGCATAAGTTATTCAATTTCTAAGTTTGTACACATTTAAATGAAATAAAACATGGACCTTTATTTAAAATGGGCCCTAACCTTCAACTCCCGGCCCAATACCCTTTTAAATTCTCAGCCCGATTACCCCCTCCCTTTTAAACCTGTTCTTCCCCAAACCTTCAATGCGAGCTCCAGTAAGAAACTTCCAACTCCATTACCAAATATCCCTAGCCTCGACGACTTCCTCCCTTCACTGAATCGAAATCCGTCACCACTAGCGAACTCAGCGTTCCGAGCTCCATCTCCCCATATCCTCGAGATCAAACTCAATGCCTCGATGGAAATCGCGTCGTCCTGTCCTCGCGATGAACTCCAGTACAACATCCGACGGTTTTTCACACCGATCCACTCCAATCTTCCCCTACAAATGCTACTCAACACCACGACTTCAAACCCACCCACCAAAACAAGCACTAACGCTTTAGTCCTCAAAGAGTCCTAACCTTAGTTACGCTATACAAATCCAGCGACAACAAAAATGGATCGAACCCCACACAAGTGGTATCAAAATGAAGAGAGACTACGCAGGAACCCAATCACATACCTATTTTGATTTATAGTATTTTATGTGGTTTGTTTTTGATTTGTTTTGCTCGCCATGTTTGCTGTGTGAAGAACAAACCGACGGCGGAAAGAGTTGACTAATGAATGAAGGGTTTAGGGGGAATAGGATGGGTATTTATAATGTTAACAAATATCTGGATATTTGTTAGGATATTTATATTTTGCTTATATTATCCGTTTTTACCCTTCTGCACACAGTATTCAAAGATCATGAAAATTGACATGCAGCTAGAGTTCGACATTACGGTCCCAACGAAACTGGTTTCGTCGAATTCCGACTCCGTTTGCTCACACAGCGTATTTTTAATCATCAAAATACTGACAGTTTTTCACTTTAAAAATCCGTACGGCCACATACTGACTCTAAAAATCGCGAAACTGGAAATCTAACAACTATTTGACATTGCGGAACCAACAAAATTAGTTTCGTCGAATTCCGACTTCGTTTACAAAAGTGGTTATTTTTAAAGTCCTAAATAACCCATTTAAATATATAAATATATTTAAATATAATTAAATTATATATTTAAAAATAAATATTATCGTATATATTCGCAGTGGAATACCATACAGCTCTAGAATATTCCAATATGAATTCTAACTCGATATTCACTTCTGGGTCAACCCGATATTCGATTTATATTGAAATTCCTTTTTAAAATATAAATAATTCCTTTATAAATTATAAAGGAATTCCACAACGACTTTTCTAAAATTTGATTTAGACGTGAATTAAAATCTACATGATGAAATCCTGATTTTTCTCTTCCACTAGAAAGATATACTCCACCAGCTCCACACATTTCTTGTTTCATAGAAATCTGGCTTAAAACGAATTCTGTACATTCAGTTGAAGTTCGAATCGCCAATTTACAAACTGCAGCGCCATTTCGAGCTCGTTTATAATTATATTATAATTCTATGTTCAAACTGTCGTTCAAATAATATATTCGTTATTCTAATTCAATTCTAAACTTAATTAAATATCATAGATGATCCAGTTCACACCATATCGCCACTTCAGCCAATTCTGATTATTTCAGAATTAAATATATTATTTAATTTATTATTTTATATTAAATATTCACCATTATTTAATTAAACCACCATTTAATTCACTATATCAATAAATTAATTATAATACCTCTGTGAATGCGGGTCATTACATCTAGGGTTCGGATTTTAGGGAGCTGGCGGTTTACGGGGTCGTGGTGGCCTGGGTGGAGGGTCGGAGAGGCTGGGGAGGCGGAGCAGCGGGAGTTGGGAGGCTCGCGACATGGAGCGGCGGCCTGGGCTGAGGGGCGACATCGATTTCCTCTTTTTTTTTATATATATATTTCTCTTTGAAATGAACGACAGGGTAAGGGACAATGGAGTTGAACAAGTAAATATATTTATTTTTAATTTAAATTAAATTCTAAAAAGTTAGTTTTTTTTCATTCGAACTCTGAGTCGAACCCAACGACTGTCGTCCCTAGCTAATTACCCCCATTCTGAACACAATGGGATATGTCCCGTTAGCCAATTCGACCGTTACAATCAGTTTTCATTTAAATTACAATATAAACCAATATATATTTAATTTAAACACACATTTCAATTTACTGGGGCCACATACGGACCCCGAAAATTCCCAAAAAATATTTTCTAGATTCGTATTGATGATACGTTCCTAACAAAACTAATTTCGCCAAATTCGGAGATCATTTGAAAAATGGCCATTTTAAAGGGCTAGAATTCCATAGGGACTATTCTGAATTTTCAACTGGACATAACTTTTTATCATCGCTATGAAATTTTGATTTTTCGGATTCGTTGAAAGATATTTTCAAATAGATTCTAATATTTTCAGTTTCACTAAAATCCGGTTTATTTTGAATCCCGTGCATTCATTTGAAATTTGAAATCGAAATTTCAAACTATCGCGCCATTTTCAATTCCTTTTATATTTAAAATAAAATATTTATATTCTAACGACGATCTATATAAATATATTCATTCTAATTTTATTCATAATAACTTTCTCGACGTTATTATTTAAAAAAATTCATTTTAAATACTCAAAATTCACTAAAATTGCCAAAATAAAAATTTTAAATTGGCTCAGATTTCCGGGTTATTACAGAAACCCAAATTGCAACAAAAAAAATTCAAAAGCGCCCCTCTTCAATTCGAAACTCCGATTCAAAATCTTGAGCCTTCGATTTGTTTTAATCGGATCGAAAAAAGGGGCGAATTTTTGTGAGCGTGAGAAGTAAGGCCTCTAGTTCCTTTTAAAGAGTGGGGGCGTGAGTTTTGAAGAATTGTTTCCTGTAATAAAAAGTTTGTTCCCTGTATTCTGGAATAAATAAAATAAAATTTTGCCCAGACCGATTTTAAAAGAGAGAATAAGAGGGTGCGACTTAAACAGACCGAAGAGATCAATTTGAGATTTGTTCCATATTTGTATTGTGGACTTAATTGTTGCCTTGGTCACATTTTCTGTTTGGTGTTTATTCTCACTTGTTAAGCTCGTCTCTTGTTTAGTTATTTTCTTTATTATTTTCTTTCTTCCTATTTTCACTCTGCAATCTTAGTGCTTCATTTTTTTTAAGAAAAAAAAGGAGAATAATCAAAGGCCAACTTTGAAGCAAAGAATTCAAACAAGCGGATCAAGAAATTCAAAGTGTTGAACAAGTTGGGATTTTAATTGCTGAATCTACTAAACTGCTCTGGACGGACTGCCATACCCCATTGTAATATTTTCTAAACTCTACAAGTGCTCTACTGCGGAAAAAATACAATAAAATATAGACATTGCTTGTAAAATTTTCTGCAGGGGCAGCGACTTGCTTGTACAATATTTTAAATTTTTGCAGTTATTATTGTCTGATTGTTTGGTTAGCTGATATCTTCATAACTGAAATCTTCATTCTCACTATTTACAACAATAATAATAGACATTGCAGCATAATATAATTGAAAAGTGGTGTTTTCTGAAGTTAACTGTCTCGTATAATTGGATCGCGGATATATAATAGTTCAATTTATTGAACTATTAGCAAAAAAAGTTGCATATTACCCGTAAAACGTTGGATGTATCCCTTAGTATTTATACTATACATGAATGACCATAAGACCCTCTTCACCCTTCTGATTGAGTCAGTTAATTAATAGAGCACAACTCGGTATTTTATAATATTTTGAAGTGAGAATAATTTCTGTCTTGCTTTGACTTCATTCAAATGTCTAATTCAAAAAAATCCTTGAGAGAATTGTGGGTTAATAACCGCAGTAGACATCCTCTTGAAGAGTACCAGTATGAATTAAACTCACGAAGCAAAAAATTTCCGAAATTTCATGAGCCCAGTACCAACAATTTTCAAAATCATATAAATGATTGAAATGGTGTTTTCAATTAATATTTCAATAATTTCGATTGTGGGCCACATCCATATCAGAACAGATTTGAATCGCAATTTAATTTTGATCAACATCAATATGGGGTTGTAAATAAATTCGAAAATAATTTTGAAAATGAAAATGATTTTCAAATCGATCAAAATTTTCAAAATTATAACCCATATCAACATCTTGAAAATAACCAAAATAGCAATTTTCCCTCGAATTTCAATAGTTTTGGTTACGAACCTAATTTTCAAAATCAAAATGATTTCCAATATCATTGTCATTTTCTTGAAAATTCAAACAACCACCACATTGGAAATAATATTGATCGTGAAATTGATGTGGACAATAATTTTGAGAATCAAGAAATCCAAAACGAGAGCTCTCAAATCAACGATTCTGAAGAATATCATCTTAACATTCTTAGAGAGAGGGTAGGAAACCAAGATAGACAGCTTGATGAAAAAGATAGACAGCTTGATGAACTTCTTTGTTTAATGACATCTTTTGAAGAACAACTCGAACAACAAAATCAAATTCAAACATGCGATGAATCAGAAAATTATCCATTCATTACTGATAGTGAAAATTTTCAAACAACAACTTTGGAAATTGAGAATAACGATCTAAATGAAGTTGTTCACAATTCAGTAAATGATTTGGACTTTAATTCTTTTCAGGAAAAAGATTTAAGCTTAGATTTTGATCTTTCTCTTTCGGGTTGTGCGAAACTTGAAATCTTAAAAATTGAAGAAAATAGAAATGATGAATTTTTCGAAAACTCTAAATTGGAGAAGGATTTCAATGAACATAATTTTTTTGGATTGTATGAGCTTCCAAATGAGGATGAAATCAAGCCACCAATCCAAGTTTGAAAATTTCGATTTTGAGGTTTTAAACGAACTTGAAATTGTCAGTGTCGAAAATATGTTGTCCAGTACTGAAATTGTGAAATGTGATCGCATAGTCTTGAACAACACTCAGAATTCAAATTTCACTGAATTTATATACGGTCACAAATTTTTGAACAATTACACTGATAAATTTGTTGAACACATGAATTATTTTTTGAATGCTGGCTTGGTTGAAAAACTTCATGTTAGGATGATCCTGGGTATTTATCTACAGGACTATAAATCTAGATATGAAGATGAGATGGTTTCCAAAATCCTTTCCTTATTAGAAAACATGCCTAGATATAGTGGGAATGAGATTCATCGGGCAAGCTTCAAGTGTGGGGGAAAAGGTTGGTGGCATTCTTTGCGTCGCATGCATCGCAAACACATATATATCATTGTACATATGATCTGTTTTTACATTTAGTTAGATTGTGTTTCATTCTATAAATCATTTTGCATCTCATTCACCTTTGGGTACGATCTTTCAAATTTAGAAAACGTGTTTACAATGTGGACACTGTTTAGTTCTAGTGTGGCGGGAGTCTGCATTACATCCTTTTATTTTTCTTTAATTTTTTTTTCTTTCTTCTTTTCTGTAACAACCCGGAAAATCAGAACCAATTTAAAATTTTTATTTTAGCAATTTTTGTGAATTTTGAATATTTAAAATGATTTATTTTAAATAATAACGACTAGAAATTTATTTTGAATAGAATTAGAACGTATAAATTTATTTAAATCGCAATTAGAACATAAATATTTATTTTAATTATATAATGAGCCTGAATTGGCGTCGTAGTTTAAAAATTCGATTTCAAATTTCAAATGAATGTACAGGATTCAAAATAAACCAGATTTTAGCGAAACCAAAAATATTAGAATCTATTTGAAAATATCTTTCCAACAAATATGAAAAATCCAAATTTCATAGCGGGAATAAAAAGTTATGTCCAGTTGAAAATTCAGAATAGTCGCTATGGAAATATAGCCCTAAAAAATAGCGATTTTGCAAACGACCTCCGTTTTCGATGAGACCACTTTTGTTGGATCTGGAATGTCAAATTATTGCAAGATTCCAATTTTTATAATTTTTGAAATTAATATGTGGGCGTGACGAAGGAAAACGTGTTTGGTTAATTTTAGTCAATTTGGATCGACCAGAAAATGGCCATTTTTCAAACAGTCTTCAAATTTGACAAAATTAGTTTTGTTAGGGCCGTATCGTCAATACGAAGCTAGAAATAATTTTTCTGTAATTTTCAGAGTCCGTATGTGGCCCCGTTAAATTAAAAAGTACGTTTAAATTAAATATATATTGATTTATAATTCAATTTAAAGCTAAACTGATCGTAACAGCCGAACTGAGTTATGAAACATATCCCGTTGTGTCCGGAATGAGGGTATTTAGCTAGGGGCGACAGTCATTGGGTTTGATTTGGAGTTCGTATGCAAAATCACACCTTTTGGGATTAAAATAATATTAAAAATTATATATAAATAAAATTATAAACCCTCATTCTCTCCCACTTTACAAGAGTCGCCGGCCCTAACTTCCAATGGGAGGAATTTCTCCAATTGATTTTCCTTTTTTTCTCGAAATCAAATCCATAATTTTTGAAATCCATAACAGGAAATCGAAGGGCTCGTTGATATCACTACGTCCAACAGTCATGATCGAGTATTGATCATCAGGGGCGCCGGAAATCGAGCTCAAAGGTTCCACACTCACACCCAATTTCAAGCACGCTCCGACGTGCGAGTGGGCCATGGTCACTAGCGTCGGACGGCGACGGCAAGCTCTCTGGCGTGGTGGCACTTGATTGTTGGTTGGAGGTCTGGTGTGGCGAGCGTTCTTGGTTATAGGAATTGAGGCGGGTTCGATTTCACTCCAGGAAGAAAGACGATGGAAGGGGATTAACGTTGGATAATGATGTAATTAGGGGACTAGTTATTTAATTAATTTAAATTTATGTAATGAAATGTGTTAAAATTCATAACTTTTCCATACGAGGTCGGAATTCGGCGATTCAAGTTGCATTGGATTCGTAGCGACAAACACTACATTTCAGAACTGACCGCGTCCAATATAGTGCACGTCAGAATTTCAGGCAATTTCAAATCCAAGAAGAACTGAATTTAGAAATTAAAACTAACGGAGTGGATCCCAATGTGAGAACTTCTCACTATAATTACTTGTACAGTTATTTTTTTTATAACTGCATATATGAACTGCTCCTCGTCGTCCGCAGACCATGGACGACTTATTTGATTGGATTGTATTGTATTGTGATGTGACATATATATAAAATATATACAAAATATTCATATGTATGGAATAAAATATTTAAACAATAAAAATATAATATTTATTGTATATATGAACTGTATAAAATAGTCATGTGCTGAAATAAATATTCACAAACAAACTGGACGATTTGTTTATGTACACCCATTTATCTGATACTGATTGGGACGATATATTTTACACATCTCCCAACTGCACAAATAATAATCTGTGTTTGTTGATTAAAACCCCACACGGGTATTGGGATGATATTTGGTGTACGCTAATCCCAATTGTTTAGTGGTATGTCAATTGATGGGTTGACAGGCTGTGATGAGCGTTAATTATTTATTTTTAAGGCTCATACAGTTGTAAATTGCACTCTAAATGATGGTTGATTGTTTTTCACAACTATTATATACATGTGTTGTATGAAATCAATATAAATAACATCATATGGTAATTGATTAGGTCTGATTCCAATTCAGAAAGAGCGAATATTTTAAAATAACGAATATTTTAAAACAATATTCAGTAAAGAATTAAAATATGAATTTGACATCCGATTTTGGATGGACACAAAATTATTGAAATATATAAAACCGTGTTGATTAGATTAACGTCATTTTGACGTGAACGATATTTATATCGATTTTATTCATTTTTATAATGAATATCGAAAAGGAAGTGACTTCAAAATCTTATGTTTTGAAAATATTATCATTTATATATTAATGATATGGAATATTCAATTTTGATTTGAAATTGAATATGAAGTTGAGATCTTTTTGAAAACGAATTTAGAACGATTTATAAAATACATTTTAAATGGAAATCGATGAAATATATATAATATATATTATATATATTTCATGGCCCGGCAGTTCGCTAATTTCGACTGTTGACTTCGAATGGACATTACGGGAGATCCAACCGTCGGATTCTCCTAAAAACGGAACCGTTCGGCTCGTATTGAAAAGAACTTTCTAACGAATACAAGAAATTAGAAATCTAACAGTTGGATTTAGATTTATGTCCAAATCAAATTTGGAAAAGGTCGCCGTAAGTGCAACTCGATGGCCGTTTATGGAAATCGACTGTACGGGTTTGATAAAGTTATTAAAAATATCAATAATTTGTGTAAAATCATAATAAATGATTTGGAAAGAATTCGGATGAAAAATTCCATGTTTGAAAAGATAAAAATAAATTTTATTGAAATGAACTAGTTAATAACTAGAATTATAATCCAATTATTTTTAAATAAACGAATTAGATTTGAAATGGTTTTAAAATAACCAGAATTTCTAATATATGAATTGGAATGGATTTGAATCGAAATTATCTTCAGAATATTTCGATATTGGATTCCGTGATTATACAGATTCCGTGATTTATATTTCGATATGAACCCAATACCTAAAATTATCAAATTCGAGAAATGATCGATAATGGAGTACCACCAGTTTTACTCCAGGCGATCGTTAAATCTTTAATTAGATTTGAACGTGAAATGGTAATTGAATTTACCGATAACACCGTGGTGTTAGATATGAAGTAATACCAGTTTTGCTTCATGGGATGAATAGGTTGGGATTGGGAAATTTAACCAATGATTACTTCGTTAAGGTTCGCTAATCCCGACTAGTTTGGCTAAACTTTAATTTGGTTTAATTTGATATCCAAAGGAAGATTAAAGAATAAATTTAAAGAATTCATCTTTGATAAAATTAATGGGAACCTTTCCCAAATTATAAAAATATTTGAATAAAAGAATATTTTGAATTGGAATGAGGCGCATGTTGTGTTTGTGTAGCACTTGTTTATTATATACGCGAGTTATTCGGAAAGACCGGGTTTATCCCATTCTGAATAACTGAATCGGCGATGAGTCGACGATGAAGTCGGTAGTTGAAGACCGGAGGTCTTCACATCGTTTGGATGATTACAGATGTCTTGATTGGGCTGTACACCCAAGACGAGGTAATAAGTGGTGATCGTCCAGATGTACTAGGAGATCGACCAGATATGTGAGGACCTCTCTTCTGTATTGGACATATGGGATGAGGAATAAGGTGCCTCCGGTTTCGTTCAGACCCAAAACGAACTTGTAAATGGACGTGCGTCTGACATTGGATTTCATTATGTGTGATTGATGTACATCGGTTGCATAGCGTGAATTTCCTGTGTGGCATGCTGAGATGCAAATGATCAAGGCTTCTGTTGAAAACCAGAGTCTTGTGGTTGATGATCAAAGCACGGCTTTAATATAGCATAGCTTTGTGTATAGCGTTAATTCGCGAGCCTCATACCCCGGTGTGAACCAGAAACGGGACAGAACCTCAGGGAGGACATGCGTTTCCTTCTAGCTAAGAGTGGTGTCTGGGTTTTGCATGCCCAACGTTTTACTTATGTGGATGATGGATAGCGAGGCGCCTTGGATATATCGGCACTGCGGGGCCGATGGATGGTATGGTCTTTATACAGACCAATTTTACGCCCCATAGGACGGGGAAACGTAGCGTTCAGGCATTTTAATCCACATCGAGTGGACTGGCCCTGACGATCCAAGGGCCCACCTGTGTCTGGGTCCTGAGACATGGGCTAGATTGTCTCGAAGTGGTAAGGACGATCCCTTGCCTTGGTTCACAGATGGAAATCCAACTTCTAGTACGTGACATTTCGGTTTTTATTGTAGAGCCTAGTATGGTGACATAGTGGGATGGGGCACTATGCCGTCTATGATTGATACATTTATATTTAAAGTTGATTTCTTCACTTATAGTAATAGTAAAAGATGAAATTTCACGTATCAAGCATTATTTGGCTAGTATAAGGTAAAACTCTATCCTCTGGCTTGCATTGCATTGTGTGATGGGACCTGGGTCTTATAATAGCTTCATTGTTTTTTTTTATTTAGCATTGCGCTGTTTGTTTTATGCACTGGTATTCTTGTCCGTGTTATATGGCGTGGTCCCTTGATTTACCTAATTTTAAAATCAAATTAATAACTGTTTTAGTTCTCACACCAGTCACATGACCGACCTGGAGTTTATTGTTTTAATCTAAACTCTGGGTGTCCCTATTTTCCACATGGGTAGCTAGTAGTTTTGGTTTTGCAGATTTATATTCACAGGATCCTGGTTTACAGCTGGAATGATATTCGGAAAGCTCTGTATCCGTGTATCTCTTTCAGTTGTGTTTTGTATTATTTTCCGCTACATTGTAATTTGTAAATCTCTGATATTTATCGAATGTATATTATTTATTCGTACTCTGTATATTCTTGTACTCTTATGTAAATTGTTGTAATAAGCAATGAAATGTTCTTCTGTTTGCATTCTGATTTGTCGTGTTCTCAATTCAATCCGGGCTTTCCTTTATGGGGAAGTTCGGGTCGTTTCATTTTGGTATCAGAGCTTTGGTTTATAGAGCTCGAGAACAAGGCACATTAAAACCAAACGAAAGAATTCATCAGAGATTGGATTAGTTATATCCAATGAGAATGACTCTTTAGAGATGGGATCAATAGTATCCTAGAACGAGTGTAAAGGGTGTTGTTTTTTTTAAAAAAATGAAAACGGATTTTGTTTTTAAAAATTAAATCCAATTACACATATTTGAATATTTATTTCTAAATTGATTTGGACCATCGAGTATATAGGGATTTTAATATACGTTTGATCCACGTGTATTGGAAGTCTCAAATATACTGGATAGATATAAAATCACACTATAGTCGCCCGGAGATGGTTCTGATGATGGCATGTCATCATTAGCATTTATGTTCGAGTTTCGAAAGTGGGATATCTATATATTTCCAATTGACTGGTGTGAGAACCAAAACTAGGTAGGGTTATTGTTGTAAATTGGCATCAAAAACATGATTTTCCATATATATGTCAAAATTATGAATTTGAAACGTTAATTCACTAATGTATTGATGGTTGTGTTTGTATGATTATTTGTTATCTAATAAAACCATTATGTGAAAGAACAGTACATATAACCAAATTGTATCAAATATTGAACTGAATTGGAATTTGTTTGAAAATGCATACATATACATGTATATACACATTGAACAGGTCATAGCACGGAGGCTAGAGAAGAGGAATAAAATTGTGTGCTCGACAAATAGGTACATGTTTACAAATTTATTGGGTTTGGATGATTTTATGAGCCGATTGACTAGCCGCTTGGCTTTTTCTTTTTTCTTTTTGAGATGAGAGGGCCTGTGTGGTAGTTTGGAGATTTTCCCGATACTCCCTGTACAAAGGAGGTTACGGCGATTTTTTTTGAAAAATTAGGGTGCTAGCCAAATTTTTGAAAAATTAGAAATTCTTATAAACTTAAAAGTTGAAAAACGAATGCCAGAATGAAAGTTGACTTGATTAGGAAAACAACATTCAACTTCGTTCCTTTTCGAGGACGAAAATATTTTAAGTAGGGGAGATTGTAACAACTCAGAAAATCAGAACCAATTAAAAAAATTTGTTTTAGCAATTTTTGTGAATTTTGAATATTTAAAATGATTTATTTTAAATAATAACGATTAGAAATTTATTTTGAATAGAATTAGAATGCATAAATTTATTTAAATCGCAATTAGAATATAAATATTTATTTTAATTATATGACAAGCCTGAAATGGCGCGGTAGTTTGAAAATTCGATTTCAAATTTCAAATGAATGTACAAGATTCAAAATAAACCGGATTTCAGCGAAACCAAAAATATTTGAATCTATTTGAAAATATCTTTCCAACGAATCTGAAAAATCCAAATTTCATAACGGGATTAAAAAGTTATGCCCAATTTAAAATTCAAAATAGTCGCTATGGAAATATAGCCCTTAAAAATAGCGATTTTGCAAACGACCTCCGTTTTTTACGATACCACTTTTGTTGGATCTGGAATGTCAAATTACTGCTACTTTCCAATTTTCATAATTTTTGGAATCAACCTGTGGGCGTGGCGAAGGAAAACGTGTCTGGTTAATTTCAGTCAATTTGGATCGACCAGAAAATGACCATTTTTCAAATGGTCTTCAAATTTGACGAAATTAGTTTTGTTAGGGTCGTATCGTCAATATGAAGATAGAAATAATTTTTCTGGAACTTTCACAGTCCATATGTGGCCCTGATAAATTAAAAAGTACGTTTAAATTAAATATATATTGATTATAAATTAATTTAAAGCAAAACTAATCGTAACAGTCGAATTGGGTTATGAAACATATCCCATTATGTCCGAAATGGGGGTATTTAGCTAGGGGCAACAACCGTTGGGTTTGATTTGGAGTTCGTATGCAAAAACACACTTTTTTTGGATTAAAATAATATTAAAAATTATATATAAATAAAATTATAAACCCTCATTCTCTCTCACTTTACAGGAGCCGCCGTCCCTAACTTCCAATGGGAGGAATTGCTCCAATCGATTTTCCCATTATTCTTGAAATCAAATCCATAATTTCTGAAATCCATAACAAGAAATCGAAGGGCTCGTTGATATCATCATGTCCAATTGTCATGATCGAGTACTGATCATCAGGAGCGCTGGAAATCAAGCTCAAAGGTGCCACGCTCCCACCTAACTTCAGGCACGCTCCGACGTGCGAATGGGCCATGGTCACTAGCGCCAGATGGCGACGGTGAGCTCTCTCTGGCGTGGTGGCACTGGATTGTTGGTCGGAGGTCTGGTGTGGCGAGCTTTCTTGGTCAAAGGAATGGAGACGGGTTCGATTTCACTCCAGGAAGAAAGACGATGGAAGGGAATTAACGTTGGATAACGATGTAATTAGGGGACTAATTACTTAATTAATTTAAATTTATGTAATGAAATGTGTTAAAATTCATAACTTTTCCATACAAGGTCGGAATTCGGCGATTCAAGTTGCGTTGGATTCGCAACGACGAACACTACATTTCAGAACTGACCGCGTCCAATATGGAGCACGTCGGAATTTCAGGCAATTTCAAATCCAAACAGAATTGAATTCAGAAATTAAAACTGATGGAATGGATCCCAATGTGAGAACTTCTCACTATAATTTCTTGTACAGTTATTTATTTTATAACTGCATATATGAACTGCTCCACGTCGTCCACAGACCATGGACGACTTGTTTGATTGGACTGTTTTGTATTGTATTGTGATGTGATGTGATGTATATATAAAATATATAAAAAATATTCATGTGTATGGAATAAAATATTTGAACAATAAAAATATCATTTTTATTGTACATATGAACTGTATAAAATAGTCATGTGTTGAAATAAATATTCATAAGCAAATCGGACGATTTGTTTATGTACACCCATTTATTTGATACTGATTGGGACGATATATTTTACACATCGCCCAACTGCACAATTAATAATCTGTGTTTGTTGATTGAAACCCCACATGGGTATTGAGATGATATTTGGCGTACACTAATCCCAATTGTTTAGTGGTATGTCAATCGATGGGTTGACAAGCTGTGATGAGCGTTAATTATTTAGGTTGCTACTATTCATACCCCTATTTACACTTCTGACCACCAAAGCTAAAAGCACCCAAAATATTTCAAATTTCCTCTACTGGCCACCGTCTAAATTAATAACCAAAGAATTCAGAGGCCACCAGATCCTTCCTCTACACTAACACTTCCTCCCAGGTCTTAATTTATCCAGTTTTAGAATTACAATAACGGTATTCAACTTTTTCCCATTGTTTTACACCAGTAGATCAACGCACTCTGCGAATCAAATACCTAAAACCAAATAGTCCAAGAAAAAATTAACATAATCCATTTTAATAACCACATTAGTAAATTTAATTTTTATAAATGAGCACTTACTTCGTCAGTTGCGAAATGATTCGTCAAATCAACATTTATGTTTTTTGAGTCATTTGATCGAACATCTTGCATCATATTATCATAATCATCATGTTTATCGTCCAATTTATCATCATTCAAATATTCCATCTATCAAACGACGAAAAAAGTTAATGTATCAATTTGTAAAAAAAAAAAAAGATACATAAGTTATGCGGGTAAAAACCCTATAAGTCAAAACTTACATTGTCATTCTCTATTACAACATCTTCAAATTTAATGTCCCCCAAACTTGAAAATTCCATCGGAGCGGAAAAAATATCTTAAAATGCAATGGAAAACCTTAACCATTAAAAAAACCATAACAACATATTCTATAACATAATATAAGGCAATAAAAATCAAGCAATTCCAACCTTTATTTTATCTTCATCTCCCATCTCTAGTAGGCATAAAAAAAATATCTGCTTTTGTTAGGGTTTTGAGTTTGAAATCTTAGAGAAGTATGTGTTTTTCTTAAGAGAAGTACGATAGTGAGTAACTAGGTGAAGGAATAATATATGGTGGCCAGAATAATATAAAAAATAATCATTTATATTTAATTTAGAAAGGTGGCCGGAAGTGCAAACCGGGGTGTGAATAGTAGCACCCATTATTTATTTTTAACGCTTATACAGTTGTAAATTGCACTCCGGATGATGGTTGATTGTTTATTACTGTTGTTATATTCATGTGTTGTATGAAATCCATATAATTAACATCATATTGTAATTGACTTGGGTCTGATTCGAATTCCGAAAGAACGAATATTTTAAAATAATGAATATTTTAAAATAACGAATATTTTAAAATAATATTCAGTAAAGGATTAAAATATGAATTTGATATCCGATTTTGGATGGACACGAAATTATTGAAATATATAAAGCCGTGTTGATTAGATTAACGCCATTCTGACGTAAACAATATTTATATCTATTTTATTCATTTTTATAATGAATATAAAAAAGGAAGCGATTTCAAAATCTAATGTTTTGAAAATATTATATATTAATGATATGGAATATTCATTTTTGATTTGAAATTGAATATGAAGTTGAGATCGTTTTAAAAACGAATTTAGGACGATTTATAAAATACGTTTTAAATGGAAATCGACGAAATATAATATATATATATATTTATATATATATATATATTATATATATATATATTTCATGTCCTGAATAGAACGCGCCGCGCCGCGGCAATTCGCAAATTTCGACCATTGACTTCGAATGGACATTACGGGAGATCCGACCGCCGGATTCTCCTAATACCAGAACCATTGGATTCGTATCGAAAAGAGCTTTCTAACGAATACAAGAAATTAGAAATCTAATAGTTGGATTTGGAATTATGTCCAAATCAAATTTGGAAAAGGTCACTGTAACTGCAATTCGATGGCCGCTTATGGAAATCGACCGTACGAGTCTTGATAAAATTATTAAAAATATCAATAATTGTGTGAAATCATAATAAATGACTTGGAAAGAATTAGGATGAAAAATTCCATATTTGAAAAGATAAAAATATATTTTATCGAAATGAACTAGTTATTAACTAGAATTATAATCCAATTATTTTTAAATAAATGAATTGGATTTGAAATTGTTTTAAAAATAACCAGAATTTCCAATATATGAATTGGAATAGATTTGAATCGAAATTATCTTCGGAATATTTCGATATTGGATTCTGTGATTATACGGATATTTTGGAGGAATTTGAAAGATATATATATCGTTATTCCTAATACGATATTTGTCGGTTTCAGAATTTGATATTGAATATAAGTCGATATATTTTCTATTCAGAGCCTTGTATTTAACATCAAATTGGATTTTGGGTGTATCGTGAACGGTGTTTTAAATAACACTAGTTCTTTAACCCGATTAACAATGGAATGAGATTTTGGGTTTGTCATGAGTGGTATCTTTAATAATGTTGTTCTTAAACCAAATGGAGTTAAGAAAATTAGAAACTAACTGGAGATTAGCTAAGTTGAATGGTTTCCTGAGTATTGATCTAATGTTGGTTTCGGCCTTCGAGATTAATACTTAGGGAATTGTTCTCTTACTAATTTACAATTAGAGACTGATGGGATGGGGTCTTCAGTAACATTGTTCTTAAACCACGTGTGAAAAGAATAAATCTTTTAATTAAGATGTAGAGAAGAATTACTAATTAATTAAGATTTAATTGGATTTGAAATGGAACGTGAATTGGGTTTATTGCGAACTGTGTTTTTAACGACATTCGTTCTTTAACCCGATTTACAGTGAAATGAGATTGGAACTTATAAATCTTTTTTATTAAAGATTTAGTAGAGATTTTCCAAAGTAATGTTTTCCAATTTAATATATTGGAATGGATGGAAATCGATTTGATAGTAATCGAAGTGAACTTCTGTGGAGGAAGACTGTTACTGTATATGGAATTTAAAAGGCTTTGCTGTTATTCCATTTATATTATCAGTTGGATATGGAAGTTTATATCGATTATATATATATATATATATATTGAATTGTTTTCCATGAAGATTCCATTGTTAATGGAATGTGATTTTGGGTTTATCATGAGCTGTGTTTTAAATGACACTAGTTCTTTAACCCAGTTAAAAAAAGATTAATTTCTTAACTTGGAATAATCATTAAGTAATGATTTTTGGAGATTAAAACTGAATTAGAGTTTTAATGAATCTTTAATTAGATTGAAATGGGAACCTGATAACTAAAATTATCAAATTCGTGAAATGATCGAGAATGGAGTACCACCATTTTTACTCCAGGCGATAGTTAAATCTTTAATTAGATTTGAACATGAAATGGTAATTGAATTTACCGATAACACCGTGGTGTTAGATATGAAGTATTATCAGTTTTGCTTCATGGGATGAATAGGCTGGGATTGGGAAATTTAACCAATGATTACTTCGGTAAGGTTCGCTAATCCCGACTAGTTTGGATAAACCTTAATTTGGATTGAATTGATATCAGAAGGAAGATTAAAGAATAAATTTAAAGAATTTATCTTTGATAAAATTAATGGGAACCTTTTCCAAAGTATAAGAATATTTGAATAAAAGAATATTCTGAATTGGAATGAGGCGTATGTTGTGTTTGTATAGCACTTGTTTATTATATATGCGAGTTATTCGGAAAGACCGGGTTTATCCCGTTCTGACTAACTGAATCGGCGATGAGTCGACGATGAAGATGGTGGTTGAAGATCGGAGGTCTTCACATCGTTTGGATGATTACTGATGTCTTGATTGGGCTGTACACCCAAGACGAGGTAATAAGTGGTGATCGTCCAGACGTACTTGGAGATCGACCGGATATGCGAGGACCTCTCTCCTGTATTGGACATATGGGACGAGGAATAAGGTGCCTCCGGTTTCGTTCAGACCCATAACGAACTTGTAAATGGATGTGTGTCTGATATTGAATTTCATTCTGTGTGATTGATGTACATCGGTTGCATATCGTGAATTTCCTGTATGGCATGCTGAGATGCAAATGATCAAGGCTTCTATTAAAAAGCAGAGTCTTGCGGTTGATGATCAAAGCACGGCTTTAATATAGCATAGCTTTGAGTATAGCGTTAATTCGCGAGCCTCACACCCCAGTGTGAACCAAAAACGGGAGAGGACCTCAGGGAGGACATGCGTTTCCTTCTAGCTAGGAGTGGTGTCTGGGTTTTGCACGTCCAGACGTTTTACTTATGTGGATGATGGATAGCGAGGCGCCCCGGATATATTGGCACTACGGGGCCGATGGACGGTATGGTCTTTATACAGACCAATTTTACGCTCCATAGGACGGGGAAACGTAGTGTTCAGGCATTTTAATCCACATCAAGTGGACCGACCCTGACGATCCAAGGGCCCACCTGTGTCTGGGTCCTGAGACATGGGCTAGATTTTCTCGAAGCGGTAAGGATGATCCCTTGCCTTGGTTTACAGACGGAAATCCAACTTCCAATACGTGACATTTCAGTTTTTATTGTAGAGCCTAGTATGGTGACATAGTGGGATGGGGCACTATGCCGTCTATGATTGATACATTTATATTTGAAGTTGATTTCTTCACTTATAGTAATAGTAAAAGATGAAATTTCATGTATCAAGCATTATTTGGCTATTATAAGATAAAACTCTATCCCCCGGTTTGCGTTGCATTGTGTGATGGGACCTGAGTCTTATAATAGCTTCATTGTTTTTTTTATTTAGCATTGCGCTGTTTGTTTTATGCACCGGTATTCTTGGGGGTAAACCCGTTCCATGTTATACGGCATGGCCCCTTGATTTACCTAACTTTAAAATCAAATTAATAACTATTTTAGTTCTCATACCAGTCACATGACTGACCTAGGCTTTATTGTTTTAACCTAAACTCTGGGTGCCCCTATTTTCCACACAGGCAGTTAGCAGTTTTGGTTTTGCAGATTTATATTTACAGGATCCTGGTTTACAGCTGGAATGATATTCGAAAAGCTCTATATCCGTGTATCTCTTTCAGTTGTGTTTTGTATTATTTTCCGCTGCATTGTAATTTGTAAATCTCTGATATTTATCGAATGTAAATGATTTATTCGTACTCTGTATATTCTTGTACTCTGATGTAAATTGTTGTAATAAGCAATGAAATGTTCTTCTGTTTGCATTCTGATTTGTCGTGTTCTCAATTCAATCCGGGCTTTCCTTTACGGGGAATTTACGGTCGTTACATTTTCATATAGGACCGTCATGCATTTTAGATCGTTGTAACATGCCCTTTTTTTTGAAACATGACTCATTTTAGATTGATACAATAAAATAAGTTAACAATTATTAGTCAGTTGATAGTATTTTTTTTCTCTTGACTAAGATCGAATAAGAAATATAATGAAAAGTTGAATTTTGAGGGATATTAGTCTAACTAGTACATAGGGAGATTCTTAGCTGATGTCCATGAAGTTTATTCTAAATTATAGTCTTTGTTTAATGAGTGGAGGACTTAAAATACTTATATTGGCTTTTCAAATCTTTAAAACTAAGTTGTGTTAATCTGAATTTGTGTCACTCTCTCTTGTTCTCATATTTTCAATAATAATAATAATAGTAATCCAAGGGTATCCAACATTGCTTGTATATCTAGCGTTGGTGCGCAAACCTGCCAAGCTCTATTCGACATGTTGACAAAGTCAGCATCGATATATCTTGGTCTCATTTTATGAGTTGGACACCTAAGGATTACCGACATGTTGTTGACAAAGTCAGCATCGATATATCTTGGTCTCATTTTATGAGTTGGACACCTAAGGATTACCGACATGTTGTTGACAAAATCAACGTCGGTCTGCACAATCCGCCAAGCTCTGTCCCAACTCTCCGTCAGTCCGCAAGGCAGTGTATGGGTGTTATACCTTGGTCTTTTAATGTATGTAATGAATCATAAAATTTAGCTTTTATAGAGATAGAGAATAAGCGATAATGCCTAAACATTTATTGACATTATTGATTTGACTGGCTATACACAAGGAAATTAGAATACCACTTCACAAACTATGACAAGCAAACTAAGAATTTATTTCATGGCTGCAATAGTTATCAACCGAACCAACTGGGCAAACTGGAGCTTAACATTTGAAAACTTGTATTATATTGAAATTTATGACAAGTTGAGGTATCTAAAGTACAATCAACTGATTAGAACTTGTTAACTTAATTTGTTGTACCACTTTCCTAAAACAAGCCGTGTTTTCATTTTTCGTTTTTATTTGCATAAGTCCTCTGCATTCATGTAATTACATCAGAACCATATCATACTGCATTTGGATTTTGTGGGTAGTATCCACTGAAAACCTTCACAAGACACCACTCGTCCTACTAGGGACACCTAGAGGTTTAACGGCTTGTTGCATACGCTCAATGCAATCGTGTTTCCTACGAAAGTGTGATCTATCTAGTGCAGTTTTTCATTTTTTGTTTTACTCGAGGACGAGTAAAAGTTAAGTGTAGGGGTATTTGAATAAGATAGAAATGTGCCTATTTTATACTCTTATATCTTATCTTTTGTATATAAATAAATATTACTTGGGTATTATTTTGTCACTTTTACAGATATGCCGACTTAGCGACATGCAGTCAGAAAATATAAAAATAGAGATCAAATTGATGTATATTTACATACTAAGACTTGCTGACGAAGATTTCACATCCAGTTGCTTTTTGGACAAGAAAATAATTGGCATAAAGGCTATGCATATCACAAATCAATGCAAAATTACCAAGGAAGCAAGAATAAAAGAAGAAAGGTCGAATTTTAATAGAGTTAATTAAGGCCCATTTGTGATTGTATTAGGGTTTAGGCTGGCTATCTATCCTATAAATACCCTTGTAATCTCATTGTAAACATCATCTTGGAGTTAATAAAGTTTTCTTTTTTTTCTCTTTTCTGCATTTTTTTATTTTCTTAGCAATTAGTGTTGTCTGCACAATCAGATTTGGTAGAGCACTATTTGTATTTTTTCACTTATTGTCATTAGTAATTAACCGTCTGATTAGATTCAGCGGTAATCCTAATTTTATTTTCTGTTTGTTATTTAATTTCTGCAATTTTAGTTTCTTCTTTTTTCTATTGCCTTCCTAGGTTAAATTGGATTTGATTAGATTCAAATTTGATTCATAGTTTTATTTGCTTTTTAATTGAAAATTGTGGTTTGATCGTCGATTCAATTAGATTTGTTCTGAATCAAATTACAGTTTCAATTTTTATTGTTTTTCAACCCAACTCCAAGTTTGTCTAACTCGCCCAAGAAATATATAAATAAAAAAATTTAATATTCCTTCCTATGTTTGACCTGCATATTACACAATCTGTGCGCTTGCAGTATTTATTTCAAAATTCGCGCTTTTCTAGTTCTTAGAAAGCGACGATCGGAAGTGGCAGAGCCTCGGAGATCAACTAGATTCCCGAAGTAGTTCCAAACAGCAGAAGCAAAATAGCCACGAAAAAACAAGTGAGTTAAGGTTTCCAACTCACCTGATCTGCAACACCTGCAACGAGAAATGATAGGGATGCCAATTCTTTGAAGGTTCTCGTATAGTGGTAACCTGTCATGTAGAGTTCTCCACATAAACACAGAAATATTTAGAGGTAATCGGATATCCCAAATGAAATAGAAGAGATGAAGATGTAGAGATGGGGTCCTAGCCGAAATCCAAGCCACATTAATAGAGAAAGGGTTGTCATCCCGTCCAGTACCACCACCATGTGAGTCTGACAAGGACTTAACGGTCTGCATGCATTTCCATGTCTCACTAGCATAGGACGGAGAACCAGAGAAATTTGCGCTCACGAGCCTGTGGTACTTAGCGTGGAGGAACGTTGCCCACAAGGAATCGTTCGCTCCAAATCGCGCCCACAACTTGCATGCAAAGGGCGTACAGATATCCTTAGGATTTCGAAGACCCAATCCCCCTTCATTTTTGGGATGACAAAAAACATCTCAAGAAATCCAATGGTGTCATTGAGCATTGTCCCTCCCCCCCCCCCCCCCCCACCCAAGAAAAAGGACAAAGCCAACATGCAATAAGAGCGGAGGTATGAAGCAGTAAGAGTCATAGCAGCAAAAACATGTGATCCTATAAAGTCTAATACATACTTTATGAGAACCAGTCTTCCTTCCTAAGAAAGAAGAGCTGCATTCCAACGAATGATATTACCCCTTGCTATGTTAGTTACGGGTCAAAAATGGAAATGAGCTTCCTACCGCTGCATAGGACAATTCCTAGGCAACGCAGGGGAAGGGAGGCGACCTTGAAACCAGTAAAGCCTTCGTTCCAAGAAGATCTAACCGGGGACAAGTCTTTCGTCGGAACAAAACAGCTTTTAGCATAATTAACGAATTGGCCCGAGCACCTCTTGTACTGCTGAATGAGGATAAGCAGAAGATTAATAGACCGACGACTACGATTAGTGAAAATGATAATGTCGTCAGCGAACGATAAGGAAGCGATAAGAGGGAAACCCCTAGGAATGCCAAACCTCTGAATCTGACTTGCTATCGTAAGGGAATGCAACCCTCAAATGAAAGCCTCGGTAGCGATAACAAACAAAGAAGGTGAAAGGGGGTCTCCCTACCGAAGCCCCCTTCCCGCCTAAAAATATCTGTTGGTCGATCCGTTAATAAAAACGGAAAACAAACAATTAGAAATGAGCCTCCAAACAAGATCGATAAGAGATACCGGAAAGCCGAAAGCCCTCGGAACATTAATAACAAAGAACCATGACATGCGGTCGTAAGCCTTAGTCATGTCCAGCTTAACGACCACATTAGAACCACGGACCTTCCAGTCGATCTGGGAAACAAGCACCTTGGCTAAAATGATGTTATTCTTGATCAAACGGCCTTTTACAAACCCCGCCCGAGAAGAAGAGATAATACGCTCCAGAAACGGTGCTAGCCTCGAGGCTAGTACCTTTGAGATAACCATATTAGAGAAGTTACATAAGCTGATTGGACGAAAATCCATGCATAAACGAGGATTCCTGCACTTGGGAATAAGAACCAAATTGGTGGAAGTCCATCCCCGAGGAAGGGCTCCAACAGAAAAGAAAGACTTAATAGCCAGACAAAAATCCGCCTGGATGGTTGGCCAAACCCTATGATAAAAGACCACGTTGAAACCGTCAGGCCCACTCGCACGTCCTTACTGAGAGAAAATACGCAAGCATGTATCTCTTCTGATGAAGGTGGTACAGCCAGGTCCACACCCTTTAAAGGAAGTACCAATCTAGGAATGAAAGCTAACAGAACCAGATCAGAAACAAACATAGAGGGAGAACCCAAAAAGGTTTGGAAATGTGAGAGAATAGTCTCGTTGACTTCCTCCGACATGGAAGCGAAAGAGAGATCTGGGAGAAGGATATGGCGAATCATAAGAAAATTCTTCTTCTTGCAGATAGAGGAATTGAAAATTTTGAATTCGTATCTCCTTCGACCACCCACTCGATCCTCGCCTTTCAGCGAAGATAGTCGTTTTCGATACGAAGTTCAGATGAGAAAGCAAGCTGGGCAAGCACCTAAGCCTCCTTATTAGCCGGTGAAGGATCCTCATCAATAGACCCTTCAGCTAAGATAAGCTTTTCTTCGGTCGTCTTAACACGATCGAAGATGTTCTTGAAAACTTGCACGTTCCAAGCCTTTAGGCAAGTCTTGAGATGATGTAGCTTACGAGAAAACACAACAGCAGGAAAGCCAACAGCAGAAGAGTTCCTTGAATCTTCCACCACTCTATGGAAAGAGTGTTGGGATCTTCACATACTTTGTAAATGAAAAGACGACAGTCTGGAAAGGGACAAGGGAGAGCAGCGAAGAATCATAGGAGCATGATCCGGGAAGGTACGATGAAGATGAGAGACAGAGTACATGAAGGGAAGGTTAAACCAACCTTCCGATCCAAATACTTTGACAAGTCTGTAAAGAATCCAATTTGTCCCTTCCTAGTTGTTACATCAAGTAAAGGCAAAACCGACGAAGGAAACCTCAGAAAGATCCAAACTGACGATGAAGGCATGAAATCGACCACCGCTAACCGGTTAACAACGTTGCCTCCTCATTTCTTAGCTTGGGAGGCGACTACAATAAATTTGCCTCCCAAAACAGAAACCCCAAAATCAAAGTCAGAAAGAGAGAGGATGTCGAACCAGAGGGTTAACCTCTCTACCCGATCACACTTAGCGTAGACCGCAGAAAATTGGAAAGATGAGGCGATGGACGGAGTTGAACAGACCACCGATAGAAGCTGGTCATAATCAAACACCGGTTGAACCACCACATCCTTGGACCAAATTTTAGCAGATACATTGGCTAAGGGTCCACCAAACCCAAGGGATAAAACGGATCTGGTGACTACTTCTGGACCCATGAAAGGCTCCAGAAGAGCCACCAGACAAACAGAATGCCTCCTAACGATGCGCGTCATCCTACCCATCGACCCATCGTTACCAATACCATGAACATTTCAGAACAGGAAATTTTCCATGTAGAAAAAGAAAAAAAGAAGAAAAAAGAGGACCAACAAAAGAAGAAAAATCCCAAACAAAGCTCAGATAAGATAAAGCGTATGACGAGTAGATCTAACGATCTGCTCAGACGCCCCTATAAAGCGTGTGCGAATGGTGCAAAGAGTGCGAGGAGTCGCTCTTGGTTTGCGACGCGAAAAGCAGAAAGGAACAGTGGAAGGACGCGAAGACGCCTCACTATTTTCGAGGGACCAGAAAGATCCCCGTAACCGTAAGTTGGCGAATGAGAAGCGGCAACGCCGCTCCTCGACAGACAAGAGTCCTTAGTAAGTCGAGATAGACAATCATTAATGATTGTTATCTCTCCCTACTAAGAAACGGAGGAGAAACAAAAGCAGAAGACACAGAGCCCACAATGGGGGAAGGAACCCAGAGAAACGAGAAAGACAGTATAAAAGGGGGGAAATGTTGTGTTGCTAAGAAGACGTAACACTGGTTCTTGTATGTGCATTACCAATGTCGGATTGTCATCAGATTGATGACCCCGTAATAACGGTAATGCACCAAATCCTACACTCTAAAAGACCACAGAACATAGAGAGGGTATTGGGAGGCCATCTCTCTAGTTACACGTATAGTGAATCAACACTGTATTTGTTATACGAATACAAAAGAAAGACCACCCATCCCAGAAAATACCTTCCCTATATAGCCTCCTAAGAGACCAAGAGAACCTAACCCGCCAAGACCAAAACTCGAGAGTCACTGACGACATGGACCAGGCCTCGCAGTGACTCACCCGAACAAATAAGCCACAAACCAAAAAACCCAAAACTGACTGAACCCGAAACTGGCAATAAAAACCACAAACAACAAGCAGCCCATACTAAACATCACATTATGACCGCAACAAATAACCACAAATATGGTCGAATCGGACGCAACATGTACACCAGAAAAAGCCATAAGGCAACAAAATGAGCCAGTCAACAAACAGGTGGACAACATCACAAGCAGGTCAAGAGGACCCATACAACATCAGAACGATTAAGGGTAACATGCAGTCGTAGGAGCGGCAAGTTGCAATAAGGGAACCATACTGACAAGCAACCATTTGCAGCAAAAGAAGTAGAGACATAAAGGCATACATGTGGAGCAACAAATACATCTAAAAAGATGCATCTGTTACCCGCAATAACAGAGACAAGATCATCGACCAGCCCAGTAGCCAAAACAACATCCATCCCACGAGACTGCTGACCGTTCTCCGCTGCCTCGCCAAGAGCATCAACCATTGGCTACAGACGAAGAACTGGTGCAGCAATCTTAAGCCAACGACGATACGCTGCACCACGCGGCCAAGAAGAACAAACAGCGGCACCCAAATCACCCGCCGCCCCATGAGACGCAACATTATTCTCAACCGGACAATCAACAACAACAGTAGCAGAATCAGCCTTCCCACCCAGAGCACCTTCACTTATGCCAGTGACAGAGTTCAATAATACTAGAGGCTGGGTCGGTGCTGCACAAGCATGAGAAGTGCCAGAAACCTTAAAACACATAGATGGCTCGAAGTCCACGACATGCTTCGAACGCCTTCAACGTTTAACACGCGATGAAAATCTCACCGCAAGACATACCCCAGACTTCGACAAAGAAACCTCTTCAACACAAACCATAGAGCGATGAGACATGATGGCACAACCGAACCATTAACCATCTCGCTAACTATGGTTGGCTGATCAACTCCCTAACTCCACAGTCCAACGGCAACAAAAGCTCACAACTATAATGGCTAAACACCCCATACATACAAGAGAACCAACCACATAACTTGGCACAACCACCAACGAGCTAGAGCGCGAGCTCCTGAAATGTAATCGAGGGACAAACGAGGTGATGAAAATCTCGTTTGCCCTGTTAATTTCAGAGGCAACCCCAGTACCTAAAGCCACCGAAAATATCATCGCACCCAATTTTCCTGAAGGTGAAAAGTCAAATACGAAGGCACCCGAGTAAGCCGGTGAAAGATCCATGAAGCAATCAACCATAATCAAAAATTTGAAGCGAACCAAAGCCCCAACGGTAGACAGACTCACCACTAAAGTGGAGACACCAGTGATGTCGATGATAAATGGTTTAGATATAACCGCCCTAATCGCAGCGTTACCCATTTCAACATGGGACAAGCTTTCAAAAAGAATCGAGAACCATGAAGTCACCAGATTTTGAGACGGCAGCCATAACCCTAAAGAACTGAGGAAATCACTAACTAGCATATCGTCAAGGCTATAAAGCACAAGGCTCGAAGAGAGCTAATTAAAATACAATGAACGAGAGACGCGAATCAGTAGAGAAGAAGAAGTGATGAAGAGAAAAATTGCAAGAGCTTAGGAATTGTCTGCCATTAAAAGAGCCGTTAGAAGAGAAAATTGATGATCACTGGTGTACCATTTTAGTTATGAAGTTCAATATCTTGATTACAATATGCAAAATGATAAATAAATATAGCATTTTAATTACGAAATACATTAGCATATATTAGCATATTTAAGGTATGCAAAATGATATCATTTAGCATATTGGCACAGATTATTATATCTAAATACATAAATGCTATGTCTGATTATTATTGTGCTTCGTAATTTGACGCATGTTGTTTTTTGATCAATAATTTTAGACCTAACCAACATTTAAACAAGATTTAATATTTCTGAAGGAATAACACGAATGCTTGCATCCAAGGATTTTTTCCATTTCTTCGTTGACGTATTGCTTTTCCAGTTGTTTTTTTGCCCTCGATTTTGCAACTCTCAACTTTAATCTTCCACGTTCATCAGATTTTTCTTTCGACTGAGGAGTCGATGAAGGATTTGTTCTCTTTGATGTTCTAGGCTTGACCATCCACGTCAATATCGACAAATTAAAATCTAACATTGACGAGCTCGTCGACATTGATCGGGTTTTCATCTATTTTTAACGAAACCTTAGACTATGGTGACTTAGTTGTTATCAATAAACTCGTTAACTGTAATAAAACCCTAAATTGTTTGAATGATGAATGAAGAAACGATCAGTTCCTGAGCTTTAAGAAAGTCGTAACGAGGAATATGGTTGCATGTCCTTGAAACAAAAAATAAAATGTTGCCTCCATAATCACAAATAATGATACCAAAACATAAAACCTCATACATACAGTTTAAAACAGCAAAAATTAAATAAAACTTGAAATTGGATTCTTTACTCAAGAGATAATGCACTTGGGTTTGAAATAACGTGAGGCATAGGAACTAAATTTCAATTATTTGGTGACAGGAAAGAACAAGTTCGAGAACTGGGACTTAGAACCAAAAATCCAGTTTCAGAATTAATCATAGGAAATGATAGGGATGGACATAAACAGCACCACAATGCGGAAACCGCTCAGACCGAACCACAAAAACGGTGCGGAAAACCGCATCGGGTTCTCACTCTAAAGTAAACAACCCAAACCGAACCGACTCACAACGATACGGTTCGGTTGCAGTTTGAACTTTTACCAAACCATATTAAACTGAACCGAACCGCATATCTACACCGATAATGTTATGATAAAAAAATAACAAATTCCTATCTAACTTTTAATTAACGATATATACATTCTATTTTCATATTCTATTTTCATATTCTATTTTCAACGTATGTTGTAGCTATATTAATTAAAGATAACACTGTTTTAAATTTCAGGTGACACAACGTCATACAATCGTAAATCGCTTATTGATGGAAGTAATTTTCTTGTTTCATATTTAATACAGGTTCAAACCGGACCGTATCAAACCCAGACCATATTACATCAAAACCGAACTGAAACCGAACCGTGTAAACGGTTGGTATAATGATTTGCATTTTTTTATCAACCGTTTGATGCGGTGCGAAAGCAGTTTGAGCTTCTAACCGCACCGAACCGAACCGCGCTCACCCCTAGGAAATGATGGGGTGACAATTTGTTGAGCAGGCATCCACCAAAACTTTTTCAAAGCTGGATAGACGCGTGAGCCAATATCCCATATCGCACCACAATTGTCAGATCTAGCTTTCAAAAAGCTGGTAATCCATTGTTTGGTACAAACGCGTTAACGCTCTAACCAGCCACCAAGCAGTACCATGTAAACAGTGCATATGAAAGCAGACACGTTCAAATTATATTCGCACAAACAGACAAGACAAGAAAACCCTGCAAATCACAGTGGCATTTTTTGAGCTCTGCTGCTTTGAGCTTCAAAACTGCAAAGAAAACAAGATTAATCCTTCTAACAAAACCTTTCTCCAGGGATACTCAAAAGAGGAAAAGTCCAACGTATACAGTTTTTGTTGTGTAAATGCAGTACAATTCGAACACATAGTAACAAGTTGGGTTTTTTTCCACCTCCTCGACCAGGTTGAATGTACCAATTATCTGCATCATTCTAAATGTCATCAACTCTTCCACAAATAGTTTCAGACAGCTGTTGTATGCAGCAATTTCTCAGCCTGCAAACGCAAGTATGTGTTAGGTCACACCTACACACCATTAAAAATTGACCGATTTCATCCAACTATATTTTAACTTGGTGCTTCTTTTATATGGTTTCATAAATCATAAGGACAGTAGCATCCTTTCCAAATATACAAGGATATTGAAGTAACATATATAAAACAATAACATCTGTAAATAAATTATTTGAAGAATAAACTAATATAGTTTGAGAATTATCGATATAGAATGGTATCACAATGTAATAAGTACAACCCAAAAAAGATCACAGTTTTAGGATTATATTACACTCATGTTCCTAATTCTTCGTGTCTTTCACCTCCTATGGTGGTCTGACCAATAAATGGTGCGATATTCACCATTGTCCATGGTGTCTTTTCCTTCTTATGGCACGACGCACGTGTGAAAATGCAAACCAAGTAGCGCACAAGGTACACATGATGGAAAAAAGGATGCATGTTTCTTGTTTTGGACTATTTTTTAAAATATCGTGCTCTTTCTTTCATTGAGGTCCAAAAATGTATGAATAGTGTTTATTATTATGTAAATGGCATGGTTGTTACGGCGGTAAGTCGAGTCGACAGAGGTCCAGCTAGTCAACTAGTCGTAGACTAATCAATAAATATATTGTTGCTACGGAACAAAGCAAATAAACAAAATGATGCATAGAATTTAATAAAGTGCAAATTGCAAAGAAAACACAAAACAAAATGATGTTTCAACAAGCTTACTAGAATCTAATTGTACTGCATTTGCAATCTAGCTCCACTTCTACATTTGCCTCACAATCACTAGTTTCGTAAATTGTAGACAACTCATGTCCATAGCCATCATCAACATTTAAGATGAGAGGAACTTGTTCCATCTCACTTTTACAATGTCTACTGTACGTAATCGCCGTTGGCTAAATACCACCACCTCTACTAGGATTACGACGACCATCATGCCTTCTGATGCAACTAACACTCTACCTACGGCAAGTCAATCCACATCACCAGGATCAACTTCTCCATTTACCCACTTCTGATTTTTTTTTTTTTCGAATTTGAAGTTTGAACTTCTACGGTTTGGCTTTTTTTTCTTCGATATAGAAAATCGGTCATTTCCTGATCTTTTTTTTTTTTTTGTATGGGTCGATACTGTGTAGGGCTCGTTTTTTTTTTTTTTTTTTTTTTTTTTGAAACCTGGCAATTCCAAACCAGTCGACAGTCAAGTCAACATAGTCGAGTCGGCAAATTTCGATAAGTCGGCCGACATTCTTACAAATAGCCCGGTCGTGGCTTCAAGTCGATGACTTGATCTCGACTAGCCGATTAGTCGTCTGCTAATCGCGACTAGTCGAGCGTCGCGATAACAGTGGTAAATGGTGTTTTATAATTGGTTTTAATATTATCTAAGAGCACCTCCAGCAGAGAATGAATGAGGCCAATTTTGGGTTCACGCTGACTGCCAGGATCAAACTCATCAGTTCGATGACCCTAACAGTTAGTCATTTATCCGGCTTTATTAAGACCGAGTAAGTACTCGGTCTTAGTTATGCCGGAAAAATCGGAGCAATTATCATGCTTGTGTATGCTCCTAAGACATCCGGTTAAATTGGAGCAATTATCATGCTTGTGTATGCTCCAAAGGCATCCGCTCCTAATAAAATCGGATAAATCAGAACAAAGTTTAGCTTATACTACCGCTGCCTTATTTTCTTTTTTGATCTGAAATTTACATTATTAGTTAAATAAATAAGCTCAGCTACAATGTTTGTAATTACTCGGTCATCTTTGGAATTGCTTGTGGTTTCAAACTCATCAGTCTGATAATCCTAACAGTTAGTCATTTATCCGGCTTTATTAAGACCGGATAAGTACCCCGCCTTAGTAAGGCCGGATAAATCGGACCAATTATCATGCTTGTGTATGCTCTCAAGGTATCCGGCCCTAATAAGGTCGGATAAATCAGAACAAAGTTTAGCTTATACTACCGCTGCCTTATCTTCTTTTTTGTTCTGAAATTTACATTGTTAGTTAAATAAGCTCAACTACAATGTTTGTAATTACTTGATCATCTTCAGAATTGCTTGTGGTTTTGAAATGCTACATAGAGGCTGCACATAGGCATGACACTATGTTGCATAGAGGTGTGTGTAAACCATGATGGATATTGAAACCCGATGAACAAAGTTTACAACAATCATTTAGATTATGCAAAGAGATGTTCAACTTTAAAAACCAAAACAACATACAATGAATTTATGGCTATTTGTGATTGGTATTGCAAGATAATTCAAGTGGTTGAAGAAAAAAAATGTATTTATAGCAACTCAATCTACTTTTGATTCGCATTACGTATCGGAGTATTAAACAGAATTCGTCGATCATGATGCATTCAAACTTCGTTACAATTGACTACCGTGTTTTGGATAATTAAATTTATGACTTATTGTATTTTTGTATGGTGTTTCCTCATCTTTGTATTTTGTTTGGATTTTAATGAGTTTGACAAGTACATGGTATATTTATGTTTTCAATTAAAAACATTTAACAATAACTAAAGACATGAGTTTAAATATCGAGATATATAGAAAAAATTGAAAGACACGTAATAACTCCACTTAACAGGATGTAGACAAAGTCTTAGATCGAACCGTTACAGAGGCGTTAGTTCTGATGCATAATGTCAACAAATTTGAGTACGAAATCTTTTGATCTCTTCTTCCAATTTCAAACTATAACTAGAAGTCTGAGAAGAGAACCTGACATCCATCCATTATCCAAAATCACGCCTGTTTAGGTAAAGTGGGCAGTGGAAGTATCGGCAACTAGTAAGGCTGTCAATAAATATCCAAAAAATTCAAAATTCATCGGCATCCACATCCGAAAAGCGGATAAATATCCGATATTCGAAAAAACAGATGATACGAACACATCCGCATTCAAAAATTATCCATTTGCTTTTCTTCATGATTATAGTTTAAGTTACGTATATTTTAATACAATGAAATATAATAGTTTATTATTTTGTTAAGGTGAAAGTCTATAGTATACACACTAAATACATATCAATCGCTCAAAACTAATTATTATCATTATATTTATTTATATTTAGCACTTTAATAATCAATTATATTGGAAAAAAAAAAACTTTATATTAAACTAAAATTTTCCATTTATATTCCTTAATTTATCAATCGTTGGAGGATCGGACAATTATCCGATATCCAAAAATGATTTCGGATGAGGATGCAGATGTGAATGCGACACTATTTGTATCTGATAGCGTTCATTGACAACCCTAGAAACCAACATTATTCACATGTCAGATGACTAGAAACGATGATTCAAAATCATGGAAGCATGTAGCATTTGCTGACCATATACGTCATCAACTTCGGTTGCATTTTGGATTTGAGGTATTACTTGTAGTTGGGCAGTTATTGTTTTTGATGGTCTATTTGTTGTTGATGCGTCCTTGTTCCAATCTCTCATTGTCCCATGTCCTCATATTATCGCTCTTCCATTTCAACATACCATGTAGCAGATGGTCTAGGTGAAGATGGATTAGGATTTAACGGTCTAGACAGATTGCTGGTATAATCATATAATGATGGATAAGAAAAGGAAGTTTAAGAGTTGCCCATTTAAATTTGCAGGCTTAAGAAACCTTAGTTTAAAGTCATAGGTTTCTATAAATGAGCAAAACATTCATCCTAAACCAGACTGCCTTTCCAAACATGCTGGAAACTTTTCAGTGTTGAATCAAATTAATATCAAAACCATATCACATGCTATGGTGTCCAACTATGACAGAATACTATAGTCATCTTGAATTTAGACGGTCGATTGGTGCTAAGAGAAGTCAAGTGGCACGTGCTCCTTGAATTCAAGTATACTCCATAATCTCTTCAGTGTTAGATCAAACCACTGCATAATGTACCACTATCTGTCACATGCTATAATGTTCAGCTGTAATAGGACTTTGTAGCCACCTTGAATTCATACACTCAAGTCATGTTGCTATGTGCTTTTGAATTAAAACGAATGAATGGTGTCAAGAAACATGAAAAACATGCAACGTGGCTACAGCGTTCAGCTGTGACAAGACACTGTAGTCACCTTGAATTCAGACACCCAAGTCTTGTTGATATGTGCTTTTGGATTAAAACGGATGAATGGTGTCAAGATAAGTCAAGTGGCAATGCTCCTTGAATTCAAGTGTACTGAGGAATCTGTTCAGTGCAAGGTCAAATCACCATCCATTCTGTGGCCATAATATGCGATTTTAATTGTATAATATAAATGTAGTATGTCATAATGTCTTGAAATTAATTTTGAATTCTTTTATGTTTTTTTTGGGGTTGATTTCTAATTTTAGACATTTTATATTAAGTTTAGCTGAGCGCATATGAATAGTTGGAAAATCGAAGATGATGTATCGATGAAATATTGTGATAAATGGGAAGGTGAATGTGAAGTTGTTGATGAAACTCAGCTAAAACCAATTCCGTAGAGACCTGCTGCTGTTGTTGAAACTGGTTTGGAGAATCAAAGACCGGGAAAACAAATTAGTTGCAATGTCGGATTGAGATAATCATCATAGCCAATTTGCCACTGTAAAGTAATATGTGCAAAGTTTGTGTGTGTGAATAAGAAAAATGCACAGCATCGTTACTACAGATGTGCACAACATCGAAATGAAAAGTTCAATAGGGTGATTTTCCTTACTGTGAAATATACAAATGGATAGGTCCTAATAGTGTCACAGAGAGGAGTTCAATATGCTCGAGAGATGCAGACCGAAGTTAGTCGACTGGAAAACAAAAATAAAGGTTATGTAGTTACAATCATTAAATCCAATTAGAAGAATGGTCTGGTGAAGTGGTTTATGCAATTGATATGGGAATTTTGTGTATCAAACTAATTTGACAAACTAATAATATATCGATCTGTTTTTCAACTGCCAGAAGTCGTTTGTTTTAGTAGTATTCTTTTGACCTCATATGTAAAAGAATTCATAACCATAGTAGATTCTCAATAAAGTTACACCAACGGGAATAATATACGATAATACTAATACATCCCATAGAATAAGATACATTAACATCATACAATTCTTACTCAATTATTATCTGCAAAATGATGATAATGTTCTGTTAGTTGTTTCATGTAAAATATGAATGAGCTTCAGGATCTCTCTACTTGACTCGCCGAACATACAATGCAAATGTGTTTGGTCCTTTAAAAGGATGACTCTCAATAGCACAAGCAAATTTTAAATAATTACAAAGCCGTAAATTATAACCACATCTCTTTTCTTCGACAACCATGTCTCGAAGTATTATACAACAGTATATAATGTCAAATATCATTTCATGATGATGATAATATACGTTTTTCCTCAAAATATGAAATCTACGTGTAAAGCTCAAAAAGCATGTTTAACATTTTTTTTCTTAAACTAGCTTGCTGCACTGTAAATTTGCAGTTCTTCTCATTCAAATATTTTTTGTAACCTCTAACTAAGATTTTCAAAATTGGACATACTCCATTCAAAGTTTTAAACCTTGGATATCGATCGTGTTTCGCCTTGGGAATATTAGAAACTTGATCTTGTATCGGGGGAGATCTTGGAGGAGATGAGTCTAACTTGGGGGTTTGTCTTGGATTTCCATCTCGGGTCTGTAGCTTATACCGGAACTGTTAATGCGAAAAATAGCACTAACGCCCCAATGTGTAATTCAACACTTTACAAACAGTTAAGATCTAGAAAAATGGTAGCCACAAACATGAAAAGCAAGTAAAAAGACAGATTTATAGTGGTTCGGCCTAGATCTAGCCTACGTCCACGATAGTTTTCATTATCATCCTCAATGTTATAAGATACACGATTTCTATAACTTCGCTCATTTTCTCTCTTTTACAATAATCTTCTCTATTTCTTCTCTTTAATCTTTTGATTCACTCGAATTCACTATGGAAATGATGAGATCTCTTTGATTGCAATGATTGTTGGAGTAGATCTTCAACAATTGAGCACTTAGACGATCTTTGATGATTTCATGGTGGTTGGTGGGAAATGAGTGGGTATTTATAGGTGTGATTTGAATGGAGTGACGTAATTGTAAATATGTGTGTGCAGGGTTTCAGGTCAGCGGACAACCTGACCCCGTAGTGGACGACCGGAGTATTGCTTCACCGGCCTGGTTTTCATATTGAGCTCGCAACCTGATATTCATACGACCTGATGGTGAACACGATCTGATGGTTTTACGACCTGGTTGCCTTCATGCGACCTGGCCTTATATATGGTCCATTCATATTAAATAATGACATGTGTACTTCATTCCTCGCATAACTGATGGCCTAAGATTTAAATATATGCAGACCATGGTTTGTTTTCATATATACTGTACATGAATTATTCCCAATATATATGTTCTCTCTCTTATAAGCCGACACATTCTTACGTGGCTATACGGACGACCTAACGTGCTTGTCACGTTGAGCAGTCTGAGATGCATGAACGACCTGGCGAGTTTATGTCACGTGGTATCCAGTCGTCCCATATTGCCGACCCATATATCTCAATGCTTGCTTCATATTCGCGTGATCCAGCTTATAAGCAATGCACTCCATTTTGCCATGTCAGCTACTTTACTTGAACGACCTGTAGCAGGTGAACGATCCAACAGCTTTGATGCTGACGTGTCCACATATTCAACGACCTATACGTTGCACTATTGTATAAACCGACCCGAAGATGCTTTGCACCATGACAGCGACCAAACATTATAGTGTACCCGATCCCATCTTTGACGTTCCATGCCATGCGTGTATTTAGTAAACAAAACCATCCCATGCAGTAAAAATGACTTTACGTCAAATATGTTCATATGAAAAATGATCCGTGCAGTGTATATCAATACACATGAAGTAGTCGATCCTTGTGCAAAACTGTTTACGATCCAATGTTCTATGCATGGCTCACGTATGAAGCTCATTATTGCAATTCTCCACTTACAGCCAACTTTGATACTTTGTACATCCCATTTACACATGGGTTTGAGCTACGTAATTTAGATGCTCCAAATACCCCTTGATCCATGCACGTTATAAACAGAACTACCCTTGTTTCGACAGTGAACGACCCGAGTCTTCGCGACCCGAATCTTGAACGATCAAAAATCTAAGCAACTTGCGTGAATATGTTTGCACGGTCCATGATTATTTCACGATGAATGATCCATCAACTAGAACAATGTTGTCACATATGTTTTTATATCGCGTTTCACGATGAGGTTAACATTTGTTCCTCGAAGCTTATAATTTTTGTTTGCAAAAATTGTGAGCTTCGAAACTTTGACGGTTACGAACGTCGTTAACATAATTTGTGTCAAGCACATACTGGCAGATCGCCAATAAATGTTCTATACAGATCGGACTGCTTTTACTCATACATTTTCCCCGATGGATTGGTCATCTCAACGTTTGTGACCCCTATGCAAGCAGGCTGGTTTGATGGCCCTCGAAGGCCCAAAACCCGATCACAAACTACACTATTTCTTGCTCTTATATTTCCTTTTAAGAGCCACATTTCTTCCTTTTATTTTTTTAGTGGAACGAAAATCTTAATGGCAGCTCCAGTTTTTCTGAGAAAACTCTTGCGATTAGATCTTGATATTTCTTCAATCAACTGACCTTGTTTCGTTCAGATCTTCGTCGCAATCACTGGCATCAACCGCTGGAAATCTTCAACTCGAACTTACACCCGGATTTTCATCAACTCAGATCCGATTCACGGATTACTGTGAGTTTTTTCCTCTTCTCGGATCTGACTTTCACATGAGTCTTTTTTTTAATCACATCATTTGACCTTCTGATCCCTGGCGGTCAAGAACTCATGGAATCGGATCTGAAGTTTCAGATTAGGGCTTTTAAAGTTTTTATTTTGGTTTTCTGAAGGTGCTGAAATCGATGCTCTATGCTTAGGATTAAATTCTGACCAAACTTTGATTTGCGTATGAACACAATAATTTTTGGATTGCCATTTTGATTTTGACCAAAATCTAGAAATTTGCAGTAATGTTCAGCGACTTCTCTTGTTGATAGCGAGTTTTGCAGCTTTGAACAAATTAGGGTTGAACCAGATGTAACGCGGTGCTTTCGAAATCTGATTTCAGACAAACTGAAGGATATGCTTGAGTTTCTATTTCGCTTAGCCATGTTGAAATCAGATTACGACCTTTGTGATGGCCTGTAATGTTTTGAGTAAATTGTGCTTTGGACTCTTATTCTGTAATTTGTATTTTGAGTACCTTGTACTTCCATTTATGTCGAACATCTTAAGAATGCAAGAGCAAAGCCCAGCTTTGATGATTAGCAACTCGGATCTTATGTAAAAGTTTGATGTAGCATGAGATTGTGCATTTTGGCACTCTATATTCTTCGGCTTAGAACTCGAGCGCTTGGCGTGTAGATTTCAATATTTATTATTCTCTGACATTGAATCTGATATCTCTATCATATCAACTCAGATATTATGTTGATGATGCTAATTCTAATTATCTTGTTGCAATCCTTGTTGTTGATGAATGAGCTTTGTTGTCAATGCATCAACCTGCTACTTGTTTTTGTCATCGTTGTTGAAAGGCCGGTCTTTGTAGCTTAAGAGTTAAGTCGTAGAACGACCCATCCTCCTCGAGTTAGCAAACGACATCAAGCTTCAGGTCGTTGAACGACCTGGGTCTCTAGGGCGTTGAACGACCTGGGTCTCTAGGGCGTTGAACGACCTGAGGCTCTGTTGGACGACTCGAATTTTGGGCATTCAAATGCACTCTTTTGGTTCACAACATCCAAGCAACATCAATGTGACTTTGACTTATGCTTTTCGACTTGTGATTGAAGTGGTTTTTGTCCTGTCCTCTGTCTCACAACAACCACCAACACTTGCACAACTTTGGACTTATACTTTGCTATCGACCATCCATATCGATAACAGATTAGTTCAATCATTAAAAATGAACAATAGCGAAATTTATGATTGGGACCGAATGACGTGCCTACACAGAGCTTTTTCGTTCAACTGTTTATAATTCGGCAAACAACGTTTGCATAGATATGATACTCTAATCTGAACTCACATCGACGTTTGTGATTCGCTAATCGATATATATATATATATATATCGACTACAAATTCCAAGCTTCGTTTTTTAATGACTTGTGTAATGTTGTACAACGGTTCATGTTTTATGAAACGTGTACCTGTACTTTGTTGAAAAATGAAGCTCCCCGTGCAGAGTGAATACCAAACAGAAGATTATTTATTGTTTTGGAAAGGAGACCACTTTTGCTTAAACTAGAGTTCTAATTTAAATTTCTAAGGCTAGAGCGACTGCAGAACTTCTGAATTGTAAACGAATCAATCGGTCAATCCTTGGCTACTCCCCATCCTCCCGACAATTCACCAGAGAGATGTCATTCCGTGTTAACTCAACATGCTTTTAATCGAGTACGCATCCAGTTTGACATTCCGAATTTGACACAAAATTGTCGAGGAAAGAGGAATTTGTTGATCGTTCGCCTTGCGATTTTGCTGCAGTGGCTTTTGTTGTCTTTCAACAGTGTTTGACAATGTGGATCATCCCGGGTTGTATAAAGCTTTGAATCTCAACTTCACAGCAGCTTGTCCTAGTGCATTGTTTATTGCTCAATCTTCTTTTTATAACCCATGTTGACACCGTTGATGGATATTTGCTTCAATTTTTTGGAAAGTGTTACTGCTCTATTGGATTTGGATTATGCCATAATTGTACAATCGCCTTTTAAGCATCACTTATCCTTAGGTTTGAAGCAGAATACCATCGCGTTTTTTGAGTTATTTATGATTGGAGCTTTGCAAACGAGGAAGCTTTCACGTTGAGAGATTCTGGTTAGGTTTCCAAGGTTGATCACCATCGGTGTATTGACACATCAAATGTATCGATTTTATCAAAAAAAAAAATTTACATTCCCCATTTCTGTAGGCAAGATCATTTTTTTGCCAAGCTTTTCCCAGGCGAGATCTCATGTTTGTTGCACTCCAGCTCACTTATTTCTAAGTGTATTGGTTTCTTTGTCGAGTGCTAGTTAGTTTTTGGCTTATTGCGATGTCGTGATGGACCCGTGGTATGTTTTCCGAGCATTATCCAATCCTTATGTGGTTGTGTTGCCCTCATACCATAGGTCGTCAAGAGCTGCAAAAGCTAGATATGATTAGTTTGCCGAGTTTCATTGATTATGGTCGACGTGCTAAAAGTTTCAACTTTGTCGGCATGAGCTCTTTAAACTTGCCAACATGTGCGAAGCCTCTAAGCCCGTCAATACAATAAAAATCCCGACTTTACTGGCTGGTTTGGTGCTTCTACTTTGGAGAAGTTTTTATATCGTTGTGCCCTCGCTCGGGGAGGACTTTGATTCTTCTGTCCCCGCTTGGGGAGGACTTTGAATTCAATGCCTCCACTTAGGGAGGACTTTGGACTTTAAATTTCATGCCTCCGCTCTCTAAGGAACTCGGCAAAATAGCCCCGTAACTTTGGGAGAAGGGGTGCCTCCTCACAAATGAGGTCGCAGTGACCAGGCCCGGGCGACTGTTTACCAAAAACACGGGTCTCCGCAAAGTCGGAAGACCATGTATGGGGGCTGACGCCTGCCCAGTGCCGGAAGGCCAAGGAAGTTGGTGACCTGATGACAGGGGAGCCGACGACGAAGCTCCGGTAAACGGCGGTCGTAACTATAACGGTCCTAAGGTAGCAGAAAAAACCATTATTGTAAATCTCAAAAATATGATTTTCAACGTCAAAATATACAGAATAACTTGGAAGGGCTTTGAATTTCATGCCCCCACTTGGGGAGGTATTTGGGTTATGTCCCCCCATTTGGGGAGGTTTTTGGATTTTGTGTCCCCGCTTGGGGGGGTCTTTATATTTTGTGCTCCCGCTCGAGGAGGTCTTTTTGTTGATGTATCGTTCCGCAGGCCAGACGCCAATTCCTTCACCGGGCGCTTGACTTGGCAAGCTATCTTAGTTAAAGAATTAAGGCCTTGGACCTCTCACTCGGGAGGTGCCCCTTCAGGGAAACTTACAACCCTTGCGTTCATTTGTCGCAGCGCTTGTTGTTTGACTTTTCGCGACTCTTTCCATTCACTTTTCAAGGCGATGCTCTCTATTTTTACATTTGTGCATATTGATGTTTATAGCACTCGGCACTTGAACTAGTGTTGTTAGGGTCGTGATGTCTTGTCAGATTTCAAAGGAACAAGCGCTCGTCGGATAGCCTGCAATATAAAATCATCTTTAAGCAAATTTTGAATTAACGAAAATTTTGCAAGTAAGAGATTTATTCAGGAAAGTATGCTTTTAGTCATAGAGCTAATGTTCAGTACAATATTTGTAAAATATTACAGACTTTTTTTTACAAGAAGTTTTGAATATAGCATGAAGTAGTGGTGATGATGATCGCTTATTTCGAGCCATTGAAATTGGAGTGTCAATCAACTGTTGTTAGTTAATCACCGACCTTGTATTAACCCATGCTGGAGTTTCGTTACTTGGACCAGTTTGATTAGTAGGTGCACTTTGCCCCTGAAGAGCTGGAGCAGAGTTTGAAGTTTGCGGATTCTTCACATGCTGTTGCAGTCGGTTTTTAAATCAACTCCTCAATCAAGCTTTTGAGATGTCTACATTCATTTGTATTGTGACCGGGTTGATTGTGAAAGCGACAGAATTTTCCAGAATTTGCGGCTCTTTTTGAAATATTCAACGATGGTGGTTCTGGATAGTGTTCTGCATCTTTGGTGGCAAAGAAAATGTTTTCCGAGGTATCACTCAGAGGGGTCAATTCAGCAGATGTGAAGAAACGAGACCTCTTGGCATCTCATCTTTCCCGTCGTTTCCTCTTTTTTGACCTTTGGGATTTTTCTGATTGGCTTGAACACCATTATCCTTCCTTTCCGGCGCAGCAATACTTCCAACTACATCAGGGTCATCCTCTACACTGATGAACTCTTTTGCTTTTGTACAAAATCTCTCTAGGGTATTTGGTTTCTTCATTTTTATCCACCTTCCGAACTCTAACCTCTTGTCTATAGCTCGGTTTAGTGCCATCAAGATTAACCGAGGTTCTGGATCTGCCACCTCTGCTGCAGCAGCATTAAATCGAGTAAGAAATGCCTTAACAGATTCTCCCGATCTCTGGCCCATCTCATTCAATGACATTACATCTTTGACCTTTGTGGTCTGCAGCCCGAACTGCTTCCTGAACTTCTTTGCCAAGACAGAAAATTTATCCACAGATTTTGGCGGTAATTTGGTGAACCAGAGCGATGTCACTCCTTCTAGATAGACAGAGAAGTATAAGCATTTGATCTCATCGGTGGCCCACGCACCATCCATGTGTTGGTCATACTTATATAAGAACAAGTTAGGATCACCAGTTCCACCATAAGCTGAAATCGCAGGTGGAGTAAACTTTTTCGAGAACTTGGCCTTCTGAATTCTTTCAGTGAGTGGAGTCTTACTAGGGGCAAACTCCCATTCTTTCTCGTCATCATTTCTATCCATGTTTTCTTTCATAACCTGCCTCACCATATCCGAAAGACGTTCTTCTTCACCATGTCGACTCACGGAGCGAGCGCCATCACCTTTGTCGGATGTTCGTTTAAGCAAACGATCTCGATTCAGGATTCGAGGCCTTGGAACTTCTCAGGGAGGTTCCCCTTTGGTGAGACAATCCACGGTTTAAGAAGTTCCTCTTACGGAATGGTTCTTAACAATCGGTTTAGATTCTTCATTCTCAACATCATTCGACTCATCGATCTCTTGAAAAGAATGATCACGATTGGGACTTAAAGAAGAAGAATTAGCGTTATCCGCACGGTTGACATTAATGTTTGCCTTTGTTGCATTGGCTTGAGCAGCTAAAAGAGCTTCTAATCCAGCCATCATATTTTGTTTGAGATCTCCATCCGTTGAGTCAAACAGGCAACAACTTCATTAACGGCTTCGTTCAATTCATTTCTAGTCACATCAACTTCTGCTCCTAAGGATTGGTCAACTTCATGAAAATTAGTTTGCAGAGTTGCAGGATTATCCGCGACATTCCCCGAACCCGAAGCTCTTACAGACTTACTAGCCGGCTTCTTCGGCGGCGTTGTCTCAGAAAACTCTTGGACTTTGAAGGCAATATCTCTACTGCTTGGATTTTAAATTTTGAGAATCTATCGTAAAAAACAAGCCTTAAACTTCGAAATTTCCCGCAATGCACTTGACCTTAAAATGTGGATGGGCCCCCACGGTAGGCGCCAAAAATGTTAATGCGAAAAATGGCACTAACACCACAATGTGTAATCCAACGCTTCACAAACAGTTAAGATCTAGAAAAGTGGTAGCCACAAACACAAAAAGCAAGTAAAAAGACAGAATAATAGCAGTTCGGCTTAAATTTGACCTACGTCTACTTTCAAGAGGGTTTTCATTATCATCCTCAATGTTACAAGGTACATGATTTCTATATCTTGCTCATTTTTTCTCTTTTTACAATAATCTTCTCCACTTCTTCTCTTTAATCTTGATTCACTCGAATTCACCATGGAAATGATGAAATCTCTTTGATTGTGATGATTGTTGGAGTAGATCTTCAACAATTGAGCACTTAGATGATCTTTGACGATTTCATGGTGGTTGAGATGTTGAATCTAAGCTTGAAAGAGGTTTAATGGAGGTTTGGAATGGTTTGGAGTTGTTGAGAAATGAAAATGGCAGCACTTCATGGATGGAGAAATCGGTCCCCCTTGACATGGGAAATGAGGAGGTATTTATAGGTGTGATTTGAATGGAGTGGCATAATTGTAAATGTGTGTGTGTGCAGGGTTTCAGGTCAGCGGACGACCTAACCATAGTGGACAACCTGAGTATTGCTTCACCGGCCTTGTCTTCATATTTAGCTCGTGACCTGATATTCATACGACCTAATGGTGAGCACGATCTGATGGTTTTACAACCTGGTTGCCTTCATGCGACCTGACCTTATATATGGTCTATTTATATTAAATAATGACACGTGTACTTCATTCCTCACATATTTGATGGCCCAAGATTTATATATATGCAGACCATGGTCTGTTTTCATATATATTGTACGTGAATTATTCTTAATATATATGTTCTCTGTTCTTTCTTATAAGCCGACCCATTCTGACGTGGTTATACAGATGACCTAACGTGCTTGTCACGTTGAGCGGTCTGAGATGCATGAACGACTTGGCGAGTTTATGTCACGTGGCATCCAGCCGTCCCATATTGCCGACCTATATATCTCAATGCTTGCTTCATATTCGTGTGATCCAGCTTATAAGCCATGCACTCCATTTTGTCATGTCACCTGCTTTACTTAAACGACCTGTAGCGGTTGAACGATCTAACTGCTTTGATGCTGACGTGTCCACATATTCAACAACCTATCTGTTGCACTATTGTATAAACCGACCCGAAGATGCTTCTTTGCATTGTGACAGCGACCTAGCATTATAGTGTAACTAATCCCATCTTTGACGTTCCATGCCATGCGTGTATAAAGTAAACAAAACCATCCCATGTAGTAAAATGGCTTTACATCAAATATGTTCATATGAAAAATGATTCGTGCAGTGTATATCAATACATATATGCAAAACTGTTGACCGATCCAATGTTCTATGCATGGCTCACGTATGCAGCTCATTATTGCAATTCTCCATTTACAGCTGGCTTTGATACTTTGCACATCCCATTCACACATGGATTCGAGCTACGTAATTTAGATGCTCCAAATACCCCTTGATCCATGCACGTTATAAACATAACTACCCTTGTTTGAACAGTGAACGACCCAAGTCTTTGCGACCGAATCTTGGACGATCAAGAATCTGAGCAACTTGCGTGAATATGTTTGCACAATCCATGATTATTTCACGCTGACCGATCGATTAACTAGAACAATGTTGTCACAAATGTTTTTATACCGCGTTTCACAACTATGTTAACATTTGCCCCTCGAAGCTTATCATTTTTGTTTGCAAAAATTGTGAGCTTCGAAACTTTGATGATTATGAACGTCGTTAACATAATTTGTATTAAGCACATATGGGCAGATCGCCAATAAATGTTCTATACGGATCAGACTGCTTTTACTCATACATTTTCTCTGATGGACTGGGTCATCTCAACATTTTTGACCCCTACGCAAACAGGCTAGTTTGATGGTCCTCGAAGGCCCAAAACCCGATCACAAACTGCACTATTTCTTGCTTTTATATTTCCTTTTAAGAGCCGCATTTCTTCCTTTTATTTCTTCAGTGGAACGAAAATCTTAATGGCAGCTCCAGATTTTCCAGGAAAGCTCTTGCGATTAGATCTTGATATTTCTTCTATCAACTGGCCTTGGTTTCATTCAGATCTTCGTCACGACCACTGACATCAACCGCTGGAAATCTTCAACTCGAGCTTACACCCGGATTCTCATCAACTCGGACCCGATTCACGGATTATTGTGAGTTTTCACCTCTTCTCGGATCTGACTTTCACATGAGCTTGGTTTTTCTAATCACATCATTTGACCTTTTGATCCCTGGCGATCAAGAACTCATGGAATCGGATCGAATCTGAAGTTTCAAATTAGGATTTTTAAAGTTTTTATTTGGTTTTCTGAAGGTGTTGAAATCGATGATGCATGCTTAGGATTAAATTCTGACCAAACTCTGATTTGCATATGAACACAATAATGCTTGTGCAAAACCATCCCATTTATGGCTTTACGTCAAATATGTTCATATGAAAAATGATCCGTGCAGTGTATATTAATACACATGAAGTAGTCGATCCTTGTGCAAAACTGTTTACTGATCCAATGTTCTATGCATGGCTCACGTATGCAGCTCATTATTGTAAATCTCCATTTACAGCTGGCTTTGATATTTTGCACATCCCATTCACACATGGATTCTAGCTACGTAATTTAGATGCCCCAAATACCCTTTGATCCATGCACGTTATAAACGGAACTACCTTTGTTTTAATAGTGAACGACCCGAGTCTTCACGACCCGAATCTTGGACGAGCAAGAATCTGAGGAACTTGTGTGAATATGTTTGCACGGTCCATGATTATTTCACGATGACCGATCCATCAAGTAGAACAATGTTGTCACATATGTTTTTAACGGGGTTAACAGGAACAATCTTGGGGTATCTGATATATTAAAAACTGATATTCTTACACGGTAATTTTTATGAATAATATTTTAAAAACAGTAATTTAAACTTGAGTTGCGAGATCGCTTCATTGTTCTTAATTTACGAAAGAACATTTATATTTATAAATCACAATATGCTTAAAATAAAATAAAAATAACCTTATACAAATAGATTAGTGCTTACAACTTATCACAATTGATTTGTCGTTTCGTCTCGGAAGGAGCCTAAAACGAGATCTCGACCGATATTTTCGAGATCTAAAACAATGACTCCATCTACAAGATAGTACCTCATATTGTGTTGACTATCTTCTATCATATAATTACCAACTAGTGCAGTATAATTAAACAGGGAGCTAAACAAACAAGAATGATGTAGAACATTAATGTTGTTTAAATAACCAGGTATACTAAAGAAGTGCCTAATACATAAATCAAATAATGTAACAACTTCTAAAAGCATTGATGTCTGATGATAATATCCAATGTATTATCCTTGCATTGCAACTGAACAATTTTTTCAAGGTCAATGCATACAATCTAAGCTAGCCAACATATCTAGAAATCCTCCTTCATCCATAGCCAATAGTTGCTTGATGTCACTATCGTTCGGCGATCTAAGATATTCTGCATCAAATGTCAAGACAACAGTTTTAAAAAAATTCTTTCAAGCATTGCAGTCGAATCTCCAATTCGGACGTACTCATCTTGTCTATCAACATTTTTTCCATATGCTAACATTCGTAAAGCACTTTTTATTTTCTGATGCAGCGAAAGGCCCAACTTGCGACACGTGTTACTTTGCTATGTGAAACATACGTTCATCCCAACAAACCCTGAAATGTCTCGCTCAGACACATTTCTGGACATTATGTACCTTAGTCTGAACTGTCATTTCGAAACATGGATCGTCATTAAAGTAATCTACCATAATTTGATCATGCTTAATCTGATAATCTTTTTTCTTTTTCATATCTTTTCGTCCTGCAACACTTCCATCATATTCGGCAAATTTCTCAATCCGCTGCAAATTAATAAGCTCTAGTGTTGCAGATGGATCATTTCCCAATTATAAAATCCACACTCACTGCCACGTAAAGGGAGTTTTTCATTGTTAGTTTTCGGTTTACTAAAAGTCGGATGGGTCATTTCCCAATTTTTTGTTGCTGGGGTCAATCACCCCCCCCCCCCCCCCAAAAAAAACCTCAATTTGCCATGTGTCAATGGTAGGCGACCCCATTGTTGGGATGACCTAATTGGGTTTATTGCCTTTAGAATAATTTTTTGCATTTGAAATTCCATACTTGCAACGTTAGATGATTGGAAAATATGCTATAGTGATATTTTATCTATTAAATAATAGTAAAACAGAAGAATTTCTTGCTCTCTCCTTGATTTTAGGATTTCTCTCTCTTTTGCTTAATTCTCTCTTCATATTTAATACTTGAATCTTTTAATTATCTATTAAATTATTTAAGCAAACTTCTCATTGTTTTATAATATGACATATATATTTAAAACTTGTGTATAATTATCTATAAATAATTCATCGATTAACTTCTAATAGTTTATATTCAGATCCATATATTTATATTAATTATGTAATACAAAATCTAAACTATCAGCTAATATTTATTAATATTTTTAATAGATAATAAAGAACAATAATTCAATATGCATACGATTATTGTACTAATAAAAATGGTAAAATTAAAAAAAAAATCTCAGTTATGATATATAACGTATAAAACAACAATAACAAGTAATTTTTAATTCGGTTACCTACATTTAAAATGGTAAAATATATTTATCATGCATTGCATTATAAAATCTTACACTCAACTTAATATACATATATTTAAAATTACCACTGTTATTTACACAACTCACCCACTTTCTCGTATGATTTACATTTCAGTTCATATGATTAAATTAATTATGCAATCTTAAGTTTAAAATAATGAGATAATATAATTAAGTGATATACATTAGTTCGGCGCTATTACTTTTACCTCCAACCAAACTGTAAACAATTGCAATAAAAACAGATAATATTTTCTCCTTCGTAAAAAAAAAGCACTTCAGCAAAGAAAATTCAAAAAAAAATTGTTTATAGAAACGTGAGATTAGATACAAATTTAATTTTTGATATAAAACAAAACATAATAGCAAAAAAATAACAGAAAATGTAGCAATAAATTTGTCATTCATTACAAAATTATGTTTTTTTACAGCAAAAACCTTAATTTTAGAATTCCTACAACCTTTTACTAAACTATCTCGGTTCTCTTTTAATATTCTATATTCGACTTCCTATATTAGAGTTAGTCAAGAATCTTAAAACTACAATTAGACTTGGTAAACTATTAGTTGTTGATGTGTCAAATAAATCATAAAAATATGAAACTTTCAATATTTGCTCAACATGCATATTAACAAAAAATGATGTAAAATTTATTTGGACATACAAATACATCAATCACGTAACATAATTGTGCATGTAAGCAATGATTGCAAATTTAATGTATGATTCATCTATATTGATATATTGATGTGTTACATTTAAAATTCTTATTTTAACTAAAGTGCATGCATTCTGAAATTTCTACGACTGCTTACAAAATTCACCGTAATGTCACCTAATTTATACATTTACATTAATATATTTTTAATTGACCATGTAATCATGATTTTAATTTATTTGAATAAATTTAATTAATAAATATTCATTAACTAATTTAATATATCATTAAATGTGACAGTTTCAATTAGTATCCCATTCATATTAAAAAAACAATCAAACAGATTTTTCATTTAAATATAAAGATATATAATTCACATACCATAAACAATATACGTGAATTACACCAACAAAATTAAATTATTATCCGTTTATCTCAATAAATTTATATGCATGGTAGAATTATGGTTCCAACTTTAAATATCCATATTTTGGCATTTATATAGTTATGTATAACTTCATCGACTATTTCCTAATTTTTCATGTTTAGATCCATATATTTAAATTGCTTACGAAATCTCAAATTTAAAGTATTTTAATATTCTATATACCAAACGTATATGTATAACACACATACTAATAAAAACAGCAACAAAGTTTGGGTTTAACTATATACATCACATACATATATTTACGCATATAAACAATAATAAGTTAATTTGTAAATTAACTATAACCATTTATGTACATAAACCATAATTTTATCATACACAACGTTAAAAAAATCTATTTTCAACTTCAAATAACTTTGCATCAAAATCTCTATAATCTTTTTACAAAATCCTTTTCAATTTATTCATACTGTTTATTCCTAAGTCAATATATTTTAACTAATTACATAATTTTAAATTTAACATATATAAAAGAAATAAATTAAATAATATTTGCTAACTCATCTAAAATAATTATAATATGTCAATTTCAACAAGAATACTTGATAACAGTAGTAAGAGCAATAAAATTATTGTTTTACTTAAAAAAATAAGTTACATAACATTTACCATATACAAACAACAACAACAATAATTTATATTATATTTATTTTGTCCAATTGAATTCATTGTATGTTGTATAATAAATTTCCAATTTTAATATTAAAAGTTTAAAAACTATTTTTTATAGTATTATCGTGTGCAACACACAGCTTACACACTAGTAGTAAATAAATAAACAAACTATCCTGTTCTGTTCTTGTTTCCATACATCAAAAAGGTGCACACCCTGCGCTATGACTTGAAAAAATTCTGCACCTTTGTACGCCATGTGTCGTGTAGGTCTGACGATATGTTCACAGTTTATATATACATTATCAGTTATTTATACAAGCATTTTTCTTTTGCTGTCCTTTGAACCGAAACTAAATAGGATTCAAACTTGGAAGCATGTTTGTTAAAGTTACTTGTGGAAGCACTTTTAAGAATTTTCTAGCAAAAAGATAAACTACAACTGATAGCATAAGCGGCACTTGTAAAAGGAAACTATGTTTACGGTAATGTGGTCAAACATCGTTTAATTAATGTACAGAGCAGCCTAATAGATTTAAGATTTATTCCGATAACTTAGGATGCAATAACATGTGCATGTGTACGCATGTTAAGACCGTACCATACAACACAACCCAATAACCATGATACATAAAAACTAAGAGCATCCCCAGCCCATGTATACTTTCAATGTGAAGTAATGATACACAGAACAAAATACAGTGGTGTAATTTTTAGTCTCCAAAATGAAAGTAATTAGAATGCGGGAAATATGATGAGGCGCATATTTTTTTTTCTAGACATTGTGGATTAAAATGACTACTTCTAGACATTGTGATTCATAATTTTAAGTAGTAACTACCACTGAAATTTTGCCCTAGGGGCATTTTTCCAGTCTTAAAAATGTAAGCATTGGAGATAATAAAATCATTTCATTATGATGTGCAGTCACATTAACTTAACATTGTCTAACTACTTATGTCACATATGTCTCTTGACATAACATTGTATAAGGGTCAGAGATGCTCTAGCTATATTTCTAGATCAAATCAAACTGGATTTCAGATAGTCTCAGTAAAGTCGCCATTTTAGGCTTAGACTCAAGAAAATATATAGATAACGCAGTAAACAAAATCATGGAATAACCTTAAGTAGTGGTAATTTTTACTGTGACTTGTTTTTTTCATCCAAATGTTTCCATGGATTAAGAGCATCTCTAACTGCTTGACCTTCAGGAGAGTTTTCCCATGCTCTTTTTTCTGATTCCAGAACAGTGACCTTGTCATCTGCAAAAATTAAAGTGTTGAATCTATAAAGTTCAGCATTAACATACTAAGACAGATAATAGATAATAAAGCATCATAGCAATAAAGAAACAAACATTTATTGCCCTCATGTATTCTAATTTTCAAGAAGTATCAATGGAACAGTATATCAGAATAAGGTTTTTTAATATAAATATTGTCCCATTAGTATGATAAGCATCTTGTTTGAGAAATGCAGATGATGATCAGCATATCAACAGTTGAAATGAAGTCAAATACAATAGTTTTGATCTCTGAGTTTCAACGAGAGACGCTAGAAAACAATAATCCATAGAACTGAGTCGACGAACTCAACCAGCAAGGCTATAAGCAGGGCAATTTCTAAGAAGAAGAAAAAGCTTGGTTGGATCATTTTAGCATTCGAGAATAAAACATCTCCGGCATAGGTGCAGCGAAAGGATATACTATAATATTTCTCATTTGCAGTATACAAAGAAGTGGCCAGAAATAGTTTTATACTTTACTGCACTATGTCCACAAATATGAATATCATGATACCCCAAAACAGCAGCAGTTCCCTTTATCCAGGATACGAGGATTGATGGGGAAAATATAGTTAAATTCACGATTTTCTAAAATGAAGATAAATAGCATACCTGTAGTTATTCAAAATAAGGATTATGAACGTAAAAGAGAAATAAATTGCACTGTGGTGAACAAACTGCGACTAATGTAGAAGATATACAAAGGTCGAGCGATGAGGGTGTGTAGATTGTGAAATTCATAATGGGTTTGGCTTTCAAAATTTAAATCGCTTCAGTACCAAAAAGCCTATTAAACATACACTTCACAGGAAAAGCATCCCCCATGTGCTCCAATAAAAGCATATATTAACAGACAAACCTTGTCTTTGCACAAGTACACCATGCTAGATTAACCATGAGTACTAATATTTTTTAACAAATGAAGCACTAAAAGGTTTTAGATAAACAAACCAAGTTTAACAATTAAGGTTTTAGATAGATGATTTCGGAATTATGAGTTGCAAATACATCTTAACTTTGGATGCACATAAACTCAGAAAATTTATTAAGTCTGCATTTTATTAATGTAGTCAGTGCACAGGAATAATATTGTTTATCTACTTATTCAGTCAAAGGTATATTGCAATTTACTATTAGTAATTTTATTCGATCTCAAAATATAACAAGGACGAGCTATTCAACCGTACACAATTCAATGCATACAGAGCCATATATCGTAACAAATATATGAATCCTGTGTTGTACATCAAGCATAGCATGCTCTTGGAAAAAGAAGGGGAAAAAAGATGCAGCAGAATTTAGCAACATTACTTCCCTTCATTAATCAATCAAGGTACAATGGATTGCGAAATGGACATGTGAAAGTGGTATTCCGAACGAAGACAATTTGGGGTATGGGAATGCATTTTTATGATGTGAAAACGATAGCGAAAAAAGAACAATTGTTTGTAAAAAAAATTATATATCATTTTAAATATTTCTGATTAAACATTAATTATTATTATTATTATATTATATAAATTAACGTAAACTGCAAAATTAATAAAGCAGATACATTAGAATCTATTACACTGGAATAAAAAAAAAATACAACACAGTTTACGAATACATGGAAGAAAGTGCAAAATTCTACTGACTAAGGGTAAATTTGTTGACCAAACATCGGCCATAGTCAATGTTGATCTAGGGCCGTCAACGGATATTTTCGGATGCATACAGTACTATACATGTATCCGCATCCGAAATCAACTTTGGATATCGGACATCACATCCGCGGAAACGGACAGATATCAGATAATTATCCTATCCGCTAACTTGATAATGGAAAATTTTAGTTTAACTAGGGGTGTAAATCGGTCGGACCGGACCGGACGGAGGCATGTTCAGTTTCTATCCTAAAAAAAATCGGACCGAACACGGACCGAACCAAAAATTTCTCGGACAAATTTCGTTGTCCTAATTCGTGTCCTAAATAAAATCGGTCGGACACGGACATGTTCGGACCGATCGGACTCGGTTGGACATGGCTATTTATATCACATTTTGTACATTTTACTAGATTTTCTCTCAACTATATGTCGAATTACAGGTAATTCGAACAAATTCGAACCAGACATGATTTTTTTCTCGTACAAATTTTGTTGTCCTAACTCGTGTCCTAAATGAAAATCGGACGGACGTATTTCGGTCACGGACACGAACGGACGTCGGACATTCGAACAAAATTTACAGTCCTAAGTTTAACGTTAATGTATTTCCATCTCGTTGATTATTAGCGTGTTAAAGATAAACAAATAAGATGATAAATTGATAATAAATAGATTGGAGCAATTACAACGCATTTAGTGCATATAATATAAACTTCTAACTTAATAAAACAATAAGTACCTTGTATTGTACTAAAATACACATAATTCAAATCATAATTATGAAAGAAAAAAACAAATGGATAATTTTCGGATGTAACGTCTTCATATCTGCATCCGCATCTGTTTTTTGGGACCACTTTTCGCATATGAATACGGATGGATTTCAAATTTTAGGGCATCCATTGACAACACTAGTTCTATCTCAATCCTAAACTAGCTTTATGCGGTTTCATTGTTCAAAATAGTAAGCATTATCCTTTTCCAAAATCAATTTATCCAAACATCCTAAACGATAGGCAAAAGCAGTATTCAATGAAGACGATCCAGTAGAATCTCGTTGGATTTGGAATTGCGATAGCAGTTGGATTTTCCATTGCCAAACTAGATTTCTTCATTTGACGCTCATGCGTCACATTAATGAAATCATTTACCTTTCTTGGGTCTCGTTTCAACATCTTCTCTTCCCCCACTATGAATTTTGATATCAGACAATGAATCAAGATCTACCCAAGCGTAGCAGACATGGTAGTAAAAATTGGACAGTTTGTACTGTAACATTTTGGAGATTGCTGTAAATTGTGAAAATGCCAAACTTTCGGAAAAATTGGATAGTTTTAACTGCTGTAAATTGTGAAAATGCCCAAGTTTGATCAATAGACGATTGAACAGACTGAGGATGTAGGAAAGATTGATTTGATTTATCATTTGGCAAAGCAGTGGGAGAGAATGCAACAAACCCAGTTGCATGTGAACTGCGAAATATAATTTATAGTAAATCTACATTCTCTATTAATTCATCTCATATACTTCAAAATATGAGTGCCAACTTCTTAACATGATCAGTCAACTATCAGATACAGTTTCACTTACAAGATCTCACCCTACCGCAGTTTTACTGAAAAACTTTGCCATGCAATCTGCTGTTCTTTTAGTACATCGTACTTGTGTCAAGCATGCTAGTCGCTCACGTCAGTTCCTTCACGACACTCCTTCAAGGCATTATTGAGGGCACTTGCAACCTATTTACACAATCCTTTCTTGCTATTTCCAACAGCAACATACGTGCTCCTTGTGCATCGTAGGATGTGTGAAGCAAAATTTTAAAATGCAAAAAGCGTACATGAAGCGTTTTCAAGTCTATGAGGCAAGGCGTAAGCCTCGAAACGTTGAGACGTAAGCTTTTCGGGTAAAAATAAAATGCAAAACATATAAAGAAATTCTGACATTTTAAATTAACCGATGCAAAAAATGAAAAACAAATAATTTAAGATACGACTTTGAAGAAGTATATATTTTTGCTATAGATTAAAAATAATTAATTGAAACTCATATGATCCAAATTTCGATTGTCAAAACTATTTGAAGATTCCATCAAACTCCAATTTTGATTCATTCTGTCAATTCAAATCGATTAGCAAAATTTATTCCGAGATTTAACGATGTCTATTGAAAACATTCTTTAAATAGCAATGAAAAAATCAATTACATCTCTCTTGATCGTTGGTTCATAAACAATCTTACTTGACCATGTCGATATTAAAATTGAAAAGTAAAAAATGCTAATTTTTTTTGTTTCTTTTTATTTCCATTAAATAATTAAAGTTGAATGATTTTTATCATTGTCAATATCCGCAACTAAAAGTAAAAAGGCTTTTGAGCATATACCTCAGTGGTTTGAGGCGTGCGAGGCGTATGTTCTGTGCGCTTTCTATGCCTCAAGTTGTTGACGCGTAAGCTTTAAAGGTAAAAAACTTTTTTGAATAAGTCTCAAGGTGTTTTATCTCTTGTTTTCTCGAGGTGAGCATCGAGGCGGGTTTTTTAAAACAATGGTGTGAAGAGCCAACACGAGACCAGATTTTCAAACTTTTGCGTCAATTTTGCCACCTTTCAGAAGAGACGCAGAGATTGAGATTGAGATTGATGTGGAGGGTGTTAACGGGGAATTGATCTTATATGCAAGAAGGAGAGAACTGCCAGGTGAAATTGACCAATGAAGGCCAACACATTACGAGACAATTCTCGAGCACGAGGAATGGACCAATATGGGGTTGGACCCCACTCCAAATTTCCAATGCATTCCAAATAGGAATGGAGCAGAAGAAAGTTATGAATGCTCCCTGAGTGTCCCTTTGCTAATCATGCATATTTTTTATCTCTAGAATTATAACCTGGAACAGATTTTACAACAGAAAGACTGATTATGTAAACTCTGCCCATCTCTAATATTTACGTGTTAGATCCTTTCAAACACTACCAAACTGATGCAGTAAGACTGACAGGAATTCAATCGATGTTCATGCACTTCCTTAATATTTATGTTATGATGAAAAGAACGCTTGAGCAACCCTTAAACAACACTAAAGCGTAAATTGTTAGCTTGACGCTTTTTTTTTTTTTTTTCTAAATTGGAGAACAGTAGGTAGGATCTTGCTTTATTTTATGAAAAAAGCAAGCAATCTAATTAAATACTTTGATATCATAGTATGAATTACATTGAAAAATTCACATAACGAACATGTTAGAATTATATTTTATGGATCATATTTCGTTAGTGCAAGTACTATAAAAAATTGGTATTTTATTATAAAAGTGGACTTTTGTTTCAAACTTTAAACCAGATGTCAGAAAATACATTTATCAGGTTCAGTAAATATGTGCTGCTTTAAGCAATGCTAAGCTCCATTAAGCAAAGCAAAAGTTTTTGTTCCCTCGCATTAGTTGATGCCTATCGTAATACACTCCTTTCTAAATCATAATTTTTAACACATAGCTCATCCTTTCTAAACCCCAAATTTAAGAATGTCTACATAATTTTATGACACCATTTGCTATGCAATCTGTCAAGAACTCTGGTTTAATATATAAATCTGCGCATGTCTCAAATAATTCCAGTCAAATCTTATATCCTGAAAGGGTTAAACTTATGCTGTTTTTAAATAAAGTTTAGTCATCACAAATCTAGTGCTCTTTGGGTAACCTCAGACCATCTTTCCAGTAAGGATATGTTAAGATAGCTACAATTTAATGAGGCAAAATTTTCTCATACCCTCCTCCTGTTTCAACAAGTAACTTCATAAGTTATCGGTGAAAGCTTAGCAATTTCCATGGCCATGCTTCGATCTGCAACAATTACTAAATATATGAGGCCATTCAGTTCCCATGTATTTAGCTGTTCTCTGATAAACTTAATATCTGTGGATTCTGTGCTTATCGGTTTTCTCGCGATAATGATTGATTTCACAGCATGAACATCATCTAATATGCATGGATCATGGTCCGTTATCCATTATTCCATTTACTGCTTATGAGCGTTATGCACTTTGTGCGTGATCATGACATATTTTTTTTACACGTGAATTATGCCTTTAAAAATTGTAAGTGTTTAACATATTCAAGATGAAATGATTTGCATGAATTTTTAATTATATTTTAGCGTTGAAATAATGTGCAATTAGTTTGAATTTTTATTTCTGAATTCTTAGTTGCAATATTTAATTTTCTGTTGCTTTTGATTTTAATTTATGTTATTAATTAATGAAGAACGATGTTGTAAAGAATATTTTTTGTTAGATCCTATTTTTAATTAATATTAAGATTTGTTAATACTTGTAAAAATGGTTTAATTGGTAAATTCAAATTTTAAGTGACATATAAAGATAAAGATATCTAAAGGTATTTTTGAAAGTTCGCGATCGGATCAAAAGTTTAACGCTTCCAAACCAACGATTAATAAAGATACATTTCCTGGCTTTGGGAACATTAGCCTAGTTCAAGGGACCATTTTTCAAAGTTGCTTTACATTCATTAAGCAAACAAGATGAGCTCATGCAGCATGAAAATATTTAGGGATGATCATAATTTCAACTAGAGGTTGAGATATACTAGATCAATCTATGTTTTATGAAACACGCTAAAATTCTAAGTTCTCCTAAGTCCTAAATATTTGACAAGCCAAAGCAACCAAATATCACTTAGCTTGATGAGCTTTAGCATCACTTAAATACAAAAATAACTTATATATAAGTTTTTACCGACATATTTTTTCATATTCAGATCTTTTAGACTACATTGCATGCATGAGATAACATTAAAAAGCTGAAAGCAGCACTGAAAAAGGAAAACACAAATACATAACATTTTATTCTAAGTCTTAAGTTTTCAAACTTCTCTCGTATCATAGTTATATATAATTTAGCACGAAACAGTTTTAATATTCAACAAAGTGGACCATATGCTTATGCTCTTACATGTTCGTTTGATATGTAATTTAAATCTAGAAGTGGATTCATTACTAAACTAGGTTAATCTGTCCATAGAAAACAATAAATCACGAGAACAGCACAAACACAACATTTTAAGCTATTAAAAATAATAATCATTTAAGGTATAATGGTGCTTAAAGTTAGCTAAAAGTAAATTTAGAACTGATAGGATGTTCAGTTTACCATGTTAACATGTATGCAGACCACATAAGAGAGCATGAAGTACTATGGTCTGGATTTGAACCTCAACGGTGGTTTTCTGTAATCTGTTAATTTAAACAGTATAATCCCCCTCCTTTTGAGGACTCAAAGTGCAAGTGAGAATAAAGTTGTCGGTCATCTAGTTTTGACCTTGAAACACTATCGCAGCATGGTCGAAATATTACTTGTTGGAGATCACAGGTTATGTACAATCTTGTAAATAAGAACTTTATACTCTGCTAAACTTCAATTCATGGGTGTATAATCACAATAAAGCATAATTATTCTCTTTTCATTATCACTGCGTTACTATTTGAGCAAACAAAAATATTTCTACATGAGACGGCCTAACCAGGCCCAAAAATAATAACCTCTGGGCAAATTCTATTTCAACCCAGAAATATGCTGAGTAGCCCCCATTTTATCAAAAAAATACAAGGACGAAAATGCCCTTTCTGTATTATATTTTTTTCCAGTTTTTTGAACACCTCGTAGTTCTACTACGTGGTTTACCAGTGTAACTCGTAGTAGCACTACGTGGTCTCTGAAAGAACTACGAAGAGCTGCTACGAGCTATACTAAGTAACCACGTAAGGCTGCTACGAGACACACTGATAAACCACGCATTCTCCCTACGTGGGAGGGTTATTTTGAAATTTTTTTAAATTAGCGGGGGCTACTCAGCAAAATTGGGGGTATACTGATTTTTTCATGCTTTGGTTTGGGGGCTACTCAGCATATTGCTGGGTTCCAATAGAATTTGCCTAACCTCTGATGACAAATCCTAAAAACTAAAGTTTCATGCACGATTACGAAACAATCGATCCCTGTATAAACAGTCCATCAACATTCTAACAACACAGTAATCAGTTTCGTTAAGAAACTAAATGTAACAAAATTTGACTAGGAACACTGGAGCTAGAGAGAGAGAAAGAATTTACAAAAGCCGGAGTGGATCATGAAGACCTCCATCGAAGCTCCGACCATTGCTGAAAATGCCCCAATCTTCAAATACCAATTTAAAAATTTCATCTCTGTTCACGGTTCGATTGATTTCGAAATCAAATCTTCCTACTCCCCTTAGTTGCTATGATTTCAGTTGTCGAGATTTTGGGATTTCTGATTTTGGAATTTGGCTAAAGCGTGAATTGTTTGTTGGTCCCTTTCAAGATTTCAGCAATACCCCTATTGGAAAACAAAAAAAAACAAAAAAACAAAAAACAAAACAAAAAAAAAGGCAAACTCTATTAACACCCCTGTATTTGTCATTCCCACCCCGTTGAAAACTAAATAAATAAAATGACAAATATACCCTTGTAAATCATTCAACTTATCTTGTTTCATTTTTCATTATGTTACTTTAATTATAAAATAAATGCAATGATAATAATATATTTTAAAAAGACGAATGATTCCGATAAAGGATATAACATTTTTTCTAAAAAAAAGGGTGTTTTATTTTAAATTTACTATTCTTCAACTTTTAAGTCTTTTTTTCTTAACGTTATTTGATTTTATGATTTCCAGTGTAATATATATTTCAAATATTTTTAAATTAAACTGAAATGTAACTTTTTCCGATTGCAAAATGAAAAAAATTAAATAAATATAGATTATTGCTTTGTTGTTTCTTATTTCTAGATTTATTTTTTTATTTTTTTTTTCATTGCTAACGTACAGTATTTATTTGTGAAAATAAATATTGAAGGGTAGTTCCGGTAACTTTGGGAGTGTGAAAAGCAAAAAGTGGGGTAAGATGTAATTTGGGAATATATATATATATACATATATATATACATACATATATATATACATACATATATATATATATATATAGACACACACACACATACACACACATGAGAAGGGTTTCGCTGCACCTCTTATATTCCTCTTATATTGCACATGAACTCTCCCCCTAAATCTTAGCCACACATTCCCCCCACTCGTTCTCTCTCTTCCCACTAACAGTGGGAAGAGAGAGAATGAGTGACTAAGATTCATGGGGAGGGTTCACGTGCAATATAAGAGGTGTAGCGGAACCCTCCTACCATGCGCTTCCCCATCCTACATAAATTTACCCGGGGGTATGGGGGCTTGGATTAACGGACGGCTTTACTGTACCCTCCTCAGGAGTTTACCGGCCTGCCGGGTTCTCCTGAGTTTTCAAAAAAAAAAATTATATATATATATATATATATATATATATATAATCGATCGGAGGCACCCCTTTTGCACCCTCTATCCTATAGTGAGCTACGATGATCCTAATCCAACGAGAATTTGTAGATGTTCAATCCACATATATATTAGCATCCATCCAAAATTTGAGCTCGTTCCGACATTTATATAATAATATATTTGATGTTTAAATTTAATGGTTTGAATAAGTGTCTAAACGGTGAACAATTGAGCTATGATTTTGAAAATGTTACGAATGTCGGAACGAGTTCAAATTTTGGATAGATCATTATATATGTGTGAATTGAACATCTACAAATTCTCGTTGGATTTAGATCGCCATAACTCATGAACAAATAGGGGGTGCAACAGGGGTGCCCCGATCGCTTCTCATATATATATATATATATATATATATATATATATATATATGTGTGTGTGTGTGTGTGTGTGTGTGTGTGTGTGTGTGTGTGTGTGTGTGTTTGTGTGTGTGTGTGTATGTATGTATGTATGTATATGACAATAAGTGACAAAAGCTACCAACATGCCTGGCAGGTAGCCAAAAGTACACAATAACTCAGACTATGACCATAAATTTAGGATGTAGATGGATGAGCTCCAGATAAACCACCGTCCATCATATATTTCAAAATCGTGTTTCAGCAAGGTCACCACCCGATACTGAAGTATATCTACTCCTAAATAATACAGTAGTCACTCAAAAAATACATATGAATAACATACATAATAAAAGAAATAACTCTCCAGGACAGCTCCTCAACAAAAGTCAACCAACATGTAACCTGAAATAAGACTAAACCAAAAGTAAGCTAACAACCAAAATTGCTCGAAATATGTCCCCCACGTTGAATTCGGGGGATATATTTGTCATTTCTTACCCACCTTCTCTCTCTCCTCCAGTTTTCAGCGACTTTCTTCTTCCCACATCGCCCGCAATTCTGCCAGAATAAAAACATCTCCTTTTTTTTTTTTTTTTTTTTGTGTTTGTGTATATGTAGTTTTTTTCTTTCTTTTTTTCTTTTTTTTGTGTGCGTGTAGATAAGAAAACAACATAATAAAGACAGAGAAAGCTGTAACAACCACTAGATCAGATATCAATTGCAAATGCATATTCTATTAAAACTAAGATGCCTTGAAATTCTAATAAACAAGTTAAATTATTTCTAACCTTAACTAGAAATCTGTCAGACGTAGGATCTTTAACCATCTTATAGTATGGGTTAAACATCCAATCTAAATAAAAAGAAACAATCTTAATAATTAATTTATCTACATAATCTGAATCATAATGAAACATTCTCTGATTTTTGTCAAACCAAATAAACCAACATATAATAGTTACTATAGTATCAAGTAGATATCTATGTTTAAAATTAAAATCAAATTTAAAAAAATTCCAGTAAAAATCACAATTCTTAAAATTATGAGAAAAATTGAAAACAAAATTCTGAAAACCATGTTTAAAATATAGAAAAATTTAATACAAGAAAAAAATAAATGATCAACATTTTCTTCAAAATGATTACAAAAACAACATTTAGAATCAAAATTAATATTTTTCTTTCTTAATTGCTTTATAGTATTTAATTTCTTATGAATAATTAGCTACATATGTAATTTAGCTTTGGGCGGAGCATTAACCTTCCAAAAAAAAAATTGAATTTTAAGCTCAAAATGCCTGTAAAATTAAAAAAATTATACATAAATCTAGAAGAGTACTTAAGACTCTTGTCTGAACCCCAATAGATATTGCACTATTATTATCAATATGATATAATGTCAGCTTAGCTCGTAATAAGACAAATTACCTAAACAATAAGCCATCTAAAATATCTTTAAATGTAAACTCCAACGGTGGATTTAAACTCTCCTTATAAACATCCATAATTAAGACATTTTTAAAGTAGCAAATCTAATAGAGTTCTTTAAATTTGATTTTAAGGGACAAACGAGAAATCCAAAAATCATGCCAAAAACATGTATTATCATCCAAATGGACAATCAAATTAAAACGTAAGTTAAAAAAAATTAAAACATCTATCTATTATATTATATGAAAGCACAATCTTTTCTTAAAGTCCTTTCAGTTCCGTTTTCTTCAAAAAATCACGATCATGCCACATGTCTTCTTCTAAGATCGAACGGTTGTCCCCACTTCCCCAAACTTTCACCCGTTTCGGTAGAAGCTTTCGCTTTCACTTTCCCCATTCATGCCTTTTTGCATTTTCACCTGATGGAATAAAAACGAGTTTTGCTAGGAAGCCCGAACCAAAATAGGTCCGAAATATGTCCCCCGCGTTGAATTCGGGGGATATATTTGTCATTTCTTACCCACCTTCTCTCTCTCCTCCAGTTTTCAGCGACTTTCTTCTTCCCACATCGCCCGCAATTCTGCCAGAATAAAAACATCTCCTTTTTTTGCCTTCTTTACCCACTACGTTCAATTTCTAACCCTTCCTTCTTCATCCTAACCCTTCCTTTTCATCCGCTTCCTTTCGTTGTCCATTTCCTTCACCTGAAGTCGTAGTTTTCCCTCCCCGCTCTATTGCCTTCCAAACATACGGTCGCCGCCTAGGCCTTCCGACTTTGCAACCATCGGTCGATTAGGGTTCCGTCAATTTCATAATTTTCATCATCTTTTACAGCTTTTATAGTGCTGGATCTCTCTTAACAGATGTCGAAATTGCATTTAAACCATTTCATTTTTACAGTTAAATGATTAAGATGGCTATTGAGCTTACTTTTTTTTTTTTGCATTATTCATAATGTGTAGTAAAACTATTTTGGATCTTTTTTTAAAATTAAACGCGTAGAATACAATAATTAAAGATTTCGAAATAGTTGCTTCTAATTATGTGTTTTTTATGCTGAAACGTTATGCAATGATTAAGTGCAATTGTGAAGGGAATGGTAATACAATTTTTTGAAATAGGTGTTTCTTATGAAATCTTAATATAATTGCATAAAAGGACAGGTATTATACAATTTTTTGGAACAACAACATGGAATTTGGCGATTCAGTCATCGCCATCGCAAAGATCGAAACTTTGGATCTCCATTGTAATTGTGCAGGCCAATGATTGGCTCATCACCGATCTCTTCAATCTGTCGCTTCCTATTCGTTGCTGGAAGGCTTTGATAACGTCATAAAACGTCAGATAATGTCAGGTAAGTATGCTTCTTGGAAAAATCATGTTAGCTGTGTTTTTGCTCTAAGCTTTTATACTTTTAACCAAATAATAAGTCAGCTGGCTGTTATTATCATCATGTAGTTTTCATGAAGGATCGCGACCTTCTTGCAATATTTTGGTGCTCCTTCGACAGTAATCCTTTAATATCAGTCTATAACTACATAACTGAAAACGGGAAATGGATGGTGCTCTTATCACGTCTGTTAATTTCTCTTCCATGAATTTTTATATGTCCATATGCAGCTTATCCTTCAGTTTTATTATTGCAAATGAAAAATGTTGGAATTTTATCATCGTTGGTAAACTCATGATTGTTTTGTTCATTTCCTGTGATCAGAGACCACTTGATGGTGCTTCAACTTCTGGAGAAGGACTATAGAAATTACCGTGTCTAAATTGTGTAAGTTCACACACATATCATCTTCTGCTTAAAACATGGGATTTGATCCTTGAGTTATTGGAAATTATTTTCTATGATTTCGATTACGAGATGTATAAGTGAAAATTTCCAACTTTAAGCATTGATTCCGTCTGAAACATGAGTGCGTGTGTCATGTGTCATTAACTTAAAACAAGGATTATTCTATGATTTACGAACCTTTACAATACATAGATACACTGTGAATCAGCTGATTTTTAATAGTTTTCGATAGATGTTGCCAAATTTGATTTAACCATTTATAGAAACTCTATGTGGTTTTATCGTTCGTGTGAACATTGCTAGAAATTTTATCATAGAATGAACATCGCTGGAAATTTTATCGTCGTATGAACATTTTGTTATCGTTGTCAACATTTTTTTGTCTTTTGGAATGGTCACCAAAGGGCAAAGATCATGATTATCAAAGCATCTTCCTGCAAGGCTGCATGAACACCTGCTGCGTAGGTAACATCTTAGCTGGCTAATTATAATTTTGTTGTCTTTGTCTATTACTTAATGATTGCATCACCATCTATAACTCTATTGTTGAATGTAACTGTCATGTTATTTTAACTTTCCAAGGCTTACATCTTTTCTATTGTAACTTCTCATCATCCACGTAAATTTTTGGTCTTCTTAAAATTTGAGTTTTAGAATACTTGATTTGAGACAAGGGTTTACTAGAATTTAAGGTTTTATGGTATCACTTGGTGTATGCTGTTATACATGTCATAAATGACTTTCCAGTTTCAGTTCTTTTGGTTATTTTGTTCACGCAATGGTGGGATGCGATGTAGTTTATGTTTGCACAAAAGTGGTTAGCTTACTATTTTATAATTCAAACTTTATTTTATGTTAATTATACATTATGCGAACATAATTTTTTTTAACTGGCACTCTTCAAGTGACTGTCACGTTATTTTAATTTTCCAAGGCTTACATCTTTTCTATTGTAACGTCTCATCGTCCACGTAAATTTTTGGTCTTCTTAAAATTTGAGTTTTAGAATACTTGATTTGAGACAAGGGTTTACTAGAATTTAAGGTCTTATGGTATCACTTGGTGTATGATGTTGTACATGTCATAAATGACTTTCCAGTTTCAGTTCTTTTGGTTATTTTGTTCACACAATGGTAGGATGCGATGTAGTTTATGTTTGCACAAAAGTGGTTAGCTTACTATTTTATAATTCAAACTTTATTTTATGTTAATTATACATTATGCGAACATAACATTTTTTAACTGGCACTCTTCAAGTAACTCAACAATGAAATCGAGAATTTATAGACTACTCTTGGAAATCTTATGGACTGGGTTGAAAGATTCAAAAAGATTGTTGGCACCACTCAAGTTTGTTTTAAGCCATTATGGATTACATTCCATTAGTTCATTTCATTCTTTTCACATGTAATTTTAGTTGCTCTATTTCTAAAATATAAATAGTATGTTGCAGTTATTTTCCATTTATTTACCTTAAGGCGTTTGTGTATGAACATACCTTAATAGTTACAGGTTCATGCATGGTTTGAATCTTGATGGCTAAAGTTGAGCCCATGCCCATATTAACAGATCCCTCTTTCCGTCTATGTGTGTATCTCTGTGTGTGTGCGCGCGCATGCAATAATTTTCGAGATCCTTTATACCTTCACCTTTACTTCTTACCTCTCTGAGAGGAATGAATTTTCTCCTTTATGATCATTACATTTGCCACATCATACACATCAATTAGGAAAAAAGTTTTTTTGTTTGAGATTAAATCTCCAGCTTTGTTGCGACTTATAATTGGAAGTTTTTTGGAAGAACTATACAATAATGTCATATTTAATATACTGGTATTTGTTTGATTTTTTTTTTTCTAGGCGTATATTACAAATCTTATTGAGGTTGATTTAAGGTATGTTTGATAATTTATCCATTGCTACATATGTATACTCTATTATGCATGTAAGGTTAAATTTGTACAATCAATTTCAGGTTTACTTTATGCATGCTTAAAGAGAATTTGATATTCAAGCTTGATATGTTTATTGTACCATTTAGAAAACCACAATAACATTTAGAAAACCTTGCAAAAATTGTTGTATTTGATGTATTCAGTATATCATTATTATTTTTTCATACCCATAGTTGTTGTATTCAAAGTGTTTCAATATATTGTTGTTTGTTTTTTACGTTTATGCCAACCGTTTGGTGTGGATTTGGATTTTGGTTTCGAAAGCATGGTTTAAAGATATGGCAAGTGCACTAATTGCTATATGCATGTATTCTGGGTTATGTTGTTTTGTTGAGAATTTTATAACCACACTTGAAATTAGATGAATCGATTGCTCCCTCCCTTATTGAGGAATATGTACATGTTTGGTAAAATAGGTTGAGTGCATGCTCATAATCTGTTTAGCGAAGGATAAACACACAACTTTTTTGTCAAATGGCTTAAAATAATAAATAATATAGAACTGTTTAACAAATTTTTTGAACGTATATGGATGTCTATGCATGAATAAGGATATCACTTTTTATTCCTTCATGATCCCCTTACTGACTTTTCGAATTTAAACGTTTTAGACCTCACTAATATTTTAGAGGTATCATTTTCTTTTCGTAGGTATGGCTTTTACAAACTTTTCGCATTATCCTAAAAGTTCTAGCTCAGTCAAAACTACCTCTTATGGCTATATCCTGTATTTTTTTTTTTTTTTTTTTTTTTTTTTTTTTTTTTTTTTTGATAATTTACATCACCTTGCTATTTTGACAGCTAGAGGTATAATAGTCCTAAAATTTCTATTTGGCCATTCATTACCCTTTTGGCAGTAAAGTTGTATAGAAAACGGGAGCAGATCCTCTGATCCGAAAATCCCCTAGTCCTATGAACCCAACCAATGAGAGTCCCATGATTTCAACCTTTTGCAATTAAACCCCTGAAACATACCCGAGTTTAATTGCAAAAGGTTGAAATCATGGTTCTTTCATTGGTTGAGTACAGGGGACCAGGGAATTTTTGGACCATGCGATTTGCTCCCATAAAAAAACATTACCTTTTATGATTTTATGGTATCATAATCTTTTTGCATATTTTAAACATATGATTGTTTGACTTCAGGTGATTAGGACGTGTAAATATTATACATATTTATAACAGCTAAATACATATGTTCTTAGCTATAATTCAGTACTATCAAAATTGCACTCATGCGCTATCATTATTTCCCCTTTTCAAAACACTTGCAATTCATAATCCCTTGCAGTTCATAATCCTTCATCTTTATAATGTTGGCAACAAGTTATCAAGTTATGTTGCTCTTGATTTGTTTTATTTAGAATTTAGAACTGATATCAGAATTATTTTGGAGAGAAATTCTATTTAGAGATATGATTTAAATTTCAAGTATGATGTTGTACGATTTTATAATTTTAAAAGGGCGAAGTTAGAATTTTAATGATGCTTGTATACAGTGCAGCGATCTCTTAACGTGTTTGTGTATTGAAATTAAAATTTGTTCAATCGAGTTCCACTCATACATATATACACAAACACATAAACAGAACATTGTTAATTTTTTTATTAATTAATTCGTATTCACTTTTTGATTTGATTCATTGAGCAAACTGAATTAATATATAGCTTTTGCTACGGTTTACTCCATCTTAAACTTTGAATCATTGCACAAAAAGTAGAATTTATATCTCAAACCTAATGGTTTATAATAAAATTTTATTGTTAGCGGCATTTCATGGTTGTCAAAGATCATTTTGGTCTTTCTTTCTTTCTTTTTTTTTTTTTTTTTTTTTTTTTTTTTTTTTTTTTTTTTTTTTTTTTTAATGGTCAATGGAAGTAGAGCTGTCAACGGATATTTTTGGATGCGGATAGTGCCTCCGCATCCGAAATCATTTTCGGATATCCGCATCCGCGGATACGGATGGATAATTATCCGCTCCGCCAACAATCGATAAATCAGTGAACATAAATGAATTTTTTTATCTTAATATTAATCTTTTTCAAACTAATTGATTACTAAAGTGCCAAAAATAAATAAATATGATGATAATATATAATTTTGAGCAATTAACATGCTTTAAGTAGACTTCTAATTTTGCAAAACAGTAAATTAGTAAATTTAATTATGTTAAAATACACATAATTTAAGCTGTAATTATGAAAAATAGCGGATGGATAATTTTCGGATGCGGATATGTCCATATCCGCATTCGCATCTGCTTTTCCGGATATCGGGTATTTATGCGCTTTTCGGATGCGGATGCGGATGAATTTCTGATTTTTCAGCTATCCATTGACATCACTAAACGGAAGAGCTAAAGAGTTCTTATTTTTAATTCCTTCCAAACAAAAGGAATTGTGTTACATTAATTTAGCATTTATATGATGATAAGCGTAAATTGGATTTTCATGTGTACTTAACAAACATATTTCCCACAGTTAGTTTAACGTTATTTATGGTTGTGCGGATGTACTTAAATATAAAATCAATCAAAATTTAAACTTCAAAATTCCTATATTAACCTTTATTTGATAAATGGAAAGTGCATACCATTACACATTATAACCATTCAATTATGTTTTTTAGAATTAAATTTATGTTTCTTAGAATTAAATGACAGTAAACTATTCTTATATATTTTAGATTTGCTGTCAGTTATTAGTTTCAACCAAATAAAGTTTTCAGCAGTAATTATCTGCATAGAGATGTAATATATATATATATATATATATATATATATATATATATATATATATATATATATATATATATATATATATACCTGGATTGCAATGTTTGGATTTGTAGCTAATAATAAAGTAGTGAGGAACAATTCGATATAACTTTCTTATTAACCAGATTAGGACATTTAAAGAAAACTGAATGCAAATTCAACTACACTTCAGGCTTTATTTTATCCATATGTTATTTTTGTTCCATTATCTCGCTTTGAGGACTGAATATATATTCCCATATGTTTGATTTAAGTTTATTCAGTTGTATATCACTGTGTCCTGATCGTTCATACTTAAGACTACAATTTAAGCTCTTTATAAGTATAGATAGGAAACATCTTTTGACGTAATAATTTTTTTGTTTGTATACTTTTACGAATAGTCCCATTTTATGTTTAGGTAGGAAATATCTTTTAACATGATTTTTTTTTCCTATTTTTTGCCCGTAAAAGTATGAGAGAATATCAACAATCTCACCTTAACAAGTATAGTCTAAAGGCCTCTTTTGGCATGATATTTTCTCATCCATGTTCTTTTTTAATGTTTTATTCCATATTTATTCTATACGAGTGGAAACCCGTGCGATGCATGGAAGCATAAACTTTCAAGTGTTGCAGTTTGCATTTATGAGTAAGGTATGAGGACCTGTTGTATGGTAGTGAGAAATATAATGTAAATGATACACGTATTTGTTAGGATTCAACCGTAGACATTAAATTTTCCAGTAAGTAAATGATTCATGTATAGCTAGTGGCTACAATTTGGACATGGTGTAAACTGTGTCAAATTTCATGTATCTCTATTCAATTGATGAAAAGATGTATATACGAAATGATGAATTAAACAACCATGTATGTGTTAATTTACATTGATTGAACACAGTGAGCATAGAATGAGTACGGAATTGATAAAAGCATATGCATAGAAATAAAAGGTTATGTCATACGAAATTAACCACACTATAACAAAGTGAACAGTAGTTACCAACCAAAATGATTGAAAAAAAGAGCAGTAAGTAGTAAAAAAAATAGCATTCTTAAGATGGAGATAAAAAATTGTAGTAGTTAAAAAATCAGCATAGTTCAAGATGGTGTATGGTGGCACCATAACATGCAACGTGCAACAGTATAAATATCAGTGTGCATTAAATACGTCTATTTGCAAATCAAACAGTAAATATCCTCTTATAAGAAAATACCAACGTTACTATATAAGCAAGAGTATGAATATCGGTGTGCATTAAATATGTCTTACATAAATCTTTCTGAACAACGAAAGATATGTTGGAACTATGATTGTAAAAATAACAATTCATAACAATTATTTTAAAACTAAAGTGAAAAGGTTAATCTTATAAACCATGCAATAATCATATATAATACCTAATTAATAATGTTGAAAAAATAAAATCAGCTTCAACAAAATTAGATTTGTTGGCAAATATAAATAACAGGTCAATTGAAGCCGTTCTCATATAAACTTCCCATTAGAGGAGAAGTAAACATATTTGAATGTGCATACATAAACAAAACAATATATGATAACGGATGAATAGCTAGCTTCACATTAAAGAAGAAACACACATAGATTATTGTTCCATATATCTGTCAGTTGGGAGCTTAAGTATTCGAGTCTTACTATGTCATCTTGCCTTTGCAATCTCTCGCTTTGTATGGTCCAGAGAAGCTGCCAAAAAACTTTTAAACCATAATTTTGCGCTGTCTTTTATAGGCCTATACATAAGCACTGAATTAAGTGACTTATCTCTTTCACATCATATATGTCAAACAATAAATCAAACCTTTAAATACATTAGGAAAAAGATTCCAATCAGGTGTGAAGTATAAATTCTTTGACAAATTAGACCAACAAAAAGCTGAATTTTTTTTGTTGAAGGCTTGATGGATATAAAGACTTTAAGCTTCATATACAAATACAAAAATAAAATTCAGTGCAAGATCAAAAAATATCAAAAGGATTGTCAACTCTGCATTTGTGATATAATATTATCTTTAATGCTAACGCTTTTAGGTTAAAAAATAGTCTGGTCACCATTGCAAAAAGCAAGCATAACAGTAATGGAAGCAACAACTTTAACTTTAGTCCCCACATGTGTTGCGTCAATATGATAGTGTGGATGAAGGTACACAACAGAACATGAACTAAATTTACAATTTTCAGTTTCAATATCCACCTATGTACAATATAGTGTATTGGCATTAGTCTGATATGTATTCCAGCACACATAGCAAGTGGTGGGACTGCAAACCAACGTTTGAAAAGAGGTCAAGTGGGTGAAGGTTTGCTGTAGAAATACATATTTGAATGCATGACATATTCTTTGTCTTGTTTGTTTATAGTTTTATGTGTATATATGAAGAAAGTAAATATGGAAAGTATTTATGGTGAAAAAGGGAATGTTATACTAGAAAATAACTTACTTACCATTTTTTGTAAATATGACAATTACCATAAAGATAAAAAAATGGCATTCTGATGAGAACAATGTTCACATTTATGCACCTACCACTTTAACAACACAAAGTATACAAAAGAAAAATCATTGATAATTAGCTTTAATTTCTTTGATTAATATAATACATGATATAGAAAAATAGTAAACTTCAGCAAAATAAAAAAAAGGCCGCAATAATTTTCGGACGAACTTATAGTTTTAGTAGTAAATAAATCTTTGGTGCAAAACAAAAAATATAACAGCTTAAATTTGTAGGATGTTCCAAAAAGTCCTATTTGTATGAGTTTTCAATGACAATTAATCAATACAGTCATTTAAACTGACATATATTACATAATATAGGAATGACAACTACAATTGAGCATAGTTTATGAATACTATGGTCAACAAACAACAATAGGTTACTAATAAATCAACTATAATTGGCATAGATTTTCCTTCATAAGGATCGTAAAATTTAATTTGGACATAAATCTACTGGCATCAAAAATTTAATTTGTCTTGTTAACATCATATTAAGTTCTATTCAATTAAATTCAAAAGTGACCAATCCAAAAACAGTTACAATCTGCAGTAGACATGATAATTGATTTTACTACATTTTGATATGAAGAGAATTCTACTAATCAATGTTGCCTGAAGTGCAAAATGAAAATGGATTTTAACATGGTAAACCCCAAAAGTCAATGTGAAAACATATTTGTTTTTGGTTAGCAACAGATAATAGTCAAAAAAAAATTTGTCAATAGATAGTAATTAAAATAAATGTAAATAAAATTATTGATTGAAATTGAAACAATTGTTGAAAAAATGGAGAAGTGAACACAAATGAGAATCAATGGTGATTTGAGATTTATTACGTTTATTTATCCATGAATATCTTGTTAGCAGTTTTAGAAGTTGCCAAAATGGGCGTATAAATTCAACCAAAGTGCAAAGTTATTAAAGGAAAAAAATCACTGATAATTAGCTTTTATTTCTTTGATTAACATAATAATTACATGATATAGAAAAAGAGTAAACTTCAGTAAAATACAAAGAAAAGCCACCATAATTTTCGGATGAACTTATAGTTTTAGTAGTAAATAAATCTTTGGTGCAAAACAAAAAATATAACAGCTTAAATTTGTAGGATATTCCAAATAGTAATCCTATTTGCATGAGTTTTCGATGACTATTAATCAATACAGCCATTTAAATTGACATATATTATATAATATAGGAATGACAGCTACAATTGAGCATAGTTTATGAATATTACGGCTAACAAACAACAACAGGTTACTAATAAATGAACTATAATTGGCATAGATTTTCCTTCATAAAGATCATAAAATTTATTATAGACATGAATCTACTGGCGTCAAAATTCTAATTTGTCTTGTTAACATCATATTAAGTTCTATTCAGTAAAATTCAAAAGTGATCAGTCCTAAAATCAGGTACAATCTGCAGTGGACATGATAATTGATTTTACTGCATTTTGATTTGACGAGAATTTTACTAATCAATGTTGCCTGAAGTGCAAAATGAAAATGGATTTTAACATGGTAAACCCCAAAAGTCAATGCGAAAACATATTTGTTTTTGGTTATCAACAGATAATAGTTGAAATTTTTGTCAATAGATAGTAACTGAAATAAATGGGAATAAAATTATTGATTGAATTTGAAACACTTGTTGAAAAAATGGAGAACAACACAAATGAGAATCAATTAAAGGACTAATTTGATATTTATTACGTTTATTTACCCAAAAACATTTTGTTAGCAGTTTTAGAAGTTGTCAAAATGAGCACATAAATTCAACCAAAGTGCAAAGTTATTGAAGAAAATTATTTAATTTAATTTTCATAATCGAGGCTAGTATAATTACACATGTTGTAATTAGCATTATATGGCATTTAAAGCTTTAATATAAGTAATTATTATTAAACGAAAAATATGTAAAAACTAATAAACACAATTTGATTTCTATATGGAGAAATTAACATTTCCATTAAGCGATATAATATTTGAAGAGCTAATTATTTAACTTATGAGAAGAAGGAAGATGAAGTACGTAGAGAGGCATAAAGATGAAGCAACTCTAAATCCATTTCCTCTTGCTGTAGTAATTAGCGTGTTGAAAATTTAAAAGGTGTGTTACACGAAACAAATTTACATAACATATATACATAATCATTCTGTTTGATTATATGTCAATTTAAAGGTGAGTACACGACAAATCGATAAAACATTTAACCGGTGGTTTGGAGTAATTTTTTAATTTGAAGCAAGCAGTGAATAGAATAATTAAATCAAGCTATGACACAGTAAATGAGTTACCTTTCATATAAATGTGCATGTTTTTCCTATTTGACAATTAGTCTGCGATTATTTAATTTACAGTAATAACTTCCCACAGTTTATATTAAATAAAAGATGAAATACATTTTAGGTTAGGAGAAGTAGAAAGACAATGGAGAGAAATGCAATTCCAGCATCTTCACCATATTAAATACGCAGTAGAAAAAAAATTAGTTCATCCTTCTTTATATGCTTAACGATCCTTTATTCATGTGCCTCTGCCAATAATACATATTTAAATATGCCATATTTATATAGTTCGTTTGTTATTATGCATTTTAAAAGTGGGCAAATATTCTTAATAAAATATAAATTTAATATTAATGTGTTAATAAATGAAGAAATGCTTTGTAAATTTGACTACTGGCATAGCAAATATGGTTAACAGCAAGAATTACATCAATCAATATAAGGCAAATGCGGATGAGGTGGCAATCAAAATATCAGGGGATGTGTTTAAATTAGGACGGTGGATTTGTTTTTGCGGGATTAAATCTGAACCACTCTTTGTCTTGTTGTTTGTCCAAGGGGAGAATTTTATTATATAGATGTTTATGTTTTCTTTCACTTAACTACTAGTATTACCGTACAGCGGTGGAAAAACCGACCGTTAAGGTGTTCAATATCAAATAAAATTTATTTAACATATTTCAAATTAAATTTTATTTAAAAAATTATAGGATACTTAAAGAGAAAATGGAAGTAACTAATAAAGTAGAAATTCAATCAAACTAAATTTTACATGTATACCAACTTTAGACTAAAATTATACTATCAATGTATTGATTCGAATCAGTCGCAAACACATACATACAATTCTATCATATATCAAGGAGGATCAATGTAATCTTAATGTTTAGGTATTTTGCAACTATAAATCATTAATGAATTGAAAAAATAAAAATAGAAACAAAACAAATATAAGTTTAAGCATTCCATCATACGTGAACACCTATTACTCTAATTTTAATCCCTTTTTTGTAAACTACTGGACTTTTTGGATTTATATACTGCTTTGTTTCTTTAAAAAAATGTATTTCAATTGTACTTTTTGGCTTCATTTTTTTAATCTATGTTCCATTTTGTCTTAATTATCAAAAAAGGAAAATAAAAGAATCCATATTTCAATTGTTAAATCTATAGCATTTGGTTAGAGTATGTGTTTCTTTGTTTGTTTGTTTTGACCACATAAGCAGTCCAAGTTCAATTATAATTCATTTCTCACTTTATTATTCAAACTATTTAATAAATATGTGGACAACAATAATTGTTAAGGTCTTTGCTGATTGAAATGTTAAGATTAGCTTAGTTTTGGCATCAGATGCTATAGCAAATAGAGGCTTCAAATTAGTTTATCAACCATGGCGTAAATGGACCGAATTGTTGTTTTGACCACTAAGTTCAATTATAATTCATTTCTCACTTTTTGTTTTCAGTTTTCTTGTTTCATATGTATTATGTTTTAGCACTACTAATTATGTTTTGTAAATTTTGATATGCAATGCTTTGTTTCATTTGTTAACTGTTGAACAAATCACCAAGCTTCAACATACAAATTGCAATTTTCAAAACAGTCGATGCAGCTCACAAATAAAGAGAAAACAGTTGCATTGCTACTTATTCATCTTATTATATTTTCATCTGTGGTAACATTGCATACCGTATATTTTGTACATTTCTCATTCTACCTGCTATTGCAAAACTGGACCACTATATCCTCTTTTTAGCTTACTACATGTTCCTCTCCTTCTGCAATTCACCAATCCCTTCCAAAAAAAAAAAAAAAAAAAAAAAAAATTCCCATCTCTGCCTGCTATCAACCATCATCTGCTTCTTCCCTTCACTGCACAACCACACATCAAGCATCATCACTTACAAGTGTCACCATTGCCTCACGCATCTCAGCAAAACCATTCTCCACAATACAACAAAAACAAACAGTCACGACCCTGCAATTCCCTTTCCTTCACCTTCTACCAACCTACGTAACCATGTGCACATTCTCTTGCCAAAACAAATCTTCCATGTCACCTGCAATATATCAACTTCCTCTTCAAAAAACAGAACTTCGCTACTACGCTATAACCAACTTCAACCACTTCAACTCCAACAGTCACCTTCAACCTCCTTCATAACCACCACCATCTTCCTATACATTCAATCACCTTCCAGCTTCAGCCCTCATTCCACTGCCTAACCTTGATCCACACAAACCCGCTACAACAATCACCATCAGCCATGTAAAACCAAACAACATCAGATTCTTCCATTTCAAAATCACCATCAACATTATGAAAATCAAGTTGTTCATGATAAAATATGAATCCAAGTTCAGTCTACTCTTTAATGCAAACTGATTGTGTTAACTTTTAACTAAGTCATGTATTGCACAAGTGAAAAATGTGCTATGCAGACTTTTTTTTGGAAAGAGGGCGCTCGGGGAGGAGGTGTGGAACCCATCTGATAATGCTGAAATGCATATTTGATTTTATAGCAAGTGAACATCTGTTACTCTAATTTTAATCCCATTTTTGTAAATATACCCATGTTTCATTTTTTGCTTTTATTCAGTTGTGATCAAAATAGATGTTCTTGGGTAGAGCGTTCAACATATGTGTTGTATGTGAATAAATAGTTGAATCGCATATCATTCCGAAAGGATGATTTCTTAATTTTTATGAAACATAAAGGCAATAAATGGTTCATAAAAGCGCCAATATCCCAATAGTATAGCAGTTATATCACTTGGATTAGCCAAAATTAGTAATAAGACCAATTGGATCAAACTTACCTTTTGTATCACCTTTTGATCCAACAAATAAATGTAAGGTTAATTTTCAAGAAGAATGTTGAATACAAATGATACTTATTTATAAATTAAAAAAAAAAACTACCAGCAGTTTTTTTCCCCCTGAAATTAGACAAATATCGACATAGCCTTGTGAATAAAACTCATTCATGTTAAACATAATACTTCTCAATCATCTTTTGGAACAGTTTCCTTTTTTGTTGATATTGGAATTTTCTAATATCATTTGCAACAGTAAAGTTCAGTAGTAAATGTTGATTCCCATGGTTTATGAATTCAAATTGGAATCCAATATGATTACTTAAATAGCGCACAACTAAATATGACATTTCAAATTACAATACCTGAAGAGCAAGATACGTGGCCATGTTAGGCAAAAATTGCTCTGATACCAATATGTTAATGAAAATTGCGCCTTTGCGGAAAAACAATAAATAGGATCTAGATTTGCCAATTGAACATCAATCTAATCTGATAGCAATTATTCTATTACATCAACAAAATAGTAAATAAATATAGCAGAGAAACAAAGAGACACAATATTTATACTGGTTCCACTATCCTCAAGATAGTGTACGTCCAGTCCAACAGAGAGAGATTTTATTCCACATGAGAGAATTACAAGAGATTACAAAATAAGAATTTACATATCCAAACCTCAATCAGGTTTAAAATCACTGGCTCCAGGCCAGGATGAGTTTACACTAAAGTCTACCCCTCAATATATAGCCAGTGCATATCTATGTGAGTCATCAATTAAATTACAGACATATGGTAATAATATAATGGAGGCAAATTACCATAACAACAAATGTGCAAACATAGGAAGTTAATCAATCCGTTTCTTTAGCGTAGATGGAAGAGATTAATCCCTTCATTTATTCTCTACCACCTCATCAAATGCACTCAATGCATTCTCATTATAAAAATATTTACTTTTCATTCTTTGCAAATTTGTTCCAATCAATTTGTGATTTTTTATCACCAAATTTAACACTCCACCTTGATGCAAAATCACATATCTCCACCACCCCACCTTGAGTCAAATTCTCTTCTCATCATAAAATTCTTCAACAGAACTCCACCTTCAATCAAAATCTCACAACGATATACACCAAAAAATGAATATTTAGCAAATGGGTTCCAGTAAAGCCACCCCCATCACACAATTGTTAACGAGCTCAGAATTTGTCCCCGCCCGCCAACAAAATGTTGCAAATATCCAAGAAAAAAAAGGCAGATTCCAAAGTAATCTCAGCACCACCAAGACCAAAAAAATATTCTCTCAATTAAAACCAACATCGATTTCAGGGCAATGAGATACACCCAATCGATTTGAAAGGACTACGACCACACCTCAATTACAAACACGACCCACCGCCTGCAAAAGATGCATCTACCACCTGAGTTGCGCCGTGCATCAACCAACGGTCTAAAAAATGCTTGCAATACCACAAGATCTCCATCGTCTTTGTGGATTTCAAAACTCGACATCCGTCTTCCGTTTGACATGATTTCTTCATCTCCGGGATCCCTCGAGCATCATCAACATCTAGACCCTTGTCGATACCATGATCCTCCACCTTAGGACCATAAGCAGTGACCATATTAACCTCTCCACCTTGCTGTGGACTAGCTTCTTCAACCGTCACCCGCCTTCTTCTTCGTCTTCTTCCATCTTCCCTCATCCATATCAGAGGGCTTCTTCACAATAAACTCCATATCACATCAAAGTTCCCAGATTGGAATGCTCTTCACTCTCGACATAATCTCCTCCACCAAAGTCTCCTTTTCTCCAAAATAGTAATAGCATAATCACCACTGAATCTACCAACCTTTGTAGAAATAATTGATGCATAATTTAAAACAAATCGCTTTGCTCTAATACCAATATGCTTAGGCAAAAATTGCTCTGATACCAATCTGTTAACGAAAATTGCGCCTTTGCGGAAGAACAATAAGCAGGATCTAGATTTGCCAATTGAACATCAATCTAATCTGATAGCAATTATTCTATTACATCAATAAAATAGTAAATAAATATAGCAGAGAACCAAAGAGACACAATATTTATACTGGTTCCACTATCCTCGAGATAGTGTACGTCCAGTCCAACAGAGAGAGATTTTATTCCACATGAGAGAATTACAAGAGATTACTAAACAAGAGTTTACATATCCAAACCTCAATCAGGTTTAACAAGAAGAGACAACATTGGGGATCACTGGCTCTAGGCCAGGATGGGTTTACACTAAAGTCTACCCCTCAATATATAGCCAGTGCATATCTATGTGAGTCATCAATTAAATTACAGACATATGGTAATAATATAATGGAGGCAAATTACCATAACAACAAATGTGCAAACATAGGAAGTAAATCAATCCGTTTCTTTAGTATAGATGGAAGAAATTAATCCCTTCATTTATTTCTCTACCACCTCATCAAATGCAATCAATGCATTCGCATTATAAAAATATTTACTTTCCATTCTTTGCAAATTTGTTCCAATCAATTTGTGATTTTGTATCACTAAATTTAACACGTTAAAGGTTCAATTATGAAATATATTTTTCTATTCACAATATTTAATTTTATTTTCGAATACTGAGGCAGTTTTTATAATCGCCATTACACCTCCTTGTACGATGTTGTAACCACCAGGTATTTTAGCTATAGGAAATTCAGGTTTTTATATTGTAGCTTGCTATTTTGATTTTTACCCTCATAAATTCGTTATGTATTGAAAAACAAACGGATTGAGCCATAAATCAAGGCAAGAAACCTACTTAAACCGATCAAATCCCAAACATAATAAATCGCTACTCAGATCTCCGCCATCTACCACCAAACGCAGCTGAACAGCTCCTTGAAATATGTTGTAACCCACCGGGTATTTTAGCTATAGGAAATTCAGTTTTTTATATTGTAGCTTGCTGATTTGATTTTATCCTCATAAATTCGTTATGTATTGATTATTGCTCTTTTCTCTTTTTCATTAACTTATACATATTTTAATTTGATTGAGTTATTTATAAGAGAGAGAGAGAGAGTTTGCAAATCTGGTGTTATCAGAAACTATGACATATTAGATTTTTACCTCCAGTTGTATCCAAATTTGCAGTTGAATTGGGATATATGTCGATTCTCTGAAGTTCATATAATTTATCTTTAACATGTATAGTGTTTGACGATGAAATAAATTCGCTATCGTCGATCAATTTGGGCGTAACTACAATAAACATATGGCAGCGGTCAGTGTCGACGTGCGAATAATACATGTGGTGATGGCGGTGGTGTAGTATAATATCAGCCGGATATCACATGATTGCAAAACTCGCTTTGAACGTTGGAATGAATCAAGTTGTTTTCTGTGTTTTTCGAGGCATGTTGGCACTTTCAATTCTTGCTCCGGTTGCTTTTTTTCATGATAGGTAGTTGCCATTGTTTATTTTTTTTGTGTTCGCCCATGATCTGATTTGCGCATAAGAAATGAGTTTATGATAAATTTAGGACGATTTTAGCATACCTGTGATTGCATGATATAATACACTCTCCATATGTAGATGGCATAGCAACAACAATAATTGTTAAGGTCTTTGTTGGTAGAAATGTTAAGATAAGCTTAGTTTTGGCATTAGATGCTGTAGCAAATAGCGGCTTCAAATTAGTTTATCAACCATGGCGTAAATGAGCCGAATTGCTGTTTTGACCACTTAAGTAGTCTAAGTTCAATTATAATTCATTTCTCACTTTATTATTCAAACTATTTAATAATATGTGGACAGTTTTAATCAATTGTTAATTTGATATTGACATTTGGCATGAAAATTCGTCCTCCTATCAACCGCTGCCTCCTCCTATCATTCTTTGTTCTAGGGCTTACAGGGTAAGATTTACATGGCTATTTAATGTATATCGCATTCAGTCTATTTGGGAAATTGCGTTCTCTCGAGCAGATTAAATGACTTTAATCAATGTAAACTGAGTAGGATATTTGGCAATCAACTTTTATTTTTTATAGGTCTTAGCTACACAAATCCAACTTATGATGCTGCTATTCAGCCGGCTACATCTGTCTTTACATTTATTTTTGCTGCAATAATGGGGTGAGCTGCTGCTTTATTTTACGCAGAATTTCACTTAGTGTCTGATTCATTCTTTGACTCAAAACATGTTTGCGATATATGTAGTACTGAAAAAGTGAATCTGCTTACAAAAGAAGGCAGAACAAAGGTTGGTGGTACGATTATATGTGTATTAGGTGCCATAATGATGTATTATATCAGGGCCCTGCTGTAATAGGATATATAGAATGCAATTTATTATCTCACAGCAATATAAGTGTTAAAGGACAACCTGAGCCGGTTGGATGGTTCACGTCTTGTTTGACCAATATCGGTCTCGAAGAGTGGCACATTGGCATTATATGCTTAATTGGAAATCGTTTATGCATGGCCTGTTGCGGAAAATTAACGAATAGGAATGAATTGATGGTGAGGCAAAACAAATAACAGATAGTCACCAGCAAAGCAATCACGGATCTAGCAATAAAAGAGATAACACAAGAGGTTTATAGTGGTTCCACTAACGTCTTGTTAGTGTACGTCCACTTGAGGAGAGGAGATTTTATTACTTTTCTCAATAAGAAAAAATTACAAGACTAATAGTAGGGAAGAAGAAGAACTTTCAGAGATGATACACCTCACATTTTTGAGATGATGATACATTCACCTAATCCCTATCCTTATATAAGGATTAATGCTTGGGGTTGAAGTAATTGATTTATGATATAAATCAATGCCTAATTAATTCTCCAATTCTCCTGATAGGCTTCCTTATTTAACCCACCAATTAGGGAATTAATTCCTTGCTTCACTATCCCAAAAAGAAACCCTCTTCAAATCCTTCCACTTATGTAGGTAATTTATTGCCTATCCCTTTGACAAATAAAAGAGCAATAAATGTCTGATATCTTCCAAATCTTCTGCAAATTGGAAATATTATATTCCAAAATCTTCTCTAATTGGAAATATTCTATCACCATAATCAATAATATCTTCTAATCTTCAGCAAATGGAAATATTGTATCACAAATTCTAACAATCTCCACCTTGATTCTATATTTCCTTGAAAGCATACCAACTCCACCTACATCCTCTTACTCTAAGCATCTTCTCGGACAAGACAACATGGTTATTTCCCCCAATGAGCTTCGGCATGGACATCACCCGTTGCACTTTGTCAACAAACTCCGACAATGCCACCGCCTGCCAACAAAGTGTACAAAGTAACCCCTTCATGTAAGACCTATCAATCTTCACCATGAAAACAAACGTCTCCATGAGCCATCTCAACCCTCTCCCCACACCGTGCCACCACGTGGCACCTAACATTTCGATAAACGGTTCCAGTTCGAGCAACGCCCGAACTTAGCAGTCTGCAAAGACTTATGCATATCCACTGCTTTCTCCTTTGATCTCTAACGAACTTCAGACGATCCCTTCTTCTGCTTATCAAGCACATCCTCTTGGCAAAATCCCACCTTGTTGAAGCTTTCCCCTTTGATCATATTCTGCCTATGCAGAAACTCAAAGTCCATTCTCGTATGCCTAGCTTTGACATCTTTCCACGAGAACTGTAGGCTCCAACCCTTGACTCTCCAAGTACAGTGCTTCCCATCTCTTGACTTTATTTTCTTCTTCTTCTCCCCTCTCTCCATACCAGCTAATAAGGCTTCCGTACTACTTCCTCCTCTACCTTCACTCAACCCCTTCATCTGATCCTTCAAGTCCTCAAATAGAAGACCTGCCTTCACATCAAGATGTGCCTTCACTGAAGTACTCTCTCTCATCCGCATGGTGAAAAACGTCTTCAACAAAATCAAACGGTCAGTTAGTGACTTCTTTAGATAGAGTTTTTCCAGCTTGGTCCAAATGTCCTTAGCAGTGGTCTCACCGCTAATCTCTGAAATGACATTTTCTCCTATTGCCAATTGTGAAGTAGTAAACGCCCATCGTTCCATCTCCTTCCTTCCCACGGCTGAAATATCATCCGTCAACTCCTCATAAGCAAATACCATAGGATGAACATTATTCCTCACTAGAACAACTTTCATCCTCCATTGCCTCTTTTCGAAGTCTTTATCCCCATTCCATCTTTCTATTACTAACTGAGATCCTGCTGCCATATCTGTCCTTTGACATATGACCTTGCCTAACACCCTTTCTCAATCAACCTCGTAGCTCCAATACCAATTGTTGCGGAAAATTAACGAATAGGAACGGATTGATGGTGAGGCAAAACAAACAACAGATAGTCACCAGCAAAGCAATCACAGATCTAGCAATAAAAGAGATAACACAAGAGGTTTATAGTGGTTCCACTAACATCTTGTTAGTGTACGTCCACTTGGGGAGAGGAGATTTTATTACTTTTCTCAATAAGAAAAAATTACAAGACTAATAGTAGGGAAGAAGAAGAACTTTCAAAGACGATACACCTCACATTTTTGAGATGATGATACATTCACCTAATCCCTATCCTTATATAAGTATTAATGCTTGGGGTTGAAGTAATTGATTTATGATATGAATCAATGCCTAATTAATTCTCCAATTCTCCTGATAGGCTTCCTTATTTAACCCACCAATTAGGGAATTAATTCCTTACTTCACTATCCCAAAAAGAAACCTTCTTCAAATCCTTCCACTTATGTAGGTAATTTATTGTCTATCCCTTTGACAAATAAAAGAGCAATAAATGTTTGATATCTTCCAAATCTTCTGCAAATTGGAAATATTATATTCCCAAATCTTCTCTAATTGGAAATATTCTATCACCATAATCAATAATATATTCCAATCTTCAGCAAATAGAAATATTGTATCACAAATTCTAACATAACATGACTCCAAGTCTCCCGTAGCATTTATTTTGCAATGCTAGTAGCATGATATATTTTGGGGATTTATTGTATGCCCATTTTTTCAATTCTTTAAAATTCTCCTCAAACCCATTTGGTCCAGCAGGAACCTACATACATACATACTCAAGTTATAAACAACATTTTCAAGGAAAACAAGTGTTGCAATTTAGTCATAACAATATTGTTTGCTTTATTGTCAACCAGAAAATTAAAATTCCACGGGAATCAGCTGGATTGCAATAGTAACCATGCCCCATGAAGAAAACAAATCACTTGATAACATATAATAAAGATTTTTATTTTTGATTGAAGAGTAATCAAATTTAATAAGGATAGTTTTGAACCTGTAGTTAATAAGGATAGCTTTGTAGCTGTAGCTATAAACTTTCTTTTTTTAGGAAATAATGTTTTTCTAGAGGTGGTTAATGGTAATTAACATGTGCATGTTGAGCATACTATAACACTTTAATAATTATTTTGACATTTTCAACCTACCAAGCTGAAACTCTAGATTCAACCTTTCTTTTAGTTTTTAACAAGAATCAGTAACAGAAATTCACTTTATACAATATTTTTTTTTAAGATGGAAAACTTGATACGAACAAAAATTTATTTAATTTCAACATTTGTAAATATGCATCTAAAAGAATTGAAACAAAAAACCAAGGACCACTAACAAAAGTGGCAAGGCGCCAAATAGGAAGCTTTAGAGGTCATGAGTTTGACGGTGTCTGAAATTTCATGCAAACAAAAAGTCTGATCAAAGATTAAAGAATAAAACAACTGTTAACAGTGCAAATATAATGAAACGTGTGCTGTTTTACCATATACAGCTTCTGGAGGGCAAATCAAGTCTTGATCAACAACCATTGCAAAAACAGGTACATCAGACTTATGCAATTGGTCTTTATAACAAAAGGTGCCATCTCTGTTCCTTAAGCCCCCATTTCTGAATGCCATTGTCAACTGTAATAGTACTTCAGCAGGAATAGTACCTATATATCAGTAAACATGTTGGTAAAGGGACAACCTATTAAATCATTTTAATCACTAAAACTATCATCCTAGTACAGTGATTAATCCAATTTCAGGTGGTCCTTAATTGTTAAAGTCGGTGGATTTCATCCTAATACATTGCAAAAACTTGGGTGGCAGTAGACTCTCTAACGTTTTTCAAACTGTGTAAATAAATAACTGATGAAGCTTTCATTTTTATTAATTAGAGTACAATATTTTTGTATGGGTTGAAGGGGGGTGATAAAAGATTTGTATCAGATTAATTGGAAATCAGTAGAGAAGAACACGAGCATCACATCCAGAAATGAACAATACATACTCTAACATCTATGTACAATCAGTTGACATGTGTGAAAGAAAATAATAAATGATACAAAAGGTTCACACTCCATACACGCAATATTATAAAAAATTATAATTTGAAATTTAAAAGCTTAACAGTCATCTTTTAAAATCATAACAGCTCAATGAATGTAAAACTCAAAGAGAAATTTAATATGAACGCAATATGGTGGTTCAACACACGATAAATATCTTTGAAACAATTGTTTTTTCTTCCTCTTTTATCTAATCTACACACCGATGTTAGAGCATTCTCAACCCAGGTTTGGGTTGGGTACAGACCGACACCCAACGAGGGGTTGGTGGCTCTGATTTAGGAAAATAATTTGATGGAAGGCGTTACCTTAGGGGTTTTAGAGAACTGTGAAGCACGACCAATGATGATGAACAAAGGGAGATAAGTGGAAGCTCAAAATTATAAATGGGTTTGATACATGACTCGATTTAGGAAAATAATTGCAGAAGAATTCATAGAGAAGCAAGTGGTCGACTTTAGGGTTCGGAGCATATTTTAGGGATTAAAATAGTTAACGATTGAATACAAATTTTGGATATAAATTAAGATATTTAAGGGAAAAATCGAGTTAAATTTTGGTTTAGAAAAAATCAAGGCAAAGGGAGGCGAAGAACACAGTAAGAGAACACGGAATAAGCAAGATATAAGGCGTGAAATTTGACTTCAGAGAATTGCATTTTGGCTAATAACAGTAAGCAAACCTCCCTAACAGTCGGTTTGATAAAGTACATGTAATTTAGTTTGTTAGTGTATTAGACTAGTACGTTGCTCAACCAAAGTTGAGTTTTGTTTAATTAAGCATGTTCATTCGATTGGAATTTATGAAGCTTTGAATTCGTAAAGTTGACAACTCAATGTATATGCCATTGTTAAGTTTTTATAAATTGATTCATATTCATGATTTGGTACATTGAGCAAACTGAATTAATGAATTGTTTTTGCTATGATTAATTGCAGCCAAAACTTTGAACAATTCCACAAGGAATACCATTAAATCTTAAACCTTATGGTTTATAATGGAATTAATCGATCTGTTAAAAGCATTTAATGGCCATAAAACAATTGATTTTTGTTCTTAGTTTAGTATATAACTAGCCAGTGGAAGAACAAACGAGTAATCCTTCCGAACTAAGAGAACTTATAGTTAACCATCCATTTTTTATTTTATTTTTTGAGTTTAACGGCATTTGTGGTAACTTATCCGTTAAGTATGCAAAAAAGAATATTTAATTGCACCGGTTTAGCATTTATATGCCAAATAAACATGGACTTGAATTTTTATGTTTTCTTAACAAACATATTTCCCATAATTAGGACTTTAGGTTTAATCTCATATATTACTTTGTGGATGTGCTTGAAATAAAAAATCAACCAAAATTTTGTGTATTAGTGTTTATTTGATACATGGAAAGTACAGTTACGTAGTTTGTCCATTCAATTATGTTTTCAGGGCCATTCAATTATGTTTAAGAAAATTAAATGGTAGTTGTAGTAACTTATCAGCTATTTTCATATCTTTTATTTGATATTTAGCAAGTTTTTCCATTAGATATTTATTCCAACGTATATAAATTTTAGATAAAAATTAACAACGTAGAGATCTTATATGTTAAACATCCATCCCGTCACCTTAATAGATTCGTTCTAACAATATAGAGATATAATTAAAGAACTATGTTCTTGAAATCAAGTCTATCTTCGATTTCAAAGCTTGAACTTTTAGCCGATAGAACAACGAAGAGCACTTCAATATAAGACAAGCAAGGAAAATCTCAAGCCTCTTGGTTGATATTTTCACAGTTGAAATTCAGATCGAACCCCTTGCTTCTATATTTATGTTTGCATATGTAAGTGATTGTTTTATGAAATTAGCGATAAAAATAATTATCTATAAGTGGATATAATTGGATTTATTAATAATCGGGTGTCTTGCTTACGTATCTATGAATGTTATATTCAACTTTAAGTCCTAACTGTTAGGACAATTCAAAGCCATAAATTTCGTGATTTTTAGAAGGTGTATATTAACATCTGTTTTGTACGTTAATCGGCTTTCTATGTAGACTTTAATGGTTGTGCAATTTGGACCGTTTTGTTTAACATTGAAATAAATTTTTTATCCTACGTTAAACATATCCTCATGCATGTACACTCATAATTCTTAATTGAGTTGTATACAAAAAACATGATTTTGATATTCCTTAACCCGGATCATGTTTCGCTTCTAAATTACATTTTTGACCAATAAATTTTTCCCATTTTTCCCTCCATAAATTTGAGTAATTTAGTTATGTCATAATTATGCAGCTTGCCCTAGCGTATGTATAATAATTAATTTAAGTAGTAATACTCTTTCTTCTAATAAAAGATTATTATTTTTATCTGTAACTTTAAACATCTGTTATTTTAATTACCACATGTGACTACTACTTAACCGTGTATAATTTAGATGTTCTTTTTCAACTACTTATTCCTATTTCATCTCTATGGCAATTTCTCCTTTTTTTATCAGTATACTTTCCCAGACCATTTGTTCAACATTTTTATTCCCTTATATGTTAATAAATAATAATCTAAAACTAATAGATCGTAGTTTACACAAATATAAGAAATAGTCATAAAATATATGCAAATACAACATCCACATTTCTAGGCTTTTTAATCCTTTTTTCCCTGTACATTTCCCCTTTTTACAATAACATTTTTGTACTGTTGAATTCAGTGTGTTTTAATTTCCTACTCCAATTTCATTACCAAACTAAAACTTAACTTTTTTATTTGATTATCTATAGCTATTATGCAATATACAGAATTTCCATGCAATTGTCTGTTTATCTAATTGGTACTGCTTATTGCTCTGTGTACGATTGTATTTCTAAGTGATAATAGTAAATTCGCTACTAACTGCTATAAGTCTTATGTATTAATATTTTTATGTTTTGTGCATACCCGTGGACAAAATATTTCAACTTACGAGTTTAGAGTCATTGTGATCTGTACATAGAAAAAAGTTATATGAATTAAAATCTTAAAAAAATGTAATTTTAATGCGTAGAATTAAATTCTTCGCTTCTAATATGAAAAATTCATTTCTTTTTTGTTTTTAAGAACCACTTATAGTTATAGATTATGTTGTCCTTGCTCCTTCGAACTAATGACCCACAACATCATTTTGTTGTTGTCGCTGAACAAACAGAAAATCTTAGGGTGATTAGTGTTGTAGCATATCTTTGTTGTTGATGAATTGCCATTATAAGATGCCAACTCTATATCAGCGCATGTCTAGATAACACAAAGGAATAACAAAATATATAAAAACTCATATCCACCAAATTATAATCTTAAATTTTACGTACTCCGTTATTTGAATCTGCTTTTTTCTTTACCTTTGCTCAATTTTTCAAAATTTCAAGTACTGAAGCTAAAATAGAGAGTGACTTTAATTAGAATACAGTATTAAGTTGATATGAAAATACCGCCTAAAAGCTTTGACATATTATCAGCACTACTAATGTATTTTTTTTCTTTAAGTTATTCGCTTTGAGAGTTTTATTTATACATGACAATTACATTGTACAATAATTTAATTATTTGCTTCTAAGCTATTTAAACATGCTTCTTTCCTACTTTTCTATTTTATTTACCCATCCATTCTTAAGCCGTTAATGAGTTGCCTTTCATTATAGTTCTGTTATAGTTATTATAGTTTTGTTAATGTTTGTCAGCTTTATAACCTACACTCCATTATTGTTCTATCATATGATATAGACTGTTAATGAGTTGCATTCGATAATTTGCAATTACACTATTCAATGGATGTTGTATCTAACATTCTAAGTCCTTGAGAAAATTTTAGTTGCTATTAATTTTGAGATATTTTATTGATCAACCATCTCTTATGAAATCTTTTGTTCACATGAGGAAGAAAACTAATTTAAGGATTGATTTTCTTTGATTTAGATAAAGGATTGCATTTGTCATAAAAATAGTACATAGAGGAGTCAGTTTCAAAATGCTAACATTATTTTTCCGCAGACATCATTGATGAAAAATTATGATGTTTTGACATGATTTTACATAGCTTCATTTTTACATAATTGTCATTTTTATGCATTCCTTTATTATAACATTGTGGTTTCTTGCATACTATGAACATTATAATTTTACAAGGACATTAATAACAATTAGTGGTCAAACCATTAATCTTTATATAAATATATTCCTGCTATAAATGACATGGTGACGCATCCTTTTTGTTTAAATATTAACTTTGCCTCCTTTTATTTTTGTTCCATTACCTTCGAAAACCAAATATACCTATGCAGTCTTTATCCTTTCATATAGTAGCACTACCTTTCAATTGTAAATTAAAATACCAAATGAAACCATATGTTTATTATTGTCAAACCCGTGTACGAAGCACGAGTGCGCACTAGTTTCAAAATAGAATTCCAAAAAGTAGATAGTTTGTTTAGAGCCCTACGAAAAATGAAAAGTAAAAAATAAAAACTAATAATAATTTAAAGAAAATTAAAGAAAAGAAAGCTAATGATCTTGCCCAACAAGAAGAATCGTTCTAGCAATTTAGCGCCCTGTAGAACAGAGGTGTTAATCGGACGAAACAAGTCGGATACATGAGTGTTTGTGTTTGTCCTATAACAGTTCCAAACGGACAAGGATCGGATGAAACAGTGGACGCTCTTCATTCGAACTAAACAACGAATGAACAATAGAAATTCATCGAACATTTTGTGCAAACAAAATATTATACAATTTGTATTATCCAGCATATTCTAAATGAAACATAGATGGACATGAATGGAAAGCTTCCAGCTTTAAAGCAAATGAAATACGGACATTCATACAAAACTAACGCTCGTAAAGTAGAATGGGTATTAACGGTATTATAAACTCCAAGTTCAAACAGTTGTACTTCATTTTTTTTTATTGTAACAACACTACTTTTCGACCTTCAGAGTCGACACTAATATATACATGTGTTCATGTGTCGAACATCCAAGTGTCGAAAAATAAAATTATTGGAGGTTGAAAAAAAAGAAGATGAAAAAAAATCTCACACTCTCAGGGGATAACGTGTAATATATATATATATATATAACAAGTCTTTACAAAAAAAAAAGAATTCATTTAATATACATATGTAACATTAGAATAACTGATTAATACTAACCTAGATGGTTATAACAACATGTCAGAACAAACTCAGAGAACGATAAAGAAAACTATATCGGCGGAAATAAGAATCTATGGAAGCACGTCCTAAGCTCCATTTATTCTCCTAAGCTTCAAGCATCTAAACTACTATAAAATATGTTTGGTCTGACCCCAAGCATTATCGTGAAATAATGCTCGAGCTAGTTTAGGAAACCAATATGAAAAAACCCGAGTAACATGAAACTTTGCTTTTAATATCTTGGGAATCGTTTTGAAATAAAGAGTATATCGTAACGCCACACTGAGTATAAACATGAATTGGTTTTTACCTTATGATAAACAAAACACTTTTATTATAAATTTAGTGATATTATAATAATGTTTAGAAAATAACAAATAAGTATGAAAGTAGCTAAAATATATATATCTCATATTTCAACGTAGTTAGACACAACTAAGTCTGTACAATACTTATTAGAGTTTAGATTTCATATAATGACTTGGTACGGGGGTACGACCCACAAGATACGTGTGACGCCTCACCGCAAGGTCCATATTAATAAAGAGCATTAATGAGTAATGTCGTCTGTTAATATAGAAAACATAGCTGTTTAGGACTGACCAACCCCGAGTCTTGTATTAAACAAGTATCAACTACATCGATTATATGCTCATTTTATTCTCAAATGTATCGACATACTTGATTCTTACCTAATAAAATGCTACGGTGGCTACAAGATCAATTTTGAACAAAACACGACAGTAATAAATAACGTACACCACAGAACAACAAACATATTCACATATATACATGCATCATGTACAACACAAAGTTATATACATAAGTGAATATACAAATCAACTCCTATAAAAGAATATGTACAAATATCGGAGTGCGCTACAGAATAAATAGGTGAGTAGTCCAAAAAGCAATCAAAAATGTGATAAGAGTCCAAACGCAAAAGTTGTTAGTGCAAAGATGTTTTGATGATAATAGCAACAGGTACAATGGATATAATCTGATGTGTTCTTTCCTTTACTTCATAACTACAATGGGTACAACGGATACAATCAGGGATGTAAACGATTTTGAAATATTTAGAATTTGTATGGGTTTTGGTGTGGGACTAGATGTAGAGTAACTTCGAACCAGTATAAAATTCGGTGTATTCTTTTCCTTACTTTATTGCTTTCGATTCTATTGTGACTTCTTAGATAAACATATGATAAATTGTATGTATACAGGTATAATTAAAGTAATTTGAAAAAGATTCATATAAATTCCAAAACATTATTCACCTTCTCCCTCTGATGTTAGGTTTTCCTTAAGATCCACTTTCGCTGCACCCACGGAAGATGGATAGAACCGGTATCTACATAGGTACGAACTTGAAATGACTTAGTTTGACATGAGTATGAAAACATACAGGTAAGTCTAGTTTAAACAGTATCAATAGATCGTAATAAAGGAATATAACATCACAAGGGATAACCCTCGTCGAGTGGAGAAAGAGTAAGTTCAACATGTTACTACACAAGGTATAAGTGTTTCCACTGATAATATATAGCTAAGCACAAAGGCTAAGCTAATGATGTGTAATTGTTCAATATATGGAAATAAGATGGAAGCACAAAGGCTAAAACTCGCTAAAGAATTGGGGACCACGCTAGACATTTTCTGTGATTCCAAAATAGTTGTTTGCCAGGTCCGAAAGAAATTCCAGGCTAGGGGACCTCGACTCGTTACTTACTTTGAAAGTAGAGGAGTTGTTGGATAACATGGAGCATTACAGCATAACTCATATCCTATGGATAGAAAATCAGAAAGCGAACAGGCTAGCTAAATTAGCAAGCTCTGACAATCTGGAAGAGACAGAGATGGTTCCAATAGAGGTACTGAAATCGCCAAGCTTTGATCAAATGGAAGTCGACCCAATACTGGAAGCTGAACCGGAAAGGGAGTCACGGATGACACCAATTAAGAACTTCCTTAAAAGCGGAACACTCCCAGCAAAAAAGAACGAGAGACGAGCTATGATTTGTAAAGCCGCAAGATATGTCCTACAGGACGAAATTCTTTACCGCCAGGGATTTTCTATGCCCCTGCTCCAGTGTATAGCACATGGCGACATCAAACATGTACTAAAAGAAGTACATGAAGGTGAACGTGGAGACCACACCGGGGGCCAAACACTGGAAAAGAAAGTATTACGGTATGGATATTTCTAGCCTACCATAAATAAAGACGTAGCTGTTTATTCATGACATTGCGATAAGTGTCAAAAATTTGCAAAAGTTCATAGGGCACCTCCGGGACAACTTAAATCAATGGTGAGCCCATGGTCGTTCGCTATGTGGGGGATAGACATCATTGGAACCCTACCAATCGGTAAAGAAGGAGCCAAATATGCAATCGTAGCCGTGGATTATTTCACAAAATGGGCAGAAGTCGAACCCTTAACTATGATCACGACAAAGCGGGTGATAAACTTTATGGTCAGGAATATCATCTATCGATTTGGAATGCCAAGAACGATCATAACTGACATTGGAACCCAATTTAATATCAAAGAATTTAGAAATTTCTGCCAGAAGTATAAGATTGACAAAAGATACACTGCAGTAGCTCACCCGTAATCAAATGGACAAGTTGAGGCGATAAATAAGACTATTATGTCCATCCTTAAAAAACGATTGGAATAGGCAAAGGCCATGTGGGTCGACGAATTACGATTAGCATTACGGGCTTATCGAACGACTTACAAGATAGCAACGGGTCATACCCCATTTTCTCTTTCTTTTGGATCAGAAGCGGTCATTCCGTTGGAGTTGAAAGTTACCTCTCACAGGGCGACATATTACGATCCGATGACAAACAAAGCGCTTCTCCTTGAATCCCTGGATATGGTTAAAGAGAAGAGAGACAAAGCGGACTTGCACGCCTTGGGGCACAGGCGTCAAGTGGCATGTTACTATTACAGGAAGGTTTGTCCTCGGACCTTTGAACCTGGAGACTTAGTACTAAAGCGTGTCTTTCCACCCCTGGTCCAGCTGGATCCAAAGTGGGAAGGACCATATACCATTTAGCGGAAGCTTGATACAAGAGCTTTCAAGTTAACGACCGTGGACGGTGAAGAGATTCCCAGAGCTTGGAATGCCCAACACTTGCGGCAGTACTTGACTTAGATCTGTATTGTTTTATTTTGTTTTATGAACCATGTGAAAAGGCACGACATGCCTAGAAAAGCCTAGTTGACATAAACAAAAGATTATAAAGTGGACGTAGGCCAAGACTTCGCTGAACCACTATAAAAATATCGTGTGTGATTTACTTTTCCTGCATAAATCTTTTTATACATTCTGTGATTACTGTGATCTTAATACAAGACACTAAATCTGAAATTGTGTATCCAACCGGTGAGACTCTACCTTAAGAAATCATGTGTGGAGAGAAACCAGAGCGAACGATATGACCGTTTGCATAACAAGATGAAAAGGACGGGAAGATGACGTCCCAAACTCTAACTCTCATGATTCGAGAGAGAGTACAAAGGATGAGAAGACGATGTCCCTAAGGCATGAAGGTGCATCACGATAAAAAACCGCCTTAAAACACTCTAACCTGACCATGCGACAGGAGAGTATAAAGGTGCTAAGAATAAGCACTAATGAGAAAGATCCTGACCACGCTGAAGAGCTAGAGGTAGTCTAATGTCAAACCTAATCAATCTCGAACAAGCCCTGGCCAGTCACTTTATTCAAGATTGATTGGGGGCATACACACCACATCTCCTGTTATCGATTGTTTAGCTAAGCAGTGATTTCTGCACACTATATTTTGTTGTTTGTGCATTTGCAGGGAAGTTCAATCATGACGTGGATTGTTATTTACTACTTATGTTTTTAACACTTTGACCATTACTGAACTCAACTGAAATAAATGACAAACTTGCAAGTATTGGACATAGTAGGAAACAACCTATTTCATTTACGTGAATGCAGGTTTGTACAAGAAGATTAAACAAAGAAATGTGAGGACTTCTACATCAACAGCAGACCAATGGAAGATCAAAACAAAAGACGAAACTGACTTTCATTTGGGCTTTGGGCAGACTTATCTTTCTTAGCAGCCTTGATCCTATCCCTTTCCTCTTTTTTAGCTTTAGAAAATAAACACTTTGGCTTCTTCTTCCCTGAAACCGGAGTGTTGGGATCAGTGGAAGATTTCTGAGCAAGCTCTTCAGTAATCGATTGAGTCGAAAGCTTAACAACTAACTTAGACCTAGGAGGGATTTTCACAAGGGGTTTAATATTTTGGGGGTCTTCCTTCTCAACTTTGGTCTTTAAAAGCATATTTTGCTTTGCTTTCATATTAGTCAAACTCATGTTATCGCCTTCCCCCGAGCCTCCAGTCATAACAACATCATCATCTTCCTCATTCCCATCATCGCCACCATCATCTTTCAAGGCGTCTATTATATCCCCGTCTTTGGGAGCCTCAGTGCTGGATGGTAGGAAAGTTTTGTCAGTAACCTCACCCTTTTTTCCCTCGATCTTCTTTGCAGATTCAAAGCCAGTAGCTTCATCCTTTTTTCTTTTGCGCCTTCTCAGCAGACTTTCCTTCGGTAGCTTCTTCTGGTTGCTCATCAGTCTTCTCAACTGTCTTCGCACCTACAGGGCGAGAAGTAACAGTTAGTAGCTCAGGAGATAAAGGATGTTCCTCAATTGTTTGTCTAACAATATGATGGAAGGTTGAGATAGCCTTAACAAAGTAAGGTGAAAAGGTGGAGATACCTTCAGATGATTTCTCAACATGAGTGGTAGGAGTCTCTGAAGTCTTTCAGCAATTGAAGACAAGAAAGATGCTTTGGGAATTCCCGGATTCTCTGGGTCATATCCCTCTGTTTCAGTAGCCCCGGGCAGTGGAAGAGGAACCGACTTCGATGGTTTCTTTTCCTTTGGCCTAAAGCTTCTCCTCCTCCATAGCAGCGGCGATAAGCTTACGCCCTTAGGCCAAACGCAATGTTTCCTCACCCCTCAAATACTTCTCCATAAGCTTATCCTCGTCAATTGAATCCACCACAATCTCTTGTTTTTCCCATTCGACCACCTGATCCCATTCATATGCTAGAGTGGTGGGGTAATCTTTGATCCATGCGATATCTCGATGTCGGATCACCTGATCAAAAAATCCTATCATGGTCTCAGCACCCTCGTCCAATTTTTTTTGAGCTGCCACAAGTTGTGCATTAGTGCTCTCAACAGATTTTAAAGTTGTATCCACATTCCCCTAGGCAAGAGTTGCCCTTGTCTCGGCCTCCATCAGTTTGGCCTCTGGCTCTGCATTCTTCCTCGCCAACTCGACTTTCTCTTGCTCGAGATGAGTACAAGTCAACTTTGTCGTGATGTTTTCAGATTTCGCATCCTCGACTTGCTTCTTTAAGTCTACGTGCTTTTGGCTATGAGAATCAAGCTCAGTGTGATAACGCTTTTGTAATTCTTCAAATTGCTTCTTATAAGTGTTCACATCATGTTGTACAAGGAAAAGTTTGGCTTGAGCATCCTCAAGGTCTTTCTCAGAGTTTTAAATAGCCTTTGCATCATATTCAGCAGTGTCCCTCATGGTTTTTACATCGGCTGTCAAGTCGCTAATGATTTTGTAAAGGTTCTTCGAGTATCTCTTCATCTCTTTATGTTGAGTATCCGCGAAATCTATTTTAGCTTTAACTTCGGTGGCCCAGTCGGGATCAACTAGTTTAAGAGCTGGAACAAAGTGCATGTTCCCAAAATGGTGCTCGGGGGATTGTTCCTTTAGAAGCTTCAATCTGGCCTTATTTTCGTCGTCAGGTATAACCGACCTTGTAGTAGTAATGTCAATGTTGCGATGCTTCAATGGCATAATAGATTTTCTCTTCTCTTCTTCTTTCCCTGGTTCCTTTTGTTTCTCTTTCAGATCAGACCCTTTCTTCGAAGGTTTGTCTTGATGAGTTTTATCTTTAGACGAAGTAGGAGGCTTGGGGACATGTTTATCCCCTATCTTGGTTGGCTTTTATGTTTGCCCGGGTCTGTACAATGCATAGATCGAGAAAGAGAAGATCGATAAGGCTGAGGAGGCCGATTCCTCCTATCATCTCTGCCCCGGCTTTCATGTTGATCATTCCCCGCACCAGAGTCTATCGGGGGAATACTCGAGCAGACATCCCTCATGTGGTAGCGATGGCGTGTCATTTTTCCTGAAAAACAATACAAGTAAACATCAAAATTGAGATTAATATGAAGCACAAGTGTTGTGACATGTGGTACAAGTCCAGTGTATATTCCTAAGTGATTCCCCCTAACAGACTAGAGCCTGAAGTTAGGCCTGTATGCATCTTCCTCAGAAGTAAGAGAGAGGATCTCTTCAAAAATCTCTGAAAGTATAAATGGTGTCCGGAAGAGGAAGTGGCCCCAAACCCTGATATGTAGAATCGTCCATAAGAGAATTGTCGCCTTGGGACGTGATTGGTGGTAACTTTCCCGTGGAAGTCGGCCTTTGAGGAGTGGCCGCGTCCTCAGGAGTGATATATCTATCCCTATCTTTGGCAGCTATATTGGCTAATATATTGTCCTGAATCGAGGTGGGAGAAGGACTCTTTTGAGGCATAGTTGGATCTTTCGAGCTTTCTCCTGTCTCAAGTAAATATCAATTGGCCCCTCAATTGGGGGATGGCGGTGAAGATACTCATCCACTAGACAGCCCCTGATGGTCAGAATTTTTTTATCACCATTGAGCAATTGGTTCAAACGATCAGAATACACATGATGTACTTCCTGTTTCGGGTTAGGGACTGTAAGTGAAAGTGAGCGATAGTCAATACATTTACAGTAGTGATTGAAATTATAAATCAAAGTCTGAAATCTTTACTTGATTTAAGCCATCTGCTAGCACATCTTGGTTGTTGTTTGATACAGAGCCACTCGGGTCTTGGATCACCAACTTTGTAGTTAAACGGTACGCTAATGATCTTTCTCTTTGGCACCGATTCAAAATATACAAAGGACGGGGTATCTAGATTTCGATTCTTGAAAGTATAGAAGAAACAAACATTTTTGAGGGTGAGCTCTGTACCCAGGATTTCCCTATAAGCAATATATAAGGTGTACATATAAGCGTAGGAGTTGGGTTGGAGCTGCACTGGAGCGATGTGCATTCGTCTCAGAAAATCGACGACGAATGGCGGGAATGGAGGTATCGCCCCCAACAAGACACATTTGCCTACTAATCACTATGTACCCTTCGGGTGGATTATGAGGTCGGTCCGTTTTAGTGGGCAACTCAGTGTCCTTTCGAAGAATTCCGTGCTTTAAACATATTCCTTCAAGTTTTGCGTTGTCAATTTTTGATGCGACGAAGTCGTCAGGAGACTCTAGGACAAAGGCATTAGCGAATTCATCGGCAGCGCGACTGTCTCCTACTTCTCCTTCGTCTTCTTCATCCATAGAGACATTACCTCACGTTTCTGATGTACCTCCGATCCGAATCGTGGAGCAAAGACGTAACAATCAGACTCACGATCCTATAAAACCAGAGCTGTTTCACTCCATTATCCCACGTTTCTGATGTGATAGCAACATCTATGAGTATTCGATCCCGAATCACACAAGATGGACCCCACGTGGCACTGAACCAGATCGAGATTTGGCCTATAAATACCCCCACAAAGCACCATTTTAAGGGATCTTTTGGCAAAATCATCACTTAAACTCTCATACCAGTGAATTCCACTATTTTATTTAGACTATATCCAACTTTTGGAGTATATTTCATCAAAATTGAGAGAGATTATCAATTGTATAAGTGAGATTGAGTGAAAATTAGCATTGCATTTGAATCATCAATCAAGGAACTATAAAGTGGGCGTAGGCTCTTTATCGCCGAACCACTATAAATCTGGTGTTCTTGTTGTTTTTCTTTCTATTTTATTTAGAATTATCACTTGTTTCGGTGTTGAAACCACTTTTTGGTCTAACATAATCATTCATCATATACTAGCTGATTACAATTGTTGTGTAAGTTCAGACAATATGCGCATACAAAGCATTACAATAGAATAACAAAATGTTTGTTTATTCTAAACTTTGTCTGAAATGTCCGATGTCTTCTTCTTTGAGTTAAAAGTGAGTTGACTTGGTCAACATTGTCCAATTTTAGCTTCAATGTCCAAGAAATCCGAAAATGTCCAAAATAGTCCAAAGTCAATGTAAAAGTCCTTGTATATGCCCAGAAGTTAATGGAAAATGTGTGTGCAATGTTTTAGTGTTTCATGCTATATCCAATAGTCATGGTGAAGAAGATGGAAGCCATTAATGATGCTTGAGAGCTTCGAGAGGTCCAAAATGCAAAGAGAATCCAACCCTTTTGAATGCCAAGCTTAGGGGTATTTATAGGTAGTGGGTTAGGTAGAAGTAGACGAGATTTCGGGACCGCACAACATAAATTCACATCCTAGAGCAACATCATCCAAAATTTCACATCCCGTACCCATGTTTTAGAAAATTTCGTATCCTAGAGGGATGCAGGCCTGCGCATTCGCATCCAAGTGAAGCGAATTTTCACATATAAAAGATGCGAAAATTCTCATCCGAGGGATGCAAATGTGGCGCTTTTGAGGGACACGAAGGCGAGGCAGAGCAATGCGAGCATCTGGAGGCGAAGCGGAGCGATGCGAGCATCTGGAGGCGAGGCAGAGGATGTGAGATTATGGGTCGTATCCCCCTAAGGGATACGAAATCGTATCCCTGAAGGGATGCGAAATCGTATCCCTAAAGGGATGCGAAATGCGTTTTTAATCCCGTGAGGGATGTGAAGTACGCAATTTCTCATCCTGGGGGATGCGAAATTCCTAGGATTTGGATGCTAAATCTTGGGCTTGCCATGTTGAATTGAGCGAGCAGTTTTGGGTGATCGATGCGTATTCACGAAAACGTCCGTAACTTTCAAACCATAAGGCCATTTGGGCCAAACGAAACTTTTACCTGAAGATAACTCAGAGCGTTACAAGAGTTACTATGCAAAGCATCATAATCCATGTTTTCGGGCCCAAAAGAGGTCATCTAAAGGGGTTTTGGGCCATTTGTATGTTTACATGCGACTAGGGGCGGCTCTGGCCTAGTGCCAGCTGTGCGGCTGCAAAGGGCCCATTAGGTCAGGGGACCATTAAAAAAAACTATATCATCTTTATTAGAGCAAGGAGATATTTAACTTGTACTGGATGGAATTGTTGAAAGAGTAAATCTAGGTGGTGGATTGTATGTAAGCATGCAGAAAAGATTAAATCTAATGGGCCCTATGGGGTAATGCATGCTTATCATATTATCCTTTGTATGATCTAATGGGCCATATGGGTAAAAACTTTATGAATTTATCGAGACACGCAATTTTTCCAATGGAGATGCACAGTAGAAAAAGCACATTTTCACTTAACTTCAATTTCATTAAAAAAAATAAGGGCCTAAAATTTTCTTTCCGCACTAGGCCTACAAATACTCAGGGCCAGCCCTGCGTGCGACTTCGACCAAATTGCTCTGTGTTTGCTGATGATATTATTGATGTGTGACAGCTTCGACCAAAAAGTGTGTCAACACCTAATTGTAAGGGAGTGCTCCCCTTGAACGAGAGATCCTACAACGATGACAAAAAGTGTAAGGGATTAGGGATTGCCTTGATGAAGATCCCTCCCTGACGGAATTTTTTTTATGTCGCTCCGTTGATAAGAACAGAGTGTCAGTAGTTCAAATGAATCTCCAAATAAGGTCAATGAGAGACTCAGGGGACCCGAAAGCATAAAGAACCCGGATGACGAAGAATCAAGAGATGCAGTCATAAGCCTTAGCTATATCAAGTTTAATCACCATACTGGAACCTCGAACCTTCCAATCGATTTAAGAGATAAGCTCTAGGCTAGAAGAACATTATCAGTAACCGGATGATCTTTGATAAAACCAGCCTGAGAAGATGAAACAATACGGACTAGGATAGGCATGAGCCACGAAGACAGAATCTTGAAGATGACGTTATCCGAGAAGTTGCAAAGACTAGTCGGTCGGAAACCAGTGAAAGAACTGGGATTCTCACACTTAGGGATGAGCAAAAGGTTTACAGTCGATTATTTTAGCATGTTTCATATTATTTTTTAATCGATGACAAAGGGGGAGAAAATTATGTAGCAGCTGAAAATTATGTAGTATATGCTAACATTTTGTTACAGGAATTCAAATGGTAAGTATTGGTTATATATGCACTAACAAAATGTTGCAGAGAAGCTTTTTATTCTGGGGGAGAGAAATATATGCAAGCATACATTCAAGGGGAGAAAATAAATATTCTATACAAGTGCAAGAGGTTATCATCAATCAAAAGGGGGAGAATGTTGATTCATGAGTTTTTGATTCACGACAACAAGGAAATTAAGACCGAATTGAAGAGTTAGTATATGTGTGTGTATATATATATACATGAGTGTGTGTGTGTGTGTTTAGTGTCTTAGATGAATGTTAATATCTATCCTATATCACAATTATATAAAACACAAATATATATGGGATATTTAGTTTTAAGGACACATTTCCAGAAAAAATTTGATCGAAGGACAACTAAGTTTAATAATTAAAGGAAGTACAAAGACCAAATTGTATTATATCAACATGTAGTTCACTTTAACTTATCATCACTACTAAATTAATTATAAAATAAAAAATTGACCTCAAAATTGAAAGAAAAAAAGTGATTTCATAATCATTTTAGTCGATTGATGTTATTATAAACATATATAAATAATCGGCTCGGAAAGCTAAATGAATATAGCTTTATTACTGAAAAAATAGCTTTATACTGTATCACCGAAACAAAAACCAAGTCATTTTAAAGGTAATGTGTATACATCCAGAAAAGCTATATGTATAAAACAAAGCTATATGCATTTAGCTTTCCGCCATGAATATTCTTATATATTTTCACATTTGAAAAACAAATATATATTTTCTAATTAATTTTTAATATTATAATCACAGAAAAATATTTTTGTATTAATTTTTGTTATATGTGAAATGTCAACTTGTGTCCTTAGTTTAAAATATTTAGACTTTTTTCAATTAAAACATGAAAGTTTTCCTTGATTTAGATTCCAAAAGTTGCTTGTCCTTTGATCTATTTTTTTATAAAATATGTCCTTGAAACAAATATCCACAATATATATGTATATATGAGTAAATGGCTTTAAAACAGCCTTTGCCGGGCTTGTTACCCTGAACCAGTCGACTGATTCAATTCATACCATTCGACTGGTCAGGAATAAAAAACCTAGTAATGGTTACTTTCTGCCATTTTTCAAGTATTTACAATTTATATTTTTGGCCAGTTGACTGGTGATTTTTATACCAGTCGACTGACCAGACAATAACAACCATATTTCTGAAGGGTCACTTTCTTTCACGAAAAGGTTTCTTTTAATTTCTAAAGGAAATGGTTGCTACTTTTGAATAAATCTTTTCATGAACATTTACTACTCTTCAACTACTATAAATACAACATAATTTTTTTTATCTAATCACCAATTTTTACTAATTCTGTTTCTTGATCTGTATTTCTAAAGCACTCTTGCATTCTTAAAAGCTCTCAAATATTCAAATTACTTGTTGAATCTTTGAATTTATTTCAAATCTCTTGATTCAATAAGTAATATACTTCCTTCAATCTTCACATACATGTTATATACTTGAGGATAAAATTATAGGAAGGTGTACTCAATCGTTGGCTGTTCAGTGTTGTTCAAGAACACAAGCAGAAGTCAAACTGTTATTGTTTGTTAAAGTCATATGTCAGTGCTCAGGACGGAAATCCTTGTTGGGGCTCGAATTGTTGTGACCAAGTTCCTCCGGGTGAAGAGAGGGTGTTGATAGTAAAATTACAGAAGGAGTCTGGGACCAGACGTAGGATGGGAAGTCTGAACCAGTATAAAATTCCTGGTGTCACTTTACATACTGTATTTACTTATCTGTGATATCTTATATTAGTTAATATTTACTTGCATAACTATTGTATTAGACAAGTTAGAATATCATAGTCAATTCTGTTATATTCCATATATAAAGATCCTACACTAAGTCACACGACTTTTCATTTTGTATCAAAGCAGGACATCATTTAACCTTACAACCGTTATTTGATACTTATTTAATATGGAAACTAACACTAGTACTAGCAAAAAACACTGGATTTACAGAAGGACAATCTACTGCACGACCACCCTTTTTCAATGGCATAAATTATAATTATTGGGCTACACGCATGAGAATATATATGCAAGCTAACAGTTTTGATGCTTGGAATATCACACAAAAAGAATATTCGCAACCCACTACACCTTATACTGAATGGTCCACCAATGAAAAAGCAGAGGCTACTGCCAATGCTAAAGCTATGAATATGTTGCATTGTGCCTTGGATAGAAATGAGTTTAAACGAATTTGTATGTGCAATACTGCATACGAAATTTGATGAACACTCAAAGTAACTCACGAAGGAACTAGCAAGGTGAAACAAAGCAAGATATCCATGCTTAAAAATCAATTTCAGAATTTTAGAACGAATGAGAATGAGTTTATTAATGATATGTATTCATGATTTCAAAATATTTATCATTCATTATTGGGTTTAGGAGAAAAATATACTGATTTTGATATATTATCAAAGATCTTAAACTCTTTGATGGATGAATGGGAAAGAAAGGTTTTAGCTATCGAAGAGGCCAACGATCTTTCAACCATGAAACCCGAAGATTTGATTGGTAATCTTATGTCATATGAAGTCAATTTGCAGGCCAAAAGATTCATGCTCAAGACAAGAAAAAACTAGCTTTTCATGCTAAGAAGGATGAATCGGATTCTGATGAAGAGGACATAGCATTTGTTGCCAAAAAAATTAGAAAATTTCTAAAATATAAGAAGGGTCGGATGAAGAACATAAAGAAGAATTCTAAAAGAGAAAATAATATTGATCCATCCTTAGTTGATTGCTTCAATTGTCACAAGATTGGGCATTTTCAAAAGAATTGTCCAAAACTAAAGAAAAATCGTAACAAAAAGGAGAAATCTAAAAGATGAGCTTTCTCGGTCACATGGGATAATTCAAACACTTCATCTTCAGAAAGTGATAGTGATAGCGACAATGAAGAAGCTAATGTGTGCTTCATGACCAAAGAGACTGAGGTTAGTGATTTTACTTATGAAGAAATGGTTGAAATTAATACGGAAATTCTAGAATCTGGAAATAATTTTAAAAGAAAATATAAACAAGAAAACGAAGACAAGGAAAAAAGCAGAAGTCAAACTCTTATTGTTTGTTAAAGTCTTGTGTCGGTGCCCAGGCAGGAAATCCTTTGTTGGGGCTCAGATTGTTGTGAACTTGTTCCTCCGGGTGAAGAGAAGGTGTTGATAGTAGAATTCCAGAAGGAGTCTGGGACTGGACGTAGGATGGAAAGTCCAAACTGGTATAAAATTCTTGGTGTCACTTTACTTAATGCATTTACTTATCTATAATATCTTATATTAGTTAATATTTATTTGAATAACTATTATATAAGATAAGTTAGAATATCATAGTCAATTCCGTTATATTCCATATATAAAGATCCTACACTAACTCGCACAACTTTTCATAAAATAGTCTGGTTTTGGGAATACACTTATTCCATGAATACAAATGGCTATGATTTCGAGGAAATTAAAACAAGAGGTTGAACTAGTTTGGAAACGAAAATAAATATGGAAATTGAATTGTTATTTCCATAAGTGAAGTTTTAAAACTTTAATCTGTAAAGTTGGAAGTTAAACAAAACCATTTGGGTTTATATAATAAACAATGATTGAATACGTTGTTAACCCATATAAGATTTGATGATTTAATTTATACCAATTGGCTATGTATACATAGCAATATTTTCCAAAGTAAAGGAAATAGAAAAGGGTTTTGTAAATATATAACAATATTTCCAAAGTAAAAAAAATAAAATGGGTTTTTGAAAATATAATGATATTTTCGAAGTAAAGGAAATCGAAAGGGGTTTTGTGAATATATAACGATATTTCCAAAGTAACGGAAAAAATGGGTTCTGTAAAAATATAATGATATTTTCGAAGTAAAGGAAATAAGGAGGCGATTTCATGAATATGTGTATTATAGAAAATATAAGAGTTGGTTATCGTTTTCAAAGTAATGAAAACAAAAGAGATTTGATTATTCGGTTGAGAAAAGTATATAAAATCGATTTTAAATCGGTGAAAGGACTTGAATGAATGGTTTTAATGAAAAAGGCCTGAGCTACTGAGATACTCGACTGTACTGTTGTGATTTGATAGTTAAAAACCCGACTATCAACAAATGTTGCTTTTGGACTTTAACGAGTTAGTTCGAGGAGACCGAGATAGGAAATAGACCGAAAACCACTTCGAACCACCTTTGCGTTCGAGAACTAACATCGCATGTATACTTATAAAATGGTTTGAAGACATAGATCTTCGGAGTGAGAGGGTTGCTTGCTGATGTCTTTGGTTAATAACCAGGATTAAACTTGTAGCAGTAAACCTCTTTGTTCTGTGGTATCTTCGATTTCATTCAGACTTAGAGCGAACGTGTATAGACGAGTGTTTGGCAAAGTATTTCCTAAGATCATGTACGTTGATGTTTGTAAATATACCAAGTATGGTGGCGGAGAAGGTAACTTCTTTAGCTTAACACCCAAAGTATATTTGTGCTAATCAATCAAAGATTGGACAGATCTGACAATGTGACATTCAAAGTTAAATGTGAAGTTCTGAAAAAGTAATCGTGACTTCAAGCCTCATCAACCGAGAAATGAATGAAATCGGGAAAGAAACATGGCTATATGGGTCATACCTATTAGGGTGTATCATAACCTGATCTAGAGAAACCAGCTGTTCCTTTTTATGTATGATTCAGAATTGACGGTTGCTTATCCCAACCGCTGGTGATGATATATTCGGTACACTTATGTTGAATGAATGGTCGGTCATGTATGGCCAAATTGAAAAATATTTTTGTTGAACCCAGTGTTTCCATCTCTAAAGGACATTGATCAGAAGGTGATTCCATACCTGGACATGTTGGAACTCCAATACAAATTCTACGTCTTTTATTTGTAAACAAACTATGTTGGAAAGTGAGATGCAAGCTTTCCGGCTATAATCCTATTTTATTTGTGGTTTGATAGACATTATTGTAATATCACTGGATTTTGGTACAAAAAGTGTTTGATTATCGTAAGGTAAAAACACGTGTCATGTTTATGTGTGGTCGTGTCTTATGAGGGTTCCATTCCTTTAAAAGGATTTCTAAAAGTTAAGAAAGATATTTATTATGAGTTTTATCACTAAAAGTATTCCAGACTGATCCAGTTTGATTTTTCTTTGCTTCAAAATGTGTTCGGGTCAGACCGAGTATATTTTCCAGGGTAGGTTTTGCTTGGAGCTTTAGGAGCTAGAATTGAGACGTATTCCCATATTTTTTGGAATTAATTTATTTCCATTGTACGTATTGTATCAATCAGATTTTATAATCTGATTTGTTTGTGTACACTGATGTTGTATCATATATATATATATAGTTTTCTCTTTGTGTAAAGAGTTTTGAGATATTATATTTTATTCATTCCACTGTGAGATTCTTGTCTACTTTGATTTTGTAGTGTTGATATTTCCTTTTCTTCTTCTATTCTAAAATTTCCTTCTTTTTTCTTCTCACTCTCTTTATTCTTTCTTACTAAAGATTTGTATTTCCATGCAATTTGGGTTGGACATGGGTTGTAATTAGTCGACACAAAGGGTACGGATTTGCGCGCCTTTACAGGGGAGGTGACCTACTCGAGAAGAATAAGAGTTCCAAGCTAGTCGATCCAAATGATCATTAGTGATCCTAATTTCGGTCGAGCTAAGAAGGGGAACCAAATGAGAAATAGACTATAGGGATCAAACAGATGTCGAAACATCAGAAGTAAATGTCGCACATTGCTGCACCAAAGCCGAATTGTCATCAAACTGACAGTCCTACACTGTAAATGGAATCAAAAGATCAAAAAGACTTAACTCTCAGTGGATACTAAAGTACCCCACACATCATTATGGAAAAGGAAACAACACGCAACGGTACCCGAAAGTTGGACGGCGAGTAAGGGTCAATAGAGTTGAAACCTACTAATTGCCAAACGATGGACGAAGCAGAACGGGGCCATAACAACAATCCAGGGAAAATCCAACAAAAATCGCGAAAATATGGAATCCACCAACAAGCCATCATCAGACTTGCTGTGAACAAAAGGGAGCCTCCACAAAAAAGGGACTACAAACTTACATTAGACCGCACTAGGGATGACCAAGCATAAACAGGTGGGCAACCTCCCAAGAAAACCACAAACTTCCCCAAATTCAAGGAGACAATGCACATAAAGCCAAAGATACCTCAACCAGAATATAACTCAACACTAACCTAAAATGTATGAGTGGGATGAAATCTCCCACCCTCTAAATGCAATACCAACAGAGCAAGACGCCACCCACCCAAACCCTCCAAAAAGGGCAGAAAACCATCCCCACACAAACCAACAACCACCACCACAAATAAATCAATCACAATGAAAAACCCGCAATAACTCCAACAATAGAGACCCAACACAATATTGGTTGAAAGAAAATTAGTGACAAAAAAAGGAATGCAAACCTATATCAAAACCGGAGGAGAAATACAAAAGAGGCAGTCACCCAATCCCGATGAAGCACAAACAGCCTCATACGAGATCATTGGTGCCTTTCCAATCCGATCTAAGACTGATTGCACCCAGTGACACAAATCAACTCTCTCCGGAATGCAACTCAGCCTATGATTGGCTAACCATTTACGATAAGAGGCGCCCTTAACCAACCTTGAGTCACTGACATACTACTAGATGAACCATCCACTGATTCATTCCCCTTGCCCGACCTATTCAACATGCATGCAGATGAGTCCAGAGGATCAAATCGGTTTAAAGTAGGAAGGGGCAATGCACGTTGTTGTGCACATTGTCGCCATCAACTAGGTCAACAGGTATAGTCGGACGAGTACGAACTGGAGGAGAGAAGACCTTTGGAACTGAAGTAGTTTGATGAGGATCCCAAAACCTCCGAGAACTCTTCTGCGCAACACAGAAAGAATCAAGACTATGCCAATTGGCACAACTAGAGATTGATTTCGTTAAAATCTTAATTAGTTGCATATAACCCCCTTCACTGACCCTGGTAGGAGCGAAAGGAGATGACAAAACCGTTGAAACACCCAAACTACTAATCAATGGCAACCGGCTTGGAAGATTAGCACTACCAACCATAAAACACTCTTAAAAGATGAAAAAAACATGGAAAAAATTTCATAAACATTCGACCAACAATCACATATTGATGGCGAAGTATCGTCCTAAAATCAACAAATGACCGGACGCTAATCAACACGGACGAAGGGTTAACAAGCGCAATTTGCACTGGTACCCCCGTCGTTTTCCACAACGTCTCCACAACCGACTGTAACACATTGCACAACCCCATGAAAGAACTGATAGCACAAAACCCCAAATCTTTCATACAAAACAATAAATAGAAATCGAAGCCTATTGCAATAATGAATAACAGCCTATAGCCCAAGCGAGTTCACGAAAAATGAGACAACAACACAGAAATGATTTACTTTAGAATACTAGGGAGGGATAATAGAGGAAAGAAAATTGCCTAAGCGATTTAGGATAAGACGACCATTGAAGAAAGGGTCGTTGAGTAATTTTGAGTTAATTAGATTTAGGGAACAATGGCAGTTTTTTTGGTAGTCACAAAGGGAGGAAAATATTAAGTATGCAAAGACTAAGGGAGAGTTTTGGAATTCAAGAGGTGTTAAAGAGATATTTGATAAAATATTTATCATCATTAAAAAAGGAGAGATTTTTAGTAACATGGATAGTAGTTTTGATGATAATAACCTCAGGCAACTAGATATCTTATGTTTACATTTGTACTAATTATTATCTAGTTATATTTATTGTATATAGTGTAGGATATTATATGGGCATTGATAATGAAGACTGTATTGTATCAAGATTAAAGATCTAGATAGATAATGAAGACTCATGGGTATTTAAGAGTTCAAGTTTTTAGGACATTATTTAGACTAAGATTTAATGTTAAAACTATACTCCACTTACTTGGCCTTTCTTTATCTATTTTTAAAATGTTTTCAAAGAATTTCTATTTTTGGAATATTTTTAAAATGTTTTCAACTATCCTTAGTTTACAAAACGATTTTTCAAAAAGAAATTTTAAATTTTAATACATTTACTCTAAAATACTTTTATACTTATTAGATATTAAATCACAATATTCATATTATTACTTATACTTCAATTTCAAATACTTGTATTTTTTATATTTTTATTTTTATATACGTATAATTCAGTTTTTATTATACTTTGATCTAATATTACATTTCAAAATAATTACTTTGGTTTTACATTTGTAACTTATACTTTGATTTTTTTTACATTATACTTTGTTTTTTAATATTATACTTTACGTTTTATTTTGATTTTAAACCTAATAATTATGATCTGATACTATTATAGTTTTCGTATTTATATTTTTACTTTAATATATCGATTATCTTTAAATATATTATATTTTTATTTTAATTATTTTAAATTATGTTTTATAAGCTTTCTTAAGTTTCACTATGTTTATAATACACATTTAAAATATTTAAATAGTCTCACAAAGTTTCAAATCATTATGTATAGGTTTATATTTTCCAAATAATTTTAAAACAAACTAGTTTTTTGTGGCATAGCAAACCGGTTTATAGTGCCTGCACCACTGTTTATTAGAAATGGAAGGGGAAGAAAAGAGTTTGCACAGAAAACACATTATGCTTTGATGTGCCAAAACACTATACCCATACAAAACAAGAGAGAAGTAAGACACTTTTGGTACTAAAAATGTGGACCTCCACTAAAACAATTAAAACAAGAGTTAGACAACGTTGTGTAAACTACTAGATAACATAAGATAACATAAGACTAGCCCCCTCAGAAGAGGAGGATCTACAAACGGTGTTGGTCTGGCTAACGGCACAGATAAAACCAGAGAAAGCCAAGGCTAAATTTGACACATAGTACAATTTAGGAGCACGGAAGGCGAAGTTTCTAACCCAAGAACTATTATAGAACTCAGTCTTATTAATTTGACCAACCTCGCCAGTCTGAATAAGCTCAATATTGTCTCCAACTATCTGGTACATCAATTTCCTCTAGTCACTAGTATCATCACCGATGTACTTATGGAAAGTATAATTAATAAGGCAATATGGCATGCCAAACGAGATATGATCCCAAACTCGATCCTCGGCATTCCAGACAATATCCTCTAATAAAGAGTCATCATCAGATTCAGAACCATGATCCACCACCAACTGAACTGGGAAATCAGTTACTGGAATCGTAGCAGAGCCAACTTAAACCCCAGGATTAGGTGGAGGTGGGGGATGATCTCAGGGGAAGTAAGCTTAGGCTCCCACTTAACAGTCGGGGGATAGGAAAGCAGAACTAGACCTGTTTTTAAAATACACTAAGGAATAACCTCTTCAAGTATGTCAACATATGACTAGTAAAATTTGAAATTCAAATTTGAATGGAAGTGCTTATTCGCCATAACCATTCACTAACTGTCGTTTCTCTTCATTCCTATATATATTATTCTTCCAGAAATGATTTTATAACTTCCACTCTCATATTTCTTCACTTCTTTCTCTTCTCTATTAAATTCTAACTAATCTATGTTTATGCTCTGCCGATTTTCAAACCAGACCAAGTCAATTCTTATTGGATGTTATTCTACATCAAACTCTTTCTATTAAATCAAGATCAAAGTGCAAAATAAGAGTTAAAAAGATAATTGTAATCAAGATCAAAAACCCTAACTCTACATTGTTAATCAAAACAAATCTAAAATCCTTACAAGTGTCACTTGGTAGCCCTGAATCAAGTTAGGTTTGATTGTGTCCTCTAAAAAACAATTGGGTATCACTTATTGGTCGGAAAATCAAGTTGGCTCTACCAAAAGGTCTGAGATTATAGAGGGTGTCTGCTCGTAGCTTTGAAATCAAGGGGTATACTTGAATTGGTAGTGTGATGTCAAAAATGGACAACAACACCCAAGGTGTGATTTCACACTTCACAAAACGTATAGATCTAGAGAAATGGTAGCCACAAACACAAAAAGCAAGTAAAAATAAGAGGATTTATAGTGGTTCGGCCTAGAAATGGCCTACGTCCACATTGAAGAACATTTTTATTATCATCATTGAATTTATAAGGTATACAATCTCTCTAATTTTACTCATTTTCTCTCTTTTACAATACTTATCTTTATTTCTTCTCTTTTTGCTTCTGATCCACTCAAATTCACTAAGGAAATGATGAAATCTCTTAGAATGAAATGGTTGTCAGAGTAGATCTTCAATAACTTGAGCACTTTGAAGATTTTTGAAAATCCATGGTGGTTAAGATGTTGACTCTATGCTTGGAGAAGGATTAATGAAGGTTTAGATGAGTTAGAGGAATTTAGGAATGATTTTGGCAACACTTTATTGACGGAAAATTCCGTCCCTTTCATGGTGGAAGAGTGGGGGTATTTATAGGAGTGGAAATGGAGTGGTGTGGTATGAAAATATGGTGTGTAGGCAATCAGGTCATTTGACGACCTAGAGGGTAGGTCGGCTACGACCTATGCTCTGTCATATTCCCCAAGGCACGACCTATCTTCAACGACCAGGTGCTTTGAGTCGGTTACGACCTGATTTGCTAGATCGGTTATGGCCTGACTCCTTGGCCCTTCTCCAAGACACGATCTGATGCTCTGAGCCATATGCAACCTGATACCTATAGTCGGTTACGACCTGATACCTTAGGTCGGCCAGTACGACCTGCGGCTAACAACGACCCGACCCTGCATGTGAATGATCCGATGAGCACAATCCAAAGCTTTGCGATCTCGCCTCGGCTCTGTAGCGATCTAGTGCTTCTGGACGCTTACGACTCAGAGACTGAACGACCTAGGACTTGCGACCTGACTTACCGTTAAGCTCAACGACCTAATTTTTGAACTACATTTATGCATTATATCCAACCCATATTTTTGTGGGTTACCATTTACCCCTCGAAGTTTGCATCTTTGCAAATGATGCGGGATTCGAATTGACTTTATTACGTTTAACCCCATATCCTTTTACAGTTCATTAGTATGCACTGTAACTGATTTAAAACGAGCTTTTGGGTCTGAAAATCATGTTGTCCCTTCTCTGTCCTTATATTTCATTTAGGCCGTAACTTTACTCTTTATCTTCTAAAATCGAAGAAGCCCCTTTGATGAAGGGAAAGTGTTTAGAAACTTCACCACAATCTAAACCCCGTCTTCATAACCTAATCGTCTTCACTAAAAATCGAATCTTGCATTATCAACGTTGATCAAAGCTCCAGATCCTCGCCTGGAATCAATCCCCATATCAGTCGCAACTAGTTTCCACCCAAATTACAACTGAATCCTGAATTGAGGCGCCTTGTAATTGTCGATCACACACAAGAGCTTTTTCTACCAAGTTTGATCATTAGTAATAACCGTAAGTGGTGTCTTTCCCTTTTTCTCTTTCTTTTTGAATTCGATTTTGTAATTCTAGGGTTAAAAACAATTTGAGGATTCATGTTGATTTATTTTGGCAATGAGAGAGAACTGATTTTGATTGTGTGTGATAGTTGGATTGGATCTGTACTGAGATTGTGAGAATATGAGATAATTTGACTTTGAACACTTTGTTGTAGATAATTCATACATGAAATCAATTTCATAACATTGTTTGTGCTTGGGTGCAACACCCCATAATTTTAACGATACTAAAGATGACAAATTAAAGAATAATTAATTGGAAATACACTGTTAACGATGAATTAAGGAAAACTTAATTAAATATTTAGAATTGAGTAAAATGGACTGTGCCATTGCGCTCGTCTCAGAATTCTGGTCAAGATAGACACGAAGTTTGCGTAAAACGGACTCCGTATGAAGAAGTTATTATAAGGAGAATATATATATATATATATATATATATAAATTAAATCATAATTCAAAATTCAAAACCAAAAAATACGGCGTGCAAAGCAGAGAAAGGGCCGACTGTTTGGGGTGGGTCGACCCAGGGTCGACACCGATGAAGGGGGGTCGACCTCCCTGCAGATCTGGGCAGAATACGTTTTTCCGAACATGGACCGATTTTGGGGCTAAATTCATGAACCCTATGCTATATAAAGGAACCTAAACCTAGGTTTTATTCATCTAAAAAAAATGGTTGCGATGGCAGAGCTCTGCTGCAACAAAAATTGAATGGCCTAATCTTCTCCAAATCCAATTCAGTAAACATTATACAAATTAAGTGATTGCTACAACAAATCCAACGTGTTCTTCTCAGTTAATTGGATCCAATTCCTTAGATCTATTCACTATGAGTTCGTTATTTTTGGATCTAAATATTTAATTGGTAACCATGTATATAAAAATTGGGTATTGGATCTATTCCTAAACAAGTTCTATTATGACATAATTATCAGATTTGCCTTTATATGTTCATATCGTCACCATGTCAAATCTTTCCATAATATGCCTATTCAGTTTTATGCCTATTTCTATCAGTATATTATTGATTCGCTATTATGCCTATTCTTGATTCTCTTCTCTCCCGCTTTTCCCCTTTTATTTTAATATAGTCAGGCTACCTTCGAGCCTAGGCCTAACGCTGAAATATGCAAACATGCGAAATTGGGAACGATTGGAAAAGACATAATTTGGGGCATAATTGATATCGGAAAATATGAATATAAATTTAGGCATAAAATTTGGAAATATACGAATATGGATTTGGGAATATATATTGTGTTGGATAATGTGAATATGAATTTAGGTATACATTAGAAAATATGATTTGGCATATGATTTGGTCGTAAGTTGGAACATATGTAAAATATGATTTGGCATATGATTTGGGCGTAAATTGGAATATATGTGAATATGAATTTCGGCATAACTTGTGCTGAAATAAGTGAATATGAATTAGGGACATAAATTAGCAAATATGCAAATACCGATTTGGGCTTAATATATCTTGATTTATGACTTGAGAAAAGGGGCATATTGTGCATAATGAAATATGAATTAGAAAGGGGCATGAAAATATATATATTTGGAATATGTAAATTTATTAATATGAATATGCCTAAAATAATGGAACCGTAGTAACGCTTAGACACGAGGTTAGATTTCACTTGTGGTATTACTCTCCCCGGAGCCGCTTGGCATATCCAGCGACCACAAGTGGCTAATCTAATGTGAGGGGTCAACTGCATAGGAGCACCATGACACGAGGTTAAGTCTAAAATTGTGATTTAAGCCTGCCTGGAGCCGCCCGACATATCCAGCATCCACAACTTGTTGACTTAATGTGAGGTCTGAGGCATTAACTTGTATGAACATAAAAGATAAGATGTTTAGGCTTGTCCTATGGACAAGTGGAAATTATAACTTAGGTTATAATAAATGGAAAAGGGAATAGAATAACTTACGTAAGGGGACAAGTTGTACTTAATTTAAGTTATTTACAAGAACAAGAATCTGAAATCTATGGAGTAGGACAACATAAGTTATATTAGTGGAGATAGAAACTTATTAGTGGACCTTTGTTAAGATAACTAGGTTAATAAGTAAACAACGCTAAGTTGTAGTGACAGTGTAAAATGGAATTATGATTAAATGATAGAGAATGAGGGAAACTTATAAAATGATATAAGTTATATTTAATCATAATTGATAAGGGCATGTTAAAAAGGAAACATGTAAAATGAGACATACTTAATTACACATTAAGCAAGAATATGTTATTGTAACTTTGGAATCTGACGATGAAAATATAAAGAGATTGTTAAGTACAGACCTTGAATATAGTCTAGAGAATAACATGCTGTGGGCTTATTAATGGGTCAAGTTATATAGCTGAAATTAATAAGCAAGAGAGACTTGGTAACTTGAATAAGAAGTCAATGTGTATGGGGATAACCAAGTTAAATGGAAACCTAGTGAGGTATAGCAAGCTCATAAAGAAATGTTTAGACATAGGGTCTAATGACACATTATAATGAGGTGCTTGGACCAGTCCGTACGTTTGAGGGTGAATAACCCAACGAGGTAGATCATCGTGATGTTATCAGGCACGAGGGGAGCGCACGTTCATCTGATTATTATGGCGGCTCCGAAGGACTGGAAGGAGAAGCATGCAGCTTCCTGAGATATGTAAGGTGCTCCTGGTAGTCCTCTGTGCTATGGCAGATGATTAGGCTGTGCCCGCAGATGTTGGGTCTGCGCGTAACTACTAGGTGGGTGGGCCTTGACTGCAAAAGTAGCTATGCAGTCAGAATGCTGTGACGCGGTGACGTTAGGGTGATTCGGAGGTTGCCTCTACGGGGAGGTGAAGGGTCACGACCAACAAGGATAGCAGATCGTCGGATACCCGTCATCAGCAGCCAGTGGGATGCGAAAAGACTAGAGCTAAAACCAACAGACCATTTCACCTTTCATTATCGGGGTACGGGTAGTTGAAAGAAGACGCAAAATGGATGTTTAGATTGTTTTTTATTAGGGGTAGTCGTTTAGCTCTTGTAGTCTTTACTAGTTGAGGGAGGGGCTGAGGTGGGGCCATAGCCACCATGAAATACAGACCTTAGGAATATCTGTATTTTGAGGCTCTTAAAGGCGGGCCTGTACAGGTATGGAAAAACTCCCGACCGAGTTCTGTGTTTCCGGTATCGCACTGCCATGGAACTCGGTGCATATTAGAGGACGTGTGATTGAGGCATCAAGCTACAATTACAGTACATACATGGGACAGTCTAGATACATGCATGACTACTTTGAGTGATGTATCGTAGACTTGAGGGCATTACTTCAAAATGAAATCTGATTCGATCGATGGTGGCAGTCCGTACATTTACATGGCATAGTACGATAGATATATGCGGAACGTAACATTATTATATAGAGATCTGTACGTCACTCCGGTGTAGGATGGGGGACTGCGTACTTTTCTGTGGTATTACGAGGGAGACCGTGCTAGTGGGATACTATGGGGTGTACCTCAGTATTGAGTGATAGCTACATATATACCATATTAGGTTAATCCACTAGGAAGTAAATAGGTACGGCGTGTGTATAAGCGTTGAGTGCCATTAACCCAAGTAACCTAAAAATCAAGAAAATTGATGGAACGGTATTTGTAAGGATCATTCTATTTCAGAGATACTAGTATTGGTGCAGTGCAAAGAAACGTATTTAAGAAGCGCAGTATATTCTATTCAAACTCATCTTGCTTAGTTCACACTTGTCCATGTTATTGTTAACTTGATCTTCCAGTTTTTATATACCTACCATGATACTTTTATTTATTTATATTTAAAAGTAACTGGACTCGCCAGACTTTATGTCTGACCCTTTTTGTTTCCTCTTCTCTCTCTTCCGTTCCCCCCAGGTTCTCAGGGTGGAAGTGCTTAGAGTTGATTTGGATTCTTTCAGCTTAGCTTGGATTTGGATATTGATTTACCTCTTTGACTTCTTGTCAACTCTTTTACGGCTTCACAAGTGAAATATGGTTTTATGCTTTTGTACTCTGATATTTTTGGCAAGATAGATTATTAATGTAATTGTTTATCTCAACTTATGATGTAAACTTAGTATTTGGGACCACGATGTTTTGATTTAAATAAAAATATTAATTCCGCTGCTATTTCCTAAAACGCTTCACGAAACTTAATGCATTCTACATAGAGTGACACTAACGGACATGGGGTGTCACATTTAGTATCAGAGCATATGGTCATAAGATCGGATAAAATAGTTTGAAAATGGTTTCAAAAAGGTCTCAAAAACAAAGTATTTTAAAATGAAAAGTCTGTTTTTGAAAAGCATATTTCCCAAAGCCATAAATATCTTCTCGATTCTCCACTTGATTCCTTTTCCTTTTTGTTTGGGGAACCGTTTCTTCCCAAAAGGGTATCCCCATTTCTGCATGGTTCCGTAGGCATGTTAAAATTATGATACATGTCGAAGGGAAAAGAAGTGCCCAACCTCCATCTATAGCCGTAGTAGTTTCACCTACGGTTTCTTTTCTCTCAAGCCTCGTAACGATTTTAGTGCGATGGAGTCATCTTTCAAGAGACTTTCTAGCATGTTGCACAAGGATGATAAAAAGGAGAATAAGGGAGTTGGGGATAAGAAGCACAACCCAAAGATGAAAGAAGAAAAGAGGAAATACCATAATTATGAAATGGTGGGTCATCTGAAAAAGGATTGCAGAAAGAGGAAAGACGTTTGTTACCACTTTGGTAAGGCGGGGCACCTTATTAAGGAGTGCCCAAAGAGACAAGGACAAGGCCAGAGGGCAGGAACTTCTACAGGGCAAGCTAATGTTCTCATAGCTGGTGGACATGATAGAGGTAGGAAAGTTTCCATCGAAGGTTTGATTTCTATTTCTGATCATCCTGTTGGTATTCTTTTTCTGGCGCTTCACATTCTTTTATATCTGATCATTTAGTTGAGTCTCTGCACCTAGATACTAGTATGGTTTTGGATCCCATTACTGTCTCAAGCCCCATTGGAGGTACGACTCATTTATCGAGGATTTATCGGGGTTTGAGAATCTCTGTGTTAGGCGTCGAGTTTGATTGCGACGCATATGTTCTTGATTTCATAAGATATGGTTTGATTCTAAGGATGGATTGGTCAACCATATATGGATCCATTCTAGATTGTGAAAGGAGGATCGTTAACTTCTGACTTTCCAGTGAAAGAATCTCGAGATTTTTTATGACCCCAAAATGGTCTGTCATGCTTAGTCTCCTAAAACCTTTTGATATATCTATCGATGATTTGCAATCTGTACCAGTAGTTGTGAGTATCCTGATGTTTTTGATGAGATTCCGGGTTTACCCCCGAGGCACGAGAGTGGTTTCTGCATATACTTGGTGGACAAAGCAAAGCCAGTTGCATTTCCTGTGCGACATGTGACTCCTAAAAGAAAAGAGGGAATTTTGTAAACAAGTAGGGGAGCGTATTTGAGAGAGGTTTGATAGGTGAATCATATCGGGAGAGGAAACCTATTGAAGATAGTCCTTGAGGAAGCCTATCATTCTAAGATGACTATTCATTCAAGAGGCGATAAAATGTATAAAGTTCGAGGTAGTGGAGCCAAACTTGCGAGAGAAAGAGAAAATAGAGAAGGAAGCAATCATTGGACGAGTTTGGACTTGAATACTTGGATCAGAGGTTAAGAAATCGTGCAACAAAGAAGTGAAGCTAGTAAGAGTGCAATGAGGAAAGGGCCGTGAGAATGCTATTTGGGAGGCTGAAGACAAGATTCGCGCTTTACATACTTTCCTTTTCGAGAATATGTTCTTAACTTCTTTTTCCAAGCTTCGAATTAATACTTGTATCTATCGTTTGAATATCTCCTATCGATCGAGTCTTTAGGTAGAAAACTAATGAATGTAAACATGTGTTTGAGACATGTTATGTTTGATGGATGCAAGTGTTTGCTAGTGATTGCTCGTGGATGCATATACACAAACAATAGGCACTAGATCAGCTCAATCACTTACATATTGCATATGGATTTGTGTACATTTTAAATTTTTATGGATGAAAATGGGTGTATCGTTACATTAATGTTGCATTTGGATGGATGATTGTGCACACATATAGGACTTACATGTATTAGGATGATTTGCATTCATTTTGGTTGCATGGCACAAACATACATTGCATTAAGGAGGTTAACTGAATCAATAGACCGCCTGACCTTTCGCATTAGTTTACAGACATATACACACACACTATTGCATATGATCATAAAAAGCATTAGAAATTCCTTAAGGAAAATGGATGCCTGTGATTGTTAGATGAGTGTATGATTGTTCGATGTTAGGATATACGTTCTTCTTAACTTAGAGATTTTGGGGACGAAATCCTTTGAGTAAGGGAGAATGTGACACCCCGTAATTTTAACGACACTAAAGATGATAAACTAAAGAATAATTAATTGAAAATACCCAGTTAACAATGAATTAAGGAAAACTTAATTAAATATTCAGAATTAAGTAAAACGGACCACGCCATTGCGTCCGTCTCGGAATTCTGGTCAAGATAGACACCAAGTTTGCGTAAAACGGACTCCGTATGAAGATGTTACTAAGGTTTGAAGTTTGTATGCATATAAAGAGAATATATATATATATATACACACACACACATATATATATATATATTAAATCAGAATTCAAAATTCAAAATTAGAAAATCCGGCGCGTAAAACAGCGAAAGGGCCGACCGTTTGGGGTCGACCCAGGGGTTGACACCCATGAAGGGGGGTTGACCCCCCCTGCAGATCTGGGCAAAATACGTTTTTCTGAACGTAGACCGATTTTGGGGATAAATTCATGAACCTAGGCTATATAAAGGACCATAAACCTAGGTTTTATTCATCCAAAAAAATGGTGGCGATGGCGGAGCTCTGCTGCAACAACAACTGAATGGCCTGATCTTCTTCAAATCCAACTCAGCAAACATTATACAAATTCAGCGATTGCTACAACAAATCCAACGTGTTCTTCTCAGTTAATTATATCCATTTCCTTAGATCTATTCACTATGAGTTTGTTATAATTGGATCTAAATATTTAATTGGTAATCATAAAATGTATATAAAAATTAGATATTGGATCTATGCCTAAACAAGTTCTATCATGACATAATTATCAGATCTGCCTTTATATGTTAATATCGTCACCACGTCAAATCTTGTTAATATGCCTATTCAGTTTTATGCCTATTTCTATTAGTTTATTATTGATTCGCTATTATGCCTATTCTTGATTCTCTTCTCTCCCGCTTTTCCCCTTTTATTTTTATATAGCCAGGCTACCTTCGAGCCTAGGCCTAACGCTAAAATATGCGAACGTGCGAAATTGGGAACGATTGGGAAAGACATACTTTGGGGAATAATTGGTATTGGAAAATATGAATATAAATTTGGGCATAAAATTTGGAAATATAAGAATATGGATTTGGGAATATATATCGTGTTGGATAATGTGAATATGAATTTAGGCATACATTGGAAAATATGATTTGCCATATGATTTGAGCGTAAGTTGGAACATATGTAAAATATGATTTGGCATATGATTTGGGCGAAAATTGAAATATATGTGAATATGAATTTGGGCATAACTTGTGCTGAAATATGTGAATATGAACATGAACTAGGGACATAAATTAGCAAATATGCGAATACGGATTTGGGCATTATATATATATATATATATATATATATATATATATATATATTTATATATCTTGATTTATGACTTGGGAAAAGGGGCATATTGTGCATAATGAAATATGAATAAAAAAGGGGCATGAAAATCTATATTTGGAATAGTGAAATTTATTAATATGAATATGCCTAAAATAATGAAACCGTAGTAACGCTTAGACACGAGGTTAGATTGCACTTGTGGTATAAGTCTGCCCGGAGCCGCCCGGCATATCCAGCGACCATAAGTGGTTAATCTAATGTGAGGGATCTAATGCATAGCAACACCATGACACGAGGTTGAGTCTAAACTTGTGGTTTAAGCCTGCCTGGAGCCGCCCGGCATATCCAGCATCCATAAGTGGTTGACTTAATATGAGAGGTCTGGGGCATTAACTTGTATGAACACAAAAGATAAGATGTTTAGGCTTGTCCTAGGGACAAGTGGAAATTATAACTTAGGTCATAATAAATGGAAATGGGAATAGAATAACTTATGTAAGGGATAAGCTGTACTTAATTGTAAATTAAATTATTTACAAGAACATAATATAAAATCTACAGATTAGGACAACATAAGTTATATTGGTGGGGAGAGAAACTTATTAGTGGACCTTAGTTAAGATAACTAGGTTAACAAGTAAACAACGCTAAATTGTAGTGAAGGTGTAAAATGGAATTATGAATAAATGAGAAAGAACGAGGGAAACATATAAAATGATATAAGTTATATTTAATCATAATTGATAAGGGGTATGTTAAAAAGGAAACATGTAAAATGAGACATACTTAATTACACATTAAGTAAGAACATGTTATTGTAATTATGGAATCGGGTGATGAAAATATAAAGAGATTGTAAAGTATAGACCTTGAATATAGTCTAGAGAATAACATGTTGTGGGCTTATTAATGGGTCAAGTTATATAAATGAAATTAATAAGCTAGAGAGACTTGATAACTTGAAAGAAGTCAATCTGAATGGGGATAACCAAGTTAAACAGAAACCTGGTGAGGTAAAGCAAGCGCGTAAAAGAATATTTAGACATAGGGTCTAATGACACATTAAAATGAGGCGATTGGACCAGTCCGTACGTTCGAGGGTGAATAACCCAACGGGGTAGATCATCGTAGTGTTATTAGGCACGAGGGAAGCGCACGTTCATCTGATTATTCTGGCGGCTCCGAAGGATTGGAAGGAGAAGAATGCGACTTCCTGAGATACGTAAGGTGCTCCTGGTAGTCCCTTGTGCGGTGGCAGATGATTAGGCTGTGCCCACAGAGGTTGGGTCTGCGCGTAAATACTAGTTGGGTGGGCCTTGACTGCAAAAGTAGCTATGTAGTCAGAATGCTGTGACGCGGTGACGTTTGGGTTATTTGGTGGTTGCCTCTACGGGGAGGTGAAGGGTCATAACCAACAAGGATAGTAGATCGTCCGATACCCGTCGTCGGCAGCCAGTGGGATGCAAAAAGACTAGAGCTAAAACCAACAAATCATTTCACCTTTCACTATCGGGGTACGGGTGGTTGAGGGAAGACGCAAAATGGATGTTTAGATTGTTTGTTATTAGGGGAAGTCGTTTAGCTCTTGTAGTCTTTACTAGTTGAGGGAAGGGCTGAGGTGGGGCCATAGCCACCATGAAAAACAGACCCTAGGAATATCTGTATTTTGAGGCTTTTAAAGGCGGGGCCTGTACAGGTATGGAATAGCTCCCGACCGAGTTCCATGTTTCTTGTATCGCCTTGCCAGGGAACTCGGTGCATATTAGAGGACGTGCGATTGAGGCATCGAGCTTCAATTACAGTACATACGTGGGATAGTCTAGATACATGCATGACTACTCTAAGTGATGTATCGTAGACTTGAGGGCATTACTTCGAAATTAAATCTGATTCGATCGATGGTGGCAGTCCGTACGTTTATGTAGCATAGTAATGATGGATATACGCGGAACGTAACATTGTTATATAGAAATCCATACGTCACTCCGGCGTAGGATGAGGGACTGCGTACTTTTCTGTGGTATTACGAGGGAGACCGTGCGAGTGGGATACCATGGGGTGTACCTCAGTATTGAGAGATAGCTATATATTTACCATATTATGTTAATCCACTAGGAAGTAAATGGGTACGGCGTGTGTATAAGCGTTGAGTGTCGTTAACCCATGTAATCTAAAAATCAAGAAAATGTAATGGAATGGTATTTGTAGGGATCATTCTATTTTAGAGATACTATTATTGGTGCGGTGCAGAAAAACATATTTAAGAAGCACAATATATTATGTTTAAAGATATCTTGCTCAGTTCACACTTGTCCTTTTTATTGTTATCTTGTTCTTCCGGTTTTTATATACCTACCATGATACTTTTATTTATTTATATTTAAAAGCAACTAGACTCGCCAGACTTTATGTCTGACCCTTTTTGTTTCCTCTTCTCTCTCTTCCGTTCCCTCCCAAGGTTCTCAAGGTGGAAGTGTTTAGAGTTGATTTGGATTCTTTTAGCTTAGCTTGGATTTGGACATTGATTTACCGCTTTGACTTCTTGTCAACTCACTTATGGCTTTGCAAGAGAAATACGGTTTTATGCTTTTGTACTCTGATATTTTTGGTAAGATAGATTGTTAATGTAATTTGTTATTTCAACTTATGATGTAAACTCAGTATTTGGGACCATGATGTTTTGATCTAAATAAGGTTTTTAATTCCGTTGCTATTTTACATGTCTATCTTGTGATATTATGTTCTTATTTACCTAAAACGCTTCACGAAACTTAATGCATTCTATATAGAGTGATAATGTGATGATTGAACTTGCCATTTTGAATTTTTAGATCATCTTGCAGCTCCATATGATATCTTTACAACTGCATTTTATATTTAGAAATCCATGTATATAAAATCTGTTTATATACTAATGGTCAGCGATTACATTAGGATCTTGAAACGGTGATTGTATTGTTGCAATTTTGCTCTTAAATGTACACATTGCCTGGGGTTCTATGTGATAGCTGTTATATTGTGACCATAACTGTAAATGAATTCATGTCGTTCGAATGAACACCATGTATTTGAGTGTCTTTAAACAGTTCTGGAATCTAGTTGAGAATCAAATTATACTGTCAAGTTATTACCTGACCTGAAGTCTTAGAACGCGACATGTCATGGTAAGTTAGACCGTGGTCCAACCTAAACTTCAGCCTGCAGAAACGACCTTAGAGCTCTCAAATGACCCAAGCTTCAGGATCTTTTGAACGATCTAAATGATGGTCAGTTGGAATGACCTGAGTATATGACCAACCTGCAACCCATGGCTCCAGGCCGTTAGAACGACCTACGCTGCCTGACGACCCAAGTCTTCTAGACGAGCTGAGCAGGTAACGACCTAGGTCTCTTTCATAATATACGACCCAAGCCTTTAGAACACCTTTAAGTCACTTAGACGATCTTAGTTTGTGCGAATCAACACATTGATGTCGGGTCATTTTGAACGACCTCAAGCTTAGAGCATCGAACGACCTATGGTTTCATCCAGCCTTTGAACTGCCTGAGCCCATGATGACCTGGACTTTTCCATGATGCACGGTCTGAAGCGTTAAAGATGCTGAATGACTTGAATCCCTTAGATCGTAGAGCGATATAGGATTCAGGTTGTGGGATGACCTGATTGTTAGGTCATTGTGCGTCCTGACTCCTAGGTCATTGGAAGACTTGTCCCTTGATGCTATCAAGATTTGTTTTTAAAGTACGCTATACTTGAGCATTTCAGAACTTGGTCAAGCCATATTTGGGCTTTAAGAATTGAACATCCTCATGCCTTATTTCCTATTCTTGTAGCAATAGCTGGCATTTGCATGTTTTTGACTTATACTTCATTACCGACTGTCCATTTCGATAACGGATTACATAGTAAACCATATCAGAATAAGTTTCAAGACTTAAACTAAATGGCGTAGATATACAAGCTTGTTTTGTTTAATAGTTTACAAACTGTCAACTTTTGCTTGCACATGCACGAAACTTTTAGTTTAAGTTAATAGAGGTGCTTGAGAGCGATGATTCGACATAAACCAGTTTGTAGATTTCAAGCCTCGTTTTACATAGCTTGCAGAATTCTGCATAATATTTCTTGTTTAAGGAATATGCACCTGTGATAAGTTTATAAACAAGTATATTTGTGAAGAATGACTCAATCTCGCCTTCAAATAAAAGGGACATCTTCTTCTCAAGTCGGCACTTAAGCCGCTGCTCCTAAGAGCACAACAACTACAACTCCCGGCCAGGTTCCTGCTTAACCATTTCCAGAGCCTTGCCCTCTTAGTGCTCCGCCTCCAGAAAGGAATTCTACCACTATAAACTAGGACCAATTCGAACAGTTGTGTAGTTAATATAACATCCCTATTACTGATGTGATATTGCCAGGTGAGGGCGTTTTCGTAGATCAACCCCAACTGGATATGTGGCTGTAAATCGACATATGTTAGCGAGTGGTGCCATCCCTACCTTTACCCCTTTCTTAGAGAGAATCCTGAATCGTATGACCATTTCCCCTTTCCAGCTTCATCCAAATGGCTATATCATCCCTTTAGGGCTTTACATGCTTTTTATGCAAGAAAAGGAGCGTGAACTGACTTTTCAAGAGATCTGCTACTTATTCTCATCTAAGAGGAGGAAAGACACTTCATCTATTATACATATCGAGGGTGCGCGGAACCGAAAACTCATAGTTGATTTTCCAGAGAGCGTCTTAGGATTCTTAACTCAGTTTTTCTTCGTTCGTTGCCCTGAGGCTTTTGGTAGGAATTGGACAGAAGGAGGTGAACATTTTTACACAACATAATTCCTATCTAATTCTCCATAAGCCTTGGTTATTGAACTTTACTTTCCTATCTGTAGTTGTTCCGGATCCAATCAAGGATAAAGACGCTACCCCTTACAAGCCCATTTACGAGGCTATAAAAACCATCGGCGAAGTAGATAGAGGCAGAAAATATTTGATAAAAGAAGAATTCCTTCGCAAGTACGGTTTACTCCAATATTTGAGAAAATTCCCTTTTAAAGAGGGTCCTTCCACACCTAAGTCCGTGCATATAGCATTAGACGTTGGTATTCCGGAGATGATGGTGCATCGCAAAGCCAGGCTGTCAAACCTTCATTAAAAAAGTGTTCAGAGCCTGCTGGTGGTAGAAAATCACCTTCCAAGTCTAAACTGTCTTCTATTGAAGAAGAAGAGTTTACACAGTGTGAACGCAAAGGCCTTATGACTTCTATTGAACAAATCAAGGAGGGCTAGACCATTCCAGATCCTGTGAAAGAAATTGAACAGACCAGAAAGGCGAAACAATTTCTGGGGACAACTTAAATGTTAAGAAGGTTATTGAGGATCCCACTATTCCAGATACCCATGAGGAGAGTTCCACGGATATTTATAGAACTTTAAGTGATCTTAGTACTGCAAAGGACCTTCCAAGCGAGATTGTGACTTCGTAGCTTAAACCCAAAGTCACTAAAACAAGAACTGATATAGCTATAACTCCAACTCCTCCATCATGGAAAACATTTGCGGACATAGGTCTTCGGTTAGCTTCACCACCCAAGAGCGGTTCGTTATTAGATGTACGTTAGATTATACGCGCTTTAAGTTTTTTCTTCTTCGCATACACTTTACAATCTATTCCAGTACTTTATGATTTAAGTATTGAAATCTTTCTTTTCCTTATTTCAGATCCAAATATGAATCACCCGTATTTGAAGAGCTTAAAGAAATGAACCGATTCTTATAATCCCAGGCATCTCATACAGCCTCACCATTCACAACGCTCGCAATATTCCCAGCAATCTCAGCATTCTCAGCACTCACAATATTTTCATCAGCCTCAACAAACTCATGGCTATATATTGATTGACAAAAAAGGAGGTGGAGGCACAAGGCTCAAGACCAACTAGATAAAGAGGAGAGGGATCGAGGCTCTCTTAGTAACCGAGGCAGATATGATGACCGCTACAATGATCTGTATGATGATAGCCAGGAGCGGAGTAGACGAGATGAGGAGGAGAGCCGAAGGAGGAAGAGGGAGTGGGATGTTTCAGATAGGGATTATGGGAAAGATGACCCTCATAAGTGCCACCGATCAGATAATCTTCCCGTCCCTATTACTCAGGCTTCTGGCAACCTGCCTCTTGCTACACCATCTGTTACTCCTCCTCTTGGCGATATTCAGACGATCATAAATAGGCCTCGCTATGAACCCAAACCAGGAACTTCCACACTTGCTGAATGATTTAAGAGTTGGTGCTTAAAGGGAATATTTTTTGACTTAGACATATATCCATATGACATGAAGGATATACTTAAGGAGCTGGATACATTAAAGAGCAATATTACTAAGCAGATGGATACCGCCAAAAGTCAGCTCCAGATATAGCTAGATGCGATTAGGAGTCGAGCTGATAAACAACTGCATTTATGGTACAAGTTTGTCGATGATCTCCAGAGACTTAACAGGCTTAACCTTGATCGAATTTTTATGCTAGAGAACGATAAGGTTGAATGTGCCAAGGTTCTTGAGTCTCGGGGTGCTACCATTGCATCTCTGACACAAAGGAATATGGAACTAGAAGGTTTAGAGGTCGTGAACCAAAGGCCCAAAGAAGAGTTAGCCGCCGCCAAACTGAGAAAGAATGTATTAATAGCGCAAGTTAAAGATGCTGAAACCGCTCAATAAACTATCGAAACCCAGCTGGTCGCAGAAAAGAAAGTTTCTGCAACTTATCAGCAAGAGAATGCCGAGTTTCATGAGAGGAATACCGCTCAACACTTGTCTATTTCCACGCTGACAACTAGGGCAGAATTTCTTGAGTATGAGAAAGATAAGGCTTTAGCTGATAAAGAGGCTGTTGAGAAAGCGTTTGCCGATGCTGAGATGGATGCTAATGCCACTTTGTTTAGATTTTACATCTTCAGCGTCACGACCCGAGGCAACTTGCGCTATTTGGGATCTGATTTTCCAACGACTTTGGCTCTAGTCTGGGGGTCAGTGCTTGCGCATGATGGAGACACAACGAGGAATACCTTTTAGAGAATCTTTTGGATAAGGAGTCCCGCAAGGCTTTGGCCAAGGGGAACAAAAAACTCATGAGGGAGCAAGGATTATTAGGTGAAGAAGCCAAGTCCTCTGAAGAGGAAGTCCCAGATGCAACCACCACCAACACCCTACTGATTCTGCTAATGTTGAGGTTTCCAACTCACAGACTCCAACCGTGCCTTCTGCCATTCAAGAAGACAAAGGCAAAGTTGTTGAAGAGCATATTGAGGAGCTTATGGGAGATGGTGAGAGAGACGACGATAACCCAGATAAGTATGAAGTTGAGCACAGAAATCTTCAGGCCGCAGGTAAAACTGAGATTGATCGAGTCATGTCTTACTTGGATTCTTTTTGTACTTCACCTGGGTCTATTGCATTCCATGCTCATTATTCATTTGTATTAGGCTTAGTCTCGCTACAATCTTCGCCCACTGGAGTCAACATGACAACGACCGAGGCCATCATTACTAATTCAACTTTGGTATCGACTACTACTGCTTTAATTACTACTCCCCCTCTGGGCGATGCAACTTTGCTTGATGCCTCTATTCCTGCTTCAAAACCAAGGTCACAAGACGCAAAGATTAGTGCAATCGTCGATTTGGATGACGTCGATTACACCCTTAGTGCTGAAGCCGAGGATCTTGGTGATGCTGATAAGAGCCCAGAGAAGAAAGACAAAGGCAAGCAAAAGAAAAATATAAAGTCTTCCTCTTCAAGGCATTGAGGAAAGCACACTGTTTCGAGGAAAGGAGGAGCTACCCAAACATATAACAACCCGAATTCCGACAAACCGATTTTTTTTTTAAAATTCTAATCTATCGAAACCCGTGTTGGTTGGTCTGATATCTTGCAGAAAAGACAGAGATAATAAACATATCAGAGTCACAGCGGAATGGAATAAAATATAATATAATCAAAACATAGCCTTACCAAGATAATAATATTGCCTAACCAGTATCCAAAGCTATCATATCTCTGCCACAAATCTAACCTACGAGTATGTTATGAGGAGGGGCTCAGAACACAAGTTATGATGATTGGATTTAAACTACACATTTTGGATAACCCTACATATACCGTTCAGTTACATTTACTTATTTATTAGGTTACTTGGGTTAACACCACTCAAGGTTTACACACATGTCATATCCATCTACTCCCCAATAGATTAACCCAATACAGTGTATATGTAACTAACCCCAATATTAAGGTACACCCCATGGTACCCTACTCGCACGGTATCCGGCGTAACGCCACAGAAATATGCACAGTCCTTCATCCTTCATCGGAGTAGCATACAGATCTCTATATAACAACGTTATGTTTCGCATAGAACTACCATCGCCATGCTACGTAAGCGTACGGATTGCCACCTTCAAACCATTCGATCGAATCAGATTCTGTCAGAGAGTAATGCCCTAGAGTCTACGATACACCACCCAGAGCAGACATGCATGAATCTATGCTTTCTCGCGTACGTATCGTTAATCTTACTCGATGCCTCAACCTCGATGATACACCATCCGGAAATGGTATGCATGTATCTGCACGTATTATCTACTATGAACCGAATTCCGTAACAGGGCTTTATCACATACACAGAACTCGATCGAGAGCCTTTTCAGATATTTGTATACACAGATGCTATGGTCTACATTTTCACAGTGGCTATGGTCCCACCCGACCCCTCCCTCAACCAGTGAAAGATAAACAGAATTGGGAGCTAGTGACATGGCCCAGAAAAACAACAAACAACAAAACTAAATTGGCCTGTCCCGCAACCAAAGCCTTGATAGGTAAAGGTCGATGATATGTAGGATTAACTCTCTGTTTTTCCGCACCACGCGTCACGTTGACTGTCAATGACCGACACTCGACGATTACTATCGATCAGATGGTTAGACCCGCCTAAGGCAAACAGATGGGATGGTCGTAACCCGCCTAGTCACAAGGCACCAGATTCGTCGAATAACCAAAGCCACCCTATAGCCTTCTTACTGCCCACTACCATGGCAATCAATGTATACTCACCGGGTAGTAACGCATAGATCTAACCTCTGCAAGCACAGCCCGAATGCTACCACCGCACAGAGGACTATCAAGAGTACCCTCCACGTCCCCAGAAGCTGCGTGCTTCCCTTCCAATCCTTTATAGCTAGCAGAATATCAACATAACAATAGGCAGAATAATCAGATGGACGTGCGCTCCCCTCGTGTCTAATGACACCACGATGATCTACCCCGTTGGGTTATTAGCTTCGGGCGCATGGACTAGTCCAAGCGCCTCAGGTTAATGTGCTATTAGACCCTATGTCTAAACATTTAATTACGCGCTTGCTCTACCTCATTAGATTTCCAGTTAACATGGTAAATTCAAATTATATTGACTTCCTATTCATGTTACCAAGATCTTCTTGCTTATTAATTTTTGTTATTAACTTAACCCATTTAAGTTTATTAATAAGCCATTAACATGTTATTCTTATCAGCAGATTTCAGGTTTACAGATAACATGTTCTTCTTATCAGCTGGATTCAAATTTCAAGGTTTAAAGATTACTTAATTTATAATTAAGTACAACTTATTGCATTTCATAAGTTTTCCATTCTTTTCTCTACTTATTACAAACAACAGGTTTCTAGATTTTTAGATTACTTAGTTTATATTAAGTACAACTTATCTCATTACATAAGTTATCTCCTTCCCCTATGTTTATTATAACCTAAGTTATAATTTCCACTTGTCCCTAGGACAAGCCTACCTATTATCTCTCATTTTCCTCTTCAGGTTTATTCATGATAGGTTATTATCATTCCCCATTCATTCGAATCCTCTTCTTGTTGTGGGATTCACTCATCTGCATTAATTTCAATTAATGCCATTTATTTATATCATGTTATATGCTTATATTAATATATATGTTTATTCACCAGACCTCTCATATTAAGCCGACCACTTGTGGATGTTGGATTTGTCGGGCGGTTCCAAGCAGACTTGTACCACAAGGTGGGCTTAACCTCGTGTTTTAGCATCGTTATATATACGTTTACACACCAGACCCCTCACCATAAATTAACCAGTTTTGGATGCTGAATTTGCCGGGCGGTTCCGGGCAGACTTCTACCACAAGTTGAATTCAACCTCGTGTCTAAGTGCGGTTACAATTTTTCTATTTACGGTAAATTTAGGCATATTCATTCTTCTAAATTTTACTGTAGTTCTTATTTACAATGTTTTCCACAATAATGTTCTTAACAAATGTTCATTGTAAATTTCATAATTACAGTGTCCACATAAATTCCCAATTCAGACAAGCGGTTAATGGAATCGGGCTTTTACATAACGCCAAAAGATTAAACAAATTAAGTTTTACAAGTTAACAGGTTCATATAACCCTAACATATTAAATATATTTACTTAACCCCACAAACTCAACAGGTATACTTATAGTATCATTAACATGTTCCACTTAATCTTGAATTAAGACTACAGATTTACATGTTCATACAACCCCAAATTTATAGTAATATTCCACAGTTTAATTTCAATAGATTTCAGTAGGTTTACAATTCAGCAGATTAATCATTTCAATAGGCTACAACAGGTTAAACATTTCAGCAGATTTATTATATATATTAACGGGGAATGCCAAATGATAAATATACCATTATCAAAAAGGCATAACTTAAATCCACTCACCTATTAGCTTTCCAATTCATGAATCTGGTCCAAACCTAGCATTCCATGGCTCCCCTAAATGAATCTAGAACCTAAATAACCAAGGATCCACAATTCTCAAATAAAAGAAAAAGAGAAGAAAGAGGATAAATTTAAATTGACCAGATCTAAGAATTTACCTTACTTCGAACATAATTCTAAACACCCATTTGCAGATATACATTCTTTTCCTCCAGATCTTGAATTAGAATTTCCTTAGAATAATTATTCTATTTTCTGAAGACATTTGAGGAGGAAGTAGAATGACAAAGTCTATACATCCTCTCAGAAAATATGAGATTTAGGCTAGGCTCTACTAGCCTATTTATAGGTGTTTAAGATCTTATCGTACACGCAGCGCTGAGTCAGCAACGAACTAGTTAGAAAAATAGTCCAAATTCATCAAATGAATCTGCCCGAATCAGGGGTGGGTCGACCCACATACCCCCGTGGGTCGACCCTAAAGTCTCTCCATCCCCCTTGGGTCTACCCATAGGTCGACCCAAGCAAGCGTGGGTCAACCCACTTGGTTCCAACGAGCAGAAATAGGGCGCGGTGTTTATATGTTAATGTTTATTGATTAATTTCTTATTATACCTCCTTTAATTTATTTATATATAAACTCCTTATATGCATACAAAACTTCTAATGCCCATTTTACACGTATATATATATATATACGTGCAACTTTTATTTTATTTTACTTAATTAAAAATGCGAGGTATTACATTCTCCCACCCTTAGGAAATTTCGTCCCCGAAATTTAGTAAGGGTAAAGTCAGGTAATTCCTCGTATAAATCACAGCCATCATGTGTGCATCCAATTTTGCAGCCATTTGTGTACTAGTGCAAAGTGTAATTCAACATAACAATACATGAATGAAATGAATGGCTAAGCGGTACCTCCTATATGAATGCAAATTTTTCTTGAAAATCTCTTTGAAAACATGTTGAACACATCCTAAATATACTGGCAATTTCTATATGAATGCAATATTTGAGAACCAAAATACTTTTTCATCCAAATTTTCCCACACTCTTACTGAGCAAGAACGTAGTTCATCCAATTTTTGCATCCAAAACCCTACTAAGCAACTTTATTTTTCGAATTTCAGAAAAATCTAATTTTCTAACTTCGATTTCTTATGTTACAAAAAGGTGGAAAATGAAAAGCTTCACATCCTCGTTTTTCTTTTAGTCACCTTCTATCTGTACTTGGATTTTATGTAACTATTATATAAAGATTCCCTATTTTCCTATCCAAGCACAACCCACATAAGAAAACTTTATTTATTACAGATTTTATTTAACTGTCATGTTTGTTGCTTTACTAAATTTATTTTTCCTTTTTAGTTGTACCATTACTCTTTTCTTAGCTTATTTAACTTAATCCTCTGATCTAAGTTTAGTTTCAAATATGTCTTCTAGTCCTTCAACTAAAACAGGAAAATAAATGCTCTACACAGCTACTACTAAGGGCCAAGAATCTCAGGACTGTGCCCCCCCTCAAACATAAAAGTTCAAACCACGGGATCAATGAAAGGTTTAGGTGTTACCTTAACTACCCAACATGAGCAAAATAATAGAACGATCCCAATAGAAATGTAATAACGGGTTTTACCCCTAACAGGAAAAATTAGCAACAGGATCTAAACACTTACTTGCCCTTCACTATCAAGTAGTCACCACTAGTCCTAGCTGTGTACCAACAGTCATTTTCAAGCTACACCCTAGGCTTCTCAGTGCTTACGCATTCTACGGGAACTTACCATTATTTCAAGATAATTCTTGCTATTTACTTCATAGTCTCAAAACCTTTCCCGTCTTTCCAAGGCACTAATCCTTATCTACTCCTAAAACACGGTTTGGCCTTTTCATTTCACTTTTCTTCCAAAAGTTAAAATTATCAAAACTTTATTTTTCTCACCAAAACTTACTTTTGCCAAACCATAAAACATGTCATTTTATAAAAATGTAAAACATTTTTATTTTCAAATCACAAAACCAGAGTAGACAAGGAAAACTATTACTCAATCAGGTTTACAACTATTCTTACTTACAAACAGGTGCAAAAATCTACTCTATTCATAATTTCTACAACTTATTTTGCCCGTCTAACAAAATTTTACGTCAAAATAATTATAAAAAATGTTTGTTAAAAGAATAGATATTTCAAAACTTTATTTATTGAAAATTCTAGCTTTCAAAAAAATGCAACATGTAATGCCCCGTATTTTTACAGTGTAATAATTAATTAATTTAATTATGTAAATAGTGATTTATTGATTTAAATGGTCTTACTCACACCAGTCCCATGACTGACTCGAAGTTTATTTTGTTTTGTTTTCCCTAAACTCTTGGGTGCCCAATTTTGTATGGGCAGTCAAGTAGTCAGGTTTTTTTACAGATATACTTGGAGAGCTGGAGTAGGAGGCTTCAGGATTATATAGTTATTATTTATTTCCACTGTGATGTAAGTGTTATACTCAAATGACAGATTTGTATTTTCAAGTTATGTTGTGTACTATATTTTATTCGTTCCGCTGTGAGATTCGTGTTACTATGATGTGTTGTATGTTGTTCTCCTTCTTCTATTCTAATTTTCTATCTTATCTATTCTCACCCTCTAACTTCTTTATATTAGCGTTCCGGCAATTGTGGTGCTTGCTTAGTCGACATCGTGTTTGGGTCAATAACCAGGATCGCACATTTCCCCGGGCCATTACAGTGGTATCAGAGCTGAAGGTTAAGTAATTACCTTGGCTCTGTGGCGTGACTCAGTAGAGATAGGGTTAGTAATACCCTAGATTGACTTTGAGTGTATATATATGAGCGCATATTTATTATTTGATATAAAAATGATTTTATATTATGGATATTTATTGGTTGAGTTGTTTATGAGTTCTGGTCGATCAGTTTGATCCACTGTATCGGTAGGAGTTTATAAACACTCGAATACGATGAACCGATACTGTATGTTTTGAAAAGAGGGTAAATGAAATAATTTTGCCCAAAATGTATTTTGATATAAAGAAAATATATATTGGAATTACTATATTCGATGTGTTGGTCTTTATTATAATCGAATAAGATTATAGTTGAAATGATTATAAATAACCAATCCAAATTCGTAATAAGTGTAATATATGTAATCAGATGAATTAAATCTGAAATTAAAGTCAGAATTGGAATAAAAATTCCTAAAATTTGGAGAAGTGTTCGTAAATGGATTTGAGTTAAGTATATGAAAATTTTAAAATCATGGGAGATTTTAAATTGTTTTATGAACATTGTGAAGGGTATTTTGAAATAGATTTCAAAATGGAAATGAATAAGAAATGGTTTTGAAAAGTGATATATTATTGAACTCACTTCGGTCGCTGGAAAATAAATTCAGATGTTGATCCAGACACCATCGGTGTTCATTTTCGAGTTTCTAAGTGACGGATTACTACAATCTTTTTTGAATTATTTTGGGAAAAACAAGTTGTTTGATACTCCGAAATGAATATTTTGATTTCTGAAAGGGTATGTTGTTTAAAACTCCCAGAACCTGATTGTTTGAATTGAAAACAAATTTAAATTAAAAAGTATGAAAGCAAATTGAAATTGAAACCAGTTAAGTGAAAATTGTATTGAAATAGAAGGGTATCAAATAAAATTAGAATATGGAATTATATTGGAATGATATCGAGTAAGTTGGATTGATGATATAAGAATTTGGAATCAAGAATTGTACTTGAGATTGAGAATGAAATTTGGTTTGGATAGAGAATGATTGGATTTGAACAGATGATTGGAGTTTGATTGTAATGACATTGATATATGTTGAATTGGTAACAGATGCAAAGGATATAATGATATGCCCAACAAAAAAGTACAAGTTCATAATTCTACTGGGTATGAGTTTTTATGAGCCGAATTGGCAAACCGCTTGGCTGTTTGATTTTCTTTTGGGTTGGAGATGGCCCAGAGAGGCGAGTTGTAGTTGTACCGTTTGAGCCAAATTTTTCAAAAATTTAAAGTGTTAGAAAATTTTAATGATTTTTGAAAAATTTTGTTAATAAAAATGAATTAATATTTAATTGAAATTCATTGGTATAGTGAAACTGAAATTCAAAAAGTAAACAAATAATTTTTACCCAGTGAATAGTGTTGTTTTCTACCTTAGCAATTTCGAGGACGAAATTATTTTAAGGAGGGAAGAATGTAATGTCCCATATTTTTACGGTGTAATAATTAATTAATTTAATTATGTATATAGTGATTTATTGATTCAAATGGTTTTACTCACACTAGTCCCATGACTGACCTGGAATTTATTTTGTTTTGTTTTCCCTAAACTCTTAGGTGCCCAATTTTGTATGGGCAGTCAAGTAGTCAGGTTTTTTACAGATATACTTGGAGACCTAGAGCAGGAGGCTTTAGGATTATATAGCTATTATTAATTTCCCCTGTGATGTAAGTGTTATACTCAAATGACAGATTTGTATTTTCAAGTTATGTTGTATAATATATTTTATTCGTTCCGCTGTGAGATTCGTGTTACTCTGATATGTTGTATGTCGTTCTCCTTTTATTATAATTATCTATCTTATCTATTCTCACCTTCTAACTTCTTTCTATTAGCATTCCGGTAATTGTGGTGCTTGATTAGTCGACATCGTGTTTGGGTCAATAATCAGGATCGCAAATTTCCCCGGGCCGTTACACAACACATTTTCTCATACCATATAACTTAAAACTAGCGAGCTATACATGCTCTATAATGTGCACCTTTTTCTGAGAGAATTCATTTTAGACCAAAATTTCACAAAAAATCACTGTTTCCAAAATATACCCCATTTTACATCAAAACTCAATATGTACTTTTCAAATATGTTATTTATATTATTTTTTTCAAACATCAAAAACACTTTTAAGATCAAAACTTGAAAACATCATAAACCATCTTCGAAAAACTTTTATAATTTCAAGTTCTTAAAAGTTAACTATGGGGTTAGACTCAAAGTGGGTTTCCAACTTAACTAGGCATTCCTAGACACTTCCACAAAGTTAATTATCTCAACTATATATATTCCTAATCCATTTTTACTCTTTTTTAACCTTTTTCCAATTTATAAGGTTTTACTGCAAAACCCACTAATATGAAATACTAATATACAGGATCCGTCTTTTTCCATTACAAAGCGTATTATAAGTTTTCTCCCTCCCAAACTACCTAAGGGTCTCAGATTTCCATATTCATTCCTTTAATGTACAAAACAGGCATCCCAATTCTCACTATATTATGTACTTTCTATTTAGTGCGTTCTTCTATGGATCTAGGTATATATATAATATATTTATATTTTAAAAACACAAATACATTCACTCACTATCTATACAGGAATCCTAAACCTAAGCTCAGATACCAAATGTAACAACCCAAATTCCGACAGACTGGTTTTTTTTCAAAATTCTAATCTAACGAAATCCGTGTTGGTTTGCCTGGTATCCTGCAGAAAAGACAGAGATAATAAACATATCAGAGCTCAGAAAACATCTCACAGCGGAATGGAATAAAATATAATATAATCAAAATATAGCCTTACCCAGATAATAATACTGTCTAACCAGTATCCAAAACTATCATATCTCCGCCACAAGTCTAACCTACGAGTATGTTATGAGGAGGGGGTCAGAACACAAGTTCTGGTGACTGGATTTAAATTACACATTTTGGATAACCCTATATATATTGTTCGGTTACATTTTCTTATTTATTAGGTTACTTGGGCTAACACCACTCAAGGTTTACACATACGTCATACCTATCTACTTCCCAACAGATTAACCCAATACAGTGTATATGTAGCTACCCCCCAATATTAAGGTACACCCCGTGGTACCCAACTCGCACGGTATCTGACGTAACGCCATAGAAATATATGTAGTCCCTTATCCTTCGCCGGAGCGGCGTACATATCTCTATATAACAATGCTACGTTCCGCATAGAACTCCCATCGCCATGCTACGTAAGCGTACAAACTGTCACCTTCGAACCATTCGATCGAATCAGATTTCGTCATAGAGTAATGCCCTAGAGTCTACGATACACCACCCGGAACCGACATGCATGAATCTATGCTTTCTCATGTACGCATCGTAAATCGTACTCAATGCCTCAACCTCGATGATATACCATCGGAAAACAGTATGCATGTATCTGCACGTATTATCTACTGTGCACGGAGTTCCGTAACAGGACTATATCAGATACACAGAACTCGGTCGGGAGCCTTTTCAGATATCTGTATACACAGATGCTATGGTCTACATTTTCACAGTGGGTATGGTCCCACCCGACCCCTCCCTCAACTAGTGAAAGATAAACAAAATTGAGAGCTAGTGATGTGGCCTAGAAAAACAACAAACAACAAATCTTAATTGGCCTGTCCTGCAACCAAAGCCTTCATAGTGAAAGGTCGATGATCTGTAGGATTAGCTCTCCGTCTTTCCGCATCACCCATCACGTTGAATGTCAATGACCGATACCCAACGATTACTATCAATCAGATGGTTAGACCCGCCTAAGGCAAACAGATGAGATGGTCGTAACCCGCCTAGTCATAAGGCACCAGATTCATCGAATCACCTAAGTCACCTTATAGCCTTCTGACTGCCCAATACCGTGGCAATCAAAGTATACTCACCGGGTAGTAACGCGTAGACCTAACCTCTGCAAGCACAACCCGAATGCTACCACTGCACAGAGGACTACCAGGAGTACCACCCATGTCCCCAGAAGCTGCGTGCTTCCCTTCCAGTCCTTCAGAGCCAGCTGAACAACGGGCAGAATAATCAAATGGACGTGCGCTCTCCTCGTGCCTCATGACACCACGATGATCTACCCCGTTGGGTTATTCACTTCAGACATACAGACTAGTCCAAGCACCTCAGGTTAATGTGTTATTAGACCCTATGTCTAAACATTTAATTTCACGCTTGCTCTACCTCATCAGATTTCCAGTTAACTTGGTAAATTCAATTTATATTGACTTCCTATTTAGGTTACCAAGTTCTTCTTTCTTATTAATTTCAGTTATACAACTTAACCCATTTAAGTTCATTAATAAGCCTTTAACATGTTATTCTTATAAGAAGATTTCAGATTTCAAGTTTACAGATAACATGTTCTTCTTATCAGCAGGATTCAGATTCTCAGGATTACAGATTACTTAACTTATAATTAAGTACAACTTATTGCATTTCATAAGTTTTCCCTTCTTTTCTCTACTTATTACAAATAGCAGGTTTCCAGATTTTCAGATTATTTAATTTATAATTAAGTACAACTTATCTCATTACATAAGTTATCTCCTTCCCCTTATCGTTTATTATAACCTAAGTTATAATTTCCACTTGTTCCTAGGGCAAGCCTACCTATTATATTTCCTTTTCCCTTTCAGATTTATTCATGATAGATTATTATCATTCTCCGTTCATTCCAATCCTCTTACTGTTGTGGGATTCATTCATTTCCATTAATTTTAATTAATTCCATTTATTTCTATCCTGTTATATACATATGTTCTTATATATGTTTATGTACCAGACCTCTGATATTAAGCCGACCACTTGTGGATCCTGGATTTGTCGGGCGGTTCCGGGCAGACTTCTACCACAAGTTGGACTTAACCTCGTCTCTTAGCAACATTATATGTACGTTTACGCACCAGACCCCTCATACTAAATTAAGTAGTTGTGGATGATGGATTTGTCAGGCGGTTCCGGGCAGACTTCTGCCACAAATTGAATTTAACCTCGTGTTTAAGTGCAGTTACAATTTTTCTAATTACGGTAAACTTAGGCATATTCATTCTTCTAAATTTTACTGTAATTCTTATTTACAATCTTTTGGCACAATAATGTTCTTAAAAAATGTTAATTGTAAATTTCATAATTAGAGTGTTCACAGAAATTCCCAATTCAGACAAGCGATTAATGGAAGCAAGCTTTTACATAACGCCAATGGATTAAATAGGTTAAGTTTTACAAGTTAACAGGTTTATATAACCCCAACAGATTAAACGTATTTACTTAACCCTACAAACTCAACAGGTTTACTTACAGTTTCATTAACATGTTCCATATAATCTTGAATTAAGACTACAGATTTACATGTTCATACAACCCTAAATCTCCAGTCATATTGCACAGTACTAATTTCAACATATTTCAGCAGGTTTACAGTTCAGCAGATTAATCATTTCAACAGGTTACAATAGGTTAAACATTTCAGCGGATTTATTATACATATTAACGGGGAATGCTAAACGATAAAATACCATTATCAAAAAGGCATAACTTAAATCCACTCACCTAATAGCTTTCCAATTCATGAATCTGGTCCAAACCTAGCATTCCATGGCTCCCCTAACTAAATTTAGAACCTAAATAACCATGTATCCACAATTCCCAACTAAAAGAAAAAGGAGGAGAAATTTGAATTGACTAGATCCAAGGATTTACCTTACTTCAAACAAAATTCTGAACACCCATTTGCAGATATACATTCTTTTCCTCCAGATCTTGAATCAGTATTTCCATAGACAAATTATTCTATTTTCTAAAGAGATTTGAGGAGGAAGAAGAATGGCAGAGGCTAGACATCCTCTCAAAAAATATGAGATTTAGGCTAGGCTCTTCTAGCCTATTTATAAGTGTTCAGGATCTTATCGTACACGCAGCGCCGAGTCAGCAACGAACGTGGTTAGAAAAACAGTCCAGATTCATCAAATGAATCTGCCCGGATTAGGGGTGGGTCGGCCCACATACCCCCCTGGGTCGATCTTAGGGTCGACCCAGCCCCCTTTGGGTCGACCCACGTGGGTCCAATGAGCATAAATTGGGCGCTGTGTTTTTATGTTAACGTTTATTGATTAATTTCTTATTATACCTCCTTTATTTTTTTTACATATAAACTCTTTATATGTATACAAAACTTCTAATGTACATTTTACACGTATATATACGCGCAACTTTTATTTTATTTTACATAATTAAAAATGCGTGGTATTACAAAACATCTCCTGCGGGACCGAAGAATGACGAAGGGACCAAGGACGAGAGCGATTCTGAAGCCACACCTTCTCCTCCCAAACTTCCAAAGCCTACTTAGATCTAGTAGTGCTTATAAAAGCGGGAAGAGCGCTTAGGACTTTTAGCTATTTTATCTGCCTTTTTCTGTTTTATTACTTGTCATTTGGTTCGATCAGATGTTTATTCGGGTGTCGGGCCTCACTTATTACTTTATGCATATTCGTACTTGAGACTTGTGTTGCTGTTGTTGTGAAGCTTGCTACTTTATGCATATCTGGTATTTTAGCCGTTAGTTGTTACTTTAGCTTTGTTGTACTTTTCTGTCTATGCACTTGTCTTCTTCATACACTAGAAGTCTTTTATATTACAAGTCTTTTGTTTGGTGTGAAGTTGTGATGAACTTGTGGTATGTATTGTGAGCATTAATGATCTGTCTTCATGCGGTGGTGATGCCCCTATACCAAAGGTTGTCGCGAACTTCTTAGGCTGGGTATGATCAACTTTACTAGGTTTCCTTGGTTATGGCTAAAATACTGAAGGTTCCTGCTTTATTGGCTAAGTCTTTTTCTTTTTCCATTGTGCTCAGAGCTTCCCATTTTTCCAATTAACCATGAAATATAGTTGAGTTGATCGAACTCGTGCCTTTAGTTGATGAAGTTTTCTAGATTGCATTCCCCTGCTTGAGAGGTCTTATGCTTTTAGCCCAATGTTCATCTGCCATTTAGTTAGTTATTTCAGGCATTGGAGACTTTCTTATGCAATTAAACTGGTTAATTCTAAAATCGACGATTCCACTGGGTGTCCCCGGAGAGGTCTTTAGTTAAAGCCCAACAATCGTCGTAGCCTGAATGAATCAAGTGCTAACCGAGTTAATTAGTTACCTCTGAGGAGGTCAATTAAACCCACCGATCGTCGCAACTCAATAGGCTTGAGCGCTAACCAAACTAATGGATGCCTCTGAAGAGATCTTTTAAGGCCCGTCGATCGCCGGGTCTGAGATTAGCAGACACTAACGAGCTAATCGGACGCTTACGAAAAGGTCATTTGAAGTCCGTCGATCACCGAATATGGGGTTTGCAGACACTAACGAACTAATCAGACGCCTTCGAAGAGGTCATTTGAAGCCTATCGATCGACGAGTCTGAGGTTAGCAGACACACGAACTAATCGGATGCCTCCGAAAAGGTCATTTGAAACCCGCCGGTCGCCGAGTCTGGGGTTAACAGATACTAACGAAATAATCGAACGCCTCCGAAGAGTTCATTTATCCCCAATGTTTGTCGTAATTGGGTCAGGTACTTCCTGACAATGACGATCTCATTGGGCACCCCTTTCGGTTGGGAATTCTGATGAATCCAAACATGCGATTCTCTAGCCTGGTGATACAGGACCTTCGGAAACTGGATTGGATTCATCACCCTTTCGGCTAGGACTTCTGATTAGCTACTTTATGAAAGGCTTTATTATTGCGTTGTTCTATGGGGCGGACACCAGTTCTATTACCAGATGCTTGTTTTAACAAGCTACCCTAGTAATAAGACTAGGGCCCCGGATCTCTCCTTCTGGGAGATACCCCTTTGGTGAAATTTGCAACTTTTGTCATTAGATTTGACGTTGCACTTTGTAACCTTATGACTCCTAGCGACCTTTACTTTTTCTCTTGCAAAGCAGTACTTTACACCTTCGTTTTTTTTTTGCGAATGGTGTTTATGGCACTCGTCGCTTGAGCTATCCCCATCGGGATGTGCTGTAAAGGTTATTAGATCTCATTAGGTTGTTGGTGAGTAATCGTTCAATGGCCTACAATCAAAATCAATTTTAGCAATTTTGAATAATTAAACAAAAGTTTGCAGATGTACGATTCAGGCAAGCAAATCTACTTCATTCATATGTACAAAGTTTGATTACAATGCTTGCAAAGTATTTTCAACTTTTTATAGGAAATACGAATGAAACATCAAGTAAAATAACGAAGGAGGTGATTGCTATTTCAAGCTCTGAGGATTTGAATTCCATCCGTTGTCTTCAGTTTGAAGGTGCCATCTAGGAGCTTTTGGTTTATAATAAAGGGTCTTCCCAGTTGGATCCAAAAACTCTCTTTAATACAAGGTCCCTAATCTCGAAGGTCCTTCATTTAACTTTGGAGTTGAAATGTCCAGCAATCCTTCTTTGATGAGCAGTGACTCTGAGTTCAGCTTCATTTCTCCTTTCTTTGAGCTGATCAAGCGCTTCGAGTTGTAGTTTTTCATTTTCAGCTTGGCTGAAATGGATTCAGCGGTGTGTAGCGACTTCTAGCTCCACCAGAATCATTGCCTCTGAACCAAACGCCAAGAAGAAAGGAGTGTGCCCGGTAGCAGATTTATGAGTCGTCCTGTACGCCCATAGTGCAAGTGGTAATTCGTCGACCCAACACCTTGAGATTTCTTGAGTCGCTTCTTGATGGTTGATTTGATGATTTCGTTAACATCTTCCACTTACCCGTTGGCCTGAGGCATGGGACACTGCTGCAAAGCTCGTATGAATCATTATTTGGCGCAGAATTCTTTAAACTCTTCGCTTTCAAATTGTGTCCCATTGTCTGTGATTATCTTCTGTGGCACACCAAACTTACAAATAATGCTCTTAAAGACGAAGTTGATAACTTCCTTTGAGGTGATTGTGGCCAGTGGCTCTGCTTCGGCCCAGTTAGTGAAGTAATCGACAACTACAATGGTTGAAACAGGATTTTGCAGTAGGTAATGCTCTAGTTAGATCGATGCCCCAGACAGCAAATGACCATGGGCTGACCATTTGAGTTAATTCAGTAGATGGTGCTCTTGGAATCTTCGCGAATCGCTGGCGTCTGTCACATTTCTTAGTGTAAGTCAAGGATTCTAGATTCACATATGGCTAGAAGTAACCGTATAGAAAAATTTTCTTAGTTAGCGTCTGACCACCAGTGTGTCCTCCACACTCTCCCTCATGCAATTCTGCCAGGATTGTTCTTGATTCCTCTTTAGTGACACAATGAACAAAGGCATAGAGAAGCCTCGCCTATATAACTGACCATCTTGAATAAGATACATAGGAGCCTTTTTGAGTAGCTTTGTTCTATTTTTCCGATCATCTGGGAGCACACCTCTGAGGAGATAATCTTTGATTAGAGTCATCATGAATCTGGTTCTATGGAAATTTCCATGATCCAATCTATATCGCGGTCATCAGTGCAGGGATTCGAAAGAACTTCAACCGGCACTAATCCCAGCAATTGCGCATCTCCCGTGCCGGTGAGCTTTGCGAGTGAGTCAGCCTTCAAGTTCTCTTCCTAAGAAATATGCGAGATAGTTTAGTAGTCGAAGTAATCGAGTAGCTCCCAAGCTTTTGATAGGTAAGCTGGCAAGTTTCCTCCTTTAGCTTGGAACTCTCTCTTGACTTAACATACTACCAACTGTGAATCACTGAAAATATGTAAGGCTTTCAACTGTAATTCTCTTGCAATTCTTAATCTAGCAATCAGGGCTTTATACTTTGCTTCATTATTTGTTGACAGAATTCTAATCTCAAGGCATAGCATAACGAACGCTCTTCAGGATTCTCTAGCACTACCCCCCGCACTTGAGCAATACTCGTTCATAGCACCGTCAACAAATAATTTCCACCGAGTGACCACTTCGATGGCTTCTTCCTTTTCATCACTCCTATCCATAAATTCAGCGACGAAGTTTGCTAGAGCCTGTCCGTTAATAGCCCTTCGCGGATGGTAATTGATATCATATTAACTGAGCTTGATGTTCCACTTCAACAACCTTTGGGAAGTCTCTGGACGGAGCAAGGCCTACTTTAGAGGCTGATCTGTGAGAACCTTGATAGGAAGAGACTGGAAATATGGCCTTAGCTTTTTAGAGGCGAAGAGCAGGCAGTATGCAAGCTTTTCCAATTTGGGATAGTTTAATTCTGCCCTTGACAACCTCTTGCTGATATAGTATACTGGCCTTTGAACTTTCGATTTCTCTTTGATCAAAGCAGCGCTTAATTCATGGGATGAAACTGCCAAATACAAAAATATATCTTCTTCGTCTCTAGGCTTGGACAACATTGGTGGCAATTCCATATACTTGATTAACTCTTTAAAAGCAGTTTGACATTCCGGAGTCCACTGGAAGTCTTTCCTTCCTTTTCTTAGAGCATCGAAAGGAGGAATGCACCGATCTGTTGCCTTACAAATTAAACAATTCAAGGCATCAACTTTCCCATTCATACTTTGTAACCCTTTCTTCATTCTGGGAGCTCGCATTTCTCTCAAAGTAGTAATCTGTGTAGGGTTGGCTTCGATTCCCTGGGCATTAACCATAAACCCAATAAACTTCCCTGATGCGACCGTAAATGAACACTTGAGAGGATTGAGTTTCATGCCATATTTTATCAGAATATTGAACATCTCGGTCAAGTTTTCTAGATGATCATCATCTCTTTTGGACTTCACCAGCATGTCGTCTACATAAACCTCTACAGTCTTGCCTATTTGAGAATCGAACATTGAAGTGACAAGTCGCTGGTAAGTCACTCCAGCATTTTTCAACCCGAATGGCATCACCATATAACAATACAAGCCGAAATATGTAATAAAGCTCTTGTTTTCTTGGTCAGGCTCATGCATCATGATTTGATTATAACCTGAGTATGCGTCCATAAAAGATAGGAGTTCATGCTCTGTCGTCGCATCAACAAGCTGGTCAATTCATGGCAGCGGGAAATTGTCTTTGGGACATGCTTTATTAAGATCGGAATAATCGATGCATACTCGCCACTTGCCATTGGGTTTCTTTACAAGTACAGGATTCAAGACCCGGGAAGGATATGTTTATTCTCGTATAAAGTGAATCTCCATAAGTTTGTCCACTTCTTTTTTGAGTGCAGTTGACCTTTTCGGGCGCTGAATCCTTCTTTTCTGCTTGATTGAATGCTTGGGTCAATGTTGAGTGCATGAACTTCAACTTCGGGGGATATGCCGCACATGTCAGAATGACTCCAAGCAAACACGTCAAGATTAGCTTTCAAAAACATAATCAGTTCTTTCTGCAATTTCGGGCACAATTGAGAGCCTATCATCAACACTCTATCCGGATCTTTATCATGAAATGGAACTGAAATTGTAACCTCAGCTGGCACCACTCGCTCCTCCCCCATACCGTCTTTTCGCGGATCCATCTCCTTTTGGTCTCCATTATGCTCGCTAATACAAGGGTCGTGCCCTAATTGCTATAAGGCATTTTCACGAATGCGGAAGGGGACATCTACACTTTTTCCTTTGTCCTTCTTGATCGCTTCTCTCAGCTCATTGATATAGCATCCTATGGCGATCTCCAGGTCTGCTTTAACCACACCGACCCCCTTATTTGTTGGAAACTTCATCGTCAAGCACTAAGGGGCAAGTATAATCCCGAAAGCTGCCAGAGCCGATCTTCCCAGAAAAGCATTGTATGCTGACAATTCATCTACAAGAACAAAGGATTGCATGAGAGCAGCTTTCCTTTATCCATCTCAAAGTTCCACAAGCAAATCAATAACCCCAATGGGCTGCTTCGACTCCCCTATGAACCCTTAGAATTTCTTTTGGCAAGCTCGGACATCTGACATGGAAAGCTTCATTTTATCGAAAGTGCTCTTGAAGAGTACATTTACCGAGGCTCCACAATCAACTAATACTCGCTTCACGGTGGTTGGGCATATCCCGACCGTTACTACAATAGCGTCTTGAGCTGGAGTAACAACTCCTTCCTCATCTTTCCCACTGAACATGACATCCCCAGATGAAGTCTTTTGTTGATTTGCGAAAACGACACTGTTCAGAACCAAACACTTCTCTTCTTTCGAAGTATTTTTGAGTGCATTGGCATATCTTTCGATGTCTCCCCAACTTGCCCCTGCTGGATGAGGACCCCTGGAAATAGTGTTAATCACAGGCTTCTGACTAACTTGTGTCGGGGCTGTATCTCCCGATCCAGATGCATTCTGCCTTTGGATAGTTTGAGAAGGCTTAGCAGATTGTGGCTTTTTCACATACTACTGCAGGCGGTTCTTTCTGATTAATTCCTCAATCAAGTTCTTTAGATGCCTGCACGCATTCATGTTATGGCCCGGTTGATTGTGGAATCGGAAGAACCTCCTAGAATTTGCCTGACCATCACCTATTTTTTAGGCTTCGACTTTGGATAGTCCTCGGTATCCTTGGTAGCGATAAAAATGTTCTCTGGAGTCTCTGTTAATGGAGTTAATTCAACGGCTTTAAAGAAGTGGAATTTCTTTCCATTTCGATTATCTTTTGCATCATTTCCTCGCTTTTGACCTTCATTGTTCTTCTGATCGCTTTGAATATCGTTATCTTTTTTCACTGGTATCGAACTACCCTCAGCAACATCCATGGCAAAAGAAGGATCATCATCCACATCGATGTATTCTTCTTCTTCTGCATAGAACCTCTCTAGGGTATTAGGCTTCTTCATTTTAATCCATCTTCCAAACTCCGAATTTTTATTTATAGCACGCTTCAATGCCATCAATAATAGCCACGACTCTGGATCCACAACTCCTGCTGCTGCGGCATTAAATCGTCTGAGGAAGGCTTTGAATAACTCTCCAGGCTTCTACTCCATGTCATTTAATGAAATCACGTCTTTAACCTTTGTGATTTGCATCCAAAACTGCTCCTTGAATTTCTTAGCAAGAAGGAAAAGTTGTCAACGGACCTTGGTGGAAGCTTGGTAAACCAGAGCGAGGCTACTCCGTCCAAGTACATCGGGAAGTACAAGCATTTGAGTTCATTCGTAACTCGCGCGCCATCCATGTGCTGATCGTATTTGTACAAGAACAAATTAGGATCGTCGGTCCCATTATAAGCTTGAATTGTTGACGGATTAAACTTCCTTGGGAACTTGGTCATTTTGATCCTTTCAGTGAGTGGAGTCTTAGTTGGAGCAAACTCCAACTCCTTCTCGTAATCATTTCGGTCAGCATTTTACTTCATGATTTGCCGGACCATTTCCTTAAGATGCTCCTTCTCGTTGCGCCAATCCGCGGCGCGGACGCCATCTCCTTCGTCGGATGTTTGCTTAAGCAAACGATCGCGATTAAGGATCCGGGGCCCTGTGCCTCCCTTATGGGGAAGTGCCCCTTTGGCAGAACTATTCCTTTTTGAGAAGTAGCTCTTTCAGAATGGTTCCAAGCAGGTGGCTTAGATTATTTACGATCGGCCCTGTCCGGATCATCAACCTCTTGAACGGATCGATCTCGATTTGGACTTGTGGTGGAAGAGTTAGCACCCTCTGCACGGGTGACATTAGCATTAATTGTAGCTGTGGCGGCTTGGAGAACAAAGAGAGTTTCTAATTTCGCCATCATGGCTTTATTTGCGATATCCATTTGCTAAGTCAAACCAGCGACAACTTCGTTCAATTCATCTCTAGTCACACCAATCCCTACTGCCGAGGATTGGCCTCCTTCATGAAGATTCCTTTGCGGAGTAATAGGATCATCTACAACGTTCCCGGAGTCAGTAGCTCCTCTCACGGATTTTCCATGGAGCTTCCTTGGCGGCATTATGTCAGACAAGTTCTTAAACTTCGAAGACAATCCTTCAACCATCCCGTATCTTAGAATTGGAGAATCTATCGTAGAAACAGTCTTCGGATTTCAACGCCTCCACAAAGCACTTGATCTTGGAGAGTGGATGTGGAGCCAAAATATTGGCGCCAAAATGTTGATGTCAAAACTGGACAACAACACCCAAGGTGTGATTTCACACTTCGCAAAACGTATAGATCTGGAGAAATGATAGTCACAAACACAAAAGGCAAGTACAAACAAGAGGATTTATAGTGGTTCGGCCTAGAAACTTCCTACGTCCACTTTGAATAACATTCTTATTATCATCATTGAATTTACAAGGTACACAATCTCTCTAATTTTACTCATTTTCTCTCTTTTATGATACATCTTTTTATTTCTTCTCTTTTTGCTTTTGATCCACTCAAATTCACTAAGGAAATGATGAAATTTCTTTGAATGCAATGGTTGTTAGAGTATATCTTCAACAACTTGAGCACTTTGATAATTTTAGAAAATCCATGGTGGTTGAGATGTTGAATTTATGCTTGGAGAAGGATTAGTGAAGGTTTGGATGAGTTAGAGGAGTTTAGGAATGATTTTGACAGTACTTCACGGAGGGAAAATTCCGGCCCTTTCATGATGGAAGAGTGGGAGTATTTATAGGAGTGGAAATGGAGTGGTGTGGTCTGAAAATGTGGTGTGCAGGCAATCAGGTCGTTCGACGACCTAGTGGGTAAGTCGGTTACGACCTAAGCTCTGTCGTGCTCCCTAAGATACGGCCTATCTTCAACGACCTGGTGCATTGAGTCGGTTACAACCTGATTTGCTAGATCGGTTACGACCTGACTCCTTGTCCCTTCTCCAAGACACAATCTGATGCTCTGAGCCAATGCGACCTGACGCCTCAAGTCGGTTACGACCTGATACCTTAGGTCGGCCACGACCTGATTTTGTCTTCTGCCCCAAGAAACGACCTACGGCTAACAACGACTCGACCCTGCATGTGAATGATCCGATGAGCACGATCCAAAGCTTTGCGATCTGGCATCGGCTCTGCAGTGATCTAGTGCTTCTGGACGCTTACGACCCAGTGTTTGTACGAACTAGGACTTGCGACCTGACTTGCCCTTAAGCTCAACAACTTGAATTTTGAACTACATTTATGCATTATATCCAACCCGTATTTTTGTGGGTTAACAGGTAGTGATTAAAGACTGTACATAATACGGAGCTGGATGTGGGCAACTCCGAACTAGTACAAAATCTGGTGTCATCCTTCCTTAACTGCTTTTCTTTATTTGTTTTCTTTGACTGATTCTATAATCATTATACATATGCTCATAAACATAATCCGAAAGATTTCTAAATGATTCGTAAATTTAAGAAAACATCACTCATGCCTTCTCTCTTTTTAGTGTTAATCTAGCCTTAATATCCTTAATCCGCATCAGTTTCACTCAAATCTCAAATTTTCTCTTAAACAATTCAAGGTGAATAGTGATATTCACTCTTTCTTTTTTCTATTGATCCAGATTTATGATAAAATCCGAATTTTTGTGTGTTTATATGTTTGTTACATCATGTTTAGATAATGGATAATCATACATATATGCTTGCTGATGGCAAGTGCATTTTCATGATTTTTTTTTTGTAGAGTTTGCATTGAAACCCTATCATACGACACCCAAATGCTTTGAGATTTCAGGACAAGGTGGGGCATACTATTTTAGAGATGAGTTCTAAATTTTAGAATCTGCTAAACAAGTATAAACATTTTATGAATTTTCTAAGCCTAAAAAAAATAAAGGTTTCATTTTTAACTTTTTTTTGTTGGTTATCAAAATAATATATATATATATATATATATATATATATATATAAAGAGATTTATTATGATTCTTAGGGATTTTTCTCATGTTTTAATGATTTAATATGAAACTAATAAACTAGAAAAGCTTGACTATTTAATTAAATGATTGGTTTCAGAAAAAGAGGTTAATAATATTTTAATGTTTTAATTTTTCACGTGTATGTCACAAATCTGAAAAGTATATTTATAAGCTAATAAGACTTTGTCAAATGTTGAAGGGTTGGTGAAAAGCATTTCTTTAAACAGCTACTCCCTCCAGTTCAAATTATTAGATGTTTTAGAGGTTTTCACACAAATTAAGAAAAGTTAACATTGACTTAATTCTCCTTGGCTTTTGCTGTTTCAACATGAATTCTGCTGTTTCATGAACTGTACTCATTTTTCAATGCAACAAAAGAGAGGGAACATTAAATACAACTGTTAAAAACAATTAAATTTGTACTCTTCCAATGCGGCGGTTGCTTTTCCAATGCGGAGTTCAAATTATTAAATCCTTGGCTTATGCAAAATGTCATATAATTTGAAAAATGGGAAACTCCTCAAAACATCCAATAATTTGAACTGGAGGGAGTATTTTGCAGTGTTCATGTAACTTACGGTTCTACCACCTACAAGCCATTGCTTCGCTTTAAATGTTGGTTTTTAATAGTTGCTCCGTCATTTCAACCTATGAGGAAGCGCATGATGCTAAGGAAACTTGTTTAATCCGTGCCTTCGACTTATTGTTTACTGTTTATTAATTGCTTCGAATTGTTTATTGTTTTCTAATTCCTGTCGTGTATTTTAATTTGATTTTTATATGTTTTTAAATAGTTAAATATGTCGTTAGTTTAAATATTTAAAATTTTGAGTTTACGAATAGTTAAATATGCAATGTTAGTTAATTGTAATTTTTTTGTTTTATTTTCGGATATTCGCATCTGATGTGCATTTTTAAGTTTCGAATACATATATTTTCGAATATCCGAAAATATTCACAGATATAGATACAACATTATCTATATCCAACTCTGTTGTTTACTGCCCTAATGTTTGGCCTTTACATTTGCGATTTCAAGAAATTGAAGAAGTGATTTAAATCTTCAGCTGCGGAAATGCCAATAATATTGATAAAAATCCGGCATTACATTTGTATGTTTCATCGTAATTAATTATTTTTGTATTTGCTTTGCTTATGGACATGGAATATTCAATTAGAACTAAGTTAACCTATCAAACTGATTCGTTGGATTCAATTATGAAAATTATAAAATTAAACCGGTTTAACTTCTATTCGTAAAGTAATTTTATTGATTATCAATATAACTGAAACAATCAAGCTGTTATTATATTATACAAACTCATGGCGTTATACTAGTCCAAATAATTGGTTTAACAATGAAAAACGCTTTTATCAATTCAAAATATATTAATTTTTTCTTACAAACCGAACATAAATACTCAAACTAATTTATATAGACATAAATTTATATTGTTTTAAGAAGGTCGACCACTTAAATAATAACATATAATAATTTCTTATTATCTTTCTATTTATATTAAATTGGCCATCGACCAAATTAACCGAACTAACTTGATTCGTTTCTAGAGGAGCTATTGGAGAGCAATTTTGGATGAGGAGCTTATTGTGCTTCAGTTGTAGAGTTTTTGCTTTCCTGTATTTTGTCTTACAGTAAAACAGTGCGAAGGACAAAATTAACAAAAAACTTATTCATAAGGACAAATGGCAAAAAAATTAATACAAGGACAAACTATAGTGTAAAGTATAAAATGATAGTGGACCTCTGAATTCCCCCTTTACACTAAAAAGTGTCCTTATGCTTAAAATTCTAACCCCTTATCCTTATGGATAACTTTTTTTTATTAAGTTTGTCTTTATGTCTTAAAACCCCGGTAGTGACCTTGCCGAAACTCGATTTTGAAGTATGATGGGCGGTGACCTTGCTGAAGCTCATCCTAGTCTTACGGTCATAGTCCGGGTAGTCTGAATATCATAGTCTGGGTAGTCTGCACGTTGACAACTTCTGTTTTGTACTGGTTAGTTTTTATATATATATATATATGTGAAGATCACTCGTTTTTAACCTAAAAAAAAAAAACTTGATTCGTTTCTAACATTTTGTAGTTCCAGTTTGATTTAACATTTTTCCGAACCTTAAAAGCCGATTTATTCCTTCACCCGAGCTGTGCTATTTACCACTTGATACTTAAATTGTGATCCTGTATAATGCTTTGTACATGCTCCAACTAATTTCACCCTCTGCACAGTACCTGATATAATGCATTTCCTCGTTCTTATACATAATTTTTACTTCAACCTCTGTAAACAATAACAATCTTTTAAAGATAAGTTCACGATGGAAGATTTAATGATCAACAAACATATATATATACACACACACACCAAAAAAAAACCTCAAATCATGTGATATACAAGCTTAAGCTAAGTGTAAAAAGTAGCACTCAATGCACAATGCAGATCCAATCAACCTGTGAAATAAGCGTTTCATCCTAGTGACTTAGATCTAAGATTTGTACTTAGCCAAAGCTAAATCCAACATAGACAACAACCATGAAGCACATTCTAAATTGTTGGTTCTTGATAACTTTAACTGGAGGTTGTAAACCAAAATATTGGCTAAATACAGTAAAAAGATTTACTTCACAACAGCATTCACGGTAAGTATGAAATTTGTTTCTGGATTTCTGCTGAATAAACAGATGAAACATGGTAAGCAGGAGCAAGCAGTAAAACAGCAAGCACAACGCAATTTTCTGGCGTCATCGCCTTTACAAGCCAGAAGATAAAATATTTTGTTTTCGAACAGATTCTTACAACTGACAGTAGTAACAAATATCAAAACTGATAATACGAAAAGCTCTACCCTGGACTCTATTCCTGCATTACAAAGAAATAGCCTCTACTCAACGAAGTATAAAACTATGTACATTATCAAAGTTAACTATAAAACCAGAAAATGAAATATCTACAGATTAATAACCTCCGCATAAAGCTACCAGATTTGACATCTGTTTCAGAAACTTTTTTCCTTTTTAAACCATAGTAAAGAAAAATATAATGCAACTATAACGCAAATTGTTGTAGATTATTAACAATGTATGGGCGGTGTAGGGTTTTTCTATATTTAAAAAAAAAAAAAAAAAGATTTCTCCAAAAACAGATGTGGAACCATCCAGTCTGAACAATAGGTTGTGAAACATGCATTTTACATACACTGATAATTTCAAGATCCAAAGATCTCTGGCATTTCAATGGAAATCGTTGTTTTCAAAGTTAGAAATGCACTTATTCATTAGATCATTCCGATATGTCCATATATGAGAAAAAGATAATGAAAACATTATGCTGCAACATCTAACCTATTTTTTTTAACAACATATAACTAATTAGGCTGGCATCAATATGAATGTGGTGACTGATTCCCATTGGTGTCGTGGCAGCAGATAGAAACATAAATAGTGAGAAAAGCAAAGGCTAAGGTGCATTTGGTTATTCAATAAAAATGAGACTATGACAGTACACAACTTATCAGTAAGTAATCATGAAGCCAATTTGGCTTTCGAACCTAAATTCTACTCTATGGTACCAAGTTTATGCCCCGGGAATTATTTAAAAAAAAAAAAAAAATCAAAGCAAAGCAAATTAACTAAAACTTTACCTCGGTTGCAAATGTATAATGTATTCAAGCCTTTGCAGCCATTTTCTCTGCTTCAAGTTTTTGTAGTACAATTAGCCTTTCAGCCCAAGCTTTATCTCTCGCCACAGCAGCCATCTTTCTCTCTATCATCGCCATTGCTTTCTTCTTTTTTGACGCTTGAAATTGAGCTTTTCTCTTTTTCTTCTCGGACTATATTCATAAAAAGTTGATGTATGCCATGATCAGTTGAGATCAATATTATTGAGAGACTGAAAATTGAAAAGTAAAAGATTAAATAGAGACAGGAAAATCAGTTACTTAGACGAAAAATGAGGGTATCGGATATTCAAACTGCAAGTGGTTGGTTTAACGGAAGCAGACCAACAAACATTAAGAAGAAGTTGGTTAAAGGACATGTCAAGGGGATAAAACTTGAAGTTTTAGATTGTCTTTGATATGCACATAACCTATAGCATGCAAACTAATTTACTAATTTGGACAGGTTTATTACGCATATGCTAATCTATTAATTTGGACATGGTCATGGCTCACGGTAATTTACTTCAAATTTTGCTTTAGTTAAATGTAAGTCCTAGCAATAATTTGGACAGGTGGACCATAGATGATCGGTCCAGAAAACGGTACATGCTGAACTACGTTCATTGTATATAATAGGTTTTTCTCTGGTAATTTTTTTCCCCTAAAGACTTTGCCACTCTATTTTAATTTATGTATCCGAACCACCGACAGATGGCTTGTAGCACATAACAAACGTCCAATAAAAAGTATGACTTATCAGTCTTCAGACAAATACTTTAAAGGCACAATGCATAAAGTCTTCCCTCATTTGGCATCATCGGACGCATGAGCTGTGGGAAAGGGGAAAGACCCAAATACTCTCCTTTCCCACAAAATCAATTTTTTGCTACTTCTGCATATGGTGCATCGGACATGAGCACGTATTTCAATTAAACTACTCTGATTAACTACTTTTGTATTTAATATGAAATGATAAACAATAGTACTCTTTGCATTTGGAAAAATATAAAACATATCTTTGTAGAAAAATTTATCTTTTATGAAATTATAAAAATATAACTAATAAACACATTCATATAGAAAATAAAATAATACTAGTAACGTATTGGGTGTTGCCCACAAGACCCCAAGCGTTCAACGTCCAGCTTTATCCAAAGGTATAAAACGTCTGATCCATGTCCATTCGATTCTTGTTTAAACACGAAGCAGGATTTTAAAAGGTATGAAAATATATACATTTGAGATAGTCCACAGTCCGTACATTGTTCCGCTATTGCGAAAATTTTCAAACTTAAACTTCGGCTAATCCGTTTTCCTCCAAATCACTTATAGGACATGAATACACCTTCATCGGATCTGATCTGATCCATTTACACCCCAATTCGCAGCCCTACCGACATGGACAAATGCTCTCCATAGGAGAATTGTCCTTGCACCTATACACTAGGAGGGTTGGCAACCCACAAACCCTACCTTCATCATGGCAAGTGTTGCTCAGTTTTCTCGCAAGTAAAAGACAAGCCGACCAGCACATAAAGACCCAGCCTATTCAACGTCAATTAGCATAGAGACCCGAGCAGCCAAAAATAAGCCGGCATGCAATTATAAACACGACCCAAAATCAATGTCAACTAACCCTTCTTCCCCCGGCCCAATTCTAGTCAGCCTATATTCTACCAGATCCATTCCAGCTAATTCAACAAGTAAATCACATATAGACCGGCGTGGACTCCTTAGTCTGGCTCAACCCGGCTGAAGATGACGATATCCGATTTGTTTGATCTGACCCGACTCAAAAACGATCGATCTATGGTCTAGATATTATTTCATCCCACCTTTGCCCAGCCACGTACAGGGCGTCTCATCATCACATGACCAGCTCGTCCCCATCAGCACTTTCCTTGGCCATCTTCAACAATAAGCAATCAATTGTTTGGAGCGAGGGCTCCGCGGTTCGGTCAGTTCTAAAGTTATAACTGTCAAATCGAACTGAAGACCCCAAAAAAGAAAAACCCATAATCAAGCCAAATTTAATTTCGATCAATTCGGTTGATAACCGATTTAACCAAACTATAAAGTTATATTATTATTCAAATGACTGCTTCATTTAACATAGTTACATAAAACACAATTTTGTAGAGATTTTAGCGTGTGCTTTTTATGTTTATAATAAAATTCAACCTATTTTCAACCAGCGAACTCTGTATTTTATCACTAAGCCTATTACTGGAAGTATTACAATATTAAAAATTGGAAAGTATGACAAAAGTTCGGTTAATTCAATAATAAAGAAAAAATTACAACTCGAATTCAAACTAATTTAGTGTCGAAACCAAAACAAACAGACCGAAATGAATTAATTCGTTCAGTTAATTCAGTTCAAAGCGAATACTGCTTACCTCTAATGGTCGTCACTGTACAAGAAGCTTATATCCAACCTTATTACTTAGAGAAGCGTGCTTGACGTTGAAAAGTACAACCTACTAAGACCTAGTACACCTACTACTGCGGCATTTCTGCCAAAAGCATACCAGTTCTTATAGCCTACCACATTTCTCAGCATAAAGCACGTGTCAAGTATAATGTTACAGCTAACATGCATATCAGCCACATATTTCAACTACTTTTACAGCTTCCTCCATCAATCCAAGTGATCAGATGAACGATTGGGAATGATTTCCACTTATTTGTAGCAAATCTCGATCGACCATCCATTGGTCTACTTACCCATTGTCATGACATCAAATGAGTTGAAAACTGATTGAATTCTAGTTGATTCCTAGCAAGCCAACCTTATCGATTCACTTTAATTTCCTATTGTTTTCTTCTAATTCCTTGTAAATGTAGGCGATAAACATAGCAAGAGATATTCATAGTGAGCATTGGCAAGCTTCTACCAAACCACTCTATACATTTTGTTATTTACTTTACGCTGTTCGATTATTCCTTATTTTCCAATTTTAAACCTGTTTTAAACTCTTACTAATACGAACACATTATGATAATTCCAACTGACCGTAAATGTTCAGTCAACAACAAGCATTTTTAAGAACATTACTTGTTTCATATAAAAATATGCATAAAAATAAATACTACATTACACAAATAAAAGATCTAAAATAATACTAACAATATATAACTAACTAACATTAATTTAATTTAATTCAATCAGCAACATCAATTTGGAAAGAATGAAAAGAAATAGAAATCATATAACATAAAGGTTATAATTAAACAAATACAATATGAATACCCACTCTCCTTCTAATCCTCCTTTTAAGAAGGCATAAAATTACAATCTACTTCGTTGAATCTCCTTCCCAACTCCTTTTAAGTTATCCTCTTTCGTTCTATTCAGAAATCACCCTAAGTATTGTTTCTTCGAGAGAGCTATAACTTATAAAGTCAGTCAGCTATTTCGTACAGGTGGTTGAGGAAATTAATGAATTGCAAATTTATGTTAGTTGTTTTATCAAATTAAATCCACATACGTATGAAGTTTATCATATACGACCACAGAAAAGCTAAATCTGGTATAATCCTTAAAAAATGGTTTAATTTCACAAGCTTTTGTACCAACTTGTTGCGCAAGAGCTATGCAGTTAAAGCCCCGTTAAATCTCCGCTAAATCTCCGCTATAGCTCGTAGTGTTCGTCAACCGCTACGCTATTTCAATTTAAGGCAGATGAACAGTACCCTACTATTCTCCGTTACATCCGCTAAATCAATGATTTTTAGTGAACACCCGCTTTAGCAATATTAATATACATAGCCTGATTTGACCAGTTCTCTTTATAAAAAGATCAATAAAGTTAGTGTAGATAATTAATTTTAATGCAAGTGTCTAATACATTATAGAACTCTATTACAGTCATCAAATCAAAATTGTGTAACCATGAAAATCTTTGGTTTAGTTATATAAGATTAATTCATATTGGTTTTTTCTACACAAATAAAGTGGAAATGATAATTAATTAATTTTAAATGTTTGGTTTCAACATCTGATGAACCTTTTTACATTTTCGCTATATCCCCGCTTTATCCCTACTACATCTTTTTGCACCTCCACTGCTACAAAACCGCTTAGCGCTTTAACTGCACAGCGCAAGAGTCCTTTGCTATTCGGACGTAGAGGTGGCGCTTCATCAAAGTTTATAACATCAAACTATATAGATATGTTCACAACAAGACTAGTCTATTTTACGTGACACGTATTTTCATGTCGAAAGGACTTCAAAATTCTAACTTTAACTCACTATATTGTACGATAATTTGACCAATGAATTAAAGTAAATCACAAAAATCAATACTAAATGTTGACTATAACTTCTACAGTATATTCACCTAAGGATTAGTTATCTGCTAGAAACCACGACCGTCTACTTCATTTGTACTGATCAAGGATGCACAACCATACAGCTACAAATGGCACATGACGCAAATCCTCCCCAATGTCCCGATGCAAGGCGCAACAAATGGCATGCAACCGTGCATGTGTAGAGTTTTTTTGATAATTTGACACTCACAGATGAACACACACGTCTGTGTGTTAGAAAACTTCAATATACTTTATGAATTTATTTTATGTGTGTTTAAGCACTAATCCCTTAACGTCCTAAATGCCTCAACAAATTGAGCTACGAACCAGCGATCTGTGCTTCAGGCCACATAACATAGATGAGTTCAGTGGATGGCTAATTAAATGCAAAAGTTTCCCTTTTTTAGGTACATGTCAGTCTGGGCATACAAGGTTTTTGTGATGAATTTATCTAGTTATTGTCACCAAACATTAAATTAAATACTTAAATTGTCTCCACCACTCATCTTTCCCACTTTACATTACAGAATATGTATAATTAGTCTATAACAGTACAGAAAAACAAGTATAATATGCATCTTTGTATTTTCATCATTCTATTAATAGACATACCAATATAAAAGCTTTTCGTTGAGCAATGCGCTTCTTTTCTTTTCTCCCTCTAACGCTACCTTTATTTGGGCGGCTTGTTGGTATTGGTTCCCCAGGTACATATTGAACCCAAGCATAGGGACCTGTGTATCCCGTCAGAAAGTTAATAAATTTTACATAAAGATGTAAATTTTCAAATTTGGGATAAGAACTTCAAATTTAATACAGCTGTGCATCGATATATCAATGGACTTGTACTATTCAAGCAGAACTGGATACCATATTTACCTGAAAAGCTGTTTGGTTTAGAGTTATAAAATTACAAAAGGTAAGTTATTAGTTTTCTTTATACACCTCTTTCTGGTAACTCCAACTCATGTATAAACATCAGCTGTGGACTTCTGTATGTGAGAATCAAATGATAGAATACATTCACTTTTGGCATATGTAATATTTGTAAGCTAAAAGTTTATATAATGATTTAGAGCTGCATTTGTAAACATACAGAACTGGGAATCACGTCCAATTCTGCACTCGCTTGTATTATAACGTCATTTGTTCCCTGTCACAAAATTTATTATTATTAAGATAAAACAAAATATAGCTTAATTACTGAATGAGGCGGTGTGAAGTGTGTTACTATAACAAAATACATGCAAAATTATACTAGCTGCATCGTTTCAGACTTTCAATCTTACCAGACGTCCTTTGACGGGACAAAAAATTCATACTAGCTGCACATATGAACTGTGATTTCTGTTGCTAGCAAAAATACAAAAAATATAAATAAGACATAAAAGTTCTACAGTATTCACAGCAAGAGCTATTCAAAAGGGCATATGAGCACTACTGTGAAAATTAATTTAAGCACCCGCTTAAGCCCCACATAGGTGCTAGGCCAGGCTAGCCGCCTAAAGTTCTGCCTAGTCTCCATCTATATGCTTGGCGAGGCTTACCGCCTTATCTAAACATCTGTGGTTGCCTAGGGGTTTCTTAGGCGCTAGGCAGGAGACTCGATGCCTCATCATTCATGATTCCACATGCTAGATTTAGACAAACTAGAAATTCAACCACTGGATATAGGTACATTTTATAGAATAGCGTTAAGACAAATCATAACACATTTTAAAATTACATTCAAAATACATGAATTTATTTATAAAAAATAAAAAATGAACATCTTGCTCCGATTGACCTGTAGTCCAAAACAATTGTGTAACGTCCTAATGATTTTTACAACCAAGTGATTGTAGATTATATTGCATTGAAAGCATACCCAAAATTATTACAAAATAACACTAACAGGAACCAGTAACAGTAATGAAAATGTTCTAAATTGTGTTCGTGATACTACAATAGAAACAGGATTCCACAATTTGAACAACACATTACCAGCCGTGTTGGCCGTCGTATGTAATTAATAGGTGATACAGTAATATGATAAGCCATAAACCCATGTAGACTGTTAATTCAACTCAAGTCGTGATTGTTAGTAAAAGCTAATGGGTTCTTGTACATGTGCATGTGTGTGCAAGTAACAATGATATAATAGAAATTTGTGAATAAATAACAAAAAAATTGAGAATATTAAGATATGGTGTTAAATGCCAAACGTTGTTGGTATTTTGCAGACAATCAATACTAACCCAAATTCATAATACTAAGAAGTATATATTTGAAAGAAATAGCATCACCATATATCTGCCATATTGCCCTTTTTAAACATCTTCTTGGCTCCCATTCAAATTATTTGGGAACGGTAAATTTTTTATCAAGCCAAACAAAGAAAAATGGAATTAGTTGACAAATCAGAAGGTTTTTCAACATCTTTGAACTTCTTTTACATGATAGTAATAGTGCAGATACAGAAGTTTCTACTAATACAAAAATAATAACTGCATCCATGAGCGAAGTTTCAAATACCGAATTTCAGATGAGATCTCAGACTAACATATCGGTTGTTCATATCTCGAGTTAAACCCTTAATATCTTAGACGAGCGTTATGGCACGCGCTTCGCGTGATCATGACACATGTTTTGCACATGAATTATACTTTTAGAAACTATATATGTTTAACATATTTATGAGACAGTGATTTGCACGTATTTTTAGTTGTATTTTTGTGCTGAAATCTTGTGTAGTTAGTTTTAATTTTTATCTCTAAACTCTTAATTGCAATATCTAATTTTTTATTGCTTTTAACTTTTAATTTTGCTATTAATTAATAAAAAACTATGTTGTAAATAATGGTTATTTGTCAAATCCCATTTTCAAGTAATACTAAGAGTTGTTAATATTCGCAAAAGAGTTCAATTGTTAAGTCCTAATTTTAAGTGACATAAAAAGCCAAAGATATCTAAGGGTATTTTGAAGTTTGCGGTCGGACCAAAAGTTTGTGATTCCGTACCAACTATTAATAAGGATAATGCGAATGCCAAATAAATTATAAATAAAGATTGAAGTTTCATTAACTGTGAAGAGGATTCTAGGGAGATATTTGGAGGGTTAAATATTTAAAACTCCGTTCACGAGTACATAAGTTGATAAGCACAAGATTATGTGGAAATTGATGCCAACTTTATGCTATTATGGTCAACAACACCTTGTGACACAAGAATAAAAACCTCTTGAAACCTGGGCAGAGCACATTGCACACAGCATGATGTATGATAACTCCCCCTTCTTTAAGTTGGATACGTATAAAGGTTATCTTACATCTTCAATTATCACCAATTTATACAAAAAATGTGTTTAAAAGAAAATTAATGTTATATAAATGAACACGTAAAATGAATAATCAAAATAGGACTTTTTTATCATGTTGTCTAAAAACATAATATTAGAGAAAACAGGATAATAAACTTTCTATGCCCTTTATATCTTAAAAAGTAGAATGAAAATTAATATTACAATCAGCATGAAAATAGTGTATTTGTGTAGCAAATCATTTACAAAATTGTATAGCGCATAGCCTATAATGTGGTGTGCCACAAATGAAAATAACACCGAACGTGCGCCAACACTTGCGTGATGGCACCATGGACAACAGACAGTATGATATTAGTTTAAGATAATTTAGAAGGTTAAAATGTGGAAATAAAATTTGAAATAGTTCATATTTCTAAACAAACTTGCAAATAATTCACTCTCGTTCCCCAGGATAACTAGAAGTAAAGGACAGATGTGGAAATTATATGACAGCGTTTACATCATTTTGTGCATCGTTATGAGTAAGTTCATTTATAATTGATACTTGATAGTTTATTTAGGTTCGTATAATCAACTTTTTTTTGCAGGATCATGGTTATGATGGCAACCATTTTTCTATACTGCCTTCTTTTACAAATTCACGAAAATTGTACCCAAAATTCAGCACAGGAGGGCAATTGCATAGATCTCCAAAACATTTCAAACTGATATGTTGTACACTACTTGTCCTGGATAGCTGAAGAATAGCATTTAGAACAGATCTACAAAATAAAAACGATAGCGGGGGCATCTAAATACACCTTATCATACACAAAGAAATACATTGATCGTTTTGACATAGTTTGATGATGACTTTTATGTAGTAAAAAGTTTATGGTAGCGTTTGATTTTCCAACTGGACAGTTTAAGTTCGCGTCTGCGTCTAACGCGTCCAATGTGGGCCCCCACCACTTTGGTCAGTCGAGCTTAACGGTTGAAATCGTAGCTTAGCGTTTGATTTGTACTTCAACGGCTCTTTTCTCTCCAACTTATAAAAACAACACCCTTCCACCCTTATTTCCAACCCATTCCACACCTAAAACACCATATTTTTCCAACAATAATGGCTGAAGTACAACGTCCGAAAACAACATTTTGACGACCTCCGAAAGGTTGGTCTCAGTTTGCAACTTCCGAGTTTCTCTGTATTGCTGTTGAAGCTTACCAAGCAGCATGAAAGAACAAAAAAGTGATTCACAAGAGGATTGCAAACGCTCTGAATGAGGCTTTAGCTACATCATCGACTGAGGTACCAGCCTCGGTTGATCAAGTGACGGCGAAATACGACGCTTATAAGAAATGGACTATATGGCGCAATTTGGATGATAAAACGGGCGCCGCATGGAATCATAAATACGTAACAGTTAGTGGAAGCGAAGCTTGGTGGGTTGATCGACTTGCGGTAAAACATTTTATGGTTTAAACGTTTAGTAATGTATTTCATCTATAATTTTACGGTTTAAACGTTTAGTACTGAACATAAACGTCTATTTAGGAGTACGGATATACAGCGTTAAAGTACAAGATATAACCAATAGAAAATTTGACCGAACTGGAGCAAATTTTCGGGAATAGTGTTGCAATGGGTTCTGGCGCTTACGCTCCAGGCTCTACTAGTCAGAACATGCAACCATAGCCACAATCTCCTCCACCCGAGTTCGTACATCCGACGTTCTTCGATGAATTTCAAGTGCTACTAGAAGACATCCAGACTCAACAATCGTTTCATGAGCCTACTAACCAACCACGGACTACAGGTTCTTCATCTAGACCTCGTTCTGGCAAAAGAGGACGAACTGAAAATTATTCGAAAATGGAAGAAATTGTTGATATGATACACTCGAGGCAACTGAGCAAAAAATCTCGTTTTGACTCCGACAGTCCGAATTCACATCCTGATACAAATGCTAGTAATTCTCCCTCGTCTAACGCAAGCCCACTTTTTACTGAAATTTCGAAGGTGAAGCAGGAAACAGACCGTGCAAGAACATTGATGGTATTGACATGCCCCATGCAATATCAATTCTCACAAGTAAGGATAATCAAAATACGTTCATGATTCTTCCTGATGACGAAACAACGAGCTGGTTGCGTTTTGAAATCGAGGTCTGCAAGTAAGCACTACAATACAGGCAGTTTAAGATGAATCCCCTCAGTATCCACCTTAGTACGCACCCCGGTATCCACCCCGGTATCCACCCCAGTATCCACCACAGTAGCATGTTTTCTGTATTTAATAATTATGTAATTTGTATTCCGTAATTTGAATTCTGCAATTTCTACCATGTTCGATAACAAACACACACATATACACAAACAATAAAATAATAAATACAAAACAATAAAATAATAACTTTGCCCCTTCCAATTTGCCTATTTCGTAAAAAAACGCATCCCCTGTTCGCAACAATTCCCTTTCAAATACCCCTTCCAAATAACCCTTTCTGTTCAAAATCAAACGCACCTTATATCTTACCTCTTTAAGGTAAAAATTGGTCATCATGTTTTTTTCTTTTTCTTTTTCCATTTAATGACTTATTTTAGAATTGATGAATTTAAATGTTACGGAACTAACGCTTGAAATCAATCATTAAATAGATTACAGTCGGCATTATCTCAGTAACGAAAGTTACTCCTTCCTTTATAATTGCTTCTCTAAACAGCACGAAATATTATAAACATACAGAAACCTATAACAAAAAAATAAATTAAAAAATATATTTAATAATAATGAAGGACGAAGAAGAAAGAAAAAGTACTGCAAGAAACAGAGGAAAAAAGACCTTTAGGTTTGAGACTGGCCCTCTTACGCCTAGGTTTAGTTCCAGGCTTCCTCTTTGGATATCGGGTATCCGTCAAGCTACCAATAATCAAGCTTGAGAAATTTTTGCACATAACAACACTGCTATTGTAATAATTGCAAGAAACAGAGATCATCTGAGAAGAAGGACTGATCTGAGTTAATCGACCAGAAGAAAGCGGCAATGACCTCGAAACAATGTTTAATGACCGGACCATGCTTCGAACAGCACATCTCAGACTCATTTTTAATCGAAGCTGAAGAGGTGATCGGTGAAACCCTAGACTGGAAGAAATGGTGTGCAATGTAATGGCAGAACTGGTAACTATGGTTAGCCTGCGCAAAACAACACACAGAATTTGAGCAGGCATCATATCATTATAGCCGCAAGATGTTCGTGCCCGCCTTACCATCCATCTTTGAAGCCGTATGACCGGCCAAAAGAAATTTGTAAAGATTAATAATAATGAATTCCTTGCGGTTGGCTCTTTTGTCTGTCCTCGTGTGCAGTTTAAGGGCTCAACAGATCTAATTTAATACGACGGAGATACAAAAAGTTGTAACGGAAATAAAACGAAAAAATAACGGGATATAGCGAATGAGTCTAAAATAACATATAAAACTCGTATTTTATACTTTTTCAAACATATAAACGATAAATAAATGACAAATTAGCATTTAACTTAATTATAATTAGTATATTCTCAATTTTAAGTAAATGCATAAGTAAATATATGTAAAATTAATCTAGCTTGATTAAATTTAATAGAATAATATAGCATTTCATATTCTCAAAAAAATATGTTAAAAAATTATATTAAAAAACTAATTTTATAAATTTTACGATGCATAAATATCATTTTTAAATTCATTTTTTTTATAAAAGATATAGCGGAAATAGTGGAATATAGCTTAAATAATAGAATATATCGGAATATATCAGGGCTTAAAGCGGAAAGTTATTTGGAAATAGCATAGCGGTAGAAATTTGCTACATGATATAGCGGAGATATGACGAGGTAATAACGGGACATTAACTGCACAGGTGCGGGCGCGCGCGCGCACACGCACACGCACGCACACACACACACACACACACACACACACACACACATATATATATATATATATATATATATATATATATATATATATCTCCGTTTGACAAAAGTAAACTTAGATTCAATAAACTTTGAATTTAATTTCCTACTTTGTCATTTAGAAAAATGACAATGAATAAAACCAATACGAGATTTTTGCTAATATTAAGAATGATAACGTGATTCTTTAATTCTCATATATTCCCCTTCTCGACGACTATTTTGTAAAATGGCAAACTTCTATCTTTTTCAATTCTTACTGCTTAATCTTATGTGCTTTGCTTGCTACCTAAGGGAAATGTATTATCATTTTCATTAAAGGTTGATAGAAGTCTAACTAATTTATGTTTGAGATTGAGAAAAAAGAAGTAATAAGGATGGATGAAGAGACAAGCTTAACAAATAGAGAAAAACGGCATTTGTGGTGCATAATAGGGTGGAAGAGAAAAAAAAATGTGGAATGTAATATTTATTTTTATTGACCAGTCTTTTTAACAAGGCAACCACGCTTCAAAATTCTGGCTATTGGAGTGCTCAGGACTTGAGTACGGACTTGGGAAAAACTGGAGCGATTTGGACAAAGTCGCGAAATGCTCAAAAGTTGAGAAATTTGGTTAAGTATTCAGGGATCCGTATTATCTTTTCTTCTCCCAGAACGAGCAAAATCTCATTAAGTATCCCGGAATCGGTATTGATAACTCGTATCCCGAGATCGGTATTCTTGGTCTTCATGGGATTAGTATTTCGAAAGGTGGTGGGATTTTGTATCCCTGATCCGGTCTTGGGATTTCGTATCCCCAGAGTTATCTTATTAGGGATCAGTTTTGGCACTACTTCCCGGATCGGTGATGGTTGGTTCTTCTTCTCGGGATCGGTGTAAACTCGTGGTTTACCGGATGCATAATGTATTTCGTATCCTCGAAAACGAAATGTAGGTTAGCAGTGAAATCATGATGCTTCAAAGAGAAGCAAAAAAGTGGATAAGGCTTGGGGGGGTCGATACCGAACCCAATGATGTTTTGTTGGGCTTCGAGCACATACCCCGCTGCACCTATAAATACCTCTGTTTGGGGCTGGTTTTGAGATCTTTTTTTTTTTTGACTGGCTAAATTCAGGACTTTTGGACATGGAGACTATTAATGGATTCTCTCATGGCTTCTTCTTCTTCCTTAGAATCACCTTTGGTCTTGTAAACTTTTCACACTTGGCTTGGAGAATTTGACATTTGGCTTGCTACTTGCACTCTTTTGGACATAGAAGCATTTTCTTGGACTTTTGGACATTATAGCATTCCTTGGACTTTTGGACATTGAATATGACTTGTTGGCTCTAAGAAAGAACTTTTCTATAGTTAACACTTAACTTTATAACCAAAAAAACTGTACTTGTAACCATATAACATAAATATAAGAAGTTACATCGAAGTGGACGTAGGCACATTTGTCGAACCATTATAAATCTCTTCTGTTATTTACTTTTTCCACACTCTACCTTTGGATTATATGGTTTTCGGATGTTGGCATGTAAATAACAACTTCCCCACATCAACATTTTGACGCAGCAGAAAGGGGCGAACACAATCTTGCATTGTCAAGGATTTGGATTGCTTGGTATTCTAAGATGGTAAAAAGGAAGAAGGATGCTACTTTAGCTCGTTCTGAAGGAGCAGGGATAGAAGGAAGCCAAGAAGTTTCCTCTACTAGAAATCCATAAAACTATCCAACTAGAGAAGAGATGGATGTATTAGCTAAGGATTTGCATACACACATGCAACGATAAGAAGAACTTATTACAAGGCAATAAGAAATGATGGACACTTTTTTTTACTAGGATGAAAGGATTTGAAAGGTCGACAGGTCAAGGAACTTGTAACGACCCAGGAATTTTCGGTCCGAAAATCAACATAAATACCCTTATCGTATCTCATTTTCTGTTGCTCATATCATTCTAGTTCAAGATTTGGTTTTATATCATATATACATTTTATTTTATTTCTTCTTTCTTTATCTGTTCATGTTTTTCCCTTAAGTTGTTCTTATACATTTTATAGATGTTCACTTTACTGTTCACTGTCTTGTTCAATCAACCTGTATGAAGATATACATATATTTTGTTCATTGATTTGTTTATAGGTGTTTATATTATATATATAGCTGTTCAGCTATATTTTCTTCTAGCTGCTCATGTTCTGTTTTAATTTCTTTAATTATGTATTGTTTTGTCTTTCTAGCTGTTCAGGATCTTTCCCTTTTTAATGGGTTTTTTCTTCTTTTCGCAGATCAAAACTGATGGGGACAACGCGGATTTACTCGTTCTGGAGGCATGTAGAAGTTGACCTTCAAATGTTGATTTCTTTTGTATTCGAAGACTTGTATTGTACATGATATAAAATTTGAACTTGTGTTGTATAAACAATCTTTATGTACTATGTAATATAAAAATGAAAAGAACAAGCACCACTGATTCATTTGGGAACACCATGATCTGAGCCTGTTTTATACTCCATCTTCTACTACAGAAGTTTTTGAATTGTTGGTCTCAGAACTATATGGGTTTAAATTTATTTGTTAAATAACCTGTGTTAAATTTATTTGGTAAAAGAATAGTGACACTCCAGCCTCTATACTCTGTATTGCATCAATTGTTGAGTTGCAATATGTTTACCAAAGTCATAACACTAGTGTTCATTTTATTGATCATGGCAATTCGAATATCCCATGTGAGTGTATTGGTCTTGACATTTTTGCACTTACTATTCTTCGTTGGTTCAGTTTCATGTTATTATATTATTATTATTATTTACAAGCATGATACATGCGGGATTCACTTGTATTGTCGAACCAAAGAAAAAGGCTAATGTATATGTGTAACACCCCACCTCCGCTAGGGTCACTCACAAAGGGAATGCACTAGTTTTGGTGGAGTATTATCTAGGTAAACATACACAGAGATATCACAAGGTAGAACATAAATAAAGCAGCGGTAGAAATTAAAAGCCAAATTTTTATTTCTTTCAAGAAAAGAGTCAAAACCTCATATATCCAAGGTACAAATTATTCCATTACATCGAGTTCCAAATAAAGAAGCATAAACTTAAGATAACAAAAGTAAATTATTCCCCATAAATAGCAGAAGTGCAGCTATAACATAGCTCAAGACCAAACCGTACACGAGCTGACAAAAAGCAAGCTAAATCCAAGCTAAGAGCTAGTGTTTCCTCCCTGAGAACCTGGGGGGGGGGGGGGGGGGACGAAAGAAAAAGAGGCGAAAGAAAAAGGGTCAGTCATAAGACTGGTAAGCCCTAGTGACTTTCAGTATAAAAACTAGTAAAGGTAACATGACATGTGAAAACTGGAATTAAACATAAGGATGATAACAGGACTGATATGATAATTAAGATAACAAGATAAGTCAAGTCTAGCACCGCATATTCAAGGTTCGTTGCACCAACTGTACTAGTGTTCTAACCCATGTCAAGTATTAATCATGAAATGATTCTTGGCCCAATATCATGAAGTGACCCATTACGGGGTCCCACGGTACGATCTATTAATCGATCGGCTCCCTACAAGTTCTAGCTCGTCATGTGTCTGTGTCATACGGCCCTATCCTGAAATGTAGTCACCTGTGCTAGGTCCACCATAGGGTGTACCAAGCCCTATGGTGCCAACCACCGACACGAATCAAGCACGCACAGTGTAAACCTACTGGTGCCCAATGCCTTCTTTTTCAACTCCGGACTACGTGCACGACCATAGTCCGCCTGAACCTACAATAGCGCACCTACTCAGCCGTCGTTCTGGTCGCTTATAATCAGCCCAGTAATCGTGCTCCACCCTGCCTAGTCCCAGGGTATCGTGATACATCTAAGTGGGTTACTGCTGAAAAGGACCGCGTAACTAGGGTTTCTAATGGGTTAAGTTTTGTCATTCAATTTCGTGACTTAACCCTATCCAGATCATGTATCAAGTTGGTTAAGTGTGTCCAAGCGGTTCATGACTTAACCCTATCAAATCATCGTGTCAAGTTGGTTAAGTATATTCAAGTGATTCATGACTTAACCGTATCATGTGGCATTAATTCATTAGTGCACCCCAACCTCTCACATTAGACTAATTGTTGTGGTCACTGGATTTGCCGGGCGGTTCCGGGCAGATTTACACCACAACATAGTCTAACCTCGGGTTTTACGTGCGATATAACCAACTACCCACATTGGATCCTATTGTTTGCAGTCACTGGATTTGCCGGGCGGTTCCAGGCAGATTTACACTGCAAACTCAACCTAACCTCGAGTTGGCCATTTTCAAGTTTATCTAAGTGTCATGCCCATGTTCAAGTTTTCATGTCAAAATTCATGTCGAGTTTTCATGCCATGTTTCATGTAAATTTCATGTCAAGTTCTTGTTCATATATAGGTTCAAGTTATAATAACGCTCATGTTCAAATCCAATTCATGTCTTACCTAATCTACCCAAATCGTATTCTCATCGCACATAAACTTGAATCGATACAAATAAATCTAATTAGGGAATAACATAAAAATGGATGGGTATAAGGTGGCAAAAGTGATTACTAGCATAGCATGGTATGACTTGAGATAAATGATTATAACATTAATGGAATATGGAATATCGGCCTCGAACATAAAGATTCCAAATCTAGCAAAATAAGGTACTAGTCAAGATAACAGTTGACATAAGGTGATAGTATAGTCATGGTAACGGTTGACATAAGATAATAGTCATAAACTTGTGACTAATAGCAGATTCCACATTGTAGGCATGATAATATGAGGGGTTTTTCTTTTTGATTTACAACATAAATAGGCCCCAAATCAATGTCATAGTAATATACCCAAAAGTCAAGATCCAAGATGAACAAGAATGGATGTAAAACAGTCATCATACACAGGTCCAATTTCAATTTACAACATATTAATATTACATTTACAGTTTAAGTCTAAAAGTAACTAGGGCTTACAGATTGTGGTTCGAGAATTAGAAAAAGAAAGTCGATGTTGAATCTTTATATGCTTAGTCAAGTCCTAACAGAAATCCCCAAATCAGTAATTCTCTTAACGTAGTTTCGACGTAGAAGAAGTAGTCCCTTTCTCTAACTTTTCAACCAGAATTAGAGCAACATAAGGTCAGAGAGAATTTTGTGTAGAGAGACTAGTGTTAGGGGCTGTTTATATAGGGTCAGGTCAACGAATGTAGACAGAAACGAGGGTAGAAACATCAAAGTGAATCCAGCTTCAAAAGTGGGCTCGGCCACCAGGTCGACCCCCAGGTCGACACCCAGGTCGACACTATGGTCGACCTAGTTCTGGGCAGGTTGACTCTATGGTCGACCCCCAGGTCGATCTGGTCCTGGGCGGGAAATTTCCCGCCTAGTCTATTTCGTGGTTTGAATTCGAAATTTGAATTCGAATTCTGAGCTGTTTTGAACTTGAAATTTTCTGAAAACTTCGAAGGGTCATAACTTGGTCATACGGACTCCGATTTTCGAAAACTCGGACTCGTTTCCAAGCAGAATTTCGAGACGAACGCAATGGCGTAACCCATTGCCCTTGATTCTTATTTTAAAAATTAATTCTGCCTTGATTTATAGTTATAACACGTTATCAAAATACAGGTTGTTACATTCTCCCCTCCTTAAAGGATTTCGTTCCTGAAATCTCTAAGTTAGGGAGGATGTGTCCTACCATCCATCACCCATCTACTCAAAACATCATCCACAAGCAACCATTTTCCTTAAAAGGTTTCTATTGCTGTATGAACATATGCAGAAAGTGTGTGTATATGTACTTATCTAATGCAAAAGATCAGGCGGTTACTGATTCAGTAGACCTCCTTAATGCAAAATATGTTAGTGCAATGAATCCAACATGTATGCAAAAATTCCTAACATACTTTATAATCTCTACATGAGTGCACAAACATTCATTCATATGCAACATCCAAGTGATAGCATAACAAGTTCCATCCATGTACAAGTATAAGCACTCATGCATATGCAATATGAAAATGTGACTGAGCCGATCTAGTGCCTAGTGTGTGTCATGCATCCACTAGCAATCACTTGCAAACACTTGCAACCATTTGCAAACATCAACCATAACATGTTTAAATCACATGTTTACATTCATATGGTTCTACCTAAGGTTCTCAAGATAAGATCGAGAAGATAACAAGACAAACGTAGGTAGTAGAAGCATGATACGAAAAGGTTTTCAAGTTTATAGGAAAAAGAGATCGAGAATTTACCCTAAAAAAGAAATGGGTAAAGCGCGTGTATCTTCTCTTCGGTTTCCCAAGTTGCGTCTTCTTGGGCTTCACTCCACTGAACTTTAACTAGCTTGACTTCTCGATTCCTTAGCTTCTTGATCTCCGTTCCTAAGATACGAATCGGAACTCGCCTCATTGTTGCTTCTTTTTCCACTTCTATGTCTTCAAGGATACTTGGCTCAACCACTTCGGCTGATTCATGTAAGCACTTTCGGAGATGCGAGACATGAAAGACATTGTGTACTCTGGCCAGCCTCTCGGGTAATTCTACCTTATAAGCCATCCGCCCAACCCTCTCAATGATAGGGAACGGTCCTATGAACCTTGGTGCTAGCTTTCCCACCACTCCAAAACAAACTACATTGCGTAAAGGAGAAACTTTTATAAAGACCATATCTCCGACTTCGAACTCTAGGTCCGTCCTTCTCTTGTCCGCATAAGATTTCTATCTATCTTGGGTCGTTTTCATCCGTCTTCGTATCAACTCAACCTTCTCAGAAGTGTCCCTTATCATGTTGGGCCCAAGTATAAGCCTGTCTGTCGTCTCCCACCAACAAGTTGGCGACTTGCACGGTCTTCCATACAGGGCTACGAACGGTGCCATTCTGATGCTAGCTTGGTAACTGTTATTATATGCAAACCCCACGAGAGGAAGATGGTCTTCCCAGGTACCACCAAAGTCAAGAATGCATAGTCTTAAAAGATCCTCTAGTACCTTATTTACCCTTTCGGTTTGTCCATCCGTCTGCGGGTGATAGGCCGTGCCTAAACTCAGTCGTGTACCCATGGCTTCTTGCAGACTATTCCAAAACTGGCTAGTGAAAATCGGGTCACGATCACTAACTATACTAGAAGGAACCTCATGCAACCGTACTATCTCTCGAAGGTAAATATACGCTAGCCATGATGCGGTCCTCTTGCTTTTCACCGGAATGAAGTGAGCACTTTTCGTGAGTCTATCAACTATGACCCATATGCTAGTATTTCCCTTCCTTGACCTAGGCAGTCCATCCACGAAATCCATCGAGATACTCTCCCATTTCCATTGCGGAACCTCCAAAGGATGTAATAGTCCACCGGGCTTCTTCGACTCGGCCTTTACTTGTTGACACACCATGCACTTCGAAACGAACTCTGCCACGTCCTTTTTCATTCCAGCCCAAAAGAAAACGTGTTTCATATCTCTGTACATCTTATCCCCTCCAAGATGTATGGTCATCTTCGAGTGATGCGCCTCTTCGAGAACTTTCCTTACTAAGTCTCCCACTTGTGGGACGCATAGCCTTCCATCACGCCTTAGCCATCCCTTGTCATCTATGGCATACCTACCGAGGTGACTTGACGTCTCACCACTAATCAGCTTGTCCATGATTTCGACTATCTGTGGATCTTCTTTCTGTGAAGTCCCTACTTGATCTAGAAGTGTAGGTCTTAACTCAAGAGATGCTAACGTAGCAGTCAATGACTCAACAGCAGGTGTAAAATCAAAGGTTGCTATAAGCTCAAGACTTTTCCTTTCAACAAACAAGGGGCTCAAAGTCAACCTTTTTCTACTTAGCGCGTCTACCACCACGTTACCCTTGCCAGGGGTATAAGCTATATCGAAGTCATATGATGCCAAGAATTCCATCCACCGCTGTTGTCTTAGATTCAAATCTTTCTGTGAGAAGAGGTACTTGAGCGATTTGTGGTCGGTATACAGCTCGAACCTCTCCCCTAGAAGATAACGGCGCCAAGATTTAAGTGCAAAAACGATCGCGACCAACTCCAAGTCATGCATGCGATAGTTTTTCTCATGAACTTTAAGTTGTCTGCCCCCGTAACATATTACTCTTCCTTCTTGCATTAGGACAGCGCCTAATCCCGTGCTGCACGCATCTGTGTACACCGTAAACACCTTGCCTCCGTCAGGTAATGCCAAAACTGGAGCTGTGGTGAGGGCTCTCTTGAGTCTCTGAAAAGCAGCGTCACACTCTATGTCCCATGCAAAAGCTAGGTTCTTCTTTATTAACTTAGTAAGAGGGGCTGAAATCTTAGTGAAGTCCTTAATGAACTTCCTGTAGTAGCCCGCCAAACCGAGAAAGCTCCTCACCTCCGTTGCATTCTTAGGAATTTTCCAGTCTTGTACTGCAACTACCTTTGTGGGGTCCACGGCTATGCCTAGCTTAGAAACTACATGTCCAAGAAACCGAACTTCCTTCCTCCAAAAATGGCATTTGGGGAACTTAGCCTTTAACTGGTGTGCTCTAAGTGTTTCCATGACTTTTTTGAGATGTCTAGCATGCTCTTCTTCATCTTTTGAAAAGATCAAAATATCATCCACGAAGACTACCACAATTTTGTTAAGGAACTCCCGAAACACCCTACTCATCAAATCTACAAAGTATGCGGGTGCATTCGTTAACCCAAACGGTATGACGAGCCATTCGAAGAAACCATCTGGAGTCCTAAACGCGGTTTTGTCAATGCTATCCTCAGCCACTCTAAACTGATGGAATCCTGTGGCTAGATCGAGTTGAGAGAAAACAGATGCTCCCACAAGCTGGTCAAACAAATCGTCGATTCTTGGTAGTGGGTGCCTATTCTTCTTTGTCAGCTTGTTTAACTCACGATAATCTATGCATAGACGAAGCGATCCATCTGCCTTAGTAGCGAATACCACCGGAGCACCCTATTCAGAAATGCTTTGCCTTATGAAATTTTTCTCAAGCAACTCCTTAACTTGTTTACTGAGCTCTCTTCTTTCTCGCGGGGCCATGTGCCTAACGGGCAATGAAACTGGCTTGGCATTATCAACAAGATAAATTCGGAAGTCTATCTCGCGTTTAGGAGGTAACCCCCTCACCTCATCAAAGACATCTGGATATTCTCGGACCACTCTTACAGATTGCAGATTATCGACGGACAAGTCAAGAGATTCAAGATAACACAACATGACCGGACCCTTAGGGTTACAAGAAATTTCAAGGGTATTACCGAGGCGAGTCATAAGCCTCACTACCCTTCGTTCACAATCAAGAATGTCTCCATAATTGGACAGCCAATCCATACATAGGATCAAACCATGTCCCATAAATCCGAGAACATAAGCATTACACATGAATTCTACGCTTAAGATAGAGATCCTCAAATCCTCACACATCATAGATAAATGGGCGGAGCCCCCAATTGGATTTGAAACTATAACGGGATCCTCAACCAGACTAGTACTTAGGTGCAGATTTTCAATAATATCAGAAGAAATAAAAGTATGCGATGCGCCAGAGTCAAATAAGGTTCGAACAGGAAAGTCAGAAATGTAAACAAGGCTTTCTACAGAAATATTACTACCTCGGTCAAGAGTTGGAGTGGTGTTGAGAGCATGCAACTGCCCTCCAGAAGGTCCTACTCGCTGGGTCTGCCCTTGCTCTTGTCCTTGCTTCTTATGGCAATCCTTGCTGATGTGTCCAGTATCTCCACAATGAAAGCATTCACCCAACTTTCTCTTCTTCTTTCGAAAGTCTTTAGCTAGATGTCCTGTAATACCACAAAAGTTACACTTCCTCATCTCACGTGGTTTGTTGTTGCTCTTGTTATTCTTGTTGCCTCCCTTCTTGAAGTCAACTTTCTTATTCTGAGTCTCATTAGGCTTAACCTCCTTCTTGTTATTCTTGTCTTCCTCGTGAAGTAGAGCCATATCCACCAAGCTTTCAAAGGTCACCCCCATGGGTATATGAGTTATGGCCAAACTATGTAGTGGCCCGTTCAATCCTCGAGCAAAGCGTACAGCCTTTTTCTAGGCCGTGTTGACCAAGTCCAAACCGAACCGAGCAAGCTGATTAAACTTATTCACGTACTCCCTAATAGACATGTCCCCTTCCTTGAGTGTTATGAATCTTTCCATCTGAAGGTTCTCTTCTGCTGACGATAAGAATTTAAGCCCAAACCTCTCTCTAAAGTCTGCCCAAGTCTCAACTGGCCTGGTAGCGTTGGTGACTTCCCACCAAAATGCAGCTTCCTCTTTCAACAACCATGCTGCTAACTGAACTTCCTATGGTCCTCCACATCAAAGATAATAAACAAGTCTTCTGTCTCCTTTAGCCAGTTTCATGCCTCAACAAAGGTTTCAGTTCCAACGAAGTTCTTCCCGCCCATTGCTTTAAAGTCCTTGCATATTTTGGCAAAGGTGGTACCAGGAGGAGGAACCGCGGCCACTGGAGGAGGAGGAGGAGGAGGGATGTCTGCCGGGTCTGCGCCGTTGGCCCTGGCTTCTAAGTACCTTCGGAACCATCCAGGTACGGGTATTCCCTCAGGAAGGTTAAGATCAGACATGCTGAAAAACAAAAAGAAAAAGACTCAAACGACGAAACAAAGGAAAGTGCTAATGGCTTTTGGGGAATAGCCTTTTTAAACATAAAACTTTTCTTGAAAAATGCTTCTTTGTAAATGGTTTTGAAAATGGTTTCAGAAGGTTTTTAAAACTTTTGCCCAGCCTGGTAACCTTGTGCTCTGATACCAAGTGTAACACCCCACCTCCGCTAGGGTCACTCACAAAGGGAATGCACTAGTTTTGGTGGAAAATTATCTAGGTAAACATACACAGAGATATTACAAGGCAGAACATAAATAAAGCAGCAGTAGAAATTAAAAACCAAATTTTTATTTCTTTCAAGAAAAGAGTCAAAACCTCATATATCCAAGGTACAAATTATTCCATTACATCGAGTTCCAAATAAAGAAGCATAAACTTAAGATAACAAAAGTAAATTATTCCCCATAAATAGCAGAAGTGCAGCCATAGCATAGCTCAAGACCAAACCGTACATGAGCTGACAGAAAGCAAGCTAAATCCAAGCTAAGAGCTAGTGTTTCCTCCCTGAGAACCTTGGGGGGGGGGTAACGAAAGAAAAAGAGGCGAAAGAAAAAGGGTCAGTCATAAGATTGGTAAGCCCTAGTGACTTTCAGCATAAAAACTAGTAAAGGTAACATGACATGTGAAAACTGGAATTAAACATAAGGATGATAATAGGACTGATATGATAATTAAGATAACAAGATAAGTCAAGTCTAGCATCGCATATTCAAGGTTCGCTGCACCAACTGTACTAGTTTTCTAACTCATGTCAAGTATTAATCATGAAATGATCCCTTGGCCCAATATCATGAAGTGACCCATTACGGGGTCCCACGGTACGATCTATTAATCGATCGACTCCCTACAAGTTCTAGCTCGTCATGTGTCTGTGTCTTACGGCCCTATCCTGAAATGTAGTCACCTGTGCTTGGTCCATCGTAGGGTGTATCAAGCCCTATGGTGCCAACCACTGACACGAATCAAGCATGCACAGTGTAAACCTAATGGTGCCTAATGCCTGCTTTTTCAACTCCGAACTACGTGCACAACCATAATCCGCCTGAACCTACAATGGTGCACCTACTCAGCCGTCGTTCTGGTCGCTTACAATCAGCCCAGTAATCATGCCCCACCCTGCCTAGTCTCAGGGTATCGTGATACATCTAAGTGGGTTACTGCTGAAAAGGACCGCGTAACTAGGGTTTCTAATGGGTTAAGTGTTGTCATTCAAATTTGTGACTTAACCCTATCCAGATCATGTATCAAGTTGGTTAAGTGTCTCCGAGCGGTTCATGACTTAACCCTATCAAATCATCGTGTCAAGTTGGTTAAGTATATTCAAGTGGTTCATGACTTAACCCTATCATGTGGCATTAATTCATTAATGCACCCCAACCTCTCACATTAGACTAATTGTTGTGGTCACTGGATTTGCCGGGCGGTTCCAGGCAGATTTACACCACAACATAGTCTAACCTCGGGTTTTACGTGCGATATGACCAACCACCCACATTGGATCCTATTGATTGCAGTCACTGGATTCGCCGGGCGGTTCCGGGCAGATTTACACTGCAAACTCAACCCAACCTCAAGTTGGCCATTTTCAAGTTTATCTAAGTGTCATGCCCATGTTCAAGTTTTCATGTCAAAATTCATGTCGAGTTTTCACGCCAGGTTTCATATAAATTTCATGTCAAGTTCTTGTCCATATACAGGTTCAAGTTATAACAACGCTCATGTTCAAAGCCAATTCATGTCTTACCTAATCTACCCAAATCTTATTCCCATCACACATAAACTCGAATCGATACAAATAAATCTAATTAGGGAATAACATAAAAAGGGACGGGCATAAGGTGGCAAAAGTGATTACTAGCATAGCATGGTATGACTAGAGATAAATGATTATAACATTAATGGCATATGGAATATCAGCCTCAAACATAAAGATTCCAAATCTAGCAAAATAAGGTACTAGTCAAGATAACAGTTGACATAAGATGATAGTATAGTTATGGTAACGGTTGACATAAGATGATAGTCATAAACTTGTGACTAATAGCAGATTCAACATTGTAGGCATGATAATATGAGGGGGTTTCCTTTTTGATTTACAACATAAATAGGCCCCAAATCAATGTCATAGTAATATACCCAAAAGTCAAGATCCCAGATGAACAAGAATGGATGTAAATCAGTCATCATACACAGGTCCAATTTCAATTTACAACATATTCATATTACATTTATAGTTTAAGTCTAAAAGTAACTGGGGCTTACAGATCGTGGTTCGAGAATTAGAAAAAGAAAGTCGATGTTGAATCTTTATATGCTTAGTTAAGTCCTAACAGAAATCCCCTAATCAGCAATTCTCTTAACGTAGTTTCGACGTAGAAGAAGTAGTCCCTTTCTCTAACTTTTAAACCAGAATTAGAGTAGCATAAGGTCAGAGAGAATTTTGTGTAGAGAGACTAGTGTTAGGGGCTGTTTATATAGGGTCAGGTCAATGAATGTAGACAGAAACGAGGCCAGAAACATCAAAGTGAATCCAGCTTCAAAAGTGGGCTCGGCCACCAGGTCGACCCCTAGGTCGACACCCAGGTCGACACTATGGTCGACTTGGTCCTGGGCAGGTCGACTCTATGGTCGACCCCCAGGTCGACCTGGTCCTGGGCAGGAAATTTCCCGCCCAGTCTATTCTGTGGTTTGAATTCGAAATTTGAATTCGAATTCTGAGCTGTTTTGTACTTGAAATTTTCTAAAAACTTCGAAGGGTCATGACTTGGTCATACGGACTCCGATTTTCAAAAACTCGGACTCGTTTCCAAGAAGAATTTTGAGACGAACACAATGGCGTAACCCGTTGCCCTTGATTCTTATTTTAAAAATTATTTCTGCCTTGATTTATTGTTATAACACGTTATCAAAATACGGGTTGTTACAATATGCCATCACATACATATACATTTAGGGGATTATTTATAAGTCTAGTAAAATATTTGTTATAATATAAATAAAATTTAAATAGCTAAGATTAACGAAAATAAATAAATAAATATCACCGTATTTATTAAACAACATCTTCATCATCTATCCGTATAGAATTCAAGCTTAACATTAAAATTCTAGTTTTAAACAATATTCCAACTATAAAAAAATCGTTATTATAAATAATTAAATCGTTAAAATTTAAAAACGAATTCCATAACGACTATTTAGAAACTTGAATTGGACGTAACTTGAAATCTATAAGCTGAAATCTCGATTTTTCTCTTTCATTAGAAAAATATAATCGAATCGGTTCAAACGTGTCTCGTTTCACAGAAATCCGACTTATATTGGATCTTGTATATTCAGTTAAAGTTCAAATCGAAAATTTCGAACTACCGTGTCGTTTCGAACTCGTTTTAAATAATATATAAATATATATATATATATTCGAACTCTATTTAAATTAATTAAATTCAATTAAAATCCATTGTACTTCAAATAAAATATATAAACTGATTTAAATATTCTATTTTAAATGGCCGGAAAATCTGGGATGTTACAGAACTCACGCTAGAACGAGTGCGCAAGGCGCTCTAGGTTTGCAGGACTCGGGGGTAGTTCCCCTCAAAAAGCCCTAAGCCAATCCGGCTCGGCTAAGGGGCATCTCCGCCAATCCTAATGGAAGTGTGGTTTAGGATGTTTTGGTTGGTCAGGCTTTGGGATCTGGAGTTGGAATTGTGACTCAAGCGCTAGTGCGCAAGGGTACAGAAGATGGAAGAACTCTTACTGTTCCGGAAGATAGGTTTGCAAGCGCAACGGCTACTTAGTTCAAGGCTGAAGGGAATGTTTATGTTGGAAATCTACAGATGGCTTATGTTGGATTGAACATCAGGGTACCGGTGATGGTTTAGAAGATTTTAGGCAGTTACATGGAAATGAAAATCGAATTACGGATGTGATTCCACGACTTACTCGATCCAGAGCCTCTCGCTCGAATTTGGACTATGTTAACCACAACCCGTTCACTCGGGCTGTGACGGCCTGCCCCGAACCAGCCGACATTTCCCCTAAATGTGTTGTGCTAATTCCTGACTAGCACGGGACGGTCGTCAAAGCAAAAGGGCTTGAAACTATGAGTCACCAAAGAACCTATAGTATATCTCACAGCGCATGAAAAAAATATATAATAATAACATAACTTGACATAAAACAGGCGAGACAGTGCATAAGATGAAAACTAGACCATCATAGCAGCAAGATCCAAAATACGTCTTATGATCCAAACCATCATTATTACAACTTCAAAATACCGTCTCTAAAGCAAAATAGAAAAGGTACGCTACTAATGCCCAAAGCAGTGACCAACAATAACAAAGGGAGAATATATGTAAATAGTACGTGAAAGCCTCCTGCTCGTCTCCAGACAACTACTCATGTATAACCACCTAACCTATCTCTAGTCTGCTCGTTTAGGAGCACCAAGAGTAAGAAGAGACATAAAACTCTAGGTCAGACAAAAGTCTGGTATGAGCGACAACAGCAAAATAAATAATAACAGGTATAAATAATCACACCTAAACCTGGACCTACAACCAAAGAGTTAGCACAACAAGATGTACAGTACTCTAAGGTAACACTAACATAAAGTGTAAAAATGGGAGAGTGCATGTCATGGTGATAGCAAACATCAAACATAGCAATCATCCTGACATCTCTCACTTTGTGCGTAAAACATACGATATCCACCGCTTTGATCACCAAATCCATTGGGGCCATGATGACAACTCCGTATGACTATTACTATGACCATACTTCCCTGGTCTATAGTCAATAACCCTACCTAGTCCACACATCCCTGGCTCTAGGTTAAGGGCCAACCATTCCACACTTCCCTGGCTCTGGTTCGTCTACATGCCCCCTCTCTTTAACGGTGAACCAAAGTTATAGATATCGATAAACCCTTTGCACACGTCCTGCAGTAAAGCCCAACTCTAGAAGTTAACTCGTTGGTTTCCATCTAGATCCTGAGTGAAAAATTCTCACTTGGACTTCTTTTGCATCTCAGGTTCTTAGTCTTCTCTGGTTCGGTTTGGTTCAGCCCTTCACTTCGTCTCGGTTTGTGCTCCCTGAGGAGGTTCGGTTCGGATACTCCCTCCGGTTCGTGAGTCGTGGTGCTCACCGGTTCGGTTCAGCCTCCATCGGCTCGTGATCAAGCTCCGGTTCATGATTTGCTTCCCCTGGCAGTTCGGTTCGTGAGTGCTCCATGGTCCGGGTTAGTTCGTGGCATCCCCATCGGTTCGGGGTCGTGCTTCTCCATCGGGCCAGTTTGTGAAATGCCTTCAAGGTTGGGTCGTGGCACCTGGGTCACGAGTCGGGTCGGTTCGGGGTTCCTCTACAAGAAAATGCTATATTAATAGCAAGTAGGGATTGCAAGGGAGCTGGACCTACTATAGTTAAGTGGTTAGTGGTTAATCAAGATAGAGGATGGCTTACATACATGCCATTGTTAACAACATTGACGTCATTACTACTCATGTGAAATTTTTTAGTGTTTCCCTCTGTGTTTTTCATTGCCGCTGAAATCTTTAACCCCTTTCTTTATTCATATCGTTCCTTTCCACATTAACTAAAATCCCTTGCTCGTAAGCCCTCTTCTTCCCTGATCGTTCTTCCTTTTCTCCTTCTAATCATTCATGCTAATCATTCTTCTCCTCTAATCACTTGATCCCTTCCCACTCCATGTCACATCGTTTGTCGTCAGAGTTCATAGCAGATTTCCTTCAACCCCCTTAGCAACTTCATATGATTTCGACTGTCATCAAAAATCTATATCAGATAATGCCTCTTTTTGTTGGTAAATTTCATTTTAGATAAAGTGTACTCATGAATCCTTTTATATTGTAGTATTTATGTTAAAATCGATTCAAATTAGGGTTTATCTCTCTGTGTTGCAGCACTTCATTTAGTAACCAGATTAAATTAGTAGGTTGATAATAACTTCATGTGGCATGCGTACGTTATGCTAGTATGAAGTTTTGGAATTAGTTCACATATGGGTAAATATCAACTATGTATGAGCAGGCAATTGAGATAAGCAATGGTGTTTTGCCAGGTTGTCTTTATGGGAATTTTATTAATTAGATATAAGCCTATTGTTGTTGTCTTTAGTTAACTTTAGATCTGTAATATAGGTTAGGATATGTAGAGAAAAACTACTGGTAATGTTTACGCAATGAAGAAACTTAAGAAATCAGAAATGTTACATAGGGGTTAGGTTGAGCATGTTATAGCCGAAAGAAATTTACTTGCCGAAGTTGATAGCACTTACATTGTGAAGCTTTATTGTTATTTTCAAGATAATGAGTTTTTGTGTCTTATTATGGAGTATTACCTAGTCGGGATATGATGACACTGCTTATGCGAAAGGATACATTAACTGAGGAAGAAGCCAGATTCTACATTAGAGAGTTGGTTCTAGCCATTGAATCTATACACAAACACAATTACATTCATAGGTATGTTGATGTCATTAGATTGATATTCTTCTATTGTTTTATTCATTTCCATTTATACATAGTGCTTATGTGATGGTGCAGGGATGTCAAGCCAAATAAAGTATTACTCGATAGATATGGGCATCTAAAGCTATCTGATTTTGGATTATGCAAGCGATTAGAGTATAGTAACTTTCCAAACCTGAATGAAACTTAAGGTAAGAAGTGTAGTAGGGCTCTACAATATGATGAGAAACCGACTGCACCAAAGCGCTCACAGTAGGAACAACTGCAACATTGGCAAAAGAATAGGAGAACATTGGTATGAATCATTTTATAACAGTTTTCCATGTATATTATATACTATTTTGAAGCGCATCTCCTAATATTATGTAATATATCATGTAATGTTTTGACATATTTTGTTATGTTGATGAATATTTACTTTTTATTCATCCTTATTTCATACTGATCAAGATATGGTTCAACTTTAAGCTTATTTCTTATATAACTTGCCTCTTGAAAATTACAAGGCCTGTAACACAGTTGGTACTCCTGACTTTATTTGTTTTTGATTGCATTTTTTCATGATTCTTTTATTCTACTTTTAAATCAAGAAAATGATTCACTATTTACTAGCATTAGGCAACTTAATATGGAGTAAGCACCTTCAACAAATTGTAGAATTAAGTGCATGTTTCTTCCCATAAAAAGGTAAACTTCTATAAATTGCTCATTACATTCCTAGTCATATATACTAGATTTGACTGTTCAAATGCAAGTTATTAATATTATTAATGTATATTATATTTATTATTTATTAACAAAATGGTGAACAACAGAGATGGTTGCTTGATTTAGGATGGATAGGTGAAGGTAAATGGAAAGTGGAAAGAAGCGGTATGGACGACCATGGTACTGTGAGAAATAGTTTACTACTGATCTTGATCCCATTAGGGCTAAATTTTTTGCATCTATAGCTAACAAAAGGGAGAGGTACTCAAACTTTGAGAAATTTTAGGTAGTACTAGCGCAATTAATTTATATCATATCTTTAAATATCAAAATAAAATAAATATTGGTCAGATGAGGCATAGGAATTCCATTTTATATCAGTTTTTGGCATATTGTCACAAATATTTAAACTCTAAACTCATTTTCATGCAAGCATTGATGGTTTGATTTGGATATTGATTTATTAAGTTTGAAAATTGAATATTAATAGTTTTATTTGGATCCAAACAAACCAAAATTATTAAGTATATTGAATATCATCAATTCAAGCTAAAACTCCGATTGAAACTAATCAAATAGTAATGTGTAAGCTTATAAATTAATAATACACATAAGTTAGAACTAAAAGAAATGATACTGAATAATATGATGTTAGTCCGGTCTACTGTTCAAAACTACAAAATTGAATTTCAGAGTTTATCTTCCAGGATTTGTGTAATGACCCGTAATTTCAGCGATATAATATATATTTTATTTAATTATTTAAAAGGTGATTAAAAGGATTTAATGGTCGTTGAATTAAATAATGGTGAATATTTAATTAAAATAATAAATTAAATAATATATTTAATTCTGAAATAATCAGAATGGGCTGAAATGGTAATATGGTGTGAATTGGGCAATTCAAAATATATAATTCAGTTTAGAATTGAATTTAGATTAACGAATATATTATTTAAAATGTAGTTTGAACGTATAATTATGTTATAATTATAATCAAGCTCGAAATGGCACTGTGGTTCGTAAATTGGCGATTCGAACTTCAAAATGAATGCACAGGGTTCTTTTTAAATCGGATTTCTGTGAAACAAGAAACGTACGAAGCTGGTGGAGTATATATTTCTAGTGGAAGAGAAAAATGGGGATTTCGTCGTATAGATTTTGATTTATGTCCAAACCAAATATTCATAAAAACAGTGATATATTCGTTCGTAGCCAAAACGGTTATTTAAAAATATTTGAATATCGGGTTTGAATTTGGACAAGGTTCTTTTGAGACGTAGTGACAATTTAATTTTTAGAATTTTATGGTAATTTTTAATTAATTAAATAAGCAACTTTTTATTTGAAGTATTTTGCACCCTGTAATCAACATTTTGGGGTTTCACAATATGAGTTAATCTACCGGTATTTTTATATTTTTGAAATCGTGGCACCTTGCTTATTTCAATAGTATTTTTATTTCTGTCGTTGGCCGTCCGGATGAGAACAGAACTTCATGTAGAAGGGTCACCAAAATGTAAAACAAATATCTTCTTTCTCTGATCAACCTTAAGCCATGTCCCTCATTATTTTCAACCACCACTTCTCCTTTATGTTCAGCGTGGAAATCAAATCCTCCACAAAATTCAAAGAACAAAATTCCTATAAATAAGCCATGTCGAACTCTGTTATCAAAGTTTGCGTGTCTTACCATTCTATATTTTATTTCTTTTCTCCACAAATCTAAATATAAGGAAATTTGCGTAATTTCCCAACAGTTTATATAGTTAGTGATGAGTTTGTGTATCGATGGGTATACGACATGATGTTTTGTTTATAGTCTGCATATATGTAGTACTCTTCTTGATGCCTTTAGTTTACGAGGTGAATCTTGCTCTGTTATGTACGTTTTCGAATTCCAACATTGATGTTATTTACCTAGGCCAAATGATTAATGTTCAGTAGTTGTACTATCTGATTTGTTCTTATAAGTAAAGTGTATTTGTCTTATATGTTCTGTTCTAAATCCATAGGCTGTTTTAAAATACCATACAGTAAATTGAGTTTAGTAGAATTCAAGTAGGTGGTGATAATAGACAGAATATGGGCAAGGCTGCTTGCTGCTTGCTTCAATGAACCAACCAAGTTTCCTGAGTTCTGAAGACATCGCTGAAGCAGTTGCACCATCTTGAAGTTAATGGTACGCTATAAATATATTTTACTACCATGCAATAATCAGCTACTGCAGTTATGTTTGCTAGATGTTGGCTAGGAGTTGTCCACTTAAAATATGATATATCAATGTTATTTTGTAGGCAGATTCCAAGCTGTGAAACTATGTATTATGTTATAAATTTAACCTTCCTTAAAATAAAAATTAAATTACTTTTTAGAAGTTACTAAGTTTTAGAAAATTTAAATAAATTTATAAAAATGAACTAAGTTATATAAAATTTTAAATAAGTTAAGAAAGTCTATATAAATTGAATAGTTATCTTAATATTGATAATGTTTTAGAAAAAGTACACGAATTTGTAAAAAATATTTAAGTCTATGAAAACTAACAAAGTTAATAAATTTTAAGAATTAAATAAATTTATGAAAGTTAACTTAATTTATAAAAACTAATTGTTTCTTATATAAATTAGGTAAGTTTATAAAAATTAACTAAGTTACATGAAATTTTAAATAAGCTAAACAAGTTTATATAAATTGGATATTTATCATAATATTGACAATATTTTATAAAAAGTAAATAAACTTATTAAAACTATTTAAGTTTATAAAAATTTAGTAAAATAATAAATTTAAAAATTTAACCTAATATATGAAAAGTAATTAATTTATATAGAAATTAAGTAAGTTTAGAAAACTTAACAAAGTTACAAAAAAATTAAATAAACTAAACATGTTTTTATGCATTGAATAATTATCCTCAATATTGACAATATTTTAGAAAAAGTAAGTAAACTTATAAAAAATTAATAGATTAAATAAATTTATAAAATTAACAAAATTTTTGAAAATTAAGTGTGCTTATAAAACTTAATTTAGATTTTAAAAAAGAGTAAGTTTACAAAGATAACGAACATAATAAAGTTTAGCTAATTTTACAGGAGGTATTCAAATTTTATAAACATTTGACATATTTATTAAGTTTGTAAAATATAACCAAATTTTTATTAAAAAAATCAACTATGTTTTTTTATAAAATTAAACTAAACCAACAAAACTAAGTTTTATAAAAGTTATAGTTTTCTAAAATTGACTACGTTTGAAAAAAAACTCAAATAAATTTATAAAAATTAACCAAGTAGAATAAAATTATAAATAAGAAAAACAATTTTAATGTAAGTTTAATAATCATCTAAATATCAAAAAAATTCAAGAAAAATAAATTTATAAATAATAAAATAGACATGCATTTGCTACATTTCAAAAAATAAATTAATGTTTGAAACTATGTTTAATACGTCTACATTTCCACCTTTATGAATAATAGACGTACATGTGCTTCTTTTTGACAGGTGATATATGATGATATTCGGGTTACTACACATTGGAAGGTAGCAAAATCATATTTTCGCACCTAATTCTCCTTTAAATGTATTTTACGTTGATGTTCATACATCTTTACTTTTGTAGTATATATTGTTTTGGTTAGCTACGGTTGTATAGATATTTCTTTATAGTATATACTGTTTTGGTTAGGAACGATTGTAAGAATTTTTCTTTTGATCACAAATATTTATATGCTTCGAACTTTGTATGACATACTTTTGATCAGAAATATTTATATGCTTAATATTGTGCATGAAATACTTTTAATAATGGCTATACAAACTATAGCATTATGCTAGTGCAATAAAAATGTTGTACAACGATTAAACAGCTTTCTTGGCAAGTAAATTGTAATGACCCGTATTGGCAGGGGCATTATGATTAATTTATTTAATTGTATAAATGGTGGGTTAGTGAATTACATGGGCGTTGAATAAAATAATGGTGAATATTTAATTAAAATAATAAATTAAAAAAATATTATATTCTGAAATAATCAGAATTGGCTGAAATGGCGATATGGTGTGAACCAGATCATCTGTGATATTTTATTCAACTTAGAATTGAAGTAGAATAACGAATATATTATTTGAACGATAGTTTGAACATATAATTATATTATAATTAAAACCGAGCTTGAAATGGCGCTGCAGTTCGTAAATTGGCTATTCGAACTTCAACTGAATATACAGAGTTCATTTTAAATCGGATTTCTGTGAAACAAGAAACGTGTGGAGCTGGTGGAGTATATCTTTCTAGCGGAAGAGAAAGATCAGGATTTCGTCGTGTAGATTTTGAGATATGTCCAAATCAAATTTCAGAATAGTCGCTATAGAATCGTTTATCGGCCATAACGGTTATTTCGAAATAACTAGTTATCAGATTCGAATTTAGACAAGGTTCTTTTGGGAAGTAGTGATAACTTAATTTTTGGAATTTTACTGTAATTTGTAATAAATTTTTAATAAATTTAATAAGCAACTTTTTATTTGGAGTGTTTTGCACCCAGTAATCAACATTTTTGGGGTTTCAAAATATGAGCTAACCTACCGATATTATTATATTTCTGGAGTCGGGACACCTCGCTTGTCACGATGGTGTTTTTATTTCTGTCTGTAGCGTTATGTAACTATATAAATTAATAGATTAGATAGTGACTTAAATAATTATCTGAAAATAAAATAAGAAAAATATCCTAACTTTACTAGGCCTAAACAACACAATGTTGCCATTATTCTCAGCTGCACTCTTTTATTTTCGGAAAAACGTGGAGACTGATCTTCCATACTTCAAAGAAATAAAAACGTAGAAGCTTCCCCTCCATAACTCAAAAAAAAAACCCAATATAAGTACAGAGGTCAAGTCTCCTTTTATTTTCTCTTCGGCAAACTGAAAAGGCTCAAAGCATTTAAATGGCACTCAAAATGAAACCGCAAGATCCGCTCGAAAGTCAGTACGAAACCTGGGTTCTTGCTCTCCTCACTGGCGCATAAGGTTTATGGGTTCATTGTTGGTTCAGGGAAGCAAGGGAAAGGGCTGTTGGGTGATACGTGGAGTTTGGTGAAGTGTTGATGATGTTGGAGCTGAGCATTTCTGTGATGGTGCATATAAAATAGAAGGAAGGAAATGTGTGCACAGTGAGGTGGGACGTGTGCATGAGAAGAGGGATGATGAAGATGGAGCATGATACAGGAGCCTGCGTGTGGTTTGTCTTGATTTGCGGAGTGGGTTCGGAAATTCCAAGGATGGGAAAGGCCTCGACCGTGAATATGGTGTGGAGTTCCATGTAGAGATGGACAAAAATTTCAAATGACGTGATATTATTTTTCTCAATAAACACTAGAGCAGCGTATTTTGTAAATAGTGGAGAACGCTTTTGATTTAGCAAAGGAACGAAGGGGATATGGTGGTAGCTGAGTTCGGAATTTGGAGTAGCGGTTGTGTTTAAAACCATGGGGGGGGAAGAACCGATACTATTCCTCACGAGGCTATATTTATACGAATGGGTTTTGGGCCGATAGAAAAGGTAAAGCCCAATATAAAATTTAATTAAGTTTATTTTATATAAAATATTATACAAAACTTAAATTGTTTATATCATTGTCATACGGTAACAGAATTTCGAACAGTCTGCTCCGTTGGGGTCGTATGGACGACGACTACACAATGGAACTAATGGGGAGCGAATCGAAGCTCGTTACAACTTATAGGAAAATAAATTGTCCGTCTGAATCAAGCGATGGTTATCGTTATTAATGATGATCGTCCAATGTGAGTAAATCTCACTTACTCTGAACAGTTTATAATTTCATGTTGTATTTTTAGAACTGTTAGATATTGGCCGATTAACTGTATGTTGACTGTTTGATTGAACTGCTAGTCAGTTAGTTAAATTTTCTATATTGATTCTGTTTAACAGAATATATCATATGGAACTGAAAGGTGATGTTATCTATATTGTTTAACATCTGTGATGCAGGGAAACAGGTTGGAGGAATCCAACTGGAATCCTCAACATTTATTTTACTGTTTTCATATATTGTGATATATGATGTGTTATATAATCTGTTATGGATTATGTGTGTTGGAATGATGTTGATCATTGTTATTCGATATTGTAAATATCATAAAAGACCCTGGGATGTAAAAAGACGTATTTCAATGTATATTGAAATAAAGGAATTTTATAAAATCACAGGATTTTATAAAAGGAATTATTTATAAAACGAACACGGTTTTATAAAAGGGATATTTATTTAGAAAATAAATAGAAATAGAAAAGGAATATTTATTTAGAAAATAAATAGAAGTTACAAATAGGAAATATTTGTACCGGTAAGTAAACGTTATAAATAGGAAATATTTGTAACGGTAAATAGAAGTTACAAATAGGAAATATTTGTAACGGTAAGTAAACGTTATAAATAGGAAATATTTGTAACGGTAAATAGAAGTTATAAATAGGAAATATTTGTAATGGTAAATAGAAGTTATAAATAGGATATATTTGTAACGGGAAGTAAACGTTATAAAAAGGAAATAGTTGTAACGGAAAACGTAGTTTATCAAAAGAAGTTAATCGATGTTAGTTAATCGATTAGAGAATAAAGTTAAAAAGAAGTTAATCGATGTTAGTTAATCGATTAGTGTTAAAGTAAAAGAAGTTAATCGATGTTAGTTAATCGATTAGAGAATAAAGTTAAAAAGAAGTTAATCGATGTTAGTTAATCGATTAGAGAATAAAGTTAAAAAGAAGTTAATCGATGTTAGTTAATCGATTAGTGTTAAAGTAAAAGAAGTTAATCGATGTTAGTTAATCGATTAGAGAATAAAGTTAAAAAGAAGTTAATCGATGTTAGTTAATCGATTAGAGAATAAAGTTAAAAGGAAGTTAATCGATGTTAGTTAATCGATTAGTGTTAAAGTAAAAGAAGTTAATCGATGTTAGTTAATCGATTAGAGAATAAAGTTAAAAAGAAGTTAATCGATGTTAGTTAATCGATTAGAGAATAAAGTTGAAAGGAGATAATCGATGTTAGTTTAATCGATTAGAATAGAAGCAAATGAGTTAAATCGAATATAGTTATTCGAATAGAAGAAAATGAGTAAATCGAATATAGTTATTCGAATAGAAAGTAAAAGGAATTATCGAATATAGTTTATTCGAAAAGAGTAAGTGAAATGAGTAAATAAATAGCGTTAGTCAAATAGTGTTAGTCCAATAGAGTTAATTGATAGGGGTTAGTCCAATAGAGTTAATTGATAAGAGTCAATCGAATATAGTTATTCGAAGGAGGGTTAAGTAAGGAAGTTTGTTAAAGAAATATAAAGTGAACTTTGTCTATTTCAAAGTTAGAAATGTTGTTCAGTTAAGGTATGAGAGGTAGTTCTACCCCAACTTGATTGACTTCATTTTTAACTAAGGAATAGTTAAGGTTCGACAGTAAAGGAAATGGTTTGAGTTGGCATCGCGATGGTTTGTTTAAACATATGTCTAAGTCCAATGAAGAAGCTTTGGAAATGTTTTCCAAATAAGAAACCAGAATTGTTTTCTAATAAAGAAACAAAGAAATGGAAATGTTTTCCATTGTTAATAACGTATATTTTCCCAATTTAGAAAATAAGGAATATTGAACGTAGGGAAACATGAGATAAGTAAATTAATGAACTAAAGAGATGAATGTTGAATGATGTTTGATCGATATAATTTCCATTTGGAAATAATATCATTGTTTGCACACCTATTTTTATTCGATAGTTAAATCACAGACTATCGAAGTTTTGACCATTTTAACGTTGTTAATATGGAGAGACCGGTTGGATTATTATCCGAAGAACCACTCTGTATTGGCATAACCGTTGCGAATCATATATGCCAAAGGAAATTGAAGACGGAGTTATGCAAGGGCTATCCTGTTTACAGAATAGTGCCTTCGGTTCATCCTGTTCCTGGATGACTTGTATGGACGGATGTCTGACAGAGTATTTCCAGACGATCACGTATATTGATTTCTCCAACTGTACCAAGAGTGGAAGCGAAGAAGGAAACTTCTTTTAGCTAACACATATTGTATGGTTGAGGACGTCAATCGGCGATTTGATGGATTTGATGATGTGACATTCAAAGTGAATCTGGTATGATGATAAAGCGTAGTTTCTAGCCTCATCATCCGGTAAATGACAGAAATCGGGCAGACAGCATGGCTAAGTCGGTCGCACCGAAGTAGGGTGTATAATCACCTGATCTAGAGTTTCATTCATTTCTAAAAATCTATTGTTGATGCTGTCCCATTCGGGAAACGGTTGCTGATCACAACTGTTGGTGATATACATTCGATACACTCAAGCGAAATGAGTGGTCGGTCATGTGTGGCCGTGTTGCAAGATGTTCTTGTTGAACCCAGTGTATTCCTCTCTAGAGGTACACAAGCGAAAGGTGGTTCCATACCTTGTCATAATTGGAAATCCATTACCCAATACGTGCTTGCGGTTTTGATTGTATACTATATATGTAGAACGTGAGATGAAAGCGTTCTGCTAGATGATTATATATACTGTGGTTGATAGACATTATTATAATATCAAAAGGTTTTTGATATAAAGATATTTTGGATTCTCATAAGGGAAAAACCCGTTCCGTTATGCGGCGTGGTCTTATGAGATATCATATACCTGTATAACTGTTTTAAACTGTTTTACTCATACCAGTCCCATGACTGACCCGGAGTTTATTTTGTTGTTTTCCCTAAACTCTTGGGTGCCTAAATTTGTATGGGCAGTCAAGTAGTCAGGATTTACAGATATACTGGAAGAGCTTGGAGCAGGAGGCTTCAGGATCATTATGGCTATAGTTATTTCCGCTGTGTTGTAAGTGCTGTACTTTGATAATGATATGTATATTCAAGTACAGATTTGTATTTCAAAGTTATGTTATGAAATATATTTATTCGTTCCGCTGTGAGATTCGTGTTACTCTGATGTTGTGTTCTTCTTATTCTTCTATTCTAATTTTCTATCTTATATTTCCTCACCCTCTAATTTCTTTCACTAATTACCAGGATTTTTCGATGTTTTGGTTATCGACATCGTGCTTATGTCGATAACCAAAGTCGCTCAAAATCCGGGTCGTTACAGTTGGTATCAGAGCTTAAGTTAAGAATTACTTGGCTCTGTGGCGTGACTCGGTAGAGATAGGGTTAGTAGCACCCTAGATTGAGTTTGAGTGTATATATACGAGTGAACGTATTTGTATTTGATATAAAAATTTGTTTTATATTATGGAGATACATTGGTTGAGTTGTTTATGAGTTCTGGTAGATCAGTTTGATGCACTGTATCGGTAGGAGTTACTAAACACTCGAATACGATGAACCATCACGATATGTTTTGAAAAGAGGGTAAATGATGATAAGTTTACCCAAAGTATATTTTGATACATATTGGATATATTGGTTGTTATTATAATCGAGTAAGATTATAAGTAAAATGGTTATGTAAATAACCAATCAGAATTCATATAAGTGAAATACGTGAAATCAGATGAGTTAAATCAAAAATTTAAACCAGAAATTGAATTAAAACTCTGGAGAATTGGATAAGTGTTTGTAAATGGATTAGGATTAAAAATAAGGAAAATTTAAGATCCTGGGAGATTTTAAATTGTTTTACAAGCAGTGTGAATTATATTTTGAAATAAATTTCAAAGTGGAAAAGGTTAAAAATGGTTTTATAGTATTGAACTCACTTCGATCGCTGGAAAATAGATTCTGATGATGACAGCTGCATCATCAGTATTCATTTTCGAGTTGTAAGTGACGAATTACTACCAGAAATACTGTTTTGAATTTGTTTTGCGGAAGTCAAGTTGTGTTGAATTTCAAAATGAGATTTCAAATATAGAATTTGAATTTTTAAATAGATTTGGAATATTTACTTGTTTTAAAAGAAATAAAACGAGAAGTTCCTTTATAAACGAAGTTATAAATAGTTCTTTTATAAACGAAGTTTATAAATGAAGTGAAAAGAGTTATCATTGGATAATTCAGAAATAAAAATACAAGTGTGGAATTGAAAGGGAAATCTATTTTCCAAAGGTAGAAATATCGATTTCAAAAGGAATTGAAATCGGGACTTATTTAAAGGAGTTTGAATAAAGGAAGTTCAAACATTGGATTTGAATATAAAAATTCAAATGAGATTTGAATAAAGAAGATTTAAATAATGGAAAATTGAATATAGAATTCATATAGAGTAATAATGAAATTTGAATATAAAATTCAAATAGAGTTGAAATGGGAATTGGAATATATAATTCAATGGGAATTGGAATATATAATTCAATGGAGTTTGAAAATATAGAATTTGAATAAGGAAATTGAAATGGAATTTGAATATAGGAAATTCAAATAGAATTGAAATGGAATTCAATTAGTTGATATACAAGTTAAACTTATAATTGAACATGTATATTCAAATAAAAAGGTGAAATAGGTAAACTAGTTAATTAGCCATTAGTAAATGGATCTTGAATTGAAGTTGAACTTTAGATAGGTAAAGGGGACTGGTAAATTTATATTTGAAATCGAATATGAAACCTGAGTCTGAAAAGTAGAATTTGATTGGTTGATAAGCAAGTTAAAATATATTTGAACATGTCATGTTCAAATATAAAAGTGAAATAGACTAAAAAGTTAATTAACAAATAAATTAACGAATTGAGTTAAAACGATCAGGTATAGTTAAAATAGATTGGGCAGGTATAAATATACATGAGATAGGTATGGATAAGGATAATGCAAGAGGTATATAAATAGATTGCTCGACGAAAAGGTATGTATTTAATTCATATATGAGATTTTATGCGCCGTATCGGCTAGCCGCTTGGCTTTTCTTTTTCTTTTTGATTGGAGAAGGCCTGTGTGGCAGTTTGGGGATTTTCCCGATGCTCCTAGTACAAAGGAGGTTATGGCGAATTTTTCCGGGAATTTAAGGAGATAGAATATTTTTAAGATAATTTGATAGTTAGAATCAATGTATCGATATATATATATATATATATATATATAAGTCGATAAGGAAATGAACTTGGAAATAGAATAGTGAAATCAAAAAGGAAGACCAAGAATAAAATCTAGTAAGAATAGATAGAGAAAGTGTATACGTGTTAAAAAGATGAATAAGTAGTTGTATGGTATTGATTATTCGAGTAAGTAGTCATATCTGTTTTGACGTTATAAATGTTATTCAGTCAAGGTCTGAGAGGTAGTTATACCCCAACTTGATTGATTTCATTATTAACAAATAAATAGTAAGATTTCAGGCTCGAAGATCAATGTTGAATAAGAGTTAGTTGAATATAGTATTTGGGTTGTCGTAACGATATTTTACACAACATCCGTTTTAACCCAAATAAGTGTAAACTTGGAAATAGAATAATAAATATTTCCTAAGTATAAAAATAAACGAGATGGAAAAGAGATAGGTAATTGGAATATTTTCCAATTATAAATAGCATATATTTTCTAAAGTTTAGAAAATAAAGGAAGGCGATATTCGGAAATGTTTTCTAAATAACATAAAAGGCCAATATGGTTATTGAAAATATTTGGTTAACAAATATTGTTAAAGAAATAGAGAAGTGATTTAACTAATGGAATATTGATTATGGGCTCAGTTGAAATTTCAAAAAGGAAAATTCGATTTTTGAAAAGAGTAACTGTTTAAAAATTCCCAAGGAAAGACTGTTTAAATTAAAAACAAATTTAACAGAAATTTGTGAAAGCGGATTTGAATTAAAGTAAATTCAGTTAAGTGGTAACTGAAGTTGAATTGAAATCGAATAAGATTGGATTTGTGAAATTAGAATCCGAAATGGTATTGGATTGAGGAGTTAAGAAATTGAAAATCAAGAGTTGAACTCGAGTTGAAATGACATTTGGCTTAGTTATAAGCGACTGGTTGTGTTGTGGATAAAAGCAGATTGGAGTTTGATGGGGATGACCCTGGTATCCGCTGAATTGATAACAGGTGGAAAGGATATAATGATATGCCGACAAAAAGGTACAAGTTTATATTTCTATTGGATATAAGATTTATGAGCCGAATTTGCATGCCGCTTGGCTGTTTGATTTTCTTTTGAGTGGAGATGGCCCAGAGAGGCGAGTTGGAGTTTGACCGATTGACCAGTACAAAGGAGGTGCTGGCGAAATTTTTCGAAGAATAAGGCGTTAGAAAATTTTCAAGATTTTTGAAAATTTTCGTTGATAAGAATAAATCAATATTTAATTGAAATTAAATTAAATTGGTTCAGTTGAAACTGAAGTTAAGAAGTGAACAAATATGTTCAAACCAGTCGATAGGGTCGTCCTCTACCTTTTAGCAATTTCGAGGACGAAATTATTTTAAGTGGGGAAGATTGTAATGACCCGTATTGGCAGGGGCATTATGATTAATTTATTTAATTGTATAAATGGTGGGTTAGTGAATTACATGGGCGTTGAATAAAATAATGGTGAATATTTAATTAAAATAATAAATTAAAAAAATATTATATTCTGAATTAATCAGAATTGGCTGAAATGGCGATATGGTGTGAACTAGATCATCTGTGATATTTTATTCAACTTAGAATTGAAGTAGAATAACGAATATATTATTTGAACGATAGTTTGAACGTATAATTATATTATAATTAAAACCGAGCTTGAAATGGCGCTGCAGTTCGTAAATTGGCTATTCGAACTTCAACTGAATATACAGAGTTCATTTTAAATCGGATTTCTGTGAAACAAGAAACGTGTGGAGCTGGTGGAGTATATCTTTCTAGCGGAAGAGAAATATAAGGATTTCGTCGTGTAGATTTTGAGATATGTCCAAATCAAATTTCAGAATAGTCGCTATAGAATCGTTTATTGGCCATAACGGTTATTTCGAAATAACTAGTTATCAGATTCGAATTTAGACAAGGTTCTTTTGGGAAGTAGTGATAAATTAATTTTTGGAATTTTACTGTAATTTTTAATAAATTTAATAAGCAACTTTTTATTTGGAGTGTTTTGCACCCTGTAATCAACATTTTTGGGGTTTCAAAATATGAGCTAACCTACCGATATTATTATATTTTTGGAGTCGGGACACCTCGCTTGTCACGATGGTGTTTTTATTTCTGTCTGTAGCGTTATGTAACTATATAAATTAATAGATTAGATAGTGACTTAAATAATTATCTGAAAATAAAATAAGCAAAATATCCTAACTTTACTAGGCCTAAACAACACCACGTTGCCATTATTCTCAGCCGCACTCTTTTATTTTCGAAAAAACGTGGAGACTGATCTTCCATACTTCAAAGAAATAAAAACGTGGAAGCTTCCCCTCCATAACTCAAAAAAAAAACCCAATATAAGTACAGAGGTCAAGTCTCCTTTTATTTTCTCTTCGGCAAACTGAAAAGGCTCAAAGCATTTAAATGGCACTCAAAATGAAACCGCAAGATCCGCTCGAAAGTCAGTACGAAACCTGGGTTCTTGCTCTCCTCACTGGCGCATAAGGTTTATGGGTTCATTGTTGGTTCAGGGAAGCAAGGGAAAGGGCTGTTGGGTGATACGTGGAGTTTGGTGAAGTGTTGATGATGTTGGAGCTGAGCATTTCTGTGATGGTGCATATAAAATAGAAGGAAGGAAATGTGTGCACAGTGAGGTGGGACGTGTGCATGAGAAGAAGGGATGATGAAGATGGAGCATGATACAGGAGCCTGCGTGTGGTTTGTCTTGATTTGCGGAGTGGGTTCGGAAATTCCAAGGATGGGAAAGGCCTCGACCGTGAATATGGTGTGGAGTTCCATGTAGAGATGGACAAAAATTTCAAATGACGTGATATTATTTTTCTCAACAAACACTAGAGCAGCGTATTTTGTAAATAGTGGAGAACGCTTTTGATTTAGCAAAGGAACGAAGGGGATATGGTGGTAGCTGAGTTCGGAATTTGGAGTAGCGGTTGTGTTTAAAACCATGGGGGGGAAGAACCGATACTATTCCTCACGAGGCTATATTTATACGAATGGGTTTTGGGCCGATAGAAAAGGTAAAGCCCAATATAAAATTTAATTAAGTTTATTTTATATAAAATATTATACAAAACTTAAATTGTTTATATCATTGTCATACGGTAACAGAATTTCGAACAGTCTGCTCCGTTGGGGTCGTATGGACGACGACTACACAATGGAACTAATGGGGAGCGAATCGAAGCTCGTTACAACTTATAGGAAAATAAATTGTCCATCTGAATCAAGCGATGGTTATCGTTATTAATGATGATCGTCCAATGTGAGTAAATCTCACTAACTATGAACAGTTTATAATTTCATGTTGTATTTTTAGAACTGTTAGATATTGGCCGATTAACTGTATGTTGACTGTTTGATTGAACTGCTAGTCAGTTAGTTAAATTTTCTATATTGATTCTGTTTAACAGAATATATCATATGGAACTGAAAGGTGATGTTATCTATATTGTTTAACATCTGTGATGCAGGGAAACAGGTTGGAGGAATCCAACTGGATTCCTCAACATTTATTTTACTGTTTTCATATATTGTGATGTATGATGTGTTATATAATCTGTTATGGATTATGTGTGTTGGAATGATGTTGATCATTGTTATTCGATATTGTAAATATCATAAAAGACCCTGGGATGTAAAAAGAAGTATTTCAATGTATATTGAAATAAAGGAATTTTATAAAATCACAGGATTTTATAAAAGGAATTATTTATAAAACGAACACGGTTTTATAAAAGGGATATTTATTTAGAAAATAAATAGAAATAGAAAAGGAATATTTATTTAGAAAATAAATAGAAGTTACAAATAGGAAATATTTGTACCGGTAAGTAAACGTTATAAATAGGAAATATTTGTAACGGTAAATAGAAGTTACAAATAGGAAATATTTGTAACGGTAAGTAAACGTTATAAATAGGAAATATTTGTAACGGTAAATAGAAGTTATAAATAGGAAATATTTGTAATGGTAAATAGAAGTTATAAATAGGATATATTTGTAACGGTAAGTAAACGTTATAAAAAGGAAATAGTTGTAACGGAAAACGTAGTTTATCAAAAGAAGTTAATCGATGTGTAACGACCCGTGTTCTACACATCATAGGATTGTAGAATATTTATTTCTTTCCTGTGTGAAGTTGTATGGTCATGTAACTTTGGGAAACATTTATTAGAGTCATTTCCCCTGTTCATGATTTTTGTCGATTTTTAAATGACCATTTTGCCCCTAGTCAGTACTGTTTTGGCCATAACTTTTGATAGGGAAGGAATTTTGACCTGAAACCACTTCCATTAGATTCGTTTGATGGTTTCTCTTTCCGTAGAGTGGTCATAATAGCCAAACCGACTTACCGTTTGGGAGATATGGCTGAAACAAGGTTTGGAGGGTGAAAAACTGCTTAACCGGGCCAAATCGGGTGATTAGTGAGTAGGCCCATAACCCATTTCGGGATTAGGGTTATGGGAGGGCTGAAATGAGATGGAGAATCATTCCATTTCAGTTTTCTAGCCTCCACTTATCACCAAGGATCCCTAAAAATGGCCTCCAACCTCTAGATCACCTCCAAATCATCTCTTGGTCAAGGATTTGGCTTAGCAACCCCTAATCAAAGAAGATCTTCACCTAAACAACCTTGGAGCTGCTGTTAGCATTGGGATTCGCATCAAATCAGAGAATTATTTCAGATCTTAGTTTGTTTTGTGGCTAAGGTGAGTGATTAGCTTGCTTTTTGCACTAATTATGGCTAAATTGGGGTGATTAGTGCTAATCAGCGTTTTTAAAGGAAAATAAATTCCGGAAAAATGTTTATAAAATCATAAACGATGTTTTAGACCTCTGATATGAGTTTGGGTTAATTTGGTTAAATTTTGCTAATCATACCATTAGTTATGCTCACATATGCTTAAGGGAAAAACATGGGGTTTTGGGTGTGTTTGATCCATTTTACCACTTCATATGGTAGTTTTGGTGTTTGAGGTCACTTGTATGCGTTGCTATGACTCTTTGGTATGCTTTGTGATTGATTTCAATAGTTAGAATGGTCGAAAACGCCGTCGAGAGGCGTATAAACACTTGCTGGAAAGTTGCAGGAGTTAGTGCAGGAAATCGGATCGGATCGCCCCTACTCGACCCGAACCGCCCATTTCCCTTCACCACGAACCGAACCGGATCGCTATAGCGAAGCAAGCTGCGCCACGAGCTGAAGGATCCGACCCGCTCCGAGATGGTGAGCCAAAGACGCCACGAACCGACCTGCCTGAAGTGATGGCGCCACGACCGAGCTCTCGCGTGCGAACCGACCCGGTGTAAGAGGCACGATCCGAACCATGGCGTGAAGAAGGCTCCGACCCGATCCGAGGACTGATGCTTGGTGGTTGAAGGCGGCACGAACCACGACAGGATGGAGGGTGAGAACCGAACCGAGATGGTGGACCCGGACCGATCCGATGGGTGGTCACGAACCCGACCCGACCCGAATTGGTGGAAGAGATGATGATCCGAACCGATCCGAAGGAGGAAGATCCATAACCCGAAATGCAAAGGTAGTTCAAGTGGAAGTTCGAGCTCAGGATCCAGACGGGAACCAATGAGTTCACTTCGTGATTGGGCTTTGCTGCGGGACGTGTGCTAAGGAGTTGTCGGTATCTATGACTTTGGATCACTATGTATTAGAGGTGTATGGACGGACTCGGGCTTTGGATATGGTGCGACTAGGGAGCTACCTACCAATGGAGTGGGATCATGGATACGTTGGGCGTGGTCCCATATCATGGATACGTTGGGCGTGGTCCCATAGGTTTGGCGTTGGTGGTAGTAGGAATGGACATAGTCGTACAAAGTCGAGTTCTGTCGTTTTCTTGAAGGGTTATGGTGGTCAAAGAAGTAGATACCGTATGCTTTACGCACTGAGTGAGAGATGCGAGGATGGTTGCTATGTTTGATTGTTTGACATACACATCCCCACCCCCGTATACTTATATTATGTGTTCGTGACATCACAGAGTATTGTACCGTGTAGTACTAACTCTTTGGTTGCAGGTCCAGGTTCAGGTATGACTTAGTATACCTGTTATTATTCTGTTTATGCTTGCTACCACTCATACCAGACTAATGTCTGACCCAGAGTTTTATGTTTCTTCTTATTACTCTGGGTGCTCACACGAGCAGACTAGAGACAGGGATAGCTGGTAGTGCGCGAGTAGATGGACTGAGGACGAGCAGGAGGCTCCACGTATGCTAGATAGTTATTCTCCCTGTGTCGTGATCGGTATCTACTCTGGGCATTAGTAGCATACCTATTTTGTTTATCTTAGAGACAGTATTTTGAAGTTGTAATAAGCTGTATTCGATTTTCTGCTACTCTGATGATGTTAGTTCAAGTTTTCAGCTTATGCACTGTCTCATCTGTTTTATGTCAAGTATATGTTGGTTATTATATTTTATTCCATGCGCTGTGAGACATATTACAGGTTCTTTATTTGGTTCATCTTCTTTCTTTCTCTTCTTTGGCGACCGTCCCATGCCAATTGGACATGTGTACAACGCACAATTGGAGTAAATGTCGGTTGGTGCGGGGCGGGCTGTCACATTTGGTATCAGAGCCAGGTTGCGTAATTCACCTAGGGAAAGACACTAGGGAGAGATAGTACGTATATGAGAGCGCGTATTTGTGATTATTTTGGTTTTCAAAAGCTATATCTATATATAGTATTAGTATGTTTAAGAGTGAAGTCGCATTGCACTGCACTGGCACCACTATGGAGATGGTTAATCGTTTTCTCTTTAACAGATTTGACGATGAGCCGAGGAAGAGGTGCTGGTAGAGGGGCCAATAATGGGAATCCCCCTGACATGAGGGCTATGTTTACCAACCTCATGAGAGAGATGCTTGTGGATATTCAGAGGGCGGCTCCTAATGTTGCCAATGCTGGAGGTGCAGCGGTGCAAGCGCCTAGGGTCGATTTCGCCAAGCTGAGTAAGGATTACACTAATCTTGGTGGAAAACCGTTTCACGGAACAGAGTCGGCCACGGATGTTCAGGATTGGTTGGATAGCTGTGATCGGATCTTCGATGACTTCGGTATCGAGGATGCGATGAAGAGAAGGCTAGCGTCTCGTCAGCTGCAAGGACGAGCGATGAATTGGTGGAATGCTATTAGGGCAGCCACACCAGAAGATCAAGTTACTTGGGATCAGTTTAAAGCTCGCTTTAGCAACAAGTATATCCCAGCTGCCCAGAAGTCGGAATTGTTTAGGAAGTTCTTGGAGCTTAAGCAGAATGGAAGGGCAGTATCGGATTATGTTGCTGAGTTCGACACTTTGTCGAAGTATGGGTTATCTCTAATCGATACTCCCGAAAAGAAAAATGAGAAGTTCATCACTGGTTTGGATGAATACTTAGGGGAGAGGCTGATTAATCACATCGATGAGACGTTTGAGTCGATCGTGGGAAAAGCTTTGAGGTCAGAAAGTCTTTACCCTAAGCCGAAGACTGGGGTTGTTGCTGCATCTGCTGAAGAGTCAAAGCCGCAAGCAAGCGGTGGAGGCAAGAATAACTCTCAGAATAAGAGGAAGCAGAACCAAGCTAAGGATGGCCAGAAGAAAAGCAGGAAAGAAGTCGAGTGCTTCAAATGTGGAAAGAAGGGCCATTATGCAAGGGAATGTAGGGCCAAGACAGTGGGAAAGAAGTGCTTTAACTGTGGCCAGGAGGGACATTTTAAGGATAAGTGCCCGCAACCTCTGAAGGAGAATCAGATTGTGAAAGCATATGCCATCAATGCTGTTCCTTCTTCGTCGAATGCCCCAACTGCGGCGGAGAAAGGAAAGGGGGTCGTCATTCAAGGTATGCTTTCCATTTATGATCTTCCTGTTAGGGTTTTGTTCGATACCGGGGCTTCCCATTCCTTCATATCTAGTGACCTGGTAGATAGGTTGGGATTGGAACCCGAGTTAGTCGATAGACCATTAGCTGTGACGAACCCGATTGGTGGTTCAACAAACCTCAGTATGATCTGTCGTAATGTGGTCTTATCGAGTCATGGATGTATGTTTGTTTGTGATTGCTTTGTTTTGGGCTTTACTGGGTATGGCATTATTTTGGGAGTCGATTGGCTCCAAAGATACGGGGTGGTGGTAGACTGTGAGGGCTTTTTGGTGACAGTTAGGGCGGATGATGGGCGGAGGGTAGTGTTTGGTAATCTACCCTGTGATGGGGTAATGGCTAGTTTTGTAAATTCCCTCGACATTCCGCATGATGAGTTATCAGGTTTGCCCGTAGTTGGCCAGTACCCGGACATCTTCGAGGAAGTAACCGGACTTCCACCACACCGAGAGATTGAGTTTCGTATTGATTTAGTGAAAGATGCCAGACCTATAGTGATGCCACTTCGTTGTATGGCACCACGAGAACAGCGAGAGCTCGAGGTGCAAGTTAGCGATCTTTTGAAGAAGGGATTTATTAGAAGAAGTGTTTCCGAGTGGGGAGCACCAGTTGTGTTTGCTACTAAGGCAGATGGTTCCCTTCGATTGTGTGTGGACTATCGCGAGTTAAATAAGGTGACGAGGAAGAATAAGTATCCTCTACCACGGATAGATGATTTGTTTGATCAACTGGAAGGAGCGAGAGTGTTCTCCCAGTTGGACCTCGCGACAGGATTTCATCAGCTCCGTGTAGCAGCTGATAGTATAGCTAAAACGGCATTTAGGACGCCGTCTGGGTTTTATGAGTGGTTGGTCATGCCATTCGGGTTGACCAATGCACCAGCATACTTCGTGGATCTTATGAATAGAGTATTCAGAGACCAACTGAATAAGTTTGTTCTTGTGTTCGTAGACGATATCCTTGTTTACTCGAGGACAGAAGAGGAACACAAGGAACATTTGAGAATTATGTTGGAGGTGTTGAGAAGACACCAACTGAAAGCGAAATTTTCTAAGTGTCACTTCTGGAGGAGAGAAGTGAGATTCTTGGGCCATGTTGTTTCAGATAATGGTATTGCCGTGGACCCTGCAAAGGTGGCTACGGTACAGGATTGGTCTACGCCCAAGAATGCAACAGACGTAAGAAGTTTCTTGGGGCTAGCTGGATATTATCGTAAGTTTATCAAAGACTTCTCCAAGATAGCGGCACCGTTGACTCAGTTAACTAAGAAGAATCAAGCCTTCGTTTGGGACGGAGGGTGTGAAAATGCATTCAAGAGTCTAAAGGAAAAGTTGACGCGTGCGCCAGTGTTGGTCATTCCTAAGGGAAATGAAGAGATGACGGTATACACGGATGCTTGTGGTACCGGACTGAGTGCGGTATTGATGCAAGGAGGTAGGGTTGTAGCTTATGCTAGTCGACAGCTAAAGCCACATGAGAAGAAGTATCCTACCCATGATTTGGAATTGGCAGCAATTGTATTTGCGCTGAAGATGTGGAGACATTACCTCTTGGGAGAAAGATTTGAATTGTTTACCGATCATAAATCGTTAAAGTATCTCTTCTCTCAGAAAGATCTGAATCTTCGTCAGCAGAGATGGTTAGAGTTCTTGGCTTCGTATGATTTTGATATCGCGTATACACCTGGGAAGGGTAATGCGGTAGACGATGCCTTGAGTAGGAGACATGCCATCTTAGGGGCAATGTTTCTTGAATGGAAGCAGCTGGAGTATATCGCGAGGTTTGATTTCAGACCAAGGTGCGAATTGGATCCAGTTACGCTAGCTAGCTTGACGATCAGACCCACTTTGATAGAGCGGATTGGTTCTAGCCAGAGGAACGATCCTAACCTATTAGAAATCATCTCCAAGTTAGAGATGGGTATCGAAGAGGAGATGAATGTGTATGGGCTTGATCGAGATGGATGGCTTCGGAAGAATGGAAGACTAGTTGTGCCCAACGTGAATGGTTTGAGAGATGAAGTGCTTAGAGAATGTCATCACTCAAAACTGACTATACATCCCGGTGGTAATAAGATGTATCGAGACATGAGACAGACTTACTACTGGGAAGGGATGAAAAGAGACGTTGGGAAGTTTATATCCAAATGCATGAATTGCCAGCTAGTTAAAGCCGAGCAAAAGAAGCCTAGTGGGTTGATGCAACCATTAGAAATTCCCGAATGGAAATGGGAACAAGTTTCGATGGATTTCATCGATGGTTTACCGAGGACTAGATCGGGACGTGATAGCATTTGGGTAATTGTGGATCGACTGACCAAGAGTGCAAGATTTATACCAGTTAAGTCGAACAGAACTGCAGCTAAGTTAGCAAAACTATATATGAAGTGGGTAGTGAGATTTCATGGAGTACCCAAAGGCATTGTGAGTGACCGAGATCCGTTGTTTACTAGTGGATTTTGGAAGAGCTTACAAGAGGCTCTAGGGTCAGAGTTACATCTCAGTACCGCATATCATCCTCAAATCGATGGTCAGACAGAGAGGGTGAATCGGATATTGGAAGATCTCTTGAGGGCTTGTATATTGGATTTCGGTGGAGCATGGGATGACCATTTGCATCTAGTGAAGTTTGCATATAATAATAGCTACCAATCCAGTATCGGTATGGCTCCGTTTGAAGCTTTGTACGGAAGACCGTGCAACTCACCATCATGTTGGATAGAGACTGGCGAGAAGTTTGTGCTTGGACCAGATGTGGTGAGAGAAACCTCCGATAAGATCAAGATCATTCAGCAACGAATGAAAGCTGCTCAAGATAGGCAGAAAAGCTATGCTGATAAGAGGAGAAGAGACTTGAAATTCTCCGTTGGTGACTTGGTGTTTGTCAAGATCTCTCCGTTGAAAAGCGTGATACGATTTGGCAGGAGAGGCAAGTTGGCACCAAGATTTGTGGGTCCTTTCCAAGTTCTTGAGGAAGTTGGGAATTTGGCGTATAGAGTTGGCTTACCAGAGAAAATGGCAGGAGTTCACAATGTGTTTCATGTTTCCCAACTAAGGAAGTTCGTTCACGACTCAAATGTGACTATTTCACCTGGTCAGCTAGAGGACTTCGAAGTAGAACCTGAGGCGGTTGAGAACCGCAAGCCGATTCGTATTGTGGAGCATGATACGAAGCAACTTCGAAGAAAGTCGGTGAAGCTAGTCAAAGTTCAGTGGGCCGAGGACGAAAATGATTGTGCTTGGGAGACAGAGGAGAGCATTAGAAAGGCTTATCCAGAACTCTTTGCCTGGTAAGATTTACTTTGCGATTTAGTTATTCCGCATGCTAGGATAGACTTGTTTTGCTTGTTTTGCATGTTTGATGGTTGTTTTATGATTGATAGGCATGCGGGACCCTTGTGTGTGTTTTGATTAGGGAATTTCGGGGGCGGAATTTCTTAAGGGGGGGAGAGTGTAACGACCCGTGTTCTACACATCATAGGATTGTAGAATATTTATTTCTTTCCCGTGTGAAGTTGTATGGTCATGTAACTTTGGGAAACATTTATTAGAGTCATTTCCCCTGTTCATGATTTTTGTCGATTTTTAAATGACCATTTTGCCCCTAGTCAGTACTGTTTTGGCCATAACTTTTGATAGGGAAGGAATTTTGACCTGAAACCACTTCCATTAGATTCGTTTGATGGTTTCTCTTTCCGTAGAGTGGTCATAATAGCCAAACCGACTTACCGTTTGGGAGATATGGCTGAAACAAGGTTTGGAGGGTGAAAAACTGCTTAACCGGGCCAAATCGGGTGATTAGTGAGTAGGCCCATAACCCATTTCGGGATTAGGTTTATGGGAGGGCTGAAATGAGATGGAGAATCATTCCATTTCAGTTTTCTAGCCTCCACTTATCACCAAGGATCCCTAAAAATGGCCTCCAACCTCTAGATCACCTCCAAATCATCTCTTGGTCAAGGATTTGGCTTAGCAACCCCTAATCAAAGAAGATCTTCACCTAAACAACCTTGGAGCTGCTGTTAGCATTGGGATTCGCATCAAATCAGAGAATTATTTCAGATCTTAGTTTGTTTTGTGGCTAAGGTGAGTGATTAGCTTGCTTTTTGCACTAATTATGGCTAAATTGGGGGTGATTAGTGCTAATCAGCGTTTTTAAAGGAAAATAAATTCCGGAAAAATGTTTATAAAATCATAAACGATGTTTTAGACCTCTGATATGAGTTTGGGTTAATTTGGTTAAATTTTGCTAATCATACCATTAGTTATGCTCACATATGCTTAAGGGAAAAACATGGGGTTTTGGGTGTGTTTGATCCATTTTACCACTTCATATGGTAGTTTTGGTATTTGAGGTCACTTGTATGCGTTGCTATGACTCTTTGGTATGCTTTGTGATTGATTTCAATAGTTAGAATGGTCGAAAACGCCGTCGAGAGGCGTATAAACACTTGCTGGAAAGTTGCAGGAGTTAGTGCAGGAAATCGGATCGGATCGCCCCTACCCGACCCGAACCGCCCATTTCCCTTCACCACGAACCGAACTGGATCGCTATAGCGAAGCAAGCTGCGCCATGAGCTGAAGGATCCGACCCGCTCCGAGATGGTGAGCCAAAGACGCCACGAACCGACCTGCCTGAAGTGATGGCGCCACGACCGAGCTCTCGCGTGCGAACCGACCCGGCGTAAGAGGCACGATCCGAACCATGGCGTGAAGAAGGCTCCGACCCGATCCGAGGACTGATGCTTGGTGGTTGAAGGCGGCATGAACCACAACAGGATGGAGGGTGCGAACCGAACTGAGATGGTGGACCCGGACCGATCCGATGGGTGGTCACGAACCCGACCCGACCCGAATTGGTGGAAGAGATGATGATCCGAACCGATCCGAAGGAGGAAGATCCATAACCCGAAATGCAAAGGTAGTTCAAGTGGAAGTTCGAGCTCAGGATCCAAACGGGAACCAATGAGTTCACTTCGTGATTGGGCTTTGCTGTGGGACGTGTGTTAAGGAGTTGTCGGTATCTATGACTTTGGATCACTATGTATTAGAGGTGTATGGACGGACTCAGGCTTTGGATATGGTGCGACTAGGGAGCTACCTACCAATGGAGTGGGATCATGGATACGTTGGGCGTGGTCCCATAGGTTTGGCGTTGGTGGTAGTAGGAATGGACATAGTCGTACAAACTCGAGTTCTGTCGTTTTCTTGAAGGGTTATGGTGGTCAAAGAAGTAGATACCGTATGCTTTACGCACTGAGTGAGAGATGCGAGGATGGTTGCTATGTTTGATTGTTTGACATACACATCCCCACCCCCGTATACTTATATTATGTGTTCGTGACATCACAGAGTATTGTACCGTGTAGTACTAACTCTTTGGTTGCAGGTCCAGGTTCAGGTATGACTTAGTATACCTGTTATTATTCTGTTTATGCTTGCTACCACTCATACCAGACTAATGTCTGACCCAGAGTTTTATGTTTCTTCTTATTACTCTGGGTGCTCACACGAGCAGACTAGAGACAGGGATAGCTGGTAGTGCGCGAGTAGATGGACTGAGGACGAGCAGGAGGCTCCACGTATGCTAGATAGTTATTCTCCCTGTGTCGTGATCGGTATCTACGTTGGGCATTAGTAGCATACCTATTTTGTTTATCTTAGAGACAGTATTTTGAAGTTGTAATAAGCTGTATTCGATTTTCTGCTACTCTGATGATGTTAGTTCAAGTTTTCAGCTTATGCACTGTCTCATCTGTTTTATGTCAAGTATATGTTGGTTATTATATTTTATTACATGCGCTGTGAGACATATTACAGGTTCTTTATTTGGTTCATCTTCTTTCTTTCTCTTCTTTGGCGACCGTCCCATGCCAATTGGACATGTGTACAGCGCACAATTGGAGTAAATGTCGGTTGGTGCGGGGCGGGCCGTCACACGATGTTAGTTAATCGATTAGAGAATAAAGTTAAAAAGAAGTTAATCGATGTTAGTTAATCGATTAGTGTTAAAGTAAAAGAAGTTAATCGATGTTAGTTAATCGATTAGAGAATAAAGTTAAAAAGAAGTTAATCGATGTTAGTTAATCGATTAGAGAATAAAGTTAAAAAGAAGTTAATCGATGTTAGTTAATCGATTAGTGTTAAAGTAAAAGAAGTTAATCGATGTTAGTTAATCGATTAGAGAATAAAGTTAAAAAGAAGTTAATCGATGTTAGTTAATCGATTAGAGAATAAAGTTAAAAGGAAGTTAATCGATGTTAGTTAATCGATTAGTGTTAAAGTAAAAGAAGTTAATCGATGTTAGTTAATCGATTAGAGAATAAAGTTAAAAAGAAGTTAATCGATGTTAGTTAATCGATTAGAGAATAAAGTTGAAAGGAGATAATCGATGTTAGTTTAATCGATTAGAATAGAAGCAAATGAGTTAAATCGAATATAGTTATTCGAATAGAAGCAAATGAGTAAATCGAATATAGTTATTCGAATAGAAAGTAAAAGGAATTATCGAATATAGTTTATTCGAAAAGAGTAAGTGAAATGAGTAAATAAATAGCGTTAGTCAAATAGTGTTCGTCCAATAGAGTTAATTGATAGGGGTTAGTCCAATAGAGTTAATTGATAAGAGTCAATTGAATATAGTTATTCGAAGGAGGGTTAAGTAAGGAAGTTTGTTAAAGAAATATAAAGTGAACTTTGTCTATTTCAAAGTTAGAAATGTTGTTCAGTTAAGGTATGAGAGGTAGTTCTACCCCAACTTGATTGACTTCATTTTTAACTAAGGAATAGTTAAGGTTCGACAGTAAAGGAAATGGTTTGAGTTGGCATCGCGATGGTTTGTTTAAACATATGTCTAAGTCCAATGAAGAAGCTTTGGAAATGTTTTCCAAATAAGAAACCAGAAATGTTTTCTAATAAAGAAACAAAGAAATGGAAATGTTTTCCATTGTTAATAACGTATATTTTCCCAATTTAGAAAATAAGGAATATTGAACGTAGGGAAACATGAGATAAGTAAATTAATGAACTAAAGAGATGAATGTTGAATGATGTTTGATCGATATAATTTCCATTTGGAAATAATATCATTGTTTGCACACCTATTTTTATTCGATAATTAAATCACAGACTATCGAAGTTTTGACCATTTTAACGTTGTTAATATGGAGAGACCGGTTGGATTATTATCCGAAGAACCACTCTGTATTGGCATAACCGTTGCGAATCATATATGCCAAAGGAAATTGAAGACGGAGTTATGCAAGGGCTATCCTGTTTACAGAATAGTGCCTTCGGTTCATCCTGTTCTGGATGACTTGTATGGACGGATGTCTGACAGAGTATTTCCAGACGATCACGTATATTGATTTCTCCAACTGTACCAAGAGTGGAAGCGAAGAAGGAAACTTCTTTTAGCTAACACATAATGTATGGTTGAGGACGTCAATCGGTGATTTGATGGATTTGATGATGTGACATTCAAAGTGAATCTGGTATGATGATAAAGCGTAGTTTCTAGCCTCATCATCCGGTAAATGACAGAAATCGGGCAGGCAGCATGGCTAAGTCGGTCGCACCGAAGTAGGGTGTATAATCACCTGATCTAGAGTTTCATTCATTTCTAAAAATCTATTGTTGATGCTGTCCCATTCGGGAAACGGTTGCTGATCACAACTGTTGGTGATATACATTCGATACACTCAAGCGAAATGAGTGGTCGGTCATGTGTGGCCGGGTTGCAAGATGTTCTTGTTGAACCCAGTGTATTCCTCTCTAGAGGTACATAAGCGAAAGGTGGTTCCATACCTTGTCATAATTGGAAATCCATTACCCAATACGTGCTTGCGGTTTTGATTGTATACTATATATGTAGAACGTGAGATGAAAGCGTTCTGCTAGATGATTATATATACTGTGGTTGATAGACATTATTATAATATCAAAAGGTTTTTGATATAAAGATATTTTGGATTCTCATAAGGGAAAAACCCGTTCCGTTATGCGGCGTGGTCTTATGAGATATCATATACCTGTATAACTGTTTTAAACTGTTTTACTCATACCAGTCCCATGACTGACCCGGAGTTTATTTTGTTGTTTTCCCTAAACTCTTGGGTGCCTAAATTTGTATGGGCAGTCAAGTAGTCAGGATTTACAGATATACTGGAAGAGCTTGGAGCAGGAGGCTTCAGGATCATTATGGCTATAGTTATTTCCGCTGTGTTGTAAGTGTTGTACTTTGATAATGATATGTATATTCAAGTACAGATTTGTATTTCAAAGTTATGTTATGAAATATATTTATTCGTTCCGCTGTGAGATTCGTGTTACTCTGATGTTGTGTTCTTCTTATTCTTCTATTCTAATTTTCTATCTTATCTTTCCTCACCCTCTAATTTCTTTCACTAATTACCAGGATTTTTCGATGTTTTGGTTATCGACATCGTGCTTATGTCGATAACCAAAGTCGCTCAAAATCCGGGTCGTTACATAAATAAAGCTATAAAATACTAAATTAAACTTTCTATAACGTTTATAGTTGTTAAAATAATCAGGTTATGAAATTTCTGTAACGTCTTTAGTTGCTATAATAATCAAGCAATGTTTATCTACAACGTTTTTAGTTGCTATAAATAGCAATTAAATGACGTCATAAATAATTGCAGCATAAACCACAGCTCTACGTAAAAGTTCTATAGCAAGCAACAAATGCTATAGATAAGTATTTGCATGTTGCAAATCATCCATTTAATAGCAATTCTGAAATGCTATGAGTAACATCATTTATATCAAGTTTTTTATAGCGATTATTAGTTTGCTATTATAGACCCTTGACATATTACAACATGTTGATATACAGCGTCTATAAAAACGCCATTGTATCCTTTCATAGCGTTTTTTCAATGCTATAAAAAGTTCTTTTTCTTGTAGTGTTCATGACCCGATCCGATTTCCTGCACTTCTTTCCAGCAATTGTTTGCGCCACACGACGACATTTTCAACCATTCTAACTTTAATAAACAATTATAAGGCATCCCAAACAATAGTAATAACATGTGTAATCAATAAAAAGCATTATAACATCAATTACATGCATTATTTAGGTTCAAACATACCCAAAACCATGATTTTCCCCTTAACCATGTTTAAACTATAGGATTAGCAAACTTAATCCCAATTAACCCAAATTTTCACCAGAGGCATAAAATAATATTTAAGAATTTTTACATATTTTTACAGATTTTTATGATGCGTAATTTCGCTAATTATCACTAATCACCCCTAATTAGCCGTAATTAGTGAATAAAAGTGCAAATAACTCACCTTAGCCACAAATAAATTATAGATCTAAAAACTCCACTAATTTGGGTCGAGATCCTATGTGTTCCAGCAGCTCTATCTCGATTTTGATGCTAATTCGTCTTAATTTGATGTAGTTTTGCTTAATTTGTGATTAAGAAGTGATTAGGGATGAATTTAGAAGGTGGAGGTCATTACTAGGGTTAGAGGAAGGTAAGTAGTGGCTGGAAAAATGAAAATGAATCATCCTCTAACTCTTTCTAGCCCTTCCATAACCCTAATCCTGAAATGGGTTATGGGCCTAACTACTAATCACCTAATTAAGCCAAGTTAAGCTGTTTTTCGATCTTCAAACCTTATTTTAGCCATATCTCCCAAACAATAAGTCCGTTTGATTAATATGATCACTCTATGGAAAAGTAAACCATCATCCAAATCCAATGGAAGTGGTTTCAGGTTAAAACTCCTTACTAATGAAAAGTTATAGGCGAAACAAAATTCGCTAGGGGCATAAAGGTTATTTAAAATTCGGCAAAAATCGTGAATATGGGAAATGACCCCAATAGTCGTTTCCCAAAGTTACACGACCATATAACTTCGTATGAAGATAAAATAAATATTCTACGATCCTCCGATATGTAGAATGTGGGTTGTTACACTCTCCCCCCTTAAGAAATTTCGCCCTCCAAATCCCTTAACTACGAAAACATACAAAGGTGCCCTGCATGCCTATCAATCATTTACAAATAACCAATCATATATAATAACACAACAAGCTTATCCTAGCATGCAGTTTACTACAAGGGAATAAGTATATCACGATTAAAATCTTACCAGGCAAAGAGTTCTAGATACGACTTCCTTATGCTCTCCTATGTTTCCCAAGTACAGTCATTCTCATTATCTCCCCACGGGACCTTGACTAGTTCCATTGTCTTCCTTCGAAGTGTTTCGTGTCATGTCCGACAATACGAATCGTCCTACGGCTCCCAACTGCCTCGGATTCTACCTCGATATCATCCAACTGATCCAGTGAAATAGTCTCTTCAGAATCATGCACAAACTTCCTTAACTGGGAAACATGAAATACGTTGTGCACCCCTGCCATCTTGTCTGGTAATCCCACTTCTAAATTCCCCACTTGCTCGAGAACTGGAAATGGACCAACAAACCTTGGTGCTAACTTACCTCTCCTACCAAATCGAATTACATTCTTCAACGGATAAATCTTGATGAATACCAAGTCGCCAACGGAGAATTTCAAATCTCTTCGCCTTTTATCAGCATAACTCTTCTACCTATCTTGGGCAGCCTTCATTCGTTGTTGAATAACCTTTATCTTATCTGATGTTTCTCTTATTACATCTGGCCCAAGCACAAATTTTTCACCGGTCTCCAACCAACATGATGGTGAGTTGCACGGTCTTCGATACAGAGCTTCAAATGGAGCCATACCAATACTGGACTGATAACTATTATTATATGCGAATTCAACCAGATGTAAATGGTCATCCCATGATTCTCCAAAGTCCAACATACAAGCCCTTAAGAGATCCTCTAATACATGATTCACTCTCCCTGTTTGACCGTCGGTTTGAGGATGGTATGCAGTACAGAGATGTAATCTTGACCCTAAAGCCTCTTGTAAGCTCTTCCAAAACCTACTAGTAAATAACGGATCTCGGCCACTCACAATACCTTTAGGTACTCCATGAAATCTCACTACCCACTTCATATACAGTTCTGCTAACTTAGTTGTCGTTCTATTTGACTTGACCGGTATAAACACCAGACTGATCCGACGTTTGTAATGCTCGGGTTAGATTGGGTTGTACATGTTCAAGTTATCGGATGCTGTGAAGAGACGATCTGGAGAAGTCCAGACGTATGATATATGGTTATTATTCCGCTGTGTGTTGTATATGAGGACATGATATTATAACTGTCCAGATATGTTGATGTACTCTGATGATTGTGAGTCTTATTTCAAGTTCTCAATAAAGATCTATTTTTATGTTATATTTTGTTCCGCTGCAATGTGATACTCTGTGTTGTGTTGCCTCTAATTTCTTTCTAAAAACGTTCTTATGTTTTCGGTGCTTGAATAGTCGATATGGTGTTTTTGTGTCGATTTTCGGGGTCAACTTCTTGTGGGTCATTACAGTCTTGCACTTTTGGTCAACCGATACACAATCACCCATATACTATCATGACCCGATCTAGTCCTTGGTAAACCATCAATGAAATCCATTGAGACTTGTTCCCATTTCCATTCGGTAATTTCCAGCGGTTGTAACAAACCACTGGGCTTCTTTTGCTTGGCTTTAACTAACTGGCAATTCATGCACTTGGATATAAAATTCGCAATGTCTCTCTTCATCCCTTCCCAGTAATAGGTCTTCTTCATGTCTCGATACATTTTGTTACAACCATGATGTATAGTCAGTTTTGAGTGATGACACTCTCTAAGTACTTCATCTCTCAATCCATTAACGTTGGGTACGACTAGTTTCTCATTCTTTCGAAGCCATCCTTCTGTATCAAGTCCATACTTGTTCATCTCCTCACCATCGATACCCATCATTATCTTGGAGATGATTTCCAATAGGTTAGGATCATCACTCTGACTGGAACCAATCCGCTCAATCAAAGTCAGTTTGATCATCAAACTTGCTAACATCTCTGGATCCAATTCGCACTTAGGTCCGAAATCATATCCCGCAATATACTCCAGTTGCTTCCATTCAAGAAACATAACCCCTAAACTGGCATGTCTCCTACTCAATGCGTCAGCTACCGCATTGCCCTTCCCGGGTGTGTATGCAATATTGAAATCATATGATTCCAAGAACTTTAACCATCTCTGCTAATGAAGATTTAAATCCCTCTGAGAGAAAAGGTACTTTAATGACTTATGATTGGTAAACAACTCGAATCTTTCTCCCAAGAGATAGTGTCTCCACATCTTTAACGCGAACACGATCGCAACCAATTCCAAATCATGGGTAGGATATCTTTTCTCATGCGGTTTCAGTTGCCGACTAGCATAAGCTACCACCCTACCTCCTTGCATCAGTACATTACCTAGTCCGGTACCGTAGGCATCCATGTATACCATCATCTCTTCGTTTCCTTTAGGAATAACTAACACTAGTGCACACGTTAACTTTTCATTTAGACTCTTAAATGCATTCTCACACCTTTCATGCCAAGAAAAAGCTTGATTCTTCTTGGTCAACCGAGTTAATAGTGTCACTATCTTGGAGAACTCTTGGATAAACTTACGATAATATCCCGCTAATCTGTTGCATTCATGGGCATAGACCAATCTTGCACCGTAGCCACTTTCGTAGGATCCACGACAATACCATTCTCTGAAATAACTTGGCTCAAGAACCTCACTTCCTTCCTCTAGAAGTGACACTTAGAATTTTTTTCTTTCAATTGGTGTTTCCTCAACACCTCCATCATTGTTCTCAAATGTTCCTTGTGTTCTTCCTCTGTCCTCGAGTAAACCAAGATATCGTCACGGACACAAGAACAAACTTATTTAATTGATCTCTGAAAACCTTATTCATAAGATCCACAAAATATGTAGGTGCATTTGTCAACCCAAAAGGCATGACCAACCACTCATAGAAACCAGACGGCGTTCGAAATGTCGTTTTAGGTATACTCTCAACTGCTACTCGGAGCTGATGAAATCCTGACGCGAGATCCAGTTGGAAGAACACTCTTGCTCCATTTAACTGATCAAAGTGGAAGAGGATATTTATTCTTCTTGGTCACCTTATTCAACTCGCGGTAATCCATGCATAAGAAAAGGGAACCATCGGCCTTGGTAGCAAATACAACTGGTGCTCCCCACTTGGAAACACTCCTTCAGATAAATCCCTTCTTCAAAAGATCGCCCACTTGCACCTCGAGCTCTCGCTGCTCCCTTGACGCCATACGACAAAGCGGCATTACTATAGGTCTGGCATCTTTCACTAAGTCAATCCGAAACTCAATCTCTCGGTGTGGTAGAGTCCGGACGTCACTTCCTCGAAGATGTCCGGATACTCGCCTGCAATAGGCACATCTAATACTGCGGGATGTCGAGGGAATATAGAAAACTAGTCGTCACCTCATCACTAGATAGGCAACCCAATACCACCCTCCGCCCATCATTTTCTCTAATGGTCACCGAAGACCCCTCACAGTCTACCACCGCCCCATATCTTTGAAACCAATCGACTCCCAAAATAATGCCAAACCTAGTAAAGCCCAAAACAAAGCAATTACAAGCAAACATACATCCATGACTCGATAAGACCAAATTACGACAAATCATGCAAAGGCTAGTCGAACCACCGATCGGGTTTGTAATGTCCCGTATTTTTACGGTATTATAATTAATTAATTTAATTATTTAAATAGCGATATAGAGATTTAAATAGCTATTTAATTAAATAATAATGAATATTTAATTACATTAAATAATAGTATAATATATTTAATTTATGAAATAATCAGAAATAGCTGAATTCACAATATTGTGTGAATTGGATCATATATATTATATAATTCAGTTTGGAGTTGAATTATATTAACGAATATATTATATAAACGACAGTTGAACGTATAATTATATTATAATTATAATCGAGCTCGAAATGGGGCTGCAGTTCGTAATTTGGTGATTCGAACTTTAATTGAATATACAGAATTTGTTTCAAACCGGATTTCTGTGAAACAAGAAATGTTTGATTCTGTTAAACGATATTTTTCTAATGGAAGAGAAAAATCAAGATTTCATCGTATAGACTTTGATTTATGTTCAAATCAAATTTTCGAAAAGTCACTATGGAATTCCTTTATAATTTATAGCGATTTATTTATATTATAAATGAATTTTTCAATATAAATTGAATATCGATTCAACCGGGATTTGAATATCGAGTTATAAATCGAATTGGAGCCGTATGATATTCTATTGTGAATATATACGATAATATAAATTTATTTATATTTAATTTAATTATTTTTAAATATATTAATATTTAAATGGGTTTATTTAGAGCTTTAAAAATAGCCAGTATTGCAAACGACCTCCATTTTTGACGAAACTAATTTTGTTGCATCCGCAATATTAAATTATTGCTAGATTTCAATTTCCGTGATTTTTGGAGTCAGTATACGGTCGTACGGATTTTTAATGTGAAAAATAATCAATAATTTGACCTTTAAAAATACGTTGTGTGAGCAAACGGAGTCGGAATTCGACGAAACAAGTATCGTTGGGTCCGTAATGTCAAACTCTAGCTGCATGTCAATTTCCATGATTTTTAGATATTTTATGTGATCATAGGGATTTTTACAGACGAACACAGATCAAGATTGACTAAAAATAAATAATATAATACAATTTAAAAATATTTAAAGCTTCTATAAATACCCCTTAACATGTTCTGACGTAGAAAAAAAATCATTCGACGGTCAAACCATTTCCGCCGTAACTTTTTCCTTCCAGTGAAATATCTGGATAATCAAAAACCAAAGCAAATAGAAATGAAATTCTATAATTTACAATACTTATATATTTGGCATCCTAGAGTGAAGAGCTTCAATTCCAGGTAGTTATTGATGGGTTCGATGGTTTTTATTTTCGCTGGAAATTAAGCAGCGAAAGCTAGGGTTCGGTATAGATTGGATTTGGGACAGCGATTCGAGAAACGAAGTTCATGGTTGTGTTTGTGGAAGGAAGTAAAGCTTGCTTGCGAAAAATTGTGGGATCCGATGATTCTTCCTGTTGATCGAAATATGATGTTGCAGTTTTGAGCTGAGAACGCGAGGAGGAATCACGACTTTGAGTTTGACTTGATGGAGGTGGTGTTGATGAGGTCGGAACAAGGAGAACAATGGTGAAGAGTTATGTATGTTCATGAAGGATCGAAGGAGTAAGAGGCGGGAGAAGTCAACGAAATGGTGAAGGGAATTAGGAGGAGCCGCCTCGAGTTTTTGGAGAAAGAAGCTAACTATAGCTAATGGGAGGAAAGCGGGTTTGGGCCTTATGGCAATTGTGAGCCCAATGTAAATTTAAATGATTAGTTTAAATTTAATTTAAAATAATGTACTAACTTAAAAATGGTATATCTTACTCATACGTTATTAGAATTAGACGAAACAAGATCCACAGGATCGTATGGACGAGGGCTACACATTGGAATTGATTGAGAGTGACTTGGAGCTCGTTACAATTTATAGAAAAATAAATTGTCTGTCTGAATCAAGCGACAGTTATCGTTATTTAACGATGATCGTCCAATGTGAGTAAATCCCACTAACTCTTATCAATTTATATTTTTATAAATATAATCTAGTAAAGATAAATAATGGTTGACTGTTGTGTGATGAATGTTTGGTTGAACTGCTGAATTGTTGGTTGAAATTATAGATCTAGTGATATATATAAATATATATCGTTAATCAAACATGGATTCTGTTGATCAGGATATTTCATGCTGAGATGAAAGTGTTGTTAATTATACTGTTTAACATCTATGGATGCAGGGAAACAGGTTGGAGGGATCCAACTGGATTCCTCAATATTTATAGTACTGTTTGTTTTCATATATGATGATATATAATGTGATATATAATTTGTAGTTGATGATGTGTGTTAGAATGATATTGATCATTGTGATTTGGTATTTTAAATACCATAAGGAATACTGGAATGTTATAAAATAAATTTTCAATGTTATATTGAAAAAGAAATATTTATAAAATCAAAAGATTTTATAAAAAGAATCATTTTTAAAATAAATAGATTTTAAAAGAAATAATTATTTGTTAAACAAATTGAATCGAAAAGGGAATATTTGTAAAACATTTTCAAATAGAATTGAAAAAGTGTAATGGCCCGCAAATCCGTAATACTTGAGTTGACTATATACATCATACGTCCAACCCAAATATCACGAAAATACGAATCATTTTTTTTAGAAGAAAAGGGTAGAAGAATAACAGAAATAACAACATAGAATATCACATCATAGCGGAATAAAATATAATATATCATATCTTTTGAAATACAAACTTTGTACTGTATACAAATATCAGAGTACAACTTACAACACAACGGAAATAACAATAACTAGATAATGCTGAAGCCTCCTGCTCCAAGCTCCTTCAGATAAATTTGTAAAATCTTGAACTACTTGACTGCCCATACAAATTTAGGCACCCAAGATTTTAGGTAGAACAAAACAAAATAAACTCCGGGTCAGTCATGGGACTGGTATGAGTAAACGGTTTAAAACAGTTTCAGAAACTAAATGATATCTCATAAGACCACGCCGAATAAGGGAATGGGTTTTTCCCTTATGAAAATCCAAACACTTGATTTGTCTTCCAAAATCCTTTTGAAAGGAATAATCTTTATATCAAAACTCTTTTGATATTATAATAATGTCTAAATCAAGTAAATAACAATCTAGTGGAACGTTTGCATCTCACGTTCCACATATATAATATACAATCAAAACCACAAGCACTTATTGGGTAATGGATTTCCAACTATGACAAGGTATGGAACCACCTTCCGCTGGTATATCTCTAGAGGAGAATACACCGAGTTCAACAAGAACATCTTGCAACCCAGCCACACATGACCGACCACTCATTTCGCTTGAGTGTATCGAATGTATATCACCAACGGTTGGGATCAGCAACCGTTTCCCGAATGGGACAGCATCAACAATAGATTTTTAGAAGTAAATGAAACTCTAGATCAGGTAATTATACACCCTAATAGGTGCGACCTACATAGCCATGCTGCCTGCTCGATTTCTGTCATTTACCAGTTGATGAGGCTTGAGGTTATGCTTTATCATCACATCAGATTCACTTCGAATGCCACATTGTCAGATCCATCGAAAATCACTAATTGACGTCTACAACAGTACATTACGTGTTAGCTAAAGAAGTTTCCTTCTCCGCTTCCACTCTTGGTACGGTTGAAGAAATCAATGTACGTGACCTTTTTGGAAATACTCTGTCAGACATTCATCCATACAAGTCATCCAGGAACAGGATGAACCGAAGGCACTGTTCAGTAAATCCATCTTAGGCACTGTTATCTAAGACTTATACAATAGCCCTTGCACTTTACTCCGTCATCAATTTTCTTTGGCATATATGATTCGCAATGCTTATGCCAATACAGAGTGGTTCTTTGGATAATAATCCAACCGGTTTCTCCATATTGACAACGATGGTCAAAAACTTCTATAGTTTGTGATTTAACTATCGAATAAAAACAAGTGTTCCGATAGCCGATGATTTAACCATCGAAGAAAACAAGTGTTCATCCAATTATCAAACAATCACTGAGCCCTTAATTAATATTCCAATAATTAAATCACTTCTCTATTTCTTTATCAATATTTGTTAACCAAATATTTTCAATAACCATATTGGCCTTTTACGTTATTTGGAAAACATTTCTGAATATCGCCTTCCCTTATTTTCCAAACTTAGAAAATATAAACTATTTATAATTGGAAAATATTCCAATTTCTTATCTCTTTCCTGATCTCGTTTATTTCTATACTTAGGAAATATTCTTTATTATATTTCCAAGCTTACACTTATTTGGGTTAAAACGGATGTCGTGTAAAACATCGTTACGACAACCCAAATACTATATTCAACTAACTCTTATCCAACATTGATCTTCGAGTCTGGAATCTTACTATTTATTTGTTAATAATGAAATTAACCAAGTTGGGGTATAACTACCTCTCAGACATTGACTGAATAACATTTATAACGTCAAAACAGATACGACTACTTACTCGAATAATCAATACCATACAACTACTTATTCACTTTTAAACACGTATACACTTTCTCTTTCTATTCTTACGAGATTTTATTCCCAGTCTTCCTTTTTTTGATTTTACTATTCTATTTCTAAGTTCGTTTTCTTATCGACTTCTATATATATCGATACGTTGATTTCTAACTATCAAATTATCTTAAAAATATTCTAACTCCTTAAATTTCCGGAAAAATTCGCCATAACCTCCATTGTACCGGGAGCATCGGGATATTTCAAATGGCCTCCCATGGCCCTCACCAATCCAAAAAGAAAAGCCAAGCGGCTAGCCGATACGGCGCATAAAATCTCATATATGAATTAAATACGTACCTTTTTGTCGAGCATTCTATTTATATACCTTCATTAACCTTATCCCATACCTGTCTCTTGTATGTCTATACCTATTCAATTTATCTCAACTATACCTGATCGTTTAACTCAATTCGTTAATTAATTTGTTAATTAACTCTTTATTCTATTTCGCTTTTATATTTGAACATGACATGTTCAAATATATTTTAGCTTAATTATAAACCAAATCTAATCCTATTTTTAAGTTTGTTTCCTTATCGACTTCTATATTCAAATTCCAATTCAATTCTATTTGAATTCTCTTTCAAATTCCATATTCAATTCTATTTGAATTCTCTTTATTCTCCTTCTATATTCAAATCCTATATTCAAATCTATTTGAATTTGCTTTATTTAAATTTTGTTTCAATTCTATTTGAATCTTCTATATTCAAATTTCAAATTCAATTCTATGCATTATTTATAAACAACATTTATAACTTCACTTAAAATCCCACATTATATATTTATAAACAAAGTTTATAAATTCAGTTCAAATCCCACATTATAAATTTATAAACAAAGTTTATAAATTCAATTAAAATCCCATATAATAAATTTATAAACAAAGTTTATAAATTCAATACTTGTTTTATATATATTCAAAACAAGTTAATATTTTCTATAGTTCATTAAAAATTCAAATTCTATTTATAAAAAATAGAATTCCCTTTTTAAATCTCAAATACCCTTTTTCAATATTTTTATAAATAAATATTCAAGCCCCAGTGATATTTAAATACCCCAAACAGTCAGTTATCAAATCACGGGATTTCTAACACATCATATATGACAGTATATATGCAAACAAATAAACAAACAGATAATATATTTTTGAGGAATCCAGTCGGATTCCTCCAACCTGTTTTCCTGCATCCAAATATATTAGTCAACATAAATAATACCCATCCTGCTTCGAGGCAGGATATCGTGGTATGAAGGTCATCCACTAATATATATTTGTAGGGCGCATAGGGAAATCATCCGCTATGAAACTGCGGGCATCCGCTAATGAGACTGCGGGAATCCAACCAGTCATCAACCCAATATATATATAATAGTCAACCCTAAATAACAATATATTTCAAACAATCAAAAAGCATTCAACAAACAACAAACAATTATTTTTAACAAATAAAAATAATTTTATTTTAACAGGTGAGTGAGATTTACTCACCAGGGTTTTAATTTGTTGAATATCTGACTTAAATTCCATATCTCGTGCAAATGTTATTCTGTTGGATTCTGAAACCGTATTTGCAATTAGCAGAAATTCCAGCAAGTGCCATATCCATTCGATACAACTCCTACTTGTCGATAACGATCATGCGAATCAACATAACCAACCGTGTTTGATTTTGACCTTGGTTAATATAATAGCTTATTATATTTTTTTTCCAAGTTGTAAACAATATAAGTTAAACATTATTAACAAATAAATTTAATTAACACATTTATTAGAAATTACCTTATTATACTGCAAATCCTTGTTCAGTCATTATGACTTCCCTCTTAACTACCATAGGATCATTCTACCAATATACTGCATTTGACACCACTGCAATGCCTCATCTACCATCACTATACTCCTTCATACCGTTGTCGTCCGCTGCTCCGACACTGCATCCTTATCATCTTGACTCTCGCCCTTCACATGTGCATTTTACCCTCTTTCGAACACCTTCCCAAAAATATATGTACACACGCCTGAACCAAATCTCCATTTTGACAATCAGCAATCACCGTCTCATAGCCCATTACAAGTGCCAACTCCCTTCATCATAGTTCCACCATCTTTGATTGCTTATTACTGCTAGCAAATGTCAATTCTGATCCATCTTCTCAATTTGAATTCAACTGCTCACTAATCCCATGACATCTATTCGTGTTGACCACCCTATGTTCCCACTTTGCCTAAAATCAACCGCGACTTCGACTTCCCTTGGCTCCCTTGCGAGCTACAGTAACCCTCTGGCCATCCGACATCCACTCAACCCTGAAACCATCGGACCATTACCCTTTGACTACTTGCCATCGCGAATCCTACAGAAACAACCTGCTCCACACTCCGATTACTCCCATATCAACATCCCTAAATCTGAACTCCATCATATCGCGATCCACACTACACCAGATCTGTCCTCTCGCATAACTCGTCAGCGTCGAACTTTCCCTTTGACATTTCCGAACAAACCCAATAACCCATCGACCTTCGAAAACTAACGAGTCCTCAAATCGCGATCTAGGTTTTGACTTTAGTCTTCAAAAGCTTCGAACTGACCTATGTGGGATTTATTCAACTCGTGTCCCTTTGAGGAAGCAGACGATTTTGGTTCTGGCGTTGAAAGTCTTCGTACTAACGGAGGAACTAGTGCCTTAGATTTGAGAGAAACCAGAAAAGAATGCCACTTTAATTTATACGTTCTCGATTTTGAAATAAAGTCAGAGACTTTGATTCTGCCAATGAGGAAAAAGAAATGAGTTCGGTTTTATATAGAAGAGAAGAGAACATAGTGATTTCTGGCCCTTTTGAATTGGAGGAGAAGGAAAGGCCACCGTTATTTGTTTATTGGCAGAAGGGATGTCACTTACTTTTTATTTAATTATTTTAGTTTTTGAACTAAACCGATATGATTTTTATTTAATTTACAATACTCATGATTCGGAACTCCTTTTCGAACGCAACAAGTGACATTTTTAGGGTAATACCCCTGTTCCGAACACGCTGTGATAAGTCACGAAGTCCAATTCGATCGTCTGCGGAAGATATTTATTTAAATTGATATAAATCAAAATTTAAAACAATAAATTCTGTGATAATAAATTAATATTATTATTCGAATTCAAACAGAAGTCTGAACTGTATTAAATTCAGTTTTAAATCTCGAACTGAATTATATTTTCGCATAACGATGATTTAATATATTCGATATTAAATCGAAATTGATTATTAAATTAATAACTTAATATAAATATTCATTTATATTATCCACCCAATATTCAAATCCGTATTAAATATTTAAAATTAACCCATAAGAATCCGGGTCATTACAATCTTCCCCACTTAAAATAATTTCGTCATCGAAATTCCTAAGGTAGAAAAAGTGCTATAAACCCATTTATCTTTTCAAAACTTATTTATGTTGATACTCAACATTTCAAACTTCTTATGTAACTCTCTTTCGAATAAGTCCCTATTCGATAACTCCTCCCTTCGAATAACTATATTTGATAATCTCTTTTTCGAATAACTAGATTCGAAAACCTTTCTTCGAATAAACTATATTCGATTTACTCTATTCAATTTACTCTTATCAATTAACTCTATTGGATTTAACTCTTATCGATTAACCCTATTTGATTAGCTTTTTCACTTAACTCCTTCCGAATAAGCTATATTCGATAACTCCTTTAACTCTATTTGAATAAACTATATTCGATTAACTCCTTTAATTCTATTTGAATAACTAATATTCAATAACTCCTTTTAACTCTATTTGAATAACTATATTCGATTTAACTCCATTCGCTTGACTCTTGATTGCAGCGATCACAATTGTTAGGCCTGATTCCCTCAGGAAACATCTGACCGCCCTAGGCTATCTGCAGCCCTGTGAATTACGCTAGCAGTCGTACGAAATGGCAACTTATCCTGAGTAACTATGTTTGACTAACTCTATTTCGGTAACTATATTCGATCAACTTTAATTGAATAACTAACATTCAATTAAATCCTAATTTGATTAACTATGTTCAATTTACTCTATTTGGTTAACTCTAAATTTGAATAACAAATATTCGATAAATTCTAATTGAATAACAAATATTCAATTAACTCTACGGATTAACCCTAACTGATTAACTCTAACTGGTTAATTCTTACTCTAATCGATTTATTCTAACTCTAATCGATTATTTCTAACTCTAATTGACTTCTTCTATTCGAATAACTCCTATTGGATAACGTTTATTCATTTATAAAGATTTACTTTTAGTAATGGTTCTTCACTTTATAAATGTTCTCTTTAATAACTTTACTTCACTTATACAAGTGTTGTGTACCCCTTCTATTTAAAACTATCGGGGTTAAAGACTAATATCTCTTCTCTATATAAGTTCAGACTTATATATTCCATTTATTGAATGATAAATATTTAATTTAATTTATAAACTGTTATTTATAAATTAATCTTTTCTATTTATCTGTTGAAAACAGATTTCCATTTTCTATTCATCTTCTAAATATTCCTTTGATTAAATTCTATTTATTTAACAAAAAAATATCTCATTTATAACATTCTATTTATTTTCTATAAATAAATATTTCCATTTAATGTATTTGTAAATGTTTTAAAAATGTTTCCCTTTAAATCCTATTTGTAAATGTTTTTTTTATAAATATTTCTCCTTCTATTTGTTTGCACATAACTTCCTTTATATTTGTTTTACAAATATATTTTCTTTTTAACTCTTTTGGTTTTTCCTTTATTCACACCCAATTCATATTTCATTCACATTGATTTTACTCAATTTATCCATTTCGATCCATTTAACTTACTTAAGTTAAATTTAATTTCAATCATTCAAATTCCCAGGGTTTTATTTCAAAACTCCTTTGAAGTAATATAAATATATACATATATTTATATCCATCTCAAATTCAAAACATTTGAATTTTCAAACAACTTGTTTTCTTTTCAAACAAATTTTCCATCAAAAACTTTTTTAAGGCAACAATTCATCACTTAGAAACTCGAAAATGAACACTGATGATGTTCCGACCATCATCAGAATTATTTCCTAGCCACTGAAGTGAGTTTAGTGCTTTATCATATTCAAAATCCATTCAAATGATTTTTATTCAAAATCCTTCCAAAGTAAAGCTATAATATTTTAATAAAATTTGAAAATATTTTCCAACTTCCCAAGATTTTAAATTCTGAATTTTGGTTGGAATTCATTTTCAATTTATCACATTTGAATATTTGATTTCATATACAAATTCTATTGGTTAGATATAACTATTTCAGTTTTTATAATCTAATTTGATTATAATTCTGACAATCAACTCAACCATTTAAAACAACATCGTGTCCAATTTTCTATTCAAGTGTTTATAAACTCCTGTCGACATCGTGGCGTCCCATGATTCGATCAGAATTCATAATTCACTTAACAGACTAGTCAATACAATATAAAACAGTTTTTATATCAAATAACAAATACGCTCTCTCGTATATATATACACTCAACTCATTCTAGGGTACTACTGACCCTATCTCTAATGAGCACATTCCAACAAGCCTAGGTGTTCGCTCAACCTAAGCTCTGATACCAATTGTAATGGCCCGCAAATCCGTAATACCTGAGTTGACTATATACATCATATGTCCAACCCAAATATCACGAAAATACGAATCATTTTTTTTAGAAGAAAAGGGTAGAAGAAGAACAGAAATAACAACTCAGAATCTCACATCGCAGCGGAACAAAATATAATATATCATATCTTTTGAAATACAAACTTTGTACTGTATACACGTATTATAGTACAACTTACAACACAGCGGAAATAACAATAACTAGATAACGCTGAAGCCTCCTGCTCCAAGCTCCTTCAGATAAATCTGTAAAATCCTGAACTACTTGACTGCCTGTACAAATTTAGACACCCAAGAGTTTAGGTAGAACAAAACAAAATAAACTCCGGGTCAGTCATGGGACTGGTATGAGTAAACAGTTTAAAACAGTTTTAGAAACTAAATGATATCTCATAAGACCACGCCGTATAACGGAAAGGGATTTCCCTTATGAAAATCCAAACACTTGACTTATCTTTCAAAATCTTTTTGAAAGGAATAATCTTTATATCAAAACTCTTTTGATATTATAATAATGTCTAAATCAAGTAAATAATAATATAGTGGAACGTTTGCATCTCACGTTCCACATATATAATATACAATCAAAACCGCAAGCACTTATTGGGTAATGGATTTCCAACTATGACAAGGTATGGAACCGCCTTCCGCTAGTATATCTCTAGAGGAGAATACACCGAGTTCAACAAGAACAACTTGCAACTCAGCCACACATGACCGATCACTCATTTCGCTTGAGTGTATCGAATGTATATCACCAACGGTTGGGGTTAGCAACCGTTTCCCGAATGGGACAGCATCAACAATAGATTTTTAGAAGTAAATGAAACTCTAGATCAGGTAATTATAAACCCTAATAGGTGCGACCTACATAGCCATGCTGCCTGCCCGATTTCTGTCATTTACCGGTTGATGAGGCTTGACGTTACGCTTTATCATCACATCAGATTCACTTCGAATGCCACATTGTCAGATCCATCGAAAATCATTAATTGACGTCTACAACAGTACATTACGTGTTAGCTAAAGAAGTTTCCTTCTCCGCTTCCACTCTTGGTACGGTTGAAGAAATCAATGTACGTGATCTTTCTGGAAATACTCTGTCAGACATTCATCCATACAAGTCATCCAGGAACAGGATGAACCGAAGGCACTATTCAGTACATCCATCTTAGGCACTGTTATCTAAGACTTATACAATAGCCCTTGCACTTTACTCCGTCATCAATTTTCTTTGGCATATATGATTCGCAACGCTTATGCCAATACAGAGTGGTTCTTTGGATAATAATCCAACCGGTTTCTCCATATTGACAACGATGGTCAAAAACTTCTATAGTTTGTGATTTAACTATCGAATAAAAACAAGTGTTTCGATAGCTGATGATTTAACCATTAAAGAAAACAAGTGTTCATCCAATTATCAAACAATCACTGAGCCCTTAATTAATATTCCAATAATTAAATCACTTCTCTATTTCTTTATCAATATTTGTTAACCAAATATTTTCAATAACCATATTGGCCTTTTACGTTACTTGGAAAACATTTCTGAATATCGCCTTCCCTTATTTTCCAAACTTAGAAAATATATACTATTTATAATTGGAAAATATTCCAATTTCTTGCCTCTTTCCTGATCTCGTTTATTTCTATACTTAGGAAATATTCTTTATTATATTTCCAAGCTTACACTTATTTGGGTTAAAACGGATGTCGTGTAAAACATCGTTAAGACAACCCAAATACTATATTCAATTAACTCTTATTCAACATTGATCTTCGAGCCTGGAATCTTACTATTTATTTGTTAATAATGAAATCAATCAAGTTGGGGTATAACTACCTCTCAGACCTTGACTTAATAACATTTATAACGTCAAAACAGATATGACTACTTACTCAAATAATCAACACCATACAATTACTTATTCACTTTTAAACACGTAAACACTTTCTCTTTATATTCTTACAAGATTTTATTCCCAGTCTCCCCTTTTTTGATTTTACTATTCTATTTCTAAGTTCGTTTTCTTAACGACTTCTATATATATCGATATGTTGATTTCTAACTATCAAATTATCTTAAAAATATTCTAACTCCTTAAATTTCCGGAAATTTTTTCCATAACCTCCTTTATACCGGGAGCATCGGGATATTTCAAATAGCCTCCCATGGCCCTCACCAATCCAAAAAAGAAAAAGAAAAGCCAAGCGGCTAGCCGATACGGTGCATAAAATCTCATATATGAATTAAATACGTACCTTTTTGTCGAGCATTCTATTTATATACCTTCATTAACCTTATCCCATACCTGTCTCCTGTAAGTCTATACCTGTTCAATTTATTTCAATTATACCTGATCGTTTAACTCAATTCGTTAATTAATTTGTTAATTAACTCTTTAGTCTATTTCACTTTTATATTTGAACATGACATGTTCAAATATATTTTAACTTACTTATGAACCAAATCTAATTCTATTTTTAAGCTTGTTTCCTTATCGACTTCTATATTCAAATTCCAATTCAGTTCTATTTGAATTCTCTTTCAAATTCCATATTTAATTCTATTTGAATTCTCTTTATTCTCTTTCTGTATTCAAATCCTATATTCAAATCTATTTGAATTTTCTTTATTTAAATTTCATTTCAATTCTATTTGAATCTTCTATATTCAAATTTCAAATTCAATTTTATGCATTATTTATAAACAATGTTTATAACTTCACTTAAAATCCCATATTATATATTTATAAACAAAGTTTATAAATTCAATTCAAATCCCACATTATAAATTTATAAACAAAGTTTATAAATTCAATTCAAATCCCATATTATAAATTTATAAACAAAGTTTATAAATTCAATACTCGTTTTATATATATTCAAAACAAGTTAATATTTTCTATAGTTCATTAAAAATTCAAATTCTATTTATAAAAAATAGAATTCCCTTTTTGAATCTCAAATACCCTTTTTCGATATTTTTATAAATCAATATTCAAGCCCCAGTGATATTTAAATACCCCAAACAGTCAGTTATCAAATCACGGGATTTCTAACACATCATATATGACAGTATATATGCAAACAAATAAACCAACAGATAATATATCTTTGAGGAATCCAGTCGGTTTCCTCCAACTTGTTTTCCTGCATCCAAATATATTAGTCAACATAAATAATACCCATCCTGCTTCGAGGCAGGATATCGTGGTATGAAGGTCATCCACTAATATATATTTGTGGGGCGCATAGGGAAATCATCCGCTATGAAACTGCGGGCATCCGCTAATGAGACTGCGGGAATCCAACCAATCATCAACCCAATATATATATAATAATCAACCCTAAATAACTATATATTTCAAACAATCAGAAAGCATTCAACAAACAACAAACAATTATTTTTAAGAAATAAAAATAATTCTATTTTAACAAATAAAAATAATTCTATTTTAACAGGTGAGTGAGATTTACTCACTAGGGTTTTAATTTGTTGATTATCTGACTTAAATTCCATATCTCACGCAAATGTTATTCTGTTGGATTCTGAAACCGTATTTGCAATTAGCAGAAATTCCAGTAAGTGCCATATCCATTCGATACCGCTCCTACTTGTCGATAACGATCATGCGAATCAACATAACCAACCGTGTTTGATTTTGATGTTGGTGAATATGATAGCTTATTATATTTTTTTTCCAAGTTGTAAACAATATAAATTAAACATTATTAACAAATAAATTTAATTAACACATTTATTAGAAATTACCTTATTATACTGCAAATCCTTGTTCAGTCATTATGACTTCCCTCTTAACTACCATAGGATCATTCTACCAATACACTGCATTTGACACCACTGCAATGCCTCACCTACCATCACTAATACTCCTTCATACCGTTGTCGTCCACTGCTCCAACACTGCATCCTTATCATCTTGACTCTCGCGCTTCACATGTGCGTTTTACCCTCTTTCGAACACCTTCCCAAAAATATATGTACACACGCCTGAACCAAATCTCCATTTTGACAATCAGCAATCACCGTCTCATAGCCCATTACAAGTGCCAACTCCCTTCATCATAGTTCCACCATCTTTGATTTCTTATTACTACTAGCAAATGTCAATTCCGATCCATCTTCTCAATTCGAATTCAACTGCTCACCAATCCCATGACATCTATTCGCGTTGACCATCCTATATTCCCACTTTGCCTAAAATCAATCGCAACTTCGACTTCCCCTGGCTCCCTTGCGAGCTACAGTAACCCTCTGGCCATCCGACATCCACTCAACCCTGAAACCAACGGACCATCACCCTTTGACTACTTGCCATCGCGAATCCTACAGAAACAACCTGCTCCATGCTCCGATTACTCCCAGATCAACATCCCTAAATCTGAACTCCACCATATCGCGATCCACATTACACCGGATCTGTCCTCTCGCATAACTCGTTAGCGTCGAACTTTTCCTCTGCCATTTCCGAACAAACCCAATAACCCATCGACCTTCGGAAACTAACGTGTCCTCAAATCGCGATCTAGGTTTTGACTTCAGTCTTCAAAAGCTTCGAACTGACCTATGTGGGATTTATTCAACTCGTGTCCCCTTTGAGGAAGCAGACGATTTCGGTTCTGGCGTTGAAAGTCTTCGTACGAACGTAGGAACTAGTGCCTTAGATTTGGATTGAGGAACCAGAAAAGAATGCCACTTTAATTTATACGTTCTCGATTTTGAAATAAAGTCAGAGACTTTGATTCTGCCAATGAGGAAAAAGAAATGAGTTCGGTTTTATATAGAAGAGAAGAGAACGTAGTGATTTCTGGCCCTTTTGAATTGGAGGAGAAGGAAAGGCCACCGTTATTTGTTTGTTGGCAGAAGGGATGTCACTTACTTTTTATTTAATTATTTTAGTTTTTGAACTAAACCGATACGATTTTTATTTAATTTACAATACTCATGATTCGGAACTCCTTTTCGAACGCAACAAGTGACATTTTTAGGGTAATACCCCTGTTCCGAACACGCTGTGATAAGTCACGAAGTCCAATTCGATCGATTGTGGAAGATATTTATTTAAATTGATATAAATCAAATTTTAAAACAATAAATTCTGTGATAATAAATTAATATTATTATTCGAATTCAAACAGAAGTCTGAACTGTATTAAATTCAATTTTAAATCTCGAACTGAATTATATTTTCGCATAACGATGATTTAATATATTCGATATTAAATCGAAATTGATTATTAAATTAATAACTTAATATAAATATTCATTTATATTATCCACCTAAAATTTAAATCTGTATTAAATATTTAAAATTAACCCATAAGAATTCGGGTCATTACAAAAAGAATATTTATTTGTTAAATAAATAGAATTTAAAAGGAAATATTTTAAATAAATAGATTTTAAAAGAGATATTGGTTTGGAAAATAAATAGAGTTAATCGATTAGAGTTATTGAATAGAGTTAATCGATTAGAGTTAATTGAGTAGAGTTATCGATTAGAATTAATCAAATAGAGTTAAATAAATGGAGTTAATCGATTAGAGTTAATTGAATAGAGTTAATCGATAGAGTTAATCAATTAGAGTAATCAAATAGAGTTAATCAATTAGAGTAATCAAATAGAGTTAATCAATTAGAGTTATCGATTAGAGTTAATCGAATAGAGTTAATCAAATAGAGTTAATCGATTAGAGTTATTGAATAGAGTTAATTAAATAGAGTTATCAATTAGAGTTAATCGTATAGAGTTAATCGATTAGAGCTATTGAATAGAGTTAACTAAATGGAGTTAATTGAATAGAGTTATCGATTAGAGTTAATCAAATAGAGTTAATTGATTAAAGTTATTGAATAGAGTTATCAATTAGAATTAATTAAATAGAGTAAAAGGAGTTAATCGAATAAGTTTATTTGAAAAGGAGTAATCGAATATAGTTTATTCGAAAAGGAGTAATCGAATATAGTTTATTCGAAAAGGAGTTAATCGAATATAGTTTATTCAAAAAGGAGTTAATAAAATATAGAGTTATTCGAAAAGGAGATAATCGAATAGAGTTATTCAAAAAGGGGTTATCGAATATAGTATATTCGAAAGAGAATTATACGTTGAATTCAATTATATCAAATTTGGGAAAGTACCATTCACTTTCCGTTTTTAATCAAGATTTATTTATTAATAAATTAGTTATTTGTTTATTTATCCAAATTAATAAATAAAAGTTATATTGAAGTTATTATATTTCAGAAGCATGGGATTTTAACACTATTGTTAAAATCAAATGATTTCTGTAAAAGAAGTGGATTCGTAAATAGAATCCGAGAGTTACGTAAGGAAGTTTGTTAAAGATTTGAAAGGTGAATCTTGTCTATTTCGAAGTTAAAAATGTTGTTCAGTTAAGGTCTGAGAGATAGTTATACCCCAACTTGATTGGCTTCGTTTTTAACTAAGGAATGGTTAAGGTTCGATAATGAAGGTTGGTTAAGTGAAATTAGTTAATCAGGGTAATGGTTTGAGTGGCATAGCGATGTTTTATTTAAACATCCGTTTAAATCCAATGAATGAGTTTTGGAAACATTTTCCAAATATAATCAGAGATATTTTCTAATCATAGAAAATGAAATGTTTGATGAAAAAGAATACTGGAATGATAGTGATACATGAAAAAGAGATGGAAATGTTTTCCAATGATTAATAACATATATTTTCTAAATTTAGAAAATAAGAAATGTTGAAAATATGGAAACAGGAAATGAATAAATTAATGAACTAAGGAGATAAATGTTAAATGATGATTGATCGATATAATTTCCATTTGGAAATAATATTGTTGTTTGCACACATGTTTTTCTTTAATAGTTAACTCACCGACTATCGAAGTTTTTAACCATTTTTCCGTCGTCAATACGGAGAGACCGGGATCAGATTCCTTATATGAAAACCACTTTGTATGGGTGCTAGCGTTGCGATCAAATATGATGAAGATAATTGAAGATGGAGTTATGCAAGGGTTGTCCTGTTTACAGAATAGTGCCTTCAGTCTGTCCAGTCCCAGGACGGCCTATATGGAAGAATGTCTGACGGAGTATATTTAATAGATCGCGTAAGTTGATCTCTTCAAATGTATGTACGTTTGGTGGTGGAGGAATTCGGTTCTCTTAGTTGTATACCAGTGGTATTTTTGGAGAAATCAATTTGTGATTTGGCGGGTATGACGATGTGACATTCAAAGTGAATAAGTGTGTGATCTGTCAGAGATAAGCATGGCCTCTAGCCTTACAACCGGGAAATGACAAAAATCAGACAGGCAACGTGGCTAAGTAGTTGGCTGCCAATTAGGGTGTATTATAACCTAGCTAGAGATATTCATTTCATTCTTTAATCTATTCGATGCTGTCCCATTCGGGAAACAGTTGCTGGTCCCAACTGTTGGTGATATACATTCGATACACTCAAGCTAAATGAGTGGTCGGTCATGTGTGGCCGGGTTGCAAGATGTTCTTGTTGAACCCAGTGTATTCCTCTCTAGAGGTACACTATCAGAAGGTGGTTCCATACCTTGTCATAGTTGGAAATCCATTATCCAATAAGTGCTCGCGGTTTTGATTGTATACTATATATGTAGAACGTGAGATGAAAGCATTTCTGCTAGATGATTATTTAGTTGTGGTTGATAGACATTATTATAATATCAAAAGAGTTTTGATATAAAGTTTATCGTTTCTTTCAAAAGGATTTTTAAAGTTAAATCAAATGTTTTGGATTCTCATAAGGGAAAAACCCGTTCCGTTATACGGCGTGGTCTTATGAGATATCGTTTAATTTTTCAAACTGTTTTAAATGGTTTTACTCATACCAGTCACATGACTGACCTAGAGTTTATTTTGTTTTATTTTCCCTAAACTCTTAGGTGCCCAATTTTGTACGGGCAGTCAGGTAGTCAGGATTTTACAGATATACTTGGAGATCTTAGAGCAGGAGGCTTTACGATTTTATAGCTATTGTTATTTCCGCTGTGTTGTAAGTGTTATACTCTGATAATGTTACTGTATACATATACTGATTTTATTTCAAAGTTATGTATCTATTATATATTGTTCATTTCGCCGTGAGATTCGTTTTTACTTTGATGATGTATGTTCTTCTTCTTCTTCTTCTTCTATTCTAAGTTTCTATCTTATCTATTCTCACCCTCTGTTTTCTTTCTACTAGTTTTCTAGTTTCCAGTGCAATTTGGGTTGGACTTGTGTTATTTGGTCAACTCAAATGGTACTGGAATTTCGGGACACTACAGGGTTCGTCACAACTAAAGGTCTATCGACAATCTTGGGTTCCAATCTCAACCTGTCTACCAGGTCCCTAGATATGAAGGAATGGTAAGCCCCAGTATCAAACAATACTCGAACAAGAACATCATAAATAGAAAGCCTACCTTGAATAATGACATCCTTTCCTTTCTGCGCCGCAGTTGGGGGCATTCGACGAAGAAGGAACAACATTGATAGCATATGCTTTCACGATCTCCTTCTTCTTAGGGGGTTGTGGACATTCATTCTTAAAATGCCCCACTTGGTCACAGTTGAAGCACTTCTTTTGCCCTGGCTTTGCTCGACACTCCTTGGCATAGTGGCCCTTCTTGCCACAGCTATAACACTCGATATCTTTCTTATTCTTCTTTTTCTAACCATCCTTGGTTTGGTTCTGTTTTCTCTTATTCTGGGAATTTTTATTGCCTTCCCTGCTCGTTTGCAGTTTTGGCTCCCCTGCAGATGTAATAGCAACCTCATTCTTCGACTTAGGGTAAAGGCTCTCTGATCTCAAGGCCTTTCCCACAGTAGATTCGAAGGTCTCATCGATATGGTTTATAAGTCTTTCCCCTAAGTACCCATCTAAGCCAGTTATGAACTTCTCGTTCTTCTTTTCAGTAGTATCGATAAGGGATAATCCATACTTCGATAAGTTATCGAATTCAACAATATACTCTGAGACTGCCCTACCATTCTTCTTAAGCTCCAAAAATTTCTTGAAAAAATTGGATTTCTGAGCAGTTGGAATAAACTTGTCACTAAAGCGAGTCTTAAACTGATTCCAAGTAACTTGATCCTCAGGAGTAGCCGCTTTAATGGCATTCCACCAATTCATAGCCCATTCTTGAAGCTGACGCGATGCTAACTTTCTCTTCATTGCATCATCGATCCCCAATTCTTCGAAGATGCGCTCACAACTATCAGCCCAATCCCGAACCTCCGTAGCCGACTCCGTTCCGTGGAACAACTTCCCACCAAGACTAGTATAATCCTTGCAGAGCTTGGCGAAATCGGCTCTAGGAGCCTATGCTACCGCACCACCACCATTAGCAACATTAGGAACTGCTCCCTGAGCATCGCATCTTTTGCATGAAGGAAGTGAACATCGTCCTCATATCAGGGATATTCCCATTGTTTGTCCCTGAACTCGTACTTCTCGTATTTCGGTTGTAACACCTCGAATTTTCTATGAACATAAGAATGACAAACCAGAGTATAATTAAATTGTAACAGAATAATTAAGGTAAACGGGTTATGCCATTGCGTTCGTCTCGAAATTCTGCTTGGAATAGAGTCCAAGTTTGCGTAAATCGGACTCCGTATGAAGAAGATATGGCCTTCAGAAGTTTCAATAAAAACCAGCCCGAAATTCAAAAATTCAGATTTTGAAATTCAAAACAGACACCCGGGCTGGGCGGGAAAATTCCTGCCCAGGACCCAAGTCGACACTAGGATCGACCTGGGGGTTGACCTGGGTACACAGGTCGACACTAGGGTCAACCTTAGGGTCGACCTCCCCCCTCTTTTCCCAGATCCAGCTCTGACATGTTCTGCCACATGTCGCTCTCTGATTCGCTGTGTGATGTGGCCTGCTGCTCTGGACGATTCTGATGGCTTCTGGACTGATCTAAAGGCTCTAAATTATCATATTCTCCTATTTAAACACCCCCAAACCTAGCTTTCTCTCCACACAATTTCATTCTGCCTATACTCTGCCTCTATTCTAATTAAAAATAAAAAATGGCGTCGCAACTCTGCTGGAATCAAAACTAGAACTAGTGCATCTTCTTCCAATCTGAATAGAATTAAAAGAGGAAAACTATTTTATAATCTAATCTATAGTCTACGCCGAAGGAGCGCTATTCAGTGTCAGAATACAGATCCCAGAAATCAAGATTTACCTTTTCAATCGTGAGTACAGTTATTTTCAGATATGAAATTTAATTATTATCTTGACATTTTTGTGAATCTGGATCTGAGGTTATGCATACTTTTCTGTGGATCTAACTTGTTAATATTATTGTGACTGTTCTGTATCTGTTCCCTCTTTTCTTCCTTTTTGTTTATAGCCAGGCTATCACTAGCCTGCACCAAATCTCATAAGAGATTAACGCACGAACGCTAAATTTTAGGACAAAAAATGGATAATGCATAATTGGACAGGACCGATCTTTGAATGATTTGAGAAATGGACATATGTTGTAAATTAGATCTAGATCTGTGCATACTCTGTGATTTGGAAGAAGAGGAATCATTGAATGATAACATATGACTTGAAACTTGTGGACATAATGCATATAAAAATTAAGATATGATTTTGAGAGGATATAATTTAAAGGCCTAGATTTTCTGGTATATTTTATATAACGATTCATGACTTGAAAAAGGAATATGTGACTTAGGCGTAAAGATCTATATTAAAATAGGATAACTATTAATGTGAATGCATCTAAAAATGGATTTTTGGATATTTGGCATTAGAGGCTATAATTTCACATAATTCATAGCATGACTTGGGGGATTTTAGAGAATGTTCTGTACTTTGCAAAGTTTAACAAAAAAAATTGGGCATATGTTGTATTATGAATTATGACCATGTTTTGGGCATGTAAGTTTACGCTTAATTTATGATTAGGCAAGATATGTAAATAGAATTTTAAGAAATGTTAAATCTGCTAAATCTGTTATTTGCTAAATCTGTTATCTGCTCTGCCAATCTGCTGAATTACCTAATCTGCTAAATCTGTTGAATTGCCTAATCTGCTAATCTACTGAATTACCTAATCTGCTAAATCCATTGAATTTCTTAATCTGTTGAAAGCTAAATAATTGTAATTTGGGTATGAATCTGTAGGCTCGATCTAAAATTGAGCAAAACATGTTAATATAACTTTTGGATAATCTGATGTAACTTGAAAAGAAGTTAAATCTGTTAAATGGACATAATTAGTCTGATATTTTTTATAATGGAAGAAAGTGGCTATGACACGAGGTTAGACTCCGTTTGCGGTGGAAGTCTACTCGGAACCAACCAGCTTAACCAGTGACCGCAAACCGACTGTTTAATGTGAGAGGTCGTAGGCATAACTAAAATATGCTTAGACACGAGGTTAGGTCTGGCTTATGGCAGAAGTCTGCCCGGAACCGTCCGGCATATCCAACGGCCACAAGCTACCGACCTAATGTGAGAGGTCTATGCATTAATATTTAATTGATGCAAATCTAAGATAAATATGATGTCTAAAACGTGTTGGGTGGATAGGGTTAAACCAACTGGACTGATGAATCTAACAAAACCGTTTCGTGAATCTGTAGGCCCAATATAAAGTTAGACAATCTATAAGTCTGTTAAAACTGTACATCTGATCTGTTAGTCTGAAAACTTGTTAACTTGATTTTCTGATCTGTGAACTAGTAAATCTGAACTCTGTATGTCTGAAACTTGTAAACAAGTTAATCTGAAATCTGTTAGTCTGGGGACACAAGGTTAGGAGGGGAAATACTTGTGTCATCTATTGTTTGGCACTCATATTAGTCAGTAACCCTTTCTGGTATCAAAAACTTTGACCCCGCGCTATGTAGGGGTCCGAGCACGCTTACTGAACTAATTATAAGCGGTTCATTCTGATAATGGCAAGGGGTCTTGATGGTGCGTTCTAACCGGGTCATGTGCGTGCATGGATCCGGTCTGCTCTAAGGATGAAAGACACCGTGACATCTATAAATAGGTCTGTGCCAATAGGTTGCCACTTTAGGGAGTGATACACCCTACTGTGGGGCCGACACAGGGTATTTATGTATTAGGGAGCCGATCGCTTGGGGTAGGACTTAGGGTACACTTAGTTTTTTCTGTTTCTGTTGGTACCATCTGTTTCTGTTGGGTGGTAACACCTGTATGTTTCTGCGTGGTACCGTCTGTTGGGGTGGTAAAGGCCCATTACTAGTGTACACCTAATTCTAGCATTCTGTTTCCGTAGGGATTATTCTGTTTCCGTCTCTGATTCCGTTTCTGATTCTGTTTCCATACCTTCTGTCTGTTGGGGTGGTAAAGGCCCATTAGTTGGGTGGTAAAGGCCCATTATTAGTATTTTGCTTATGTATCTTCTGTCTGTTACGGTGGTGAAAGCCCATTATTAGCATTCTATTTTTGTACCGTTTCTCTTTGTTCGGGTGGTAAAGGCCCATTATTAGCATTCTGTTTTTGTAGAGATTACTCTGTTTCCGTTTCCGTTTCCGTTTCAGTTTAGACATTAGGGTAACACCTAATCCTGTTATACTAGTATTAGTGTAGAGAAGTGAGAACTAAGTAAGGAGCTTAGCTTAGCCTATATCATTCTGTTTCTTCTGTTAACCTGCTATTCCTGTTACAGTTATCTCTCATCCAGTTTTATTTACATGTCATGATACTATTATCTGTTTATATGCTGAAAGTCACTGGACTCACCAGACTTATGTCTGACCTAGTTTGTTTCACCTCTTTTCTTTCCGTTTCCCCCCAGGTGCTCAGGGTGGAAACATAGGAGCTTGATTCAGATTCTCTCTGCTTGAAGTGTTTGAAGTATTGCTTGGCTTTGACTCTATCTTTCCATGGCAGTTTAAGTTGGGGATTATGGATTTAAAAACTATGCATTTTGAAGGCTTTTGTACAAGACCGATAATTTTGTACTTGAATTCCGATATTGTGATTTTGATGCAACCAAACTTAATTCTGTTTCTGTTGAAATAAAGTTATAAATTTTTCAAGTGCTACTTTATCTGTCTTGTAAATTTCTGTTCTGTTTACTTATAACATTCCATCGAAGTTAAGACATTCCCTTTGAGAGTGACCTTAACGGAAGTGGGATGTTATACTTGGTATCAGAGCCGAAGGTTACCAGATTTGATAAAAAGTTTTTGAAAATTATTTTCAAAAAGGTTTTAAAAAGGAAGTTTTTTCAAAAGTAGAGTTTATTTTGAAAAACATAGTCCTCAAAGCCATATATCTATCTTTTGATTTTCTGTTTAATCCTTATTTCCTTCTTTCCTGAGTCTCCGTGGCTCCTGGATTTCTGGGAGGTAACCTCATCGCGACATGGTTCCGCAGGCATGATGAGACTACGACGTCTGTCAAAGGGCAAAGAAGTGCCTAACTTCCATCTGTAGCTGCAGTAATTTCACTTATGGCTAATCCTCCTCCGAGCTTTGTAAGGTTTTCCGTGCAATGAGGGCAACTTTGGAGAAAGACTTGTTAACATGTAAGAAGACTGGTTGTTTTCAATGTGGTGAGACAGGACATCTGATCTAGGATTGCTCCAGAAGGCAAGGGCAAAGGGTAGAATCTTCTGTAGGGTAGATACTCTTGTAGTTGGCAGACAGGATAGAGTTGGAATTTTTTTCCTTAGAAAGCTTAATTTCCTTAGTTGATTATTCTAGCATTTTGATTCTGTAGTTGAGTCTCTACTAGTCTAGTTTCTGATCCCGCTATAGTCTCAAGCCCCATGAGGGTTACGACCCATCTGTTTGTGATAAGTTGGGGTGTGAAATTATCTGTGTTAAGATTTAAGTTGACTGTGATGCATACATTCTGGTTTTTGTGGGATATGATGGGGTTTTATCATGCTTGGTTTCCTTAGAATCATTTGGTAATCTGATTTGTACCAGTAGTCTGTAAGTATCTGAATATTTCTGATAAGGTTAAGGGTTTTTACTCAAAGCGTGAAGTAGATTTCCAGTCTGACATTGTTGAATGGGAGTAATTCATTGGGTGTCAATCTGATGTTGATTTCGGTCTTCGGAGTTGATACTTAGTGAATTATTTTCTTAACCGATGTCTAAAAGGAACAGAGCTCTCGTTTTAATCATACTTGCTTCTGTCACTCAGTTGTAACATATCGATCGAGTCTTCGATCTTTAGGTAGAAACTAATGGGTGTAAACATGTGTTTGATACATGTTATGTTTGATGGTTGCAAGTGGATGCAAGTGGTTGACAGTGGTTGCTCGTGGATGCATATACACACACTAGGCACTAGATCGGCTCAAAAACACTCTCTTACTGCATATGGATGTGTGTGCATTTTCAAAATTTTTATGGATGCAAAATGGTTGACTCAGCACATGGATGTTGTGTATGAATGAACGGTTGTGCACTCATATAGAAATGATATGTATCAAATAGGAAAATTGCATACATGTTGGACTCATGGCAGTGACATAATTCGCATTAAGGAGTTCAACTGAATCAGTGGACCGCCTGATCTTTGCATTAGATAAGGAACATATACACACACTTTTGCATATGTTCATACAACATTAGAAGTTTTTAAGGACAATGGATGCTTGTGGATGATGGTTGAGTAGATGGGTGATTGGATGGTAGGACACATTCTTCTTAACTTGAAGATTTCGGGGACGAAATCCTTTAAGGAGGTGAGAATGTAACACCCCGAATTTTCTATGAACATAAGAATAACAAACCAAAGTATAATTAAATTGTAAAAGAATAATTAAGGGAAACGTGTTACACCATTGCGTTCGTCTCGAAATTTTTCTTGGAATAGAGTCCAAGTTTGCATAAATCGGACTTCGTATGAAGAAAATATGGCATTCAGAAGTTTCGATGAAAACCAACCCGAAATTCAAAAATTCAGATTTCGAATTTCAAAACAGACACCCGGGCTGGGCGGAAAAATTCCCGCCCAGGACCCAGGTCGACACTAAGGTTGACCTGGGGGTCGATCCGGGTACATAGGTCGACACTAGGGCTGACCTTAGGGCCGACCTCCCCCTGTTTTCCTAGATCCAGCTCTGACCTGTTCTGCCACGTGTCGCTCTCTGATTCGCTATGTGATGTGGCCTGCTGCTCTGGACGATTCTGATGGCTTCTGGACTGATCTAAAGGCTATAAATAACCCTATTCCCCTATTTGAACACCCCCAAACCTACCTTTCTCTCCACACAATTTCATTCTGCTTATACTCTGCCTCTATTCTAATTAAAAACAAAATATGGCGTCGCTACTCTGCTGGAATCAAAACTAGAACTAGTGCATCTTCTTCCAGTCTGAATAGAATTAAAAGAGGATAACTATTTTCTAATCTAATCAATAGTCTACGCCAAAGGAGCGCTATTCAGTGTTAGAATACAGATCCCAGAAATCAAGATTTACCTTTTCAATCGTGAGTACAATTATTTTCAGATATGAAATTTAATAATTATCTTGACATTTTTGTGAATTTGGATCTGAGGTTATGCATACTTTTCTGTGGATCTATCTTGTTAATATTATTGTGACTGTTCTGTGTTTGTTCCCTCTTTTCTTCCTTTTTGTTTATAGCCAGGCTACCACGAGCCTGCGCCAAATCTCATAAGAGATTAATGCACAAACGCTAAATTTTGGGACAAATAATGGATAATGCATAACTGGACATGACTAATCTTTGACTGATTTGAGAAATGGACATATATTTTAAATTAGATCAAGATCTGTGCATACTCTGTGATTTGGAAGAAGAGGAATCATTGAATGATAACATATGACTTGAAACTTGGGGACATAATGCGTATAAAAATTAAGATCTGATTTTGAGAGGATATAATTTAAAGACCTAGATTCTTGGGTATATTTTATATAACGATTCATGACTTGAAAAAGGAATATGTGACTTAGGCGTAAGACCTATATTAAAATAGGATAACTATTAATGTGAATGCACCTAAAAATGGATTTTTGGATATTTGGCATTAAAAATTTAACATAATTCATAGCATGACTTGGGGGATTTTAGAGAATGTTCTGTACTTTGCAAAGTTTAACAAAAAAAATTGGGCATATGTTGTATTATGAATTATGACCATGTTTTGGGCATGTAAGTTTACGCTTAATTTGTGATTAGGAAAGATAATAGAATTTTAAGAAATGTTAAATCTACAAAATCTGTTATCTGCTCTTCCAATCTGCTGAATTGCCTAATCTGCTAAATCTGTTGAATTGCCTAATCTGCTAATCTGCTGAATTACCTAATCTGCTAAATCCGTTGAATTTCTTAATCTGTTGAAAGCTGAATAATTGTAATTTGGGTATGATTCTGTAAGCTCGATATAAAATTGAGCAAAACATGTTAGTAGAACTTTTGGATAATCTGCTGTAACTTGTAAAGAAGTTAAATCCGTTAAAGGGACATAATTAGTCTGATATTTTCTACAGTGGAAGAAAGTGGCTATGACACGAGGTTAGACTCCTTTTGCGGTGCAAGCCTGCCTGGAACCAACCGGCTTAACCAGCGACCGCAAACTGTCAGTCTAATGTGGGAGGTCATAGGCATAACTTAAATATGCTTAGACACGAGGTTAGGTCTGGCTTGTGGCAGAAGTCTGCCCGGAACCGCCCCGGTATATCCGACGGCCACAAGCTACCGACCTAACGTGAGAGGTCTGTGCATTAATATTTAATTGATGCAAATCTAAGATAAATATGATGTCTAAAACGTGTTGGGTGGATAGGGTTAAACCAATTGGACTGATGAATCTAACAAAACCGTTTCGTGAATCTGTAGGCCCAATATAAAGTTAGACAATCTGTAAGTCTGTTAAAACTGTACATCTGATCCGTTAGTCTGAAAACTTAATAACTTGATTTTCTGATCTGTGAACTAGTAAATCTGAACTCTGTATGTTTGAAACTTGTAAACAGGTTAATCTGAAATCTGTTAGTCTGGGGACACAAGGTTAGGAGGGGAAATACTTGTGTCATATGTTGTTTGGGACCCATATTAGTCAGTAACACTTTCTGGTATCAAAAACTTTGACCCCACGCTATGTAGGGGTCCGGTCATGCTTACTGAACTAATTATAAGCGGTTCATTCTGATAATGGCGAGGGGTGTTGATGGTGCGTTCCAACCGGGTCATGTGCGTGCATGGATCCGGTATGCTCTGAGGATGTAAGACACCGTGACATCTATAAATAGGTCTGTGTCAATAGGTTGCCACTTTAGGGAGTGATACACCCTACTGTGTGGTTGACACAGGGTGTTTATGTATTAGGGAGCCGATCGCTTGGGGGTAGGACTTAGGGTACACTTAGTTTTGTCTGTTTCTGTTGGTACTGTCTGTTTCTATTGGGTGGTAACACCTGTATGTTTCTGCGTGGTATCGTCTGTTGGGGTGGTAAAGGCCCATTACTAGTGTACACCTAATTCTAACATTCTGTTTCTGTAGGGATTATTTTGTTTCCGTCCCTGATTCCGTTTCTGATTCTGTTTCCGTACCTTCTGTCTGTTGGGGGTGGTAAAGGCCTATTAGTTGGGTGGTAAAGGCCCATTATTAGTATTCTGCTTCTGCATCTTCTGTCTGTTACGGTGGTGAAGGCTCATTATTAGCATTCTATTTCTGTTCGGATGATAAAGGCCCATTACTAGCATTTTTTTTCTGTAAAGATTACTCTGTTTCCGTTTCTGTTTAGACATTAGGATAACACCTAATCCTGTTATACTAGTATTAGTGTAGAGAAGTGAAAACTAAGTAAGGAGCTTAGCTTAGCCTATATCATTCTATTTCTTCTGTTAACCTGCTATTCCTGTTACGGTTATCTCTCATCCAGTTTTATTTACATGTCATGATACTATTATCTGTTTATATGCTGAAAGTCACTGGACTCACCAGACTTATATCTGACCTAGTTTGTTTCGCCTCTTTTCTTTCCGTTTCCCCCCAGGTGCTCAGGGTGGAAGCATAGAAGCTTGATTCAGATTCTCTCTGCTTGAAGTGTTAGAAGTATTGCTTGGCTTTGACTCTATCTTTCCATGGCAGTTTAAGTTGGGGATTATGGCTTTAAAACTATGCATTCTGAAGGCTTTTGTACAAGACCAATATTTTTGTACTTGAATTCCGATATTGTGATTTTGAAAGATGTAACCAAACTTATTTCTGTTTCTGTTGAAATAAAGTTATAAATTTTTCAAGTGCTACTTTATCTCTCTTGTAAATTTCTGTTCTGTTTACTTATAACATTCCATCGAAATTAAGGCATTCCCTTTGAGAGTGACCTTAATGGAAGTGAGGTGTTACGTCGGCTCATCGTTCAATCTGTAAAATAAAACGATTAACCATCTCCTTAGTGGTGCCAGTGCAGTGCGACTTCATCCTTAGATGTACTAATAGTATATATATATATATATATATAGTTTACGAAAACCAAAATATCACAAGTACGCGCTCTCGTATACGTATGTTATCTCTCCATGATGTCTTCCCCCAGGTTAACTTTACAACCTGGCCCTAATACCAAGTGTGACGGCCCGCTCCGAATCAGCCGACATTTCCTCGAAATGCGATGTGCTAATGCCTGACTAGCACGGGACGATCGTCAAAGGAAAAAGGTTTGAAACTATGAGTCACCCAAGAACCTGTAGTATATCTCACAGCACATGGAATAAAATATAATATTAACATAACTCGACATAAAACCAACGAGACAGTGCATAACCTGAAAACTAAACCATCATAGCAACAGAATCCAAAATACGGCTTATGATCCAAACCATAATTATTACAACTTCAAAATACTGTCTCTAAAGCAAAATAGAAAAGGTGTAACAACCCGGAAAATCAGAACCAGTTTAAAATTTTTATTTTACAAATATTAATGAATTTTGAATATTTAAAATGACTTATTTTAAATAATAACGATTTAAATTTTATTTAAGTTGAAGTTAGAACGTATATATTTATTTTAATTATATAACGAGCTTGAAATGGCACGGTAGTTTGAGAATTCGATTTGAAACTTCAAATGAATGTACATGATTCAAAATAAATCAGATTTCAGTAAAACCAGAAACATTAGAATCTGCTTAACAATATCTTTCTAACGAATGTGAAAAATCCAGATTTTATAATGGTAATTAAAAGTTAGGCCCAGTTTAAAATTCAAAAAAGTCACTATGGAATTTTAAATAATAATAATGCCGTTATAAATAGTCATTTTGCAAACGGCCTCCGTTTTCAATGAAACCACTTTGGTTGGATCCAAAATGTCAATTTATTGCTAGGATTAAAATTCCATAATTTTTGAAATTAATATGTAAGCATGGTAAATTAAAACGCGTTTGGTAATTTCTGTTGGATTGGGAATTTTTGGAATCAGTGTGTGGCCTCGATAAATTAAAATATATGTTCAAATCTAATATTGAATGTTTTATATTTTAATTTAAAGAAAAACTGACTGAAATAGTCGAATGAGCTTATGAAACATAGTCCATTGTGTCCGAAATGGGGGTATTTAGCTAGGGGCGACATTCGTTGGATTTGATTTGGAGTCCATATGGATTCACGAGCCTTTTTGAAATTAAAGAATTAAAATAATAAAAAATATATAAACATGGACAATTAAAAAAAATCGAAACCCTAATTCTCCATATTAGAAACAGCTGCCACATTAGAAATCAATGACCGAGAGCTCGCGTGCTTCTTCCTCTCCTCTCTCTAAATTCACGCACTCATTTGAAACCATTTCAACTGCAAAAATGTTCTCCTCTTCGAGCTACATATGTTCAACGGTAGTGATGAATTGTTATAGCGTGGTTTATTCAAATTTTGTACCCGAAGTACACACGATCGGCTGTAGTTTCGAGGGTACATAGGCGCGCAAGTTTCGAGGATCTCTTGGCGGTGGAAGGTGGCGTTGGGGCCTTCGAAGCGGTGATGTCTGATGGGGGTACGAGCAAAAGATGGGGGTGCGGTTTCGAACCTAAATGATGAACGATGGGTTGCGGCAAAAGGGTCGATGTCTGGTGTGATTATTAAGGAAGAAAGGTATTAATTAATTAATTAATTTAATTATCTTAAAAAATGTTATTAACAAATAAATTAACGCATCTCTCTCATACGATATCGGAATCTAGTGAAACGAGAAGCATTGTGATCATGACAACGTCTTCTACATTCTAGAAAAGACCAGAAAATTTTTGGAGCTTTCTACAATTTTAGAAGGAATAAAAATCAATGTGAGCAATCTAAATTCAAAAATAATTAAATAAAATTATATTAGGTTGCAGACGGGGTCTAGTAGCTCCCGACTCCATCATCCACAGACCAGGATGACTTGATTGTATTATGGTGTGAAATTGATTGCGATTGTGTGTGACTGATTGTGGTTGCAACAAAATTGATTGTGTTTGTGATAAATTCACAGTGTTGTGAATTGAATTGTATTGCGGAAATCATTGAAAATTAAACCCTTGTATCACCGCGAGGCCTAGGATAACAGAAGAGCAGTACTAGGGACATGCCAGTTTTTGTTGCCCTGCCGTTATAATGCCGAAATTTTTCTGAAATACTCATGTGATGAAAAATATTCATATATGAAATGAAAAGTGTTTGAAACAATAAAAATCACATTTTTATTGAATGTGAAAAAAAAAATATGAAAAATATTCATATATGAAATGAAAAGTGTTTGAAACAATAAAAATCACATTTTTATTGAATATATAAAATATGAAAAATATTCGTATATGAAATGAAAAGTGTTTGAAACAATAAAAATCACATTTTTATTGAATGTACAAAATATGAAAAATATTCACATATGAAATGAAAAGTGTTTGAAACAATAAAAATCACATTTTTATTGAATGTAAATTTTTTTGAAAAATATTCATATATGACATGAAAAGTGTTTGAAACAATAAAAATCACATTTTTATTGAATGTACAAAATATGAAAAATATTCATATATGAAATGAAAAGTGTTCGAAACAATAAAAATCACATTTTTATTGAATGTAAAAAAATAGGAAAAATATTCATATATGAAATGAAAAGTGTTCGAAACAATAAAAATCACATTTTTATTGAATATACAAAATATGAAAAATATTCATATATGAAATGAAAATGCTTGAAACAATAAAAATCACATTTCTATTGTATGTACAAAACATGAAGAATATTCATATAAGAAATGAAAATTGTATGAAGCAATATTTTTTTTTTATATTATGTACAAAATATTCATTGTTTGTATAAAAAATGTTAACAACAAAAAATTACATTTTTATTGTATATAAGAGATATGTAAAAATGATCATTATTTGAAATAGAGTTGTTTAACAATAAAAATCCATATTTTTATTGTATATAGGAAATATATTAAAATATTCATGTTTGAAATAAAAATATGTTAACAATAAAAATCATATTTTTATTGTATAAGCCGAATATGTAAAAGTGATCATTGTTTTGAAAAAGAAAAGTTAAAAATAAAAATTTACATTTTTATCGTATATAAGAAATGATTCAAAATGATCATTGTTTTGAAAAAGAAAAGTTAACAATAAAAATTTACATTTTTATTGTATATAAAAAATGATTGAAAATGATCATTGTTTTGAAAAAGAAAAGTTAACAATAAAAAAAATTACATTTTTATTGTTTATAAGAAATGATGAAAATGATCATTGTTTGGAAGTAGGAAAGTTAACAATAAAAATTTACACTTTTATTGTATATAAGAATGTTGAGAAATATTCATTGTTTGGAATCAAATGTTTTAGACAATAAAAATCACATTTTTATTGTATGTATGATTCATTAAAAGAATTCATGTTTGAATAAAAATATTTCAACAATAAAAAAAATTACATTTTTACAATATGTTTTGATTCATTAAAAATATAATCATTTGCATGTTAGAGAAGTTAGGAAGAAAAATGTTTATTTGTTAAACATGTAATTATTCATTAAAATAGTGTTAATTACATGTTAGAAAAATAAATGAATTTGAAATCATCGAACGAATTACATTTAGGGAATTTTATTTTAAAGAAAAAACTTCCAATCTTTTTTAATCCCAAGGACAAGCTCTTCAAAATGTAGTTATAAGGACAACTTGTAAAAAAATGAAAGTACATTGTATCATTATATGAAAATGTTATGTAAAATTGATACCATACACATTGTCCTTCCCAATAAATTTTTGTCTTTATGTATATTTATTTGAAAAGTTTGTCATTCTCATAAAAAATTGAGAGCATGTCCTAAAGGCTAAAAAATTAGTGAATTTTGTCCTCCTTGCTATTTTCCTGTTACATATACATATATATATATATATATATATATATATATATATATATATATATATATATAACGAATCGCGCGCGGTAGTTCGCGATTTGGAATCATAACTTTAAACGATTGTATCGAGAGACCAGACCGTCGGATTTTCCCAAAACTGGAACCGTTGGGTTCTCTTTGGAAAGATCTTTCCAGCGATTTAAAATTTGCTAAGATCCAACGGTTAGATTTTAAGAAATGTGTAATTCGAATTTTAATAAGAACAGCGCTAGGGCCGCCTAATGACCTGAAGCGTCATTTAATTAAAAGGACCTATTTTTATATAAATAAAAATAGAGATAAATTTTTATAAAATATTATGAACGATATGGAATGAAAAGAATTGATTTGAATTATATATATTCGCGAATTATTTGAAAAGGCCGAGTTAATTCTCATTTCAAATAATTATACGACGGTTAGAAGTCGAAGATATTGAAGACGGTGGTTAAAGACCGGCGATCTTCACATCGAATGGACGACTACTGATGCCTTTAATTGGAGTTGCTGCCTTGAAAGGTTACAGTGGTAGTTGTCCGGACCTACTTGTTAATTGTCCGGATATGCGAGGGCCTATCTTCCGTATTGGACATATGGGGCGAGGAATATGGTGCCTCCTGTTTCGTTCAGACCTAGAACGGACTTGTAAATGGATGGATGTCTGACATTGGATTTTATTCTTTGCTGATTGATTTCTATTAAATATATATCTGTTTGGTGGCGGAGAATTTATTCTCATGCTTAACACCATTCTCTGAGACGTATGAGCTTAGAGGTTATATATTGATAGATATCAGTCGCATGGCGTAAATTGTCAATGTGGCATGCCAAGGTGCAAATGATCAAGGCTTTTGTTGAAAAGAATAGCCTTGTGGTTGATGATCAAAGCACAACTTTAATTAGCATAGCTTTGTGTATAGCGTGGATTCGCGAGTCTCACACCCCTGTATGAACCAGAAATGGGAGAAGGATCAAGGGAGAACATGCGTTTCTTTCTAGCTAGGAGTGGTGTCATGGTATGGAGCCCAAACATTTTTACTTTTGTGGATGATGGAAAGCGATGTACCTCGGATTTGAATCCCTAGTGGCCCTTGATTTACGCCCCATAGGATGGGGAAACGTATTGTTCACGAATTATATATAATCTACTAACGTAAGTTATGGACCGACCCTGTGGCTACTAGGTGCAGTTGCGACTATAGCCTGAGACATGGTAGGCTAGACTGTCTCGAATTCGATAAGGATGATCCCTTGTCTTGGTTCATGTTGGAAATCCAACCTCCAATATGACATCATGCCGTTTTGATTGTAAAACTAGTATGGCAACATAGTACATGGTAGTTATGCCATCTATGATTGGTACACTATGATTGAAAATATTTTTTGAAACATATAGACACTAATAATAATATCAAACGACTTTGTTTTATACGTATCAAGCATATTTTGGACATTATAAGGTAAAGCTCCATCCTCTGGTTTGCGTTGCATTGTGTGATGGGACTTGAGTCTTATAATGGCTTCATTTTTCTAAAAAGCATTGCGTTGTTTAACGATTTACTTTATTTCATGCACTAGCAATCCAATGGAGTAAACCTGTTCCGCGTTAGCGGCATGGTCTTGTGATTGACCTTATTACTAAATAGGTTACGTAAGATTTCTCATACCAGTCCCAAGACTCACTTGTAGTTTGTTTCACTTTGCAAACTCTGATGCCCTTATTTTTCACACGGGCAGCCTTGTATTCAGATTTTAGCAGACTCATTCTGGATAGCTATGGAGCTGAAGATGGATTCTATCATTGCTATTTTGCTGTTCAAACTTCATTTAGTATATTATGTTTGATTCCGCTGCAGACTGTATTATGTACTAAGTATGATCCTGTTATGTTGTGTAACTCTGATGTTAATATTATTTCTAGTGTAACTTTGATGTACTTTATCTGGTGTAATTTTATGATTCCGTTCTGTTGTTATTATTTATGTGTTATATTCCAATGATTATCCTTGCTTCCGTGGCATGGGGGTTTGGTGTCATCACAGTTGGTATCAGAGCTTTGACTAACCTTAGCTTCGGAATATAACATCTGAACGAACTCGTCAGAAATAGAATCAATAGTATTCTAGGGCGAGTAACTCATTATACATAGGATTAGTAATGTCCTAGAATGAGTACAGTAGAATAAAATACACCCCATAGATGCATTTGTACTTAAGTATATGTCTCTATACTTTACATTATCTTTTCTGTTGGCTTGACTCTTTGTCTGCTATTTGCAGACATTATAGGAAATAAGTGGCAGAAACAAAAGAAGTAATTCTATGGTTCAGCAATCTAATGAACCAATTGTGCTCCTACAGCCATAACCAGATCTAGAAGTTCTAGTAAAGAGGTATCGAAATCTGAGTGGAGTACCATTCTTGGGCAAAGAATCCTTTGTTGAAATACAAGCATGGATGCGTTCTTGTGAGAGAATTTTTCAAGGCTTAAAGCTGAGAGATGATCAGAAAAGACTACTGGCGTCTTGGGCACTCAAAGACGAAGCTTTAATCTGGTGGGAGACCGTTACTAGGAATAATCTAGAAGGTAATATTACCTGGGATATATTTAAAGAAATTTTCAACAAAAGATTTATTCCCCCAGGAGCAGTTGAGCAGCTGTATGATGAGTTCTACCATCTGAAACTAGGAGATATGACCATTCTAGAGTACCAGAATAAATTTAATGAACTTTCCCGCTTTGCCCCAGAACTAATTCAAGATCCTTTGAGGAAGAATCCGAGGTTTATTAATGAACATCAAAGAAGGTACGAAAATAGAGTAACTGCGCATGTGAATCTTCCTTTTTCTAAGATGGTAGAAAGGGCTTGTCGCTATGAGAATCTTGATAAGCAAGGTGGTTTGGAAGATGAAGAGGAAGGCAATTCTAGCAACAAAAGGAAGTTTGAAGCTGATAGTCTAGAGGCAAGTACGAAGCCTGAGGTCAGTAAGAAGCCTAAAGCCAATTAGAAAAAGGTAAAGGAAGTCGTGTGTCTCAAGTGCAATAAGTAAAGGCATTCGATAAGGAACTATAAATCTTCGAAGAAAGACGGATCTAAATCCAGAAAGGAGTCTCAAGAGAGCAGAGAATGCAACATTTGCCATCAGTTTGGTCATATAAAGCGAGATTGCCAACTTTTAAAGGGGACCAAAGTGGCTCAAGTCAATAAAACGGATGATGCTTTAGCACCCTCAGCTAGTTAGGAAAGGCCAAATGTTTTGGAAGGCACTCTCACGATCAACAATATTCCTGTTATATTATTGTTTGATACAGATGCGTCGCAAAGCTTCATTTCGAGTAATACCGTCAAGAAGCTAAATCTAAAATTAAGGAATCGATTGAAGTTCATTAATCCAATCGGTGGTTCTCTTGTTCTTAGTTTGTATTGTAAAGTGCCCGTCTCTTTTTCCCATTATTGGTTTTCTTGCACTTTGATCGTTATGAATTTTTTTGAATTTGATATCATTCTTGGGATGGATTGGTTAACTAAATACGAGGCCGAAGTTGAATGTGCAGAAAGAATTGTTAGAATTAAAACGAAGCTTGCCAATATTGTTATACCCTATGTAGGCTCAGATTCAGATAGAAAAAAATTTGGGCTACCATTGAGGTTTCCCCCACTGCTATTGAAGATATTCCGGTCGTTAAGAATTAAGCGGATGTGTTCGAAGAAGTTGATAGCTTACCCCGAGGAGAGAAATTGACTTCAGAATTGATTTAGTTCCAAATGCAAGGCCAGTTGTGCATCCTATTTGAAGAATGACATGGAAATAGAAAGAAAAATTGAGTAATTAAACTCGACAGCTTTTATGGATAGATCTGATCAGGCTTAACTTTTCAAATTGGGGTGCAACAGTAGTGTTTGTTCCAAAGTCATATGGTACTCTCAGATTGTGTGTGGATTACCGAGATTTAAATAAGCAACACTAAAGAATAAATATCCATTACCGCATATTGATGATTTATTAGACCACTTGAATGGAGCACAAATATTGTCTAGAATGGACCTAGCTATAGGTTTCCATCAATTGCGTATTGCTGAAGAATGTGTTCCTTTGACAGCTTTCAGAGGTCCAGACATATTTTTTGAGCGGTTAGTAATGTCGTTCGGCTTATGTAACGCTCCTGCTTATTTTGTCGATTTAATGAACAGAGTATTCCATGATGTCTTGAATAAATTTATGCTTGTTTTCATCGATGACATTTTAATCTTCTCTAAGTCAACTGTAGAGCATGAGAAGCATTTGGAAGAAGTTTTGGAAATTTTGAGAAAGAATGTATTAAAGGACAAATTTTCCAAATGCGTATTCTGGCAAGAAGAAGTGAAGTTCCTCTGTCATGTAGTGTCGAAGGAAGGAATTTCAGTGGATCTAAGTAAAATCATAGCCATTCACCTATTGAAGTCAGAAGTTTTCTAGGATTGGATGGCTATTATTGGAAATTCATTAAGGATTTTTCGAAGTATCTTGTCCATTAACGAAGCTTACCAAGAAGCATACAAGGTTTAATTGGACGCCCGAATGTGAGGCAGCTTTCCAAGAGCTGAAATCAAGGTTGACTACTTCTCCAGTGTTGACTATTATTGATGACAATCAAGATTTGATAGTCTGTACAGATGCTTCTCTTGAAGGTGTTGGTGTGGTATTAATGCAAAGAGGCAAAGTAGTTGCTTATGCTAGCCGTCAGTTGAAGCCATATGAGAAGAGATATCCTACTCATGATCTTGAGTTGTTAGCCATCGTGTTCGCTTTGAAAATATGGAGGCACTATCTTTCGGGTGAGAAGTTCGAATTATATACAGATCATAAGTCATTAAAGTATCTGTTCACCCAAAAGGACTTGAATTTGAGGCAGCAGCGTTGGTTAGGATTTCTTGCGGCATACGATCTAGATATTTTGTATACTCCAGGGAAAGCCAATGTTGTAGCAGATGCGCTTAGCAGAAAGAATGCCATTATCGCTAATCTCATTATTACGCCTTTATTGATTGACAAAATCTCTGCTCTTTAGAAGGATGATGAATTTATCCAGAGAATTAGTAAAAGAGTTTGGGAAGGCGAACCCTCGAGTTTCCATATTGATAACAAAGGAGTTCTGAAGTTATTAGGCTGAATTTGTGTTCCAAATATTCCTGAGCTCTGAATGGAAGTGATGGATGAATGTCACAAGTCTAAGCTTAGTATTCATCCAGGGATGAGTAAGATGTATCATGATCTCAAGCGTACATTCTGGTGGAGATCTATGAAAAGAGACATTTCCGTATATGTTAGTAGGTGTTCTACTTGCCAACAAGTCAGAAGCGATCAACAGAAACTTGCCAGCTTGTTACAACCATTAGAGGTTCCAAATTGGAAGTGGGATTTAATATCCATGGATTTTATTGGTGGCTTGTCCCGAACCCGGAAAGGTAATGACAGTATATGAGTGATCGTAGATCGTTTCACGAAGACCGTCCATTTTATTCCTGTTAGTTCTACCAGAACAGCTCAAAATCTGGCGAAAATTTATTTCAAAGAAATTGTCAGACTACATGGATTTCCCAGTAGTATTGTTAGTGATCGTGATCCGATATTCGCTAGTAAATTCTGGGAAGCATTCCAAGAGGAGCTGGAGACAAAGTTAAATCTGAGGACCGCATATCATCCTCAAATAGACGGCCAGACTGAGAGGGTGAATCATATACTAGAAGACTTGTTGCGGGCATATATTTTTGATTTTGGCAGATCATGGGAAGATCACTTGCATTTGGTTGAGTTTTCATATAATAACCATTACCAAATAAGCTTACAAATGTCACCATTCGGAGCATTGTATGGTAGACCATGTAGATCTCCCGCATGTTGGGTAGAACGTGGAAACTAACTAGTATTGGGTCCCGACATGATTCGAGAAGCTTTAGATAAAGTCGATTTCAATAAGATGTTCAGACAGCGCAGAGCCGATAGAAGAGTTATGCAGATTCAAGAAGAAGGGATTTAGAATTTGCTGTTGGTGATTATGTGTACTTGAGAGATTCCCCTTTAAGAGGAGTAGTCCGTTTTGGGAAAATAGGGAAGTTGGCGCCTAAATTTATTGGTCCATTTCCTATACTTGAGAGGATTGGAACTCTTGCTTACAGGGTTCATTTGTCTGACTGGTTGCCAGTAGTACATGATGTATTTCACGTGTCTCAACTTCGAAAGCATGTACATTTTCTAGACTTGGTTGTGGAAGAAGCAGCACAACAAGATTCGGAAATTACTCCAAGCTTATCAGTGATAAGAGAGTCAGTAAAGATTATTGGCAAAGAAACCAGAGTCCTGAGAAACAAAAAGATACATCTAGTCAAAGTGCAGTGGAGCGGAGATCCTAGAGAATGTACATGGGAGACCGAGGATAACATTAAGCAGGCTTATCTCAAGTGCAGAGTGGATATCTCTGATTAGCTCTGGAGCAACGTACATTTGCAATATTTGCATTTCCATTTTGTTTCCTACTTTATTGTTGTTTCCTTTTCGGGGATGAAAAGTTTTTAAGTGGGGGAGATTGTAACAACCCGGAAAATCGAAACCAATTTAAATTTTTTATTTTAGCAATTTTAATGAATTTTGAATATTTAAAATGATTTATTTTTAATAATAATGATTTAAATCGATGTTAGAACGTATATATTTATTTTAATTATATAACGAGCCTGAAATGGCGCGGTAGTTTGAAAATTCGATTTCAAACTTCAAATGAATGTACAGGATTCAAAATAAATCGGATTTCAGTAAAACTAGAAATATTGTAATCTGCTTAACAATATCTTTCTAACGAATGTGAAAAACCCAGATTTCATAACAGGAATTAAAAATTATGTCTGGTTTAAAATTCAGAAAAGTCGCTACGGAATTTTAAACATTAATAAAGCCCTTATAAGTAGCCATTCTACAAATGACCTCCGTTTTCAACGAAACCACTTTAGTTGGATCCGGAATGTCAATTTATTGCTAGATTTTAAATTCCATAATTTTTGGAATTAATATTTAAGCGTGGAAAATTAAAATGCGTTTGGTAATTTCTATTAAATTGGATCGACCATTAAAATGCCCATTTTTCAAACAATCTCCTAGTTTGACGAAATTAATTATTTTAGGACCGTATCATCAAAACATAGCTAAATTTATTTTTTGGGAATTTTTGGAATCAGTGTGTGACCCCAGTAAATTAAAATGTACGTTCAAATCTAATATAGAATGTTTTATATTTTAATTTAAAGAAAAACTGACTGAAACAGTCGAGCAGGCTTATGAAACATAGTCCATTGTGTCTGGAATGGGGGTATTTAGCTAGGGGAGACATTGATTGGGTTTGATTTGGAGTCCATGTGGATTAACGTGCCTTTTTGAAATTAAAGAATTAAAATAATTAAAAGTATATAAACATGGCCAATAAAAAAAATCGAAACCCTAATTCTCCATATCAAAAACAACCGCCACATTAGAAATCAACGACCGAGAGCTCGCGTGCTTCTTCCTTTCCTCTCTCTAAATTCACGCACTCATTTGAAACCATTTCAACTGCAAAAACGTTCTCCTCTTCGAGCTCCATATGTTCAACAGTAGTGATGAACTGTTGTAGCGTGGTTTGTTCAAATTTTGTACCCGAAGTACACACGTTCGGCTGTAGTTTCTAGGGTATAGGGGGCGTAGGTTCGAGAATTTCCTGGCAGTGGAAGGGGACGTTGGGGCCTTCGTAGCGATGATGTCTGATGGGGGTACGGGCGAACGATAGGGGTGCGGTTTCGAACCCTAAATGATGAACGATGGGTTGCGGCAAAAGGGTCGATGTCTGGTGTGATTATTGAGGAAGAAAGGTATTAATTAATTAATTAATTTAATTATCTTTAAAAAAATGTCATTAACATATAAATTAACGCATCTCTCTCGTACGATGTCGAAATCTAGTGAAACGGGAAGCATTGTGATCGTGACAACGTCTTCTACATTCTAGAAGAGACCGAAGAATTTTTGGACCTGTCTACAATTTTAAAAGGAATAAAAAGCAATGTGAGCAATCTAAATTCAAAAATAATTGAATAAAATTATATTAGGTTGCAGACGGAGTTTAGTAGCTCCCGATACCATCGTCCACAGGCCATGGATGACTTGATTGTATTATGGTGTGAAATTGATTGCGATTGTGTGTGACTGATTGTGGTTGCAACAAAATTGATTGTGTTTGTGATAAATTCACAGTGTTTTGAATTGAATTTCATTGTGGAAATCATTGAAAATTAAACCATTATATCGCCGCGAGACCTAGGATAGCAGAGGAGCCATACTAGGTACGGTATCGGTTTTTATTACCCTGCCGTTATAATGCCGAAATTTTTCTGAAATATTCATGTGATGAAAAATATTCATATATGAAATGAAAAGTGTTTGAAACAATAAAAATCACATTTTTATTGGATGTAAAAAAATATGAAAAATAGTCATATATGAAATGAAAAGTGTTCGAAACAATAAAAATCACATTTTTATTGAATGTACAAAATATGTAAAATATTCATATATGAAATGAAAAGTGTTTGAAAAAATAAAAATCACATTTTCATTGAGTGTACAAAATATGAAAAATATTCATATATGAAATGAAAAGTGTTTAAAACAATAAAAATCACATTTTTATTGTATGTAAAAAAATATTAAAAATATTCATATATGAAATGAAAAGTGTTTGGAGCAGTAAAAATCACATTTTTATTGAATGTACAAAATATAAAAAAACTCATTTATGAAATGAAAAGTGTTTGAAACAATAAATATCACATTTTTATTGAATGTAAAAAAATAGGAAAAATATTCATATATGAAATGAAAAGTGTTTGAAATATTAAAAATCACATTTTTATTGATTGTACAAAATATAGAAAATATGCATATATAAAATGAAAAGCGCTTGAAACAATAAAAATCACATTTCTATTGTATGTACAAAATATGAAAAATATTCATATAAGAAATGAAATTTTTTTGAAGCAATAAAAATTATATTTTTATATTGTGTACAAAATATTCATTGTTTGTATAAAATATGTTAACAATAAAAATTTACATTTTTATTGTATATAAGAGATAGGTAAAACTGATCATTATTTAAAATAGAATAGTTTAACAATAAAAATTCACATTTCTATTGTATATAGGAAATATGTTAATATATTCATGTTTGAAATAAAAATATGTTAACAATAAAAATCACATTTTTATTGTATAAACAGAATATGTAAAAATGATCATTGTTTTGAAAAAGAAAAGTTAACAATAAAAATTTACATTTTCACCGTATATAAGAAATGTTTCAAAATGATCATTGTTTTGAAAAAGAAAAGTTAACAATAAAAATTTACATTTTTATTATATATAAGAAATGATTGAAAATGATCATTGTTTTGAAAAAGAAAAGTTAACAATAAAAAAATTACATTTTTATTGTTTATAAGAAATGATGAAAATGATCATTGTTTGGAAGTAGGAAAGTAAACAATAAAAATTTACACTTTTATTGTATATAAGAATGTTGACAAATATTCATTGTTTGGAATTAAATGTTTTAGACAATAAAAATCACATTTTTATTGTATGTATGATTCATTAAAAGAATTCATGTTTGCATAAAAATATTTCAACAATAAAAAAAAATTACATTTTTACAATATGTTTTGATTCATTAAAAATATAATCATTTGCATGTTAGATAAGTTAGGAAGAAAAATGTTTATTTGTTAAACATGTAGTGATTCATTAAAATAGTGTTAATTACATCTTAGAGAAATAAATGAATTTTAAATCATCGAACGAATAATATATATATATATATATATATATATATATATATATAACGAGTCGTTCGCAGTAGTTTGTGATTTGGAATCGTAATTTTAAATGATTGTACCAAGAGATCCGAACGTCGGATTTTCCCAAAACTGGAACCGTTGGGTTAACTTTGGAAAGATCTTTCCAACGATATAAAATTTGCTAAGATCCAATGGTTAGATTTTGAGAAATGTGTAATTCAAATTTTAATAAGAACAGCGCCAGGACCACGTAATGACTTGAAGCGTCGTTTAATTAAAAGGAGCTATTTTTATATAAATAAAAATAGCGATAAATGGTTATAAAATATTATGAACGATATGAAAAGAATTGATTTGAATTATATATATTCGTGAATTATTTGAAAAGGCCGAGTTAACTCTAACTTAAATAATTATACGACGGTTAGAAGTCGAAGATATTGAAGATGGTGGTTGAAGACCGGCGATCACATCGAATGGACGACTACTGATACCTTTGATTGGAGTTACTGCCTTGAAAGCGTTACAGTGGTAGTTGTCCGGACGTACTTGTTGTTTGTCCGGATATGCGAGGGCCTCTCTTCCGTATTCGACATATAGGACGATGAGTAAGGTGCCTCCGGTTTCGTTTAGACCCAGAACGGACTTGTAATTGGATGTATGTCTGACATTGGATTTTATTTTATGCTGATTGATTTCTATTAAATATACATCTGTTTGGTGGCAGAGAATTTATTCTCTTGCTTAACACCCTTCTCTGAGACGTACGAGCTCAGAGGTTATATATTGATAGACATCAGTCGCATGGTGTGAATTGTCAGTGTGGCATGCCAAGTTGTAAATGATTAAGGCTTTTGTTGAAAAGCAGAGCCTTGTGGTTGATGATCAAATCATAGCTTTAATTAGCATAGCTTTGTGTATAGTATGGATTCGCGAGCCTCACACCTCGGTATGAACCAAAAACAGGAGAAGGATCTAGGGAGAATGTGCGTTTCTTTCTAGTTAGGAGTGGTGTCATAGTATAGAGTCCAGACATTTTTACTTATGTGGATAATGGAAAGCGAGGTACCTCGGATTTGAGTCCCTAGTGACTCTTAATTTACGCCTCATAGGGCGGAGAAACGTATTGTTCAGGAATTATATATAATCCACTAACGTAAGTTGTGAACCGACCTTGTGGCTACTAGGTGCAGTTGCGACTGTAACCTGAGACATGGTAGGCTAGATTATCACGAATTCGGTAAGGACGATCCCTTGCCTTGGTTCATGATGGAAATCCAACCTCCAATACGACATTGTGCGGTTTTGATTGTAAAACTGGTATGGCGACATAGTATATGGTAGTTATGCCATCTATGATTGATACATTATGATTGAAAATGTTTTTTGAAACATATAGACACTAATAATAATATCAAACGACTTTGTTTTATATGTATCAAGCATTTTTTGGCCATTATAAGGTAAAACTCTATCCTCCGGTATGCGTTGCATTGTGGATCTTATAATGGCTTCATTTTTCTAAAAAGCATTGCATTGTTTAACGATTTACTTTATTTCATGCACTAGCAATCCAATGGAGTAAAACCGTTATGCGTTAGCGGCGTGGTCCTGTGATTAACCTTATTATTAAGTAGGTTAAGTAATATTTCTCATACCAGTCCCATGACTGACTCGTGGTTTGTTTCACTTTGCAAACTCTTTTGCCCTTATTTTCCACACGCGCAGCCTTGTATTAAGGTTTTAGCAAACTCATTCTGGATAGCTATGGAGTTGAAGATGGACTCTATCATTGCTATTTTACTGTTCAGACTTCATTTAGTATATTATGTTTGATTCCACTGTAGACTGTATTATGTACTAAGTATGATCATGTTATGCTGTTTAACTCTGATGTTAATATTATTTCCAGTGTAACTTTGATGTACTTTATCTAGTGTAATTCTATGATTCTGTTCTGTTGTTATTATTTATTTGTTATATTCCAATGATTATCCGTGCTTCCGTGGCATGGGGGTTTGCGATCATCACAAAAGTTATACTACTAATGCCCAAAGCAGTGACTAGCAACAACACAGTGAGAATACATGTAAATAGTACGTGGAAGCCACCTGCTCGTCTCCGGACAGCTACTTGTGTATAACCACCTAACCTGTCTCTAGTCTGCTCGTTTAAGGGCACACAAAGTAATAAGAAGAGACTTAAAACTCTAGGTCAGACAAAAGTCTGGTACGAGCGATAGTAGCAAAATAAACAATAACAGGTATAAATAATCATACCTGGACCTGCAACCAAAGAGTTAGCACAACAAGATGTACAGTACTCTAAGGTAACACTAACATAAAGTGTAAAAATGGGAGTGTGCGTGTCATGGTGATAGAAAACATCAAACATAGCAATCATCCTCACATCTCTCACTCTGTGCGTAAAGAATACGATATTCACCGCTTTGATCACCAAATCCATTGGGGCCATGACGACAACTCCGTACGACTATTGCAATGACCATACTTCCCTAGTCTATAGTCAATAGCCCTACCCAGTCCACACATCCCTGACTCTAGGTTAAGGGCTAACCAGTCCACACTTCCCTGGCTCTGGTTCGTCTAGATGCCCCATCTCTTCAACAGTGAACCAAAGTTGTAACAACATGGATTTCGCTCAGACCTAATCGATCGCTAAATCGACCGAGACCGTTCGAAATCTGGATACGCTAACTTTGGGCATACAAAACATCAGAACAAATAAACAGAAGACTTTTATAAACATTATAATAATGTTACATCAGAGTATAGAATATCAGAGTACATCGAATAAAATATAGCAGAAGATAATTTACAATAATCTTAATACAATGCAGCGGAACAAATAAACAACACAGTGGAAGACTGTCAATGCTCTGGACATAGCTTTAAGATTCGATCTAGAATCCAGCTCAATATCTCTGCAAAATAAGCTACTCGACTGCCCGTGTGGAAAATAAGGGCACCCGAGTTTGCAAATGAAACAAACTACGGGTCAGTCATGAGACTGGTATGAGAAATCTAACAGTTAAAATTAACTTATCTAATAAGAAGGCTAATCACAGGACCACGCCGCTAACACGAAACGGGTTTACTCCATTGGATTGCCAGTGCAGAAATTAAATAAATTTCTTAAAAACAACACAATGCTTTTTAGAAAAATGAAATCAATATAAGACTCAAGTCCCATCACACAATGCAACGCAAACCGGAGGATAGAGTTTTACCTTATAATGATCAAACATGCTTGGTACGTATAAAATAATATTTAATATTATTATTAGTGTCTAATCAGTTTTAAAATACTTTCAAAGTAAATTTACCAATCCTAGATGGCATAGCTACCATATACTATGTCGCCATATATAGGTTTACAGTCAAATCCGAAATGTCGTATTGGAAATTGGGTTTCCATAATGGGTCGAAGCTAGGGATGACTCCTCACCGATTCGAGACACACTAGCAAATGCCCCTAGATTTGGACGCTGCGAACCCTTGGATGTGGTAGGGCCGGTCCACAAATACTTTAGTGGATTAGCAATTCCTGAACACACGTTTCCCGGTCCTATTGGACCTATCAATTGGCCACTATCGACCAATATATCCGAGGCCTCGTAATCCATCATCTACATAAGTAAAAATGTCTGGGCTCCATACCATGACACCAATTCTAGCTAGAAAGAAACGCATGCACTCCCTACGGTCCTTATCCCTTTTTGACTCATACCGGGGTGTGAGGCTGGTGAAGTTACGTTATACACAAAGCTATACCGAAATAAGCTGTGCTTTGATGATCCACCACAAGGCTCTGCTTTCCAACAAAAGCCTTGATCATTTGCATCTTGGCACGCCAAATTGACAATCCACGCCATGCAATCAATAACTATCAATATATAACCTCTGAGCTCGTGCGTCTCAGGGAAGGGTGTTAAGCAAGAGAATAAATTCTATGCCACCAAACAGATATATATTAAATAGAAATCAATTCACATCCATCTACAAGTCCGTTCTGGGTATGAACGAGACCGGAGACACCTTATTCCTCGTCCCGTATGCCAATACGAAAGAGAAGTGCTCGCTTATCCGGACAATCAACAAGTACGTCCGGACAACTACACTTTAACCCTTTACTGGGAGCTAACTAATGTCGGACATCAGTAGCTGCCCATTCAATGTGAAGATCGCCGGTCTTCAAACACCGTCTTCAATATCTTCGATTTAAATCGTCGTATAATTATTTGAAATGAGATTGAACTCGGTCTTTTCAAATAATTCTCGAATATATATAATTTTAAATCAACTCATATCGTTAATATTATTTTATAACGATTTATTGCTATTTTTATTTATATAAAAATAGTCCAATTTAATTCAACGACGCTTCGGGTCAATGGGCGGCCTTAGCGCTGTTTTTACCCAAATTTGATTTGCACTTTTCTCGAAATCTAACCGTTAGATTTTAACAAAATTTATGTCTTGGAAAAATCTTCCAAAGTGGACCTAACAGTTCCAGTTTTGGGAAAATCCAATGGTCGGATCTTTCGTTATAATCGTTTAAAGTTACGATTCCGAAACGCGAACTACCGCGCGCGAGATGTCTAATTTTAATTTATTTATATATATACATATACGTAAAAATATAAATCATTCGATGATACCACTAACGTGTTTAACATACCAAATAAAAGAATGTTTTATTTGGCATAACCATTTAAATTTTTTTAATGATAAAATAAAAAGATATTATATTTGCAAACAAACTCCTATATTTTCTAATGTCAAATAAAAGATGTATCTTATTTGCCTAACTTCTCTACATGTTCCAATGTCAAATAAAAATGTGTTTTTATTTGCATAACTTCGCTACATGTTCTAATGTCAAATAAAATATGTTTTTATTTGCATAACTTCAATACATGTTTTAATGTCAAATAAAATGTATTTTATTTACATTAATGCACTACATGTTTCTAATGCCAAATAAAATGTATTTTATTTACATGACATTTTCTACATTTCTAATATCAAATAAAATGTAATTTATTTACATGACATTTTCTATATTTCTAATGTCAAATAAAATGTAATTTATTTACATGACATTGTCGCTAATGACAAATAAAAAAGATAATTTTTATTTTCATTATTTGTATGCAATTTCTATTTTTAACTTTAACAAATAAAAAGAAATATTTTTATTTGTATATAGTTTCAATGTATAACATGACGCATAAAAATGTTTATTTTAATTTGTATACAAATTCTAATGTATAACATAACATATAAAAATGTCTCTTTAATTTGTTTACAATTCTAATGTATAACTTGACAATTAAAATGTCTCTTTAATTTGTATACAAATTCTATTGTATAAGTTGGCAATAGAAATGTCTCTTTAATTTGTATAAAAATCTAATGTATAACTTGACAATAAAAATGTCTCTTTAATTTGTATACAAATTCTAATGTATAACTTGACAATAAAAATTTCTCTTTAATTCGTATACAAATTCTAATGTATAACTTGACAATAAAAATGTCTCTTTAATTTATATACAAATTCTAATGTATAACTTGACAATAAAAATGTCTCTTTAATATACAAAATCTAATTTTAACAATAAATGATATTTTTATTTTGTCGACCATTCAATTTCAACCAAAATGGATAAAAATGATAACTTCATTTTGTTGACAATTCCATTTCAACACAACAATTCAAAATGATTCTTTTATTTTGTTGACAATTCTATTTTCAACAAAACAATTCAAAATGATTCTTTTATTTTGTCAACAATTCTATTTCAACAAAATGATAAAAATGATTCTTGTATTTTGTTGACCATAATCTAATTCAACAAAATTGACAATTTTGTTTTAACACAAATCTATTTAACAAAATTGACAATTTTTTTTAACACAAATCTCTTTAACAAAAGTGATATTTTTGTTTTAACACAAATCTATTTAACAAAAATGTTATTTTTGTTTTAGCACAAATATATTTAACAAAAATGATATTTTTGTTTTACCACAAATCTATTTAACAAAAATGTTATTTTTTTAACACAAATCTATTTAACAAATATGTTAATTTTGTTTTAACACAAATCTATTTAACAAAAATGTTATTTTTGTTTTGGCTATTTTATTTCAACAGAATAATTCATTCAATCAACAGATCAACATAATAGCATCATCAACCCAAATCAAATCACGTATAACAACAATTGAATTTAATAGCAAATTGGTAAAAACACAATCATAATTAACTAATTTTAATTATATAAAAAAATAGAATTCTCACAATGGTTTGTACTCCTTCTTAATTTGCAGTCAGCTCCAAACCTGTTTCAGTCTGTTCCATGTTGTAGTATTTTTCACTACGATCCCAACGCTTCTGAAATCGTTCGATTTCGTTATTGTTTGAATAAGATATATTATTTTAAATATTTAACAAACTTGATTACACTAATTACAATTAACAAAGTGATTAACCTTTTAATTAACCGACTAATACGCTCCTCATCTTCTTCAGGCTGACACCCTTCAGGAATATACGTGTAACGTCCCGCATTTTATCGGGTGGTATTTGAGTATTTAAAACAGTTTAAATATTTAATTCGTAACATAAATGGATTTATATATTAATTAAAACGAAGTTGAACGTATATAAATATATATAAATTATAATCGAGCTCAGAACGACCCTACAGTTCGTAATTTAACATCCTGAACTTCAACTGAGTGTACCGGATTCATTTTGAATCGGATTTTTTCGAAACGAGAAACATTGGAATCTGTTGAACTGTATCTTTCCAACGGAAGTGGAAAATGGAGATTTCGTCATACAGGCTGCAAGATATGTCCAAATCAAATATTCAAAAAGTCGTTGTAGAGTCGTATATCGACCGTAATGGTTATTTGAATATAACTTGACATCGGTTGCAAATCGGGACAAGGTTCTTTTGGGCCGCAGCGATAATTTAATTTTTAGAATTTTACTGTAATTTTTAATTAATTAAATATGCAACTTTTTATTTGGGGGTATTGTGTACCCTATATCGGTATTTCGGGATTTCACAGAATGAGTCAATCTACCGGTATTATTATATTTTTGGGATCGTGGCACATCGCTCGTTACGACCGTATCTTCATTTCAGTGCGTAACGCCTCGGACATGAACATGAATCTTTACGGAACACGGTACATTTACCCTATAACCTATATTTTTCCCATTACTTGGCAATGAAGCCTCGTACACTTTCTTTTTCATTGCATAGTGAAACCAACTTGTCACCATACCCTATAGCCTACCTCACGTCCCTTCCTATGAAGCTGCTTACTTTTACTTAACAAAAAGGTATGGAAACATATATATGTTATATGTGTACTGTGTAATTACAACCTATCCTAAGTTAGACTAGTGCAGACCCATTACCCTACAGACATGCTCAAGTCATTTGCATGTTTCACGCAAGCAAACAGTACCTACCCTAGAGGCTATCGGCCTTACCCTAATCCTTACTGGCGAAGGAACCCACACTCGCCTATATAAACAAATGCTATCATCGTCCATTTGATGAAAAGCTCGAACCAACAAAATAAAATAGAAGAAAATGGAGGTGCAAGCTGACCTTGCTGGTGGGTCGCGGTGATTTCTTAGGGTGTTCGGATGGAAAGTGTAAGTGGAAGGAAGGCCACGTGATGGGGTTCGAAATGGCTGAAGTAATACTGGAGCATGCATTGGAAATTAGCGAAGTGCATGTGTGAGTGGGAGTGTTTCGGTGATGACGTCGGAGACTGGGAGTGCGATGGTGCATGGGTTCACGTGGTCTGAAGTGGAGTATTAAGGGAATGTGAATGTTTGAGTGGATGGTAATACAAGCTTGACGTCCAAACTAGAAGCAACCAACGTGGGAAATTGTAGTGGTGTCTCGATGATGTGATGAGGAGGATGTATATGTTTAGTACTGGGAATTCCATACAGTGTTCGAAAGCAGGAGCGAGGACGCGAGTCGTTTTGGGGCAAATGCTGTGTAGCGAAGGTTATGACACTGAGAAGCATGAGGAAAAGGAACGTTTACCGGAGCATGTGTCTCCATTCTTGGAGGATGCCGCTATACAAATGAACGGTGAAGAAATGGTCGACATGCATGGGTATTCACCGTGATAAGAAGCAGGAGTGAATGACCGACAAAGTGAAAATGGGCAGTTGAGTTTGGTTATCTAGAGCAGGCTAAGCATACGGACTTAGACCGGCGAACCGTCTGTCACATGAGGACCAAGTGGATGCATGTATGTTATGAAGCTGCGGTAGAACAATTTGAACGTCTGGATTTATCCGAACTGACACAAATCGTTATTTAACGGTTAACGCGCGAAGGTGAGTAAAATCACTCACTCTGATCTATTTTTATAATGATATTTTAATGTTGTTTAAATGCTGTGTGATGGTCGATTAGGTAGATTACCAGTAATTTGGTTGAATATTATATACCGTTACATATGTACACACCATCAGTTGGACACTGATCCCATCGATTTGAATATCCCCTAGTATAGAGTTAGTGTAAATTGTGTTGACTGACATCTGTGGATGCGGAAACCGGTTGGAAGAATCCGACCGGATTCCTCAATATTTGTATGTACTGTTTGTTGTATAGTATTTATATATACGATATGAACCTAAATAACATTATTAGGAATTATAGTCTGATAGGCTAGTTAATATTTAGTTTTAAACCAACAAATTATAATAGGATATGTAATCAGTATTTAGTTATAAACTTGATATTGATTTAATAAGAACCTGACTTAGAAACAGAGTTTATCAAATGAAATGTGAATATGGCAGCGTATTGCAGTAGTTATAAAAGAGAATATAGCAGCGTATTGCAGTAGCTATAAAAGAGAATACAACAGCGTATTGCAGTAGTTATAAAAGAGAATATAGCAGCGTATTGCAGTAGCTATAAAAGAGAGTACAACAGCGTATTGCAGTAGTTATAAAAGAGAATATAGCAGTGTATTGCATTAGTTATAAAGGAAAAGATAGCAGCATTAGTTAAAATATAACGGTTTTAAAGTAAGTCGATAAGTTATAATGTTTTAAAAAAGATATACTGAGCATGATAAGGAAGGGGATATAGTTTTAAAGAAATTAGAACCCGTTGTACGTTGGTTGAGTTGAGTAACTTTCGAGGCATCAATCTGATATTGGTTTCGGCCTTCGGGGTTGATACTTAGAAATTTATTTACTTACCGATTTATAACGAGGAACTAATAGAGTAGAAATGAAGGGAAGTAAGGAAGAGTTTATAGAAATATGGGAAACTAGAAAGTTAGTATTAAATAAAAGGGCCAGTGTTTGTGAATGGATGTTTGTTTTTACTTCGATAGTTAAATAACCGACTATCGAAGTGTTTTGACCATCGTGTCAATACGGAGAGACCGGTTGGATTTATTATCCGAAAACCACTCCGTATAGTCATAAGCGCTGCGAATTTTATTTAAGTAAAAATTGAAGACGGAGTTAAACGCAAGGGTCGTCCAGTTCCAGAAAAGATGCTATATGTTTGTCCAGTCCCAGGACAACTTGTATAGACGAGTGTCTAACAGAGTATTTCCAACGGTCACGCCGTTGATTTGTATGAATATACCAAGTTGGTGGGGAGAAGGTAACTTCTCTTTATTCTACACCCAGTGTGCATTTGTGTAATCAATATGTGATTACGGATTTGACGATGTGACATTCAAAGTGAATGGTGATCAGATGTTCTGAAGATAGACGTAGCCTCTAGCCTCACAACCAGGAAGTAACAAAAGTTGGGCTAGGAAGCATGGCTAGTTGGGTCATCTCCAAGCAGGGTGTATTGTCACCGATCTAGAGAAAATTCATATTTATACTTCTTTTCGATTCTGTATCTTCGGATGACGGTTGGATGGCCTACAACCGTGGTGGCAATATATTCGCGACACTCAAGCTAAATGAGTGAGCAGTCATATGTGGCCGGGTTACAAGACGTTCTTGTTGAACCCTGAGTGTATCCCCTCTAGAGTACACTAATCAAAAGGTGCTCCCATACATTGTCTGTTGAAATCCAATCTCCGATAAGCACCCTGCGGTTTATTATTTTATACTATGTATATGTGGAACGTGAGATGCAAGCCTCCTGCTACTTGGATAATTATTTGTTTAGACATTATCATAATATCATGGTTTTTGATATCAAAGTAATTTGGGTTATAGTAAGGTAAAAGCCATCCATTTTTATGTGTGAGCTGGTCTTACTATTATCCTTTTGTTTCAAAAGGATTTTCTTTAAAGTAAAACCATATGGTTAGAATTTACTCACACCAGTCCCATGACTGACCCAAAGTTTATTTTGTTTGTTTTCCCTAAACTCTTGGGTGCCCAAATTTGTACGGGCAGTCAAGTGTTTTAGGCTTTGCAGATTTCACTTGGAGGAGCTCGAAGTAGAAGGTTCCACCCTTAGTATTTAGAGATTATTTCCGCTGTGATATGATGTATTATACTCTGATATGGTATGTATATATGCAATGCAGTTTTGTAATTCAAAGTTATGTATATCATACATTTTATTGTTCCGCTGTGAGATTCGCGTTTACTCTGATTCTATTCAGTGTGTTCTTCTTCTTCTTCTTCTATTCTATTAGTTATATCTTATCTTTCTCATCCTCTAAATTCTTTCTATTAATGTCTCGGTATTTTCGATGCTCGAAAAATTGACAGTGTATTTATGTTGATTTTCTAGGTCGAAAATCCCATCCATTACAGTTGGTATCAGAGCATAAGGTTAAGTGGTTAACTTGGCTCTGTGGCGTGACTCAATAGAGATAGAGTTAGAAATACTCTAGATTGAGTTTGAGTGTATACATATATGAGCGCGTATTTGTAAATTAGTAAAAAACTGTTTTATATTGTGTTGACTAGTCAGTCGAGTGGTTTATGAATTCTGGTCGAAACAGTAATGCAAACTGAGTCGATAGGCGTTTCTAAACTCTTGAACAGAGTAATTCGACACAGTACATTTTGAAAAGAGGGTAAATAAAATAATTTTACCCAAAATTATATTTTGATATAAAGGAGTATATATCTTGGGATTATTATAGTGTTGATCTTTATTATGATCAAATAAGATCTATAATTGAGTTGGTTATATAAATAACAAATCGAAATGTTATATAAGTATAATATACAAAATCAGATGAACTACATCTGAATTTAAAACTAGAATTGAAATAAAACTCTGGAAACTTTGAAAAGAGTTGGAAATAATATTTGGATTAAATATATGGAAATTTAAGATCCTGGGTAATTTGAAATGTTTTTCAAATATAGTAAATGGATTTTGAAGTAATTTCAAAATAAAAGTGTTTGAAATTAAGTTTTGAAAAGTAATATAGTATTGAACTCACTTTGATAGCTGGAAAATAATTCTGACGATAACTGCAGCATCATCAGTGTTCATTTTCAAGGTTCTAAGTGACGGATTACTACCAAAGATTTTGTTTTGAATTATTGTGAGGAAACAAGTCGTCAGAAATTCAAATGTTTTGAATTATATATGATTTCATACTGATTTGAAATGAAGACCCAGGAATTTAAATCTCTAAAATTTAACTTATGAAGTTAAATAGCTTGAAATGGTGAAGGTGAATTCTATCGAAGCCAGTTAAGTGAGAATCATATTGAAACAGAGATTTAACGGAACTAGTTAAGTGGAAAATTAAAATTTGATATTTTAATAAAATCAAAGTTGAGCGTAAGAGAACTAATTTGAGAAATTAAATTAGCAAGTGGAACATAGGAATTAACTTGGTTAAATATATTGAATTGGGTTAGAGATGATCCCAAATAAATTTGGATAAGAAATTGGAGTTGAAATGAAATTTGGCTCAAACCATAAGCAAAGGATTGGATTAAGGATAAGTTGGTTGGAGATCAACAGTTGGAAATGTTGGGATAAATACCGGCTTGATAGCAAAGTGCAGAATCAGAATTGGATGACAACCAAAAAGGTACATGTTTAAATAATATGGAGTATGCAATTTTTGAGTGCGTTTGGAAAGCCGTTTGACTGTTTGATTTTCTTTTGGATTGGTGAAGGCCCAGAGTGGCAAGTTGTTGAAATACCGATTGAGCCGTGCAGAGGAGATGCTGGCGAGATTCTCTGGAAATTAAGCTGTTAGGAAATTTTCAGAATTTTGAAAATATTCGGTAATAAGAAGGAATTAATATTTTAATTGGAATTAATCAGTTATGTTGAAACTGAAATCATAAAGTAAAACCAAAAAGATTTTTAACCTGTTTATTACAGTGATTGTAGCATTTTCCCTATCTTAGCAATTTCGAGGACGAAATTATTTTAAGGGGGAAGGACTGTAACGTCCCGCATTTTATCGGGTGGTATTTGAGTATTTAAAACAGTTTAAATATTTAATTCGTAACATAAATGGATTTATATATTAATTAAAACGAAGTTGAACGTATATAAATATATATAAATTATAATCGAGCTCAGAACGACCCTGTAGTTCGTAATTTAACATCCTGAACTTCAGCTGAGTGTACCGGACTCATTTTGAATCGGATTTCTTCGAAACGAGAAACGTTGGAATCTGTTGAACTGTATCTTTCCAACGGACGTGGAAAATGGAGATTTCGTCATACAGGCTGCAAGATATGTCCAAATCAAATATTCAAAAAGTCGCTGTAGAGTCGTATATCGACCGTAATGGTTATTTGAATATAACTTGACATCGGTTGCAAATCGGGACAAGGTTCTTTTGGGCCGCAGCGATAATTTAATTTTTAGAATTTTACTGTAATTTTTAATTAATTAAATATGCAACTTTTTATTTGGGGGTATTGTGTACCCTGTATCGGTATTTCGGGATTTCACAGAATGAGTCAATCTACCGGTATTATTATATTTTTGGGATCGTGGCACATCGCTCGTTACGACCGTATCCTCATTTTAGTGCGTAACGCCTCGGACATGAACATGAATCTTTACGAAACACGGTACATTTACCCTATAACCTATATTTTTCCCATTACTTGGCAATGAAGCCTCGTACACTTTCTTTTTCATTGCATAGTGAAACCAACTTGTCACCATACCCTATAGCCTACCTCACGTCCCTTCCTATGAAGCTGCTTACTTTTACTTAACAAAAAGGTATGGAAACATATATATGTTATATGTGTACTGTGTAATTACAACCTATCCTAAGTTAGACTAGTGCAGACCCATTACCCTACAGACATGCTCAAGTCATTTGCATGTTTCACGCAAGCAAACAGTACCTACCCTAGAGGCTATCGGCCTTACCCTAATCCTTACCGGCGAAGGAACCCACACTCGCCTATATAAACAAATGCTATCATCGTCCATTTGATGAAAAGCTCGAACCAACAAAATAAAATAGAAGAAAATGGAGGTGCAAGCTGACATTGCTGGTGGGTCGCGGTGATTTCTTAGGGTGTTCGGATGGAAAGTGTAAGTGGAAGGAAGGCTACGTGATGGGGTTCGAAATGGCCGAAGTAATACTGGAGCATGCATTGGAAATTAGCGAAGTGCATGTGTGAGTGGGAGTGTTTCGGTGATGACGTCGGAGACTGGGAGTGCGATGGTGCATGGGTTCACGTGGTCTGAAGTGGAGTATTAAGGGAACGTGAATGTTTGAGTGGATGGTAATACAAGCTTGACGTCCAAACTAGAAGCAACCAACGTGGAAAATTGTAGTGGTGTCTTGATGATGTGATGAGGAGGATGTATATGTTTAGTACTGGGAATTCCATACAGTGTTCGAAAGCAGGAGCGAGGACGCGAGTCGTTTTGGGGCAAATGCTGTGTAGCGAAGGTTATGACACTGAGAAGCATGAGAAAATGGAACGTTTACCGGAGCATGTGTCTCCATTCTTGGAAGATGCCGCTGTACAAATGAACGGTGAAGAAATGGTCGACATGCATGGGTATTCACCGTGATAAGAAGCAGGAGTGAATGACCGACAAAGTGAAAATGGGCAGTTGAGTTTGGTTATCTAGAGCAGGCTGAGCATACGGACTTAGATCGGCGAACCGTCTGTCACATGAGGACCAAGTGGACGCATGTATGTTATGAAGCTGTGGTAGAACAATTTGAACGTCTGGATTTATCCGAACTGACGCAAATCGTTATTTAACGGTTAACGCGCGAAGGTGAGTAAAATCACTCACTCTGATCTATTTTTATAATGATATTTTAATGTTGTTTAAATGCTGTGTGATGGTCGATTAGGTAGATTACCAGTAATTTGGTTGAATATTATATACCGTTACATATGTACACACCATCAGTTGGACACTGATCCCATCGATTTGAATATCCCCTAGTATAGAGTTAGTGTAAATTGTGTTGACTGACATCTGTGGATGCGGAAACCGGTTGGAAGAATCCGACCGGATTCCTCAATATTTGTATGTACTGTTTGTTGTATAGTATTTATATATACGACATGAACCTAAATAACATTATTAGGAATTATAGTCTGATAGGCTAGTTAATATTTAGTTTTAAACCAACAAATTATAATAGGATATGTAATCAGTATTTAGTTATAAACTTGATATTGATTTAATAAGAACCTGACTTAGAAACAGAGTTTATCAAATGAAATGTGAATATGGCAGCGTATTGCAGTAGTTATAAAAGAGAATATAGCAGCGTATTGCAGTAGCAATAAAAGAGAATACAACAGCGTATTGCAGTAGTTATAAAAGAGAATATAGCAGCGTATTGCAGTTGCTATAAAAGAGAATACAACAGCGTATTGCAGTAGTTATAAAAGAGAATATAGCAGTGTATTGCATTAGTTATAAAGGAAAAGATAGCAGCATTAGTTAAAATATAACGGTTTTAAAGTAAGTCGATAAGTTATAATGTTTTAGAAAAGATATACTGAGCATGATAAGGAAGGGGATATAGTTTTAAAGAAATTAGAACCCGTTGTACGTTGGTTGAGTTGAGTAACTTTCGAGGCATCAATCTGATGTTGGTTTCGGCCTTCGGGGTTGATACTTAGAAATTTATTCACTTACCGATTTATAACGAGGAACTAATAGAGTAGAAATGAAGGGAAGTAAGGAAGAGTTTATAGAAATATGGGAAACTAGAAAGTTAGTATTAAATAAAAGGGCCAGTGTTTGTGAATGGATGTTTGTTTTTACTTTGATAGTTAAATAACCGACTATCGAAGTGTTTTGACCATCGTGTCAATACGGAGAGACCGGTTGGATTTATTATCCGAAAACCACTCCGTATAGTCATAAGCGCTGCGAATTTTATTTAAGTAAAAATTGAAGACGGAGTTAAACGCAAGGGTCGTCCAGTTCCAGAAAAGATGCTATCTGTTTGTCCAGTCCAAGGACAACTTGTATAGACGAGTGTCTGACAGAGTATTTCCAACGGTCACGCCGTTGATTTGTATGAATATACCAAGTTGGTGGGGAGAAGGTAACTTCTCTTTATTCTACACCCACTGTGCATTTGTGTAATCAATATGTGATTACGGATTTGACGATGTGACATTCAAAGTGAATGGTGATCAGATGTTCTGAAGATAGACGTAGCCTCTAGCCTCACAACCAGGAAGTAACAAAAGTTGGGCTAGGCAGCATGGCTAGTTGGGTCATCCCCAAGCAGGGTGTATTGTCACCGATCTAGAGAAAATTCATATTTATACTTCTTTTCGATTCTGTATCTTCGGATGACGGTTGGATGGCCTACAACCGTGGTGGAAATATATTCGCGACACTCAAGCTAAATGAGTGAGCGGTCATGTGTGGCCGGGTTACAAGACGTTATTGTTGAACCCTGAGTGTATCCCCTCTAGAGTACACTAATCAAAAGGTGCTCCCATACCTTGTCTGTTGAAATCCAATCTCCGATAAGCACCCTGCGGTTTATGATTTTATACTATGTATATGTGGAACGTGAGATGCAAGCGTCCTGCTACTTGGATAATTATTTGTTTAGACATTATCATAATATCGTGGTTTTTGATATCAAAGTAATTTGGGTTATAGTAAGGTAAAAGCCGTCCATGTTTATGTGTGGGCCGGTCTTACTATTATCCTTTTGTTTCAAAAGGATTTTCTTTAAAGTAAAACCATATGGTTAGAATTTACTCACACCAGTCCCATGACTGACCCAAAGTTTATTTTGTTTGTTTTCCCTAAACTCTTGGGTGCCCAAATTTGTACGGGCAGTCAAGTGTTTCAGGCTTTGCAGATTTCACTTGGAGGAGCTCGAAGCAGAAGGCTCCACCCTTAGTATTTAGAGATTATTTCCGCTGTGATATGATGTATTATACTCTGATATGGTATGTATATATGCAATGCAGTTTTGTAATTCAAAGTTATGTATATCATACATTTTATTGTTCCGCTGTGAGATTCGTGTTTACTCTGATTCTGTTCAGTGTGTTCTTCTTCTTCTATTCTATTAGTTCTATCTTATCTTTCTCATCCTCTAAATTCTTTCTATTAATGTCTCGGTATTTTCGATGCTCGAAAAATTGACAGTGTATTTATGTTGATTTTCTGGGTCGAAAATCCCATCCATTACAATACGAACCCAACTCTCCATCGCCGATCTTCCAAAATGCACGCCACCTGAGGGGGTTAAACCCTGATCGAGATACACCACTTTGAAGAGCTCGACACCGACTACCTAAGCCATGAGGGGCCTGGAATACGAACTCCCCCAACGGCACAGAATTGACTTCGAATGGCCCTCAGTTGAGAGCGAATTCAAGACAAACCATCTCGAGAAATTTCATCACCACCGTCAATATTCAAGAGTTCATGAAGATGAACATTTTTGTATTTTCGAAATTTACTGTGTAGATTGGAATTAAAGGGGGAATCAAATTCGGACGATTTCCACCCTTCAAACCTTTAAACGACGGCTGGAGCTTTTTGAGCATTAGGGTTTTAGCTAGGGGTATATATATTTAATATTTTATTATATTTAATTCTTTAATTTCTAAAAGGCCTGTTAATTTTTAATAACTCCAAATCCAGCCCAACAAATGTTGCCCTTAGCCAAATACCCCTATTTCGGGCACAATGGACTAGGTATTGTCAGCCCACTTGATCGTCTTAGCCCACTTTTCTTTAAATTTAAAATATAAATCATTTAATTATTTGATTTGATCGGTCCTAACAAAATTAATTTCATCGAATTTGGAGACCGTCTGAAAAATGGACATTTTCTGGTCGATTAAATTCATTCTGAAATTTGATAAAACACATTTTCTTTTACCACGCTCACATATTAATTCCAAAAATTATGAAAATTGGAATCTAACAATAATTTGAGATTCCGGATCCAACCAAAGTGCTTTCGTCAAAAACGGAGGTCGTTTGCAAAATGGCTGTTTATTATATTAAAATATACATATAAATTCCATAGCGTATATTCTGAATATTTAACTGGCCATAACTTTTTATTCCCGCTATGAAACTTAAAATTTTCACATTCGTTGGAAAGATATTTTTATACAGATTTAAATAATTTTGGTTTTACTGAAATCCGATTTATTTTGAATCCTGTACATTCTGTCAAAGTTCAAATTCAAATTTTCAAACTACCGCGCTATTTTAAACTCATTTTATAATTAGATTAAAAAAATTCGTTCTAACTTCGATTAAAATAATTTTTTAATCGTTATTATTTAAAATAAATCATTTTAAATATGGAAAATCCGTTAAAATTAATAAAATAAAATTTTTAAATTGGTTTTGAAATTCCGGGTTGTTACAAAAGTTATAGATATCGATAACCCCTTTGCACACGTCCCGTAGTAAAACCCAACTCTAGAAGTTAACTCGTTGGTTCCCATCTGGATCCTAAGTGACAACTTCTCATTTGGACTTCCTTTGCATCTCGGGTTCTTAGTCTTCTCCAATGCGGTTCGACCCCTCACTTCACTTTGTCTCGGTTCGTGCTCCCTGAGGCGGTTCAGTTCGGATATCCCCTCCAGTTCGTGAGTTGTGGTTCTCACTGGTTCGGTTCGGCCTCCATCGGCTTATGGTCAAGCTCTGGGTCATGATTTGCTTCCTTTGGCGGTTCAGTTCGTGGGTGCTCCATGGTCCGGATCGGTTCGTGGCATCCCCATTGGTTCGGGGTCGTGCTTCTCCATCGGGCCGGTTCATGAAATGCCTTCAGGGTTGGGTCGTGGCACTTGGGTCATGAGCCGGGTCGGCTCGGGGTCCATGACCCGATCCGATTTCCTGCACTTCTTTCCAACAATTATTTGCACCACACGATGGCGTTTTCAATAGTTCTAACTTTACTAAACAATTATAAGGCATCCTAAACAGTAGTAATAACATGTGTAATCAATCAAAAGCATTAAAACATCAATTACATGCATATTTTGGATCAAACATACCCAAAACCATGATTTTCCCCTTAATCCCCTTAGCCATGTTTTAACTATAGGATTAGCAAACTTAATCCAAATTAACCCAAATTTTCACCAGAGGCATAAAATAATATTTAAGAAATTTTACATATTTTTCCAGATTTTTATGATCCGTAATTTCTCTAATTATCACTAATCATCCCTAATTAGCCGTAATTAGTGAATAAACATACAAATTACTCACCTTAGCCACAAATAAATTATAGATCTGAAAATTCCACTGATTTGGATCGAATTCTAACAGCTCTATCTAAATTTTGATGCTAATCCACCTTAATTTGATGTAATTTTGCTTAATTTGTGATTTGGAAGTGATTAGGGATGAATTTAGAAGGTGGAGGCCATTATTAGGGTTAGAGGAAGGTAAGTGGCGACTGGAAAAATGAAAATGAATCATCCTCTAACTCTTTTCAGCCCTCCTATAACCCTAATCCCAAAATGGGTTATGGGCTTAACCACTAATCACCTAATTAATCCCAGTTAAGTTGTTTTTCCATCTTCAAACCTTATTTCAGGCTTATCTCCCAAACGATAAGTCCGTTTGATTAATGTGACCACTCCAAGGTTAGGTAAACCATCATCTAAATCCAATGGATGCGGTTTTAGGTCAAAACTTCTTACTAATCAAAAGTTCTAGGCAAAACAAGAATCACTAAGGGCAAAATGGTCATTTAAAATTCGGCAAAAATCATGAATGTGGGAAATGACCCCAATAGTCGTTTCCCAAAGTTACATGACCATATGACTTCATATGTAGATAAAATAAATAATCTATGATCCTCCGATACGTATAATGCAGATCGTTACACGGGCTATCAGAAATTCTCAAAACCCACCGGATTTTAAGTTGTCGGCTTTGGATACTTACGATGGTAGGAAGTATCCTACCATTCACCTGATGTGTTATATGTGACACATGGAATTGCTAGTAGTATTGAATGACGTCATGGCTAAATGATTTCCACTGTATCTTATGGATATTGCTGTTATGTGGTTTCGACAATTGGAATCGAAATGTATTGGAAATTTTAATATTTTGATTGAAAAGTTCATCAAATAGTCCAGGGTCCACATTTCTCGATCCAAAGAACGTTGTGACTCTTACGATAATTAAGCAAAGATTTGGAGAAACTTGTTGGGAAATGCGGATTTAGGATCTTAAAGTGAATTAAACAATAGAGGAGGTGAATAGTGTTTAGTGGAATTTTATAATTTTATGAAATCCTTTTAAATTTATCAGAAATAGATGCAAATTACAAACATATAACAATCACAGAATCAAACATAAATGCAGAATAAAAAGTAAAAGCGGTAAAGGAAAGAACACACCAACATTTTTATACTTGTTCGGAGTTACCCTACATCCAGTCCCACACAACTCTGGGTTGATGCAGATTTCGTTTCAATATAATCTTCAAATACATTCCTCGGTTTCAAATGCAACAAGGTACACCTCACCTGTTTCCGTAGTACAGTGAGACTCAATTGATTTCCGAGCTATAATCACACCTAGTTGGTTTATATGCGCTACAATCACACCTTTTCAATGTTTGATTTGGAAGGAAGACTCGATAAAACTCGATCTTACGATCTTTGATTACAAAAACATCTATAATTATGAATAACACTTGAAATCTTAAGAGAGTTTGTGTAACTACCCGAATTCCGGCAAACCGGATTTGTTTTCAAAATTCTAATCTATCGAAACTCGTGTTGGTTTGCTCTAGTATCCTGCAGAAAAGACAAAGATATAAAATATATCAGAGCTCGGAAAAAAAAATCTCACAACGGAAAGAATAAAATATAATGTAATCAAAATATAGCCTTACCGTAGTAATAATACTGGCTAACCAGTATCTAAGGCTACCATATCTCTGCCACAAATCTAACCTGCGAGTGTATTATGAGGAGGTGGTCAGAACACAAGTTCCGGTGACTGGATATAAACTATACACTTTGGATAATCCTACATATACCGTTCAATCACATTTTCTTATTTAGCAGGTTGCTTGGGTTAAAAACACTCAAGGCTTACACACACGTCGTACCCATTTACCCCTAATGGATTATCCTAATACAATATACATATAGCTACCCCCAATATTGAGATACACCCCATGGTACCCCACTCCTTCACCGTAATGTCACAGAAATATATGCAGTCCCTTATCCTATGCCAGAGTGATGTACAGATCTCTATATAACAACGTTATGTTCCGCATATATCTGTCATTACTATGTTACGTAAGCGTACGGACTGCCACCTTCGACCGAATCAGATTCTATCATAGAGTAATTCCCTCAAGTCTACGATACACCACCCAGAGCAGACATGCATGTATGTAGACTTTCCCATGTACGTATCGTCAACTGTTTTCGATGCCTTAGCCTCACATAACCTCTAATGTGCACCGAGTTCTGTGGCAGGGATGTACAAGAAACACGTAACTCGGTCGGGAGCTTTTCCATATCTGTACAGTCCCGCCTTTAAGAGCCTAAAAACACAGATATCCTTCAGGTCTGTTTTTCATGGTGGCTATAGCCCCACCTCGGCCCTTCCCTCAACTAGTAAAGACTACAAGAGCTAAGTGACTTGCCATTAACAAAAAATCTAAACATCCAGTTGCCGTCTCCCCTCAACCACCGTACCTCGATAGTGAAAAGTGAATGGTGTCTTGGGTTTAGCTCTAGTCTTTTAGCATCTCACTGGCTGCCGATGACGGGTATCTGACGATTTACTATCCCTGTTGGTCCTGACCTCGCCTCCCATTGAGGCAATCACCGAATCACCCTAGTGTCACCTCGTCACAGCAATCTAACTGCAAATATACTTTTGCAGTCAAGGCCCACCCACCTGGTAGTAACGCGCAGACCCAACCTCTGTGAGCACAACCTAAACATCTGCCACCATACAAAGGTCTACCAGGAGCACCTTACGTATCTCAGGAAGCCGCATGCTTTCTCCCCCAGTCCTTTGGACCTAACATAATAACAGAATAATCATATGGACGCGTGCTCCCCTAGTGCCACATGACACCGCGATGATCTACCCCGTTGGGTTATTTACCTTAAACGTGCGGACTGGTCCAAGCATCTTATTTTAATATGTTGTTTAACCCTGTGTCTAAACATTCAATTATGCGCTTGCTCTACCTCATCGAGTTTCCATTTAACTTGGTTATTCCCATTCACATTGACTTCTTAACCAAGTTACCAAGTTCCTCTCGCTTATTAATTTCAGTCATATAACTTAATCCATTTAAGTTTATTAATAATCCCACAACATGTTATTCTCTAGAAAGTGAACCAAGGTTTGTAATCCACAATCCCTTTATATTCTTGTTCGATTTAACAGTTACAATAATATGTTCTACTTAATATGTAATTAAGTATATCTCAATTCACATATTTTTTGTTTAACATGTCACTTATTATTTATGATTAAATATCACTTATTTCATTTCATAAGTTTGCCTCCTTCTTTCTTATTTAATCATAATTTCATCTTATAATGCCACTACAACTTATCGGTGTTTACTTATTAACTTAGTTCTCTTAACTAAGGTTTACTAATAAGTTTCCCTTCCATAACTTATGTTGTCCTTATCAGCATATTTCAGATTCTCGTTCTCATGGATAACTTAATTTACAATTAAGTACAACTTCTTATAATATAAGTTATCCTATTTCCTTTATCATTTATTATAACCTAAGTTATAATTTCCACTTGTCCCTAGGACAAGCCTACCTATTATATAACATTCTCACTAATGTAATTTATTTATAATAGGTTGTTATCATTTCCTGTTCATTCCACTTCTTTTGCCGTTGTAACTTTCATTCAATTTCTTCTATTTCCATTAATTACAATTAATTCTCCTTATTTCTATCCTTTTATATTCATATATTTATATATATGCTTATGTACTTGACCTCTCACATTAAGCCTTCCACTTTTGGATGCTGGATTTGCCGGGCGGTTCCAGGCAAACTTCTTCCATAAGTTGACTTAACCTCGTGTCTTAGCACTGTTACATGTTTTATTTACTCGCTAGACCCATCACATTAAATTAACAACTTGTGGATGCTGGATTTGCCGAGCGGTTCCGGGAAGACTTCTACCACAAGTTGAATTTAATCTCTTGTCTAATTGCGGTTACATTTTTCAATTTTATTGTAAAGTTTCTATATGATTTGGGCATGTCCATTCTTTCAAATTCTTTATTGTAATCTATGTTTTACATGTCATCATATTAAGCCCATTGTATGCCGCATGTTCTTTTTAACATGTATTTAATTCTATTCTAACATGAAACCATTTAATCATGTCACTATTCCAATTCCTACAAATAAGGGTCAAGTATATAAATGTCACAAATTAACATGTAATTCGAACAACAATATTCGCTACACATATTTTAACAAGTTTATTTTTCAACATGTAAATATTTCATCACATTAAACGTTTCAACATATAAATTTTCCAACATATTCATGTTAATATCTCAACATGTCATAATAGCATTAATACACTTTTAATTATTCTAGCAAACCCACATTGGATAATAACGGGTAATGTTAAATGATAATATCATTATCAAAAATGATATAACTTAAATCCACTCACGTAATTTGCTTTCCAATTCCTGAATCTGGTCCAAATCTAGCATTCCATGGTTTCCCCTAACTGGATCTAGAACCTAACAACCATGGATCCACAATTTTTACTAAAAGAAAAAAGGAAGAAAGAGGTAGAAAATTGAATAGACCAGATTTAAGGAATTACCTTACTTTGCATATGATTCTGAACACCTTCTTATTAACATTCATTCTTTTCCTCCAGATCTTGATTTAGAATTTTCCTAAACTAACTATCTTATTTTTTTGAAGAGATTTGAGGAGGAAGAAGAATGGCAGAGTATAAACGTCGTCTCAGAAATATGAGATTTAGGTTAGGCTCTGCTAGCCTATTTATAGGTGTTCAGGATCTTATCGTACACGCAGCACTGAGTCAGCATTCGAACCTGGTTAAGAAAACAGTTCAGATTCATCAATGAATCTGGCTAGATCTAGGGGGGTCTCGACCCCAGCGTCGACCCCATAATCGACACCCCTATGGGGGTGCCGACCCCCCTATGCGTCCCGCGAGCTATTTTTGCATAGAAGTTTGAATTTCGAATGTTTGAATTTCTGGAATATGTTTAACTGTTATATTCACATGTAATCTTCTTATACATATACAAATCTTCTAATGACCATTTTATGCATATATATATACGCATAACTTTATTTCGTTTTCAAAATTCAAACGGTGTTGCACCATTATTTGATTCTTTCCATATTTCATTGATTATAGCCTGATCTTAAACTTATCTCTTGTATACATACACACACACACATACATACATATATATATATATATATTTCTGCACATATATTCTCATATAATATATACATATATTTTCTATATTTCCTTATATGTATATTTTTCCTCATATGTGCGTTTGTACATATTTTCTTTTTAGAACATGTGTTATTTCAGCCGTTACCTTAAAACAAAAATATAACGGCGGCGTGGATCGAACTTTGTACATCTTGTATGTAAGTCACATGGCCTAACCAACCAGACTACTAAAGCTACTGTTAAAAAGGCTTAGAACAATTGTGGTTGTTGTTCTTTTCTCATTCTTCTTTTTCATATTTGTTGTAATCTTTTATTTAAACCATTGCATGTAACTTTATTATCTTGCATGCATCTTTTCTTTATTCTCTTTAATTATTAATGCATAATATTTGTAAATCAATGCATGCAACACATTTATACTGCATGCAACCAATCTTTTCTTTCTTTTAATGCATGCATTACATTCTTATTTACATTATTTTTTTTCTTCTTTTTCAGTGCATGTATTTATTACATGCAGTCACATATTTATGTCTATGCATATATATATACACACACATGTGCATTATTTAATTATTTAATTATTACAAAATATAGGATGTTAAAGTTTGATAGAGAACCAAACAAGAATCAAATTGGTTTAATTCTTTTTGAAATGCGGTAGAGTTTGATTATAGAATTTAAAAAATTAAGAGTAGAGATAGAGAGGAGAAAGGAAATAAGAAGAAAAATGAAATTAGAAGCCCATTTACTCTTTGTCCAGTAGTCATAGCCTATCAGGAAAAGATTCAAACCAATAGACACAACTTTTAAAATTCAAAATTTGAAAATAGCGGTAACCATTTCAGCATGTCTTAGGCAAAAATTGGATTTTGAATTCTTTTGAAAATAATGTAACTGACACTAAAATAAATCAAGGTGATTCTAAAGTTTAAATATATTGTTGTTCTATATAATAAAATAGTACAATAAAGTAAAAAATATAAATTAAAAACATATAATTATAATTTATAAAAGTGATATAAAAGCTTTAAAACTTAATAGACAAAGCTACAGAGTAACAAGAAACTTTATAACTCAATATATAAACCTATAAATATAATAAAACAACAATATTAAAACTTAAGTAATCATATACAATTAAACTTAAAATATAAGTAAGAAAATCTAAAATACTTAAATTAGGAGTTAGATTTAAAATCCAATATATTTAAAGATATATATTTTTAAATAGGAAGTAATTTTAAAATCAATTTAAAAATAAAAAGATCTAAAATAAGGTAAAAATGATAAGAGAATTGAAATAGAGATTCAGTGCTATTACAAAGCTTTAACAATAAAAATCTAGACTTATAAATTATCGTATTTTCTTGAACTCTTGGTACTCATGAGTCTTCAGTCTTGAACTCTTCATCTTTGACATCTTTAATCTTGAATATTTAAACTGTATTGTCTTCAAATCAATACATGTATATAGTTCATGCATATACACATATATATCTTTCTAGATAAACATGTTTAATCTTGAATATATATAATTTATAACAATAATAGTTAATAAGGTTGTTGTCCTCAAAACTATCATCACCAACATCTCAATCCCTAACAATCTCCCTCTTTTTTATGATGACAACCTTTGTTTATAAAATATACATACCCGATGCCTTGATTCTCTAGTTGCTACCCATTTCTCAAATAACTCCTTCTGAAACTACTAGCTCCCCCTTACTCTAAGAATATTTTTTAATTCTCTCCCTTCGTCATCAACAAAAACTATATACTAGTAATTAATCCACAATAATCCCTCTTAAACTAATACAAGACTAAACCTAGCCTAGGAACTAACTCTAATACTCTTAAAACTATGATAAACAACACTACAAAATTGGTCTGTTGCTTCTGTTGTTTACCCCCTATTGCTTCTGTTTTACAACTGAAACAACTGCAGATGACGCAATAAGCCAAAATTTGTTGCTTCTGTTGGAAAATCGAAGCAAAAAACTCTTTTTTCTTCGGTTTCCTACCCCCTGTTGATTCGGTTCAACATCCGAAGCAATTGAAGAATGCACAAATAGATCTAAACTTATTGCTTCAGCTACACAACTGAAGCAATATAAACGTTTCTTTTGCTTCTGTTCCAAGCTATCGAAGCAAAAAAGGGTAATGGAATTTAAAAAGACCCAACTTGTTGCTTCTGTTGTGCTTACATTAGAAGCAAAAAACTATATTTTATAAAAAACCTCTTGCTAATCGCAATAATTCTCAAATAAGCAATGGATGAATATAATAAATATTATCTTTTGCAATTATATAATCAAACTATATTACAATATAAATTGGACAATTAAATGTAATAATTTCATTGATAGTGTTACAATCCACATATTTATGAGCAACAACATAACAGAAAACAAAATAATTCAGTAATACTAGTAATAATCTGGTCTCAACACAAGAAAGTACCAAGTACAAATTAAGAACTACAACTTACTAATTACAAAATCACAATTTAAAGATGGAATGCAACATTTTCTGTTGTATATAACAATTCTATGATTTTTGTTTGATTATAACAAACATATATATTATTATAAATGTGTTTGTAATTGCACTATTCTATACATCACAAACAGAATTAAATATTTATATTTAAATAGAATACTACTGCACAAGAATTTAAATTTTCAAAAGGTATTTTATTTAAATATAATATTTTATTTCAACATCTGAATAATACATATTTTCTACAACTCTACTATTTGTGCATTCCACTGATATAATACAATTCAATTTTACAATGGTTCCTCACTACAACACTCAGCCACTCATAATCAGTTACACTCACTCTTACATGTACAAACACATACACACATAATTTTGTGTGTGTGTGTGTATATATATATATTATGTGGATATGTAAGCAAAATAGAGCTATCATGGCTGCTCAACAAAGCACGTCAATACAACATAGGCAGATGAGCAGCATGTGCAACATGTCAGTGAATAAGGGAAAGTGTAACAACACTGCTCAAAATTGTGCATTCAATGCAAATAATACATGCAGGTTAAAGTGCATGCAATATCAACAAACATGGTATGTCAGGCCAATGAAGAGGGAAAATCAAATTCAAGAATGCACACAACAAACAATGATGGAGCATGTCAAGCCATTAATTCAAGTATGCATGGAGCAAGGCACACACACACACATATATATATACACACATGGTTGTATGTATATACATATGCATGAAGAAACCTGCACATGAGTACAACAGTTTAGAAGCACTATTTCATGAAGCTCGACATAGCAACAGACAAAAAATGACGTTGCACTAATTTTTATTGCAAAAGGAAAATAGCAATAAATTTTGGAGCAAAGAAAAACAATCCAAGTTTTCATAAAATCTACTGCATGCAAAACATGTTTCATGCAGCAACACAAATATAAAGGAGTACTGACATGTGCACATTTATGCAGTATGCCTAGTCAATGCGAAAATTACATGCAACGATGTTCAGGATCATTTTTGGAAAACAAAATAATGGTTTATGTTCTTTCCATAATATACAAAGATTTCAAATGAGTATATTTGGGAAGTAATTTCATTGCTTCTAAATAATAGTTTTTTTTTTGTGGGAAAGTAATCATTTTCATAATTCAAAATGTTGCCAAAAATTTCATGTGCTATTTTTCATAGCCAAAGGGAATCTTTTTTTTTCGAAAAGAAATAATTTCTGCAATTCAAAATGTTTTGAGCATCGCAAATGTTTTCCAAATATACACTGCACATATGTGCAAACCAAAGTGATTTCAAATATCAAGAAACATTTTTTTCTGGCAAGATTTTTAATATGCAATCATGCATATATTCAGCATGAAGGGATTTGTTTCAAAGAGTCAAAATGGGCGTTAATGACAAGCAAGATGTTCGAAAATGGTCAAAAACAACAGATGACATAAAGCAACACAAATATTTGTGTGCATGTTGTCATAAAGCATCTCAAGGAATAAATTTGGCAAAAACCAGTTCAATTCTTTCTCAGATATACAAAGAGACAAGTTTGACACAAACGTAATTCGTAGACTTTTTTAGAGAAAAAGAAGGAAAGAACAAAAATATATCTTTTGTTCTTATCAGATGACAAGGCAGTGATAATGCAAATTTGACAAATATACACAGTGGCAAATGTTGCACAATTCAAGAAAGTAGTAAAAGATTTCATTTCTAGAAATAATTGGCAAGAATAAATTTCATCAAGCATGTGTCATGCAAATCCATCAATTCCATCAAATGGGCAGTGTGCAAAAACATAGCTAAATACATCAATGAAAAATCAAGCAAGGATTTATTTGAGTATTCAAAGAAATTATTTTTGGAAAAAATCAACAGTGTATTCATGGCAATCTATCACGCAAGAAACCATCAGGGCATTTAAAGGTGTATAATTGGCAAGAAGATATTCAATGCAATTCAATGCCATAGAAATCAATTGGACAATCATATAAATTAATACCAAATCATTTTGTGTGAAATCAAAGAATCAATGGGTTTGTTAACTCTATAAATACCACATTCATCACAAACAAACAGGGAACTCGAAACGAATCATTCTTACTCAAGCATAAAGAAATAAGATTCAGAGAACTTACAATCTTATCAAGTTTCGATCGCAAGTCTAAATCAACGACCAGAGGGCAACATCATCAAAAGCATCAGAGAATAAATCAATCATTTTCTTAAACGTTGTGATTTCGGTAGAAGGACAGAAAACCCAAATTTATTACACGGACACCATTAAAGACAAAAAAAGAAAACAACTATTTATATGTTCAAGTTACAATATAAAAAGGGGAGGGTTTTGTTTTATATTCTTTTTAAATTGTTTTTTTTAATCGATCAAAAGTTTTATATTTTATTGTAAACTAGGATGTACTAGCTGTGTGTTTGTAGCTAGGAGAAAATATGGTTTTGGAGACAGAAATCAGTGCAGGATTTTGAGTGTAGTATTAGTTCAACTAAAGCGAGATTGTGAGACCTTTTGTGTAGCATCTAGTAGATACTTGGGGATAAGTTTTGAGCATAGGGTTATGACATTTAGGCTAGGAATTGTCGCGAGTCTACAGGTGTTGTAAGCGTTGTAATAGTTGATTAATATCTAGTAGAAACCTTGTGAAATGCAGCAGTAGGTAGAGTTTGCCGAAGCTGAGTAAAATCTGTCATTTTCTTTTCGCACTTATTAACTTCTCTGCTTGCTATCTGTGATGTGATTATTATTTTGTGCTGTGATTTGTTTTATATTCTGCAAAAGGTTAATAAACCCCATTCACCCCTCCCCCTCTAGGGTTAATCTAGTTCCACAATTTTCAACATGCAGCTCTTACTAAAAAGCAAACTTTTAGAAACAAATCAAGCTTCAATGAATACAATTTCTCATGAGTTTCTTCAAACATGCTGCTCTCTGATTGTTTACTATAATCTGACATAGTGTAGTACCTGGACAATAAAGCAAAATTGATTTTTTTAGTGAGTAACCAACAATGAAGTTGCTAACAGCAGATGATTTTATCGACAGCTAACGAGGATAAACAATCGACAATTTGGAAATTTTGGTCTATATATTGACATCTAAAAACAACATCACCATTGTGAACTCATTGTTATAAGCTAAGCTGTAAAACTGAGTTTGCAACTTAGTTTGGAGTTGCAAACTTAGTTGCAAACTTAGTTGCAAACTAAGTTTGCAACCTGAGTGAGTTTGCACTGCAACTCAAGAATCGGAATTCCAACTATTTGGAATGCTTTTTATTCATGTCTAAAATGTAATCGGTTGTACTGAGCTACTATACTAATCAATATGCATGCAAATTGGATATGCAGTGTTAAATGCTTTGACTAAATGGCACTAGACAGTCACAAGTGGGCAGGTACACTTCATAGATGATAAATGGTAGCATAGCCACCAACTAGAATATCAATTAAGTCCCGACTACCATCCTATTTCAATACAAATACCTATAGCTAAAACCCCTTTCAGTTTGCAAACTCAGTTCGCAATGCAATCTCACTTAGGTTGCAAACAATTTTTGATAATGGATATAACAGAAGTAATTTGCTATAGAATATGTTAAAAAATAATTTTTTTATTAGAATATAATTACCTGCTGAAAAGTCGATATCTTCTAGATAATAAGACTGGCTTTAATTAAATTATTTCTCCTAAAACATATAATTGATTATTTTTGTACTACACTACCGAGAAATTTAAACACCATTTACTATACTGCACTCATCACCTTAAAATATACTAACTTACCAGATGCCATAACGCTTCCATTAGGCAGTTCAATATCAAAAACATGACATGTACGTGTAATCGAGCTAAAATTCAGTCCTCTCAGTCTTCAACTGTAACAAGCATAAACAATCTACACATATAAAAATCAAGACAAGTAAAATGCTCCATTATTAGGCCAATTAAACAAAGAAGCCACACAAAATCAACATAAACATCGACATTTTTCATACAGTTGCTACATAATTTGGATAATTTATGGATACAAAATAATTTAAGAGGTAGGCATTGAGAACAGGCGACCAACAGCCTTCTTTGAAGCCTCATCACCAGAGGATTCCCTTAAGCATGAGCTCGCCAGATGCTTACCTCAAAGATGCATTGAGAATAGGCGACCAACAGCAACTGACATTGTTATAAATAGAATTTTCAACAGTTAGCAGCAACCTTTCAGCTTCCACCAATTGAAGATCACCTATAAAAGTAACATGCAAAAATGTTAGTAAAATAATAGTGTAATACAACTAGGGCAATGATTAATTAAACAAATAGGATGTAATAATTCATAGTAGTTCATGAGTTACTTTAAGAGGCAGGCATTGAAGATTAAAGTACCGTTGGTCATCATTTTCATTTGTTTGGTTTCTTAGCGACATACAGGTCCGGTCCAACCGTAAACTAGGCCCTGGACATGTATTCGAAAAATTGAAATAGGGTAAGATGATCATAACCTAAAAATAAAAAACTAACATAGGAAAATATTCCTAGAGAAAAGATATGAATCGAACCCAGGTCTCCAGCCGCACTAACATAACTGCTTACGTCTCAGCCAACTAATCTTTGTACAATGAAAGAATGAAATACTTTTAAACTATTAATAAATTCTAGTAAATTGGGCCCTTTCCCTTTGATGGGCCCTTGGCGGTCGCCCAAAGATTCCAGGCCCAGGGCCGGCCCTGGCGACATACAATGCATTTTTTCTTCCATGCATATAACAAAGGGACAATTAACGACAATGACAAAATTAAGGGCTTTTTTATTCGTAAGGACAACCCACTAAAATTTTACTTAAAAGGACAATACACTAATTATGGTTTAATTCCCTAAATCACGTGCGTGTTTCATCTTTGACGCTCCTATCTCGCGAGTTTCTCGTTCCACTTTCCTCGAACGCAGTTTTTTTCTCTCGATCTCTAATTCTCTTCTCCAGCGCGTTTTTTTCTTCTCCAGCGCATTTTTTTCTTCTGATTCAAACTGCAAAATCACTCTCGAGCATATTGATCTCTCGATCAGATCTAATCTCGACATCTGTCTAAAGTGCCGCGGAATTTGATTTTGATTCGATAGGCAGTAAAGATGATTTTGTGATTTTGATTTTGTGAATTCGTCGTAGAAAATCGAACGAGAAAGACGAACAATAGAGATGAACGGCGAAAGTTACTTTTTTGGATGGTGAATTTAGTAGCAGTTCGTAGGTATCAATTTCCTATTTTTAAGGTATCATTTTTCTTGTTATTACAGTGTTATGCTTCTGTGTTAATTTATTTTCGTGATATATTAGTTTTGTACTTGTACTGTTGCATTAACTTTGCAACTCAATCGAAATTATGTCATTTTAATCAATCAAAGTGGGATGTAAATATATTTATTCATTAGTTCTCCTTTAAAATATCAAAGTAGTTTTAAGGTATCATTTTTATATTTTTTTAGGTATCATTCTTATTTTTCAACATGAATTTACATCATAGCAATTTTAAGGTATCATTTTTATATTTTTTTAGGTATCAGTTTTATATTTTCAACATGAATTTACATCATAATAGTTTTTAGGTATCATTTTTATATTTTTTTAGGTATCAGTTTTATATTTTCAACATGAATTTACATCATAGCAGTTTTTAGGTATCATTTTTTTTAAGGTATCAGTTTTATATCTTCAACATGAATTTACATCATGGCAGTTTTTAGGTATCATTTTTATATTTTTTTTACGTATCAGTTTTATATTTTCAACATGAATTTACGTCATAGCAGTTTTTAGGTATCATTTTTATATTTTTTTAGGTATCAGTTTTATATTTTCTAGTTGAATTTCCAGTTTTATGTTGTTATAAGTTTCGATTGTGCATGAAATACTTGCAGATACTACATGTTGCTAGAGATTACTTGAATTCAAGACTGGATTGCATACAAGTAAAAGTAAATGCATGAATGCATGCTTGGAATGGGGAGCAGTGTTCTATGTACTTAGATTGTATAGGAAAAAAATGTATCATATTAAATTAGTTATGTATCATTGTAGGTATCATATGATACAAGTGGGTATTATTGTGTATTACTGAGAATAATCTCATTTTTGTGACAATTGAATTGAATTGATTGCTATTATTTTTTTAATCAGTAGGTATTATTGCGAATAAATTTTATTTTTGTGAGATTTGAATTGAGTAGATGGGTGTTATTTTTTTATGAGTGGTTATCAGTTAAAAATAATGTTGTGTATCAAAAAAAGTTAATTGCCAAAGCAAACAATATAAAATCTACCTAAAAGCTGCTATGATGTAAATTAAACTAGAAAATATAAAACTGATAACTAAAAAAATATAAAAATGATACCTAAAAATTGCTACAATGTAAATTCAACTAGAAAATATAAAACTGATACCTTGAAATAAAAATAAAAATGATACCTTAAAAATGCTTTAATATTTTAACAACAAAAGTAATACAGAAAATGTTCGAATCACAATTTGACTGTTTAAAATGAAATAAATTCGTTTGAGCAGGAAAACTGATGCATCAATACAAGAACAAAAGTAAAATGGCACCAAAACTATAAACAAAACAACATAACACTATTAATACAATAAAACTGATAACTTAAAAAGTATAAAAATGATACCTTAAAACTGCTGCAATGTTTCAAAGAAAAATTAATGCAAAAAATGTTTTCATCACAATTTGATTTTTTAAAATGAAATAGGTTCGACTGTAATACATAGATAATGCAACGATACAACTACAAAATAAATACAACATTAAAAACACATCAAACGAATATAAAACTATGGTAAATAAAAAAAATGATACCTAGAAAAATATTAAAATGATACCCAACTGCTAAAAAGTTGAATATTAAAATTGCAGAACCAAAAAAATAACATGAATCACCTTGCGAAATAAAAAAACTAATCGACAGAAATGAACAAAAATTATAATGATTATAGCAACAAAAAAAATTCCAGTCGAGGTTGACTGTTGAGATCGATTTCATGCCCTAAATTTTGTTGTTCGATTTATGATTGAGGTTCGACTGTAAGATAGTAGGCGGATTTGATTTGATTCGATTTCCAGTTGAGATGATTTCGTTAATTTTGATTTTCTGATTTCGTGGGAGAAAAAAATCTGAGAAGAGAGAAAGGAGCGGAAGAAGAAATCAGAGAAGAGAGAAAGGGGCGACGGAAATTTTTAGGGTTATGTCCTTTTGGATAAAATTTTAAGCGCTTGTCCTTATGGATAAAATATTAATACCATTTGTCCTTGTAAGTAGTTTCCTGTATAACAAATTACCGACATAATAATAAAACTATAAGTATGAATAATATTATAACGATATGTTCCAAATTAATTAATCAACGTAAACATGAATCAATATCTAGCTATCAAAAAACAAATTTTTTATTACTTTTTCTAAGAATACAGTTCACTATTAATAAACCATTGTACCCTTAATGAACTTTAATATATGCATATACAGTTTTCGAGGGAAAGAAGACGACACCGTAGTTAAACACGAGTGGACAAGTTAAGGTGCTAGAAGCATCATCCTTGGGGTAACTATAAGCATCTGGGCACAAACCAACAAATTCCTGGAAAAGTCAGTAGGCCCGCAGCTGCAAAAATTACAACAATACATATCTTTTTTAAAGACAGTGCAGGGATTGTTACACCCGCCGGCTACCAACTGAGGAGGGCACTGCCCGTTAACATCAGTAGCACAACCAATGTCATGACAGAAGCTAGCGGGTTGACGGCTGGCCATACCCTATGGAGGCAAGGACACCACCACAATCAACAGTTTGGCAGCTTTCGTGTAAAGTCAAAGTTGCAGCATTTTATGATACTAACCTACTGCTACTCCCTTAACATCATAAACTAACCCTTATTCCTTGTAACGTCCCAGATTTTTGAAGCTATTTTATAATGAATATTTAAATTTATTTTAAATATTGATTTGGAATAATACAGGGTTTTTTATTTGAATTTATCGATTTAATAACGATATACGATTTAATAACGATACACGATTTATCTTTGAATATATTGAAATACCGGGATACTGAAAAATGAAATAATTTAATGTTGAGTTAAAACTGAATCGAAATGATCTAGATGATCAATATAAATTCTATTTTTTTGAATCGATGATAAAAATAAATTATTATTGAGGAGTTGATTGTTTTGATTTTGATTATAATTTATCTATTTAATTGGAACTCATGTGAGGTCATACAAGAGTAAAACGTTTAACGGAGAATACATGGCTATAATTTAATTTAATTTGATGATCTTCCTTGGAAAGCCAATTTTATTCTTCTAACAACCCACCTCCGTTAAGGACACTCACAAAGGGAATGCCTTAACTTTGGTGGAGCGTTTTAGTAGACAGAACAGAAATTTACAAGACAGATAAACAATACTTGAGAAATTATAACTTTATTACAGGGGAAAACAAAAATCAGTTTGATTACATCTTTCCAGAAAAACTCAAGTACATAAATATCAGTCTTGTTCAGAAAATCATCAGAGTACAAAACTTTAAAATCATAATCCCCATAGAAGCTGCCATAAGGAGTCAAGCCATACTTTAAGCACTCTAAGTACTTCAAGCAGAAGAAATCCGGATCAAGCTAAAGTGTTCCCTCCTTGGAAAACCTGGGGGGAAATGGAAGAAAAGGGGGCGAAAACAAGCAAGGTCAGACATAAAGTCTGGCAAGTCCAGTGACTTTCAGCATATGAACAGATAATAATAATTATGACATGAAAATAAGCTGGATAAGAGATAACAGTAACAGGAGCAGTAGATGTACTTTAGGTTAAATAGAAGAAATAGAATAATATTACTCTTCTTTTCTCTACACTAATACTAGTATAACAGGATTAGGTGTTACCCTAATGTCTAAACTAAAATAGAAACGGGAACAAAATAATTTCCACAGAAGAGAATGCTAGTAATGGGCCTTTACCACCCCAACAGAAACAGACAAAAACGGAATGCTAATAATGTGCCTTTACCACCCAAACATAAACAGACAGAAACAGAATGCTAATAATGGGCCTTTACCACCCGAACAGAAACAGACAGAAACAGATTAATCCCTACGGAAACAGAATGTAGAATTAGGTGTACACTAGTAAATGAGCCTTTACCACCTGAAGAGATGGTACCACACAGAAATAGACAGGTGTTGCCACCCAATAGAAACAGACGGTACCAACAGAAACAGACAGAACTAAGTGTACCCTAAAACCCTACCCCAAGCGATCGGCTCCCTAAAACATAAATACCATGTGTTGGCTCCACAGTAGGGTGTATCACTCCCTAAAGTGACAACCAATTAGCACAGACCTATTTACAGATGTCACGACGTCTTACATCCTCAGAGGCAGACCGAGATCCATGCACGCACATGACCCGGTTGGAACGCACCATCAACACCCCTCGCCATTATCAGAATGAACCACTTATAATTAGTTCAGTAAGCGTGCCCGGACCCTACCTACTGTTGGGTCAAAGTTTGATACCAGAAAGGGTTACTGACTAATATGGGTCCCAAACAACATATGACACAAGTAATTTCCCTCCTAACCTTGTGTCCCCAAACTAACAGATTTCAGATTAACTTGTTTACAAGTTCAGACATACAGAGTTCAAATCAACTAGTTTGCAGATCAGACAAGTTTCAGACTAACGGATCAGATATACGGATTTAACAGATTTGTCTAACTTTGTAATTGGGCCTACAGATTCACGAAATGGGTTTGTGAAATTCATTAGTCCAATTGGTTTAACCCTACCCACACAACACATTTTAGACATCATATTTATCTCAGATTTGCATTAATTAAATATTAATGCACAGACCTCTCACATTAGGTCGGTAGCTTGTGGCCGCTGGATATGCCGGGCGGTTCCGGGCAGACTTCTGCGACAAGCCAGACCTAACCTCGTGTCTAAGCATATTTTAGTTATGCCTACGACCTCTCACATTAGACTAACAGTTTGCGGTCGCTAGTTAAGCCGGTTGGTTCCGGGAAGGCTTCTACCGCAAACAGAGTCTAACCTTGTGTCATAGCCAATTCATTCCAGTATAGATTTTTTAGATATCAGACTAATTCTGTTTATTTAACAGATTAAACTTCTTCATAGGATATAACAGATTAATCAAATTTCATGTTCTACTAAATCTTAGGTCGAGCCTACGGATTTCCATACCCAGATTACTATTATCTAGTTTCAACAGATCAGACAATTTCAACAGGTAGCAGATCTAGCAGTTTAAGCGATTCAACAGATTTAGCAGATAACAGATTCAGCAGTTTAGGCAATTCAACAGATTTAGCAGATAACAGATTAGGCAATTTAATGGATTTAGCAGATAATAGATTAGCAGATTATATATATATCTAAGCTCTATTTACATATCTTTCCTAATCATAAATTTAGCCTAAACTTATATGCCTAAATCAAGGTCATAATTCATAATACAATATATGCCCAAATTTTAGCCTTAATATTCCCATTTACAGTTCATGTCAAAACTAGATTTAATATTCTAGTTCACCCTTTATGTCCAAGACTAATACACATGTAAATCATTCTCTATTATAGTCAACTCAGATTATGCCAACATATTTGCTATGCCAGATTTACTTAATTAAGCTACGCCCAATCCCCGTATAACATGTTTCCACAAGTTCTCTAAATACTCATGAAATGGCCCTATCGGCTCGATGTACATAACAGTGAATGGGAATAAACTAGCAAAGTTACATGCTAAATATGAGATCTAACAACATTAAGGGAAAAGGCATATGCAACTAACTACAATAGTTATAGGCAACTAACCACAATAGTCATGGGCGACTAATCACAATAGTTTCTTATTCAATGTCATAGGCAATAGTCTCATAGGCGTGAATCACAGTCATAGGAAATAGTCTCATAGGCATGAATCATAGTCATAGGCAATAGTCTCATAGGCATGAATCATAGTCATAGGAAATAGTCTCATAGGCATGAATCATAGTCATGGGCAATAGTCTCATAGGCATGAATCATAGTCATGGGCAATAGTCTCATGTCCGATTATGCATTATTCATTATTTGTCCCAAAATTTAGCGTTTGTGCGTTAATCTCTTATGAGATTCGGCGCAGGCTCGTAGTAGCCTGGCTATAGAACAGAAAGAAGAAAGAGATACAGAATAAGATAGATCTAAACAGAACAGGTCAGACATAACCTCAGATTCAGATTTACAATCCATGCCACAATCATAATTAACGTTTATATCGGAAAATAACTGTACTTGCCTTTCATGGTTTTAAGAAAGGATAATAAACTGTTGTTGATGCAGAAATGATGAATTATTCCTCTTTAATTGTTGTTGTAGTCCTAAACTTTGATTTGAGATTTGATTTAGCTTTTAATTCTATTCAGGTTGGAAGAAGATGCATCAGTCCAAGTTTTGATTCCAGCAGAGTAGCGATGCCATTTTTATTTTTAATTAGAGCAGAGGCAGAATATAGACAGAATGAAATTGTGTAGAGAAAATGAGGCTAGGGGGCTGTTTATATAGGATTAGGCGGACGAATCTAGACAGAAACGAGACCAGATACATCAGAATGAATTAGGTTCAAAAGCTGGGTTTCGGGAGCAGGTCGACCCCCAGGTCGACACTATGGTCGACCTGGTCTGGCCAGGTCGACCCCCAGGTCGACACTATGGTCGACCTGGCCCCTGGGAGGTCGACACTATGGTCGACCCCCAGGTCGACCTGGTCCATGGGCGGGAATTTTCCCGTCCAGCCTGTTCTAGGATTTTGAATTCGAATTTGAATTCGAATTTTCGAGCTGTTTTTGATTCTGAAATTCTTTGAAACTTCGGAGGGCTATATCTCCCTCATACGAACTCCGTTTCTCGAAAACTCGGACTCGTTTCCAAGCAGAATTTTGAGACAAACGCAATGGCGCAACCCGTTTCCCTTGATTCTTATTTTATAATTTAATTATTCTCTGATTTGTTACTTATACGATCACACAAAATACAGGGTGCTACAATTCTTCCCTTGGAAGCTATTCTAATCTTCCTTGGAAAGCAAATCCTATGTCTTCCATTGAAAGCTATTCTAAATCATTAAAAGGGGGCCGCTACCCTTCATTTCATTTCACCAAAATAGAAATCAAATCCATTTTCCTCTTTTTAGTTCGAAACCTTCAAATGATTATCAAAAATCAAATTAAGTCGCTCCCATCCTCTTTTATCTGAAATCAAATACGTATTGGAACCGACCCCCTATTTATTCAAATCATATACTATCGGAAATCCTCAAATCAAATTCCGTTTCATTCCTCCATGAAATCAAATCCAACTCCTCTGTAAATAAAAAAAAGACATCAAATTGTGATTTGAAACTCGAGACACCATCTAGTTCGACAACGCGATGGAGTTATTCGTGATTTACAAAGAAGACGGGGGAGTCGACTTTATGTTTGATCTCACAATTTTGGGAAACTAGTTGTTTGATGGGATGGTAGTGACAACAGTTGGAGGTCATGGGGTGAGAAACTCGATGTGATGAGCGACGAGACTGAGGAGGTGTGGCATTAGGTGTGGGAGCGGTTAACAAGTGTCGCGGTGAAGTATGGGGCATTGGAAATGGCAGGTGGAGTGGATTTTACTGTTAGTGATTTTGACGAGGTGGGAGGTGCTGAAACTTCACACCTATTTGGGAAATATTAAGAAAGATGGAGTCGCACCTTTTACTCTAGTGCGTTAATGTTGCGTAGGGTTCACGGTCTGTGTTTTATTTGGAAATTTCTGTAGTGTTCGATGCAGTGTGGTGTTACGGGAGTACTGGTTTGTGATTTTTGGGTGTGCTGTTCAGAGCAGGACTGATGTTGGTTTTGTTTACATCTGGGAGGAGTTAGAATAGACTTACGTTGAACTGTATAATTGGAGTTGGGCATTCAAAGTACTGATGTTGGACTGGAGTTGGGAAGTGTGGTGTTTTGGAGTTCATTGAACTGATGACGTCTGTAGCTGATTTCAGGGATGTAGGAGGTTGGTGAAACTTGGTATTTTAAAGGGAACGTGTGAAATCCTATAGCAGAGTTTGCAGGAGAGTGTGGCATTGTAAAGGGAGCGTGCAGGTTAATGGTAATGGTGTTCGACGAGGTGAGGCTTGGATGTGGAAGGCACTGGCAAAGTTAGGTGGAAGTTTACGATGTAAAGGAGAAGCTTAGGTGATTATGGTTGCTACGATACAACATGAAGTTTCTTGGAACAAGAGCATGGACTAGAAGAAGAGTTAGTGATGGATAAACATGATTAAGGTATATGTTTTATAAATTTAAAATTTCATAGAATAGTTAATTTATATATGTAGATAGTTAATTTAAATTAGTAAATCTTTTAATCGTTAAATAAAAATGGAATGGTCATAGGTGCTAGATAGACATGTCGAGACAATTCGTAAATGCAACAATATGGGAGTAGCATGATATTCGACAAATAGAATCAGGTGAGTAAATCTCACTAAAAAATTTATTTTTATCGTTAAAAATAGACTGTTGGCTTCTTGGTTGCATTTATAAATTGTTTATCAGTCTTGGTTATTATATATATATATTAGTTATTTAAGCTTGGTGGTTGAATATATATATATATATATATATATATATATATATATATATATAGTATAGGTGATTGGATATTTCCCGCAGTACCATTAGCAAATGCCCGCAGTATCATTAGTGGATGACCCTATCGCCCTACAATATATATAGTGGATGACCTTTATATCACGATATCCTGCCTTGAAGCAGAATGGGTATTATTATTTATTGTTGACTTATATATGTGGATGCAGGGAAAACAGGTTGGACGAATCCAATTGGATTCCTCAAAATTTATTTATTTTTGTTTACATATATGTTTGATATGATGAATTGAATTGATACTGGTTATGTTGAATGTTTGAATATCACCGGCCATAGATATTGATGGTTAAAATATTATACAAAAAGGATTTTTAGATTTTAAATAGGAAAATCTATTTTTCGAAATAGAAATGGAATCTTGAACGAGTTAGGAAATATTAACTTGTTTTAGTAATAAAAACAAGGAGCTGAATTTATAGATGGTTTTCATAAATGAAAAGAAAAAAATTATCATTTGATAATTTATAGAGGAAATTCAAATATGATTTTGGAAAGGAGAATTTATTCTCCAAAAATAGAAATTGAAATTCAAAATAGAAAACTTGTTTTATATATTAAAACAAGAAGTGTAAATTATAAATGGCATTCGTAAATAAATGTGAAAAATTATCATTTGATAGTTGATAAATTTAAATTCAGGTATGAATTTAAAAAGGGAATTTTTAATTCGAAACCATTTCGAAAAAAGGAAGCGATGAGATTTTTTTTCGATATTCGGAATGTAAACTAGAATTAAATAAATCCACATGGATTATGGGTTGAAATAGATTATGTCGAATTTGTAGAAGTAAATTTTATTTCCAAAAGATATTGGAATGGTATTAACTAGAGATTTAGAATTTTAGTACGAAAATCGATTTTTTTGACATATGTAGATTATAGTAATAAAATATTTCACATGGGAATCGAGTTTTAAATGAAATTTTAAATGAAAGCTTGTTAGATATAAAATAAGAAAGTGATTTATGAACCATGTTTATAAACGAAATAAAATAATTTTCTTTGGGTAGATTGGAAATAAATTTATCCCAAATATAAGAATTGACATTTAAAAATCATATTTTTAAATGAGGATAGAAGAGGGGTTTTTTATGATAAGTAGTGGCGGTTTTGTATTACAAACTCGTATCTATCTCAAGATAAGAACGTTGTTGGTCAAGGTCTGAGAGGTAATTAAAATACCCCAACTTGAACAACTTCACTATTATCAAGGGTTGGTATTAGTTTGTAATGGTAGTTGGATTAAATAATTATTTACATAAAGGAAATTTATAATTGGAATTTGATGAGATTGATATTTTATAAATAATCAAATTCCATAAGAATTGGACATGAATATAGAAATTTGAGTTTTGAATACATTCATAACTAAGTTATGAATGTGGAATAAAAATCAATAAGTTTGAATAACTCGAACTGTAAATCAGATTTGGATAATGGGCTTGAATTACTTTAAAATAGTTGTATGGAGTTGGAATTATTTTATAAATGAAGTTTTTAAATGTTTATATTTAATTTAATTAAAATGAACTTGCTGTGGCATGGTAGTTCATAATTTGATGATTTGAACTTCAATTAAGTATATAGAAACTTAATATAAGTCGAAATTCGATGAAACAAAAAACGTTGGGACCGATTAAATAATAGTTTTCAAATGGAAAAGAAAAATCTGGATTTCACCTTAGAGATTTTGAGTTAAGTCAAAATCAAATTTCCAGAAAAACAGTGCCATTATCGTTTATAAACCATAACGGATTATTTAATAAATAAAAGGGATTTTCAGTAAATAAAATCCGAATTCTTATGGGAAAAATCCAGATATGAGTTATCAAATATATACGAACTTGATTGCAGGAAGTGTTTTTTAAATATAAAAGTCAAATCTTACATTATGAAATGAATTCAACTAATTACAAGGTAATTAGTTGAAGAGGTTTGAATCAAACTTAACCCTTGTTAAGTGAATCGAATTTGTGAATTCAAGTTGAAATCGAATATGAAACTCGAGTTAAAAATGAAATTTTACATGTTTATAAATGAATTAAAATATATTTGCTTATGATATGCTAGAATCGAAAGTGTATTAGGAAAAATTGCCAATTAGCGAGTTAATTAGCAAATTGAGTTAAGAGAATTAATTAGTGGAATTAATTGCGGTTAAGTCAAAATAGTTTTATGGGTTGAAATAAAATGAAAATGTAGGTGCATGTATATTAGACAGGTATGGGATAAAGTAATTGAAGAGTATGAAGATTTTAATTTAAGTGCCCAACAAAAAGGTACATGTTTAAATTTCCATATGAGGTTTTATGCGTCGAATCGGCAAGCCGCTTGGGTTTCTGGTTTTCTTTTTGAATGGAAAGGGCCTAGAGAGGCGAGTTGGGTTTGAACGATTGACCCATACATGGGAGGTGCTGGCGAAATTTTTCGGAAATTTAAAGAGTTAGAATATTTTGAAGAAATTTTGAAAATAGAAATCAATATATTAAAATATATAGAATTCGATAAGGAAATTGGAAATATAGTTAATGAATGAATATTAATTAAAAGGGGCCAGTGTTTGTTTGATTGTTGATGGATGTTTTTTTCCTTTGATAGTTAAATCACCGGCTATCAAAGAATTTTTGGACCATCGTTTGTCAATACGGAGAGGCCAGTTGGATTTAATATCCGAAAACCACTCCATATAGGCATAGATGTTGCGAATTAGATTATTTAAAGAAAAATCGAAGATGGAGTAAATAGCAAGAGCTGTTTTGTTTGTCCATACCCAGGACAACTTGTATGGACGAATGTCTGACAGAATATTCCTAACAGATCACAAAAGATGATCTTTTCGAGATAGTACGTCCGGTGGCAGAGAAATTCGTTTCTCTTAGCTTTTTATACCCATAATATTTTGGGAAGATCAACTAGTGATTAGACGGATTTAACGATGCATTCAAAGTAAATGGTGACCAGATGTTCAAAAAAGATCAATGTTGCCTCAAGCCTCACAACCGGGAAATGACAAAAATTGGGCAGGCAGCATAGCTAGGTGGGTCATTCCTAAGCAGGGTATATTTGTCACCAATCTAGAGAAAATTCATTATTTATTCTTCTTTCGATTCTGTATCTTACGGATTACGGTTGGACAGCCGACAACCGTGGGTGAAAATATATTCGATACACTCAAGTTAAGTGAGTGGTCGGTCATGTGTGGGCCGGGTTGCAAGATGTTCTTCTTGAACCCAGTGTATCCCCTCTAGAGTACACTGATCGGGAGGTGGTCCCATACCTTGTCATAGTTGGAATCCAGTCTCCAATAAGCGCCCAGCGGTTTTTGATTTTATACTATGTATGTGGAGCGTGAGATGCAAGCGTTATGCTATTTGGTTATTTATTTGATTAAACATTTTTATAATATCACTGGATTTGATATCAAAAATGGTTTGGTTATCGTAAGGCAAAATCCATCCGTGTTTATGTATGGGCTGGTCTTACTATTACCTTTTCTTTCAAACGATTTTTCAAAGTTAAACAAATTGGTTGGAGTTTACTCACACCAGTCCTATGACTGACCCAGAGTTTGTTTTGTTTTTTTTTTCTAAACTCTTGGGTGCCCAAATTTGTACGGGCAGCCAAGTGTTTCAGGATTTTACTGATAAACTTGGAGGAGCTGGAAGCAGGAGGCTTCACCATTAGTTATTTAGAATTAGTTTCGCTTTGTCGTGTATATGTTGATCTCTGATAATGGTATGTGTATATGATACAAAATTTTGTATTTCAAAGTTATGTTATATATTATATTTTATTCGTTCCGCTGTGAGATTCTGTTTTTGTTATTTCTGTTCTTCTTCTGTCATACTCTTCTTTAACCCATAATGTCTCATATTTCTGTATTATTTGGTTTGGACGTGTTTTTTTAGTCAGCTCAGATAGTACAGATTTGTGGACCATTACATTCCTACTTATCCATTCCAAAGGATTTCAATGCACTAGAACATGAAGATCTTCATTTCTTCCTCTTTTGAATATCTCTTTTGAGAAACCATCTCAATCTGAATATAATAGTAACATAAACAAGCCCATGTTTAAAATGAGTTTAAAAAGACGTAAAATTGGAAAAAAGTTGAAATGAACCACTATATCATTTTTATAGTAAACTATATAAACTCCATATATAAATATGAATGAGCAGACATTTCATATATGAAGGAAAAAGGTGGAACTTTTTCCTTATAATTTTTTATTGTGGAAACACCAAAAAAAGCACCCAACAACTAGAAATCTTGCAAGCCATGTCATAGACACTCAACAGATCGTTAGATTTAAAAAGTGACCAGTTATTATAGATCCAAACAAGAAAATCTACGAAAAACACAAAGGGAATCAAGAAAACACATAATCCTTTCTTTCGCCAACATATTCTACTACCGAGGTGGATCTGATTAAATTCATCTGAATCATTGCTGTCTGCATCGCACGAAGTCAATAGGAACCACAGAATAGGAAGGATAAGAAAAAACTGATCAAATTAGAGGAAGATGGAGAAAATCGTTGCGTTTTGTAAGGAGGATAAGGAATTTGATGCGAGAAAATTTAAGGAGTTACGCTACCATTGTTTTTGCTGCTAGGTTTCATGAGGTAAAGATAATGGGCCAATTCTATTCATACCCCAATTTTCTCCTTTCACACCACACTACTTTACATATTTTTAGATTTTCTAAAATCACTCCTATCTTTAAACAAATAGAAGTTATGTTAAAAGAAGCAATCACGTAAGAATATCCAATGGGACGATGTATTTGTTCAAACATTGTGATGACCACCCATAATTTATGTACTAACAAGAGAAAGAATGCACTGAAAGAAGTGTTAGGCGACCATGAACGATCATCAAGGTATGAAACACAATCAGGATCTATCGTATAACTCACAACACAAGGATAAAATATAATTGAACATATACAATATGCACTAATAGTGAAGCATATTTGAGCAGTAAAACTCCAAACTTTCATATGTACTAGAAAGTATACCCAAACAATAGGATTACAACATATATGTCTGTACAAATTTGCCTCACTACAACACTCAAAGTAAAACAAAAAACAGTGGAAAAACAGATACTGTATAGTAGAAAAGATAATACGCCAGCCTCCTCTTGCTATCGAACTGCAACATCGTTGTCACCAAGATATCATCTGTCACCTGTCACTTAGTCTGCCCATCCAAAAATCGAATGAACAACCCAAGGTAATAAGAAGGAAACATAAAACCTTGAGTCAGACAACAGCCTTAGTGAGTGATAAAACAACTATCTAACATCATCAATAAAGTATATGAGAATAGGCAGATAAACCAACTAATCTACCCATAACACCAGAGAAGAACTCAACCCCATCTTCCCCACATCGGGCAGTGATAGCCTTTACATCAAGCATTTCAAAAATACATCCATGGAAACCAGAACGAGCATTAATTTATAGCAATCAAAATTAACCAGACAATAACAATCATGACAACAAATTATATATCTCACGTAAACGATCCTAATCTAGCTTAACATCCCTCAAGCACAAGCCCAGAGGCCCAAAACAATATCAGACAAGAACCCAAGAAACATCTCCTTCGACTTCAGACAATTTACGTGAGGTGGTACAAACAAAACACCCATCATCCATGACTGACTCTAGCTATCACCACCAATCCTGCTTTGAAACCATCGTTAGTCGTATGACTGGCAACGACACGCCATCAATTGTCAAGGGCCAATGGTAAACCCCGGTTCTAGCTAAAACCCAATACGCCATACAACGAAACGTATCTAGACCCGTTCGAGCTGCCCAGGGTACTCGACCATACAACAAAATCGTGTCATCCCTGCTTTATTCCTGCTAGAACCTACGACAACGATAATTCCTCGGCCTTCGGTATCTCTAGTCGTCATTGACAGCGACTATCCAACCATTATCAAAAAACTCAGAACACCTTTGAGTTGTCATCACATTCGTTGCATTATGATGGTCAACAAAAACATCACTGTAGCAATGACCAATCCCTATAGCAATGCCCGATCTCTATATCAATGGTCGATCCCTATAGCAAATTTCCGGCCGACCCATCCTGTAGCAGTTTCCCGACCGACCCATCATGTAGCAGTTTCCAGCCGAACCATCCTGTAGCATTTTCCCGGCCGACCCATCCTGCAGCAGTTTTCGGCCAATCCATAAGCACTATAGCAGTTTTCCAGCCGGTCCATAGGCACTATAGCAGATTTCTGGCTGATCCATGTTGTATTGCTCTCCAAGCCACATTGCCTACCGATCCATGATTCCGACCGATCCATGACCTTTTTCTCCGACCGATCCATCACTTAACAAATCTGATCCACCCCTAAACTTGACCAAAACTTCGCCAAATGACTATATCGACGAAATCAACTCAACCAATTCAACCATAAACATGTTATGGAATCACTAACAACTTGAAATTGACAATGATCATAAATAATTATGTAAAATTCACCAAAATCATGATAAATGAGTAATTGATCAAAACAATGGATCTAACTTGCATAAACATATAAAATTATATGGAAATTACCGGTTTTAAGTTACTAAATTAGATCCTATGTTGATTCTTATGAAAATAGACTTACCATGATGTAGATCTAGGTGAAAATACTTGAAAATGATGAAATTAAGATCAAACAACTCATATGCTTGATTGAATCCGCGTGAGAGATGCATATCGCTCACCAAATCTCTAAAACCACTCGAAAACACTTAGATCTAGAACCGAACAGCGAAGAATTTGCTCTAAACTCTTCAATTTGATGAACTCTCTCTTGGAATGGTGTAGATCTAGCTTCAAACGATGTAGATCTTCGATTCTCTAATGGTGGAAAGATGTAGAAGATGTAGCTATAGAGGATCACAAGCTCTTATAAACGAGAGAATGGAGAAAGTAAACTATTCTCCATACCTCTCACCCCCTATTTATAGCCTCCCACTAGCCAACTAACGGGCCTCCCTAAATCAGCCCATTAAGGCTCTAAAAACCTGAAAACCAACTGTGAAACACAAAAACAACGATTCCCCCCAAACCCTGCTGGGCCAAATCTTTAATGTGACCACTCTACGGAATAGGAAACATCATTTCGTTCCAAATGAGACCGATCTCAGCACCTGATTCGATCTGAGTCAAAAGTTATGCCCAGTACAAGACTGATAGGGGGAAATGGCCACAAACAAAATTGGTAAAAATTATGGGCATGTCTCGCAGCCTCATAAACAACATATTAATAAATGAGAATGATCCAACCCTCAGGGAATAAGATAAAAATATTTTACGATCTTTCGATACGTAAAATGAGGGTTGTTACATTCTCCCCCTTTTAGAATTTCTCCCTCGAAATTCCAACAACCATCAGCAACCACAAGCAACCAAAACAATTACTCATGCCTATCACCCATGAGCAGCCAATTCTAGCATCCCTCAAACCATGCATCCATAGCCTTATCCTAGCACGCGGAATTCTTAAAACAAACAAAATAGTACAAGTTACAATGATGTAAGGTGACATGATACTAATGGGTCGTACCAACAAAGAGTTCTGGATGGGTCGTCCTCATATTCTCTTCTGTCTCCCATATAGAATCGTCATCATCCTCACTCCATTGTACCTTGACCAACTTAACTGTTTTCCTCCTAAGCAGTTTCATGTCATTTCCCACTACATGAAGCAGCTTACGAGGTCTCGTAATTACTGGCTCGACTTCTAGGTTTTCGTACTGCTATGGAGATACCACTTCATTCGAATCATGCACGCACTTACGAGGAAAAGACGCATGGAAAACATTATGCACTCCCGACATCTTCTTAGGTAACTCCAACCTATATGCGAGCTTTCCAATTCGCTCGACTATCGGAAATAGTCCAACAAACCTAGGAGATAACCTTCCTTTGCTTCTGAACCGAACAACATGCTTTAACGGCGAGATCTTCACAAAAACCATAACGCCACATCGAGTTATAAATCCTTACGACGCTTATCAGCATAACTCTTCTGATGATCTTGGGCTACCTTTATTTGTTGTCGAACGATCTCGATAAAATCCAAGGTTTCTCTTATCATCTCAGGCCCAAGTACCAACTTATCTCCAGTTTCTAACCAATACGCCGGAGAATTACACGGTCTACCATACAACGCCTCGTATGGTGCCATCCTAATGCTCAAACAGTAGCTATTATTCTATGCGAACTCAACTAGATATAAATGGTCTTCCCATGATCCCCCAACGTTCAATACACAAGCTCTTAGGAGATCTTCTAAAACTCGGTTAACCCTCCCGGTTTGGCCATCGGTTTGGGGATGATAAGCCGTACTCAAATACAACTCGGTTCCCAAAGCTTCTTGCAAACTATTCCAAAATCCACTCGTGAACAACGAACCTCAATCACTCACGATTCTCTTCGGGATACTATGGAATTGAACTATCTATTTTATATAAAGCTCAGCCAACTTCAATGTTGTCCTAGTTGATTTGACAGGAATGAACCTTGCACTTTTGGTCAAGCGATCCACGATGACCCAAATTCTTTCATTTCCTCCTCTGGTTCTTGGTAGTCCATCGATATAATCCATCGATATCTGCTCCCACTTCCACGTAGGAACTTCTAATGGCTGAAGCAACCCACTCGGCTTCTTCTGTTCAACTTTCACTAATTAACAGTTCATACACTTGAAAATAAACTTTCCAATATCTCTTTTCATCCCTTCCTAGTAGTAGGCTCATTTCATGTCCTCGTACATCTTATTACCACCGTGATGAATAATCAACTTCGAGTGATGACATTCCCTCAAAACCTCATCTCTCAATCCGTCGATATTAGGAACAACCAGTCGTCCTTGCTTTCGAAGATAACCTTCTCGATCGACTTCGAATTCCTTATCCTCTGGTTCCAACTTCTAGATAAACTCGACAAGCTTTGCATCTCGCTTTTGTCTCTCGCCAATCCTTTCGATGTGAGTAGGTCTTATCGACAAGCTTGCCAATATTTCAGGTTCCAACTCACAACATGGTCAAAAATCAAATCCTGCCAAGTACTCGAGGCTTTTCCATTCCGAAAACATCGCTCCCAATCCTACATGTCTTCGACTCAACGCATCTGCAACTGCATTACCTTTTCCTAGAGTATAGGCTATACCAAAATCATATGACGCCATAAATTTTAACCACCTCTGCTGCCAAAGATTCAAATCCTTCTGGAAGAAAAGATACTTTAACGACTTGTGATCCGTAAACAACTCGAATCGAACTCCCAATAGGTAACGCCTCCACATCTTCAGAGCAAACACAATCTCTGCCATCTAAATCATGAGTTAGGTAATTCCTTTCGTGCGGCTTCAGTTGTCGACTCGTGTATGCCACAACCTTATCCTTCTGCATTAGCACTGCTCCAAGTGCAGTACCACATGCATCAGTGTATACCACCATTTCTTCATTCCCACTTGGAATCGTCAAAACAGGAGCACTCGTCAGTCTCTCTTTCATGATTCCGAAAGCTTTCTCACACTTTGTATCCCATGTGAACACTTGGTTCTTCTTCGTCAATCCTGTTAATGGAGCAGCTATCTTTGAGAAATCCTTGATAAACCATCGATCTATCCTAGTCCTGGATTGTTGCCATCTTAGTGGGGTCAACTACTATTCCATTTCCATAAACTACATGATCTAAGAATCTCACTTCGCTCTTCCAGGAGTGACACTTAGAAAACTTAGCCTTCAGCTGATGCTTTCGGAAGATTTCCAAAACAACTCGCAAGTGCGTCTTATGTTCCTCCTCGTTCCGAGAGTAAACCAGAATATCATCAATGAACACAAGCATGAACTTGTTCAAATGATCTCTGTAAATTCTATTCATAAGATCCACAAAATACGTTGGTGCGTTAGTCAACCTAAATGGCATTACCAACCATTCGAAGAAATCGTATGGTGTCCTAAAGCAGTTTTTGACACACTATCCTTTAACACTCTCAACTAGTGAAATCCCATTGCAATATACATTTGGGAAAACACTTTGGTTTCATGAAGCTGATCGAATAAGTCATCTATCCTTAGTAACAGATACTTGTTCTTTTTGGTCACCTTATTCAGTTCACTATAGTCCACACACAATCTCAGTGAGCCATCTGCTTGGTTGCAAACACAACTGGTGCACCCCATTCGGATAGACTTCTCTGAATGAATCCTTTCCCTAAAAGGTCATGAACTCGCACCTTTAACTCTTGCTAGGCGTCATCCGCTTAAGAGGCATAACGATAGGTCTAACACCCTCGACCAAATAGATCCTAAACTCAATCTCACGATGCAGCGACAAACCTTTGACTTCCTCAAAGACATCCTTAAACTCATTAGCGATCAGCACAGATGATAAGTCTTCCAGTGGAATATCAAGCGAATATAAATAGCTCACGAAGACACCATCTTCGAGCTTACAACGAATCAACACTTTTCGCCCTTCCACATCCCCGACTCTCACCTCTAGCTTTTCGCAATTTACTCTTACCACATACCTCTTGAGCCAATCCATGCCCAAGATGATCCCAAATCCAGCGAAGTTAAGAAAAATCAATCACATACAAAATAAGCAACCATGACTCAACAACACAAGATCATGACAAAGCATACAAAGGCTAGATGAACCCCAACTGGATTGGTCACAATCAAATGTCTATCACAAATCTCGGGCTCTAAACCCAAACGTCACACAAGCTTATTACAAATGAGGAAATGTAATGCTCCAGTATCAAACAATACTCAAACTAAAACACCTCCAACAAAAAGAGTACCTTGGATGCCGACACCCTTTCCCTTCTCCTCTGTAGTAGGAGCTTTTGAAGAAGATGGCACAACTTCCAAAGCATAAGCCTTCACAACCTGCTTACCCTTAGCCGATTCTGGAGAATCTTCTTTTCATGCTCAGGTTTTCCACACTTGAAGCACTTTTTCTCAGCTTTTGGATTCTTAAATCCTTGGAATAATGGCCCTTCTTCTTGTGGTTGTAGCAAATCACTTCTCCTTTCTTCTTTTTCTGGCTATCCTTCCCTTTTTGTTGTTGTTTCTTCCTCTTCTTATTGTTGTTATTACCACCCTGCTGTGGTTTTGGAGCCTCCTTGGTTGCAACAATAACAACTTCCTCCTTTGGAAACAAGCTTTCATGTCTCATAGATTTTTCCATAAGCTTCTCAAATGAATCATTAGGATGTTCCACCAATGGTCTTCCTATGTAGGTGTCCAAACCATGACAAACTTCTTGTTCTTTGATAAGGTGTGTCAATATATGAATGAGCATATCTGGACAAGGCCTCAAAATCTGAAACATAATCAAGCACTGGCCTACCATTCTATTTCAACTCCACAAATTTCTTGAATAAAGTAGACATCTGAGAAGTGAAGATAAACTTCATCTCGAATTTAACTTGGAACTATTCCCAAATTATCTCTTCTTCTGGACTTCCCACAGTGACAAAATTCCACCACTACATGGCTCTTCCCTGTAGCTGCCTTGACGCAAGCTTTCTCTTAGTTGCATCATCCATACCCAAGTCTCCAAAAATACGAACACAAGAATCCATCCACCTATGAACCTCTTTAGTCGGCTCCGTTCCTTAGAATGTCTTTCTTCCAAGAGATGTGAAGTGTTTGCACAGTTTCACGAAATCCACCACCCTAGGCACCTGCACACCTACATCTACTATGGCTACCACTGAAGTGGGTACCCTTCTCACAAAGACACGAATGCTTCCATCATGGCCTCAAACATGGCTGAGTAATCTAGTGTACCGCCATCTCCACGCACGGCCTCCTCCCTAGCAGTATGTCTTGAAGTTCGTCGACTCGTTCTAAATCTACAATATAGAATTATTAGCTACGTACAAGAAAAACTGCTAATGGAGTTCAAATGCTACTATACTATATACAACAATATAATATACATCCTACACATAAATCTACAAATACGTCTCTCATACGTGATTATGTCTTCGAACTTTGGTTAAAAATCGATAACCAAAGTGCTGATACCAAATGTGACGACCGCCCATAACTTCTGTACTTAACAAGAGAAATCACTACAAGAAAAGGAGTTATCTACAATTACAACTCACAGTGTTTTGGTCTCCATGCTGTAGAAATTACGAAGAATAAATTGGTTTTATATTAAAACGCTAACATAAATTTAAGCGGGAATGAATTTTCACTTCCCTCCACTGTTACTAAATTCAGCCGCGAACCCATAATATTTCCCCAAAATTTTAAATTCTCAATTACAATTTTTCCATCCAATTTTCGTCATCCGCCTAGTCTCCATCTCACTTTCGAATCTCCGGTCACTTTGCACGGTTGCTCTTGGTCTCTCGGTTGTCATAACGGAAGGTAATCGGTTCCAGTGGAGGAATTTCCATTCCAGTGGAGGTCGGACCGATGGATCCCATTTAGTCTTCGTCGTCCTTAAGTCGCTGTAAGCGTCACCTTGATTATTTTATCTTTTTCATTGATTAGCCAATGTTCAGTTTTTTCTAAAATCTGGTATGCCTGCTGAAAATGTTGACTGTGTTATTAGCAGTTAAAAGTTGCTGTGTCTCATTTAGTATCACTGTTTTATTTAGGTAGTTATGTTAATTTGGTTGTATTCAACAATAGACTATTACTTCAAATTTTAGAAATTTGCTTGCTTATGTAGTAGACGATGATGGATAAAAATTGGGTGAATCTACATAGGAAACTACGTAATTCTCAACGTAAATGTAGTTTGAAAATCATATCCTATATTTTGACGGAAGCTAAAAGATTTTTTTTCAAAGAACTAGTAGCGAGTATCAGCAAGGAGCTCGAAAGTTTGTGCATACCACTATGAAAAAATCTGGAAATGTAGAAAAAATTCTATGTCCTTGCTTAGATTATCGAAATCTTAGTCATCAATATGAGAAGGTGGTAGTTGAGTATCTGATTATAAGAATAATATATCGTGTAATATGGTTATCACGGCGGTAAGTCGAGTCAAGTCGACAGAGGTCCAACTAGTCGACTAGTGGACTAGTCATAGACTAGTCGATAAATAAATATATACATATATATAATTATAAACTTCTAACTAATACAGTCTGTTAGTGTTGTACATGGAGCAATGGATGGACTCCGTGGCTATGGTCAGATAGCAAAAAGTTGTAGATTCATTTAGATTTAGTGTTCAAAGATTGTGAGTGGTATAACTTTTGGTTAAATATATGTAGATGATTCTAGGGTTGTTGCTTTAGTCGTTAGTCCTATGCTTGACTCCACTACTGTGTTCTTTATTTTGTTTAGCAATTTTTTTTTTAACTAGATTAAGTTTTAGACCGAATTTTTGAGGCGTAAGCTTTATGCGCTTTGTATGCCGCAAATTTTTGAGGTGTAAGCTTTAGAGGTAAAAAGCCTTTTGGAATAAGCCTCAAGACGTTTTATCTCTTATTTCTTCGAGGCGAGCCTCGAGGCGACCCTTGAGGCGGGTTTTTTTAAAACAATGTTTAAGGCATAATTCTCTTACTTAAAAAGATAGACAACTACACAAATGCTACTCTTTTTTTGGTAATGAGGCTGCAAAGTGAATGTAATGAGAATCCATTCGTGTGGTGGTTTAAATATATATGTATGTGATTTATTTTTCATTTTTTGTCCAAAATTTTGCCTTTCGTACTTTACTTTATGTTGATAAATTATTCCTTTTCAGGATCAAGAGATTGCAAAAAGAATTTATTGTGACAAAGCCCTGCTTCTTTTTTCAAAAAGAATAAATTGTTCAAGAGTCCATCCATTGTAATGTTATCAATATTGGAGACCTGCTTCTTCCTTTTTTTTTGGTTTTGGGCCCAAATTGAAATAATTTGAAACCAGCTTGTTAAGTCGAGTCGACTAGTTGGCTGACTAATCGACTAGTCGCTCCATGTCGTTTCAGTCGCTTGATATATTAACAAAATTCATGTCGAGAGTCCTAAACTGCCGTTATTTGCTGTGAAAAGCAATGTTGTTTTCCTATAAATGACATATTGAGGTGTAGCATATTCAGGATGGCCATAGCACACAAGTGTCTGGATTGTATAGTTGTGCTATATGTTTTATGTTTTCCTCATGTTTTAGTAATAGGAAATGAGGGCAATAACACGACAACAGAAAAAAGCAAGGGAGCCAAAAATATATCGTACAAGCCTAATAAACAGAAGAAGCATATTGAAGACAACAACGTCCAAAGCGAGGGCAATCCACAAGTAGTAGTAGAAGATAATGCACAAGTAGCAGTAGATAATCGAGCACAACCAGTATAAAATAATCCACAAGTAGAAGTTAATTGAGCACAAGCATTAGAAAATAATGCACAAGGAGTAGAAGATAATCCTAGTGCATTTGAGAACCGTACAATGCAAAACAAACAACACGTGGAAGCCGATGGACCAACTGAAAATGCAAATGCCAGTCGGCCAAAGAAAAGAAAGAGCAGCGGTCCTACGAAAATGAAGAGACTTCCTTCAAACTTGACAAATCGTGCTGAAGTTGAATTTAATGAGAATGCTGAACCAATAGGTCAAGGATCAGTCCATTTATCGTCTTTTTTAGGACCACTTGTACGAGAGCATGTTCCAGTCACACTTAGTAATTGGAGACACCTTGACGCTGGTCTGAAAGCCATTTTATGGGATTGCATTCAGGTATATTTTGTAATTTTTATCTAGTTGTGTCTATTTAACTCATTGTTTTATACCAAATAAAAAATCCAGAAGTCTGGATTTAATATCAGACGTCTGGATACCTATTCAGGCATAATATTATGGGCGTAGAAAAATATAAGACGTCTGGATAAAATACCCAGACGTCTGTATTCTTCTGCAAATATAATTCTCTAGCTCGAGAACACTATCAGACGTCTGGATAAAACATCTAGACGTATGAAAATAGCTTCAGGCATTTTACTTTAAACTGGAGAAAAATCTAGACGTCTGGATAGATTTTCAGACGTCTGGTTGATATTCAGATTGCTTTCTTTTTCTACTCTCAGACATTTGTAAAAATATCCAGACGTCTGACACACCTGTTTCTCCTGTGCATGTCTTCCTTGTTGTTGAGCTATAGCCATATATAATTAAAGTTCTTTATCCATAATATTTTCCATCCATGATAACATACTCGAATTACATAACAATAGAATATCTGAATTACATAACAACAGCATATCCAAATTATATAACAATAACATACCCAAATATCATAACGAACATAGCAACAACATGTCCGAATTGCAGATTGAACATAACATATCCAAGCTGAAGGTTTAATTTAATTTCTGGTTAAGAATTTACTCGGTGATTCAATTGGTGGATGTATTTTAGCGCACGCACCCGAGATTTCATGCTTATTAACTTTATTCAAGTGACAAATGCTGCTTCACTTAACGTAATGAAAATTACAACTCCTTGCAGTTCAGCAATTTATTTTGAAGCAACCTTTACTATATTTGAAGCAAACTGCGTAGTGGAAGTAATATACATTTGTGTTGCTGTACATGGGAATTGTTTTCATAGGGTTATCTGTTTTTCCATTGCAGCAAAAGAAAAAGAGATAACCTCAGTAAAACACTTCCCTACAGCAACACAAATGTGTATTACCTACACTACACAGTTTACTTCAAAGATAGTAAAAGTTGCTTCAAAATAAATTGTTGAACTGCAAGTAGTTGCAAATTTGTTTACATTAAGTGAAACAAAATTTGTCCATTGAATAAAGCTATTAAAGCATGAAAGCCCGAGTGGGTCCATGCGCTAAAATACATCCATCTATTGGATCACCGAGTAAATTCTTCATCTTGGTCACGCTTCGTCTGGTTCATAATATGTAAATAGTTAAGATACGTGCATTAGTACATCACTCAATCAACGAAGGTCACAACTAAATATGGATAACTTGAACTTTGATCACAAGTTTAATTTTAAACATATACATACAAGATTTATACAACAAAGTTAGGCAAACTTACTTGTAGGAGGCGGTTGACAATAGAAGGACACCATTGAAGTTAAATTCAGAGGAAAAATTTTGATTTTTGGCCATTGAATTTAATTTCAGGAGGCCACTGAAGTTTGTACCCAAATGAGGCCTAAACCAGCAATTTATATCCGTTATAAATTCTCAGAAGAGGGCTAAATGCAAATTTTTCTTTCTTTTAATTACAGGTTAGATTTGTGTTGGATGAGGAATGGAAAAAGTCCCCATATTTGGGCAAATGGAGTGTATTTTTAGGTGTTCAAAATGCACGTTAGTTAATAAATTGGTCAAAGAAAAGTCCAAGGAGGAAAGACTTCAAATGAAACCGGATAATATCAAAACTATGACGGAGTGGAATGATTTTATCAACTTGAAAACTAGTCCACAGTTTAAGGTAAATTATGTATAAATGGTCATCTTCATATATGTGAATTAACTAGTCAGTATATTTTAATTTTTTATTTCAGCAACAAAGTGAATCATTCAAAGCCATCAGACGTAGACAGATGCCACATACATGCAGCCATAAAGAAATGGCATGCTTAGCTGCTGATTTGGTCAGAAATAATTTTAATGTTGTGATCTTGTCATGCCATTTATAAAGTTATGATAAATTATTTTATTCCAATTTTTATTACCATAGAAAAACGAGAGTCCATATCCCTCTTCTGTCGGTCGATCTGATGTATGGATTAAATCTCACACTCGAAAAAATGATGAGCCGGCGAGCTCGGTTGTTGAAGAAACTATTTTATGTGATTTAATTTTAAATTGACATATTAAAAATGATTTTAGAATGTGATAATGTTGAAAGTTACAATGTATGTTGTCCTTTACAGGAGAAGATTAAAAAGTTTAACGTTGAATCACAAGCTACCTCGACAACTTCTGTGAGAGAAGATGCTCTTTCAGCAGTGCTGGGAAATGATAGACCAGGACGATTAAGAGGAATCGGAAGAGGTATGACCCACACCAAGTTTGTTTTGTCACAAGCTAATCAAAAACAAACAATGCAACTACAAAACAGAGTTGTGGATTTGGAGAAGATAGTTCAAATGCTAGTATCACAAAACCAGCTATTTCTAAAACGAATGGCAATAAGTTATAACTTGTACTTAGAAATTAGTTATTTACATTCTGTGAGTTTAGAATCGTAGTAAATCATTGAATAAACTCTTTGTTGAGTAATGACTACATAAATAATTCATAATAAAATTCAAGTTGTCATATAAACCCTAAGATAAAATAAAGATTGAGTACATGCAGCATTTTCTTACTTCACTTTTCTCAAAACCAAAAGATGGATCCAGAGATATAATAAATTGAAGCTGGATAGTACAAGCTTGACACTGCCGCATGTACACATGGTTTCTATGTTGTGGTATGCTCAAAAGGTGAATTAATGAAACATGGCTATATGCCAAAACATAAAAAGTTGGACCCTGTTCATAAAAGATGACTCAATATGTCTATATACACGTATCTCCTCATCTAGAACTTCTTTTCTTCACCATACTTCAAAATATTATGATAGACCACACTCATAGAGACATAGTAACTTAAAGACACAGTTCTAGTGTCTCTAAGTTACTTCTTTCCTCTTACATAAGCCTTATTACCATGTCAGTCATGAAGCAGTGATGTCATGCTCGCATCTATTGGGAGCAAGCCATGCTGCCTTGGTTAATTGAAGCCATGCTGCCTTAGTGCCTTGGTTAACGTTAGTACTATCTTGAGGTTATTTTCAGATGTCTAATTGCTGCTTCATTTACAATTTTTTAGGCCGAGAGGAATTTCAGACGTTTGAATAAAAATTCTAGATGTCTGTATACTTCATCAGGAATAATATTTTAGACAGAGATGAAATCCAGACGTCTGGGTAAAATATTAGACGTCTGGTTATCATTCAGATACTTTTATGGTTCTGATATCATACGTCTAACACATCAAAATCAACTGTGCATGTCATAAAATCATTACATTCCGATATCCGTCCGTATCCGAAAATTAAGAGAATACAGTTATCCGATATTCGAAAATTAAGCGGATTATCCCCTATTTGAAAATAATTCTGGATACGGATATGGATACAGATATGACACTATCATCAAGTTATCACGAGTTATCACGAGTTATCACAAGCTAACATACGTCAAAGTCACAATCAAAACACAACCATCAAAGTCACAATCAAAACACAAAAACTAACATCATTTAGTTATCATAAGCATAGCACACATCAAAGTCACAATCAAAACACAACCATGTCACAAAATAAAGTTTAATACATAGATAATTTTTCATGAATTGTACATTAAGCTTCAGCATCTTTAGGTTCAACTCTCGCTTTTGTTGAGTCGCTATCCCCCTCTTTTTCGTCCACTCTCTCCTCCTTGTCATTGGATATCCTTGGATCTTCTTTTTCTTTAGGTTCGACGATCGCTTCTTTTGGGTCGCCTTCCCCCTCTTTTACTTCCTCTATCTCCTCCTTGTCATTGGATTTCTTAGGTTCGATGCTCGCTTCTTTTGGGTCACCTTCCCTCTCTTTTTCTTCCACTTTCACCTCCTTGTCACCAAATTTATTTGAATCTTCTTTTTCTTCAGAATTATCTATTGAAAAGCTTAGAGATGGCGGAGTTCGTGGTCGAGTACGTCATAAAATTTCAGTGAGAGACTGTGTTGTTGCACTCATTGTATTCTCAATAGTTGCGAGACGAGACGCTAGTGTAAGCTCTATATTCACAATACGATTCCCCAAGGAAACTTGATTTTGATACAATATTAGTTGATTATGCATGACGACTTAACGAAATGATTCGTTTGGAAGAATTTATTCCTTGGGAGAAGTCATACCTTCAAAAGTTCGATAGAAAAAAGCTTGTGGGGAGGAAGATTCCGACATATCCTGAATATTCTCTTGAGGATGCTCTTGTGGCAGAACTTGTTTACCATAACGTTTAGCTCTCCACTCATCCAGAGTGCAAAATGTTGATGGTTCTTCCGGGAGACACATTAAGGAGAAGAATTTGTTACCTACTTTCTTAACCGGAATTTCGTCAAACGTTGATAAATAAGTCAGAACTTTTTTTGCCTTTAATAATCTCATAATAAACGGAGCATAGATAATTGTTTGTCGAGACCTACTCCAAAATTCCTTTAGTTCATCAAAGATAAATTGAGCCCAATTAACTTGAATACCACCAAATATAGCATATAAGGCCCTATGCTCTAGATCAAATATTTTCTCATGGCTTCCAAGCTGAGGAAACACTGTATTTATAAGAACTCGGGTAAGAAATCTTGCTTTTGGTCTTAAATATTTAGTACAAAACTGAGCATATCATCTTCCCAAATTTGATGAGTAATATTATCCCGTGGCTTAAAACTTATATCGGGAATATCATTGATATTTGTCCCGGTGTTAGAACATCGCAATATATCTCCTATGTCCTTAGCTGTGAATCTAACAGTAACCCCGCTAACATTTGAGCAAATCCAATCTTTTTCTACTTGAGGATTCCAAAAACCTGTACTATCTAAGTTCGCATAGAATAGAAATATGGATAGCTGGTCAATGTTAAGGTGATTAGAAGGGAATGAGACCAGTGTTACAAGACCAGCATCCTGGCATAAGCTATGTAAATCATACATCGGAAAATCAATGATACTGTAGAATGGACCAGTATGTAGGATTTTATTCTGCATCAATCCATATCTTCCTATTGCCAAGGGTGCTTTGTTCATCCATCTCTCGATTTTTTATTGCGAAACTGGTTGGCGTGTTTCTTCAGTAGTTTGTGGAGGATTTGATGATTCTACATCTGCCCTCTTTCGTTTTGATAAAGATTTTCTTTTAGGACCCATGATTTGGACTGGATTTGGGATTTTAGGGTTACAGAAGTTTCAATTTGATCGGTGAAATGGAAGAGTGGGAAATATAAGGTTGCGGTTATTTTTATATAGAAAAAACTAATGTTTTATAAATTAGACCTCTGGTTCGAAAAACAGATGTTCGATTTAGGTTTTTTTCAACCCGATGAAGTTATCAGACGTCCGTGAATAGTTTCAGACGTCTGTGGTGGATGTTTTTCTAACCCGTCTTTATTTTCTGACGTCTGCTAATTTTTTCAGACATTTGATTTTTGTTTTCCTGTTTTTTATTTTAACCCTGTCAATTTTCAGACTTCTCGTGTATTGATTCAGACGTCTGGTTTTTAATTTTTTGTGAGACGTCCCTTTAATAATTTGCATAATTGTTTACATAATTGCATCACGGTCACAACCAATTAATAATTACTTGCATCATTGTTTATCAGGTTAAAGGAAGCAGCAGGGACGAGAGTCCATCTCAAGCGGTACAAATGATTTATATTATTGTTGCCAAAACAACGAAATTTATTTTCATTTAACATATAATATAAATGATTTTGACTAAATGTAGAGTAAGTATGACCAACCGAATGTCAGATGTAATTTGTTGGATTGGACAGGGAAGGACGAAATAGTTGCTGAAGGAAGCGTTATTTCAAATGACCCTAAAGAGCTTTTATACAATATTCCACTTAGACCAAATGCCATGAAAATTTTGATAGAAATCCCAAATAAATTGAATACTTATTTATGGAGGTCTACTCCTAGGATGATCTCACATATTGGAGAAGCTAAGGATGAGATAGTAGCATGGCCATCAAGTAGAGTTGTACTTCACACTACGATAGTCTCTGAATGTAAAGACCCGTAAATTCCCGCTCTTTGGATCGACCATAAACCACACAAGTCTGACCCAAAAAGTTGGAAATCCATGAATACTTTAACTTTGGGAATACAACACATCTGAACAATAACAACAGACTTTTATAAACATTACAACAATGTTACATCAGAGTACATAATATCAGAGTACATCGAATAAAATTACAGCGGAAGATAAATTACAATATTTTAATACAATAAACAGCGGAAGACTTCTATGCTCTAGACACAGCTTTAAGCTTCAATCCAGGATCCTGCTAAAGAGATAAACCTGTAGACAAACTGCTCGACTGCCCGTGTGGAAAAGAGGGCACCTGAGTTTGTAAAGTGAAACAAACAACGGGTCAGTCATGGGACAGGTGTGAGAATTCTAAACTAATTTAACTAATAGTAATAAGGCAAATCCAAGGACCACGCCGCTAACGCGGAACGGGTTTACTCCAACAGATTGTCGTGCATAAATTAAAGTAAATCGTCAAAACAACGCAATGCTTTTTAGAAAAATGAAACCATCATAAGACCCAAGTCCCATCACACAATGCAACGCAAACTGGAGGATAGGGTTTTACCTTGTAATGGTCAAAAATGCTTGATACGATAAAAACGGATTTTGATATTATTATTAGTGTACATAAGTTTTTAAAAACAGTTCAATCATAATGTATCAATCCTAGGACACATAGATACCATAATACTATGCTTCCATACTAGTAATACAATCAAAACCGCATGTGGTCGTATTAGAATTTGGGTTTCCATCATGAGTCAAGGCTAGGGAGGAGCTCCTTACCGATTCGAGACACTCTAGCTAATGCCTCAGGATCCCCCGTAGTGAACCCTTGGATAGCTGCAGGGTCGGTCCACACATATAGCTTCGTGGATTAGTTATTCCCGAACACACGTTTCCTGATCCTATAGGACCTACCATCCGAGGCGCCTCATTCCATCATCCACATAAGTAAAATGTCAGGCCGTGTTAAAGTCCAAACACCACTTCTATCTAAAAAGAAACGTGCTGCTCTCCTTGCGTTCCCTTCTCCCGTTTTAGACTCCGCCGGTGTGTGAGGCTCGCGAAGTCACGCTATACACAAAGCTATGCCTAAACAGGCTATGCTTTGGTCATCCCACTAAGCCTGCTTTTCAACAAAGCCTTGATCATATGCATCTTAGCATGCCACATCGTCACTCCATATCACACTACCAATCCTTTGCCAAAATATATGAAAGGGTGTTAAGCAAGAGAATAAATTCTGCGCCACCAAACATTCATACATTCGACAGAAAATCAATAAATACAATATAAAGGAGTACAATGTCAGACACACATTCCATTTATAAGCTTATGCTCTGGGTCTGAGCGAAAGCCAAATCCGTTCAAATCAGCACTACGTCCGGATAACTACCATTTTAGCCCCGTCTTAGGAGCAAATCAATTAAGGGCCTCAACACTAGTTACCCATTTGATGTGAAGATCGTCGGTCTTCAATCGTCGTCTTTAATTCTTCGAACTTCGTATCATTATTTGGAATGAGAGTAAACTCGGACTTTCCAAATAACTCTCGCATATGTAAATTTGAAAACCATTTCATATCGTTGTTAATAATTTATAACGATCTATCGCTATTTTTACTTTACATACACATCCTAAACATAACAATGTATATTTTACTCTTCCATTTTTCAATTTACACCAAATGTATATTTGGTTTCATTATTTTTCTAATGAAAATCCATTCCTTAGAAATGTAAATTTCTAATCTTATTATTTACATTGAAAAATGTAAATTTCTATTCCTATTTTATTTACATTGAGAAATGTAAATTTATACTTCAATATATTATTATATTGAAAATGTAACCTTTATTTCATGTTCTATTTACATTGGAAAATATAAATTCCTAATCATTCTTTTGTTTACATTGGAAAATGTAAACTCTTTTATTTGCATATAAAAATATAATTTCTATTTCATCATTATTTACATTGAAAAATGTCGGTTTCTATATTACACCAATTACATATAAAAATGTAACTTCCTATTTTCCTTTTATTTACATTAAGAAAAATGTAACTTTTCTAATATTTACATTAAGAAAAATGTAAAACTTTTATAACCTTATCTTATTTTATTAAAAATGTAACTTTCTTTTATAACAAACTTGGAGGTGAAAATATTCATTTCATTATTAACAAATTACGGTGTGAAAATAACGTCAATTTCTAAGTTATCCATTTATATTTTAATATGGGCCAGACCTCTCACATTAGGCCTACAACTTGTGGATGCTAGATAGGCCGGTCGGTTCCGGGCAGACTTCTCCCACAAGTTGGGCTTAACCTTGTGTCTTGGCCCAATTTGTATTTGCGCACTTGGACCACTCACATTAGGCCCAACATTTGTGGCAGCTGGATATGCCGGTCAGGTCCGGGCAGACTTCCACCACAAATGTGACCTAAACTCGAGTCCAAGTACAATTTTAATTAATCATTATAATTGTTCTACTGAAAATATTATTTTACATGACACTTCTTAACATAATTGATGTTTTTAATTCACGTGCCATTCTTTAATAAAGGTGATGAATTCTAATCATATAAAGAGGATATTTTATATGTAAATATATTTTCTATGAATTCTAATGACCTTTTTTTTAATCTAATGACCTTCTAGTTTTAATGATATTATGACTTAACAACATTTTAATCTAGTGATATTCTAGTTTTAATGACATCCTAATTTAATGACATTTTCTATAAATGACCTTATAATATTTTAACATGAAGGGCAAGTTTATCCTAACATAAATGCCAATTTCAAATTTCCCTAAAATTGACAAACTAAATTCCACATAAATGACAAATTTATTTCTACATAAATGACAAATTCAACTTAATCATAGATGATAAATTTACCTTACATAACATATTTCTAATAAAAGTGGCATGTCTATCCTAGTTAAACATTTTTGACTAAAATGATATTTCCTAACTAAAATGATATGTTTAACACAACATGATATATTCTTACAAAAATGTTGTTTAATTAGCACAGATATTTTTAATGTTTAATAATTCTAATAATTCATATATTAACATAAAAAGAATACTTTTATGTTAAATCAATTCTATCATTTCAACAAATATGATAATTTGGTTTCAACTCTCTTATTTCAACAAGTATGATAATTTTAATCTAATGACCATTCCAATTTAAGGACATTTTTAATCTAACATAAATGACATTTTTGAATCTTAACATAAATGTCATTTTGAATGTTAACATAAATGTTCTTTCTGAATCTAACATAAGTGTTCTTTTATTTTCTAACAAAAGATGACAATTTATTCTTTTAACATCACACAAAAATGTAATCTTTTTATTTTTAACATTACATAAAAATGTAATCATTTTTCTAATGTAAACATTTTCCTAATGCAAACACTTTTCTAATGTGATCGTATTCAATATAGCAATTCTCATTTCAACATAAACGATGTTTTTATATAACCATTCACATTCAACGTAAAAATGTTTTTATATGATAATTTCTTTTCAACATAAAACGATGGTTATATATAACAATTCTAATTTAACACATGATAGTGAAAATAATGTAAATTTCTATTCAGCACATGACGGTGAAAAAAAAAATGTAAATTTCTATTCTAACCAAATTAACATTAAAAATGCCCCTTTTTAACTTACACTCAAAAATGATACCTTTGTATTTGTTTCACTACACATAAAAATAAAAGTGACATTCTTTTTAAATGACAAAAATAAAATAAAAAAAATAAAAAGGAAATTCTTTTTATTTAAAATCCAAAGGTGAAATCTTTTTAAGTATAAACAAAAGTTAAATCATTTTAATTTGACAAAACGGTGATAAATAATATAATTTTCCATTTTAACAAGAGAATATTAAAAATATTCTTTTTAACTTTCACTAAAAATGAAAATTGTTTGTTAACTTTCAATACACAAACAAAAATGAATGTTTTCTTATTTTTATTACAAAACAAAAATGAATTTTTTTTTATTTACAACAAAATGAATCTTTCTTTTCCATTTTACATAACCATGAAATTATTGTTACTTTTTCTTTTAAAAAAAATAACTTTTAATAATAATCAACAAAATGACATCTTTTTATGATAATCAACATTACGGTGAAAATTTAATCTTTTATTTTCAACAAGGTTACATATCTGCATCCAACGATTTTGTTTCAAACACCAATATCACAACATCAATCAATTCACATCACAACATCAATAAATTCAGATTTCCCAACTACAACCAATTCAGATTTCATAACGTACATAGATGGAATTCATATCGCAAGAAATAATTAAACTTTTAATAATTAAATTCAGAAATCTCACTAATTAACAAACTGATCATTTTTGTTAAACACAATTCTAATTAACAAACATGTTAATTTTTCAGATCCACATAACACACAAATCACAATTCAAATCAAATCACAAAGCATGGCATATACAGTGAATGGAGGAGAACACAGTTACGATTTATTCATATTATTTAAAATAAATAATAATAAATTAAGATTTCTCGCCTCATTTTAAATTTATGAGTCGTTCAGATCCAAAAATTGGCCAAAATTCAACTTACTCAGAATCAGGTCTAGTTAGTGTCATCGCGTAGATCTCGGTCTCACGATCGTGGCGCATCTGAAATCGTTCGATTTCGAGTCCATACGAGCAAGATATGGTTAAAACAAGATTGGTAAAAATTGGATTAAATTAATTAAATAATCAAAGGTTGAAAAAGTCAACCTTCCTCCTTCTCCCTCCATCACGTTTCAAGGCCGTTACTTTTCTTATTATTGAACCCATTAGGTTCAAAACTAGGTCTCCACTTATCTCGGGATTGATGAGGCTAGAAGTCGATCGGAAGGTGGCAAATCGAAGAGGGAGGAGAGGGCTACGTGCGCTGGGAGGTAGGGGAGGTGCGGTGGGGTCTACAAGGGGCGGTGGGGCTGTTTTGGCCGCAGGTTGGGGAGAAATTTCTGGCCAACACACTTTGTTAAATCCAATCATATCCGTATAGAATCGAAGTGGAGGAAGAGAGCTTCGATTTGGTATATGGTTTGTTGATTTTCATTGAGCAGATTGGAAGAAATTAGAAAATGAAAATCAGATGTTCATGGCCATAGAAGAGAGGGCGGCGGCTGATTCCTAGAGGAAGGGGATTAGGGTTTGGGATTAAGGGGTATATTTATATTATTATATTAATTAATTACCCAATTAAGGCCCGATTTGGCCCGAACTCAGAATTAGGCATGCTTATTGTCTATCTTAATGTTTTGACATCTTCTGAACGCAATGGCGCTAGTGTCAAGGCCCAATTTCGAAGTCTACAGCAGGTTTACTTTATTTTTAATATAAATCACTTAATTTTTAATTCAACCGTACATGAAAATTCACCGGGGACACAAATTAACTTCAAAAATTCCCAAAAAATATATATTTAGCTATGTTTTGATGCTGCGGATCTAGGAAAATTAATTTCGTTCAATTCTGAGCCCGTTTGAAAAATGACTACTTTCAAGTCGATTAAAATTGACCGAAATTGACAAAACTGAAATCTTTTTGCCAAGGCTACAATTTAATTCTAAAAATTATGAAAAATTAAACTTAACTATATTTTGACATTTCGAATCCAACAAAAGTATTTTCGTCGAAAACAGAGGTCGTTTGTTTCAAGGCGTATATATTTAATATGAAAAATACATTTTTAAACAAATAATTTCGAAACTCGAAATATATAAGTGTTTACTGTTTTTCAATGTAGAAACATCATTCGGAACTCAATGGAAGTGGTTTCGAGTCCAAATTCCTTCGTATGCAAAAAGTAGCATTTTGACCTTTGTAAATTTCATAGCGACCTTTCTAAATTTTAATTTGGGCATAACTTTTGATTCCCGCTATGAAATTTCGATTTTTCGGATTCGTTGGAAAGATATTTTAAAATAGATTCTAATATTTTTGGTTTCACTAAAATCCGTTAAATTTTGCATCCTGTACGTTTAGTCAAAGTATAAGTTTGACTTTTCAAACTACCGCGTTATTTCTAATTCCTTTTATAACTAAAATTAAATTATTCATTCTAACTTCGATTTAAATCAACTTTCAATCATTATTATTTTCAATAAATTGTTTTAAATATCAAAAACTCATTAAAATTACTTAAAATAAATTTTAAAATTGGCCCCAAAATTCAGGGTTGTTACGGTCTCCCCCACTTAAGAACTTTTTGTCCTCGAAAGGAACGAAGCTAAAGTTGTTTAAGTATCCTATCTCATCTTTCATTCTTTAATTTGTTTCAATAATTTTATTAGTTGAACTAATAATTACACCACACAACCATCAATTAATTAGTTGATTAACTTTTAAAATGTATAACTTTTGTATATTCAAAAATCATATTTTCTAAAATAGATTATAATTACAAATACGTATATTATAGGCTTGCTACTCTCAACTCATTCTAGGGCATTACTAACCCCATCTCTAATGAGTTTTCTCCTTCTAGGATACTGCTGCTCCTATCTCTAATGAGTATTCTTATTGGATATTGCTAATCCAATCTCTGATGAGTCTTTTGTTCCGTTCTAATGAGTTGTATCCCAAAGATTTGAGCTAACCAAAGCTCTGATACCAACTGTAAAGAGCCGTAAATTCCCGCTCTTTGGATCGACCATAAACCACACAAGTCTAACCCAAAAAGTTGGAAATCCACGAATACTTTAACTTTGGGAATACGACACATCAGAACAATAACAGCATACTTTTATAAACATTACAACAATGTTACATCAGAGTACAAAATATAAGAGTACATCGAATAAAATTACAGCGGAAGATAAATTACAATATTTTAATACAATAAACAGCGGAAGACTTCTATGCTCTAGATACAGCTTTAAGCTTCAATCCAGGATCCTGCTAAAGAGATAAACCTATAGACAAAATGCTCGACTTCTCGTGTGGAAAAGAGGGCACCCAAGTTTGTAAAGTGAAACAAACAACGGGTCAGTCATGGGACTGCTGTGAGAATTCTAAACTAATTTAACTAATAGTAATAAGGCAAATCAAAGGACCATGCCGCTAACGCGGAACGAGTTTACTCCAACGGATTGTCGTGAAAAATTAAAGTAAATCGTCAAAACAACGCAATGCTTTTTAGAAAAATAAAACCATCATAAGACCCAAGTCCCATCACACAATGCAACGCAAACCGGAGGATAGGGTTTTACCTTATAATGGTCAAAAATGCTTGATATGATAAAAACGGATTTTGATATTATTATTAGTGTATATAAGTTTTAAAAACAGTTCAATCATAATGTATCAATCCTAGGACACATAGATACCATAATACTATGCTTCCATACTAGTAATACAATCAAAACCGCATGAGGTCGTATTGGAAATTGGGTTTCCATCATGAGTCAAGGCTAGGGAGGAGATCCTTACCGATTCGAGACACTCTATCTAATGCCTCAGGATCCCCCGTAGTGAACCCTTGGATAGCTGCAGGGCCGATCCACACATACAGCTTCGTGGATTAGTTATTCCTGAACACACGTTTCCCGATCCTATAGGACCTATCATCTGAGGCGCCTCATTCCATCATCCACATAAGTAAAATGTCGGGCCGTGTTAAAGCCCAAACACCACTTCTAGCTAGAAAGAAACGTGCTGCTCTCCCTGCGTTCCCTTCTCCCGTTTTAGACTCCGCCGATGTGTGAGGCTCGCGAAGTCACGCTATACACAAAGCTATGCCTAAACAGTCTATGCTTTGATCATCCCACAAAGCCTGCCTTTCAACAAAGCCTTGATCATATGCATCTTAGCATGCCACATTGTCACTCCATATCACACTACCAATCCTTTGCCGAAATATATGAAAGGGTGTTAAGAAAGAGAATAAATTCTCCGCCACCAAACATTCATACATTCGACAGAAAATCAATAAATACAATATAAAGGAGTACAATGTCAGACACACATTCCATTTATAAGCTTATGCTCTGGGTCTGAGCGAAAGCCAAATCCGTACAAATCAGCACTACGTCTGGATAGCTACCATTTTAGCCCCGTCTTGGGAGCAAATCAATCAAGGGCCTCAACACTAGTTACCCATTCGATGTGAAGATCGTCAGACTTCAATCGCTGTCTTCAATTCTTCGAACGTCGTATCATTATTTGGAATGACAGTAAACTCGAACTTTCCAAATAATTCTCGCATATATAAATTTGAAAACCATTTCATATCGTTGTTAATAATTTATAACGATCTATCGCTATTTTTACTTTACATACACATCCTAAACATAACAATGTATATTTTACTCTTCCACTTTTCAATTTACACCAAATGTATATTTGGTTTCATTATTTTTCTAATGAAAATCCATTCCTTAGAAATGTAAATTTCTAATCTTATTATTTACATTGAAAAATGTAAATTTCTATTCCTATTTTATTTACATTGAGAAATGTAAACTTATACTTCATTATATTATTATATTGAAAATGTAACCTTTATTTCATATTCTATTTACATTGGAAAATATAAATTCCTAATCATTCTTTTGTTTACATTGGAAAATGTAAACTCTTTTATTTGCATATAAAAATATAATTTCTATTTGATCTTTATTTACATTGAAAAATGTCGGTTTCTATATTACACCAATTACATATAAAAATGTAACTTCCTATTTTCCTTTTATTTACATTAAGAAAAATGTAACTTTTCTAAAATTTACATTAAGAAAAATGTAAAACTTTTATAACCTTATCTTATTTTATTAAAAATGTAACTTTCTTTTATAACAAACTTGGAGGTGAAAATATTCATTTCATTATTAACACATAACGGTGTGAAAATAACGTCAATTTCTAAGTCATCCATTTATATTTTAATATGGGCCAGACCTCTCACATTAGGCCTACAACTTGTGGATGCTGGATAGGCCGGTCGTTTCGGGCAGACTTCTCCGACAAGTTGGGCTTAACCTTGTGTCTTGGCCCAATTTGTATTTGCGCACTTGGACCTCTCACATTAGGCCCAACATTTGTGGCTGCTGGATATGCCGATTGGGTCCGGGCAGACTTCCACCATAAATGTGACCTAACCTCATGTCCAAGTACAATTTTAATTCATTATAATTGTTCTACTAAAAATATTATTTTACATGACACTTCTTAACATAATTGATGTTTTTAATTCATGTGCTATTCTTTAATAAAGGTGATGAATTCTAGTGTCATATAAAGAGGATATTTTATATGTAAATATATTTTCTATGAATTCTAATGACCTTTTTTTTTAATCTAATGACCTTCTAGTTTTAATGATATTATGACTTAACAACATTTTAATCTAGTGATATTCTAGTTTTAATGACATCCTAATTTAATGACATTTTTTATAAATGACCTTATAATATTTTAACATGAAGGGCAAGTTTATCCTAACATAAATGCCAATTTCAAATTTCCCTAAAATCGACAAACTAAATTCCACATAAATGACAAATTTATTTCTACATAAATGACAAATTCAACTTAAACATAGATGACAAATTTACCTTTCATAGCATATTTCTAATAAAAGTGGCATGTCTATCCTAATTAAACATTTTTGACTAAAATGATATTTCCTAACTAAAATGATATGTTTAACACAACATGATATATTCTTATAAAAATGCTGTTTAATTAGCACAGATATTTCTAATGTTTAATAATTCTAACAATTCATATATTAACATAAAAAGAATACTTTCATGTTAAATCAATTCTATCATTTCAACAAATATGATAATTTGGTTTCAACTCTCTTATTTCAACAAGTATGATAATTTTAATCTAATGACTATTCCAATTTAAGGACATTTTTAATCTAACATAAATGACATTTTTGAATCTTAACATAAATGTCATTTTGAATTCTAACATAAATGTTCTTTTTGAATCTAACATAAATGTTCTTTTATTTTCTAACAAAAGATGACAACTTATTCTCTAATAAAAGATGACAATTTATTCTTTTAACATCACACAAAAATATAATCTTTTTATTTTTAACATTACATAAAAATGTAATCATTTTTCTAATGTAAACATTTTCCTAATGCAAACACTTTTCTAATGTGATCGTATTCAATATAGCAATTCTCATTTCATCATAAACGATGTTTTTATATAACCATTCACATTCAACATAAAAAAATGTTTTTATATGATAATTCCTTTTCAACATAAAACGATGATTTTATATAACAATTATAATTTAACACAATGACGGTGAAAATAATGTAAATTTCTATTTAACACATGACGGGGAAAAAAATGTAAATTTCTGTTCTAACCAAATTAACATTAAAAATGCCCCTTTTTAACTTACACTCAAAAATGATACTTTTGTATTTGTTTCACTACACATAAAAATAAAAGTGACATTCTTTTTAAATGACAAAAAAATAATTAAAAAGGGAATTCTTTTTATTCAGAATCCAAAGGTGAAATCTTTTTAAGTATAAACAAAAGTTAAATCTTTTTAATTTGACAAAACGGTGATAAATAATATAATTTTCCATTTTAACAAGAGAATATTAAAAATATTCTTTTTAACCTTCACTAAAAATGAAAATTATTTGTTAACTTTCAATACACAAACAAAAATGAATGTTTTCTTATTTTTATTACAAAACAAAAATGATTTTTTTTATTTACAACAAAATGAATCTTTCTTTTCCATTTTACATAACCATGAAATTAATGTTACTTTTTCTTTTAAAAAAGTAAATTTTAATAATGGGGGCGGCTATTGGGACACAAAATTAGACACAAACTTGGAGACACAAAGCCTCAACCGTCGGATCTTTTTGTCTTTATGTGGAGAGGTGTAATTCATGGGGTGATCCTATGGTGGAGATTGGTTGTGTCACCAACTGTGTCTAAATTTTGTGTCCCAATAGAATTTCCCTTTAATAATAATCAACAAAATGACATCTTTTTATGATAATCAACATTACGGTGAAAATTTAATCTTTTATTTTCAACAAGGTTAAATATCTGCATCTAACGATTTTATTTCAAACACCAATATCACAACATCAATCAATTCACATCACAACATCAATAAATTCAGATTTACCAACTACAACCAATTCAGATTTCATAACGTACATAGATGGAATTCATATCGCAAGAAATAATTAAACTTTTAATAATTAAATTCAGAAATCTCACTAATTAACAAACTGATCATTTTTGTTAAACACAATTCTAATTAACAAACATGTTAATTTTTCAGATCCACATAACACACAAATCACAGTTCAAATCAAATCACAAAGCATTGCATATACAGTGAATGGAGGAGAACACAGTTACGATTTATTCATATTATTTAAAATAAATAATAATAAATTAAGATTTCTCACCTCGTTTTAAATTTCTGAGCCGTTCAGATCCAAAAATTGGCCAAAATTCAACTTGCTCAGAATCAGGCCCAGTTAGTGTCATTGCGTAGATCTCGGTCTCACGATTCTGGCGCACATGAAATCGTTCGATTTCGAGTTGGTACGAGCAAGATATGGTTAAAACAAGATTGGTAAAAATTGGATTAAATTAATTAAATAATCAAAGGTTGAAAAAGTCAACCTTCCTCCTTCTCCCTCCATCATGTTTCAAGGCCGTTACTTTTCTTATTATTGAACCCATTAGGTTCAAAACTAGGTCTCCACTTATCTCGGGATTGATGAGGTTAGAAGTCGATTGGAAGGTGGAAAATCGAAGAGGGAGGAGAGGGCTACGTGCGCCTAAAGGTAGGGAAGGTGCGGTGGGGTCCACAAGGGGCGGTGGGGCTGTTTTGGACGTGGGTTGGAGAGCAATTCTGGCTAAAATACTTTGTTAAATCCAATCATATCCGTATAGAATCGAAGAGGAGGAAGAGAGCTTCGATTTGGTATATGGTTTGTTGATTTTCATTGAGCGGATTGGAAGAAATTAGAAAATGAAAATCAGATGTTCATGGCCATAGAAGAGAGGGCGGCGGGTGATTCCTAGAGGAAGGGGATTAGGATTTGGGATTAAGGGGTATATTTATATTATTATATTAATTAATTACCCAATTAAGGCCCGATTTGGCCCGAACTCAGAATTAGGCATGCTTACTATCTATCTTTATGCTTTGACATCTTCTAAACGCAATGGCGCTAGTGGCAAGGCCCAATTTCGAAGTCTACAGCAGGTTTACTTTATTTTTAATGTAAAATACTTAATTTTTAATTCAACCGTACATGAAAATTCACCGGGAACACAAATTAACTTCAAAAATTCCCAAAAAAAAATTTAGCTATGTTTTGACGCTACGGACCTAGGAAAATTAATTTCGTTCAATTCTGAGCCCGTTTGAAAAATGACTATTTTCAAGTCGATTAAAATTGACTTAAATTGACAAAACTGAAATCTTTTTGCCACGGCTACAATTTAATTCTAAAAATTATGAAAAATTAAACTTAACCATATTTTTACATTCCGAATCCAACAAAAGTGGTTTCATCGAAAACAGAGGTCGTTTGAAAATGGCTATTTTCAAGGCGTATATATTTAATATTAAAAATACATTTTTAAACAAATAATTTCCGAAACTCGAAATATTTAAGTGTTTACTGTTTTTCAATGTAGAAACATCATTCGGAACTCAATGGAAGTGGTTTTGAGTCCAAATTCCTTCGTATGCAAAAATTAGCATTTTGACCTTTGTAAATTTCATAACGACCTTTCTAAATTTTAATTTGGGCATAACTTTTGATTCCCGCTATGAAATTTTGATTTTTCGGATTCGTTGGAAATATATTTTTAAATAGATTCTAATATTTTTGGCTCCACTAAAATCCGTTAAATTTTGCATCCTGTACGTTCAGTCAAAGTATAAGTTTGACTTTTCAAACTACCGCGTTATTTCTAATTCCTTTTATAACTAAAATTAAATTATTCATTCTAACTTCGATTTAAATCAACTTTCAATCATTATTATTTTAAATAAATTATTTTAAATATCAAAAACTCATTAAAATTACTTAAAATAAAATTTTAAATTGGCCACAAAATTCAGGGTTGTTACACTGAAAATGATGAAAATGCGGTATACTTAATTCTTTATGCACCCATTAGCTCTATGATTTAATACAAGAACCTGATAATATTTTTTTTACCTGAGTAAAACTTAATCAACAAATAAGAAATGCAAGTTGTATGATTGGGTTGGAAGCAAAGAATTTGTAACGACCCGAAAAAAATGCGATCTTGGTTATCCGATATACAGCACATATCGAACATCCAAGGATCGAAAATAACCGAATAGTAAATGAAAGAAATTAGAGGGTGAGGAAAGATAAGGTAGAACTTAGAATAGAAGAAGAAGAAGAACACAACATCAGAGTAACACGAGCCTCACAGCGGAATGAATAACATATAATAGATAACATATCCTTGAAATAAAGGTTTTACTTGAATATACATATCATTATCAAGTACAGCACTTACAACACAGCGGAAATAAACTATAACTATATGTTCCTGAAGCCTCCTGCTCCAGCTCTTCAAGTATTTGTAAATTCCTGACCACTTGACTGCCCGTACAAAATTGGGCACCTAAGAGTTTAGGGAAAACAAAACAAAATAAACTCTGGGTCAGTCATGGGACTGGTATGAGTAAAACAGTTTAAAACAGTTCAAACAAGTAAACGATATCTCATAAGACCACGCCGTATAACGGAACGTGTTTTTCCCTTATGAGAATCCAAAATATCTTTATATCAAAACCCTTTTGATATTATAATAATGTCTATCAACCACAACTATAATAATCATCTAGCATAAACACTTTCATCTCACGTTCTACATATATAGCATACAATCAAAACCGCAAGCACGTATTGGGTAATGGTTTTCCAACTCTGACAAGGTATGGAACCACCTTTCGCTAGTGTACCTCTAGAAGGAATACACTGGGTTCAACAAGAACATTTTGCAACCCGACCACACATGACCGACCACTCATTTCGCTTGAGTGTATCGAATGTATATCACCAACAGTTGGGATCAGCAACCGTTTCCCGAATGGGACAGCATCAACAATAGATTTTTAGAAGTAAATCAAACTCTAGATCAAGTGATTATACACCCTACATCAGAGCGACCGACTTAGCCATGCTGCCTGCCCGATTTCTGTCATTTACCGGTTGATGAGGCTTGAGGTTACGCTTCATCATCACATCAGATTCACTTCGAATGCCACATTGTCAGATCCATCGAAAATCACTAATTGACGTCTACAATAGTACATTACGTGTTAGCTAAAGAAGTTTCCTTCTCCGCTTCCACTCTTGGTATGGTTGAAGAAATCAATGTAAGTGACCTTTCTGGAAATACTCTGTCAGACATTCATCCATACAAGTCATCCAGGAACAGGATGAACCAAAGGCACTGTTCAGTACAACCATCTTAGTCACTGTTATCTAGGACTTATACAATAGCCCTTGCACTTTACTCCGTTTTCAATTATCTTTGGCATATATGATTCGCAACGCTTATGCCAATACAGAGTGGTTCTTTGGATAATAATCCAACCGGTCTCTCCATATTAACAACGTTAAAATGGTCAAAAACTTCGATAGTCTGTGATTTAACCATCAAAGAAAAACAGGTGTGCAAACAACGATATTATTTCCAGATGGAAATTCTATCAATCAATCATCAATCATATATATAAATATATTCATATTTCCTTATTTTCTATGTTTAGAAAATATACGTTAACACTGGAAAACATTTCCATTTCTAATCCATATTTGAAATTTCAACATTCGATTACGTTCCTGATTCTATTTGGAAAACATTTCCAAATCTTCTTTACTTGGATTTAAACAGATGTTTAAATCAACATCGCGACGACAACTCGAACCACTATACTTATTTACTAAATTCACTTAACCACTTTCACTCTCGAACCTTAACCATTTTTAAATTAAAAACGAAGTCAATCAAGTTGGGGGTATAACTACCTCTCAGACCTAAACTGAACAACATTTCAAATCTTGAATTAGGGTAAGTTCATCTTTTGACTCTTAAACACTTCCTTACGTAACTTTCGTTCGAATAAATCTCTACTCGATAACTCCTCCCTTTGAATAACTATATTTGATAATCTCTCTTACGCATAACTAAATTTCGATTAACCTTTCTTCAAATAAACTAAATTCGATTTACTCTATTTATCTAACCCTAATCGATTAACTCTTTTTACTTAACTCCTTTCGAATAACTAATTCGATAACTCCTTTCGATTAAACTATAATCGATAACTCCTTTCGATTAAACTATAATCTATAACTCCTTTCGAATAACTAATTCAATAACTCTTATGTGTTTTACTCTATTCGAATAACTAATTCGAATAACTAATTCGAATAACTCTTATTTATTTAATTCTATTCGAATAACTAATTCGCATAACTAATTCGATTTGCTTACTTTCGAATACTATGTTCGATTAACTCCATTCGAATAAACTATTCATTTATAAAGATTTAATTTTAGTAACGGTTCTTCACTTTACAAATGATTTCCATTTTTGTAACGTTTTCCTTTTTGTAACGGTTTCCTTTTTATAACATCCTATTTAGTTATAAACAAATTTCCTTTTTATAACTCTATTTATTTTCTAAATATTTCCTTTTTAATTCTATTTGTAAAGGGTTTTACAAATACCTCCTTTTCGATTTCATTTGTAAAGGTTTTACAAATATTCCTCTTTCGATTCCATTTGTAAATGGTTTACAAACATTTCTCTTTCTGATTGATTTGTAAATGGTTTACAAACCTTTCTTGTTCTAATCTATTTGCAAATGGTTTGCAAATAATTCCTTTAGGGTTTCATTTCTAAGTATTTTCTATTTATAAATAAATTTCTATTTATAAATATTCATTTATAAATAATTCCTTTTATAAAATCTCCTTTGATTGTTATAAATATTATCTCTTTTATAAAATCCTTTGATTTTATAAATAATCTATTTTCAATATTCATTTTGAAAATTCCCTTTTCACCATTCCGGTATGTTATGGTATTTAACACGTCAAATCACGATGACCAATATCGTTCAAACACATATAATTGACAACAGATTAAATATCACATCATATATTACAATATATGAATCACAGTAAAATAAATGTTGAGGAATCCAGTTGGATTCCTCCAACCTGTCTCCCTGCACCCACAGATGTTATACAATATAAAATCAACATCACTTTCAGTTCCATATGATATATTCTGTTAAATAGAGTCAATATAGAAATTCAACTAACTGAATAGCAGTTCAATCAAACAGTCAACACACAGTCAATCAGCCAATATTTAACAGTTCTAAAAATACAACATGAAATTATAAACTGTTCAGAGTTAGTGAGATTTACTCACTTTGGAAGTCGTTAATAACGATAATTGTCGCTTGATTTAGACGGACAATTTATTTTGCAATAAATTGTAACGAGCACCAATCCACTCTCAGTCAGCTTCATTGTGAAGCTCTAGTCCATACGGTCCCAAAGCAACTTACGGTTTGTGATTCTAATTTCATATTAATAAATTATTGATTTTACAAGATCGTATACCATTTAAAATTAATTAAACTAAAGTTTTCCTTTTAAATCTACTTGGGCTTTGCCTCACAATATTGGCCCATCAATGAATAAAAACCGCACCCGCTCTATCCTCCTTTCTTCCCAAATGATTTGCAAGAACCGTGCTCCAGTATTGAACGCCATTAACACGAGTTCGATCCATTCTTATTCCTATATCTCCAAACGAAATCAAATGCCACCACCACCAATTCGATCTCCTTTCCAATCTCCATCTCCTCATATTAATCTTGTCACACTCGCACTACCTTTTGAAAATGCATTCAACTATTTCTCGAGCTGCTGCTCCCTTAAACGACCGAACCAAAAATTCACCAAACCCTTTGAAATTCCACCAACCCTTGCTATTTTCCACCAGGAACCCCAAACTGAAGTCGAATTCAAAGATTTACTCTTTAAATCCACACAACGTCGAACTCGAGACCACGTTGTAAACTCACGGCAACAACAAACTGGCTTCGAACCACATGATATTTACATAAGGTGGAGGAGAATCCTCCCAGGAATTCGTACATATATTTCTTGGAATTTATATATTTTCCTTTGATTTTTATTTGATTTTCGATTTAAAACTTTGCTGTAGAAAACACAAAGGACCGACGGCGGTTTTTCTTTAGGTCTTAAGGAGAAGTAGTTAAGGCCTATTTATAGGGAGATGATTTTAAATATTTATCAAGATATTTTTATGAGATATTTTATTTTAATTTATAATGCCATACTCGTCTTTAAAAATTCCTGTGATTACTCATGATACCCAAAAATCACGGAAATTGGCATGTAGCTATTGTTTGACATTACGGTCCGAACGAAACTGTTTTTGTTGAATTCCGACTTCGTATGCTCACACAGCGTATTTTTAAAGGTCGATTTATCGATTGTTTTTCACATTAAAAATCGATACGACCACACATTGACTCTAAAAATCATGAAACTCGACATCTAACAATAATTTAAAATTGCGGATCCAACAAAATTAGTTTCGTCGAATTCTGAGGTCGTTTGCAAAACTGGCTATTTTTAAAGCTCTAAATGACCCATTTAAATATATAAATATATTTAAATATAATTAAATTTAACATTAATAAATTAATATTATCGTATATATTCACAACAGAATATCATACGCTCTAGAATAATCCTATATGAATTTCTAACTCGATATTTCAAATCTGGGTCAACCCGATATTCGATTTATATTGAAATTCCTTTTTTTAAAATATAAATAATTCCTTTATAAATTATAAAGGAATTCCACAGCGACTTTTCTAAAATTTTATTTGGACGTAAATCAAAATCTACATGACGAAATCTTGATTTTTCTCTTCCACTAGAAAGATATACTCCACCAGCTCCACACGTTTCTTGTTTCACAGAAATCCGACTTAAAACGAATCCTGTACATTCAGTTGAAGTTCAAATCGCCAAATTACGAACTGCAGCGCCATTTCGAGCTCGATTTTAATTATATTATAACTCTATGTTCAAACTGTCATTTATATAATATATTCGTTATTCAAATTCAATTCCAAGCTGAATTTAATATCACAGACGATCCAGTTCACACCATATCGCCATTTTAGCCAAATTCTGATTATTTCAGAATTAAATATATTATTTAATTTATTATTTAAAATTAAATATTCACCATTATTTAATTAAACCACCATTTAATTCACTATATCACTATTTATATAATTAAATAAATTAATTATAATACCTCTGCAAATGCGGGTCATTACATTCTTCCCCACTTAAAATAATTTCGTCCTCGAAATTGCTAAGGTAGAGGAAAACCCTATTAACTGGTTAGAACCTATTTGTTCACTTCTTAAATTCAGTTTTCAAATGAACCAATTTAATTTAAATTAAAATATTAATTCATTCTTATCAACGAAAATTTTCAAAAATCCTAAAAATTTTCTAACTCCCTAAATTTCTGAAAAAAAATTCGCCAGCACCTCCTTTATACTAGTCAATAGGTCAAATTCCAACTCGCCTCTCTGGGCCATCTCCAACCCAGAAGAAAATCAAATAGCCAAGCACCTTGCCAATTCGTCTCATAAATCTTATACCCAATAGAAATATAAACTTGTGCCTTTTGTCGGCATATCATTATATGCTTTCCACCTGTTATCAATTCAGCGGATATAAGGGTCATCCCAATCAAATTCCAATCTGCTTTTATCCACTACACAACCATTCGCTTATATCCGAGCCAAATATCATTTCAACTCGAGTTTCTTCTCGATTCCCAACTCTTTATCTTGATTATCACATTACACTTCAAATTTGAATCTCACAATCCAATTTGTCTTGACATCATTCAAATTCAATCTTAGTTACCACTTTACTGGCTTTACTTTAATTCAAATTTGCTTTCACAAATTTCTGTTAAATTTGTTTTTAATTCAAACAGTCTTTCCCTGGGAGTTTTTAAATAGTTTACTCTTTTCAAAAATCAAATTTTCCTTTTTGAACATGTCACTGAGCCCTTAATTAATATTCCATTAGTTAAATCACTTCTCTATTTCTTTATCAATATTTGTTAACCAAATATTTTCAATAACCATATTGGCCTTTTATGTTATTTGGAAAACATTTCCGAATATCGCCTTCCTTTATTTTCTAAACTTTAGGAAATATATGCTATTTATAATTGGAAAATATTCCAGTTACTTATCTCTTTTTTGATCTCGTTTATTTCTATACTTAGGAAATATTCTTTATTATATTTCCAAGCTTACACTTATTTGGGTTAAAACGGATGTTGTGTAAAACATCGTTACGACAAACCAAATACTATATTCAACTAACTCTTATTCAACATTGATCTTCAAGCCTGAAATCTTACTATTTATTTGTTAATAATGAAATCAATCAAGTTGGGGTATAACTACCTCTCAGACCTTGACTGAATAACATTTATAACGTCAAAACAGATATGACTACTTACTCGAATAATCAATACCATACAACTACTTATTCACTTTTAAACACGTATACGCTTCCTCTTTCTATTCTTACTAGATTTTTTTCTTAGTCTTCCTTTTTGATTTTACTATTCTATTTCTAAGTTCGTTTCCTTATTGACTTCTATATATATATATCGATACGTTGATTTCTAACTATCAAATTATCTTAAAAATATTCTAACTCCTTAAATTTCCGGAAAAATTCGCCATAACCTCCTTTGTACCAGGTGCATCGGGATATTTCAAATAGCCTCTCATGGCCCTCACAAATCCAAAAGAAAAAGCCAAGCGACTAGCCGATACGGCGCATAAAATCTCATATATGAATCAAATACATACCTTTTCGTCGAGCATTCTATTTATATACCTTCATACCTTATCCATACCTGTCTCATGTATATTTATACCTGCCCAATCTATTTTAACTATACCTAATCGTTTTAACTCAATTCGTTAATTAATTTGTTAATTAACTCTTTAGTCTATTTCACTTTTATATTTGAACATGACATGTTCAAATATATTTTAACTTGCTTATTAACTAATTTGAATCCAAATTTCAAATTTAAGTTCTATATTCGACTTCGAATATCCATTTACAAATCCAATTCACCTTTCAAAGTTCAACTCCAAATTCAAAACTCGATTAACTAATTCCTCTTTGAGTTAGTTAATTCTACTCAATTTCTATTCAAATTTTATATTACTTATATTATTCAAATTCTATATATCAAATTCTATTCAAATTCTATATTATAAATCCCATTTGAATTTCTATATTCAAATTCTATATTATAAATCCCATTTGAATTTCTATATTCAAATTCTATATTATAAATCCCATTTTGAAATTCAACACAACTTGTCTTTCCCAAAACAAATTCAAAACAGTATCTCTGGTAGTAATTCGTCACTTACAACTCAAAAATGAATACCGATGATGCAGCTGTCATCATCGGAATCTATTTTCCAGCGATCGAAGTGAGTTCAATACTATAAAACCATTTCTAAACATTTACACTTTGAAATTCATTTCGAAATATAATTCACACTGCTTGTAAAACAATTTAAAATCTCCTAGGATCTTGAATTTTCCTTACTTTTAATCCAAATCAATTAACAAACACTTATCCAATTTTCCAGAATTTTAATTCAATTTCTGGTTTTAATTTCAGATTTAACTCATCAGATTTCACATATTTCACTTATATTAATTCTGATTGGCTATTTACATAACCATTCAATTTATAATCTTAATCGATTATAATAACAACCAATATATCCACTATATTATAATTTTGATATATATATATATATATATATCTTCCCTATATCAAGATATATCTTGGGTAAACTTAATTTGATTTATCGTCTTTTCAAAACATATCGTGTCGACCTATCGTATTTGAGTGTTTAGCAACTCCTACCGATACAGTGGATCAAACTGATCGACCAGGACTCATAAACGACTCAACCAATAAATCTCCACAATATAAAACAAATTTTTATATCAATAACAAATACGTTCACTAGTATATATACACTCAACTCAATCTAGGGTGTTACTAACCCCATCTCTACCGAGTCACGCCACAGAGCCAAGGTAATACTTAACTTAAGCTCTGATACCAACTGTAACGACCCGGAAAAATGTGATCTTGGTTATCCGATATACAACACATATCGAACATCCAAGGATCGAAAATAACCGAATAGTAAATGAAAGAAATTAGAGGGTAAGGAAAGATAAGGTAGAACTTAGAATAGAAGAAGAAGAAGAAAAACACAACATCAGAGTAACACGAACCTCATAGCGGAACGAATAACATATAATAGACAACATATCCTTGAAATAAAGGTTTTACTTGAATATACATATCATTATCAAGTACAACACTTACAACACAGCGGAAATAAACTATAGCTATATAATCCTGAAGCCTCCTGCTCCAGCTCTTCAAGTATCTGTAAATTCCTGACTACTTGATTGGCCATACAAAATTGGGTACCCAAGAGTTTAGGGAAAACAAAACATAATAAACTCCGGGTCAGTCATGGGACTGGTACGAGTAAAACAGTTTAAAACAGTTCGAACAAGTAAACAATATCTCATAAGGTCACGCCGTATAACGGAACGGGTTTTTCCCTTATGAGAATCCAAAATATCTTTATATTAAAACCCTTTTGATATTATAATAATGTCTATCAACCACAACTATAATAATCATCTAGCAGAAACTCTTTCATCTCACGTTCTACATATATAACATACAATCAAAACCGTAAGCACGTATTAGGTAATGGATTTCCAACTCTGACAAGCTATGGAACCACCTTTCGCTAATGTACCTCTAGAAGGAATACAGTGGGTTCAATAAGAACATCTAGCAACCCGGTCACACATGACCGACCACTCATTTCGCTTGAGTGTATCGAATGTATATCACCAACAGTTGGGATCAGCAACCGTTTCCCGAATGGGACAACATCAACAATAGATTTTTAGAAGTAAGTGAAACTCTAGATCAGGTGATTATACACCCTACTTCAGAGCGACCGACTTAGCCATGTTGCCTGCCCGATTTTTGTCATTTAACGGTTGATGAGGCTTGAGGTTACGCTTCATCATCACATCAGATTCACTTCGAATGCCACATTGTCAGATCCATCGAAAATCACTAATTGACATCTACAACAGTACATTACGTGTTAGCTAAAGAAGTTTCCTTCTCCGCTTCCACTCTTGGTACGGTTGAAGAAATCAATGTACGTGACCTTTCTGGAAATACTCTGTCATACATTCATCCATACAGAAAATCCAGGAACAGGATGAACCGAAGGCACTATTCAGTACATCCATCTTAGGCACTGTTATCTAAGACTTATACAATAGCCCTTGCACTTTACTCTGTCTTCAATTATCTTTGGCATATATGATTCGCAACGCTTATGCCAATACAGAGTGGTTCTTTGGATAATAATCCAACCGGTCTCTCCATATTAACAACGTTAAAATGGTCAAAAACTTCGATAGTCTGTGATTTAACCATCAAAGAAAAACAGGTGTGCAAACAACGATAATATTTTCAGATGGAAATTCTATCAATCAATCATATATATATATATATATATATATCTAAATATATATATTCATATTTCCTTATTTTCTATGTTTAGAAAATATACGTTATCACTGGAAAAAATTTCCATTTCTAATCCATATTTGTAATTTCAACATTTGATTACGTTCCTGATTCTATTTGGAAAACATTTCCAAATCTTCTTTACTTGGACTTAAACAGATGTTTAAATCAACATCGCGACGACAACTCGAACCAGTATACTTATTTACTAAATTCACTTAACCATTTTCACTCTCGAACCTTAACCACTTTCACTCTTGAACCTTAACCATTTCTAAATTAAAAACGAAGTCAATCAAGTTGGGGTATAACTACCTCTCAGACCTTAACCGAACAACATTTCAAATCTCGAATTAGGGTATGTTCATCTTTTAACTCTTAAAAACTTCCTTACGTAACTTTCGTTCGAATAAATCTCTACTCGATAACTCCTCCCTTTGAATAACTATATTTGATAATCTCTCTTACGCATAACTAGATTTTGATTAACCTTTCTTCAAATAAACTAAATTCGATTTACTCTATTATCTAACCCTAATCAATTAACTCTTTTTAGTTAACTCCTTTCGAATAACTAATTCGATAACTCCTTTCGATTAAACTACAATCGATAACTCCTTTCGATTAAACTATAATCAATAACTCCTTTCGAATAACTAATTCAATAACACTTATGTGTTTAACTCTATTCGAATAACTAATTCGAATAACTCTTATTTATTTTACTCTATTCGAATAACTAATTCGCATAACTAATTTGATTTGCTTACTTTCGAATACTATATTCGATTAACTCCCTTCGAATAAACTATTCATTTATAAAGATTTACTTTTAGTAACGGTTCTTCACTTTACAAATGATTTCCTTTTTAGTAACGTTTTCCTTTTTATAACGGTTTCCTTTTTATAACATCCTACTTAGTTATAAACAAATTTCCTTTTTATAACTCTACTTATTTTCTAAATATTTCCTTTTTAATTCGATTTGTAAACGGTTTTACAAATACCTCCTTTTCGATTTCATTTGTAAAGGTTTTACAAATATTCCTCTTTCGATTCCATTTGTAAATGGTTTACAAACATTTCTCTTTCGATTCCATTTGTAAATGGTTTACAAACATTTCTCTTTCTGATTGATTTGTAAATGGTTTACAAACCTTTCTCGTTCTAATCTATTTGCAAATGGTTTGCAAATAATTCCTTTAGGGTTTCATTTCTAAGTATTTTCTATTTATAAATAATCCATTTATAAATAAATTTCCATTTATAAATATTCCATTTATAAATAATTCCTTTTATAAAATCTCCTTTGATTGTTATAAATATTATCTCTTTTATAAAATCCTTTGATTTTATAAATAATCTATTTTCCATATTCATTTTGAAAATTCCCTTTTCACCATTCCGGTATGTTATGATATTTAACACATCAAATCACGATGACCAATATCGTTCAAACACATATAATCGACAACAGATTATATATCACATCATATATTACAATATATGAATCACAGTAAAATAAATGTTGAGGAATCCAGTTGGATTCCTCCAACCTGTCTCCCTGCATCCACAGATGTTATACAATATAAAATCAACGTCACTTTCAGCTCCATATGATATATTCTGTTAAACAGAGTCAATATAGAAATTCAACTAACTGACTGGCAGTTCAATCAAACAGTCAACACACAGTCAATCAGCCAATATTTAACAGTTCTAAAAATACAACATGAAATTATAAACTGTTCAGAGTTAGTGAGATTTACTCACTTTGGACGATCATCGTTAATAACGATAATTGTCGCTTGATTTAGACGGACAATTTATTTTGCAATAAATTGTAATTAGCACCAATCCACTCTTAGTCAGCTTCATTGTGAAGCTCTCATCCATACGGTCCCAACGCAACTTACGGTTCGTGATTCTGATTTCATATGAATAAATTATTGATTTTACAAGATCTTATACCATTTAAAATTAATTAAACTAAAGTTTTCCTTTTAAATCTACTTGGGCTTTACCTCACACTATTGGCCCATCAATGAATAAAAATCGAACCCGCTCTATCCTCCTTTCTTCCCCGATGATTTGCAAGAACCGTACTCCAGTATTGAACGCCATTAACACGAGTTCGATCCATTCTTATTCCTATATCTCCAAACGAAATCAAATGCCACCACCACTAATTCGATCTCCTCTCCAATCTCCATCTCCTCATATCAATCTTGTCACACTCGCACTACCTGTTGAAAACGCGTTCAACTATTTCTCGAGCTGCTGCTCCCTAAACGACCGAACCAAAAATTCACCAAACCCTTTGAAATTCCACCAACCCTTGCTATTTTCCACCAGGAACCCCAAACTGAAGTCGAATTCAAAAATTTACTCTTTAAATCCACACAACGTCGAACTCGAGACCACACTGTAAACTCAGGCAACAACAAACTGGCTTCGAACCACATGTTATTTACATGAGGTGGAGGAGAATCCTCCCGGGAATTCGTACATATATTTCTTGGAATTTATATATTTTCCTTTGATTTTTATTTGATTTTCAATTTAAAACTTTGCTGTAGAAAACACAAAGAACCGACGGCGGTTTTTCTTTAGGTCTTAAGGAGAAGTAGTTAAGGCCTATTTATAGGGAGATTATTTTAGATATTTATCAAGATATTTTTATGAGATATTTTATTTTAATTTATAATGCCATACTCATCTTTAAAAATTCCTGTGATTACTCATGATATCCAAAAATCACGGAAATTGGCATGTAGCTATAGTGAAACACCCCACCTCCGTTAGGATCACTCTCAAAGGGAATGCCCTAATTTCAGTGGAGGTTTATAAGTACAAGTCACAGATATACAAGACATATATAAGAACACATATTTGTAAACAGCGGAAGAACAACAAACTTTTATTTCACAAAGTCAAATACGTGTTACAACAACATCCTTTCCAAAAACATAACATAACACTTTCATAATCTGTCTTGAGTACATTATTTAAAGAAGCATAAATAAAACATAGATAAACTGCAAAAGCCCCATAGTGGATTGTCCAAAGCCATAGTTCAAAACAGGAAAGTCCAAGCAATACATTTCTCTTCTTCAAGCTGGATGTTGTTGAGGTTGGTCAAGCTGCTGTGTTCCCTCCCTGAGGACCTGAGGGGGGGGGGGGGGAAACGGAAGAAAGAAGACGAAAGAAAAGTAGAGTCAGACATAAAGCCTGAGTAAGTCTAGTACTATTTTGTCCATGAATAAAGAACTGGGTATGATAAGTATAAACAAGAAGTGGGCATGCACTATAAACTTGGTTAAGTTGTCTAGGGTCGAATATACTATCGTACCCCATGTTGATCTCTGAACCCATATAAACTAGTTTCCAATTTGCACCCCATAATCAGGGTGATGTGATCCATTCTATGATGATCGGCTCCTACTCGCATAGTTACATGTGTCTTACGGCCCCCGATGTTGTAGTTACCTATGCTGGTCCCACCATGGGGTGTATCAAGTCCCATAGTGGCAACCCGACACAACCTTAGAGTGCACAGGTATGCTACTGGTGTCCAGTGCCTTATTTTTCTGCACCGGAGTGTGTGCACGCCCGCATTCCGTTAGAACCTACACTGCTACACCACCGCCGTCGCTTTGACCTCTTACAATCAACCCAGTAATCGTGCCCCACCCTGCCTAGTTTCAGGGTATCCTGATACACCTTTTAGGGTTACTGCTGAAAAGGGTCCCCCGTTACTAGGTTTTCTATCTCTAGCCAACATGCTAAGTTGGTTAAGTGTTTCCTACCTAACCCCCACCAGTCCGTTTAGTTTAGCATGTTCCATTTTGATTAAGTCTTTAGTTCACTTAATCCTATCAATCCTGACTCAGCCTTAATTGTCTTATTAAGGCCCTGACCTCTCACATTAGACAGGTCTTGTTGTGGCTGCCTGTTGCCGGTTGGTTCCGGGCAGTCTTACGCCACAACTCAGTCTAACCTCGGGTCCTTGCTGGGCTCCATGTTTAACCTCCCACATTGGATAGGTATTGTTGTGACTACTGGACAGCCGGGCGGTTCCGGGCAGGTTTACATCACAACTCAATCCAACCTCGGGTTAAACACATCGTATTTTCTATATTTACATATTTTGTCATTCTTCTTTATTTCTTATATGTAAATATTTGCGGCCCATTATTAAGTTAATGGTGTAAAGGTTACACCAATCATGGGCCCAACCCATACTTGAATTTGGGCCCTTCTATTTTATATTTTCATTCATTAGTAATTTTAACCCAACGTTATTTTCCCCCGTTTAACACGTCCGTTTATATATTTTGGGCTTAGCCTTTTAAAGCCCAAATTAGCCATGCGAAAAGGGGAGGCTTAAAGCGTGATTACATACACAAAGAGGGGAAGGTGAGCGCATGAACTTGCATATGACGTTGGAAATACATAATAGAAACTGGTGTACTTGCATATATATACTTTGGTCATAAAGCATAGGTGACATGAACCATACCATGTAAACTTAAGATAAGAATCTAAATTAGGTGTCCCATAGTCTTAACTACAACATAGACCTATGTTCTCATTTAGGCATAAACATAAACAAGTCATGTTCATAAGGTTTCTACATGTTTACAAAGGGGGTACTTTGTTACTAACACAAAAGCATAGTTCAACTTATTCATGGTTTAAGTCTAATCACATAACGATGGTATAAATATACTTATGCATAAATATTCCTAATCATGGTGTTTGCTTTAAACTTGCAAAAAGGGATTTTTGAGTCTAACCTAGCCATGTCTCACATATGTCATCATATAATTCTTGTAAACAAGATAGACTTAATCATGGATTTCAATTATGCCAAATATCATTCATAGCCTAGCCATATTCATAAGTTTGCAAAAGCATGACTTAATACATGGATTATGGTGTCAAAATTCCAACATAGTTTCATATGAACTATAACAACCAAACTTGTCTCAATTACTTGCAAAATGATTTATGCACAAAAATATACATCATGATGACATAATAACAAAGCCCCAAACTTGCATGAATTTCAATCAACTACATACATGTAGCTTCAACATAGATTACAAAATTTGCGGATATTCCAAACGTATACTTGCATAGAACTACCGCATGTAGTTCTTTATAATGAATAACATGATTTTGCACAAATATGAATTACTTTATTATCCCAATTCAAGCATACAAATCAACACAGTTGTTTATTCATACCAAAGTAATACTCTACTTACTATGGTTGCGGCGAATTCTCTAATTAAGAGATATGATTCCTTTGTTGAATTGATTGGCTTTAGGTTGCTTGAATTGCTTTAGGCTTTAGAACTTTCTTCCTAATTCCCTCTCTAGTTGGCGGCTACTCTTAGTCGTTCCTCAGCAACATGGCGGCTATGTTCTTAATTTTGAATGAATAGATTAGGGTTTAGTCTAGGGTTGTTTATATAGAGGTTAGGAACTGATTAGGACCCTTGATGTTGCTTGGATTGATCATAGCCATTCATTAGATAGAGAGACCAATTAGAACCCGCCACCTAGCCCTAATGACAAAGCAGACCACAGAGAATCGGCCAAACACAGACCTGGCCAGCCAGGTTGGCTGGGCTCGACCAGGTCGACACCCCTGTCGACAGGGCTGTCGACAGCCCTGTCGACATGGGTAGCCCAGGTCGACAGCCCAGTCGACCTGGGTGGCCTAGGCGGGTGTTTATTCACCCTGGCCCATTGGGCCCCATTTTCGAATTCAAATTTGATTTTCTGAGCTTATTTTATTCTGTTTGAATTTTAAATTTAATTCAAAACTTCCGAAGGCCATATCTTCTTCATACGGACTCCGTTCAGCGAAAACTCGGACTCTATTTCGCGTATTTTTCCGAGACGAACGCAATGGCGTATCCCGTTTCCCTTAGTTCTTTGATTTCAGATTAATTATGCTTTAATTTGCTAATTTCACAGTTATAGAATTTTCGGGGTGTTACATTCTCCCCCACTTAAAAGGATTTCGTCCCCGAAATCTTCAAGTTAGGAGGAACGTAAATCCTAACATCCAATCATCCATCTACTCAATCATCAAACACAAGCATCCATTGTCCTTAAAAGACTTCTAATGCTTCATGATCATATGCGAAGTGTGTGTGTACATGTACTTATCTAATGCAAAATCAGGCGGTCTACTGATTCAGTTGACCTCCTTAATGCGAATTATGTAAGTGCCATGAATCCATTATGTATGCAAATTTTCCTATTCTTGATTCTACATGAGTGCACAATCATTCAATACAAATGCAACATCCACATGACAACACATTAAAGTTCAACCATATACGAATGCAAACATATATGCATATGCAATATGATGTGACTGAGCCGATCTAAAACCTAGATTGTGTGTGTATATGCAACCACGAGCAACCACTAGCAATCACTTGCAACCACTTGCAACCATCATCCATAACATGTTTCAACTACATGTTTCAATCCAAAGGGTCTCTACCTAAAAGATAAGGTCGAGGAAATATACCTAAAAAGATAGATAAAAGCGCAACTTAAGGAAAAAGAAAGATCAAGGATGTACCCTCGAACAGAAAAGGGTAGGCAGTACGTATTCTAGCTTCAGTTTCCCAAGTCGCGTCTCCCTCGGCGTCGCTCCACTGAACTTTGACGAGCTTGACTTCGCGGTTGCGTAGCTTCTTCACTTCCGTTCCTAAGATGCGGGTTGGAACTTTTCTTATGGTTGCTTCGCGTTCCACTTCGGCCTCTTCGAGGATATTTGGCTCTACCACTTCAACTGACTCATGTAGACATTTTCGGAGATGTGAAACGTGAAAAACGTTGTGGACTCCAGCCAACTTCTCGGGTAGCTCTAATCTATAGGCCATTTTCCCAATTTTCTCGATAATAGGGAATGGCCCTACGAACCTTAGTGCTAGTTTTCCTGTGGTTCCAAAACGAACAACGTTCCTTAGCGGTGATACCTTGAGAAAAACTCTGTCTCCAACTTCGAATTCAAGGTCGGTCCTTCTCTTGTCGGCATAGGACTTTTGTCTGTCTTGGGCCGTCTTCATCCTTCTTCGTATTAAGTCTACTTTCTCTGGAGTCTCTCGGATCATGTCTGGTCCAAGTATGAGCTTATCAGTAGACTCCCACCAACAAGTGGGCGATCGGCACGGTCTTCCATATAAAGCTTCGAAGGGCGCCATTCCGATGGTTGCTTGATAGCTGTTGTTGTAGGCAAATTCCACCAAAGGAAGGTGGTCTTCCCATGTACCTCCGAAGTCAAGGACGCATAGCCTTAAGAGGTCTTCCAAAACTCTGTTCACTCTTTCTGTTTGGCCGTCGGTTTGGGGATGATAGGCTGTGCTCAAGCATAACTGCATTCCTACTGCTTCTTGCAGACTCCGCCAAAACTCGCTGGTGAAGATGGGATCTCGGTCACTAACAATGCTAGATGGTATTCCATGGAGTCGCACGATTTCCTTAATGTAAAGTGATGCTAGGGATGAGGCAGTTCTTTTACTTTTGACGGGTAAAAAGTGGGCGCTTTTAGTAAGCCCATCCACTATTACCCAAATGCTAGTGTTGCCTCTCCTAGACCTAGGCAACCCATCGATGAAGTCCATTGAGATGCTATCCCACTTCCACTGCGGGACCTCCAGAGGATGTAGTAGTCCGCCAGGCTTTTTCTGTTCCGCTTTAACCTGTTGGCACACCATACACTTAAAAACGAACTCTGCCACGTCCTTTTTCATGCCGTTCCAAAAGAAAGTCCTTTTTATATCTTTGTACATTTTATCTCCGCCTGGGTGTATCGTCATCTTGGAATGATGCGCTTCCTCGAGAACCTTCTTTACTAAATCTTTTGTCTGTGGGACGCATAGTCTTCCGTCTCGCCTTAGCAAACCCTTATCGTCGATGGAGTATCTGTTGAGGTGACTCGAAGTCTCACCCCTAATTAACCTATCAATTATTTCCACAAGCTGAGGGTCTTCGCGTTGTGCTGTCCCTACTGAATCCACTAAAGTTGGGCGCACTTCGAGAGATGCTAGCAAGCCTGGTACAAAATCGGAGGAAGGCCTAAAGTCGAAGCTGGCTATAAACTCTAGGCTTTGTCTTTCAACAAACAACGGGCTTAGGGTCAATTTCTTTCGGCTCAACGCGTCTGCCACTACGTTGCCTTTGCCCGGAGTATAGGAGATTTCGAAATCGTACGAGGCAAGAAACTCCATCCATCTTTGTCGCCTCAAGTTAAGATCCTTCTGCGAGAAAAGATATTTCAACGATTTATGGTCAGTGTAAAGTTCGAACTTCTCACCTAGGAGATAGTGTCGCCAAGACTTGAGTGCAAAGACGATGGCGGCTAACTCAAGATCGTGGGTTGGGTAGTTCTTTTCGTGCACTTTCAACTGCCTCCCGCCATAAGCTACCACCCTTCCTTCTTGCATTAAGACGGCGCCTAGCCCTGTCCCACATGCATCCGTATAAACAGTGAACATCTTGCTCCCATCTGGCAGCGTTAAAACTGGGGCTGTTGTGAGAGCCCTTTTTAGTCGTTGGAAAGCAAACTCGCAATCCAAGTTCCAATTGAACGCTAGGTTCTTCTTAGTCAATTTCGTGAGCGGAGCTGAGATTTTTGCAAAATCCCTTATGAACTTTCGATAGAAACCTGCTAGTCCTAGGAAGCTTCGGACCTCAGTCGCATTCCTTGGTGTCTTCCAATCTTGTACCGCCACTACCTTAGCAGGGTCCACTGCTAACCCTTGTTTGGGTACTATGTGCCCAAGAAACCTCACTTCTTCTCTCCAAAAGTGGCATTTGGAGAATTTGGCTTTTAGTTGATGGACTCGCAAAGTTTCCATGATTGCCCTTAAGTGCTGAGCATGTTCCTCTTCACTCTTTGAGAAGATAAGGATATCATCTACGAAGACCACTACGAATTTGTTGAGGAAATCTCTAAATACCCTACTCATCAGGTCCACGAAGTAAGCAGGTGCATTTGTCAAGCCGAAAGGCATGACAAGCTATTCAAAGAAACCGTCTGGGGTTCTGAACGCCGTTTTATTGATGCTATCTTCAGCCACCCTGAGCTGATGAAAACCGGTTGCTAAATCGAGTTGGGAGAAAACAGACGCTCCTACAAGCTGGTCAAACAAATCGTCAATTCTAGGGAGAGGGTGCCTATTCTTTTTCGTTAGCTTGTTGAGCTCCCTATAGTCAACACATAGACGGAGTGAACCATCCGCCTTTGTAGCGAACACCACTGGAGTGCCCCATTCTGAAATGCTCCTCCTAATGAACCCCTTTTCTAGAAGCTCTTTAATCTGTTTACTGAGCTCTTTCCTTTCTCGTGGAGACATATGTCTAACGGGCAACGCAACGGGCTTTGCATTATCTACAAGATATATGCGGAAGTCTATTTCCCGCTTTGGAGGCAAGCCCTTCACTTCTTCGAAGACATCCGGATATTCCCGGAGCACTCTAACTGATTGTAAATTTTCAACAGAGGCATCTAGTGATTCAAGATAACTAAGCATAACCGCATACGAGGGATTACAAGAAATTTCCAAAGTATTACCGAGCTGGGTTAGGAGCCTAACAACCCTTTTCTCGCAATCAAGGATGGCCCCATTACTGGATAGCCAATCCATACCCAAAATCAAACCATACCCCGAAAAGCCCAAAACAAAGGCACTACATTGAAATTCTACGCTTAGGATAGAAATTTTCAATTCCAAATAGATCATAGACAAATGAGTTGGGCCCCCAATTGGGTTTGAAACAATTAAGGGGTCCTCTACCATACTAGTTTTTAGGTGCAGAGATTCTACTAAAGCAGACGAGATAAAGGAGTGTGATGCGCCAGAATCAAATAAAGTGCGAACGGGGTGATCATAAAGATAAACTACACTTTCTACAGAAGTATTTATACCTCGCTGTTGCAGAGGTGGCGCTTCCAGCACATGAACCTGTGCCCCTGGGGTGGATCCAGCCCTCTGCCCCTGTCCTCGTTTCTTTGGGCAGTCCTTAGCCCTGTGGCCTGTCTCACCGCAAGAAAAGCACCCACCATTCTCCTTGGCCTTCTTTTTCCGGCAGTCCTTTACTAAGTGCCCCACTTTGCCACAGAAATTGCACTTCCTCTTCTCTTTGTTGCCTTTCCCGCCCTTCTTAAAGTCTGTCTTCTTGGGCTGCAAACCCTCTTTCTTCCCTTGAGAGCTTTCTGCCTTCGTCTCCTTCTTGCTCTTATCCTCTTCATTCAGCAATGCCATTTGCACCAATCTTTCATACGTGGCTCCAATGGGTATATGGGTCATGGCCAAACTGTGTAATGGCTCATTTAACCCTTTGACGAAACGGAGAGCCTTCTTGTGCGGGGTGTTGACTAGGTCAAGCCCAAACCTAGCCAGCTCATCGAACTGATTCACATATTCTCTGACCGTCTTGTCCGCTTGCTTAAGAAATAAGAATTTTTCCAACTGCAAACTTCTTTCCGCATTTGAGAGAAATTTAGTCTCAAACCTTGCCCGAAAGTCCTCCCATGTCTCCACTGGTCTTTCAGCATTAGTGACTTCCCACCAATAGGAAGCCTCGCCCTTCAATAGTCATACCGCCAGTTGTACTTTTTGTCTATCTTCTACCTCAAAGATGATGAATAGGTCCTCCGTTTCTTCCAGCCAATTTCTAGCTGCCACGAAGGACTCAGTTCCATGGAAATCCCTTCCTCCCATAGCTTTAAAATCTTTACATATCTTAGCAAACGTGTTTCCCCGAGGAGGAGGTGGAGGAAAAGGTGCCGCTGCGGCTGGATGATTTCCTTCAGCTGGGGGAGGAGGAATGGTAGGACCTGGCTGAGTGGCCCTTGCTTCTAAGAACCGTCTAAACCAACCAGGTATTGGCACCCCTTCCGGCAAGTTAAGTTCTTGGGACATGCTGAAACAAAAAGGATAGATTCAAAACGAAGGATAAGAGATAGTTCCTATGGCTTTGGGGGGTGGACTTTGCCTTTTTAAAATAAAATAATATTTTTCTTTTAAAAATGCTTCTTTAAATTTCCTTTTTGAAAATATTTTTTCAAAACTTTTTATCTTATCTGGTAAACCTATGCTCTGATACCAAGTGAAACACCCCACCTCCGTTAGGATCACTCTCAAAGGGAATGCCCTAATTTCAGTGGAGGTTTATAAGTACAAGTCACAGATATACAAGACAGATATAAGAACACATATTTGTAAACAGCGGAAGAACAACAAACTTTTATTTCACAAAGTCAAATACGTGTTACAACAACATCCTTTCCAAAAACATAACATAACACTTTCATAATCTGTCTTGAGTACATTATTTAAAGAAGCATAAATAAAACATAGATAAACTGCAAAAGCCCCATAGTGGATTGTCCAAAGCCATAGTTCAAAACAGGAAAGTCCAAGCAATACATTTCTCTTCTTCAAGCTGGATGTTGAGGTTGGTCAAGCTGCTGTGTTCCCTCCCTGAGGACCTAGGGGGGGGGGGAACGGAAGAAAGAAGACGAAAGAAAAGTAGAGTCAGACATAAAGCCTGAGTAAGTCTAGTACTATTTTGTCCATGAATAAAGAACTGGGTATGATAAGTATAAACAAGAAGTGGGCATGCACTATAAACTTGGTTAAGTTGTCTAGGGTCGAATATACTATCGTACCCCATGTTGATCTCTGAACCCATATAAACTAGTTTCCAATTTGCACCCCATAATCAGGGTGATGTGATCCATTCTATGACGATCGGCTCCTACTCGCATAGTTACATGTGTCTTACGGCCCCCGATGTTGTAGTTACCTATGCTGGTCCCACCATGGGGTGTATCAAGTCCCATAGTGGCAACCCGACACAACCTTAGAGTGCACAGGTATGCTACTGGTGTCCAGTGCCTTATTTTTCTGCACCGGAGTGTGTGCACGCCCGCACTCCGTTAGAACCTACACTGCTACACCACCGCCGTCGCTTTGACCTCTTACAATCAGCCCAGTAATCGTGCCCCACCCTGCCTAGTTTCAGGGTATCCTGATACACCTTTTAGGGTTACTGCTGAAAAGGGTCCCCCGTTACTAGGTTTTCTATCTCTAGCCAACATGCTAAGTTGGTTAAGTGTTTTCTACCTAACCCCCACCAGTCCGTTTAGTTTAGCATGTTCCATTTTGATTAAGTCTTTAGTTCACTTAATCCTATCATTCCTGACTCAGCCTTAATTGTCTTATTAAGGCCCTGACCTCTCACATTAGACAGGTCTTGTTGTGGCTGCCTGTTGCCGGTTGGTTCCGGGCAGTCTTACGCCACAACTCAGTCTAACCTCGGGTCCTTGCTGGGCTCCATGTTTAACCTCCCACATTGGATAGGTATTGTTGTGACTACTGGACAGCCGGGCGGTTCCGGGCAGGTTTACATCACAACTCAATCCAACCTCGGGTTAAACACATCGTATTTTCTATATTTACATATTTTGTCATTCTTCTTTATTTCTTATATGTAAATATTTGCGGCCCATTATTAAGTTAATGGTGTAAAGGTTACACCAATCATGGGCCCAACCCATACTTGAATTTGGGCCCTTCTATTTTATATTTTCATTCATTAGTAATTTTAACCCAACGTTATTTTCCCCCGTTTAACACGTCCATTTATATATTTTGGGCTTAGCCTTTTAAAGCCCAAATTAGCCATGCGAAAAGGGGAGGCTTAAAGCGTGATTACATACACAAAGAGGGGAAGGTGAGCGCATGAACTTGCATATGACGTTGGAAATACATAATAGAAACTGGTGTACTTGCATATATATACTTTGGTCATAAAGCATAGGTGACATGAACCAAACCATGTAAACTTAAGATAAGAATCTAAATTAGGTGTCCCATAGTCTTAACTACAACATAGACCTATGTTCTCATTTAGGCATAAACATAAACAAGTCATGTTCATAAGGTTTCTACATGTTTACAAAGGGCTACTTTGTTACTAACACAAAAGCATAGTTCAACTTATTCATGGTTTAAGTCTAATCACATAACGATGGTATAAATATACTTATGCATAAATATTCCTAATCATGGTGTTTGCTTTAAACTTGCAAAAAGGGATTTTTGAGTCTAACCTAGCCATGTCTCACATATGTCATCATATAATTCTTGTAAACAAGATAGACTTAATCATGGATTTCAATTATGCCAAATATCATTCATAGCCTAGCCATATTCATAAGTTTGCAAAAGCATGACTTAATACATGGATTATGGTGTCAAAATTCCAACATAGTTTCATATGAACTATAACAACCAAACTTGTCTCAATTACTTGCAAAATGATTTATGCACAAAAATATACATCATGATGACATAATAACAAAGCCCCAAACTTGCATGAATTTCAATCAACTACATACATGTAGCTTCAACATAGATTACAAAATTTGCGGATATTCCAAACGTATACTTGCATAGAACTACCGCATGTAGTTCTTTATAATGAATAACATGATTTTGCACAAATATGAATTACTTTATTATCCCAATTCAAGCATACAAATCAACACAGTTGTTTATTCATACCAAAGTAATACTCTACTTACTATGGTTGCGGCGAATTCTCTAATTAAGAGATATGATTCCTTTGTTGAATTGATTGGCTTTAGGTTGCTTGAATTGCTTTAGGCTTTAGAACTTTCTTCCTAATTCCCTCTCTAGTTGGCGGCTACTCTTAGTCGTTCCTCAGCAACATGGCGGCTATGTTCTTAATTTTGAATGAATAGATTAGGGTTTAGTCTAGGGTTGTTTATATAGAGGTTAGGAACTGATTAGGACCCTTGATGTTGCTTGGATTGATCATAGCCATTCATTAGATAGAGAGACCAATTAGAACCCGCCACCTAGCCCTAATGACAAAGCAGACCACAGAGAATCGGCCAAACACAGACCTGGCCAGCCAGGTTGGCTGGGCTCGACCAGGTCGACACCCCTGTCGACAGGGCTGTCGACAGCCCTGTCGACATGGGTAGCCCAGGTCGACAGCCCAGTCGACCTGGGTGGCCTAGGCGGGTGTTTATTCACCCTGGCCCATTGGGCCCCATTTTCGAATTCAAATTTGATTTTCTGAGCTTATTTTATTCTGTTTGAATTTTAAATTTAATTCAAAACTTCCGAAGGCCATATCTTCTTCATACGGACTCCGTTCAGCGAAAACTCGGACTCTATTTCGTGTATTTTTCCGAGACGAACGCAATGGCGTATCCCGTTTCCCTTAGTTCTTTGATTTCAGATTAATTATGCTTTAATTTTCTAATTTCACAGTTATAGAATTTTCGGGGTGTTACATATAGTTTGACATTACGGTCCCAACGAAACTGGTTTCGTTGAATTCCTACTCCGTATGCTCACACAACGTATTTTTAAAGGTCGATTTATCGATTGTTTTTCATATTAAAAATCGATACGGCCACACACTGACTCTAAAAATCACGAAACTCGACATCTAATTATAATTTAACATTGCAGATCCAACAAAATTAGTTTCATCGAAGTCTGAGGTCGTTTGCAAAACTAGCTATTTTTAAAGCTTTGAATGACCCATTTAAATATATAAATATATTTAAATATATAAATATATTTAAATATATAAATATATTTAAATATAATTAAATTTAACATTAATAAATTAATATTATTGTATATATTCACAACAAAATATCATACGCTCTAGAATATTCCTATATGAATTTCTAACTCGATATTTCAAATCTGGGTCAACCCGATATTCGATTTATATTGAAATTCCTTTTTTTAAAATATAAATAATTCGTTTATAAATTATAAAGGAATTCCACAACGACTTTTATAAAATTTGATTTGGACGTAAATCAAAATCTACATGACGAAATCCTGATTTTTCTCTTCCACTAGAAAGATATACTCCACCAGCTCCACACGTTTCTTGTTTCACAGAAACCCGACTTAAAACGAATCCTGTACATTCAGTTGAAGTTCAAATAGCCAAATTACGAACTGCAGCGTCATTTCGAGCTCGATTTTAGTTATATTATAACTCTACGTTCAAACTGTCGTTTATATAATATATTCGTTATTCAAATTCAATTCCAAGATGAATTTAATATCACAGATGATCCATTTCACACCATATCGCCATTTCAGCCAAATTCTGATTATTTCAGAATTAAATATATTATTTAATTTATTATTTTAAATTAAATATTCACCATTATTTAATTAAACCACCATTTAATTCACTATATCACTATTTATATAATTAAATAAATTAATTATAATACCTCTGCAAATGCGGGTCATTACAGAATTAGTTGCCGAAGGGTGGTTGTACTCTACTGATCCCACTCAGCTCGTGTATAATATTCCACTTGGACAGTCTGCTGCGCTAGTTTTAATTGATGCGGCAAAAAAATCAGATGCATATGGAGGGCACCAGTTGGTATGACATATGTTGGAGAAGCTATTGGGTGCAAAGTAGCTTGGCCACAAAAAAATGTCGTTCTTGTGGATATTAATGCTACGGAATCTGCTGATACGCCAAATATAGTATCACATTCAGCGGTAATGTGTAGTTTATGTATTTAATTTATAAAAACATGCATATACCTTAATACTATATTATTATTATAATCACTTCTATTTTGTAGAAAACATATTTAAACTGTTTCAAATATTGCATGACAGACCACTAGTTTCAAGCCAAACATTAAATGCAAGTTGATTAGTGTTCATGGAGGGAAAGAAGTTGTTGCTGAAGGACGCGTGTCTTCAACTGACCCAAATGCTATGGTCCATTTTGTTCGTTTGGGAGAAGGTGCTGTTAAAATTTAGGTTCATACTGTTAAAGTTCCAAATGCACCTTTATGGAGACCTACATCTGCGTTTGAGTTTATTGAAGATGCGGTTGGTTCTACTATAGCTTGGCCTTCTGCAAATGTCGTCGCAGAATCGTCCTCAAGTAAGAATGACTTATACTTCTCTTTACTTATCGTCAGTATGAATGATGGAAATACTCCTTATTATGATTGTTTTGGTAGAATTTCGCTTCAAGTATGATTTCCCTTTTCACCTCTTAAAACTGAATTAATATTTAAATTTCAATTAGGTAAGATAAAACCGGAAAAAATAGAAGATACGGTGACCTAGATGTGCTCAAACATTTTGATCTTATACAATTTTTCTTTCTTGCAATTTGGTCGTACTAAGCCGTACGCATATTTGTTGACACAAGAAATGTTGCGAAGTTTAGGATGCTAGTTGGAAAAAAAATATGTTGCCTATGCATGGAACTAAACCATGGCCCAATGATGTCAAGTAGTTTAAGCACTACGACCAGTCAAACAAGCCAATATTAGAAATGTTATATTTATACCGGATCCAACAACAAGATGACTTGATCACACTTGACCTTGTTTTCTTTTCACATTGCCATGTTTAGCCGTACATTTTAGTTCAATTGTTAGCAGTTTCTCAATGTCATACATATACAACAAAAGTAGTTATGCATTTTCTTATTGCCAAATCAGGTGTTGATGTTTGATGCATGACGGAAATTTAACTTTGGAGCACACAAGCTTGGACTTTGAACGGTTTATATTTTTCTTTTTTGTTAGTAAGCATCTTTTGTAAAAACAAGTTATGGGAACATCGATTACAAAATGTTATGTCCAACTATTGTATATTTGGCATATGGAATTATTATAACTTATGTGATATAGTTTTATATTTATAATTCTTTCGTGTTGTTCGAATTTCGTGATGATTTTGAATTGCATTGTGTAAAAATGATAAATGCTGATAGAGTACTTCAACAACTCTGCAGAAATGCTGTGATATATCTTGAAAAAATGCTGTGGCATGCAAGAAAGAACAACATTTGTAGATGATAAAAAACATTGTGATATATACGGTAAAACGCTGTTATATGTAGAGAGTAACAACTTTTCTACCTAGAAATAAACGCTGTAATATATGTTGGGAAATGCTGTGCTATATGGGTGGGTTTAATGTTTCTAGGCTTTATAAAACGCTGTTATATGGCCTTAAAACGATGTAATATATGAGCACAGACAACGGTTATGGCCATATAAAACGCTGTGGTATAAAGATGATAACAACATTTTTGCACATATAAAACGCTGTTATACATGTGATGAAGGAGGAATGATTTGTGTTAGTTATGCAAGCACAACAATACAAAACGCTGCATAAACATAATGACAACGGTATTAAAACGCTGTACAAAATGTAACAACACCAACTAAAATGTTGTAGTATCTCCTTTTTCTACAGCATGTTAAAAGTATTGTGGTAGTTCCTTGACCTATAACAGCGTGTCGTTAGACATCATGCTTAGAAACGATGTAAAATTATATAACAGCGTTTTTTCAATGCTGTCAATGAGCATATTTCTTGTAGTGAATACTGCGCTAAAAGATGTGCTAGGCAGCTATGGACGATCATCAAGGTATGAAAAACAATTGCCACCTATCATCTAACTCACAACGCAAGGATAAAATATAATAGAACATATACAACAGGTAATAATAATGAAACATATTTAAGTAGAAAAATTCCAAACTTTCATACGTACAAGAAAGTATACCCAAACACCAGGATTACAACATATATGTCTGAACAAATTCGCCTCACTACAACACTCAGAGTAAAACAACAAACAACGGAAAAACATATGCTATCTAGTAGAAAAGATAATACACTAGCCTCCTGCTCTCCACCGAATTGCAACATCATCCTCTCCAAGATATCACCTGTCACCCGTCACTTAGTCTGCTCATCCAAAAATTGGATGAACAACCCAAGGTAATAAGAAGGAAACATAAAACCTTGAACCAGACAACAGTCTTAGTGAGCGATAAAACAATTATCTAACATCATCAATAAAGTATATGAGAATTGGCAGATAAACCAACTAATCTACCCATGACATCAGAGAAGAACTCAATCCCATCTTCCCCACGTAGGACAGTGATAGCCTTTGCATCAAGCATTTCAACCATACATCCATGGAAACTAGAACAAGCATTCATTCATAGCAATCAGAATTAACCAGATAATAACAATCATGGCAACTAATTATATATCTCACAAAACCATCCTAATTGAGCTCAACATCCCTCAAGCACCAGCCCCAGAGGCCTAAACCAATACCAGACATGCACCCAAGAAACATCTCCTTCGACGTCAGACAATCTACGTGAAGTGGCACAAACAAAACATCCATCATCCATGACTGACTTTGGCTATCTCCGCCAATCCTATTTTGAAACCATCGTTAGTCATATGACTAGAAACGACGCGCCACCAATTGTCTAGGACCACTGGTAAACCATGGTTCTAGCTAAAAACCCATATGCCATACAATGAAACGTATCTAAACCCGTTCGAGCTGCCCATGGTACTCGACCATACAACGAAATCGTGTAACCCCTACTTTGGGTCCGCTAGAACCAATGACAACGATAATTCCTCGGCTTTCAGTATATGTAGTCTTCATCGACGACAACCATCCAACCATTATCAACAAACTCAGAACACCTTTGAGTTTCCATCACATTTGTTGCATTACAATGGTCAACGAACACATCACTGTAGCAATGACCGATCCCTATAGAAATGGCCGATCCCTGTAGAAATGGCCTGTAGCAATGGCCGATCCCTGTAGCAATGGCTGATCCCTGTAGCAAATTTCCGGACGACCTTTCTTATAGCAGTTTCCGACCGACCCATCCTGTAGCAGTCACTGGCCGACCCATCTCGGCAGTTTCCCGGCCGATCCATTGGCAGTGTAGCAGATTTTCGACCAATCCACAGGTGCTGTAGCCGATTTCCGACCGATCCATAGGCATTGTAGCAGATTTTTGGCCAATCATTAGGCACTGTAGTAAATTTCCGGTCGATCCAAAGGCACTGTAGCAGATTTCGGCCGATCCATGTTGTCTTGCTCTCCAACCCACACTGTCGACTGATCCATGACCTTTTTCTCCGACCGATCCATCACCTAACAGATCCGATCCATCCACAAACTTGACCAAAATTTCGCAAAATGACTATATCGACGAAATCAACTCAGCCAATTCATCAAGTTCAACCACAAACATGTTATGGAATCACTAACAACTTGAAAATGACAATTATCATCCATAATTATGTAAAATTCACCAAAATCATGATAAATGAATAATTGATCAAAACAATGGATCTAACTTGCATAGACATATAAAATTATATGGAAATTACCGGTTTTAAGTTTCTAAATTAGATCATATGGTGTTTTTTATGAAGATAAAATTACCATGATGTAGATCTAGGTGAAAACACTTGAAAATGATGAAACCAAGATCAAGCAACTCATATACTTGATTGAATCCGCATGAGAGAAGCATATCACTCCCCAAATCTACAAAACAACTCGAAAACACTTAGATCTAAATCCGGACAGCGAATAATTTACTCTAAACTCTTCAATTCGATGAACTCTCTCTTGGAATGGTGTAGATCTAGCTTCAAATGATGTACATCTTTGATTCTCTAATGGTTAAAAGGTGTAGAAGATGGAGCCATGGAGGATCACAAGCTCTTCCAAATGAGAGAATAGAGAAAGTAAACTATGACACCCCACGTCCATTAATGTTACTCACTAAGGGAATGCATTATGTTTCATGTAGCATTATAGGTAAACAGAAACATAAATATTACAAGAAAGATATAAAAGCAACATCGGAATTTAATTTTTTATTTCAAACATAAATCATAACATCGTGGTTCAATATACTATAAGTCTGAAACTACATAAAACCCATTACAATAATATAACTTTTGTCTTGTACCATCAGAGTACATGAATACTTAAAAAGCATAATTCCTAAAAAGAGACAAAGCCATAGTGGAGATAAGAACTTGAGAAATACTTCAGAAGCTGCTCCAAGCTTAACCACACACTGTTTCAACCAAGGTTACTTAACCCCTATTCAAGTTAACATGTTCATACAATCCCTATGGATTCAACTAGGTTAAATATTCCAATTCGTTACAATGTCCATTTATGGTATAATGGGTTAGACCTCCCACATTAGGCCTACAACTTGTGGATGTTGGATATGCCGGTCGGGTCCGGGAAGACTTCTTCCACAAGTTGGGCCTAACCTCGTGTCTCAGCCCATCTTGTATTTGCGTACTTAAACCCCTCACATTAGATTCAACGTTTATGGTTGCTGGATTTGCCGGTCGGGTCCTGGAAGACTTACACCACAAATGCAATCTAACCTCGTGTCATAAGTGCAGTTACGGTTTCTGATTACTGTAATCTTAGGCATTTTAATTATTAATCAATTAATTATACCTATGTCTTTATAGGTGTTCATGCCATTTACCCAATTATATTCATAATGGATTATATGTCCAAATTCGTATTCATCATTCAAGTTATGCCAAATCTAATGTTTTCCCCCGTTCCCTAAATAAAGCATTCGCATATATTTGGCGTCATGTCTAGGCTAGAAAGTAGCCTAGCCATAAACAATAAAGGGAAAGATGATAATAGTGATTATTTTAACAAAACCGACATAAACATGTAATTGGCATAGTGATAAGGTGGACATATAAAAATAGATCTAGTGAGCATGTGAAAATAAAACTAGATCAAACATACTAAGGATGTTATAATAAGCATGAATAAATAAGGATTCATATGTCCAATTAATGATAGATTTAAATTAATCACCACATGATAGGTACAAGATGATCTAGATGGAGAAATAGATATAAGCAAGGTTTTAACTGTCCAAATAATGACAGATCCAAATTTGCCACAATCATAGACAAAGATTAAGATCCACAAACGTGACATGATAAATTAACCACAAGTGAATTAGATCTATAAAAGTAGATCTAGCATGACAAAGTTTAAGATCCTTTAATGTGACATGATAGATTAAGCAAAAGCGAATTAGATCTATAAAGGTAGATCTAGCATGATAATATTTAAGATCCACAATTATGACATGATAAATTAACCGCAAGCGAATTACATCTATAAAGGTAGATCTAGCATGATAATATTTGAGATCCATAATTGTGACATGATAAATTAACCACAAGCGAATTAGATCTATAAAGGTAGATCTAGCATGATAATATTTAAGATCCACATCGTAGTTATGTCATAGATTCAAAAGTCCCAATAAATCTAATATGATAAAGATTTTGATCCAAGTCACAGAATATTATAGATTCACAAATTATGGTAGATCCAATATGATTCAATCACATGCATATATCCAAATCATAGTCATATCATGTTTACTTTTAATCATTTAAATCTAAAAGTAACTAACTCACAATGTTGGGATTATAGAAGATAGAAAAGAAATTGTTGGTGTTGAATCTCAGATCTATTCTTGAAATACTTGAATCTTTAAACTTGATTTGTAGAAGAAGAAAGAATTAGACTCAGTTCAGGCATTGACAACATTTGGCCTCCATTTTTTTTAGTATGAGAAAAGCTGAGAGATGAGGGTATATTTATAGATGCTAGCCTCCATAATTCGAATGCCACCTCAGCCCTAGAGGGAATCTGGCTATGGGTCGACAACCACTTGGGTCCGGAAGCCCAAAAACTACTATGGGAGCACTTTATAGGTGCTCCAGTGTAAAAATGCCTTGGCGCATTTGTCAAGTGCGCCAGTTATCCTTGCTCTCATCACCAAACTTCTACCATCCATAACTACTTCATTTGTTATCCGTTTTATACAAACCAGGTGTCTATCTTGACCAGAATTTCGAGACAGACGCAATGATGTAGTTTGTTTCCCTTAATTATGAATATTAAATTAATTATTCTTTAATTTATTCTCTTTTAATGTTGTGGAAATACTTGGTGTTACATTCAACCCTACTCAAAGGATTTTGTCCCCAAAGTCTCCAAGTTAAGAAGAATGTATCCTACCATCCATCATCCATCTACTAATCCACCAATCATAGGCGTCCATTGTCCTTAAAATTTTCTAATGCTTATATGAACATATGAAAAGGTGTGCGTATATGTCCCAACACTAATGCAAAAGATTAGGCGGTCCACTGATTCAGTTGACCTCCTTAATGCAATGTATGTTAGTGTCATGAATCCAACATGTATGCAAATAATCATATTATAACATGTAAGTTCTATATGTGTGCACAATCATCCGTCCAAATGCAATATCCATATGATGATATATCCATTTTCATCCATTAAAAGAAAGAAAAATGCATACACATCCATATGTAGTATGAGAGTGATTGAGCCGATCTAGTGCCTAATGTGTGTATACATGCATTCATAGGCAACCACTAGCAACCACTTGCATCCATCAAACATAATATGTCTCAAACACATGCTTACATCTATAGGATTCCTAACTAAAGGTCGAAAATTCGATCAATAGGATATACTCAGATGATAGAAGCAAGTGCGAATAAAAGCTTTGGAAAAGAAGTTAAGAACATAGTCCCAAAACGAAAAGGGTATGAAGCATGATCTTTGTCTTCAATCTCCCAAGTCGCATCCTCGCTGTCTTCTTCCCATTGCACTTTTATTAACCTAACCTCTCTGTTGTGCAGTTTATTAACCTTTGATCCAAGTATACAGGTAGGAACTCGTCTAATTGTCGCCTCCCGTTCTACCTCTACTTCCTCATTCATATTCGGCTCAACTACCTCTGTTGTATCGTGTAGACACTTCGATAAATAAGAAATGAGGATTAACATGATGAATATCCACACATATGCGAAGTGAGTGTACGCCTTAGTTGTGAATACCACCGAAGCACCCCATTCAGAATTACTTCGCCAAATAAATCCTTTCTCAAGTAGCTCCCTTACTTGTTCACTGAGCTCCTTTCTTTCACTTGGAGCCATATGACGCACAGGCAATACAACTGGCTTTGCATTGTCCACCAAATATATACGAAAATCGATCTCGCGCCTTGGAGGTAAACCTCGAACCTCATCAAAAACATCAGAATAATCTCGGACTACTGGAACAGATCGCAAATCATCTATAGATGCATCAAGAGACTCTAGGAAACTAAGCATAACAGACCCTTGGGGTCACAAGAAATCTTGAGGGTTCTCCCTTGGCAAGTCAAAAGTCTAACGACCCTCCTTTTACAATCTAGAACGACACCATACATGGATAGCCAACCTATTCCTAGAATCAAACCATGGTCCATTAACCCAAGCACATACGTATCGCACTCGAACTTGACACCTAATATAGATATTCTCAAACCCCGACAAGTCATAGATAAATGAGCCGAGCCATCAATGGGGTTTGAGACAACAACGGAATCCACTACCATACTAATATTTAAGTGCAGAGATTTAACTAAAGAACTAGATATAAATGAATGTGAAGCACTAGAATCAAAAAGAGTTCGTATAGGATGATTGGAAAGAGAAATCAAACCTTTCACAGAAACTTTCCTACGTCGATCTGGAGCACTGATTGTGAGAGCATGCACTTGCCCTCCAGAAGCTCCTGCCTTTTGACCTTGTCCTTGTTTCTTCGGGCAGTCCTTAATAAGATGCCCGACCTCTCCCCAATGGAAACAAGCATTCTTCCTTCTTCTGCAATATTTGCTTACATGATCTACATATCCAAAATTAAAACATTTCCTCTTGTCTCGAGTTATATCGTTCTTTCCTCCCTTCTTTTGTGTTTCCTTAACCTTAGCTTCTTTCTTTTCAGCTTTATCTTCCTCATGCATTAATGCCATATCAACGAGTCTTTCAAAAGTAGCTCCCATTGGAATATGGAACATAGCTAACCCATGAAGGGGTTCATTTTGTCCTTTAGCAAACCGCAAGGCCTTCTTATGCGGAGTGTCTACTAGTTCCAAATCGAATCTTGCTAGCTAGCTGAATTTGTTCACATATTCTTTAATAGTCACGTCTCCTTGTTTGCGCGCCAAAAACCTCTCCATTTGCATGCTTTTCTCAGCTTGGGAAAGAAACTTCATTTCAAACCACTATCTAAATTCATCCCAAGTTTCCATCGGACGCTCCGCTTGGGTTACTTCCCACTAGAACGAAGCTTCATCCTTCAGTAGCCAGGCAGGCAACTGGATCTTCCTTTGATCTTCCACTTCAAAGATTACAAACAAGTTTTCGATCTCCTTGAGCCAATTCCTTGCCTCTACGAAGGTCTCGGTTCCATGTAATGGCTTTCTTCCCATAGCACGAAAATCTTTGCAGATCTTGGAAAAGTTGTCTGCATGCGAAGGAGGAGGAGGGGCAACGGGTGCAGCTGGGGGAGGAACATTTCCTTGGCCTTTAGAAGACGCCGTGAGCTCCAAATACCTACGGAACCAGCCTTGTATCATAACGTCCTCTGGGATATTAGGTTCCCCAGGCATGCTAAAAGAGAAGGAAAGAGATTCAGACAAAGGTTCGAAAGATATTTCCTATGGCTTTGGAGAATATGTTTTTCAAAACAGACTTTTCTTTTTGAAAAATGCTTTCTTTTAAGAACTTCTTGAAAATAATTTTCAAAAACTTCATCCAATCTGGTAACCTTCAGCTCTGATACCAAGTGTGACACCCCACATCTGTTAATGTCACTCCCTAAGGGAATGCATTAAGTTTCGTGAAGCGTTATATCTAAACAAAAATAGAAATTTTACAAGACAGATTTAAAAGCAAGAACGGAATTTAAATTTTTATTTCAAACATAAATCGAAAAATCATGATTCAAAATACCATAAGTTTGAAACTACACAAAACCCATTACAATAATATAACTTTTATCTTGTACCATCAGAGTACATAAATATTTAAAAAGCATAATTCCCAAAAAGAGACATGAAAAATTAACAAAAATGATTATTATAACAAAAGTGACATAAATATGTAATTGGCATAGTGATAAGGTGGACATATAAAAATTCATCTAGTGAGCATGTGATAATAAAACTAGTTCTAACATACTAAGGATGTCATAATAGGCATGAATAAATAAGGATTCATATGTCCTATTAATGATAGTTCTAAATTAGTCACCACATGATAGGTACAAGATGATCTAGATGGAGAAATAGATCTAAACAAGGTTTTAACTATCCAAATAATGATAGATCCAAATTAGACACAATCATAGATAAAGGTTAAGATCCACAAATGTGACATGTTAAATTAACCACAAGTGAATTAGATCTATAAAAGTAGATCTAGCATGACAAAGTTTAAGATCCACAAATGAGACATGAAAAATTGACCACAAGCGAATTAGATCTATAAAGGTAGATATAGCATGAAGATATTTAAGATCCACAGTTGTGACATGATAAATTAATCCCAAGCGAATTAGATCTATAAAGTAGATCTAGCATGATAATATTTAAGATCCACAATTGTGACATGATAAATTAACCACAAACGAATTAGATCTATAAAGGTAGATCTAGTATGATAATATTTAAGATCCACATCATATTTATGTCATAGATTCAAAAGTCCTAATAGATCTGATATGATAAAGATTTAGATCCAAGTCATAGAATATTATAGATTCACAAATTATGATAGATCCAATATGATTCAATCACAGGCATATATCCAAATCACAGTGATATCTCGTTTACTTTTAATCATTTAAATCTAAAAGTAACTAACTTACAGTATTAGGATTTTAGAAGATAGAAAAGAAATTGTTGGTGTTGAATCTCAGATCTATTCCTGAAATACTTGAATCTTTAAACTTGATTTGTAGAAGAAGAAGGATTAGACTCAGTTCATACACTGACAGCATTTGGCCTCCATTTTTTTAGTATAATAAAAGCTGAGAGATGATTTATAGCTGCCAGCCTCCAGAATTCGAATGCCACCTAGCCCTAGGGGGAATCGGGTTATGGGTGAACACTCACTTGGGTCTGGAAGCCCAAAAACCACTATAGGCACACTTTACAGGTGCGCCAGTGTAAAAATGCCTTGGCGCACTTGTCAATGCGCCAGTTATCCCTACTCTCATCGCTAAACTTCTACCGTCCATAACTTCTTCATACGTTATCCGTTTTTTGCAAACCAGGTGTCTACCTTGACCAGAATTTTGAGACGGACGCAATGACGTAGTCCGTTTCCCTTAATTCTAAATATTAAAATAATTATTCTTTAATATGTCCTCTTTTAATGTTGTAGAAATATAGGGTGTTACATAAACTATTCTCCATTCCTCTCACCCCCTATTTATAGCCTCCCACTCTACCGAATGGGAAACATCATTTCCTTTCGAATGAGACTAATCTCAGCACCTGATTCGATCCAAGTCAAAAGTTATGCCTTGTACAAGACTGAAAGGGGCGAAATGGTCACAAACAAAATTGTTAAAAATTATGGACATGTCTCACATCCCCACAAACAACATATTAAAAACTGAGAATGATCCAACCCTTAGGGAATAAAATAAAGATATTTTACGATCCTCGGATACGTAAAATGCGGGTTGTTACAAACATAGTGCAGTCCAAGTGAGGTTTGTGTATAAACCTAATATGAACCGAGCAAGGTTAATATGTTAACCTAGTTTAGGTCGAGCGAAGTTTGTGTAATAACCTAGTTCAGACCAAGTGAGCTTGATGAATAAACAACGTCCCAACTAACGTGGTTCAGAAAAGTTAGGGGTAATTTTGGAACAAACGGGGGTAAAAGGAAAAAAGTGGGGTATGATGATCCTTTTTAATTAAGTAGGGTGTAAAAGGAAGAAACATGGGTGCAGATAGAACTGGCCAAGATAATGTGGCGGCTACAAGTGAAACACGGTGAGGGATTTTAATGAGTATATCGGATCTGGTCATAACCTGGTTGCCTACGTTATGCAATTATGGTCTTCTTATCCTTAAACCGTAATTCCCGATGGTATTTATTGTTTCTTAAGATTAATTTGTATGGGAAAATTACATTTCCACTCTAATTGAATTTTTAAGAACATTTTATTTTATTTCTCTAAATAATAACTAAACTAACCGTAGGCATTTGAATTTTGCTTTTGATGGTCTTTCAACCGGTGCAAATAAAAGGTACTCACTTGTATTATACAGTGATCCATAGCAAAATATTGAATACGCTTCTGTTACTACAACAATGGAAGCAAATTTATATATGTGGATTTTCTGCTACTTTCCCTGTGCTAATTGCTTCAATTGTAATGGTGGAACAGAAGCAAATAATATTATTTGCTTTTATTGATAGTATAATAGAAGCAAATGAGGCGAAGCAACGATGCTTTTTGTACTAGTGAAAACTGAATATAATTAATATAAGGCAAGCAGTATTAAAACTTGATTAATGATAAATCAATATTTAAACAATTCAATCCAAACAATCAATCAATACAAACTATCTTTAGTTTAGTTATTACGAACCATAAGTTAAATCAAATTCAAGTTCAAACCAATCCAAATAAAACTCACCAAATTATATATAAATTCATATATTTCTTAGAATTTCTATCCACCCTTCTTCCCCAGAGATTGGATAAGCCTTTAAAGCCTCCCTTTCTTCATTTTCCTTAATAAAAGTTCCTTTTGACCCATTATTTTCTTCTTCTCTACTGAGTGCAGAGATCATCCAACGTATATTATCAAAATGTTTCTCTTGATTCTTGATCATCTACATTTGACTCAACTCTAAGTGACGTTGATTACAATGGATGATAGATAAAATATTTTTGAAGGATTTAAGAATTTATTTTAGATTTTCACTTAAACTATGAATTGGAGAAGCCAGGATTGATAAAATTGGAAATACAATGAATGAATATTAAAGAGGATTGAAAAGATAAGTTTTTCTAGAAGAAACAGGTATATATTAGCTCTGAATTCGTTTAAAATGAATAGACACAAGTTGGTTAAGACAGTTTTTAAATTCAAACATTTTTGGAAAAAATTTATAGTTATTTGTCGACATGTAGGGTGGCCCATGTCGACATGTCTGCTGTAATTTTTGAATTTTGAAATTTTCGTGAGTTTGTTTAATTTTGTTTATATATACTCGTTTTTAACACTACATTGATTAATCCAGAGATGTTTTAGAGGTAATAAACACAATTGTAAGAACTTCATTGATAATTTTAATGACGATACGTGGAAATGATTCATAACATAAGATCGAAATACAAAAATGGAAATAGATACTACTACAACAAGGAAATAAAACTATAATTCAACGGAGGATGATGAAGATGAAGACAATTCGAGCTTGTAACTAACTTTCCCGAAGAACTTTTTAATCTTTGAATAGATCTTTCCATCTTTTTACTAAACAATCTCTTTAAAATCTTTTGATTTTCCGCTATTATCTTCTGGTTCTTAAGGAGGATTTTGTTGGATGGATTAGAGGTACTAGCAGGGTATTCAATGCCTTCTAAGAAAGTATTTTTGTAACACCTTGCTTTCCTTAATGACACTCATATGAGGATTTCATTAAGAAAATATGGAGCATTAGATATAAAGACATAAAACATCACAGAGACTAAGATTTCACAAGACAAAAAATAATAAATTGACAGCGGAAGGAGAAAAATTCATTTTACATACAAAACTGTCTTTATAGTTATAAAATGTTATGTCTCGAAATCTTAGTCAAAACAACATCAGAGCACAAAATAATATTATCCCCCAAATAGTCAAAAAGATACAACCTAACCTTGGAAAGATAACAAGAAGTAACCCGTCTTTTATAGACATACTTCACGATAATCAACAAAGAAATCGGAACTATACACTTCCTCCCTATAAGCATGGGGGAAGAAATGATAAAGCAAGGAAATGGGTTCATTCAAAAAGTTTGGTGAGCTGCTATGATTACTAGCATGACTGCTAAGTTAAGGAAAAACAGATAAATAGTAGTTCTAGTGTTATAAAAGGGGCAAGTGTCTGTGAACATCTAAAGATGAACAATAACTGACATGATTTCATATAAAGGATTGACTATTCTTATCAAAAAGACAATGATGATAGTAATGATCATATTCAAGCTGATTGTGTAATAACCCAGAAATCTGAGCCAATTTAAAATTTTTATTTTGGCAATTTTAGCGAATTTTGGATATTTAAAATGAATTATTTCAAATAATAACGACGAGAAATTTATTTTGAATAGAATTCAAACGTATATATTTATATAGATCGTTGTTAGAATATAAATAATTATTTATAATTATAAAAGGAATCGAAAATGGCGTGGTAGTTCGAAAATTCGATTTCAAATTTCAAATGAATGTACAGGTTTCAAAATAAATCGGATTTTAGCGAAACCAAAAATATTAGAATATACTTGAGAATATCTTTCCAACGAATCTGAAAATTGAAATTTCATAGCGTGCATAAAAAGTTATGTCCAGTTGAAGATTCAGAATAGTCGCTATGGAATTCTGGCCCTTAAAAAAGGAAATTTTGCAAACGACCTCGTTTTCTGATGAAACCACTTTTGTTGGATCCGTGATGTCAAATTATTTCTAGGTTTCAAAATTCGTAATTTTTCGAATCAATATGTGAGCGTGGCAAAGGAAAATGCGTTTGACCAGTTTCAGATGATTTTAATCGACTGGAAAATGGCCATTTTTCAAACGGTCTCAAAATTCGATGAAATTAGTTTTGCTAGGACCGTATCGTCAATACGAAGATAGAAAATATTTTACGGGAGTTTTTAGAGTTAGTATGTGGCCCCGGTGAATTGAAATGTGCGTTCAGATTCAATATATAGAGTTATATTTTGATTTTGACGAAAACCGATCGAAACGATCGAATCAGCCTATGATACATGTCCTATTGTGTTCGAAATGGGGGGAATTAGCTATGGATGACAGTCGTTGGGTTTGATTTGAAGTTAGAATAAAAAAACCCACATTTAAACAAATTAAATAAATATTTATATATATTCCTTTGGTCAAAAATAGAGGGTCAAATCCTCACTTTTACCCACACGTGGTCAATGCTTCAAATCCGCCGTCCTCATCCGATTAAGAGCGGAACTCGCTCGATTTCAAATCCTCAAATTACAATCGAAATACAACGAATTAGCTGATGATTTTTATACGAAAACTAAAGAGAATTTCATAATCTTTAAATCTGTACCGAGAGGATCAAATTTTGTTGCAAATCCTAGAAGGAATCGAGGCGGAAACCCTAGCTGTTCGAAGCCCTTTTGCCGCCGCCAGAGGCGCGCGAGTTCACCGCGGTTACTGGTGGAGGCGCGGCTCGCCATGGTCCTCTACGTGGGCACATCCGATTGGGGTCTGGCCGGACGTTGGTGGTGCATTCTGGTGCCCTAGGGTTCGAAGGTGGCTGCTGCGTTGAGGGTGAAGGCAGCATATAGGAGAAGGTGATTTTCTTTTACATGAAACCCTTGTTAAAATTCAATTTTAATTTATATAAAATATAGATTTTAAAAAATCAGTTTAATTTATATAAATAACATAGTTTAAATAGTTTTTTTTAATATAAAGCATTGAATTTTTATTTCAGATTTTAAACAGTAAATGGCATTGTTAAAATATGTTTTTTTTATATATAAAATAGCGATGTTCATAAAAGTGTTCATCAAATAGAAAATTCCCGTTGTTTATAAAAAAAAAGAACCTTGTTTCTATAAGTATAACTAACGATGATTTAAAAATAAAATATTTGAAATAAAAAAAGAAGATAGGATTTTTTTTATATCGAGAAGATAGGATTTTTACATTGAGAAGTTAGGTTCTTTTTATATAGAGGTTAGCTTTATAAAAATATAATCTTTATATAGAAAACACCGTTGTAAGAATATAATTTTTATATATACTTATTGAAATAAAGAACGATTTTTATATGTGAAGTGGCGATATAAAAATGTGATTTTATATATATAAGGATATGATAAGAATGCGATTTTTATAGCGTTGAAATAAAAATATGATTTTTAATATGAACAGCATAGAGAAGACTGCGTTGGCATGGCAGACAAATCCAAACGATTCAAAATAGGAATGGAGGAGTGGATCTCCAAGGTGAGAACTCCTCACTTTTATTTTTATTTCTAGTTTGAAATATATGCTAGGATGCAGACGGTGCTTAGCAGCACCCGACACCCGGCGTCCACAGACCATGGATGACTTGTTTGTTTGATTGCAGTGTTGTGAAATTTGATTGTGTGATGTGAAATAAAATATTTTATAGTGGAAAATATTTTATAGTTAAAAATATAATTCTTAACGTGTATATAAAATAAATATTTAAAAACAAATCGGACGATTTATTTATATACATTGATTTGACTGAATTGGGACGATAGATTTCACACATCGCCCAACTGCACAGATAAAACATGTGTTTTTTGATTTGAAAACCCCACACGGGTATTGGGATGATATTTGACGTACACTAATCCCGATTGTTCAGTTGTATGTTGATCGATGGGTTGACAGACTGTGTAAGCATTAATTATTTATATTTAATGCTTATGCAGTTGTGTGGTGCACTTTGGATGATGGTTGATTATTTATCGTTGCTGTTATATACATGTGTTGTAGAAAATCCATATAATTAACATTATATGGTAATTGATTGAGCCTCATTCCAATATTGAAAATAAATTCATGTGTTGAATTGAAAATAAATTCATGTGTTGAATAGAAAATAAATTCATGTGTTGAATAGAAAATGAATTCATGTGTTGAATAGAAAATAAATTCATGTGTTGAATTGAAAATAAATTCACGTGTTGAATTGAAGCCGTGTTGATTAGATTGACGCCATTTTGACGTGAACGATATTTATATTGATTTTATTCATTTTTTAATGAATATAGAAAAGGAAGTGATTTCAAAATATAACGTTTTGAAAATATTATCATTTGTGTATCGATGATGTGGAATATTCAATTTTGATTGGAAATTAAATATGAAGTTGAAATCGTTTCGAAAACGAATTTAAAACGATTTATAAAATACGTTTTGAAAGGAAATCGACGAAATATATATATATATATATATATATATATATATATATATATATAATGGCTGAATAGAACGCGCCGCGTTGCGGTAGTTCGCGAATTTTGACCATTGACTTCGAATGGACATTGCGGGAGATCCAACCGTCGGATTCTCCTAAAACCGGAAACGTTGGGTTCATATCAAAAATAGCTTTCTAACGAATATTAGAGATTTGAAATCTAACGGTTGGATTTGGAATTATATCCAAATCAAATTTGGAAAAGGTCGCTGTAAGTGCAGTTCGATGGCCGTTGATGGAAATCGACTGTACGGGCCTTGGTAAAATTAATAAAAATATTAATAATTAGTGTAAAATCATAAGAAATGATTTGTGAAAAATTGGGATGAAAAACTCCATATTTGAAAAGATAAAAATAGATTTTTATCGAAATGAACTAGTTTTGAACTAGAATAGTAATTTATTTATTTTTAAATAAATAAATTGGATTTGAAATGGTTTTAAAATTAACCAGAATTTCCAATAATTGAATTGGAATGGATTTGAATCGAAATTGTCTTTGGAACATTTCGATGTTGGATTTCGTGATTATACAGATATTGTTATGGAAATTTGAAAGATATATCTATATCGTTATTTCCAATATGATATTTGTTGGTCGTAGAATTTGATATTGAATATAAGCCGATATATTTTTCATTCAGAGCCTTATATTTAATATCAAATGTGATTTGGGTTTGTCGTGAATGGTGTCTTCATTAACACTGTTCTTAAACCCAGTTGAGAAAAAGATTAAATCTTTTTATTTAGATTTAATGAAGTGTGCCAATTAAATAATATTTAATTGGAATTGAATTGGGATTGATTTTTGGGTTTATCGTGAACCGTGTTTTCAATAACACTGGTTCTTTAACCCGATAATTAATGGAATGTAATTTTGGGTTTATCGTGAGCCGTGTTTTAAATGACATTGGTTCTTTAACCCAGTTAAAGACAGGATATTGAATTCTGTGAAGATTAAAATTAAGTGGAGTTTAAATGAATCTTCAATTAGATTGAAATGATCAAGAATGGAGTATCACCAGTTTTGCTCCAGGCGATTGTTAAATCTTTAATTAGATTTGAACGTGAAATGGTAATTGAATTTACCGATAACACCGTGCTGTTGGATATGAAGTATGACCAATTTTACTTCATGGGATGAATAGGTTGGGATTGGGAAATAAAATAATTGATTACTTCGGTGTGGTTCGCTAATCCCGACTAGTTTGAACTGATATTCAAAAGAAGATCAAAGAATAAATTTAAAGAATTTATCTTTGATAAAATTAATGGGAACTTTTCCCAAAGTATAAGAATATTTGAATAAAAGAATATTCTGAATTGGAATGAGGCGTATGTTGTGTTTGTGTAACACTTGTTTATTATATACGCGAGTTATTCAGAAAGACCGGGTTTATCCCATTCTGAATAACTGAATCGACGTGGTGTTGAGGATGAAGACGGTGGTCGAAGACCGGAGGTCTTCAACATCGTTTGGATAATTACTGATGATCTTGATTGGGCCGTACACCCAAGAGGAGGGAATCAGTTAGTGATCATCCAGACGTACTTGAAGATCGATGGATATGCGAGGTACTAGGTGCCTCCGGTTTCGTTCAGACCCAGAACGAACTTGTAAATGGACTGTGTGTCTGACATTGGATTTTATTCTGTGTGATTGATTTCTATTAAATATATATCTATTTGGCGGCGGAGAATTTATTCTCTTGCTTAACGCCCTTCTCTGAGACATACGAGCTCAGGGGTTATATATTGATGGATATCAAACGCATGGAGTGAATTGCCTGTGTGGCATGCCTAAGTGGCAATATGATCAAGGCTTCTGATGAAAAGCAAAGTCTTGTGGTTGATGATCAAAGCACGGCCTGTGTGACATAGCTTTGTGTAGCGTTGATTCGCGAGCCTCACACCCCGGTTGTGAACCTGAAACGAGAGAGGACATCAGGGAGGGAATGCGTTTCCTTCTAGCTAGAAGTGGCGTCAGTGGTTTTACACGCCCTGATGAGTTTGACTTATGTGGTTGTTGCTGTTGCGAGGCGCCACGGATATATCGATCGATCCGGGACCGATGGAGTCATTGGACTCATTGACATCCCATAGGGTGGGGAAACGCAGTGTTCAGTCATTTTAATCCACATCGATGGACCGACCCTGACGATCCAAAGGTCACTTGAGTTCTGACCTGAGGGGCGGGCTAGAGCGTCTCAAATCGATAGAGGCCTATCTTCTGCCTCGATTCACAGATGGAAATCCAACTTCCAATACATGACTTTGCGGTTTTGATTGTAGAACCTATATATGGCGACATAGTGGGATGGGGCACTTATGCCGCCTATGATTGATACTTATGATTGAAATTGTTTTGACACTATACACTTGTAGTAATAAAAGATGAAATTTAGCATATCAAGCATGCTTTGGCTATTATAAGGTAAAACCATATCCTCCGGCTTGTGTTGCATTGTGTGATGGGACCTGGGTCTAATAATAGCTTCATTTTTCTTTATTTAGCGTTGCGCTGTTGTTTTATGCACTGGTGTTCTTGGAAGGAAACATGTTCCGTGTTATACGGCATGGTCCCTTAATTTACCGAACTTTAAAATAAAAATTAATAACTGTTTTAGTTCTCACAACAGTCACATGACTGACCTGGAGTTTATTGTTTTAACCTAAACTGTGGGTGCCCTTATTTTGACATGGGCAGCTAGTAGTTTTGGTTTTGCAGATTTATATTCATAGGAACCTGGTTTACAGTTGGAATGATATCTGGAAAGCTCTGTATCCGTATATCTCTTTCAGTTGTGCATTGTATTATTTTCCGCTGTGATGTATTTGCATTGTAATTTGTATATCTCTAATATTCATCGAATGTGTAATATTTATTCATATTCTGTATATTCTTGTAATCTAATGGAATTGTTGTAATATACAATGAAATGTTCTTCTGTTTGCGTTCGAATTTGTCATGTTCTCTAAACAATCAGGGGTTTTGAACGGTCTTGGTCGGTTTAGCGACTGGTTGGGATCGAGCGGAATTCCCGATCGTTACATTTGGTATCAGAGCTTTGGTTTACAAAGCTCAGAGAACAAGACACGTTAGAACCAAATGAAAGAATTCATTAGAGATTGGATTAGTAATATCCAACGGGAATGACTCGTTAGAGATAGGATCAGTAGTATCCTAGAACGAGTGTGGAGGGTAGTATTTTTGAAATAAAAGTGAAAACAAATTTTGTTTTGAAAATTTAAATCAACTATTCGTATTTGATTATTTATTTTATATTGAATTTGGACAATCTGGTATATAGAGATTTTGCGTATACGTCTGATCCACGTGTATTTGAAGTTTTAATATACTGGATGGATATAGAATCACACTCTAATCGCCCGGGGATGATTCTGATAATGTTGCAGCATCATCGGAATTTATATTCGAGTTTCGAAGGTGTGATATCTATATATTTCCAATTGACTGGTGTGAGAACCAAAATTAGATAGGGCTTATTGTTGTGATTTGGCACCAAAAATGTGATTTTTTTTTGACTATATATCAAAGTTATGAATTTGAAACGTTAATCAACTAATTGATTGCTGGTAGTGTTGTTTGATTATAGTTTGATTAATTAAAATGTTGAACCTTTAGCCAAATTGTATCAAATAGTGAGTGTATTGAAAATTTGTCGCATTTGCATGCACATACATGTAGTTACATTGAACAAGTCATAGCAAGGAGGCTAGAGAAGAGGAATAAAATTGTTTGCCCGACAAATAGGTACATGTTTATTGTATTTCTTGGGTTTTGGATGATTTTATGAGCCAATTGGCTAGCCGCTTGGCTTTTTCCTTTTCTTTTGGATTGAAAAGGCCATGGGAGGCTATATGAAATATCCCGAAGTCCCCAGTGCAGGGGAGGTTATGGCGAAATTTTTCGAAAAATTAGGGTGTTAACCATTTTTTGAAAAATTTGAAAAGTTCTTAGAAACTGAAAAGTTGAAGAACTTTAGCCGTAGTGAAAATACTGGAAGTTGAGTTGATTTGTGAAACAACTTTCGTCTTCGTTCCTTTTCGGGGACGAAAAGTTTAAGTGGGGGAGATTGTAATAACCCGGAAATATGAGCCAATTTAAAAATTTTATTTTGGCAATTTTAGCGAATTTTGGATATTTAAAACGAATTATTTTAAATAATAACGACGAGAAATTTATTATGAATAGAATTTGAACGTATATATTTATATAGATCGTCGTTAGAATATAAATAATTATTTATAATTATAAAAGGAATTGAAAATGGCGCCGTAGTTCGAAAATTCAATTTCAAATTTCAAATGAATGTACAGGTTTCAAAATAAATCGGATTTCAGCGAAACCAAATATATTAGAATCTATTTGAGAATATCTTTCCAATGAATCCGAAAAATTGAAATTTCATAGCGTGCATAAAAAGTTATGTCCAATTGAAGATTCAGAATAGTCGCTATGGAATTTTGGCCCTTAAAAATAGAAATTTTGCAAATGACCTCGTTTTTCGATGAAACCACTTTTGTTGGATCCGTGATGTTAAATTATTGCTAGGTTTCAAAATTCGTAATTTTTCGAATCAATATGTGAGCGTGGCGAAGGAAAATGCATTTGACCAGTTTCAGTTGATTTTAATCGACTGGAAAATGGCCATTTTTCAAACGGTCTCAGAATTTGATGAAATTAGTTTTGTTAGGACCGTATCGTCAATACGATGCTAGAAAATATTTTACGGGAATTTCTAGAGTTAGTATGTGGCCTCGGTAAATTGAAATGTGTGTTCAGATTCAATATATAGAGTTATATTTTGATTTTGATAAAAACTGATCGAAACGATCGAATCAGCCTACGATACATGTCCCATTGTGTTCGGAATGGGGGTAATTAGCTATGGACGACAGTCGTTGGGTTTGATTTAAAGTTAGAATAAAAAACCCACATTTAAACAAATTAAATAAATATTTATATATATTCCTTTGGTCAAAAAAAGAGGGTCAAACCCTCACTTTTACCCACATGCGGTCAACACTTCAAATCCGCCGTCCTCATTCGATTAAGAGCGGAACTCGCTCGATTTCAAAACCTCAAATTACAACCGAAATACAATGAATGAGCAGATAATTTTTATACGAAATCTAAAGAGAATTTCGTAATCTTCAAATATGTACCGAGAGGATCAAATTTTGTTGCAAATCCTGGAAGGAATCGAGGCGGAAACCTTAGCCGTTCGAAGCCCTTTTGTCGCCACCAGAGGCGCGCGATTTCACCGCGGTTGCTGGAGGAGGCACGGCTCGCCATAGTCCTCCACGTGGGCACATCCGATTGGGGTCTGGCCAGACGTTGGTGGCGCATTCTGGTGCCCTAGGGTTCGAAGGTGGCTGCTGCGTTAAGGGTGAAGGCAACCTATAGGAGAAGGTGATTTTTCTTTTACATGAAAACCTTGTTAAAATTCAATTTTAATTTATATAAAATATAGATTTTAAAAAATTAATTTAATTTATATAAATAACATAGGTTTAATCAGTTTTTTTTTAAATATAAAGCATTGAATTGTAATTTCAGATTTAAACAGTAAATGGCATTGTTAAAATCTGTTTTTTTATATATAAAATAGCGATGTTCATAAAAATGTTCATCATATAGAAAATTCCCGTTCTTTATAAAATAGAAAATGAACCTTGTTTCTATAAATATAACTAAAGATGATTTAAAAATAAAATGTTTGAAATAAAAAAAAGAAGATAGGATTTTTTTATATCGAGAAGATAGGATTTTTACATCGAGAAGTTAGGTTTTTTTATATAGAGTTTAGCGTTATAAAAATATAATCTTTGTATAGAAAACACCGTTGTAAGAATATAATTTTTGTATATACTTATCGAAATAAAGTACGATTTTTATATGTGAAGTGGCAATATAAAAATGTGATTTTGTATATATAAGGATATGATAAGAATGTGATTTTTATAGCGTTGAAATAAAAATGTGATTTTTAATATGAACAACATAGAGAAGACTGCGTTGGCATGGCAGACAAATCCAAACGATTCAAAATAGGAATAGCGGAGTGGATCCCCAAGGTGAGAACTCCTCACTTTTATTTTTATTCCTAGTTTGAAATATATGCTAGGATGCAGACGGTGCTTAGCAGCACCTGACACCCGTCGTCCACAGACCATGGATGACTTGTTTGTTTGATTGTAGTGTTCTGAAATTTGATTGTGTGATGTGAAATGAAATAAAAAAAATTATAGTGGAAAATATTTTATAGTTAAAAATATAATTTTTAACGTGTATATAAAATAAATATTTATAAACAAATCGGATGATTTGTTTATATACACTGATTTGACTGATATTGATTAGGATGATAAATTTCACACATCGCCCAACTGCACAGATAAAACGTGTGTTTGTTGATTTGAAAACTCCACACAGGTATTGGGATGATATTTGACGTACACTAATCCCGATTGTTTAGTTGTATGTCAATCGATGGGTTGATAGACTGTGTAAGCGTTAATTATTTATATTTAATGCTTATGCAGTTGTGTGGTGCACTTTGGATGATGGTTGATTATTTATCGTTGCTGTTATGTACATGTGTTGTAGAAAATCCATATAATTAACATTATATGGTAATTGATTGGGCCTCATTCCAATATTGAAAATAAATTCATGTGTTAAATTGAAAATAAATTCATGTGTTGAATAGAAAATAAATTCATGCGTTGAATAGAAAATGAATTCATGTGTTGAATAGAAAATAAATTCATGTGTTGAATTGAAAATAAATTCATGTGTTGAATTGAAGCCGTGTTGATTAGATTGACGCCATTTTGACGTGAACGATATTTATATCGATTTTATTCATGTTTTTAATGAATATAGAAAAGGAAGTGATTTCAAAATATAACGTTTTGAAAATATTATCATTTGTGTGTCGATGATGTGGAATATTCAATTTTGATTAGAAATTGAATATGAAGTTGAAATCGTTTCGAAAACGAAATTAAAACTATTTATAAAATACATTTTGAAAGGAAATTGACGAAATATAATATATATATATATAATATATATAATAGCCTGAATAGAACGCGCCGCGCTGCGGCAGTTCGTGAATTTCGACCATTGAAATCGATTTGACATTGCGGGAGATCCGACCGTCGGATTCTCCTAAAACCGGAACCGTTGGGTTCGTATCGAAAAGAGCTTTCTAACGAATATTAGAAATTTGAAATCTATCAGTTGGATTTGGAATTATGTCCAAATCAAATTTGGAAAAGGTCGCTGTAAGTGCAGTTCGATGGCCGTTGATGGAAATCAACTGTACGGGCCTTGATAAAATTATTAAAAATATTAATAATTAGGGTAAAATCATAAGAAATGATTTGTGAAAAATTTGGATGAAAAACTCCATATTTGAAAAGATAAAAATAGATTTTTATCGAAATGAACTAGTTTTGAACTAGAATAATAATTTATTTATTTTTAAATAAATAAATTGGATTTGAAATGGTTTTAAAAGTAACCAGAATTTCCAATAATTGAATTGGAATGGATTTGAATCGTAATTGTCTTTGGAATATTTCGATGTTGGAATTCATGATTATACAGATATTGTTATGGAAATTTGAAAGATATATTTATATCGTTATTTCCAATACGATATTTGTTGGTCATAGAATTTGATATTGAATATAAGCCGATATATTTTCTATTCAGAGCCTTGTATTTAATATCAAATGTGATTTGTGTTTGTCGTGAATGGTGTCTTCATTAACACTATTCTTAAACCCAGTTAAGAAATAGATTAAATCTTTTTATTTAGATTTAATGAAGTGTGTCAATTAAATAATATTTAATTGGAATTGAATTGGGATTGATTTTTGGGTTTATCGTGAACCGTGTTTTCAATAACACTGGTTCTTTAACCCGATAATTAATGGAATGTAATTTTGGGTTTATCGTGAGCCGTGTTTTAAATGACATTGGTTCTTTAACCCAGTTAAAGACAGGATATTGATTTTTGTAAAGATTAAAATTAAGTGGAGTTTTAATGAATCTTCAATTAGATTGAAATGATCAAGAATGGAGTATCACTAGTTTTGCTCCAGGCGATTGTTAAATCTTTAATTAGATTTGAATGTGAAATGGTAATTGAATTTACCGATAACACCGTGGTGTTAGATATGAAGTATGACCAATTTTACTTCATGGGATGAATAGGTTGGGATTGGGAAATAAAATAAATGATTACTTCGGTGTGGTTCGCTAATCCCGACTAGTTTGAACTGATATTCAAAAGAAGATCAAAGAATAAATTTAAAGAATTTATCTTTGATTAAATTAATAGGAACTTTTCCCAAATTATAAGAATATTTGAATAAAAGAATATTCTGAATTGGAATGAGGCGTATGTTGTGTTTGTGTAACACTTGTTTATTATATACGCGAGTTATTCAGAAAGACCGGGTTTATCCCATTCTGAATAACTGAATTGACATGGTATCGAGGATGAAGACGGTGGTCGAAGACCGGAGGTCTTCAACATCGTTTGGATAATTATTGATGATCTTGATTGGGCCATACACCCAAGAGGAGGGAATCAGTTAGTGATCGTCCAGACGTACTTGGAGATCGATGGATATGCGGGGTACTAGGTGCCTCCGGTTTCGTTCAGACCCAGAACGAACTTGTAAATGGACTGTGTGTCTGACATTGGATTTTATTCTGTGTGATTGATTTCTATTAAATATATATCTGTTTGGCGGCGGAGAATTTATTCTCTTGCTTAACGCCCTTCTCTGAGACGTACGAGCTCAGGGGTATATATTGATGGATATCAAACGCATGGAGTGAATTGCTTGTGTGGCATGCCTAAGTGGCAATATGATCAAGACTTCTGTTGAAAAGCAAAGTCTTGTGGTTGATGATAAAAACACGGCCTGTATGGCATAGCTTTGTGTAGCGTTGATTCGCAAGCCTCACACCCCGATTGTGAACCAGAAATGGGAGAGGACATCAGGGAGGGAATGCGTTTCCTTCTAGCTAGAAGTGGCGTCAGTGGTTTTACACGCCCTTACGAGTTTGACTTATGTGGTTGTTGCTGTTGCGAGGCGCCTCAGATATATCGGTCGATCCGGGACCAATGGAGTCATTGGACTCATTGACACCCCATAGGGTAGGGAAACGCAGTGTTCAGGCATTTTAATCCACATCGGTGGACCGACCCCGACGATCCAAAGGTCACTCGAGCTCTGACCTGAGGGGCGGGCAAGAGCATCTCGAATCGGTAGAGGACTATCTTTTGCCTCGATTCACAGATGGAAATCCAACTTCCAATACGTGACTTTGCGGTTTTGATTATAGAACCTATATATGGTGACATAGTGGGATGGGGCACTTATGCCGCCTATGATTGATACTTATGATCGAAATTGTTTTGACACTATACACTTATAGTAATAAAAGATGAAATTTAGCGTATCAAGCATGCTTTGGCTATTATAAGGTAAAACCATATCCTCCGGCTTGTGTTGCATTGTGTGATGGGACCTGGGTCTTATAATAGCTTCAGTTTTCTTTATTTAGCATTGCGCTGTTGTTTTATGCACTGGTGTTCTTGGGAGGAAACCCGTTCCGTGTTATACGGCATGGTCCCTTGATTTACCGAACTTAAAAATAAAGATTAATAACTGTTTTAGTTCTCACATCAGTCACATGACTGACCTGGAGTTTATTGTTTTAACCTAAACTCTGGGTGCCCTTATTTTGACATGGGCAGCTAGTAGTTTTGGTTTTGCAGATTTATATTCACAGGAACCTGGTTATAGCTGGAATGATATCCGGAAAGCTCTGTATCCGTATATCTCTTTCAGTTGTGTATTGTATTATTTTCCGCTGTGATGTATTTGCATTGTAATTTGTAAATCTCTGATATTTATCGAATGTGTGATATTTATTCATACTCTGTATATTCTTGTAATCTAATGGAATTGTTGTAATATACAATGAAATGTTCTTCTGTTTGCGTTCGAATTTGTCGTGTTCTCAAAACAATCAGGGGTTTCGAACGGTCTTGGTCGGTTTAGCGACTGATTCGGATCAAGCGGAATTCACGATCGTTACAGATTGACTGTTTTGTACTTCTAAAACTTTGAACCAGAACAAATAATTATGGAGGAATTTCCAAATACTACATACTGATCGGCTTTTGTACAAGAAGGTAATAACCTGTGCCATCTATGGATTTCGAGTTACCAGTTCTGAACCCATCAACTAAAAAGATACAGCCTTAATTACATGCGTTACAATGTCTTATATTCCATGTTCGTAACGATGTATGTCAGAACATGCCTGCACCCACCTCGTTTTGAACCTCTTACTATCCAAATTAGTAAAGTGTGCCCTGGCCTCTACCTAGTGCGAGACCCCGATGATAACGACATGGATATTGATTGATATGGGTTCCATACAAACAAGCATTTGATACAAGTAACCCCTAAACTTGGTCCCCAAGTTATAAATAGGACTTCTACGAGCCCTTTATATCTCACCAAAATGGACCCCTTAGCTTATTAATCACAAGATTTTAACTTGACATGTTTAAGTTCGTTACTAAGCCCAATATAATTTATTGTTATATTCCTAGGTTGTAATTAATATTTCTAATGTAATCTTTTTATACAACCCCTTCCCACAAGCCCCTTACATCTCACGGGAATGGACTCATATCTACGAACCCCTTACATTACTAATTGGAACAGACTCCTATCTCAGCTTATTAATTTCATAAATTTAACTTAATACATTTAAGTTTATTAATAATCCCAGTAGAACCACTTGTTATATTTCTAAGTTGTAACTAACATTTCTAATTAAATGTAATTTTTTATACAACCCTTCCCCATGTCATTCATTGTCCAATTAAGTCCAATTTAGTATTGCTTACATGTTTTTTCCAAATACATGTTACTTATTGTCAATATTAAGTGCAATTCATTACAACTTACATGTTTCCAAATACATGTTACTTAATGTTAATATTAAGAGTAATTCATTATTCACAAACATTCCCAAAGTCCTCTTTTTAGCATGCTTTCAATACTATCCCAACAATACAGTTAATTTGTTGATTACATCTTTTAATCAAATCTCATCATATCTCTTTTATACCCATTATTATATAAAATTTCACTAAGCCCGGATTATTCCTTTTTATGCATTTTTCCTATTATTATCCAATTGCGCTATAATCGTCTCATTACGTGGTTTAACCCAATTTGCGCAAAAATAAGAACAAATGGAAGATTCTCAAAAAAGGCCTAAAATCAACATCATAATTAAAAAGGAAATGGCCTACGCTCTCATATAGCCTAGGCTCAGATGGACATAAATAGATCTAAAATAAAAATGGGTATAGTTATAGAACTACAATAAAATTTCACATGAAGAACAAAGCTGTAGATAACTGAAATAAATTATAGTAATGGATTTACTGAAATAGACAAAAAGGGAAGAACATGAACATAAATCAGATATAAAAGAATTATTTACAGAGAAAAGAATTAGGGATAGGTGGATATGTAAACAAACAACAAATGAACTAGATCCATGTATAACTACAGAAAGATTTAGATCTGAAACACTGTAACAACTATTATATCAATTTTAACCTCAACTTGGAAGAAATCTTGTAATCATAGTAATACTCACAAAATTTTGGGAAAATTCAATATGCTTCTGTAGATACTCTTTATCTATGAATATCCCCCAGAAATATGTGTAGAACCAAGCCTCAATACTCCATTAAAAAATTATTTAGAAGAGAGTTATTAGAGTGTTGAGAAATGGAGTAGTGAAGATTAGGTTAGGTTTTGGGGGATATTTATAATAAAGTTATGGTCTCCAAGTTCATTGGATTTTTTGTCCATGTTCATTGGATTTTTTGTTATGATTTTAGGCCATTAGATTAGACGAAGGATCTGGAAGGAAAACCCAAATGAAGAACCCAAACGGTCAAAATTGTGCTTGGCAAACAACATTATCAGGCCACGTCTAGGTCGACCCACACCCTTATGTGGGTCGACACAAGGGTCAAACGATTTGGGTCCTGGGTTGACCCAGTGATCGACGCAGTGTGGGTCTTATATTATTTTATTTTCTAAATTTTTGAATGACTATAATTTCTTTGTTTTAAATCTGATTTCAGCAAACCAAATGTCTTTCTTAACCAAAATTTCATAATGGACCAAATGGCGCAACCCCTATTGCCCAATTTTCAATATTTTTCTGATTATTATTCATTTTATCAATTTTCGGGTTAATTAATTAATATGTTAATTAATTATTGTTTGTTAAAAATTTGGGTTTTTACATTCTTTCCTCCTTAAAGAATTTGTCCTTGAAATCTCCAAGGTTAGAAGAATGTTATGAATGTTATCAATTATTTTCAGCACCTATCTACTCAACCATCAAGCGATGGCATCCATTGTCCCTAGAATTTCTAATGCTTTGTATGAACATATGCAAAAGTGTTGTGTATATGTCCCTAAGCTAATGCGAAAATCAGGCGGTCTACTGATTTAGTTGACCTTCTTAATGCAATATGTATGTGTCATGCATCCAATATGCATGCAAGAAAATACTAATGATACATATAAAACTCTATATGTGTGCAATAGCCATTCACCAAAATGCAACATCCAAGTGATCGATTCAACCTTTTTTCATCCATAGTGAAAATAAATTAGAATGTGCACACATCCGTATGCAATATGTAAGTGTCCTAGTTCAGCTGATCCCTAATCTAGTGCCTAGTGTGTGTATATGCATCCACTAGAAAACACTTTCATCCACTTGCAACCCTCAAACACAACATGTCTCGAACACATGTTTCATCCATGATCTCAAATCCAAAGATTTACACTTCCCAATGATATACTAGAAGGAAGTCCCTAATCAAAGGAAGAAGCTACTGATAGAATATCAAAGAGAAAATACTTGTCAAAAGAATGCGGGTAAGAAACTTGAATCCCTCAGTGTAGTTCTTTCGTCTCATTCATCTTAGTTACTTTGGAGAGAAACTCTCAAGTGAACTAATCCAAAAGCTTATCTTAATCTTACAAGTAAAGTCACACTTTTCCTCCTTTCCATCCTCAAATTTCTAAAATCTATTTTACCCATCTTGTGTTCCTTGATTCGTTCCACTTATATTGTCCAACCTCATAAAGGCTTATCTACCACCCCGCTCTCTCTATATATATAGAAAAAAATCTAAAACCTTACTTGAAAAATCTTAATGAGGAAAAATTCTAGTTACAAAAAATTCTTTTTGAAATATAAATATATAACTGTCTTCATGAAATTCCTAAAAATACAAATTTCATATCCAAAATACATTAGTCCCCCCAATTCCCGTTGCTTAAAACTTTATACATATGGGATTTTGACTCAAAGTGGTTCCACAAATTTCCATAAAAAAAACTCCTTGTTAAACTTGGTCCTTTGAACGCAGTTATCGATTTGAAATCTTTATATTCTCTTTATTCACTTATATATTAACCAAACTTATTACTTGCCTTCGTTCTGTGATCATACAAAGATTTATTCAGAACTTTTGAAATGTACCTCTTTAGTCCAAATGTCAAAATTCTGATAAGCATGGAATCTTAATAATGTGTCTTAAATGGTTAATTCATATTCAACCTTAGGATACAATCTCGAGTTAAATTTCTTAGGTTTACAAAATATTCCCATTAATGTTACATGAACTTTTAAACTTCCAAAAAAGCCAAAAATTGTTAACCATATATTCGCTATATTTTCCTTGTCTCAAACCCCCAATTCCTAGTAAGGAAACAATTAACCAACAACTTATGGTTACATGGAATTTAGACTTCTCACATAGTTGGTAATTGTCTTTCTCTTATAACAAACTAATGGTACTTAGGCCGAGATAATTACTCTAATAGGTTAACTAACCAATGTTACTTTAATAGATGTGGTACTAAAGCATTAATCTGAAAAAGTGTTTCCCATTTTAGACTAACATGCTACCAACACAGTCTTTACCAATCACCCTACTACACAAGTCAATAATTAGGTTTAGGTACAATCTAGCCAAAAAGGTACTGTAACTAGTTTCAAAGTTCTTTGGACATCCTACAAACGACCTTTTGCTCCGATATTTATTTTTCCATTACTCAGAACTTGTTGGAAAACATAAGCAAAGAAATCTAATCATAGGGAAAATCTGGCTCTTAGTTCTTTCCAAAAAACCATCAAAAATGTTCCTTTCCACACCATTCACTTTTGAATACTACTAAACCAAGGGAACGAATGGCACTCCTAATCCAACAATGTTTATACTCATTAATCAATTTCAAAAAATTCCCTTTATTTCGTATTAGTTGTCTTGTGTTTCTAATAAATTGTTTAATTGTAAGGTGGACTTTTTTTTTCAAAATCTTTTCAATACAACTGAAATCTAACTACTTCCTTTCCAATATTAGAGATAGATTATTATACAGATAACTTGCCTGAATTCCAAACCCATCTATCGATAGAACGATTCTCCAGCTAGAAAAGATTCCAGTCATAACCATGAAGCTCAATTCTCACTTATACCCGCAAAACCATGTTCTTTATCCGTAATGCTACAAGTATAGCATTGCCACAAATACAGATCCGAAAATCAGTCTCTCTCTTCTAGAGATAATATTTCATCCGCTTACAATATTCAAAATATATAGAAAAAGAGAACTGAATCGATATTTCCTAGAGACGCACTAAGGAATTTAGGAATATAAACATGACTAACCCTTCGGGTTATAAGAAGTCTCCAAAATTAGTCCATCGCATAACCTAGCCTGACCATTTTCTTCTTGCAGTCAAAATAGCCCCCAATTGGCTAACTAATTCATCTTCCAAAATTTCGTACTTCAAAATCTTATAATATAAGCACCTCAGTCGAAGTCTATTACTAGTGCAAAAATCTGGGATAACCAATTATATGGTTGATCTATCTAGGCCCAAAACCAACCCATGCCCGAAAATGCCTTAAACGTCTTCTAAATCAAGATTTCTAGTTTCAACCTCGACCAACCACAGATAATAGATCTGATCTCCTTACGGGGTTCAGAAACTACTACTAGACCTAAATGAAAAACAGTAGCACCAGCTTAAGGATTTACAATATCTGTAAAGGACTGTCTCATTAGGCCTAAAATACAGACACTCAACTCTTCTCATCGTGGCTATGGCTCCACGCATCCCCCAACCAACACATCAAGGAAAAAGGACTAAATATTCCTAAATCATATAAGAAAGCTAAAAAGAACTTAAGATAGATAACATTCTTTCTTTCACCAACCCTTATCTTCTACCATTCCTCAATCACCTTTGATCAACCCCTTTCCCTATAATCCTTTCACTATTAATATACTCATGCTGATCTTTCACTTGCCATCAATAAATTTTACCTTTTCTTTTGAAAGTTCTGCTTATCCCTAGTTGATGGGTTACCGAAAATGTATAAAAAACTATTCTCATAGTATAAGATAATCTATTTTATAGAAATCCGTAATTGCAAGATATTTCTTTTTAATTATCTTTAAGTCGACGGATAGTGTGCAATATAATAAAACCACTATTTCACACCAATCCAGTCGTTCTTGCAATTACGTTTTCTATGTTAATTTCAAACTAAACTATGGAAATACATCCTTTTTTCTTATCCAATCAATCTAGGTTATTCTTAACTTCCAAACTATCCTTTTATCACTGAACTAATAAGATTGTTCCAACCATGATTAACCCTTTTTAAATATTTTTCAAGTAGCAAGTTTCTTTCTAACAACGACCTTTCCTAACTTTTGAGCTAAACTAGTTTGTCCACTAATCTAAATTTCAACCTATAGTGAAAAGCTTAGATGGAACGCCTTATAACCCAAATAAAAAGATAAAGATTTAGAATTTGAAAGAGTCAAAGGAAGGTTGTAATTGACTAGCGATGTTATTCTATTTTCAAAAGCAACTTTTGATTTTTCAAAAATGCGTTTTCATTTGAAAATATTTTCTTTTAAAACAAAAACGTTAGTGATCTTCGTAGCTTTAGGCTCTAATACCAAATGTAACACCACCCATTCCTTAATGTCACCCATATGAGGATTTCATTAAGAAAACATGGAGCACTGTAGGTATAAAAACATAAAACATCACAAAGACTAAGATTTAACTAAATATAAAATAATTAAATTGACAACGGAAGGAGAAAAAATTATTTTACATACAAAACCATCTTTATAGTTACAAAATGTCATGTCTCAATATCTCATTCAAGTCAACATCAGAGTATAAAATAATTTTATCCCCCAAATAGTCAGAAAGATACAACCTAACCTTGGAAAGAAAACAGGAAGTAATCCATCTTTCATAGACATCCTTCATGATATAATCAACAAAGAAACCTGAATATACACTCCTTCCCTATAAGCCTAGGGGAAGAAAAGATAAAGAAAGGAAATGGGTCAGACATAAAGGCTGGTGAGCTGCTATGATTACTAGCACGATTGCTAAGTTAAGGAAAAAAAATAGATAAATAGTGGTTCTAGTGTCATAAAAGGGGTAAATGTCTGTGAATATCAAAAGATGAACAACAACTGATAAAATTTTATATAAAGGATTGGCTATTCTTATCAAAAAGACAACGATGATAGTAATGATCTTATTCAAGCTAATCGATTGTTTTGCACTTCTAAAACTTCAAACTAGAATAAATAACCGGGGCGGAATTTCCTAATACTACATACCGATCGGCTTCTATACAAGATATGAATAACATATGCCACCTATGGAATTCAGGGTTATTAGTCCCGAACCTATTAACTAAAAAGACACAACCTTAATCACATGCATTACAGCGTCTTATATTCCATATTCGTAAAGATGCACGCTTATTATTACGTTGAAATACGCCCCTATCCACCTTGTTTTGAACCTCTTACTATCCAAATCATTAAAGCATGCCCTAGCTTCCACCTAGTGCGAGGCCCCAATGATAAAAACAGGGATACTGATTGACACGGGTTCCACACAAACAAGCATTTGACATAAGTCATCCCTAGACTTGGTCCCAAAATTATAACTAGGATTTCCACAAGCATCTTATATCTCACTAGAATGGACCCATTAGCTTATTAATCACAGGATTTTAACTTAACACATTTAAGTTCATTAATAAGCCCAATATAACCTTGTGTTATATTCCTAAGTTGTAATTAACATTTCTAGTGTAATCTTTTTATACAACCCCTTCCCATGAGCCCCTTATGTCTCACCGAAGTGGACTCCTATCTTCGAGCCCCTTACATTATTAATTGGAACGGACTTCTAACTCATATTAAGTTAAATTCATAAATTTAACTTAATACATTTAAGTTTATTAATAAGACCAATATAACCACTTGTTATATTTCTAGGTTGTAATTAACAATTCTTATTAAATGTAATCTTTTTATACAACCCTTCCCCATGTCACTTAATGTTCAATTAAGTCCAATTTAGTACTTGTAACGACTTGGGAGATTTTTGATCCCGTAAATCGAGATAAAACATCATGTCGACTAATCAAGTATCAAAGATTACCAGATCATTAATAGAAAGAAGCTGGAGGGCGAGAAATAGAAAGGAAGAAAGTTAGAATAGAAGAAGAACATAAATATAACAACATCAGAGTAAACATGAAACATTCTTTAAATCAATATTATTCTGATATGAGTCACCTGTATATCTTTAAAACATACATGCTTAAACTCAAAATGGCGTCCGCTATCTCCCTTTCCCAAACCCATACCCAAATCCCTAAGACCAACGCCTTTCTACCATCAAATCAACCCCTTGATCCTTCACCAAAACCAATTCCGCCATCACCAGACCCGCCTCCCCTTCCTACCACCTCGTCGTCCCCTCTTTCTTACGCCAGTCCAGATCCACCCATTGCTGAATCCCTACTAACTCCAATTCCTCACACGCCAAACCTGCCTCAAATATCTAACCCTAACCTCACATCGGACCCCCAGGCTATCGTGAACCCAGACCCCCTTTCGCAGATTAAATGGTCCACACTATTCGCCTCGAAGCCAAAGAATGCAGGAAATTATGAAGTCAAAGATCTGGAGTTGCAATTTGATGGGGACAACCTTGTAGTTACTACCGATATAGTTCAAGTGAGTGTAGAGCAGTGGGGTGGTTATCTTGTCGGGTTCTTCCTAGACTCACCACTGCCCTATACTACAGTTGTAAATTTCTTGAAATATCACTGGGGGGCACAAGGCACAGTAGATTTTAAATCGAACGGTAATGTTTTCTTATTCCATTTTTCGTCAATGGCTGATCGAATTAGGGTACTTGAAGCTGACCCTGTAATTATACGCAATAAACTATTTATTGTAAAACAATGGGAACCCAGTTTGAGCAATGTCGCCAATAGCGTCAAAGCAGTTCCAGTGTGGATAAAAATATACAACATCCCGCTAGTTGCATGGTCTAAGAGGGGAATCAGCTATATGGCCACTAGGGTTGGTAAATTTCTATGTATGGACTTCAACACAGAAAGTTTAACCAGGCTTGAGTTCACCAAGTGCATGGTTGAGGTGTCAGCTAGCACGCCCTTACCGGATGCATTTCCTGTGCGCAATCTGGATGGTACCATTCAAATAGTGAAAGTGTATTATCTATGGAAACCGGAAGTTTGCACTTAGTGCGAAGTCTTCGGTCACTCAATTAGAAGATGTCAAATTTAACAGGAAAGGAAAGTGATACACCTGATAAAGCAATTGACGAATGAGACATTACTATGAAACTTCAAAAGGTTAAAGATAAACCCCCTGTGAGCAGAACTAATGGCGAAGTTACCGTTATCCACGACAACCTGAGAAAAGTGATACTACGCTCCAACTATGCTGCTACTAATAAAGACAATCAATGGACCATAGTTGGTGCGAAGAAGAAAACGTCTAGACTTGCTGCTACAGGAAAGGAAAAAGGTAAAGAGGTGTACCATGTTGTGTCTTTGCCAGTTGAGGATGCTGTAGGTACATCCAATTGCTTCTCGACGCTGCATGTTATTGACAAAATAGTTGACACATATAAAATTAACTTTGATATTGAAGAGGGGGAGATTGAAAATGATCAGAACGATGAGATGGATAGAAGCATTAACATGGGAGGAGAAATGAACTTTTCCAATAAGAAAAGTGGTAAAGAGAATAATCAGGATAAAAATGCTCAAGAAAACTTAGTGAAGGATAATATCATAATGAAGGAAACCCGAGAGAGTCAAATAGCCATAGTGGATGAAGTACTGAAAGCTACATTTGGAAACATAAATGAAAATGGTAAGTTGAGCGTAAAATTGATTAACAGGAATGTAAATGAACTTGTGGAACTACCAGGAACACCAGTTACTCCAAAAGCAGTAAACACTAAAGGAAGACAACATACCCCCAAATCTGGAAATATGAACTGCAATGTTCCAGCGGTGACATGCGAGACTACTTTACCCAAAGACAAGATACAGCAGAGCTCTATTGAAAAGGTCAGAGCGGCCCACATAAGAACGATCGGCGCAGACATACCCACTATCATCAGCGCCCTAAATGTTGAACTAGCACAACGGGAAGCTAACACTCTGGAGTTTCATGCAACAGAGAAAAATATGGAAGATTTTAAAACTTTTTGTTCTGGTCTTGTTTATGACCAATTGCACACCGAGCAGCTTGACAATATTTTGGCACTACTGCAGAAAACGATAGCAAGTGGAAAGAAGAAGATACGAAAGTCACTGATCGTCAAAGACAAAGCGGCTAACCCATACGCATGTACAGCATCCCCTACTGCTTTCAGGGTGAGACCTCCTGACATCATCACTGAACAACTGACGACGAGCTCCAATGAAGGAACAGGTCCTAAAACTCCTTTAACTAGGAGCATGAAGAAGGAAATGCTTAGGAATCTAAACGAGAACGACTAGCCATCCTTGTTTGGCAGTTTAGATTTATGAAATTAAAAGAAGCAATTTATTATGTAATGTGAACATGACACACCAACAAGTGATAGTAGTATCTTCTTCCAAGTGTGGAAGACTCAGCTGATATGTACGATGTATATCACCTGTCCTCTCTTGTGTTTCTCTATTTTTTTAATAAAAAGTGTTACGGAACACTATAAAAACCGGTAAGCGTTGCAAAAAAATTATTATTCTGATATTATAATAATGTCTAAATCAGATAAATAACAATCTAATAGAACGCTTGCATCTTACGTCCATATATTCAATATACAATCAAAACTGTGGGCGCTTATTGGGTAATGGATTTCCATCTTTAACAAGGTATGGAACCACCTTCCGATAGTATATCTCTAGAGAGGAATACACTGGGTTTAAGAAGAACATCTTGCAACCTGACCCACACATGACCGACAACTCATTTCGGTTGAGTGTATCGAATGCATATCACCAACTGTTGGGATAAGCAACTATTTCCCGAATGGACGACATCGATAGAATAAAGTAGCAAATAAATTATCTCTAGATATGTGATAATACACCCTAATTGGGAGCAACCCACTTAGCCATGTTGCATGCTCAATTTTTTTCATTTCCCGGTTGTGAGGCTTGAGGTTACTATTACCTTTTTAAGAACATCACATCTTCATTCACATTGAATGTAACATCGTCAAACCTACTGTAACACCCCACCTCCGTTAAGGACACTCACAAAGGGAATGCCTTAACTTTGGTGGAGCATTATAGTAAACATAACAGAAACTTACAAGACAGATAAAAACAGTACTTGAATAATATTAACTTTATTACAGTGGAAACAGAAATCAGTATGGTTACATCCTTTCAAATCTCAGAATTCAAGTACAAAATATCAGTCTTGTACAAAAGCCTTCAGAATGCATAGTTTAAAATCATAATCCCCACAGAAGAAGACAAGCCATACTTTAAGCACTTCAAGCAGAAGAAATCCGGATCTAGCTAGAGTATTCCCTCCTTAGAAAACCTTGGGGGGGGGGAACGGAAGAAAAGGGGCGAAACAACAAGGGTCAGACATAAAGTCTGGCAAGTCCAGTGACTTTCAGCATATGAATAGATAATAATAATATGACATGAACATAAAGCTGGATGAGAGATAACTGTAACAGGTGTAGCAGATATAACAGAAGAACAGAATGATATAAGCTATTGCTTTACACTTCTCTGCACCAATACTAGTATAACAGAATTAGGTATCACCCTAATGTCTAAACTGAAACAGATACGAGTACAGAATAATTTCCACAGAAGAGAATGCTGGTAATGGGCCTTTACCACCCGAACAGAAACAGACAGAAGCAGAACAGATTAATCCCTACGGAAATAGAATGTAGAATTAGGTGTACACTAGTAATGGGCCTTTACCACCCGAACAGACGGTACCACACAGAAACAGACAGGTGTTACCACCCAATAGAAACAGACGATACCAACAGAAACAGACAGAACTAAGTGTACCCTAAAACCCTACCCCAAGCGATCGAATCCCTAATACATAAATACCCTGTGTCGGCCCCATAGTAGGGTGTATCACTCCCTAAAGTGACAACCAATTGGCACAGACCTATTTACAGATGTCACGGCGTCTTACATCCTCAGAGGCAGACCGTGATCCATGCATGCACATGACCCGGTTGGAACGCACCATCAACACCCCTCGCCATTATCAGAACGAACCGCTAATAATTAGTTCAGTAAGCGCGCCCGGACCCTACCTACTATTGGGTCAAAGTTTTGATACCAGAAAGGGTTACTGACTAATATGGGTCCCAAACAACAGATGACACAAGTAATTCCCATCCTAACCTTGTGTCCCCAGACTAACAGTTTTCAGATTAACTTGTTTACAAGTTCAGACATACAGAGTTTAGATCAACTAGTTCACAGATCAGACAATCAAGTTAATAGTTTATCAGACTAACGGATCAGATGTTCGGATTAACAGGCTTACAGATTAACCAGTTACAGATTTGTCTAACTTTGTAATTGGGCCTACAGATTCACGAAATAGGTTTATCAGATTCATTGGTCCAATTGGTTTAACCTTACCCACCCAACACGTTTTAGACATCATATTTATCTCATATTTTCATTGATTAAATATTAATGCCCAGACCTCTCACATTAGACTGACAGTTTGTGGCTACTGGTTAGGCCGGTTGGTTTCGGGCAGGTTTCTGTCGCAAACTGAGTCTAACCTCGGGTTTCAAGCATGTTATGACTAACTTCTCACATTAGAACCTATTGTTTGCGACCACTGGAATGTGCCGGGCGGTTCCGGGCAGAATTACGCCGCAAACTCATTCTAACCTCGAGTTAGCCATGTTTATCTTTGCGGCCAATTAATTAACGATTTACCATTTATACCCACGCCTAATATACATGTCAATTATTCATAACTATAGCCAATTCGGATTATGTCAATAGCGGACTAATTATATCAACTCAACAGATATAGCAGATAACAGATTTTTCAGATTATGCGACTTAACGGATTTACCGGATTAAGCAAACTAGCAGATTTAGCAGATAACAGATTAGGCATCTCGATAGATTTAGTTTAGCAGATTTGGCATTTTCAACAGAATTAGCAGATGACAGATTTAGCAGATTAGTCAATATAACAGGACTAGTAGATTAGGCTAATATAGCAGAACTAGCAAATTAGGCAAATATATCAGATTTAATCATTCCTTAAAGTTTCACGAACATATCTTGCCTAATTATAAATTTGGCCTAAGTTTACATGCCTAAATAGTTGTCATGATTCACACTATGATCATATACCCCACGTTGCATTGAATTTGCATGTCACAGGTTATGGTCATAATTTACATGTCCTAATTTAGTTCAACTTGCCTAGTACAAAAGATTCACATATAAATTATACCAAATATAGCCATCGATTTCAATGCATGTCATATATCCCAAAGATCCCTTACTTAGGTGTTTATTTTCATTTAATAGATATCCTACTTTAATGTAAATCTTTACACCTAAGCCATATTCTCTTTATCTCAAGTCATATGTTCAATACCATTTATGTTACAAATATAACATGTCCAGTCATATGTCTTAAATTCATGTTCTAGCTACAGTCCATGTTCTTTCCTCAAATTAGTCACCTATTGGTCATGCCCAATTTATGCATCATTCATTTTACTGTCTCAAACATTTTAGCGTATGTTAATCTCTTATGAGATTGGCTCAGGCTCGTGGTAGCCTGGCTATAGAACAGAAAGAGGAAAGAGATACAAAATAAGATAGATCTAAACAGAATAGAACAGATATAATCTCAGATTCAGATTTACAATTCATGTCACAATCAGAATTAACGTTTATAGCGGAAAATAACTGTACTTGCCTTGGTTGGATTAAAGAAAGAAATTTAATTTGTCGTAGAATCGTTGTAGGAGCTTTAATCTCTAGTTTGAATTGAGTTGCTTAGGTTGATGTTGATTAGCTTCTAGTTTTGATTCTAGTAGAGTAGCGACGCCATTTTTATTTTTATTTAGAACAGAGGCAGAGAAGAAGCAGAATAGAATTATGTGTAGAGAAGTCTAGGTCTTAGGATGTATTTATAGGTGTAGGAACTCATTTAGCCCTTAGATTAACCCTAAAATTCATCAGGTCTGTCCAAACACGTCACAGCCCTCAAAATCGCACACACACGCACCAGGTTCGACCAGGGAGGTCGACCCCCAGGTCGACTACCCAGTCGACCTGGGTGCCCCAGGTCGACTACCCAGTCGACCTGGGTCTTGGGCGGGAAAATTCCCGCCCAGCCGAATCTGGGTCCGATTTTGAATTTTGAACTCGTTTCTGAACTGTTTGAATTTTAAACTGAATTCTGAAACTTCCGGAGGTCATATCTCCCTTATACGGAGTCCGTTTTACGCAAACTCGGACTCTATCTCAAGCAGAATTCAGAGACGAACGAAATGGCGTATCCCTTTTCCCTTAATTCTTTGATTTGAAATTAATTATACTCTGAATTGTTACCTATACGTTCACAGGAAACACGGGGTGTTACATTCTCCCCTCCTTAAAGGATTTCGTCCCCGAAATCTTCAAGTTAAGAAGAATGTGTCCTACCATCCAACATCCATCTACTCAATCATCAATCACTGGCGTCCATTGTCCTTAGAAACTTCTAATGTTGTATGAACATATGCAAAGGTGTGTGTATATGTTCCTTATCTAATGCAAAGATCAGGCGGTCCACTGATTCAGTTGACCTCCTTAATGCGAATTATGCCAGTGCCTTGAGTCCAACATGTATGCAAATTTTCCTATTTGATACATATCATTTCTATATGAGTGCACAACCATTCAGTCATATGCAACATCCATGTGCTGAGTCAATCATTTTGCATCCACAAAAATTGAAAATGCTCACACATCCATATGCAGTATGAGAGTGTTTTCGAGCCGATCTAGTGCCTAGTGTGTGTGTATATGCATCCACGAGCAGCCACTAGCAACCACTTGCATCCACTTGAAACCATCAAACATAAAATGTCTCAAACGCATGTAACACCCATTAGTTCCTACCTAAAGTTCGAAGATTCGATCGATAGGATACAGTCGAATGATGGAAGCGAGTACAGATAAGACAAAAACTTGGTACCCATTAGACATGGGTCCTAAGTATCGGCCTCGGAGACCGAAACCAACATCCAATTGACACCCAGAGGATTACCCTCTTTAGACAATGTCAAAACTGGAAATCTTATCAGAAGTATTCAGATGTTTACACACTATTGGTACAGATCGGGTTCCCTAATGATTCTTAGGAAGCTAAGCATGATAAAATCATACCCCACAAAAACTCAGAATGTATGCGTCATACTTGACGCCTAACACAGATATCCCTCAAACCCCAATCTATCACAACAGATGAGCCATAACCCTTATGGGTCTGAGTCTACAGCGGAATCAGAAATAATACTAGTATTAAAGTGCAGAGTATCGATTACAAAATCAAAATACCAGAATCAGAAAGAGTCTTAACTCCATAATCAGATAAAGAAATTAAACCTATTATAGGAATTTTCCTATTTCTATCCTAGCCACTAGCCTCAAGAGTGTACACCTGCCCTCCTTGCCCTCGTTTCTTCGGGCAGTCCCTAGTGAAGTGTCCCATCTCTCCACAGTTGAAGCAAGTGCCCTTCCTTTTTCTGCAATCCTTGTTCAGATGAGTCGAGCTCCCACAAGTAAAGAACTTTTTCCCCTTCTTATCTTCAGACTTCTCATCCTTCTTTTGTGTTTCCTTTTTGGGCCATGCTTTCTTATTCTGTGGTTCTTCCTTCTTTGCCTATTTCGGGCCCTTGTCTTCCTCGTGAAGTAGTGCCATGTCCACCAATTTCTCGTAAGTCGCTCCCATGGGTACATGGGTCATGGCTAGGCTGTGTAGTGGCTCATTCAATCCTTTAACAAAGCGGAGAGCCTTTTTTAAGCTGAGTGTTGACTAAATCCAATCCGAACCTAGCTAGTTGGTTGAACTGGTTGACGTATTCCTTGACCGTCATACTTCCTTGCTTAAGAGATAAGAACTTTTCCAGTTGTAAACTTTGTTCAGCTTGCGAGAGGAATTTTGTCTCAAACCATGTTCTGAAATCCATCCATGTTTCAACTGGCCTCTCGGCATTAGTGACTTCCCACCAATAGGATGCTTCGTCTTTGAGCAGCCATACCGCCAACAGTACCTTTTGCCTGTCGTCCACCTCGAAGATAACGAATAGATCCTCAGTTTCTTTGAGCCAGTTCCTCACCTCTACGAATGATTCAGTTCCCTTGAAATCCTTTCCACCCATGGCCCTATAATCTCTACAGATATTTGAGAAAGTAATTGCACGAGGAGGGGGCGGAGGAGGAGGGGGATCATTTGCTGGACCTATGGCGGCGGTCCTAGCTTCAAGATATTGACGAAACCAACCGGGTACATGAACACCCTCTGGTATCTCAGATGCTTCAGACATGCTGAAACGAAAAAAGGAAAGATTCAATACAAAAAGGACTGAAGGAAAGATATATGGCTCTTGGGGATCATGTTTTTCAATAAGCTTTATTTTTGAAAATACTTCCTTTCAAAACCTTTTTGAAAATAGTTTTTTAAAAACTTTTATCTAATCTGGTAACCTTTAGCTCTAATACCAAGTGTAACACCCCACCTCCGTTAAGGACACTCACAAAGGGAATGCCTTAACTTTGGTGGAGCATTTTAGTAAACAGAACAGAAACTTACAAAACAGATAAAAATAGTACTTGAAATTTTTTAACTTTATTACAGCGGAAACAGAAATCAGTATGGTTACATCCTTTCAATTCTCAGAATTCAAGTACAAAATATCAGTCTTGTACAAAAGCCTTTAGAATGCATAGTTTAAAATCATAATCCCCACAGAAGAAGACAAGCCATACTTTAAGCACTTCAAGCAGAAGAAATCCGGATCTAGCTAGAGTATTCCCTCCTTAGAAAACCTGGGGGGGAAACGGAAGAAAAGGGGCGAAACAACAAGGGTCAGACATAAAGTCTGGCAAGTCCAGTGACTTTCAGCATATGAATAGATAATAATAATATGACATGAACATAAAGCTGGATGAGAGATAACTGTAACAGGTGTAGCAGATATAACAGAAGAACAGAATGATATAAGCTATTGCTTTACACTTCTCTGCACCAATACTAGTATAACAGAATTAGGTATCACCCTAATGTCTAAACTGAAACAGATACGAGTACAGAATAATTTCCAAAGAAGAGAATGCTGGTAATGGGCCTTTACCACCCGAACAGAAACAAACAGAAGCAGAACAGATTAATCCCTACGAAAATAGAATGTAGAATTAGGTGTACACTAGTAATGGGCCTTTACCACCCGAACAGACGGTACCACACAGAAACAGACAGGTGTTACCACCCAACAGAAACAGACGGTACCAACAGAAACAGACAGAACTAAGTGTACCTTAAAACCCTACCCCAAGCGATCGGCTCCCTAATACATAAATACCCTGTGTCAGCCCCACAGTAGGGTGTATCACTCCCTAAAGTGACAACCAATTGGCACAGACCTATTTACAGATGTCACGACGTCTTACATCCTCAGAGGCACACCGGGATCCATGCACGCACATGACCCGGTTGGAACGCACCATCAACACCCCTCGCCATTATCAGAATGAACCGCTTATAATTAGTTCAGTAAGTGTGCCCGGACCCTACCTACTGTTTGGTCAAAGTTTTGATACCAGAAAGGGTTACTGACTAATATGGGTACCAAACAACAGATGACACAAGTAATTCCCCTCCTAACCTTGTGTCCCCAGACTAACAGTTTTCAGATTAACTTGTTTACAAGTTCAAACATACAGAGTTTAGATCAACTAGTTCACAGATCAGACAATCAAGTTAACAGGTTTTCAGACTAACGGATCAGATGTTCGGATTAACAGGCTTACAGATTAACCAGTTACAGATTTACAGATTTGTCTAACTTTGTAATTGGGCCTACAGATTCACGAAACGGGTTTATCAGATTCATTGGTCCAATTGATTTAACCTTACCCACCCAACACGTTTTAGACATCATATTTATCTTAGATTTTCATTAATTAAATATTAATGCCCAGACCTCTCACATTAGACTGACAGTTTCCGGCTACTGGTTAGGCCGGTTGGTTCCGGGCAGGTTTCTATCGCAAACTGGGTCTAACCTCGGGTTTCAAGCACGTTATGACTAACTTTTCACATTAGAACCTATTGTTTGCGACCACTGGAATATGCCGGGCGGTTCCGGGCAGAATTACACCGCAAACTCATTCTAACCTCGAGTTAGCCATGTTTATCTTTGCGGCCAATTTATTATTGATTTACCATTTATACCCACGCCTAATATACATGTCAATTATTCATAACTATAGCCAATTCAGATTATGTCAATAGCAGACTAATTATATCAACTCAACAGATAACAGATTTTTCAGATTAGGCGACTTAACGGATTTAGCAGATTAAGCAAACTAGCAGATTTAGCAGATAACAGATTAGGCATCTCAACAGATTTAGTTTAGCAGATTTGGCATTTTCAACAGACTTAGCAGATGACAGATTTAGCAGATTACTCAATATAACAGGACTTGCAGATTAGGCAAATATAGCAGAACTAGCAAATTAGGCAAATATATCAGATTTAATCATTCCTTAAAGTTTCACAAACATATCTTGCCTATTTGGCCTAAGTTTACATGCCTAAATAGTTGTCATGATTCACACTATGATCATATACCCCACGTTGCATTGAATTTGCATGTCACAGGTTATGGTCATAATTTACATGTCCTAATTTAGTTCAACTTGCCTAGTACAAAAGATTCACATATAAATTATACCAAATATAGCCATCGATTTCAATGCATGTCATATATCCCAAAGATCCCTTACTTAGGTGTTTATTTTCATTTAATAGATATCCTACTTTAATGTAAATCTTTACACCTAAGCCATATTCTCTTTATCTCAAGTCATATGTTCAATACCCTTTATGTTACAAATATAACATTTCCAGTCATATGTCTCAGATTCATGTTCTAGCTACAGTCCATGTTCTTTCCTCAATTAGTCACCTATTGGTCATGCCCAATTTATGCATCATTCATTTTACTGTCCCAAACATTTTAGTGTATGTTAATCTCTTATGAGATTGGCTCAGGCTCGTGGTAGCCTGGCTATAGAACAGAAAGAGGAAAGAGATACAAAATAAGATAGATCTAAACAGAACAGAACGGATATAATCTCAGATTCAGATTTACAATTCATGTCACAATCAGAATTAACGTTTATAGCGGAAAATAATTGTACTTGCCTTGGTTGGATTAAAGAAAGAAATTTAATTTGTTGTAGAATCGTTGTAGGAGCTTTAATCTCTAATTTGAATTGAGTTGCTTAGGTTGATGTTGATTAGCTTCTAGTTTTGATTCCAGTAGAGTAGCGATGCCATTTTTATTTTTATTTAGAACAGAGGCAGAGAAGAAGCAGAATAGAATTGTGTGTAGAGAAGGCTAGGTCTTAGGATGTATTTATAGGTGTAGGAACTCATTTAGCCCTCAGATTAACCCTAAAACTCATCAGGTCCGTCCAAACACGTCACAGCCCTCAAAATCGCACACACACGCACCAGGTTCGACCAGGGAGGTCGACCCCCAGGTCGACTACCCAGTCGACCTGGGTGCCCCAGGTCGACTACCCAGTCGACCTGGGTCTTGGGCAGGAAAATTCCCGCCCAGCCCAATCTGGGTCCGATTTTGAATTTTGAACTCGTTTCTGAACTGTTTGATTTTTAAACTGAATTCTGAAACTTCCGGAGGTCATATCTCCCTCATACGGAGTCCGTTTTACGCAAACTCGGACTCTATCTCAAGCAGAATTCCCAGACGAACGAAATGGCGTATCCCGTTTCCCTTAATTCTTTGATTTGAAATTGATTATACTTTGATTTGTTACCTATACGTTCATAGAAAACACGGGGTGTTACACCTACTAAACCATTTATCAGTTCCCTAAAAATATCAAGGGTATAAAGCTAAGAGAAACAAATTCCTCTGCCACCAAACGTAATACGTTTGAAGAGAACAATGTATATGATTTGCTAGGCATACCCTGTCATTCATTCGTCCATACAAATTGTCATGGGATTGGACAAACCGAAAGCCCCATCCAATCAATCCATCTTAGGAAATTTCTACTTAGGATTAACATTAAAGCCCTTGCACTTTTCTCCGTCTTCAATTTATCTTCAACATATTTGATTTGCAATGCTTATTCGCATGCAAAATGGTTTTCAAATAATAAACCTGATCCCGGTCTCTCCATACCGACAACGGAAATATAAAATGGGCCACAACTTTGATAGTCGGTTATTTAACTATCAAAGGAACATCCAAACAACCAATTATCCTATTTCCAAATGGAAATTCTATTGATCAAGCATTAATCAAAACTTATCCCTTTAAATTAATTTCTTTATTATATTATCATTACCCACCTTTTCGTTTTCGATATTTACCCCCAAATATTTCGCAAAAACACGTTTGGTCTCTCTTGATTCTTAAAAAAACATTTTTGTATATCATAAACTATTTTTTTTCTATATTTAGAAAATATACGTTATTTACATTAGAAAACATCTTCATTTCTTATTCATGCATCATATTCTTCCATCTTCATCAGTCCCTGACGATAAAATAGTAAGAGAATAACTCCTTAAGTATCAACCTCGAAGGCCGAAACCAACAATAGATCGACACTCTAGAAGCCATTCAACTTGACTAATCCCCAGTCAATTTCTAATTTTCTTAACTCCATTTGTTAACTTCTTATCAATAAAATAATTTCATTTCTATGCTTAGAAAACATTTCTGGTTATATTTGGAAAATGTTTCCAAAAACCATTTACTGGGATTTTAACAAATATTGTATAAAACATCATTATTACAACTCAACCCATTAATCATTTACTAGCTAACAATATCTCTAATCAACCTTCACCATTGAAACTTAACCATTCCTTAGTCAATTATGAAGTCAATCAAGTTGAGGTTTAATTAGCTCTCAGGCCTTAATTGAACGATATTCTTAACTTTGAAATAGACAAAACTCATAACTTAAATCTTAACATACTTTGCTTATGCAAATTCTCAGATTCAATTTAAGAATCCGTTTCTTTAACGAAACCATTGATTATAATGATAGTGTTATAATCCATGCTCCGAGATATTAAATCTTAAAATATAACTTTTATTCATTAGTTTGAATAAATAAAATACTAGCTAATTAATTAAGTAAATAAATCTTGATTAAAATGGGAAGTAAATAATACTTTCCTGGATTCGACATAATCCAATTTCAATATATAACTCTATTTCGAATGATCTTTATTCGATAACTCTCTTTCGAATAACCTATACTTGATTAATGTTTCGAACTTCGAAATAATTTACCATTTTAGGTCAACTCACTTTCAAAATTCAATTTTGAATTTATCACTTCCAAACATTTACTAATTTCCTTTTATAACCATTTTAATCCGAAAAACGTTTGCTTTTAAATCATTTTTCACTTTAAAACGTGAATATTATTTCTTTATAGATATATAGACTCGTTTTATCAAATAAATCTTGATTTAAATTATATATACCATTACAGGTTAAAATTCCATCTGTCGAGTCATTTTATAACTTCTCGTTCTCAATTCCCATTTATTATCAAATCTTGTTTGTACATCAACTCTCTAGTCTATTTTATTTAATATGTTTATAATTCTGTATTGATTTTATATTTGATTATAAAATATCGGTTTCAAATTGAATATTAATTATCTTGTCAAATTCCAATTCATATAATATATAATTTCGGAAAATAAGTTATTTTGATAATATTAGACATAATTGAATTGCAATTGTAAACCCTTATGGAATTATTTAAATTCTATTTACATTCCGAACGTTGGAATAAATTACATCGTTTCCTTTTAAAATGATTCCCAATTTCTCTTTTTAATTTACCCTTGAATTTATGTTCCCGAATTATCCAATGATAATTATTTTATTTCATATATAAATTTAAATCACTTGTTTTTTTACTATATTCTAGCCCATTCGAAATTCAATTTGTATTTTGGAAAAAAAATAGATTTTCCCTTTACTCAAAATTCATTTCCTTTCCATTCGAATATGTTTTTATGTTATTTAAATACCATTTATTCTAGGGCCAGTACTATTCAAACATCTAATACAACAAATTTTGACAAAGAACAATTAACACATCATATATCACAATATATGAAAACAAACAGTAATGATTTTGAGAAACTCAGTTGGATCCCTCCAACCCATTTCCTTGCATTTACCGGTGTTAATCAACGTAAATAACATCAATTTCATTTTAATATAAGATATCATGTTTAATAGAATCAATATTTAGTCAACGATTTATCTATAAAACTATACCTATAATTCCAACCAATTTATAAGTTATTCATCCAAACAACCATAACACAACATTTAATCAACATTTATCAATTCTGAAACATGTTTATAAAATTGTAAAACTGGACAGAGTTAGTGAGTTTACTCGCATTGGTCGTTAATCGTTGAATGACGATTAACGTCGGTTGATTAAATCATGCATTTTAGTTTTCCTAGAAGTGTAACATGCTCGATTCCTACCTCATGAAACTCAAACCACGCATGATTTGTGCATGTACATACCACTCCATATTGTTGATCACCCAAAACGAGGCCACTAACACACCCTTCATGGAAAACCGCACCCCTTGGTCACCGTCCCCACGCCACCGGCCACCCCTACCTGAATCCGACATCCAGGCTTCTACCCACGACGAAAAAAAGATTGAACTTTTTTACCATAGAAATTCCCCGAATCTTTCACATGGCCTCTCCATAATTCCACAAACCCAAAAACAACGTCAGATCCAAGTATCAATGTCTATATCTCCCCCAAACTCCAAACCTAAGGCACACTCATATATTTTCAGCGAACAAAAATGTAGTCGCACTCCTTAAAACTTATACAGGGGTGTAGAGAATCCTTCCAGGATATTAAATATACATATATTGGAAATTTTAGAGGAGAGACTAATTTGTTTATTTATTTTTTGAAATTTGAAAGCCATGAACTCTTTGGCCGTGGATATTTTTGTTTGTGAAGACAAAAAATAACTGTTGCAATTGGGAAGGAAGTTGTACTTATAGAAGAGGAGACTTAAGACTTAAGGTATATTTTACATAGGGTAGGCTGTAGGCATGTAAGGTAGATTTCTTTTTAGAATTAGGGCAGGCAACATGAAATATCTATATACCTGTATTGGGAAGAGATGGCATACGAAACTTGGCAGCCAAGGAACACACACACACACACATATATATATTATTTATTTTATTCTATTTAATTTTATAGGAAACTTATGCATGAAGTACGATGTTCAAACTATCACATACGATCTTCAATCATAGTGAAACTTGTAATCTGATAGTAGTTTATTATTTCAGACATGATGGAACTAATTTCATTCAATTCCAAGTCCGTTTGTAAAATTCCCTTTTTATTTTGAAACGGTTAAATATAAGGGTTCGTTTGGCATAGGTCCCTATTAAGTTTCAAAATCAGACTCACATCCAGTAATAAACTTATTGTAAATTAGGTCCCTGTTTTTCGAAAATTCAAGAAAAAATAAATATAAAAAAAAATACGTAAACTAATATTTAATTAAAACATGCATTCGACAAAAAATTCAAACCAAAACACCATAAAAACACATAAAAACAACGAAAATGTTGTAAAATGCATCGACAAATGCATATATTCAAATAGTGTCATATATGTATGCATCTATTTCAGTTCTGCATCAAACTGTAGCATACATTCCTAAATGTATGCAGATTTTATGAAATACGAGCATGTTTCCGTGCAATAATTCAATTTCCGCATGAAAAACATACATACTTGTATATCCGCTTACAAGTATGTTGTTATACGTAAAAAAAAACAGAACACAAGAATGCAAATACTGCCATGTCTTCATCATTTAGCACATTCTTTCATTCTTGTATGCAGTTATTCTGAATAATTTCACACATATAAGAAAATATTCAGCGGGCATGCACAAATTCTTACATGCGTATTTAAATAGTTTCATACATGTATGCAACTGTTGGTAGTAGTTGCATACATGTATGCAACTTTATTAATTTCCATGGACTTCTGCGGACGTTTCCAGAATTTAGATTTTTTTTTACTAAGTAGCGCATAAAATTCTGGCAAAAAAACGAAAAAACATAGAAGCTCCAAAAAGAGAGGCGGAAATTTCAAAAATAGGGCCGGATTTGCATTTGAAATATGTGAGGGACATGAGCCTAATTAATTTTGAAAATAGGGATGTATGCCTAATATTCACTAAATAAAATGCGTTTATATTGCGCACAAACATAAAATAACTCCAATTGACGTGAAACTGAAAATCTTTCAATAATTAATCACTACAGATTTAATAAAATTAGTATCGTAAGAGGTCGTTTGAAAATTGGCTATGCTTAAATTCCATATTTAATTGATATAATATAAGTCGAATAAAAATATAAATTAAATTCCAAAACAATTAAAATTCGAATAAAAATATAAATTAAATCTCCAAAAAAATTCGCCAACGTCTCCTTTGTACAACTAAATTGGTACAACTACAACTCGCCTTCCTTGGTTTTTCCAATCCTAAAGAAATCCAAAAAGCCAAGCGGCTTGCCAAACATTCTCATAACTCATCAAACTCATATGTAATATGAACTTGTACCTTTTTGTGGGACATCCAACTCTATCTCCTTCATTCACTACCAATTTAGCTTATACACATGCCATCCTAATTGATCTCCAATCAATTTATCCTTAACACAATTATTCGCATATATCCAAACCAAATTCCAATCTCAACTCAAACTTCATTCTAAATTCCAACTCCTAACTCACTAATCTAATTCCATTTCAAAATCCTATCTCACAAATCCAATTACTTAACCAAGTTAAGTTCCATCCATTATCCCGTTCGCTAATTTATTTCTCAAATTAGTTATCTTCATCTCAAAATCAAAAATATAGTTTTTATTTTAAAAATCAATCCATTCTAACTCGCATGAGTTCAATTATATTTCGAAATCCAATTTTACACGATATCATTTTATTTCAATTCAATTTCCACTTAATTGGCTTTAATTCAATTACAAATTGCTTTCACAAATTTCTATTTGATTTGTTTTTAATTCAAACAATCTCTTCTTGGGAGTTTTAAACAGCTTAGCTTTTTCTAAAGTCAAACTTTCCTTTTCAGAATCCAAAACAATTTGTTTTCTCAAAGCATTTCAAAAACAATATCTTTGGTAATAATCCATCCCTTAGAAACTCGAAAATGAATACTGATGATGCGGTTGTCATCATCAGGGTTATTTCCCAATGACCTAAGTGAGTTCAAAACTATATCACTTTCACAATTTATTTTTAAACACTTCTGTTTGGAAATCATTTCAAAATAACCTTCACATTGTTTTTGAAAAAAACATTAACAAATCGCCCAAGATCTTAAAATTTCCATATATTTAATTTAAAATTCATTTACAGCACCTATCCAAGTTTCCAGAGTTTTAATTCCAATTCTGATTAACCCATTTGATTTTTATATATTATACTTATATGAATTCTGATTGGTTATCCGTCTTTATTATTATCTCATTCGATTATAATAACAACAACCACATCTAATATGTTATAATAATCCAAATATATACATATATATATTCTTTATATCAAAATATACTTTAGGTAAAATTATTTCATTTACCCTTTTTCAAAACATACTATGTCGTTTCATCGTATTCAAGTGTTTAGAAATCCCTATCGATACAGTGGATCATACTGGTCGACTAGAATTCATAAGCCATTCAACTAATAAATCTCCACAATACATAACCATTTTATATTAAATAACAAATACGCGCTCATATATATACACTCAAACTCAATCTAGGGTATAACTAACACCATCGCTATTGAGTTACACCACAGAGCCAATGTTATCACTCAACCTTTAGCTCTAATACCACTGTAACAACCCGGGAGATTTTCGACCCCAAAATCGACATAAAACATAATGTTGACTAATCCACTGTCGAAAATTACTGGATCATTAATAGAAAGAAGTTAGAGGGTGAGAAACAAAAAGGAAGAAAGGTAGAATAAAAGAAGAACATAAATACAACAACATAAGAGTAAACCCGAATCTCACAGCGGAACGAATAAAATATATTATGTAACACAACTTTGAAATGCAAATCTGTACTTGTAGATACATACCATTATCAGAGTAAAGCACTTGCAACACAAAAGAAATAAATAATAGCTATAAAATGTTGAAGCTTCCTTCTCAAATCTCTTCCAAGTATATCTGTAAAATCCCATCTAGTTAAATGCCCGTACAAATTTGGGCACACAAGAGTTTACGGTAAAACAAAACAAAATAAACTATGGGCCAGTCATAGGACTGGTGTGAGTAAACTCTAACCACTTGGTTTAACTTTTAAAATCCTTTATAAAAGAAAGGACAATCGTAAGACCAGTCCACACATAAACACAGATGGTTTTTACCTTACGGTAACCCAAAACATTCTTTGAATCAATATTATTTTGATATTATAATTATGTCTAAATCAAATAAATAGCAATCTAGCAGAACGCTTGCATCTCACGCTCCACATAAGTAGTATACAATCAAAACCGAGGGTGCTTATTGGGTAATGGATTTCCAACTATGATAAGGTATGGAACCACATTCCAATAGTATATCTCTAGAGAGGAATATACTGGTTAAACAAGAACATCTTGCAACCCGACCCACACATAACCGACCATTTATTTTGCTTGAGTGTATCGAATGTATATCACCAACGGTTGGGATCAACAACAGTTTCCCAAAAGGGATAACATCGATAGAATAAAAAAGCAAATGAATTTTTCTAAATAGATGATAATACACCCTAATTAGGAGTGACCCACTTAGCTATGCTGCCTGCCCGATTTTTGTTATTTTCCGGTTGTGAGGCTTGAGGTTACTATTACCTTTTTAAGAACATCACATCTTCATCTACTTTGAATGCCACATCGTCAAACCTGCTAAACCATTTATCGATTCCCCAAAAATATTACATGTATAGATCTAAGAGAAACGAATTCCTCCGTCACCAAACATAATACGTTCGAAGATATCAACGTATATGATTTGTTAGGCATACCGTATCAGACATTCGTCCATATAAGTTGTCCTAAGACTGGACAAATCGAAGGCACCATCCGATCAATTTATGTTAGGCAATTTCTACCTAGGATTAACAGAACAACTCCTGCACTTTACTCCGTCTTCAGTTTATCTTTAACATATTTGATTCGCAACGCTTATTCCATACAGAGTGGTTTTCAGGTAGTAAACTTGATCCCGATCTCTATATATTGACAATGGAAATATAAAATGGGCCAAAACTTTGATAGTCGGTTATTTAACTATCAAAGGAACTATAACGATCCAATAGGGAGTTGACACCCAAATTCCGACAAGAATACATAAACCCATATTACTTGCCAAAACTCAAGTATAGAAAACATCAGATAGTTAATATAAATAAATTAGAGGATGAGAAAAGAAATATTAGAATAGAAAAAGAAGGAGAACCAAAACAACATAGAGTCTCACATCGCAGAGGAACAAAATATAATATAGAAATAAGTCTTTATTGAGAGCTTGAAATAAAACTTTCAATCATCAGAGCACGTCAGCACGTTTGGACAATTATAATAACTTGTCCCCATATACAATCGCATAATGGAATAAATACTAGATATCATATTTTTTGACTCTTCCAGTTCGTCTCTTCACAGCATCCGATACCCTGAACCTGTAAAACTTGGTCTGACCAGAGCATTGCAAACGCTAGGATCGGTCTGGTGAACCAGCATGAGAAAACTCACTAAGTTTATAGGCATCACCCAACTTGATTTTAAAGTAAAAATCTTTTCAAAGAAAAGGATAATCGTAAGATCAATCCACACATAAACACGGTTGGTTTTTACCTTACGATAATCCAAAACATTTTGAAATCATATCTTTTCTGATATTATAATAATGTCTTATACAATTAAATAACAATCCAGCAGAACGCTTGCATCTCACGTTATACATACATAGTATACAATCAAAAACCGCGGATGCTTATTGGAGATTGGATTTCGACTATGACATAGTATGGAACCACCTTCTGATCAATGTACTTCAGAGGGGATACACTGGAGTTTAACAAGAATATCTTGCAACTTGGCCACATATGACCGACCACTCATTTCTCTTGAGTGTGTCGAATATATTGTCACCTTACAATTGTATCCAACATAGCTGTTCCCGGGATATATAGATGCGAAAAGAAGAACAATAATGGAATTTATCTAGATGGTGACAAAACACCCTAATTGGGAGTGACCCACTTAGCCATGTTGCATGTCCGATTTTTTTTATTTCTCGATTGTGAGGGTTGAGGTTACAATAATCATTTAGAACATCTAGACCCCATTCACTTTCAATACACATCGTTAGATCCATCAAATCACTAATTGATGCATACAAAAAAAATTGGGTGTCTAAGCAGTAAGAATGAATTCCTCTGCCACTACATAAGTATGTTTGTAGAAATCAATATGCACGATTGTAACACCCCACCTCCGCCAGGGTCACTCTTGCAAGTACACTAGCTTTGGAGGGGTGTTGGACAAGGTAAACATGCATAAAGATATTCCAAGACAGAACATATAAGTAAAACAGAGTAAGTAAAGCAGCGGATAAAACTACTATTTCAAAACCATAGTCAACTTACATCAAAAGTATTGAGTCATTATTCTCCAACTACTACAAGTCTAGAAAAATAAACTGAAAACTGGAAATAACATAAAGTAAACTATCCCCAAAGTAGATGTGGTAAGCCATAGCGAGTCAAGTCCAAACCGTACATGAGCTATCCAGTAAGCGAGCTAAAGATCCAGCTAGGTGCTAGTGTTCCCACCCTGAGAACCCGGGGGGGGGGGGGGGGATGGAAGAAAAGAGGCAAAAGAAAACGGGTCAGTCAAAAGACTGGTAAGTCCTACCTACTATTAGTATAAAAACTAATAAAGTTAACTGGACATGTAAAACAGAGATGAAGCATAGGATGATAACTGGCATGGTGAAAAGTTAACAAGACAGATCAAGCGTGACATCGCATATACAAGGTTAAGTTTTGCACCAATAGTACTAGTAATCCAATCCATGTCAAGTATAAACAAGAAATGATCCCTTGGCCCAAGTTTGGCCCAACATCATGAGATGACCTAAATCAAGGTTCAACTACACGGCCTAGTCGATCGGCTCCCTATAAGCCAAACTCGCAGTGTATCGGTGTCATACGGCTTAATCATGGAATGTAGTTAACTGTGCAAGGTCCACCCTAGGGTGTATCTAGCCCTAAGGTGTAAACCACAGACACAAATCAAGCAAGCACAGTCTAAACCTACTAGTGCCCATGTTCAACTCCGGAGTTAATGTGCACGACCATGGTCCGCCTGAACAACCGGTGCACCATTCAGCCATCTCTTTTGGTCTCTTACAATCAGTCCAGTAATCATGCCCCACCCTAGCCTAGTCCAGGGTATCCAGATACTCCCAAGTGGGTTACTGCTGAAAAGGACCACGTAACTAGGATTTCAAGTGGGTTAAGTGTGGTTAACCCTATCCTAACCATGTATTGAGTTGGTCAAGTGTATCCAAGCAGTTCATGACTTCACCCTATCAATACATCGTGCTTAATTGGTTAAGTATTCAAGTAGTTCATGACTTAACCCTACCAACCCATCGTGTTTAATTGGTTAAGTATTCAAGAGGTCCATGACTTAACCCTACCATGTGGCATTAATTTATTTAATGCACCCCAACCTCTCGCATTAGACTTTGTTGTGGTTACTAGTTAAGCCGGGCGGGTCCGGGTAGCTTTACACCACAACCTAGTCTAACCTCAGGTTTTAAGTGCGATGTGACCAACTACTCACATTGGGTCCTATTGTTTGTAGCCACTAGTTAATCCGGTCGGTTCCGGGTAGATTTATGCTACAAACTCAACCCAACCTCGAGTTGGCCACTTTCATGTTTTCTACATGTCATGTCCACGTTCATGTTTTCAAGCATAATCACATGTCATATTTCAAAACCATGTTTTTATGTCATTAAAGTTACCCATACGCATTCCCATCGCATGTACGTTTCGTCACAACACAAAATGGATTAAAAGAGGGAACTTAGAAGCATGACAAAAATGGGCATAAGGTGATAGGATTTGGCCACAAGTTAAACATGGTGGCATATGTGGAAAAATGTGTTCATTAAACTTGCATATTACGTTATAAGCCTCAAAACATGCATGACATCAAACTTAGCAAATAGGTGATACACGGTCATAGATGGCATAGGATGATAACTAGTGATTCGCATATAACATCATATGCAAGTTAACATAAAGGTTATGAGAGTTTCTATGTTGCGTTATGCAACATTTCCAAACAAAGCTCATAGCTTTCAATCCACAAAGTCAAGGTGATAGCTTTACAAACATACATAGAACAAATCTATGCATAACATGATAGAATCAAAGCACAAATCATACTTAGGCCCAAACTCAAACTTGCAACATGTCATATTTAACTTCATAGTTTAAATCTAAGAGTAGAATATGGCTTACAATGCTATGTAGACTATAAAATAAAACAAGATTGAGACGAAGCCACTAGCAAATCCGCAAGGAAAATAATATGCTCCAACCTAAGCCTTGAGAAATAAGTAAAATAGCTTCTATGACGAAGAAAGATGGCTCTTTGAACTAAGAAAGATAGCTTCTTGGACTTAGATTTGATTTGGAACACTCATGCTCTCAAGATGAAGATGGAGGCCATGATTAGGGAGCATTTTGGCATAACCTAGTTGTAGGAATGATTTGTGTGGGTTTAGGCTAGGTCTTAGGGTGTTTTTATAGGAGTAGAGACAAGTTTAGGCCATAGGATTAACCTTAGTTTAGATCTAAACCATCAAAAATCGTCACAGGCCAGCAGAACAGACCAGAGAACCAAAACAGGTGCACCAGGCCAGCCAGGGTCAAGCCAGAAAGCTGTGCAGGTTTCTGGCTCGACACGGGCGCGCTTCCCAAGTGCGCCAGTGTATTTTTGTGCTGGCGCACTTCACAAGTGCGCCAGTGCATTCTGGCTTGTTGTCGGGTTTTCTGCCTAACTTCATTCGTCCATATCTTCTTCATACGGACTCCGATTTTCGAAAACTCGGACTCTATTTCGCGTATTTTTCCAAGATGAACGCAACGGCGCAGCCCGTTTCCCTTGATTCAGATTTTAAAATTTAATTCTGCCTTGATTTATGTTATAACATTTTATAAAAATTCGGGTTGTTACATTCTCCCCTCCTTAAAGGATTTCGTCCCCAAAATCTCCAAGTTAGGAAGAACGTATCCTACCATCCATCATACATCTACTCAAAACATCATCCACAAGTAATCATTGTCCTTAAAAGATTCTAAATGCTATATGATCATATGCAAAGGTGTGTGTATATGTACTTATCTAATGCGAAAATCAGGCGGTTACTGATTCAGTAAACCTCTTTAATGCAACGTATGTTAGTGAAATGAGTCCATATGTATGCAAATTCCTAACATAATTCATAATCTCTATATGAGTGCACATAACATTCATACATATGAAACATCCACGTGATAGCATAACAAGTTTCAGCCATGAATAAGTATAAGCACTCATACATACGCAATATGAAAGTGTGTGAGCCGATCTTAGTGCCTAATGTGTATCATGCATCCACGAGTATCCACTTGCAAACACTTGCAACCACGGGAAAACATCAAGCATAACATGTTTCAAATACATGTTTCATCCAAAGGGTTTCTACCTAAGGTTCTCATGACAAGGTTAACGAGATAACAAGATAAACATGGATAGCAAAGGAAAGATATGCTAACTAGGAAAAGAGATTGAGAATGTACCCTCAAAAAGGAATGGACAAAGCCCACGCATCTTCTCCTCGGTTTCCCAAGTTGCATCTTCATTGGCTTCACTCCACTGAACCTTTACTAACTTGACTTCTCGATTCCTCAGTTTCTTGATCTCCGTTCCCAAGATACGAATCGAAGCTCTCCTCAAGGTTGCCTCTTTCTCTACCTCCATGTCTTCAAGAATACTTTGTTCAACCACTTCGGCGGATCTATGCAAACACTTCCGGAGATGCGAGACATGAAAGACGTTATGCACTCCGGCCAGCTTCTCGAGCAATTCGACTTTATAAGCCATTTGCCCAATCTTCTCGATGATAGGGAAGGGTCTAACGAACCTTGGTGCTAGCTTTCCAACTGCTCTGAAACGAACCACATTTCGCAAAAGAGAAACCTTCACAAAGACCATATCTCCAACTTCAAACTCTAAGTCTGTCCTTCGCTTGTCTGCATAGGATTTCTGTCTGTCTTGGGCCGTTTTCATCTGCCTTCGAATCAACTCAACTTTCTCGGATGTGTCCCTTATCATGTCGGGCCCAAGTATAAGCTTATCCATCGTCTCCCACCAACATGTTGGTGACTTGCACGGCCTCCCATACAAAGCTTCGAATGGTGCCATCCCTATGCTTGCTTGGTAGCTGTTATTATAAGCAAACTCCACTAGAGGAAGATGGTCTTCCCAAGTACCACCAAAGTCAAGAATGCATAGCCTCAATAGATCTTCTAGTACCCTATTCACCCTTTCGGTCTGGCCATCCGTCTGTGGGTGATAGGTCGTACTTAGATTCAATCGCGTACCCATCGCTTCTTGCAAACTATTCCAAAATTGGCTAGTGAAGATTGGGTCACGATCGCTGACTATGCTAGAAGGAACTCCATGCAATCGCACTATCTCTCGAAGATAAACAGATGCTAGACCTGATGCGGTCCTCTTGTTCTTTACTGGAATGAAATGGGTGCTCTTCGTGAGTCTATCAACTATGACCCATATCCCATAAAGCCCAATAGTTTGGTCAACTTGACGGACATCTTTATCCCAACTATATATCACAAACAGGCGAGTCATACTCCTTATGGGGTTTGCGACAGAACTAAGATTGAGAATAGGACCGAGAGGATATACTTAAAAGATAGCATGCGAGTAAGCTCTACAGAATAATAGGGATCAAGGATATACTCTTAGAAAGAGATATAATGCGCGTATCTAGTCTTCAATCTTCTAAGCCGCATTTTCTTGAGCTTAATCCTATCGTGCCTTGACCGTCTTTTAACTTTACAATTTCGTAGCTCTTAATTCTTATTTTCAAAATATGAGTTAGAACTCATTTCACCGTTGCCTCTCGTTCCACTTCCACTTATTCTTTTCCTAAAATACTTGGCTTTCGCATAACTGCGTGCTCATGGTTTCATGCAAGCTTTACAAAATTCGTTAGTGAATCCTGGACCTCGTTTACATACTATACGGTATTCCACGCAGAAGAACTATCTCTTGAAAACAAATGCCAATCCACGTTGCCAAATGTACTTACTAGGGTGATTTCTATAACCCATGCTTAAGCGAAATGGACTATCCGCCTTAGTAGCGAATACCACCGGAGCACCTCATTCTGAAATGCTTCGCCTAACGAAATTTTTCTCAAGCAACTCCTTGATTTGCTTGCTAAGCTCTCTTCTTTCTCGCGGGGCCATGTGCCTAACGGGCAATGAAACTGGCCTGGCATTATCAATAAGATAAATGCGGAAATCTATCTCTCGCTTAGGGGGTAACCCCTTAACCTCATCAAAAACATCAGGATATTCTTGGACCACCCTCACAGATTGAAGATTGTCAATAGACGAGTCGAGGGATTCAAGATAACATAACATGACGGGATCCAGAGGGTTACAAGAAATCTCTAGGGTATTGCCAAGGCGAGTCATAAGCCTCACTACCCTATGCTCACAATCGAGAATGGCTCCATAACTGGACAACCAATCCATGCCCAAAATTAACCCATATCCCATGAACCCGAGAACATAAGCATTACATGTGAATTATACGGTCAAGATAGAAATCCTCAAATCCATACAAATCATAGATAAATGGGCGGAACCCCCAATTGGATTTGAAACACTAATGGGATCCTCAACAAGACTAGTACTTAGGTGCAAACTTTCAACAATGTCAGAAGAGATAAAGGTATGCTATGCGCCGGAATCAAATAAAGTTCGAACAGGAAAACCAGAAATATAAACAAGACTTTCTACAGAAATACTACCTCGGTCCAGAACTGGAGCAGTGTTGAGAGCATGCATCTGCCCTCCAGAAGGTCTTGCTCGCTGAGTCAGTCCTTGCCCCTGCCCTTGCTTCTTTGGGCAATCCTTACTGAAGTGTCCATACTTTCCGCAATGAAAGCATTCTCCCTGTAACACCCCACGTCCATTAATGTCACTCACAAAGGGAATGCATTAACTTCTATGGAGGTTTTAGGTGAATATAGAACAGTAAAATTTCAACAAGACAGATATAAAATAGTACTTGGAAATTTAAAAACTTTATTTCAATTGCAGCAGAAGTCAAAACATGTTTGATTACATCATAACACCATAATCAAAGTCAAGTACAATATCTATCTTGATAAAACAAATACATAATCCCATTACATAAATAGCCATTAAAAAGAAAGATAACAAGCTGGACTTTACTTCAGCAGTCCAAGCTTTCCAAGAGATAAGCAATCCAATCAGACTCCACTGGAACTTGGCCCAACCTGAGGACCTGAAGGGAGAAAAGGATGAAAAAGAGGGGGGGGGGTCAGACATAAAGTCTGGCGAGTATGATAATTCTACAATACTATTATCAAAATAACTGGACTAAGGCATAAGCTGGAAAACAAGGAAATGTCTATGAAAGAGCAGATTAAGGACATAGACAATCGCTAAAGGAAACGTTATAGGCGCTCCTAAATACTAAAGGATAAACACTATACTGCACCACACTAGTCATTCTAAAGATTGATTCCCCTTAGCTTCACTTAGAAACTTTCTTAATGGCTTTACGTACTCCTAGCTGACTACATAGGTGCCGCCTGCCCCTATCTCCACTAGGTGTACCCCACTTTCCATTTTTCGATCGGCTCCCTACTCGTAGATACCCGTGCTGGCCCCACAGTGGGGTGTATCATTCCCCTAAAGTGGCAACCCGATATAACGGAGATGCACGGCTTATACCTACACGATGCAACAACGTCTTACCTACCAGCCCGGGTCCACACACGCATATGAAACCCGTTGGACTTGCGTTGCCACCGCTCCCTGTTTTGGCCTCTTATAGTCAAACCCAGTATGCGTGTCCCGTCCTCGACTTGGGTCGAGCCCACAAAGATACGTTTTGGGATACTGGTTGAAATGGGCCCCCATTATTTCCCACAAGCATTCCACCTAAGCTTGTCCCATTAGTCCATCCACTTAACCCACTTAGTCATGTTCATTTACATGTGTATTTGGTTAAGTCTAATCGTATTTCAAATGCCTCTAAAGGCAACCACTAGATTCCTCATGCCACTCAAGGCACCTACTTAACCCCCATGTCCCACCTTACATGATTATCTGGCTAAATATTTCTTAATTCATTAAGGCCATAACCTCATAAAGACCTCTCACATTAGACTGGCATTTATGGCAGCTGGATTTGCCGGGCGGGTCCGGGCAGTCTTACACCACAAAAGAGTCTAACCTCGTGTCTTTACAACTGTTATGCTTTAGTTTGGGCCTAGGACCTCTCATATTGGGCCGACATTTGTGACTACTGGATTTGCCGGGCGGGTCCGGGCAGGTTTACGTCACAAACGGGTCCAACCTCGTGTCCTAAGCATTGATTATTATTAATAATCCACTTTCCCCAATTTTAATAATTCCCTATTTGAATTATTAGTTAATTCCAAATTTAGCAATGTCCTTAATTGACTCAATTATGGACATCCGTTTAAGGCATGCAAAATCATATCAATTGCACCCCAATTTATTAATTTCCTAATATTACCCCTACCCCACGTTTGAACGTTTATTCGCAAAATGTATGCTAGACCCGATTAGTCTAACTCATAACATAAAAGAAAATATTCACAACAACAACATATATATGTGACTAAATGAATACTAACAAGAGGTGAAGCTTGCATATATCAAAATTACAACTTGCATAAGGTTATACATGTCATGGGTCTAAGTGTGTCAACTTATTCATAATTCACATAATATGATTTTGATCAAGTTCCATAAACTTGTATTGGACATGTGTGAATCAACATCATTAACAATATGGTTTTATATGGGTACACCTAACTCAATAGGCAAATTCCCAAAAATCAAAATTCATTTAATCATAGATTCATGTATATGGGTACACCTAACTTAATAGGCAAATTCCCATATTCAAGATCTATTTTAAAAAAAACATAAACTTTAAACATGATCCAATTCACATAAATAATAACATCATAATTTTACAACTTGCATGATTCAACACAACTTAACATGACATCATTATCATATAACATAAGTATTTCAACATATATGATAATATGAGATCTACAACATATGTAAGATTTACAACATAGCATATCATAATTTGCAACATAGCTTGATATGATTTACAACATAGCATAGCATGATTTACAACATGGCATAACATGGTTTATAACATAGCATAGCATGATTAATCACATATGACATAGCATAGGATTATTTACAACATAATCACTACAACATAACAATATATATATGATAACATAATAGCATAAGAGATCCACAACAAAATTTACAAATACATAACAATTCATATCACTTTCTTGTGATCCAATTCATAACTTAATCGAATTATTTTATAATAACATTGTGAGAATCAGCATACTCACAATTTTAAAGAAGAGGAATAGAGAGAGAGAGAGAGCTTTTGATTTGATTTGAGTAGATTTAGTTTGTAGATTAGGCCTTCTTCTTCTTTAGTTTGTGACGGCTATGCTGAACTCCATGGCAACGGCATGTCGGTAGCTCTCCAATTTTTCAAGTGATTTAGGGTTAGAGTCTACCCACTTATTTATAGATGTTAGGATTCATTTAGGCCATTAGATTTAACCTAGAAATAACCGCAGCCATTCAGACCAGATGGGGTTTATCTTATTGACTCAGCTATGAGTCAGAAGTGACTCAGCAAACACTCAGCAAATTAATAAACTTCTATTCATGTTTACATTAACTGCCCATATATATATAAATATATATATATACACACACACGCATCTATTCATGAATTCAAATTAATCCATAATTAACTTATGACCATTTCTACACATTAATTTTCCAATTAATGTCTTAATTCCATTTTTCGCCTTTTAAGGCAATTCACATATCTCAAATTTGTTATATGCCTTTTTAAGGCTATTTCGTGCAAATTCTCAATATTAATTCTTTTAATTTGTGAATATTAGTATTAATAGAAATACGGGGTGTTACATTCTCCCCTCCTTAAGGGATTTCGACCCCGAAATCTTCAAGTTTATATCCTATCATCAACCATCTACTCAATCAACAAACACTGGCATCTATTGTCCTTATAGACTTCTAATGCTTTTATGTTTAAATGTATAGTGTGTGTATATGTCCGTATCTAATGCAAAATCAGGCGGTCCACTGATTCAGTTGACCTCCTTGATGCAATTCATGATAGTGCCATATATCCATTATGTATGCAAAAGATCCTAATTGCTTACATACTACTTCTATATGCGTGCACATCCATTCAACCGAATGCAGCATCTATATGATGGTACAACCATTATACATCCATTATACTAAATACATTCATTTATGCAATATGCAATATGTAGTAACTGAGCCGATCTAGTGCCTAAAGTGTGTGTATATATGCATCCACGAGCAACCACTAGCAACCACTTGCATCCATTTTGCATCCATCATACATAACATGTCTCAAACACATGTTTCAACCATAGGATTATCCTAACTAAAGGTCAAAGATACTAATGAGAGGACATACTAAAGATAAGATAAGATAAGCTAAGCGATAAAGGAGAAATTAAAAGACATACCCTCAAAAAGAAAAGGGTACAACGAACGCATCTTCTCTTCTGTCTCCCAAGTAGCGTTGCTCTCATCATCTCCCCATTGCACCTTAACTAGTCTGACCTCTCGATTCCTCAACTTTTTGATCTCCGACCCAAGAATGCATGTAGGAGCTCGTCTAATTGTTGCATCACGCTCTATTTCCACCTCTTTAAGCAAGCTCGGCTCTACCACCTCCGCGGTCTTGTGCAAACACTTCCTCAAATGTGATACATGGAATACGTCGTGTACTCCACTCAGTTTCTCAGGCAACTCCACCCAATACGCCATCTTCCCAATCCTGTCTTTTATAGGAAACGGCCCTACAAACCTTGGCGCTAATTTCCCAACGGACCCAAAGCGAACAACATTCCGTAACGGAGATACTTTGATAAAAACCATGTCCCCAATGTCAAACTCAAGATCTGTCCTCCTCTTATCAGCATACGATTTCTGCCTATCTTGTGCTGCTTTCATCCTCCTTCGAATCAAATCAATCTTCTCCGAGGTTTCCCTAACCATATCGGGCCCAAGTAGGATTTTATCGGTAGATTCCCACCAACATGTAGGCGAACGGTAAGGCCTTCCATAAAGAGCTTCGAACGGTGCCATGCCAATACTAGACTGAAAGCTATTATTATATGCGAATTCTACCAACGGAAGGTGCTCTTCCCATGTAACCCCAAAGTCTAGGATACAAAGCCTTAAAAGATCCTCTAGAATACGATTCACCCTCTCGGTCTGGCCGTCCGTCTGAGGATGATATGCGGTGCTCAAACATAGCTGAGTCCCTACCGCCTCTTCTAAACTCTTCCAAAATTCGCTAGTGAAGATGGGATCACGGTCGCTTACTATACTAGAAGGAATACCGTGCAAACGAACTATCTCTTTAATGTATACAGAAGCCAACCACGGAGCAGTCCTCTTACTTTTCACGGGAATAAAATGGGCGCTCTTAGTAAGTCTATCTACTATAACCCAAATCCCCGTATTACCCTTCCTTGATCTGGGTAATCCATCCACAAAATCCATCGAGACGCTTTCCCATTTCCATAGTGGAACTTCCAATGGGTGAAGCAACCCACCGGGTTTCTTTTGTTCCGCTTTTACTCGTTGGCACACCAAGCATCTAGCGACGTACTCGGCCACGTCCTTTTTCATACCAGCCCAAAAGAAAACTCACTTCATATCTTTGTACATCTTGTCTCCGCCGGGATGAATGGTCATCTTTGAGCGATGAGAATCATCAAGAATGGCCTTCCTTAAGTCTTCGTCTTGTGGTACACAAAGTCTATTATCCCTTCGTAACCAACCCTTATCGTCTAGGGTGTACCTACGAAGATGGCTAGACGACTCCCCTCCTTTGAGCTTTTCTACTATCTCAACCAACTGGGGGTCGTCTTGCTATGCCTCACCAACTCGTCCTAGAAGTGTAGGTCTAACCTCCAAGGATGCTAACAAACCAGGTACTAGGTCAACGGAGGGTCTAAAGTCAAACATGGAGATGAATTCTAAGCTTCGTCGTTCAACAAATAACGGACTCAAGGACAACCTTTTCCTACTTAAGGCGTCTGCTACCACGTTACCCTTGCCCGGGGTATATGCTATTTCAAAATCGTAGGAGGCTAAGAATTCCATCCACCGTTGCTGCCTTAAATTCAAATCCTTCTGAGAGAATAAGTATTTTAATGATTTGTGGTCAGTGAACAGTTCGAATTTCTCACCAAGAAGATAGTGATGCCAGGACTTAAGCGCGAAAACAATTGCGGCTAACTCAAGGTCATGCGTAGGGTAATTCTTTTCATGAACCCTCAACTGCCTTCCACCATAGGCTATTACTCTTCCCTCTTGCATGAGGACTGCGCCAAGTCCCATCCCACAAGCATCAGTATAGACGGTAAACGGTTTATTCCCGTCTGGCAGCACTAAGACTGGGGCTGAAGTTAAGGCTCTCTTTAAACGTTGGAACGCATCATCACAATCTTCGTCCCACGTAAAAACCAGGTTCTTCTTCGTTAACCGTGTTAATGGAGCTGATATTTTTGCGAAGTCTTTGATAAACTTCCTATAATAGCCAGCCAACCCCAAGAAACTTCTTACTTCGGTTACATTTTTAGGGACCTTCCAATCTTGGATGGCCACCACCTTTGCGGGATCCACTGCTATCCCTTCCTTGGAAACCACGTGCCCTAAGAACCGTACTACTTTCCTCCAGAAGTGACACTTAGAAAATTTTGCCTTAAGGTTATGCGCTCGATGGGTTTCCAACACTTCCCTAAGATGTAGGGCATGCTCTTCTTCATCCTTAGAAAAGAATAAGATGTCATCCACAAAGACTACCACGAATTTGTTAAGGTACTCCCTAAACACCCTACTCATCAAATCAACAAAATATGTTGGGGCGTTTGTCAAACCAAAGGGCATCACTAGCCATTCATAGAATCCGTCAGGAGTCCTAAAAGCAGTCTTATCTATACTATCCTCAGCCACTCTCAGTTGATGAAAGCCAGTGGCTAAGTCCAACTGCGAAAACACTGAGGTGCCAATTAACTGATCAAAGAGATCGTCAATCCTCGGCAGTGGGTGTCGGATCTTTTTAGTAAGCTTGTTTAGTTCTCTATAGTCCACACAAAGTCTAAGGGACCCATCCGCCTTTGTAGCAAATACTACTGGAGCACCCCACTCCGATATACTACGTCTTATGAACCCCTTCTCAAGCAACTCCTTCACTTGCTTATTGAGTTCCCTCCTTTCACGAGGAGCCATGTGGCGCACTGGCAAAGATACGGGTTTAGCATTATCCACAAGATAAATTCGAAAGTCTATCTCCCGTTTTGGAGGTAAGCCCTTCACCTCTTCAAACACATCCGGATATTCCCAGGCCACCTCTACCGTTCGCAGATTCTCTACAGACGCGTCAAGCGATTCAAGATAACTTAGCATAACGGAATTTATGGGATTACAAAAGATGTCGAGAGCATTACCAAGGCGAGTCACAAGCCTAACTACTCTCCTTTCACAATCAAGAATGGCCCCATTTCTAGATAACCAATCCATTCCTAAAATTAGCCCATAGCCCGTGAAGCCCAATACATAAGCATCACATCTAAATTCAACGCTAAGTATAGAGATTTTCAAATCCGAACATATCATGGTCAAATGAGCCGAACCCCCAATTGGATTTGAAACAACCAAGGGATTCTCTACTAAACTGGTGTTCAAGTGCAGTAATTCAACTAACGATGCAGAGATAAACGAATGAGATGCGCCAGAATCGAATAAGGTACGGACAGGATGATCAAACAGAAAAACTAAGCTTTCAACAGAAATTGTTCTACCTCTTTCTTGCAGCGGTGGGGCCGCAATAGCCTGAACTTGCCCCCTTGCCTGCCCTGGTGCCATAAGAGCCTGCCCCTGTCCTCCCGAGGTAGACCCTGCCCTCTGCCCCTTCTTTGGGCAGTCCTTCACCAAATGTCCAGCATCTCCACAATGAAAACAACCAGTCTTCTTTTTCTTTCTACAATCTTTGCTAAGATGGCCAGGCGTCCCACAATTGAAGCATCTCTTCTTCCCTTTGCCATTATTGTTTTTACCACCCTTCTTATTTTGCTGTTGGGGTTTCTTCTGATCCCCTTTCTTTTCAACTGCCTTATCCTTATGCATAAGTGCCATTTCTACTAGCCTTTCAAAGGTGGCTCCCATAGGGATGTGGGTCATAGCCAACCCTTGCAACGGTTCATTCAAGCCTCTAACGAACCTCAAAGCTTTCTTCTCTGGCGTGTTCACCAACTCCAAGCCAAACCTTGCTAACTGATTAAATTTATTGACATACTCCTTCACTGATAAGCTCCCTTGCTTTAATGTCAGGAATTTTTCCATATTTAAATTCTCCTCTGCCCTTGAAAGAAACTTTGCCTCAAACCTTCGTCTGAAATCCGCCCATGAATCAACTGGACGTTCCCCGTTAGTGACCTCCCACCAAAACGAGGCCTCTCCCTTCATTAACCAAGCAGCTAAACAGACTTTCCTCCCATCTTCCACTTCAAAGATATCCAACAATTCCTCAGTCTCCTTAAGCCAGTCTCTGGCCTCCACAAACGTCTCAGTCCCTTGAAAAGTTTTTCCGCCCATAGCTTTAAACTCCTTGCACGTCTTTGCAAAAGTATCAACACGAGGAGGAGGAGGAGGAGGAATGGGTGCAACTGGGGGTGGAGGAACATCTGCTGGGCCTGCAGTGGTGGCCCTAGCCTCCAAATATCTCCTAAACCACCCTGGAATCGTCACACCTTCTGGGAGATTAAGATCTTTAGCCATGCTGAAACGAAAAAGGAAAGATTCAAAATGGAGAATTCGAAAGATAAAGATAAGGATATGGCTATTTGGGATTATGTTTTTCATAAAAACTCTCTTTAAATAACATGTTTTTGAAAGCACTTCTTCCAAAAATACTTTAGAAAAATATTTTTCTAAAAATTTTATCTGTTCTGGTAACCTTATGTTCTGATACCACATGTAACACCCCACGTCCATTAATGTCACTCACAAAGGGAATGCATTAACTTCTATGGAGGTTTTAGGTGAATATAGAACAGTAAAATTTCAACAAGACAGATATAAAATAGTACTTAGAAATTTAAAAACTTTATTTCAATTGCAGCAGAAGTCAAAACATGTTTGATTACATCATAACACCATAATCAAAGTCAAGTACAATATCTATCTTGATAAAACAAATACATAATCCCATTACATAAATAGCCATTAAAAAGAAAGATAACAAGCTGGACTTTACTTCAGCAGTCCAAGCTATCCAAGAGATAAGCAATCCAATCAGACTCCACTGGAACTTGGCCCAACCTGAGGACCTGAAGGGAGAAAAGGATGAAAAAGAGGGGGGGGGGGTCAGACATAAAGTCTGGCGAGTATGATAATTCTACAATACTATTATCAAAATAACTGGACTAAGGCATAAGCTGGAAAACAAGGAAATGTCTATGAAAGAGCAGATTAAGGACATAGACAATCGCTAAAGGAAACTTTATAGACGCTCCTAAATACTAAAGGATAAACACTATACTGCACCACACCAGTCACCCTAAAGATTGATTCCCCTTAGCTTCACTTAGAAACTTTCTTAATGGCTTTACGTACTCCTAGCTGACTACATAGGTGCCGCCTGCCCCTATCTCCACTAGGTGTACCCCACTTTCCATTTTTTGATCGGCTCCCTACTCGTAGATACCCATGCTGGCCCCACAGTGGGGTGTATCATTCCCCTAAAGTGGCAACCCGATATAACGGAGATGCACGGCTTATACCTACACGATGCAACAACGTCTTACCTACCAGCCCGGGTCCACACACGCATATGAAACCCGTTGGACTTGCGTTGCCACCGCTCCCTGTTTTGGCCTCTTATAGTCAAACCCAGTATGCGTGTCCCGTCCTCGACTTGGGTCGAGCCCACAAAGATACGTTTTGGGATACTGGTTGAAATGGGCCCCCATTATTTCCCACAAGCATTCCACCTAAGCTTGTACCATTAGTCCATCCACTTAACCCACTTAGTCATGTTCATTTACATGTGTATTTGGTTAAGTCTAATCGTATTCGCCTGCTCCGCTCCCCCTTTTTTCCATACGACCGTTCCAAATCATAAACTGCATTAGTAACACCCCACGATTCCCTGAAAACTCGGAGCGGTTAGGCAACTACTTCCCCATGTTCACCCACTACGTAGATGTGTTGTCACCATCCTGTTCTATCCAAACCCGATTCTTATGGGATGATTGCCACGTATATCCGAACCGAAGCCATTCCAGAGAGTTGTTTCGCCTATAAATATGCCATCAAGGGTCATTTGAAAGGATCTTTTGGCAAATTCTCAACTCAAGCTTCCTCCATAGCCGAACTTCACAACTTTACTTAGATCACAATCATCTTTTAAAATATATTTTGGAGAAGATTGAGTGAATTTATTCATTGTATGAGTGTAATTGAATGAAAATAATCATTGTACTTGCATTCTTATTATTAATCAAAGAAATTCAAAGTGGAAGTAGGTTCGTCAATGCCAAACCGCTATAAATTGTGTGTTCTCTTCATTTTCTTTTTTTATTTCATTTAAAGTCATCTTTAGTTTGGGTGTTAGAGCCATTTTTGGATCTAACATTTTGGTGCTTCCACTGAGAAGTTCTCGAATTCTCTATATATTGGGCTACCATTCTACTATTTGGGTTTGTATATCCAAAGAAGATAGTCCGTACAGTCAACATTTTTGAAGTTTTTTCCAAAGAAGTCTTAAGATTTGGATACTATGACTAAGGGAAAAGGAAAATAAATGCAGAATGCATAGGAAAATGAGATGGACGATGATCAATAGGCTATGGTGGTCTCCAGATCAAGAGGACAGAGCTCCGGAGTTAATCGATCCAATAGGGCCTCTCCGATCTGACCGACCCTGATGCTCTGAACCGATCCGGCGATGTAAACCAATCCGATTCGGTTCCCAGAACGCTGCTGGAGCCCCTACTCCGATCCAAACCATTGGGACAACGTCGGGCCGATCCGAGCCAAGCGCGATTGAGGGTGGAAACTCTACTCGAGCTCCTGCAAATGCTTCGTTACCGCCTGTACCAGCTGAGGATCAATCCACTCCCAATGCACTTGTCACCCACTGAGATTTCTCAAATTTGCTTGATATCCTGGAGAGTACCAGAGATGCTCTTGAAGCTCATAAGCAGGACATCGTTCTTATGCACGAAAACATGACGGATTTGAGCAGGGAGATAAGCGAACTTCGTAGACAAAGGGTGTCCTCTCTGGTTCATCATCCTACTATGGACCATTCATTATCTTCTGATGAATAACACCCACGTGAAAGTAGGCCATATGAAAGGCCCGAAAATGTTGACCAGCTGACATTTGGATCTTTGGGATCCCGTGAGGATGCAGCCCGTGTGCTGGTGCCCGACGTTCCAAGTTTAAGAGAACCATTGCTGTTACCGATGCGAGGATCACACGCTCTCCTGAGGGATCCAAATATTACCAATCCTACTTAGCGGTAACTCCTTCAACCTGTTCGTCTTGTGAATGACCAAGACCGTAGGAGGTGAGGAGGTTCGGTTACCAATCGAAACCCAAGAGAGTCACCAAAAGTAGGTGATAGGCGCTTGAGAAGAGAAAGGAATAGGGAACTTGAAACAGCTCTAACTAATGTCGAAGTAGAAGCAATGATACGCCAAATTATGGCCGATAGCCGCCGATATACCAATGAAGATTGGGGTATTGAGCATAGTCATACTCCATTTACTGATGACATCCTGAACTTTCAATTTCCTCGCCGATTCAATTTGCCACAGATGAATCGATATTCTGGAAGAACAGATCTGAAACAACATCTGATGAGATATGCGTGGTATATGAATGTTGCAGCTGCACATGATGCTGTAAAATGTAAAACCTTCCCAATATATCTAGAGGATGTAGCATTAATGTGGTTTACTTGACTTCCCCCGCGATCGGTGTTGAGTTTTCAAGAATTAAGTGAGCTTTTTATGAAACAATTCCGACTCCATTCCCATAGAGCTAAAAGTTTTATTGAACTATACAGAATCAAACAGGCCCCTGGAGAATCTCTGAAATCATAATTGGACCGCTTCAACTTAGTTGTTACTGAAATAAGCGATCCTCACAAACCAACTATTTTGATGGCCTTGATCGAAGGAGTTGATCCAGATACTGAATTCGGAGGTTACTTAGCTGGGAAGCCACCACTGACTAGGGAGGCTTTCTACAAAAATGTAAATATCCGTCTACGGTGGGAAGAAATATACGCTAATTGGGAAAGAAAATCTGATGGAATCTCGAGAGAAGATATTCAAAGTAACGCTGCTATGAAGCAGTCCGGTGACAGCTCAGGAAAAGTTGAGGTGAATGTTGGTAACAAAAATGAAGGAAGTAACAACAGGAATGGAAATGGCAATAGGAGCAATAGGAATCGAGGAAGTAACTCGGGCAAAAGGCCTCGATTCCAAACCTTTGAAAATTATACACCATTGAATGACACATTGGAAAACATCTACCTGGATACTTACATCGTCTTGCAATATAAAAAGCCTCCGCCCCGAGACTCTACGGAGAAGGAGGTGGCTATTGGAAAATTTTATCTGTTTCATGCAACTCACGGACATTCTACTAATGAATGTCGACATTTGAGAGACGTTGTTGAAAAGCGGTTGCGAGAAGGAAAATTAGACGAATACAAGGTTGCCCCAAGAGAGAGGGGCAGGGAGGACAAGCCCCGAATCCAAATCAACCTGCTCTAAGCCCACCTCTCAACAAAAAGGTTAAGGAATTGTTATCAATACTATAGTGGGAGGACCTCACCCTGCTGCACATGGTTATAGGGCTATGGACCAATATGTCAATGCGGTTAAGCACCTTGGAGTGGGAGAATGCAACAACCTCGAAGACGTCTCCCTAGTGAAGCAACAGAAAACAATGTCAGATGATGTCATATTTCGTAACAGAGATGATTATGGAATTAAGTCGCCACAAAGAACCCATTGGTGATCACTACTACTATCAATCCAGCTCTGGTCACAAAGTATTGGTGGATAATGGGAGTTCGGTTAATATTCTCTTTAAAAAAGCATTCGATCAGATGAAAATTGAAGCGAAAGACTTGAAGCCTTGTGAGGGATTAATACGCGGCTTCAATGGAGCATCAACTACCCCAATGGGATATGTAGAATTGTCAGTGACATTGGGACAAGGGGATCGCAGAAGAGTGAGAATTCTCCCTTTTCTAGTTATGGGCATTGAATCACCCTATAACGCTTTTTTGGGTCGACCAGCCCTCGCGGAATTCAAGGCTTATATTGCGCCTTGGTGCTTATTGCTAAAATTCCCAATCGAGTCAGGAGTAGGAGTGATGAGAGGTGATAAAGCCACCGGATGAGCCTGTTACATGGCCGAATTAAAGACGTTAATGGAAGGATTAAGCATCGAATCTAAAGACACCCCTCCCCTATGAAGGAGGGTTCAGCATAGCAACTAAAGGGATCGGCCCTGAGGGAGCTGCCCAGAGGACTGCCCAAGGAAATATATCCCAGAGAGGATGAAGATCTTAGGGATAGAAAGACAACCCTCAATGAAATGATAGTGGATATTCCCATTGACAACGTTGATCCCACAAAGGTTTTGAAGATTAGATCCTAGATGGATCCGTTTCGATCAAAGGAATTGACTGACTTTCTGAAGGCAAATTTAGATGTGTTTTCCTGGACCCATGCTGACATGTGTGGGATATCTCTATCCATTATGAGTCACTCATTGAGTATTAATCTGAAACATCAACCCTTTAAACAAAAGAGACGTATGTTAGGCCTGGAGAGGTCAGCAGCCCTAAAAGAAGAAGTAGAGAGGTTGAAAGATAATGGGTTCATTAGAGATTTGACATATCCCAATTGGATATCAAATCCTGTTTTAGTCAAGAAATCAAATGGAAAATGGCGGACATGCATTGATTTTTCGGATTTGAATAAGGCCTGTCCAGAAGATAGTTTCCTAGTTCCTAGGATCGATCAGCTAGTGGATTCAACAGCTGGACATGAAATTCTTTCCTTCATGGATGCATACTCAGGATATAACCAAATCCCTATGCATGTGCCGGATCAAGAACCCACGAGTTTTATAACAAACTTGGGATTGTATTGCTATGTGGTGATGCCGTTCGCAATAAAAAATGTCGGAGCCACATATCAACGTCTGGTAAATCGGATGTTCTATAACCAGATTGGAAAAACCATGGAGGTCTATGTAGATGACATGCTCGTGAAATCCAAGCAATCCTCTAGTCATACACAAGATCTAGCTGGGATGTTTGATATCTGATGGAGGTACGGGATGAAGTTGAACCACTTAAAGTGCTCGTTTGGGGTGGCATCTAGAAAATTTCTTGGTTTCATCGTGAGTTCTCGAGGGATTGAAAGTAATACTAGCCAAACAACAGTAATAAGGAACATAGAAGAACCACGAAGGATTAGGGATGTTCAAAGCCTGGCAGGAAAGGTCGCCGCATTAGGCAGATTTATTTCAAAGGCCACAGACAAGTGTGTCCCATTCTTCGATTTAATCAAACGGGGGAAACGCAATTTCGAATCGACTCCAGACTGTCTTGTGGCCTTCCAAAACATATTGGACTAATTAGAGAAACCCCCGATATTGTCAAAGCCGATGGATCATGAAGATCTGTTCGTTTATCTGGCAGTGTCATCTCATGCTATCAGCACAACATTGGTACGTGAAGAAGACAAGGTCCATAGGTCTGTATATTATGTGAGTAAAAAGTTAGCAACTGCGGAACACAATTATCTGAGAATAGAAATGCTTTCCTACAGCCTCTTGATTGTCTCCCGAAAGCTCTGACATTATTTCCAAGCTCATCCGATAGTTATATACACCGATCAACCTCTAAGACAAGTCTTGCAAAGACCCGAAGCATCGGGGCGATTACTTAAGTGGAATATCGAGTTGAGCCAATTTGATCTAAATTTCCAACCAAGGAGGTCAATAATGGGGCAAGCCTTAGCCGACTTCATAGAAGAATTCACGATTCCTGAAGAAGAAACAGTGAATGACAAAGTTGTTACTTCAGAGCATGAATTAGAACTTAATCCGTGGAAGTTATTCACGGATGAGGCCAAGAATGATCAAAGATCCGACGCCGGAGTTGTTTTAATCACTCCTGAAGGACGATCCATTTACTACGCCCTATGATTGGAATTTCCTGCAACCAATAATGATTCTGAATATGAGGCCCTGATTGAGGGCTGAAAATCGCCAAGGAATTAGGAGTAAGAACATTGGACATATTTTGTGATTCCAAGAAAGTTGTCTGCCAAGTTCGGAAGGAACTTGTAACCAAGAGACCTCGACTCATTACTTATCTTGGAAAAGTAGAGGACTTACTAGGAAATTTGGAACGTTACAGTATAACACATATTCTGAGAGCGGAAAATCAGAAGGCAGACCGAATGGCTAAGCTAGCAAGTTCTGACAACCCTGAGGAAACCGAAATGGTTCCAATAGAGATATTGGAGTCACCAAGCTTCGACCTAATGGAAGTTGAATTAGCCTTGGAAGCTGAGCCAGAAAGGATGTCATGGATGACGCCAATTAAAAACTTCCTTAGAAGCGGAATACTTTTGTCTAAGAAGAGCGAGAGATGAGATGTAACACCTAAAGCTGCAAGATACGTTTTACAGGACGACCCCTCTATCGACAAGGATTTTCTATGCCTCTGTTGCGGTGCATAGCACACGACGACATCAAACGTGTACTGAAAGAGGTACATGTAGGTGAGTGTGGGGATCATACCGGGGGTCAAACCCTGGCAAAGAAAGCATTACGGTATAGTTATTTTTGGCCTACCGTGAATAAAGATGCATTTGATCATTCACGATGCTGTGACAAATGCCAGAGATTCGCTAAAGTTCTGGGAGAACCTCCAGGACATCTCAAATCAATGGTCAGTCCTTAGTCGTTCGCGATGTGGGGATTAGACATCATCGGGACTCTACTAATTGTAAAAGGAGGAGCTAAATACACGATCGTGGCTGTGGATTACTTCACGAAATGGGTGGAAGCCGAACCCTTAACCATGATCACGACAAGAAAGGTGATAAGCTTTGTGGTTAGAAATGTTATTTGTCGATTTAGGATACAGAAGACCATCGTAACTGGTAATGGAACCTAATTCGACAGCGTGGAATTTAGGAACTTTTTTCAGAAGTATAAAATTGATAAAAGATACAGCGCTGTGGCCCATCCGCAGTCAAATGGATAGGTCGAAGCAATAAACAAAGTCATTAAGTCTATTCTTAAAAGGCGGTTGTAGCGAGCGAAAGCCATATGGGTTTATGAATTACCGCTAGCTCTGCGGGCCTATCGAACAACCTTTAAGACGACTACTGGTCATACCCCCTTTTCTCTCTCCTTTGGGTCAAAAGCGGTAATTCCAGTGGAACTTGAAGTCCCCTCTCACAGGGTAACGTATTTTGACCCAATGACAAACAAAGCACTCCTCTTAGAGTCCCTGGATATGGTTGAAGAGAAGCGGGATGAAGTGGATTTGCGTGCATCGAGGCGTCGATGCCAAGTGGCATGCTATTATGATAGAAAGATTCTCTTTAGAACTTTCGAACCAGGAGACTTGGTAATGAAGCGAGTCTTTCCACCTCCAGTTCATCTAGGCCCAAAGTGGGAAGGACCATTCACTGTCCGACGTAAACTTGATACGAGAGCTTTCAAGTTAGCGACCGTGTATGGTGAAGAAATTCCTAGAGCTTGGAATGCCCAGCATTTGCAGCGATATTTGACTTGAAAATTGTACTATTTTCTTTTATTTCATAGGCCATGTAAAAAGGCACGACTTGCCTAGAAAAGTCTGTTATACGAACAAAAGATTATAAAGTGGATGTAGGCTACGACTTAGCTGAACCACTATAATAATATCGTGTGTCATTTATTTTCCTATATTGTTTTCGTGATTTCTTACGAATTTTTTGTCCTAATTGTGGAATATTGAACATTAAATTGAACTTAAAAAGTTATGGGAAATACACGTGCAGGGGCAAACGAAACGACCGTTTGCATAACGAAATGAAAGGAATGGAAAGACAACGTTCCTAACTCAAACTATCAGAGATTAAGAGAAAGTATAAAGGACGGGAAGACGACGTCTACCAAGGCATAATGGTGCACCTGATAAGAGACCAGCTTGATGACACTCTAGCCTGTTTATGCCATAGGAGAGTATAAAGTTGCTGAAGGACTAAGCATCCACGACAAAGGAAAATTGACCCCACTAGAGAGTCAGAAGCATTTAAGTGTCACGACTAATCAATCTTGAACAAAGCCTCAGCCAGGCCACTTATTCAAGATTGATAGGAGGCATACACATGCATATCCCCAGCATTTATTGTCTATCGTCTAGCACTAACAATTTTAAATATGACATGTTTTATTTGCATTTTAATTAAATGATGAATTTGCAGACATTTGACATTACAGGAAATAAACTATTTTATTCACAAGTACGTGAATTTATACAGGAGAGAAAAACAAAAGATGCGAGGGCCATGCTCGCTACAACAATAGGCCAGGAGATAAACAAAATAAAGGACAAAGCCACCCTTTATTTGGATTTGGAGTAGACCGCCTTCTTGGCAGCTTTAAGTTTTTCTTTCTCCTCTTTTTCAGCATCAGTCTAAATCCGCTTTGATTTCTTCTTACTTACAACTGGAGCACTGGGATTAGTAGAATATTTCTTAGCAAGTTCTTCAGTAATTGATCTAGTTGAAAGTCTAACAACTAACCTTGACTTAGGAGGTATTGTCGCAAGAGGTTTAAAACTTTCGGGATCCACTTCCTCCATTTTCAGCTGCATACGCTTATCCTGTTTGGCCTTCATCTCGGCCAAAGTTAGATCACCGGCTTGCTCTGAATCCCTAGTTATAACAGCATCAATGTCTTCTTCATGTTCATCATTGTCACCATTATCTTTCAAAGCATCTATCATCTCCTCTGTGTGAGGAGTCTCGGCATTAGGTGGCACGAGAGCTTTATCGGCAATCTCCTCCTTCTCGCCTTTAGTTCCTCCCCCAGATTTTACAGTAGCAACCTCGTCCCATTTCTCCTGAGTCTCCTTGACAAATTTCTCATCAGTAGTTGACTCCTATTGTCCAACAGTCTTTTTGCTCAGCTCAGTACCTGCAGATCGAGTGGTGATAGTTGTCAACTCAGGGAAAAACAAGGGATCTTCAATTGATTGACCAATAATATGTCGAAAGTTCGAAATGGCCTTGACAAACTGAGGAGAAAATGTAGAAATACCTTCGGAATACTTCTCAATTGGGGTAGTTAGAGTCTCTGATGTTGATTCTAGTATAGGAGACAAAAGGGACGCCTCAGGAATTCTCGGATTTTCGGGATCGTATCCCTCTATTCCGGCAGCCCCAGGGGTAGCAGAAGAAGAACCAGCTTCGATGGTATCTTTTCCTTTGGCCTGACGCCTTTCTTCCTCCATGGTGATAACAATAAGTCGACGCCCATCGGCCAGACGCGTCGGCTCCTCACCATTAAAGAATTTCTCCATGAGCTTGTTTTCATCGATGGAGTCCACCTTGAGCTCTTCCTTTTCCCACTCGATGATTTGGTCTCATACATAAACCAAAGTCGTAGGGTAATTCTCAATCCAAGAAATATCCCGATAATGGATCACTTGAGCAAAAAATTGTATCATCAGCTCACCATAACCGTCCAACTCCGTCTGCGCCTTAAAAAGCTTTCTTGAGCATCTTCGGCAGATTTGAGGGCAATGCTTGTATTCCACTCGGCCAACATTGCTCTAGATTCAACTTCCAGTAATTTGGCCTCCAGTTCGGCATTTCGCTTAACTAAATCAGTGCTTTTCTTCTCTAACTCAACCTTCTCTTGTTCAAGGGCAGTGCAAGCTAATTGTACTCTAACACTTTCAGACTTAGCATCCTCAGCTTGCTTCTTTAGATCCAGGTGATCTTGACTATGGGAGTCCAAGAGCATGTGATAACGCTTTTGCAGTTCTTCATGTTGCTTTTTATAGTTGTCTGCATCCCTTGGGAAAGAACATGCTGAGCTTGCATGTCTTCCAAATCTTTCTCCGAATTCCTCAAAATGCTTACATCATAATATGCCATTTCCTTCATGTGGTCAATATCAGTGATGAGATCCTTGATAATCTTAGAAAGCTTGCACGAATACTTACATTTATGTATACTAATTATCCAATAAGTCAGTTTTTGCTTTAGCGTCGTCAGCCCAGTTCGGGTGATAGGTTCAAGCATGGGAAGAAACACCACACGATCAAAATAATGATCCAGAAACTGAATTTTTAGATTAGCTAATCTTGCCTTGTTCTCTTCGTCGAGCAACACGGGCTTGGATACAGATAATTCAATATTCCTCCATTTGGCAGGTACCATGGACCTATCTCCTCTTCCTGATCTCTTCTCATGAACTTTAGATTTATCTTGTAAGTCAGCATGCTTAGATAATTGTTTCTCTTGAGACCCTTCTCTTTGGGAAGAGTCGAATCTTTAGAAGGTTGTTTGTCCCCTTCATGAAGACTTTTTTGGCTCTTATACTTGTCTGGATCGGACCGACAAGGAGAATAAGAGCGCGAAGAATGAGGACGGTTGGAATCATAATGTCTCTTATCATCCTGGTCGCGGCCTTCATGACGGTCAAGCTCAATGCCAGAATCGTATCTGGGCACGCTGAAGCGGATCTTCCTAATATCATAGCGAGGACGTACCATGGTTCCTGCAAAACAAGTGTGAAGGAGCTTAGAACTAATGTTTACACAAAGCATAAGTTTTGTGACGTGCAGTGCTAATGTGTTGTGCGCATCCTAAGTGATATTCCCCCCACCAACCAGAGCCTGAAGTTAGGCTGGTTGGTGTGGTCTCCTTAGCCTTCATAGGAGTAGTTTCTTTTGAAAAAGTAAAGGTCAAAGGATTCATTCTGAAATCTTCTAAGGTGTAGAGGATTTCAGGTAAGGGAAGATTTCCCGAACCCCTAAATGTAAAATCATCCACACTGGGGGCATCTCCTTGAGGAGCGTCTAACGACAACTCTTTTAGAGATATTGACCTTTCAGGAGTGGCGGCATCATCGGGAGTAATGTACTATTCTCTGTTTTTTCTGCTATATTTGCTAAAATATCATCCTAAGTTGTAGAAGGGCAAGGAGGATCCCTAAAGGGAACTGCTGGATTTTCTGAAGTCTCTCCCCTCTCAAGTGGAGTGTCGATTGGCCCTTCAACTGGAGGTAAAGGCCCTCCCCGGCACCTATGATACGAGTTATAGAAATCAGACGATGTCGATGGAGGTACTCATATATTAAGCAATCCTTGATAGTTAAAATTTTTTGGTCCATTGAGTAACCGATTCAAGCGATCAAACTGCATCAGATGCTTCTCTTGAGGTAGATTAGGAACTGCAAATGAAAACAAACAACGCTTAGTGTAATTATGATAAAGGCTGGAGTTGGAACATAAAAACTGAGGTTCTTACTTGACTGAATCCATCTTCTGGCACACCTTGGCTATTGCTTAATATAAAACCATTTAGGTTTTGGGTCCCCAGCCTTGCTGATAAACAGAATAGTGATGATTTTCCTTTTTGGCACTGATTCAAAATACACAAAAGATGGGGTTTCATTGATTCGATGTTTGAAATTGTAAAAGAAGTGAAAATCCTCAAAAGTTAGCTCAACACCTAGAATTTCCTTATAGGCTATGTACAGAGTATACAGATAAGCGTAGGAGTTGGGATGAAGTTACATAGGGGCAATCCGCAATTGTCTCAAAAAATCGACAACGAATGGAGAAAATGGAGGTATTGCCCCCAACAAGGCACATTAATCTGGTGATGGCCATATATCTCTCCGGAGGATTATGAGGACGATCTGTTTTTGAGGGAAACTTAGTGTCTCCTTGAAGAATCCCATGCTTTAAGCATATCCGTATAAGTCTGTCATTATCAATCGTTGACTCGATTGAATCCTTAGGTGATTCCAAGATACTGACGTTTCAAAACTCATCCGGGGCACAGTTATCTCCTACCCCTCCTTCTTCCTCGCCTAAAGAGACATCACCTCCGGATGATACTTCACTATCAATGAGTCTCCATCTCGTAGTCTGGACCCTTGCTATCCCATTCTGAATTTGAAGTGGAAAATACATCTTCAACGGGTGGTCTCAGATGATATGGAAGCATCTCTCCTTTCTGCTAATGTAGATGAGCGTCTTTCAACCATGGTTGCTAAACTATTGAAGAAGCAATGGTAGGAGTTAGAGTAAAATTGCCCGCATTCCCCCCATGCATGTGTGTGAGCTACATCGTGCAAGTGTATACACAATAATACAAAGTAAGCATATGAGAATGCAATATGAGAAAGTGGCAAAGCAGCTATGTGTTTATGATAGTCTTGAAAACTTAGGCAAGACTATAAGGCTCTATCCTAACTATCCATGAAATCACAATCTATGTCCAGTTTTGATTAAGTTGGCTGAGGTGCACTGGAATAATATCAGATCAGTTCAAAGTGTATCTGTTGTTAATGGATCGGTTCGGATGACCTTATCATCAAGATGTTAGTCCGAATATCTATGTTGTAACCAGATTGGATCGGGACCTAAGGACAAAAAGGGTTCGAATCGGATAGACCTTCAAAGAGAAGGCTTAGCTTAAGCTAGCTGGCGCCGAACCGAACCACCCTTATGCCTTTAAGCTTATTTTTTCCCTCACTCGTGAATATCTAGAAGTTCACCTAACCTTGGTACATCAAATCCGAATCGAAGTCATAGATTTTATTTAACATCTTAACCCTCGCTCATCCATCTCTGACTCAATCCTCTCCACCTGAGCATCTACACCACCAATATCACCATATAAAACCGATCTGTCTTTCCTCCTCCAGACCTGTCATTTCTCTTTCCCCTATACCCATTGAAAAGCTCACCACCTCCATTCAATAGACACTTGCGACGACATTGCCTGGTCCATCAGCTCCGACACCCCAAGTTGGTGAAAAGCTCCACCAACAATGACCGAGGCGAGCTGGAGACCTATGACATCATCAATCGACTCATATTCGAGAACCAACGTGGGAGCATGGGAAATTAACAAGCAAGACAGGGAAAAATCAATTTATGCGAAGTTATTAACCCACCTAGTAAGCTGATTTGGAGATTTAAAAAAGTTTAAGAGATTGGAGAATTAGGGTTTATGCGAGGTTGAAGATAACGGCGAAATAAAGTGAAGAGGGAAAGAGAAATTTGTGCAAATATATACAAAGTTAAGAGGCTTTTTGTCTTCCTCGTGGGCCCCCAATGTCTAGGCCGACCCGTTGGAGGAGAAGCCCATGCCTTTCCAGCCCTGTGACGTAACACAAGTCAAAGTCGAATCGGATCGGATGAACAAGCAATATCCGAGGGTTAACTAAAAGTCCAATTCGAAAGAAGTAGCAGCAGTTTAATAAATATGCATTATTAAAGTTTACCTGGAGGAGCTACTCGGGCGTCAATCAAAGTCCTCAAAGTTATTTTAAGCAACGGAAATGATTTGCGCATTGCATATCGTATTTATAGACACCAAGAGATGCAACTTGATGAAGCAACATGACTCTTTAAGCAAATGGAAGTGATTATTCAATGGTTTTGATTCATAAACCAATAGCTGGACTATTTCGAAGCATACTCTATCTTCGATAAAAGTGCACTTCGCGGGGGCAAAATGTTAGCCTACTTTGTGAATTAGGCTACACAAAGTTAAAGGACCAGTTGACGACGAATGTCGACTAGAAAAATGCACACTAGAGGTTCGGATTGGATCGGAGACCCTGAGCCGAGTCAACATATTTCAAAGCAGAAGATAAAGGTACAGGGACGGAACCGAATCGGATCAGATTCACCCTCTCCGCTCTCCCTTTTTTCCACATGACCGATTCGAATCAGAAACTGCATCAGTAGCACCCTACGATTCCCTGAAAACTCGGAGCGGTTAGGCAACTACATCCTCACATTCACCCACTATGTAGATGTGTTGTCACCATCCTGTTCTATCCGAACCCGATTCTTATGGGATGATTGCCATGTATATCCGAACCGGAGCCATTCCAGAGAGCTGTTTCACCTATAGATATGCCATCAAGGATCATTTGAAAGGATCTTTTGGCAAATTCTCAATTCAAGCTTCCTCCATAGTCGAATTTCACAACTTTACTCAAATCACAGTTATCTTTTAAAATATATTTTGGAGAAGATTGATTGAATTTATTCATTTTATGAGTGTAATTGAGTGAAAACAATCATTGTACTTGCATTCTTATTATTAATCAAAGGAATTCAAAGTGGACGCAGGCTCATCAACGCCGACCCACTATAAATTATTTTTTCTCTTCATTTTCTTTTTCTTTTTATTTCATTCAAAGTCATCTTTAGTTTGGGTGTTAGAGCCATTTTTGGATCTAACAACCTTTAAATTAAGTTCTTTATTGTTTTATCATTATCGAACTTCTCATTTCCTGTTTTCGATATCTATCCCCGGATATTTCTCAAACGCGTTTGGTTTCTCACGATTCTTAAAACAAACATTTTCATATATCATAAACTATTTATTTTCTATATTTAGAAAATATACGTTATTTACATCGAAAAACATCTCCATTTCTTATTCACATATCACTATTCTTCCACCTTCATCAGTCCCGGATTACAAACGAGTAAGAGAACAACTCCCTAAGTATCAACCCCGAAGGCCGAAACCAACACTAGATCGACAATCAAGAAGCCATTCAACTTGGATAAATTCCAACCAGTTTCTAATTTCTTTAATTCCATTTCTTAATTTTTTTTATCAATAAAATCATTTCATTTCTATGCTTAGAAAACATTTCTGATTATATTTGGAATACGTTTCCGAAATCCATTTACTTGGATTTAAAAAATATTATATAAAACATCGTTACTACAACTCAACCCATTAATCGCTTGTTAACTAACTGTATCTCTAACCAACCTTCGCCATCGAACCTTAACTATTACTTTATCAATTATGAAGTCAATTAAGTTGGTGTATGATTACCTCTCAGACCTTAGCTAAACGACATTCTTAACTTCAAAATAGAAAAAGCTCACAACTTAAATCATGACAAACATTGCTTATGCAAATTCTCAGATTCAGTTTAAGAATCCATTTCTTTAATAGAAATGTCGATTATAACGATAGTGTTATAATCCATGCTCCGAGATACTTAATCTTAAAGTATAAATTTTATTCATTAATTCGAATAAATAAATAATAACTAGTTAATTAAGTAAATAAATAAATCTTCCTTAAATTTTATTTATTAGTTTAATCTACTTTAAACTCTAATAAAATTATAAAGGCGAATGGAAGTGGCGTCTGCTGCCAAATTTTCCTTTCTTCATCTTCAATCCCTCTCGTCTCCTATCGTCTAACCGCGTTCAATCCCTTCCACTATCGTCATCTCCTTGTCACGATCTACCCTACCCATCCCTTGTCCCTCTGTGTCGAAGAATAAGAAGAAGTAACTTCAGTTTTCGACTAGCGTTACTCGTTCTAGATGTTATTTTTTTGTTCAATAGCCGGTGCCTAAATTTTCGACTACAGATCAACTCTTCTCAACCCAATCCAGAGCTTTGCTAATAGATTAGCTAAGGCATCGCCTTCAGATCCGATTTTTGGTATTGGATCTACTTCGAAATTATTGCCTGTTTCTCCTTTGCTAGCTAGTACGATTGATGCTGACAGATGGAAGGATGTTAATCCCACTTTGTTTCTCGAAACCGAGAACATGTAAAATATCCTAGATAATTTTCAGTTTGATTTTGGGGTTGATGTGTTAGAGAAAGAAAAATCTGGTGATCCTTCGAGTATGGTTATAACTTCTATTGGGGATGAAGTAATTGCACAAAATGAAACTGAGAAGGTGCGAAGTGTTGTTGTGCCATCCTTGGCAGTTGCCAAACCAAAACCATCAACAGTTTCTAACAACAATCAAAATGCTCGAATGAATGCCACAATAAATCCAGTAGTGCCTTCCACAGAACATGTCAATTCAATTAATCCTGCTAGCCCTTCCCATCCGACTGTAATGTATAAGGATACTAAGAAAAGTGTTGTTAGGCCTTCGGATGCCACTGTCAAACCTACCTCCTCTCCTGTGCTTGTTTCTCCCCCTAATGTGCACAACAAATCGAGTTATGCTTCTTGCTTCCCCATGTCTTCTCTTCTTCTTATGAAAACCCGGTTCCAGCTCTAGACATTGTTCAAGAGGGTACTAACGTTTGGAAAGATCACTTGGTAGGATTCTTCCTTGATTCTGAAATTCCATACCTTGATGTCCGTATACACTGTCGTAAGATCTGAAATTTGAGAGTAGGTGTAACGTCCCGTATTATACACGGCTGAATAATTTATTTTTAATTATTAAATATCGATTTGGCGACATCGATACCTTAAATTAAATAATATTTATATTTAATTAATATAAATAATAGAATAATATAATTATTTCTGAAATAATCGGAAATAACAGAATTCACAATATTGTGTGAATTGGACAATTCAAAATATATAATTCAGTTTAGAATTGAATTAGAATAATGAATATATTATTTGAACGACAGTTGAACATATAATTAAAATATAATTTAAATCGAGCTTGAAATGGCGCGGCAGTTCGCTATTTGGTGATTCGAACTTTAAATGTATATACAGAATCCGTTTTAAGCCGGATTTCTGTGAAACAAGAAACGTTCGGAGCTGGGGAAGCATATTTTTCTAATGGAAGAGAAAAATCAGGATTTCATTGTGTAGATTTTGACTTACATCCAAATCAAATTTTAGAAAAGTCGCTATGGAATTCCTTTATAATTTATAGCGATTTATTTATATTATAAATGTATTTTTCATTATAAATCGAATATCGATTTAATCGGGATTTGAAATATCATGTTAGAAATTCATATAGGAATATTCTAGAGCTGTATGGTATTCTATTGTGAATATATACGATAATATTTATTTATAAATATTTAGTTTAAATGTTTTTAAAAATATTTATATATTTAAATGGGTTATTTAGAGATTTAAAAATAGCCACTTTTGCAAACGTCCTCCGTTTTCGACGAAACTAATTTTGTTGGATCCGCAATATTAAATTATTTCTAGATTTCAATTTTCGTTATTTTTGGGGTTAATGTGTGGTTGTGTGGATTTTTAATGTGAAAAACAGTTAGTATTTTGGCGTTAAAATTATGCTACGTGAGCAAACGAAATCAGAATTCGATGAAACCAGTTTCGTTGGATCTGCAATGTCGAACTCTAGCTGCTTGTCCATTTTCATGATTTTTGGGTATTGTGCAGGGATTTTTAAACAGAGTATATAGACAATGATTCAATAAAATAGAATATAAAACTTGAATACAAAAATAATATACCCACCCTATAAATACCTCATCACATCTCAAACCCTAAACTAATTCTTCTTCTGGTCAAAGGCAGTGACGCCGTCGGTCATTCCTTTCAAACCCCCTTTCATGATCTTTCCAAAATGAAATAAATTCAAAGAAAATGTTATAAATTCCATAACTCATATCGTTGTAATCCATGTTCCTTTCTCTTCATTTCTATGTATATATTATTGGGATTGACGGTTTTCCTGTTCGATAGAAAAATGACAACGAGATTAGGGTTCTGGTTTTGGAGAATTAGAAGCTTCGATGGTGGTTTTTGAGTTTGTTTTGGGATTGAGGAGATGAAATAGATTGGGTTTGCAGAGTTTGAGGGTGAATGGTGGAGGTTGATGTCGCTAGTTTCCTGTACCGAAGCATGTAAAATACTGGGAGACGCAACAATGAAAGAGGTGTCGAGCTCTGCAATTTTGGTACGGGGCGGAAGAGATTTTGTAGAGATGATCGATGGTGGTATCCTTGTTGAATTCGCTGCTATTTAAATGTAGAATGAGGAGGACGGGGGAGCGGTAATGACTGGTTAGAGGAGAGAGCATGTTGCAGGATTGAAGAAGGAGAAGAAGGGTTGTGGGCCGGGTTGGTTAGAATGGGCCGAAGCTTAAGAAGGGTGAGGCCCGTTTAAAGTAAATGTTTGGTTTAAATTCAGTTTAAATGTATATAAACTTCGAAATCGAATAACTTTATCATACGATACCTGTTTTCAGCGAAACAAGATCCGTCAGGATCGTATGGACAAGCGCTATCCAATGGAACTAACCGGGAGTGGATTGGAGTTCGTTTGAATTTATAGCGAAATAAATTGTTTGATCTGGATCAAACAACAATTTATCGTTATTTAATGATGACCGTCCAAGGTGAGTAAATCTCACTAACTCTGCTCAATTTATATTTTTATAAAATATTTTTAGAATTTATAAATGATGGTTGTTTGCTGTGTGTTGGCTGTTTGGTTGAACTGCTAGTTAATTGGTTGAAAATATAGATATAAATTGTTAATCAAATATTAATTTTGTTCATCAGAATATTTCATATTCCTTTTATTCATGTGATTAACATCTGTGGATGCAGGGAAACAGGTCGGAGGGATCCAACTGGGTTCCTCAACATTTATTTTACTGTTTTTCGTATATTGTGATATATGATGTGATTTATAATCTATTGTTGATTGTGTGTGTTTGATCATTGTTATTTGGTACTTTTAAATACCAAAGGAAATACTGGAATGTGAAAAGGGAAATTTCAAACTATAATTTGAAATAAAACATTTATATAAAATCAAAGGATTTTATATAGAAAGGAAATTTTCAAAGTGTATATTGAAATAAAAATATTTTTATGAAATCAAAGTATTTTATAAAAAGAAATATATGAAGTGAATATGGGATTTTGGAATTTTATAAAATCAAATGGACTTATTAAAAGGATACATTTGAAAATTAAATAAAAGACTTATGTATGAAGTTAACAGTTATATGGAAGTTTGAAAGACCAATTTGGTTAAACTACTAAATGAAAGTAATAAGAAGTAAATAAAGACTTTATGGAGTAAATATAATATTTAGGAAAACAAATAGAATTGAAAGGAAATATTTTGGAAATCAAATTGAATTATAAAAGAAATTATTTGGGGAAATAAATAGAATTATAAAACAGAATTGAGAAGATATAAAAGAACAACGAGGAGATGGTTTCAAAGTAGATTTTAAATAGAAATCTGTTTTAATAGATAAATTGAGCAAATAAATTTATAAACGATGTTTATAAATTAAAAAGAATATTTATCTTTTGATAAATGGAACATATAAGTCTGAACTTCTATAGAGAAGCAGAGATCGGTTTTTAACACCGATATTTTAAATAGAATGTGAACTCAGCATTTATTAAGGGAATTTTAAATGAGATTTAAGTGTTAGAAATAAAAAGAAGATTTCGTATAAATAAATCTATAAATAGAAGTTGGAATTGGGATATTGTTTTAAAATACGACATCAAACTAAAGGGATTGAATAAAAGGGATATTATTCACATTCAACGTGAAAAATGGAATTAAGTAAAGATTTTAGAAATAAAAACATTTGTAAAGGAAAGTGGATTTTGAAATAAAAATTAAACAGAATCGGAATTTCAAATGGTGAGAAATAGATAACTTGTCAAATAAGGAAAACATGTGATTTATAAACAATGTTTATAAATGAACTAAAATATAATTATTAGTGGATAATTGAGATTCCAAATTCAGCTGTAAATAAAAATGGGAAATTTGGAGTTGTTTTGAAAAGGAAATGATGAAATCCATTTCGATACTCGAAATGTAAATAGGGATTAAATAAAATCCATAAAGATTTATAGTTAGAATTCAACTAAGCCAATGTTTTTAAAAATGATTTATTTGAAGAAATTATATATTGAATAAATCAGGATTTTACAAGGAAATTAGTATTCGGTTGGAAACCGATATTTGATTGTCAAATATAAGTTATTCGAGAGAGATTATGAATATAAGTTATTCGAGAGAGATTATCGAATATAAGTTATTCGAAGAAGAGAGTTAATCGAGTATAAGCTATCCGAAAGGAAAAGTTATCGAATATAGTTTATTCGAAAGAGAGATTATCCAATATAGTTATTCGAAGAGAGATAATCGAATATAGTTATTCGAATGGGGAGTTATCGAATAGAGATTATTCGAGAGAGAACTGTATGTTGAAATATGATTATATCGAATTAGGAAAAGTACCAATTACTTTCCGTTTTAAGACCAAGATTTATTTATTCATTAGTAAATTAGTTATTTGTTTATTTATCCAAATTAATAAGCAAGAGTTATATTTAAGTTATTTTATTTCGGAAATATGGGATTATAACACCATCGTTATAATCAAATGATTTTGGTAAAAGAAGTGGATTTGTAAATAGAATCCGAGTTACATAAGGAAGTTGGTTAAAAGATTTAAAAGGGTGAACTTTGCCTATTTCGAGGTTAGAAATGTTGTTCAGTTAAGGTATGAGAGGTAATTATACCCCAACTTGATTGACTTCGTTTTTAACTAAGGGTTGGGTAAGCTTTGATAGTGAAGGTTGGTTAAGTGAATTTAGTTAATGAGTGTAATGGTTTGAATTGGCTTAGTGATGTTTTATTTAAAAATCTTCTTAAATCAAATGGAGTTTTGGAAATATTTTCCAAATAAGAATCAGAAATGTTTTCTAATATAGAAAATAAGGAATGGAGCAAATATGGAAATGTTTCCAATGATTAATAAAGTATATTTTCTAAATCTATAAATAAGAATTTACGAATGTATAGAAATGGGTAAATGGATAAATTAATGATAATTTAATTTAATGAGATAAATGTGGAACGATGATTGATCGATAGATTTTCCATCTGGAAATAATATCGTTGTTTACAAACATGTTTTTCTTGGATAGTTAAATCACCGACTATCGAAGTTTTTCACCATTTTTCCGTCGTCAATAAGGAGAGACCCGAATCAGATTCATTATCTGAAACCACTCTGTATGGACGTTAGCGTTGCGATCAAATATGATGAAAATAATTGAAGACGGAGTTATGCAAGGGCTATCCTTTTTACAGAGTAGTGCCTTCGGTTTGTCCAGTCCCAGGACAACGTGAATGGACGAATGTCTGACAAAGTATATCTAACGTATCGCGTAAGTTGATCTCTTCACACGTACTTACGTTTGGTGGCGGAGGAATTCATTTCTCGTATCTTATTACCCGTGGTATTTTTGGGGAAATCAATTTGTGATTTGGCGGGTATGACGATGTGGCATTCAAATTAAATGGTGGTCAGATGTTCCAAAAGATACGTTATGGCCTCAAGCCTCATCAACCGGGAAATGGCAGAAATCGGGCAGGCAGCATGGTTATGTGGGTCGCTCTCATTAGAGTGTATATCATCTATCTAGAGAAAATCCATTTCATTCTTTTATTTATTTTCGATGTTGCCTCCCAACCATTGGTGATATACATTCGATACACTCAAGCGAAATGAGTGGTCGATCATGTATGGGCCGGGTTGCAAGATGTTCTTGTTGAACCCAATGTATTCGCCTCTAGAGATACACTATCGGCAGGTGGTCCCATACCTTGTCATAGTCGGAATCCAATCTCCAATAAGAGCCCGCGGTTTTGTTTGTATACTATATATGTGGAACGTGAGATGCAAGCGTTCTGCAAGATTGTTAATTATTGTAAGGACCCGTAACTTCCCCGTAAAGGAAAGTGCCGGATAGTTCGAGAACAAGCCACAACAGAACGCATACAGAAGAACATTTCATTGTATATTATGACAATGCATCAGATTACAAGAATATACAGAGTATAAGTGAATATTACACGGAAATACCAGAGATTTAAATTACATTTAAATACATAGCAGCGGAAAATAATACAATACACAACTAGAAGAGATATACGGATACAAAGCTTTCCGGATATCATTCCAGCTGTAAACCAGGATCCTGTGAATATAAATCTGCAAAACCAAAACTACTAGCTGCCCGTGTCGAAAATAGGGGCACCCAGAGTTTAGGTTAAAACAATAAACTCCAGGTCAGTCATGTGACTGGTGTGAGAACTAAAAAGGTTTTTAATCTTTGTTTTTAAAGTTAGGTAAATCAAGGGACCACGCCGTATAACACGGAACGGGTTTCCTCCCAAGAATACCAGTGCATAAAACAAACAGCGCAATGCTAAATAAAGAAAAAATGAAGCTATTATAAGACCCAGTTCCCATCACACAATGAAATCGCAAGCCGGAGGATAGGGTTTTTACCTTATAATAGCCAAGAATGCTTGATACGTTTAAAACAAATCATTTGATACTATAATAAGTGCATAGTGTATAAAACAACTTCAAATCATAAGTATCAATCATAGGCGGCATAAGTGCCCCATCCCACTATGTCGCCATACTAGGCTCTACAAATAAAACCGCAAAGTCACGTATTTGGAAATTGGATTTCCATCTATGAACCGAGGCAAAAGATAGTCCTCAACCGATTCGAGACTGTCTAGCCCGAGTCTCAGGATCAGAGCTCGAGTGACCCTTGGATCGTCAGGGCCGGTCCACCGATGTGGATTAAAATGCCTGAACACTACGTTTCCCTGCCCTTTGGGGCGTAAATGAGCCAACGAATGACTCCATCGGACCCGGATCGTCCGATCAAACCGAGGCGCCTCGCAACAGCAACAACCACATAAGTCAAACTCGTCAGGGCGTGTAAAACCACTGACGCCACTTTTTAGCTAGAAGGAAACGCATGCCCTCCCTGAGGTCCGTCTCCCTTTTTTGGTTCATACCGGGTGTGAAACTCGCGAAGTAAACGTTACACAAAGCTATGCCACAAAGGCCGTGCTTTGATCATCACCACAAGACTTTGCTTTTCAACAGAAGCCTCGATCAACTGCCGCTTAGGCATGCCACACAGGCAATTCACTCCATGCGTTTGATATCCATCAATATATAACCCCTGAGCTCGTACGTCTCAGAGAAGGGCGTTAAGCAAGAGAATAAATTCTCCGCCGCCAAACAGATATATATTTAATAGAAATCAATCACACAGACTAAAATCCAATGTCAGACACACAGTCCATTTACAAGTCCGTTCTGGGGCTGAACGAAACCGGAGGCACCTAGTACCCCGCATATCCATCGATCTCCAAGTACGTCTGGACGATCACTAACTGTTTCCATCTTCTTGGGTGTACAGCCCAATCAAGATCATCAGTAATTACCCAAACGACGTGAAGACTTCCAGTCTTCGACCATCGTCTTCATCTTCGACACCACGTCGAATCAGTTATTCAGAATGGGATAAACCCGGTCTTTCTGAATAACTCGCGTATATATTATAAAAGTGTTACACAAACACAACATACGCCTCATTCCAATTCAGAATATTCTTTTATTCAAATATTCCTATACTTTGGGAAAAGTTCCTATTAATCTTATCCAAGATAAATTCTTTAAATTTATTCTTTAATCTCCTTTGAATATCAATTCAAACTAGTCGGGATTAGCAAACCACACCGAAGAAATCATTTATTTTATTTCCCAATCCCAACCTATTCATCCCATGAAGTAAAACTGGTAATACTTCATATCTAACATCACAGTGTTATCGGTAAATTCAATTACCATTTCACGTTCAAATCTAATTAAAGATTTAACCATCGCCTGGAGCAGAACTGGTGATACTCCATTTTCGATCATTTCAATCTAATTAAAGATTCATTAAAACTCCACTTAGTTTTAATCTTTAACTGGGTTAAAGAATCAGTGTCATTTAAAACACGGTTCACGACAAACCCAAATCACATTTGATATTCAATACAAGGCTCTGAATAGAAAATATATCGGCTTATATTTAATATCAAATTCTACGACTAACAAATGCCGTATTGGAAATAACGATATAAATATATATCTTTCAAATTTCCATAACAACATCTGTATAATCACGAATTCCAACATAGAAATATTCCGAAGACAATTTCGATTCAAATCCACTCCAATGCAATCATTGGAAATTTTGGTTATTTTCAAAACCCTTTTCAAATTCAATTTATTTATTTAAAAATAAATAGAATTATAATTCTAGTTCAAAACTAGTTCATTTCGATAAAAATCTATTTTTATCCTTTCAAATATGGAGTTTTTCATCCCAATCCTTTCTAAATCATTTCTTATGATTTTACACAAATTATTACTATTTTTAATAATTTTATCAAGGCCCGTACAGTCGATTTCCATCAATGGCCATCGAACTGCACTTACAACGACCTTTTTCAAATTTGATTTGGACATAATTCCAAATCCAACCGTTAGATTTCAAATTTCTAACATTCATTAGAAAGCTCTTTTCGATACGAACCCAACGGTCCCGGTTTTAGGAGAATCCGACGGTCGGATCTCCCGTAATGTCCGTTTGAAATAAATGGTCGAAATTCACGAACTGCCGCGGCGCGGCGCATTCTATTCAGGCCATTATATTATATATATATATATAATATATATAATATATACTTCGTCGATTTCTATTTAAAACGAATTATATAAATAGTTTTAAAATCGTTTCAAAAGCAATTTCAACTTTCTTTTCAATTCAAATCAAAATTGAATTCTTCTTTATAAATTCGTTTTAAAATTCATTTCTATTCAATTCAAATTTTAATTCAATTTGAATTCATTTCAATTCACTTTCAATTCAATTTGAATTCGTTTTCAATTCAATTCATCTCGAAATCGTTTTCAATTCAATTCATTTCGAAATCGTTTTCAATTCAATTCATTTCGAAATCGTTTTCAATTCAATTCATTTCGAAATCGTTTTTAATTCAATTCTTTTCGAAATCGTTTTCAATTCAATTCTTTTCGAAATCGTTTTCAATTCAATTCATTTCGAAATCGTTTTCAATTCAATTCATTTCAAAATCGTTTTCAATTCAATTCATTTCAAAATCGTTTTCAATTCAATTCATTTCGAAATCGTTTTCAATTCAATTCATTTCGAAATCGTTTTCAATTCAATTCATTTCGAAATCGTTTTCAATTCAATTCATTTCGAAATCGTTTTCAATTCAATTCATTTCGAAATCGTTTTCAATTCAATTCATTTCGAAATCGTTTTCAATTCAATTCATTTCGAAATCGTTTTCAATTCAATTAATTTCGAAATGAATAAAATCGATATAAATATCGTTCACGTCAAAATGGCGTCAATCTAATCAACACGGCTTCATAAATTTCTATTTTCAAATATTCTATTTCAAATATTTCTTTTTCAAAATAGTTGTTATTATCAAAATATTTCGTTCAACACATGACCAATCTCAATGGATGAGTACTGTCAACACATGAACCTTTATTTTATAATATTCTTTATTTTTCAAATTGGAATGGGGCCCAATCAATAACCATATAAAGTTAATTATATGGATTCCATACAACAAATGTATATAATAGCAACGATAGATAATCAACCATCAACCAAAGTGCACTACACTGTATAAGCATCAAATATAGATATCTAACGCTTATAACAGCCTGTCAATCAATCGATCGACATATTTAATCAATCAGGATGAGTGAGATTCATATTTCATCCCAACACCCGTGTGGGGTTTTCAAACAATCAAACACAGATTTTAGTTGTGCAGTTGGGCGATGTGTAAAATTTATCGTCCCAATCAATGTCAGTCAAATCAGTGTATATAAACAAATCGGCCAATTTGTTTATAAATATTTATTTGTTCACTTTCACGTTAAAAATTATATTTTTAACGATCAAACTATTTATTCAACCTATGAAAATATTCTATTCAGCTCATTTATTCAATAAAATGATATTTTTATTTTTCTAACATATTTTAGAAAATTTCGGCGGCATAACGGCACGATACTAGAAACGAGACGAGGCCTAGCCTTATCCCCGGTCTAGTGAAGGCCCACGCCATTCACACATCAATCAAAATCACCAAGCAACCAAATTCAAATCACATCATATAACTAATCTATGCAACCAAACAAACAAGTCCATGGTCTGTGGACGATTGTGTCGGGTGCTACTAAGCACCGTCTGCATCCTAGTATATATATAATTAGAAAAGAAATTGAAAGGTGAGAAATTCTCACAGATAGCTATCCTAGCTCCACGACACTTCATTGATAGAAATCTTCATCGTTGTCGCATTTTTATCATCTTCGTTGCCGTAGCCACTACATATGTAAAAACCACATTTTTACTTTGCTATTCAATATATAAAAACTGAATTTTTTTCTTCAATGTTCAATATATAAAAATCACATTTTTATTTCGAAGTTCAATATATAAAAATCATATTTTTCTTTCGAAGTTCAATATATAAAAATCACATTTTTACTTCGAAGTTCAATATATAAAAATCACATTTTTAATTCGAAGTTCAATATATAAAAATCACATTTTTAATTCGAAGTTCAATATATAAAAATCATATTTTTATTTCGAAGTTCAATATATAAAAATCATATTTATATTTATAAAACCTATTTTCAATTTGCTATTATGTATAAAAATCTGAAAATAAACCATGTGATAATATTTTATAAATCTGAAAATAACCACTGTTATTATATAAAAAGAAACTACTTAAATTGCAATGTGATTAATGAAAAAAAAACTGCTCACCGAATCGTTTTCAGGTTGTTCAACTCCTAGGGTTGGAGTTTGCCATCGCCGCCGTCATCATGGAGGAGATCGGAGGGAATGCGCCGGCCTGGAGGGGGGGTGGAGAAAATCGCGGTGGCACTGCTGGGAGGTGGCACCGCCACTCAGGTGGCCAGCAGATCGGAGGTGGGGCTCTGGCAGTGGATAACGACTGTCTTCATTCGGGTGTGGGGCTTAGGGTGGTCGCGTCGATTGGGGGCAGTGTGGCAATCTCGCGTCGGTTTCTAGATGCAGAAGAGGGAGGAGGACGGAGGGCTATCGAAGAGGTGGGAGCGATCGCCGGAGCAAAGGCTGGAGGGGCGCGCCTGACTGCGAGCGGCGGAGGGGAGCGCAGCGGGGGCGAGGTGCTGAGCGCGATCGAGATCCGCTTTTGAACGGTGAAGGAAGAATAAAAGGAGGCGTTGACTTTGAATGGAGAAAACAATGAAAGGGGGGGGGGGTTATATGAAAAGGAGATTATATTATTTTATTATTTTAAATTTCTTAAAAGCAACTTTTTATTTTCAAATCAAAATCAGACCCACCGACTGTCGTCCCTAGCGTTTTACCCCCGTTCCGAACACAATGGGATATGTATCGTAAGTCAATTCGTCCGTTACGATCAGTTTCCATTTAATTTAAAGTATAAATCAGTATATATTCAATTTGAACGTACATTTCAAATTACCGGGGCCACATACAGCCTCTAAAAATTCCCGAAAAATATTTTCTAGCTTCGTATTGACGATACGGTTCTAACAAAACTAATTTCGTCGAATTCTGAGACCGTTTGAAAAATGGCCATTTTCTAGTCGATTAAAATCAACTGAAACTGGTCAAACGCGTTTAACTGCGCCACGCTCACATATTAATTCAGAAAATTATGAATTTTGGAATCTAGTAATAACTTGACATCCCGGATCCAACAAAAGTGGTTTCGTCGAAAACAGAGGTCGTTTGCAAAACGGCTATTTTTAAGGGCTATATATTATATAAAATATATATAAATTCCATAGCGACTATTCTGAATTTTCAACTGGACGTATCTTATCATTTCTAAAGTGAAATCTTAGTTTGTTAACTTCGTTAGAAAGATCTTGTTCATCAGATTCAAATATTTCTTGTTTCGTCCAATTCTGACTTATAACGAATTCTGTATATTCAATTGAAATTAGAAATCGAATTTTCGAACTACCGCGCCATTTCAGGCTCGTTATATAATTAAAATAAATTTATTCGTTTTAACTTCGTCGAAAATAAATTTTCCGTCGTTATTATTTAAAATAATCCATTTTAAATATTCAAAATTCTTTAAAATTGCCAAAATAAAAATTTTAAACTGGCTCAGAATTTCCGGGTTATTACAATTACTTGTGATTAGACACTATTATAATATCAGAAAATTATTGATTTTGAAAGTGTTTTGGGTTATCGTAAGGAAAAACCGTCCGTGTTTATGTGTGGATCGGTATTACGATTAACTTTTCTTTTGAAAAGGATTTTGATAAGTTAAAACAAATGATTTGAGTTTACTCACACCAGTCCCATGATTGACCTAGAATTTATTTTTTTTGTTTTCCCTAAACTCTTGGGTGCCCAAATTTGTACGGGCAGTCAAGTAGTTCAGGTCTTTACCGATATACTTGGAGGATCTTGAAGCAGAAGACTTCAGGATTATATAGCTATTGTTATTTCCGCTGTGTGTAAGTGTTGTACGCTGATAATGTTATTGTATATATATACTGTTTTATTACAAAGTCATGTTATATATAATATTTTATTCGTTCCGCTATGAGATTCGTATTACTCTGATTCTGTTCTATAGTGATCTTCTTCTTCTTCTATTCTAATTTTCTATCTTATATATTCTCACCCTCTAACTTCTTTCTATAAATGATTAGGTATTTCCGATGTTCAAATAGTCAATATGGCAGTTGTGTGTTTATTTTTAGAGTCGAAAATCCCAGTTCGTTGCAGTGGTACCAGAGCTGAAGGTTAAGTGATTACCTTGGCTCTGTGGCGTGATCCAGTAGAGATGGGGTTATACCCTAGATTGAGTTTGAGTGTATATATACGAGTGAACGTATTTGTAGATTTATATAAAAGTTTTTTACATTATGGAGATTTATTGGTTGAGTTGTTTATAAGTTCTGATTCATCCGAATTTTACCCAAACTATATTTTGATATAAACAAATGATTAATATTGGAAATATTATAGTATGTTGAATGTGTTGGTTATTATTATAATCAAATGTGATTGTAAAAAGTGAAATGGTTAAATATAACGAATTAGAATTCATATAAGTGTAATATACAGAATCAGATGATTTAAATCTGAATTTTTAATTGGAATTGGAATTATAATTCCTAAAAGCTGAAAGAATATTTGTAAGTGGATTTGGATTAAGTAGATGAGAATTTTAAAACCCTGGAAGATTTTAAATTGTTTTCCAAACATTATAAAGATATTTTGAAATAATTTCAAAATGGTAATGATTAAGAAATGGTTTTGAAAAGTGATATAGTATTGAACTTACTTCGATAGCTGGGAAATATCTCCGATGATGCTGGCCACATCATCAGTGTTCATTTTCGAGTTGTAAGTGATGGATTACTACCAAAGATTTTGTGTTGAATTGTTTTGAGAAAACAAGTTGTTTTGAATCCTGAAAAGGAAAATTTGTTTTTTGTGAAAAGCAAAGTTATTTAAAACTTCCAGGGAAGGATTGTTTGAATAAAAACAAATTTAAAGTAATTTGGGAAAGCAAAATTGAAATTAAAGCCAGCTAAGTGGAAATTGAATTGAAATAGAGTAATTAAGTAAGATTGGAATTTTGTATATAATTGGACTCAGTTGAGTGAATGGATTGATTTTTGAGATAAAAATCAGAATTGTGATTTTGGGATGAAGATAACTGATTATAGAAATTAATTAGTTAATGGTATGTGGGAATGAAACTTATCTTGGTTAAGTATATGGGATTAACGGTTAAGAAAAATGGAACTTTGGTTTGAAATGAAATTTGGCTTGGATATAAGTGAATAATTGTGTTGAGATTTGATTGATTGAAATTGAATGGAAATCGATTGGTATAGATGGATATATGATCAGAAGGTATTGAGTAGAAGCAAGTGCAAGAATATAATGATATGCCCGACAAAAAGGTACATGTTTAAATTTCCATATGAGGTTTTATGCACCAAATCAGCAAGCCGCTTGTCTTTTTGGTTTTCTTTTTGAAAGGAAAAGGCCTAGAGAGGCGAGTTGGGGTTTGAACTAATGACAGGTACAAGGGAGGTGCTAGCGAAATTTTCCGAAAATTTAAGGTGTTAGAAAATTTTCAGAAGTTTTGAAAATTTCCGTTAGTAGGAATAAATTAATAATTTAATTGAAATCAAGTAATTCAGTTAAAACTGAAGTTAAAAGGGTAAAATGAATAGTTTTTAACCCAGTTAATAGGGATTGTTTCCTACCTTAGCAATTTCGAGGACGAAATTATTTTAAGGGGGGAAGGATGTAATGTCCCGTGTTTTACACGGATGAATAATTAATTTATTTAATTATTAAATATCGATTTGGCGACATTGATAACTTGAATTAAATAATATTTATATTTAAATAATATAAATAATGGAGTAATATAATTATTTCTGAAATAATCGGAATTAACAGAATTCACAATATTGTGTGAATTGGACAATTCAAAATATATAATTCAGTTTAGAATTGAATTAAAATAACGAATATATTATTCGAACGGCAGTTGAACGTATAATTATAATATAATTTAAATCGAGCTCAAAATGGCATGGCAGTTCGCTATTTGGCGATTCGAACTTTAAATGGATATACAGAATCTGTTTTAAGCCGGATTTCTGTGAAACAAGAAACGTTCGGAGCTGGGGATGTATATTTTTCTAATGGAAGAGAAAAATCAGGATTTCATTGTGTAGATTTTGATTATGTCCAAATAAAATTTTAGAAAAGTCGCAATGAAATTCCTTTATAATTTATAGCGATTTATTTATATTACAAATGGATTTTTCATTATAAATCGAATATCGATTTAATCGGGATTTGAAATATCAAGTTAGAAATTCATATAGGAATATTCTAGAGCTGTATGGTATTCTACTGTGAATATATACGATAATATTTATTTATAAATATATAATTTAAATGTTTTTAAAAATATTTATATATTTAAATGGGTTATTTAGAGCTTTAAAAATAGCCACTTTTGCAAACGACCTCCGTTTTCGATGAAACTAATTTTGTTGGATCCGCAATATTAAATTATTGCTAGATTTCAATTTTCGTTATTTTTGGGGTCAGTGTGTAGCCGTGCGGATTTTTAATGTGAAAAACAGTTAGTATTTTGGCTTTAAAAATACGTTATGTGAGCAAACGAAGTCGGAATTCGACGAAACTAGTTTCGTTGGGTCCGCAATGTCGAAGTATAGCTACGTATCCATTTTCATGATTTTTTGGGTATTGTATGTGATCACAGGGATTTTTAGACAGCGTATATAGACAACGATTCAATAAAATAGAATATAAAACTTGAATAAAAAATAATATACCCACCCTATAAGTACCTCATCACATCTCAAACCCTAAATTAATTCTTCTTCTGGTCAAAGGCAGTGACGCTGTCGGTCATTCCTTTCAAATCCCCTTTCATGATCTTTCAAAAATGAAATAAAGTCAAAGAAAACATTATAAATTCCATAACTCACATCGTTGTAATCCACCCTTTCTCTTCATTTCTATGTATATATTATTGGGTTCGACGGTTTTCCTATTAGATGGAAAAATGACAGTGAGATTAGGGTTCTGGTTTTGGCGAATTAGAAGCTTCGATGGTGGTTTTTAAGTTTGTTTTGGGATTGAGGAGATGAAATGGATTGGGTTTGCAGAGTTTGAGGGTGAATGATGGAGGTTGATGTCGCTAGTTTCCTGTACCAGAGCGTGTAAAATACTGGGAGACACAACAATGAAAGAGGCGTCGAGCTCTGCAATTTTGGTATGGGGCGGAAGAGATTTTGTGGAGATGATCGATGGTAGTAACCTTATTGAATTTGATGCTGTGTAAAAAGAGAATGAGGAGGATGGAGGAGCGGTAATGACTGGTTAGAGGAGAGAGCGTGCGACAGTATTGAAGAAGGAGAAGAAGGGTTGTGGGCTGGGTTGGTTAGAATGCGCCGAAGCTTAAGGAGGGTGAGGCCCGTTTAAAGTAAATGTTTGGTTTAAATTCAATTTAAATGTATATAAACTTCGAAATCGAATAACTTTATCATACGATACCGGTTTTCAGCGAAACAAGATCTGCTGGGATCGTATGGACGAGCACTACCCAATGGAACTAATTGGGAGTGGATTGGAGCTCGTTTGGATTTATGGCGAAATAAATTGTTTGATCTGGATCAAACAACAGTTTATCGTTTTTTAACGATGACCATCCAAGGTGAGTAAATTTCACTAACTCTGCTTAATTTATATTTCTATAAAATATTTTTAGAATTTATAAATGATGGTTGTTTGCTGTGTGTTGGCTGTTTGGTTGAACTGCTAGTTAATTGGTTGAAAATATAGATATAAATTGTTAATCGAATATTAATTCTGTTTATCAGAATATTTCATATTCTTGTTATTCATGTGATTAACATCTGTGGATGCAGGGAAACAGGTCGGAGGAATCCAACTGGGTTCCTCAACATTTATTTTACTGTTTTTCATATATTGTGATATATGATGTGATTTATAATATATTGTTGATTATGTGTGTTTGATCATTGTTATTTGGTACTTTTAAATACCAAAGGAAATACTGGAATGTGAAAAGGGGAATTACAAACTATAATTTGAAATAAAATATTTATATAAAATCAAAAGATTTTATACAAAAAGGAAATTTTCAAAGTGTATATTGAAATGAAAATATTCGTATAAAATCAAAGTATTTTATAAAAAGAAATATATGAAGTGAATATGGGATTTTGGAATTTTATAAAATCAAATGGACTTATTAAAATGCGACATTTGAAAATTAAATAAAAGACTTCTGTATGAAGTTAACAATAGTTATATGGAAGTTTGAAAGGCCGATTTGGTTAAAATACTAAATGAAAGTAATAAGAAGTAAATAAAGAATTTATGGAGTAAATAGTATTTAGGAAAACAAATAGAATTGAAAGGAAATATTTCGGAAATCAAATTGAATTATAAAAGAAATTATTTGGGGAAATAAATAGAATTATAAAAAGAGAATTGAGAAGATATAAAAGAACAATGAGGAAATGGTTTCAAAGTAGATTTTAAATAGAAATCTGTTTTGACAGATAAATTGAGCAAATAAGTTTATAAACGATGTTTATAAATTAAAAAGAATGTTTATCTTTTGATAAATGGAATATATAAGTCTGAACTTCTATAGAGAAGTAGAGATCGGTTTTTAACACCGATATTTTAAATAGAATGTGAACTCAGCATTTATTAAGGGAATTTTAAATGAGATTTAAGTGTTAGAAATAAAAAGAAGATTTTGTATAAATAAATTTATAAATAGACGTTGGAATTGGGATATTGTTTTAAAATACAAAATCAAACTAAAGGGATTGAATAAAAGGGATATTATTCACATTCAACGTGAAAAATGGAATTAAGTAAAGATTTTAGAAATAAAAACAATTATAAAGCAAAGTGGATTTTTGAAATAAAAATTAAACAGAAATGGAATTTCAAATGGTTAGAAATAGATAACTTGTTAAATAAGGAAAACAAGTGTTGTGATTTATAAACAATGTTTATAAATGAACTAAAATATAATTATCAGTGGATAATTGAGATTTCAAATTCAACGGTAAATAAAAATGGGAAATTTGGAGTTGTTTTGAAAAGGAAATGATGAAATCCATTTCGATACTCGAAATGTAAAAATGGATTAAATAAAATCCGTAAAGATTTGTTGTAAGAATTCAACTAAGCCATTTTTTTTTAAAATTAATTATTTTAAAGAATTATATATTGAATAAATCAGGATTTTACAAGGAAATTAGTATTCGGTTGGAAACCGATATTTGATTATCAAATATAAGTTATTCGAGAGCGATTATCGAATATAAGTTATTTGAAAGAGAATATTGAATATAAGTTATTCAAAGAAGAGAGTTAATCGAATATAAGCTATCCGAAAGGAAGAGTTATCGAATATAGTTTATTCGAAAGAGAGATTATCCAATATAGTTATTCGAAGAGAGATAATCAAATATAGTTATTCGAATGTGGAGTTATCGAATAGAGATTATTCGAGAGAGAATTGTATGTTGAAATTCGATTATATCGAATTAGGAAAAGTACCAATTACTTTCCATTTTAAGACCAAGATTTATTTATTCATGAGTAAATTATTTATTTGTTTATTTATCCAAATTAATAAGGAAGAGTTATATTTAAGTTATTTTATTTCGGAAATATGGGATTATAACACCATCGTTATAATCAAATGATTTTGGTAAAATAAGTGGATTCGTAAATAGAATCCGAGTTACGTAAGGAAGTTGGTTAAAAGATTTAAAAGGGTGAACTTTGCTTATTTCGAGGTTAGAAATGTTGTTCAGTTAAGGTCTGAGAGGTAATTATACCCCAACTTGATTGACATCGTTTTTAACTAAGGGATGGGTAAGCTTCGATAGTGAAGGTTGGTTAAGTGAATTTAGTTAATGAGTGTAATGGTTTGAATTGGCTTAGTGATGTTTTATTTAAACATCTTTTTAAATCAAATGAAGGAGTTTCGGAAATGTTTTCCAAATAAGAATCAGAAATATTTTCTAATATAGAAAATAAGGAATGCAACAAATGCAGAAATGTTTCCAATGATTAATAAAGTATATTTTCTAAATCTAGAAATAAGAATTTATGAATATATAGAAATGGGTAAATGGATAAATCAATGATAATTTAATCTAAAGAGATAAATGTGGAATGATGATTGATCGATAGATTTTCCATCTGGAAATAATATCGTTGTTTGCACACATGTTTTTCTTGGATAGTTAAATCACCGACTATCGAAGTTTTTGACCATTTTTCCATCGTTAATACGAAGAGACCGGGATTAGATTCATTATCTGAAACCACTCTGTATGGACGTTAGCATTGCGATCAAATATGATGAATATAATTGAAGACGGAGTTATGCAAGGGCGATCCTGTTTACAGAATAGTGCCTTCGGTTTGTCTAGTCCCAGGACAACGTGAATGGACGAATGTATGATAAAGTATATCTAATGGATCGCGTAAGTTGATCTCTTCAAACGTAGTTACATTTGGTGGTGGAGGAATTCGTTTCTCTTAGCTTATTACCCGTGGTATTTTTGGGGAAATCAATTTGTGATTTGGCGGGTATGACGATGTGGCATTCAAAGTGAATGCTGGTTAGGTGTTCAAAAAGATACGTTATGACCTCAAGCCTCATCAACCAGGAAATGGCAGAAATCGGGTAGGCACCATGGCTATGTGGGTCGCTCCCATTAGGGTGTATATCACCTATCTAGCGAAAATCCATTTCATTTATTTATTTATTTATTTTAGATGCTGTCCCTTTTGGGCAAACAATGGGCAGCTCCCAACCGTTGGTGATATACATTCGATACACTCAAGTGAAATGAGTGGTCGGTCATGTGTGGGCCGGGTTGCAAGACGTTCTTGTTGAACCCAATGTATTCGCCTCTAGAGATACACTATCGGCAGGTGGTCCCATACCTTGTCATAATCGGAATCCAGTCTCCAATAAGAGCCCGCGGTTTTGTTTGTATACTATATATGTAGAACGTGAGATGCAAGCGTTCTGCTAGATTGTTAATTACTTGTGATTAGACACTATTATAATATCAGGAAATTATTGATTTTGAAAGTGTTTTGGGTTATCATAAGGTAAAAATCGTCCGTGTTTATGTGTGGATCAGTCTTACGATTACATTTTCTCTTGAAAAGTTAAACCAAATGATTTGAGTTTACTCACACCAGTCCATGACTGACCCAGAGTTTATTTTGTTTTGTTTTCCCTAAACTCTTGGGTGCCCAAATTTGTACGGGCAGTCAAGCAATTCAGGTCTTTACAGATATACTTGGAAGAGCTTGAAGCAGGAGGTTTTAGGATTATATAGCTAATGATATTTCCAATGTGTGTTAGTGTTGTACGCTGATAATGTTATTGTATATATGTAATGTTTTATTACAAAGTCATGTTATATATTATATTTTATTCGTTCCACTATGAGATTCGTATTACTCTGATTCCATTCTGTAGTGATCTTCTTCTTCTATTCTAATTTTTCTATCTTATCTATTCTCACCCTCTAACTTCTTTCTATAAATGATTAGGTATTTCTGATGTTCGAATAATCAACATGGCAGTTGTGTGTAGATTTTCGGAGTCGAAAATCCTAGTTCGTTACAGTGGTATCAGAGCTAAAGGTTAAGTGATTACCTTGGCTTTGTGGTGTGACTCAGTAGAGATGGGGTTAGTAATACCCTAGATTGAGTTTGAGTATATATATACAAGCGAACGTATTAGTAGATTTATATAAAAGTGTCTTATATTGTGGAGATTTATTGGTTAAGTTGTTTATAGGTTCTGATCGATCAGTATGATCCACTGTATCGATAGGAGTTTCTAAACGCTTGAATACGATAAACCGACACAGTATGTTTTGAAAGAGGGTAAATGAAATAATTTTACCCAAACTATATTTTTATATAAATGAATGATTAATATTGAAAATATTATTGTATGTGGGATGTGTTGGTTGTTATTACAATCAAATGAGATTATAAAAAGTGAAATAGTTAAATATAACCAATTAGAGTTCATATAAGTGTAATATATGGAATCAGATGAATTAAATCTGAATTTTTAATCAGAATTGGAATTAAAATTCCTAAATGCTGAAAGAATATTTGTAAGTGGATTTGGATTAAGTAGATGAGAATTCTAAAATCCTGGGAATTTTAAATTGTTTTCCAAACGTTATAAAGATATATTGAAATAATTTCAAAATGGTAACGACTAAGAAATGGTTTTGAAAAGTGATATATTATTGAACTCACTTCGATAGCTGGGAAATAACTCTGATGATGCTGGCCAAATCATCAGTGCTCATCTTCGAGTTGTAAGTGACGGATTACTAGCAAAGATTTTGTGTTGAATTGTTTTAAGAAAACAAGTTGTTTTGAATCCTGAAAAGGAATATTTGATTTTTGTGAAAAGCAAAGTTATTTAAAACTTCCAGTAAAGGATTGTTTGAATAAAAACAAATTTAAAGTAATTTGGGAAAGCAAATTAAAATTGAAATTAAAGCCAGCTAAGTGGAAATTGAATTGAAATAGAGTAATCGAGTAAGAAAAACGGAACTTTGGTTTAAAATGAAATTTGGCTTGGATAAAAATGAATAATTGTGTTGAGATTTGATTGAAATTGATTGGAAATCGATTGGTATAGATGGATATATGATCAGCAGGTATTGTGTAGAAGCAAGTGCAAGAATATAATGATATGCCCGACAAAAAGGTACATGTTTAAATTTCCATATGAGGTTTTATGCGCCAAATCGGCAAGTCGCTTGGCTTTTTGATTTTCTTTTTGAAAGGAAAGGGCCTAGAGAGGCGTGTTGGGGTTTGAACTATTGACGTGTACAAGGGAGGTGCTGGCGAAATTTTCCGAAAATTTAAGGTGTAAGAAAATTTTCGTTAGTAGGAACAAATTAATAATTTAATTGAAATCAATTAATTCAGTTAAAACTTAAGTTAAAAGAGTAAAATGAATAATTTTTAATCCAGTTAATAGGGCTTGTTTCCTACCATAGCAATTTCGACGACGAAATTATTTTAAGGGGGGGGGGGGGGGAAGGATGTAATGTCCCGTATTTTACACGGCTGAATAATTAATTTATTTAATTATTAAATATCGATTTGGCGACATCGATAACTTGAATTAAATAATATTTATATTTAATTAATATAAATAATAGAATAATATAATTATTTCTGAAATAATCGGAAATAACAGAATTCACAATATTGTGTGAATTGGACAATTCAAAGTATATAATTTAGTTTAGAATTGAATTAGAATAACGAATATATTATTCGAACGACAGTTGAACGTATAATTATAATATAATTTAAATCGAGCTCTGAATTGCGCAGTAGTTTGCTATTTGGCGATTTGAACTTTAAATGGATATACATAATCCGTTTTAAGCCGGATTTCTGTTAAACAAGAAACGTTCGGAGCTGGGGAAGTATATTTTTCTAATGGAAGAGAAAAATTGGGATTTCACTGTGTATATTTTGATTTATATCCAAATCAAATTTTAGAAAATTCTCTATGAAATTCCTTTATAATTTATAGCGGTTTATTTATATTATAAATGGATTTTTCATTATGAATCGAGTATCGATTTAACCGGGAATTGAAATATCGAGTTAGAAATTCATATAGGAATATTCTGGAGCTTTATGATATTCTATTGTGAATATATACGATAATATTTATTTATAAATATTTAATTCAAATGTTTTTAAAAATATTTATGTATTTAAATGGGTTATTTAGAGCTTTAAAAATAGCCACTTTTGCAAACGACCTCCGTTTTCAACGAAACTTATTTTGTTAGATCCGCAATATTAAATTATTGCTAGATTTCAATTTTCGTTATTTTTGGGGTTAGTGTGTGGCCGTGCAAAAACAGTCAGTATTTTGGCTTTAAAAACATGTCGTGTGAGCAAACAAAGTCGGAATTCGACGAAACCAGTTTCGTTGGGTCTGCAATGTCGAAGTATAGCTGCGTGTCCATTTTTGTGATTTTTGGGTATTTTATGTTATCACAGGGATTTTTAAACAGCGTATATAGACAACGATTCAATAAAATAGAATAAAAAACTTGAATAAAAAAATAATATACCCACCCTATAAATACGTCATCACATCTCAAACCCTAAACTAATTTTTCTTCTGGTCAAAGGCAGTGACGTCGTCGGTCATTCCTTCAAACCCCCTTTCATGATTTTTCAAAAATGAAATAAATTCAAAGAAAATTTTATAAATCCCATAACTCATATTGTTGTAATCAACGTTCCTTTCTCTTCATTTCTATGTATATATTATTGGGTTTGATGGTTTTCCTGTTCGATGGAAAAATGACAGTGAGATTAGGGTTCTGGTTTTGGCGAATTAAAAGCTTCGATGGTGGTTTTTGAGTTTGTTTTGGGATTGAGGAGATGAAATGGATTGTATTCGCAGAGTTTGAGGGTGAATGGTGGAGGTTGGCGTCGCTAGTTTCCTGTACCGGAGCATGTAAAATACTGGGAGACGCAACAATGAAAGAGGCGTCGAGCTCTGCAATTTTGGTATGGGGCGGAAGAGATTTTGTAGAAATGATCGATGGTGGTATCCTTGTTGAATTCGATGCTGTGTAAAAGGAGAATGAGGAGGATGGAGGAGCGGTAATGACTGGTTAGAGGAGAGAGCGTGCGACAACATTGAAGAAGGAGAAGAAGGGTTGTGGGTCGGGTTGGTTAGAATGGGCCGAAGCTCAAGGAGGGTGAGGCCCGTTTAAAGTAAATGTTTGGTTTAAATTCAATTTAAATGTATATAAACTTCGAAATCGAATAACTTTATCAAACGATACCATTTTTCAGCGAAACAAGATCCGCCGTGATCGTATGTGTAACATCCCAGAAATTTCGGTGGCTGGAATATGACATTAATTAAAGACACAACTATTAATGATCAATTTTATCAGTACAGGGATTAGAAACTAAAATCGAATATATGGTTTTGTGTATAAATTGAATTCAATATTTAATTTATTATGGTTGGTTGAGAATCATGTATTAATGTTAAGTATTTGAATTGAATTTTGTTGAATATTCGAATCAGAATTGAAATTCGATTGAGAATCTAAATGGTTGGATTTTAAAATATGTGTGGTAATCGTTAAACGATTTGGATATTTTATCTGTTAAAACATATGGAAAATTGGATTAGATATGTGTGTATTCGTATGTAGAAAACGGTTGAAAACTTAACGGTTCGAATGTGGAATCAAGTGGAGTTATTGGTCAACAAACGGAATAAAATCGGTAGATCGATAGACGATTTAAAAATAAAAATCACGTTATATACATACAGAGTCGGATAACAACCTAATTTTTTTTCCTGAATTCAGAACAACGAAATATGGAGGTACGTCAAAATTCGTGGCGGTCGGGAATTGTGTTAATGGTACAAAGACCGACTGTTCGACGATAATTCGCAATAGGAAATAATATTAAATTAAACATAAATAAACTTTCCCTAGGAATTACCTACCTTAGACGTAACCTACCTCGGTTAAACACACGTAGACCTATCTGAAACCCTAAAACCTATGACTTGACGCCGTTTTTATCCTCCGTTTTACTTCTATATAAATCAAGTACTGCTCCTTATTTCACTCAGAAAGATCACGCCTCTTCCCCCAAAATTCTTCAGTAAAATCGTTCCCTTTTTAATGGCCGAAGCCGTTGCACCTTCTTCAAAAGCCGCCTCCAACTAAAATCGCTTCCATCCCCTTTAAATCAAAGCCGAGTCTTCTCTTCTCATCGCCACCTAAGCCATCGTAAGCCTCCTCCCTCATTGTTGCTCATTGCCAATTTTCGCCTTTTCCCAAGCTTTAGTCACAGCTGCAACCCTGGATTAGGCATAGCCACCACCGTCTACCTAAATCCATCACTGCTACTGTTTAAAGGTGAGAATTTACTCATGATTAAATTATGTTTCAAGTAGTTTGATTTCAATTTAAGCTAGAATTATAATAGTTAGCGACCTAGTTTACATGACAGGCAATAAGTTTCACCATCTGATTTGATTTGAGCGGCTGCTATTGACTTGCCGTGACTTATAGGTTAAATTCTGGAAACAGTCAAAATGATTTCTTGTTTAAAAATGTTTGGTGCTTTTCTGGAAATTTTAAATAATATGCTTGCATTTTCTTCGCGTTCATCATGAATGCCGCTAAGTCTTAACAGTTGTTCCCCAGCATAAGCATTATAGAATAGGTATGTATGGGATAGGAAAGTTGGAAACATGTTAGCATGAGTTCATCTAAATGAAGCATACTATATGCAGTTTCATGCTAGTGTCCTTTAATCACTGCAAAAGTAGCATTTGCTATTTTACCTATGCCTACTGCTCATAATCGCTGACATATGTACTTGTACCGAATATATGCAGTGTATAGGTGGGAATATATATATTCTTTTTCCGAGCATATACATGTTCATTTTGACACTCTGATCATTTTTGAAACTGCGGCCTCCACTGTGGCATGTTAAGTGAACCTTATGTATGGCTATATGGATAAAACATGAATCCTTATATGATGTTCAATTTGATTTTGAAATATGCAATTTTTCCGGAAACTATTAGTGTTTTTTTAAAAACAAAATATATTATTAAAACCGTAAAGCCTACTTTAGTTCAAGCACTGTATAAATATTTTTGAGCATTTGGTACCTAAAATGTTATTGGTTAGAAACTGGAATCTAGTATACTCACTTGGATGAACTAAGTAGAATTGTCCTTTGAAACTGGAATCTAATATAATCTGTAAGTTGCTAGATGGCAAACCAAAGAGATTTGTATATGGCAGTTCTTGAAAAAAGTTGATTATGTTGGATGTCATAAACTGCATTTATTTGTTTGGGAAACTGAGATTAAACTTTGATTAGTGAAATGGAAACTTACCGAAACCTTTTAGTCTTGTCCACTGAAACCACTCAGTTTTGTTAACTGCAAACACTCATTTGTGCACCATGAAACCATTCGGCTTTGTTTCACTATGAAACCATTCAATTGCATTGTTTTTCCACTACGAACCTACTTGTTTACATATGTGAAATGCTGAAATGTATGTCACTGTTGAAGTATAATGATCATTACTGAACTTCAGTTTAACATTGATTATTTTAAGTTTTGTATGGCTCACTTCGTTGTATTGGTTATTACAGTTTCATATTTTGGCTATTCAATTTTTAGATTTTTGGTATTTTAAATTGTGATAATTTGCATACGGATATGCCTGAGTAACCGTAATGTTCCGATTAGAAAATAAGATCAGTAGACTAATTTGAAAAGAAGGTACCTAACCCTTAACATGTATGCAGTTTGGTTTAAAACACTCCTATGTGTTCTGTCATACTAATTTGCCGAACCATATATGGTGTTATTTGTGTTCAAGTTGAACTTTTGGTATGTGTCATGTCATTGTGTCCCTATGTGCTTCTCTCTTAAATCTTGAACTTATTAGTTAGTGCCAACGTGAAAGCCAACTAGCTACACCTTGGTAACTAATTTATATTGAAATTGAAAATTCTGACACTATATGTTAATGAATTACTGAAATCGTATGTGTTATGTGCTGTTCTTGCCAAGCTTTGTTTTAAATACCGGAATATGTACACTGACAGACACATACCAACAAATGGTTGGGTAGTATGTGAGGTCGTTCTATGTTTTCTCGACCATTGATTTCAGTAGTCCTTCGATAAAAATAAAATAAAATGTTCACTTTGACCATGTCAATAGCTGATTGGCGTAAATTTCTTCTTACTGAACCCTTATGAGATGAATTTGTTGTCATTATATAGTTGCTGCAATATTTCTTGTTATGCTCCTATGAATTTGAACCGGTTACTGACCTCACACACATATTGCCTTTCATGGTTTAGATTTTTCTTCGTTTTGCATGGACCATTGTCACTAAAATGAAACATTTTGAACCCTATTGTTCGCTAAACCAGTTGGTCTGCTGAAACCTTTTCGTTCTTATTTGAAACCAAGTGTATAGTCATGCCGTTGGGCACTTTTTGAACCCATTCTTAAATCATACTAATGGCCGATGTATGCATTGTTTCCCTTGATGTTCATGGACACCTGACCCATGCTCCACGCATGTGTGTCGGGCTTTACCTGAACAACTATCACACCTATTTATTTCATTTAAGATTTCGATGTTGGGATTAACTATTATATTTCGGTTTATCTTGAAATTAATTTACTTGAACTATGATTTAATACTGACTCGAGTGTTTTATGTTTTGCATGGAACGCTCGGGTCAGACCCGAGCAATCCAGATTTAAAGATTTCAGTTTAGGTTTCGAAGACAGGTGAAGCTGGGAATCCGATGACGCGTGCACTCTGAAGTTTAAACCAATAAATATTTTCCTTGTATTCAAATGACATTTTCTTTCCGTTGTATAGAAAATCGTTGTATCAAAATTTTGATTGATATATATAAAAGATTTATTTCGTTATTAAATATTGTGTTATTTATCTGTTCTGTGTTGATTTTATATTTTAAACTCTATGAGCTAAATAATGATCCGTCGATTTGAACGGTTTAAGTTGGTTTAATTACCAATTTGAAGCGGTCAAATTGGTGGGACGTTACAATTGGTATCAGAGCTTTGGTTTATTCAATGCTTAGCTTAGCGAGTTTAAATAAGTAGGATCGACACTAGAAAAGCGAATTTTGGAAATAAAAAGGTTTCAAAATATGAATTTTGAAAATGAAAATAATTTAAAATAGATTTTGAAGAAAAACTATATTTTAGAGAAATTATTTTTGAGACTATTATTTTGAAACTAATACAGCGGAAAAAGAATTTTGAAATTTGAATTTTGATTTGGAATCCCCAGTCTTCGGAAGTCTTCGAATCCAGGTTTATGAGCGTTTTCTTCGACAAGTTCCCTTAGGATTTGAATCTTGAATCCATCATCGAATGGTATCTAAGGTAGATAAGTAGGAGAGAAACAACGAATTAACTTCGTTAAGCGTGAGTCTTAGAAATCAAAGATAACTGAAGTTGATTGTAAATAAGAATTCAAATTGAGTAGAAAAAGGAAAATTTGAAATCGTCTCAAAGAAGAAACGATGAATTTTATTTAGAAATTAAAAATATAAGTTGATGAAAATAAAATAAAATAAAAAGGGGTTAAGGGAAGAGAGCTAGTAAGTGTCAACAATTAAGTGGGAATAACGATGTTTTATTTAACGTTGGTTTAAAGCCAAATATTGAATATAGAAATGTTTTCCAATAGGTAATAAGAGATTTTCCAAGATTTTAGAAGGAGATATGATAATTAGAAACATTTTCTAAGAATCATGAGAAAATTAACGGGTTTGATAATAAATCAGAATGGCAAGAACTCAAGTACAAAAAGCAGCACGTCGAGAACGAAGAGTGGCAGAACGTAAAAGAAGGGAAGAAGTAATGTTGGAATACGAGGAGAGGATCAAGGAAAAATAGATAGATGGCCCCTACGACCATGTTGTCTGTTATAGATGTCAAAAAAAAGGACATTACGCGGCTACATGCGGAGAGAGAGACAAGGGAAAGAAGAAAGAAGGAAAAATTTACCGATTCAATATTTTCTGTTTTAAATGTCGAGAGAAGGGACATTTTCCCGGTCGTTGTCATAAAGTGAGGAAAAAGAAGCCTGCTATGGCTGAGATGTCTGATGAACAAATCACTTGCTATTATTTAAAGCAAGTTGGGCATATAGCTCGAAACTATTCCGAGAGACAACAAGGAAGACAGGCAGTGTTGCGCTCCGCTAGAGAGAAAACTGTGAAGTATGTAGATAAAGATGGCTCCATCTCGTATTATTGTAAGAACTGCAAGGAGTGGGGCCATGTGGATGAGGAATGTACTAATCCTTTTGTGGAGACTCCAGAAAATTGAATATTGTGAAAGTAATTTACGCAGAGATGTGGATCATCGATCGAAAAGCAGACAAATATCGAAGATTTGTAAATTCTAATTAAGTAGCTCTATTTCGTAATACTATCGTTTGTAATCCTAAATCTCCTATGTACATGTTTTGAACAGATCGAGACTATGTATAATTATTTAAATAGAATGGGTATGAAAAATTTTGAACTCTATAAAGTTGCTATTAATGGTTTAATCTCATTTGTATGATGTTATTTAAAATTTTGAAAGTGAAATATTTCTAAGTGGAAAATTATAATGATTTCGTTATAATCAATGTTTTTCATTAAAGAAGTAGATTCGTAAACTCAATTCGAGTACTGCAGAAAAAAAATGATTTGGTAAGAAGTTAAGAAATTAGGTCTAGGAAGTTGAAAAGTGGCTGGAGATTGGTTAAGTTGAATGATTTCTTGAGTATGATCTCATGTTGGTTTCGACCTTCGGAGTTAATACTTGGGGAGTCTTTCGCTTGTTAATTTACGGTCAAAGGTGTGAATATGAAGTAATGCGTGAATGAGAATTTGGTATAAGAAGGGAAAATTCTAAAATTTTGAGGGCGTAAAAAAAAAGTTTGAATTATGTTATGAATTGAATAATTGGAAAATTGGGATGGAACCAATAGATTCATAAATATGAGTTTGAAAGGATACTGGATATTTGAATTGATCATGACATCAAACTAAAATGTTGGAATTAGAACAGAATTTGAGGATATGCGATTTAGATATTGGATAGAAATTTCTGGAACTTATTGGAAAGTTATATAAAATAAAGTGTATTTGGAACTACTGGGCGGAAGGTAACAGATTTATATGAATGAGATATTTGAAAATATGATTTGGAAAATCCTAAGTATAATTTATGAGGAGTATGAAATGAAGTACTATATGTATATAAAATTATATATTTTCAAAGCAAAATAAGGAAAGTACCTTCCTTTTCCTATGAATTTCGAGCTTAAATGAGATATGCTGCTGGTGGCAGTAGGTTGTCCGGACATAAAAACTCATGAGTTGCCATTGAGCACGACTGCTAGCGCAATTCGTAGGGCTGCAAATAGCCTACGGCGGTCAGATATTTCCTGAGGGAATCAGGCGTAACCATTGTGATCGCTGCGATCTAAAGTCGTTGGAATTCGATCGTGTAGTGAAATTCGCAGTGCTGTAGATTGCCTACGATGGACAGATGTTTCTTGGGGGAACCAAGCGTAACCATTGTGACTGCTGCGATCTACAGTCGAAATGTAAAGGCGTAATCCGCAGAGCTGTGAAAGCTTACGGGTATGGATGTTTCCTGGGGGACCCAGGCGTAACCATTGTATACCTGCGGTCCACTGAGATATCTAAGTGATAGTGAGCCACCTGTTAAATGCAGCAGTTTGTCTTCGTGACTTGATTGTCTTCGTAACTTGATTAATCCTCATGACTTGAGTTAATTTGATTTAATGATCCTGAGATAGAGCAACCAATGCTCAATGGCCTCAGATTGTCTTTCGATTCTTAAATATCTTTTGTTGATCTATCCATGACGAAGTACGCAGGGAAGTGATTTTCTACGGATATAGATGTTTTCTAGGGGATCCAGACGGAACCATTGTGTATCTGCGATTCATGAACAATCAACATTATCGATATCACATTGGTACTTTCCGTATTTATTTTAAAGAGAATTTTTGAAATATACTTTCACTGGGAGTTGAAGCAAGGATATTCAGTACTTGGGGTTCTTAGTCATGCGCCTGGCCAGCGTATGCCTAACATATGTGGGAACAACAATAGACTTGTCAAACTTCGAGTTATCAAATATTTTCAAGTAAATAATTAGAAATTAAAATCCATGTAACTTGATAAATTAAGAAGAATAATTTCCAAGTATTTCCAATTCTATAGCTTTGGAGTAATAATACAGATATTTCTTATATACGATTTTTTTTAAAAGGATTTCGGATTTGGAAAATTTTCGAGTTAATGATTTGTAACATAAAAAAGAGATGTTATTTACACTCTTCAATGAGTGGGAAAAGATTAAGTGTATTGAGTGTAAGGAGATTGGGTTGAAGGTTGCAAAGCCTAGACCCATTACAGATGGCAACGATGGACCAGTAATTATTGGCGAATGAGGTTTATAAAGGAATTGATGATAGTTTGGGATGCATAAATTCAATATGTGCAGAAGTTGAAATTTAAACGAGATTGGTTATGATTTTACTTTTGTTAGAAGGTTAGATAGAATGAGAATTTGGGAGATATCTCAAAATAGCTTGAGATATAAATTGGTCTAAGAGAATTGAATATAGTTTGAAAAACATGAGAATAAACAAAATCCGATTCGGAAGATAAAGAAAATTGTGGTTGATCAAAATGGATCTTCAAAGAGGGAAATTTGGTTTTCCGAGATAATTGAATGTGGCAGATAAACAAAGAAGGTAAATAGCTTAAATATCGATATTTAAATTAGTTGTGTTCAAGTTTCACACAAATATGAATTTTGAAGTATACATTGGTATAACTCTGACGATCTCTCCTTTTCGAGGATGAAAATTTTTGAAGGGGGGAAGATTGTAACGTCCCAGAAATTTCGGTGGCTGGGATATGACATTAATTAAAGACACAACTATTAATGATCAATTTTATCAGTACTGGGATTAGAAATTGAAATAGAATATATGGTTTTGTGTATAAATTGAATTCGATATTTAATTTATTATGGTTGGTTGAGAATCAAATAATAATGTTAAGTATTTGAATTGAATTTCATTGAATATTCGAATCAGAATTGAAATTCGATTGAGAATCTAAATGGTTGGATTTTGAAATATGTGTGGTTATCGTTAAATGATTTGGATATTTTATCTGTTAAGATATATGGAAAATTGGAATAGATATGTGTGTATTCGTATGTAGAAAACAGTTGAAAACTTAACGGTTCGAATGTGGAATCAAATGGAGTTATTGGTCAACAAACGGAATAAAATCGGTAAATCGATAAACAATTTAAAAATAAAAATCACGTTGTATACAAACAGAGTCGGATTACAACCTAATATTTTTTTTGAATTCAAAACATCGAAATATGGTGGTACATCGAAATTCGTGGCGGTCGGGAATTGTGTTAATGGTACAAAGACTGATTGTTCGACGATAATTCGCAACAGGAAATAATATTAAATTAAACATAAATAAACTTTCCCCAGGAATTACCTACCTTAGATGTAACCTACCTCGGCTAAACACACGTTGACCTATCTGTAACCCTAAACCCTATGACTCGACGTCGTTTTTATCCTCCGTTTTACTTCTATATAAATCAAGTGTTGCTCCTTATTTCACTCAGAAAGACCACTCCTCTTCCCCTAAAATTCTTTAGTAAAATCGTTCCCTTTTTAATGGCCGAAGCCATTGCTCCTTCTTCAAAAGCCGCCTCCAACTAAAATCGCTTCCATCCCCTTTAAATCAAAGTCGAGTCTTCTCCGTTCATCGCCACCTGAGCCATCGTAAGCCTCCTCCCTCGTTGTTGCTCCGCTCGTTGCCAATTTTCGCCTTTTCCCAAGCTTTAGTCACAGCTGCAACCCTGGATCAGGCATAGCCACAACCGTCTACCTAAATCCATCACTGCTACTGTTTAAAGATGAGAATTCACTCATGATTAAATTATGTTTCAAGTAGTTTGATTTCAATTTAAGCTAGAATTATAATAGTTAGCGACCTAGTTGACATGAAAGGCAATAAGTTTCACCATATGGTTTGATTTGAGCGGCTGTTATTGACTTGCCGTGACTTATAGGTTAAATTCTGGAAACAGTTAAAATGATTTCTTGTTTAGAAATGTTTGGTGCTTTTCTGGAAATTTTAAATAATATGCTTGCATTTGATTCGCGTTGATCATGAATGCCTCTAAGTCTTAACAGTTGTTCCCCAACATAAGCATAGGTACGTATGGGATAGGAAAGTTGGAAACATGTTAGCATGAGTTCATCTAAATGAAGCATACTATATGCAGTTTCATGCTAGTGTCCTTTAATCACTGCGAAAGTAGCATTTGCTGTTTTATCCATGCCTACTACTCATAATCGCTGACATATGTACTTGTACCGAATATATGCAGTATGTAGGTGGGAATATATATATATATATATATTATTTTTCCGAGCATATACATGTTCGTTTTGACACTCTGATCATTTTTGAAACTGCGGCCTCCTCTGTGGCATGTTAAGTGAACCTTATGTATGGCTATATGGATAAAACATGAATCCTTATACGATTTTCAATTTGATTTTGAAATATGCCATTTTTCCGAAAACTGTTAGTGTTTTTTTTTTAAAAAAATATTATTAAAACCACGAAGCCTACTTTAGTTCAAGCACTGTATAAATATTTTTGAGCATTGGGTACCTAAAATGCTATTGGTTAGAAACTGGAATCTAGTATACCCACTTGGATGAACTAAGTAGAAATGTCCTTTGAAACTGGAATCTAGTATAATCTGTAAGTCACTAGATGGCAAACCAAAGAGATTTGTATATGGCAGTTCTTGAAAAATGTTGATTACGTTGGATGTCATAAACTGCATTTATTTGTTTGGGAAACTAAGATTAAACTTTGATTAGTAAAATGGAAACTTACTAAAACCTTTTAGTCTTGTCCACTGAAACCACTCAATTTTGTTCACTGCAAACATTCAGTTGTGCACTATGAAACCATTCGGTTTTGTTTCACTATGAAACCATTCAATTTCATTGTGTTGCCACTACGAACCTACTTGTTTACATATGTGAAATGCTGAAATGTGGTCATTGCTGAAATATAATGATCATTACTGAACTTCAGTTTAACATTGATTATTTTAAGTTTTGTATGGGTTACTTCATTTTATTGGTTATTACAGTTTCATATTTTGGCTATTCAAATTTTAGATTTTTGGTATTTTAAATTGTGATAAGTTGCGTACGGATATGCCTGAGAAACCATAAAGTTCCGATTAGAAAATAAGATCAGTAGACTAATTTGAAAAGAAGGCACCTAACCCTTAACATGTATGCAGGTTGGTTTAAAACACTCCTATGTGTTCTGTCATACTAATATGCTGAACCGTATATGGTGTTATTTGTGTTCAAGTTGAACTTTTGGTATGTGTCATGTCATTGTGTCCTTATGTGCTTCTCTCTTAAATCTTGAACTTATTAGTTAGTGCCAACGTGAAAGCCAACTGGCTATACCTTGGTAACTAATTTATATTGAAATTGAAAATTCTGACACTATATGTTAATGAATTACTGAAATTGTATGTGTTATGCGCTATTCTTTCCAAGCTTTGGTTTAAATACCTGAATATGTACACTGACAGACACATACCATCAAATGGTTGAGTAGCCTGTGAGGTCGTTCTATGTTTTCTCGACCATTGATTTCAGTAGTCGTTTGATAAAAATAAAATAAAATGTTCACTTTGACCATTTAAATAGCTGATTGGCGTAAATTTCCTGTTGTTGAATCCTTATGAGATGAATTTGCTATCATTATATAGTTGTTGCAATATTTATTGTTATGCTCCTATGAATTTGAACCGGTTACTGACCTCACACACATGATGCCTTTCATGGTATAGATTTTTCTTCGTTCTGCATGGACCATTGTCACTAAAATGAAACATTGTAAACCCTATTTGAAACAACCCGAATTTTAATAACATATTGAAACTAGAAATCAGGGTATAATTAATTTTTAAAATAAGAATTAAGGAAAACAGGTTACTCCATTGCGTTCGTCTCGAAATTTTACATGAAATAGAGTATGAGTTTACGAAAATCGGAGTCCGGATGAAGAAGTTATGGCCTGTAGAAGATTCAGCAGATTTTAGGCAGCACAGGACCAGGCAGGTCGACCTGGGGGTCGACCCGAGGACCAGGTCGACCATGTTGTCAACCCTAGGGTCGACCTACCCCCCAAGTCGACCATGTGGTCGATCTCCCCCCTACAGGTCAACCTGGTCGGCCTGTTTTGACCCAGAACTCATTTTTGAAGCCTGAGACGTGTTTTGATGGTCCGGATTGATTCTAGGGTTAATCTAAGGGCGTAAACTAGTTGCTACACCTATAAATACATCCTTAGACCCAGCCTAATTCATACAAATCATTCTTACACTGCTATGCTGCTAATTCACCTCTTGAACCATGGCCGCCGCCTCCAAATTAAAGCTTAAGCATTCAAACTCGATTCAAATCAAAGATCAACGCTTATACAACAATTCAAGAGAATAGATCAGCGACACCGCAACAATTCGACAACTAATTTCTAGACTTGACTTCTAAATTTCTTAGACCACGATCTGTAAGTTCCAGTTACTTTTAGATAAAAACTATAAATCTAATATGGGCATGTTATAAATTGGAATTGATTTATGTATGATTCATATCTATTCCTGTTTTCTTCTTGGATCTTGACTATTGGGAATATTGCCTACAACGTTGAAACTATTGTTAACGGCCTAAGACTATGACTATGCCTATGACTGTGGACATAATATTTTGCCTATGCCTATGACTATGACGGTGAACATAAGACTATGCCTATGACTATGACGGTGAACATAAGAACGCCTATGACTATGAACAATAAGACTATGCCTATGACAATGACAATTGTGACTAATTACCTAAGATTCATGACCATGAGGTTATTGCCTAGGATTATAACTTTGAAATTGGATCTAAGCTTGACTTTCTTTATTTATCCTTGGATCTTGATTTTGGGGATTTTTCTATTTAAGTTAGATCTATCCATGTTCTTGAAACTAGATTATTGTTCAAACCTTTTCATGTTTATAATATTATCAGATCTATATGCATGCGATGTTTTAGTCAATTTAGTTATTCCATACCTTGGAATTAAATTAATAATAGAACGATGTCTATTATGTTATAGGAGAAATTAAATGATATTGATCTATGTCTGTAGTTCTATTTTATTATCATGTTGAATTGAGAATTAATTAATAAGTCTATTCATATGTATATGAACTTGGAATATAACCTGTTACGACATAGTTTATTATGTTATGCAAATTTTAGGTTGTAAAATCATATCACATATGTGACCAAATGTTAGATCTACATGTTTATGTGTTAAACCTACGTCGTATTTCAAGTTCACACTTATTCATATGTTCGTGATTGATTTGCAAGTTCACATATATGTAAGTTGATTTAATCTATGTTGCAAATTCACATATATGTATGTTGAATTAGTCCATATTGCAAGTTCGCGCCTATGATATTCATGTTGATTACTTTGCAAGTACACACCTATGGTGTTCATATTGACTATGCCGAGAATGCCAAGTTTACACCTATGACATGTTTATATTAATGGAATTCTTTATGCAAATTTTGTGTACATTAAATTAGGCTAAGTTTTTAGCCTAATATTATATGTCAAAAATCAGGCGGACGGAAAATTAGGCTAAGATTGTTAGCCTAATATTTAGACGGGGTAACGTTGGGAAAAATTGGTAATCATAGGAAACTTGACATGAAACTTGCCTTGAAAACTTGACACGAACTTGACTTGAATCTTGAACATGGACATTACACTAGAATAAACATAAAAATGGCCAACTCGAGGTTGGGTTGAGTTTGCAGTGTAAATCTGCTCGGAACCGCCCGGCAAATCCAGTTACTGCAAACAATAGGATCCAATGTGGGTAGTTGGTCATATCGCGCTTGAAACCCGAGGTCAGACTGAGTTGTGTTGTAAATCAGCCCGGAACCGCCCGGCATATCCAGTGACCACAACAACAAGTCTGATGTGAGAGGTTGGGGTGCATTAATGAATTAATGCCACATGATAGGGTTAAGTCATGAACCGCTTGAATATACTTAACCAATTTTACACGATGATTTGATAGGGTTAAGTCATGAACCGCTTGAATATACTTAACCAATTTGACATGATGATTTGATAGGGTTAAGTCATGAACCGCTTGAATATACTTAACCAATTTGACATGATGATTTGATAGGGTTAAGTCATGAACCGCTTGAATATACTTAACCAATTTGACACGATGATTTGATAGGGTTAAGTCATGAACCGCTTGAATATACTTAACCAATTTGACATGATGATTTGATAGGGTTAAGTCATGAATCGCTTAAATATACTTAACCAATTTGACATGATGATTTGATAGGATTAAGTCATGAACCGCTTGAATATACTTAACCAACTTGACATGATGATTTGGTAGGGGTAAGTCATGAACCGCTTGAATATACTTAACCAATTTGACAAGATGATTTGATAGGGTTAAGTCATGAACCGCTTGAATATACTCAACCAACTTGAAACATGATTCATAGGGCTAAGTCATGAACTTGAACGACAACACTTAGCCAATTTGACATGAGACGTAGGCGGGTTAAGTCTCGAATTTAAACGACAACACTTAACCTACTGGACGAAAACCCTAGTTACGCGGTCCTTTTCAGCACTAACCCACTAGATGTATCACGGTACCCTGGAACTAGGCAGGGTGGGGCACGATTACTGGGCTGATTGTAAGCGACCAGAACGACGGATGAGTTGGTGCACCATTGTAGGTTCAGACGGACTATGGTCGTGCACGTAGTCTGGATTTGAAAAGGCAGGCATTGGGCACCAGTAGGTTTACACTGTTTGTGCTTGATTCATGTCGGTTTTTGGCACCCTAGGGCTTGATACACCCTATGGTGGACCTAGCACAGGTAACTACATTTTGTGATTGGGCCGTATGACACAGACACACAAACGAGCTAGGACTTGTAGGGAGCCGATCGATTAATAGATCGTTACGTGGAAAAAGGGTGTTGTTCGTTAGGTAGCATAGTCCCTAGTGGTCCTAGGAGGCATAAACCCTAATCGAATCTAGAAAACGTTCAATAGGTAGCATAATCCCTAGTTGTCCTAGGTGGCATAAATCCTAGTTGAACACGCGATAGTTCATGATAAGGAAACCTAGCCAGAACAAGGGTGGCAGTCCAAACGATTTCAAGAATGGTGGCACTACGTTGAAGTAGTATAGAAATACGTGATGAAACCCATACAATATACGGCAAGGGACTATACATATACATGGAAAGGATGATACGGGTTGGGGTAATAGTACAGCTAGTGCAGAGAATGTTAAACATGCGATGCTATGCATAGTTTATCTTGTTACCGTAGTTTATCTGGTTTGCATAGTTTATCTTGTTATCTTAGTTTAACTTGCCTATCTTGTCATCATCCTTATGTTAACTTTAAGTTTATACATGTCATGTTATCTTTACTTGTTTCTATGCTGAAAGTTACTAGGACTTACCAATCTTTATGACTGACCTGTTTTCTTTCGCCTCTTTTTCTTCCGTCCCCCCCCCCCCCAGTTCTCTGGGAGGAAACACTACTACTTAGTTTGGACTTCTTTATGCTTCAAGATCATCATATATGGCTTGGACCTTTCTTGGCTATGGCGCTGCTTTACTGTTTTACTCGGGGAATGATTTATGACTATGGTTTTATGCTTCTTTACTATTGCAAGACAGATTTCGATGTAATGGATTTAATGGCATTTTGATGTAAAAGGCTTTAGACCTTTATAAATTTTAAAGCAATGAAATTTGGTTCTTCTTTCACTGTTTTATATGTTCTGTCTTGTAATATTTCTGTGTATGTTTCCCTAGATAATGCTCCACCAAAGCTAGTGCATTCCCTTTGTGAGTGACCCTAGCGGAGGTGGGGTGTTACATTTGGTATCAGAGCAGAAGGTTACCAGACTGGGCAAAAGTTTTTAAAACCTTTTGAAATTATTTTCAAAACCATTTACAAAGAAGCATTTTTCAAGAAAAGTTTTATTTTTAAAGGCTATTCCCCAAAGGCCATTAGCATTATCCTTTGTTTCCTTGTTTGAATTCCTTTTCCTTTCTTTCCTCCATCTGTAGCCACTTTAGTTCCATCTATGACTAATCTTATTTCAAGCTTTGTAGGGTTGTCGTGCGATGGAGGTAGTTCTCGAGAGACCTGTTAACACGTTATATAAGCGGGGATAAGAGTGGTTAAGGCGAATGAGGCTCAGAACAAGAAGGTAGAAATGTTTCTATAGGAAAGTCTAGTTTATCTTTCTATCCTGTTCGTACCCTTTTTGATTATGGTACATCGCATCCTTTTTATTTCTGCTTCGATAGTTGAGTCTCTGCACCTTAGTACTAGCGTAGTAGAGGATCCCAATTTTTTTTCTTCTCAAATCCTGTTGGGGAATCGGCTCATTTATTCATGACTTGTTTGGATTTGAGAATGTCTATGCTAAGCGTTGAGTTTAGAAGAAATGCTTATGTTTTTGGGCTACGGGTCGATTCTAGGGATGGAATGGTTATCCAGTAATGGTGCCATTCTTGAGTATGAAAAGAGGGTAGTTAGACTCTTGACTTGCCCTCAAAGTCTAGTGTAACCCTTAGGATTCAACCATGCTTAGTTACTTAGAATCTCTTGATACATTTGTTGATCCCGAGTATTGTTCGCCACAAAAGTGGATGCTTCATTTCGCTTATGCATGAGTTATAGGAAATCACCTTAGTAAGTACATTTGGCAACATGGTTGACATCTGTTCATTTGCAAGAGATAATTCTTCCGCGTGGAATACCCTGTAAACAAGATCCAGGATTCACTAGTGAATTTTGGAGAGCTTGCATGAAACCATGAGTATGTAGTTATGTTTGAGCCGAGTATACTAGAAGGAGGATAAGGGAAAATAGGACGAGAGACAATAGTGAAATGAGTTCCAACTCATATTTTGGAAACAAGAATTAAGAAGCTATGAAATTGTGAAGTTAAAAACGGCCAAAGCACAATGGAGTTGAGCTCAAGGAAATGCGGCTTAGAAGATTGAAGGCTAGATACGCACATTATATCTCTTTTTAAGAGTATATCCTTGATCCCTCTTTTCCTGTAGAGCTTACTTGCATGCTATCTTTTATGTATATCCTCTCGGTCCTATTCTCAATCTTATTTCTGTTGCAAACCCCATAAAGAGTATGACTCATCTGGTTGTGATATATGTTGGGGTTTGAGGGTGTCCATTGGGTTGACTAAACTTTTTGGGCTTTATAGGATATGGGTTGGTCTTAGAAAGGGATTTCTTGTGACCAAAAAGAAGTCCATCAAGCTTAGTTTCCTAGAAACATATATATTGGTTGGTTAATTCTTTGGGTATTAGTCTGATATTGATTTCGGTTTTCGGGGATGGTGCTTAGGGAGTTCTTCTCCTAACCAGTATATATGTGACATAGATTTCCAGTTTTGACATTGCCTAATCGGCACAAAGTTTTTACTTGCTTCTATCGTTCGACTATATCTTTAGGTAGGAACAATTGGGTGTAAACATGTGTTTGAGACATGTTATGATTGATGGTTGCAAGTGGTTGCAAGCGGTTGCTAGTGGTTGCTCGTGGATGCATATACAAGCACCTTAGACACTAGATCGGCTCTGTCACCTTTCATATTGCATATGCATGAGTGTTTATACTTGTTTATGGATGAAATTAAATGTGTTATCATGTGGATGTTGCATATGGATGAATGTTTGTGCACACATATAGTGTTTATATGGGTAGGACTATTCGTATACATGTTGGACTCATGGCACTAAAACATATTTTGCATTAAGAAGATCAATCAGGCCTGATCATTTGCATTAGATAAGGAACATATACACACACTTTCTGCATATGTTCATACAGCATTAGAAATCTCTTAAGGACAACGGATGCCTGTGATTGATGATTGAGTAGATGGATGATTGGATGGTAGGACACATTCTTCTTAACTTGAAGATTTCGGGGACGAAATCCTTTAAGGAGGGGAGAATGTAATAACCCGAATTTTAATAACATGTTGAAACTAGAAATTAGGGTATAATTAATTTTTAAAATAAGAATTAAGGAAAACAGGTTACTCCATTGCGTTCGTCTCGAAATCTATCTATTATATTATATGAAAACACAATCTTGCCACGAAGACCTTTCAGTTCCATTTTCACCCAAAAATACATGATTCTGCCACCTGTCCTCAGCCAAAATCAAACGGCTTGTGTATCCCCATCGATGTCCTTCTCTTTCCCACCTCTCTCTTTTTCTACCCGTACCAAAAAATAACCCTTCCCCTTCCTACCATCACGCTAACAAAATGACCTTTCTTCCACAACCATCCCTTCCTTCTCAGGCCCTCTTCGTTCGTCTTCTTTCCCCTTTGCATCCACTACACCACCGTCTATGGTTCCCAGCCTTTCCCAGTAGCTTTTTTTTGTTAACTACCATGCCCTAACTCAGACTGATTTCTTCTAGGCTGACTGCGTCATCGATTCGACATCAACTGCCGTCTTCATGGCTTTTTTTTTCAAGTAAGTTCTCTTGGTTCGTATTTTTTTCAAAAAAACCTTCCGTCTTCATGACTTTTGTGAGCCTCTACGAACCTAACCAACGTCAATTGCCGCCATCATGACAAAGTAATCCTTCATCGCTAATCGCCCTCGATTTGTACACCTAACCACAATTAGTTGTGGGATATTTGACTACGCAACCATAATCAGCCATGCTGTCCCTCATTGGAAATGCTTTTCATCTTTATAGTAAAATCCCTAAAGAGTTAAATTAGTCTTCCCAACCCCTTATTGCAGTTTTCTTGAATTTCACTCAACTGCTGCACGTTAGAACTGCCATCGTTGTTTCATTCACTCGACCTCTATAAACACATCTCACTGCTTCTTTCCGTCCATACTCCATACTGCAATCCATTGTTTTTGCTTGACTGTTTGTTGTTCCTTTCATCGCCTTTGAGTGAATTTGGTATGTTTTTTTTCATGCATGTCAAAATATTTCTGCGTCTCAATTAACAAACGATGTAGACAATGGTACCTTAATCTATCGTATACTTTATCTTCATTTTTATGTCATTTTGCGATTTCATGTTTTCCTATATGGAAATTGTAGTTTTAGTTCTACTCTTTGTACCAATTTCTGAGTTGATAGGAAAGACAAATTTCTGCAAGTCTTTAACTGGTTCATCTATAGTACCATTCATTATAGGAAAAAAATAGTTGATTTCAGGTGTTTATTTGATTGGACGATTAGGTGTTCCATAATATATCTCATTTGATGTAAAACCGAATTACATTAGTTTTGGAATTTTAATCTACTCTTTTGTCTGTGTTTTTATTTCGAATGATATCACAAGATAATCCGATTATGTTAGCCAATTTTTAGACAAATTTTTTTGTTTTAATCATTACTTGATGGCATCATGATGCTTGAAATATAAAGTAGTGATTTTTTTTTCATTATGCAAAACTATATATTTTTTAGTTAATCATTAAGGCTTTGTTGCAAGCATAACGCTAATGGTAATACTGTACAATTTATTTATCGTTTCAACATCCATTTTGATTGTTACTAGCAATGTTCTCCGTTTATTGTTCGATTTCTAATTAACTACCTTGATTACTTTCGACCCTACTTATTCACTTATCCAGGTTCATTTTGCATCTTATGCCTTGCTTTTCCTCCACATCTCTAGCCACGTCACCCTGCCACCATATCCCTTCCTCACTTCTCCATGACATCCAAGGTTCCCAGCATACAAGTTAAATCGTCACAATCGAGTGAGGTTTAGCCAGGTAATTTTTGCATGTAACCTACGTCTAATAGTAGTCCGTTTATTTGTTAATCATCTGGTGTGTGTTGTATGACTGTGATTTCACTCAACTGGTTGATCTTAGTAGCATTCATTGTCGGGAAAAATAGTGGGTTTCAGGTGTTTTATTTGATTGGACGATTAGATGTTCCATAATATATCTCATTTTATGTAAATCTGAATTACATTAGTTTTGGAATTTTAATCTACTCTTTTGTCTGTGTTTTTATTTCGAATAATATCACATGATAATCCGATTATGTTAGCCAATTTTTAGACATTTTTTTTGTTTTAATCATTACTTGATGGCATCGTGATTCTTGAAATATAAAGTAGTGAGATTTTTTTTTTTTTGCATTATGCAAAAGTATATATTTTTTAGTTAACCATTAAGGCTTTGTTGCAAGCATAACGCTAATGGTAATATTGTACAATTTATTTATTGTTTCATCATCAGTTTTGATTGTTACTACCAATGTTCTCCATTTATTTTTCGATTTCTAATTAACTACCTTGATTACTTTCAACCCCACTTATTCACTTATCCGATTCCAGGTTCATTTTGCATCTTATGCCTTGCTTTTCCTCCACATCTGTAGCCACTTCACCCTGCTACCATATCCCTTCATCACTTCTCCATGACATCCATGGTTCCCAGCATACAAGTTAAATCATCACAACCCAGTGAGGTGTAGCCAGGTAATTTTTCCTGTAACCTACGTCTAATAGTAGTCTGTTTATTTGTTAATCATCTGATGTGTGTTGTATGACTGTGATTTCACGAGCAGTAACTTACTAACTATTAACCTTATAGTAATTAAGGTTTGGCTTGACTGGAATATAACTTGAACATTAAAACAAATATGTTGATTTTTTATTATTTACAGTTTAAAAAGTTATGGTTGCAAGTTTTTGTTTTATGTTAATGCAGTGTTGAAACTCTCTTTTTCGCAATTTAAGGATTGACAAATTTTATTTAAGTGGCACCCTCGGTGGTTTAGTTGTGCCAGGAATAGTTTAACATGAGACTGTTCATGGTTATCGGTTGGTGCTTACCTATACGAGGACATTGCTTATGACTAATGCTTAACAATTTTTTGTTCATCTTTCAAATTGCCTTTCTCCCACTCACAACACTATCGTAAGAGTTCCTTACATTTACCTCTTTGTCCATTCGCTCTCTTTGTGTTACTGCTATGTGCATGCGTTGCTTACCTTCTCATTTATACCTAAAATAGCTAAGGATTTTATTTCCACAAACTGTGCTTTAATTTAACATTTGTGTAGTGTGGCAATATATGATTTAGACTATATATCATGGTTGTTTAAACTCTGCAATATTCTATCATATTATCGGGGAAATTGAAGTAACCATGATTCATATTCAAATATGTTAGACTAGACATCGATATAAGATGCCGATATAACAGTATGTGCATCACTTAGTCACATGTACTGAAGTCTGAAACATAAATGATCATATAAGGATCTCCCACTACTACCTGGTGATAACATTACATATTAACAATGGCGTACTGCCATGGTTACAAGTGGGGACTTACCTTTAACCCACACCACAAAATTATACTTGCAAATCTAACATTTTAGTGCAATAATTATAACATTTAATTGAAAAGCAAGTAGTTTACAATTTACATCATTAATTTCCAAAGATATGTAACATTTTATGTTTTAGAGATTAGTGTCTTTTACATTTATCATCACGACATATCGAAATGCATTTTATGAATCAATATTTGGATATCTATGGTTACCCAATTTAAGCATCAAAAACTGAATTCAGCAAAACTACAAAACTACCTTTGATGGAGCCGTTGAGTACAATGTTTTGTTTAGGATTCTAAAAAATGACTGAAAGTAGTTGCCTCTAGAGAGCTACAACATCAATCATTTGATAATAGAATTATATGCAACACTTTCAAGCTTAGGTATGTGCGGATGCGGGTGCGCGGTACGGGGATGCGGGAATTTGACAAATTCAAAAGTATGAGGATTTGGATGCAGAGGGATACGCCAAATATTAAAAAAAAATTATATACATAAATATAATCCAACCGATACATTTTAATTAAACTGGTGCGACTGTGCCATCAAAAAAAATGTTCCATGAAATAAATTGGTCAGTTGCCTGCCTCAAGTTAAAATCTGGTGCGGCATACCATCAAATTAAAAAAAAAAGAAACGAGCCCAAGCCTCAAATAAAAAAAAATTCGATGCCCTGACCCCAAATCAAAATCGTTGCTTCAAATAAAATAACGAAGACAAATCCATGCCCCAAATCAAAGTCGATGCCCCAAATCAAGTTTAAATCTCGGATTTGGTAAGTATAAGTAACGAAGGCAGCGGCGAACCCTAGCTCCGCCGACCATCAAAACCCTAGCCTGCCTTCAAAACCTGGGAACACGCCTGAAGCCGTACCCCGTACACACCCCATGCAGCACCCCCGCACCCAGTAACACCCATTCGCAGTACGTCACCTTCCCAGTCGCACCCCTGCTTCTGTGCTTAGTTATAATTGGTTGTCGAAACTAAAAAGCTGGTTGCACTAAAATAGACGTTTATGTATGAATGTTTGTGGACAGGACAAAGGGAGACATGGAAAAAGGATACATACATGCTACACTTTCTTTTGGTATTTATTTATCACCCTGTTATTGAATAACATTCAAAATGCAACAAGAGTTGAGTATATATCTAACTAATATGAATATACCTTCCTCAAAATCAGTCATTTTGAAATTTTTATATACTTCAAAATTTGTAAGCTGTTATTAGCAATTACAACATCTAATTATGATGAGCAATTTTTGCGGAAATGGTACAAAGCATCATAAGACATGAATGTAAACCGTTAGACCAGATATAGGGTATGGTGCAGAAAATTTAAACAATTCAGACATACCTCAATAAATCCAATTTTTGGATTTATATTTTACTTTTCAACTTCGAACATCCCCAAAACATCTTCTCCGCAAACCACTTCCAGTTCAACAAATTCCTTTATCGTTTTCCAAAAGATCTATACTTTAATTCTCTATTACTTTACTAGCATAAGTAGATCCATCCTTTTCAAAGATTACTGGACTTTCTTCTTCCACTGTTTACTTTTACCTTTCTCAACTTTTTCCAATTCATGTTTAATATCAATAGTTGATCTTTATTCTCCTTTTGGACATGTTAAATAATATTTCTTCTATGAAATATGATTGTTAAAGTAGACAAAGACAGCGTAGTTGGTTCATATCCATATATGGTTTTAAATTTGCTACCATGAATCCCGGAGTGTGGTAAGCATTATGAAAATATCAAAGATAAAGAGCCCAAGACATCATGGCAGCAAAAGGAGAGCACACATTCATCCATGTTTTTGTTTGGGATCTTCCAGTCTATCAACGTCATAAATGAATCTCTTACTCCTGAGATTGTCCATTCATAATATGCCTGAAATCACTTCTTTACTTCTGTTGTATGTTCCTTATTTCTCTCAGTATTACAATGATTAGAATGTTGTTTTTATTCATGAAGCTTCAGTTTGAGTACTACATTTTTTTTTCCTATATAACCATTTGAAGTTCAATCATCACTCTACGTTTTAGTTTTCTCTAATTTCCTTCAGACACTGCTAAGTGACCACTACGAGTTTGTTCACATCTTTTTTGAAGATGTGAACATAACACTTTCCCCTGATTGGTGGAAATCAGGGGGACCCATATAGCCCTCCGTGATTTCCACCAATCAGGGCCGAGAGTTATGTTCATCTTTCTTAAAAAGTGTGAACAAACACGGACTCCTAAGTGAAAGGCAATCATTCAACAATGTGAGTTTGCTCACACTACTTTTTGGTAGTGTGAACAAAACACTACTTTTGATTGGTGGGAATAAGAGGGACTCATACGGACCCCCCTGATTTCCACCAATGAAAATCGGTGTTTTGTTCACACTACCAAAAAAAATGTGAACAAACTAACACTCATCATTCAATACCTTCTTTTTATAAATCATTAACATCAGTAGATTCGTTGAGGCAATTTGCTTTAAGATTTTGTATGATAGTATTTAATAAACCATGAAGATTGCTCATGACTGTTTAAATTATTTACAGTGTTTGATAATTATGAGAACCAGGAAATCATTTCTGTCAATTTAGGTGATTTGCTTGTGCGGTTGTTTGTTTTTAGTAGGGATATTTCAATAATTTGCGATTTGGAAAAGTAGAATAGTATGATAGCAAACTTTGCAGTATTGATTTAGTTTGAATTTACCTTACTAGCCATTATCTACTGTCATTTAATGGGATTATATATCTTAAGAATTAAATCATAGACCGCTAAGGCTATTGAAGTATAGAATATTCTTAAAATTTAGAAATATAAGATAACTTTTTAATTTCATAATATTATTATTCATTTCTTCCTGTCTATGCTGAGTTATGATGAAATGCTGATGAAAGTGGTTCTTTTAAATTCCTTATGTTGTTCGATAAAATGAAAGATTGAATAAGATGTCAAGATTTGTGCGGTTTGATTATTTACTCATATTACGACAAGTATATTTAAGTGGATCAATTTAAGAATATATTATTAGTATGCTACATGTAATTTGGACCATTTCCTAAATTTTTTTAGAATTATATTCTAATATTTTTTTATAACTAAAAACTGATACGAACTTTATTTTGTGGAGTTGTCGTGAACTAGGCTTATGCATAATCATGCACGGCTTTAGCAATTCAATTTTTGTTTTAGTCGAATAAGTTAGCTGTTTTGTTTTTTTAGTTAAACATGAACCAAATTTTGACTATTTATGCAGGCACTGAAGAAGAATGAAAGCTGATATGAACCCAAGCATTGTCAGGGTCAAATATAGTTCAACCATTTCAAACTAAACTAAGTGGCTACAGTTAGTTTTTGCCACGACATCATCAGAAGCTGTTTTTGATGTTTAATGATCATGCATGACATTTTCTTGGCTTTCTTCGCACACTTTCACGATTGTAACGTGACTATGTATTTGTTTACAGCTGATGCTATATTATCAATCTAAAACCATTTTTCATATGTAGATTATACGGCATTGCTTACTTTTTGCATAAATGCAAATATTACCTGTTCATCTAAGTTTTTTCTCCGTGTTTCAGGAAAGTTTACAAGTCTTTGCATCTAGCCACCTGTAAATAATGCTGAGTTGAAAATAGTAATTCATTTTGTTAATTTATGGCAGTACGGGTTATGCCACCAAACTTGGTCATAATAATTTAGATTTCAGTGGTCAAATCAAATATGCTCAGTCTTTTGTTTATATTGCAACAGCCGGATATATTTGTAGCTACTCACAATTCAACCTCCCCTTACTGCTCAACAAAACATTGGTTAACCTTCGGTTCACAATTATAATGGTTCAAAAGCCTTAATAGTCTGATATTTCATAAGGTTATCTGAGTTTTTGCATTTAAGAAATATATTTCCTTCTATTGAAAGAATATTTTTATTTATTAAAATAAGACTATTGCAAGAGAATAAATAAGAAAATTCGACAACTATTGTAAAAGCAACATATAACTATATCCCGTGTGCGTAGCACGGCTTCGCACTAGTATTATATGAAAGCACAATCTTTCCTCAAAGGCCTTTCAATTCCACTTTTGTTCAAAAATCCATGATCATGCCAACTGTCCCACGCATACAATCGTTCGGCCTCGATTTTGTGACGAGTAGAATACCCATCAATCGTTCATCTTCTTCCTTTCAGGCGTTTCCATCTCTTTTACCCAAAAATCGCTCCCTTCCCTTCTCATATTACCTACAGATCTATAGAACCCACAATAGCTCCACTCCCCTATTCACTGCCTGCGTTGTAGCTACCGGCCTTCCCTGTTTCGATCTGCCTAGCCGTTTGCGGGACCCAGCCTTCCCTTCTGCCTCGAATCTGGTGGCTACCGTTCTCTACCTTCGACTGACGCCTGCTTCCCAGAATTATGTCTCAATCTCTCATCCTCCAGCCTTATGTGCCTCGATCTAATCGTTTCCGATGGGGCATAATCCGAACGACTGACCTACATCTGTGCTTGCTCCTGCTAGCTGCTGATGGGTTTTGTTCCCCTTATGCTTTGTTTTCGATTTCTCTATTTTCTTGCTAGGCTTTCCAATATCTGGTAAAATCTGCCGTCTTTCTATTTGATTTAGCAACATTTTGGTATTCAATTTTGGCATTCAATTTTGGCAATGCATTAAATATTTCAACCACTTATGTTTAGGAGGTAAATCCTATTTTTAAGTCATTTATACACACACTTCTTCAACGTTTTAAAATCCATTTATTACAGCATGTTTTATGCAAGACATAGTTATTGCCATTTTCCTTGCATGGAAGCTCCAATAGCGTATTTTAAACTGTTGCAGTGATGCATTATACATAAAAGGAATCTGAGGTTAATTTTAATACCATCCCGACTTGGATATCAAATATTCAATTGAACTTATGTATAAATTGCCGTAGTGAATCAGTTATGATAAATGCAAAGAACCTTTATAATTATATAAGGCTAATTCCAGTCCCATATTCGAGGTAGGATTTTCTTCAGTTAGGCCGTTAATTTATAATCAGCAACTAAGAAAGAGTTAGCAGATTCAGGGATCAGAGATATTGAGCGAGTACTGAGATATGGTATAACACTGAGTGTAAAAAATTCATTAGATGGTTGGATGATGGTTGAAAATCTAATTATATTATTTCTGCCTCCATTGTCGGGTTTGGATCATTTAAAATAAATTCATGTTCTTTTGTATTCATTTTGTATATTTCTTTGTTTCGAAGAGTGATTTTAACTTGCGTTATGTTTGTTAGATTATGATTTTCTAAGCAATTTCCTAACATCGGCGAATGGATCATTTCTGTCAGATTGCAGTAAAACATGTGTATTCCTAAAAATATTTCCATGCAATTTATTAGTGGTTGACACGCTAAATGACCATAATCAAAATGTAGTTTTTCACAGTTTTGAAAAGGTACCTGAAAATAGTGAAACTCGATTTGCAAACTTGATGATAGATTTCCAGATTAACAAGTTTTTTAATTCAATTGCATGTATTTCAATAGCCAGTTACATAACTATTTGCTTTACCAGTTGATATCAGTGAATTATCATTACAAATTTGAGCTTTGATGACACTAGAGACGCTGAAATATTAAATTTTTTCTGTACATTAGTTTAATATCTTTAAATCATTTCCCCCCTGGTTTTATTGTCCCCTTCGACAATATTGACATATCATTTAAACTTTGGTTTTCAGGAGAGAAAAGCTGCTGATCAGAGTGATATACTGCCTGACATTTTATCTAACAAAGAATAGTGTTAATTTTTTTTTTTTTTTTTTTTTTACAAATAATAGTGTTAATTATGATTATGATCTGTTCAATATTAGGATACAGTACTCACCATTTTGGAACAACTAGAGATAGTCAATTATTTTAGGACCACTTATTATACTTGACTTATGAATGCATAAGAATAGTTAATATCTAAAGATGAATGTTAAAATGTATTTTAGTTTGATATTTTTTCTACTAAGCTAATCATAAAATTTAAAGTTGGCATGGGAGTTGGAGACTTGCCAATTGAATTTGATGTGGCAGGTGGAGGTTGTTAATAATGGACTATGGTGGACTGCTGAGCAATTTTAGAGTTATTAATTTGTAATGAAAAAAAAATTCATGCGCAGATAGTGTAAATCAATATGTGATAATGAAAATACACCATTGATCATAAATACCATGTTTTAATTTCTTCTCACGCCTCTTATTACCATTATGTGACCATGAATGCCTATGTCCTTTTCTTATTAATTACTGATGGGTGTTAATATTCATGCCGAGATATCAATAAACTAGATGGTAGAATTTGAGCTTCCATTTTGGCGATTTGCTATTAAGACATTTGTGATATTTGAATATACAAAAGATGTAAATACCATATTATGAAAAGTGGGCCAAATGTGCTAATGCCAAAATATTAGAATGGTAGCCACCATTTGTGTATTCAATTTTGGCAATGCATTAAATATTTAAACCACTTATGTTTAGGAGGTAAATCCTATTTTTAAGTCATTTATACACACACTTCTTCAACGTTTTGAAATCCATTTATTACAACATGTTTTATGCAAGACATAGTCATTGCCATTTTCCTTGAATGGAAGCTCCTATAGCGTATTTTAAATTGTTGCAGTGATGCATTATACATAAAAGGAATCTGAGGTTAATTTTAATACCATCCCGACTTGGATATCAAATATTCAATTGAACTTATGTATAAATTGCCGTAGTGAATCAATTATGATAAATGCAAAGAACCTTTATAGTTATATAAGGCTAATTCCAGTCCCATATTCGAGGTAGGATTTTCTTTAGTTAGGCCGTTAATTTATAATCAGCAACTAAGAAAGAGTTAGCAGATTCAGGGATCAGAGATATTGAGCGAGTACTGAGATATGGTATAACACTGAGTGTAAAAAAATCATTAGATGGTTGGATGATGGTTGAAAATCTAATTATATTATTTCTGCCTCCATTGTCGGGTTTGGATCATTTAAAATAAATTCATGTTCTTTTGTATTCATTTTGTATATTTCTTTGTTTCGAAGAGTGATTTTAACTTGCTTTATGTTTGTTAGATTGTGATTTTCTAAGCAATTTCCTAACATCGGCGAATGAATCATTTCTGTCAGATTGCAGTAAACATGTGTATTCCAAAAAATATTTCCATGCAATTTATTAGTGGTTGACACGCTAAATGACCATAATCAAAATGTAGTTTTTCACAGTTTTGAAAAGATACCTGAAAATAGTGAAACTCGATTTGCAATTTCCAGATTACAAGTTTTTCAATTCAATTGCATGTATTTCAATAGCCAGTTACATAACTATTTGCTTTACTAGTTGATATCAGTGAATTATCATTACAAATTTGAGCTTTGATGACACTAGAGACGCTGAAATATTAAAAATTTTTTGTACATTAGTTTAATATCTTTAAATCATTTTCCCCCTGATTTTATTGTCCCCTTCGACATTATTGACATATCATTTAAACTTTGGTTTTCAGGAGAGAAAAGCTGCTGATCAGAGTGATATACTGCCTGACATTTTATCTATCAAAGAATAGTGTTAATTTTTTTCTTTTTTTTTTACAAATAATAGTGTTAATGATGATCATGATCTGTTCAATATTAGGATACAGTACTCACCATTTTGGAACAACTAGAGATAGTCAATTATTTTAGGAGCACTTATTATACTTGACTTATGATTGCATAAGAATAATTAATATCTAAAGACGAATGTTAAAATGTATTTTAGTTTGATATTTTTTCTACTAAGCTAATCATAAAATTTAAAGTTGGCATGGGAGTTGGAGACTTGCCAATTGAATTTGATGTGGCAGGTGGAGGTTGTTAATAATGGACTATGGTGGACTGCTGAGCAATTTTAGAGTAATTAATTTGTAATGAAAAAAAAATTCATGCGCAGATAGTGTAAATCAATATGTGATAATGAAAATACACCATTGATCATAAATACCATGTTTTAATTTCTTCTCACGCCTCTTATTACCATTATGTGACCATGAATGCCTATGTCCTTTTCATATTAATTACTGATGGGTGTTAATATTCACGCCGAGATATCAATAAACTAGATGGTAGAATTTGAGCTTCCATTTTGGCGATTTGCTATTAAGACATTTGTGATATTTGAAAATACAAAAGATGTAAATACCAAATTATGAAAAGTGGGCCAAATGTGCTAATGCCAAAATATTACAATGGTAGCCACCATTTGTGTATTCAATTTTGGCAATGCATTAAATGTTTAAACCACTTATGTTTAGGAGGTAAATCCTATTTTTAAGTCATTTATACACACACTTCTTCAACGTTTTGAAATCCATTTATTACAGCATGTTTTATGCAAGACATAGTTATTGCCATTTTCCTTGAATGGAAGCTCCAATAGCGTATTTTAAACTGTTGCAGTGATGCATTATATATAAAAGGAATCTGAGGTTAATTTTTAATACCAACCCGACTTGGATATCAAATATTCAATTGAACTTATGTATAAATTGCCGTAGTGAATCAATTATGATAAATTCAAAGAACCTTTATAGTTATATAAGGCTAATTCCAGTCCCATATTCGAGGTAGGATTATCTTCAGTTAGGCAGTTAATTTATAATCAACAACTAAGAAAGAGTTAGCAGATTCAGGGATTAGAGATATTGAGCGAGTACTAATCAACAACTAAGAAAGAGTTAGCAGATTCAGGGATTAGAGATATTGAGCGAGTACTGAGATATGGTATAACACTGAGTGTAAAAAAATCATTAGATGGTTGGATGATGGTTGAAAATCTAATTATATTATTTCTGCCTCCATTGTCGGGTTTGGATCATTTAAAATAAATTCATGTTCTTTCGTATTCATTTTGTATATTTCTTTGTTTTGAAGAGTGATTTTAACTTGCTTTATGTTTGTTAGATTATTATTTTCTAAGCAATTTCCTAACATCGGCGAATGGATCATTTCTGTCAGATTGCAGTAAAACATGTGTATTCCTAAAAATATTTCCATGCAATTTATTAGTGGTTGACACGCTAAATGACCATAATCAAAATGTAGTTTTTCACAGTTTTGAAAAGGTACCTGAAAATAGTGAAACTCGATTTGCAAACTTGATGATAGATTTCCAGATTAACAAGTTTTTTAATTCAATTGCATGTATTTCAATAGCCAGTTACATAACTATTTGCTTTACCAATTGATATCAGTGAATTATCATTACAAATTTGAGCTTTGATGACACTAGAGACGCTGAAATATTAAATTTTTTCTGTATTAGTTTAATATATTTAAATCATTTCCCCCCTGGTTTTATTGTCCCCTTCGACAATATTGACATATCATTTAAACTTTGGTTTTCAGGAGAGAAAAGCTGCTGATCAGAGTGATATACTGCCTGACATTTTATCTAACAAAGAATAGTGGCTTTTTTTTTTTTTTTTTTTTTACAAATAATAGTGTTAATGATGATCATGATCTGTTCAAGATTAGGATACAGTACTCACCATTTTGGAACAACTAGAGATAGTCAATTATTTTAGGAGCACTTATTATACTTGACTTATGATTGCATAAGAATAGTTAATATCTAAAGATGAATGTTAAAATGTATTTTAGTTTGATATTTTTTCTACTAAGCTAATCATAAAATTTAAAGTTGGCATGGGAGTTGGAGACTTGCCAATTGAATTTGATGTGGCAGGTGGAGGTTGTTAATAATGGACTATGGTGGACTGCTGAACAATTTTAGAGTTATTAATTTGTAATGAAAAAAAATTTCATGCGCGGATAGTGTAAATCAATATGTGATAATGAAAATACACCATTGATCATAAATACCATGTTTTAATTTCTTCTTACGCCTCTTATTACCATTATGCGACCATGAATGCCTATGTCCTTTTCTTATTAATTACTGATGGGTGTTAATATTCATGCCGAGATATCAATAAACTAGATGGTAGAATTTGAGCTTCCATTTTGGCGATTTGCTATTAAGACATTTGTGATATTTGAATATACAAAAGATGTAAATACCATATTATGAAAAGTGAGCGAAATGTGCTAATGCCAAAATATTAGAATTGATTATAAATAATTGATTGTAGAAAAAGGAGACAGGGAATATCCTTTTAAAGTGGGACTTCATTTTATGTTTACTTTAGTTCATGAGGATTAGCTAAATGTCGGACAATACTCGATTACAGCTTTGATATTTTGTTTTAAAAAGAAAAACAGTAAACATTTTACATATTTATTCATATGTTGGATTGGCGGATCCTATGATAGGGATTTCATGAGCATCGGATTACTGAATACCTTAATTATATCAATGTAAATTACAATGGATAAAGCAGAAAGAAAAGAACATAAAATATCCAAATTAAATTAAAGCACAAATTTTGTTCATTTGAAAGTGCGACGGAAGAAGGGAATGATGGAGGAAAATAGATTTAAAACCTCAGTTGATCCACAAGCTCTGCACATGATAATCATAAACTGATTATCTTCAATTTTATTATTTATGCTGCATCTTTGATTTTTTGTTGATTTAACAGACATTGGGTATCGTAACAGGTCCGCAGCTTTAGAAGGTATCTGCTTGCAATGGTGTAACATCCACGATGTATTTCATTCCTTTTACACGTTGGTTTAGCTGGTAAGATTGAGATTTGTTCATTTCTAAGGTTTTACTTTCCTTTTGTTTTGCTTACATTTTGTTATACTAATAACTAATATAGTCCAAAAAATTAATATTTCCATGTTTTTTAATACTTCTTACTTTAGTCGAAGACTTTTACATAGTTCCGTACTGTTCATTGTTTCTCTTTATATACCTGCATCATTCATTGTACCTTTTCACAAACTGATTGGTGTTTATTTTGTAATGCACTGAATATTACATAGAAACTTTGAATTCAATATCCTACAATAATCTAATGTCAAGGTATATGCTCATAAGCGTGAACATTACAGACTCCGTTGTCTAAATGCAACATCTATCCTGAGACAAGTGTTGAATTATTTTGGATGACATACTCTTTTTTTTACATGTTATTCAAGTTTTTGTTATATGGTTATAGAATATTGTGTTGAGAAGCATAATGAAGGACATCTTTATTATGAACTAAAACTACAATATAAGTTCATGCATGCTTTTTAATGATGATAGGACTTATGCTACATTTCAACTAGAAAGTTTGAGCTTCAGGCTCTCTGGCCATGTTTTCAAATATGGCTGAAACCAATGTCAAAATTCAATCTTTGTAACCATACATGTAATATTTCACCGAGGGATTAAGTATTAGCTAGCCTATTGCCAGCGCCCCCCTCCCTCTTAGTTGACATGCTCTTTGGTTGACTGAGAAGTGAAAACACACTCGAAATAATTTTATCTTATTCTTTTGTACGCAAAATTTAAAGTAACCTTTAAGACAAATAAATTGCATAAATTTTTTTGGATCCACTGTTTTACTGCAGCTTTTATTAGGAAAACATATCCCCTACTCCAGCCATTTATATATTCGTACTATTGCCAAGTTTTTTCCCCCCAAACTGACATTAAATGCTATGTCTTACCACCAAATTTTGTTACTAAACTACCATGTTAATGCAGATTACATGACAAGAAAACAAAATTTATTCTTTTCAGACAATAACCATCTTGAATCTATGCAGTATTGTCAAAGTATACCTTAATATCGGGATCATCAACTTAATTCTAAAAAGATGCTACAACATACTAGCTTTTCTGGTGTAGAAGTGATGCCATTACTGCCAGAAGATTCCTTGAACATCGACATACTTGAAGATGATCTTGAGATAACATCTTCAAGAGCTAGAGGAAAAGGAGGTCAAAATGTTAACATAGTTGAAACAGCTGTTCGAATTGTTCATAAACCCACTGGCATTGCAGTTAGATGCACAGAGGAGAGATCTCAACTAGCTAACAAAATAAAGGTGATTATCCGATTGAAAGCCAAGCTGCTAGTGATAGCAGAGGAGCAGGGGGCATCAGAAATAAAGCAGATAAGAGGAGATGCAGCGAAAGCAGAGTGGGGGCAGCAAATGTGAAACTACGTGTTTCACCCATACAAGCTTGTGAAAGATTGCGAACAAACTATGAGACTTCTGATATCGTTTCAGTTATGGACGGAGAACTAGAACCTTTCATCAAGGCTTACCACAAGTTCAAGTACACTGCTTCTGTGAATAAAGGCACTTAGAATTTTTTCTACACGATGTACTAATGTTTGGCGTTCGTTTCATATGTTGTAACTATTTCCCCAAATTTGGTGCATGTTGGGTTTATTGTAGCAGCTAATTAAGAGTAAAGGCTGAATGCTACTTTGTGAACCGAGAATTATGTCAATGCTCGGAAAATATTGAGAGTGATCATTTTTTACTTTCGGTGAGCTTAAAAAAAAACTTTATCTTAATGCAAAGTTATTGATATGAAAAAGTATTAGAACATAATGTGTGCACGAGTTTGCACTTCATGTTGCACAGTGTTGCATAGTGTTCAAATATAGGGTTGTTTGCATTGAAACACTCTTCAGTTCTTGATTTTTCCTTTTACGCTTTGATATGTTACAAATATAATGTATGATTTGTCCTGAGTCTTTTGCCCATTGTTTTTGCTCATTGTTTTTGCTTTCGTAGTCTCCCGTTTTCAACCCAGCTTTGACTCATATTCCCTACATTCCGACTTTAACTCATATCTCTACAGTCTTCAATCTTATATCACAAGATGTTGGATTTTCTCAAATTTTGAATTTATTTCTCTTTGAATCGGGCAAGTTTATAGTGTAAGAATTATATTATATTTTTTTTGGAATTTTACTTATGTTGGACAATTCTGTTTTGCAGATTATGTGCAAACAAGCACTGGCTACTGACAATTCTAATCCACCCTCGAAGTGTTAAACTGATGCTACATCTCCTTGACAAACGAAACGATGTCCGAACTTTTCTTCAGTTTAATTTATGATAACTTGAAAAGTTTTAGTTATAATTGCATTATGGATGTTTTATATATCTTTTATTATGCACGTTTATACGTAGTGTGAAAATAGGCATCCTCCATCAAGTGACTACATGCATTATTTTTTGTATAATTTGTTTTTGATAGATGTGTATCAAACATGATAAATTCCTTTCCTATATAACTTTCGTGTTCTTTTTAACTATTCGTTTAACATTTTCGTCTAAATTTGTCTTATGCTTAATCTACAAATGCGTCCATCACATTAAGATTGCTTTAAAATATGCATATAATGTCTTATTGTGATGCATTCAAAAATGCTTAAAAATGACAAAATCGCCACATAACAAATAGTTGAAATATAAACACATTTTCATCAAAGGAAAAATTATCAATAATGGGAACGGTAAATATATCCCACTACTTTGAGGCATCCATAACAAGCTTTAGCAAAGTTAGTATTCCATTTAAATACAACTGAGAAGATTTAAATATTGTGAAAAAAAAAACATTGCAAAATACACTGCAAACCGTGTGCGTAGCACGGGTTCGCACTAGTTTTACATGAAATAGAGTATGAGTTTACGAAAATCGGAGTCCGGATGAAGAAGTTATGGCCTGTAGAAGATTCAGCAGATTTTAGGCAGCACAGGACCAGGCAGGTCGACCTGGGGGTCGACCCGGGGACCAGGTCGACCATGTTGTCAACCCTAGGGTCGACCTACCCCCCAAGTCGACCATGTGGTCGATCTCCCCCCTACAGGTCAACCTGGTCGGCCTGTTTTGACCCAGAACTCATTTTTGAAGCCTGAGACGTGTTTTGATGGTCCGGATTGATTCTAGGGTTAATCTAAGGGCATAAACTAGTTGCTACACCTATAAACACATCCTAAGACCCAGCCTAATTCATACAAATCATTCTTACACTGCTATGCTGCTAATTCACCTCTTGAACCATGGCCGCCGCCTCCAAATTAAAGCTTAAGCATTCAAACTCGATTCAAATCAAAGATCAACGCTTCTACAACAATTCAAGAGAATAGATCATCGACACCGCAACAATTCGACAACTAATTTCTAGACTTGACTTCTAAATTTCTTAGACCACGATCTGTAAGTTCCAGTTACTTGTAGATAAAAACTATAAATCTAATATGGGCATGTTATAAATTGGAATTGATTTATGTATGATTCATATCTATTCCTGTTTTCTTCTTGGATCTTGACTATTGGGAATATTGCCTACGACGTTGAAACTATTGTTAACGGCCTAAGACTATGACTATGCCTATGACTGTGGACATGATATTTTGCCTACGCCTATGACTATGATGGTGAACATAAGACCGCCTATGACTACGAACAATAAGACTATGCCTATGACTATGACAAGGACAATTGTGACTAATTACCTAAGATTCATGACCATGAGGTTATTGCCTAGGATTATAACTTTGAAATTGGATCTAAGCTTGACTTTCTTTATTTATCCTTGGATCTTGATTTTGGGGATTTTTCTATTTAAGTTAGATCTATCCATGTTCTTGAAACTAGATTATTGTTCAAACCTTTTCATGTTTATAATATTATCAGATCTATATGCATGCGATGTTTTAGTCAATTTAGTTATGCCATACCTTGGAATTAAATTAATAATAGAACAATGTCTATTATGTTATAGGAGAAATTAAATGATATTGATCTATGTCTGTAGTTCTATTTTATTATCATGTTGAATTGAGAATTAATGAATAAGTCTATTCATATGTATATGAACTTGGAATATAACCTGTTACGACATAGTTTATTATGTTATGCAAGTTTTAGGTTGTAAAATCATATCACATATGTGACCAAATGTTATATCTACATGTTTATGTGTTAAACCTACGTCATATTTCAAGTTCACACTTATTCATATGTTCGTGATTGATTTGCAAGTTCACATATATGTAAGTTGATTTAATCCATGTTGCAAATTCACATATATGTATGTTGAATTAGTCCACGTTGCAAGTTCGCGCCTATGATATTCATGTTGATTACTTTGCAAGTACACACCTATGGTGTTCATATTGACTATGCCGAGAATGCCAAGTTTACACCTATGACATGTTTATATTAATGAAATTCTTTATGCAAATTTTGTGTACATTAAATTAGGCTAAGTTTTTGGCCTAATATTATATGTCAAAAATCATGCGGACGGAAAATTAGGCTAAGATTGTTAGCCTAATATTTAGACGGGGTAACGTTGGGAAAAATTGGTAATCATAGGAAACTTGACATGAAACTTGCCTTGAAAACTAGACACGAACTTGACATGAATCTTGAACATGACACTAGAATAAACATGAAAATGGCCAACTCGAGCTTGGGTTGAGTTTGCAGTGTAAATCTGCCCGGGACCGCCCGACAAATCCAGTTACTGCAAACAATAGGATCCAATGTGGGTAGTTGGTCATATCGCGCTTCAAACCCGAGGTCAGACTGAGTTGTGGTGTAAATCTTCCCGGAACCGCCCGACATATCCAGTGACTACAACAACAAGTCTGATGTGAGAGGTTGGGGTGCATTAATGAATTAATGCCACATGATAGGGTTAAGTCATGAACCACTTGAATATACTTAACCAATTTGACACGATGATTTGATACGGTTAAGTCATGAACCGCTTGAATATACTTAACCAATTTGACATGATTATTTGATAGGGTTAAGTCATGAACCACTTGAATATACTTAACCAATTTGACATGATGATTTGATAGGGTTAAGTCATGAACCGCTTGAATATACTTAACCAATTTGACATGATGATTTGATAGGGTTAAGTCATGAACCGCTTGAATATACTTAACCAATTTGACACGATGATTTGATAGGGTTAAGTCATGAACCGTTTGAATATACTTAACCAATTTGACATGTTGATTTGATAGGGTTAAGTCATGAACTGCTTGAATATACTTAACCAATTTGACATGATGATTTGATAGGGTTAAGTCATGAACCGCTTAAATATACTTAACCAATTTGACATGATGATTTGCTAGGGGTAAGTCATGAACCGCTTGAATATACTTAACCAGTTTGACATGATGAATTGATAGGGTTAAATCATGAACCGCTTGAATATACTCAACCAACTTGACACATGATTCGTAGGGCTAAGTCATGAACTCGAACGACAACACTTAGCCAATTTGACATGACACGTAGGCGGGTTAAGTCTCGAATTTAAATGACAACACTTAACCTACTGGACGAAAACCCTAGTTACGTGGTCCTTTTCAGCAGTAACCCACTAGATGTATCACGGTACCCTGGAACTAGGCAGGGTGGGGCACGATTACTGGGCTGATTGTAAGCGACCAAAAAGACGGCTGAGTTAGTGCGCCATTGTAGGTTCAGGCGGACTATGGTCATGCACGTAGTCCGGAGTTGAAAAAGCAGGCATTGGGCACCAGTAGGTTTACACTGTGCGTGCTTGATTCGTGTCGGTGGTTGGCACCTTAGGGCTTGATACACCCTATGGTGGACCTAGCATAGGTGATTACATTTCGTCATTAGGCCGTATGACACAGACACACGAACGAGCTAGGACTTGTATGGGGCCGATCGATTAATAGATCGTTACGTGGAAAAAGGGTGTTGTTCGTTAGGTAGCATAATCCCTAGTGGTCCTAGGTGGCATAAACCCTAATCGAATCTAGAAAACGTTCAATAGGTAGCATAATCCCTAGTGGTCCTAGGTGGCATAAATCCTAGTTGAGCATGCGATAGTTCATGATAAGGAAACCTAGCCAGAACAAGGGTGGCAGTCCAAACGATTTCAAGAATGGTGGCACTACGTTGAAGTAGTATAGAAATACGTGATGAAACCCATACAATATACGACAAGGGACTGTACATATACATGGAAACGATGATACGGGTTGGGGTACTAGTACAGCTAGTGCAGAGAATGTTAAACATGTGATGCTATGCATAGTTTATCTTGTTACCATAGTTTATCCGGTTAGCATAGTTTATCTTGTTATCTTAGTTTAACTTGCCTATCTTGTCAGCATCCTTATGTTTACTTTCAGTTTATACATGTCATGTTATCTTTACTTGTTTCTATGCTAAAAGTCACTAGGACTTACCAGTCTTTATGACTGACCTGTTTTCTTTCGCCTCTTTTTCTTCCATCCCCCCCCCCCCCATGTTCTCAGGGAGGAAACACTACTACTTAGTTTGGACTTCTTTATGCTTCAAGATCATCATATATGGCTTGGACCTTTCTTGTCTATGGCTGCTTTACTGTTTTACTTGGGGAATGATTTATGACTATGGTTTTATGCTTCTTTACTATTGCAAGACAGATTTCGATGTAATGGATTTAATGGCATTTTGATGTAAAAGGCTTTAGACCTTTCTAAATTTTAAAGCAATGAAATTAGGTTCTTCTTCCGCTGTTTTATATGTTCTATCATGCAATATTTCTGTGTATGTTTCCCTAGATAATGCTCCACCAAAGCTAGTGCATTCCCTTTGTGAGTGACCCTAGCGGAGGTGGGGTGTTACACTATTGTTCACTAAACCAGTTGTTGTGCTGAAACCTTTTCGTTCTTATTTGAATCCAAGTGTATAGTTATGTCGTTGGGCACTTTTTGAACCCATTCTTAAATCATACTGATGGCCGATGTATGCATTGTTTCCCTTGATGTTCATGGACACCTGACCCATGCACCATGCATGTGTGTCGGGCTTCACCCGAACAACTATCACACCTATTTATTTCATTTAAGATTTCAATGTCGCGATTATTTATTATATTTAGGTTTATATTGAAATTAATTTACTTGAACTATGATTTAATCCTAACTCGAGTGTTTTATGTTCTGCATGGAACGCTCAGGTCAGACCCGAGCAATCCATATTTAAAGATTACAGCTTAGGGTTCGAAGACTGGTGAAGCTGGGGATCCGACGACGCGTGCACTATGAAGTTTAAACTAGTAAAGATTTTCCTTGTATTCAAATGACATTTTTTTCCCCTGTATAGAAAATCATTGTATCAAAATTATGATTGATATATATAAAAGATTTATTTCGTAATTAAATACTGTGTTATTTATTTGTTCTGTGTTGATTTTATATTTTAAAATCTATAAGCTAAATAACGATCCGTCGATTTGAACGGTTTAAGTTGGTTTAATTACCAATTTGAAGCGGTCAAATTGGTGGGACGTTACAGTATGGACGAGCGCTACCCAATGGAAATAACTGGAGTGGATTGGAGCTTGTTTGAATTTATGGCAAAATAAATTATTTGATCGGGATCAAACAACAGTTTATCATTATTTAACGATGACCGTCCAAGGTGAGTCAATCTCACCAACTCTGCTCTATTTATATTTTTATAAAATATTTTTAGAATTTATAAATGATGGTTGTTTGCTGTGTGTTGGCTGTTTGGTTGAACTGCTAGTTAATTGGTTGAAAATATAGATTACGATACAGATATAAATCGTTAATCGAATATTAATTTTGTTTATCAAAATATTTAATATTCGTGTTATTCATGTGATTAACATCTGTGGATGCAGGGAAACAGGTCGGAGGGATCCAACTGGGTTCCTCAACATTTATTGTACTGTTTTTCACATATTGTGATATATGATGTGATTTATAATCTGTTGTTGATTATGTGTGTTTGATCATTGTTATTTGGTACTTTTAAATACCAAAGGAAAAACTAGAATGTGAAAAGGGAAATTTCAAACTATAATTTGAAATAAAATATTTATATAAAATCGAAGGATTTTATATAAAAAGGAAATTTTCAAAGTGTATATTGAAATAAAAATATTCGTATAAAATCAAAGTATTTTATAAAAAGAAATATATGAAGTGATTATCAGATTTTTGAATTTTATAAAATCAAATAGACTTATTAAAAGGAGAGATTTGAAAATTAAATAAAAGACTTCTGTATGAAGTTAACAATAGTCACATGGAAGTTTGAAAGACCGATTTGGCTAAAATACTAAATGAAAGTAATAAGAAGTAAATAAAGACTTCATGGAGTAAATATAATATTTAGGAAAACAAATAGAATTGAAAGGAAATATTTCGGAAATCAAATTGAATAATAAAAGAAATTATTTGGGGAAATAAATAGAATTATAAAAGAGAATTGAGAAGATACAAAAGAACAACGAGGAGATGGTTTCAAAGTAGACTTTAAATAGAAATCTGTTTTAACAGATAAATAGAGCAAATAAATTAATAAATGAAGTTTATTAATTGAGTATATTTATCTTTTGATAAATGGAATATATAAGTCTGAACTTCTATATAGAAGTAGAGATCGGTTTTTAACACCGATATTTTAAATAGAATGCGAACTCAGCATTTATTAAGGGAATTGTAAATGAGATTTAAGTGTTAGAAATAAAAAAGAAGATTTCGTATAAATAAATCTATAAATAGAAGTTGGAATTGGGATATTGTTTTAAAATACGAAATCAAACTAAAGGGATTGTATAAAAGGGATATTATTCACATTCAACGTGAAAAACGGAATTAAGTAAAGATTTAGAAATAAAAAAATTTGTAAAGGAAAGTGGATTTTTGAAATAAAAATTAAACATAAATGGAATTTCAAATGGTTAGAAATTGATAACTTTATAAATAAGGAAAACAAGTGTTGTGATTTATAAACAATGTTTATAAATGAACTAAAATATAATATCAGTGGATAATTGAGATTTCAAATTCAATGGTAAATAAAAATGGAAAATTTGTAGTTATTTTGAGAAGGAAATGATGAAATCCATTTCGACTCGAAATATAAAAAGGGATTAAATAAAATTCGTAAATATTTGTAATTAGAATTCAACTAAGCCAATGTTTTTAAAACTAATTTATTTGAAGAAATTATATATCGAATAAATCATGATTTTACAAGGAAATTAGCATTCGGTTGGAAACCTATATTTGATTATTAAATATAAGTTATTCGAGAGAGATTATCGAATATAAGTTATTCAAGAGAGATTATCGAATATAAGTTATTTAAAGAAGAGAGTTAATCGAATATAAGCTATTCGAACGGAAGAGTTATCGAATATAGTTTATTCGAAAGAGAGATTATCCAATATAGTTATTCGAAGAGAGATAATCGAATATAGTTATTCGAAAGGGGACTTATCGAATATAGATTATTCGAGAGAGAATTGTAAGATGAAATTCAATTATATCGAATTAGGGAAAGTACTAATTACTTTACGTTTTAAAACCAAGATTTATTTTCATTAATAAATTAGTTATTTGTTTATTTATCCAAATTAATAAGGAAGAGTTATGTTTAAGTTATTTTATTTTGGAAGTATGGGATTGTAACACCATCGTTATAATCAAATGATGTTGATAAAAGAAGTGGATTCATATATAGAGTCCGAGTTACGTAAGGAAGTTGGTTAAAAGATTTAAAAGGGTGAACTTTGCCTATTTCGAGGTTAGAAATGTTGTTCAGTTAAGGTCTGAGAGGTAATTATACCCCAACTTGATTGACTTCGTTTTTAACTAAGGGATGGGTAAGGTTCGATAGTGAAGGCTGGTCAAGTGAATTTAGTTAATGAATGTAATGGTTTGAATTGGCTTAGTGATGTTTTATTTAAACATATTTTTAAATCAAATGAAGGAGTTTTGGAAATGTTTTCCAAATAAGAATGATAAATGTTTTCTAATATAGAAAATAAGGAATGGAGCAAATACAGAAATGTTTCCAATGATTAATAAAGTATAATTTCTAAATCTAGAAATAAGAATTTACGAATATATAGAAATGGGTAAATGGATAAATTAATGATAATTTAATCTAAAGAGATAAACGTGGAATGATGATTGATCGATAGATTTTCCATCTGGAAATAATATCGTTGTTTGCACACATGTTTTTCTTGGATAGTTAAATCACTGACTATCGAAGTTTTTGAGCATTTTTCCATCGTCAATACGGAGAGACCGGGATCAGATTCATTATCTAAAACCGCTCTGTATGGACGTTAGCGTTGCGATCAAATATGATGAAAATAATTAAAGACAGAGTTATGCAAGGGCTATCCTGTTTACAGAATAGTGCCTTCGGTTTGTGCAGTCCCAGGACAACGTGAATGGATGAATGTATGACAAAGTATATCTAACAGATCGCATAAGTTGATCTCTTCAAATGTACTTACGTTTGGTGGCATAGGAATTCATTTCTCTTAGCTTATTACCCATGGTATTTTTGGGGAAATCAATTTATGATTTGGTGGGTATGACGATGTGGCATTCAAAGTGAATGGTGGTCAGGTGTTCCAAAAGATACGTTATGAACTCAAGCCTCATCAACCGGGAAAAGACAGAAATAGGGCAGGTAGCATGGCTATATGGGTCGCTCCCATTAGGGTGTATATCGCCTAACTAGAGGAAATCCATTTCATTCTTTTATCCATTTCCGATGCTGTCTCTTTTTGGGAAACGGTGGGTAGCTCCCAACCGTAGGTGATATACATTCGATACACTCAGGCGAAATGAGTGGTCGGTCATGTGTGGCCCGGGTTGCAAGATGTTCTTGTTGAACCCAGTGTATTCGCCTCTAGAGATACACTATTGGCAGTGATCCCATACCTTGTCATAGTCGGAATCCCATCTCCAATAAGAGCCCGCGGTTTTGTTTGAATACTATATATGTGGAACATGAGATGCAAGCGTTCTGCAAGATTGTTAATTACTTGTGATTAGACACTATTATAATGTCAGAAAATTATTGATTTTGGAAGTGTTTTGGGTTATCGTAAGGTAAAAACCGTCCGTGTTTATGTGTGGATCGGTCTTACGATTACCTTTTATTTTGAAAAGGATTTTGAAAAGTTAAACCAAATGATTTGAGTTTACTCACACCAGTCCCGTGACTGACCCAGAGTTTATTTTGTTTTGTTTTCCCTAAACTCTTGGGTGCCCAAATTTGTACGGGCATTCAAGTAGTTCAGGTCTTTACAGATATGCTTGGAAGAGCTTGAAGCAGGAGGCTTCAGGATTATATAGCTATTGTTATTTCCGCTGTGTGTAAGTGTTGTACGCTGATAATGTTATTGTATATATATACACTGTTTTATTACAAAGTCATGTTATATATTATATTTTATTCGTTCCGCTGTGAGATTCGTATTACTCTAATTCTGTTCTGTAGTGATCTTCTTCTTCTTCTTCTATTCTAATTATCTATCTTATCTATTCTCACCCTCTAACTTCTTTCTATAAATGATCAGGTATTTCCGATGTTCGAATAGTCAACATGGCAGTTGTGTGTTGATTTTCAGAGTCGAAAATCCCAGTTCATTACAAGAGGGATAAGTGTTAATGTTTTGAATCTGTTCTATTTTAAATTTTAGATAATGGAAGAGAGAAGGAAGGTGTTGGAATCAGATCGGACAATAATAGGAGGGAAACCGTTTATTATTACAACTTGGTCTGCGTCGGTAGAGAGTGCTAGATAGCGGGTGCCATCCATTCCGGTATGGTCTATCTTTACCATAATTCCTTCTGCCTTGCAGACTCTCCAAGTATGAATTGACTAGCTAGCAGGATTGGGAATTTTAAATGTTTTGATATGAACACGGAGATGAGGAAAAATTTAGTTTTCGCAAAAGCTTTAATTGAAATAACACCCAACAAGCCTTTACCAAACAAGCTCAAAGTAACTATTGATGGCTATGACTTCTATGTTGATGTACAATACTCTTAGCAACCAGAAATATGTACTAAATGTCAGTCTTTTAATCAACTTCTTGAAACTTGTAAGTTAGGAGGTCCAACTAAGGCAAGATCATCTCTCATGAAGCTTCCTCCAGGCATTTGGGTTCAAAATAAGAAGGTAGATGACAAGCTCGTTGATGAGGATCCAAGCATGGAAGCACATCTGAAAGGAAAAGAATCTACCAGTGTTGACGATTTATTGGAGGGTAAGGATCTGGTTTGTGACATTGAATTAAAGGAAAATAAAGGTATAACATCAGAAGGGGAAACTGAAGTTGATGGGATATGTTGGATGTCGGATGATCATGCTTGGGTTCATGAAGCTTCTGGTATGCGATATGATCCATATGAAAATGAATATTAAAAATATGTATCGTACTTAGTGATGGATGCTAGAAGATTGGAGTATAAGGTAGTGGGAGATAACTTTGAGCTCATTTAGGAGGGTGTTCTGGGAGAAAAGAATCAGATACTTTTCCACGATCCTTCATGGGATTGGTAATGCGAGTTTCGCAGTCCTAATCCATGTTTTGTACCTAACCTTATTGTACTATTTTCTGAGTATATCAATGTTATAGGCAGTTGTAGTGACTCTTCCAGTTATTCCACCATTGTAGGGGATTGATTGTTAGGTCTTTGATAGTAGTTGAAACTCTATGTTTCACTCATGTACTTTATACTTATAGTGTTCTGGCACTTCAAACCAGATGGAGTTTTTGTGCCTGTGTAGAACTCTGCTTCTTTCTACGCTTTTCTAATAAATAGTGGTACCGCCACTATAAAATCGGCTTACCATGCCAAAAAATAAAATAAATAAATAACTAAATCTTGATGAAATCGGAAAAGCAAATAATACTTTCCTGGATTCGATATAATCGAATTTCAATGTATAACTCTATTTCGAATAATCTATATTTGATAATTCTCTTTCGAATAACCTATATTCGATTAACGTTCCAAACTTCGGAATAATTTACCGTTTCAGGTCAACCTAATTTCTAAATTCATTTTGAATTTATCACTTCCAAAAATTTACCAATCTCCTTTTATAACCATTTTAATCTGCAAAACGTTTGCTTTTAAATCATTTTTCACTTTAAAATGCGAATATTATTTCTTTATAGAAATCTAGACTCATTTTATCAAATAAATGTTGATTTAAATTATAAATACCATTACAAGTTAAAATTTCATCTATCGGGCCATTTTGTAACTTCTCGTTCTCATTTCCCGTTTATTATCAAATCTTGTTTACACATCAAATTTCTAGTCAATTTATTTGATTAGTTTATAATTCTATATTGATTTTATATTTGATTATAAAGTATCAGTTTCAAACCGAATATTAATTATCTTGTCGACTTCCGATTTATATAATATATTATTTCTAAAAATAAGTTATTTTTATAATATTCGACATAGTCGAATTCTAATTCTAATTCCTTATAGATTTAATTAAATTGTATTTACTTCCGAATGTCGGAATAATTTACACCGTTTCCCTTTTAAACCGATTCCCAATTTCCCTTTTCAATTTACCCTTGAATTTACATTCCCAAATTATCCAATGATAATTATTTCATTTCATTTATAAATATCATTTATAAATTTATAACACTTATTTCTATTATTAAAAACAAGTTAATATATTCTAGCCCATTCGAAATTCAATTTATATTTTGAAAAAAAACAGATTTTTCCCTTTACCCTAAATTCATTTCCTTTCCATTCGAATATATTTTTACGGTATTTAAATACCAATTATTTTAGGGCTAGTGCTATTCAAAACATCCTATATAACAAATTTTGAAAAAGAATAATTAACACATCATATATCACAATATACGAAAACAAACAGTAATAATTTTGAGAAATCTAGTTGGATCCCTCCAACCTGTTTCCCTGCATTCACCGATGTTAATCAACATAAATAAAATCAATTTTGTTTCAATATGAGATATCATGTTAAAAAGAGTCAATATTTAATCAAATATTTATCTATATAACTATATCTATAATTCCAACCTGTTATCCCTGAAAATTTCGTACACACATTAGATGGTTAAGTATGAGTTAGGGGCACAACACAAGCACTCGAGTCGGATAAGCACCATAACGGGTTCGCTCGCACATAAGTTAAAGGTCAAGCACGGTGTGGGGGAAGGCGTTCATTCGTATATCAAAAGGGTTGATCGAGCAAGACAAGGAAAAGAATTGGTTCCAGTCACACGTTCCACTCTACAATCATTCGTTCATAATAAACTGATCGATCGTGCATAACAAGAAATACAAAGAAGTTAGAGATTATACATATATCCCACGTCTGCTCATAGATTGCAGTCATAGTCGCTTGCTCATTCCGCAATCAACTGGTAATGTTTCAATTAAATGTTGCCCATCGGTCGATCAGATACCAGTTTCCAAAGGGTCGTACTTAGATTTTTTATATAAGCCTTGATCACTCGCTTGCAAACTATGGTGTAGGTCGCCCGTTCAACTATAATCAAACAAGCTGCATCAACCAGATGCCATCTATCGGTCGATTATTCTTATGCAAACTATGAAGCTTTGACAAGTCGCCTGTACACTCATCGCTTGCCCGCCCATTCAAATGTGCTCAGACCTGTGCAATCGCTCACTCCTATGAAGCCGCTCGCCCCCATGAAGACATTCCGGGACAACTGAAAACAATTGTCGCCAGTTGGCTATAGCTAAATGATGGTATATTCGTAATTAATGAGATAAGTGACCCGTAGCCTGCATATATGATTTTCATATCATTTCTTCAAGGAGGTACACCTATAAATAGGCTAGGGCTCCCACCTTAAAAGGGAGAGACCCCTAACCACCACGAAGTGCTGCAAAATTCTTTCCTCTACCATTCCTTAAGCATCTCAACCATCATCGTCATCTCCACTTAAGAGATCTTCATCCATCCGACCATGGCATCCACCGAGATCTTATGAGTAAAAGAAATCAAAGATATCCTCCTCCTTCATCGCTCATTTGCCTTTCTTCTCCGAGAGTTCCACTATTCCTCCATCAAATTCTGTGAATACTGAGTGAGATTTGTATGTGAGAATGAGAATATGTTGAGAGAACAAGAAAATGTATGCGGAAGGAGAATCTGTATGCTTTGCAATCATTATCATGATAATGCAAACTACTTTCACAGTGGACGTAGGCCTAGCTTAGGGCTGAACCACTCTAAAATCTCATCTCCATTTTATTTTCCTTACATGTCTACTCTCAACTTTTATTGAGTACAACTCCATTTACTTTCTAACCATATTGGTGAAGTACAATCCTTGTACCCTTGGTGTTTGAGCCATTTTTGGTGAAAACATTTGGCGCCCACCGTGGGGCCACGTTCATATTTCCTTCCTTCACACTTTCCCCCGATTTCAACAGTCCGCAGTTAAAATTTTGAACCACCTCCTTCTTCGAAGTCATGGTAAGTTCAAAGAAAAATAAGTCCATCAGAGATACCACAATTGTTGAGGATGTTCACTATGATGAAGCTACACCACAAACTTTCAACCGAGAAGTTGAAGAGTCTTCTAGGCCATCCGTAAACTGAAATGAGTTGAACATGGCAGTGACCGGTTTGAACAACAAAAATGGATGCTACAACAAAAATAATGATGGAAAGGCTTGATGCCCTGGTTAGTGCTCAAACCAATCCTCCCCACCAAATGTTGTAAACATTGTTGATGAAAAAGACAACTCTTCTACCTCAAACCCCAGCCGACCCAACTTTCTAGTAGAAGACAAGGGGGAAGCTGGGGTAGAAGGCTCTAAGGTCGAAATCCCATAGCACAAGGTGAAATATGAAACTCGGAGTGCCGCAAGTCCTAACAAAGGGACACCTCTCAAAAGAAGTGCAAGGAATCAGAGCTCAAACCACGATCGCGCCGGCAAAAGTATTAACAACCCCGTGGGACGAGCAAGCGATGAGAAGTGCCTTACGGATATGATTCAGCAAATAATGAAAGAAGAAGCGGTCCGAGAAGATGAAGAGAAAGAATGGGAGTTTTCACCCAGCAAAAATCCGTTCATAGAAAGGATCTGTCAAGCAAAGTTTCCTAAGAAATTTGTACCTCCCACAATAGCGCCCTATGGTGGGACTGGATATTAGAACATGTTCCTATTCCAATATGATCAACATATGAACGGAGCTAGGGTAACTGATGAGATAAAATGCTTGTACTTCCCCGTATTCCTAGAAGGTGTTGCCTCACTATGGTTCACTAGACTCCCACCTAGATGCGCTGATCAATTTGCTGACTTGGCAAAAAGATTCCAGGACCAGTTCCGTCTACAAACTACTAAAGTAAGTGACGTAATATCACTTAGTGAGATGGAACAAATGTCCAGAGAAACCATCAAAGCTTTCCTTACACGATTCCAAGCTGCAGCGGCAGAAGTCATAGAACCAGAACCCTGGTATTTTTTTAGCAGTGCTAAAAGGTGCTATTGATAAGAAATCAGAATTTGGGAAATGGCTCAGGATGAAGAAACCAAAACTCTGAAAAAGTTCTGTAAGAAAGCCGAAGAGTATATGAGCATGGAAGATGATACACCGAATATTCAAAACGTCGTAGAAAGCAGCATAACTAAAGTGGGGAGAAACAGCAAGTTCCAAACCAGGCAGAATAATGATGCTGGACAGAAGAGAGGAACTGATGAGAAGGATAACAAAGCACATAAGAAATCATGATTTCTTTAAAGCAAACAGAGTGGACTCCTTTGAATGAAACCCCAGAGAGGATTTATTCTGCTACAAAAGATTCGGGCATTTTTCCTCAGGTAAAACCACAAAGGGTTACAGCCCAGCAAGCCAACTCCGGAAAATTTTGCCGGTTTCATAATCAGCCAGGGCACAACACAAATGAATGTCGACACTTGAGAAGCTTAATTGAGGAGCTCATCCGAAAGAACCAACTACAACAATATGTTAAGAGTCCTCAAAACGCTCCAGCTATCCAAGGGCAAAGTCATGCTACCGTTCAGTCTGGACCACGTGAGAAAGCCCAAGCTCCCGTAGACCCACGACTGGTCATCGAATAACAACCACTAATGACAATTCAATACCCAAAGCAAAGGATACGTGATTCCCATCGCTTTTACCTAACTATTATGTTACTTTACTTTATTTCTTGCTATGAGTCTGTAAGCAGTCTGTGATGATTTACTTGCATTATACCAAACAGGGGCTTTATGAGCCGAAAGTTATTTGCTTGCATGAATCACACGTTTGCTAGCTTAAACTAAAATTGGTCTCTTAAATATAGGAAAAGAGGTGGGCGACCGCTTATTTACAACCTAACCATAGACGAAAACTTCCCAAGCTCATCCTGGTTGGAATAATTTAGGTGTCACCAAAAGCATCATTCGAACCAAGTAAGATGATCAAACCTACCACCTTGCAAATCTAGAAAGAAAGATTCATTCTGAGTCAAATGATGAAAAGCACATCAGGCCAGAAAGCTGTTTTTTCGTCATAAAGACACAAAATTCTTAATAGACATTCAACACAGAAATACTAGCCGAAAGGGGTAACAGAAATCCTAGCCGAAAGGGGGTAATAGAAATCCTAGCCGAAATGGGTAACAGAAATCCTAGCCGAAAGGGGGAAACAGATTACCTAGCCGAAATGGGGTATCCAATAAGGTCTTTTTTTGATCCTAGAATAACCAGATCAAATAGGACCTAATTGGATCGAAACTTCATACCCAAGACCTTCCCTGGGGGCATGTATTCAAAACCAATCTCCGAAGGACTTGGGTCACCGAGTTATTTAGATATGGGGTTGAATACATTCTTAAAAAAGACAACAATATACATACATATATATGTTTGATTGATTCTCCGAAAGACTTGGGTAACCAAGTCAATGAGGAATACGAGTAAATGCATGATAAAAGTAAAACCCCTTGAAGGGAAGCAATAAAAATAAGATTTTAAGATTACAACGAACATTGATACGAGGATATAACCATGGCGTTAAAACAAACCAGCGATACTAATTTACATACCGTACGTTCGTGACAATCATACGACCGGTAAAACATAACATGATACATACAAACCATGATAAAAGTGCAATATGCAGTGTGCCAGTGAGAAAGGCAACAAAGCAAAACAAAAATCCATCACAGAGCCACAGACCAGTCACAGGATCATAAAGCTGGTAATACAAGCATAAAATAGCAAGCGAGGACTGGCACTCGCATATACAACCAGTCTAAGAATCATTATTTCTCTTCACCGCCCCCAGTGCATTACTAGGCGGTATCCCCCTGAACAACATGACCGTCAGCGGAATGAACCATAGTAGCATTCTTATTAACAGTGGAAAGATCCGTGGGAGAAATCTAAGAACCTGAAGCCACAACATTAGCGAGATGGGGAATGTGAACTGGGACGACATTCAGAGATTCTTTCACAAGGGATTGAGCTCTTTCGTCTGCTAGCATTTTTCTACCCTTATCTAAAGCATCGCGATCTCCTGCCTCTAGGAGGGTCTCTTAGAGAACACTATCTTATTTACCTCTGGAATATTTAAGCACCTGTTCCTAGATGAGAGCCAATGTCCGAGGGAAAATCCTTATTCAGAAAACTCAGGATTCCGCGATTTATAACACTGAGAACGTAAAACTGGAACAGAGTTTCATCAGTTTTAATTTTGGCTCTTTTAAGATTGTTGTTCAGCTCTGTTTTCTCCTCTTTCAGAGTTTTGATTGATTTACTTTAAGAGATAATCTTTTCTTCAAGAACCATTTTCTCATGTTGGCATGAAGCTACAACTTATTGTTCCAAAGCTAGTCGAGATTCAGCGAATTCTTGACTAGATTGAGCCTCGTGAATTTGCTTTTTGACAGCCTCAATCTCCCCCTTTAGCTTCTCATTTTTAGCCTCTAAGTTGCTTGCCTTATTATCTCCGCCCTTCAAATATGCAATTTTAGATTCTTGAGATTTAATCATATGGATAAATTCAATCTTGTCATTCTCAAGAAGCTCAACGCGCTCAAGGTGTTGAGTGTTCAATCTCTGAAATTCAAAACAAAATTTGTTCCATGACTCGAATCGGCTTCCAGTAGCATACTTAGCCTCGTCTAATTGTAGTTCAAGTTGACTCTTAGCGATGTTAAGTTGGGTGGTCATATAGTTTTTCATTGCACTTAGCTCTCCAACTGCATTTTGGTCATCATATGGGAACAAGTGTAAGTCAAAGTCCATCTCCCTTAAATCCTAACCTTCAAATCGATCCTTCAGCTTTGGATTACTAGGGACAATTTCATAGGGATGCTTGTCAAAAATCGCTTGGATCGGGCAAGAAATGGGGATAATAGACTGAGAAGTTGTAAGGGGTTGGTCCGGAGAGATAAGAAGGCTAAAGTTCAAGGGCTCGACCGATTTGTGAGATTCCTAGGGCTTGTCCCCACCTTGTACATTATTATCTTTTTCTTCTTAGTATCCTCCATACACTGCTCATTGTCCGTAAACCCTTGTTCAGTTATCTGTAAATGATCATGTTTCCTTTTCTTCCGTTGATTATCCAATGAAGGTTCAGGGGCATGATCGGACTGGGGATCTGAAGGCAACCGATGGCGCTTTGAGCAGCGAGAAAGACATGATTGTAAAAGGTTTTGAGGATTAACATGATTAGCCTGTTAGTTGAAGCTGTCCGATAAAGAAGGTTTCATTCCTGAATCTGGAAAAGAGAAACTATAGCACCTATATCAAAAATACCGAAAATGAAAAAGGAAATCTGTTAGGAGGAATTAAAGTAATCCTTAGCCTTGCAGGATACTTTCATGGCCTAGAAATAGGAACTTTTGAGAATTCCTGTATTTATGGTTTGAGATGTAAATATTTGGACGACAATATCACCTTGGATAAGGTCTTTAGTTTAATCAAGAACACCGGAATGTTTAAAGGTTTCTGAACCACCTTCTTCTCGGTTACACCGAACAGGGGAACTTTCATCAACATCTAAAACTTCCTTAGAAGTCGCCCCAGTTTCATCAAACTGCTCATTCTCTTTCACCAGATCTGAGGTAGTTTTTGAAAAGGTCATACTTGCATTTTCCTGGTCAGTTTCCTATAAAGAACGACCCTCCTTATCTGTCTGGTCCAACAAAATCACAAGATCTTTACCTTTATGACGCTTGGGAATTACCTTTTTAGCAAAAACCGATTTGGATTTAAGAGCCACTTTACTGCTCCGTGCAGGGCTGGAGCGTATATTTTTCGGCGTCCTGTTGGCCGGAGATTCGCTAGCGGGACCCTTCTTATAAGAAAAATCCCCCGTAAAAGTATGCAAAGGAGAAAGAAGGTTATAATAACGTAGAAACTCTTCGGTAATCAAAATTTTCCTATTCCTCTCTCTTTCATCGACAACCTGTAGAGAATTGCAGAGAACTTGATTAAAGGTGATACTCTGATCAGGAAGCACTGTAATATAACTAAAGACTTAATTAATAGGCAAAAAGGAATAAAAGGGGTTTCTGAGTAATGAGTATACTCACAGCCTTCCATCTAGAAGCCACAGAAGCTACCAGGGCATCAAACAAAGAAATACTGATTAGGAAATCCTCGAACACTTTCCACCAGGACAGTAATTATTTTAGAGGCTTTCGATAAAAACAGTTGAAGGGCGTTGTTGCCTTCTCTTAAAGGAATATATTGAGCATATATCTTCAAATGAAGGAGCATGTTGTTTTTCTCTCTTGAAAAGAATATAAAGGCTTGTTAAAACAACATAACCGTTTGGATGTAACTGACACGGGGCAATAGCCAAGTTCTGGAGAATCAACTCTAAATAGGTATTAAAAGGAGGAATACCCCCACTCACCAACATACCACGATTAACAGCAACATATCCAGTAGGAGGAACATCCGTGAACTCATCCTCCCCGAGCAACCTGGCTTCTTCTTCTTCTTCAAAAATTCTAAATTGGTTGCACAGTTGTTGAAATGAGATGAAACGAAGCTCTGTATCATGCCTCTCACAAGGAATATCAGTGAGTGCACAAGGCTTTGGAAAGCTTCGAGTAGCATTTACCTTAGGGGAAATTCCTGGTGCGACTCCAGCAGGTTGGTCAGAACTTTTAGTTTGGCTGGGCATAGTTCAATCCTTACAACTTTGGTGTGATTGGTGATAAGTTAACATTTCTACATAAATAGATATCATGTCACTTAAAATTAGTATTACCAAAAGGGAAAAATTTGGTCAAGTGCAAGCCAAAACAATGGTCATGCATGAACGACCCTCACAGGACAAGTAAAAGTAGTATATCCAAGTTTGAGGCATAAAACAACCCGAATATTTGGCTGTTCACACAACTGTTGTCCAATCATTCACAATGGGTTATGTCCCACTCGCATGTGAATAACCAAATTCCAGGTTCAAGCTCATACCGATTCTAACATAGTTGCGCATAACTGTATTACGACATCCACTCAAACTCAGACTAGGGCGGTCACACATATTTAGACACAATGGGTCATTCGTGACCAACCTCATATAGGAGTCGAGCAAGAACGACCCTTGTTAAATTAAAATTGGGTGACCATAGAGCTCGAACACGAATATGCAACCAATAGGTACTAAAGAACATTTCAACAAGCAACTTACAAGCATGTTGCTGGAAAAATCAAAAGGCTACGTATGTACGACAGGCAAAATGTTTACATGTATAACCCTGCAGCGACCTAGCTAAAATTACAAGAATCTTCAGGAAAATCTGCAATGAATAATCTTGGTAAGTATTTAGGTCCTTTAAGCTGAACCCAGGTTTAATAGATCCATACTTCAAATCAATTCAAATCAAAATAAAGGGGAAGAATTTACCTGTAAGCAAGCAAAAAATCTCAAAAGAAAGTAGGTTGCCTCGGTCTTGAAGTTGTAGAGCTTTGGTGAGGATATCACGCACAGCTATAGGTCGAAACATTGAAAGGGACAGGATAATTGAAAGCTTCAGAGACAATCGAAACAGTGAATAAGATTGTCTAGAGCAATACCACCATTAAAAGCTTCTCTGAAGAAAAGAAAAAATAGGGAACGGGAGAGCGAAAAGGTAATGTTAAAGTAAGAAGAAGGCTAAAAAGCCCAACGGGACAAAGCGGCGCGTCGGCTTGCTCAACCACATTGTGCAAATGAACGATCTTAAATTTAGCCAATTACATCAGCACACGAACGATTATGAGCCCATTCAAACATACATATGAGTCGTATGAAAGCACGATCGCCACAAGGCAAGTTTGACTTAATCCATCCAATGGTACCACAGTGAATTAGTTCGAAGCTTGAAATATTTGTTTTTACAAAAATTACAAACTTCGAGGGGAAAATGTTATCCCTCAAAATTTCGTACACACATTAGATGGCTAAGTATGTGTTAGGGGCACAGGACATGCAACCGAGTCGGGTAAGCACCATAACGGGTTCGCTCGTACACAAGTTAAATGTCACAGTGTGAGGGAAGGCATTCATTCGTATATCAAAAGGGTCGATCGAGCAAGACAATGAAAGGAATTGGTTCCAGTCACACTTTTCCGCTCTACAATCATTCATTCATAATAAACTGATCGATTGTGCATAACTAGAAATACAAAGAAGTCAGAGATTGTACATTAATCCCACGTCCGCTCATAGATTGAAGTCACAGTCGCCGACTTATTCTGCTATCAGTTGGTAACATTTCAATCAGATGTTGCCCACCAGCGATTAGATACCAGTTCCCGAAGGTTCGTACTTACATTTTGATCTACAATCCTTGATCACTTGCTTGCGAACTATGGTGTAGGTTGCCCGTTCAACTATAATCAAACAAGCTGCATCAACCAGATGCCATCTATCGGTCAATTATTCTTATGCAAACTAGGAAGCTTTGACAAATCGCCTGTACACTTGTCGCTTGCTCGCCCATTCAAATGTGCTCAGACCTGTGCAATCGCTCGCTCCTATGAAGCCACTCACCCCCATGAAGTCGTTCCTGGACAATTGAATACAACTGTCGCCAATTGGCTACAGCTAAACGATGGAATATTCATAATTAATGAGACAAGCGACCCGTAGCCTGCATATATGATTTTCATATCATTTCTTCATGGAGGTACATCTATAAATAGGCCATGGCTCCCACCTTAAAAGGGAGAGACCCCTAACCACCACGAAGTGCTGCAAAATTCTTTCCTCCACCATTCCTTAACCATCTCAAACATCATATGTAAAGACCCGAAAATTCCCGCTCTTTGGATCGACCATAAACCACACAAGTCTGACCCAAAGGTCGGAAATCCACGAATACTTTAACTTTGGGAATACAACAACATCAGAACAATAACAACAGACTTTTATAACATCATAATAAATGTTACATCAGAGTACAGAATATATATCAGAGTACATTAAATAAATTTACAGCGGAAGATAATTTTACATTACTTTAATACAGTGCAGCGGAAATAAAATGACTAAGACAGCGGAAGACTTTTCTATGCTTTGGACACAGCTTTGAGCTTCAATCCAGGATCCTGCTAAAGAGATAAATATCTGCAAAAAGCTACTCGACTGCCCGTGTGGAAAAGAGGGCACCCGAGTTTGCAAAAGTGGAAACAAACAACGGGTCAGTCATGGGACTGGTGTGAGAATTCTTAACTAATATAACTAATAGTAATAAGGCAAATCTAAGGACCACGCCGCTAAAGCGGAACGGGTTTTATTCCAATGGATTGCCATGCATAATTTAAGTAAATCGTCAAAACAACGCAATGCTTTGTAGAAAAATGAAACCATCATAAGACCCAAGTCCCATCACACAATGCAACGCAAACAGGAGGATAGGGTTTTACCTTATAATGGTCAAACATGCTTGATACGGTAAAAACGATATTATTATTAGTGTGTATATGTTTTAAAACATTTCAAAGTAAATGTATCAATCCTAGGAAGCATAGGTACCATATGCTATGCCTCCATACTAGTAATACAATCAAAACCGTAAGGGTCGTATTTGGAATTTGGATTTCCATCTGAGTCAAGGCTAGGGAGGAGCTCCTTACCGATTCGAGACACTCTAGCTAATGCCTCAGGATTACCCGCAGTCAACCCTTGGAAATGGCAGGGCCGATCCTCAAATACAGCTTAGAGGATTGGCAATTCCTAAGCACACGTTCCCCGGTCCTATAGGACCTATCCGAGGCGCCTCATTCCATCATCCACATAAGTAAAATGTCAGGGCTGGTAGGTCACTGACACCACTCTAGCTAGAAAGAAACGTGCTGCTCTCCCTGCGTTCCCTTCTCCCGTTTTAGACTCCGCCGGTGTGTGAGGCTCGTGAAGTCACGCTATACACAAAGCTATGCCTAAACAGGCTATGCTTTGATCATCCCACAAGGCCTGCTTTTCAACAAAGCCTTGATCATATGCATCTTAGCATGCCACATCGTCAATCCATACCATACCATTGATTTCTACCAACATATAACCTCTGAGCTCATACGTCTCAGAGAAGGGTGTAAAACACCAAACAGATATATGTTTAGCAGAGATCAACGAATACAGTATAAAGGAATACAATGTCAGACATACAATCCATTTACGCCCTTATGCTCTGGGTTTGAGCGAAAGCCAAACCCGTGCAATCAACACTACGTCCGGACGGCTACTACTGTCGCCCCTTCAAGGTAGCTACTCCCATCATGGGTCTCAATAGCAACACACCCATTCGATGTGAAGATCGTCGGTCTTCAATCACCGTCTTCAACTCTTCGAACGTCGTATCATTATTTGGAATGAGAGTAAACTCGGACTTACCAAATAATTCTCGCATATATAAATTTGAAAGCAATTTCATATCGTTAAAATTAATTTATAACGATCAATCTTTATTTTTAATTAAATTCTATTTAACGACGTCTCATGTCAACAGGCGACTTTGGCGCTGTTTTCACCCAAATTTGTTTTACACGTTTCTCTAAATCTAACCGTTGGATTTTAATATACTTCATATCATTAGAAAGATCTTCCCAAGGCGAACCTACCGGTTTCAGTTTTGGGAAAATCCGTCGGTCGGATCATACGGTATAATCAATTAAAAATACGATTCTAAAATGTGAACTACCATGCTCGATTCAAGTACTTTAATTTATATATATATATATATAATTTATATAAATATAATTCCTCATCCATTTCATTTTACGATATTTTGCTAACAACAAATCTTCTTATTTATATCCAATATTGATATATATATCATCACACGCAACAATGTTTTCTTTTATTTTTCAATTTCCAAAAATATACTATACACAAAATGTATGTTTTGTGTATCATTCCAATTACAACCAAAAATAAGTATTTTTGTGTTTCATTTCCATTACAACAACCATGCATATTTTGGTGTCCACTTCATTTCTATACAAATGAATATATTTTTGTTTGCTTAATTTCAATATAAAAAAAATAATAACTTTGATATTCTTTTAAATGCCAAACAAAAATAATAATTTTTCTTATCTCTTTCAATGCAAAACCAAAATGATCTTGACTTTTTATAATGGCAATGTAAATTCTATTCTTAGGTGACATCATAAAAATGTAATTTTAATTTACAATGTAATATCATATCTTAATGACATAATAAAAATGTAATTCTAATTTACAGTGCAAATTCTCACTTATAGTAACATATGAAAATGTAAAATTTTGTTCGCTTGCCAAATTTCATACCATAGTTACAAATAAAAATATAATTTTTATTTTCAATGCCAATTGCATATCATAGTTTCAAAATAAAAAAAAGTAATTTTTATTTGCATAGTAAATATTATATCTTTAGTTCAAATAAAAATGTAATTTTTATTTGCAATGCAAGTTCTCATTCTAAGTTACATAACAAAAATGTAATCTTTATTATCAATGCACATTCTTACTTTTGTTTACATATAAAAATGCAAATTCTCTTTACAATGCAAGTTCATATTTTTGTTTTACATAATAAAAATGTAAATTCCTAACTTTATCTCTTTTTATATGAAAATCCATTTCCTTAAAATGTAAATTTTCTTGTTCCTTTAATTCCATTAAAACAGAAATGTAACTTTTATCTTTTTTAATTTCATTTGACAAAATGTAACCTTTTTTATTTTGGATTTACATTAAACACAAATGTAAAATTTGTTCTTTACTTTCTTTTTGAACAGAAATATGAATTTTTGTTCTTTCCTACATGACATTTAAAATACTCCTCTTTATATGCAAAAGTATGATTTTAACTATGCATTTCATTTCATATGCAGTGTATGCAACATTAACAAATAAATATATGTTATATTTCATATGCAGTGTATGCACCATTAACAAATAAATATATGTTATATTTCATATGCAGTGTATGCAACATTAACAAATAAATATATGTTTCATTTCATATGCAGTGTATGCAACATTAACAAATAAATATATGTTTCATTTCATATGCAGTGTATGCAACATTAACAAATAAATATATGTTTCATTTCATATGCAGTGTATACAACATTAACAAATAAATATATGTTTCATTTCATATGCAGTGTATGCAACATTAACAAATAAATATATGTTTCATTTCATATGCAGTGTATGCAACATTAACAAATAAATATATGTTTCATTTCATTTATTTCCCTGTTTCAACTTCACACTAAAATACCCTTATGTTCATTTTATTTTAACCTACCTTCCCTAATAAAATGTAACTTCACTCTAATGGGTGTTTTTGTCATCTTCATATATTTGTCAAAATAAATCTTTTGCCATTCTTGTATTCTTCCTTTACACTCTTCATATAAAAGTAATTTGTCATTCTTATATATTCACATTTTTCTATTACTTCTAATGATATATAAAAAAGTAAATATTATATCTTAACATATTTTCCATTCCTAGTAACATATAAAAGGGAATTCTATATATTAACAAAGCTTTCATTGTAAGTGACATATAAAAATGAGTTTATACATTAACATAATTATTTCATTACTAACGACATATAAAATGAATTTATACGTAAACCAGTTTACTTCATTTCTCTCATTTCATGTAAAAGGGAATTTATATGTACACGAGTTTATTTCATCTCTCTCTTTACATATAAAAAGGAATTTGTCGCTATTCTTTACCTTAACAAAAACGAATTTGTCATACTCTTTACATTAACAAAAAGGAATTTGTCATACAAAAATGGATTTTATCATACTCTTTACATTAACAAAAATGAATTTGTCATACAAAAATGGATTTTATCATACTCTTTACATTAACAAAAAATGAATTTGTCATACAAAAATGGATTTTATCATACTCTTTACATTAACAAAAATGTGAGTTTGTCTTTATAATTTCATTAACAAAAATGTGAGTTTTGTTGAACATAAAATCTAATTAACACAAAATGTTAATTCTTTACTTTATAATCAAATCAACAAAAATGTTGATTCTTTACCTTTGGATCAAATTAACAAAAGTGATGTTTTGTTCTCTTTAATCAAATTAACAAAAGTTTTGTTCTCTCAATGAAACAAAATATGATTATTTTGTTTCCTTCCTTTTAAATGTATAAAAATATACATTTTATTTTATTTATTTCAAAGTGACAAAAATGTTGATTTAGTCCAACATAACTTCATTAACAAAATATGTTGATTTTGTTGATCATTCTTATGTAACAAAATATGAATTTTACTATAACCTTTTTAATATAAACAAAATAATGGTTTTGTTATGACCTTCTTAATACAAACAAAATAATGATTTTGTTATGATATAAATTCTCTTAACAAAATGTGAATTTTGTTTGCCAATACTAAATTTAGCAAAGTAACCATTCTAAATTTAACATAAGTGTCAATTCTAACTTTAACATAAAAATGATAATTTTATGTGATAGTTTCATTGATCAAAATGTTCACAAATAAAAGAGAATTTTTATTGTAAACAAATCTAACTAATATATGATTAAACCATTTCTAACCAATCCAATTTCATTCCACGTATCATCACAAACAAATAAATCAATCCACATCACATACAACTGAATTATAAATAATATGAATAAAATTTTTGTAGTGAATTAATAAATAGATAAATAATTTTATTTTAAAATAGAATTCTCACCCAAAGCTTTCCAATTCGCCAAAATCTAACCGAGCTCTAAATCAATTCACGTCAGTCCATCACGTAGATCGCAGAAATACGATTCCAACGCACCTGAAACCGTTCAATTTTGTTTTGATTTGAGGAAGTTATACCATTTTAATCATTAATCACTTTAATTAAATAATTAATTACAAATTACCCATCTAATACCTTTCTTCCTCATACTGTAACAAGGCCGCTTCTTTATGTTATTATTGAACCCATTTCGTTCGAATTTAGGTCTGCCTTTATCTCGAAATTGGTGCAACTAGCAGTCGATCGGAGGGTGTCAAATCGAAGAGGGGAGGGAGGGGATCTTGCGCCTAGGTTGGGGTGGAGTGCGGTGGGACCTAGGGGGGTGCGGCGGGCTGAATAGGCGGCGGGTTTGGGTGCATGTGTCTCGGTCTGTGTGCCACCAGGGTAGATCTAACCGTATAGAAATGTAGAGGAAGGCGAGCACTTCGATTTGGTATTTGGGTGGTGGTCTAATTCGGAGTAGATGAGAAGATTTTGGTCGAGGAAGATGGGAATGTTTCTGCTATGGATTGAGGAGTGCGGCGGCTGGACATAATTCTAGGGTTTAGGGATTAGTTTAGGTATATATTTATAATATTATATTAATTTAATTAGCCCGTTAAGGCCCGATTAGCTCCGAACTCAGAATTAGGCCCAACGACAGTCAAACTTAAGGTTTTGATGCCTTCTGAATGCGATGGGACAAGTCTCGTGGCCCAATTTCGAATTCTGTTGGGTGTTTTATTAAAATTACAATATTAAATTAATATTTTAACTTCCACCGTACATTTAAATATGTCGAGGCCACAAATAAACTTCAAAAATTCCCGAAAAATATATTTAGCTATGTTTTGACGCTGCAGACCTAGAAAAATTAATTTCATTCAATTCTGAGCTCGTATGAATTTTTAATGAATTTTTAAAGTCAAAAATTGTCCGTTTACACTGAAAAATCATTTATAATTATATATTAATTCTAAAAATTACCGAAAAATCAGTTTTAGCTTTATTTTGACGATACGAACCCAACAAAATTATTTTCGTTGAATTCTGAGACTGTTTGAAAAATGGCTATTTTTAAGGCCAATATATTTAATATTAAAAATACATTTTTAAACAAATAATTTCTGAAACTCGAAATATATAAGTGTTTACTGTTTTTCAATGCAGAAACGTCATTCTGAATTCAATGGAAGTGGTTTCGAGTCCAAATTCCTTCGTATGTGAAAAGTAGCATTTTTGACCTTTATATATTTCATAGCGACCTTTCTAAATTTTAAACTGGGCATAACTTTTGATTCCCGCTATGAAATTTCGATTTTTCGGATTCGTTAGAATGATATTTTTAAATAGATTCTAATATTTTTGGTTTCACTAAAATCCGTTAAATTTTGCGTCCCGTACGGTCAGTCAAAGTTCAAGTTTGACTTTTCAAACTACAACGCTATTTCTCCGCCTTTTATAATTAAAATTAAATTATTCATTCTAACTTCGATTTGAATCAAATTTGTGATCATTATTATTTAAAATAGATTATTTTAAATATCAAAACTCATTAAAATTACTAAATTTAAAATTTTAAATTGGCCCCAAAATTCAGGGTAGTTACATCATCATCATCTCCACTTGAAGGATCTTCATCCATCTGGCCATGACATCCATTGAGATCTTATGAGTAAAAGAAATCAAAGATATCCTCCAACTTCGTCGCTCATTTTCCTTTCTTCTCCGCGAGTTCCACTATTCCTCCATCAAATTCTGTGAATATTGAGTGAGATTTGTATGTGAGAATGAGAATATGTTGAGAGAACAAGAAAATGTATGAGGAAGGAGAATCTATATACTTTGTAATCATTATCATGATAATGCAAACTACTTTCGCAGTGGACGTAGGCCTAGCTTAGAGCTGAACCACTCTAAAATCTTGTCTCCATTTTATTTTCCTCACATGTTTACTGTCAACTTTTATTGAACATGGCTCCATTTACTTTCTAACCATATTGGTGAAGTACAATCCTTGTACCCTTGGTATTTGAGCCATTTTTGGTGAAAACACAACCAATTTAAAAGCAATTCATCCAAACAACCATCACACAATATTCAATCAGCAGTTATCAATTCTAATATATGTTTATAAAATTATAAAACTGGAAAGAGTTATGAGTTTACTCACATTATTAATCATCGAATAACTATTAGCATCGGTTCATTAAATCACGCGTTTTATTTTGCCTAAAATTGTAATGTGCCCCAAATCTGCAGACTGGCTCCATTATGTGTCCTGCGTCCATAAGATCCTAGGGATCTTGTTTTGTCAATTTCTGATGACATATGCAAATGTTATACTTTTTTTCTAGAAATACACTTATTTAAATTAAAGCTAAACCAAGTTTTTATTTAAATTTCGGGTGTTACACTTACAAACCGGCCTACCTACCCTCAGACCCAACATCTATAGTGCCTTTTCCCTTTCCCCTACGTTTCTTCCATTCCTACTTCCTGAAACCTAAACTATGCATTATTCATGCACATATGTACCACCCTCCATTGTCGATCACCCAAAATGATGCGACCAACACACCCCTCATGGAAAGTTGCACCTCCTAGTCATCGTCCCCACGCCTCTAGCCACCCCTACCTGAATCCGACTTCTAGTCTTTTACCCACAACATAAAAAAGATCTAACATTTTTTTTCATAGAAATTTTGGAATCTTGCTCACACCCTCTTCATAACTCCATAAACCCAAAGACAACCTAAGATATGAGTATTGATGTCTATATCTCCCCTAAACTCCTAACCTAAGCCACAGTCATATGTTTTCAGTGAACAAAAATGTAGTCACACTCCTTAAAACTTATACAGGGGTGGGTGTAGAGAATCCTTCCAGGATATTAAATATACGTATATTGAAATTTTTAGAGGAGAGTTTTTTTTTGTTGAAATTTGAAAGCCACGACCTCTTCGAACATGGATACTTTTGTTCATGAAGACAAAAAATAACTGCTGTAATTAGGAAAGAAGTCGTATTTATAGAAGAGGAGATTTAAGACCTAAGGTATATTTTACATAGGGCAGATATATGCAGTAGATTTCTTTTAAAAATTAGGGAAGGCAACAGGAAATATCTACATACCTGCATTTGGAAGAGATGGGTACAAAACTTGGCAGCCAAGGAACACAAATATATATTATTTAATTTATTCTATTTAATTTTACCCGAAACTTATGCATGAAGTACAATGTTCAAACTACCATTGTAATAACCCAAGGATTTTCGACCTAGAAAATCGACATATAACACGATGTCGACTATCCAAGCATCGGAAAAACGGACCATTAATAGAAAGAAGTTAAAGGGTGAGAAATAGAAAGAAATTTAGAACAGAAGAAGATAACAACAGAACATAATCAAATTAAACATGAATCTCACACAGAACGAATAATAACTTTGAAATAAGAAACCGTATTTGTACTTACACACATCATCAGGGTACATTACATGTATATCACAGAAGAAATAAACTCTCTCTATATATATCTAACTCTGAAGCCTCCTACTCTGAGCTCCTCCAAGTATATCTGAAAAATCCCAACTACTTGACTGCCTGTACAAATTTGGGCACCCAAGAGTTTGGGGAAAACAAAACAAAATAAACTCTGGGTCAGTCATGTGACTGGTGTATGTAATCTCAAATCATTTCAGTTTAACTTTTCAAAATCCTTTTCAAAGGAATGATAATCATAAGAAAGATCCACACATAACCATGGATGGTTTTTACCTTATGATAACCCGGAACATTCTTTTCTAAAATAACACTTTTCTGATATTATAATAATGTCTAAATCAAGTAAATAACAATCTAGCAGAACACTTTCATCTCACGCTCTACGTATATAATATACAATCAAAAACCGCAGGCTCTTATTGGAGGATGGACTTCTCACTATGATAAGGTATGGAACCACCTTCCGATCAGTGTACTCTAGAAGAGATACGCTGGAGTTCAACAAGAACATCTTGTAACTCGGGCACACATGACCAGCCATTCATTTCGCTTGAAAGTTCCAAATATATTATCACCTTACGGTTGGTATACCAATATAACCGTTCCCGGGAGATACAGAAGCGAAGGAAGTAACAAATATGAATATTCTCTAGATGGTGACAATACACCCTAATTGGGTGCGACCCACTTAGCCATGCTGGCAGCTCCATTTTTGTTATTTCCCGGTTGATGAGGCTTGAGGTCATAACGTACTATTATACAGATCACATCTATATTTACTTTGAATGCCACATCGTCATACCCGTCAGATTTCTCCAAAAATACCACGAGTATAAAGCTAAAAGAAACGAATTTTTCCACCACCAACGTAAAAATGTTTGAAGCGACCGATTTATGCGATCTATTAGATATACTCTGTCAGACATTCATCCATACACGTTGGACAAACCGAAGGCACTATTATGTAAATCCATCTTAGGCAATTTCTACCCAGGATCGCTAGAACAACCCTTGCACAAACTTTATCTTCGATTGTCTTCATCATATTTGATTCATAACGCTAATGCCCATATGGAGTGGTTTTCAGATAATCAATCCAATCCCGGTCTCTCCATAATGACAACGGAAAATGGCCAAAAACTTTGATAGTTAGTTATATAACTATCAAAGGAAAACATAAATATAAACAACGGTCGTATTTCCAAATGGAAATCATACCGATCAATCATCAATCAACACTGTGCCCCTTTAATTTAATTTATCATTAAATTATTCATTTCCCAATTTCCTTTCAATATTTTTACCCAAATATCTCTCTAACTCATTTAGCTTCTCATGGTTCTTGGAAAACATTTCCATCTATTTTAAACTATTTATTTTCTATATTTAGAAAACATCTCTTTTTAACATTGGGAATTAATTCCACATATTCACAACTCTTATTTTCTATATTTAGAAAATATACCTTATTATTAACACTGGAAAAACATTTCCATAACTTATTCTCGCATCACTATTCTTTTAGTCCTTAACCGTAAACTAATAAGTGGACAATTTCCTAAGTACCAACCCCAAAGGCTGAAACCAACATCAGATCAACACTCAGAAAGTCATTGAACATAAATAATCTCCATTCAGTTTCTGATTTCCTTAACTTCATTCTTAACTCAAAATCATTTCATTTTCTAGACTTAGAAAATATCATAGGTTATATTTGGAAAATATTTCGAAGAGCCATTTATATAGATTCATAGCATCGTTGTATAAAACATTGATTATAACGATAACGTTATAATCCTTATTTCCAAAATATTTAAAATATAACTTTTGTTCTTTATTTAGATTAAATAAACAAAATTTAATTGAATAAATAATCTTAATTAAAAACAGAAAGTAAATAGTACCTTCCTACATCTGATATAATCGAATTTCAACTTACAACTCTCTCCATAAATCTCTACTAGATTAACGTTCCGAACGTCAGAATAACTTACCATTCAGGTTAACTCGATTTCTAAATTCATTTTTGAATTTATCACTTCAAATATTTTCCAATTTTCTTTTAAAAGGCAATTAAACTGCAAACTATTTGCTTTTAAACTGTTATTTACTTTAAAACGTGGATGTCGTTCCTTTACAGAAATCCCAACTCGTTTTATCAAACCAAATCTTGATTTGTATTGAATACCATTATAGGTTCACACATTGTTTATTGAGTTATTTTATAAATTCACACTCACAATCCATTTGATAAATTCCATTTACATTCCAATTTCTAGTTAATTATATATTAAGTTTATATCTTAATCTCTATTTCATATTTGAATATAAATTATTGGCTTTAATCCAAATGTTAACCATCTTGTCAAATTCTAAATTGTATTATATAATTTCTAAAGATAAATTATTTTTATAATATTCGACATCGTGGAATTCTGATTATAAATCCTTATGGATTTAATTCTATTCATATTTCAAATATCGAAATAATTTCATCGTTTTTCTTTCTAAACGATTTCCCTTTTTTCCTTTAAATAAATTCATTTCTTGAATTTATTTTCAAATTAATTAATAATAATCATTTCGCTCCATTTATAAATATCGTCTATAAATCAACTACTTGTTTTTATAAAATCAAAAACAAGTTATCAGATTCTAACCTAGTATAGATTAATTTTTTATTATTTAAAAATACTAAATAATAGATTTTTTCCTTTTTAAACTCGAATTCTTTTCCATAAAAATTTACGGTATCTAAATACCAGTAATTTAAAGGTCAATGTTTATTCCACATCCCAATCACATTATAATCAATCATAGATTATTTATCATATCATATAATACAATATATGAAGAACAACAATATAATTGTTGAGGAATCCGGTTGGATCCCTCCAACCTATTTCCCTGCATCCACAGATGTTAATCAATATAAATAATCCAAATTTAAGATCGATATGAAATATAAATAAACATATTCGGTATTTAATTAAAGACTTATATATATAAATATATCCAATTTATTTGCAAATCAACCAAACAACCATCACACAGAGCATTCAATCATTTTTATCAATATTTAATAACATTTATAAAATTATAAAACTGGACAGAGTTAGTGAGTTTACTCATATTGGTCATTAATCGTTAAATAACGATTAACAGTCGAAAGATCTGCCTAGGCGTTTTATTTTGTCATAAATTCAAACGAGCTCCAAATCACTCCAGACCAGTTCCTACAGTCCCAACAGATCCATTTTTTTAAAATTCTAATACTGGATAGATAAGTTATGAAAGTTACAAATTAATACACTACTTAAGTATATTTTAAACTAAATGTGGTTTTAAAATGTGGCCTTACCCGTATTTCAAGCCCGCCTCATACTACTTTGACCTAACGGGGCCAATGCTTTTCTTCCCAATTCATTCGAGCTTTTATTTCATGCCACCTTCCACTATATAGTAATTTGTTTATTTTTTCCACTCTTTTCTTTATATCCGGCCCTACCATATTCTTAAAAGCCCACTTGTCTTTTTTTTCAACCACCAATTTAAGCACCACACTACAATTGTATCTTCTCCTTCCCATTTCTCCATATGCGGTTCTGTTCTCTTTTTATTTTAGTTTTTTCATACCCCAATGTGGACCATGCACCATCCCCTTAACCCATGATGAACAGGTCCGCACTTCCTATGGCCATTTTGTGCACGTCGTATATTGATACCCCTACGCCATTATCTGCTTCTTCTCCCCTCATGTATACACGCAACATGTCCAGATCCAACTCTATACAAAACCCAGTACTGCCTTCTCTCTTCACCATTCTTCAAACCATACTTCCGCCCTCCAATCGCTAAGGTTCTACGCTCATGCCTTCCATCTTCTACAATAAATCGTCGGCTCCAGTATAACCCCATCCCCCATGCACTCGCGCATAAAACACCATAGTAAGAATTTCATTTCAGTTCGAAAACGTTAAAACAAAACTCCATATCCATGCTACTTTTCCCAACACACACCATTCTTGGATTTCCCGATGTGGAGCTTCCCAGGTCAGCATAGTGCGTATGCGAAAATAATACACCCGCAACCCCTTTTAATGCAACTACATCGAACTCCATTCCCACCCCCTTGCATCTCGAACCCCAACCAACCATAGCTTGTTCAAACCTCTCCTCCAATCGCTGTACACACCCAGTAATGCACTGCCAAGGGAGACTCACGACATTTTGTGTTGGTATGGGAAATGAAAAAATGCTAATAGGAACATTGAAGAAGATGGATCATAAACTCAAAGTATATAATTTATGGTGTCGGCATTAAAAGGCAGCAGCTCCACTTTGTGAAAACAGAAGAGAGAACCAAGAGCGTGCTATATTTATACAAGATAGAGAAGCTTAACTGCGAAGTTTTAAATATAGGTTGGCTATAAAGGTCAATAGGTGCAGTGACTTGTTAAATCAGGAAACTTAATGCTTAAGTAATGAGTTGGCAAATTATACGTTGTGTTTCGAAAAGATGGGGGTCCGGAATTTAGTAACTAAGGAATAGAAATATATACTGTATTTTAGTGTTTTGCCTAATGGTTGAGTATACGCAAGGAACCTATATATTATTTTCAAAACGTTATGGTTTATACGACATATAATTCTGCTTATTTACGGACCCTTACGAACAAAAATAAAAATAATGTTGTGACGAGCAAGCTGCCACGATCTAAAAAATATAAGAAATTAGACAAGTTAATTTATTTTTGAAACCCTAAATGTGCCGATATAGGGTGTAAAATACTCCAAATAAAAAGTTGCTTATTTTCAAAAATAAAAACTACGGAAAAATTCTAAAAAATTAAATTATAACTACGTCTTAGTAGTCTTGTCAAAATTCGAATCCAGTATTTAATTATAATAAATAAATCGTTATGGTTTATAAAAGATTCCATAGCGACTATTTGAGAATTTGATTTGGACATAACTCACAATCTATAAGACAAAATTTCGATTTCCATTACGAAAATATAATCTAATAGATTCGAACGTTTCTTGTTTCAAAGAAATCCGACTTATAATGAATCCTATACATTTAGTTGTAGTTTAAATCGTAATATTACGAACTGCCGCAATGTTACAAACTCAGTTATAATTTATATTATAATTAATACGTTTAATGGTCATTTATATAATATACTTGTTATAATAATTCAATTCTAGATTGAATTAAATTCATTAAATTATCCAGTTTACACAATATTGCTAATTTAACTATTTCCGACTATTTTGGAAATAAATATATGATTATCCCATTATTTATATTCATTAAATATTCAAAATATTTATTTTGACCTTTTAAATTATCAAACCATTGTAATATTAATTAAATTAATTATTATATCGCTAAAAATCCAGGATGTTACATTCCTCCGCCCTAAAAAGAATTTCATCCCCGAAATTACTAAGTAGGAAAAATGCTACATCCCTATTAACCAGACTAAAAATCTTTTGTTTACTTCTTGACTCCAGTTTAAACTGAACCAATTTATTTCAATTGAATTATTAATTTAATTCTATTAACGACAATTTTCAAAAATTTGAAAATTTTCTAATATCTTAAATTTCCAAAAAAATTCGCATCGTCTCCTTTGCACTGCTTAATCGGTTCAACTACAACTCGCCTCTCTAGGCCTTCTCCAATCCAAAAGAAAATCAAACAACTAAGTAGCTTGCCAAAAAGGCTCATAAGTCTCATACTCAAATAAACATAAAGTTGTACCTTTTTGTTGGGCATTTAGCTTTAGCACTTCCATTTGTTATTAATTCAGCACATTTCCAAACATTCTCAATTGATCTCAAATCACTTATCCTCAATCCAATCATTCTCTTATATTCAAGCCGAATTCCGGTTCCATTCTCACATTCCAAATTCTTAACTTACCAACCCAATTTCATTCTAGATTATCTCCAATCCAATCCAATTTTATTTAACTTAAGTTAAATTTTAATTTATTTATTTGCTTTTACCAGTTCAATTTGTTTAACTTCATAAGTTAAATTTAAATTCAGAATTTAAATTCTTGAATTTTATTTCAAATTAGTTTGAGATCGTATATGTTTTCTTATAACAACAACAATTCAAAACATTTGAATTTTTAAACAACTTATTTCCTCAAAAAATTTAAAAACAAAATCTTAAGCAGTAATCCATCACCTAGAAACTCGAAAACGAACACCGATGGTGTCCGGATCATCAACGGAATTATTTTTCCAGCGATCAAAGTGAGTTCAATACTATATCACTTTTCAAAACAATTCTTAAGCACTTCTATTTTGAATTTATTCAAAATATCATTCCCAACAATTGAAGAACATTTTCAAATTCACTAGGATCTTAAAATTTCCATATATTTAATCCAAAATTCAATTTCAAACACCTTTTCCAGTTTCTGGAATTTTAATTCGAAATCTGTTTTAAATTCAGATTTAATTTATCCAATTTGATATATACTCTTATACGAATTCTTATTGGTTATTTATAACCAATTCAATTATAATCTTATTCAATTATAATAACAACCAACATATCTTATACTATAATAATTCCAAGACGTATACTTCTTTTATATCAAAATATAATTTGGGTAACATAATTTCATTTACCCTCTTTTCAAAACATACTGCGTCGAATTACACTTTTCATGAGTTTAGAAACACCTATCGATACAGTTTGCATTATTATATCGACTAGAGTCCATAAACTACTCGACAAATCAATCAACACAATATAAAATGGTTTTTGTATCAATTTACAAATACGTGCTCATATATACACTTGAACTCAATCTAGGGTATTACTATCCCCATTTACATTGAGTCACGCCACCGAGCCAAGGTAATCACTTAACTATCAGCTCTGATACCACTGTAATGACGCAAGGATTTTCGACCCAAAAAATCGACATATAACACAATGTCGACTATTCAAGCATCGGAAAAACGGACCATTAATAGAAAGAAGTTAGAGGGTGAGAAATAAAAAGAAAGAAATTTAGAATATAAGAAGATGATAACAACATAACATAATCAGAGTAAACACGAACCTCGCAGCGGAACGAATAAAATATATTATATAGCATAACTTTGAAATACAAAACTGTATTTATACTTACACACATTATTGGGGTACATCACATGTATATCATAGCGGAAATAAACTCTCTTTATATATCTAACTCTTAAGCCTCCTGCTCTGAGATCCTCCAAGTATATCTGAAAAATCCCGACTGCTTGACTGCCCGTACAAATTTGGGAACCCAAGAATTCAGGGAAAACAAAACAAGATAAACTCTGGGTCAGTCATGTTACTGGTGTGAGTAAACTCAAATCATTTTGGTTTAACTTACAAAATCCTCTTCAAAGGAATGATAATCATATGACCGATCCACACATAAACACTGATGGTTTTTACCTTACGATAACCCAGAGCATTCTATCTAAAATAATACTTTTCTGATACTATAATAATGTCTAAATCAAGTAAATAACAATCTAGCAGAACGCTTTCATCTCACGCTCTACATATATAATATACAATCAAAAACCGCAGGCTCTTATTGGAGGATGGATTTCTCACTAGGACAAGGTATGGAACCACATTCCGATCAGTGTACTCTAGAAGCGATATAATGGAGTTCAACAAGAACATCTTATAACTCGGTCACACATGACCGACCATTCATTTCGCTTGAATGTTCCGAATATATTATCACCTTATGGTTGGTATACCAACATAACCCTTCCCGAGAGATACAGAAGCGAAAGAAGTAACAAATATGAATATTCTCTAGATGGTGACAGTATACCCTAATTGGATGCGACCCACTTAACTATGCTACCAACCCGATTTTCATCATTTCCTGGTTAATGAGGCTTGAGGTCATAACGTACTATTATACAGATCACATCTATATTTACTTTAAATGTCACATCGTCATACCCGTCAAATCACAAATTGATTTCCCCAAAAATACCACGGGTATACAGCTAAGAGAAACGATTTTTTCCCGCCACCAACGTAAATACGTTTGAAGCGATCAACTTACGCGATCTGTTAGATATACTCTATCAGACATTCATCCATACATGTTGGACAAACCGAAGGTATTATTCTATAAATCCATCTTAGGCAATTTCTACCTAGGATCGCCAAAACAACACTTGCACAAACTTCGTCTTCAATTATCTTCATCATATTTGATTCGCAATGCTAATTCCCATACGGAGTGGTTTTCAGATATTAAATTTGATCCTAGTCTCTCCATATTGACAACGGAAAAATGGCCAAAAACTTTGATAGTCGGTTATTTAACTATCAAAGGAAAACAAAAATATAAACAATGGTCGTATTTCCAAATGGAAATCTTACCGATCAATCAACACTGAGCCCCTTTAATTTAATTTATCATTAAATTATTCATTTCCCAATTTCCTTTCAATATTTTTACCCAAATATTTCTCCAACTCGTTTAGCTTCTCATGATTCTTAGAAAACGTTTCCATCTATTTTAAACTATTTATTTTCTATATTTAGAAAATATCTCTTTTAACATTGGGAATTAATTCCATATATTCACAACTCTTGTTTTCAATGTTTAGAAAATATATGTTATTATATTATTAACACTGGAAAACATTTTAATATCTTATTTTGGCATCACTATTCTTGTAACAACCTGAATTTTTATAACATGCTAAAACAAGAAATCAAGGCAGAATTAAATTTTAAATTCAGAATCAAGGGAAAGGGTTACGCCATTGCGTTCATCTCGAAATTTTACATGAAATAGAGTCCGAGTTTTCGAAAATCGGAGTTTGTATGACCAATTTATGACCTCTAGAAGTTTCAGAAATTTTCGGAATCAAAGACAGCTCGAATTTCGAATTCGAAATTCGAATTCAAACCCCGCAGCAGGCTGGACGGGAAAACTCCCGCCCATAGACCAGGTCGACCTGGGGGTCGACCATAGTGTCGACCTCCCAGGGACCAGGTCGACCATAGTGTCGACCTGGGGGTCGACCTGCCTCCCGAGCCCACTTCCTGAACCTGATGCATTCTGATGTATTTGACCTCGTTTTCTGTCCAGATTCGTCTGCCCAATCCTATATAAACTCACCCCTAGACTCATTCTCTCCACACCATTTCATTTTGTCCTTATGCTGCTTCTAAAAATAATTAAATTAAAGAGAGAATGGCTACTTCGTCAAGACAATATCTAGGAATTGCAAATTGGGGGTTTTCAACTAGAACAAGACTAAACAAACAGAGATTCAACAACTGCAACAACCGTTTCTAGAATCAAATCTCTGCACTCTAATTCTCAATCCACGCTCTGTAAGTTCTAGTCACTTTGAGATTGAAACTTGTTAAATTTGATATGGACATGGAATAAAATGTAATTGGACCTAAGCTAGATTATCTATTTGGATATGTTCTTGTCTCTTCTTTAATCTATGATTTTGGGATTATTTCTTATCGACTGAATCATGCCCATTCATGTTGTTGGACCTAGTTTATTATTCAAACGCTGGGTTGTAACATAAATTCTTGGATCTTGACTTGTGGGAATATTTCTATTCGGGGCCTATTTATGTTGTAAATCAAATTCTTTACGGACTATAACCTTAATATGCCTATGACTGTAGACATAAGGTTTTGCCTATGCCTATGGCTATGACGATGAACATAAGACTATGCCTATGACTGTGAACATAAGACTATGCCTATGACTATGACGAGGACAATTGTGGCTAATCACCTATGACTCTTGACTATGAGAATTATTACCTATGATTATGAACATAAGGCCATTATCTATGACCGTGACTTTGAAAATATTACTGTTAATTGCCTATGACTATTTGCCTAGAACTATTTTTGATAATTATCCATGATTATTGTGATGAGTCGCTTATGATTCATAACTATGAGATTTCTACCTATGATTGTTGGGGTTAATTTCCCTAAGACTATTATAGTTGATTGTTCATGCCCATGACACCATAGTTGAAAACCGTGTTGTGCACCGAATTGACATTTTGTTGAATCGTATACCCAAGTGTGACTTGCTTAGTTTATTCGCAATTATGTACACCAAAACCACTGGATCCATTATCCTTGTATTCGGCTTGCTTTTTAATGCCTATTCTTTTATGTCAGTGTTTATCATAACCATCGCCTTATCTTGCTAGATTTGAAATCCTATATGCCAGTGATGTTGTAACCAATTATCTCAAGTTATATCATACTAGTCTTGTAACCCCTTTTATCGCTTAATGCTCGTCCCTTTGGCCTATCATTGTTTTGATGTTATTCCCTCTATTTCGAGATTTGGATTTATTTGTAGTATAGATCGATTCACGTTCACGTGCGATGGGAATACGACTTGGGTAGATTATACAAAACAAGAATTGGTTACGAACATGAATTATGAACTTGATAATAGGCAAAACTTGGAACATGAACATTGATATAACTTGAATCTGGATGTGGACATGAAATTTATCCTTGAAACTTGACACGAACTCGATATGAATCTTGAACATGGACAGGAAACTAGAATGAACATGAAAATGGCCAACTCGAGGTTGGGTTGAGATTGCAGTGTAAATCTGCCCGGAACCGCCCGGTAAATCCAATGGCTGCAAACAATAGGATCCAATGTGAGTAGTTGATCATATCGCGCTTGAAACCCAAGGTTAGACTGAGTTGTGGTGTAAATCTGCTCGGAACCGCCCGGCATATCCAGTGACCACAACAACAGGTCTAATATGCGAGGTTGAGGTGCAATAATGAATTAATGCCACATGATAGGGTTAAGTCATGAACATGAAAGACAACACTTAACCAACTTGAAACATGATCTGATAGGGTTAAGTCATGAACCGCTTGAATATACTTAACCAATTTGACCCGATGATTTGATAGGGTTAAGCCATGAAACGCTTGAATATACTTAACCGATTTGACACGATGATTTGATAGGGTTAAGCCATGAACCGCTTGAATATACTTAACCAATTTGACACGATGATTTGATAGGGTTAAGTCATGAACCGCTTGAACATACTTAACCAATTTGACACGATGATTTGGTAGGGTTAAGTCATGAACCGCTTGAACATACTTAACCAACTTGACATATTATTCGTAGGGTTAAGTCATGAACTTAAACGACAACACTTAGCCAATTTTACATGACACGTAGATGGGTTAAGTCACGAACTTGAATGATCACACTTAACCAACTTGACATGCTAGACTGATGGGGTTAAATCTCGAATTTAAATGACGACACTTAACCTGTTGGACGGAAACCCTAGTTATGCGGTCCTTTTCAGCAGCAACCCACTTGATGTATCATGATACCCTGGAACTAGGCAGGGTAGGTCACGATTACTTGGCTGATTGTAAGCGACCGGAACGACGGCTGAGTTGGTGCGCCATTATAGGTTCAGGCGGACTATGGTCGTGCACGTAGTCCGAAGTTGAAAAAGCAGGCATTGGGCACTAGTAGGTCTACACTGTGCGTGCTTGATTCGTGTCGATGGTTGGCACCATAGGGCTTGATACACCCTATGGTGGACCTAGCACAGGTAATTACATTTCGTGATTGGGCCGTATGACACAGACACATGAACGAGCTAGGACTTGTAGGGAGATGATCGATTAATAGACCGTTACATGGAATTCGTTAGGTAGCATAATCCCTAGTGGTCTTAGGTGGCACAAACCCTAATCGAATCAAGAAAACGTTCAATAGGTAGCATAATCCCTAGTGGTCCTAGGTGGCATACATCCTAGTTGAACACGCGATAGCTCATGATAAGGAAACCTAGCCAGAACAAGGGTGGCAGTCCAAACGATTTCAAGAATGGTGGCACTACGTTGAAGTAGTATAGAAATACGTGATGAAACCCGTACGATATACGGCAAGGGACTGTACATATACATGGAAAGGATGATACGGGTTGGGATACTAGTACAGTTGGTGCAGAGAATTTAGGAAATCAGAGCAAATAGATATCATTTTAATGGTGAAGCAGAGAAATCTTGCGACGCTTGATAGAAATCTTGCGAAACTATACTTAGTTCATCTTGAATGGGAACCTTGCAAAGTTATACATGAATCTTATGATGTTATTCTTAGTTATCGTGCCTATAGCTTATCTTGTCATCATGCTTATGTTTACTTTCAGTTTATTCATGCCATGTTATCTTTACCTGTTTTTATGCTGAAAGTCACTAGGACTTACTTAGTCTTTATGACTGACCCGTTTTGTTTCACCTCTTTTTCTTCCGTTCCCCCCTCCCCCAGGTTCGCAGGGTGGGAATATAGCTTAGTTCAGATCTTACCAAGCTCCAAGGCTCTTTCATGTACTGCTTGGACTTCTCTTGGCTATGGCTTGCTTTGCTGCTTTATTGGGGAATGATTTATGACTATGGTTTTATGCTTCTTTACTATTGCAAGACAGATTTCGATGTAATGGATTTAATGACATTTTGATGTAAAAGGCTTTAGACCTTCCTAGATTTTTAAAGCAATAAAATTTGGTTCTTCTTCCACTATTTTATATGTTATGTCTTGTAATATTTCTGTGTATGGTTACCTAGATAATGCTCCACCAAAGCTAGTGCATTCCTTCGTAAGTGACCCTAGCGGAGGTGGGGTGTTACATTTGGTATCAGAGCAGAAGGTTAACAGACTGGGCAAAAGTTTTTAAAACCTTTTGAAATCATTCTCAAAACCATTTACAAAGAAGCATTTTTCAAGAAAAGTTTTTTTTTTAAAGGCTATTCCCCAAAGGCCATTAGCATTATCCTTTATTTCCTTGTTCGAATTCCTTTCTTTCCTCCATCTGTAGTCACATTAGTTCCATCTGCGACTAATCTTATTTCAAACTTTGTGGGGTTGCTGTGCGATGGAGGTAGTTCTCGAGAGACCTGTTAACATGTTATATAAGAGGGGATAAGAGTGGTTAAGGCGAATGAGGCTCGGAACAAGAAAGTAGAAATGTTTCTATAGGAAAGTCTAGTTTATATTTCTATCCTGTTCGTACCCTTTTTGATTATGGTACATCGCATCCTTTTTAGTTGAGTCTCTGCACCTTAGTACTAGTGTAGTAGAGGATCCCATTTTTGTCTCAAATCCTGTTGGGGAATCGGCTCATTTATTCATGACTTGTTTGGATTTGAGAATGTCTATGCTAAGTGTTAAGTTTAGAAGTAATGCCTATGTTTTTGGGCAATGGGTTGATTCTAGGGATGGAGTGGTTTTCCAAAAATGATACCATTCTTGCGTATGAAAAGAGGGTAGTTAGACTCTTGACTTGCCTTGGTAATGCCCTCGAAGTCTAGTGTAACCCTTAGGGTTCTGCTATGTTTAGTTACCTAGAATCTCTTGATACATTTATCAATCCATTCGAGTAGTGTTCGCCACAAAGGCGGATGGTTCATTTCGCTTATGCATGAGTTATAGAAAATCACCTTAGTAAGTACACTTGGCAACATGGTTGACATCTGTTTATTTGCAAGAGATAATTCTTCTTCATGGAATACCCTATAAACGAGATCCGAGATTCACTAGTGAAGTTTGGAGAGCTTGCATGAAACCATGAGTACGCATTTATGTTTAAGCCGAGTATACTAGAAAAAGAATAAATGAAAGTGGAACGAGAGGTGACAGTGAAATGAGTTCCAACTCATATTTTGGAGATAGGAATTAAGAAGCTACGAAATTGTGAAGCTAAAGACGGTCCAAGCACAATGGAGTTAAGCTCAAGGAAATGCGACTTAGAAGATTGAAAACTAGACACGCGCATCATATCTCTTTTTAAGAGTATATCCTTGATCCCTCTTTTCCTGTAGAGCTTACTTGTATGCTATCTTTTAAGTATAACCTCTCGGTCCTATTCTCAATCCTATTTCTATTGCAAACCCCATAGGGAGTATGACTTATCTATTAGTAGTACATGTTGGGGCTTGAGGGTGTCTGTTGGGTTGACTAAACTTTTTGGGTTTTATAGGATATGGGCTGGTGCTTAGGGAGTTCTTCTCCTATTCAGTATATATGTGACGTAGATTTCCAGTTTTGACATTGCCTAATGGGCACAAAGTTTTTACTTGCTTCTATCATTCGGCTATATCTTTAGGTAGGAACAATTGGATGAAACATGTGTTTGAGACATGTTATGATTGATGGTTGCAAGTGGTTGCAAGTGGTCGCAAGTGGTTGCTCGTGGTTGCATAACACACATTAGGCACTAGATCGGCTCAGACACATTTTCATATTGCATATGCATGAGTGTTTATACTTGTTTATGGATGAAATTGAATGTGTTATCATGTGAATGTTGCATATGGATGGATGTTTGAGCACACATATAGTGTTTATATGATTAGGCTATCTGCATACATATTGGACTCACAACACTAAACATATTTTGCATTAAGAAGATCAATCAGGCCTGATCATTTGCATTAGATAAGGAGCATATACACACACTTTCTACATATGTTCATACAGCATTAGAAATCTCTTAATGATAATGGATGCATGTGATTGATGGTTGAGTAGATGGATGATTGGATGGTAGGACACATTCTTCTTAACTTGAAAATTTCGGGGAGGAAATCCTTTAAGGAGGGGAGAATGTAACAACCCGAATTTTTTTAACATGCTAAAACAAGAAATCAAGGCAGAATTAAATTTTAAAGTCAGAATCAAGGGAAACGGGTTAAGCCATTGCGTTCGTCTTGAAATTTTACATGAAATAGAGTCCGAGTTTTCAAAAATCGGAGTTCGTATGACCAAGTTATGACCTCTAGAAGTTTCAAAAATTTTCAGAATCAAAGACAGCTCGAATTTCAAATTCTAAATTTGAATTCAAACCCCGCAGCAGGCAGGGCGGGAAATCTCCCGCCTATAGACCACGTCGACCTGGGGATCGATCATAGTGTCGACCTAGGGGTCGACCATAGTGTCGACCTCCCAGGGACCAGGTCGACCATAGTGTCGACCTGGGGGTCGACCTGCCTCCCAAGCCCACTTCTGGAACTTGATGCATTCTGATGTATTTGACCTCGTTTTCTGTCCAGATTCGTCTACCTAATCCTATATAAACTCATCCCTAGCCTCATTCTCCCCACACCATTTCATTCTGTCCTTATGCTGCTTCTGAAAATAATTAAATTAAAGAGAGAATGACTACTTCTTCTTCGTCAAGACAATATCTAGGAATTGCAAATTGGGGGTTTTCAACTAGAACAAGACTAAACAAATAGAGATTCAACAACTGCAACAACCGTTTCTAGAATCAAATCTCTGCACTCTAATTCTTGATCCGCGCTCTGTAAGTTCTAGTTACTTTGAGATTGAAACTTGTTAAATTTGATATGGACATGGAATAAAATGAAATTGGACCTAAGCTTGATTATCTATTTGGACATGTTCTTGTTTCTTCTCGAATCTATGATTTTGGGATTATTTCTTATCGACTGAATCATGACCATTCATGTTGTTGGACCTAGTTTATTATTCAAACACTGGGTTGTAACACAAATTCTTGGATCTTGACTTGTGGGAATATTTCTATTCGGGGCCTATTTATGTTGTAAATCAAATTCTTTCAGAACTATAACCTTAATATGCATATGACTATGGATATAAGGTTTTGCCTATGACTATGACGATGAACATAAGACTATGCCTATGACTGTGAACATAAGACTATGCCTATGACTATGACGAGGACAATTGTGGCTAATCACCTATGACTCTGGACTATGAGAATTATTACCTATGATTATGAACATAAGGTCATTATCTATGACCATGACTTTGAAACTATTACTGTTAATTGCCTATGACTATTTGCCTAGAACTATTTTTGATAATTATCCATGATTATTGAGATGAGTTGCTTATGATTCATAACTATGAGATTTCTACCTATGATTGTTGGGGTTAATTGCCTAAGACTATTATAGTTGATTGTTCATGCCCATGACACCATAGTTGAAAACCATGTTGTGCACCGAATTGACATTTTGTTGAATCGTATACCCAGGGTGTGACTTGCTTAGTTTATTCGCAATTATGTACACCAAAACCACTGGATCCATTATCCTTGTATTTGGCTTGCTTTTGCATGCCTATTCTTTTATGTCAGTGTTTATCATGACCATCGCCTTATCTTGCTAGATTTGAAATCCTATATGCCAGTGATGTTGTAACCAATTATCTCAAGTTATATCATACTAGTCTTGTAACCCCTTTTATCGCTTTATGCTAGTCCTTTTTGCCTATCATAGTTTTGATGCTATTCCCTCTATTTAGAGATTTGGATTTATTTGTATTATAGATCGATTCACGTTCACGTGCGATGGGAATACGACTTGGGTAGATTAGACAAAACATGAATTGGTTACGAACATGAATTATGAACTTGATAATAGGCAAAACTTGGAACATGAACATTGATATAACTTGAATCTGGATGTGGACATGAAATTTGTCCTTGAAACTTAACACGAACTCGATATGAATCTTGAACATGGACATGACACTAGAATGAACATGAAAATGGCCAACTCGAGGTTGGGATGAGTTTGCAGTGTAAATCTGCCCGAAACCGCCCGGCAAATCCAGTGGCTGCAAACAATAGGATCCAATATGAGTAGTTGGTCATATCGCGCTTGAAACCCGAGGTTAGACTGAGTTGTGGTGTAAATCTGCCTGGAACCGTCCGGCATATCCAATGACCACAACAACAGGTCTAATGTGAGAGGTTGAGGTGCATTAATGAATTAATGCCACATGATAGGGTTAAGTCATGAACATGAAAGAAAACACTTAACCAACTTGAAACATGATCTGATAGGGCTAAGTCATGAACCGCTTGAATATACTTAACCAATTTGACACGATGATTTGATAGGGTTAAGCCATGAACCGCTTGAATATACTTAACCAATTTGACACGATAATTTGATAGGGTTAAGCCATTATCTGCTTGAATATACTTAACCAATTTGACACGATAATTTGATAGGGTTAAGCCATGAACCGCTTGAATATACTTAACCAATTTGACACGATGATTTGGTAGGGTTAAGTCATGAACCGCTTGAACATACTTAACCAACTTGACACATGATTCGTAGGGCTAAGTCATGAACTTAAACGACAACACTTAGCCAATTTGTCCTGACACATAGACGGGTTAAGTCACAAACTTGAATGACCACACTTAACCAACTTGACATGCTAGACTGATGGGGTTAAGTCTCGAATTTAAATGGCAACACTTAACCTGCTGGACAGAAACCCTAGTTACGCGGTCCTTTTCAGCAGTAACCCACTGGATGTATCATGGTACCCTGGAACTAGGCAGGGTGGGGCACGATTACTGGGCTGATTGTAAGTGACCCGAACGATGGCTGAGTTGGTGCACCATTGTAGGTTCAGGCGGACTATGGTCGTGCACATAGTCCGGAGTTGAAAAAGCAGGCATTGGGCACCAGTAGGTTTACACTGTGCGTGCTTGATTCGTGTCGATGGTTGGCACCATAGGGCTTGATACACCCTATGGTGGACCTAGCACAGGTAACTACATTTCTTGATTGGGCCGTATAACGCAGGCACATGAACGAGCTAGGACTTGTAGGGAGCCCATCGATTAATAGATCGTTATGTGGAATTCATTAGGTAGCATAATCCCTAGTGGTCCGAGGTGGCATAAACCCTTATCGAATCTAGAAAATATTCAATAGGTAGCATAATCCCTTGTGGTCCAAGGTGGCATAAATCCTAGTTGAACACGCGATAGCTCATGATAAGGAAACCTAGCCAGAACAAGGGTGGCAGTCCAAATGATTTCAAGAATGGTGGCACTACGTTGAAGTAGTATAGAAATACGTGATGAAACCCGTACGATATACGACAAGGGACTGTACATATACATGGAAAGGATGATACGGGTTGGGATACTAGTACAGTTGGTGCAGAGAATTTAGTAAATCAGAGAAAATAGATATCATTTTAATGGTGAAGAAGAGAAATCTTGCGATGCTTGATAGAAATCTTGCGAAACTATACTTAGTTCATCTTGAATGGGAACCTTGCAAAGTTATACATGAATTCTATGATGTTATTCTTAGTTATCGTGCCTGTAGCTTATCTTGTCATCATGCTTATGTTTACTTTCAGTTTATTCATGCCATGTTATCTTTACCTATTTTTATGCTGAAAGTCACTAGGACTTACTCAGTCTTTATGACTGACCCGTTTTGTTTCGCCTCTTTTTCTTCCATTCCCCCCCCCCTCCGGTTCGCAGGGTGGGAATATAGCTTAGTTCAGATCTTACCAAGCTCCAAGGCTCTTTCATGTACTGCTTGGACTTCTCTTGGCTATGGCTTTCTTTGCTGCTTTATTGGGGAATTATTTATGACTATGGTTTTATGCTTCTTTACTATTGCAAGACAGATTTCGATGTAATGGATTTAATGACATTTTGATGTAAAAGGCTTTAGACCTTCCTAGATTTTTAAAGCAATAAAATTTGGTTCTTCTTCCGCTATTTTATATGTTATGTCTTGTAATATTTCTGTGTATGGTTACCTAGATAATGCTCCACCAAAGCTAGTGCATTCCTTTGTGAGTGACCCTAGCGGAGGTGGGGTGTTACAATTCTTTTGGTCCCTAACCGTAAATTAGTAAGTGGACAATTTCCTGAGTACCAACCCCGAAGGCCGAAACCAACATCAGATCGACACTCAGAAAGTTGTTCAACATAAATAATCTCCATTTAGTTTCTAATTTCCTTAACTTCATTCTTAACTCAAAATCATTTCATTTTGTAGACTTAGAAAATATCACTAGTTATATTTGGAAAACATTTCCAAGATCCATTTATACAGATTCAAAACGTCATTTTATAAAACATTGATTATAACGATAACGTTATAATCCCTATTTCCATAATATTTAAAATATAACTTTTATTCTTTATTTAGAATAAATAAATAATATTTAATTAAATAAATAATCTTAATTAAAAATGAAAAGTAAATAGTACCTTTCTGCATTCGATATAATCGAATTTCAACTTATAACTCCCTCTCGAATAAATCTCTATTTGATTAACAATCCGAACGTCGGAATAACTTACCATTCAAGTTAACTCGATTTCTAAATTCATTTTCGAATTTATCACTTTAAATATTTACCAGTTTCCTTTTTAAAATCAATTAAACTACAAACTTTTTGCTTTTATACCGTTATTCACTTTAAAACGTGAATATCGTTCCTTTATATCAAGCCAAATCTTGATTTGTATTCATAATACCATTACAGGTTTCACACATTGTTTGTTAAGTTATTTTATAAATTCATACTCAAAATCCATTTCATAAATTCCATTTACATGCTTATTTCTGGTTAATTATATATTAAGTTTATATCTTAATCTCTATTTCATATTCGAATACAAATAATTCGTCTCAACCCAAATGGATTTAATTCTATTTTCATAAATTCATTTCATAAATTCTATTTTCATAACTCATAGTCCATTTCATAAATTCTATTTTTATAATGTTCGACGTCATCGAATATTGATTATAAATCCCTATGGATTTAATTCTATTCATATTTCAAATATTGAAATAATTTCATCGTTTTTCTTTCTAAACGATTTCCCTTTTTCCTTTAGATAAATTCATTTCTTGAATTTATTTTCAAATTAATTAAAAATAATAATTTCACTTCATTTATAAATATCATTTATAAATCAACCGATTGTTTTTATAAAATCAAAAACAAGTTATTAGATTCTAGCCTAGTCAAGATTAAATTTCTATTATTGAAAAGTACTAAATAATAGATTTTCCCTTTTTAAACTTGAAATCCTTTCCATAAAATTTTACGGTACTTAAATACTAGTTATTTAAAGGTTTATATTTATTCCACATCCCAATCATGTAATAATCAATCACAGATTATTTATCATATCATATAATACAATATATGAAGAACCAGTAACAACCCGGATTTTCAGCCATTGAATTCTGAATATTTAAATTAGGTTAAATATTTTATTTGAATCATATATAGGAATTTATAACAAATTTATTTATAAAACGAAGTTTGAACGTATAATTTATAATATAATTTAAACAAGCTCGTAATGGTGCGGTTGTTCGTAGTTTGACGTTTTGAACTTCAATTGGATATACAGAATCCAATATAAGTCGGATTTCTTTGAAACAAGAAATGTTCAGTTCTGTTTAACTGTATTTTTCTAATGGAAGAGAAAAAAATCAAGATTTCATCTTATATATTGTGGATTACGTCCAAATCAAATTTTTAGAAAGTCGCTGTGGAATCGTATATATGCCATAACAGTTATTTAAATATATTTAAATATTGGTTATGAATTTGGACAAGATTCTTTTGAGGTGTAGTTATAATTTAATTTTTAGAATTTAACTATAATTTTTAATTAATTACATACGCAACATTTTACTTGGAGTATTTTGCACCCTATATCAATATTTTGGGGTTTCATAATATAAGTTAAACTACTGATATTATTATGTTTTTGGGATCGTGGCGTATTCCTTGTTACGATCATATTTTTATTTCTGTCTAGAGCAATCGATAAAGTAGAAAAAAGGGGGGATATTTTCAAGTATTGTGAAAACATGATGTTCCTTTAGTACTGTCTATCCTTGGTTTGTATTCACTCTGTAAGCTTTATTTTCGTTTGCCTCTGATTAAGCTTTTTGGCCAACATATCCAAATAAAATAGATATCGGTCTCTACAAAGATTAACCCAAATCCTTTTGTACATTTTCAAGATCTTGACAATCAAAAATTTTGGCCAATAAAATCCTAACAGAAATCTCTGGGTGATCTTTACCTTATTTGGACAAAATATCCTGTAAACATAATATTTCACTAAATCAATAAATAATAATAAATCTTTAAAACCGTACCATGATGTTATAAAATGCAAATCTTCTGAACACCGAACAATATTGCTCCCGTGCCTGCCAAGCCAAATAGCTACCGTGTGTGCTACACAATACTATTTTTTGTAGGTGCCAAGCTAAGTGAAACCATGGCCGTCACGCTACTTTTTCTTTTAAATACTGTGTACCCTTACTCTCGTATTCACTATCTTCATTTTTGTTCCCCCTTTCACAAACCAACGATCAGAAAACCCTCTAACTTAAACCATTCGATCTCCTTCCTCTTGAGTTGTCTTGAGACGAAGTCTAAACAGAACTTGATCGTCTGGGTGTGGACTAGCCGAGGGTGGAAGCGCCGGAACTCCGACGTTGAGGAGTGGCCAAGGTTTACCTCAAACAGGCGTGCGGGTTCAGGCTTTCTCCTGGAGTTTTGGTTGACGATGTGAGTCCACCGTAGGGTAAGGGTGCGCCATGAGAAGAGGGTCCGAGTGGTTTTCAATGAGTATGGTATGGCGAATAAGAGACAGATCGGGGGCGTTTCCAGTGAACCCGTAAAGGAAGAGGGATCGTTGAGCTCAGGTGATGCTCGACCATGGTGATGGCGTGTTTGCAGCAGAAGGTTATAGGGAGGAGAAAGGTAATTAAACGTGATTCCTTAGTTAAAAACGTTGGTGCCAGGGTGCTCTGAGATGCTCCAGGCGTGGGTTGGAAATTCAATATTTGAAGGATGGGCACAACATACAGGCTGAAACTGAACGAGACTGAGTAGTGTGTGGTCGCATATATATTAGTAGGGAAGACATGTAAGACATCATGATAGTGGAAAACAATGACAAGGATAAATAAAGAAGAAAAGAAAAGGGCAAGCGAGAATGGGTTGTTTTGCCTTGTTGGGCTTGGAGTTCCATCGCGTTGGGCCTAGTGGAATATGAAGAAATAAAAGATGTTGGAATCATCCCGGCAAATACTACCCTACGAAGTTGATTGAAATGACTTCGACTTAGCTGGAATTCCCGGCAAGACAAATTTCCTGATTGAGCTATCAGAAATAAATTGTTATTCAATGATGAATAAACAAAGTGAGTAAACTCACTAACTCTGACTCATTTATATTTTTATATAAACAAGTTATAAATTTATTTATAGTACTTTTATACCGTGTGATGGTTGTTCGGATGAATGGCTGTTAAAATCAGTTGAATTAGTTACACCATTGATCGTTTAATAATTCTGTTCACCATGATATTTCATATGGATATGAAATTTATGTTATTGATGTGATTAACATCTGTGGATGTAGGAAAACAGGTTGGAGGAATCCAACTGGATTCCTCAACATTTACATTACTGTTTATCGTTTATTATATTATATGTTGTGATATATAATCTATGGCTCATTATGTTGTGTTTGAATTACACTGGCCTTGGAATTTTGGTATTTAAATACCCTAAATGTTTTCGAATGTAGAAAAGGAAATTGAGATGTAAAAGAAATTATTTTTCAAAATATAAATATCAAAAAGACTTAAATACAAAAACTTATTTAAATAAATAAAACAAGAAGTTGTTTACGAACGATGTTTATAAATTAGTAAAATATAAATTCAAAGTTGAATTTATATTGGAAAGTGGAAATTGGTTTTGAAACCAATATTAGTAACGAAAAATGAAAAGTAGCAATTATAATGCTATTGTTATAATAAATGTCTTGCAAATCTGAATAGCGATTTTAAAGCTGCTGTTATAATAAATGTTTTTTTTTGTAATTCTAAACAACGATTTTAACGTTGCCATTATAATGTGATCTTAACGCTATTGTTATAATAAATGTGCAATAATTCTAGACATTGATTGTAACGCTGTTGTTAAAAGCAATGTTTTATAAATCAAATATTTGGAAACTCCGATTATAACGCCACCGTTATAATCAATATTTTTCTGTAAAGGAAGTGTGTCTTAGATCGAATCCGAGAGTCGCGTAAGCGACGGTTTGTTAAAGTTGTGAGCTTTGACTATCTCAAAGTTGAGAATGTGGTTCAATTAAGGTCTGATAGGTAATTATACCCCAACTTGATTGACTCCATGATCGATGCAGGAATGGTTAAGGTTCGATGGTGAAACTTGGTTAGCAATATGGTTAGCTAATAAATGATTAGTGGTTGGAGTTATTATAACAATGTTTTATAACATCGCGTTAATTTAAAGGATTTTGAAATGTTTTTCCCCAAATAAAATGAGAGAAATTTTCTACGCGTAATGGATTGGTCAACAAGGAATTAAGAAATGGAATATGGAAATATTTTCCAATATCAATGCAGTATATTTACTGAATATAGAATATAAGGATTCGTTAATATATATAGAAATATTTTCTAACTAGAATAAGAGATATTTTCTCGAATAAAGGAATTATTGTTTTCCCTAAATTTGGGTAAAACACCAAAAATGTGAACAAATGTCTCACAAAAATGAAAAGTGGAGCCTTACAACGATTGAAATATAAGTAGAAGACACAAGGTTTTATAGTGGTTCAACCCAATAGGGGTTTACATCCACTTTCATAAGAGATTCCATTATCAATATGAAGATTACAAGATTAGCTTCTCTCTTACAACAATTTTATCACTCCCTTACTCATGAATTACACTTAATCTACTAAAGATGATTGAGAAGAGTGTTATTCAGCGGAGATTTTATGTGGATGTGGTAGAATTGAAAGGAATCCCCCTCTCATGTAAGCTAGCTCAATCAATCTTCAACTCTTGAATCATTTGGATGTGTTTGATAGAGATCATAATCCATGGATTAATATTCAATTTGTGATGTTGAATGAATGTTAGAATTGTTGTGGAATATTTTCGGCAGCAGTTCGTGGTCTCAAGGTTCGATCCCCTCAAATGAAGATGTGAGGGGGTATTTATAGGAGATTTCCAGTCCAGGTGGCAGTTCTGTAATTACATAGAAAACGCCATGACTCATGTCGCCACCGACATGACTTGGATCTCCGCTATAACTCATGTCGCCGACGATATGACTCATGTCGTGTAACACCCCACATCTGTTAGTGTCACTCACAAAGGGAATACACTAAGTTCTGTGGAGCATTTAGGGTAAAAGATGCAGATAAATTACAAGACAGACAAAAATTACAACAGCGGAAAATAAAACTTTGCTTTATTGATAAAATTGTTTATACAATGATTTCTTTACAATATCAGAGTATCATCTGTCTTACAAAATAAAGAAGCATAAAACAACATTTATATTCCCCAATTGTAGCAAAAGCCAGCCATAGCATCTGAAAAGAGAATCCAAGCAAAACTTCGACAAATCTTCAAGCTAGGAAAGAGTAACAGTCCAACTTAACCTGAGCTATACTATTCCCTTCTTTACTACCTGGGGGGGAGGGGAACGAAAGAAAAGAAGACGAAAGAAAAACAGAGTCAGACATAAAGCCTGAGTAAGTTCAGTAACTTCTAGCATGTGAACATGGAAAAACAAAACGACATGAATTAACTGAATACAAGATAACACCATGACGATAGAATCAGCAAGATTAGACAAGATTAAAACAAGATATGCTAAGATAAGATTAACTGGATATGCTCTAATACTTTCGCCGCTTCGCTGTTTCCTTGTTATACTGGTTTCTATATCTCTGCACCACCTAACTAGTGTCCCAACTAGTAACAATAACGTGATCCCAATCCCTGTAGTTTCCGTTGCCTTCAGGCATACACTTATTATTTATTACCTAGATCTAATCTAGGGTTTTCTATCAAGTGCTTTCTAGATTCAACTAGAGTTTACGCTGTCTGCTGAACGCTTCTCGGATTCAGGGTTTATGCCACCTAGTCCAACTAGGGATTGTGCTACCTGTCGAACGATGCCCCCAAGTCTAGGACACACTACCTAGAGTGGTATATGTTCCTATACTTCCCCACGCATGTATCGCGAATCGTTATCGCTTATTTAGATGCACATGTCCTGTAATGTGCGGCCCGAGTCCTGTGGCAGGGCAAATCAAGAAACACAGAACTCGGTCGGGAGCTTTCAGATATCTGCCGATGCAGATGCTAAGGTCTGTTTTTATTCCAGTGGATATGGTCCCACTCGACCCCTCCCTCAACTAATGAAAGGCACACCTTGAAAAATGAGAACTATACGCAGGCCCCCTATGCCCCCACTAACCCATGGCCATCCTCACCCATAACTAGATAGCAAGTATATGGTCTTTTGGAGTTCTCCGCCTTTCCGCTTCTCATATCTCGACTGACTCAAGATGGATGGTAGACGACGAGTTGCTATCACAGGGCTACCGGTTTCTCGCCGAATCACGCTGGTCCATCCTAGTCTTTAGGTTGCCATATTTTGCAACCAAGGCATACCCCTGGTTCTTCTAACGCAGACCTTAACCTCTGTGAGCCTAGGAGGATCATCTGCAGCCTCACAGAGGGATACCAAGAGTACCCTCACGTCCCCTTGAAGCCTCGGGCTTCGTAACCCAATTCGTTGGAGCCTTCTTTTTACTCAGACAGACATTCGCTCCTTCCCGTGTTATACTAAAAATTACTACTTAGTTTTACTAACTAAGGTTTACCACTTAGTTTCCAGAATCGTTGTTTTCTTAACTAAGGTTTACTACTTAGCTCCTTTCAACTAAGGTTTACTACTTAGTTCTTTTTCCCGTCAATTTGGATTGGTTAAGTGTCATTAGTCAATTCAAGCTAACTTAACCCTCTTCATTTATCCTGTCAAACTGGTTAAGTGTTATCAGTAATTCATGTTGACTTAACCCTACCACAAACCAAGTTATATTGGTTAAGTATTTCTTATTACTTAACCCTACCCATTCATCCTGTATGGGTTAAGTGTTCCTTTTTAACTTAACCTTACCCGTCTGTTCTAACCAACATGTTATTAATGGTTAAGTATTATCCCTTCATGTTTTAGACTTAACCCTATTCCTTTATCACAATCTGATGGTTAAGTGCTCAAATTTACTTAACCCTACGGTCTAGCCCAGCTAACATATCAAATTGGCTAAGTGTATTAAATTTTACTTAACCCCAACCTCTAGTCTAGTTAACATGTTAGTTTGGCTAAGTGTATTAACTTTACTTAACCCCACCTTCTAGTCTAGTTAACATGTTAATTTGGCTAAGTGTTTTCTTAGTTACTTAACCCCTACGAATCTTGTCTTGATACCATGTTAAGTTGGTTAAGTGTCCCTATAGACTTAGCCCTCCCATTCTAGCTTAACTGTGTTAAGTTGGTTAAGTGTTCCTATGGACTTTACCCTCCCATTATAACTTAACTGTGTTAAGTGTCTGTATGAACCTAACCCCACCCATCGGTCTTGTTATCATGTTGAATTGGTTAAGTGTCTTAGTTAACTTAACCCTACCGTTCTTGTTTTAGCTTTAACTAAATAAATTAAAGCCACGACCACTCACATTAGACAGATATTGTTGCGATTACTGGATGTGCGGTTTGTTCCGGGCAGGCTTACATCGCAACTCAGTCTAACCTCGGGTTAGGCCTATTCGAGTTTTCTAAGTTCAAAGGGTTTTGATCAATTTTCAAATCAGGTTTTGAAAGTAACCATCCCGTCCGTCGGACCAGTTAGGGATAGACAGGGAGAGCAGGAAACTTGTATTTTCCAAACCCAAGCCTAGACACTATCCTCTCTGTCATCCTAGAACTTTCTGGTGTATTATTAAAAGAGTTGTCATTAATAAACCTTTAATTTGTCTAAATTAACATTTTCCCCTTTAGGACAAATTATATAAGTAAATCATTCCTAATTTACTTATTTCCTAATTACTCTTTTAATGTAAATTGTCAACATTTATTCTTATGGCCCATTTTCCCCTCTATATCATGTTTATGCTTTTTGGTATGTAAACTATACCAATTAAGTGTCACTAACCATGATTTCGCTAAACCTGACAAGTACTCCCAATTACGGCCAATTTCAAATTTATGCCAATATACTTATCATACCACATTAGCTAATCCAATTCTGATTTAACATTCTAATTATAGTTCATGTCAAACTAGACTTATTCTTCTAGTTCACAATTCATGTAAATGCTAGATTTACCAGTCAATACTGGGTTCAAATTACACATCCTATAATTCATGTCAAATTTATCCAATTTGCATTTCTATGAACATGCCCTAATACATGTTCCTAATTTATGCCAATTTCCAAGTTTAAAACTATGTTTTTAGTAAATTTCATATTTTGCCCAAATCGTATTCCCATCGTTCATATAATCGTGATTCAATCTAGATTATAGATAAATCTAGATTCGTAGAAAAAAGGGAATGAACCAAAATGTCATGAAAGAATGGACATAATAACTGGCATAAGATGACAATTCACAGGCATATAGATATGGTAATATTACGACATGAAAAGGGTTGAATAGTATAGGTTCAAGAACATGGGTAGACCTAACTTAATAGGTAAATTCCCAAGGTCTAAAACCAAAGAAAACCAAGAATTGACAGAATAGATAATCAGGTTTAGACCCAATTTCATAGTCACCAAACTTAAGCAACACTTTCCTAGTCATGAATCATAGGTGTTTAATCACAGTTGTCCTTGTTATGTCATAGGCAATAGTTTATGTTTCCTAATCAAAGGCATAGGCTTGTGTTCAAAGTCAAGGAAATAATTCTCATAGTCATGAGTCACAGTCATAGGCAGTGTTCATAGTCATAGGCAATGTTCATAGTCAAAGAGGCATATGGTTTTAAGGTCCATAGTTTCATAGTCACAGTCTCATTGGTCATCGAATCATAACAGTTCTTAATTAAGTCCTAAGATATAAGCACTGATTCGAATAGAAAGATTTGGCATATTCTTTTATTCCTTTAATTTCATGTCACGAATAGAGAAAACGTTCAAATCTATAAAAGTAACCGACTTACAGAGATTAGATTAGATTCGTAGAAAAATAGTCGTTGTAGTCGTTTGAATCTTCACTTGAAATCCTAGCTTGACTTGAACCTCTTCTTGAAAGTCTTGAGCAGCATTTCCTCGTCTTGATTTATTTTATATATTATTTTATTTATTTATACATTTTCTCAGAGGCAGCATAACGATAGAAAAGAATTGTGAATAGAGAAGGAGACTAAGGCTGTTTATATAGGATTAGGCGGACGAACCTTGGCAGAAAACGTGACCAAATACATCAGAACGAACCAGGTTCAGAAAACTGATTTTCGGGAGCAGGTCGACACCCAGGTCGACTACCCAGTCGACTTGGTCAGGGGGGGTCGATTACCCAGTCGACTCCCCAGTCGGCCTGGGGGGGGTCGACTACCCAGTTGACTCCCCAGTCGACCTGGGTCCTGGGCGGGAAATTTCCCGTCCAGCCCGCTTCTGGGTTTGAATTCGAATTTCGAGCTGTTTTCTGTTCTGAAAATTCCTGAAACTTCGGAGGGTCATATCTCCTTCATACGGACTCCGATTCTCGCAAACTCGGACTCGTTTTCATGCAGAATTCCGAGACGAACGCAATGGCGTAGCCCGTTTCCCTTGATTTTGATTTTACAATTTAATTCTGTCTTGATTTGTGAATCCTAGTGTTACAGAATTACGGGTTGTTACATGTCGCCTGGCATGTTAGCCCCTGGCGCCTTGAGCTAGCGATACTACATGAGTTCCCTTGACTAGGTTTATGTCGTTCAGATGATAGCTGTCAACAACCCAATAATAACTGGATACAACATAAGTAGGTCACGACACAATTCGTATTGAGATCTTAAGTAGCAGCTTACTCCTTATGTCGCTAAACGACATGGGGGATAAACGGCACGGAGTGTTTCCTGAATGTGATCTGGTTCTCTTGATACGGTTTAAGGCCGACATGGATTACCTGTATACCATGTCGCTGAATGATATGGATAACACTAGCATAACGTCATGTCGCTGTCCGACATGTATTACTTGTACTTTACGTCGTTGAACGACATAGATGATAATAGCATAGCATCATGTCGCTGTCCGACATGAAACTTAGCCTTACCTTATGTCGTTTCGTTAGAGCGGCATGACCCATGTCGTACGACTTTATGCTCCTAGCGCCTTGGGCTTATAGAATGTCACGACGCCATGTCGTAGATGACTAAAATTGGCTTTGATGCTATAAGTAGGGCACGACATGGATGAGTGCGATATGATTGTGAGCGACCTGGTGCGATATGGGTGAATTTTATCCCTTGCGACATGCCTCTAACGACTTAGTTAAAATGACATGGCTTTCTTACCCTTTTTATGGGTTAACATTTGCCCTTTGAAGTTCGTGTTATTGAAAAATGACACGGGCTTCGAACTATAATATTATCGATCTCTTCTATCATGTATTTATGTTAATTTATTGATCAACCCATTCATATAACCATGCCGCAAGTTGTTCTATCCCTTTTTCACCTCGCTTCGGAATTCGTGTCGTTCTGGACTTTAAGCCGATCTGGGCCGGCCCATTTGCCTTTATGTCTATATATTATCTGTCAAGTCGTTCGCTTTCTCATTCCCAATCACATCTAAAGCTTCTTCCCCGTTAATGGCGGATTGGAGCAGAGAGATATCTTTGCCTTCCTTCTAAACGACTTATCCAACCTAGCTGACGCCTTCGTTAGAGCCATCGTGACCAGATTCCGACCGACTTCGACTAGCTCCATCAACCCAACTCGACACCCATACTCTCGATTTCAGAGAATTCTTCCTTCTACGACTGTTTCAGAGCTTATCGCAAGTAATTTTCGGATCTTGATTCTTCTTTATTCTTCTAAATGCTAGGATTTGTATAGGATTTAAGGTTTTTTTTGATTATTTTTGGTAAATTGATAGACTTGTTAATCGACTTTGACTGTCTTGTATTTTGAGATGTTTGTGAACCAAAAACGAGTCAAATCAAAATGGATATAATGTCTATAAGAGCTTAGGAATTCTTTGCTTTTCTTTGAGCTCTGATTTTTTTGGTGTAATTTACGCGACTTGAATTGTATGTCGTTTCAAGGACATGGGTTCCATACCGTGCTCAGTTGACTTAAATATTTATAACGACTTGGACTGTTTTTTGAACACTTCATTATACTGCACACCTGTTGCTTGTTAAAATACTTGAACCATAAACCTTTCATTGTTTTATCATGGCTGTGACACATTTTCTTTTTGTGTCACTCCAATGGTAAGTTTACGGCATGCTTTTAAATTGTATTTATTCGACAATCCCACCATTAAGTCGTGATGAAAAATCCATGTCCTTATGCCCATGTGAGTTATCAGTCCATAGTTGTAATTCAATTCGGTCGAGGTGACATGTCGCATGAGCGACTTGAGTTTGGGAACTGGTTAGACGAGTTGATGCTTTGGTGGCTTTAGCTTAAGGTTTCATGTCGGGAAACGATATGCCTCTCATGTCGTGGACCGACATGGACCTCAAGCCGTGCACCGTCATGAGTATCATGCTGTGAATCGATATGAGTACCATGCCATAACGACTTAATTCTATTGCCAACAACAGCCTTGCCACGATGTTTGTCTCCTTTTGTTTTGAAGTTTTGATGCGTTTTCATGTTTTTATTCTTCAACTTTTGCTTTTAGAAAATTGAGATGTATTCGAGTATATTTGTGTAGATTGACTACCGTAAAGAAAACTCTTCCTCAAAGTAAAGAGACCTCCAGGGCACAAACCGATCTCTCTTTAAACAAGGTTTCCGAGACTAAAACAGCTACTACCTCTAGCCAAGCTTTCGCTCCCCTTCCTTCGGACCTTCTCCCGGTTAAAGCTAGGGATCAAGAGAGACAATCTACCACCCTAACTCAGGATCAATATGAAATGTTGTGTGGTCAATACGGAATTCCTCTTACCGATGCGATTTTACCAAAAGATGGTGTATTTGCTGATGACCCTCCTGCTGGATATGTTGCCGTAAGCAAATAAATGCTTGCAGCTGGTGCTATTCCCCCATTTAACCCTTTTTCAGGGCGAATCTTAAACCATCTAGGCATCTCTCCTTTCCAATTCCATCCTAATGACTACACAGTTCTACTGGGCCTTTATGTCCATTTCATGGATAAGATAAAGCAAGAGCCTACTTTCCAGGACCTTCCGTACTTATGTTCTTTCAAGAGTAGGAAAGACACCCCCTCTATTATGCATGTTGAAGGTGCCAGAAACCAGAAGCTGGTTCTCGAATTACCGGACAGTGTTTCAGGGTTTTTAAGCCAATTCTTCTTCGTCAGATGCCCCGAGCCATTCCGAGGGCAATGGACAGATGGAGGTATGCGTATCTTATTCAGAGATCTTGACTTCACTTCCCTTTGAGTTATACGTTCTTACATCATTTCGTTTTGAAATGCAGTACTCCCTACCCTGATTAAGGACAGCAAAGCACCTCCTTCCATTAAAGCCACCTACGAAGCACTAAAAGCTATTGATGAGGCTAAAAGAAGTAGAAAGCTTTTAATTATAGATAGCAATCTTATAACAACCCGTATTTTCAATAAACTGTTATAACATAAATCGAGGCAGAATTTAATTCTAAAATCTGAATCAGGGGAAACGGGCTATGCCATTGCGTTCGTCTCGGAAAAATACGTGAAATAGAGTCCGAGTTTTCGAAAATCGGAGTCCGTATGACCCGGTTAAGGCCCATTGAAGTTTTCAGAAATTTCTATGCTAAAAACAGATTTAAATTTCTGATTAAAAACAGGGATTAGGGCTAATCTGGGTTAGGCGGGAAAATTCCCGCCAGGGGGCCCATGTCGACAGGCATGTCGACAGGGCACCCAGGGAGTCGACAGCCCTGTCGACAGCCCTGTCGACAGGGGGTGCCCAGGCAGCTCAGCCTGGTGCACCATTTCTGATTTGGGTTGGGTCATATGGCTTGGTTCTAGAGAAATCCGAGATCTGACGGGCCTAAACTAATCTAGGGTTAATCCTAGGGCTAAAAACACTCTAATCTTCTATAAATATACCCCTAATCCTACCCTAAAGCCTCATTAATCAATCTAGCAACTAAACTATGTCAATTTGAATCTTCAAATGGCCTCCACCTAAAATCCCTAGCCTCCACCTTCCTCAAAGTTTAATCCTATGAAGATATGATGATCATACAACCTTTTCTATGTTGTATGAGTGCTTAATAACTTGCATACTTCATTAAGTAGCAAGTTTGATTTGCTAAGTTTGTGTTTTTGGGATTTTGCAAAAGGGTTTTCTTATTTGAGGCTTTGTTTTGGGTTTTAAAAGGGCTTCTTCATCTTATTTGGTGGATTTGTGACTTTTTTATATTTGTAAGCCCTCTTACCTTCACTTTACAAACTCTAAAGTTAATGTTTGGTGAAAGTTGAGATTTATGTGAGTTTAGTTGATTATGCATGCTTATGCGAACTCACTAGGCCATGTTTTATATGATTCATAAGTTATGCATGCTTATGCGAACTCACTATACCATGTTTTACATGTTTCATAAGTTATGCATGCATATGCGAGATTTCTATGCCATGTTTTACATGTTTCACAAGTTATGCATGCTTATGCGAGCTTATTATGTCATGTTCTACATGTTTCATGGATTATGCATGTTTATGCAAGATCACCTTACCATGTTATGCAAGTTTAATGGATTATGCATGCTTATGCAAGATCATCTTACCATGTTATGCAAGTTTAAATGGATTATGCATGTTCACCTTACCATATTATGCATATTTAATAAGCTATGCATGTTTATGCGAGTTTACTATGACATGATTTGCAAGTTTAACATGTATGCATGTTTCTCAAAATATGTGAAGTTCATCATGTATGTTATGCCAAGTTACCTTTTATACCCTTAAGCGTTATGACGAATATGTAAGCGAGATAATGACGTTGGGAGGGTTTGGGTAAACTTAAAAATACATGAAACTAAAAGATTGGGAATTTACCTATTAAGTTAGGTCTACCCCTTGGGAATTTACCTATTAAGTTAGGTCTACCCAAGTATATGTCAACTTGTAAATATGTTCTAAAGTGGACATGACATTAGATAACATGATATGGCCAACTCGAGGTTAGACCTAGTTGTGGTGTAAATCTTCCCAGGTAACCACAACGTGGGGTCTAATGTGGGTAGTTGGTCATGTTGCACCATAAGACCCGAGGTTAGACCTAGACGTGGTGTAAATCTTCCCAGGTAACCACGGATGTCTAATGTGAGAGGTTGGGTGCATTAAGTAATTAATGCCTCATGATTAGGGTTAAGTCATGGCCCACTAATACTTAACCAATAATGGGGATGCGAAGATTAGATGGGGTTAAGTGGTTACACTTAACTAATTTAATCTAGGATTAGTGAGGGTTTAAAACCACACTTAACCCTCTTAGAAACCCTAGCAACGTGGTCTGTTCCAGCAGTAATCCCAGTTTGGTATCACTACAACCCTACAGCTAGGTTAGGGCGGGGCACGATTACTGGACTGATGTAAGCGACCAAAGCGACGGCTGAGTGGTACAGCGGTGCGGGTCCGGCGGGCTACGGACGTGCACGTAGTCCGATGTTGGACAAACTCGAGGCACGGGTACCAGTAGGCTTAGACTGTGCATTATTGCTTGGGTGTCTGGGGTTGACACCGTAGGGCTTGATACACCCGAAGGTGGACCCAGCACAGTCTGACTACATCCATGTGGGCCGTATGGACACCAACACTCGACGTGTTAGGTTTATAGGGAGCCGATCGACTAGACCGTTGGGCTGGACCTTATACTAAGGTCACTTCATGTTATTGGGCCAAAGTTTGGGCTAAGGGATCAAGATCTGTTTTGTGGGTTTGCTAGTACACTGTGGTGCAAAGTTTAATCCCGTCTATGTGATGTCACCTTTATCTGTTTCCAGTATGTTCATCTCAGTTTCCATCATACTGTTAACTTTATTAGTTTATAGACTGATCGTAGTAGGGCTTACTCAGTCATTTTGACTGACCTGTTTTCTTTCGCTTCTTTTCTTCCGTTCCCCCCCCCCCCCCCCGCACAGGTTCTCAGGGACGGGCTACATCTGCTTAGTGGATCTTTGGCTTGCTTATTGGATAGCTCATGTATGGATCTGAGCTAGCTGTGGCTTATCTTTTATTTCTGGGGATTAGTACTGATGTTTTACCCTGTATTTTGTTACCACGTATCTAGACTGATGTTGTATTTTGGATCATGACATTTTGATATTATGTACTTGACTATGTCGACTTCTGAGATGAAGATGATGGGTTTTTATCTGCTACCGCTGCTTTACTTATACTTACTTATATTTATTCTGTCTTGCGATATCTCTGTGCATGGTTACCTTCACAATAACGCTCCTCCAAAGCTAGTACATTCTAAGGAGTGATCCTAGTGGAGGTGGGGTGTTACATTTGGTATCAGAGCACGAGGTTAACAAGATTGAACAAAACTTTTGAAAAAAAAACCCTTTTGAAAAACTATTTTCAAAAACCTACTAAGTATTTTCCAAAATAAAGTCTAGATTATTTTAAGGCTAATCCCCAAAAGCCATCAGCATTATCATTCGTTCCCTTGACCTGATCTTATCTTATCTTTTGTTTCAGTATGGCTGAGAATCTTGACATCCCAGATGGAGTGAACGTACCACTCTGGTATAGGAGACTCCTAGAAGCTAGGGCGGCAGCTGGTCCCGCCAACCCTACTCCCACTCCTCCTCCTGTAGTTGAGAATCCTATCCCTAATATCCCTCCTCCGGTGGTTCCTGCCCCCCCTCCTCCAGCAGCTAATATTCCCCCTCCCGTTGCTAATGTTCCTCCCCCTCCCGTTGCTGAGGCTCCTCTTCCTCCTCCTCCCCCTCAGCATCCTCAGATTGAGTTTACAAAGGTTTGTAAAGACTTCAAGGCAATGGGAGGCAAGAATTTCCTAGGCACGGAATCTTTCGTTGAAGCTAGGAATTGGCTGAAGGACACGGAGGACTTGTTTGCTATCTTTGGGATTGATGACGAGAGGAAGGTCTTATTGACCGTATGGCTTTTGAAGGATGAGGCGGCCTATTGGTGGGAGGTCACCAATGGGACGAGGCCCGTTGAGACTTGGGCCGATTTGAGGGCTAGGTTTGTGACCAAGTTTCTATCTTCAGCCGAGGCGAATTTACAAATGGAGAAGTTCATTTCATTAAAGCAAGGAGACATGTCTATCAAGGAGTATGTGAACAAGTTTAATCAGCTGGCCCGCTTTGGTTTGGATATAGTAAACACCCCGGAGAAGAAGGCTCTTCGATTTGCCAGAGGATTGAATGAGCCACTTCAGGGCTTGGCGATGTCACATATTCCGCATGGAGCCACTTTCGAGAGTTTGGTCAATATGGCTCTGCTTCAGGGAGAGGGAAAGAAGGAAGTCAAGTCGGGCGATACTCAAGCAAAGAAGGCTGATTCTCAAGGCAAAGGCAACCAAGGTCAAAGCAGTCAAGGAAATCAGAATAAGAACAAGAAGGGCAACAACAAAGGCAAGGGGAAGTGCAATTACTGTGGCATAGCTGGGCACTTTGCTAAGGATTGCAGGAAGAAGAAAAGGAAGCTTAGTGGTGGATGCTTTTCTTGTGGAGAGACTGGGCACTTCAGCAAAGAATGCCCAAAGAAGAAAGGACAGGCTGGATCTTCAGGAGGGCAAGTTCATGCTCTCAATACCGCTTCAGTTCCCGAGCGAGGTAGTGTTTCTGTTGAGAACCTTGTTTATATCTCTGATCTTCCAGTACGTACCTTGTTTGACTCCGGTGCATCACATAGCTTTATTTCATCTAATCTTGTTGATAGCTTGCACCTCAGTACTAGCTTAGTGGATGATCCCGTTTGTGTCTCGAATCCCATTGGGGGTTCTGCTCATCTATCTATGATATGTGAGGATCTGAGGATCTCTATACTCAGCGTTGAATTCTTGTGTAGTGCGTATGTTCTAGGTTTCAGGGGATACGGATTGATCTTGGGCATGGATTGGCTGTCTAGATATGGAGCCATTCTGGATTGTGAGCATAGGGTTGTAAGGCTTGTGACTCGCCTGGGCAACACCTTAGAGATTTCATGCAATCCGAAGAATCCCGTCATGTTATGCTATCTAGAATCTCTCGACTCATCAGAGGAGGCCCTTCAGTCTGTAAGGGTGGTCCGGGATTATCCAGATGTGTTTGAAGAAGTTAAGGGGTTGCCCCCTAAACGAGAGATTGACTTTCGCATCTATCTGGTAGATAATGCTAAACCTGTTTCTTTGCCCGTTCGGCATATGGCTCCGCGTGAGAGACGGAGCTGAGCAAGCAAGTGAAAGAATTGCTTGAGAAGAACTTCATCAGAAGGAGTATATCCGAATGGGGAGCGCCTGTGGTGTTTGCTACTAAGGCAGATGGCTCTCTTCGACTCTGTGTGGATTATAGAGAATTGAATAAGCTGACTAAGAAGAACAGACACCCGTTACCGAGGATCGACGATCTCTTTGATCAACTTGTTGGTGCTTCTGTTTTCTCTCAGCTTGATCTTGCTACGGGTTTTCATCAGCTCGGAGTGGCTGAAGATAGTATAGACAAGACTGCATTCAGAACTCCAGACGGATTCTTTGAATGGCTTGTTATGCCGTTCGGTTTGACGAATGCACCCGCGTATTTTGTGGATTTGATGAGTAGGGTGTTTCGGGAGTTCTTGAATAAGTTTGTCGTGGTCTTTGTGGATGATATTCTAGTCTTCTCCAAGGATGAGGAAGAGCATGCGAGGCACCTAGTAGAGGTGATGGACACACTCAGAGCACACCAGTTAAAAGCCAAGTTCTCCAAGTGCCACTTTTGGAGAAGGGAAGTCAGATTTCTTGGGCATATCGTATCCAAGCAAGGCTTGGCGGTGGATCTCGCTAAGGTGGTTGCAGTTCAGGATTGGAAGACTCCAAGGAATGCAACCGAGGTGAGAAGCTTTCTGGGTCTTGCGGGTTTCTATCGGAAGTTCATCAAGGACTTCGCAAAGATATCTGCTCCTCTTACTAAGTTGACGAAGAAGAACTTAGTCTTTGCTTGGGATATGGATTGTGAGCTTGCTTTTCAGAGACTCAAAAGAGCCCTTACCTTCGCCCCAGTTCTAGCCTTACCCGATGGTGGTAAGATATTTACCGTATACACTGATGCTTGTGGCACGGGATTGGGTGCCGTTCTGATGCAAGAGGGCAGAGTTATATGTTTTGGTGGGAGGCAACTTAAGGTGCATGAGAGGAATTATCCCACTCATGATCTAGAGCTGGCAGCGATTGTATATGCCCTCAAGGCATGGCGTCATTATCTTCTGGGAGAGAGATTTGAGCTGTATACTGATCATAAGTCTTTGAAGTATCTCTTTTCACAGAAAGATCTGAACCTAAGACAGCAGAGATGGATGGAATTTTTGGCTTCCTATGATTTTGAGATATCCTATACCCCTGGCAAGGGGAATGTTGTAGCGGATGCGTTGAGTAGGAAAAGGTTGACACTAAGTCCTCTATTTGTTGAAATGAAGAATTTAGAGTTCTTGGCGACCTTTGATTTCTCTTTGGCAATGGAGTCGGTGACCGGTTCCTTGGCATCTCTAGAGCTCAGGCCTACCCTTCTAGATCAAGTCGGGGCTTCACAGAAGGAAGACCCTCAGATAGTGGAGATCATGGATAAGCTGGTTCGAGGGGAGACATCTAGTCACCTTGCTCGATATTCTATAGACGATAAGGGTTGGCTAAGGAGGGATGGAAGGCTTTGTGTTCCGATGGTAGAAGACTTGGTGAGGAAAGTTCTTGAGGAAGCACATCGCTCCAAGATGACCATACATCCAGGTAGTGATAAGATGTATAAGGACATGAAGCGCGTTTTCTTCTGGCCTGGAATGAAGAAAGATGTAGCGGAGTTTGTCTCGAGATGTGTTATTTGTCAGAGAGTAAAAGCTGAGTCAAAGAAGCCCGGTGGGCTATTACATCCGCTAGAGGTCCCGCTATGGAAGTGGGAGAGCATTTCTATGGACTTTATTGATGGGCTTCCAAGGTCCAGGAAGGGGAACACGAGCATATGGGTCATTGTGGATAGGCTCACGAAGAGTGCTCATTTTATCCCAGTAAAGAGCAAAAGAACCGCATCTGGACTAGCATCAGTATATCTTCGTGAGATAGTGCGACTACATGGAGTCCCTCCCAGCATAGTCAGTGACCGCGACCCCATCTTTACTAGTCAGTTCTGGAACAGTTTGCAGGAGGCTATGGGCACGAAATTGAACCTGAGTACGGCCTATCACCCACAAACAGACGGCCAAACAGAAAGGGTGAATAGGGTACTTGAGGACTTGTTGAGGCTTTGCATCCTGGATTTTGGTGGTGCTTGGGAAGACCATCTTCCTCTTGTCGAGTTTGCGTATAACAACAGTTATCAGGCGAGCATAGGGATGGTGCCGTTTGAGGCTTTATATGGGAGGCCGTGCAAGTCACCTACATGTTGGTGGGAGACCACAGATAAGCTTATACTTGGACCCGACATGATTAGGGACACATCCGAGAAGGTCGAATTGATTAGAAGACGGATGAAAGCGGCCCAAGACCGGCAGAAATCCTATGCTGACAGGCGAAGGTCCGAATTGGAGTTTGAGGTTGGGGACAAGGTTTTCGTGAGGGTTTCTCCTTTGCGGAATGTGGTCCGATTTGGAGCTGTTGGGAAGCTAGCACCGAGATTTGTTGGACCCTTCCCCATCATTGAGAGAATTGGGAAGATGGCTTATAAAGTGCAATTGCCCGAGAAGCTGTCCGGAGTGCATAATGTCTTTCATGTCTCGCATCTCCGAAAGTGCCTGCATGAGTCCGCTGAGGTGGTTGAACCTAGCACTCTTGAAGACGTGGAAGTAGAGAAAGAAGCAACTTTAAGGAAAGCTCCGATTCGTATCTTGGGGACAGAGACCAAGAAGCTAAGGAATCGTGAGGTCAGATTGGTGAATGCTCAATGGGGTGAAGCCGAAGAAGACGCAACTTGGGAAACCGAGGAGAAGATGCGTGGGCTTTATCCATTTCTTTTTGAGGGTACACTCTCAATCTCTTTCCCTTATTTAGCGTAACTTTCCCTTTGCTATCCATATTTATCTAGTTATCGTGCTAAGCTTGTCATGAGAACCTTAGGTAGAAACCCTTTTGGATGAAACATGTGCTTGAGACATGTTATGTTTGATGGTTGCAAGTGGTTGCAAGTGGTTGCAAGTGGTTACTCGTGGATGCATGATACACATTAGGCACTAGATCGGCTCACACACTCCTCATATTGCATGTGCATGAGTGTTTATGCTTATTCTTGGATGAAATTTGTATGCAATCACATGGATGTTGCATATGGATGTATGATTGAGCACGCATGTAGATATTATATATTATGTTAGGGATTTGCATACATATGGATACATTTCACTGACATATTTTGCATTGATCTTCGCATTAGATAAGTACATATACACACACTTTTGCATATGTTCATACATCATTTAGAATCTTTTAAGGACAATGGTTGCTCGTGGATGATGTTTTGAGTAGATGGATGTTGGATGGTAGGATATGTTCTTCCTAACTTGAAGATTTCGGGGACGAAATCCTTTAAGGAGGGGAGAATATAACAACCCGTATTTTCAATAAACTGTTATAACATAAATCGAGGCAGAATTTAATTCTAAAATCTGAATCAGGGGAAACGGGCTATGCCACTGCGTTCGTCTCGGAAAAATACGCGAAATAGAGTCCGAGTTTTCGAAAATCGGAGTCCGTATGACCCGGTTAAGGCCCATTGAAGTTTTCAGAAATTTCTATGCTAAAAACAGATTTAAATTTCTGATTAAAAACAGGGATTAGGGCTAATCTGGGTTAGGCGGGAAAATTCCCGCCAGGGGGCCCATGTCGACAGGCATGTCGACAGGGCACCCAGGGAGTCGACAGCCCTGTCGACAGGGGGTGCCCAGGCAGCTCAGCCTGGTGCACCATTTCTGATTTGGGTTGGGTCATATGGCTTGGTTCTAGAGAAATCCGAGATCTGACGGGCCTAAACTAATCCAGGGTTAATCCTAGGGCTAAAAACACTCTAATCTTCTATAAATATACCCCTAATCCTACCCTAAAGCCTCATTAATCAATCTAGCAACTAAACTATGTCAATTTGAATCTTCAAATGGCCTCCACCTAAAATCCCTAGCCTCCACCTTCCTCAAAGTTTAATCCTATGAAGATATGATGATCATACAACCTTTTCTATGTTGTATGAGTGCTTAATAACTTGCATACTTCATTAAGTAGCAAGTTTGATTTGCTAAGTTTGTGTTTTTGGGATTTTGCAAAAGGGTTTTCTTATTTGAGGCTTTGTTTTGGGTTTTAAAAGGGCTTCTTCATCTTATTTGGTGGATTTGTGACTTTTTTATATTTGTAAGCCCTCTTACCTTCACTTTACAAACTCTAAAGTTAATGTTTGGTGAAAGTTGAGATTTATGTGAGTTTAGTTGATTATGCATGCTTATGCGAACTCACTAGGCCATGTTTTATATGATTCATAAGTTATGCATGCTTATGCGAACTCACTATACCATGTTTTACATGTTTCATAAGTTATGCATGCATATGCGAGATTTCTATGCCATGTTTTACATGTTTCACAAGTTATGCATGCTTATGCGAGCTTATTATGTCATGTTCTACATGTTTCATGGATTATGCATGTTTATGCAAGATCACCTTACCATGTTATGCAAGTTTAATGGATTATTCATGCTTATGCAAGATCATCTTACCATGTTATGCAAGTTTAAATGGATTATGCATGTTCACCTTACCATTTTATGTATATTTAATAAGCTATGCATGTTTATGCGAGTTTACTATGACATGATTTGCAAGTTTAACATGTATGCATGTTTCTCAAAATATGTGAAGTTCATCATGTATGTTATGCCAAGTTACCTTTTATACCCTTAAGCGTTATGACGAATATGTAAGCGAGATAATGACGTTGGGAGGGTTTGGGTAAACTTAAAAATACATGAAACTAAAAGATTGGGAATTTACCTATTAAGTTAGGTCTACCCCTTGGGAATTTACCTATTAAGTTAGGTCTACCCAAGTATATGTCAACTTGTAAATATGTTCTAAAGTGGACATGACATTAGATAACATGATATGGCCAACTCGAGGTTAGACCTAGTTGTGGTGTAAATCTTCCCAGGTAACCACAACGTGGGGTCTAATGTGGGTAGTTGGTCATGTTGCACCATAAGACCCGAGGTTAGACCTAGACGTGGTGTAAATCTTCCCAGGTAACCACGGATGTCTAATGTGAGAGGTTGGGTGCATTAAGTAATTAATGCCTCATGATTAGGGTTAAGTCATGGCCCACTAATACTTAACCAATAATGGGGATGCGAAGATTAGATGGGGTTAAGTGGTTACACTTAACTAATTTAATCTAGGATTAGTGAGGGGTTAAAACCACACTTAACCCTCTTAGAAACCCTAGCAACGTGGTCTGTTCCAGCAGTAATCCCAGTTTGGTATCACTACAACCCTACAGCTAGGTTAGGGCGGGGCACGATTACTGGACTGATGTAAGCGACCAAAGCGACGGCTGAGTGGTACAGCGGTGCGGGTCCGGCGGGCTACGGACGTGCACGTAGTCCGATGTTGGACAAACTCGAGGCACGGGTACCAGTAGGCTTAGACTGTGCATTATTGCTTGGGTGTCTGGGGTTGACACCGTAGGGCTTGATACACCCGAAGGTGGACCCAGCACAGTCTGACTACATCCATGTGGGCCGTATGGACACCAACACTCGACGTGTTAGGTTTATAGGGAGCCGATCGACTAGACCGTTGGGCTGGACCTTATACTAAGGTCACTTCATGTTATTGGGCCAAAGTTTGGGCTAAGGGATCAAGATCTGTTTTGTGGGTTTGCTAGTACACTGTGGTGCAAAGTTTAATCCCGTCTATGTGATGTCACCTTTATCTGTTTCCAGTATGTTCATCTCAGTTTCCATCATACTGTTAACTTTATTAGTTTATAGACTGATCGTAGTAGGGCTTACTCAGTCATTTTGACTGACCTGTTTTCTTTCGCTTCTTTTCTTCCGTTTCCCCCCCCCCCCCCACAGGTTCTCAGGGAGGGGCTACATCTGCTTAGTGGATCTTTGGCTTGCTTATTGGATAGCTCATGTATGGATCTGAGCTAGCTGTGGCTTATCTTTTATTTCTGGGGATTAGTACTGATGTTTTACCCTGTATTTTGTTACCACGTATCTAGACTGATGTTGTATTTTGGATCATGACATTTTGATATTATGTACTTGACTATGTCGACTTTCTGAGATGAAGATGATGGGTTTTTATCTGCTACCGCTGCTTTACTTATACTTACTTATATTTATTCTGTCTTGCGATATCTCTGTGCATGGTTACCTTCACAATAACGCCCCTCCAAAGCTAGTACATTCTAAGGAGTGATCCTAGTGGAGGTGGGGTGTTACAAATCTTCACCAATACGAACTTCTTCATCCCTTAAGGAAGTTTTTGTGTAAGGTGGACCTCCCACTCCTAAACCTAAACTTACAAAATCAGATTTAGTAAATCCGAACGACAGGAGTGTAACTCAAGCTGATCGAAACCCTTCCATTGACCCTTCCTTGAAAAGATGTTCAGGGTCTGTTAGTGAAAAAGCATCGCCCTCATCAAAGGCTTTGGATAAGGATGGAGACTCTAACCGTTATAAAGGCGAAGATCCCACAACATCGGTTGAGTTGATTGAGAAAGAAAATATTTCCCCGCATCCTGAGCCGGAATTAGATTCTGAACAGGTTAGAAGAGATGATAGGGTAGTGAATCCTTCTAAACTTGAGTACGGGATTAAACATGATGGTGAGGACGTAGTTGTATTAGAAACCGATCCAAATACTGCGACTATAACTGGAGATTCTCCTACTGAAAATGTAGCTAAGGAAGATTATGCAGGTACATTTGACAATTTGAGTGATCTCAACTCTGTTAGATATCTTAGTCAGGATGGTTCTGTTACTCAACCTCTCGACCCTCAAACCATAGAAACCGAACTTAGGGATGCAGCCTAAACTGAATCAGAAAGGCCTCTTAAATTTTTAGGAACTCCCTTAAACTCAGAGGATATGACTGGTCTGTTAACAATAGTACCTTTTAAAGAAATTCATCTTGTGTATTTCAATTATTTTCCTGTATTGGTATCTTGCTTTAGCATTCTTAAACACTGTATAGTTTCAAGTATCTAAAACTCATGCATGTCTCATTTCAGGTTTAGACATGTATGGGAAACGCTCGTCAGGAATCAGATCAGATTTCAGTAAGAGGAGCAAAGCTATCAATCCGAAGCATTTACTACAATCCGAACCTTGGCATTCATCCCATCACCATGAGCAGCCCCATCCTCCTCTGCCTTCAAAGCCCTCTTCTCAGTCTTTTCATGTATCAGAATCCGTTTTGACTGAGGAACAAAGAAAGAAGATACGCGAGGAAGAAGAGGAAGAGGCTAGAAGGCGCAGTTGGCTAAGGGAAGATGCTCCCGATGAAAGGGAGCGAGGAAGGAAACGAGAAAGGGATGGTTCTTATAAGCATTCCCGAGTAGAGAAGCAGCCTATTAAACCCCAACTTCCTTCATCCTCTGGCCCTCCTAGTCCTTCAGCTGAGATCCATTCGATTGTCAATAAACCTCGCCATACTCCTGTATCGACGAACATCTCCTTTACCGAAAAGCTCCTGGGTTGGAACTTGAAAGTACTTTACTTTGATCGTGGAGTAAGTATAACTGACGCCGACGATTTTCTTAAAGAGGTGGATGCAGTTATAAGTCAAACACACACCCAACTCAATACTTCTAAGAGTCAACTCGAGACAAAATGGAATATCGTAAGAGATATCTTTTACCAAAAGTTGCGTGTATGGGAAAAACTTGGTGATGACCTCCAAAAGCGCCATAATTCTCATCTTACGAAAATTGCCGAGCTTGAGGATGATAAAGTCAAATGGGAGAAGGTTTTGAATGATCGTGACGCTACCATCGTAATTCTTAATAAATGAGTCGCAGAGTTAGAGGCATCGGACAACGAGATTAAAAAACTCCGGGATGAACTCGAGGCTTCTAATCGAAGAGAAAAAGATGCCATAGCTGCGAAGCGCGATGTTGATGCTGAATTGGCTGTGGAGAAGGATTTCTGCAAACAATATCGGGAAGATGCTGCTAATCTCCGTAAGGAGGTAAAATATCTGAAGGCTTCCAACCAGACACTCATGGCCAAGGTCGAATCCCTTGAGAAGGACAAGACAACTGCAGAAGAAACTCACAAGCAAGCCATGGACGAAGCTGATGATGACATATTCCGCTTCTATGTCTACAGCATCATGAGTCGTGGGAGCTTGCATTACCTAGGGGATAGTTTTGCACGTACTTTGGTGCTTGTTTGGGAGCAAGTGCTTGAGATTAATGGTGATGATTGTAGCGAGGACAAACTTATTGACAAACGTTTAGATGATAGGTCCAAAGAGGCTTTGGCAGAAGAAAAGGCACAACTAATGGACGAGAGGACTGGTACCTCTGGTGAAAAAGTTCACACTCAACCAGATGTCAACCTTCCTGTTGATCCCTCGGCCATTGAAGCTTTTGGCTCACAGACATTGGCTAACCCGGGTGATGCTCATAAAGGCAAAAATGTCACCATCGAGGGGGATATCAATACAGAGGATATTGCTAATGAGCATGGTGAAAACGATGAGGCTGATGAGGACAATCTCGTCCACTGGAGAATCGAGCATAGGGATCCCTCAGAGAATCTTCTAGATATAGGTAAAATTGAAACTAACTTTACCCTGTCGCGCTTAGAGTCCATTTTCGATTCACCTGGGTCCCTTGCTTATTATGCTCAGTGTTTCCATACTTTGAATTTAATTTCACCCCTGTCTTATCCTACTGTAGGCAATGCATTGACAACAGGAGCTATTAAGGCTGACTTACCATTGACAACTTTTCCTCTTACTTCTGTCATTACTCCCCCTCCTCCTAGTAACATACCCTTGCTTGTTGCAGCTCCTGGGTCACAGGATGCAAAAATAGGTGCCTTCTCAGATTTGGATGTCGTTGACTACAGCCTTAGTGACAATCTTGAAGTTATTAATGCAGATGAGAGTCCCCGGGTTACTATCAAGGAGAAAGGAAAGAAGTCTGCCAAGTCTTCATCGTCTAAGAAGAAGAGGAAGAGGAAGAAGGAGATGGAGGTTACCGCTTTTTCTTCCCAAGAGAACCGGAGTAACGTAGAAGAGACCCCTCCACCTTTGGTTATCAAACCTGCTTTGAGATCAAGTGATAGGAAGAAATGACCGTGCTTAGTAGTAGCTTGATTTTAGTTGTTAACTATTTCCTTTTGCATGTTGTACTCAGGCCGGTTGTATATGCGGGCGTCGGTCCCTGCTCATTACTTTTGTACTTGGCGTCTTTATGCACTCTATCATCTGACATTATGCATTTTAGCTTGTGACATTATGGTATAGTTCTGCTTTGTTGTTAGGAAATTGTGTCTTGCTTTCCATGCTTTAAATTACGCTATCAGTCTTGCTACTTCTATATTCTACATTTCATGCCTGCTTTACATTTGCAATATAGATTCTGCATCACAAATTGTTTGTTATTATAGACTGAGTTAACCTAACCAACAAGATTAGATTTTTCCGACCTTAACTGAGATGATGTCCAAAATCTTTTCGCATAAATAACCATTTTACTAGGATCTTTGATTTCACCTTAGTTATTTCAGGAAATCTAGTTTTGTTGGTTGGGATGATCCAATGCCGAGTTTTCATAAAATTATGACCAGATTGTGGTATGTTCTTAAGAGAGCATTATTAGATTTCATTAATGCGATGGTAATGCCCCCATACCACAACTGGTTTCAATACTTCGAAAATTTAGGCATGGTATTTAAAGTTAGATAAAGGAATCTGTTATTCCTAGTAAATGAGTGGGTCGGTTACTTTTGGTTTTTTATCAGATAACTTTGAGGGAAATTTTTTGGTTCCATTACTAACCGAATTCGGAAGATTCCGCTTATGATCGGGTGCCCTTGAAAGTATTTTTGATCCGCCGTTCGTTGAGTATGAATAATTCAGACGCTTGTTGAACTTGTCGGATGCCTCCTAAGAGGTCTTTGGGTCCGTCAGTAATTGGGTTTGGAGGACCCAGAATCAATAGATGAATTTGGAAGATCCAGCATCTGAGCGGATGCCTTCAAAGAGGTCTTTGAAAGCCCTGTGTTTGTATCACTGTCCAGCCATATCTTAATGGCGTTGGCGATGAACCGGGTGCCCCTCAGGGAGGTCTTGGGTTAAAGAGCCCGGTGTTTGTATCGATGTCCAGCAATATCTTAATGGCGTTGGCGATGAACCGGGTGCCCCTCAGGGAGGTCTTGGGTTAAAGAGCCCGGTTTTTGTATTGCTGTCCAGTCATATCTTAATGGCGTCGGCGATGAACCGGGTGCCCCTCAGGGAGGTCTAGGGTTAAAGAGCCCCGTGTTTGTATCGATGTCCAGCCATATCTTGGCGATGAACCGGGTGCCCCTCAGGGAGGTCTTGGGTTAAAGAGCCTGGTGTTTGTATCGCTGTCCAGCCATATCTTAATGGCATTGGCGATGAACCGGGTGCCTCTCAGGGAGGTCTTGGGTTAAAGAGCCCGGTGTTTGTATCGTTGTCCAGCCATATCTTAATGGCGTCGATGATGAACCGGGTCCCCCTCAGGGAGGTCTTGGGTTAATTGTCACATTGTTTCTAGGGGCTGACTCTAGTTTATTTGTTGACCTCTCATTGTGAATCTTTAGATTTAGAACTTCGAACTCTGTTAAGAATGTGCCCCAACGATGAAATTCAAAACTTGATCCGTAGTCTGGGTGTCACATCGTTTACGTTTAGAGTTCTTGATGTCCCTTATTTATGGCTTCATATTTCATACCCTTAATGACACGAAATGCAAGGGTGTTCGTGTTTCAGGCAACTGGTGTTTGAGCTCTTTCAGTTGGAGATGTGTTGTAGCATTCATTAAGCTCTATTTGGTTCTGAGTGTGCTTCTATCTACTTAAAAAGCCTGTAATTAAAATCGACGTTAGCAGCTTGATATGAAAACTTGCAGATGTACGATTTTAGATAGGTAAAGTAGTTTCTTTCATTAATTTATACATACTTTGCAGGATATTCACAATGCATAATATATTTACAATTCATGATGTATGTATAATGAGTAATATGTGAAAGAAACTTCAAATAAAATAACGGCGAAGGTGGATGCTATTCCATGCCAGAGGAAGTGCGATCCCTTCTGTCGTTTTTAGCTCAAAAGTGTCATCTGCAAACTTCTGGCTAATCATGTACGACCCCTCCCAATTGGGTCTGAATACCCCAGTTCCTGTCATAACTCTTTTCAGGACGAGGTCCCCAATTTGAAAAGTTCATGGCTTGACTTTTGTATTGAAATATCTGGCTATTTTCCGTTGATGGGCCGCTATGTTAAGCTCCGCTTCTCTTCGCTTTCCCTCGAGTAAATCAAGCACTTCCAATTGCAGCTTTTCATTCTCCTTCTGGTTAAAGTGGATTCTGCGGTGAGTTGGCACTTCAAGCTCCACTGGGATCATAGCTTCTGAGCCGAATGCAAGTGAGAATGGGGTGTGCCCCGTAGCGGTTTTACGTGTTGTCCGATACGACCATAACGCAAAGGGAAGTTCATCAACCCAATTGCCTTTGGCTTTTTCAAGACGCTTCTTGATGGTCGACTTTAGTATTTTGTTGATGGCTTCCACCTGCCCATTTTCTTGCGGATGGGCCACAGCTGTAAAATTATTTTTGGTCTTATATTTAGTGCAGAAGTCTAGGAATTCATTGCTTTCAAACTGGGTTCCATTATCGGTAATGATCTTTTGCGGTACTCCAAACCTGCAAATGATGCTTTTTAAGACAAAATTGATCACTTTCTTTGATGTGATTGTAGCTAAAGGTTCTGCTTCAGCCCATTTGGTAAAGTAGTCAACAGTTACTATACTGTATCTCATATTTGCTTTTGCAGTGGGTAATACCCCAATTAAATCTATGCCCCAGACCGCAAATAGCCATGGGATAACCATTTGAGTTAGCTCCATGGGAGGTGCTCTTGGAATTTTAGTGAATCTCTGGCATCTATCACACTTCTTTGCATAGGTCATGGCATCTAGATTTACATCCGGCCAGAAATAGCCATATCGCAGAATCTTCTTGGCTAAAGTTTGACCGCCAGTGTGTCCTCCGCATTCTCCCTCATGCAACTCTGCCAAGATCGCTCTAGATTCCTTCTTAGTCACACATCGCAGCAAAGGCATGGAGAATCCTCGTCGGTACAGCCTTCCATCTTGAATGAGGTACAGAGGGGCCTTGCGCAATATTTTCCTTTTGTCGCTCCGTTCTTTAGGAAGTGTCCCATTGAGGATATATTCTTTGATTGGAGTCATCCATGATGTAGGTTCCTTAGTAGTTTCCATTATCCAGTCAATACTCGCTTCTTCAATAGTAGGGGTAGAAAGAACTTCGATGAGGATTAAATCCAGCAGTTGAGCATCTGATGAACTAGCATACTTGGCAAGAGAATCCGCTTTTGAGTTCTGTTCTCTTGGGATGTGAGGTATAACATAGTGATCAAGATTGTTTAGAAGTTCCATAACTTTGATTAGATAAGAGGGTAGATTCCCAGTTTTGGTTTGGAACTCTTCGCTTACTTGACCCACCACCAACTGAGAGTCGCTAAAAATTTGCAAAGTTTTTAGGTTTAGCTCTTTTGCCAATTTTAGCCCTGTTATTAGCGCTTCATATTCGGCCTCATTATTAGTTAATTGAAATTCTAATCTTAATGTGTAGCATAAAGAGTGACCCTCTGGGGTTTCCAAGACAATTCTAGCCCCTGAACAGTACTCGTTTTTAGATCCATCAAAAAATAGTTTCCAAATGGTCTCTGTTTCCGCTGCTTCCTCAATCTTTTCTCCTCTGTCTGTAAACTCAGCAATAAAATCTGCTAGGGCTTGGCCATTAATCTCTCTTCGAGGATGGTAAGTGATGTCATATTGACTCAACTCGATGTTCCATTTTAGTAACCTTCCTGAAGTTTCTGGGCGAAAGAGAACTTGCCTTAATGGTTGATCGGTAAGAACCTTGATAGGGTGAGATTGGAAATATGGTCTCAACTTTTTTGAGGCAACGAGGAGGGAATATGCGAGCTTCTCTAGCTTAGGGTAATTCAATTTGGCCCCGGCAAGTCTTTTACTGATGTAATACACCAACAATTGCACCCCTGCTTCTTCTCGGATTAGCGCTGCACTCAAAGCATGTGATAAGACTGCCAAGTATAAAAATAGATCCTTCCCATCTTTAGGTTTCGACAACATTGGCGGTGATTCCATATGTCTTACTAATTCCTCGAAAGCCTCCTGGCACTCTGGGGTCCACTGGAAATCCTTTTTTCCTTTTTTCAAGGCATCGAAAAGCAGGATACACTGATCTGTTGCTTTGGAAACGAACCGGTTTAAAGCTACTACCTTTCCATTTAAGCTTTGGAGTTCCTTTTTGGTTTTCGGAGCCCGCATTTCCCTTAAAGCCGCAATTTGAGAGGGATCTGCTTCGATGCCCCTAGTATTGACGATAAACCCAAGAAATTTCCCTAAAGAGACTCTGAACGAACATTTTAACGGGTTTAGTTTCATCCCGTATTTCCTGAGTATGTGAAACATTTCCGCCAAATCCTCGAGATGATTTTCGATCTTCTTTGATTTGACTAGCATATCGTCCACATATACCTCCATTGTATTCCCTATTTGTGATTTATACATGGAGTTTACGAGACTTTGGTAGGTTGCACCCGCGTTTTTCAGTCCAAATGGTATGACCCTATAGCAGTCTAGCCCTCTATCCGTTATGAAACTCGTGTTATCCTCGTCTGGCTTGTACATCATAATTTGATTATATCTGGAATGTGTGTCCATAAAAGATAGCAACCATGACCCACTGTTGCATCTACAAGTTGATCAATCCGGGGCAAAGGAAAGCTATCTTTTGGGCATGCTTTATTAAGGTCTGAGTAGTCTATACACACTCTCTATTTTCCATTGGACTTTATAACAAAAACTGGGTTAGAGACCCAATCTGGATATGTAGTTTCATGTATGAAATTATTTTTAAGTAATCTATCTACTTCTTCTTTTAGAGCCTCAGATCTCTCAAGTCCCTGCATTCGCCTTTTTTGTTTTACAGGAGTCAATTTTTGATTTATATTCAACATGTGAACAATTACATTCGGTGGGATCCCACAAATATCTGAGTGTTCCCAGGAAAATACATCTAGGTTTGCTTTCAAAAACAAGATTAATTCCTTCCGCAGCTTCATGCCTAGCTGAGAACCTATCTTCAGGACTTGGTTAGGGTCTTTGGATACTGGAACGGGGATAGTATCTTCGGCCGACACTACTTTATTTCCCCCCATACTATTTTTCCTTGGATCAATTGCCTTTCGAGCGCCACTGTGCTCACCAATATGGGGTTTTTGCTTTGGTTGCTATAAGAGGGGTTTTTGGATGCAAAGCGACGACTCTACATCCTTCTTCAATTCCTTCTTCCTTGCTTCTGCCAATTCAACCAAATAACACTTTCTTACTGCTTGTTGATCTCCTATAACTGTGCCAACACCATTCTCCGTTGGAAATTTCATAGTGAGGCGCCACGGAGCCATAGTTATTCTGAATGCTGCGAGAGTAGGTCTTCCTAGGAAGGCGTTGTAAGCAGAGGGTTCATCGATTATAACAAAGTCCTGTACCCGTGTGGCTTCTGCTCTCCTTCCCCAAGCTCCACTAGCAGACTGATGACACCAATTGGTTGAACAGCTTGACCAGTGAATCCATGGACCTTGTTCTGATAGGCTTTTACATCGCCCATGGAAAGCTTCATCCTATGGAATGCGCTAAAGAAGAGGATATTAACTGAGGCACCGCTATCAATTAACACCCTTCTTACTATGGCTGGGCCTAAACCAATGGTTATCACCATTGGATCCTCTGTAGGTGTTATGATCCCAGTCGGATCTTCATCCTTAAATGTGATGTCGTCTCGCAGGATTCTTGGTACTTTTGCCGATAAAAATTCGTCTATGGTCATGTGTTCACCTTTTTTCGAAAAGTTCTTCACCTCATGAGCGTACTTCAACATATCCCCCCATCTTTTCCCAACCGGGTAAGGGCCTCCTGAAATGGTGTTTACGATCATCCTTGGTATAGCTGTAATCGAAGCGTTCTCATTCTGTTTAGGCTGTCCTACAGAGTCTCCTTGGTATTGAGTTCCCTGAGCATTCTGGGAGATCTTTGTGTACTATTGAAGCCTGTTTTTCCTTATCAGTTCCTCAATTAAGCTTTTCAAATATCTACATTCATTCCTGCTATGACCTGGTTGGTTGTGAAATCGGCAGAACCTGCCAGACTTTATTGCGTTATCAGTGACTCTTAACATCCCGGGCTCTGGGTACTCTTCAGCGTCTTTGGTCGCCATATAAATGTTCTCTATGGTGTCGTTAAGAGGAGTCATTTCAGAATTCTCAAAGAAACGAAGCTTTTTGTTGTTTCGACCATCTTTCCCTTCATTCCCCCTTTTTTGATTTCCTTCGGTGTTTTTCTGTCCTCCTTGCACGTTTGCGTCTCTCTTTTCTGATGGCTCCTTATTTTCTGTAGCTTCCATTGTATAAGACGGATCCTCATCCACGCCTATATACTCCTCTGCTTTGTCAAATAGCTCTTCGAGAGTGGCAAGCTTCTTCTTCTTGATCCACTGCCTGAGTTTGGTCATTTTACTTATGCCTCCCTTTAGAGCCATCAAAGCCAAACGTGGCTCATAGTTTCCAACTTCGGCCACGGCTGTGTTAAAAGAAGAAAGAAAGGCCTTAATGGACTCCCCTAGCCCTTGTTCCAGTCCATTCAATTCCATTACATTACGCACCTTGGTAGCTTGAAGCCTGAATTGTTGTCTGAACAGCTTGGCCAAGGTAGCGAAGTCATCCACGGACTTCGGCGGGAGTTTTGTGAACTAGAGTGAAGCTACTCCTTCCAAGTAGGTAGGAAAGTACAAACACTTGAGCTCATCAGTAGCACGTGCCCCATCCATGTGCTGATCGTATTTGAATAGGAACACGTTTGGATCGCCGGTTCCATTGTAGGCTTGTACAACTGGGGGTTTGAATTTATTTGGATATGGCGCCATTTTTATTCTTTCTGTAAGTGGGGTTTTTGTAGGAGCAAATCCCCATTCCTTTTCATCATCCACCTTTTTCTGGCTCTCATTCATGATCTTTCGTACCATTCCGAATATTCGCCCCTCCTCATTGAGTTGATCCACGGGGCGGACGCCTACGTATTTACCGGATGTTTGCCTACACAAATGATCGCGGTTCAGCTTCCGGGGCCCTGGACCTCCCGCATGTGGAAGTGCCCCTTTGGTGGAACCAAACGCTTGTTGAGGAGTTGCTTTTCCAGAGTGGTTATGAATAGCTGGCCTCATTACCTTATGACTAGGATTTGCAATCTCCTGGACAGAATTTCCTTTATTTGGACTCCAGGAAGAGGATCCAGTATCTTCCGTTCCAGTGGTTTTAGCAGTTTTGAGACGGCTTCCACTCATGGTAACTTTGGCCGTTGCGGCTTGCATGGCGAACATGGTGTCAAGCTTCTTCATTATGGCTTCATTCGCAATATCCATTCGACTTGTTAGTCCTGCTGCCACTTCATCCAACTCCCTCCTTGTTACGGTAGTTCCAGCTTTAGAACTTTCACCGACTTCAAACTGATTAGTAGGTGGGTATCTTCTGTGTTAGTGGCATTATTGACATCTTCGATGCTTTTACTTGTAACTTTCTTCGATGGACTGTCTGGTTTGCACATGGCTTTTGAGATGAGTATTTCAACTCGGACAACTTAGATGATCGGAGTGGATTCAAAATTCCAATGCAAGGCCTTCTACCTTGTGAAAGAGCGAGAAATGGATTGGCAATTCGGGCCCCACGGTGGGCGCCAAATGTTTTCCCTAAAATTTGGAAAAACACCAAAAATTTGAATAAATGTCTCACAAAAATGAAAAGTGGAGCCTTACAACGATTGAAATGTAAGTAGAAGACACAAGGTTTTATGGTGGTTCAACCAAGTAGGGGTTTACGTCCACTTTCATAAGAGATTCCATTATCAATATAAAGATTACATGATTAACTTCTCTCTTACAACAATTTTATCACTCCTTTGCTCATGAATTACACTTAATCTACTAAAGATGATTGAGAAGAGTGTTATTCAGCGAAGATTTGATGTGGATGTGGTAGAATTGAAAGGAATCCCCCTCTCGAGTAAGCTTGCTCAATCAATCTTCAACTCTTTATTCATTTGGATGTGTTTGATAGAGATCATAATCCATGGATTAATCTTCAATTGGTGATGTTGAATGGATGTTAGAATTGTTGTGGAATATTTTCGGTAGCACTTTGTGGTCTCAAGATTCGATCCCTCAAATGAAGAAGTAAGGGGGTATTTATAGGAGATTTCCAGTCCAGGTGGCAGTTCTGTAATTACATAGAAAACGCCATGACTCATGTCGCCACCGACATGACTTGGATCTCCGCTATAACTCATGTCGCCTGGCGTGTTAGCCCCTAGCGCCTTGAGCTCGCGACACTACATGAGTTCCCTTGACTAGGTTTATGTAACAACCCGTAAAATCTGAACCAATTTAAAATTTTTAAATTGGCTATTTTAGTGAATTTTAAATATTTAAAATAAATATTTTAAATAATAACGATGAAAAGTAGTTTGAATCGATGTTTGAAAATGAATATAATTACTTTGAATTATAAACAGGGCCTGAAATGGCGCGGCAGTTTCAAAATTTCAATTCAAACTTGGACTGATTGTACCGGGTGCAAAATAAAACGGATTTTAGTGAAACCAAAAATATTTAAATCTGTTGGTGAATGTCTTTCTAACGAATCTGAAAAATCAGAGTTTCGTAGTGGGAGTCAAAAGTTATGGCCAAATGAATTTTCAGAAAGGTCGCAATAGAGAATATATCGCCCTTGAAAATAGACATTTTGCAAACGGCCTTGGAATTCGACGAAACCAATTTTTTTGGATCCAGGATGTGAAGTTATTGCTAGGTTTCAAATTTCATAATTTTTGAATCTAGTATGTGAGCGTGGCAAAGGAAAATGTGTTTTGGTCAATTACAGTTAAATTGGATCAACCAAAAAATGACCATTTTTCAAAAGGTCTCAGAATTCGACGAAACTAGTTTTGTTGGGAACGTATCGTCAAAACATAGCTAGATTTATTTTTCTGGAATTTTTAGAATCAGTGTGTGGCCCCGGCAAATTGAAATGTACGTTCAAATTAAATATTGAATGTTTTATATTTTAATTTGAAGAAAAACTGACTGAAATAGTCGAATGGGCCTACGAAACATATCCCATTATGTTCGGAATGGGGGTATTTAGCTAGGGACGACAGTCGTTGGGTTTGATTTGGAGTTCGTTACTATAAACAAGAATTTTTGAATTAAATAATAAAAAAATAAAAATAAAACCTATAAAAGAAACCCTAACCCTAGCGTACAACGCAGAGCCTCCGTTCACCAAAACCAAAGGCCGATTTCATTCTAAATTGAATCCAAAAATTCTCCATATAGAATTCGAATTAAATACTAGTTGTTGAACGAAAATTGAAGTGATTTCTTCGATCTTCAAAGTGAGATGAGTATGAACATTATTCGTTGAGTATTTTGATGGGAATTTCAGAGTGAACCCACTCCGTTCGCATGCAGTTCTGAGGGTCTATGGGATTTTGAGCTTCACCAAGATCAGGGCGTGAGGAGAGATAGGCAGATGGCGTGGTGGTGATAGAACGTGGGTCAAAGGCTCGTATGGCAGGCGATTTCAAAACCCTAGGCTTCAAGGACGGTTCAGTTTTACAGAAGGAGGTCACGAAGAAGAAAGAGAGGAGCGACCCGTTTTTTTCTTGAGTAGGTGATTAGGGGAAAATGTTTAATTAATTATTTAATTATCATATCGATTTTAATTAATGTATAAAATACAATATCTTTTCCATACGAGAACGAAATTCGAAGATTTCAGAAGCGTTGGACTCGTCTCAACGAGAGCATCACAACAAAACTGACCGTGTCCAAAACAGAGCAAGTCAGAATTTAAGGCAATTTCTAATCGAAACAGAACAGAAATTCAGATAAAATTGACGGAGTGGATCCCAATATGAGAATTCTCTCACTTTAAATTTTCTGTACAGTTATTTATTTTGTAACTGCATATATGAACTGCTCCCCGTCGTCCACAGACCATGGACGACTTGTTTGCTTGTATTCTATGTTAAAATATCGTATATATTGAAAAGTGAAAATATCGTATATATTGAAAGTGAAAATATCGTATATATTGAAAAGTGAAAATATCGTATATATTGAAAGTTAAAATATCGTATATATTGAAAGGTGAAAATATCGTATATATTGAAAAGTGAAAATATCGTATATATTGAAAGTGAAAATATTGTATATATTGAAAGTTAAAATATCGTATATATTGAAAGTGAAAATATCGTATATATTGAAAGTTAAAATATCGTATATATTGAAAGTGAAAATATCGTATATATTGAAAGTGAAAACGATATATATATATATATATATATGAAATGAATATGATATAGGTGGAAATAATATATAAATATATATGAAATGAAAACGATATATATGAAATGAAAACGATCTGTATATGAAATGTGAAAACAATATATATATATGAAATGAAAACTATATATATATATGAAATGTGAAAACGATGTATATATGAAATGAAAATGATATATATATATATATATATATATATATATATATATATATATATATATATGAAATGTGAAAATGATTTGATTGTTAAAAATGTAATTTTTAACATATATATACACTATATAAAATTGTCGTATATATGGAATATTCAATTTTGATTAGAAATTGAATATGAAGTTGAAATCATTTTGAAAACGAATTTAAAACGATTTATAAAATACGTTTTAAATGGAAATCGATGAAATATATATTATATAAATTATATATAATATAATGGCCTGAGTAGAATGCGCCGCGCCATGGCAGTTTGCGAATTTCGACCATTGACTTCGAATGGATATTACGGGAGATCCGACCGTCAGATTCTCCTGAAACCAGAACCGTTGGATTCCTATCGAAAAGAGCTTTCCAATGAATATTAGGAATTTGAAATCTAATGGTTGGATTTGGAATTATGGCCAAATCAAATTTGGAAAAGGTCGTTGTAAGTGCAGTTCGATGGTCTTTTGTGGAAATCGACTGTACGGGCCTTGATAAAATGATTTAAAATATCAATAATTAGTGTGAAATCATAAGAAATGATTTGGGAAGAATTGGGATGAAAAACTCCATATTTGAAAAGATAAAATAGATTTTTATCGAAATGAACTAGTTATAAACTAGAATAATAATTTATTTATTTTTAAATAAATAAATTGGATTTGAAATGGTTTTAAAAATAACTAGAATTTCCAATATATGAATTGAAATGGATTTGAATCGAAATTATCTTCGGAATATTTCGATGTTGGATTTCGTGATTATACAGATATGGTTGTGGAAATTTGAAAGATATATTTATATCGTTATTTCCAATACGATATTTGTTGGTTTCAGAATTTGATGTTGAATATAAGCCGATACTATTTTCTATTCAAAGCCTTGTGTTTAATATCAAATTGGATTTGGGGTTTGTCGTGAACGGTGTTTAAACGACATTAGTTCTTTAACCCGAGTGAAAGCAGGATTAATTTCCAAAAAGCAGAACAATCAATATGAAATGATTTTAGAGATGAAACCAATTGGAGTTAGAATAAATTTTTAATTAGATTTGAAAGAATGAATGGTGATTAAATTTACCAAAAACATGAGATGTGGTGTAAACCAAATATATGTGGTTGTTGATATTGATTGTGACTGATTGATTGTGTGAATGTTGCTCGACCAGTTTATGAGCAGAATATGCTTTTACATTTAGCATTGGGTTGGGTTGAAAATATCTGTGTGCTAATGCCTTGTGAAACACTTCACGATTTGACGATAAGGTGTTTAGTGATGTTGTGTTCATTTCAAATTTAATGAATGATTTTGAAATGATATATTTTTCTTAAGTGAAAAGAAATGTATTCCCGATTTTGGACAGGGAATGTTTTATAAAAATGTTTTATAAAACAGAAAGGATTTCGAGGCCTAAAACCCGATGATTTCGAAATAATTTGGAAATGTATTATGGTTTTACATTGTAGTTCATCACATATTCGATTAGTTGCTATTAGTGATGTATCTGTTTGGTGGCGGAGAATTTATTCTCTTGCTTAACACCCTTCTTTGAGACGTACGAGCTCAAAGGTTATGTGATTAATAGTGGCTGATCGTATGTATGAATTACTGATGTGAAGTACTATATTTTGAAAGTACTTGTGATTATTATGTTGTGAAATGATTTTCCCTACTTCGGGATATGAAATGATTTAGTATGTGGCTAAAGATTCGGGTAACCCTGAGACTAAAAGTATGGGTGAGAGGGTGGTGTATGCTCTCCATGTGTGGGAGGTGCATCGTCGGTGTAGACTGCTCCTATGTGGGGTAGGTGCACATTTATATATCGAGTTGCGAGGTGCGTACCCTTTGCTTTGTCGATGAGGAACACGATATTGGGTTGCATACTTGTCTGTATGCATTGTTATGTTTTGGAATTCATATTTCCAAACGATTTGATTTGAGGTCCCGAAGTGAAATCTACTTTGATATAGAAAGTTAGATAGGTATTTCAAATGATTTGAAATAAGAAATCGGGAATAAAATCCAAAGGAATAATTTCCGTAAATTGAATTGGATTTGGAAAATCTAAGTGTATTGATTAATCTAAGTGGGTAGATTGGGATATTGCATGTTGATTGATGCATAGTAGATCCATATATCTATATTGATTGTTGTTTATACACTGGCATTCATGGGGGTAAACCCATTCCGCGTTAGCCGCATGGTCCCATGATCTGCCATATGATTTATATAAGGTTATAACTGTTTAAAGTTTCTCACACCAGTCCCATGACTGATATGTAGTTTGCTTTTCCCTTGCAAACTCGGGTGCCCCTATTTTCCACACGGGCAGTCGAGTAGTTTATGTTGCAGATATATGAGCAGGATTCTGGATTGAAGCTTAAAGCTACGTCCAGAGCATCGTTAGTCTTCCACTGTGTTATTTATTTCTGTTGTGCATTGTATTACATTTATTGTAAAATCATCATCCGTTGTATTGATTATATTTCGATATACTCTGATATTCTATACTCTGATGTAACATTATTACGATGTTTATAGAAGTCTTCTGTTATTTGTTCCGATGTGTTGTATACCCAGAGTTAGCGTATGTGGGATTCGAACGGTCTTGGTCGGTTTAGCGATCAATTAGGCCCGGGCGAAATCCGTGTCGTTACAGCTTCTAACGAGTTATCTTGATTCTGCTATACTCATACTAGGATATTGCTGATCCTATCTGTAATGAGTTATTCGTCCTAGAACACTACTGGTTCTATTTTTGATGAGTTCGTAAATATGTTATATTCCATCACTAAGCTTAACCAAAGCTCTGATACCACGTTGTGACGTTACCGCGAAATCCGGTAGGCTTTGCAACCATCCCTTCATCCTCCAGTACTGCAGGTAAAACCCACTGCAGCTCACAATGGTCCCCCAATCCCTTATTTTACGGCGACCCTCTCGAGTCTCCCGGCACTTCCGAACCAACCCTCAACAGGGACATGTAAGGGTAAGAGTCTCCCGTTCGCCACCAAACCGCGAAGCGAGAACCCCCTATCATGCGTACCCAGCCTACTCAGGACCAGCAACATGTCGTTTGGATGACAGCTGTCAACAACCCAATAATAACTGGATACGGCATAAGTAGGTCAAGACACAATTTGTATTGAGATTTTAAGTAGCATCTTACTCCTTATGTCGCTGAATGACATGGGGGATAAACGACATGGAGTGTTTCCTGAATGTGATTTGTTTCTCTCGATACGGTTTAAGGCCGACATGGATTACCTGTATACCATGTCGCTGAAAGATATGGATAACACTAGCATAACGTCATGTCGCTGACCAATATGTATTACTTGTACTTTACGTCGTTGAACGACATAGAAGATAGTAGCATAGCATCATGTCGTTGTCCGACATGAAACTTAGCCTTACCATATGTCATTTCGTTAGAGCGGCATGACCCATGTCGTACGACTTTATGCTCCTTAGCGCCTTGGGCTTATAGCATGTCACGACGCCATGTCATAGATGACTCAAATTAGCTGTGATGATATAGGTAGGGCACGACATGGATGAGTGCGATATGATTGTGAGCGACCTGGTGCGATATGAGTGAATTTTCTCCCTTGCGACATGCCTCTAACGACTTAGTTAAAAAGACATGGCTTTCTTACCCTTTTTATGGGTTAACAATTATAAATATAGAAAATGTTTTTTTTTCAAAGAAGCGAGAGGGGAAATCGAGCTTCAAAAGAATACGAAAGAGGGTAAATGAGAATTGTAAATGATAATATAATAAGTAATTGATTTAAAAGGGGCCAATGTTTATTGATGATTGATCTATCGAAATCCTACCTGAAAATAAGACCGTTGGTTGTACACTTATTTTTCTTTGATAGTTAATTCACCGACTATCGAAGTTTTTGACCATTTCTCCGTTGTCAATATGGAGAGACCAGGATCAGATTTAATATCTGAAAAACCACTCTGTATTGGTATAAGCGTTACGTATCAACTTATACTGAAGATAATTGAAGACAGAGTAAAGTGCAATGGCTGTTCTGTTAATCCTAGGTAGAAATTGCCTAAGATGGATTAATAACATGGTTCCTTTTGTTTGTCCAGACCCAGGACAACTTGTATGGATGAGTGTCTGAAAGAGTATTTCCAAAGGGATTACGTACGTTGATTCCTTCAAACGTACGAAGATGGTGGAAAAGAAGGGAAACTTCTTTAGCCTAACAATCTGAGTATTTTTGTGGGAGTAAATTAGTGATTTCTGATGGATCTGAAGATGTGGCATTCAAAGTGAATGGTGGCAAGATGTTCTGGAAGATAATTCAAACCTCAAGCCTCACAACCGGGAATTGACTAAAATCGGGCAGGCAACATGGCTATGTGGGTCGCTCCCATTAGGATGTATAATCACCTATCTAGAGAAATTCCATTTGCTTCATTAATCTATCGATGCTGTCCCTTTTGGGAAACGGTTGCTGATCCCAACCGTTGGTGATATACATTCGATACACTCAAGCGAAATGAGTGGTCGGTCATGTGTGGGCCGGGTTGCAATACGTTCTTGTTGAACCCAATGTATTTGCCTCTAGCGATACACTATCGGAAGGTGGCTCCATACCTTGTCATGTGGAAATCCAATCTCCAATAAGCGCCCTGTGGTTTTTGATTTAATATTATACATGGAGCGTGAGATGCAAGTGTTCCGCTAGATCGTTATTTATTTGATGTAGACATTATTGTAATATCACTGGATTTGATATCAAAAATATTTTTGGTTATCGTAAGGTAAAAACCATCCGTGTTTATGTGTGGATCAGTCTTACGATTATCTTTTCTTTCGAAAGGATTTGAAAAAGTTAAATCAATGGTTGGAGTTTACTCACACCAGTCCCATGACTGACCCAGAGTTTATTTTGTTTTGTTTTCCCTAAACTCTTGGGTGCCCAAATTTGTACGGACAGTCAAGTAGTCAGGATTTTTCAGATTCACTTGGAGGAGCTCGAAGCAGGAGGCTTTACCTATTAGCTACAGACTATCATATCACCGTTGTGTACTATTTATGTATCTGGAAACATGTGTTTATAACTGTTCCAGAGAAAACCATTGTGCTCTGATGATGGTATGTATAAAAAGTTACTGATTTGTATTTTCAAAGTTTGTGTTATCTAAATAAATTTTATTCGTTCCGCTGTGAGTTTGTGATCTTTGTTTTTCTTCTATTCTAATATTTCTTTCTTTCTATTTCTCATCCTCTAACTTCTTTCTAAAAATGATTCATATTTCTGTGCAATTTGGGTTGGACGTGTGGTGTAATTAGTCAACTCAAAGAGTATGGAAATTCGGGTTATTACAGTTGGTATCAGAGCTAAAGGTTGAGTGATAACCTTGGCTCTGTGTCGTAACTCAATAGAAATAGGGTTAACGATGCAATAGATTGAGTTTGAATATATATATATATATATATATATATATATATATATTTACGAGAGAGCGTATTTGTAGATTGATATAAAATTGTTTTATATTGTGTTGGCTGGTTTGTTGAGTAGTTTTTGAATTCTGGTCGATACAGGATGTACAGCTGTATCGATTAGTGTTTCTAAACTCTCGAAAAGAACAATTCGATGCAATATTGATTTAAAATGGGTAAATGAAATAATTTTACCCAAAATTATTTTGATATAAAAGGAATAATTTCTAAATTATTATATATGAATGTGTTGATTGTTATTACAATCAAACAGAATTATTGTAACAGCCCGCACCTCCGTTCGTGCAAGATATTGTCCCCAACTTAGCCACCGTATAGGTGTTGGGTTTTGTTCCTCAAAAGGCCTCGGCTAAGTTTCGAGATCCGCCAACACTTGGCGTTGTCACATAGGCTGAGCCAACCTCCCTACTAACACCGATATTGTCCCTACTTTGCCACCTCTCAGGTGTAGGGTTTTCCATCACTAGGCCTCGGCGTTAGTAAGAGATGGACTCTACTATATAAGTACCCCACTTCATACAGGCTTCCACGATGTGGGACTTAGGGGTGTTACATTCTCCCCTCCTACAGAGCCTAACGTCCTCGTTGGCTCACAAACACCTCACCCAGGCGTTGTGGTCCACACAGGACCCACAATTCCGGCTAGGTATTGGCTCTGATACCACGTGTAACACCCCACATCTGTTAGTGTCACTCACAAAGGGAATGCACTAAGTTCTGTGGACCATTTAGGGTAAAAGATGCAGATAATTTACAAGACAGACAAAAATTACAACAGCAGAAAATAAAACTTTGCTTTATTGATAAAATAGTTTGTACAATGATTTCTTTATAATATCAGAGTATCATCTGTCTTACAAAATAAAGAAGCATAAAAATACATTTATATTCCCTAATTGTAGCAAGAGCCAGCCATAGCATCTGAAAAGAGAATCCAAGCAAAACTTCGACAAATCTTCAAGCTGGGAAAGAGTGACAGCCCAACTTAACCTGAGCTATACTATTCCCTCCTTTACTACCTAGGGGTTGAACGGAAGAAAAGAAGACGAAAGAAAAACAGAGTCAGACATAAAGCCTGAGTAAGTTCAGTAACTACTAGCATGTGAACATGGAAAAACAAAACGACATGAATTAACTGAATACAAGATAACACCATGGCGATAGGGTCAACAAGATTAGACAAGATAATCACAAGATATGCTAAGATAAGATAAACTAGATATGCTCTAATACTTTCGCCGCTTCGTTATTTCCTTGTTATACGGATTTCTACATCTCTGCACCACCTAACTAGTGTCCCAACTAGTAATGATAACGTGATCCCAATCCCGGTAATTTTCGTTGCCTTCAGGCATACATTTATTATTTATTACCTAGATCTAATCTAGGGTTTTCTATCAAGTGCTTTCTAGATTCAACTAGAGTTTACGCTATCTGCAGAATGCTTCTCAGATTAAGGGTTTATGCCACCTAGTCCAACTAGGGACTATGCTACCGGTCGAACGATGATCCCAAGTCTAGGACACACTACCTAGAGTGGTATATGTTCCTATACTTCCCCACGCATGTATCGCGAAACGTTATCGCTTGTATAGATGCACATGTCCTGTAATGTGCGGGCAGAGCCCTGTGGCAGGGCAAATCAAGAAACACAGAACTCGGTCGGGAGCTTTCAGATATCTGCCGATGCAGATGCTAAGGTCTGTTTTTATTCCAGTGGCTATGGTCCCACTCGACCCCTCCCTCAACTAATGAAAGGCACACCTTGAAAAATGAGAACTATACGTAGGCCCCCTATGCCCCACTATCCTATGGACATCCTCACCCATAACTAGATAGCAAGTATATGGTCTTTTGGAGTTCTCTGCCTTTCCGCTTCACGTATCTCGACTGACTGAAGATGGATGATAGACGACGAGTTGCTATCACAGGGCTACCGTTTTCTCGCCGAATCACGCTGGTTCATCCTAGTCTTTAGGTTGCCATATATTGCAACCAAGGCATACCCCTGGTTCTTCTAACGCAGACCTTAACCTCTGTGAGCCAAGGAGGATCATCTGCAGCCTCACAGAGGGATACCAAGAGTACCCTCACGTCCCCTCGAAGCCTCGGGCTTCGTAACCCAATTCGTTGGAGCTTTCTTTTTTTACTCTGACGGACATTCGCTCCTTCCCGTGTTATACTAAGAATTACTACTTAGTTTTACTAACTAAGGTTTACCACTTAGTTTCCAGAATCGTTGTTTTCTTAACTAAGGTTTACTACTTAGCTCCTTTTAACTAAGGTTTACTACTTAGTCCTCTTTCCCGTCAAATTTGGATTGGTTAAGTGTCATTAGTCAATTCAAGCTAACTTAACCCTCTTCATTTATCCCATCAAACTGGTTAAGTGTTATCAGTAATTCATGTTGACTTAACCCTACCACAAACCAAGTTATATTGGTCAAGTATTTCTTAATACTTAACCCTACCCATTCAACCTGTATTGGTTAAGTGTTCCTTTTTAACTTAACCTTGCCCGTCTGTTTTAACCAACATGTTATTAATGGTTAAGTATTATCCCTTCATGTTTTAGACTTAACCCTATTCCTTTATCACAATCTGATGGTTAAGTGCTCAAGTTTACTTAACCCTACGGTCTAGCCCAGCTAACATATCAAATTGGCTAAGTGTATTAAATTTTACTTAACCCCTACGAATCTTGTCTTGTTACCATGTTAAGTTGGTTAAGTGTCCCTATGGACTTAGCCCTCCCGTTCTAGCTTAACTGTGTTAAGTTGGTTAAGTGTTCCTATGGACTTAACCCTCCCATTCTAGCTTAACTGTGTTAAGTGTCTATATGAACCTAACCCCACCCACCGGTCTGGTTATCATGTTGAATTGGTTAAGTGTCTTAGTTAACTCAACCCTACCATTCTTGTTCTAGCTTTAACTAAATAAATTAAAGCCGCTACCACTCACATTAGACAGATATTACTGCGACTACTGGATGTGTCGGTTGGTTCCGGGCAGGTTTACATCGCAACTCAGTCTAACCTCGGGTTAGGCATATTCGTGTTTTCTAAGTTCAAAAGGTTTTGATAAATTTTCAAATCAGGTTTTGAAAGTAACCATCCCATCCGTCGGATCAGTTAGGGATAGCCAGGGAGAGCAGGAAACTTGTATTTTCCAAACCCAAGCCTAGACACTATCCTCTCTGTCACCCTAGAACTTTCTGGTGTATTATTAAAAGAAATGTCATCAATAAACCTTTAATTTGTCTAAATTTACATTTTCCCCTTTAGGACAAATTCTATAAGTAAATCATTCCTAATTTACTTATTTCCTAATTACTCTTTTAATGTAAATTGTCAACATTTATTCTTATGGCCCATTTTCCCCTCTATATCATGTTTATGCTTTTTGGTATGTAAAATATACCAAATTAAGTGTCACTAACCATGATTTTTCTAAACTTGACAAGTACTCCCAATTACGGCCAATTTCAAATTTATGCCAATATAGTTATCATGCCAAATTAGCTAATTCAATTCCGAATTAACATTCTAATTACAGTTCATGTCAAACTAGACTTATTTTTCTAGTTCACAATTCATGTAAATGCTAGATTTACAAGTCAATACTAGATTCAAATTACACATCCTATAATTCATGTCAAATTTATCCCATTTGCATTCTATGAACATGCCATAATACATGTTCCCAATTTATGCCAATTTCCAAGTTTATAATTATGTTTTTAGTAAATTTCATATTTTTCCCAAATCGTATTCCCATCGTTCGTATAATCGTGATTCAATCTAGATTATAGATAAATCTAGATTCGTAGAAGATAGGGAATGAACCAAAGATGCTATGAAAAAGATAGACATAATAACTGGCATAAAATGATAATTTACTAATTACAGACCTAACGAATTTCACTGAAATTGATCTAAAACATCGAAGGCCTATAGGTCTGAAAATCTTATGACATAAAAAGGGTTGAATAACGATGTAGGTTCAAGAACATGGGTAGACCTAACTTAATAGGTAAATTCCCAAGATCTAAAACCAAAGAAAACTAAGAATAGACAGAATATATAATCAGGTTTAGACCCAATTTCATAGTCACAAAACTTAAGCAACACTTTCCTAGTCATGAATCATAGGTGTTTAATCACAGCTGTTCTTGTTATGTCATAGGCAATAGTTTATGTTTCCTAATCAAAGGCATAGGCTTGTGTTCATAGTCAAGGAAATAATTCGCATAGTCATGAGTCACAGTCATAGGCAGTGTTCATAGTCATAGGCAATGTTCATAGTCAAAGAGGCATAATGTTTTAAGGTTCGTAATTTCATAGTCCCGGTCTCATTGGTCATCGAATCATAACAGTTCGTAATTAAGTCCAAAGATATAAGCACTGATTCGAATAGAAAGATTTGGCATATTCTTTTATTCCTTCAATTTCATGTCACGAATAGAGAAAACGTTCAAATCTAAAAAGTAACCGACTTACAGAGATTAGATTAGATTCGTAGAAAAACAGTTGTTGAAGTCGTTTGAATCTTCACTTGAATCCTAGCTTGTTTTGAATCTCCTCTTGAAAGTCTTGAGCAGCATCTCCTCGTCTTGATTTATTTTATATATTATTTATTTATACATTTTCTCAGAGGCAGCATAAGGATAGAAAAGAATTGTGAATAGAGAAGGAGACTAAGGCTGTTTATATAGGATTAGGCGGACGAATCTGGTCAGAATGGCGTCCGGATACAGAAGAACGAACCAGACTGCAGATCTGGAAAAAGCAGGGGGGGTCGACTACCCAGTCGACCCGGGTGCCCCAAGTCGACTACCCAGTCGACCTGGGTCTTTGGGCGGGAAAATCCCCGCCCAGCCCAATCTGGGTCCGATTTTGAATTTTGAACTTGTTTTCTGACCTGTTCGAATTTTAAATCGAATTCTGAAACTTCGGAGGGTCATATCTCCTTCATACGGAGTCCGATTAACGCAAACTCGGACTCTATCTCATGCAGAATTCCGAGACGAACGCAGTGGCGCAGCCCGTTTCCCTTGATTTTGATTTTAAAATTTAATTCTGCCTTGATTTATGAATCTTAGTGTTACAAAATTACAGGGTGTTACAATTATAAAATATTGAAATGGTTATATATAACCAAATATAATTTGCATATGGATAATGTATCCAAATAAGATGAACTAGAATCAAATTCAAACCAAAATTTGGAATTTAAAACCCTGGATATTTAGAAAATATTTCTTGAAGTATTTCGAAGGTAATATAGCATTGTTTTGAAGGATTTTTAAATAAGAATGGTTTTAAATCGATTTTGAAAGTGATTAAGCATTGAAATCTCTTCAGTGGCGAGAAAATAATTCCGATAATGGGTCGCGACATTATCGGTATTCATTTTCAAGTTTTTGAGTGACGGATTGCTACCATAGTAATTTGGGAATGAAAATTTTGTTTGAAAAGGACAAGATGTTTTAGAAATTTAAATGTTTTGAATTGAGTTGATTATAAATATATGTATATAGAATATATATGATTTCATACTAATTTGAAATAAATCCGGGAATTTGAATTTTGAAATTTAAATTTAAATTGTATAAGTTAAATAGATTGAAATGGGAAAGTTTACCAAATGAATTGACATTTAACTTAAGTTAAATAAAATTGGGTTGAATTAAAAATAATTCTGAATGAAATTAAATAAACAGAAATCTCGAATTATTAATATGAATTCGACATATGAATAAGCAAGTTAAATAGATATTGAAATTGAATTGGGATAAATTTGGATTCAAGTATAATAAGTGAATTGACTTAAACAGAAATTAGTTTTGAATTGATAGAATGGAAGTGAACTAATCAGAAGTTGGTTAGAGAGTTAAAAACTAGAAGTTGGATTGATTTGAAACCAAGTGGAAATGGATATATGTATGCTGAGCTGTAACACCCCACCTCCGCCAAGGTGGCTCTTGCAAGCACTCTGACTTTGGAGGGGCGTTTGAATTGGGTAAACATGCATAATGATATATCAAGGCAGAACAAGAACATATGTATATATGTAAACAGAGTAAATAACATAGATAAAACAGCGGAAGATTTCAAACCATTTCAAAACAAGTCTGGTACAACATAATGTCAATTTTCCAAATAAACAAGTCTAGATAAAAACAACATCACTGAAAAACTGAAATACATAAGTACTATCCCCAAAATAAGTGATAACCATAGCTAGCTTCATGTCAAGACCGTACATGAGCTAAAATCCCACAAGCAAGCGATCAGAAATCCAAGCTAAGCTCCAATATTCCCACCCTGAGAACCTGGGGGGGGGGGGAACGGAAGAAAAGAGGCGAAAGAAAAACAGGTCAGTCAAAAAGACTGAGTAAGCCCTACTACAATCAATGTAAACTGATAAAGTTAACTGGCATGATGAAAACTGAGATGAACATAAGGATAACTACATACTGGCATGATAGATAAAAGGTGTCATCGCATAATCAGGTTTAAGGTTTTGCACCACAGGTGTACTAGCAAACTAACATGACTTGAATAAACATGTATTGATCCCTTGGCCCAAGCTTTGGCCCAATAACATGAAGTGACCCTAATACGAGGTCCAATAACATGGAGTGACCCTAATACGAGGTCTAACCAAACGGTCTAGTCGATCGGCTCCCTATAAGCCTAACTCGTCACGTGTTGGTGTCAATACGGCCCAAACATAATTGTAGTCAGATTGTGCAGGGTCTCCCGTCGGGTGTATCAAGCCCTAGGGTGTCAACCCCTGGACACCATAAACATAAGTGCACAGTCTCGATCTATTGGTACCCGTGCATGTTTTCCCCGGCTTCGGACTATGTGCACGACCATAGTCCACTCGGAACTACACCGGCGTACCACTCTGCCGCTGTTTTTGGTCACTTACCTCAAGTCCAGTAATCGTGCTCCCTCCCTAGCCTAGTCCCTAGGGTCTTAATGGTACAAACTTGGGATTACTGCTGGAGTGGACCCCCATTGCTAGGATTTTCTAGTGGATTAAGTACGGTTTAACCCTCTTGCTAATCATGGATTAACTTGGTTAAGCGTAACGATGAGTTCACGACTTAACCCTGATTAATCTACCAAGCCCGCATTGATTAAGTATTAAGTGGACCATGACTTAAACCCTAATCATGAGGCATTAATTAATTAATGTGCCTTAACCTCTCACATTAGACTTCGTTGCGGTTACTAGTTAAGCCGGTTGGTTCCGGGTAGCTTTACACCACAACTTGGTCTAACCTCGGGTTCAAGGTACAACATGACCAACTTCTCACATTGGGTCCTATTGTTTGTAGCAACTAGTTAAGCCGGTCGGTTCCGGGTAGGTTTACGCTACAAACTCAACCCAACCTCGAGTTGGTCACACTTATATTTTCTAAGTGTCATGTCCATCATGTTTCCAAAACATGTTACAAGTTTTCAAGAATTTGGGTAGACCTAACTTAATAGGTAAATTCCCAATGGGTAGACCTAACTTAATAGGTAAATTCCCAATCTTATGTTTTTATGTATTTTAAGTTTACCCAACCCCAAACGCAATCCCATCGCTTACATATCGCAATAGCGCATAAAGGATAGAAAGAGGGAACTTGGCATAATCATGACATAAAGGTGTTGAAGCCACAAGTTTAACATGGTGGCATCTGAAATGTACACATGTTCATGTACTTGCATATTACATTTTAGGCCTCAAAAGCATGCATAAAACCAAACTTAGCATATTGGTGATACATGGTGATAAATGACATGTAGAAATGGCCATAAGTTCGCATTTAGCCTCACATGCAAGTTATCATAAGAGATATGATAACTTACATGTTGCCAAAATGCAACCTTTAGCATAAAGCTTGAAGCTTTAGGCTCATAAACCCAATATAAGCTTGCATAACATGATAACATGAGTAAGATGATCAACCCAAACTTGCATACATAACATGGAAACTTGCATATCATAACATAGCAAACTTGCATAACATAACATGGCAACTTGCATATCATAACATAGCAAACTTGCATACATAACATGATAGACTTGCATAACACATCATAGTAAACTTGCATATCATAATGATCAAACACAACTTGCATCATTCATTAACTTTAGAGTTTAAATATGAAAGTAGAAAAGGGCTTACAATGCTTATGAAGACTCAAATGAGTATAAGCAAATGTAAGATTGAGACAAAGCCCTTATGCAATCAAATAAACCCAAAATGCAAGCTCCAATAGAAAAACCCTTGAGCAAAAATGATCAAAACCCTTGCTTTATGATGTAAATATGGAAACTTGACTTGAATGCAAGCTAATGATACTCATACAAGCTTGAAAACACTTGTATGCATGGAAAATCTCTCATAGAAATTTATTTAGAATTTTATGAAGAGAGTGGAGGCCATGAGAGGAATGATTTTGCCATAGTTTAGTTGTATGAATGAATAATGATGATTTAGGGTTAGGTTAGGGTCTTATTTATAGAGATTAGGATTAGTTCTAGCCTTAGGATTAAACCCTAGTTCCAATCTCAGCCCTCAAAACCGAATCTGGCCCCCAAACTCAACATAACTCCAAAATGGTGCACCAGGCAAAACTGCCCGGCTGAACCAAGTCGACAGCCAAGTCGACAGGGCTGTCGACTTGGGTCCAACCAAGTCAACTCCCAAGTCGACTTGGGTGCTCTGGCGGGAATTTTCCCGCCTAGCCCAATCTGACCCAAATTTCCAAATTCAAACTTGAATTTGAAATCTGTTTTTACTTTGAAATTTTCTGAAAACTTCGTTGGGCCTTAATCGGGTCATACGGACTCCGATTTTCGAAAACTCGGACTCTATTTCGCCTATTTTTCCGAGACGAACGCAATGCAATAGGCCGTTTCCCTTGATTCAGAATTATAAATTAAATTCTGCCTCGATTTACGTTATAACAGGTTATTGAAAATACGGGTTGTTACATTCTCCCCTCCTTAAAGGATTTCGTCCCCGAAATCTTCAAGTTAGGAAGAACGTATCCTACCATCCAATATCCATCTACTCAAAACATCATCCACGAGCAATCATTGTCCTTACAAAATTCTAAAGGTTGCATGAACATATGCAAAGGTGTGTGTATATTTACTTATCTAATGCAAATATCATCAATGCAAATTATGTTAGTGAAATGAATCCATATGTATGCAATTCCTAACATAATGTATAACATCTATATGTGTGCACATAACATACATCCATATGCAACATCCATGTGATAACACAAAAATTTTCATCCATGAATAAGCATAAACACTCATGCATATGCAATATGAGGAGTGTGTGAGCCGATCTAGTGCCTAACGTGTATAATGCATCCACGAGTAACCACTTGCAAACACTTGCAACCACTTGCAAACATCAAGCATAACATGTTTCAAACACATGTTTCATCCAAAGGGTTTCTACCTAAGGTTCTCACGACAAGATTAACACGATAAACTAGATAAACATGGATAGCAAAGAGAAAGATATGCTAACAAAGAAAAGAGATTGAGAGTGTACTCTAAAAAAGGAATGGATAAAGCCCACGCATCTTCTCCTCGGTTTCCCAAGTTGCATCTTCTTCGGCTTCACCCCATTGAACCTTCACCAACTTGACCTCTCGATTCCTTAGCTTCTTGGTCTCCGTCCCCAAGATACGAATCGGAGCTCTCCTCAAGGTAGCCTCTTTCTCCACTTCCACATCTTTCAGAACACTTGGCTCAACAACCTCTGCTGATTCATGTAAACACTTCCGGAGATGCGAGACATGAAAAACATCGTGTACTCCGGCAAGCTTCTCGGGCAACTCCACTCTATAAGCCATCTGCCCGATCCTCTCTATAATAGGGAATGGTCCAACAAACCTCGGTGATAACTTCCCAACGGCTCCAAATCGGACCACATTCCGCAAAGGAGAAACCTTCATGAAAACCATATCCCCAACATCAAACTCCAAATCAGTTCTTCGCTTATCAGCATAGGATTTCTGTCGGTCTTGGGCCGCTTTCATCCGTCTCCGAATCAACTCGACCTTCTCGGATGTATCTCTGATCATATTAGGCCCAAGTATAAGCTTATCTGTAGTCTCCCACCAACATGTAGGCGGCTTGCACGGCCTCCCATATAAAGCTTCAAATGGTGCCATCCCTATGCTTGCCTGATAACTGTTATTATATGCAAACTCAACAAGAGGAAGATGGTCTTCCCAAGTACCACCAAAATCCAGAATACAAAGCCTCAACAGATCCTCGAGTACCCTATTCACCCTTTCGGTTTGACCGTCCGTCTGTGGGTGATAAGCCGTACTTAGATTCAACCTCATGCCCATAGCTTCTTGCAAGCTATTCCAGAACTGACTTGTAAAGATTGGGTCACGGTCACTGATTATACTAGAAGGGACTCCATGTAGTCTCACAATCTCACGAAGATATACAGACGCTAGCCAAGATGCGGTCCTCTTGCTCTTCACCGGAATGAAATGAGCACTCTTCGTAAGTCTATCCACAATAACCCAAATGCTCGTATTCCCTTTCCTTGACCTTGGTAGCTCATCGATAAAATCCATGGAAATACTCTCCCACTTCCATAGTGGAACGTCTAGAGGATGCAATAGCCCACCGGGCTTCTTCGACTCGGCCTTAACTTGCTGGCAAATGATACATCTAGAGACAAACTCTGCCACATCCTTCTTCATCCCAGGCCAAAAGAAAATGCGCTTCATATCTTTATACATCTTATCTCCGCCCGGATGTATAGTCAACTTAGAGCGATGCGCTTCCTCAAGAACTTTTCTTACTAAATCTTCTACCATTGGAACACATAACCTTCCGTCTCTCCTCAGCCAACCCTTGTCATCAATAGAATATCGAGCGAGATGACTAGACGCCTCTCCTCGAATAAGCTTATCCATAATCTCAACTATTTGAGGGTCTCCTCTCTGCGAAGCCCCAACTTGATCAAGAAGGGTAGGTCTGAGTTCCAGAGATGCTAAAGAACCGGTCATCGACTCAATCGCCAAAGAGAAATCAAAGGTTGCCACATACTCTAAATTCTTCATCTCAACGAATAGAGGACTCAGGGTCAACCTTTTTCTACTCAATGCATCTGCTACCACATTCCCCTTGCCAGGGGTATAAGCTATCTCAAAATCGTAGGACGCAAGGAATTCCATCCATCTTTGTTGCCTCAGATTCAGATCCTTCTGAGAAAAGAGATACTTCAATGACTTGTGATCGGTATAAAGCTCAAATCTTTCTCCCAGAAGATAATGGCGCCAAGCCTTGAGTGCATATACTATTGCTGCCAACTCTAAGTCATGAGTGGGATAATTCTTCTCATGCACTTTGAGTTGTCTACCGCCAAAGCATATCACTCTTCCTTCTTGCATCAGAACAGCTCCTAACCCCGTGCCACATGCATCGGTGTATACTGTAAATAACTTCCCTCCATCGGGCAAAGCTAGAACAGGTGCTGATGTGAGAGCTCTCTTGAGCTTCTGGAAAGCAAGCTCGCATTCTATGCTCCAAGCAAAAACTAAATTCTTCTTCGTCAATTTAGTGAGAGGAGCGGAAATCTTCGCGAAGTCCTTGATGAACTTCCGGTAAAAGCCTGCAAGACCTAGAAAACTTCTCACTTCGGTTGCATTCCTTGGAGTCTTCCAATCCTGAACTGCAACTACCTTAGCGGGATCCACCGCTAAGCCTTGCTTAGATACTATATGCCCAAGGAATCTAACTTCCCTTCTCCAAAAGTGACACTTGGAGAACTTGGCCTTCAACTGATGCGCTCTAAGCATATCCATCACCTCCACGAGATGCCTTGCGTGCTCTTCCTCATCCTTAGAGAAGATCAAAATATCATCTACGAAGACCACGACAAACTTGTTCAAGAACTCCCTGAACACCCCATTCATCAAGTCCACGAAATATGCGGGTGCATTAGTCAAGCCGAACGACATGACTAGCCATTCGAAGAATCCATCTGGAGTTCTGAACGCAGTCTTGTCTATACTATCTTCAGCTACCCTGAGCTGATGGAATCCAGTAGCAAGATCAAGCTGAGAGAAAACAGAAGCACCGATAAGCTGGTCAAAGAGATCATCAATCCTCGGTAACGGGTGTTTGTTCTTCTTAGTCAGCTTATTCAACTCTCGATAGTCAACACAAAGTCGGAGAGAACCATCTGCCTTGGTAGCAAATACCACAGGCGCTCCCCATTCAGATATACTTCGTCTAATGAAGTTCTTCTCAAGAAACTCCTTCACTTGCTTACTTAGCTCCCGCCTTTCACGCGGAGCCATGTGCCGAACGGGCAAAGAAACCGGCTTTGCATTATCCACCAGATAAATGCGGAAATCAATCTCTCGCTTAGGGGGCAACCCCCTAACTTCATCGAAAACATCCGGATACTCTCGAACCACTCTCACAGACTGAAGAGTTTCCATTGACTAGTCGAGTGATTCAAGATAGCACAACATGACGGGACCTCTCGGATTACAAGAAATTTCTAGGGTGTTTCCGAGGCGAGTCACGAGCCTCACAACCCTATGCTCACAATCAAGGATGGCTCCATATCTGGACAACCAATCCATGCCCAATATCAATCCGTATCCCCTAAAACCAAGAACATAAGCACTACACAAGAACTCTACACTCAGTATAGAGATCCTCAAATCCCCACATATCATAGACAGATGGGCGGAACCCCCAATAGGATTTGAGACACAGACGGGATCATCTACCAAGCTAGTACTAAGGTGCAAAATATCAACAAGATCAGATGAGATAAAGCTATGCGATGCACCAGAATCAAACAAGGTACGAACTGGAAAATCAGAAATATATACAAGCCTCTCAACAGAAATACTACCTCGATCGGGAACTGGAGCGACATTGAGAGCATGAACTTGCCCTCCTGAAGGTCCAGCACGCTGAGTCTGACCCTGGCCTTGCCCTTGCTTCTTCGGGCAATCCTTACTGAAATGTCCAGTCACACCGCAGAAAAAGCATTCACCATTCTTCCTTTTCCTCTTCTTACAATCCTTAATAAGATGCCCAACTGAACCGCAATAATGGCACTTCCCCTTGTTGTTCTTGCCCTTGTTGTTGTTCCCCTTGTTGCCTTGACTCTTATTCTTGTTCTTGTTCTGATTGCCTTAACTGCTCTGACCACTTGGATTACCCTGATTTCCTTTCCACTGGGAATCAGTCTTCTTGGCTTGAGTATCATTCATCTTGGTCTCTTTCTTGACATCTCCTTGAAGTAACGCCATATCAACCAAGCTCTCAAACGTGGCCCCATGGGGAATATGTGACATAGCCAACCCCTGCAACGGCTCATTCAATCCTCTAGCAAAACGAAGAGCCTTCTTCTGAGGAGTATTCACCATATCCAAGCCAAAACGAGCTAACTGATTGAACTTGTTCACATATTCTTTGACAGACATATCTCCTTGTTTCAAAGTTATGAACCTCTCCATTTGCAGATTCTCCTCAGCAGAAGATAGAAACTTAAGCACGAACCTTGCCCTGAAATCGGCCCAAGTCTCAACAGGCCTAGTACCATTGGTGACTTCCCACCAATAAGTGGCTTCATCCTTCATAAGCCAAACCGCCAACAAGTTCTTCCTCTGATCGTCTAACCCTAAGATAGCAAATAAATCCTCGGTCTCTTTCAACCAATTTCTGGCCTCTACAAAAGTCTTAGTGCCTTGAAAGTTCTTGCCACCCATTGCTTTGAAATCTTTGCAAGTTTTTGCGAAGTCAACTTGAGGATGCTGAGGGGGAGGAGGAAGAGGAACCTCAGCGACAGGAGGAGGAGGAATATTAACTACTGGAGGAGGAGGAGGAACATCTGCGGAGCCGGCTTCGGTCGCCCTAGCCTCCAAAAGTCTCCTATACCAAACAGGTACGTGTACTCCCTCCGGAATAGCAAAGTTATCAGCCATACTGAAAACGAAGAAAAAGACAGATTCAAAATGGAGGAAAAACGAAGGAATTTTGCTAATGGCTTTTTTTTTTTGGGAATAGCCTTTAAAATAAACTAGACTTTTCTTTGGAAAATACTTTATACTTGGTTTTGAAAATAGTTTTCCAAAAGTTTTAAAAACCTTTTTGTTCCTTCTCGTAAACCATATGCTCTGATACAAAATGTAACACCCCACCTCCTCCAAGGTGGCTCTTGCAAGCACTCTGACTTTGGAGGGGCGTTTGAATCGGGTAAACATGCATAATGATATATCAAGGCAGAACAAGAACATATCTATATATTTAAACAGAGTAAATAACATAGATAAAACAGCGGAAGATTTCAAACCATTTCAAAACAAGTCTGGTACAACATAATGTCAATTTTCCAAATAAACAAGTCTAGATAAAAACAACATCACTGAAAAACTGAAATACATAAGTACTATCCCCAAAATAAGTGATAACCATAGCTAGCTTCATGTCAAGACCGTACATGAGCTAAAATCCCACAAGCAAGCGATCAGAAATCCAAGCTAAGCTCCAATATTCCCACCCTGAGAACCTGGGGGGGGGGGGGGGGAGAAACGGAAGAAAAGAGGCGAAAGAAAAACAGGTCAGTCAAAAAGACTGAGTAAGCCCTACTACAATCAATGTAAACTGATAAAGTTAACTGGCATGATGAAAACTGAGATGAACATAAGGATAACTACATACTGGCATGATAGATAAAAGGTGTCATCGCATAATCAGGTTTAAGGTTTTGCACCACAGGTGTACTAGCAAACTAACATGACTTGAATAAACATGTATTGATCCCTTGGCCCAAGCTTTGGCCCAATAACATGAAGTGACCCTAATACGAGGTCCAATAACATGGAGTGACCCTAATATGAGGTCTAACCAAACGGTCTAGTCGATCGGCTCCCTATAAGCCTAACTCGTCACGTGTTGGTGTCAATACGGCCCAAACATAATTGTAGTCAGACTGTGCAGGGTCTCCCGTTGGGTGTATCAAGCCCTAGGGTGTCAACCCCTGGACACCATAAACATAAGTGCACAGTCTCGATCTACTGGTACCCGTGCATGTTTTCCCCGACTTCGGACTATGTGCACGACCATAGTCCGCCCGGAACTACACCGGCGTACCACTCTGCCGTCGTTTTTGGTCACTTACCTCAAGTCCGGTAATCGTGCTCCCTCCCTAGCCTAGTCCCTAGGGTCTTAATGATACAAACTTGGGATTACTGCTGGAGTGGACCCCCATTGCTAGGATTTTCTAGTGGGTTAAGTACGGTTTAACTCTCTTGCTAATCATGGATTAACTTGGTTAAGTGTAACGATGAGTTCACGACTTAACCCTGATTAATCTACCAAGCCCGCATTGATTAAGTATTAAGTGGACCATGACTTAAACCCTAATCATGAGGCATTAATTAATTAATGTGCCTTAACCTCTCACATTAGACTTCGTTGCGGTTACTAGTTAAGCCGGTCGGTTCCGGGTAGCTTTACACCACAACTTGGTCTAACCTCGGGTTCAAGGTACAACATGACCAACTTCTCACATTGGGTCCTATTGTTTGTAGCAACTAGTTAAGCCGGTCGGTTCCGGGTAGGTTTACGCTACAAACTCAACCCAACATCGAGTTGGTCACACTTATATTTTCTAAGTGTCATGTCCATCATGTTTCCAAAACATGTTACAAGTTTTCAAGAATTTGGGTAGACCTAACTTAATAGGTAAATTCCCAATGGGTAGACCTAACTTAATAGGTAAATTCCCAATCTTATGTTTTTATGTATTTTAAGTTTACCCAACCCCAAACGCAATCCCATCGCTTACATATCGCAATAGCGCATAAAGGATAGAAAGAGGGAACTTGGCATAATCATGACATAAAGGTGTTGAAGCCACAAGTTTAACATGGTGGCATATGAAATGTACACATGTTCATGTACTTGCATATTACATTTTAGGCCTCAAAAGCATGCATAAAACCAAACTTAGCATATTGGTGATACATGGTGATAAATGACATGTAGAAATGGTCATAAGTTCGCATTTAGCCTCATATGCAAGTTATCATAAGAGATATGATAACTTACATGTTGCCAAAATGCAACCTTTAGCATAAAGCTTGAAGCTTTAGGCTCATAAACCCAAGATAAGCTTGCATAACATGATAACATGAGTAAGATGATCAACCCAAACTTGCATACATAACATGGCAACTTGCATATCATAACATAGCAAACTTGCATAACATGGCAACTTGCATATCATAACATAGCAAACTTGCATACATAACATGATAGACTTGCATAACACATCATAGTAAACTTGCATATCATAATGATCAAACACAACTTGCATCATTCATTAACTTTAGAGTTTAAATATGAAAGTAGAAAAGGGCTTACAATGCTTATGAAGACTCAAATGAGTATAAGCAAATGTAAGATTGAGACAAAGCCCTTATGCAATCAAATAAACCCAAAATGAAAGCTCCAATAGAAAATCCCTTGAGCAAAAATGATCAAAACCCTTTCTTTATGATGTAAATATGGAAACTTGACTTGAATGCAAGCTAATGATACTCATACAAGCTTGAAAACACTTGTATGCATGGAAAATCTCTCATAGAAATTTATTTAGAATTTTATGAAGAGAGTGGAGGCCATGAGAGGAATGATTTTGCCATAGTTTAGTTGTATGAATGAATAATGATGATTTAGGGTTAGGTTAGGGTCTTATTTATAGAGATTAGGATTAGTTCTAGCCTTAGGATTAAACCCTAGTTCCAATCTCAGCCCTCAAAACCGAATCTGGCCCCCAAACTCAACACAACTCCAAAATGGTGCACCAGGCAAAACTGCCCGGCTGAACCAAGTCGACAGCCAAGTCAACAGGGCTGTCGACTTGGGTCCAACCAAGTCGACTCCCAAGTCGACTTGGGTGCTCTGGCAGGAATTTTCCCGCCTGGCCCAATCTGACCCAAATTTCCAAATTCAAACTTGAATTTGAAATCTGTTTTTACTTTGAAATTTTCTGAAAACTTCGTTGGGCCTTAATCGGGTCATACGGACTCCGATTTTCGAAAACTCGGACTCTATTTCGCGTATTTTTCCGAGACGAACGCAATGGCGTAGACCATTTCCCTTGATTCAGATTTATAGATTAAATTCTGCCTCGATTTACGTTATAACAGGTTATTGAAAATACGGGTTGTTACATGAGCAGATATTGAATGTAAGCAAATGCAAGAGATAGAAATATGCCCGACAAAAAGGTACATGTTACAATATCACTTGGGTTTGATGATTTTATGGGCCTATGGGGAAAGCCACTTGGCTTTTTGATTTTCTTTGGATTGGAGAAGGCCTAGAAAGGCAAGTTGATTATACCGATTGAGCCGTGCAGAGGAGATGCTGCCGAAATTTTTCAGAATTTAAAGTGTTAGAAAATTTTCAGAATTTTTGAAAATTTTCATTAGTAATAATAAATTAATATTTTAATTGAAATAAATTGGTCCAGTTAAACTGAAGTTAATAATTGAACAAAAAGGAATTTTGGACCTAGTTAATAGGGAATGTAGCATCTTTTCCGACCTTAGCAATTTCGAGGACGAATGTAACACCCCATGTCCATTAATGTCACTCGCAAAGGGAATGCATTAACTTCCATGTAGCATTTTAAGTGAATATAGAACAGAAAATCACAATAAGACAGATATAAAGCAGTACTTGAAAATTTAAAACTTTATTTATTACAGTAGAAGGTAAATATGTTTGATTACATCATCAAAAACCATAAACAAAAGTCAAGTACATAATATCCATCTTGATAAAACAAAGTACATAATCCCACTACTACAAATAGCCATAAAGAAAATGATAGGCTGAACTTTACTTCAGCAATCCAAATCCAAGTGCTCCCAAAGAGATCCCAATCAAGCTTCACTAGTACTAGTCCCACCCTTAGAACTTTGGGGGGGGGGGGGAAGAAAAGAGGTGGAAACAAAGGGGGTCAAACATAAAGTCCGGCGAGTCCGATAAATCTAACAACATAATTATTAAGGCAATATGATAAGATATAAGCTAGAGAATAAGGTAATGACTGTGTGAACCACATGGGTATGGAAAGGCAATCAAGAGAAATAGAGATAACGTTAATGGCGCTTCCTAATCAATATAGGATAATTACTATACTCTACCGTACTGTACCGTACCGTACTGTACTAACACTAACCGCACCCCTACTAGTCACTCTAGAAATTTGATCCCTCTTGGCTAAATAGAACGATGATAGCTTCGTGTACTACTAGATGTACCCACTATCCTCCATGTTTGACTATATATCTCTAGTTGCTATCATAGGTACCTATCGTGTACCTATCCCCACTAGATGTACCCCGTCAATAAGTAATAATGGTAATTTCATGTACTCCTAGCTGACGTCATATGTGCCGCCTGCTCCTATCTCCACTAGGTGTACCCCCTTAATAATTATTAATAATAGTGGTAACTTCATGTACCCCTAGCTGACTACATAGGTGCCGTCTGCTCCTATCTCCACTAGGTGTACCCACTACCCTGTCCCATTCGATCGACTCCCTAACTCGTAGATACCCGTGCAGGTCCTACAGTGGGGAGTATCACTCCCCAATATGGCAACCTTATACCATGCAAGGAATGCACGACTTATAACTACACGATGCAACAACGTCTTACCTACCAGCCCGGACCCACGCACGCACATGACCCTGTTGGACTTGCGTTGCCACCACTAACCCGTTTTGGCCTCTAACAATCAAACCCAGTAGGCGTGTCCCGTCCTCGACTTGGGTCGAGCTCACGAAGATACTTAATGGGCTACTGGACTGAAAAGCCCCCCGCCCTTGACACAAGCTTTCCACCTAGGCTTAGTCCCCTCTAGTACGTCCCACATAACCCCCTTTGTGTCCACTTACTTTTTTTAAAATTTGGTTAACGGCTTCTATTAGTAATTCCACATGCCACCCAAGGCACCCAATTAACCCCTATGTCCCACTTACATGTTTTACCTTGGTTAAGTGTTACTAATCGTATTTCCTCATGCCACCCAAGGCACCCACTTAACCCCCATGTCCCACCACTTGTTTTACTTTGGTTAAGTGTTTCTTAATTTATTACTACCGTAACCCCTGTAGGACCTCTCACATTAGACTGGCATTTGTGGCTGCTGGATTTGCCGGGCGGGTCCGGGCAGTCTTACACCACAAACGAGCCTAACCTCGTGTCCATAAAATTGTTACGCATTTAGTTTGGGCCTTTGACCTCTCACATTGGGCTACCATTTGTGGCTGTTGGATTTGCTGGGCGTGTCCGGGCAGTCTTACACCACAAATGAGTCCAACCTCGTGTCTTAGGCAATTAATTGTACATAATTAATTTTCCCCAAATTTGAATTACTTTCCCTATTCAAATTTCCATATTTATTTATGTCCATAATTTATCACCTAAATTATGCTCATCTACTTATGGTATGTAAATTATACCAGTTTCATCACTAATTAATTTTATTCCTTAAAATTAATTACATGCCTTTTTAGGCCATTACATGCCAAATTCACAATATGTGTGTATCCACTATTATCCCCATCATACCCCCGTCATTCGTTCGCTTAACATGACATATACATATTAGACTAGCAAATGGTCTAATACTTAAAAAAAGGGAATAAACATCACAAAGTCACATACACACAATAATAGATCTAATTTGCATCTAACTTGCAATTAAGAATTAAAACATACTTGCATAGTCTTTGTATTATCAAGGATCCAAAAATCATAGATCTAAAAGGTGTGAACTTGCATGTATGAACATAGTTTTACACCCAACTAGCCTAGGTAATTATCACAAACTGACATAAACTATGTATGTCGTCAACCTAAACATAAAGGTGTCATCTTGCATAACTATGGATCCAATAAAAGGTGTTAACCTGAGTAAACTATGGATCCACATAAAGGTGTAAACTTGCATAACTATGCATGTCATAGTTTCAACATAAAAATGTCAACTTGAATATGGATCTAAAGTTTAAAGGTGTGAACTTGTATATATGTGAATCCAATTATCACTTAAACTTGCACATGAACATAATACTTATACGAACTAGCATATGTTCCACATCCATATTCGCATAAAAACTTATGTTATAAACCTAGGTGATTGGATTATAAAAAGGGATTCATTGACACAAGTTAACATCATGAACTACTAGCATATATTTTAGATCCAAACTTACATAACATCATATAACTCGCATACAACTTGCGTGATCCTATTAACTTGCATAACATCATATGTACAACTTGCATAATCATATTAACTTGCATAACATCATATATGAAACTTGCATAATCATATTAACTTGCATAACATCATATATGAAACTTGCATAATCATATTAACTTGCATAACATCATATATGAAACTTGCATAATCATATTAATCTTGCATAACATCATACATGAAACTTTCATAACATCATATATAAAACTTGCATAACATCATATAATATGAATCAAGTTAACATACATGATTAAACATATGAATTAGATTCACAACCACAACTTATAATCCAACGTATATCACATCGTAAATAATTCAGCAATTATTTTGTTAAAGTGATCGAACTCACAACTCGAAAGCGGTCTTGAGTTCTGAATTCTGATTTCTGAAGTTGTATTAGCTCTCCTTTGAATAAGATTCGTTGTTAGGGTTAAATAGAACTGATTTGATTTTCTGTTCTTCCTCTCTAATTGGTGGCGGCTGCTCTAGGGTTCAAGACGACAACATGACGGCCATAGTTTTAGTTTTAATTTTGATTTAGGGTTTGAGTCTATGGGTCTTTTTATAGAGTTTTGAATTAATTTACAACCGTCAGTTCACTCTAGAATCCATCTAGGCCTTAGAAAACAAGTAATGATGTCAACAGACAAACAAGAAATCGCCACCTAAGCCTAAAACATAAAATTTCGTCACAGACCATTTATGGCCGACGGGACCAATTCCAAACCTCCTGAGTCGACCCTGGGGTCGACCCAGCGGGTCTCAGGTCGACCCATAAAATAGGTCGGTTTGGTGTTTTGCATTCCCGCTTCCGCTGTTTTGAGTTTTTTTCTTAAATTTTAGGTTGAATTTTATATATATATATATATATATATTTCTACCTTCCAAATTAACCATTTTCACACTAAACTACTTTTTGAACCGCGTTCACACTAAGCCGCTTTTTAGCCATTCCCCTAAAACAAAAATATGGCGTTGGCGGGGATCGAACTCTGTACCTCTTGTATGCAAGTCACATATTCCAACCAAATGAGATATCAAGTCTTTTGCTTACAAACCTTAGAACAATGCTAAACATTTATCCTTTAATTTAGTTGATTCGATTATTCAAAAATCCGGGGTGTTACAACGAAATTATTTTAAGGGGGAAGGAATGTAACGACCCGGATTTTTAGCCATTGAATTCTGAATATTTAAATTGGGTTGAATATTTTATTTGAATTATATATAGGAATTTATAACGAATTTATTTATAAAATGAAGTTTGAACGTATAATTTATAATATAATTTAAACGAGCTCGTAATGGTGCGGCTGTTCTTAATTTGACGTTTTGAACTTCAATTGGATATACATAATCCAATATAAGTCGGATTTCTTTGAAACAAGAAACGTTCGGTTCTGTTAACTATATTTTTCTAACGGAAGAGAAAAAATCGAGATTTCATCTTATATATTGTGGATTACGTCCAAATCAAATTTTCAGAAAGTCGCTGTGAAATCGTATATATGCCATAAAAGTTATTTAAATATATTTAAATATTGGTTACGAATTTGGACAAGATTCTTTTGAGGTGTAGTTTTAATTTAATTTTTAGAATTTTACTGTAACTTTTAATTAATTAAATAAGCAACATTTTACTTGGAGTATTTTGCACCCTATATCAATATTTTGGGGTTTCATAATATTAGTTAAACTACCGATATTATTATGTTTTTGGGATCGCGGCGTATTCCTTGCCATGATTGTATTTTTATTTCTGTCCGGAGCGATCGATAAAGTAGAAAAAAAGGGGGGGATATTTTCAAGTATTTTGAAAATATGATGTTCCTTTAGTACTGTATATCCTTGGTTTGTATTCACTCTGTAAGCTTTATTTTCATATGAATCTGATCAAGCTTTTTGGCCAACATATCCAAATAAAATAGATGTCGGTCTCTACAAAGATTAACCCAAATCCTTTCGGACATTTTCAAGATCCTGACAATCAAAAATTTTGGCCAACAAAATCCTAACAGAAATCTCTGGGTGATCTTTACCTTATTTGGACAAAATCTCCTGTACACGTAATATTTCACTAAATCAATAAATAATAATAAATCTTTAAAACCGTACCAAGATGTTATAAAATGCAAATCTTTTGAACACCAACCAATATTGCTCCCGTGCCTGCCAAGCAAAATAGCTACCGTGTGTGCTACGTAATACAATTTTCGTGGGTGCCAAGCTAAGTGAAACCGTGGCCTCATGCTACTTTTTCTTTTAAATACTATGTACCCTTACTCTTGTCTTCACTGTTTTCATTGTTTTTCCCCCTTTCACAAACAAATGATCAGAAACCCTCCAACTTAAACCATTCGATCTCCTTCCTCTTGCGTTGTCTTGAGACGAAGTCTAAACATTACTTGATCGTCTGGGTGTGGATTAGCCGTAACACCCCGAATTTTCTGTTAATAGTAAATTAACAAATAAAGGTATAATTAATTCTAAATTAAAGAATTAAGGGAAACGGGTTACTCCATTGCGCTCGTCTCGAAATTCTGCCTAAGATAGAGTCTGAGTTTGCGTGAATCGGACTCCGTATGAAGGAGTTATGACCTCCGAAAGTTTCAGAATTCAATTTAAAATTCAAACGGTTCAAATTCAGCTCGAAATTCAAAAAACAGACCCAAACTGGGCTGGGCAGGAAAATTCCCGCCCAGGCACCAGGTCGACCTGGGGGTCGACCTGCCCAATCGACCTAGTTTGGCCCTGGCTGGCCTGGTCGGTTTCTGGTCGAATTTCTAAGCTTGGCTGTGTCACTAGGGCTGATTTGTCACATTCTGGTTAGCTCCTCTCGAAGTGAATGGTCTAGATTTATCTATGATCATCTAACGGCTCAAATCAATCTGAAATTCTATATAAACAACTTAAGTCTCCAACCTAAATTCACATAAAAATTAGAGACGGAGCCGCTATGCCATCGGGAGAAAACTGAGAGAAGCCTCCACTTGTAGAAAAGCTTAGAGACGAGCCAGAACTAAAGTAAAATAAGAATCAATCAACGTTTGTCTACCCAAAGGAAAGCATTGCAAATTCAGAACTCAGAAATCAGAAAACAAGACCGTCGTTTGCTGTAAGTATAGTGATTTTTCCGATGTGAATAAAAATTAAGACTTGATTCGATGTAAATTGGAAGTGGAATAGTGCTATTGTATATCGATGATGTTAATTCATTTCTATGTATCGAAATGATTGTATTGTGAATGGTTGGAATGTTTGTGGTTAAATTTACTTGGTGTTGGATCCATTCAAATGAAAACAACATCACATGCAAGTTGTATAGTTCATGTTACAATCTACACCTATATGTTTATGTGATTATATAAGTTGTATGCGATATGTCCAAGTTAAGATCTCATGTATATACTTTATGCTAAAATCTCTATGCCTAAATGATTAAGTTCATATACATGCTCATATGTTTATACAAAAGTTGATAATTGGATCCATGCCAAGATCCATTTTTAATACAAGTTTCGTGTTATAGTAGTAAACATGATTGGATCTAGTTCACACATGCGATGAAATTATACATACTTGATGGACATGTCATATTCTTGTCATATGCAAGTGATGTTCGATGTTATGCCTAGATCTAAACATGTTTAGGCTTATGTTGTCTAAATCATATGTTAATTCATGTGACACCTATTTGGTTAGATCCATATTTCAATGCAAGTTCACATGTATGTAAGTTGATGTTGCAAGTTCACACCTATGATGTTCATGTTGACTATTTTGCAAGTTCACACCTATGATGTTCATATTGACCATGTCAATAATGCCAAGTTTACACCTATGTCATGCTTATGTTTATGAATTTCTTTATGCCAATTTTATGTACGCTAAATTAGGCTAAGTTTTTAGCCTAATATTATATGTTAAAAATCATGCGGATGAAAAATTAGGCTAAGATTGTTAGCCTAATAACTAGACAGGGTAACGTTGGGAAAAATTGGTAATTTGACATAAATTGGTGAAAATATATGAAATTGGCATGTTTGTCACATGCCAAAATTGTTGGCACTTGAATGGTATAATTTCTTATACCAAAAATGTTAAACTTGGAAAGTGGGCCATAACATTTAATTGTTAGCAAATTTACATATAACAAGTAATAAAGACAAATATGTAAATTTAGAAAATACGAGTATGCTTAACACGAGGTTGGATTGAGTTGTGATGTAAACCTGCTTGGACCCGCCCGGCTGTCCAGTAGTCACAACAATACCTATCCAATATGGGTGGTTAAGCATTGAGCCCAATAAGGACCCGAGGTTAGACTGAGTTACGGTGTAAATCTGCCCGGAACCGACCGAAACATCCAGTAACCGTAATAATGCCTATCTAATGTGAGTGGTCAGTGCTTTAAAAAGCTAAGGACAGACAAGTCAGGTTGGTAGGGTTAAGTTAACTAAAACACTTAACCAATTCAACATGTTAATTAAACTGATGGGTGGGGTTAAGTAAATACAGACACTTAACCACTTAACATGTTTGGCTAGAAAACCCTAGTAACGGGGACCAATTTCAGCAGTAACCCAATTAGGTATCATGGTACCCTGAAACTAGGCAGGGTGGGGCACGATTGCTGGGCTGATTGTAAGCGGTCAAAAGCGATGGCGGTGGGTGCAACAATGTGGGTTCTAACGGAGTGCGGGCATTCACACACTTCGGAGCAGACAAACAGGGCACTGGGGCACCAGAAGTATACCCTTTGCATTCTAGGATTGTGTCAGGCCGCCACCATGGGACTTGATACACCCCATGGTGGGACCAGCATAGGTATCAACAATCTTAGGGGGCCGTATGACACATACGATTATGTGAGTAGGAGCTGATCTTTAGAAAATGGGATCACGTCACCCCGATCATGGGGTGCCAGTTGAGGCAATGCAAGTAGGTGCAGAGATTTAGTGTGGGGTGCGATAGTATATTCATTTCAAACTGCTTTATCTTAGTTTATGATACTTTCCTATTTCCGGTTTATACCTATCATGCCCCTTTTTTTTATTCTCATACTGAAGAGTCACTAGACTTACCATGCTTTATGTCTGACCCTATTTTCTTTCGTCTTCTTTTCTTCTGTTTCCCCCCAGGTCCACAGGGAGGAAACAACCCAGCTTTGTCAGACTCTTTGTAAGCTTCAGGATAGTAGATGTACGGTTTGGACTCTCTTTCCTTGGTTATGGCTGTTGGAAACATTTTATGGGGATTTTTGCAGTTTTAATTATGTTTTATGCTTCTTTATTTAATAACCAAGACAAAAAGGATGATGTAATGTTTTGGAAGTTATGGAAATGTTTTGTATGAACACGTATTTATGAAATAAAAAAGTCTGTTTGTTTTTCGCTACTTATATATATGTGTTTATATCTGTCTTGTGTTATATCTGTGACTTTTACTTACAAACCTACACCAAAGCTAAGGCATTCCCTTTGTGAGTGACCTTAACGGAGGTCGGGTGTTTCACTTGGTATCAGAGCACAGATTTACCAAACTAGATAAAAGTTTTTGAAACTATTCTCAGAAAGAAGTTTAAAGAAGCATTGTTTTCAAGAAAAAGCATTGTTTTTAAAAGGCATAATTCCCCAAAGCCATACGCACTATCTCTCCATCCTTTTGTCTTGAATACTTTCCTTTTTGTTCCAGCATGTCTGGAGATCTTAACCTTCCAGAAGGAGTACCGATCTCTGGCTGGTTTTAAAGGTACCTAGAGGCTAGGGCCAATGGTGTGGGCCCAGCAGACATTCCTCCTCCCACATTGGCAGCGGTTCCTCCTCCTCCTCCTCCTCATGGAAATATTTTCGCGAAGACGTGTAAAGACTTCAAGGCTATGGGTGGAAAGGACTTTTATGAAACTGAATCATTTGTGGCGGCAAGGAACTGGCTGAAGGAGACCGAAGATTTGTTCGTCATCTTCGAAGTTGACGACAGGCAAAAGACACAACTAGCAGTGTGGTTGCTTAAAGAGGAAGCTTCTTATAATTGGTGGGAAGTTACCCATGCTGAGAGGCCAGTGGAAACTTGGGAAGATTTCAGGATGAGGTTTGATATGAAGTTCCTCTCCCAAGCTGAAAGAAGCCTGCAGATGGAGAAGTTCCTAACTCTTAAACAAGGAAACATGACAATCAAGGAGTATGTCAATCAGTTTAATCAACTAGCCAGATTTGGACTAGATTTAGTAAACACCCAACATAAGAAGGCCCTTCGCTTCGTCAAAGGTCTGAATGAGTCTCTACACAGCCTTGCTATGACCCATATACCCATGGGAGCAACCTATGAAAGCTTGGTGGACATGGCGCTGCTACATGAGGAAGATAAAGGCAAGAAAGAGGCAAAGGTGGAAGTGACTCAAGAAAAGAAAGAGGGTTTACAGGCTAAGAAAACAGACTTCAAGAAAGGTGGGAAGAACAACAAATCCTGTGAGAAGAGAAAGTGCAATTTCTGTGGCATTGTTGGATATATAGCAAAAGACTGCAGGAAGAAGAAGGCAAAGATGAATGGTGGTTGTTTCAATTGCGGCGAGACTGGACACTTGGTTAAGGACTGCCCAAAGAAGCGATGGTAGGGACAGAGAACTGGATCCACCTCAGGAGGACAGGTTCACGCGCTGGTGGCACCTCCACAGGAACGAGGTAGAAATATTTCTGTAGAAAGCTTAGTTTATCTCTATGATCATCCAGTTCGCACTCTCTTTGATTCTAGTGCATCACACTCCTTTATTTCATCTGTTTTAGTAGAATCTCTGCACCTAGACACTAGTATGGTAGAAGATCCCTTGGTTGTTTCAAATCCAATTGGGGGCTCGGCTTATTTGTCGATGGTTTGCTTGGATTTGAAAATCTCTATTCTAAGTGTTGAATTTAGATGTAGTGCCTTTGTTTTGGGCTTCTCAGGATATGGACTGATCTTAGGCATAGACTGGTTATCCAGTAATGGTGCCATTCTTGATTGTGAGAAAAGAGTGGTTAGACTCTTGACTCGGCTCGGTAACACTCTAGAAATTTCTTGTAATCCCTTGAATGTTGTTATGCTTAGTTATCTAGAGTCTCTTGACGCTTCTGTTGAGAATTTGCAGTCGGTTAGAGTGGTCCGGGAATATCCGGATGTCTTTGAAGAGGTGAAAGGCTTACCTTCGAAGCGAGAAATAGACTTCCGCATATATCTTGTTGATAATGCAAAGCCCATAGCTCTGCCTGTTAGACACATGGCTCCAAAGGAGAGAAAGGAGCTCAATAAGAAAATTAAGGAGCTTCTCGAGAAGGGGTTTATAAGGCGGAGTATCTCGGAATGGGGCACTCCAGTGGTTTTCGCCACCAAAGCAGATGGTTCACTACGTCTATGTGTGGACTATAGGGAGCTAAACAAGCTGACTAAAAAGAATAAACACTACTTCCCAGAATAGACGATTTGTTTGATCAGCTTGTAGGTGCGTCGGTCTACTCCCAACTTGATCTGGCTATTGGGTTCCATCAGCTAAGGGTAGCTGAAGATAGCATTGATAAAACGGCGTTCAAAACCCCAGAAGGTTTCTACGAGTGGCTTGTCATGCCTTTTGTCTTGACAAACGCACCCGCTTATTTCGTGGACCTAAAGAATGAGGAAGAACATGCTCAACATCTGAAGGAGATCATGGAAACTCTTCGAGTTCATCAGCTAAAAGCCAAATTCTCCAAGTGCCACTTTTGGAGAGAAGAAGTAAGATTTCTTGGACATATTGTGTCTAAAGAGGGGTTAGCTGTGGACCCCGCGAAAGTGGTGGCAGTGCAAGATTGGAAGGCACCAAGAAATGCAACCGAACTCCGAAGCTTTCTTAGGCTAGCCAGTTTTTACCGAAAGTTCATTAGGGATTTCGTGAAAATCTCAGCTCCACTCACAAGACTAACAAATAAGAATCTGGCGTTCGCTTGGGATTTGGATTGCGAGTTTGCTTTCCAACGATTAAAAAGGGCTCTCACAACAACCCCAGTTCTGACTTTGCCGGATGGAAGCAAGATGTTCATAGTATACACAGATGCTTGTGGTACGGGGCTAGGCGCTGTTCTGATGCAAGAAGGGAGGGTAGTAGCTTATGGTGGAAGACAATTGAAAGTTCATGAAAAGAACTACCCAACCCACGACCTTGAGTTGGCCGCCATCATATTTGCACTTAAGTCTTGGCGCCATTATCTCCTAGGTGAGAAGTTCGAATTATATACTGACCATAAATCGTTGAAGTATCTTTTCTCGCAGAAAGATCTTAACTTGAGGCAGCAAAGGTGGATGGAGTTTCTTGCCTCGTATGATTTTGAGATTTCTTATACTCCTGGCAAGGGCCACGTAGTAGCAGAAGCGTTGAGCAGAAAGAAGCTAACCCTAAGCCCTCTCTTTGTAGAAAGGCAAAGCTTGGAGTATATAGCCAGTTTTGACTTTTGGCCCTCCTCTGATTTCATACCTGGTTTATTGGCATCACTAGAAGTACGGCCTACTCTTTTAGATTCAATAGGGGCCGCACAACATGAAGACCCTCAGCTTGTGGATGTGATTGATAAACTAATTAGGGGTGAAACTTCCAGTCACCTCGATAGGTACTCCATTGATGATAAGGATTGGCTAAGGCGAGATGGAAGAAGATGCGTCCCACAAGCAAGGGATTTAGTAAAGATGGTTCTCGAGGAAGCACATCATTCCAAGATGACAATACACCCAGGTGGAGACAAGATGTACAAGGACGTAAAGAGAGTTTTCTTTTGGAACGGCATGAAGAAAGATGTGGCAGATTTCGTTTCTAAGTGCATGACATGCCAACAGGTCAAGGCGGAACAAAAGAAGCCTGGAGGACTGCTTCATCCTCTAGAAATCCCGTAATGGAAGTGGGATAGCATTTCAATGGACTTCATTGATGGGTTGCCTAGGTCAAGAAGAGGCAATACTGGCATTTGGGTAATAGTGGACATGCTTACTAAAAGCGCCCACTTTATACCTATCAAGAGTAGAAGGACTGCCTCATCTCTAGCTTCTCTTTATCTCAAGGAAATAGTTCGACTCCATGGAATACCCTCCAGCATAGTGAGTGACAGAGATCCCATCTTTACGAGCGAATTTTGGCAGGGTCTGCAAGAAGCTGTAGGCACACAGTTATGCTTGAGCACGACCTATCACCCCTAAACTGATGGACAGACAGAAAGGGTGAATAGAGTATTAGAAGATCTTTTGAGACTATGCGTTCCTGACTTCGGAGGGACATGGGAGGATCATCTTCCTTTAGTGGAATTCGCCTACAACAACAGCTACCAAGCCACCATCGGCATGGCGCCCTTCGAAGCTCTATATGGAAGACCGTGCCGATCACCGTCTTGTTGGTGGGAGTCTATTGACAAGCTTATACTTGGGCCAGACATGATTAGAGAGACTTCAGAAAAAGTGGACTTGATACGAAGGAGAATGAAGACTGCCCAAGATAGGCAGAAATCCTACGCAGACAAAAGAAGAACCGACCTTGAGTTTGAGGTTGGGGACCGGGTTTTCCTTAAGGTATCCCCTTTAAGGAATGTCGTTCGCTTTGGATCCGCAGGAAAGCTAGCATCAAGATTTGTAGGACTGTTCCCTATCATCGAGAAGATTGGGAAGATGTCTTATAGAGTAGAGCTGCCCGAAAGGTTGGCTGGAATTCACAACGTCTTTCACGTTTCTCATCTCCAAAAATGTCTACATGAATCTACGGAAGTGGTGGAGCCAAGCATTCTAGAAGAAGCCGGAGTGGAACGCGAAACAACTGTGAGGAGAGTTCCAACTCGAATCGTAGGAACGGAAATCAAAAAGCTACGCAACCGCGAAGTCAAGCTCGTTAAAGTTCAGTGAGCGACGCCGAGGAAGACGCAACTTTGGAAATTGAGGACAGAATACGCGCGGCCTACTCTTTTCTTTTTGAGGGTACATCTTCGATCTCTCTTTTTCATTAAGTTGTGCTTGTATCTATCTTTTTAGGTATATCTCCTCGATATTATCCTTTATCCTTAGGTAGAAACCCCTTTTGGATGTAAAAATGTATTTGAAACATGTTATGGTTGATGGCTGCAAGTGGTTGCTAGTGGTTGCTCGTGGATGCATATACACATACAACCTAGGTTTTAGATCGGCTCAGTCACTTCATATTGCATATGCATATATGTATTTATATTTGTATGTGGTTGAAACTTGATATGTTGTCATATGGATGTCACATTTGTATGAATGATTGCGCACTTATGTAGAATTATAAATAGGGAAAACTTCGCAGACATAATGGATTCATGACACTTACATGATTCGCATTAAGGAGGTCAACTGAATCAGTAGGCCGCCTAATTTTTGCATTAGATAAGAACATATACACACACTATGCATATGATCATGAAGCATTAGAAGTCTTTTAAGGACAATGGACGCCTGTATTTTATGGTTAAGTAGACGGACGATTGGATGTTAGGATTTACGTTCTCCTAGACTTGAAGATTTCGGGGACGAAATCCTTTAAGGAGGGGAGAATGTAACACCCCTAGAATGTGTCCAACAGCCATAGCCAAGGAAAGAGAGTCCAAACCATACATCTACTATCTTGAAGCTTGCAAAGAGTCTGACTAAGCTGGGTTGTTTCCTCCCTGTGGACCATGGGGGGGGGGGGGGGGGACGGAAGAAAAGAAGACGAAAGAAAATAGGGCCAGACATAAAGCCTGGTAAGTCTAGTGACTCTTCAGTACGAGAATAAAAAAAAGGGCATGATAGGTATAAACTGGAAATAGGAAAGTATCATAAACTAAGATAAAGGAGTTTGAATCGAATATACTATCACACCACACACTAAATCTCTACACCTACTTGCATTGCCTCAACTGGCACCCCATGATCGGGGTGAAGTGATCCCCTTTTCTAAAGACCGGCTCCTACTCGCATAATCATATGTGTCATACGACCCCCAAAGATTGTAGATATCTATGCTGGTCCCACCATGGGGTGTATCAAGTCCCATGGTGGTGGCCCGACACAATCCAAGAATGCATAGGGTATACTACTGGTGCCCCCAGTGCCCTGTTTGTCTGCTCCGAAGTGTGTGCACGCCCGCACTCCGTTAGAACCCACATTGTTGCACCCATCTCCATCGCTTCTGACCGCTTACAATTAGCCCAGTAATCATGCCCCACCCTGCCTAGTTTCAGGGTACCATGATACCTAACTGGGTTACTGCTGAAATGGGTACCCGTTACTAGGGTTTTCTAGTCAAACATGTTAAGTGGTTAAGCGTTTGTATTTACCTAACCCCACCCATCAGTTTAATTAACATGTTGAATTGGTTAAGTGTTTTAGTTAACTTAACACTACCATCCTGGCTTGTCTGTCCTTAGCTTTTTAAAGCACCGACCACTCACATTAGACAGGTATTGTTACGGTTACTGGATGTGCCGGTCGGTTCCGGGCAGATTTACACCGTAACTCAGTCTAACCTCGGGTCCTTATTGGGCTCAATGCTTAACCACCCACATTGGATAGGTATTGTTGTGACTACTGGACAGCCGGGCGGGTCCGGGAAGGTTTACATCACAACTTAATCCAACCTCGTGTTAAGCATACTCGTATTTTCTAAATTTACATATTTGTCTTTATTACTTGTTATATGTAAATTTGCTAACAATTAAATGTTATGGCCCACTTTCCAAGTTTAACATTTTTGGTATAAGAAATTATACCATTCAAGTGCCACCAATTTTGGCATGTGACAAACATGCCAATTTCATATATTTTCACCAATTTATGTTAAATTACCAATTTTTCCAAACGTTACCGCGTCTAGTTATTAGGCTAACAATCTTAGCCGAATTTTTCATCCGCATGATTTTTAACATATAATATTAGGCTAAAAACTTAGCCTAATTTAGCGTACATAAAATTGGCATAAAGAAATTCATAAACATAAACATGACATACATGTAAACTTGGCATTATCGACATGGTCAATATGAACATCATAGGTGTGAACTTGCAAAATAGTCAACATGAACATCATAGGTGTGAACTTGCAACATCAACTTACATACATGTGAACTTTCATTGCAATAGGGATCTAACCAAATAGGTGTCACATGAATTAACGTATGATTTAGACAACATAAGCCTAAACATGTATAGATCTAGGCATAACATCGAACATCACTAGCATATGACAAGAATATGACATGTCCATCAAGAATGTATAATTTCATCGCATGTGTGAACTAGATCCAATCATGTTTACTACTATAACACGAAACTTGTATCAAAAATGGATCTTGGCATGGATCCAATTATCAACTTTTGTATAAACATATGAGCATGTATATGAACTTAATCATTTAGGCATAGAGATTTTAGCATAAAGTATATACATGAGATCTTAACTTGGACATATCACATACAACTTATATAATCACATAAATATATAGGTGTAGATTATAACATGAACTATACAACTTGCATGTGATTTTGTGCACGCCGTATACGGATACCCCCATGCCATTATCTGCTTCTTCTCCCCTCATGTATACACGCAACATGTCCAGATCCAACTCTATACAAATCCTAGTACCGCTTCCTCTCTTCACCAATCTTCAAACCATACTTCCTCTCTCCTATCGCCAAGGTTCTACGCGCACGCCTTCCATCTTCTACAATAAAACGTTGGCCCCAGTACAACCCCATCCCCTATGCACTCACGCATAAAAACCATAGCAAGAATTCCATTTTAGTTCGAAAACATTAAAACAAAACTCCATATCCATGGTGCTTTTCCCAACGCGCGCCATTCTTGGATTTCCCGATGTGGAGCTTCCTAGGTCAGCACAGTACGTGTGCGAAAATAATATACCAGCAACCCCTTCTAATGCAAATGCATCAAACACCATTCCCACCACTTGCAACTCAAACCCCAACCAACCACAGCTTGTTCGAACCTCTCCTCCAAATTGCTGTAAACACCTAGTAACTTAATCATTTAGGCATAGAGATTTTAGCATAAAGTATATACATGAGCTAATGTGATGTCACGAGCTCGTTTTAAATTATATTATAAATTATACATTCAAAAGTCATTTAATAAATAAATTCATTATTATAATTCGAATCTAAATTCAATTAAATCACTTGAATTATCCAATTCACGCAGTATTGCAATTCAACTATTTGCGACTATTTCGGAAATTAAATTAATCTTCCACTATTTATATTAATTAAATAAACAAAATATTTGAATTCAATGCATTTGAATCTTCAAATCAACCTTTTAAATAATTAAATAAATATTCAACCACTAAAAATTCAGTTCGTTATAGTACGTCTTACATGTTTTCCAAATACATGTCCTTAATGTCAATGCTAAGTGCAATTCATTGCAGTTTACATGTTTTTCAAATAAATTTTACCTAATGTCAATATTAAGTGCAATTCATTCCAATTTATATGTTTTCCAAATACATATTACTTAATGTCAATATTAAGTGCAATTCATTATTCTCCAACATACCTAAAGTCCTCTATTTGGCTTGCTTTCAATACTATCCCAATATTACAGTTAGTTTGTTGATTACTTCTTTTAATCAAATTTCAACATACCTATTATATACACATTATTATAAAAAAATTCACTAATGTAACGACCCAGATTTCGCCTGGACCTAATCGATCGCTAAATCGACCAAGACCGGTCAAAACCAAAATACGTTAACTCTAGGAATACAACACATCAGAACAAATAACAGAAGACTTTTATAAAAATTACAATAATGTTACATCAGAGTACATAATATATCAGAGTACATCAATAAATAATATTACAGCGGAAGGTAATTTACAATAAATTTAGTACAGTGTAGCGAACAAATAAACTAATCACAATGGAAGACTATCAATGCTCTGGACATAGCTTTAAGCTTCGATCCAGATTCCTGCTCCATATATCTGCAAAATAAGCTACTCGACTGCCCGTGTGGAAAAGAGGGCACCCGAGTTTGCAAAGTGAAACAAACTATGGGTCAGTCATGGGACTGGTAATAGAAATCTTTCCTAACTTGTCTAATAATAGGGCTAATCACAGGACCGCGCCGCTAACGCGGAACGGGTTTACTCCATTGGATTGCCAGTACATAATTTAAATAAAGTACATCGTAAAACAATGCAATGCTTTTTAGAAAAATGAAACCATTATAAGACTCAAGTCCCATCACATAATGCAACGCAAACCGGCGGAGGATAGAGTTTTACCTTATAATGGTCAAAAATGCTTGATACGATAAAAATGGATTTGATATTATTATTAATGTATATATGTTTCAAAAATGTTTCAATCATAATGTATCAATCATAGACGGCATAGCACCCCATCCTACTATGTCGCCATACTAGTTCTACAATCAAAACCGCAAGGTGTCGTATTGGAAATTGGGTTTCCATCATGAATCGAGGCTAGGGATCGTCCTTTCCTTACCGATTCGAGACACTCCAGCAAATGCCTCAGGATCACGCCTATGGCCAACCCTTGGATATCTGCAGGGCCGGTCCAACCTAACGTTAGTGGATTAATTATGCTTGAACACATGTTTCCCGGTCCCTTTGGACCTCAATATGGCCACTAACAACCTATAAAACCGAGGTATCTCATAATCCATCATCCACATAAGTAAAATGTCAGGGCTGGTAGGTCGCTGACATCACTCAAGCTAGAAAGAAATGTGTGCACTCCCTGCGTTCCCTTGTCCCGTTTTAGACTCTACCGAGGTGTGAGGCTCGTGAAGTCATGCTATATACAAAGCTATGCCTAAATAGGCTATGCTTTGATCATCAACCACAAGGCCCTTCTTTTTCAACGAAAGCCTTGATCCATGCATCTTAGCATGCCACATTGTCAATTCATACCATACCATTGATTCCTACCAATATATAACCTCTAAGCTCGTACGCCTCAGAGAAGGGTGTTAAACACCCAATAGATATATATAGCAGATATCAACGAATATAGCATAAAGGAATACAACGTCAGACATACCATCCATTTACAAGTCCGTTCTGGGTCTGAACGAAACCGGAGGCACCTTATTCCTCGCATATCCAAAAAATCAACAAATACGTTCGGACAACTACCACTGCAGCCCCTTCAAGGTAGCTACTCCAATCACGGGCGTCAGTAGTCCTCATCCATTCGATGTGAAGATCGTCGGTCTTCAATCACCGTCTTCAAATCTTCGACTTAAATCGTCGTAGTAATTATTTGAAATGAGTTGAACTCGGTCTTTTCAAATAGTCCTTGAATAATTATCATTTTAATCATTTCATATTGTTCAAATCTATTTATAACGATTTATCGCTATTTTATTTATTTAAAATAGCTTAATTATAATTAAACGACGCTTCGGGTCAATGGCAGCCCTGGCGTTGTTTTCAATCAAATTTGATTACACATTTCTCGAAATCTAACCATTGGATTTTAAAAAAATTTATATCGTTGGAAAGATCTTCCCAAAGCGGTCCCAATGATTTCAGTTTTGGGAAAATCTGATGGTCGGATCATTCGGTATAATCATTTAAAGTTACAATTGCTGAAACGCGAACCGCGCGCGCGTTTCGTTTAATTTTAATATATATATATATATATATATATATATATATATATATATATATGTAACTCGTTCGATGATTTCAAATTATTTATTCTTTAAATAATTTTCTGCACTTCATATTCATGTTATATTTTAATGACCAGAAGTCTATTTCACAGCATGTACATTTTTCAATCCTTACATGACAATAAAAATGTAAAATTTTATTGTTTAAATGATGAACATTTTTCTGTATCCTTTATTTATATTTCACTAAAAATGTGATATCTAATGATAACATGTTTTTATAACCTGACATTTTTCTATTTCTTAACATTTTCCTATTCTTTTATATTTCCTCAAAAATGTGACTTTTCTATTCTTTTAATTACATTCCAAAAAAATGTAATTTTCCTATCCTTTTAATTACATTCTAAAAAAATGTAATTTTCCTATTCTTTTAATTACATTGAAAGAAATGCAATCTTTTTATTTCATCTTTAATTACATTAAAAATGTAATCTTTTTATTTCATTTTTAATTACATTAAAAATGTAATCCCTTGGTTTCATTTCTAATTACATTGAAAATTCTAATTTTAAAATCTATTCTTTTTATCGCATCTAAAATGACGATAAAAATATTACTTTTATTTCTACTCTTTTATTGGATATAAAATGTCAGTAAAAATGTTGCTCTAAATCTACTCTTTAATCTATCCTTTTATTTACATCTAAAATGTAAATAAAGAGGTAACTTCAAATTTATTCTTTTTATCTACATCTAAAAATGTAAATAAAGGTGTCACTTTAATTCTATTCTTTTTATTTACATCTAAAATGTAAATAAAGATATCACTTTATTTATATCTAAAATGTAAATAAAGATATAACTTTGAATTTAATCTTTTTATCTACATCTAAAGTGTAAATAAAGATGTACTTTTGATTTAATCCATTTATTTACACCTAAAATGTAAATAAAGATGTACTTTTTAAATCTATGTGTTTATTTACAAGTAAATTGTAAATAAAAATGTAACCTTTTAATTCATGTTTCTATTTACATCTAAAATGTAAATATTTTTATCATTCTCTTATATTTGACAAAAATGTTTATTTTTATAATCCTTTTACCTTTGACAAAATGTTTATTTTTATCATCCTTTTACTTATGTACTCTAGTGACAAGTAAAAGTATATTTTATTTGTTTGCCTTCTTTTATGTGCTCTAGTCACATATAAAAGAATATTTTATGTGTTTGCATTTTTATATGTATTCATATAAAAGGATATTTTCCTATGTCAACATTTTACTATGAATTCTAATATCATATAAAAGAATATTTTATACGTTAACATTTTTCTTATGCATTCTAACATCATAAAAAGAATATTTTGTATGTTAACAGTTCTAACCATTCATATTAACATAAAAAGAATATTTTTATGTTCCCTCATTTCTAACATTTCATATTAAAATAAAAGGTATATTTTTTTCAATCCTAACATTTTAACAAAAATGAGTATTTTTGTCCAGTTATTTTTTTTTGACCAATGATGATTCTAATTCAAATCTGTCAAGAATGACAATTTTAATTCAACTATTCAAATTTATCAAAATGACAATGATATTTCAACTATTCAAATCTATCAAAAATGACAATGATATTTTGTCAATTTTAATTTGGTGTAATTTCCCGAATTTCCGTACCCTTTGAGTCGACTAATTACACCACACGTCCAACCCAAATTGCACAGAAATACGAATCATTATTAGAAAGAAGTTAGAGGATGAGAAATAGAAAGAAAAAAATATTAGAATAGAAGAAAACAAAGAACAAAAACTCACAGCGGAACGAATAAAATATATTAGATAACATAAACTTTTGAAAAACAAATCTGTTTTGCATATACATACCATCATAATAGTACTTCAACAATTTTTGGAACAGTTATAAACGCCTGTTTCCAGATATACACAGCGGAGAATATGATAGTCTATAGCTAACAGGTGAAGCCTCCTGCTTCAAGCTCCTCCAAGTGAATTTGAAAAATCCCAACTACTTGACTGCCCGTACAAATTTGGGCACCCAAGAGTTTAGGTCAAACAAACAAAATAAACTCTGGGTCAGTCATGGGACTGGTGTGTGAGTAAACTCCACCATGTGTTTAGCTTTCAAAATCCTTTCAAAAGAAATGATAATCGTAAGACCGATCCACACATAAACACAGATGCTTTTTACCTTACGATAACTAAAAATATTTTTGATATCAAATCCAGTGATATTATAATAGTGTCTAAATCAAATAAATAGAATCTAGCGGAACGCTTGCATATCATGCTCCATATATAATATAAAATCGAAAACCACATGGCACTTATTAGAGACTGGATTTCCAACATGACAATGTATGGGACCACCTTCCGATAGTGTATGTCTAGAGACGAATACACTGGGTTCAACAAGAACGTCTTGCAACCCGCCCACACATAACCGACCACTCATTTCGCTTGAGTGTATCAAATGTATATCACCAACGGTTGGGATCAGCAACCGTTTCCCAGAAGGGATAGCATCGATAGAATAAAGAAACAAGTGGAATTTCTCTAGATATGTGGTTATACATCCTAATGGGTGCGACCCACATAGCCATGTTGCCTGACCGATTTTTGTCAATTCCCGGTTGTGAGGCTTGAGGTTTGAATTATCTTCCACAACATCTGGCCACCATTCACTCTGAATGTCACATCGTCAGATCCATTTGAAATTACTAATTGATTCCCACAAAAATACTCAGATTGTTAGGATAAAGAAGTTTCCCTTCTATGCCACCAACTTCATACGTTTGAAAGAATCAACGTACGTAATCCCTTTGGAAATACTCCGTCAGACAGTCGTCCTTACAAGTTATCCTAGGTCTGGACAAACCGAAGGCACCATTCTATTAATCCATCTTGGGCAATTTCTACCAAGGGTTAACAGAACAGCCCTTGCAATTTACTCCGTCTTCAATTATCTTCAGCATAAGTTGATTCATAACGCTTATACCAATACAGAGTGGTTTTCGGATATTAGATCCGATCCCGGCCTCTCCATATTGACAACGGAGTTATAAAATAAATCAAAAACTTTGATAGTCAGTGATTTAACTATCAAAGAAACATCCATACAATCAAAGGTCCTATTTCCAATTGGAAACTCTATCAATCAACCATCAAACAACACTGGCCCCCTTTTTATTTAATTTCTCATTGAATTATATTTTCCAATTCCTGTCTCTTTATTTCCTTGTTGACAATTAATTTCATTTTCTATGTGTAGAAAATATCTTTCATTTTATTTGGGAAAACATTTCAAATTTACCCGATGTTATAAAACATCATTATTATAACTCAACCCACTAATCATTTATTAGCTAACCATATTGCTTAACCCAGTTTCACCATCAAACCTTAACCATTCCTCCATTGATCATGAAGTCAATCAAGTTGGGGTATAATTACCTCTCAGACCATAATTGAACCACATTCTCAACTTTGAAATAGTCAAAAATCACAACTTTAAACGAACCCTCGCTTACACGACTCTTGGATTCGATCTAAGAACACATTTCCTTTACAGAAAAATATTGATTATAACGGTAGCGTTATAATCGCTATTTCCAAATATTTGATTTATAAAACATTGCTTTTAACAATAGCGTTACAATCGCTATGTAGTATTGTAGAACATTTATTATAACAATAGCATTAATATCGCTGTTTAGATTTACAAACATTTATTATAACGGCAACGTTAAAAATCGTTGTTTAAATTTTACAAGACATTTATTATAATGGCAGCGTTAAAAATCGTTGTTTAAATTTTACAAGACATTTATTATAATGGCAGCGTTAAAAATCGCTGTTTAAATATTTGGTTTATAAAAATGCAACTTGTATTTATTTATTTCAATAGATAAATTAATAAATAAATAATTAAATTATTAAAATTTAATTCAAACGGAAAGTAGAATAACTATTTCCTTAAATACGATATAATCGAATTCCAATAAACAACTCTCATTCGAATAATCTATATTCGATTTATATTATGGACTTTACCATTTCACGTGAATTCTAATTCTAAATTTACTCTTGAATTCCTCCTTTCCACATCCTTACCAAATTCCTTTATAACCGTTCCAGACTACAATATGTTGTCACACGTTATTTCTCATTCCAAATTTTGGAATAAAACTCATCATTTTCCCTTGAAACGGTTACTCATTTCCCTTACTTATTCAAATTCCAATTTAGATTCATATTTCAAAACTAAATCTCCTTTATAAATATTTTATTTGTAAATTACTTGTTTTAAACTATTATTATTTTTAACCAAGAATGTATTCCTTTTTATATAATCAAATCAGTTTGATTGTGTACTTAAATATAATATCTTAACCCAAATTCTTTTTATAGCTTCTATTCAGAATTTTCATACTAATCTCATTCTTTTATTCTAATCATTTTAAAACCTCTTTTAAAATTTCCTTTATAATTTGCTAAGTTCAAATCCATTTCCAAATATGGGTTTCAACCCGATTTTCACCTTTCCATATGAATTCAAATTTGAATTTACTTTTCAATTAATCCAATGACAATACTTAACTAAATTTATACCAGTTATTTATAATCAACTTTCATGTTTTATTTATTAAAATAAGTTCCTACTTTCAAGTGCATTAAAAATTCAGTTTTATACCTTGGAAATAAATTTCCCTTTTTACATTTTAAATCCCTTTTTATTATTTGAAAATATTTTACGATGTCAAACACCAAATTTCAAGGGCCAGTGTAATTCAAACATACTTAATCACTCATTTTATATCACATCAAATATCAAAATAAATAGCAACAGTAATATAAATGTTGAGGAATCCAGTTGGATTCCTCCAACCTGTTTCCCTGCATCCACAGATGTTAATCAACATCAATCACATTAATTTCTCATCAATATAAAATCTAGGAACTGATAATATATCAACGATGTAATTGTATCAACCATTTCAACCAATTTTATCAACTATTCAACCAATCAACCATTTCACAGTATAAAACGTATATAAATAAATCAGAGTTAGTGAGATTACTCACCTTGGTTCGTAATTGCCGATTTTGCCCTTTTTGTTTCATTTCAAATGAAATAGACTTCTAATTTTTTTTTCTATGAGATTCCATTAATGCTATTCTCCGCCACCGTAGTATCGCAATGTAGATTCGGATGCTACAATCCCAAAGTAACCTGTTATGCCGCATTCTGTTTCCATGTGGTCAAGCGATAACCATTATAATTATATGATGGAAATAATTAATTATTATGTTCCTAATTAAAATGGCTAATGTTAATTACATTTGTTTTACCTGAACAGGCCGACGGGAGTTTCATGGAAGCTTGCTGCAGTTTGCCCGTCTCCAAGTAATGATGTGGAACATATATAAGCCTAATTGAAACCATCTCCACTTGTAGATCCAGTGTTTCAAAACACATGAACCCAAATACTTCCTTTGCCCAACTAAACAACAAACTACGCTAATCCACGCTTCAGGAAAACTGTCCAGTCCTCCTACTCCACCAATTCCCAACTCCAAACCAATGGTTCTGTTATCGTGAACTTCTTCTTCCCAGTCAACCGTCCTCACCTTTACTTCGTTTTGCACCGTTCAACCAAGCTAACCCCATCAAATTGCATACAACACCACCTAACAAAATCCACTTCGCAACAATAAAATCCCCACTTCACAACAATTTAATTTCCTCTCTGATTTCAGTTTGGACTTACTGCTTCAAACATACTTCATCAAATTCACCTTCGTTTCATAACAATCTTAGAAATGACTTCCACCTAATACATACGAAAAGCGTTCCCAATTCATATGCTACCGCTCAGCAACACAAGCTCCTCGCCCTTGCTCTTCACGTGTCCAAGTCTCCATTTCCGTGATGCCTTCTGTTCCCTTCATAATCGAACCAGGAATATATTTTTTAATCACTGAGTTAATCAAACTCACTTCAACCAGTTCACCTCATCATCGTTCACTAGTCTTCCATCACAAAAAAAACACTGATTTGCTTCCTTATTTCCATACGACAACTCCCCAGATACACCCTTCACTGAACTTCTTAACACCTCATCAATCAAATTTCAAGTGTCATACTCTTTCCTGTATAGTTTAAAACCAAGGGTACTCCATCTCTTCTGTTATCTCTTCATTATTTAGCGAAGCCCACCTCAGAAATGCCCCCTGAGGTGCCTAAATCTCCATGCCACCACGAACCTAACCCCAACGTCAAACCCTCTCCGGCCTCCTCTAAGTTTAGCGTCGGCCAACCCCGCACCAGTTTCGCGCTGACCTTGTCAGCCTCTACCCGAACACATCCCACCCTACTTCGAAACTCCCCCTAAAATTCACCGGCGAACCCAAAGATAAGTACACTAGTGGTAGGCTTTTTTGCTCTCTCACGAGGTCCAACGATTGTAGGATTTTCTCTGATCCCTTTTGGTTTTTGTAAGGATCGGATTTCTATTTTTAAGGGAAGGTTTCCATTTTCGTTTTTCTGAAGGAAAGTAAAAGAGAAGGGTCAATTTGTAAAAAATGGTGAAGGATTGATATCAGGGATATTATATAAAAGTAGAGATTGGTTGTACCAGTATTTAAAGGGAAATAAAGTTTGTAAGTCACGGCAAGCAAATACCTTGGGCAACACGGAGTTGAAATTACTTGGGATGCACGGTTCTCTGATGACTTCATACGCATGATTTAAGAGATGTTGAACGCACTGTGTATGAAGCTTACAAGGCAAGTTTAAGCTTAGGCATGTACTGAGGTAGTAAGCTATTTCGTTAGTGTTAAGTTCTCTGATGATAATGTTATGGTATTCATATGTTTTGCTGCTATACATGTTTGTTGTATTATCATATAAACTGTGAGTAAATAAACCTTAAACATTTATAAGTATCCATGAGTATGGTTTATTGATGGTAGTTAGAAAATGCTCATAATCATGGGTAATGAGTCCATGCAAGCCAATACACAACTCCTTAAATGTTTGTAATCGAAAAGTATTGAGGAAAAAAATATGGATACATCTATTGATATTAGTTTAATCATATGTATGTCGATTGCTTATAAACTCATTTAAATGAACATGTAGGATAAAGATTTCATTTACGTTCAAGCCGCTACAGACAGAAGTAAAAATACGGTCATGTCCAGCGAGATACCACGATTCCAAAAATATAATAATATCGGTAGTTTAACTTAAATTATGAAACCCTAAAATATTGATATAGGGTGCAAAATACTCCAAATAAAAAGTTGCGTATTTAATTAATTAAAAATTAAAGTAAAATTCTAAAAATTAAATTATAACCATGCCTCAAAAGAATCTTGTCCAGATTCAAGACTGATATTTAAATATATTTAAATAACCATTATGGCTTATGTACGATTTCACAACGACTTTTCGAAATTTTGATTTGGGCATAACTCCCAATATATAAGACGAAATCTCGAATTTTCTCTTCCATTAGAAAAACATAGTTAAACAGAACCGAACGTTTCTTGTTTCAAAGAAATTCGACTTATTTTGGATCCTGTATATTCAGTTGAAGTTTAAATCGTAAATTACGAACTACCGCGCCTATTTCGAGCACGTTTATAATTATATTATAAATTATACGTTTAAATATCGTTTTATTAAATAAATTCCTATATATAATTCAAATAAAATATTTAAACCAAATTTAAATATATAGAATTCAATGGCTGAAAATCCGGGTCGTTGCATTCCTTCCCCCTTAAAATAATTTCGTCCTCGAAATTGCTAAGGTAGGAAAAGATGCTATATACCCTATTAACTAGGTCCAAAATTCCTTTTTGTTCAATTCTTAACTTCAGCTTAACTGGACCAATTTATTTCAATTAAAATATTTATTTATTCTTAATAACGAATTTTTTTGAAAATTCTGAAAATTTTCTAACACTTTGAATTTTGAAAAATTTCGGCAGCATCTCCTCTGCATGGCTCAATCGGTACAACCACAACTCGCATTTCTAGGCCTTCTCCAATCCAAAAGAAAGTCAAAAAGCCAAGCGGCTATCCCCATAGGCTCATAAGACCATCAAACCCAGGTAATATTGTAAACATGTACCTTTTTGTCGGGCATAAATCTATCTCTTGCATTTTCTTCCATTCAATATCTGCTCAACATACATATCCATTTCCAGTTGGTTTCAAATCAATCCAACTTCCAGTTTTAACTCACTAATCAACCTCTGATTAGTTCACTTCTATTCTATCAACTCAATTTGATTTTTATTTCAGGGATCAATCCACTTACTCAGTTTGAGTTCAATTTCCATTCTCAATTTCAAACAACAATATCCAATATATATTCAACTTGTTTATACATAAGTTGAATTCACTTTAATAATTCGAATCTCAACATTTCTCTTTATTTGATTTAATTTGGAATTATTTTTAATCCAATCCAATTTTGTTTAACTTAAGTTAAATTTCAATGATTCTAACCACCTTTGTTACCATTTCAGGTGAATTCTTGGCTTCCTATGATTTTGATATCGCATATACACCAGGAAAGGGCAATGCGGTTGCCATGCGTTGAGTAGAAGACATGCCAGTTTAGGGGCTATGTTTCTAGAATGGAAGCAACTGGAGTACGTCGCTGGGTTTGATTTCAGACCATTTAGCAAGTTTGATGATCAGACCCACTTTGATTGAGCGGATCGGCTCTAGTCAGAGGGACGATCCTAACCTATTGGAAATCATCTCCAAGTTAGAGATGGATATCGATGAGGAGATGAACAAGTATGGGCTTGATCAAGATAGATGGCTTAGATAGAATGGAAAGCTTGTTGTACCCAACGTCAATGGATTGAGAGATGAAGTGCTTAGAGAATGTCATCACTCAAAACTAACTATACACCCCGGTGGTAATAAGATGTATCGAGATATGAAGCAGACTTACTACTGGGAAGGGATGAAAAGAGACGTTGGGAAATTTATATCCAAGTGCATGAATTGCCAGCTAGTTAAAGCCGAGCAAAAGAAGCCTAGTGGGTTGTTACAGCCCTTAGAAATTCCCGAATGGAAATGGGAGCAAGTCTCAATGGATTTCATCGATGGTTTACCAAGGACTAGATCGGGATATGATAGCATTTGGGTAATCGTGCATCGATTGACTAAGAGTGCAAGATTCATACCAGTCAAATCGACCATAACGGCAGCTAAGTTAGCAGAATTGTATATGAAGTGGGTAGTAAGATTTCATGGAATACCTAAAAGCATTGTGAGCGACCGAGACCCGTTGTTCACTAGTGGGTTTTGGAAGAGCTTACAAGAGGCTCTAGGGTCAGAGTTACATCTCAGTACCGCATATCATCCTCAGACCGACGGTCAGATGGAGAGGGTGAATCGTATTTTGGAAGATCTCTTGAGGGCATGTATATTGGATTTTGGTGGATCATGGGATGACCATTTGCATCTAGTAGAGTTTGCATATAATAATAGCTACCAATCCAGTATCGGTATGGCTCCATATGAAGCTTTGTACGGAAGACCGTGCAACTCACCATCATGTTGGATAGAGACTGGCGAGAAGTTTATGCTTGGACCAGATGTGGTGAGGGAAACTTCAGATAAGATTAAGACCATTCAACAACGAATGAAGGCTGCCCAAGATAGGCAGAAGAGTTATGCTGATAAGAGAAGAAGAGACTTAAAATTCTCTGTTGGTGACTTGGTGTTTGTCAAAGTTTCTCCGTTAAAGAGCATGATACGATTTAGTAGGAGAGGCAAGTTGGCACCAAGATTTGTTGGCCCATTCCCTGTTCTTGAACCAGACGGGAATTTGGCATATAGAGTTGGCTTACCAGAGAAGATGGCGGGAGTTCACAATGTATTTCATGTTTCCCAACTAAGGAAGTTCGTTCATGACCCAGATATAACTATTTCACCTGATCAGTTAGAGGACTTCGAAGTAGAACCCGAGGCGGTTGGGAACTGCAAGCCGGCCTGTATTGTCGAGCACGACATGAATCAACTTCGAAGGAAGGCGGTGAAGCTAGTCAAGGTTCAGTGGAGCGAGGACGAGAATGACTGTACTTAGGAGACAGAGGAGAACCTTAGGAAGACATATCCAGAACTCTTTGCCTGGTAAGATTTTGACTTCGATTTAGTTTTCCGCATGCTAGGATAGGCTTGTTTGCTTGTTTTGCATGTTTGATTGTTGTATGTGGCTGTTAGGCATGCGGGATCTTTTGTATGTTTTGGGTTAAGGAATTTCGGGGACGAAATTTCTTAAGGGGGGAGAGTGTAACGACCCGTATTCTACGCATCATGGGACCGTAGAATATTTATTTCTTTCACATATGAAGTCATTTGGTCATGTAACTTTAGGAGACGACTATTGGGGTCATTTCCCATGTTCATGATTTTTCCCGATTTTTAAATGACCATTTTACCCCTAGTTGGCACTGTTTTGGCCATAACTTTTGACTGGAAAGGAATTTTGACCTGAAACCACTTCCATTGGCTTCGGACGATGGTTTACAATTCCGTAGAGTGGTCACATTAGCCAAACGGACTCACCGTTTGGGAGATATGGCTGAAACAAGTTTCAGATGGTGAAAAACAGCTTAATTGGGCTTAACCGGGTGATTAGCAGCTAGGCCCAGAGGGGAATTTCGGGTTTAGAGGTATAGCAGGACTGATTAGGGTTAGGAAATCACTTTCATTTCAGTTTTGAGCCGCCACAAACCTTCTTGAGACCCTAGTATTGGCTTCCATCCTCTAAAACCACTCCAAAACACATTTTAGTGAAGATTAAGCCTAAACTACATCAAAACAAGGCCAAATAGCAACAGAGCAAGGTTGGAGCTGCGGCTATACATAGGAATTCGACCCAAACAGAGAGTATTTCAGATTTGGTGTTTTATTTTGTGGCCAAGGTGAGTGATTAGCATCGTTTTGGCACTAATTACAGTTAATTAAGGGTAACTAGTGAAGATTAGCGAATTTATACACTAATAAATTCTGGAAAAATGTTTAGAATATCTTAAATAATATTTTATGCCTCTGTTAGAAATTTGGTTCGATTTGGTTAAGTTTCGTTAACCCTATGATTAATTTTACTTAAACATGCTTAAGGGAAAATAAGGGGTTTTTGGGTATATTTGATCCATTTTGACATGTAAATTCATTGTTTTGGTGGTTGTGGTTAGTTTGCTATGTTGATATGACTGTTTGACATGATTTATGATTAATTAGTATAGTTAGATTTGTCGAAAACGTCGTCGAATGGCGTAGAAAGCTCGCTGGAAAGTTGCAGAAATGTGCAGGTTCCGAACCGGATCGGATCAGAGTAGGGGTCGGATCGGATTTGTGAACTGACCAAGGGAATTCGAACTAGATTGGAACTTGTCAATTGAGGAGGCTTGGCGAGCAGGAAGGCCGTTTACTTAGAGTTGGAGTGGACAAGGGGATCGGATCGGAAGAACAATGGGCGCCAGATCGGATCGGACTAGAGCACCGGATGGGATGAAGACGAGGAGCATAGGGTCGGAACGGGGAAAGTAGAGGCTAGGACAAAGGATGGGATCGGTTCGGTGTACCGAACCGAACCAGGGGGGCACCCGAACAGAATGGAAAGATGACAAGGAAGGAGGACCGAACTGAACCGACGAGGGTAATGACTACCGAACCGAACCGAATCCTAGGGCTGCTACTGCGCGACAACTCTTCTTAAGACCCACTCCAATTCGACCGAACCCGAGATGCAAAGGAAGTACAAATGAGAAGTTAGAGCTCAAGATCCAGATGGGAATCAACGAGTTCGCTTCATGGTTGGGCTTTGCTGCGGGACTCGTGCCAAGGGGTTATCGATGTCTATAGCTTTGGACCACTATGGTAGGAGGTATGAAGGCGGATTCAGGGCCATTATGACATCGGTAGAACCAAGGGCTACGACCAATGAAGTGGGTCATTGAAATGTTTGGTCATGACTCCATGTGTTTAGCTTGGTCATAGCAGGGTTTCTACAAGTCAGGATTCGTCGTTACCTCAATTTGTCTAGTGTTCCGAAGTGGTAGATATCGTATGCTTTACGCGTTGAGTGAGAGATGCGAGGATGGTTGCTATGGGTGATTTGTTTGCTATCATTATGACATGCACACCCCACCCCCGTATTCTTTATACTATTTATTGTGGCACCTTAGAGTACTGTACGGTATGTGGTACTAACTCTTTGGTTGCAGGTCCAGGTTCAGGTATGGTTTAGTATACCTGTTATTGTTTTGTTTAGATGCTTATCACTCATACCAGGCTTTATGTCTGACCCAGAGTTTTATGTCTCCTCTTATTACTCTGGTTGCTCACACGAGCAAACTAGAGACAGGTTAGCTGGTGATGCACGGGTAGATGATCCGGAGACGAGCAAGAGGCTTCCACGTAATATATATGTAGTATTCTCCTTGTGTTGTTGAAGATCACTGCTTGGGCATTAGTGGTGCATCTTCTACTTTAGCTTTCTTTTGTCTAGAGACAGTAAATTTGGAAAGTTGTAATAAGCTGTATTTGGATTTCCGCTGCTCTGATGTTGATGTTGATTTTAGTTATCAGCTTATGCACTGTCTCACCTGTTTTATGTCAAGAATGTTATTATTATATTTTATTCCATGCGCTGTGAGACATTCTAGAGGTTGCTCGTTTAGTTAATTCCCTTCTTTCCTTTCTTCTGACGACCTTTCCGTGCTAGTCGGATATGTGTACAGCACACTTTCGGAGGAAATACCGGCTGGTGCAGGGCGGACCGTTCCCGATTTTTAAATGACCATTTTACCCCTAGTTGGCACTGTTTTGGCCATAACTTTTGACTGGAAAGGAATTTTGACCTGAAACCACTTCCATTGGCTCCGGACGATGGTTTACAATTCCGTAGAGTGGTCACATTAGCCAAACGGACTCACTGTTTGGGAGATATGGCTGAAACAAGTTTCAGATGGTGAAAAACAGCTTAATTGGGCTTAACCGGGTGATTAGCAGCTAGGCCCAGAGGGAAATTTCGGGTTTAGAGGTATAGGAGGACTGATTAGGGTTAGGAAATCACTTTCATTTCAGTTTTGAGCCGCCACAAACCTTCTTGAGACCCTAGTAATGGCTTCCATCCTCTAAAACCATTCCAAAACACATTTTAGTGAAGATTAAGCCTAAACTACATCAAAACAAGGCCAAATAGCAACAGAGCAAGGTTGGAGCTGCTGCTATACATAGGAATTCGACCCAAACAGAGAGTATTTCAGATTTGGTGTTTTATTTTGTGGCCAAGGTGAGTGATTAGCATCGTTGTGGCACTAATTACAGTTAATTAAGGGTAATTAGTGAAGATTTGCGAATTTATACACTAATAAATTCTGGAAAAATGTTTAGAAATTCTTAAATAATATTTTATGCCTCTGTTAGAAATTTGGTTCCATTTGGTTAAGTTTTGTTAACCCTATGATTAATTTTACTTAAACATGCTTAAGGGAAAATAAGGGGTTTTTGGGTATATTTGATCCATTTTGACATGTAAATTCATTGTTTTGGTGGTTGTGGTTAGTTTGCTATGTTGATATGACTGTTTGACATGATTTGTGATTAATTAGTATAGTTAGATTTGTCGAAAACGTCGTCGAATGGCGTAGAAAGCTCGCTGGAAAGTTGCAGAAATGTGCAGGTTCCGAACCGGATCGGATCAGAGTAGGGGTCGGATCGGATTTGTGAACTGACCAAGGGAATTCGAACTGGATTGGAACTTGTCAACGGAGGAGGCTTGGCGAGAAGGAAGGCCGTTTACTTAGAGTTGGAGTGGACAAGGGGATCGGATCGGAAGAACAATGGGGGCCAGATCGGATCGGACTGGAGCACCGGATGGGATGAAGACGAGGAGCATAGGGTCGGAACGGGGAACGTAGAGGCTAGGACAAAGGATGGGATCGGTTCGGTGTACCGAACCGAACCAGGGGGCACCCGAACCGAATGGAAAGATGACAAGGAAGGAGGACCGAACCGAACCAACGAGGGTAATGACTACCAAACCGAACCGAATCCTAGGGCTGCTACTGCGCGACAGCTCTTCTCAAGACCCACTCCAATTCGACCAAACCAGAGATGCAAAGGAAGTCCAAATGAGAAGTTAGAGCTCAAGATCCAGATGGGAATCAACGAGTTCGCTTCATGGTTGGGCTTTGCTTCGGGACGCGTGCCAAGGGGTTATCGATGTCTATAGCTTTGGACCACTATGGTAGGAGGTATGAAGGTGGATTCAGGGCCATTATGGTATCGGTAGAACCAAGGGCTACGACCAATGAAGTGGGTCATTGAAATGTTTGGTCATGACTCCATGTGTTTAGCTTGGTCACAGCAGGGTTTCTACAAGTCGGGATTCATCGTTACCTCAATTTGTCTAGTGTTCCGAAGTGGTAGATATCGTATGCTTTACGCGTTGAGTGAGAGATGTGAGGATGGTTGCTATGGGTGATTTGTTTGCTATCATTATGACATGCACACGCCACCCCCGTATTCTTTACACTATTTATTGTGGCACCTTAGAGTACTGTACGGTATGTGGTACTAACTCTTTGGTTGCAGGTCCAGGTTCAGGTATGGTTTAGTATACCTGTTATTGTTTTGTTTAGATGCTTATCGCTCATACCAGGCTTTATGTCTGACCCAGAGTTTTATGTCTCCTCTTATTACTCTGGGTGCTCACACGAGCAGACTAGAGACAAGTTAGCTGGTGATGCACGGGTAGATGATCCGGAGACGAGCAAGAGGCTTCCACGTAATATATATGTAGTATTCTCCCTGGGTTGTTGAAGATCACTGCTTGGGCATTAGTGGTGCATCTTCTACTTTAGCTTTCTTTTGTCTAGAGACAGTAAATTTGGAAAGTTGTAATAAGCTGTATTTGGATTTCCGCTGCTCTGATGTTGATGTTGATTTTAGTTATCAGCTTATGCACTGTCTCACCTGTTTTATGTCAAGAATGTTATTATTATATTTTATTCCATGCGCTGTGAGACATTCTACAGGTTCCTCATTTAGTTAATTCTCTTCTTTCCTTTCTTCTGACGACCGTTCCGTGCTAGTCGGATTTGTGTACAGCGCACTTTCGGAGGAAATACCGGCTGGTGCGGGGCGGGCCGTCACAGTTACTCTCCTACTGCATCCTAGGAATCACCCTATAGATCAGTAGCGAGAAGTCCTTGCAACCCGTAGATTCCTACCACGACAGAACCACAACTTATCTTTGGGAGCTAACCAAAGATTTTTAGCGGTTCTTCCGTTTAATGGAGATCCACGGTCTTCAATACAACATCTCGACTATCTTCTGATATTTTCATGTATTTGTTGGTCAGAATGGTTTTTGAATATAAATTCGATCCCGATCTTTTCGTACCAACAACCATAATGGACAGATTTGATAGTCGGTGATTTAACTATCAAAATAAATAGTGTTTCAATCATGACAATCCAGTGAGTTCACTGGTTCAGTTTTCGGCATCACTTGGCCTTTTCATTAAACAAATGTAAATTCAAAACTCTTAAATCCTTCGATATTATGAATATAGTTTCGTTTCTTATTTAACATAAGATTTATTCTTAAACAAATTCATTCATATACTTAGGAAAATCCTATATCATATTCAGTTGTCTATTTTCACTTACAAAACATTAACCACGTAATTATCTAATATTGGGAAATCATTCAACTTATTACTCGTAAAATAACGTTACGAAATATCTTCTATTTCATTACTTGAAACAATACTCCATGCTTATTCTTATTGAATAAAACTCAACTTTTACATTTCCTTTCTAACCCGAAATTACCGGTAGAACTCCACGCAATCCCCTTTTATTTACCTTTTTTACTTTGGAATCTCATTATAAACATACTTGCCAAACTTCCACAAATGGGTTGCATTACTATTTCTCTAATGACATAATAAATTACTATTAACCTCTTTTTTCCATTACAACTTATACCATCCTCAGATAATCCTAATGTTGTTCAAGTTGGGGTATTTTAATTACCTCTCAGACTCTGATGAACAACGTTCATATCTTAAGATGAATAAAGTTGTACTCCAAACCCACATTTCATTCTTACAAATTCCATTTACTGAACTATTCAGAATACGATTTCATAAAACCTTCTTATTTTTGGAAATTTTCTTGCTCAGATATAACCACTATTTCTTAATTTAATAATTAAGTAACTCTTTATAACCACCCCTTTAACCTTTACCTTTTTGAACAATTTCATTTCATAATTCGGATTTGCTTACAAAATCCGATGACCCACTTCCTTTACCAAATTCAGTTTCACCAATTACTTTTCTAATACTTTCGACCATTTCCCACTTTGAAATTCCTATTTCTATTCCCTACCTTTACTTGATCACATTATTAAGTAACGTTAATTTAGAATTAATGAGATACCGCCTCATCGCTTTTATAAAACTTGTTTAAATCAATTCTGGTTTAGTCTAAACCCTTTTTGTTCACAATTCCCTTTTTTACTTGATTCAAATATGGAGTCAATCTAATTTAAGCTATCATGGTCGCTTAAATTCCTTTTGTAACAATATTATACAAATTTGGGTTTTATAAAAAATAAAACCCGTTCATGAATTCTTTTACTACTCAACTAAATTTGGTTTCAACTTCAATTACCTTTTAAATAAATTTCCATTTAAAAGTAATTTTCTAAATTATTATTAATTAAAATAGTAATTTACTTCGATCATTAACTACTGTAAAAATAGTTAATTCCTTAATTGACTAAACAAATAATAAATCCCTTTTTAAATATCTTATTAAAATTTAAACAATATTCCTTGAACTATTTTATTTAAAATACACTAATTTAATCATCATCCCAATTTAAAACGGTCGATTTACTCGCTCAAATCACGGTTATCTTATTAACCAATTTCAATTTTTGTTCTCCTTTTAGATTAATTGATGATATCATTAATTTATATAAATTCCATTTAATTGTTCCTTAACAAAACAATTATCCAAATTAACTGTTAGATTGATTTCCTATTCTCATATTTATAAATCTGATTTAACATCAGAATTTACTTTATAAAAATCAATTAATAATTAATTATAAATTAATTTAACAAATAATAAATATTTATTTCCCTTTTTACAATTTATATGCAATATAATTCAATTCAAAATCCATATCCAATTATAAAATAAATTTTATAACTTCATCTTTGTAGATTTGCCTGACGGTAAATCAACATTTATAATCCAATTGATTTTATAGGCCATATACTGTCGCCAAATGCCCAACCAATACCATCCATTGGTTTAAACTAAAACAAATGTTAAGTTTTCAGTCAATAATCAATAGTCAAATCAATCACCCATCCGATCAATTCATATATGATAATATGAAAATAAATAATATATTTGAGGAATCCCGTTGGATCCTTCTAACCTGTTCTTCCCGGTATCCAAAATGGTTAGCTCCAATCAGATCATTCAAATTCATTAACTGATAATTTTTATAACAGTAAAAAATGACCATTTAACATCAATCAATAAATAGAACAATTCAAACAATTAAACATGTTTATAAATAAACGTGACCAATAAGGTAAGTTACCTTCATTGGGTCCAATCGTTAAAATAACGATTTGGTATTTCACATAAATTAAACAACAGTTCAATTTCATCAGTTAAATCAACAACTATATAATTAGCAAACAGTCAACCATCAATAATCAGAGCACACAAAATTAAAACGCAATTTATATAAAATATAAACGGGGAGAACTGAGTGAGTTTAACTCACCTTGATTTCATTCCGTCGTTGAAATAGCTTATTTCAGTTAAATTAAACAAATGTTTAATTAACTGAAAAATCCAGTTCATTCCAATTCCGTCCAGTTCCGTTCCATAATGTCGAGTTTATCAATATGATTTCGGCCAATCTTGTTTTTATCGGATTCTAGTTACTTAACAAAAGATATTAATATTTAAATTTAACCTAATTAATTATAATTAAATTCCTTTGAGTAAGCAAACATAAATTATGTTATTTATATGCTAATGGCCGATAAAGATTACTTTCTTCATTGTGCGCCTGTTTAGCAGTACTGAACTAGCTGCCTGCATCAAAATTCATATTGAAGTTAATACGTGTTTAATTAACTCAGCTAACTTCTAATCATTCAATTAAATTATATTATTAATTTTAAATATATATATATATATATGTTAGCTTAAAGTACGTTAAAATAAAACATTCAGGCCGACATACTTTATAGTATAATTTCCACTGACCAGGGCCATAAGGCTGATCCCTTTTCTTCTCAATGAACAAGGCCGGTTCTCTTTACTACCAAGATTTCATGGTTTCAATTAGCACGAATTAATTAACTAAGTGTTTCCTTAATTAAATAATGAATATGATTAGTACTTAGGTTATACCATCAGGCCGATAATCCTCCCCTACCACTTGTTAAGCTTTTTTCCGTTTACTGCTTTGATTTAAAAGCAAAACCCACGCCTCATTGCTTGGAATGGGTGAACTGCTAATTCGATCTCCTCCTCATTGCTATCCACCTTCCCGTTCTTCCCACTCCAGATTCCAACCCACTCATGCTATGAAAGACCCCCACCGCACCAGCCTTCAGTTCGTCGTAGCAACATCAGTGACCACCAAATCGAACGCCTTCAACCACTCATCCATCGCCCCAAACTTCATCCAACTTGGTGGCTCCGTTCATAGGCAATTTATCTCGAAGCTGCCCGCCCTTCAGGCCAGATTCTGGTCGATATACAGCACAGATCGCCATCACAACCATCCGCATCCTAGAACTCGAAGGCCTTAACAAATTTACAGAAAAAAATTCTCGATTTCATTTAATAGGTTAGGAGAAAAACGAGAGTGAAGATCAGGAGATGTGGTTCGTTGGTTCCATTTGAGCGGCGGCAGAACACGTGCGTTGACTAGGAAATGGGAAAATTAGGGTATTGACCGGTTTAAGGCTATTTATAGGGTCACAATATAATATAATATTATTAATCGAAACTTAGCGGTGAAGTATCACGTAAAACTAATCACAATCAACTCCTATTTTCTGATAAAAATGCTAGTCCTAGCATAAAAAAATATTTAGGACCCAATGGGACATGTTTTGTCAAATTCCGACATCGTTTGAAAAAAACTCCTTTATAAAACCAGCGGAAAACATGAGTTAAAATTTTCCACGATCACTAAATAAATCCAATCAACTTGAAAACTTGAAATCCTATAATAATTAATTAATACGAACCCAACGGCATCAGTCTCGTCGCATTCTGAGACTATTTTTCCAGTAGGCTATTTTTATACGCACCGCAAATGCCGTTTTGGACACCAAATTACCCGGTCTCCAAAAATAACAAACTATATATCTATCCTGACTCTAATCATCGATACAAATTCAACGGAATAGGTTTCGCGGTTAATTCGATCGTCTGCTCAAGTTACACTCGAATATCCCTTTATTACATTGATTACGCGCTATAGAAAATAACTAGGCGTTTATGGCTGTCGTGGTCACATACGACATCGGTTTGCCATGCAATTCAACATCGTACAATAATTTAACGTTACGGTTCCAATGAAACTAATTTCATCGAAAACGGAGTCCATTTGAAAAACGGTTATTTTAAAGGCCTATATTTTAATAACGATGTCCATAGCGACTATTTTAAAATTTGATTTGGCCATAACTGACAAACTAAAACACGAAATCTGAATTTTTCTCTTTCATATGAAAATTATAATCAACGTGGTTCCAACATTTCTTATTTCACAGAAATCCGACTTATATCGAATCTTGTATATCGAGTTGAAGTTCAAAACTCCATATTACGAACTACCGCTCGATTTCGAGCTCGTTTTATATTTATATAAATATATATATCATTCAAACTTCGTTTTAAATAACGAATTCAATATTAAAATAAATTAATATTCCAAATATAATATTTAAAATAAATTTAATTAAATATTTGACTGCCAAAAATATGGGACGTTATAATTAAATATGGAATTTTTACAGAAATCAAATCAATATATAATCGACATGAATTTCCGTATCTGACTAATAATATAAATGGAATAACGGTAAACCCTTTTAAATTCCATATATAGTAATAGTCTTCTTTTACAGAAGCCTACCTCGATTATTATCAAATCGAATTTCCACTCAATTCCAATTTAATATATTAAATTGGAAATCTTGACTTTGGAAAATTTCCTTCTAAATCTTGATAAAAAGACCTATAAATTCCCAATTATATTTCCACTGTTAATCGGGTTAAAGAACAAATGTCGTTTAAAACATAGTTCACGATAAACCCAATTCACATATCATTTTATTCCAATTACTAAATATAATTGGAAACACTAATAATCTTAATTAAAAGATTTATTCTTTTCATACAGGGTTTAAGAATAGTGTTATTTAAGACACTATCCATGACAACCCAAAATCCAATTCTTTTACTTAATTCCAGTTAATATCAGCTAATTAGAAGACTTCATTAGATCTTAATTTAAAAGATTTATTCTAGTTAACAACTGGTCAATCTTTTGTCCATCCAAAACTGACAAAGAAATCATCATTTTATTCTTCGTTGAATATTATTTTAAAATATTCATTATTTAAAAAAAACATTCTTTATATAAAAAGATTCTTTATACTACAATATTCTTTATTTTAAAATATTCTTTATATTACAATGTCTTTTAAAAATATTCTTTACTTAAAGAAATTTTTTATTTAAAATATTCTTTATTTTAAAAGACATTCTGAATCGGACTCCGACTCAATCAGTTACCATATAATTTCGGTTATATGGATTTCATACATTGCATGTATATGACAATAATAATAAATAATTATTAAACCATCCATTCACATCCAGAATGAAATTTATAACTATGTGAGCATTAAAATGAATAAATAACGTTCATCGCAGCCTGTCAATCCATCGATTGACATACAATTAAATATTGGGACCAGTGTATGTCAAATATCATCCCAATACCTATGTGGGGTTTTCAGCCAACAACCATTCAAATAAATAAATAATTGGTTGATGAGTTTAACAAATTTTAATTCTGCTAACACGTTGATGATAATGAACAAAACATGTCAATTTATTCCTAGTGCCGAATAAAAATATTTTTTCCTCGTATAATTTCCCTATACATTTCTAATGTCTGATAAAATGTAATTTATTTATATGACATTATTGCTGATGACAAATAAAAAAGATAATTCCTATTTTCTTTTATTTGTATGCAAAATTTTATTTTAAACTTTAACAAATAAAAAAGAAATGTTTTATTTGTATGTATAGTTTCAAATCATAACATATAAAATACCTCTTTATTCTGTACACAAGTTCTAATGTAAAATTTGACAATACAACTGTCACTTGGATTTGCAAACAAATTCTGTTATATAATTTAATAATAAAATGTCACTTTAATTTATATACAATTCTAATGTATGTTATGACAAACAAAATGATTCTTATATTTGAACATAAATTCTAATGTAAGTTTGCAAATAAAAATGATTTTTATAGTTGCATATAAATTCTATTGTATGTTATGCAAATAATGGTGATCCTTATATTTGCATATAAATTCTAATGTATGCTATGCAAATAAAAGTGATTCTTATATTTGCATATAAATTATATTTCAACAAAATTTATAAAAATAGATACATCAATTTTGTTGTAACACAAACCTATTTAACAAAAATGCCATTTGTGTTTAACTCTTTTATTTAACAAAAATGTAATTTTTATTTTCAACCATCTTATTTTGGCAAAATGTACACTTTTATTTCAAATAATATATTTTGACAAAAATGTTCTTTTCATCTCAGCTATTTGGTTTCAAAAAATATGATGTATTTGTTTCAACCAATCCTTTTGACTAAAATGTATATTTTGATAAAAATGTATATTTTGATAAAATGTATATTTCTAATTCAACTATTTTAATTTTTCAAAAATGTTCATTTTTGTTTCAACAATTCTAATTTGACAAAGATGTTCATTTTTGTAATAACCCGGAAAATTTGAGCCAATTTAAAATTTTTATTTTGGCAACTTTGATGAATTTTGAATATTTAAAATGAATTATTTTAAATAATAATGACGAGAAATTTATTCTGAATAGAATTAGAATGTATATATTTATATAGATCGTCGTTAGAATATAAATATTTTATTTTAATTATAAAAGGAATTGAAAATTGTGCGGTAGTTTGAAAATTCGATTTCAATGTTCTATTGAAAATACAGGATTCAAAATAAACCGGATTTTAGCGAAACCAAAAATATTTGAATCTATTTGAGAATATCTTTCCATCGAATCCAAAAAATCAAAATTTCATAGCGGGAGTCAAAAGTTATGTCCAAGTTGAAAATTCAGAGTAGTCGCTATGGAAATATAGCCCTTAAAAATAGCAATTTTGCAAACGATCTCGGTTTTCGACGAAACCACTTTTGTTGGATCCGGGATGTCAAATTATTGCTAGATTCCAAAATTCATAATTTTTCGAATCAATATGTGAGCATGACACACGAAAACGTGTTTTGTCAATTTGGATCGACCAGAAAATGGCCATTTTTCAAACGGTATTCAAATTTGACGAAATTAGTTTTGTTAGGACCGTATTGTCAATACGAATCTAGAAATAATTTTTCTAGAATTTTTAGAGACAGTATGTGGCCTCGGTAAATTAAAATGGACGTTCAAATTCAATATATACTGATTTATATTTTGAATTTGATGAATACTGATCGAAACAGTCGAATCAACTTACGAGACATATCCCATTGTGTTCATAATGGGGGTAATTAGCTAGGGGCGACAGTCGTTGGGCTTGAATTGGAGTTCGAAATAAAATCTTACTTTTTAAAATCAAACAGAGAAAAACAAAATAATATAATATATAAATATATACTCACCCCCCTCTCTCATACTTGGGTCAACGGAAGGAGAAAAACAAATAAATAAAAAACCAATCAATCCACATCGAGATGGTGACGCCATCGCCACCGCCGGAGGGCCAACCGCCGCCCCCTTAACGTTGACGCCGGCTCCCCCTTTTCTTCCCCTTGCCCCGATTCTCCTTCCCCGACCCCAAAGCTCCGTTAAAACCCCTCGACCCAAACACTAACTGCGGCTAATGCAGCGCCGCCGCAGCCGCTCCACCTCCGCCTGCCGCGACTCCTGACGCCCCCACTGCGCCTTCCTTGCCACGTAAGTGCGATGATGACCCTCCCTTCAAAACGAAGGAATTTTTTATTTATTTCATTTTATTTTGGTTTCTTTAATTATTTTTGCTTATATAAAACTAAAAATAAAATGATGATTTTAATGTAAAGAAACTGTAATAACCGGAAATCTGAGCCAATTTAAATTTTTTATTTTGGCAATTTGAGTGAATTTTGAATATTTAAAATGAATTATTTTAAATAATGACGACAAAAAGTTTATTTTGAATGGAATTAGAATGTATATATTTATTTGAATCGACGTTAGAATATAAATAATTATTTATAATTATAAAAGGAATTGAAAATGGCGTGGTAGTTCGATAATTCGATTTCAAATTTCAAATGAATGTACAAGATTCAAAATAAACCGGATTTTAGCAAAACCAAAAATATTTGAATCTGTTTAACAATATCTTTCTAACGGATGTAAGATACAGAGATTTCACTTTATAGAGTGTAAGATACGCCCAGTTTAAAATTCAGTAAAGTCGCTGTGGAATTTATATATATTATATATATATAAAGGCCTTGAAAATAGCCATTTTGCAAACGACCTTCGTTTTCGACAAACCACTTTTGCTGGATCCGGAATGTCAAATTATTGCCAGATTCAAATTTCCATAATTTTTGAAAGCAATATGTGAGCGTGGCAAAAGAAAACGTGTTTGAACAGTTTCAGTCAATTTCGATCAACCAGAAAATAACTATTTTTCAAACGGCCTCAGAATTTGACGAAATTAGTTTTGTTAGGACCGTATCGTCAATACGAAGTTGGAAATATTTTTTTTGGAATTTTTAGAATAAGTATGTGGTCCCAGTATATTAAAATGTGCGTTCAAATTGAATATATACTGATTTATATTTTAAATGTTAATTTAAATGAAAACTGATCGAAATGATGGGATTGGCTTACGAAACATATCCCATTGTGTTCGGAATGCGGGTAAATAGCCAGGGACGATAGTGGTTGGGTTTGATTTCGAGTTCGGATGCAAAATCTTTTTTTTTGTGGATTAAAATAATAATAAAGCTTTTTATAAAAGGACCAAGTCAACCCTAACCCTAGGGATAAATTCAAAGTCGACGGTCTTCATTTAAGGGCTAAAAACGTCCAATTTTCTTTTGCAAAATTCTTCCAATCCAATCAGAATAAATCCATGTTTATAAAGCGAAAAGTGTAGAGTTTTTCAAGAGCTTCGAATCCATATGAGTTTGGTCATCTATCGTGTTATGTGGGATTCGATTTCTAGCTTCAAACATCTATTGTTCGAGCTTGAACTACGGCGAAGTGGGGCCATTGGAGGACGAGCGGCTCAGGGGGTGGAAGAGTAGGCGGTGACGCATCATGGGGAGGTATACATCATCTTCCAACGGTGTTAGCTAGGAGTGACGATGGGAATTTTCTGGCGAGGTTTGGGTTTCTCGGTTGTCTGTGTAACGAAGAAAGGAGACGGCCTAATCTTTGTAATTAAGGGTTAAGTAATTAGAAAATTAATTTAATTATTTATTAATTATATTTATGTAATTAAAAGTGTGTAATCCCATAACTTTCTCATAGGATTACAGATCGGAACGATTTCAGTTGCGTTGTGATCGTGGGATCGAACACTATGCAATGACACTGACCGGGACAGAAACAGAAGCAGTTGCAGATTTTGGTTAAATTAAACAATGGGTTTAATTAAAATAATCGTTTTTAACGATTTCAGAAACCAATCAAGGTGAGAATTCTCTCACTATAATTTTTTTATATAGTTATTTATATTATAACTGCATATATGAACTGCTCCCCGTCGTCCACAGACCATGGACGACTTGTTTGTTTGATTGTATTGTGTGGTTGAAATTGTTTGTGATATAAAATGGACTGTGTAAAAATATTTGAATAATAAAAATATCACTTTTATTATATAACTGAACTGTAGAAAATATTCATGTGTTGAAATAAAATATATAGTCATGTGTTGAAATAGAATATATAGTCATGTGTTGAAATAAAATATATATTAATGTGTTGAAATAAAATATACATTCATGTGTTGAAATCAAATATATATTCATGTGTTGAGATAAAATAAATATTCATTTACAAATCGAACGATTTGTTTATGTACACCGATTTGACAGATATTGATTGGGACGATAAATTTTACACATCGCCCAACTGCACAAATAAAAATCTGTGTTTGCTGATTTGAAACCCCATACGGGTATTGGGATGAAATTTGACGTACACTAATCCCGATTGTTTAGTTGTATGTCAATCGATGGGTTGACAGACTGTGTAAGCATTAATTATTTATATTTAATGCTTATGCAGTTGTGTGGTGCACTCTGGATGATGGTTGATTATTTATCGTTGCTATTATATACATGTGTTGTAGAAAATCCATATAATTAACATTATATGGTAATTGATTGGGCCTCATTCCAATATAGAAAATAAATTCATGTGTTGAATAGAAAATGAATTCATGTGTTGAATTGAAAATAAATTCATGTGTCGAATTGAAAAATATTCATGTGTTGAATAAATGCTGTGTCGATTAGATTGACGTCATTTTGACGTGAACGATATTTATATCGATTTTATTCATTTTCAATGAATATTGAAAGTGATTTCAAAATTCGAATTAAATTGAAATGAATTTAAATTCAAATTAAATTGAAATGAATTTAAATTTGAATTAAATTGAAATGAATTGAAATTCGAATTAAATTAAAATGAATTGAAATTCGAATTAAATTGAAATGAATTGAAATTCGAATTAAATTGAAATGAATTGAAATTCGAATTAAATTGAAAAGAATTGAAATTCAAATTAGATTGAAATAGAATTGAAATCATTTTGAATTGAATTTTAAACGTATTGAAATTGAACTGAAATCAATTTGAATTGAAACCGATTTGAATTAAAATGGATATGAATTGAAATCGAGTTGAAATGAATTTAAAACGAATTTATATTGGAAAGATTCAATTTTGATTTGAATTTGAGATGGAAGTTGAAATCGTTTTGACAACGAGTTTAAAACGATTTATAAAATACGTTTTGAAAGGAAATTGACGAAATATATATATATAATATATATTACATATATATAATGGCCTGAATAGAACGCGCCGCGCCGCGGCAATTCGCGAATTTCGACCATTAACTTTGAATGGATATTACGGGAGATCCGACCGTCGGATTCTCCTAAAACCGGAACCATTAGGTTTGTATCGAAAAGAGCTTTCTAACAAATATTTGAGATTTGAAATCTAATGGTTGGATTTGGAATTATGTCCAAATCAAATTTGGAAAAGGTCGTTGTAACTGCAGCTCGGTGGCCGTAGATGGAAATCGATTGTACGGGCCTTGATAAAATTATTAAAAATAGTAATAATTTGTGTAAAATCATAAGAAATGATTTGTGAAGAATTGGAATGAAAAACTCCATATTTGAAAAGATAAAAATAGATTTTTATCGAAATGAACTAGTTTTGAACTAGAATTATAATTCTATTTATTTTTAAATAAATAAATTGAATTTGAAAAGGGTTTTAAAAGTAACCAGAATTTCCAATAATTGAATTGGAATGGATTCGAATCGAAATTGTCGTTGGAATATTTCGATGTTGAATTTCGTGATTATACAGATAGCGTTATGGAAATTTGAAAGGTATATATATATCGTTATTTCCAATACGATATTTGTTGGTCGTAGAATTTGATATTGAATATAAGCCGATATATTTTCTATTCAGAGCCTTGTATTTAATATAAAATGTGATTTGGGTTTGTCGTGAATGGTGTCTTCATTAACACTGTTCTTAAGCCCAGTTGAGAAAAAATTTAAATCTTTTTATTTAGATTTAATGAAGTGTACCAATTAAATAATATTTAATTGGAATTGAATTGGTATTGATTTTTGGGTTTATCGTGAATAGTGTTTTAAATAACACTTGTTCTTTAACCCGATAATTAATGGAATGTGATTTTGGGTTGTCGTGAACGGTATCTTCAATAATACTGTTCTTAGACCCAAAGGAGTTAAGAAAATCAGAAACTAACTGGAGATTAGTTAAGTAGAATGGTTTCTGGGGTATTGATCTGATGTTGGTTTCGGCCTTCGAGGTTAATATTTAGGGAATTGTTCTCTTACTAATTTACGGTTAGGGACTGATTGAAATGTGATGTGATTTTGGGGTTTATCGTGAACCGTGTTTTAAATGACACTGATTCTTTAACCCAGTCAAAGATTAAAACTAAGTGGAGTTTTAATGAATCTTTAATTAGATTGAAAAGATCGAGAATGGAATATCACCAGTTTTACTTCAGATGGTAGTTAAATCTTTAATTAGATTTGAACGTGAAATGGTAATTGAATTTACTTATAACACTGTGGTGTTAGATATGAAGTATGACTAGTTTTACTTCATGGGATAAATAGGTTGGGATTGGGAAATAAAATAAATAATTACTTCGGTGTGGTTCGCTAATCCCGACTAGTTGAATTGATATTCAAAAGGAGATTAAAGAATAAATTTAAAGAATTTATCTTTGATAAAATTAATGGGAACCTTTCCCTAAGAATGTGAAATTTAGAAACTAACTTTAGGTTAGCTAAGAAGAATGGTTTACTGGGTATTGATCAGATGTTGGTTTCGTCCTTCGGGGTTAGTATTTGGGAATTATTCTCTTGCTAATTTACGGTTATTGACTGATGAATTGGAATGAGGTGTATGTTGTGTTTGTGTAACACTTGTTTATTATATACGCGAGTTATTCAGAAAGACCGGGTTTATCCCATTCTGAATAACTAATTCGATGATGAGTCGAAGATGAAGACGGTGGTTGAAGACCGGACGCAATAACCCCAAACTTCCGTAGACCGAAAGTAAGGATAATCATTTTGGAATACAACATATTTACAACAAAAACAGATCTCAGATAAATATCATAACACATAAACCATCGCAGCAGAAATAAATGTCATCAACATTACAGCAGAACATCGGAGTATGCAGTTTTACAGGATCCACTTAGCATAATAGAAGTCTTAACAAAAGAGAAGCAAGTCTCAAATGAAAAGAAATGAGTTTCAAATCCCATTACATACATCAAAAGCAAAAGATAGAAAAATGTCTTAAAAGCGGAATAAAAGATGGAGAAAGGATCTTCTTCTTCATCCTTCCAAAGCAAGCTCCCACCAGAAAGTATCACCTAGAAACCTGTCAATTGGCTGCCCGTGTGGAAAGAGGGCACCCGAGTTTGCAAAAGTGAAACAAACTACGAGTCAGTCATGGGACTGGTGTGAGAATTCTTAACTAAATTAACTATCAAGATGGCGAATCTCAGGACCACGCCGCTAATGCGGAACGGGTTTACTCCATTGGATTGCCAGTGCAATATTTTATAAAGTTTATATAAAACAGCGAAATGACTTTTGAAAAATGAAACCATCATAAGACTCAAGTCCTATCACACAATGCAACGCACACCGGAGGATAGAGTTTTCCCTTATGATGATCAAAAATGCTTAATACGTGAAAAATAATATTTTAATATTATCATTAGTGTCAAGGCAGTATTAAAATACTTCAATATAAATATATCAATCCTAGACGGCACAAGTACCATATACTATGTCGCCGTATATAAGTTTACAATCAAAACCGCAACGTAGTCGTATTGGGAATTGGTTTTCTGTCATGAAATCGAGGCTAGGGATTGTCCTCTTCCGATTCGAGGCACTCTAGCAAATGCCTCAGGATCACACCTATGGGCAACCCTTGGATGCGGTAGGGCCGGTCCCTACCTAAAGGTAGTGGATTAGTCATGCCTGAACACATGTTTCCCGGTCCCTTTTGACCTATAATATGACCACTTCCGGCCTATAAAAACCCGAGGTACCTCAATCCAAAATCCACATAAGTAAAATTCTGGGCCGTGTCAAAACCCAAGCACCACTCCCAGCTAGAAAGAAACGTGTGCACTCCCTACGGTCCATATCCCGTTTTTGACTCATACCGGGGTGTGAGGCTCGCGAAGTTACGTTATACACAAAGCTATGCCCAAACAGGCTATGCTTTGATCATCAGCCACAAGGCCTGCTTTTCAACAAAGCCTTGATCATTGCTTCTTGGCGTGTCACATTGACAATTCAATGCCATGCTATCGATAACTACTACTACGTATCCGGGTGTTAAGTAGAGAATAAATCCTCCACCACCAAACAGACATATATTAATAGAAATCAATTTAATTACATGTAGCGAATTCCAATGTCAGACACACATCCATTTACAAGTCCGTTCTGGGTCTGAACGAAACCGGAGACACCAAAAAGGTGCTATCTTATCTGCACGATCAACACACACGTCCGGACAATTACTGCTTCAACCTAGTCCTGGGAGAAAGTCAGTCCAAGGTATCAGAAGTCATCGCCCATTCGATGTGAAGATCGCCGGTCTTCTACACCGTCTTGTTACATCTTTGATTTAATCGCCGTTCAATTATTTGAAATGAGTTAAACTCGGCCTTTTCAAATAATTGTCGCATAAATATTAGTTTAAAACATTTCATATATATTTATAACTATTTATCGCTATTTTTATTTATTAAAAATAGCTCAAAATATATAAACGTCGTTCCGGGTTAACGGGGGGCGCTGGCGCTGTTTTTACCAAAATTTGTTTTACACATGTCTTAAAATTTAACCGTCGGATTTTGATGAAATTTATATCGCTGGAAAGCTCTTCCCAAAGCGGTCCTAACGGTTCCAGTTTTGGGAAATCCAACGGTCGGATCTTTCTATATATTCGTTTGAAGTTACGATTGTCGATACGCGAACTGCAGCGCTCGTTTCGTTTAATTTTATATTTTATATTTATATATATAATATAGAAACCATTCGGGCGATTTCCTTTATTAAAAATGAGGATTTCAACAATGTATCATTTTATCTCAAACAAAAATGATATTTTTGTTCGCCAATTCTAATGTGACCAAAAATGATATTTTAACGATGTGTAATTCAATATTCAACAAAATGACATTTTTGTTCGCCAATTCTAATGCGACCACAAATGATATTTTAACGATGTGTAATTTTATATTCAATAAAATGACATTTTTGTTCGCCAATTCTAACGCGACCAAAAATGATATTTTAATGATGTGTAATGTAACGACCTGAAAATCCGAACCAATTTGAAAATGTCATTTTGGCTAATTTAAAGAATTTCGAATATTTAAAGTGATTTATTTCAAATAATAACGACGGAAAAATTATTTTAATCGAAGAAAAAAAAACGAATAAATTTATTTTAATTATATAATGAGCCTGAAATGGCGCGGCAGTTTGAAAATTCGATTTTAATTTCAATCGACTGCACAGGACTCAAAACAAATCGGATTTTAGCGAAACAAGAAATATTTGAACCTGCTTGATAATATCTTTCCAACGAATCCGAAAAATCGAAATTCCGTAATGGAAATCAAAAGTTATGGTCAAATGAAAATTCAGAATAGTCGCTATAGAATATTTAAAGGCCTGTAAAATAGCCATTTTTCAAACGACCTCGGTTTTCGACGAAACCACTTCTGTTGGATCCGGAATGTCGAATTATTGCTAGGTTTCAATTTTCAGAATTTTTCGAATAAATCTGTGAGAGTGGCAAGTGAAAACGCGTTTTGTCAGTTGACAGTTAAATTGGATCGACCCGAAAAAGGCCATTTTTCCAACGGTCTCGAAATTCAACGAAATTAGTTTCGTTGGAACCGTATCGTCAAATCATAACCAAAAATAATTTTTCCGGATTTTTCGGGGTCAGTATGTGGCCCCGGTAATGTAAAATGTACGTTAAAATCTGATATACGGTAACTGTGTGTGTGTTAATCAGTTTGGACCTTATATTTATATATATATTAAGGCCACTAACACCAAATCAGCCCATTCTCTATTTCCTCCTCAAAAATTTGCTTTAATGGCTGAAAATAAGATCCAAACCCTAGATCCAAAATCAAATACAAGCTGAAAATCAAAACTCTCCAAACTATATCGAATTATATATCAAAACGTAGATCTCGACGATACGAACCCGCGGGTACCCTCAGATCTGACATGCAGCGACCGATGTGGCCAGAAATCGCGGTCAAAGCTTTCAGTTTTCGGAACCCTAAGTTGGAATTGGGGTTTTCCGATCTGGGCTTCAATCGCGAAATTGGAGATATGGGTTTTGTAGAGGGGAGTCATACGAGTTCGGAAATGGTGTTCGCTGGTCGTAATTCGGCCTGAGGTGCTCGAATTTCTCGGTTAAGGGTTTAAAACCCGTCACACTCGTTGATTCGCCGGCGGCAGAGGACATCACCGGAGGTGGCGGCTCCGGTGTCTGAAGGTGCGGCGGAGGATGCTCTTCGAGATGGAGTTGGTCGGAGACCCTCCGATGGCCGGAGTCAATGGCTATCGGCGGTCAAAGTCAAGTCAAATGGGTTGTTTTCGTGCGGATGGTACTGTAGCCAGTCAAAGGTCGAGCGGGAAGAAGACAAAGAGGGAGCTGACGTGGCGGGAAGTTAGTGGGTGATATTTTATTTTATTTTATTATTTATTTAAATATCGATCAACTTCTAACGTCAATAACTTTTGCGTATGGACACGGATTTGGACGCGGTTTGTTGCGTTGGGATCGTGGCGGAGTTGCGGACATTTTGACACTAATTTCACTTCAATTGGAGACTGTCAAATTTTGGGCTATGGTTGGACGTACGATCACCAAAAGACCCAAAAGTAAGTGATTTCTCACTTACGAAATACTAAATTATTTCCATATTTATTGAATTAAATTATGAAGTGAATTTGGTTGCATGGTTGTGTTGTTTGATGGATGATTGATTTAAATTTGGCATGCAAGTGTTAACATGCAAATAAAATTGATGATTAGTTATTTAAATTTAATTTAAAATTCTAATTTAAAAAAATCCAGCACTTGTTAATCAGTAATATGACTCAGTTTACTGTTTGAATGGAATGATGTGATGGATGCCTTAGTTGGTTTGACTGTTGAAGAATATTATTTGAACTGTTCATTTATTCAGTACATAGTGGTGTATGTTCATTGACGATCAGTCCCAAATCTCTCACCTTGATGTTACGGGCATCTAATAAACCAGGGATTGATCGGTAAAATAAATTAAGAACACGGGTTGAAATGATATACACCTGTGACCCTGATTTGGATTGAAATGATAGATCCATCCCTGAAGTATCGAGAAATTTAAATTTAAAATCACTTGGCCATTTAATAGATAATTATATATAGACATCGGTTGGTTAAATGATTGTAATATTTGATAGAATTCTTCCATTTAAATGAACGTACCCATACTCGACAATTTAATTCTTTAAAAATCCTGAGCTGGGATGTTGAATTAAGAAGGGTTAAAGAAAATTTTCCAAAAATTAAGTGGAAATTATTTTAAATTGGAATTTGAATATGAGGAAAAATATTTCCAAAATAAGAGTTTGGATTAGAAGGAAATACGTTCTTAGGGGATCAAATTTTGGGAAAATGTGAGAATCGAGGGTGTCTGGGTTGTTTAACTCAGTTCAAATATATTTTTCTCTTGAAACCAAGTAGTTGTTTTGAACAAGGTTGAAACGAGATAGGAAACTAAGTGAACTCCGTTGAGACCGGAGGATAAATTCAAGTATTGAAATTTGGAAGGAAGAAAGGTTTTGATTTGAGAAATTTATTTTTAATATTTATGCATTGATTCTAAATAATTATTCTAGCTTTAAAACTATTAATTACTTTTACTTAATACTATTGTATTTAAATAATTTCCTTATAATTCATTTTCAAAGGCTTCTAGTAAATCTTATTTTAAGTATATATAATATTTAAATTACTAATTTATCTTAACGATTATATTATATATATATACATCTATATATATTTATTTATTTTTAAAATTTATTATTATTATTATTATTATTATATGAACATTTAGTACAAGTATTTTCTCAAATTTTAAATTCTTCCGAATGGAAATGCTTGAGTTGAACTACTGGTTCAAATGGAGTTGAGATGAGAATCCGAGATAATTGGAAACCTTTGAGGTAAATTATATTCTATTTGAATATTTCGTTTGGAAATATTATATGATTATAATATAATGGTATGGGATATATTCTAATTTAGAATAAAATCGGCTTGGGATGATTTATGATATATTGATATGAAATTTTATTTTATTTGAATATAAATTGGTTCGAAACAAAATATGATATTCTGATATGAAAACGAACCTTTCAAATATAAAAGAACCGACCGATGTGGAAAGATGTAAGCGTTGGTTGTTAAAGGGACCGGAGTCAACATAAGGCATACTCTCTGTCAGTGTCGATACCACTTTGACAACTGTGAACGTTATGACGTATCCAGAATGAGTATGATGACTTGAAGGCGATTATTAAATCGAAGAAGATGAACAATGACGAAATAGCCCTGACCTTCGGGTCAGAATTGAAATGACTAAAACAGGAGCTATACCGTGACTAATTGAGGTTAGCGCCTTTGATCGGACACACTTCTTCGATGCTATTTATATGACTATGATGATGATGATTTGGGCCCATTTAATTTTATGATTATGGGAGTGTGTTCCGAGGTGGGCGGTAGTGGCTGCTATGCGTTACCACCGGTCCGGGAGTGCAATTGGTAGAATCCTACCCTGGGCATTGCCTCGAGTGCCTTGTCATATATATCCTTATCGAGCCCCATACGATTTTGATTTAGCATTGCCTTCTATGGAGTGCCCTCTGATAACACCAGTACGGTGAATTTACGGTACTGTATAGACTGTTGATGCCTATAAACGGCGTAAGGGTAATATGGTAATCCCGCTTACGCTAATTTCAGTATTTATATTTTACTGGATAGACACTATCATAATAGCGTACTATATTATCTATGTATTAGTTTAACGGATCCTTGAGAGATGGAAAATCCCGTAACATCTCTTGAGTTACTGCACCCATGATACTGATGTTATTTCGTATTTTAATTTGACTAATATGAGATGATTTAGTGCTGATCCGAGTGTTTGTTGTGTTTTCTTTTATGCAATATGCTCGGGTCAGCAGATGTTGCAGTTAGCGAAGATTTCCTCGCTTTGGAGGACGAAGACGAAGTTTGGCGTATATATCTATACATATGTATATCCGCTGCATTATTTTTCCGCTGCTTATTATGTACAGCTGTATGTATATGTAACTCTGATAATCATTGAAGGTTATAGTCAATGTATATATATTTCCACTGCTTTTAACTGCTATTTGTTTATTATATGTTGTCCTTCCGCTGTGAGATTCTGTTAATTGTCTTTCTCTTCTTTCTTTCTTTTTCTTCTTTTCCCAATAACTACCTGCATTTGCGATTTGTTTGGGTCGACATGTGTGGCTTATTGTCGATTTTAAACGGTCAAAATATGGGTTGTTACAGTTGGTATCAGAGCGATGGTTAGCGATAACCTTGGCTCTGTTGGGAATAAACTCATTAGAGATAGGGTTAGAAATGCCCTAGAATGAGTTTGAGTGATATGAGAGAGCGTACTTGTATTTCGATATAAAATGGTTTTATAATGTGTTGGCTCATTCTGTTGAATGTTTATGGATTCTGGTCGATATATGGGACGCCATAGAATCGATAGGAATTCCTAAATAGTCGAATAGAATGATCGACATAATATGGTTTTCGATTATATTTTGTATATATTATATATACTATTAGTGGTTTATAAGGGTATAAGCACTGGTCGTTGGTAGGTAATAATATTAAGTTGTTACCTATTATGGTCAATTTAATAATAAATATAATAAGAAAAGCTAGCTGGTTCTATAAAAATATTCGAGAATGATATATCGTAAGCCTAGTTGGCTATAAATTTTGTCTGTAACTTAAATAGAAATGAATTTGAAACTTGATCCTGAGAATACTTTTGAAATAAGTTTTGTCAAGTTTGAAATAGAAATCATATTATAAGTATTATCAAAAAGGATGGAGTTTTCACAAGTCTTTATAAAAGAGTGTATAATCCCTCGCTCAGATCTTCGAAATAGCCTTGGTAATGAGTGCACGCATTATCGATGGTTATTTTGAAGAGTCTAAGTGGGGAGAGACCACTCAATAATGATTATAATTAGGTTTGCCACAGAAGTTTTGGATTTAACTTTATATCGTATAAATTTTATAAAGGCATTAGTTTACTATATTCAAAGTTTAATTTAAAATTTAAACCCAGAATTTAAATTTCTTGCTTAAATTAAAGTTCGGAATTGAATTTCATATAGTATGGTTTATAAAATATATAAGTATATATGTTGTTACTTTAAACTTAGTTTGAGACCCGGAATCAAGCAATTTAAAATCACCTTAACAAATGACATTGACTCAAGGATTAAAGTAACTCGAGTCATTGAGATTTTGGATTTAAACGTTGAGGGAAAGGAACCATCGCTTAGATTTAATCGGGGACGATAATGGAGTTAAATAAGTTACTAGTTTGGTTGATAAAGGTGTAGGGAAGTTGAAATTCGCTTCGAAGAAAATTTATACCTAATTTAATTTAAAATGAATAGAAATATTAAGTGGTGTAATAAAAATGATAACCCATGACTTGAATGATCAATAAGTATATTGAGTTAATCCGAGAAGGAGTTGGAAGAAATTCTTGTTTATTGATAATATGTGATGGCCGATAAACTAAAAATGAAGGAATTGAATGCTGAATCATTATGCACGTGAAATGAAAGTATAGAGAATCTGAACGGGGTAAACTCATTGGACAATACCTCGAATGTAAACCTGAGTACGAATAGTGAAGTGAACGAATACAAAGCTTTTGTCGAATGAAATATAATTTAAGTCGAGTGGGAAATCGAGCTAAATGAAGTTTAGCTCAGGAAGCCGAATAAGATCAATTTGATAATTAACATTTGAGTTAATGGAATGAAACTTAATATAAAAGAAAAGGAATTGATAATATATCGGAATGGAGTGAGCAAATTTGGTGTAAATCGCATTTGAATCATATATCGAATATAAATCTAGGTGTGAAAACGAAAAAAAAGGGAAATATAAATACTTTTGGTCAATTGAATATAACTTAAATTGAGTAGGACAATCAAGTTAAACAAGTTAACTTAAGAATCGAATAGTAATTGATTAGAGAACTAAGTATAAGTTTGAGTTATGGACCATCCTTGATTCGAACCAAGACTTGAGAGTCGAATAAATAAGTAAATTGACTCGATGAAAGTTAACTCAAGTGGCCGGGCAAAGATCAATTGGGAATAAAGCACTTAGGAAGAGAATAAGTAATGAAATTGGAAATTGATGTAAATGAGTTTGGTAAATTGATTCATGTAAAATGAGTTAAGGATTTAAAATAATTAAGTTTGTAGTAAAGGTTAAAATAAATCCAAGTTTGAACTCGAACTAATGCTTGAAAATGAAACAAGAAACGAAAAAAAATTTGTTGGATTAAGTAAGCGATTGAATGAAAAAAAAAATCAAATTCTTGGATTATGAAGTAAATGTAAATGATTTAATGAACGAATAAATAAGTTGGAAATGAACATGAGTATACTTAAGCAATAAGGGTGAAACATATTCGAACATAATGAAATGAAAATCCATTTAGATGGTTAAACTTGGCTAAAATCTTTGGAACCGGAAAGTTTGAATTTGAAATGAAATGAGTCAATGTTTATGAACAACTGGAATAGTCGATAAGCTGAAATAAAATAGGTATAACTTTTGATGGGATGATCGGAATCTGACGATTTCGGACTTATCGAAAACCTTAGAAATCGAGCTAAAACTTTTGTTTATAAAGCCCTGTCGAATTCCTATGTTTACTAAGCTGAAATGCAAGTTTTAGTCGTAGTTGTATGTGCAGAAAATTTAAAACTGAAGCGTATACCTATATTGTTTTGACCATAACTCCCTAAAGGAACGTCGGATTTTATGTGCGAATACAATTCGGAAAGGCCAGAGTATAAACTAAAACTTTTCTTTAATATGCTGAATAAAATTTTGATGTTTTAAGGGTTGAAAACTGACATGAACAATTCAGGCCTGCATTTTTCAGCGCTCGGGCTGAAGCGTTCACTTGCGGTAAAACTGCCATAACTTTTAACCGATTATCCGAATTCAATGAGTCCGGACATTTTCGGAAAACCTGAGACGATAGCAACAACTTTTGCCTAGTATGCTTTGGTCAAATTCTAACTTTGATGCGTGATAATCAACGATTTGTTCGCTGACCTATTACGGATATGGTGGTTTTGTAGTTGAAACGATGAAATTTTGATATGTATGTCGTATACGTTTGTTATATATATTTTATATATGTTAAATTCTTATGTGTATGTAAGTATTTGGCAGGTGTAGAAGTCGCATTTCGCTTCGAAGCTCGCTTGCGCTAAAATGCTAAATGCTAAGGTAAATAAAAATGCAATATAACGCTAAAAGAGGTACGTACTTGTGGAATATTGTTTTGAGGGTTTTATATTTTGTTTTCCCCACTTTTGGGATGCCTCATCGTTGGATGAGACGTATATTGAGTAGATATATGTTTTGGGATTCTCCCCGGACCTCTCCGTACAGAGGAGATGCTGCCGAAATTTTCCGTGATTTCGGGAGTTAGAAAATTTACGAGTTTTATAACTATACTTGTTTTGGAAATATTAATTTTAAATATGAATTTGAAATAAATATGCACTTAATATCGGTTCATTCTCTTTTCGAGGACGAAAAGACTTTAAGTGGGGGAGAATGTAACGACCTGAAAATCCGAACCAATTTGAAAATGTCATTTTGGCTAATTTAAAGAATTTCGAATATTTAAAGTGATTTATTTCAAATAATAACGACGGAAAAATTATTTTAATCGAAGAAAAAAAAACGAATAAATTTATTTTAATTATATAATGAGCCTGAAATGGCGCGGTAGTTTGAAAATTCGATTTTAATTTCAATCGACTGCACAGGACTCAAAACAAATCGGATTTTAGCGAAACAAGAAATATTTGAACCTGCTTGATAATATCTTTCCAACGAATCCGAAAAATCGAAATTCCGTAATGGAAATCAAAAGTTATGGTCAAATGAAAATTCAGAATAGTCGCTATAGAATATTTAAAGGCCTGTAAAATAGCCATTTTTCAAACGACCTCGGTTTTCGACGAAACCACTTCTGTTGGATCCGGAATGTCGAATTATTGCTAGGTTTCAATTTTCAGAATTTTTCGAATAAATCTGTGAGAGTGGCAAGTGAAAACGCGTTTTGTCAGTTGACAGTTAAATTGGATCGACCCGAAAAAGGCCATTTTTCCAACGGTCTCGAAATTCAACGAAATTAGTTTCGTTGGAACCGTATCGTCAAATCATAACCAAAAATAATTTTTCCGGATTTTTCGGGGTCAGTATGTGGCCCCGGTAATGTAAAATGTACGTTAAAATCTGATATACGGTAACTGTGTGTGTGTTAATCAGTTTGGACCTTATATTTATATATATATATTAAGGCCACTAACACCAAATCAGCCCATTCTCTATTTCCTCCTCAAAAATTTGCTTTAATGGCTGAAAATAAGATCCAAACCCTAGATCCAAAATCAAATACAAGCTGAAAATCAAAACTCTCCAAACTATATCAAATTATATATCAAAACGTAGATCTCGACGATACGAACCCGCGGGTACCCTCAGATCTGACATGCAGCGACCGATGTGGCCAGAAATCGCGGTCAAAGCTTTCAGTTTTCGGAACCCTAAGCTTGGAATTGGGGTATTCCGATCTGGGCTTCAATCGCGAAATTGGAGATATGGGTTTTGTAGAGGGGAGTCATACGAGTTCGGAAATGGTGTTCGCTGGTCGTAATTCGGCCTGAGGTGCTCGAATTTCTCGGTTAAGGGTTTAAAACCCGTCACGCTCGTTGATTCGCCGGCAGCAGAGGACATCACCGAAGGTGGCGGCTCCGGTGTCTGAAGGTGCGGCGGAGGATGCTCTTCGAGATGGAGTTGGTCGGAGACCCTCCGATGGCCGGAGTCAATGGCTATCGGCGGTCAAAGTCAAGTCAAATGGGTTGTTTTCGTGCGGATGGTACTGTAGCCAGTCAAAGGTCGAGCGGGAAGAAGACAAAGAGGGAGCTGACGTGGCGGGAAGTTAGTGGGTGATATTTTATTTTATTTAATTATTTATTTAAATATCGATCAACTTCTAACGTCAATAACTTTTGCGTATGGACACGGATTTGGACGCGGTTTGTTGCGTTGGGATCGTGGCGGAGTTGCGGACATTTTGACACTAATTTCACTTCAATTGGAGACTGTCAAATTTTGGGCTATGGTTGGACGTACGATCACCAAAAGACCCAAAAGTAAGTGATTTCTCACTTACGAAATACTAAATTATTTCCATATTTATTGAATTAAATTATGAAGTGAATTTGGTTGCATGGTTGTGTTGTTTGATGGATGATTGATTTAAATTTGGCATGCAAGTGTTAACATGCAAATAAAATTGATGATTAGTTATTTAAATTTAATTTAAAATTCTAATTTAAAAAAATCCAGCACTTGTTAATCAGTAATATGACTCAGTTTACTGTTTGAATGGAATGATGTGATGGATGCCTTAGTTGGTTTGACTGTTGAAGAATATTATTTGAACTGTTCATTTATTCAGTACATAGTGGTGTATGTTCATTGACGATCAGTCCCAAATCTCTCACCTTGATGTTACGGGCATCTAATAAACCAGGGATTGATCGGTAAAATAAATTAAGAACACAGGTTGAAATGATATACACCTGTGACCCTGATTTGGATTGAAATGATAGATCCATCCCTGAAGTATCGAGAAATTTAAATTTAAAATCACTTGGCCATTTAATAGATAATTATATATAGACATCGGTTGGTTAAATGATTGTAATATTTGATAGAATTCTTCCATTTAAATGAACGTACCCATACTCGACAATTTAATTCTTTAAAAATCCTGAGCTGGGATGTTGAATTAAGAAGGGTTAAAGAAAATTTTCCAAAAATTAAGTGGAAATTATTTTAAATTGGAATTTGAATATGAGGAAAAATATTTCCAAAATAAGAGTTTGGATTAGAAGGAAATACGTTCTTAGGGGATCAAATTTTGGGAAAATGTGGGAATCGAGGGTGTCTGGGTTGTTTAACTCAGTTCAAATATATTTTTCTCTTGAAACCAAGTAGTTGTTTTGAACAAGGTTGAAACGAGATAGGAAACTAAGTGAACTCCGTTGAGACCGGAGGATAAATTCAAGTATTGAAATTTGGAAGGAAGAAAGGTTTTGATTTGAGAAATTTATTTTTAATATTTATGCATTGATTCTAAATAATTATTCTAGCTTTAAAACTATTAATTACTTTTACTTAATACTATTGTATTTAAATAATTTCCTTATAATTCATTTTCAAAGGCTTCTAGTAAATCTTATTTTAAGTATATATAATATTTAAATTACTAATTTATCTTAACGATTATATTATATATATATATACATCTATATATATTTATTTATTTTTAAAATTTATTATTATTATTATTATTATTATTATATGAACATTTAGTACAAGTATTTTCTCAAATTTTAAATTCTTCCGAATGGAAATGCTTGAGTTGAACTACTGGTTCAAATGGAGTTGAGATGAGAATCCGAGATAATTGGAAACCTTTGAGGTAAATTATATTCTATTTGAATATTTCGTTTGGAAATATTATATGATTATAATATAATGGTATGGGATATATTCTAATTTAGAATAAAATCGGCTTGGGATGATTTATGATATATTGATATGAAATTTTATTTTATTTGAATATAAATTGGTTCGAAACAAAATATGATATTCTGATATGAAAACGAACCTTTCAAATATAAAAGAACCGACCGATGTGGAAAGATGTAAGCGTTGGTTGTTAAAGAGACCGGAGTCGACATAAGGCATACTCTCTGTCAGTGTCGATACCACTTTGACAACTGTGAACGTTATGACGTATCCAGAATGAGTATGATGACTTGAAGGCGATTATTAAATCGAAGAAGATGAACAATGACGAAATAGCCCTGACCTTCGGGTCAGAATTGAAATGAGTAAAACAGGAGCTATACCGTGACTAATTGAGGTTAGCGCCTTTGATCGGACACACTTCTTCGATGCTATTTATATGACTATGATGATGATGATTTGGGCCCATTTAATTTTATGATTATGGGAGTGTGTTCCGAGGTGGGCGGTAGTGGCTGCTATGCGTTACCACCGGTCCGGGAGTGCAATTGGTAGAATCCTACCCTGGGCATTGCCTCGAGTGCCTTGTCATATATATCCTTATCGAGCCCCATACGATTTTGATTTAGCATTGCCTTCTATGGAGTGCCCTCTGATAACACCAGTACGGTGAATTTACGGTACTGTATAGACTGTTGATGCCTATAAACGGCGTAAGGGTAATATGGTAATCCCGCTTACGCTAATTTCAGTATTTATATTTTACTGGATAGACACTATCATAATAGCGTACTATATTATCTATGTATTAGTTTAACGGATCCTTGAGAGATGGAAAATCCCGTAACATCTCTTGAGTTACTGCACCCATGATACTGATGTTATTTCGTATTTTAATTTGACTAATATGAGATGATTTAGTGCTGATCCGAGTGTTTGTTGTGTTTTCTTTTATGCAATATGCTCGGGTCAGCAGATGTTGCAGTTAGCGAAGATTTCCTCGCTTTGGAGGACGAAGACGAAGTTTGGCGTATATATCTATACATATGTATATCCGCTGCATTATTTTTCCGCTGCTTATTATGTACAGCTGTATGTATATGTAACTCTGATAATCATTGAAGGTTATAGTCAATGTATATATATTTCCACTGCTTTTAACTGCTATTTGTTTATTGTATGTTGTCCTTCCGCTGTGAGATTCTGTTAATTGTCTTTCTCTTCTTTCTTTCTTTTTCTTCTTTTCCCAATAACTACCTGCATTTGCGATTTGTTTGGGTCGACATGTGTGGCTTATTGTCGATTTTAAACGGTCAAAATATGGGTTGTTACATGTAATTCTATATTCAACAAAATGACATTTTTGCTCGCCAATTCTAATGCGAACAAAAATGATATTTTAACGATGTGCAATTCTATATTCAACAAAATGACATTTTTGTTCGCCAAATGCGACCAAAAATGATATTTTAACGATGTGTAATTCTATATTCAACAAAATGACATTTTTGTTCGCCAATTCTAATGCGACCAAAAATGATATTTTAACGATCTGTAATTCTATATTCAACAAAATGACATTTTTGTTCACCAATTCTAATGCGACCAAAAATGATATTTTAACGATGTGTAATTCTATATTCAACAAAATGACATTTTTGTTCGCCAATTCTAATGCGACCAAAAATGATATTTTAACGATGTGTAATTCTATATTCAACAAAATGACATTTTTGTTCGCCAATTCTAATGCGACCAAAAATGATATTTTAACGATGTGTAATTCTATATTCAACAAAATGGCATTTTTGTTCGCCAATTCTAATGCGACCAAAAATGATATTTTAACGATGTGTAATTCTATATTCAACAAAATGACATTTTTGTTCGCCAATTCTAATGCGACCAAAAATGATATTTTAACGATGTGTAATTCTATATTCAACAAAATGACATTTTTGTTCGCCAATTCTAATGCGACCAAAAACGATATTTTAAAATGTACAACAAAATAAAAAGGTAAAAGTCCCTTATTCTTCTATTTACAAAAAATGTAAATCTCTTTTTATTCTTTCCAATTACATTGAAAATGAAAATGTCCTTTTTATTCTTTTCTATAACATTGAAAATAAAAATGTCTTCTTATTCTTCTCTTACTAAGAGAACTCAATTAAAAAGTAAATTCATCTTTCTATGTAATATTTGCATTGTAAAATACAATTTAAAAGGTGGACTTTATTTCCAATGTAAATGCCTTTTCTAGCGTCAATACTCCTAAAATCAATATAATTTCTAATGTCAAGATTTGATTCATTTCAACTACGTTAACATAACGATGAAATTTTGTTCATTTCAACCATATAGACATGACGATGAAATGTTGGTGTCATTTCAACTAATTTAACATAACGATGAAATTTGAATCACATCAGCTATACTAACATGACGGTGAAATTTTGTTCATTTCAACTATACTAACATAATGATGAAATTTGACTCCCATTAACTATACTAACATGACGGTGAAATTTTGTTCATTTTTGATGAATCACAATAAAGGCCTTATCTTATTTTCGTTTGTAAATCAAATGAGATGTCTAATATTTATCTTATCTTCTAGTTAAAGTTTAAAAGATCCAAATTTTTCTTTATTTTATAAATCAAATAAAGACCTACACTTCCTTTTATTTTGTAAAACAAAATAAAGGGTTCAAACTTTTCTCTTATATTTTGTAAATAAAAGATTCAAACTTTTCTTTATATAGTAAATAAAAGATTCAATTTTCTTTTATATATTAAATAAAAGATTCATCTTTCCTTTGTTTTCAAGACAAAAGATTAAAACTTTAATTATATTTTGTTTATCAAACAAAAGATTAAAACTTTGCTTTTATTTTGTTATTCAAACAAAAGATTAAAACTTTGCTTTTAATTTTGTTATTCAAACAAAAGATCAAAAACTTTGCTTTTAATTTTGTTATTCAAACAAAAGATCAAAACTTTGCTTTTAATTTTGTTATTCAAACAAAAGATCAAAACTTTGCTTTTAATTTTGTTATTCATAAATAAGAATTAAACTTAAATAAAAGGAATAAAAAACAAAAAAATAAAAATAAAAATAAAAGATGAGAACTTTATTATGATTACATCAGAATATTTCAGATCCAAACAATCAAATTTTAACATGACATCACAATGAATCGGATTCAACAATACAACAATCACCATATAATAGATCAGAATAATATACAATGATTCAACTGATCGAATAGGATTTTAAAATAAATTATTTAATTATTTAAATTCAGCTACTCATAGTCGTTGACGATTTTTGGCCAAAATTCGAACTGTTCAGAATCAACTCCAGTCAATTTCGATGCGTAGACCTCAGTCAAACGATTACAATGTCGCTGAAATCATCGAATTTCGAATTGAAACGAGTTAGACATGATAAATTGAACTTTAAAATAATTTAAATTAATTAAATAATAAATTAATTAGTTAATCACCTTCTTCCTCCTCTCAGACACTACAGGCCGCACGTTTTCAATATTGGGTTCGAACTTAGGGTTGGGTTTTTCTTCAAATTGGTTGCAGGGTTCGCCGATCGGGAGGGGGACGTCGGAGCAGGTGGAAAGGCGCACGCGGGGGGTGGTTTGGCCGAACTCGGCGGCGACTAGGGAGGCCCACGGCGGACGAGACGCGGCGGGTTTGGGTCGTCGGTGCTTGGTGGTTGCGGCACTAGGAGGCGATCAGGTGGTATGGAATTGTAGAGGAGGAGGAGAGCTTTGAAATGGTGTGAAGTATGGGGTTTAATTCTTGAAGGAGAGGGAGAACGAAGTGGAGGAAGTTCCGAGATTTGTGGCCATGGATTAAGAAGAGGGCTGCGACAGAAGAAGAAGACAAATAGTAATTAGGATTTTCTAATCTCCTATTTTTATAATATTAAAAATGTATTTTTACAAAAAAAAACCATATCTTCCAAACCGGATCAAATTCAGTCTAGCAGAAAGTGACCCTAGCCAATAGCCCATATTCCGGACCCAATGGGACAGGTCCCGTCAGCCCAAACGGCTATCTGTGGCCGGTATTATTTAATTTAATATTTAATTCCTTTATTAATTTAATTCGTCTGCATAAATAAATTCACCGAGGCCACAAACCGACTCAGAAAAATCCAGAAAAAATATATTTGTCTATGTTATGACGATACGGTCCTAACAAAATTAATTTCAATGAATTCTGACACTGTTTGAAAAATGGCTATTTTTTAGTTGATTAAATTTGACTGTAATCGACCAAACACATTTTCCTTCGCCACGCTCACATATTAAATCGAAAAATTCTAAAAATTGAAACCTAGCAATAATATGACATTCCGGTTCCAATGAAAGTAGTTTCGTCGAAAACAGAGATCGTTTGAAAATTGGCTATTTTCACTGGCTTTAATATTATTTAAAAATGGATTTTTTTTTAATTTTTGCCACATTTTCCCACCAAATAATTTAAAATAAAATTTTTAAATTGGTTCGGATTTTCCGGGTCGTTACAAGCTCCCCCACTTAAGAATTTTCGTCCTCGAAAAGGAAACAAAGTAAAGTAGGAACCAAGATGGAAAATGTAAATTGAGGAAAATGTACCTTAACACGAGAGTTATTCGGAGATTTCCACTCTGCACTTGGGGTAAGCCTTTTTGATGCTGTCCTTTGTCTCCCGAGTACAGTCTCTAGGATCCCCACTCCATTGAACCTTGACTAGGTTGATCTTCTTTTCCTCAAGATTTTGGTTTCTTTGCCAATGATCTTAATCGGGTCCTTTCTCACCGTCAGATTTGGAGCAACATCTAGGACCTGTTGGTTTAATTCATCCTCGATCAGATCTGGATCGTGCACATGCTTGCGGAGTTGAGACACATGAAATACATCATGCACCCCAGGCAACCAGTCGGGCAGCTGTACTCTATAAGCGAGAGTACCAATCCTTTCGAGAATAGGGAATGGACCAATGAATCTCGGTGCCAACTTCCCCGTCTTCCCAAAACGAATCACGCCTCTCAGAGGAGAAACCTTCAAGTATACTCGATCACCCACAGAGAATTCGAGACTCCTTCTTCGCTGGTCAGCATAGCTCTTTTGTCGGCTCTGAGCAGTCAACAAGCGCTTCTTAATCAAGTCAACCTTATCTGATGCTTCTCGAACCATGTCGGGGCCCAAGACTAGTCGATTGCCTGACTCCACCCAACATGCTGGAGATCTGCACGACCTGCCGTAAAGTAGTTCAATTGGTGACATCCCCAAGCTTGCTTGGTAGCTATTATTATAGGAGAATTCCACCAAGTGCAAGTGGTCCTCCCATGAACCGCCATAGTCGAGAATGCAAGCACGCAATAAGTCTTCCAAAACACGATTCACCCTCTCAGTCCGGCCATCTGTCTGAGGGTGATAGGCAGAGCTCAGGTTTAACTTGGTCCCAAGCTCTTCTTGAAAACTTCCCAGAATTTACTGGTAAACAATGGATCCCGATCACTGACAATGCTTTTGGGAACCCCATGCAGTCTGACTATCTCTTTAAGATAGAGTTGTGCTAAACTTCGAGCTGTTCTATTGGACCGAACAGGAATGAAATGGGCAGATTTTGTTAAGCGGTCGACAATCACCCATATGCTATCATTACCCTTTCTGCTTCGAGGCAATCCATCTATTAAGTCCATAGAAATTTCCTCCCACTTCCAACCAGGAAATCCTAGCAGTTGCAACATACCTGCCAGTTTCTGCAGATCACTTTTAACTTGTTGACAAGTGGGACATCTAGCAACATAAATGGAAATGTCTCTCTTCATCGACCTCCACCAAAATGTGCGCTTGAGGTTGTAATGACCCGCACTGGCAGAGGTATTATGATTAATTTATTTAATTATATATATGGTGGGTTAGTGAATTTAATGGCCGAGGAATTAAATAATGATGAATATTTAATTTAAAATAATAATTAAATAATATATTTAATTCTGAAATAATCAGAATTGGCTGAAATGGCGATATGGTGTGAACCGGATCATCTGTGATATTTAATTCAGTGTAGAATTGAATTTGAATAACGAATATATTATTTGAACGATAGTTTGAACGTAGAATTATAATATAATTATAATCGAGCTCGAAATGGCGCTGCAGTTCGTAAATTGGCGATTCGAACTTCAACTGAATATACAGGGCTCGTTTTAAATCGGATTTCTGTGAAACAAGAAACGTGTGGAGCTGGTGGAGTATACCTTTCTAGTGGAAGAGAAAACTCAGGATTTCGTCGTGTAGATTTTGAGATATGTCCAAATCAAATTTTAAAATAGTCGCTATAGAATCGTTTATCGACCGTAACGGTTTATTCGATATAACTAGAGATCGGGTTTGAATTTAGACAAGGTTCTTTTGGGAAGTAGTGATAATTTAATTTTTAGAATTTTATGGAAATTTTTTAATTAATTTAATAAGCGACTTTTTATTTGAAGTATTTCGCACCCTGAAATCAACATTTTGAAGTTTCAAAATATGAGTCCACCTACCGGTATTATTATATTTTCGGGATCGTGGGGCATTGCTTAACATGATGGTGTTTTTATTTATGTTCATAGCAGCTCGTATATGAACAAAATTATAAATTATAGGGTATGTTAAATTATACAACAACATAAACAAAATATCTAGATATTTATGTTCACTATAAATATCCCCCTCAACTTGCTTAAGACCTAAATTTCATTCTCCCATCAGAAACAAGGTAGCCGCCACGAAAAGTTTTCTTCAGCAAATTCCTAAAACGAAAAATCCGATCCTTTCAAATTCGAGAACAATTTCAATTAAAATCGTAAATTCATGAAGTATACATCTTTGAGTTCCACGGAAGATCCTCTACATCACTATGCTTGTTTCACCTGGCTCGAAGTTCATTTTATAGCTGGCCTTTTTCAACAGTCGACGCTAGGGCATGGTCGTGAGTGCCATGAGAGAGGAAGAGGCTATGGAGTGGCTTCGAGGGGTCGTCTTGGGTGAGAGGCATCGGCCAGAGCTCCGACGATGTAAAGAGGAGGCGATGAGCGGTTTCCAGATGTGATGATGGTGGAATAGAAACGCCGCAGTGTATGCTACTCAAGCTTGAACACAAAATATAAGGAAGTGGAGTTAGTAGTTCAGCGTGCATGAAGGGGATTGGACCACGTTTGTCCAGTTTTGTTTGCGCGTGGTATCAACTGAGTGGCGGCATACAAATGGGATGAGTGAAGCACAGTACGTTGGTGGCTGTTGTGAACAAAGAAGAAAAAAAACAGTTTTGTTGGGTACAAACAAGTGAGAGAGAACGAACGTTGGAGGATGTAGATGCTGGTGAGGGAGCATTGGTTGAGTGGTAGAGCACTCATTGACTTTGTTTGGGATTTACTGGAAGTTGGATCACTGATGTGAACAGTGAGCGAAGTGGGAAAATGCAAATAGGAGGGTAGGAGCGTGTAGTGTACAGAGGAGATGGACTGGATGCAACTGATGTATACTAGGGACGTGATTTAAAGTCCTGGAAGAAGAAAGAACAATACTGTCTAGGTTTCAACTAATGGGCATGCCGACTATTATGTGGAGGAGAAGGAACCATTCTGGGTGAATACAAACTGAATACAGATGCTTATACCAGGAAGAGAAGGCAATGTTTATTTAAACATGAGGTGGATGGTGAAGTTTCAAAATATAGTAGTAGAACGTGAGCAATTGTACTTGTTGGGTTGATTTGACAACAAGTGTTGATGACGTTGAAATATGGTCGAGGTTGAGAACCCAGAAACGAAATTTGAAAACTGGGGTGCGGACAAGAATTCAGGGTGAGAAGGGAAGAACGTTAACGGTCCATCAAGTGAATGTGAGCAAGCATCTCGAGTTGTTTAAAGACAACATGAAGAGGAGAGATGATGCGTGACCGTAGAGAAAGCATGGGGGCTCACAGGAATCGAGATGGTGAAGTGTCTTAAGTTTTAACGTGTCATTAGTATTCATGTTTGTGGAATGGTGGTGGTGGAGACGCAAATGTCAAGACAGAGGGGTTACTTCATGCGTTCACACTATCTAGAAAAGAACCAGAGTGGACTGTTGTATTTTCTGGAGGAAGTGTGCGGTTTGGATTCGAACTGAAGACAGCATTCTTGGCGATGTCAGGAAAAATGAAGCGTGTTGAATTACTTGGAGAATGATGGAGTTCGTGTCAATAGCGTACAGGAATTGGGCGAAAACAAGATCCGTTGGGATCGTACGGACGGTAGCTACACTGGAACTGACTGAGAGCGAATCGAAGCTGGTTACAATTTATGGCGAAATAAATTGTCCGACTGAGTCAAATAACGCAAACCGTAATTCAACGGTTAACGCGCAAATGTGAGTAAATCTCACTAACTCTGAACAATTTATAATTTCATGTTGTATTTTTAGAACTGTTAGATATTGGCTGATTTACTGTATGTTGACTGTTTGATTGAACTGCTAGTCAGTTAGTTAAATTTTATATATTGATTCTGTTTAACAGAATATATCATATAGGACTGAAAAGTGATGTTATACTATATTGTTTAACATCTGTGATGCAGGGAAACAGGTTGGAGGAATCCGACCGGATTCCTCAACATTTATTTTACTGTTTTCATATATTGTGATATATGATGTGTTATATAATCTGTTATGGATTATGTGTGTTGGAATGATGTTGATCATTGTTATTCGATATTGTAAATATCATAAAAGACCCTGGGATGTAAAAAGAAGTATTTCAATGTATATTGAAATAAAGGAATTTTATAAAATCACAGAATTTTATAAAAGGAATTATTTATAAAACGAACACGGTTTTATAAAAGGGATATTTATTTAGAAAATAAATAGAAGTTATAAATAGGATATATTTGTAACGGTAAATAGAAGTTATAAATAGGATATATTTGTAACGGTAAATAGAAGTTATAAATAGGATATATTTGTAACGGTAAATAGAAGTTATAAATAGGATATATTTGTAACGGTAAATAGAAGTTATAAATAGGATATATTTGTAACGGTAAATAGAAGTTATAAATAGGATATATTTGTAACGGTAAATAGACGTTATAAATAAGATATATTTGTAACGGTAAGTAAACGTTATAAGAAGGAAATAGTTGTAACGGAAAACGTAGTTTATAAAAGAAGTTAATCGATGTTAGTTAATCGATTAGTGTTAAAGTTAAAAAGGAGTTAATCGATGTTAGTTTAATCGATTAGAATAGAAGCAAATGAGTTAATCGAATATAGTTATTCGAATAGAAAGTAAAAGGAGTAAATCGAATATAGTTTATTCGAATAGAATGAAATGGGTAAATCAAATATATAGTTTTCAAATAGAATTAAAAGAGCTATCGAATATAGTTTATTCGATAGGAGCTAAGTGAATAGAGTTAGAGTTAAATCAAATAAAGTTAAGTAAAAGGAGTCAATCGAATATAAGTATTCGAAGGAGGGTTAAGTAAGGAAGTTAGATAGTAAAAAGGAATAAAGTGAACTTTGCCTATTTCAAAGTTAGAAATGTTGTTCAGTTAAGGTCTGAGAGGTAGTTCTACCCCAACTTGATTGGCTTCGTTTTTACTAAGGAATAGTTAAGGCTCGGCAGTAAAGGAAATTGTTTGAGTTGGCATCGCGATGGTTTGTTTAAACATATGTCTAAGTCCAGTGAAGAAGCTTTGGAAATGTTTTCCAAATAAGAAACCAGAAATGTTTTCTAATAAAGAAAACAAGAAATGGAAATGTTTTCCATTGTTAATAACGTATATTTTCCAAATTTAAATAATAGAAATATTGAATATAGGGAAACAGGAGATAAGTAAATTAATGAAATAAAGAGATAAATGTTGAATGATGTTTGATTGATATAAATTTCCTCCGGGAAATAATATCATTGTTTGCACACTTGTTTTATTCGATAGTTAAATCACAGACTATCGAAGTTTTGACCATTTTAACGTTGTTAATATGGAGAGACCGGTTGGATTATTATCCAAAGAACCACTCTGTATTGGCATAAGCGTTGCGAATCATATATGTCAAAGGAAATTGAAGACGGAGTTATGCAAGGGCTATCCTGTTTACAGAATAGTGCCTTCGGTTCATCCTGTTCCTGGATGACTTGTATGGACGGATGTTTGACAGAGTATGTCCAGACGATCACGTATATTGATTTCTCCAACTGTACCAAGAGTGGAAGCGGAGAAGGAAACTTCTCTTAGCTAACACATAATGTATGGTTGAGGACATCAATCGGTGATTGGATGGATTTGATGATGTGACATTCAAAGTGAATCTGATGTGATGATAAAGCGTAGCTTCTAGCCTCATCATCCGGTAAATGACAGAAATCGGGCAGGCAGCATGGCTAAGTCGGTCGCACCGAAGTAGGGTGTATAATCACCTGATCTAGAGTTTCATTTTCTTCTAAAAATCTATTGTTGATGCTGTCCCATTCGGGAAACGGTTGCTGATCCCAACTGTTGGTGATATACATTCGATACACTCAAGCGAAATGAGTGGTCGGTCATGTGTGGCCGGGTTGCAAGATGTTCTTGTTGAACCCAGTGTATTCCTCTCTAGAGGTACACGAGCGAAAGGTGATTCCATACCTTGTCATAGTTGGAAATCCATTACCCAATACGTGCTTGCGGTTTTGATTGTATGCTATATATGTAGAACGTGAGATGAAAGCGTTTCTGCTAGATGATTATTATATTGTGTTGATAGACATTATTATAATATCAAAAGGTTTTTGATATAAAGATATTTTGGATTCTCATAAGGGAAAAACCCGTTCCGTTATGCGGCGTGGTCTTATGAGATATCGTTTACTTGTTCAACTGTTTTTAACTGTTTTACTCACACCAGTCCCATGACTGACCCGGAGTTTACTTTGTTGTTTTCCCTAAACTCTTGGGTGCCTAAATTTGTATGGGCAGTCAAGTAGTCGGGATTTACAGATACATTGAAGAGCTGGAGCAGGAGGCTTCAGGATCATATAGCTATAGTTATATCTGCTGTATGGTAAGTGTTGTACTTTGATAATGATGTATATTCAAATACAGATGTATATTTCAAAGTTATGTTACATATATTATATGTTATTCGTTCCGCTGTGAGATTCGTGTTACTCTGATGTTGTGTTCTTCTTCTTCTTCTATTCTAATTTTCTATCTTATCTTTCCTCACCCTCTAATTTCTTTCACTAATTACCAGGATTTTTCGACGGTTTGGTTATCGACGTCGTGCTTACGTCGATAACCAAAGTCGCTCGAAATCCGGGTCGTTACAGTTGGTATCAGAGCTTAAGTTAAGAATTACTTGGCTCTGTGGCGTGACTCGGTAGAGATAGGGTTAGTAATACCCTAGATTGAGTTTGAGTGTATATATACGAGTGAACGTAATTGTATTTGATATAAATTTTTTTTTTTTTTTTTGTGGAGATTCATTGGTTGAGTCGTTTATGAGTTCTGGTCGATCAGTTTGATCCACTGTATCGGTAGGAGTTACTAAACACTCGAATACGATGAACCGTCATGATATGTTTTGAAAGAGGGTAAACGAAATAGTTTACCCAACGTATATTTTGAATATATTGGATATATTGGTTGTTATTATAATCGAGTAAGATTATAAATTAAATGGTTATGTAAATAACCAATCAGAATTCATATAAGTGAAATATGTGAAATCAGATGAGTTAAATCTGAAATTTAAACCAGAACTGAAGTTAAGACTCTGGAGAATTGGATAAGTGTTTGTAAATGGATTTGGATTAAAATAAGGTAAATTTAAGATCCTAGGAGATTTTAAATTGTTTTACAAGCAGTGTGAATTATATTTTGAAATGAATTTCAAAGTGGAAATGTTTAAAAATGGTTTTATAGTATTGAACTCACTTCGATCGCTGGAAAATAGATTCTGATGATGACAGCTGCATCATCAGTATTCATTTTCGAGTTGTAAGTGACGAATTACTACCAGAGATACTGTTTTGAATTTGTTTTGGGAAAGACAAGTTGTGTTGAATTTCAAAATAAAATTCAAATATAGAATTTGAATTTTTAAATAGATTTGAAATATTAACTTGTTTTAAAAGAAATAAAACGAGAAGTTCCTTCATGAACGAAGTTTATAAATAGTTCTTTTATAAACCAAGTTTATAAATGAAGTGAAAAGAATTATCATTGGATAATTCAGAAATAAAAATACAAGTGTGAAGTTGAAAGGGGAACCTATTTTCCAAAGGTAGTAATATCGATTTCAAAAGGAATTGAAATCGAGACTTATGTAAAGAATGAATAAAGAAAGTTTGAAAGGGAATTTGAAGAAAGGAAGTTCAAACATAGAAATTGAATATAGAAATTCAAAGGGAGTTTGAATAAATGAAATTCAATGGAAGTGAAATGAAATTTGAATAAAGAAGATTCAAATAGAATTGAAATTGAAATTTGAATATAGAAGATTCAAAGGGAATTGAAATGAAATAAAGAGAATTCAAATAGATTTGAATTTAGAAATTTCAAATGGAGTTTGAAAATAGATTTGAATAACAAAATTCAAGTATGGAATTTGAATAAGAAAATTGAAACAAAATTCAAATATAGAATTTGAATAAGAGATTTGAAATGGAATTTGAATATAGGAAATTCAAATAAAATTGAAATGGAATTCAATTAGTTGATAAACAAGTTAAACCTATATTTGAACATGTATATTCAAATATGAAGGTGAAATGGGCAAACCAGTAATTTGAAAATCACTTAACGAACTAAGTTAAAACGATTGGATTAAGTTGAAATAAATTAGAAATATATGGATATACATGAGATAAGTAAGGATAATGCAAGAGTTGAATAGAATGCTCGACGAAAAGGTATGCATTTAATTCATATATGAGATTTTATGCGCCGTATCGGCTAGCCGCTTGGCTTTTCTTTTTCTTTTTGATGGGAGAAGGCCTGTGTGGCAGTTTGGGAATTTTCCCGATGCTCTTAGTACAAAGGAGGTTATGGCAAATTTTTCCAGAAATTTAAGGAGTTATAATATTTTTAAGATAATTTGATAATTAGAAATCAACGTATCGATATATATATATAGAAGTCGACCAGGAAACGAACTTAGAAATAGAATAGTAAAATAAAAAAAAGGAAGAATAGGAATAAAATCTCGAATGAATAGAAAGAGAAAGTGTATATGTGTTTAAAAGTGAAGAATTAGTTGTATTGTATTGATTATTCGAGTAAGGGGTCTTATCTGTTTGGACGTTATAAATGTTATTCAGTCAAGGTCTGAGAGGTAGTTATATCCCAACTTGATTGATTTCATTATTAACAGATAAACAGTAAGATTCCAGGCTCGAAGATTAATGCTGAATGAGAGTTAGTTGAATATAGTATTTGGGTTGTCGTAACGATGTTTTACACAACATCCGTTTTAACCCAAATAAGTGTAAGCTGGAAAATAGAATAATAAATATTTCCTGAGTATAGAAATAAACGAGATTGGAAAAGAGATAAGTAATTGGAATATTTTCCAAGTGTGAATAGCATATATTTTCTAAAGTTTAGAAAATAAAGGAAGGCGACATTCTGAAATGTTTTCCAAATAACGTAAAAAGCCAATATGGTTATTGAAAATATTTGGTTAACAAATATTGATAAAGAAATAGAGAAGTGATTTAACTAATGGAATACTGATTATGGGCTCAGTTGGATTTCAAAAGGAAATTTAAAAAAAAAAAAACTGTATAAAGACTCCGAGGGAAAGACTGTTCGAATTAAAAACAAATTTAACAGAAATTTGTGAAAGAAAATTTGAATTAAAGTAAAGCCAGTAAAGTGGTAACTGAGTTTTGAATTAGAATGATATCAAGGCAAATTTGACTGTGAGATTCAAATGTGAAGTGTAATGTGATAATCAAGTTAAGAGTTGGGGATCAAGAACGAAACTTGAGTTGAAATGAAAATTTGGCTTGGTAAAAAAAAAAAAAAGCGAATGGTTGTGTTGAGGATAAATTGATCAGAGTTTGGTTTGATTAATATTAGTATATGCTGAGTTGATAGCATATGGAAGTGATGGGGTTGATATGCCCGACAAAAAGGTACAAGTTTATATTCCTATTGGATATAAGATTTATGAGCCGAATTGGCAAGCCGCTTGGCTGTTTGATTCTCTTTTAGGATGGAGATGGCCCAGAGAGGCGAGTGGTGGTTTGACGTATTGACCAGTACAAAGGAGGTGCTGGCGAAATTTTCCGAAGAGTTAAGGCGTTAGAAAATTTTCAGGATTTTTGAAATTTTCGTTGATAAGAATTAACTAATAATTTAATTAAATTAAATTGGTTCAGTTGAAACTGAAATTAAGAAGTGAACAATTATGTTCTAACCAGTCGATAGGGTCGTTCTCTACCTTTTAGCAATTTCGAGGACGAAATTATTTTAAGTGGGGAAGATTGTAATGACCCGCACTGGCAGAGGTATTATGATTAATTTATTTAATTATATATATGGTGGGTTAGTGAATTTAATGGCCGAGGAATTAAATAATGATGAATATTTAATTTAAAATAATAATTAAATAATATATTTAATTCTGAAATAATCAGAATTGGCTGAAATGGCGATATGGTGTGAACCGGATCATCTGTGATATTTAATTCAGTGTAGAATTGAATTTGAATAACGAATATATTATTTGAACGACAGTTTGAACGTAGAATTATAATATAATTATAATCGAGCTCGAAATGGCGCTGCAGTTCGTAAATTGGCGATTCGAACTTCAACTGAATATACAGGGCTCGTTTTAAATCGGATTTCTGTGAAACAAGAAACGTGTGGAGCTGGTGGAGTATACCTTTCTAGTGGAAGAGAAAACTCAGGATTTCGTCGTGTAGATTTTGAGATATGTCCAAATCAAATTTTAAAATAGTCGCTATAGAATCGTTTATCGACCGTAACGGTTTATTCGATATAACTAGAGATCGGGTTTGAATTTAGACAAGGTTCTTTTGGGAAGTAGTGATAATTTAATTTTTAGAATTTTATGGAAAATTTTTAATTAATTTAATAAGCGACTTTTTATTTGAAGTATTTCGCACCCTGAAATCAACATTTTGAAGTTTCAAAATATGAGTCCACCTACCGGTATTATTATATTTTCGGGATCGTGGGGCATTGCTTAACATGATGGTGTTTTTATTTATGTTCATAGCAGCTCGTATATGAACAAAATTATAAATTATAGGGTATGTTAAATTATACAACAACATAAACAAAATATCTAGATATTTATGTTCACTATAAATATCCCCCTCAACTTGCTTAAGACCTAAATTTCATTCTCCCATCAGAAACAAGGTAGCCGCCACGAAAAGTTTTCTTCAGCAAATTCCTAAAACGAAAAATCCGATCCTTTCAAATTCGAGAACAATTTCAATTAAAATCGTAAATTCATGAAGTATACATCTTTGAGTTCCACGGAAGATCCTCTACATCACTATGCTTGTTTCACCTGGCTCGAAGTTCATTTTATAGCTGGCCTTTTTCAACAGTCGACGCTAGGGCATGGTCGTGAGTGCCATGAGAGAGGAAGAGGCTATGGAGTGGCTTCGAGGGGTCGTCTTGGGTGAGAGGCATCGGCCAGAGCTCCGACGATGTAAAGAGGAGGCGATGAGCGGTTTCCAGATGTGATGATGGTGGAATAGAAACGCCGCAGTGTATGCTACTCAAGCTTGAACACAAAATATAGGGAAGTGGAGTTAGTAGTTCAGCGTGCATGAAGGGGATTGGACCACGTTTGTCTAGTTTTGTTTGCGCGTGGTATCAACTGAGTGGCGGCATACAAATGGGATGAGTGAAGCACAGTACGTTGGTGGCTGTTGTGAACAAAGAAGAAAAAAAACAGTTCTGTTGGGTACAAACAAGTGAGAGAGAACGAACGTTGGAGGATGTAGATGCTGGTGAGGGAGCATTGGTTGAGTGGTAGAGCACTCATTGACTTTGTTTGGGATTTACTGGAAGTTGGATCACTGATGTGAACAGTGAGCGAAGTGGGAAAATGCAAATAGGAGGGTAGGAGCGTGTAGTGTACAGAGGAGATGGACTGGATGCAACTGATGTATACTAGGGACGGGATTTAAAGTCCTGGAAGAAGAAAGAACAATACTGTCTAGGTTTCAACTAATGGGCATGCCGACTATTATGTGGAGGAGAAGGAACCATTCTGGGTGAATACAAACTGAATACAGATGCTTATACCAGGAAGAGAAGGCAATGTTTATTTAAACATGAGGTGGATGGTGAAGTTTCAAAATATAGTAGTAGAACGTGAGCAACTGTACTTGTTGGGTTGATTTGACAACAAGTGTTGATGACGTTGAAATATGGTCGAGGTTGAGAACCCAGAAACGAAATTTGAAAACTGGGGTGCGGACAAGAATTCAGGGTGAGAAGGGAAGAACGTTAACGGTCCATCAAGTGAATGTGAGCAAGCATCTCGAGTTGTTTAAAGACAACATGAAGAGGAGAGATGATGCGTGACCGTAGAGAAAGCATGGGGGCTCACAGGAATCGAGATGGTGAAGTGTCTTAAGTTTTAACGTGTCATTAGTATTCATGTTTGTGGAATGGTGGTGGTGGAGACGCAAATGTCAAGACAGAGGGGTTACTTCATGCGTTCACACTATCTAGAAAAGAACCAGAGTGGACTGTTGTATTTTCTGGAGGAAGTGTGCGGTTTGGATTCGAACTGAAGACAGCATTCTTGGCGATGTCAGGAAAAATGAAGCGTGTTGAATTACTTGGAGAATGATGGAGTTCGTGTCAATAGCGTACAGGAATTGGGCGAAAACAAGATCCGTTGGGATCGTACGGACGGTAGCTACACTGGAACTGACTGAGAGCGAATCGAAGCTGGTTACAATTTATGGCGAAATAAATTGTCCGACTGAGTCAAATAACGCAAACCGTAATTCAACGGTTAACGCGCAAATGTGAGTAAATCTCACTAACTCTGAACAATTTATAATTTCATGTTGTATTTTTAGAACTGTTAGATATTGGCTGATTTACTGTATGTTGACTGTTTGATTGAACTGCTAGTCAGTTAGTTAAATTTTATATATTGATTCTGTTTAACAGAATATATCATATAGGACTGAAAAGTGATGTTATACTATATTGTTTAACATCTGTGATGCAGGGAAACAGGTTGGAGGAATCCGACCGGATTCCTCAACATTTATTTTACTGTTTTCATATATTGTGATATATGATGTGTTATATAATCTGTTATGGATTATGTGTGTTGGAATGATGTTGATCATTGTTATTCGATATTGTAAATATCATAAAAGACCCTGGGATGTAAAAAGAAGTATTTCAATGTATATTGAAATAAAGGAATTTTATAAAATCACAGAATTTTATAAAAGGAATTATTTATAAAACGAACACGGTTTTATAAAAGGGATATTTATTTAGAAAATAAATAGAAGTTATAAATAGGATATATTTGTAACGGTAAATAGAAGTTATAAATAGGATATATTTGTAACGGTAAATAGAAGTTATAAATAGGATATATTTGTAACGGTAAATAGAAGTTATAAATAGGATATATTTGTAACGGTAAATAGAAGTTATAAATAGGATATATTTGTAACGGTAAATAGAAGTTATAAATAGGATATATTTGTAACGGTAAGTAAACGTTATAAGAAGGAAATAGTTGTAACGGAAAACGTAGTTTATAAAAGAAGTTAATCGATGTTAGTTAATCGATTAGTGTTAAAGTTAAAAAGGAGTTAATCGATGTTAGTTTAATCGATTAGAATAGAAGCAAATGAGTTAATCGAATATAGTTATTCGAATAGAAAGTAAAAGGAGTAAATCGAATATAGTTTATTCGAATAGAATGAAATGGGTAAATCAAATATATAGTTTTCAAATAGAATTAAAAGAGCTATCGAATATAGTTTATTCGATAGGAGCTAAGTGAATAGAGTTAGAGTTAAATCAAATAAAGTTAAGTAAAAGGAGTCAATCGAATATAAGTATTCGAAGGAGGGTTAAGTAAGGAAGTTAGATAGTAAAAAGGAATAAAGTGAACTTTGCCTATTTCAAAGTTAGAAATGTTGTTCAGTTAAGGTCTGAGAGGTAGTTCTACCCCAACTTGATTGGCTTCGTTTTTACTAAGGAATAGTTAAGGCTCGGCAGTAAAGGAAATTGTTTGAGTTGGCATCGCGATGGTTTGTTTAAACATATGTCTAAGTCCAGTGAAGAAGCTTTGGAAATGTTTTCCAAATAAGAAACCAGAAATGTTTTCTAATAAAGAAAACAAGAAATGGAAATGTTTTCCATTGTTAATAACGTATATTTTCCAAATTTAAATAATAGAAATATTGAATATAGGGAAACAGGAGATAAGTAAATTAATGAAATAAAGAGATAAATGTTGAATGATGTTTGATTGATATAAATTTCCTCCGGGAAATAATATCATTGTTTGCACACTTGTTTTATTCGATAGTTAAATCACAGACTATCGAAGTTTTGACCATTTTAACGTTGTTAATATGGAGAGACCGGTTGGATTATTATCCAAAGAACCACTCTGTATTGGCATAAGCGTTGCGAATCATATATGTCAAAGGAAATTGAAGACGGAGTTATGCAAGGGCTATCCTGTTTACAGAATAGTGCCTTCGGTTCATCCTGTTCCTGGATGACTTGTATGGACGGATGTTTGACAGAGTATGTCCAGACGATCACGTATATTGATTTCTCCAACTGTACCAAGAGTGGAAGCGGAGAAGGAAACTTCTCTTAGCTAACACATAATGTATGGTTGAGGACATCAATCGGTGATTGGATGGATTTGATGATGTGACATTCAAAGTGAATCTGATGTGATGATAAAGCGTAGCTTCTAGCCTCATCATCCGGTAAATGACAGAAATCGGGCAGGCAGCATGGCTAAGTCGGTCGCACCGAAGTAGGGTGTATAATCACCTGATCTAGAGTTTCATTTTCTTCTAAAAATCTATTGTTGATGCTGTCCCATTCGGGAAACGGTTGTTGATCCCAACTGTTGGTGATATACATTCGATACACTCAAGCGAAATGAGTGGTCGGTCATGTGTGGCCGGGTTGCAAGATGTTCTTGTTGAACCCAGTGTATTCCTCTCTAGAGGTACACGAGCGAAAGGTGATTCCATACCTTGTCATAGTTGGAAATCCATTACCCAATACGTGCTTGCGGTTTTGATTGTATGCTATATATGTAGAACGTGAGATGAAAGCGTTTCTGCTAGATGATTATTATATTGTGTTGATAGACATTATTATAATATCAAAAGGTTTTTGATATAAAGATATTTTGGATTCTCATAAGGGAAAAACCCGTTCCGTTATGCGGCGTGGTCTTATGAGATATCGTTTACTTGTTCAACTGTTTTTAACTGTTTTACTCACACCAGTCCCATGACTGACCCGGAGTTTACTTTGTTGTTTTCCCTAAACTCTTGGGTGCCTAAATTTGTATGGGCAGTCAAGTAGTCGGGATTTACAGATACATTGAAGAGCTGGAGCAGGAGGCTTCAGGATCATATAGCTATAGTTATATCTGCTGTATGGTAAGTGTTGTACTTTGATAATGATGTATATTCAAATACAGATGTATATTTCAAAGTTATGTTACATATATTATATGTTATTCGTTCCGCTGTGAGATTCGTGTTACTCTGATGTTGTGTTCTTCTTCTTCTTCTATTCTAATTTTCTATCTTATCTTTCCTCACCCTCTAATTTCTTTCACTAATTACCAGGATTTTTCGACGGTTTGGTTATCGACGTCGTGCTTACGTCGATAACCAAAGTCGCTCGAAATCCGGGTCGTTACAGAGGTCGTGATACATCTTGCTCACTCCAGGGTGAACACTAAGCTTAGATTTATGACATTCATCCATAACCTCCCTTCTGAGCTTAGAGTCGTATGGGACACAGATTCGGCCCAATAGCCTCAGAACCCCTTTGTCATCAATCTGGAAACTTGTGGTTTCACCATCCTGAATTCTTTTAATAATCCTCTGAATAAATTTATCATCCTTCTGAAGAGCAGAGACTTTATCAATCAAAGAAGGAGTGATAATGAGACTGGAGATAATGAGATTGTTGCATTCTGCATTCTTTCTACTGAGTGCATCGGCTACAACGTTTGCTTTTCCCAAAGTATATAGGATATCCAGGTCATATGATGCAAGAAATTCGACCCAGCGCTGCTGCCTCATATTCAAATCTTTTTGTGTAAAAAGGTGCTTTAAGGATTTGTGATCCGTGTAAATTTCAAATTTTTCACCCAAAAGATAATGCCTCCATATTTTAAGAGCAAACACAATGGCCATTAGTTCAAGGTCATGCGTGACATAATTCTTCTCATGCGGTTTCAGTTGGCGGCTAGCATATGCGACCACCCTGCCTCTTTGCATCAGCACCGCACCAATACCTTAAATAAATAAGGGATAACATGTTAAAATAAGATTTGTCATTAAAGGAAAAATGTGATCTCAGACATGTAAATTTATAAAGAGACAACACTGCTTAGAGGCGTCGGTCCAGACCTTCAAATCCTGATTGCCATCTATGATGGTCAACACAGGAGCATTGGTCAACCTCTTCTTTAGCTCTTGGAAAGCTGCCTCACATTCCGGTGTCCACTTGAATTTTGTATGCTTCTTGGTCAGGTTGGTCAATGGACAAGCTACCTTCGAAAAATCTTTAACAAATTTCCGATAATAGCCGGCCAGTCCCAAGAAACTTCTGACCTCCGTAGGAGTTTTAGGCTGCTTCCATTCTTGGATGGCTGAGATCTTTCCTGGATCTACTGAGACGCCTTCCTTTGATACAACATGGCCGAGGAATTTCACCTCCTCTTGCCAGAATATGCATTTAGAAAATTTTGCTTTCAGCACATTTCTTCGCAAAATCTCTAAGACTTCTCTCAGATGTTGTTCGTGCTCAGCAGCGGACTTAGAAAAGATGAGGATGTCGTCGATGAACACGAGCACAAATTTATTTGAAACATCTTTGAATACTCTATTCATCAAATCAACAAAATATGTTGGAGCATTACATAGACCAAAAGGCATTACTAGCCATTCATAGAAGATGTTAGGGCCTTTGAAAGCAGTTAAAGGCACACACTCCTCTGCAATGCGAAGTTGATGGAAGCCTGTAGCTAGAACCATCCTAGAGAATACTCGTGCCCCATGTAGTTGGTCAAGCAAGTCGTCAATACGAGGCAGTGGATATTTGTTCTTAAGAGTTTTCTTGTTGAGATCACGGTAGTCTACACATAGCCTGAGAATGCCATCTGATTTTGGGACAAACACCACTACTGCTCCCCATTCTGAGAAGCTGGGCCTGATCAGACCCTTCCACAAAAGCTTCTTGGTTTGATTTTTCAGCTCCTCTCTTTCTTTTGGCGACATTCTCCGAATGGGATATACAACAGGCCTTGCATTCGGAGCTAAATCAATTCGGAAGCTGATTTCTCTATGTGGAGGTATGTAACACCCCGAATTTTCTATTAACACTAAAGTTGCTAAAATATTAATAAGTGTGTAAGAGGGGGGATGTATCTAATATGAATATAATAATATTAATAAGTGTGTAAGAGAGGGGATGTATCTAATATGAATATAATAATATTAATAAGTGTGTAAGAGAGGGGATGTATCTAATATGAATATAAAAATATTAATAAGTGTGTAAGAGAGGGGATGTATCTAATATGTATATAAAAACAATAATAAGTGTGTAAAAGGGGGGGGTGTATCTAATATGTACATTGTAGAAAATATATATATTTATGACATGAATAGAAGTTTATTAATATGCTGAGTGTTTGCTGAGTCACTTCTGACTCATTGCTGAGTCAATAAGATAAACCCCATCTTGTCTGAACGGCTGCGGTTATTTCTAGGTTAAATCTAATGGCCTAAATGAATTCTAAAATCTATAAATAAGTGGGTAGACCCTAGACCTAAATCACTTGTAAAATTAGAGAAGCTACCGTCATGCTGCTGCCATGGAGTTCAGCATAGCCGTCACAAACTAAGAAGAGGAAGCCTAATCATCTACAACTAAATCTACACAAATCAAATCAAAAGATCTCTCTTTCTCTAATTCTTTTCTTTTGTTGGTGAGTATGATGATTCTCACAAGACTATTACAAACTAATTTGACTCAGTTATGAATGGATCACAAGAAAGTGATGTGATTTGTAATTGTAAATTCTATATATTGTGGATCTCTTATTATGTTATTATGTTGTCGTATGATGTAAATTATATATGCTATGTCATGCTATGTTGTAAATTCTCTTATGCTATGTCGTGCTATGTTGAGAATCATGTCAAGCTATGTTATACTATCATACTATGCCATGTTATAAATCATGCTATATTATGTTGAAAAATCATGCTGTTGGATCATGCTTAAAGTTATGTTTTTTTTTTCTTAATTTAAATGGATCTTGTTTATGGGAATTTGCCTATTAGGTTAGGTGTACCCATAAACTTGAAACTATAATTAAATAAAACTTGATTATGGGAATTTGCCTATTGAGTTAGGTGTACCCATATAAAACCATGTTGTTAAAAAAAAATTAGATGATGTTGATTCACACATGTTCATATGTAAGTTTATGAAAATTTATTGAGATTATATTAGGTGAATTTTGAACAAGTTGACACCTTTAGGTCCATGACATGTATAATCTATGCAAGTTGGACATATGCAAGTTTCACCCCTTATTATGATTCATTTGGTCACATATACATGTTGTTATTATGATAATCTCTTTTATGCTATGAGTTAGGCTATTCGAGTCTAACATATATTTTGCGAATAAACGTTCAAACGTGGGGTAGGGGTAATATTAGGAATTAATAAATTGGCTGCAATTTTGTAAGATTTTGCATACCATGAATGGATGTCCATAATTGAGTCAATTATGGACATTGTTAAAAATTGGAAGTAATTAATAATTCAAGTAGGGAATTATTAAAATTGGGGGAAAGTGGATTATTATTAATAATCAATGCTTAGGACACGAGGTTGGACCCGTTTGTGATGTAAACCTGCCCGGACCTGCCCGGCAAATCCAGTAGTCACAAATGTCGGCCCAATGTGAGAGGTCCTAGGCCCAAACTGAAGCATAACAGTTGTAAAGACACGAGGTTAGACTCTTTTATGGTGTAAGACTGCCCGGACCCGCCCGACAAATCCAGCTGCCATAAATGCCAGTCTAATGTGAGAGGTCTTTATTAGGTTATGGCCTTAATGAACTAAGAAATACTTAACCAGATAATCATGCAAGGTGGGACATGGGGGTTAAGTAGGTGCCTTGGGTGGCATGAGGAATCTGGTGGTTGCCTTTAGAGGCATTTGAAATACGATTGGACTTAACCAAACACACATGTAAATGAACATGACTAAGTGGGTTAAGTGGGATGGACTAATGGGGACAAGCTTAGGTGGAATGCTTGTGGTAAATAGTGGGGGCCTATTTCAACCAGTATCCCAAAACGTATCTTTGTGGGCTCGACCCAAGTCGAGGACGGGACACGCATACTGGGTTTGACTATAAGAGGCCAAAACAGGGAGCGGTGGCAACGCAAGTCCAACGGGTTTCATATGCGTGTGTGGACCCGGGCTGGTAGGTAAGACGTTGTTGCATCGTGTAGGTATAAGCCGTGCATGTCTGTTGTATCAGGTTGCCACTTTAGGGGAGTGATACACCCCACTGTGGGGCCAGCACGGGTATCTACGAGTTAGGGAGCCGATCGAATAATGGGAAGTAGGGTACACCTAGTGGAGATAGGGGCAGGCGGCACCTATGTAGTCAGCTAGGGGTACGTAAAGCCATTGGGAAAGTTTCTATGTGAAGCTAAGTGGGATGAATCTTTAGGGTGACTGGTGTGGTGCAGTATAGTGTTTATCCTTTAGTATTTAGGAGCGCCTATAACGTTTCCTTTAGCGATTGTCTATGTCCTTAATCTGCTCATCATAGACATTTTCTTGTTTTCCAGCTTATGCCTTAGTCCAGTTATTTTGGTAATAGTATTGTAGAATTATCATATTCACCAGACCTTATGTCTGACCCCCTCTTTTCCATCCTTTTTCTCCCTTCAGGTCCGCAGGTTGGGCCAAGTTCTAGTGGAGTCTAGTTGGATCGCTTATCTTCTGGAAAGCTTGGACTACTGAAGTAAAGTCCAGCTTGTTATCTTTCTTTTTAATGGCTATTCATGTAATGGGATTATGTACTTGTTTTATCAAGATAGATATTGTACTTGACATTGAATGTGGTGTTATGATGTAATCAAACATGTTTTGACTTCTGCTACAATGAAATAAAGTTTTTGAATTTCCAAGTACTATTTTATATCTGTCTTGTTGTAATTTTACTGTTCTATATTCACTTAAAACCTCCATGGAAGTTAATGCATTCCCTTTGTGAGTGACATTAATGGACGTGGGGTGTTACACGTGGTATCAGAGCATAAGGTTACCAGAACAGATAAAAAAAAAAAAATTTTAGAAAAATATTTTTTTTCTAAAGTATTTTTGGAAGAAGTGCTTTCAAAAAAAAAACATGTTATTTAAAGAGAGTTTTTATAAAAAACATAATCCCAAATAGCCACATCCTTATCTTTATCTTTCGAATTCTCCATTTTGAATCTTTCCTTTTTCGTTTCAGCATGGCTGAAGATCTTAATCTCCCAGAAGGTGTGACGATTCCAGGGTGGTTTAGGAGATACTTGGAGGTTAGGGCCACCACTGCAGGCCCAGCGGATACTCCTCCACCCCTAGTTGCACCCCTTCCTCCTCCTCCTCCTCCTCCTCATGTTGACACTTTTGCAAAGACGTGCAAGGAATTCAAGGCTATGGGAGGAAAAACTTTTCAAGGGACTGAGACGTTTGTGGAGGCCAGAGATTGGCTTAAGGAGACTGAGGAATTGTTGGATATCTTTGAAGTGGAAGATGGGAGGAAAGTCCGTTTAGCTGCTTGGTTAATGAAGGGAGAGGCCTCGTTTTGGTGGGAGGTCGCTAACGGGGAACGTCCAGTTGATTCATGGGCGGATTTCAGACGAAGGTTTGAGGCAAAGTTTCTTTCAAGGGCAGAGGAGAACTTAAATATGGAAAAATTCCTGGCACTAAAGCAAGGGAGCTCATCAGTAAAGGAATATGTCAATAAATTTAATCAGTTAGCAAGGTTTGGCTTGGAGTTGGTGAACACGCCAGAGAAGAAAGCTTTGAGGTTCGTTAGAGGCTTGAATGAACCGTTGCAAGGGTTGGCTATGACCCACATCCCTATGGGAGCCACCTTTGAAAAGCTAGTAGAAATGGCACTTATGCATGAGGATAAGGCAGTTGAAAAGAAAGGGGATCAGAAGAAACCCCAACAGCAAAATAAGAAGGGTGGTAAAAACAATAATGGCAAAGGGAAGAAGAAATGCTTCAATTGTGGGACGCCTGGCCATCTCAGCAAAGATTGTAGAAAGAAAAAGAAGACTGGTTGTTTTCATTGTGGAGATGCGGGACATTTAGTGAAGGATTGTCCAAAGAAGGGGCAGAGGGCAGGGTCTACCTCGGGAGGACAGGTGCAGGCTCTTATGGCACCAGGGCAGGCAAGGGGGCAAGTTCAGGCTATTGCGGCCCCACCGCTGCAAGAAAGAGGTAGAACAATTTCTGTTGAAAGCTTAGTTTTTCTGTTTGATCATCCTGTCCGTACCTTATTCGATTCTGGCGCATCTCATTCGTTTATCTCTGCATCATTAGTTGAATCACTGCACTTGAACACCAGTTTAGTAGGGGATCCCTTGGTCGTTTCAAATCCAATTGGGGGTTCGGCTCATTTGACCATGATATGTTTGGATTTGAAAATCTCTATACTTAGCGTTGAATTTAGATGTGATGCTTATGTATTGGGCTTCACGGGCTATGGGCTAATTTTAGGAATGGATTGGTTGTCTAGAAATAGGGCCATTCTTGATTGTGAAAGGAGAGTAGTTAGGCTTGTGACTCGCCTTGGTAATGCTCTCGACATCTTTTGTAATCCCATAAATTCCGTTATGCTAAGTTATCTTGAATCGCTTGACGCGTCTGTAGAGAACCTGCGATCGGTAGAAGTGGTCCGGGAATATCCGGATGTGTTTGAGGAGGTGAAGGGCTTACCTCCAAAGCGGGAGATAGACTTTCGAATTTATCTTGTGGATAATGCTAAACCCGTATCTTTGCCAGTGCGCCACATGGCTCCTCGTGAAAGGAGGGAACTCAATAAGCAAGTAAAGGAGTTGCTTGAGAAGGGGTTCATAAGACGTAGTATATCGGAGTGGGGTGCTCCAGTAGTTTTTGCCACAAAGGCGGATGGGTCTCTTAGACTTTGTATGGACTATAGAGAACTAAACAAGCTTACTAAAAAGAACCGACACCCACTGCCGAGGATTGACGATCTCTTTGATCAGTTAGTTGGCGCCTCAGTGTTTTCGCAGTTGGACTTAGCCACTGGCTTTCATCAACTGAGAGTGGCTGAGGATAGTATAGATAAGACTGCTTTTAGGACTCCTGACGGATTCTATGAATGGCTAGTGATGCCCTTTGGTTTGACAAATGCCCCTGCATATTTTGTTGATTTGATGAGTAGGGTGTTTAGGGAATACCTTAACAAATTCGTGGTAGTCTTTGTGGATGACATCTTAGTCTTTTCTAAGAATAAAGAAGAGCACTCCCTACATCTTAGGGAAGTGTTGGAAACCCTTCGAGCGCATAACCTTAAGGCAAAATTTTCTAAGTGTCACTTCTGGAGGAAGGAAGTACGGTTCTTAGGGCACGTGGTTTCCAAAGAAGGGATAGCAGTGGATCCCGCAAAGGTAGTGGCCATCCAAGATTGGAAGGTCCCTAAAAATGCAACCGAAGTAAGAAGTTTCTTGGGGTTGGCTGGCTATTATAGGAAGTTTATCAAAGACTTCGCAAAAATATCAGCTCCATTAACACGGTTAACGAAGAAGAACCTGGTTTTTACGTGGGACAAAGATTGCGATGATGCGTTCCAACGTTTAAAGAGAGCCTTAACTTCAGCCCCAGTCTTAGTGCTGCCAGACGGGAATAAACCGTTTACCATCTATACTGATGCTTGTGGGACGGGACTTGGCGCGGTCCTCATGCAAGAGGGAAGAGTAATAGCCTATGGTGGAAGGCAGTTGAGGGTTCATGAAAAGAATTACCCCACGCATGACTTAGAGCTAGCCGCAATTGTTTTCGCGCTTAAGTCTTGGCGTCACTATCTTCTTGGTGAGAAATTCGAACTGTTCACTGACCACAAATCATTAAAATACTTATTCTCTCAGAAGGATTTGAATTTAAGGCAGCAACGGTGGATGAAATTCTTAGCCTCCTACGATTTTGAAATAGCATATACCCCGGGCAAGGGTAACGTGGTGGCAGACGCCTTAAGTAGGAAAAGGTTGTCCTTGAGTCCGTTGTTTGTTGAACGACAAAGCTTAGAATTCATCTCTATGTTTGACTTTAGACCCTCCGTTGACTTAGTACCCGGTCTGTTAGCATCCTTGGAGGTTAGACCTACACTTCTAGGACGGGTTGGTGAGGCACAGCGAGACGACCCACGGTTGGTTGAGATAGTAGAAAAGCTCAAAGGGGGGGTCGTCAAGCCATCTTCGTAGGTATACCCTAGACGATAAGGGTTGGTTACGAAGGGATAATAGACTTTGTGTACCGCAAGATGAAGACTTAAGGAAGGCCATTCTTGATGATGCTCATCGCTCAAAAATGACCATTCATCCCTGCGGGGATAAGATGTACAAAGATATGAAGCGGGTTTTCTTTTGGGCCGGTATGAAAAAGGATGTGGCCGAGTACGTCGCTAGATGCTTGGTGTGCCAACGAGTTAAAGCAGAACAAAAGAAACCCGGTGGGTTGCTTCACCCATTAGAAGTTCCACTTTTGAAATGGGAAAGCATCTCAATGGATTTTGTGGATGGATTACCAAGATCAAGGAAGGGTAACACGGGGATTTGGGTTATAGTAGATAGACTTACTAAAAGCGCCCATTTTATTCCCGTGAAAAGTAAGAGGACTGCTCCGTGGTTGGCTTCTGTATACATTAAGGAGATAGTTCGTTTGCACGGTATTCCTTCTAGTATAGTAAGCGACCGTGACCCCATCTTTACTAGCGAATTTTGGAAGAGTTTACAAGAGGTGGTAGGGACTCAGCTATGTTTGAGCACCGCATATCATCCTCAGACAGACGGCCAGACCGAGAGGGTGAATCGCATTCTAGAGGATCTTTTAAGGCTTTGTATCCTAGACTTTGGGGGTACATGGGAAGAGCACCTTCCGTTAGTAGAATTCGCATATAATAATAGCTTTCAGTCTAGTATTGGCATGGCACCTTTCGAAGCTCTTTATGGAAGGCCTTGCCGTTCGCCTACATGTTGGTGGGAATCTACCGATAAAATCCTACTTGGGCCCGATATGGTTAGGGAAACCTCGGAGAAGATTGAGTTGATTCGAAGGAGGATGAAAGCAGCACAAGATAGGCAGAAATCGTATGCTGATAAGAGGAGGACAGATCTTGAGTTTGACATTGGGGACATGGTTTTTATCAAAGTATCTCCGTTACAGAATGTTGTTCGCTTTGGGTCCATGGGGAAATTAGCACCAAGGTTTGTAGGGCCGTTTCCTGTAAAAGACAGGATTGGGAAGATGGCATATAGGGTGGAGTTGCCTGAGAAACTTAGTGGAGTACACGACGTATTCCATGTATCACATTTGAGGAAGTGTTTGCACAAGACCGCGGAGGTGGTAGAGCCAAGATTGCTTAAAGAGGTGGAAATAGAGCGTGATGCAACAATTAGACGAGCTCCTACATGCATTCTTGGGTCGGAGATCAAAAAGTTGAGGAATCGAGAGGTCAGACTAGTTAAAGTGCAATGGGGAGATGATGAGAGCAACGCAACTTGGGAGACAGAAGAGAAGATACGTTCGTTGTACCCTTTTCTTTTTGAGGGTATGTCTTTTAATTTCTCCTTTATCGCTTAGCTTATCTTATCTTATCTTTAGTATGTCCTCTCATTAGTATCTTTGACCTTTAGTTAGGATAATCCTATGGTTGAAACATGTGTTTGAGACATTTTATGTATGATGGATGCAAAATGGATGCAAGTGTTTGCTAGTGGTTGCTCGTGGATGCATATATACACACACTTTAGGCACTAGATCGGCTCAGTCACTTCATATTGCATATTGCATATATATGGATGTATTTAGTATAATGGATGTATAATGGTTGTACCATCATATGGATGCTGCATTCGGTTGAATGGGTGTGCACGCATATAGAAGTAGTATGTAAGCAATTAGGATCTTTTGCATACATAATGGATTCATGACACTTACATAGTTGAATTAAGGAGGTCAACTGAATCAGTGGACCACCTGATTTTGCATTAGATACGGACATATACACACACTGTGCATTTAAACATGAAAGCATTAGAAGTCTGTAAGGACAATGGATGCCTGTGTATGATGGATGAGTAGATGGACGTTTGGATGGTAGGATATACATTCTTCCAGACTTGAAGATTTCGGGGACGAAATCCTAAAAGGAGGGGAGAATGTAACACCCCGAATTTTCTATTAACACTAAAGTTGCTAAAATATTAATAAGTGTGTAAGAGGGGGGATGTATCTAATATGAATATAATAATATTAATAAGTGTGTAAGAGAGGGGATGTATCTAATATGAATATAATAATATTAATAAGTGTGTAAGAGAGGGGATGTATCTAATATGAATATAAAAATATTAATAAGTGTGTAAGAGAGGGGATGTATCTAATATGTATATAAAAACAATAATAAGTGTGTAAAAGGGGGGGGGGATGTATCTAATATGTACATTGTAGAAAATATATATATATTTATGACATGAATAGAAGTTTATTAATATGCTGAGTGTTTGCTGAGTCACTTCTGACTCATTGCTGAGTCAATAAGATAAACCCCATCTTGTCTGAACGGCTGCGGTTATTTCTAGGTTAAATCTAATGGCCTAAATGAATTCTAAAATCTATAAATAAGTGGGTAGACCCTAGACCTAAATCACTTGTAAAATTAGAGAAGCTACCGTCATGCTGCTGCCATGGAGTTCAGCATAGCCGTCACAAACTAAGAAGAGGAAGCCTAATCATCTACAACTAAATCTACACAAATCAAATCAAAAGATCTCTCTTTCTCTAATTCTTTTCTTTTGTTGGTGAGTATGATGATTCTCACAAGACTATTACAAACTAATTTGACTCAGTTATGAATGGATCACAAGAAAGTGATGTGATTTGTAATTGTAAATTCTATATATTGTGGATCTCTTATTATGTTATTATGTTGTCGTATGATGTAAATTATATATGCTATGTCATGCTATGTTGTAAATTCTCTTATGCTATGTCGTGCTATGTTGAGAATCATGTCAAGCTATGTTATACTATCATACTATGCCATGTTATAAATCATGCTATATTATGTTGAAAAATCATGCTGTTGGATCATGCTTAAAGTTATGTTTTTTTTTCTTAATTTAAATGGATCTTGTTTATGGGAATTTGCCTATTAGGTTAGGTGTACCCATAAACTTGAAACTATAATTAAATAAAACTTGATTATGGGAATTTGCCTATTGAGTTAGGTGTACCCATATAAAACCATGTTGTTAAAAAAAAAATTAGATAATGTTGATTCACACATGTTCATATGTAAGTTTATGAAAATTTATTGAGATTATATTAGGTTAATTTTGAACAAGTTGACACCTTTAGGTCCATGACATGTATAATCTATGCAAGTTGGACATATGCAAGTTTCACCCCTTATTATGATTCATTTGGTCACATATACATGTTGTTATTATGATAATCTCTTTTATGCTATGAGTTAGGCTATTCGAGTCTAACATATATTTTGCGAATAAACGTTCAAACATGGGGTAGGGGTAATATTAGGAATTAATAAACTGGGTGCAATTTTGTAAGATTTTGCATACCATGAATGGATGTCCATAATTGAGTCAATTATGGACATTGTTAAAAATTGGAAGTAATTAATAATTCAAGTAGGGAATTATTAAAATTGGGGGAAAGTGGATTATTATTAATAATCAATGCTTAGGATACGAGGTTGGACCCGTTTGTGATGTAAACCTGCCCGGACCCGCCCGGCAAATCCAGTAGTCACAAATGTCGGCCCAATGTGAGAGGTCCTAGGCCCAAACTAAAGCATAACTGTTGTAAAGACACGAGGTTAGACTCTTTTATGGTGTAAGACTGCCCGGACCCGCCCGGCAAATCCAGCTGCCATAAATGCCAGTCTAATGTGAGAGGTCTTTATGAGGTTATGGCCTTAATGAACTAAGAAATACTTAACCAGATAATCATGCAAGGTGGGACATGGGGGTTAAGTAGGTGCCTTGGGTGGCATGAGGAATCTGGTGGTTGCCTTTAGAGGCATTTGAAATACGATTGGACTTAACCAAACACACATGTAAATGAACATGACTAAGTGGGTTAAGTGGGATGGACTAATGGGGACAAGCTTAGGTGGAATGCTTGTGGTAAATAGTGGGGGCCCATTTCAACCAGTATCCCAAAACGTATCTTTGTGGGCTCGACCCAAGTCGAGGACGGGACACGCATACTAGGTTTGACTATAAGAGGCCAAAACAGGGAGCGGTGGCAACGCAAGTCCAACGGGTTTCATATGCGTGTGTGGACCCGGGCTGGTAGGTAAGACGTTGTTGCATCGTGTAGGTATAAGCCGAGCATGTCCGTTGTATCAGGTTGCCACTTTAGGGGAGTGATACACCCCACTGTGGGGCCAGCACGGGTATCTACGAGTTAGGGAGCCGATCGAATAATGGGAAGTAGGGTACACCTAGTGGAGATAGGGGCAGGCGGCACCTATGTAGTCAGCTAGGGGTACGTAAAGCCATTGGGAAAGTTTCTAAGTGAAGCTAAGTGGGATGAATCTTTAGGGTGACTGGTGTGGTGCAGTATAGTGTTTATCCTTTAGTATTTAGGAGCGCCTATAACGTTGCCTTTAGCGATTGTCTATGTCCTTAATCTGCTCATCATAGACATTTTCTTGTTTTCCAGCTTATGCCTTAGTCCAGTTATTTTGGTAATAGTATTGTAGAATTATCATATTCACCAGACCTTATGTCTGACCCCCTCTTTTCCATCCTTTTTCTCCCTTCAGGTCCGCAGGTTGGGCCAAGTTCTAGTGGAGTCTAGTTGGATCGCTTATCTTCTGGAAAGCTTGGACTGCTGAAGTAAAGTCCAGCTTGTTATCTTTCTTTTTAATGGCTATTCATGTAATGGGATTATGTACTTGTTTTATCAAGATAGATATTGTACTTGACATTGAATGTGGTGTTATGATGTAATCAAACATGTTTTGACTTCTGCTACAATGAAATAAAGTTTTTGAATTTCCAAGTACTATTTTATATCTGTCTTGTTGTAATTTTACTGTTCTATATTCACTTAAAACCTCCATGGAAGTTAATGCATTCCCTTTGTGAGTGACATTAATGGACGTGGGGTGTTACAAGGTAGGCCTTTAACTTCTTTGAAAACATCGGCATAATCTTTGACGACAGGGATATCGTCAATAGAAGTAGGGGTAACTTCTAGAGAAGACCAGAAAGTTTTCCTGTCGGTGGCTGAGCCATGGCAAGGGATACATACATTTCCGAGATTAGTTTTAACTTTGACAATTCTTTCGGCGCGTACTAACTCAGCTTCATATTTTGTTAACCAATCTATACCAAGTATGATGTCATATCCAGAAAACTCCATGATGATCAAATTAAAAGGAAACTGATAGCGAGAACAGGAGATAAGCACTTTACAATACTGATCTAGAATGAGGGAACCTCCTATCGGACTATTAGCTCTAATCAAATTTTTGAGTTTTCTAGGTTTCAGTTTCAACTTTTTACTTGCATCTTTAGAAATAAAGCTTCTTGCGGCACCAGTATCAAATAAGACAGTAATAGGTATGTTCTTAATATTAAGCGTACCTCCTAAGACATCGGGTTTATTAGGCCCCTCAGTCGAAGCTGGTGCAACTGCTCCCTCATAAACATGTGCCACTTCGGTTTTCTTCAACAGAGGACAGTTTCTGGCAAAGTGCCCCGGCTTATGGCAGTTATAGCAATCCTGTGTGTTCCTGGGGTTCTGACCATGGTTCTGAGAATTCTGACCACGGTTCTGGGAGCTCTGACCACGGTTCTGACTAGGGCCTGAATCATCTCTCTTGACCCTTTTTGGTGCTCTACACTCGTAATCAAAATGCCCAATCTTGCCGCAGTTATAGCAAGTCACCTTGCTCATATCCCTCTTCTTCCCTTGGGGCTTAGTTGCAGAAGAATTGCTCGCCTCCTGTTTCTTGTTAGCCTATTCCTTCTGGTTGTTGCTTTGACCTTTCCCCCTATCATGCGGTCCAGACTCATCATTCTCCTCATAGCGGCACGCCATTTCCACTACTTCATTGAAAGGAAGCTTGATATGGGCAGTGACTCGATTCAAATATTTCTTGGACAACCCCTTGATAAATTTCTTATTCTTCTCTACTGGATCTTGAATCAAACTAGGGGCATATCGTGAAAGCTCATCAAACTTCCTCACATACTCAGAAACGGTCATACTACCTTGCTGCAGGTTAACGAACTGCTCGCGCAGACGCTCTCTAGCTTGTGGGGGTATATACTTCTCATTGAAAAGCTCCTTGAATCTGGCCCAAGACAAATTGGCCACGTCATTGCAGATTTTAATTGTATCCCACCAATGCCCTGCTTCCTCTTTTAGTTGCCAAACTGCCAGGTAACGCTTTCGCTGATCTTCCAGTTCCAAGCCTTCAAAGAGCTTTTCACAATCTTTAAGCCATGCCTCTGCTTGAATCGCAGACTCCTGCCCTGTAAAAGGTACACCTCCAAGGTTCTTGAATTTCTTTGACATTCTCTTTAAATCGAAAGGCTGTGGAGGTGGAGGTGGTTCGACTATGACCTCTGAATTATGCTGGTCTTGAGTGATGGGTGTCTCGTCTCTAGCTTGCCCTCCAGCTCCTACTCGGGCTCCTCCTCTAGCCCTGCCTCGAGCTCCACCACGGGCTCCGTCTCGGGCTGTTCTTGATCTAGTATCAATTTAAATCAGTTTGTACCATCAAGGAAAGAGTCAGATTAACAAAAATGAGAATTTTCAAGAAAATATAAGATAAGGACGAGATGAAAAGATGATGATGTAATGACTGGTAAATATGTGCTATTCTGCTGTACTCACTCTAGGACATTACTAGTCCTATCTCTAATGAGCTACTCGTCTTAGAATAATGTGGATTCTATCTAGACGAATTGTTCTAAATATGTCATATTCCGTAGCTAAGGTAAACCTTAGGCTCTGACACCAACTGTAATAACCCCAAACTTCCATAGACCGAAAGTTAGGATAATCATTTTGGAATACAACATATTTACAACAAAAACAGATCTCAGATAAATATCATAACACATAAACCATCGCAGCGGAAATAAATGTCATTAACATTACAGTAGAACATCGGAGTATGCAGTTTTACAGGATCCACTTAGCATAATAGAAGTCTTAACAAAAGAGAAGCTAGTCTCAAATGAAAAGAAATGAGTTTCAAATCCCATTACATACATCAAAAGCAAAAGATAGAAAAATGTCTTAAAAGCGGAATAAAAGATGGAGAAAGGATCTTCTTCTTCTTCCTTCCAAAGCAAGTTCCCACCAGAAAGTATAACCTAGAAACCTGTCAATTGGCTGCCCGTGTGGAAAGAGGGCACCCGGGTTTGCAAAAGTGAAACAAACTACGAGTCAGTCATGGGACTGGTGTGAGAATTCTTAACTAAATTAACTATCAAGATGGCGAATCTCAGGACCACGCCGCTAACGCGGAACGGGTTTACTCCATTGGATTGCCAGTGCAATATTTTATAAAGTTTATATAAAACAGCGAAATGACTTTTGAAAAATGAAACCATCATAAGATTCAAGTCCTATCACACAATGCAACGCACACCGGAGGATAGAGTTTTCCCTTATGATGATCAAACATGATTAATACGTGAAAAATAATATTTTAATATTATCATTAGTGTCAAGGAAGTATTAAAATACTTCAATATAAATATATCAATCCTAGACGGCATAGGTACCATATACTGTGTCGCCGTATATAAGTTTACAATCAAAACCGCAATGTCGTTATATTGGGAATTGGTTTTCTATCATGAAATCGAGGCTAGGGATCATCCTCTTCCGATTCGAGGCACTCTAGCAAATGCATCAGGATCACACCTATGGGCAACCCTTGGATGCAATAGGGTCGGTCCCTACCTAAAGGTAGTGGATTAGTTATGCCTGAACACACGTTTCCCGGTCCCTTTGGACCTATAATATGACCACTTCCGGCCTATAAAAACCCGAGGTACCTCAATCCAAAATCCACATAAGTAAAATGCTGGGCTGTGTCAAAACCCAAGAACCACTCCTAGCTAGAAAGAAACGTGTGCACTCCCTACGATCAATATCCCGTTTTTGACTCATACCGGGGTGTGAGGCTCGCGAAGTTACGTTATACACAAAGCTATGCCCAAACAGGCTATGCTTTGTTCATTAGCCACAAGGCCTGCTTTTCAACAAAGCCTTGATCATTGCATCTTGGCGTGCCACATTGACAATTCAACGCCATGCTATCGATAACTACTACTACGTATCCGAGTGTTAAGTAAAGAATAAATCCTCCACCACCAAACAGACATATATTAATAGAAATCGATTTAATTACATGTTGCGAATTCCAATGTCAGACACGCATCCATTTACAAGTCCGTTCTGGGTCTGAACGAAACCGGAGACACCAAAAAGGTGCTCGCTTATCCGCATGATCAACATACGCGTCCGGATAATTACTGCTTCAACCTAGTCCTGGGAGCAAGTCAGTCCAAGGTATCAGAAGTCATCGCCCATTCGATGTGAAGATCGCCGGTCTTCTACACCGTCTTGTTACATCTTTGATTTAATCGCCGTTCAATTAATTGAAGTGAGTTAAACTCGGCCTTTTCAAATAATTGTCGCATAAATATTAGTTTAAAACATTTCATATATATTTATAACTATTTATCGCTATTTTTATTTATTAAAAATAGCTCGAAATATATAAACGACGTTCCGGGTCAATGGGCGGCGTTGGCGCTGTTTTTACCAAAATTTGTTTTACAAATGTCTTAAAATCTAATCGTCGGATTTTGATGAAATTTATATCGTTGGAAAGCTCTTCCCAAAGCGGTCCTAACGGTTCCAGTTTTGGGAAAATCTAACGGTCGGATCTTTCTATATATTCGTTTGAAGTTACGATTGTCGATACATGAACTGCAGCGCTCGTTTCGTTTGATTTTATATTTTATATTTTATATTTATGTATATAATATAGAAACCATTCGGGCGATTTCCTTTATTAAAAATGAGGATTTCAACAATGTATCATTTTATCTCAAATAAAAATGATATTTTTGTTCGCCAATTCTAATGCGACCAAAAATGATATTTTAAAATGTGTAATTTCAATGTTCACGAAATGACATTTTTGTTCGCCAATTCTAATGCGACCAAAAATGATATTTTAACGTTGTGTAATTCTATATTCAACAAAATGACATTTTTGTTCGCCAATTCTAATGCGACCAAAAATGATATTTTAACGATGTGTAATTCTATATTCAACAAAATGACATTTTTGTTCGCCAATTCTAATGCGACCAAAAATGATATTTTAACGATGTGTAACTCTATATTCAACAAAATGACATTTTTGCTCGCCAATTCTAATGCGACCAAAAATGATATTTTAACGATGTGTAACTCTATATTCAACAAAATGACATTTTTGTTCGCCAATTCTAATGCGAAAAAAAATGATATTTTAACGATGTGTAATTCTATATTCAACAAAATGACATTTTTGTTCGCCAATTCTAATGCGACCAAAAATGATACTTTAACGATGTGTAATTCTATATTCAACAAAATGACATTTTTGTTCGCCAATTCTAATGCGACAAAAAATGATATTTTAACGATGTGTAATTCTATATTCAACAAAATGACATTTTTGTTCGCCAATTCTAATGCGACCAAAAATGATATTTTAACGATGTGTAATTCAATATTCAACAAAATGACATTTTTGTTCGCCAATTCTAATGCGACCAAAAATGATATTTTAACGATGTGTAATTCTATATTCAACAAAATGACATTTTTGTTCGCCAATTCTAATGCGACCAAAAATGATATTTTAACGATGTGTAATTCTATATTCAACAAAATGACATTTTTGATCGCCAATTCTAATGCGACCAAAAATGATATTTTAAAATGTACAACAAAATAAAAAGGTAAAAGTCCCTTATTCTTCTATTTACAAAAAATGTAAATCTCTTTTTATTCTTTCCAATTACATTGAAAATGAAAATGTCCTTTTTATTCTTTTCTATAATATTGAAAATAAAAATGTCTTTTTATTCTTCTCTTACTAAGAGAACTCAATTAAAAAGTAAATTCATCTTTCTATGTAATATTTGCATTGTAAAATGCAATTTAAAAGGTGGACTTTATTTCCAATGTAAATGTCTTTTCTAGCTTCAATATTCCTAAAATCAATATAATTTCTAATGTCAAGATTTGATTCATTTCAACTACGTTAACATAACGATGAAATTTTGTTCATTTCAACCATATAGACATGACGATGAAATGTTGGAGTCACTTCAACTAATTTAACATAACGATGAAATTTGATTCACATCAGCTATACTAACATGACGGTGAAATTTTGTTCATTTCAACTATACTAACATAATGATGAAATTTGACTCCCATCAACTATACTAACATGACGGTGAAATTTTCTTCATTTTTGATGAATCACAATAAAGGCCTCATCTTATTTTCGTTTGTAAATCAAATGAGATGTCTAATATTTATCTTATCTTCTAGTTAAAGTTTAAAAGATCCAAATTTTTCTTTATTTTATAAATCAAATAAAGACCTACACTTCCTTTTATTTTGTAAAACAAAATAAAGGGTTCAAACTTTTCTCTTATATTTTGTAAATAAAAGATTCAAACTTTTCTTTATATAGTAAATAAAAGATTCAAATTTCTTTTATATAATAAATAAAAGATTCATCTTTCCTTTGTTTTCAAGACAAAAGATTAAAACTTTAATTATATTTTGTTTATCAAACAAAAGATTAAAACTTTGCTTTTATTTTGTTATTCAAACAAAAGATTAAAACTTTGCTTTTAATTTTGTTATTCGAACAAAAGATCAAAAACTTTTCTTTTAATTTTTTTATTCAAACAAAAGATCAAAACTTTGCTTTTAATTTTGTTATTCAAACAAAAGATCAAAACTTTGCTTTTAATTTTGTTATTCATAAATAAGAATTCAACTTAAATAAAAGGAATAAAAAAAATAAAAATAAAAATAAAAGATGAGAACTTTATTATGATTACATCAGAATATTTCAGATCCAAACAATCAAATTATAACATGACATCACAACGAATCAGATTCAACAATACAACAATCACCATATAATAGATCAGAATAATATACAAAGATTCAACTGATCGAATAGGATGTTAAAATAAATTATTTAATTACTTAAATTCAGAATTTAATAGTCGTTGACGATTTTTGGCCAAAATTCGAACTGTTCAGAATCAACTCCAGTCAGTTTCGATGCGTAGACCTTAGTCACACGATTACAACGTCGCTGAAATCATCGAATTTCGAATTGAAACGAGTTAGATATGATAAATTGAAGTTTAAAATAATTTAAATTAATTAAATAATAAATTAATTAGTTAATCACCTTCTTCCTCCTCTCAGACACTACAGGCCGCACGTTTTCAATATTGGGTTCGAACTTAGGGTTGGTTTTTCTTCAAATTGGTTGCAGGGTTCGCCGATCGGGAGGGGGAACATCGGAGCAGGTGGAAAGGTGCATGCGGGGGGTGGTTTGGCCGAACTCGGCGGCGGCTAAGAGGGCCCACGACGGACGAGACGCGGCGGGTTTGGGTCGTCGGTGCTTGGTGGTTGCGGCACTAGGAGGCAATCAGGTGGTATGGAATTGTAGAGGAGGAGGAGAGCTTTGAAATGGTGTGAAGTATGGGGTTTAATTCTTGAAGGAGAGGGAGAACGAAGTGGAGGAAGTTCAAAGATTTTTGGCCATGGATTAAGAAGAGGGCGGCGGCAAAAGAAGAAGACAAATAGTAATTAGGGTTTTCTAATCTCCTATTTTTATAATATTAAAAATGTATTTTTACAAAAAACCCATATCTTCCAAACCGGATCAAATTCAGTCCAGCAGAAAGTGACCCTAGCCAATAGCCCATATTCCGAACCCAATGGGACAGGTCCCGTCAGCCCAAACGGCTGTCTGTGGCCGGTATTATTTAATTTAATAATTAATTCCTTTATTAATTTAATTCGTCTGCATAAATAAATTCACCAAGGCAACAAACGGACTCAGAAAAATCCAGAAAAAATATATTTGTCTATGTTATGACGATACGGTCCTAACAAAATTAATTTCGTCGATTTCTGACACTGTTTGAAAATGGCTATTTTTCAGTCGATTAAATTTGACTATAATCGACCAAACACATTTTCCTTCGCCACGCTCACATATTAAATTGAAAAATTCTAAAAATTGAAACCTAGCAATAATATGACATTCCGGTTCCAATGAAAGTGGTTTCGTCGAAAACAGAGATCGTTTGAAAATTGGCTATTTTCATTGGCTTTAATATTATTTAAAAATGGAATTTTTTAATTTCTGCCTCATTTTCCCACCAAATAATTTAAAATAAAATTTTTAAATTGGTTCGGATTTTCTGGGTCGTTACACCGGAGGTCTTCACGTCAATTGGATAATTACTGATGTTCTTGATTGGGCCGTACACCCAAGAGGAGGGAATCAGTTGGTGATTGTCCATACGTACTTGGAGATTGATGGATATGCGAGGTACATGGTGACTTCGGTTTCATTCAGACCCAGGACGGACTTGTAAATGGACTGTGTGTCTGACAGTGGATATCATTCTGTGTGATTGATGGATATTGGTTGCATAGAGTGGTTTGCCTGTGTGGCATGCTAAGATGCAAATGATCAAGGCTTCTATTGAAAAGCAGAGTCTTGTGGTTGATGATCAAAGCACAGCCTGTGTGGCATAGCGTTATGTAGCGTTGATTCACGAGCCTCCCACCCCGGTTGTGAACCAGAAACGGGAGAGGACATCAGGGAGGGCATGTGTTTCCTTCTAATTAGAAGTGTCGTCGGTGGTTTGACACGCCCTAACGAGTTTGACTTATGTGGTTGTTGCTGTTGCGAGGCGCCTCGGATATATCGGTGACTATGTGAAGCCGATGGAGTCATTCGTTGGCTCATTGACACCACAAAGGGTGGGGAAATGCAGTGTTCAGGCATTTTAATCCACATCGGTGGACCGACCCTGATGATCCAAGGGCCGGCCTGAGTTTGGGTCCTGAGACATGGGCTAGAGCGTCTAGAATCGGTAGAGGACTATCTTTTGCCTCGGTTCACAGATGGAAATCCAGCTTCCAATACGTGACGTTTCGGTTTTAGTTGTAATCCTATATATGGCGACATAGTGGGATGGGGCGCTCATGCCGTCTATGATTGATATTTATGATTGTATATAAAATCAGAAACTAACTAGAAACGAGCTAAGATGGGTGGTTTCCTGGGTATTGGTCTGATGTTGGTTTCGGCCTTCGGGGTTAATACTTAGGGAATCGTTCTCTTACTAATTTACGGTTGGAGTCTGATTAAGAATCAAAAGATGAAATTTAGCGTATCAAGCATTCTTTGGCTATTATAAGGTAAAAACCCTATCCTTCGGCTTGCGTTGCATTGTGTGATGGGACCTGGGTTTTATAATAGCTTCATTTTTCTTTATTTAGCATTGCACTGTTTGTTTTATGCACTGGTATTCTTGGAAGGAAACCCATTCCGTGTTATACGGCGTGGTCTCTTGATTTACCTAACTTTAAAATAAAGATTAATAACTGTTTTAGTTCTCACACCAGTCACATGACTAAGCTAGAGTTTATTGTTTTAACTTAAACTCTGGGTGCCCTTATTTTGACACGGGCAGCTTGTAGTTTTGATTTTGCAGATTTATATTCACAAGATCCTGGCTTACAGCTGGAACGATATCCGGAAAGCTCTGTATCCATATATCTCTTCTTGTTGTGTTTTGTATTATTTCCGCTGCGATGTATTTAAATGTAGTTTAAATCTCTGATATTTTCTGTGTAATATTTATTCATACTCTGTATATTCTTGTATTCTAATGGAATTGTTGTAATAAGCAATGAAATGTTCTTCTGTTTGCATTCTGATTCGTCTTGTCCTCAAAGTAATTCGTTCTTTCTCATCTCTTCGGAGACCGGGGAAGTTCGGGTCGCTTCATTTGGTATCAGAGCTTTGGTTTACAAAGCTCAAAGAACAAGACCCATTAGAACCATACGAAAGAATTCATCAGAGATTGGATTAGTAATATCCAGTAGGAATGACTCGTTAGAGATGGGATCAGTAGTATCCTAAAACGAGTGTGAAGAGTATATTTTTAAAGTGAAAACAATTTTTGTTTTGAAAATTTAAATCAATTATTCATATTTGATTATTTATTTATATAGATTTGGACTATTCAGTATATAAAGATTTTGCCTATAAGTCTAATCCGTGTGTATTCGAAGTTTTAATATATTAGGTAGATATGGAATCATACTCTAGTCGCCCGGAGATGATTCTGATGATGAGGCCACATCATCAGTATTTATGTTCAAGTTTCAAAAGTGGGATTTCTATATGTTTCCATTAGACTGGTGTGAGAACCAAAGCTAGATAGGGCGTATTGTTGTGATTTGGCATCAAAAATGTGATTTTTGGACTATGTATCAAAATTATGAATTTGAAAAGCTAATCAACTAATTGATTGCTGGTTGTGTTGTTTGATTATTGTTTGATTAATTAAATGTTGAACCTTTAGCCAAATTGTATCAAATATTGAATTTATTGAAAATTATTTGCAAATGCATGCATGTACATATATATGTGTGAACAGGTCATAGCAAGGAGGCTAGAGAAGAGGAATAAAAATTTTTGCCCGACAAATAGGTACATGTTTATTGTATTTCTTGGGTTTTGGATGATTTTATGAGCCGATTGGCTAGCCACTTGGCTTTTTTTTCTTTTGAATTGAAGAAGGCCATGGGAGGCTATATGAAATATCCCGAAATCCCCGTTGCAGGGGAGGTTATGGTGAAATTTTTCGAAAATTTAGGGTGTTAGCCAAATTTTTGAAAAATTTGAAAAGTTCTTAGAAACTAAAAAGTTGAAGAACTTAAGCCGTGATGAAAATAATGGAAGTTGAGTTGATTTGTGAAACAACTTTCGGCTTCATTCCTTTTCGGGGACGAAAAGTTTTAAGTGGGGGAGATTGTAATAACCAGGAAATCTGAGCTAAATTAATTTTTTTTTTATTTTGGCAATTTTAGTGAATTTTGAATATTTAAAATGAATTATTTTAAATAATGACAATGAAAAGTTTATTTTGAAAAGAATTAGAACGTATATATTTATTTGAATCGACGTTAGAATATAAATAATTATTTATATTTATAAAGGGAATTGAAAATGGCGCGGTAGTTCGATAATTCGATTTCAAATTTCAAATGAATGTACAGGATTCAAAATAAACCGGATTTTAGCGAAACCAAAAATATTTGAATCTATTTAATGATATCTTTCTAACGGATGTAAGATACCGAGATTTCACTTTATAGAGTGTAAGATACGTCCAGTTTAAAATTCAAAAAAGTCGCTATGGAATTTATTTATTTTATATATATATATAAAGGCCTTGAAAATAGCCATTTTGCAAACAACCTTCGTTTTCGACAAAACCACATTTGCTGTATCCGGGATGTCAAATTATTGCTAGATTCAAATTTCCATAATTTTTGAAAGCAATATGTGAGCGTGGCAATAGAAAACCTGTTTGAACAGTTTCAGTCAATTTCGATCGACCAGAAAATGACCATTTTTCAAACGGCCTCAGAATTTGATGAAATTAGTTTTGTTAGGACCGTATCGTCAATACGAAGCTGGAAATAATTTTTCTGGAAATTTTAGAATCAGTATGTGGCCCCAGTAAATTAAAATGTGCGTTCAAATTGAATATATACTGATTTATATTTTAAATGTTAATTTAAATGAAAACTGATCGAAATGATGGGATTTGCTTATGAAACATATCCCATTGTGTTCGAAATGCAGGTAAATAGCTAGGGACGACAGTCATTGGGTTTGATTTTGAGTTCGGATGCAAAATCTTTTTTTTTGTGGATTAAAATAATAATAAAGCCTTTTATAAAAGGACTAAGTCGACCCTAACCCTAGAGATAAATTCAGAGTCACCGGTCTTCATTTAAGGGCTGAAAACGTCTGATTTTCTTTTGCAGAATTCTTCTAATCCGATCAGAATTAATCCAAGTTTATAAAGCGAAAAGTGTAGAGTTTTTCAAGAGCTTCGAATCCATATGAGTTTGGTCATCTATCGTGTTATGTGGGATTCGATTTCTGGCTTCAAACATCTGTTGTTTGAGCTTGAACCACGGTGAAGTGGGGCCATCGGAGGTAGAGCAGCTCAAGGGGGTGGAAGAGCAGGCAGTGGCGCATCATTGGGAGGTATACGATCATCTTTCGACGGCGTTAGCAAGGTGCGACGATGGGAATTTTCTGGCGAGGTTTGGGTTTCTCGGTTGCCTGCGTAACGAAGAAAGGAGACGGCCTACTCTTTGTAATTAAGGGTTAAGTAATTAGAAAATTAATTTAATTATTTATTAATTATATTTATGTAATTAAAAGTGTGTAATCCCATAACTTTCTCATACGAATACAGATCGGAACGATTTCAGTTGCGTTATGATCGTGGGATTGAACACTACTCAATGACGCTGACTGGGACGGAAATAGAAGTAGTTGTAGAATTTGGTTAAATTAAACAATGGGTTTAATTAAAATAATCGTTTTTAACGATTTTAGAAACCAACCAAGGTGAGAATTCTTTCACTATAATTCTTTTTGTCTAGTTATTTATATTATAACTGCATATATGAACTGCTCCCCGTCGTCCACAGACCACAGACGACTTGTTTGTTTGATTGTATTGTGTGGTTGAAATTTTTTGTGATGTGAAATGGACTGTGTTAAAATATTTGAATAATAAAAATATCATTTTTATTATATAACTGAACTGTAGAAAATATTCATGTGTTGAAATAAAATATATAGTCATGTGTTGAAATAGAATATATAGTCATGTGTTGAAATAAAATATATATTCATGTGTTGAAATAAAATATACGTTCATGTGTTGAAATCAAATATATATTCATGTGTTGAGATAAAATAAATATTCGTTTACAAATCGAACAATTTGTTTATGTACACCAATTTGACTGATACTGATTGGGACGATAAATTTTACACATCGCCCAACTGCACAAATAAAAATCTGTGTTTGTTGATTTGAAACCCCACATGGGTATTGGGCTGAAATTTGATGTACACTAATCTCGATTGTTTAGTTGTATGTCAATCGATGGGTTGACAGACTGTGTAAGCATTAATTATTTATATTTAATGCTTATGCAGTTGTGAGGTGCACTCTGGATGATGATTGATTATTTATCGTTGCTATTATATACATGCGTTGTAGAAAATCCATATAATTAACATTATATGGCAATTGATTGGGCCTCATTCCAATATAGAAAATAAATTCATGTGTTGAATAGAAAATAAATTCATGTGTTGAATTGAAAAATATTCATGTGTTGAATAAAAGCCGTGTAGATTAGATTGACGCCATTTTGACGTGAACGATATTTATATCGATTTTATTCATTTTTCAATGAATATTGAAAGTGATTTCAAAATTCGAGTTAAATTGAAATGAATTGAAATTCGAATTAAATTGAAATGAATTGAAATTCAAATTAATTGAAATGAATTGAAATTCGAATTAAATTGAAATGAATTGAAATTCGAATTAAATTGAAATTCGAATTAAATTGAAATGAATTGAAATTCGAATTAAATTGAAAAGAATTGAAATTCGAATTAGATTGAAATAGAATTAAAATCGTTTTGAATTGAATTTAAAACATATTGAAATTGAACTGAAATCAATTTGAATTGAAACCGATTTGAATTGAAATGGATTTGAATTGAAATGAGTTGAAATGAATTTAAAACGAATTTATATTGGAAAGATTCAATTTTGATTTGAATTTGAGATGGAAGTTGAAATCGTTTTGAAAACGAGTTTAAAACGATTTATAAAATACGTTTTGAAAGGAAATCGACGAAATATATATAATATATTATATATATATGTATATGTATATATAATGGCCTGAATAGAACACGCCGCGCAGCGGTAGTTCGCGAATTTTGACCATTAACTTCGAATGGATATTACGGGAGATCCGACCGTCGGATTCTCCTAAAACTGGAACCTTAGGTTCGTATCGAAAAGAGCTTTCTAGGAATATTTGAGATTTGAAATCTAACGGTTGGATTTGGAATTATGTCCAAATAAAATTTGGAAAAGGTCGCTGTAAGTGCAGTTCGATGGCCGTAGATGGAAATCGACTGTACGGGCCTTGATAAAATTATTAAAAATAGTAATAATTTGTGTAAAATCATAAGAAATGATTTGTGAAGAATTGGGATGAAAAACTCCATATTTGAAAAGATAAAAATAGATTTTTATCAAAATGAACTAGTTTTGAACTAGAATTATAATTCTATTTATTTTTAAATAAATAAAATGAATTTGAAAAGGGTTTTAAAAGTAACCAGAATTTTCAATAATTGAATTGGAATGGATTTGAATCGAATTTGTTGTTGGAATATTTCGATGTTGAATTTCGTGATTACACAGATAGCGTTATGGATATTTGAAAGATATATATATATATATATATATATATATATCGTTATTTCCAATACGATATTTGTTGGTCGTAGAATTTGATATTGAATATAAGCCGATATATTTTCTATTCAGAGCCTTGTATTTAATATCAAATGTGATTTGGGTTTGTCGTGAATGGTGCCTTCATTAACACTGTTCTTAAGCCCAGTTGAGAAGAAGATTAAATCTTTTTATTTAGATTTAATGAAGTGTACCAATTAAATAATATTTAATTGGAATTGAATTGGTATTAATTTTTGGGTTTATTGTGAACAGTGTTTTAAATAACACTTGTTCTTTAACCCGATAATTAATGGAATGTGATTTTGGATTGTTGTGAATGGTATCTTCAATAATACTGTTCTTAGACCCAAAGGAGTTAAGAAAATCAGAAACTAATTGGAGATTAGTTAAGTTGAATGGTTTCTGGGGTATTGATCTGATGTTGGTTTCGGCCTTCGTGGTTAATATTTAGGGAATTGTTCTCTTACTAATTTACGGTTAGGTACTGATTGAAATGCGATGTGATTTTGGGGTTTATCGTGAACGGTGTTTTAAATGACACTGATTCTTTAACCCAGTCAAAGATTGAAACTAAGTGGAGTTTTGATGAATCTTTAATTAGATTAAAAAGATCGAGAATGCAGTATCACCGGTTTTACTCCAGACGGTGGTTAAATCTTTAGTTAGATTTGAACGTGAAATGGTAATTGAATTTACCGATAACACCGTGGTGTTAGATATGAAGTATGACCAGTTTTACTTCATGGGATAAATAGGTTGGGATTGGGAAATAAAATAAACAATTACTTCGGTGTGGTTCGCTAATCCCGACTAGTTGAATTGATATTAAAAAGGAGATTAAAGAATAAATTTAAAGAATTTATCTTTGATAAAATTAATGGAAACCTTTCCCTAAGAATGTGAAATTTAGAAATTAACTGTAGGTTAGCTAAGAAGAATGGTTTACTGGGTATTGATCTGATGTTGGTTTCGGCCTTCGGGGTTAATATTTGGGGAATTATTCTCTTGCTAATTTACGGTTAGTGACTGATGAATTGGAATGAGGCGTATATTGTGTTTGTGTAACACTTTTTTATTATATACGCTAGTTATTCAGAAAGACCGAGTTTATCCCATTCTGAATAACTGATTCGACGATGAGTCGAAGATGAAGTCGGTGGTTGAAGACCGGAGGTCTTCACGTCGTTTGGATAATTACTGATGATCTTGATTGGACCGTACACCCAAGAGGAGGGAATCAGTTGGTGATCGTCCAGACGGAGATCGATGGATATGCGAGGTACATGGTGCCTCCAGTTTCGTTCAGACGCAGGACGGACTTGTAAATGGACTGTGTGTCTGACATTGGATATCATTCTATGTGATTGATGGATATTGGTTGCATAGAGTGGTTTGCATGTGTGGCATGCTAAGATGCAAATGATCAAGGCTACTGTTGAAAAGCAGAGTCTTGTGGTTGATGATCAAAGCACAGCCTGTGTGGCATAGCTTTGTGTAGCGTTGATTCACGAGCCTCACACCCCGGTTGTGAACCAGAAACGGGAGAGGACATCAGGGAGGGTATGCATTTCCTTCTAGTTAGAAGTGGCGTCAGTGGTTTGACACGCCCTGACGAGTTTGACTTATGTGGTTGTTGCTATTGCGAGGCGCCTCGGATATATCGGTGACTATGTAAAGCCGTTGGAGTCATTCGTTGGCTCATTGAGACCCCAAAGGGTGGGAAAACACAGTGTTCAGGCATTTTAATCCACATCGGTGGACCGGCCCTGACGATCCAAAGGCCCCCCTGAGTCTGGGTGCTGAGACACGGGCTAGAGCATCTCGAATCGGTAGAGGACTATCTTTTGCCTTGGTTCACAGATGGAAATCCAACTTCCAATACGTGACGTTTCGGTTTTAGTTGTAATCCTATATATGGCGACATAGTGGGATGGGGCGCTCATGCCGTCTATGATTGATATTTATGATTGTATATAAAATCAGAAACTAACTGGAAACGAGCTAAGATGGGTGGTTTCCTGGTTATTGGTCTGATGTTGGTTTCCGCCTTCGGGGTTAATACTTAGGGAATCGTTCTCTTACTAATTTACAGTTGGAGTCTGATTAAGAATCAAAAGATGAAATTTAGTGTATCAAGCATTCTTTGGCTATTATAAGGTAAAAACCCTATCCTCCGGCTTGCGTTGCATTGTGTGATGGGACCTGGGTCTTATAATAGCTTCATTTTTCGTTATTTAGCATTGCGCAGTTTGTTTTATGCACCGGTATTCTTGGGAGGAAACCCTTTCCGTGTTATACGGCGTGGTCCCCTTATTTACCTAACTTTAAAATAAAGATTAATAACTGTTTTAGTTCTCACACCAGTCACATGACTGACCTGGAGTTTATTGTTTTAACCTAAACTGTGGGTGCCCTTATTTTGACACGAGCAGCTAGTAGTTTTGGTTTTGCAGATTTATATTCACAGGATCCTGGCTTACAGCTGGAACGATATCCGGAAAGCTCTATATCCGTATATCTCTTCTAGTTGTGTTTTGTATTATTTCCGCTGCGATGTATTTAAATGTAGCTTAAATCTCTGATATTTTCTGTGTAATATTTATTCATACTCTGTATATTCTTGTATTTTGATGGAATTGTTGTAATAAGCAATGAAATGTTCTTCTGTTTGTGTTCTGATTCGTCTTTTCCCCAAAGTAATTCGTTCTTTCTCTTCTCTTCGGAGACCGGGGAAGTTCGGGTCGCTTCGGAAAGTTAGACTTTATATATAGATAAAGTTAAATAGGATTTTTAATACTTTAAAGACTAGATTTTTACGGTTTAAAAATATGGTCTTTATATTATGAAAGGCAAGATTTTTTTTAACATGAGAGACGAGATTTATAAACGTTTAAAGATTAGATCTTTAATTTAGAAAAGATTTTATTTTTAAATATAAAAAGATTTGATTTTTTGTTGATAAGGAAACGATTTTTATTTATAATTATAGATAATAAAAATTTAATTTTTATATAAGTAGGAAATTAAAATATAATTTTTATATAAGTAGGAAGTTAAAAATATAATTTTTATATAAGTATGATGATAAAAATATGATTTTTATTAGATGTGAAGATTAAAAATATGATTTTTATATAATAGAGAATATAAAAATATGACTTTTACATATGCAGCAGCTATATAAAAATGGGATTTTTATATATGAAGTAGCGAATTTTACATTTTCACATATAAAGAAGTGATTTTTACATAGACGGTAGCGATGTGAAAATATGATGTTTATGTATAAAAATGAATAATAAAAATGTAATTTTTACTATGAACAGAGTGAAATAGATGGCGATGGTATCGACTGAATTCAAAACGAAACCCGAACAGTTCAGAAGGAAAGCACGGAGGAGTGGAACCCTCGGTGAGAACTTTTCACTTTAAATTTTATTTTCTAGTTAGAAATATATACTAGGATGCAGACGGTGCTTAGCAGCACCCGACACCCATCGTCCACAGACCATGGATGACTTGTTTGTTTGATTGCTGTGTTGTGAAATTTGATTGTGTTATATGGAATGAAATAAAATATTTTATCGTTATAAATATTTTATAGTTAAAAATATAATTTTTAACGTGTATATAAAATAAATATTTATAAACAAAACGTACGATTTGTTTATGTACACCCATTTGACTGATGTTGATTGGGATGATAAATTTTACACATCGCCCAACTGCACAAATAAAAATTTGTGTTTGTTGATTTGAAACCCCACACGGGTATTGGGATGATATTTGACGTACACTAATCCCGATTGTTTAGTTGTATGTCAATCGAAGGGTTGACAGACTGTGTAAGCGTTAATTATTTATAATTAATGCTTATGCAGTTGTGTGGTGCACTCTGGATGATGGTTGATGATTTATCGTTGCTATTATAAACATGTGTTGTAGGGAATCCATATATTTAACGTTATATGGTAATTGATTGGGCCTCATTCCAATTTGGAAAATAATGAATATTATAAAAGAAAATTCATGTGTTGAATAGAATAAAAATTCTTGTGTGGAATAGAATAAAAATTCATGTGTTGAATAGAATAAATATTCATGTGTTAAATAAAAATATAAATTCATGTGTTGAATAAAATATATATTCATGTGTTGAATAAAAATATATATTCATGTTGAAGAAAATATTCATTTGTTGAATAGAATAACTGTAACGACCCGCCATTTTAACTGTGTCGAATCGACAAAACATGTCAACTCGAAACGTCCAAAACAACAGATTGTTATTAGCTTCTAAGGTAAATAGAATAAATCACAGAATCATAGATCACAGACACAGATACAGAGTAATATAATATCTCGCGGCGGAAAATACAAAATACAATAGTAGTTCATGAAGCTACTAAATAAATTTTTACATCAGAGTTTACATAGATAATATAGCGGAAATCTAATAAAATAAATAATTGATATTTGTCTGAAACAGAATGACAGAAATAACTGAACGACTGACACAACTGATCATCACAGGTAGATATAGGTTAGCCAAAATCCAATATAAGCTCCAAACTCCAAAGATGAATCTCGAAACTGGAATACTTGATCTGACCCGAGCAATAATGCAAACAAAACAACTCGGATCAGGACTGACATTCTCATGGAAGTAAATCAACTTAAATGAAATGTTCGATGAAATGCAATCAGTAACTTAAAGGATGTATGGAATCACCATCCTCTAAGGATCCGTTAAACTAATACTATATAGTATAATACGCTATATACAATAGTGTATATCAGTAAAGTAAATATCAAAATAGCGTAAATGGGATTAGCATGATTACCCTTATACCATTTATATATTCCCGTAATATATACAGTACCGTAATTTCTCCGTAAACTGGAGGTTGATCAGAGGGCACTCCATATAAAACGGTACAAAACAAAGTCGTAGTGGGATCGTATAAGGCATGTGATAAGGCACGCAAGGAATGCCAGGGTGGATTCACCGTTTGCAGAGCAGGACTGGTGGTAACGCATAGTAGCTACTACCGCCCACCTCGATACACACTCCCATAATCAAAAGGGCCTAAATCGAATCTCAACAGTAATAGAATAATATCGAAGAAGTGTACTCGATAAGAGGTATGACCTCACTTGGTCCGTGCATAGCTCATGTTTTATCCACATCAAGCTGACTCAAGGAAGTCAGGGTCTCGTAATTAATATGAAATAAAAAAATGGAGTCATTCGCCAAATCATCCCCTTCATTCTGGAACTCCACCGGGTACACAGTCGTTAAAGTGGTTTTCGGTATTGGCAGAGAGTATGACAATAGCCGATCCCGGTCTCTTTAACAACCAAACATTTACATTTCTCACCCCATGGTCATTATTTTATAAGTCAATTTATAAAACAGTTTATACGAAATCTCAACTTCACATTTTGAATTCAAAATTTAATATCTAACTTCGATTATATTAAAATTTTGGAAAAAATCTCAAATCGTTTAAATCAAATCGGTTAGAACCATATCGTAAAGATTTCAAATATAGTATAAACTAATACTACAACATTTTAACTTCGATAAAATTTCTGGAAGTATTCGCATATTAAATCTCAAATCCAAAATCGACTTATATTTAAGTTATACCTTAAATTCCTCAATTTCCGTTTAAATGTTTGAATTGAAAATGTAAAATTCAAATCAAAAGCTTGCATTCTAAAATTTACCAAACTGTATCGTGTATTATAATTCAAGTCATATAAATCAAAATCGTTGCTTCTACACTTTGAATCAAAATCTTATATTTTCATTCAAACAAATTACGATTTAAAACCATTCTTATGCGTCAATTAAAAAAAACTTAATTCAAACCAAATAATATAAAATCAATTCTGCATATAACATATATGTACATATATATTCCAATTCATGTTTAATCAATTAAAATTTGAATTCAATTCATATTGATTATAAATTAAAATAAATCAATTTACCCAATTCAAATTTATCTCTACTAAAATTTCGTATCAATTCGAATTCATAACTTAATATGAGTCCATTCGTTATTCAGTTATCATTATAAAAATTTACATCTTAAACTTCGAAAATCGCGAATCTACTTATCCATCTTGAGTTTATTATTAAAGTTTTAAAATATATATACGAAAATTAATTTTGAAAATAGATATGTATATATATAAGTTTATAAAATTCTAAAATTAACTAGAAATAGATTATAAACATATATAAGTTTAAAATAATATAAAAATAGATTTAAAGAAATACTTATTATAATAAAACAAAATTAAAATACTTATATGAATAAATTATATGGTTTAAAACATATAAAATTATAAGTAAAATCTTAAACAAACATTTAAATCTATATTTACTCATAAATTCATTTTAAACATATAATTTAAAATCTACAAAATTTAAGTTTAAAAATCTTTAAAATATAAAAACATAAAATCTTAAATTAATATAAAATTAAAATTCTCAAATCAGTTAACTTCGAAAACATGACCAACGGTGTCCGTATATAGTTTTCTACCCTATGGTCAAGTGATACGGATATTTATCATTTCAACCCGCAATTTATAAAATTTCTACAGGTCTATCATTTCAACCCATAACGATTTTTCCTAATCTAACGTCCGTTCGAGTATGTATCATTTCAACCCTTAGTGATTTTTTCCTAAACTAGGGTATCAACAACAGTCACATAACATCAATCATAGTATATATCTTATCAGTGTAACTATGTGTCATATGAATATATCGTGTCACATATGAAATGTGCATACATATCAAATCAAACAATTTCTACCAACAATCCTATACATTTCATATAACAGTTCATTGTTGATCTAACATCCATGAAAAATGTAAGTCAGGTGTGAGATAAACTCACCTTTCGTGGTACAAAAATGGAGACGACAAACAGATTGACACCGAATTGAAATGACGATATCCAGGCACGACTCAGAATTGATTCAACTCGATATCACTTGATATATATTTTATTGTTATAAGAGGATAGAGAATTTCTCAACGGTTGGTACAACTACCAGGTTTTTGAACGGTTTTCGAACTGAACACCAAATTCATTTAAAAATAAACACAACAAAATTTATTTTTAAAATAATATATATATATATGTATATAAAATATACATAGTAACTTCAAATATATATTTTAAATTTTACACAACGCTAAACACACACCACAAATAATACACGTAAATATATAGCGTACACGCTGTACACATAAATAGTAAACACATGCACTGTTCACAAAACACCACTATAAATAACACACGCTTGGAGCAATATATGAAACACTCAGCGAAATTTACCTTGTATAACTCAACACAACAAAATAAAGCTTTTTTTATATATATAAACAAGTGAAGGAAAAATAAAATGTAGAATATACCAAAAACACAACACAAAGCACCCTATACAAACACAACAAAGATTCGGAGAAGAGGGTTTGGCGCAAGTAGTGGATCCGAAGGTGGAAAAGGTGGTTGCAGTTCGAGTGGAGAGGCGTGGGGTGGACTTGCGATGGGAGGCATGGCACTGTGTAGGGAAAGTGGGATTGGCGAGGGAAAAAAAACAAATGAAAAGGCCATGAGAAGGAATGGCAGAAGGGAAGATAATGGGTTGGGACTTAAACCAAAGCAGCTACTGTTTATATAATTTAAAGTACACGAATACTATGCGTGTAATCCGGGAAGGGTAGGAGCGGTTCCACTTCAGCTAACACGTTTGATATTTGAAAAGAACTGCTTTTATCACGCTAAGGATAAAAGGTCACGTGAACAACACGACGAATGGTTTTCAAATAAGGAAAAAACGTTTTTTTTTCTTACATAGATTTGGACTACCATGCAACTACTTTGGAAACAAGGCTTGCATTGGAAATGGTATGGAATGAAAGTAACTAAAGAGACATAACGCATGGTTTTGGAAGCATTAATAAATTTAAAGATTGCTACATATTGTAGGTTAAATGAAAAACTTTAGAATTATGGAGCGCATGCATATTTGTTCAGATAAAACCAAATTAAAAACTATTACCAAAATTATTACATAAAAAAATTGAAAAAGTTTATATTGCACCAGATTATAATATGCAATGTAATGTGCAAAATACAATTGCTGGAATGGAGTCTCAGTATCAAACAAGGTGTGGAAGAACAACAATCAAAATGTTGTTAGTAATAGGAGATGAAATGAACCAATGTCTAATGCATATTCTATACATGTATGTCCCTTACAAAGCCTTAGAAAAAAATAAAAAATTATTAGGTCTTTTAATGAAATAAAAAGACATATTTTGCAGACCCAAAATGGTTCGAAAAGTATGTAAGATCGAAAAAGGGACACATCGAACTCAGATGTCTCTGTTTCAAAAATGAACCGTGCAAGCATTTTTAACAATTTCATCGTGAACCGAACACCGAAACTGACAAATGAATATATTGCGGAAATCAGCGCGATGAGATGGACGCAACGGTATATAATTTTCAGTGTCAGGACGCTCCATACAAAAACGCATTACGGACCCCTTTTAACGTAAAAATGCGGATGAAAAACGGAGGTCAAAACATCCGATTTTTGCGAAATGAATTTCAACGTTGGATTACTGACAACGAATAGAATACTTTTCATGTTTGTCCGAATTGGTTTCGGAGAGATTTTAAAATCATTAAAATTTGAACTGTTTGCGCAGCTTTGCGCTGAAAATTGATCGTTAGAAAAATATTCAAATTTTTCAATGAAATTTTCACAGCTTCTACATCTCACTGTACGTAATTTAAATATCAAATTCTCGTTATGAGAAATTATAAAATATTTTCAAAATAAAACTCGATATAAATCGGAATTTAAATCAATAAAAATAGCGGGTTATTACATTCTCCCCCACTTAAAACTTTTCGTCCCCGAAAAGGAACGATGCAGGGAAATAATAATTAAATAATATAATATATATATATAAACCAATAGTTCATATCTATTTTCATATATGTATACAATTTGAAATATAAATATTTAAATCAAAAGTTACAATATTTTCATACATTTCAAAATAGTTTTAAGTATTCACTCAATGCCTCGATTGGCAATATATATCTGTCCCACTTTCGAAACCTGAAAATAGATACCGATGATGCCGCGGTCATCACCAGAATCATTTTCAAGCGACTAGAATGTGACACTATATCTATCTAATACACATAGAATTTAACATATACGTTGATCAGACGTATATCCCAAATCACTAGGTATTCGATAGGCCAATTTTAACGTCAAATAAATACTCAAGACATCTTTTCTTTATTTACACATAATATATATCAAAATTCAAATCATATATTATAAATAATATATTTCAAATCATTAAAAATTTAAGTAGGGAAAAATTATATCTCTCCCCCGCTCATTTATTTATTAAAATTCAACTACAATTCTAAATAAATATACAACAATATTATTATTAAATCAAATATATAACAAAATCCTTCTATACTATATCTAAATATTTACAAATTCATGTTATCAATATTTAAACTTATAACACTTAATTAATTCTATAAGTTAACATATGAATACATTACACATAAAATCTTTACAAACCATTGGTATTACCAAATTATTTACAAATATCAAATTAAATATTACATTAAGAAGATCTTATATAATAATATCTTTCAAAATATAAATTTCAAACCAATATTTAATAAAGACAGACTGGCTAGAAGACTTATACTCTTCTTCTACTTCTTACCTTGAAATGGACAAGTATAAATTATAGAGTTCGAGGTAAAAGCTGAAAGAACAAAAGAACCTAATCAAAGAGGATCTATAAAGGAAGATAGATTCAAATGGAAAGGAAACTCAGAAGAAGATTTAAATATTAAACAGAATTTTATATTCAAAATATTTATTTAAAAACATTTTAAAACCAATTTGAAAACTATTTATACTTCCAAAATACGCTCTCTCAAGAAGGATTCTGCAACTGATTCCACTCATTCTAGGGCATCACTACCCTATCTCTAATGGGCTTTTACCCCATAGGCTAAAGCTTTGAAAAACCAAAGCTCTGATACCAAATGTAACGACCCGCCATTTTGACTGTGCCGAATCGACAAAACATGTCAACTCGAAACGTCCAAAACAACATATTGTTATTAGCTTCTGAGGTAAATAGAATAAATCACAGAATCATAGATCACAGACATAGATATAGAGTAATATAATATCTCGCAGCGGAAAATACAAAACACAATAGTAGTTCATGAAGCTACTAAATAAATTTTTACATCAGAGTTTACATAAATAATACAACGGAAATCTAATAAAATAAATAATTGATATTTGTCTGAAACAGAATGACAGAAATAACTGAATGACTGACACAACTGATCATCACAGGTAGATATAGGTTAGCCAAAATCCAATATAAGCTCCAAACTCTAAAGATGAATCTCGAAACTGGAATACTTGATCTGACCCGAGCAATAATGCAAACAAAACAACTCGGATCAGGACTGACATTCTCATGGAAGTAAATCAACTTAAATGAAATGCAATCGGTAACTTAAAGGATGTTTGGGATCACCATCCTCTAAGGATCCGTTAAACTAATACTATATAGTATAATACGCTATATACAATAGTGTCTATCAGTAAAGTAAATATCAAAATAGCGTAAGCGGGATTACCATGATTACCCTTACACCGTTTATATATTCCCGTAATATATACAGTACCGTAATTTCTCCGTAAACTGGAGGTTGATCAGAGGGCACTCCATATAAAACGGTACAAAACAAAGTCGTAGTGGGATCGTATAAGGCATGTGACAAGGCACGCAAGGAATGCCAAGGTGGATTCACCGTTTGCAGAGCAGGACTGGTGGTAACGCATAGTAGCTACTACCGCCCACCTCGATACACACTCCTATAATCAAAAGGGCCCAAATCGAATCTCAACAGTAAAAGAATAATATCGAAGGAGTGTGCTCGATAAGAGTTATGACCTCACTTGGTCTGTGCATAGCTCCTGTTTTAGCCACATTAAGCTGACTCAAGGTAGTCAGGGTCTCGTAATTAATATGAAATAAAAAAAATTGGAGTCGTTCGCCAAATCATCCCCTTCATTCTGGAACTCCACCATGTACACAGTTGTTAAAGTGGTTTTCGGTATTGGCAGAGAGTATGACAATAGCTGATCCCAGTCTCTTTAACAACCAAACGTTTACATTTTCACCCCATGGTCATTATTTTATAAATCACTTTATAAAATAGTTTATACGAAATCTCAACTTCACATTTTGAATTCAAAATTTAATATCTAACTTCGATTATATTAAAATTTTGGAAAATAAACTCAAATTGTTTAAATCAAATCGGTTAGAACCGTATCGTAAAGATTTCAAATATAGTATAAACTAATACTACAACATTTTAACTTCGATAAAATTTCTGAAAGTATTCGCATATTAAATCTCAAATCCAAAATCGACTTATATTTAAGTTATACCATATATTCCTCAATTTCCATTTAAATGTTCGAATTGAAAATGTACAATTCAAATCAAAAGCTTACATTCTAAAATTTACCAAATCGTATCGTGTATTATAATTCAAGTCATATAAATCAAAATCGTTGCTTCTACACTTTGAATCAAAATCTTATATTTTCATTCAAACAGATTACGATTTAAAACCATTCTTATGCGTCAATTAAAAAAAATATTAATTCAAACCAAATAATATAAAATCAATTCTGCATATAACATCTATATACATATATATTCCAAATCATGTTTAATCAATTAAAATTTAATTCAATTCATATCGATTATAAATTAAAATAAATCAATTTACCCAATTCAAATTTATCTCTACTAAAATTTCGTATCAATTCGAATTCATAACTTAATATGAGTTCATTCGTTATTCAGTTATCATTATAAAAATTTACATCTTTAAACTTTGAAAATCGCGAATCTACTTATCCATCTTGAGTTTATTATTAAAGTTTTAAAATATGTATAGGAAAATTAATTTTGAAAATAGATATGTATAGATATAAGTTTATAATGTTCTAAAATTAATTAGAAATAGATTATAAACATATAAGTTTAAAATAATATAAAAATAGATTTAAAGAAATACTTATTATAATAAAACAAAATTAAAATACTTATATGAATAAATTATATGGTTTAAAACAGATAAAATTATAAGTAAAATCTTAAACAAACATGTAAATCTATATATACTCATAAAATCATTTTAAACATATAATTTAAAATCTACAAAATTTAAGTTTAAAAATCTTTAAAATATAAAAACATAAAATCTTAAATTAATATAAAATTAAAATTCTCAAATCAGTTAATTTCGAAAACATGACCAACGGTGTCTGTATATAGTTTTCTACCCTATGGTCAAGTGATACGGATATTTATCATTTCAACCCGCAATTTATAAAATTTCTACGGGTCTATCATTTCAACCCATAACGATTTTTCCTAATCTAACGTCCGTTCGAGTATGTATCATTTCAACCCTTAGTGATTTTTTCCTAAACTAGGGTATCAACAACAGTCACATAACATCAATCATAGTATATATCTTATCAGTGTAACTATGTGTCATATGAATATATCGTGTCACATATGAAATGTGCATACATATCAAATCAAACAATTTCTACCAACAATCCTATACATTTCATATAACAGTTCATTGTTGATCTAACGTCCATGAAAAATGTAAGTCAGGTGTGAGATAAACTCACCTTTCGTGGTACAGAAATGGAGACGACAAACAGATTGACACCGAATTGAAACGACGATATCCAGGCACGACTTAGAATTGATTCAACTCGATATCACTTGATATATATTTTATTGTTATAAGAGGATAGAGAATTTCTCAACGGTTGGTACAACTACCAAGTTTTTGAACGGTTTTCGAACTGAACACCAAATTCATTTAAAAATAAACACAACAAAATTTATTTTTAAAATAATATATATATATATATATATATTTATGTATATAAAATATACATAGTAACTTCAAATATATATTTTAAATTTTACACAATGCTAAACACACACCACAAATAATACACGTAAATATATAGCGTACACGCTGTATACATAAATAGTAAACACATGCATTGTTCACAAAACACCACTATAAATAACACAATCTTGGATCAATATATGAAACACTCTGCGAAATTTACCTTGTATAACTCAACACAACAAAATAAAGCTTTTTTTATATATATAAACAAGTGAAGGAAAAATAAAATGTAGAAAATACCAAAAACACAACACAAAGCACCCCATACAAACAAAACAAAGATTCGGAGAAGAGGGTTTGGCGCAAGTAGTGGATCCGAAGGCGGAAAAGGTGGTTGCAGTTCGAGTGGAGAGGCATGGCGTGGACTTGCGATGGGAGGCATGGCACTGTGTAGGGAAAGTGGGATCGGCAAGAAAAAAAGAAAAGAAAAAAAACAAATGAAAAGGCCATGAGAAGGAACGGCAGAAGGGAAGATAATGGGTTGGGACTTAAACCAAAGCAGCTACTGTTTATATAATTTAAAGTACACGAATACTATGCGTGTAATCCGGGAAGGGTAGGAGCGGTTCCACTTCAGCTAACACGTTTGATATTTGAAAAGAACTGCTTTTATCACGCTAAGGATAGAAGGTCACGTGAACAACACGACGAACGGTTTTCAAATAAGGAAAAAACGTTTTTTTTTTTCTTACATAGATTTGGACTACCATGCAACTACTTGGGAAACAAGGATTGCATTGGAAATGGTATGGAATGAAAGTATCTAAAGAGACATAACGCATGGTTTTGGAAGCATTACTAAATTTAAACATTGCTACATATTGTAGGTTAAATGAAAAACTTTAGAATTATGGAGCGCATGCATATTTGTTCAGATATAACCAAATTAAAAACTATTACCAAAATTATTACATAAAAAAATGAAAAAGTTTATATTGCACTAGATTATAATATGCAATGTAATGTGCAAAATACAATTGCCGGAATGGAGTCTTAGTATCAAACAAGGTGTGGAAGAACAACAATCAAAATGTTGTTAGTAATAGGAGATGAAATGAACCAACGTCTAATGCATATTCTATACATGTATTTCCCTTACTAAGCCTTAGAAAAAAATAAAAAAATAATTAGGTCTTTTAATGAAATAAAAAGACATATTTTGCAGACCCAAAATGGTTAGAAAAGTATGTAAGATCGGAAAAGGGAAACATCGAACTCAGATGGCTTCGTTTCAAAAATGAACTGTACAAGCATTTTAACAATTTCAGCGTGAATCGAACATCGAAACTGACAAATGAATATAGCGGAAATCAGCTCGACGAGACGGACACAACGGTATATAATTTTCAATGTCAGGACGCTCCATACAAAAACGCGTTACGGACAACTTTTAACGTAAAAATGCGGACGAAAAACGAAGGTCAAAACGTCCGATTTTTGCGAAACGAATATCACTGTTGGATTAATGACAACGAATAGAAAACTTTTCATGTTTGTTCGAATTAGTTTCGGAGAGATTTTAAAATCGTTAAAATTTGAACTGTTTGCGCAGCTTTGCACTAAAAATTGCACGATCGAAAAATATTCAAATTTTTCAATGAAATTTTCACAGCTTCTACATCTCACTGTACGTAATTTAAATATCAAATTCTCGTTACGAGAAATTATAAAATATTTTCAAAATAAAACTCGACATAAATCGGAATTTAAATTGTTAAAAATAGCGGGTTATTACAATAACGAAGTTATTGAAATATATAAAGCCGTGTTGGTTAGATATGCGCCATTTTGATGCGAATGATATTTATATCGATTTTATTCTTTTTTATAATGATTATCGAAAAAGAAGTGATTTCAAAATTTAATATTTTGAAAATATTATCATTTGTATATCGATGATGTGGAATATTCAATTTTGATTCGAAATTGAATATGAAGTTGAAATCGTTTCGAAAACGAATTTAAAATGATTTATAAAATATGTTTTAAAAGGAAATCGATGAAATATATATATTATATGTATTAAATGGCCTGAATAGAACGCGTCGCGCTGCGGCAGTTTGCGAATTTCGACCATTGACTTCGAATGGATATTACAGGAGATCCGACCGTCGGATTCTCCTAAAACCGGAACCGTTGGGTTTGTATCGAAAAGATCTTTCTAAGGAATATTAGAGATTTGAAATCTAACGGTTGGATTTGGAATATTGTCCAAATCAAATTTGGAAAAGGTCGTTGTATGTGCAGTTCGATGGTCGTTGATGGAGTTCGACTGCACGGGCCTTGATAAAATTATCAAAAATAGTAATAATTTGTGTAAAATCATAAGAAATGATTTGTGAAGAATTAAGATGAAAAATTCCAAATTTGAAAAGATAAAAATAGATTTTTATCGAAATGAACTAGTTTTGAACTAGAATTATAATCCCATTTATTTTTGAAATAAATAAAGTGGATTTGAAATGGTTTTGAAAATAACCAGAATTTCCAATATATAAAGTGGAAATGGATTTGAATCGAAATTGTCTTTGGAATATTTCGATGTTGGATTTCGTGATTATATAGATATTGTTATGGAAATTTGAAACATATATTTATATCGTTATTTCCAATACGCTATTTGTTGGTCGTGGAATTTGATATTGAATATAAGTCGATATATTTTCTACTCCGAGCCTTGTATTTAATATCAACTGGGATTTGGGTTTGTCGTGAATGGTGTCTTCATTTACACTATTCTTAAACCTAGTCGAGAAAAAGATTAAATCTTTTTATTTAGATTTAATGAAGTATACCAATTAAATGGTATTTAATTGGAATTGAATTTGAAATGATTTTTGGGTTTATCGTGAACCGTGTTTTAAATGACATTGGTTCTATAACCTAGTTAAAGACAGGATATGATTTCCCAAGTTAAATAATCATTGATAGTGATTATTGGGAAGATTAAAACCAAGTGGAGTTTTAATGAATCTTTAATTAGATTGAAATAATCGAGAATGGAGTATCACCAGTTTTGCTCCAAGCGATAGTTAGATCTTTAATTAGATTTGAATGTGAAATGGTAATTGAATTTATCGATAACACTGTGGTGTTTGATATGAAGTATGACCAGTTTTACTTCATGGGATGAATAGGTTGGGATTGGGAAATAAAATAAATGATTACTTCGGTGTGGGTCACTAATCCCGACTAATTTGAATTGATATTCAAAATAAGATTAAAGAATAAATTTAAAGAATTTATCTTTGATAAAATTAATGGGAACGTTTCCCAAAGTATAAGAATATTTGAATAAAAGAATATTATGAATTGGAATGAGGCGTATGTTGTGTTTGTGTAAAACTTGTTTATTATATACGCGAGTTATTCAGAAAGACCGGGTTTATCCCATTCTGAATAACTGATTCGACATTGTGTCGAGGATGAAGACGGTGGTTGAAGACCGGAGGTCTTCACATCAGTTGGGTGATTACTGATGATCTTGATTGGGCTGTACACCCAAGAGAAGGGAATCAGTTGGTGATCGTCCAGATGTACTTGGAGATCGATGGATATGCGAGGTACAAGGTGCCTCCAGTTTCGTTCAGACCCAGAACGAACTTGTAAGTGGACTGTGTGTCTGACATTGGATTTCATTCTGTGTGATTGATTTCTATTAAATGTATATCTATTTGGTGATGGAGAATTTATTCTCCTGCTTAACGCCCTTCTCTGAGACGTACGAGCTCAGAAGTTATATATAGATGGATATCAATCGCATGGAGTGAATTGCCTGTGTGGCATGCCTAAGTGGCAAATGATCAAGGCTTTTGTTGAAAAGCAGAGTCTTGTGGTTGATGATAAAAGCACCCCTGTGTGACACAGCTTTGTGTAGCTTTAATTCGCGAGCCTCGCACCCCGGTTGTGAACCAGAAACGGGAGAGGACATCAGGGAGGGCATGCGTTTCCTTCTAGCTAGGGTGGTGTCAGTGACCTACCAACCCTGACATTTATATTATTTTCACCTGTGCGGTTGTTGGATTGCGAGGCGCCTCAGATATATCGGTTACTATGTGGAGCCGATGGAATCATTTGGCTCATTGATGCCCCCAAAGGGCGGGGAAACGCAGTGTTCAGGCATTTTAATCCACATCGGTGGATCGGCCCTGACGATCCAAGGGTCACTCGAGCTCTGATCCCGAGACACGGTCTAGAGCATCTCGAATCGGTAGAGGACTATCTTTTGCCTCGGTTCACAGATGGAAACCCAACTTCCAATACGTGACATTTGCGGTTTTGATTGTAGAGCCTAGTATGGCGACATGATATATGGTACCCATGCCGTCTATGATTGATATTTATGGTTGAAATTGTTTTGACACTATACACTTAAAATAGTATCAAATGATTTGTTTTTAACGTACCAAGCATGTTTGGCTATTATAAGGGAAAACCATATCCTTTGGGTTGTGTTGCATTGTGTGATGGGACCTGGGTCTTATAATAGCTTCATTTTTTCAGAAAGCATTGCACTGTTTTGTTATATGCACCGGTATTCTTGGGAGGAAACACGTTCCGTGTTATGCGGCGTGGTCCCTTCATATATCTAATTTAAAGTAAAGCTTTAAATAACTGTTTTAGTTCTCATACCAGTCACATGACTGACATGGAGTTTATTGTTTTAACCTAAACTCTGGGTGCCCTTATTTTGACATGGGCAGCTATTAGTTTTGGTTTTGCAGATTTATATTCACAGGATCCTGATTTACAGCTGAAGCGATATTCGGAAAGCTCTGTATCCGCGTATTACTTCCAGTTGTGTTTTGTATTATTTTCCGTTGCGGTAATGTATTTAACTCTCTGATATTTCTTTGATGTATTATATTTGTTTATACTCTGTATATTCTTGTATTCTGATGGAATTGTTGTAATAAGCAATGAAATGTTCTTCTATTTGCGTCTCGATGTGGTTTGTTCTCAATTCAATCCGGGCTTCCCTTACCGAGGAAGTTCGGGTCGTTTCATTTTGGTATCAGAGCTTTGGTTTACAAAGCTCGAGAATAAGACACATTAGAACCATACGAAAGAATTCATCAGAGATTGGACTAGTAATATCCAATGGGAATGATTCGTTAGAGATGGGATCAGTAGTATCCTAGAACGAGTGTGAAGAGTATATTTTTAAATTGAAAACAATTTTTGGTTTCGAAAATTTAAACCAATTATTCGTATTTGAATAATATTTTTATATTGATTTGGACAATCAAGTATATAAAGATTTTGCGTATACGTCTGATCCGCGTGTATTTGAAGTTTTAATATACTGGATAGATATAGAATCACACTCTAGTCGCCCGTGGATGTTCTGATGGTGGTTCGAAACATCATCAGAATTTAAGTTCGAGTGACGAAAGTGGGATTTCTATATATTTCCAATAGACTGGTGTGAGAACCGAAACTAGATAGGGCTATTGTTGTGATTTAGCATCAAAAATCTGATTTTTGGACTATGTATCAAAATTATGTGTTTGAAAAGAAAATCAACTAATTGATTGATGATTGTGTTGTGTGATTATATATTTAAACCATTATGTGGAAGTACGGTAAATTTGGATCCATTAGGCCAAATTGAACCAAATATTGAACTATATTGAAAATTGTTTGAAAATGCATGCATGTACATATATATGTGTGAACAGGTCATAGCAAGGAGGCTAGAGCAGAAGAATAAAATTGTTTGCCCGACAAATAGGTACATGTTTATTGTATTTCTTGAGTTTTTAATGATTTTATGAGCTGATTGGCTAGCCGCTTGGCTGTTTCTTTTTCTTTTTGGATTGGTGAGGGCCATGGGAGGCCATTTGAAATATCCCGAAGCTACCGGTGCAGGGGAGGATATGGCGAAATTTTTCGAAAATTTAGAGTGTTAGCCAAATTTTCGAAAAATTTGAAAAGTTCTTAGAAACATAAAAGTTGAAGAACTTAACCCATAATGAGAATAATAAAAGTTGAGTTGGTTTGTAAAACAACTATCAACTTCGTTCCTTTTTGGGGACGAAAAGTTTTATGTGAACGGCAAGGAATCTCGCTCGGTCCGAACCAGTCGCTAAACCGACCCAGACCGTTCGAAACGCCCTATCGTTTGAGAACACGACAAAATAGAACGCAGACGGAAGAACATTTCATTGTATATTACGACAATGCATCAGATTACAAGAATATACAGAGTATAAATGAATAAATATTACATAGAAATATCAGAGATTTAAATTACATTTAAATACATAGCAGCGGAAAATAATACAATACACAACTAGAAGAGATATACGGATACAAAGCTTTCCGGATATCATTCCAGCTGTAAACCAGGATCCTGTGAATATAAATCTGCAAAACCAAAACTACTAGCTGCCCGTGTCAAATATAAGGGCACCCAGAGTTTAGGTTAAAACAATAAACTCCAGGTCAGTCATGGGACTGGTGTGAGAACTAAAACAGTTATTAATCTTTGTTTTTAAAGTTAGGTAAATCAAGGGACCACGCCGTATAACACGGAACGGGTTTCCTCCCAAGAATACCAGTGCATAAACAAACAACGCAATGCTAAATAAAGAAAAATGAAGCTGTTATAAGACCCAGGTCCTATCACACAATGCAACGCAAGCCGGGGGATAGGGTTTTCCCTTATAACAGCCAAAGAATGCTTGATACGTTTAAAACAAATCATTTGATACTATTATAAGTGCATAGTGTATAAAACAACTTCAAATCATAAGTATCAATCATAGGCGGCATGGGTACCATATATCATGTCGCCATACTAGTTTTACAATTAAAACCGCAAATGTCACGTATTTGGAAATTGGATTTCCGTCTATGAACCGAGGCAAAAGATAGTCCTCAACCGATTCGAGACGCTCTAGCCCGCCCCTCAGGCAAGTACTCAGTCAAGCCTTTGGATCGTCAGGGCCGGTCCACCGATGTGGATTAAAATTCTTGAACACTACGTTTCCCCACCCTATGGGGTGTAAGTCTGGTCCGTCTGCCGACCAGAATGCATCGGCCGAAACCGATATAACCGAGGCGCCTCGCAACAGCAACAACCACATAAGTCAAACTCGTCAGGGCGTGTAAAACCACTGACGCCACTTCTAGCTAGAAAGAAACGCAAGTCCTCCCTGAGGTCCGTCTCCCGTTTTTGGTCCATACCGGGTGTGAAACTCGCGAAGTAAACGTTACACAAAGCTACGCCACAAAGGCCGTGCTTTGATCATCACCACAAGACTTTGCTTTTCAACAGAAGCCTCGATCATTTGCCTCTTAGGCATGCCACACAGGCAATTCACTCTATGCGTTTGATATCCATCAGTATATAACCCCTGAGCTCGTAGGTCTCAGAGAACGGCGTTAAGAAAGAGAATAAATTCTCCGCCGCCAAACAGATATATATTTAATAGAGATCAATCACACAGACTAAAATCCAATGTCAGACACACAGTCCATTTACAAGTCCGTTCTGGGTCTGAACGAAACCGGAGGCACCTAGTACCCCGCGTATCCATCGATCTCCAAGTACGTCTGGACGATCACTAACTGTTTCCATCTTCTTGGGTGTACAGCCCAATCAAGATCATTAGTAATTACCCAAACGACGTGAAGACTTCTGGTCTTCGACCATCATCTTCATCTTCGACTTATCGTCGTATCAGTTATTCAGAATGGGATAAACCCGGTCTTTCCGAATAACTCGCGTATATTTTAAATAAGTGTTACACAAACACAACATACGCCTCATTCCAATTCATCAGTCACTAACCGTAAATTAATCAAGAGAATAATTCCCCAAATATTAACCCCGAAGGCCGAAACCAACATCAGATCAATATCCAGAAAACCATTCTGCTTAGCTAACCGACAGTTAGTTTCTGATTTCACATTCATAGGGAAAGGTTCCCATAAATTTTATCCGAGATAAATTTCTTGAATTTATTCTTTAATCTATTTTTGAATATCAATTCAAACTAGTCGGGATTAGCGAACCTTACCGAAGTAATCATTTGTTTTAATTTCCCAATCCCAACCTATTCATCCCATGAAGTAAAACTGGTTATACTTCATATCTAACACCACGGTGTTATCGGTAAATTCAATTACCGTTTCACGTTCAAATCTAATTAAAGATTTAACTATCGCCTGGAGCAAAACTGGTGATACTCCATTCTCTATTTTTTTCAATCTAATTAAAGATTCATTAAAACTCCACTTAGTTTTAATCGTTAACTGGGTTAAAGAATCAGTGTCATTTAAAACACGGTTCACGATAAACCCAAAAATCAATATCAATTCAATTCCAATTAAATATTATTTAATTGGTACACTTCATTAAATCTAAATAAAAAGATTTAATCTTTTCTCAACTGGGTTCAAGAACAGTGTTAGTGAAGACACCATTCACGACAAACCCAAATCACATTCGATATTCAATACAAGGCTCTGAATAGAAAATATATCGGCTTATATTCAATATCAAATTCTACGACTAACAAATATCGTATTGGAAATAACGATATAAATATATATCTTTCAAATTTCCATAACAACACCTGTATAATCACGAATTCCAACATCGAAATATTCCGAAGACAATTTCGATTCAAATCCACTCCAATGAAATCATTGGATATTCTGGTTATTTTCAATACCCTTTTTAAATTCAATTTATTTATTTAAAAATAAATAGAATTATAATTCTAGTTCAAAACTAGTTCATTTCGATAAAAATCTATTTTTATCTTTTCAAATATGGAGTTTTTCATCCCAATTCTTTCTAAATCATTTCTTATGATTTTACACAAATTATTACTATTTTTAATAATTTTATCAAGGCCCGTACAGTCGATTTCCATCAATGGCCATCGAACTGCACTTACAGCGACCTTTTTCAAATTTGATTTGGACATAATTCCAAATCCAACCGTTAGATTTCAAATTTCTAATATTCGTTAGAAAGCTCTTGTCGATACGAACCCAACGGTTCCGGTTTTAGGAGAATCCGACGGTCGGATCTCCCGTAATGTCCGTTTGAAATAAATGGTCGAAATTCGCGAACTGCCGCGGCGCGGTGCGTTCTATTCAGGCCATTATATTATATATATAATATATATAATATATATTTCATCGATTTCTATTTAAAACGAATTATATAAATAGTTTTAAAATTCGTTTCAAAAGCAATTTCAACTTCCATTTCAATTCAAATCAAAATTGAATTCTTCTTTATAAATTCGTTTTAAAATTCATTTCTATTCAATTCAAATTTCAATTCAATTTGAATTCATTTCAATTCGCTTTCAATTCCATTTGAATTCGTTTTCAATTCAATTCATTTCGAAATCGTTTTCAATTCAATTCATTTCGAAATCGTTTTCATTTCAATTCATTTCGAAATCGTTTTCAATTCAATTCATTTCGAAATCGTTTTCATTTCAATTCATTTCGAAATCGTTTTATATTCAATTCATTTCGAAATCGTTATATATATCGTTCACGTCAAAATGGCGTCAATCTAACCAACACGGCTTCATATATTTCTATTTTCAAATATTCTATTTCAAATATTTCTTTTTCAAAATAGTTGTTATTATCAAAATATTTCGTTCAACACATGACCAATCTCAATGGATGAGTACTGTCAACACATGAACCTTTATTTTTTATTGATAAAGATGTAAATTTTATTACTAAAATATTTCGTTCAACACATGACCAATCTCAATGGATGAGTACTGTCAACACATGAACCTTTATTTTATATTGATAAAGATGTAAATTTTATTACTAAAATATTTCGTTCAACACATGACCAATCTCAATGGATGAGTACTGTCAACACATGAACCTTTATTTTATATTGTTCTTTATTTTCTAAATTGGAATGAGGCCCAATCAATCACCATATAATGTTAATTATATGGATTTTCATACATTATACACATATAATAGCATTGAAAAATAATCAACCATCAACCAAAGTGCACTACACTGTATAAGCATCAAATACAGATATCTAACGCTTATAACAGCCTGTCAATCAATCGATCGACATATTTAATCAATCAGGATGAGTGAACTTCAAATTTCATCCCAATACCCGTGTGGGGTTTCAAATCAACAAACATTTATTTTTATTTGTGCAGTTGGGCGATGTGTAAAATTTATCAACCCAATCAATGTCCTTCAAATAGGTGCACATAAACAAACCGTCCGGTTTGTAAATGAATATTTTATTTTATTCACTTCACGTTAAAAATTACATTTTTAACGACAAAACATTTTATTTTAACTTATGAATTTTCTATTCGATTCATTCTTTAAATAAAATGATATTTTTATTTTTCTAACATATTTTAGAAAATTTCGGCGGCATAACGGCACGATACTAGAAACGGGACGAGGCCTAGCCTTATCCCCAGTCTAGTGAAGGCCCACGCCATTCACACATCAATCAAAATCACCAAACAACCAAATTCAAATCAAATCATATAACTAACCTATGCAACCAAACAAACAAGTCCATGGTCTGTGGACGATTGTGTCGGGTGCTACTAAGCACCGTCTGCATCCTAGTATATATATATATATAATTAGAAAAGAAATTGAAAGGTGAGAAGTTCTCACCGAAAGCTATCCAATCATCTTGACTCTTCTTTGGTATAAATCTTCTTCGTTATCTCATTTTTAACGTCTTCGTTGCTGTAGCCACTACATATATAAAAATCGAATTTTTATTTCGCCATTCAATATATAAAAATCGAATTTTTATTTCGCCATTCCATATATAAAAATCGAATTTTTATTTCGCCATTCCATATATAAAAATCGAATTTTTATTTCGCCATTCCATATATAAAAATCAAATTTTTATTATGCTTCGATATTCAAATCTTTTTCTTTTTGAAGTTCAAACCTTTTTCTTTTTGAAGTTCAAACCTTTTGCTTTTATCAGAATTAAATCTTTTCCTAAAATCAGAATTAAATCTTTTTCTAAAATCAGAATTAAATCTTTTTCTAATCAGTTTCTTTTTAAAATCGAAATCAATTTTAAATCTTTTAAAATCGAAATCAGTTTTAAATCTTTTAAAATCAAAATCAGTTTTAAATCTTTTAAAATCGAAATCAGATTAAAATAAAAATAAAATAAAGAGAAAAAAAAACTTATTGTATCTCGAAGAAAAGGGGGGGCGTCGATGTCGGCGGCAGGAGGAGGAGCAGGCGTCGGCGGTTGTGGTGGTTTGGATTCGGGGGAAGGCGCAGCTAATCGGAGGTCGGCGTGGTGTGGAGGAAGAAGAAGAAGAAGAAGAAGAAGCCGCGACAGCAGCAGGGGGGGTCGCGAGAAGTGGGGGCCCACGCCTGAAGCGACGCGGTGGGCGATGCGAGGCTGGGGGGTGTTTTCCTGGCGGCGGCGGCTCATCGACGGGGGGGGGGGGGGGGGCTTAGCACCGCCGCGCTGCGGCTTTCTCCATTTTTTTTTTCTTTTTTTTCTTTTGATTCGATTTTTTTTATCTTGGGGGGGGGTCTGCTGAGGGTTATAGGAGGGAAGAGGAATTTTTAATTTATTTTTATTAATTTATTTACTAAAAGTTGACTTTCACATAGGACCTCTAAACGAGGCCCACCGCCTGTCGTCCATAGCGTTTCACCCCCATTCCGAACACAATGGGTTATGTACTGCAAGCTGATTCGATCGTTACAATCAGTTTTTGTTGAATTTACATTTAAATCATTATATTGGATTTTAAACGTACATTTCAAATTACCGGGGTCACATAACAACTCTATAAATTCCATAAAAATATTTTCTAGCTTCGTATTGACGATATGGTCCTAACAAGACTAGTTTCGTCGAATTCTGAGACCGTATGAAAAATGGCCAATTTCCAGTCGATTAAAATCAACTTAAACTGGTCAAACGCGTTTTCCTTTGCCACGCTCACATATTGATTCAAAAAATTATGAAATTTGAAACCTAGCAATAACTTTACATCACGGATCCAACAAAACTGGTTTCGTCGAAATCCGAGGTCGTTTGCAAAATGTCCATTTTTAAGGGCCTGAATTCCATAGGTACTATTCAGAATTTTCAACTGGACATATCTTTTGATTCCTGCTATGAAATTTAGATTTTTCGGATTCGTTGGAAAGATAACATCAATTAGATCCTAATGTTTTTGGTTTCACTAAAATCCGGATTGTTTTGCACCCGGTACATTCAAATGAAGTTTGAAATCGAATTATCGAACTACCGCGCCATTTTCAATTCTATTTATAATTATATATAAATATTTATATTCTAACGACGATGTATATAATATATACGTCGAATTATATTCAAAATAAATTTTCTCGTCGATTTTATTTAAAATAATTCATTTTAAATAATCACAATTCGCTAAAATTGCCAAAATAAAAATTTTAAACTGGCCCAGATTTTCGGGTTGTTACAATCTCCCCCACTTAAAACTTTTCGTCCCCGAAAAGGAACAAAGTCGAAAGTGGTTTGATTAATCAACTCTACGTTCGATCTGGATTTCATTCTCCAACCCTTTAGTTTCTGAGAATTTTCAAATTCTTCAAAAATTTGGCTAACACCCTAAATTTTCGAAAAATTTCGCCATAACCTCCCCTGCACCGGGAGCATCGGGGAATTTCAAATAGCTTCCCCGGTCCTTCATATCTCAAAAAGAAAAAGAAAAAGCCAAGCGGCTAGCCAATAGGCTCACAAAATCATCATCACCCAAACAAAACAGTAAATTATGTAGTAAACATGTACCTATTTGTCGGGCAAACAAATTTTATTCTCTGGCTCTAGCCTCCTTGCTATGACCTGTTCAATGATATATACGTATATGCAAGCAAATGCAACCAATTTTCAATATAATTCAATATTGGGTTCAATTAGGCATAATGGTTAAAAATTAGCAAACAAATAAACAAACATCAATCAATTAGTTGATTAGCTTTTCAAATTCATAACTTTGATACATAGTCAACAAATCAGATTTTTGATGCCAAATCACAACAATATGTCCTATCTAATTTTGGTTCTCACACCAGTCAATAGGAAATATATAGAAATCTCACTTTCGTCACTCGAATATAAACACTGATAATGTGATCACAATTATCAGCATCATCCCCGGGGAACTAGAGTGCGATTCTATATCTATCCAGTATATTAAAACTTCGAATATACGCGGATCAGACGTATACACAAAATCTTTATATACTGGACTGTCCAAATAAATACAAATAAATAATCAAATACGAATAATTGATTTAAATTTTCAAAACAAAATTTGTTTTCATTTGAAAAATATACTCTTCACACTCGTTCTAGGATACTACTGATCCCATCTCTAACGAGTCATTACCGTTGGATATTACTAATCCAGTTTCTGATGAATTCTTTCGTATGGTTCTAATGTGCCTTGTTCTCTGCTTTGTAAACCAAAGCTCTGATACCAACTGTGAACGGCAAGGAATCTCGCTCGGTCCGAACCAGTCGCTAAACCGACCCAGACCGTTCGAAATGCCCTATCGTTTGAGAACACGACAAAATAGAACGCAGACGGAAGAACATTTCATTGTATATTACGACAATGCATCAGATTACAAGAATATACAGAGTATAAATGAATAAATATTACATAGAAATATCAGAGATTTAAATTACATTTAAATACATAGTAGCGGAAAATAATACAATACACAACTAGAAGAGATATACGGATACAAAGCTTTCCGGATATCATTCCAGCTGTAAACCAGGATCCTGTGAATATAAATCTGCAAAACCAAAACTACTAGCTGCCCGTGTCAAATATAAGGGCACCCAGAGTTTAGGTTAAAACAATAAACTCCAGGTCAGTCATGGGACTGGTGTGAGAACTAAAACAGTTATTAATCTTTGTTTTTAAAGTTAGGTAAATCAAGGGACCACGCCGTATAACACGGAACGGGTTTCCTCCCAAGAATACCAGTGCATAAACAAACAACGCAATGCTAAATAAAGAAAAATGAAGCTGTTATAAGACCCAGGTCCTATCACACAATGCAACGCAAGCCGGGGGATAGGGTTTTCCCTTATAACAGCCAAAGAATGCTTGATACGTTTAAAACAAATCATTTGATACTATTATAAGTGCATAGTGTATAAAACAACTTCAAATCATTAGTATCAATCATAGGCGGCATGGGTACCATATATCATGTCGCCATACTAGTTTTACAATTAAAACCGCAAATGTCACGTATTTGGAAATTGGATTTCCGTCTATGAACCGAGGCAAAAGATAGTCCTCAATCGATTCGAGACGCTCTAGCCCGCCCCTCAGGCAAGTACTCAGTCAAGCCTTTGGATCGTCAGGGCCGGTCCACCGATGTGGATTAAAATTCTTGAACACTACGTTTCCCCACCCTATGGGGTGTAAGTCTGGTCCGTCTGCCGACCAGAATGCATCGGCCGAAACCGATATAACCGAGGCGCCTCACAACAGCAACAACCACATAAGTCAAACTCGTCAGGGCGTGTAAAACCACTGACGCCACTTCTAGCTAGAAAGAAACGCAAGTCCTCCCTGAGGTCCGTCTCCCGTTTTTGGTCCATACTGGGTGTGAAACTCGCGAAGTAAACGTTACACAAAGCTACGCCACAAAGGCCGTGCTTTGATCATCACCACAAGACTTTGCTTTTCAACAGAAGCCTCGATCATTTGCCTCTTAGGCATGCCACATAGGCAATTCACTCTATGCGTTTGATATCCATCAGTATATAACCCCTGAGCTCGTAGGTCTCAGAGAACGGCGTTAAGAAAGAGAATAAATTCTCCGCCGCCAAACAGATATATATTTAATAGAGATCAATCACACAGACTAAAATCCAATGTCAGACACACAGTCCATTTACAAGTCCGTTCTGGGTCTGAACGAAACCGGAGGCACCTAGTACCCCGCGTATCCATCGATCTCCAAGTACGTCTGGACGATCACTAACTGTTTCCATCTTCTTGGGTGTACAGCCCAATCAAGATCATTAGTAATTACCCAAACGACGTGAAGACTTCTGGTCTTCGACCATCGTCTTCATCTTCGACTTATCGTCGTATCAGTTATTCAGAATGGGATAAACCCGGTCTTTCCGAATAACTCGCGTATATTTTAAATAAGTGTTACACAAACACAACATACGCCTCATTCCAATTCATCAGTCACTAACCGTAAATTAATCAAGAGAATAATTCCCCAAATATTAACCCCGAAGGCCGAAACCAACATCAGATCAATATCCAGAAAACCATTCTGCTTAGCTAACCGACAGTTAGTTTCTGATTTCACATTCATAGGGAAAGGTTCCCATAAATTTTATCCAAGATAAATTTCTTGAATTTATTCTTTAATCTATTTTTGAATATCAATTCAAACTAGTCGGGATTAGCGAACCTTACCGAAGTAATCATTTGTTTTAATTTCCCAATCCCAACCTATTCATCCCATGAAGTAAAACTGGTTATACTTCATATCTAACACCACGGTGTTATCGGTAAATTCAATTACCGTTTCACGTTCAAATCTAATTAAAGATTTAACTATCGCCTGGAGCAAAACTGGTGATACTCCATTCTCTATTTTTTTCAATCTAATTAAAGATTCATTAAAACTCCACTTAGTTTTAATCGTTAACTGGGTTAAAGAATCAGTGTCATTTAAAACACGGTTCACGATAAACCCAAAAATCAATATCAATTCAATTCCAATTAAATATTATTTAATTGGTACACTTCATTAAATCTAAATAAAAAGATTTAATCTTTTCTCAACTGGGTTCAAGAACAGTGTTAGTGAAGACACCATTCACGACAAACCCAAATCACATTCGATATTCAATACAAGGCTCTGAATAGAAAATATATCGGCTTATATTCAATATCAAATTCTACGACTAACAAATATCGTATTGGAAATAACGATATAAATATATATCTTTCAAATTTCCATAACAACACCTGTATAATCACGAATTCCAACATCGAAATATTCCGAAGACAATTTCGATTCAAATCCACTCCAATGAAATCATTGGATATTCTGGTTATTTTCAATACCCTTTTTAAATTCAATTTATTTATTTAAAAATAAATAGAATTATAATTCTAGTTCAAAACTAGTTCATTTCGATAAAAATCTATTTTTATCTTTTCAAATATGGAGTTTTTCATCCCAATTCTTTCTAAATCATTTCTTATGATTTTACACAAATTATTACTATTTTTAATAATTTTATCAAGGCCCGTACAGTCGATTTCCATCAATGGCCATCGAACTGCACTTACAGCGACATTTTTCAAATTTGATTTGGACATAATTCCAAATCCAACCGTTAGATTTCAAATTTCTAATATTCGTTAGAAAGCTCTTGTCGATACGAACCCAACGGTTCCGGTTTTAGGAGAATCCGACGGTCGGATCTCCCGTAATGTCCGTTTGAAATAAATGGTCGAAATTCGTGAACTGCCGCGGCGCGGCGCATTCTATTCAGGCCATTATATTATATATATATAATATATATTTCGTCGATTTCTATTTAAAACCAATTATATAAATAGTTTTAAAATTCGTTTCAAAAGCAATTTCAACTTCCATTTCAATTCAACTCAAAATTGAATTCTTCTTTATAAATTCGTTTTAAAATTCATTTCTATTCAATTCAAATTTCAATTCAATTTGAATTCATTTCAATTCGCTTTCAATTCCATTTGAATTCGTTTTCAATTCAATTCATTTCGAAATCGTTTTCAATTCAATTCATTTCGAAATTGTTTTCATTTCAATTCATTTCGAAATCGTTTTCAATTCAATTCATTTCGAAATCGTTTTCATTTCAATTCATTTCGAAATCGTTTTATATTCAATTCATTTCGAAATCGTTTTCAATTCAATTCATTTCGAAATCGTTATATATATCGTTCACGTCAAAATGGCGTCAATCTAACCAACACGGCTTCATATATTTCTATTTTCAAATATTCTATTTCAAATATTTCTTTTTCAAAATAGTTGTTATTATCAAAATATTTCGTTCAACACATGACCAATCTCAATGGATGAGTACTGTCAACACATGAACCTTTATTTTTTATTGATAAAGATGTAAATTTTATTACTAAAATATTTCGTTCAACACATGACCAATCTCAATGGATGAGTACTGTCAACACATGAACCTTTATTTTATATTGATAAAGATGTAAATTTTATTACTAAAATATTTCGTTCAACACATGACCAATCTCAATGGATGAGTACTGTCAACACATGAACCTTTATTTTATATTGATAAAGATGTAAATTTTATTACTAAAATATTTCGTTCAACACATGACCAATCTCAATGGATGAGTACTGTCAACACATGAACCTTTATTTTATATTGTTCTTTATTTTCTAAATTGGAATGAGGCCCAATCAATCACCATATAATGTTAATTATATGGATTTTCATACATTATACACATATAATAGCATTGAAAAATAATCAACCATCAACCAAAGTGCACTACACTGTATAAGCATCAAATATAGATATCTAACGCTTATAACAGCATGTCAATCAATCGATCGACATATTTAATCAATCAGGATGAGTGAACTTCAAATTTCATCCCAACACCCATGTGGGGTTTCAAATCAACAAACATTTATTTTTATTTGTGCAGTTGGGCGATGTGTAAAATTTATCGACCCAATCAATGTCCTTCAAATAGGTGCACATAAACAAACCGTCCGGTTTGTAAATGAATATTTTATTTTATTCACTTCACGTTAAAAATTACATTTTTAACGACAAAACATTTTATTTTAACTTATGAATTTTCTATTCAATTCATTCTTTAAATAAAATGATATTTTTATTTTTCTATCATATTTTAGAAAATTTCGGCGGCATAACGGCACGATACTAGAAACGGGACGAGGCCTAGCCTTATCCCCGGTCTAGTGAAGGCCCACGCCATTCACACATCAATCAAAATCACCAAACAACCAAATTCAAATCAAATCATATAACTAACCTATGCAACCAAATAAACAAGTCCATGGTCTGTGGACGATTGTGTCGGGTGCTACTAAGCACCGTCTGCATCCTAGTATATATATATATAATTAGAAAAGAAATTGAAAGGTGAGAAGTTCTCACCGAAAGCTATCCAATCATCTTGACTCTTCTTTGGTATAAATCTTCTTCGTTATCTCATTTTTAACGTCTTCGTTGCTGTAGCCACTACATATATAAAAATCGAATTTTTATTTCGCCATTCCATATATAAAAATCGAATTTTTATTTCGCCATTCCATATATAAAAATCGAATTTTTATTTCGCCATTCCATATATAAAAATCGAATTTTTATTATGCTTCGATATTCAAATCTTTTTCTTTTTGAAGTTCAAACCTTTTTCTTTTTGAAGTTCAAACCTTTTGCTTTTATCAGAATTAAAATTTTCCTAAAATCAGAATTAGATCTTTTTCTAAAATCAGAATTAAATCTTTTTCTAATCAGTTTCTTTTTAAAATCGAAATCAGTTTTAAATCTTTTAAAATCGAAATCTGTTTTAAATCTTTTAAAATCGAAATCAGTTTTAAATCTTTTAAAATCGAAATCAGATTAAAATAAAAATGAAATAAAGAGGAAAAAAAACTTACTGTATCTCGAAGAAAAGGGGGGGCGTCGATGTCGGCGGTAGGAGGAGGAGCAGGCGTCGGCGGTTGTGGTGGTTTGGATTCGGGGGAAGGCGCAGCTAATCGGAGGTCGGCGTGGTGTGGAGGAAGAAGAAGAAGAAGCCGCGACAGCAGCAGGGGGGTCGCGAGAAGGGGGGGTCCACGCCTGAAGCGGCGCGGTGGGCGATGCGAGGCTGGGTGGTGTTTTCCTGGCGGCGGCGGCTCATCGACGGGGGGGCTTAGCGCCGCCGCGCTGTGGCTTTCTCCATTTTTTTTCTTTTTTTTTCTTTTGATTCGATTTTTTTTATCTGGGGGGGGGGGGGTCTGCTGAGGGTTATAGGAGGGAAGAGGAATTTTTAATTTATTTTTATTAATTTATTTACTAAAAGTTGACTTTCACATAGGACCTCTAAACGAGGCCCACCGCCTGTCTTCCATAGCGTTTCACCCCCATTCCGAACACAATGGGTTATGTACTGCAAGCTGATTCGATCGTTACAATCAGTTTCTGCTGAATTTACATTTAAATCATTATATTGGATTTTAAACGTACATTTCAAATTACCGGGGTCACATAACAACTCTATAAATTCCATAAAAATATTTTCTAGCTTCGTATTGACGATATGGTCCTAACAAGACTAGTTTCGTCGAATTCTGAGACCGTATGAAAAATGGCCAATTTCCAGTCGATTAAAATCAACTTAAACTGGTCAAACGCGTTTTCCTTTGCCACGCTCACATATTGATTCGAAAAATTATGAAATTTGAAACCTAGCAATAACTTTACATCACGGATCCAACAAAACTGGTTTCGTCGAAATCCGAGGTCATTTGCAAAATGTCCATTTTTAAGGGCCTGAATTCCATAGCGACTATTCAGAATTTTCAACTGGACATATCTTTTGATTCCTGCTATGAAATTTAGATTTTTCGGATTCGTTGGAAAGATAACATCAATTAGATCCTAATGTTTTTGGTTTCACTAAAATCCGGATTGTTTTGCACCCGGTACATTCAAATGAAGTTTGAAATCGAATTATCGAACTACCGCGCCATTTTCAATTCTATTTATAATTATATATAAATATTTATATTCTAACGACGACGTATATAATATATACGTCGAATTATATTCAAAATAAATTTTCTCGTCGATTTTATTTAAAATAATTCATTTTAAATAATCACAATTCGCTAAAATTGCCAAAATAAAAATTTTAAACTGGCCCATATTTTCGGGTTGTTACATTTTAAGTGGGGGAGATTGTAATAACCCGGAAAATCTAAGCTAATTTAAAATTTTTATTTTGGCAATTTTGATGAATTTTGAATATTTAAAATGAATTATTTTAAATAATAATGACGAGAAATTTATTTTGAATGGAATTAGAACGTATATATTTATATAGATCGTCGTTAGAATATAAATATTTTATTTTAATTATAAAAGGAATTGAAAATGGCGCAGTAGATTGAAAATTCGATTTCAAAGTTCAATTGAATGTACAGGATTCAAAATAAACCATATTTTAGAAAAACCAAAAATATTTGAATCTATTTGAGAATATCTTTCCGACGAATCCAAGAAATCAAAATTTCATAGTGGGAGTCAAAAGTTATGTCCGGTTGAAAATTCAGAATAGTCACTATGGAAATATAGCCCTTAAAAATAGCAATTTTGCAAACGACCTCGGTTTTCGACGAAACCACTTTTGTTGGATCCGGGATGTCAAATTATTGCTAGATTCCAAAATTCGTAATTTTTTGAATCAATATATGAGCGTGGTACATGAAAACGTGTTTTGTTAATTTGGATCGACCAGAAAATGGCCATTTTTTAAACGGTCTTCAAATTTGACGAAATTAGTTTTGTTAGGACCGTAGCGTCAATACGAATCTAGAAATATTTTTTCTAGAATTTTTAGAGATAGTATGTGGCCTCGGTAAATTAAAATGGACGTTCAAATTCAATATATACTGATTTATATTTTGAATTTGATGAAAACTGATCGAAACAGTCGAATCAACTTACGATACATATCCCATGTTCAGAATTGGGGTAATTAGCTAGGAGCGACAGTCGTTGGGCTTGAATTGGAGTTCGAAATAAAAGCTTGATTTTTAAAATCAAATGGAGAAAAACAAAATAATATAATATATAAATATATACTCACCCCCTCTCTCATACTTGGGTCAACGGAAGGAAAAAAAAATAAAAAAAAACCGATCATTCCAGATCGAAATGGTGACGCCATCGCCATCGCCGGAGGGCCAACCTCCACCCGCGTAACGCTGACGTCGGCTCCCCCTTTTCTTCCCCTTGCCTCGATTCTCCTTCCCCGACCCCAAAGCTCCGTTAAAACCCCTCGACCCAAACCCTAACCACGGCCAATGCAGCGCCGCCACAGTCGCTACCACCCTCTGCCTACCGCGACTCCTGACGCCCCCACTGCGCCTCCCTTGCCACGTCAGAGCGATGATGACCCCCCCTTCAAAACAAAGGTAAATTTTATTTATTTCATTTTATTTTATTTCAGTTTCTTTAATTATTTTTGCTTATATAAAACTTAAAATAAAATGATGATTTTAATGTAAAGAAAGTTAGACTTTATATATAGATAAAGTTATAATTTTTAATAGGATTTTTAATACTTTAAAGACTCGATTTTTATGGTTTAAAAATATGGTCTTTATATTATGAAAGGCAAGATTTTTTTTAACATGAAAGACGAGATTTATAAACGTGTAAAGATTAGATCTTTAATTCAGGAAATATTTTATTTTTAAATATAAAAAGATTTGATTTTAGTTGATAAGGAAACGATTTTTATTTATAATTATAGATAATAAAAATATAATTTTTATATAATTAGGAAGTTAAAAATATAATTTTTATATAAGTTGGAAGTTAAAAATATAATTTTTATATTAGTATGATGATAAAAATATGATTTTTATTACATGTGAAGATTAAAAATATGATTTTTATATAATAGAGAATATAAAAATATGATTTTTACATATGTAGTAGCTATATAAAAATGGGATTTTTATAAATGAAGTAGCGAATTAGAAATGTGATTTTCACATATAAAGAAGTGATTTTTACATAGACGGTAGCGATGTGAAAATATGTTGTTTATGTATAAAACTGAATAATAAAAATGTAATTTTTAATATGAACAGAGTGAAATAGATGGCGATGGTATCGACTGAAATCAAAACAAACCCGAACAGTTCAGAAGGAAAGCACCGAGGAGTCGAACCTCGGTGAGAACTTCTCACTTTAAATTTTATTTTCTAGTTAGAAATATATATTAGGATGCAGACGGTGCTTAGCAGCACCCGACACTCGTCGTCCACAGACCATGGATGACTTGTTTGTTTGATTGTTGTGTTGTGAAATTTGATTGTGTGATGTGGAGTGAAATAAAATATTTTATCGTTATAAATATTTTATAGTTAAAAATATAATTTTTAATGTGTATATAAAATAAATATTTATAAACAAATTGGACGATTTGTTTATGTACACCCATTTGACTGATATTGATTGGGGCGATAAATTTTACACATCGCCCAACTGCACAAATAAAAATTTGTGTTTGTTGATTTAAAACCCAACATGGGTATTGGGATAATATTTGACGTATACTAATCCCGATTGTTTAGTTGTATGTCAATCGACGGGTTGACAGACTGTGTAAGCGTTAATTATTTATATTTAATGCTTATGCAGTTGTGTGGTGCACTCTGGATGATGGTTGATGATTTATCGTTGCTATTATATACATGTGTTGTAGGGAATCCATATAATTAACATTATATAGTAATTGGTTGGGCCTCATTCCAATTTGGAAAATAAGGAATATTATAAAGGATTAATTGACAAGAATAATCCAAAGTTTAACCCGTCCGCTCATATTAATCCCAAGTTTGCGTTGTTTAAAAATAATCCCAAGTTTAGGGGGTGTCTTCTCATATTGATCCCACTTACTTGCTAACCTGTTATAGCCAGTTTCATCCTCTTTCTCTCACGTGACCCAGCTCTTCTTCCTCAAACTGAAAATCCATGTCCCCTCTTGTACACAAACTCATATCGATCTTCACCAAACTTGGCTAACAAATGCTCCTTCTTGCCATGGACCCCACCATGACCTCGCATCAGCCTCCTCCGACCACTTCTCTCTCTCTCCTCTTTAATTAACTGCAAATATTTATCTAATGCCTGCTCATGCTCCTTCCGCTTACCGTGCTCACAGGTCCCTCGCGCCTCTACAAAAGAAGAAATAAAGAAAGAAAGGAAAGCTAACTGTCTTAGTTGCCTTAGCCACCTCAGGAACCATTGTGTCCCCTCCAAACAAAATTGCAACATTCCTAAACCATTGACAAAGCGTAAATTGTAGCATACTAATGACATCAGCGATAATACAGTTAAGTTAGCAAACAATACATTACAGTTCTAAATATTTCACTAGGCTTAGACTGATGCATGTATTTCAAAGAAAACAAGTAAAATAAGGGAAATATTTGATAACAGCTTTAGTCCTTCATATTAACAAAAAATCCCAAATGATCATATACAACCACCATGACATCAATGTAAGACATATCGCTCATTCTGACACCATGGAAATGCTACAATGTTTACAGACATTATACATTCAAAAAACGTATCTTCTGTCTTCATTAAAGAGTTTCTCAAAGCAACGGCAAGTTTTGATCTTTATTATTGTTTGTGACTCCATCTATGCTGATAAACCCACTGCTGCTCGAATTTTCATCAAGTCTCAACCAGAAAACCATCTGCCTTCGCCTCACCCACATTCAACAAGCCCTATTACAACCACAAACTGCCACCCCACATCTCATCCACATATACAAGCCTTACCCACATAATTTCTTGTTTATGTGAGTTCGAATCCATGCTTAAAACCTTAACCAAGAATGTTGTGAGGGTTCTGAAGGGCGATTTCATCATGGGAAGTTCACCTCCCCAATCGCGCCTCAAATTCATGAAGTTCGCCTCCCCAATCGCGCCTCCATCCTAAACCCGACATAACCCTCGACGTCGAGCACGCTCACAGTTAGTTGAAGATCGCACGATTGATTTGGGATTTTTTTTGGAAAAATAATTGAAGAAATTATTTGAAGAAAAATTAAAGATGTAAGAAATAAGGAGAACGAACGGATTTGGCAAAGTTAAAAAGATTGAAACCGGCTAAACTGGTCAATGGGTTAACGAGATCAATATGGGAAGACACCCCCTATACTTGGGATTATTTTTAAATAACGCAAACTTGGGATTAATATGAGCTGACGGGTTAAACTTTGGATTATTCTTGTCAATTAATCCAATTATAAAAGAAAAAATCATGTGTTGAATAGAATAAAAATTCATGTGTTGAATAGAATAAAAATTCATGTGTTGAATAGAGAAAAAATTCACGTATTGAATAGAATAAATTTTCACGTATTGAATAAAAATATAAATTCATGTGTTGATTAAAATATATATTCATGTGTTGAATAAAAATATATATTCATGTGTTGAAGAAAATATTCATTTGTTGAATAGAATAACGAAGTTATTGAAATATATAAAGCCGTGTTGGTTAGATATGCGCCATTTTGATGCGAACGATATTTATATCGATTATATTCATTTTTATAATGATTATAGAAAAAGAAGTGATTTCAAAATATAATAATTTGAAAATATTATCATTTGTATATCAATGATGTGGAATATTCAGTTTTGATTCGAAATTGAATATGAAGTTGAAATTATTTCGAAAACGAATTTAAAACAATTTATAAAATACATTTTAAAAGGAAATCGACGAAATATATATAATATATATTATATATATTAAATGGCCTGAATAGAACGCGCTGCGGTGCAGCAGTCCGCGAATTTCGACCATTGACTTCGAATGGATATTATGGGAGATCCGACCATCGGATTCTCCTAAAACTGGAACCATTGGGTTCGTATCGAAAAGAGATTTCTAACGACTATTAGAGATTTGAAATCTAACAGTGGATTTGGAATTATTTCCAAATCAAATTTGGAAAAGGTCGCTGTAAGTGCAGTTCGATGGCTATTGATGGAATTCGACTGTACGGGCCTTAATAAAATTATTAAAAATAGTAATAATTTGTGTAAAAACATAAGAAATGATTTGTGAAGAATTGAGATGAAAAATTCCAAATTTGAAAAGATAAAAATAGATTTTTATTGAAATGAACTAGTTTTGAACTAGAATTATAATCCCATTTATATTTAAAATAAATAAAGTGGAATTGAAATGGTTTTGAAAATAACCAGAATTTCCGATATATAAAGTGGAAATGGATTTGAATCGAAATTGTCTTTGGAATATTTCGATGTTGGATTTCGTGATTATACAGATATTGTTATGGAAATTTGAAAGATATATTTATATCGTTATATCTAATACGATATTTGTTGGTCGTAGAATTTGATATTGAATATAAGCCGATATATTTTCTATTCCGAGCCTTGTATTTAATATCAAATGGGATTTGGGTTTGTCGTGAATGGTGTCTTCATTTACACTGTTCTTAAACCCAGTTGAGAAAAAGATTAAATCTTTATATTTAGATTTAATGAAGTATACCAATTGAATGGTATTTAATTGGAATTGAATTTGAATTGATTTTTGGGTTTATCGTGAACCGTGTTTTAAATGACATTGGTTCTTTAACCTAGTTAAAGATAGGATATGATTTCCCAAGTTAAATAATCATTGATAGTGATTATTGGGAAGATTAAAACCAAGTGGAGTTTTAATGAATCTTTAATTAGATTGAAATAATCGAGAATGGAGTATCACCGGTTTTGCTCCACGTGATAGTTAAATCTTTAATTAGATTTGAACGTGAAATGATAATTGAATTTACCGATAACATCGTGGTGTTAGATATGAAGTATGACCAGTTTTACTTCATGGGATGAATAGGCTGGGACTGGGAAATAAAATAAATGATTACTTCGGTGTGGTTCGCTAATCCCGACTAATTTGAATTGATATTCAAAAGAAGATTAAAGAATAAATTTAAAGAATTTATCTTTGATAAAATTAATGGGAACCTTTCCCAAAGTAGAAGAATATTTGAATAAAAGAATATTCTGAATTGGAATGAGCCGTGTGTTGTGTTTGTGTAACACTTGTTTATTATATACGCGAGTTATTCAGAAAGACCGGGTTTATCCCATTCTGAATAACTGATTCGACGATGTGTCGAGGATGAAGACGGTGGTTCAAGACCGGAGGTCTTCACATCGTTTGGGTGATTACTGCTGATCTTGATTGGGTTGTACACCCATGAGCAGGGAATCAGTTGGTGATTGTCCAGACGTACTTGGAGATCGATGGATGTGCGAGGTACAAGGTGCCTCCGGTTTCGTTCAGACCCAGAGCGAACTTGTAAATGGATTGTGTGTCTGACATTGGATTTCATTCTATGTGATTGATTTCTATTAAATATATATCTTTTTGGCGGCGGAGAATTTATTCTCTTGCTTAACACCCTTCTCTGAGACGTACGAGCTTAAAGGTTATATATTGATGGATATCAATCGCATGGAGTGAATTGCCTGTGTGGCATGCCTAAGTGGCAAATGATCAAGGCTTTTGTTGAAAAGAAGAGCCTTGTAGTTGATGATCAAAGCACCGCCTGTATGGCATAGCTTTATGTAGCGTTAATTCGCGAGCCTCACACCCCGGTTGTGAACTAGAAACGGGAGAGGACATCAGAGAGGGCATGTGTTTCCTTCTAGCTAGGGTGGTTCCAGTGACCTGCCAGCCCTGACATTTATATTATTTTCACCTGTGTGGTTGTTGGATTGCGAGACGCCTCGGATATATCGGCGACTATGTGGAGCCGATGGAGTCATTTGGCTCATTGACGCCCCCAAAGGGCGGGGAAACGCAGTGTTCAGGCATTTTAATCCACATCGGTGGACCGACCCTGATGATCCAAGGGTCACTCGAGCTCTGATCCTGAGACACGGGCTAGAGCATCTCGAATCGGTAGAGGACTATCTTTTGCCTCAGTTCACAGATGGAAACCTAACTTCCAATACGTGACATTTGCGGTTTTAATTGTAGAGCCTAGTATGGCGACATGATATATGGTACCCATGCCGTCTATGATTGGTATTTATGATTGAAATTGTTTTGACACTATACACTTAAAATAGTATCAAATGATTTGTATTTAACGTACCAAGCATGTTTGGCTATTATAAGGGAAAACCCTATCCTCTGGGTTGTGTTGCATTGTGTGATGGGACCTGGGTCTTATAATAGCTTCATTTTTCCAAAAAGCATTGCGCTGTTTTGTTATATGCACCGGTATTCTTGGGAGGAAACCCGTTCCGTGTTATACGACATGGTTCCTTGATATATCTGATTTAAAGTAAAACTTTAAATAACTGCTTTAGTTCTCACACCAGTCACATGACTGACTTGGAGTTTATTGTTTTAACCTAAACTCTAGGTGCCCTTATTTTGACATGGGCTGCTAATAGTTTTGGTTTTGCAGATTTATATTCACAGGATCCTGATTTACAGCTGAAGCGATTTTCAGAAAGCTATGTATCCGTGTATTACTTCCAGTTGTGTTTTGTATTATTTTCCGTTGCAGTAATGTATTTAACTCTCTGATATTTCTCTGATGTATTATATTTGTTTATACTCTGTATATTCTTGTATTCTAATGGAATTGTTGTAATAAGCAACGAAATGTTCTTCTGTTTGCGTCCCGATGTGGCTTGTTCTCAATTCAATCCGGGCTTTCCTTACCGGGGAAGTTCGGGTCGTTTCAATTTTTGTTTTTAACAATTATATTTTGACAAAAGGTGACAAATTTGGTTTTAACTATTACATTTGACAAAAGTGATATTTTGATTTCAACTTTTATAACTTGACAAAAGTGGTATTTTGATTTCAACTTTTATAACTTGACAAAAGTGATATTTTAGTTTCAACTTTAAGAGTAAGAGTGATAATTTCATTTTATTAACAAATCTAGTTTAACAAAATGATTATAAGTGATAGTGGCATTTATATTTCCAATTCCAGTTTGACAAATTAATGCTTTTACTCAAATCCAAGTCTATCTAACCAAAAATGCCATTTTTGTTATAACTCAAATTTATTTGACAAAAATGTAATTTTTGTTATAACTCAATTTATTTAACAAAAATGTAATTTTTGTTATGTTCAATCTTTTTTATTAAAAACCATGAACAATAAAAATAAAATTCTTCATGTTACTTCTTTTCTTATTATTGTAACTATAATGACACTAAAAGTATATCTTTTATTTTAACTCTTTTTATTGTAACAAATTGTCAGTAAAAATATAATCTTTAATTTCAACTCTTTTTTTTATTGTAACAAATTGACAATAAAAGTATAATCTTTTATTTCAACTCTTTTCTATATAAAAAAAATGAATATTTGTTTCACAAGACATTTTCTAATCAAAATGTTATTTTTAATCTAATATGACATTTCTAATAAAAATGATATTTTTATACTAATATGACACGTTTAACAATAATGATATTATTTTTCTAATAAAACCTTTCTAATAAAAATGACATGTTTAATCTAAATAAACATTTTTAACTAAATGACATGTTTAATCTAAATATACATTTTCTAACAAAATGTTATTTTTAATCTAATGTACATTTTCTATCAAAATGTTCTTTTTATTTCAATGTCCATTTTCTAACAAAATGTTCTTTTTATTCTAATGTACATTTTCTAACAAAATGTGTCATTTTTATCCTAATAAAACATTTCTAACTAAATTGACATTTTTAATCTAAATATATATTTCTTAACAAAATGTTATTTTTATCTACATAGAAAATTCCTAACACAAATGTTACTTTTCTCTAATGCATAACATTTATAACAGAAATGTTATTTTTCTCTAATGTATAACATTTATAACAAAAAATGTTACTTTTCTCTAATGAATAACATTTTTAAGAAAAAAATGTTATTTTTCTCTAATGAATAACATTTACAACAAATATGTTATTTTCCTGCTAATGCAACATTTTATTTACATAACATATTTCTAACAAAAATATTAATTGTAATTACATAACATATTTCTAACATAAATGTTAATTTTAATTACATAACATATTTCTACCATAAATGTTAATTTTTAACTCTAACATAAATGACATTTTTTTAATCTAACATATTGGCAATTTTAATTCTAACATAATATTTCTAACCAAAGTGACATTTTAAATCTAATGTAACATGGACTAACAAAAATGATGCTTTAATGTTAACACAACATGAACTAACAAAAAGGGTGTTTTAATGTTAATACAACATGAACTAACAAAAATGGTGTTTTAGTTTTAACACAACATGAACTAACAAAAATGATGTTTTAATGTTAACCCAACATGAACTAACAAAAATGGTGTTTTAATTACAACATGTTAAAGATTATATTTCTAACATACGACAATATAATTCAATAAATCATCACAATAACAATCAATATAGGTAGAAATATATATATATATATATTAATTTTAACTTTTAAATCGAGAAATCTCACCTTGATTTTTGTCTGAAATTTCAACGCACTCTGTTTCAGATCTAGTCTGCTCCATGCTATAGATCGTGGAAAGACGATTCCAACGCACCTGAAACCGTCTGGTTCCGACGAGTATTGATTTAGTTATGACATTTCAAACGTTAAACAATTAAATAGGATAATTAGTTTTTAAAAATTAATTAGTTTTAAACCTTAATCTCCCTTCCTCTACTATTTGTAACCGCCGCATGCCTTAAACCCATTTCATCATTTCCATTCCCCCCATCGCACGCACCACGAGACACTTCGACGCCGATCCACAACCACCATTCGATTCGCCTCGGCCCGCTTCCCCCGCGCCATCCTCCATGGCCAGCTCGGCCATCACCAGCGCCAAGAATCGGCATGCAAACCGCATGGCTTTGAGCCACGATTCTGGCGTATCTACACCACTTGAGTTCATCTCAGCCGTTGGGTTAGGAGAACTTGACTCGCTCTTTGATTTTGCGTTGGAATCATTCGAAATGGTTTAGCGAATTAGGAGGATTTTGGTCATGAATCTCGGAGCGCTTCAGCCATCGAAACTATGTATGGTGGACTTGGGTATAATTAGGGTTTCATATGTGTAGCGTATTTGAACCGTATACATATAGTATAGTATATATTATTTAATCAGTTAATTTTCAGAAAAGCCCGTTAATTCTTCTAAACTCTAAATCTAGCCCAACAAAAGTTGTCCCTAGGCAAATACCCATGTTCCGGACGCAATGGGCTAGGTCTCGTCAGCCCGTTTAATCATCTCCAGCTTGTTTTCTTTAATTTAATATATAAATCATTTAATTATTTAATTTGATCGTACATTTAAATTTACCGGGACCACATACTTTCTCTAAAAATTCCAGAAAAATTATTTCTTGTTATGTTTTGACGAAGCGGTCCTAACAAAACTAATTTCATTGAATTTGGAGACGGTTCGAAAAATGGCCATTTTCTGGTCGATCAAAACTGACTGAAACTGACAAAGCACATTTTCTTTTGCCACGCTCACATATTAATTCTAAAATTATGAAAATTGAAACCTAGCAATAATTCAACATTCCGGTTCCAACAAAAGTGGTTTCGTCGAAAACGGAGGTCGTTTGTAAAATGACTATTTTTAATATTAAAATATATATAAATTCTACATCGACTATTCTAAATTTTAAATTGGACATAACTTTTGATTCCCGCTATGAAATTTCAATTTTTCGGATTTGTTAGAAATATATTTTTAAATAGATTTAAATATTTTTTTGTTTTACTAAAATGTGATTTATTTTGAATCCTGTACAGTTAATCAAAGTTCAAATTCAAATTTTCAAACTACCGCGCTATTTCTAACTCCTTTTATATTTAAATTAAAAAAATTCATTCTAACTTCGATTTAAATAAAATTTTAACCATTATTATTTAAAATAAATCATTTCAATATTTAAAATCCATTAAAATTTCTAAAATAAAAATTTAAATTGGTTCAGAATTCCAGGTTGTTACAATCTAATTGCGCTATAATCATCTCATTACATCCCAATTTGCGAAAAAATAAGAGCAAACGAAAGGTTTAGGCTCATAAAGGCCCAAACTCAATGTCAGAAATAAGAAGGAAATGACCTAGCCTCTCATGTGGTCTAGGATCAGATGGACAGAAATAGATATGAAATAGGAATAGGGATAATTACAGAACTGTAATAAAATTTCATATGAAGAACAATGTTGTAGATAACTAAAATAAATTACAGTAATGGATTTACTGAAATAGACAAAAAGGAAAGAACATGAACAGAAATCAGATCTAAAAGAATTATTTACAGAAAAAAGAATTAGGGATAGTTGGATCAGTAAACAAACAACAAATGAACTAGATCTGTGTATAATTACAAAAAAATTAGATCTGAAACACTGTAACAACTATTATATTAATTTTAACCTCAACTTGGAAGAAATCTTGTACTTATAGTAATACTCACAAAAATTTGAGAAAATCCGATAAGCCTCTATTGATCCTCTCTATTTATGAATATCCCCAAAAAATATGTGGAGAACCAAGACCTTAATAATCCATTAAAAATTTATTTGCGAAGAGAGTTATTTGAGAGAGTTAGAGAAATGGAGTAGTGAAGATTATGTTAGGTTTTGGGGGATATTTATAATAGAGTGAGGGTGCTCAGGTTCATTGGATTTTATGTCCAGGTTTATTGGATTTTATGTTTATATTTTAGTCCATTAGATTAGTGTTTGACACTTTCCTATGGAACAAAAAAGCGCAAATTATTTATAAATTACTACATGCGCAAAAGTGTGTAGTATGCAGGCCGAATACAGGGAGGAAAATTTAAATTTATTATTTATATATTTCATGGGAGAGTTAGACGAATTTGGAGGATTTTATTGAAAACAATAAAAATTGAAATTGCAATTTGATTCATAACAAATCTAATTGAACCGACGACCAAATCACAATTATGAATTGAAACAAATTAAAACTGCAGTTGAATTTGTTATAGGTTTGAATCTAATTGGATCTATAATAAATTCAATGGATAACTAAGAAAAATAAAACAGAACACTGAAAATAAAAATGCAGAAAAGAAATAAAAATTAGGATTACTGTTGATACTAATCAGGCGGTCAATCACTAATGAGAAAAGTAAATTACAATAGTAAATTGTGCGCTACCAAATCTAATTGAATAAACAACACAAATTCACTAGACCCAAGAGGAGTATAAAAAAGAAAAGAAAAACTCTCAATTCCTGGATACAATTTTACAATGAGAATACATGGGTATTAATTGGATAGATTAGCCAACCAAAAACCCTAATCCAATCTATGCATATAGGGGTCTGTTTACCCAAGAGTTGTTCTATCATATATCATGCACTTTTCTTGACTTTATTTTAAGGAAATAATCTTGAGAATATCTTGTGAGTATCTTTGAGAATATTTTTCCTCTTGATTAGCAATTATTCCTCCCATATCTTCCTTTTTTTGGCACGTGACTAATTAATGGGCGATAAGATTGCAGATGATTTCTTCTACCAAACATGAACACATCTTAGACTCCAAAATCAACACAATGTGAAATCTTCATATGCAAATCTTTATAAATATGGAAAACTGATCTTCTACTTTTGCAATATCTTTACTTTTGGGAGTTCATAAGGATTGATTGGAAAATCTGTAAAAATGACATAATAATACCCAGTGTAATATTATTTATATACAAAACAATGAAATATAGGTTCATAAAATAAACATATTTCTATATTTATCAAATACCCCCACACTTATCTTTTACTCATCCGCGATTAATAAAAATGAAAAACTAAACTAGATAGGTCACACTTTCGTAAGAAACACGATTGCATTAAGCGTATGCAATAAGCCATTAAACCGCTAGGTGTCCCTAGTAGGATGACTGGTGTCTCGTGAGGGTTTTCAGCAGATACTACCCACAAAATCAAAATGCAGTATGTTGCGGTTCTAATGCAACTACATGAATGCAACGGACATATGCAAGTGAAAACAAAAATGAAAACATGACCTATTTCAAAAAAGTCGCAACATAGCAGTGTACAATTAAAAATCAATATATAGAATAATCATTTTTAAAAGCCTTAAAATTCAGAGAATACTGTTAATGGCGACAAGACAAACTGTCGATCTGCTCTTTCTTCACGCTCTTCTCCATTCTTTCCACTTTTCTCTTTCATCTTCCTCAATGAACTCCTCTAGTCCTGTTTCCGGCATGCGTGGTATTCTTTGATTTCGCACTCTGAATTTTACATCTAAGATTTTATAAAATAGATCTAAGCTCCTTTCTTACCACTATTATCCCTGCCTCATTGTTAATTCACTCTAATACCTGAATCCACTATTGTTAACACGCCCAGCCTCGGCGAAGTTGCTATTTCAGGTAACTAGTCGCCTCACGCAGCTTATTCAACAAGTATACATGGTGAAGGTGGGGAGCAAGCACCGATGTGGAGTTATGTTGGTGAGTATCAACTCCCACTGTGCCGCTTTGTTTCGCGTTTCGACCTATGGTTTGTGACGGTACAACCCGCAAGTGGGTATTCAATGTTAACTTCAAATTCATCTATTTGGTAGATCTACGTTAAAATACCGTGACTTGATTGTATTTTTAATTAGTGGTGTTTGGTTTCTTTTATTTGGTAAATGAAACCCAGATTTTTTTATCTAGAACTCTGTTCATGTATGTTACTTTGTGTTTTTGTTAAGTTTGGATGGGTTTTACTGTTTGAACAATGGCGAAATGAGATGCATTTGCACTGATTGCTTTTTGTTTGAATGTAGAATCTAAGACCTGGAAAATCCGAACCAATTTAAAAAATTTATTTTAAATAATTTGGTGGAAAAATGTGGCAGAATTTAAAATTTTCATTTTTAAATAATATTAAAGCAAGTGGGAATAGTCAATTTTCAAACGACCTCTGTTTTCGACGAAACCACTTTTTTTGGAACCGGAATGTCAAATTATTGCTAGGTTTCAATTTTTAGAATTTTCCGAGTTAGTATGTGAGTGTGGCAAAAGAAAAGGTGTTTTGTTCAGTTCAGTCAAATTTAATCGACTTAAAAATAGCCATTTTTAAAATGGCCTCAGAATCCAGCGAAATTAATTTTGTTAGGACCGTATCGGCATAACGAAGCAAATATATTTTTTATGGATTTTTCTGAGTCCGTATGTGCCCTCGGTGAATTTATATGTGCGAACGGATTAATTTAATAAAGGATTTAAATATTAAAATAAATAATTCAGGCCACAGACAGCCGTTTGGGCTGATGGGACCTAGCCCGTTGGATCCGGAATATGGGTTATTTGGTAGGGTAGACTTCAGTTGGGCTGAAATTGGGTTAATTTGAAACTTATGGATTTAATTGCAAAAATAACATTAAAATATTATAAAATGAATGGAAATTCATTCTCAAAACCCTATTCCTAATCAACAGCCGCCGTCGTTCATTGAAATCCATGGCCACCGATGTTCTCACCTTCTCCATCTAATTTCTCTTCCATCTCCGAAAATTAGAACCCAACACACACATCACTTCGAAGCCCTCTCTCCCCTCTTCACATCCATACGGCCATCACCCACCATCGTCGCCTGTAGCGCCCGCCTCGACCATCAAAACCCGCCGCCTTTGGGACCGTCGCTCTCCCCCTAGGCTCCACCGAACTCGACGAGGTGAAACCCTTAGGCGCGCCTCCAGTAGCTCGACGCTGTGGCACCCTCTGATCTTCGAATCTCTGCATCAATTGTCTGAAATTTCCTTGACCTAGGATCGAATAAAGGTTGAAAGGCACGGCCGAACTTCTGTAAAGAAGAAGAAGATTAATACCTTAAGTTAATTATTAATTTAATTGTATTTATAATAATACCAATCTTGTTTTAATCGTAATTAATTCATATAAACTCAGAATAACGCAATTTTAGAAGCGTTGAGATTGTATTGACAAGATCTAAATTCCTAGACTGAAACGGGACAATTCTGGACTATTGGAATTTTGGACTAAATCGCGAACGAATGTGAGATTTCTTTGTTTAAATTAATTAATTAATTAATTAGTTTGCGATGTAATAATCACATGTTAAAGCTTCAGATCTATTTTGTTTCGTTATGATTGATGATGTTTGATATGTTGTTATGATGGATAATTATAGATCCATACGATTGTCACCTCTTATGTTATCACTTTTTGTTTATTTTTGAATTGATCTAATTTATCAATTCATAATAAAGAAATATGATTTGTCATTTTATGTTATCACTTTTATTTTCCTTTTATTTGAATTGATTTAGTTGTCAATTCATCATAGAAAATGAACCTTACCTTTAGTGTGATGCTATGACATGAAATCGAACCTCATTTTTAGCGTTATGTTATGGCATGAAATTGAACCTTATTTTTAGCGTTATGTTATGGCATGAAATCGAACCTTATTTTTAGCGTTATGTTATGGCATGAAATTGAACCTTATTTTTAGTGTTACGCTATGACATGAAATCGAACCTTATTTTTAGCGTTATGTTGAACCTTGTTTTTAGCGTTATGTTAACACATTGAAATTGAACCTTATTTTTAGCGCTATGTTAATACGTTGATTTTTATTTACATCTCTTTGTAAATAAAAAGGGACAAAACATTAAGTGTTTTTTTCTACATTTCCTTCGTGAATAAAAGAATAAACTTAATAACACACATTTTTATTTACATTCCCTTTGTAAATAGAAGTAACAAAATGTGAGATGATATTTTATTTACATTCCTTCTATGTAAAATAAAAGAACAAACTTGATAACACACATTTTTTTTATTTACATTCCCTTTTGTAAATAAAAAGACCAAAATTTGATGACGTGTTATTTACATTTCAAGGTAAATAAAAATAACAATCTTGGTGATAGGATTTTATTCACATTTCTTATATGAATAAAAAGAAGACAAAATTTTGATTAGTGAAAATTAGATTTTATTTACATTTCTTTGTAAATAACAAAAGAACAAAACTTGACACTTGATTTTTATTTACATTTCTTTGTAAATAAAATAACAGAATTTGAAACCAATTTTATTTACATTTCTTATGGGTGTAAAATGAACAAATTTAGCGATGATATTTTATTCACATTCCCTTTGTGAATAAAAAGAACAAAATATGCAATGATATTTTAGTTACGTCCCTTTGTAAATAAAAAGAACAAACTTGGCGATGATATTTTATTTACATTTTCTTTGTAAATAAAAAGACATTTACATAAAACCAGTGTAAATAAATAAGAAAAAGTAAAAAAAGACATCTATTTACAACCAGTGTAAACAAATGAGAAAAAGAAAAAGTTACATTTATTTACATTTAGAGTAAATAAATGAGAAAAAGTAAAAGTTACGTTTATTTACATTTTGTAACACCCCACCTCCGCCAGGGTGACTCTTGCAAGCACTCTGACTTTGGAGGGGCGTTTGAACCAGGTAAACATGCATAATGATATATCAAGGCAGAACAAGAACATATGTATATATGTAAACAGAGTAAATAACATAGATAAAACAGCGGAAGATTTTCAAACCATTTCAAAACAAGTCTGGTACAACATAATGTTAACTTTCCAAATACACAAGTCTAGATAAAAACAACATTACTGAAAAACTAAAATACATAAGTACTATCCCCAAAATAAGTGATAACCATAGCTAGCTTCATGTCAAGACCGTACATGAGCTAAAATCCCACAAGCGAGCGATCAGAATTCCAGCTAAGCTTCAATATTCCCTCCCTGAGAACCTGGGGGGGGGGAACGGAAGAAAAGAGGCGAAAGAAAACAGGTCAGTCAAAAAGACTGAGTAAGCCCTACTACAATCAATGTAAACTGATAAAGTTAACTGGTATGAGAAGCAGGTATGATCATAAGGATAACAACATACTAGCATGATGATTAACTAACAAGGTAGATAAAGGTGTCATCACATAATCAGGTTTAAGGTTTTGCACCACAGGTGTACTAGCAAACTAACGTGACTGGAATAAACAAGTATTGATCCCTTGGCCCAAACTTTGGCCCAATAACATGAAATGACCCTAATACAAGGTCCAACCAAACGGTCTAGTCGATCGGCTCCCTAAGCCTAACTCGTCATGTGTTGGTGTCAATACGGCCCAAACATAATTGTAGTCGAACTGTGCCGGGTCCACCCTTTGGGTGTATCATGCCCTAGGGTGCCAACCCCTGGACACCATAAACATGAGTGCACAGTCTCGATCTACTGGTACCCATGCTTGACTTCTCCAAATACGGACTACGTGCACGACCATAGTCCGTCCGGAACTACATCGGCGTACCACCCTGCCGTCGTTTATTGGTCGCTTACCTCCAGCCCAGTAATTGTGCCCCCTCCCTAGCCTAGTCCCTAGGGTCTTAATGATACAAACTTGGGATTACTGCTGGAGTGGGCCCCCATTGCTAGGATTTTCTAGTGGATTAAGTACGGTTTAACCCTCTTGCTAATCATGGATTAACTTGGTTAAGTGTAACAATGAGTTCACGACTTAACCCCGATTAATCTACCAAGCCCAAATTGGTTAAGTATTAAGTGGACCATGACTTAACCCTAAACATGAGGCATTAATTAATTAATGTGCCTTAACCTCTCACATTAGACTTTGTTGCGGTTACTAGTTAAGCCGGTCGGTTCCGGGTAGCTTTACACCACAACTTGGTCTAACCTCGGGTCCCAGGTACCACATGACCAACTTCTCACATTGGGTCCTATTGTTTGTAGCAACTAGTTAAGCCGGTCGGTTCCGGGTAGGTTTACGCTACAAACTCAACCCAACCTCGAGTTGGTCACACTTATATTTTCTAAGTGTCATGTCTATCATGTTTCCAAAACACATTACAAGTTTTCAAGCGATTGGGTAGACCTAACTTAATAGGTAAATTCCCAATGGGTAGACCTAACTTAATAGGTAAATTCCCAAGCTTATGTTTTTATGTCTTTTAAGTTTACCCAACCCCAAACGCAATCCCATCGCTTACATATCGCAATAGCGCATAAAGGATAGAAGAGGGAACTTGGCATAATCATGACATAAAGGTATTGAAGCCACAAGTTTAACATGGTGGCATATGAAATGTTCATATGTTCATACACTTGCATATTACATTTTTAGGCCTCAAAAGCATGCATAAAACCAAACTTGGCATATTGGTGATACATGGTGCTAAATGACATGTAGAAATGACCATAAGTTCGCATTTAGCCTCACATGCAAGTTATCATAAGGGATATGATAACTTACATGTTGCCAAAATGCAACCTTTAGCCTAAAGCTTGAAGCTTTATGTTTACATACTCAATATAAGCTTGCATAACATGATAACATGAACAAAATGATTATCCCAAACTTGCATAACACACTTGCATATCATAACATGGCATACTTGCATAGCATAACATGGTAAACTTGCATAACATGACATGATGAACTTGCATATCATAACATGGCAAACTTGCATAACATGATAAACTTGCATATCATAACATAACAAACTTGCATAACATGATAAACTTGCATATCATAACATAACAAACTCGCATAACATGATAAACTTGCATATCATATCATAATGATCAAACACAACTTGCATCATTAACTTTAGAGTTTAAATATGAAAGTAGAATAAGGCTTACAATGCTTATGAGGACTCAAATGAGTATAGCAAATATAAGAAAGCCCTTATGCAATCAATTAAACCCCAAAATGCAAGGTTTAATAGAAAAACCCTTAAGCCAAAGTGATCAAAACCCTTGCTTTATGATGCAAATATAGAAACTTGACTTGAATGCAAGCTAATGATGCTCATACAAGCTTGAAAACACTTGTATGCATGGAAAATCTCATAAAAATTTATTTAGGAATTTATGAAGAGAGTGGAGGCCATGAGAGGATTGATTTTGTCATAGTTTAGTTGTATGAATGAATAATGATGATTTAGGGTTAGGTTAGGGCCTTATTTATAGAGATTAGGACTAGTTTCAACCCTAGGATTAAACCCTAGTTCCAATCTCAGCCCTCAAAACCGAATCTGGCCCCCAAGCTCTACACAATCTCTAAATGGTGCACCAGGCTAAACAGCCCGGCTGGACCAAGTCGACAGCCAAGTCGACAGCCAAGTCGACAGGGCTGTCGACTTGGGTCCAACCAAGTCGACTCCCAAGTCGACAGGGCTGTCGACTTGGGTGCTCTGGCGGGAGCTTTCCCGCCTAGCCCAATCTGACCTAATTTTTCAAATTCAAACTTGAATTTGAAATCTGTTTTTACTTTGAATTTTTCTGAAAACTTCGTTGGGCCTTAATCGGGTCATACGGACTCCGATTTTCGAAAACTCGGACTCTATTTCGCGTATTTTTCCGAGACGAACGCAATGGCATAGCCCGTTTCCCTTGATTCAGATTTTAGAATTAAATTCTGCCTCGATTTACATCATTACAGGTTATTGAAAATACGGGTTGTTACATTCTCCCCTCCTTAAAGGATTTCGCCCCCGAAATCTTCAAGTTAGGAAGAACGTATCCTACCATCCAATCATCCATCTACTCAAAACATCATCCACGAGCAATCATTGTCCTTACAAGATTCTAAATGTTGTATGAACATATGCAAAGGTGTGTTTATATGTCCTTATCTAATGCAAATATCATCAATGCAAATTATGTTAGTGAAATGAATCCATATGTATGCAATTCCTAACATAATGTAGAACATCTATATGTGTGCACATAACATACATCCGTATGCAACATCCATGTGATAACACAAAAATTTTCATCCATGAATAAGCATAAACACTCATGCATATGCAATATGAGGAGTGTGTGAGCCGATCTAGTGCCTAATGTGTATAATGCATCCACGAGTAACCACTTGCAAACACTTGCAGCCACTTGCAACCATCAAGCATAACATGTTTCAAACACATGTTTCATCCAAAGGGTTTCTACCTAAGGTTCTCATGACAAGATTAACACGATAAACTAGATAAACATGGATAGCAAAGAGAAAGATATGCTAACAAAGAAAAGAGATTGAGAGTGTACCCTCAAAAAGGAATGGATAAAGCCCACGCATCTTCTCCTCGGTTTCCCAAGTTGCGTCTTCTTCGGCTTCACCCCATTGAACCTTCACCAACTTGACCTCTCGATTCCTTAGCTTCTTGGTCTCCGTCCCCAAGATACGAATCGGAGCTCTCCTCAAGGTAGCCTCTTTCTCCACTTCCACATCTTTCAGAACACTTGGCTCAACAACCTCTGCTGATTCATGTAAACACTTCCGGAGATGCGAGACATGAAAAACATCGTGTACTCCGGCAAGCTTCTCGGGCAACTTCACTCTATAAGCCATCTGCCCGATCCTCTCTATAATAGGGAATGGTCCAACAAACCTCGGTGCTAACTTCCCAACGGCTCCAAATCGGACCACATTCCGCAAAGGAGAAACCTTCACGAAAACCATATCCCCAACATCAAACTCCAAATCAGTTCTTCGCTTATCAGCATAGGATTTCTGTCGGTCTTGGGCCGCTTTCATCCGTCTCCGAATCAACTCGACCTTCTCGGATGTATCTCTGATCAGATCAGGCCCAAGTATAAGCTTATCTGTAGTCTCCCACCAACATGTAGGCGACTTGTATGGCCTCCCATATAAAGCTTCGAATGGTGCCATCCCTATGCTTGCCTGATAACTGTTATTATACGCAAACTCAACAAGAGGGAGATGGTCTTCCCAAGTACCACCAAAATCCAGAATACAAAGCCTCAACAGATCCTCGAGTACCCTATTCACCCTTTCGGTTTGACCGTCCGTCTGTGGGTGATAAGCCGTACTTAGATTCAACCTCGTGCCCATGGCTTCTTGCAAGCTATTCCAGAACTGACTTGTAAAGATTGGGTCACGGTCACTGACTATACTAGAAGGGACTCCATGTAGTCTCACGATCTCACGAAGATATACAGACGCTAGCCAAGATGCGGTCCTCTTGCTCTTTACCGGAATGAAATGAGCACTTTTCGTAAGTCTATCCACAATAACCCAAATGCTCGTATTCCCTTTCCTTGACCTTGGTAGCCCATCGATAAAATCCATGGAAATACTCTCCCACTTCCAAAGTGGGACGTCTAGAGGATGCAATAGCCCACTGGGCTTCTTTGACTCGGCCTTAACTTGCTGGCAAATGATACATCTAGAGACAAACTCTGCCACATCCTTCTTCATCCCAGGCCAAAAGAAAATGCGCTTCATATCTTTATACATCTTATCTCCGCCTGGATGTATAGTCAACTTAGAGCGATGCGCTTCCTCAAGAACTTTTCTTACTTCTACCATTGGAACACATAACCTTCCGTCTCTCCTCAGCCAACCCTTGTCATCAATAGAATATCGAGCGAGATGACTAGACGCCTCTCCTCGAACCAGCTTATTTATAATCTCAACTATCTGAGGGTCTTCTCTCTGCGAAGCCCCAACTTGATCAAGAAGGGTAGGTCTGAGTTCCAGAGATGCTAAAGAACCGGTCATCGACTCAATCGCCAAAGAGAAATCAAAGGTTGCCACATACTCTAAATTCTTCATCTCAACGAATAGAGGACTCAGAGTCAACCTTTTTCTACTCAATGCATCTGCTACAACATTCCCCTTGCCAGGGGTATAGGCTATCTCAAAATCATAGGACGCCAAGAATTCCATCCATCTTTGTTGCCTCAGATTCAGATCCTTCTGAGAAAAGAGATACTTCAATGACTTGTGACCGGTATAAAGCTCAAATCATTCTCCCAGAAGATAATGGCGCCAAGCCTTGAATGCATATACTATTGCTGCCAACTCTAAGTCATGAGTGGGATAATTCTTCTCATGCACTTTGAGTTGTCTACCGCCAAAGCATATCACTCTTCCTTCTTGCATCAGAACAGCTCCTAACCACGTGCCACATGCATCGGTGTATACTGTAAATAACTTCCCTCCATCGGGCAAAGCTAGAACAGGTGCTGATGTGAGAGCTCTCTTGAGCCTCTGAAAAGCAAGCTCGCATTCTATGCTCCAAGCAAAAACTAAATTCTTCTTCGTCAATTTAGTGAGAGGAGCGGAAATCTTCGCGAAGTCCTTGATGAACTTCCGGTAAAAGCCTGCAAGACCTAGAAAACTTCTCACTTCGGTTGCATTCCTTGGAGTCTTCCAATCCTGAACTGCAACTACCTTAGCGGGATCTACCGCTAAGCCTTGCTTAGATACTATATGCCCAAGGAATCTAACTTCCCTTCTCCAAAAGTGACACTTGGAGAACTTGGCCTTCAACTGATGCGCTCTAAGCGTATCCATCACCTCCACGAGATGCCTTGCATGCTCTTCCTCATCCTTAGAGAAGATCAGAATATCATCTATGAAGACCACGACAAACTTGTTCAAGAACTCCCTGAACACCCTACTCATCAAGTCCACGAAATATGCGGGTGCATTAGTCAAGCCGAACGACATGACAAGCCATTCGAAGAATCCATCTGGAGTTCTGAACGCAGTCTTGTCTATACTATCTTCAGCTACCCTGAGCTGATGGAATCCAGTAGCAAGATCAAGCTGAGAGAAAACAGAGGCACCGACAAGCTGGTCAAAGAGATCATCAATCCTCGGTAACGGGTGTTTGTTCTTCTTAGTCAGCTTATTCAACTCTCGATAGTCAACACAAAGTCGGAGAGAACCATCTGCCTTGGTAGCAAATACCACAGGCGCTCCACATTCAGATATACTTCGTCTAATGAAGTTCTTCTCAAGCAACTCCTTCACTTGCTTACTTAGCTCCCGCCTTTAACGCGGAGCCATGTGCCGAACGGGCAAAGAAACCGGCTTTGCATTATCCACCAGATAAATGCGGAAATCAATCTCTCGCTTAGGGGGCAACCCCCTAACTTCATCGAAAACATCCGGATACTCTCGAACCACTCTCACAGACTGAAGAATTTCCATTGACGAGTCGAGTGATTCAAGATAGCACAACATGACGAGACCTCTCGGATTACAAGAAATCTCTAGGGTGTTTCCGAGGCGAGTCACGAGCCTCACAACCCTATGCTCACAATCTAGGATGGCTCCATATCTGGACAACCAATCCATGCCCAATATCAATCCGTATCCCCTAAACCAAGAACATAAGCACTGCACAAGAACTCTACACTCAGTATAGAGATCCTCAAATCCCCACATATCATAGACAAATGGGCGGAACCCCCAATAGGATTTGAGACACAGACTGGATCATCTACCAAGCTAGTACTAAGGTGCAAACTATCAACAAGATCAGATGAGATAAAGCTATGCGATGCACCAGAATCAAACAAGGTACGAACTGGAAAATCAAAAATATATACAAGGCTCTCAACAGAAATACTACCTCGATCGGGAACTGGAGCGGTATTGAGAGCATGAACTTGCCCTCCTGAAGGTCCAGCACGCTGAGTCTGACCCTGGCCTTGCCCTTGCTTCTTCGGGCAATCCTTACTGAAATGTCCAGTCTTACCGCAGAAAAAACATTCACCATTCTTCCTTTTCCTCTTCTTACAATCCTTAATAAGATGCCCAACTGAACCGCAATAATGGCATTTCTCCTTGTTGTTCTTGCCCTTGTTGTTGTTCCCCTTGTTGCCTTGACTCTTGTTCTTGTTCTGATTGTCTTGACTGCTTTGACCACTTGGATTACCCTGATTTCCTTTTCCCTGGGAATCAGTCTTCTTGGCTTGAGTATCATTCATCTTGGTCTCTTTCTTGACATCTCCCTGAAGTAACGCCATATCAACCAAACTCTCAAACGTGGCCCCATGGGGAATATGTGACATAGCCAATCCCTGCAACGGCTCATTCAATCCTCTAGCAAAACGAAGAGCCTTCTTCTGAGGAGTATTAACCATATCCAAGCCAAAACGAGCTAACTGGTTGAACTTGTTCACATATTCTTTGACAGACATATCTCCTTGTTTCAAAGTTATGAACCTCTCCATTTGCAGATTCTCCTCAGCATAAGATAGAAACTTAAGCAAGAACCTTGCCCTGAAATCGGCCCAAGTCTCAACAGGCCTAGTACCATTGGTGACTTCCCACCAATAAGCGGCTTCATCCTTCATAAGCCAAACCGCCAACAAGATCTTCCTCTGATCGTCTAACCCAAAGATAGCAAACAAATCCTCGGTCTCTTTCAACCAATTTCTGGCCTCTACAAAAGTCTCAGTGCCTTGAAAGTTCTTGCCACCCATTGCTTTGAAATCTTTGCAAGTCTTTGCGAAGTCAGCTTGAGGATGCTGAGGGGGAGGAGGAAGAGGAACCTCAGCGACAGGAGGAGGAGGAACATTAACTACTGGAGGAGGAGGAGGAACATCTGCGGGGCCGGCTTCGGTCGCCCTAGCCTCCAAAAGTCTCCTATACCAAACAGGTACGTGCACTCCCTCCGGAATAGCAAAGTTATCGGCCATACTGAAAGCGAAGAAAAAGACAGATTCAGAAGGGAGAAAAACGAAGGAATTTTTGCTAATGGCTTTTTGGGGAATAGCCTTTAAAATAAACTAGACTTTTCTTTGGAAAATACTTTATACTTGGTTTTGAAAATAGTTTTCCAAAAGTTTTCTAAAAACCTTTTTGTTCCTTCTCGTAAACCATATGCTCTGATACCAAATGTAACACCCCACCTCCGCCAGGGTGACTCTTGCAAGCACTCTGACTTTGGAGGGGCGTTTGAACCAGGTAAACATGCATAATGATATATCAAGGCAGAACAAGAACATATGTATATATGTAAACAAAGTAAATAACATAGATAAAACAGCGGAAGATTTTCAAACCATTTCAAAACAAGTCTGGTACAACATAATGTTAACTTTCCAAATACACAAGTCTAGATAAAAACAACATTACTGAAAAACTGAAATACATAAGTACTATCCCCAAAATAAGTGATAACCATAGCTAGCTTCATGTCAAGACCGTACATGAGCTAAAATCCCGCAAGCAAGCGATCAGAAATCCAGCTATGCTCCAATATTCCCTCCCTGAGAACCTGGGGGGGGGGGAACGGAAGAAAAGAGGCGAAAGAAAACAGGTCAGTCAAAAAGACTGAGTAAGCCCTACTACAATCAATGTAAACCGATAAAGTTAACTGGTATGAGAAGCAGGTATGATCATAAGGATAACAACATACTAGCATGATGATTAACTAACAAGGTAGATAAAGGTGTCATCGCATAATCAGGTTTAAGGTTTTGCACCACAGGTGTACTAGCAAACTAACGTGACTGGAATAAACAAGTATTGATCCCTTGGCCCAAACTTTGGCCCAATAACATGAAATGACCCTAATACAAGGTCCAACCAAACGGTCTAGTCGATCGGCTCCCTAAGCCTAACTCGTCACGTGTTGGTGTCAATACGGCCCAAACATAATTGTAGTCGAACTGTGCCGGGTCCACCCTTTGGGTGTATCAAGCCCTAGGGTGCCAACCCCTAGACACCATAAACATGAGTGCATAGTCTCGATCTACTGGTACCCATGCTTGACTTCTCCAAATACGGACTACGTGCACGACCATAGTCCGTCCGGAACTACATCGGCGTACCACCCTGCTGTCGTTTATTGGTCGCTTACCTCCAGCCCAGTAATCGTGCCCCCTCCCTAGCCTAGTCCCTAGGGTCTTAATGATACAAACTTGGGATTACTTCTGGAGTGGGCCTCCATTGCTAGGATTTTCTAGTGGATTAAGTACGGTTTAACCCTCTTGCTAATCATGGATTAACTTGGTTAAGTGTAACAATGAGTTCACGACTTAACCCCGATTAATCTACCAAGCCCAAATTGGTTAAGTATTAAGTGGACCATGACTTAACCCTAAACATGAGGCATTAATTAATTAATGTGCCTTAACCTCTCACATTAGACTTTGTTGCGGTTACTAGTTAAGCCGGCCGGTTCCGGGTAGCTTTACACCACAACTTGGTCTAACCTCGGGTCCCAGGTACCACATGACCAACTTCTCACATTGGGTCCTATTGTTTGTAGTAACTAGTTAAGCCGGTCGGTTCCGGGTAGGTTTACGCTACAAACTCAACCCAACCTCGAGTTGGTCACACTTATATTTTCTAAGTGTCATGTCCATCATGTTTCCAAAACACATTACAAGTTTTCAAGCGATTGGGTAGACCTAACTTAATAGGTAAATTCCCAAGCTTATGTTTTTATGTCTTTTAAGTTTACCCAACCCCAAACGCAATCCCATCGCTAACATATCGCAATAGCGCATAAAGGATAGAAGAGGGAACTTGGCATAATCATGACATAAAGGTATTGAAGCCACAAGTTTAACATGGTGGCATATGAAATGTTCATATGTTCATACACTTGCATATTACATTTTTAGGCCTCAAAAGCATGCATAAAACCAAACTTGGCATATTGGTGATACATGGTGCTAAATGACATGTAGAAATGACCATAAGTTCACATTTAGCCTCACATGCAAGTTATCATAAGGGATATGATAACTTACATGTTGCCAAAATGCAACCTTTAGCCTAAAGCTTGAAGCTTTATGTTTACATACTCAAGATAAGCTTGCATAACATGATAACATGAACAAAATGATCATCCCAAACTTGCATAACACACTTGCATATCATAACATGGCATACTTGCATAGCATAACATGGTAAACTTGCATAACATGACATGATGAACTTGCATATCATAACATGGCAAACTTGCATAACATGATAAACTTGCATATCATAACATAACAAACTTGCATAACATGATAAACTTGCATATCATAACATAACAAACTTGCATAACATGATAAACTTGCATATCATATCATATTGATCAAACACAACTTGCATCATTAACTTTAGAGTTTAAATATGAAAGTAGAATAGGGCTTACAATGCTTATGAGGACTCAAATGAGTATAGCAAATATAAGAAAGCCCTTATTCAATCAATTAAACCCCAAAATGCAAGCTTTAATAGAAAAACCCTTAAGCCAAAGTGATCAAAACCCTTGCTTTATGATGCAAATATAGAAACTTGACTTGAATGCAAGCTAATGATGCTCATACAAGCTTGAAAACACTTGTATGCATGGAAAATCTCATAAAAATTTATTTAGGAATTTATGAAGAGAGTGGAGGCCATGAGAGGATTGATTTTGCCATAGTTTAGTTGTATGAATGAATAATGATGATTTAGGGTTAGGTTAGGGCCTTATTTATATAGATTAGGACTAGTTTCAACCCTAGGATTAAACCCTAGTTCCAATCTCAGCCCTCAAAACCGAATCTGGCCCCCAAGCTCAACACAATCTCTAAATGGTGCACCAGGCTAAACAGCCCGGCTGGACCAAGTCGACAGCCAAGTCGACAGGGCTGTCGACTTGGGTCCAACCAAGTCGACTCCCAAGTCGACAGGGCTGTCGACTTGGGTGCTCTGGCGGGAGCTTTCCCGCCTAGCCCAATCTGACCTAATTTTTCAAATTCAAACTTGAATTTGAAATCTGTTTTTACTTTGAATTTTTCTGAAAACTTCGTTGGGCCTTAATCGGGTCATACGGACTCCGATTTTCGAAAACTTGGACTCTATTTCGCGTATTTTTCCGAGACGAACGCAATGGCATAGGCCGTTTCCCTTGATTCAGATGTTAGAATTAAATTCTGCCTCGATTTACATCATTACAGGTTATTGAAAATACGGGTTGTTACACATTTAGAGTAAATAAATAAGAAAAAGTAAAAGTTGCATTTATTTACATATAGCGTAAATAAATAGGGAAAATGGAAAGAAACATTTATTTACATATAGCGTAAATAAATAGGAAAAATGAAAGATAACATTTATTTACATATAGTGTAAGTAAATAATGAAAGAAAAGCAACATTTATTCACACGTAGTGTAATAAATAAGATAAAGGAAAGAGTAGACTTATTTACATTTAGGTAAATAAATAAGAAAAGAAAAAGGAAAATTTATTTACATTTAGTAAATAAATATCTACAGAAAAAAATCATATTTACTTACATTTTAAGTAAGTAAACATAAATAGGGAAAAGATCATATTTATTTATATTTAGTGTAAATAAACATGAAAAGGGAGAAAGAAGACACTTATTTACGTTTAGTATAAATAAGTAAAAGGGAAAAGAACATTTATTTATATTTAGTGTAAATAAAGCATAAATTTAGAAAAGGGATATTTTATTTATACTTAGTGTTAATAAAATATGACATAGAAAAGCATTACAATTTTTGTTTGCATCTTTAAATGCAAATTAATCGTAGAAAAAGAATGGAGTTTTATAGTCGAAATCGCCAGATGGTTTATATATATATACACACACACACACACATATATATATATATATATATATATATAATTTAACGAAACGCGCGCTGCAGTTCGCATCTCGACAATCGTACCTTCAAACGATTATAACGAAAGATCCGACCTTCGGATTTTTCCAAAAACTGGAACCGTTAGGACCGCCTTGGGAAGAGCTTTCCAACGATATAAAATTCATCAAAATCCGACGGTTAGATTTCAAGATATGTTTAAATAAAAATTTGGTAAAAACAGCGCCAGGGCAGCCCACTGACCCGAAGCGTCGTTTATTTATTTTGAGCTATTTTTAAATAAATTAAAATAGCGTTAAATCGTTATAAATAGATATTAACGATAATATATGATTTAAAAAATATATTATGCGAATAATTATTTGAAAAGACCGAGTTCAACTCATTTCAAATAATTACACGACGTTTAAATCAAAGGCGTAGAAGACGGCGGTTGAAGACCGACGATCTTCACGGCGAATGGATGGCGACTGATGCCCTCGACTGACTTGCTCCCAGAAAAGGTTTAAACCGTGGTAATTGTCCGGACGTACGTGTTGATTGCCCGGATAAGCGAGAACCTCTCAGGTGTCTCCGATTTCGTTCAGACCTAGAACGGACTAGTAAATGGATACATGTCTGACGTTGAAACTCATTTCATGTAATTAAATCAATTTCTATTAATGTATATCGGATTGGTGTTAGGGAATTTATTCTCTTCTTAACACCCTACTATATATTAATAGTTATGGATAGCATGGCGTGAGTTGTCAATGTGGCAAACCAAGATGGAGATGATCAAGGCTTTTGTTGAAAATCAGGGCCTTGTGGTTGATGATCAGAGCACGCCCTATATAGGTGTAGTTTTGTGTATAGCATGACTTCGCGAGCCTCACACCCCGATATGAGTCAAAAACGGGATATGGACCGTAGGGAGTGCACACATTTCTTTCTAGCTAGGGGTAGTGTCAGTGCTTTAACTGGCTGGCATTTTACTTATGTGGCTGATGGGTTGAGGTACCTCGGGTTTTATAGGTTGTTAGTGGCCATATCGAGGTCCAAAGGGACCGAGAAACGTGTGTTCAGGCATAATTAATCCACTATCGTTAGGTGGGGACCGGCCCTACCGCATCCAAGGGTTGCCCATAGGTGTGATCCTGAGGCATTTGCTAGAGTGTCTCGAATCGGAGAGAACGATCCCTAGCCTCGATTTCATGACAGAAAACCAATTTCCAATACGACATTACGTTCTTGATTGTAAACTTATATATGGAGACATAGTATATGGTACCTATGCCGTCTAGGATTGATACATTTATATTGAAGTATTTTAAACAGATTAGACACTAATAATAATATTAAAAATATTATTTTACATGTATTAAGCATGTTTGATCATCATAAGGGAAAACTTAATCCTCTGGTTTGCGTTGCATTGTGTGATAGGACTTGAGTCTTATGATGATTTCATTTTTCAAAAGTCATTTCGTTGTTTTAGTATAAACTTTATTAAACCATGCACTGGCAATCAAATGGAGTAAACCCGTTCCGCGTTAGCGGCGTGGTCCTATGATTCGCCATATTGTTAGTTAGTATAGAGAGATTTCTCATACCAGTCCCACGTCTGACTCGATGTTTGTTTCACTTTGCAAACTCGGTGCCCTCTCTTTACACGGGCAGCCAAGTGACAGGTTCTTAGGGAGACATTTTCTGGATTGAAGACTGCTCGGAAGGAGAAGACGAAGACTCTCTTTTATCTTTTACTTTAGAGACTTTATTCTATCTTGTATTTTGATGTATGTCATGGAGTTTAGACCTATTTCCTTTGAAACTTATTTCCTTTGATTCAAACTTTTATTTTGCTAAGTTGTATCCTGTAAACTGCGTACTCTGTTGTGACAACCCATCCCGCACCAACCGGCATTTACTCCAAAAGTGCGCTGCACACATGTCCAGTTAGCACGGGACGGTCGTCAGAAGAAAAGGAAGAAGACGAAGAATCAACAAGGAACCTGTAGAATGTCTCACAGCGCATGGAACAAAATATAATAACAACATACTTGACATAAAACAGGTGAGACAGTGCATAAGCTAAAACAAACTATCATAGCAGTGGAAAACCCAAAGTACAGCTTATGATCTAAAGTCAACATTATTACAACTTTTTAAAACTGTCTCAAAAAGCTAACAAGAAAGGTACACTACTAATGCCCAAAGTAGTGACCAGCAACAACACAGGGAGAATATATATATCATACGTGGAAGCCTCATACTCGCCTCCGAATCCGCTACTTGCGCATCACTAGCTAACCTGTCTCTAGTCTGCTCGTGTGAGCATCTAGAGTAATAAGAAGAGACACAAAACTCTGGGTCAGACAAAAAGTCTGGTATGAGCGATAAGCAGCTAAACAGAACAATAACATGTATACTAAACCATATCTGAACTTGGACCTACAACCAAAGAATTAGCACTACATACTGTACAACACTCTGAGGTGCCACTAAACAATTGGTGTAAAGATAACGGGGGTTAGGGTGTCCATTTCATAGTGATGGCAAACAATCAAACATGGCAACTATCCTCACATCTCTCACTCAGTGCGTAAAGCATACAATATTCACCACCCCGATCACCCAATACTTTGCTATGATCACTCTGCCCCATGAAGTCATAACGGCTTCACTGCACTGATCCATAGCCACTAATCCTTCGCTATGTCCACTTTGCCCCATGGAGTCGTATATACCCCACTGCACTGGCTAATAGCCTTACTAATCCTTTACTATGTCCACTTTGCCACATGGAGTCACAATGGCTCCATTGCACTGGCTCATAGTCTTGCAACGATCACTTTGTCCCTCGAGTCACGATGACTCTACTGCACTGATACGTAGCCCATCACTCCTTTTCAGTGGTGAATCGAAGTTATGAATGTCGACAACTCCTTAGCACACGTCCCGCAGCAAAGCCCAACCATGAAGTGAACTCCTTGGTTCCCAATTGGATCTTGATCTCTAACTTCCATTTGGACTACCTTTGCATCTCGGGTTATTGGTCATCACTGGATCAGTTCGGATCCCCAGTCTTTCTTCTCTGTCAGTTCGGATCGGTCTCTTCTCAGTGCTTTGGGTCGGGTCGTGGCCTCCTAGTCCCCTCGTAGTACGTTGGTTCGGTTTGGGTGCTCTATGGTAGGTCGGGTCGGTGTACCCTTGCTCCATCGGTTCGGATCGAGTTCCTGGTCTCCGATCCGATCCACTCCCCTTCCTCTTCCGCTCCGATCCCCTTCCTCTTCTCTTCAGTCGATCTGTTTCCCCCTTCTTTAGCTCGATCTGATCCCTGTTCAACCATTGTGGCCTTCCCTTTTTGCCATACTTTCCCTTGTGCCAAGCCTCGGTTCGGTTTGGTGATCCCTTGCCCAGTTCACTATCCGATCTGAGCCCATCCCTCCGATCCGATCTGGAAGCCTGCACCATTTTCTGCAACTTTTTCCAGCAAGTGTTTTACGCCATTCGACAGCGTTTTCAAACATTTTATCTATTCTAATCAATCATAAAGCATATCCTAAAGTCATAGCAACAAATAGAAGTAAACTCAAACACCAAAACATCAATATGATAGGTTAAAATGGATCAAACATAGTCAAAACCCCATATTTTCCCTTAAACATGTTCAAGCATAATTAATGATAGGATTAGCAAAACTTAACCAAATTAACCCAAGTTCATATCATAGGTCTAAAACATCATTTAAGAATTTATAAATATTTTTCCAGAATTTTATCATGTTTAAATTCGCTAATTAACACTGATTACCCTTAATTAGCCATAATTAGTGAGGAACTATGCAAATCACTCACCTTAGCCACAAATAAACCTTAGATCTGAAATAAATCTCTATTTGGGCATGGATAACAATGCAAATCAGCAGCTCTAATCTTGATTTGGTGAAGATCTCCCTTGATTTGATGTTGCTAAGCTTAATCCTTGATTAGAAAGTGATTCGAGGTGATTTAGAGGTTGGAGGCCATTTTTATGGTTTCCAAGAGGTAAGCGGAGGCTAGAAAACTGAAATGGAATGGATCCCTAACTCTTTTCAGCCTCCCCATAACCATAATCCCGAAATGGGTTATGGGCCCATTCACTAATCACCCTATTTGGCCCGGTTAGGCAGTTTTTCATCTTCCAAACCTTATTTCAGCCATATCTCCCAAACGGTAAGTCCGTTTGGCGATTACGACCACTCTACGGAAAGGTAAACCATCAAACAAATCTAATGGAAGTGGTTTCAGGTCAAAATTCCTTTCCAGTCAAAAGTTATGGCCAAAACAATACCAGCTCGGGGCAAAACGGTCATTTAAAAATCGGCAAAAATCATGATCATGGGAAATGACCCCAATAGTCGTTTCCTAAAGTTACATGACCATACGCCTTCATATAAGAAAGAAATAAATATTCTACGATCCTCTGATGCATAGAATGCGGGTTGTTACATTCTTCCCCCTTAAGAAATTTCGTCCCCTAAATTCCCTGACCAAAACACACAAAGGGTCCTGCATGCCTATCAGCCATAAAATAACCATCAAACATACAAAACAAGCAAAACAAGTCTATCCTAGCATGTGGAATAACTAAATTGCAAAGTAAATTTTACCAGGCAAAGAGTTCTGAATACGTTTTCCTAATGATCTCCTCTGTCTCCCAAGTACAGTCATTCTCGTTCTCGCCCCACTGAACCTTGACTAGCTTCACCGCCTTCCTTCGAAGTCACTTCGTATCGTGCTCAACAATACGAATTGGCTTGCAGTTCCCAACCGCATCGGGTTCCACTTCGAAGCCCTCTAACTGATCAGGTGAAATATTCAAATCTAGGTCGTGCACAAACTTCCTTAACTGGGAAACATGAAATATGTTATGAACTCCCGCCATCTTATCGGGTAAGTCAACTCTATACGCCAAATTCCCAACTTGTTCGAGAACTGGGAATGGGCCAACAAATCTTGGTGCCAACTTGCCTCTCCTGCCAAATCGTATCACGCTCTTCAACGGAGAAACCTTGACAAACACCAAGTCACCAATGGAGAATTTTAAGTCTTTTCTCCTCTTGTCAGCATAACTCTTCTACCTATCCTGGGCAGCCTTCATCCGTTGTTGAATGATTTGAATCTTATCTGAAGTTTCCCTCACCACATCTGGTCCAAGCACAAACTTCTCGCCAGTCTCTATCCAACATGATGGTGAGTTGCACGGTCTTCCGTACAAAGCTTCATATGGAGCCATACCGATACTGGATTGGTAGCTATTATTATATGCAAACTCTACTGGATGCAAATGGTCATCCCATGATCCACCAAAATCCAATATACAAGCTCTCAAGAGATCTTCCAATATACGATTCACCCTCTCTGTATGTCCATCAGTTTGAGGATGATACGCGGTACTGATATATAGTTCCGACCCTAGAGCCTCTTGTAAGCTCATCCAAAACCCACTAGTGAACAACGGGTATCGGTCACTCACAATGCTTTTAGATATTCCATGAAATCTCACTACCCACTTCATATACAATTCTGCTAACTTAGCTGCCGTTCTGGTTGATTTGACTGGTTTAAATCTTGCACTCTTAGTCAATCGATCCACAATTACCCAAATGCCATCATGTCCCGATCTAGTTTTTGGTAAACCATCAATGAAATCCATTGAGACTTGCTCCCATTTCCATTCTGGAATTTCTAATGGTTGCAACAAACCACTAGGCTTCTTTTGCTCGGCTTTAACTAGCTGGCAATTCATGCACTTGGATATAAACTTCCCAATGTCTCTTTTCATCCCTTCCCAGTAGTAAGTCTGTTTCATGTCTCGATACATCTTATCACCACCGGGGTGTATAGCCAGTTTTGAGTGATGACATTCCCTAAGCACTTCATCTCTCAAACCATTCACGTTGGGTGCAACTAGTCTTCCATTCTTTCGAAGCCATCCTTCTCGATCAAGCCCATACAAATTCATCTCATCTCCGTCGATATTCATCTCTAACTTGGAGATGATTTCCAATAGATTAGGATCGTCCCTCTGGCTGGAACCAATCCGCTCAATCAAAGTGGGTCTGATCGTCAAACTAGCTAACATCTCTGGATCCAATTCGCACTTTGGTCTGAAATCATACCCTGCGATATACTCCAGTTGCTTCCATTCAAGAAACATAGCCCCTAAACTGGCATGTCTTCTACTCAAGGCATCAGCTACCGCATTGCCTTTCCCAGGTGTATATGTGATATCGAAGTCATATGAAGCCAAGAACTCTAACCATCTCTGTTGTCGGAGATTTAGATCCTTTTGAGAGAAGAGATACTTTAACGATTTATGATCGATAAACAACACAAATCTCTCTACCAAGAGATAATGTCTCCTCATTTTCAACGCGAACACAATCGCTGCCAGTTCCAAATCATGGGCAGGATACTTTTTCTCATGCGGCTTTAGTTGCCGACTAGCATAAGCTACAACCCTACCTCCTTGCATCAATACAACACCTAGTCCGGTACCACAAGCATCCATGTATACCGTCATTTCTTCATTCCCTTTAGGAATGACTAACACTGGCGCACGCGTCAACTTTTCTTTTAGAATCTTGAATGCATTCTCACACACTCCGTCCCAGACGAAGGCTTGATTCTTCTTAGTCAACTGAGTCAACGGTGCTGCTATCTTGGAGAAGTACTGGATAAACTTACGACAATATCCAGCTAACCCCAAGAAGCTTCTTACGTCTGTTGCATTCTTGGGCGTAGGCCAATCCTGTACCGTAGCCACCTTTGCAGGGTCCACGGCAATACCATTCTCTGAAACAACATGGCCCAAGAACCTCACTTCCCTCCTCCAGAAGTGACGCTTAGAAAATTTCGCTTTCAATTGGTGTTTTCTCAACACCTCCATCACTATCCTCAAATGCCCCTTGTGTTCTTCCTTTGCCCTCAAGTAAACAAGGATGTCATCTATGAACACAAGAACGAACTTATTCAAGTGATCTCTGAATACCCGATTCATAAGATCCACGAAATATGCCGTGCATTGGTCAACCCAAATGGCATGATCAACCAATCATAGAATCCAGACGGTGTCCTAAATGCCGTTTTCGGAACACTCTCAGCCGCTACTCGAAGCTGAGAACACTCTTGCTCCTTCCAATTGATCAAACAAATCATCTATCTGCGGTAGAGGATACTTATTCTTCCTCGTCACCTTATTCAACTCGCGATAGTCCACACACAAACGAAGGGAACCATCTGCCTTAGTGGCAAACACAACTGGTGCTCCCCACTCGGAGACACTTCTTCTGATAAATCCCTTCTTCAAAAGATCGCTTATTTGCACCCCGAGCTCTCGCTGCTCCCTTGGTGCCATACGATGAAGTGGCATCACTATAGGTCTGGCATCTTTCACCAAATCAATACGGAACTCAATCTCTCGGCGTGGGGGAAGTCTGATCACTTCCTCGAAGACACCCGGGTACTGGCCAACCACGGGCACATCTGACAACTCATCGTGCAGGATGTCGAGGGAATTTATAAAACTAGCCATTACCCTATCACTAGGTAGACTACCAAACACTACCCTCCGCCCATCATCCGCCCTAACTGTCATCAAAAAGCCCTCACAGTCTACCACCACCCCGTATCTCTGGAGCCAATCGACCCCCGATATAATTCCATACCCAGTAAAGCCCAAAACAAAGCAATCACAAACAAACATACATCCATGACTCGATAAGACCAAATTTCGGCAAACCATACTAAGGTTAGTCGAACAACCAATCGGGTTCATCACAACCAACGGTCTATCGACTATCTCGGGTTCCAGTCCCGACCTATCTACCAGGTCACTAGATATGAAGTAACGGGAAGCCCCAGTATCAAACAAAACTTGAACAGGTACATCATGAATAGAAAGCGTACCTTAAATGATGACATTCTTTCCTTTCTCCACCGCAGTTGGGGCATTCGACGAAGAAGGAACAACATTAATAGCATATGCTTTCACAATCTGCTTCTCTTTAAGAGGTTGTGGACATTTATCCTTATGATGTCCCACTTAGCCACAGTTGTAGCACTTCCTATCCGCTGGCTTGGCCCAACATTCTTTGGCATAATGGCCCTTCTTTCCACATGTAACACCCCACCTCCACTAGGGTCACTCACAAAGGGAATGCACTAGTTTTGGTGGAGTATTATCTAGGTAAACATACACAGAGATATCACAAGGTAGAACATAAATAAAGCAGCGGTAGAAATTAAAAACCAACTTTTATTACTTTCAAGAAAAGAGTCAAAACCCCATATATCCAAGGTACAAATTATTCTATTACATCAAGTTCCAAATAAAAAAGCATAAACTTAAGATAACAAAAGTGAATTATTCCCCTTAAATAGCAGAAGCAGCCATAGCATAGCTCAAGACCAAACCGTACATGAGCTGTCAGAAAGCAAGCTAAGTCCAAGTTAAGAGCTAGTGTTTCCTCCCTGAGAACCTTGGGGAGGGGGGAGGAAACGAAAGAAAAAGAGGCGAAAGAAAAAGGGTCAGTCATAAAGACTGGTAAGCCCTAGTGACTTTCAGTATGAAAACTAGTAAAGGTAACATGATATGTGAAAACTGGAATTAAACATAAGGATGATAACAGAACTGGTAGGATAATTAAGATAACAAGATAAGTCCAGTCTAGCATCGCATATTCAAGGTTCGCTGCACCAACTGTACTAGTGTTCTAACCCATGTCAAGTATTAATCATGAAATGATCCCTTGACCCAGTATCATGAAGTGACCCATTACGGGGTCCTACGGTACGATCTACTAATCGATTGGCTCACTACAAGTCCTAGCTCGTCATGTGTCTGTGTCATACGGCCCTATCCTGAAATGTAGTTACCTGTGCTAGGTCCACCATAGGGTGTATCAAGCCATATGGTGCCAACCATAGACACGAATAAAGCACGCGCAGTGTAAATCTACGGGTGCCCAATGCCTGCTTTTTCAACTCCGGACTGCGTGTACCACCAAAGTCCGCCTGAACCTACAATGGCACAACTACTCAGCCGTCGTTCTGGTCGCTTACAATCAGCCCAGTAATCGTGCCCCACCCTGCCTAGTTCCAGGGTATCGTGATACATCCAAGTGGGTTACTGCTGAAAAGGACCGCGTAACTAGGGTTTCTAATGGGTTAAGTGTTGACATTCAAATTCGTGACTTAACCCTATCCAGATCATGTATCAAGTTGGTTAAGTGTGTTCAAGCGGTTCATGACTTAACCCTATCAAATCATCGTGTCAAGTTGGTTAAGTATATTCAAGTGGTTCATGACTTGACCCTATCATGTGGCATTAATTCATTAGTGCACCCCAACCTCTCACATTAGACTAACTGTTGTGGTCACTGGATTTGCCGGACGGTTCCGGGCAGATTTACACCACAACATAGTCTAACCTCGGGTTTTTCGTGCGATATGACCAACTACCCACATTGGTTCCTATTGTTTGCAGTCACTGGATTTGCCGGGCGGTTCCGGGTAGATTTACACTGCAAACTCAACCCAACCTCGAGTTGGCCATTTTCAAGTTTATCTAATTGTCATGCCCACGTTCAAGTTTTCATGTCAAAATTCATGTCGAGTTTTCATGTCATGTTTCATGTCAAATCGTGTCAAGTTCATGTCCATATCCAGGTTCAAGTTATAATAACATTCATGTTCAAAGTCAATTCATGGTTTACCTAGTCTACCCAAATCGTATTCCCATCGCACGTAAGCTCGAATCGATACAAATAAATCTAATTAGGGAATAACATAAAAAGGGACGGGTATAAGGTGGCAAAAGTGATTACTAGCATAGCATGGTATGACTTGAGATAAAAGATTATAACATTACTGGCATATGGAATATTGGCCTCAAATATAAAGATTCCAAATCTAGTAGAATGAGGTACTAGCCAAGATAACAGTTGTCATAAGGTGATAGTATAGTCATGGTAACGATTGACATAAGGTGATAGTATAATCATGGTAGCTATTGACATAAGGTGATAGTCATAAACTTGTGACTAATAATAGATTCAACATGATAATATGAGGGGGTTTTCTTTTTGATTTACAACATGAATAGGCCCAAATCAATGTCATAGTAATATCCAAGAGTTAAGATCCAAGATGAACAAGAATGGATGTAAAACAGTCATCATACATAGGTCCAATTTCAATTTACAACATATTCATATTACATTTACAGTTTAAATCTAAAAATAACCGGGGCTTACAGATCGTGGTTCAAGAATTAGAAAAAGAGAGTCGATTTCGAAGCTTTATATGCTTAGTCAAGTCCTAACAGAAATCCCCAAATCAGCAACGTAGTTTCGATGTAGAAGAAGTAGTCCCTTTCTCTAACTTTTCAACCAGAATTAGAGCAGCATAAGGTCAAAAAGAATTTTGTGTAGAGAGACTAGTGTGAGGGGCTGTATATATAGGGTCAGGTCAACGAATGTAGACAGAAACGAGGCCAGAAACATCAGAGTGAATCCAGCTTCAAAAGTGGACTCGGCCACCAGGTCGACCCCCAGGTCGACACTATGGTCGACCTGGTCCTGGGCAGGTCGACTACATAGTCGTCCCCTAAGTCGACCTGGTCCTGGGCGGGAAATTTCCCGTCCAGTCCATTCTGAGGTTTGAATTTTGAAGTCGAATTGAGCTGTTTTTGAACTTGAAAACTTCTGAAAACTTGAAAGGTCATAACTTGGTCATACGGACTCCGATTTTCGAAAACTCGGACTCGTTTCCAAGCAAAATTTCGAGACGAACGCAATGGTGTAACCATTTTCCCTTGATTCTTATTTTAAAAATTAATTCTGCCTTGATTTATGGTTATTACACGTTATAAAAATACGGGTTGTTACATTCTCCCCTCGTTAAAGGATTTCGTCCCCGAAATCTCTAAGTTAGGGAGGATGTGTCCTACCATCCATCATCCATCTACTCAAAGCATCATCCACAGGCAACCATTATCCTTAAAAGATTTCTAGTGTTGTATGAACATATGCAGAAAGTGTGTGTATATGTACTTATCTAATGCAAAAGATCAGGCGGTTACTGATTTAGTAAACCTCCTTAATGCAAAATATGTTAGTGTAATGAATCCAACATGTATGCAGATTCCTAACATAGTTTATAATCTCTACATAAGTGCACAAACATTCATTCATATGCAACATCCAAGTGATAGCACAACAAGTTCCATCCATGTACAAGTATAAGCACTCATGCATATGCAACATGAAAATGTGACTGAGCCGATCTAGTGCCTAATGTGTGTCATGCATCCACTAGCAACCACTTGCAACCATTTGCAAACATCAACCATAACATGTTTCAATCACATGTTTACATCCATATGGTTCTACCTAAGGTTCTCAAGATAAGATCGAGAAGATAACAAGACAAACGTAGATAGTAGAAGCATGATACGAAAAGGTTTTCAAGTTTATAGGAAAAAGAGATCGAGAATGTACCCTCAAAAAGAAATGGGTAAAGCGCGCGTATCTTCTCTTCGGTTTCCCAAGTTGCGTCTTCTTGGGCTTCACTCCACTGCACTTTAACTAGCTTGACATCTCGATTCCTTAGCTTCTTAATCTCCGTTTCTAAGATACGAATCGGAACTCGCCTCAATGTTGCTTCTTTTCCCACTTCTACGTCTTCAAGGATGCTTGGCTCAACCACTTCGGCTGACTCATGCAAGAACTTTCGGAGATGCGAGATGTGAAAGACATTGTGTAATCTAGTCAGCTTCTCGGGTAAGTCTACCCTATAGGCCATCCATCCAATCCTCTCAGTGATAGGGAACAGTCCTACGAACCTTGGTGCTAGCTTTCCAACTGCTCCAAAACGAACTACATTGCGTAACGGAGAAACTTTTATAAAGACCATATCTCCGATTTCGAACTCTAGGTCTGTCCTTCTCTGGTCCGCATAAGATTTCTATCTATCTTGGGCCGTTTTCATCCGTCTTCGTATCAGCTCAATCTTCTCAGAAGTGTCCCTTATCATGTCGGGCCCAAGTACAAGTCTGTTTGTCGTCTCCCACCAACAAGTTGGCGATCTGCACGGTCTTCCATACAGGGCTTCGAAAGGTGCCATTCCGATGCTAGCTTGGTAACTATTGTTATATGCAAACTCCACGAGAGGAAGATGGTCTTCCCAAGTGCCACCAAAGTCAAGAATGCATAGTCTCAAAAGATCCTCTAGCACCCTATTTACCGTTTTGGTTTGTCCATCCGTCTGCGGGTGATAGGCCATGCTTAAATTCAGTCATGTTCCCATTGCTTCTTGCACTCTATTCCAAAACTGGCTAGTGAAAATCGGGTCACGATCACTAACTATACTAAAAGGAACTCCATGCAACTGTACTATCTCTCGAAGGTAAATAGACGCTAGCCCGGATGCGGTCCTCTTGCTTTTCACCGGAATGAAGTGAGCACTTTTCGTGAGCCTATCAACTATAACCCATATGCTAGTATTTCCCTTCCTTGACCTAGGCAGTCCATCCACGAAATCCATCGAGATACTCTCCCATTTCCATTGCGGAACCTCCAAAGGATGTAATAGCCTACCAGGCTTCTTCGACTCAGCCTTTACTTGTTCGCACACCATGCACTTCGAAACGAACTCTGCTACATCCTTTTCCATTCCAGCCCAGAAGAAAATGCGTTTCATATCCCTGTACATCTTATCCCCTCCGGGATGTATGGTCATCTTCGAGTGATGCGCCTCTTCGAGAACTTTCCTTACTTAGTCTCCCATTTGTGGGACACATAGCCTTCCATCGCGCCTTAGCCATCCCTTGTCATATTTGGCATACCTACTGAGGTGACTTGACGTCTCACCACTAATCAGCTTATCCATGATTTCGACTATCTGTGGGTCTTCCTTCTGTGAAGTCCCTACTTGATCTAGAAGTGTAGGCCTTAACTCAAGAGATGCAAACGTAGCAGTCAATAACTCAATAGCAGGCGTAAAATCAAAGGTTGCTATAAACTCAAGGCTTTTCCTTTCAACAAACAAGGGGCTCAAAGTCAACCTTTTTCTACTTAGCGCGTCCGCCACCATATTACCCTTGCTAGTGCTATAGGCTATATCGAAGTCATATGATGCCAAGAACTCCATCCACCGCTGTTGTCTCAAATTCAAGTCTTTCTGTGAGAAGAGGTACTTAAGCGATTTGTGGTCGGTATACAGCTCGAACCTCTCTCCTAGAAGATAATGGCGCCAAGCTTTAAGTGCAAAAACAATCGCGGCCAACTCCAAGTCATGCGTGGGATAGTTTTTCTCATGAACTTTAAGTTGTCTGCCCCCGTAGCATATTACTCTTCCTTCTTGCATTAGGACAGCGCCTAATCCCGTGCCGCACGCATCTGTGTACATGGTAAACATCTTACCTCCATCGGGTAATGCCAAAACTGGAGCTGTGGTGAAGGCTCTCTTGAGTCTTTGAAAAGCAACGTCACACTCTATGTCCCATGCAAAAGCTAGGTTCTTCTTTGTTAACTTAGTAAGAGGGGCTGAAATCTTAGCGAAGTCCTTAATGAACTTCCTGTAGTAGCCCGCCAAACCAAGAAAGCTCCTCACTTCCGTTGCATTCTTAGGAATTTTCCAGTCCTGTACCGCAACTACCTTTGCGGGGTCCACGGCTATGCCTTGCTTAGAAACTACATGTCCAAGGAATCGAACTTCCTTCCTCCAAAATTGGCATTTGGAGAACTTAGCCTTTAACTGGTGTGCTCTAAGTGTTTCCATGACCTCCTTGAGATGTCTAGCATGCTCTTCTTCATCTTTTGAGAAGATCAAAATATCATCCACGAAAACTACCACAAACTTGTTAAGGAACTCCCAAAACACCCTACTCATCAAATCCACAAAGTATGTGGGTGCATTTGTTAACCCAAAAGGCATGACGAGCCATTCGAAGAACCCATCTGGATTCCTAAACGTAGTTTTGTCAATGCTATCCTCAGCCACTCTAAGTTGATGGAATCCTGTGGCTAGATCGAGTTGAGAGAAAACAGATGCTCCCACAAGCTGATCAAACAAATCGTCGATTCTTCGTAGTGGGTGCCAATTCTTCTTTTCAGCTTGTTTAACTCACGATAATCTACGCACAGACGAAGAGATCCATCCACCTTAGTAGCGAATACCACCGAAGCACCCCATTCAGAAATGCTTCGTCTTATGAAATTTTTCTCAAGCAACTCGTTAATTTGTTTACTGAGCTCTCTTCTTTCTCGCGGGGCCATGTGCCTAACGGGCAATGAAACTGGCTTGGCATTATCAACAAGATAAATTCGAAAGTCTATCTCACGTTTAGGAGGTAACCCCCTCACCTCATCAAATACATCTGGATATTCTCGGACCACTTTTACAGATTGCAAATTATGGTCGGACGAGTCAAGGGATTCAAGATAACACAACATGATCGGACCCTTAGGGTTACAAGAAATTTCAAGGGTATTAACAAGGCGAGTCATGAGCCTCACTACCTTTCGTTCACAATCAAGAATGGCTCCATAATCGGATAGCCAATCCATACCTAGGATCAAATCGTATCCCATGAATCCGAGAACATAAGCATTACACGTGAATTCTATGCTTAAGATAGAGATCCTCAAATCCACACACATCATAGATAAATGGGCGGAGCCCCCAAGTGGATTTGAAACTATAATGGGACCCTCAACCAGACTAGTACTTAGGTGCATATTTTCAACAATATCATAAGAAATAAAAGTATGTGATGCGCCAGAGTCAAATAAGATTCGAACAGGAAAAATCAGAAATATAAAAAAGGCTTTCTACGGAAATATTACTACCTCGATCAAGAGCTAGAGTGGTGTTGAGAGCATGCAACTGCCTCCAGAAGGTCCTGCTCGCTGGGTCTGCCCTTGCCCCTGCCCTTGCTTCTTAGGACAGTCCTTGCTGATGTGTCCAGTATCTCCACAATGAAAGCATTCACCCAACTTCCTTTTCTTCTTTCTGCAGTCTTTAGCTAGATGTCCAGTAATACCACAGAAGTTGCACTTCCTCGTCTCACATGATTTGTTGTTGCTCTTGTTATTCCTGTTATTCTTGTTGCCCCCCTTCTTGAAGTCAGCTTTCTTATTCTGAGTCTCATTAGGCTTAACCTCCTTCTTGCTATTCTTGTCTTCCTCATGAAGTAGAGCCATATCCACCAAGCTTTCAAAGGTCGCCCCCATGGGTATATGAGTTAGGGCCAAGCTGTGTAGTGGCTCGTTCAATCCTCGAACAAAGCGTACAGACTTTTTCTGGGCTGTGTTGACCAAATCCAAACCGAACCGAGCAAGCTGATTAAACTTATTCACGTACTCCCTAACAGACATGTCCCCTTGCTTGAGTGCTAGGAACCTCTCCATCTGAAGGTTCTCTTCTGCTGACGATAAGAATTTAAGCCCAAACCTTTCTCTAAAGTCTGCCCAAGTCTCAACTGGCCTGGTAGCGTTGTTGACTTCCCACCAAAATGCAGCTTCCTCTTTCAACAACCATGCTGCCAACTGAACATTCCTATGGTCCTCCATATCAAAGATAATGAACAAGTCTTCTGTCTCCTTTAGCCAGTTTCTTGCCTCAGCAAAGGTTTCAGTTCCAACGAAGTTCTTGCCGCCCATTGCTTTAAAGTCTTTGTATATTTTGGCAAAGGCAATACCAGGAGGAGGAGGAACCGCGACCACTGGGGGAGGAGGAGGAGGGATGTCTGCTGTGCCCGCGTCGTTGGCCCTGGCTTCTAAGTACCTTCGGAACCATCCAGGCACGGGTATTCCCTCAAGAAGGTTAAGATCAGCCATGCTGAAAAACGAAAAGAAAAAGATTCAAACGAGGAAACAAAGGGAAGTGATAATGGCTTTTTGGGGAATATCCTTTTTTAAACATAAAACTTTTCTTGAAAAAAATGCTTCTTTATAAATGGTTTTGAAAATAGTTTTAGAAGGTTTTTAAAACTTTTGCCTAGCCTGGTAACCTTCTGCTCTGATACCAAATGTAACACCCCACCTCCGCTAGGGTCACTCACAAAGGGAATGCACTAGTTTTGGTGGAGTATTATCTAGGTAAACATACACTGAGATATCACAAGGCAGAACATAAATAAAGCAGCGGTAGAAATTAAAAACCAACTTTTATTACTTTCAAGAAAAGAGTCAAAACCCCATATATCCAAGGTACAAATTATTCCATTACATCAAGTTCCAAATAAAGAAGCATAAACTTAAGATAACAAAAGTAAATTATTCCCCATAAATAGCAGAAGCAGCCATAGCATAGCTCAAGACCAAACCGTACATGAGCTGTCAGAAAGCAAGCTAAGTCCAAGTTAAGAGCTAGTGTTTCCTCCCTGAGAACCGGAGGGGAACAAAAGAAAAGAGGCGAAACAAAAAGGGTCAGTCATAAAGACTGGTAAGCCCTAGTGACTTTCAGTATGAAAACTAGTAAAGGTAACATGATATGTGAAAACTGGAATTAAACATAAGGATGATAACAGAATTGGTAGGATAATTAAGATAACAAGATAAGTCAAGCCTAGCATCGCATATTCAAGGTTCGCTGCACCAACTGTACTAGTGTTCTAACTCGTGTCAAGTATTAATCATGAAATGATCCCTTGGCCCAGTATCATAAAGTGACCCATTATGGGGTCCTACGGTACGATCTACTAATCGATCGGCTCCCTACAAGTCCTAGCTCGTCATGTGTCTGTGTCATACGGCCCTATCCTGAAATGTAGTTACCTGTGCTAGGTCCACCATAGGGTGTATCAAGCCCTATGGTGCCAATCATCGACACGAATCAAGCACGCACAGTGAAATCTACGGGTGCCCAATGCCTGCTTTTTCAACTCCGGACTACGTGCACGACCATAGTCCGCCTGAACCTACAATGGCGCACCTACTCAGTCGTCGTTCTGGTCGCTTACAATCAGCCCAGTAATCGTGCCCCACCCTGCCTAGTTCCAGGGTATCGTGATACATCCAAGTGGGTTACTCCTGAAAAGGACCGCGTAACTAGGGTTTCTAATGGGTTAAGTGTTGTCATTCAAATTCATGACTTAACCCTATCCAGATCATGTATCAAGTTGGTTGAGGGTGTTCAAGCGGTTCATGACTTAACCCAATCAAATCATCGTGTCAAGTTGGTTAAGTATATTCAAGTGGTTCATGACTTAACCCTATAATGTGGCATTAATTCATTAATGCACCCCAACCTCTCACATTAGACTAACTGTTGCGGTCAGTGGATTTGTCGGGCGGTTCCGGGAAGATTTACACCACAACACAGTCTAACCTCGGGTTTTTCGTGCGATATGACCAACTACCCACATTGGATCCTATTGTTTGCAGTCACTGGATTTGTCAGGCGGTTCCAGGCAGATTTACACTGCAAACTCAACCCAACCTCGAGTTGGTCATTTTCAAGTTTATCTAATTGTCATGCCCACGTTCAAGTTTTCATGTCAAAATTCATGTCGAGTTTTCATGTCATGTTTCATGTCAAATCGTGTCAAGTTCATGTCCATATCCAGGTTCAAGTTATAATAACATTCGTGTTCAAAGTCAATTCATGTTTTACCTAGTCTACCCAAATCGTATTCCCATCGCACGTAAGCTCGAATCGATACAAATAAATCTAATTAGGGAATAACATAAAAAGGGACGGGTATAAGGTGGCAAAAGTGATTACTAGCATAGCATGGTATGACTTGAGATAAAAGATTATTACATTACTGGCATATGGAATATTGGCCTCAAATATAAAGATTCCAAATCTAGAAAAATGAGGTACTAGCCAAGATAACAGTTGTCATAAGGTGATAGTATAGTCATGGTAACGATTGACATAAGGTGATAGTATAGTCATGGTAGCTATTGACATAAGGTGATAGTCATAAGCTTGTGACTAATAGCAGATTCAACATGATAATATGAGGGGTTTTTCTTTTTGATTTACAACATGAATAGGCCCCAAACCAATGTCAAAGTAATATCCAAGAGTCAAGATTCAAGATGAACAAGAATGGATGTAAAACAGTCATAATACATAGGTCCAATTTCAATTTACAACATATTCATATTACATTTACAATTTAAATCTAAAAATAACTGGGGCTTACAGATCGTGGTTCGAGAATTAGAAAAAGAGAGTCGATGTTGAAGCTTTATATGCTTAGTCAAGTCCCAACAGAAATGCCAAAATCAGCAACATAGTTTCGACGTAGAAGAAGTAGTCCCTTTCTCTAAATTTTCAACCAGAATTAGAGCAGCATAAGGTCAGAAAGAATTTTGTGTAGAGAGACTAGTGTGAGGGGCTGTATATATAGGGTCAGGTCAACGAATGTAGACAAAAACGAGGCCAGAAACATCAGAGTGAATCCAGCGTAAAAAGTGGACTCGGCCACCAGGTCTACCCCCAGGTCGACACTATGGTCGGCCTGGTCCTTGGTAGGTCGACTACATAGTCGACCCCCAGGTCGACCTGGTCCTGGGCAGGAAATTTCCCGCCCAGTCCATTCTGAGGTTTGAATTTCGAATTTTGAATTCGAATTGAGCTGTTTTTGAACTTGAAAACTTCTGAACATCTTTCTTGCTCTTTTTCTGGCCATCCTTGGCTTGGTTCTGTTTCCTCTTGTTCTGAGTGTTATTCTTGCCTCCACCGCCTGCTTGCGGCTTCAGCCCTTCTGCAGATGCAACCTCAGTCTTTGACTTGGGGTAAAGACTCTCTGATCTCAAAGCTTTCCCAACAATCGATTCAAAAGTCTCATCGATGTGGTTGATAAGCCTTTCCCCCAAGTATCCATCCAAACCAGTAATGAATTTCTCATTCTTCTTCTCAGGTGTATCGATAAGGGATAATCCATACTTCGACAAATTGTCGAACTCGGCAATATAGTCCGAGACTGCTCTAGCATTCTGTTTAAGCTCTAAGAACTTCCTAAACAATTCCGACTTCTGAACAGCTGGGATAAACTTGTCGCTAAAGCGAGCTTTAAACTGATCCCAAGTAACCTGATCCTCTGGAGTGGCTGTCTTAATAGCATTCCACCAATTCATCGCTCGCCCTTGCAGCTGATGAGACGCTAGCCTTCTCTTCATCGCATCCTCTATACCCAAGTCGTCGAAGATACGATCACATCAATCCAACCAATCCTGAACATCCGTGGCCGACTCCGTTCCGTGGAACGGCTTCCCACCAAGGTTAGTGTAATCCTTGCACAGCTTGGCGAAATCGGCCCTAGGCGCCTGCACTATTGGACCACCACTATTACCGACATTGGGAGCTGCCCTCTGCACATCCCTAAGCATTTCTCTCATGAGGTTAGTAAACATCGCCCTCATGTCAGCAACATTCCCATTGTTGGCTCCTATACCAGCACCTCTTGCGTATTGGCTCATCGTTCAATCTCTAAAGAGAAAACGATTAACCATCTCCATAATGGCGCTAGTGCAGTGCGACTTCATTCTTGGCTATATAATAGTGTGTATATATATATAGCTTTTGAAAACCAAAGTAATCACAAATACGCACTCTCATATACGTACTATCTCTCCCTAGTGTCTTTCCCTAGGTTAACTATGCAACCTAGAGCTCTGATACCAAATGTGACAACCCACCCCGCACCAACCGGCATTTACTCCAAAAGTGCGTTGTACACATGTCCAGTTAGCACGGGACGGTCGTCAAAAGAAAAGGAAGAAGACGAAGAATCAACAAGGAACCTGTAGAATGTCTCACAGCGCATGGAACAAAATATAATAACAACATACTTGACATAAAACAGGTGAGACAGTGCATAAGCTGAAACAAACTATCATAGCAGCGGAAAACCCAAAGTACAGCTTATGATCTAAAGTCAACATTATTACAACTTTTTAAAACTGTCTCAAAAAGCTAACAAGAAAGGTACACTACTAATGCCCAATGTAGTGACCAACAACGACACAGGGAGAATATATATATATATCATACGTGGAAGCCTCTTGCTTGCCTCCGAATCCGCTACTCGCGCATCACCAGCTAACCTGTCTCTAGTATGCTCATGAGAGCACCCAGAGTAATAAGAAGAGACATAAAACTCTGGGTCAGACAAAAAGTCTGGTATGATCGATAAGCAGCTAAATAGAACAATAACAGGTATACTAAAGCATACCTGAACCAGGACCTGCAACCAAAGAGTTAGCACTACATACTGTACAACACTCCGAGGTGCCACTAAACAAATGGTGTAAAGATAACGGTGGTGGGGGTGTGCATGTCATAGTGATGGTAAACAATCAAACATGGCAACCATCCTCACATCTCTCACTCAGTGCGTAAAGCATACGATATTCACCACCCCGATCACCCAATACTTTGCTATGATCACTCTGCCCCATGAAGTCATAACGGCTTCACTGCACTGATCCATAGCCACTAATCCTTCGCTATGTCCACTTTTCCCCATGGAGTCGTACATACCCCACTGCACTGGCTCATAGCCTTACTAATCCTGTACTATGTCCACTCTGCCCCATGGAGTCACAATGGCTCCACTGCACTGGCTCATAGTCTTGCTACGATCACTTTACCCCTCGAGTCACGATGACTCTACTGCACTGATACGTAGCCCATCATTCCTTTTCAGTGGTAAATCGAAGTTATGAATGTCGACAACTCCTTAGCACACGTCCCGCAGCAAAGCCCAACCATGAAGTGAACTCCTTGGTTCCCAATTGGATCCTGAGCTCTAACTTCCATTTGGACTACCTTTGCATCTCGGGTTATTGGTCATCACTGGATCGGTTCGGATCCCCAGTCTTTCTTCTCTGTCGGTTCGGATCGGTATCCTCTAAGTGCTCCGGGTCGGGTCATGGCCTCCTAGTCCCCTCGTAGTACGTTGGTTCGGTTCGGGTGCTCTATGGTGGGTCGGGTCGGTGTACCCTTGCTCCATCGGTTCGGATCGGGTTCCTGGTCTTCGATCTGATCCACTCCCCTTCCTCTTCCGCTGTAATCCCCTTCCTCTTCTCTTCAGTCGATCCGATTCCCCCTTCTTTAGCTCCCCGTTCAACCATTGTAGCCTTCCTTTTTTGCCATACTTTCTCTTGTGCCAAGTCTCGGTTCGGTTCGGTGATCCCTTGCCCAGTTCACTATCCGATCCGGGCCTATCCCTTCGATCCGATCCGGAAGCCTGCACCATTTTCTGCAACTTTTTCCAGCAAGTGTTTTACGCCATTCGACGATGTTTTCGACCATTCTATCTATTCTAATCAATCACAAAGCATACCCCAAAGTCATAGCAACAAACAGAGGTAACCTCAAACACCAAAACATCAATATGATAGGTTAAAATGGATCAAACATAGTCAAAAGGGTGCGTTTTCTACAGGTCCCTATTAAGTTTCAAAATTAGGCTCACATCCGGTCATAAACTTATTATAAATTTAGTCCCTGTTTTCATTTTTACATGTTATTCATAATATTTGCATACATGTATGCAAATATTCTGAATGAGTATTTGCATACATGTATGCAAATATTTTGAATTTTTGCATACATGTATGCAACTATTCTGATGAATATTTGCATACATGTATGCAAATATTCGTTCAGAATAGTTGCACACATGTATGCAACTATTCAAAATATTTACATACATGTATGCAATTATTATGAACGAATATTTTCATACATGTTTGCAAATATTCTGAATTTTTGCATACATGTATGCAACTATTCTGAACGAATATTTGCATACATGTATGAAAATATTCTGAATTGTTGGATACATGTATGCAAATAAAGTTGAACTAACGTTGATGAATTGTTGCATAAATATAGGTAATTTTTCTAAATAGAAAAATAGGGACCTAATTTACAATAAGTTTATGACCGGACCTGAGCCTAATTAAGTTTCAAAATAGGGACCTTAGCCTAATTTCCACTAGTCAAAACCCCATATTTTCCCTTAAACATGTTCAAGCATAATTAATGATAGGATTAGCAAAACTTAACCAAATTAACCCAAGTTCATATCAGAGTTCTAAAACATCATTTAAGAATTTATAAATATTTTTCCAGAATTTTATCATGTTTAAATTCGCTAATTAACACTGATTACCCTTAATTAGCCATAATTAGTGAGGAACAATGCAAATCACTCACCTTAGTCATAAATAAACCTTAGATCTGAAATAAATCTCTGTTTGGGCGTGGATAACAATGCAAATCAGCAGCTCTAATCTTGATTTGGTGAAGATCTCCCTTAATTTGATGTTGCTAAGCTTAATCCTTGATTAGAAAGTGTTTTGGAGGTGATTTAGAGGTTGGAGGCTATTTTTAGGGTTTTCAAGAGATAAGTCGAGGCTAGAAAACTGAAATGGAATGAATCCCTAACTCTTTTCACCCTCCCCATAACCCTAATCCCGAAATGGGTTATGGGCCCATTCACTAATCACCATATTTGGCCCGGTTAGGCAGTTTTTCACCTTCCAAACCTTATTTCAGCCATATCTCCCAAACGGTAAGTCCGTTTGGCGATTATGACCACTCTACGGAAAGGTAAACCATCAAACAAATCTAATGGAAGTGGTTTCAGGTCAAAATTACTTTCTAGTCAAAAGTTATGGCCAAAATAGTACCAGCTAGGGGCAAAACGATCATTTAAAAATCGGCAAAAATCATGATCATGGGAAATGACCCCAATAGTTGTTTCCTAAAGTTACATGACCATACGCCTTCATATAAGAAAGAAATAAATAATCTACGATCCTCTGATGCGTAGAATGCGGGTTGTTACATTCTTCCCCCTTAAGAAATTTTGTCCCCGAAATTCCCTGACCAAAACACACAAAGGGTCCCGCATGCCTATCAGCCATAAAATAACCATCAAACATACAAAACAAGCAAAACAAGTCTATCCTAGCATGCAGAATAACTAAATTGCAAAGTAAATTTTACCAGGCAAAGAGTTCTGAATACGTTTTCCTAATGATCTTGCTATGATCTTCCTAATGATCTTGCAAAGTAAATTTTACCAGTCACAATGGCTCCATTGCACTGGCTCATAGTCTTGCTACGATCACTTTGTCCCTCGAGTCACAATGACTCTACTGCACTGATACGTAGCCCATCACTCCTTTTCAGTGGTGAATCGAAGTTATGAATGTCGACAACTCCTTAGCACACGTCCCGCAGCAAAGCCCAACCATGAAGTGAACTCCTTGGTTCCCAATTGGATCTTGATCTCTAACTTCCATTTGGACTACCTTTGCATCTCGGGTTATTGGTCATCACTGGATCAGTTCGGATCCCCAGTCTTTCTTCTCTGTCAGTTCGGATCGGTCTCTTCTCAGTGCTTTGGGTCGGGTCGCGGCCTCCTAGTCCCCTCGTAGTACGTTGGTTCGGTTTGGGTGCTCTATGGTAGGTCGGGTCGGTGTACCCTTGCTCCATCGGTTCGGATCGAGTTCCTGGTCTCCGATCCGATCCACTCCCCTTCCTCTTCCGCTCCGATCCCCTTCCTCTTCTCTTCAGTCGATCTGTTTCCCCCTTCTTTAGCTCGACCTGATCCCTGTTCAACCATTATGGCCTTCCCTTTTTGCCATACTTTCCCTTGTGCCAAGCCTCGGTTCGGTTTGGTGATCCCTTGCCCAGTTCACTATCCGATCTGAGCCCATCCCTCCGATCCGATCCGGAAGCCTGCACCATTTTCTGCAACTTTTTCCAGCAAGTGTTTTACGCCATTCGATGGCGTTTTCAAACATTTTATCTATTCTAATCAATCATAAAGCATATCCTAAAGTCATAGCAACAAATAGAAGTAAACTCAAACACCAAAACATCAATATGATAGGTTAAAGTGGATCAAACATAGTCAAAACCCCATATTTTCCCTTAAACATGTTCAAGCATAATTAATGATAGGATTAGCAAAACTTAACCAAATTAACCCAAGTTCATATCATAGGTCTAAAACATCATTTAAGAATTTATAAATATTTTTCCAGAATTTTATCATGTTTAAATTCGCTAATTAACACTGATTACCCTTAATTAGCCATAATTAGTGAGGAACTATGCAAATCACTCACCTTAGCCACAAATAAACCTTAGATCTGAAATAAATCTCTATTTGGGCATGGATAACAATGCAAATCAGCAGCTCTAATCTTGATTTGGTGAAGATCTCCCTTGATTTGATGTTGCTAAGCTTAATCCTTGATTAGAAAGTGATTCGAGGTGATTTAGAGGTTGGAGGCCATTTTTATGGTTTCCAAGAGGTAAGCGGAGGCTAGAAAACTGAAATGGAATGGATCCCTAACTCTTTTCAGCCTCCCCATAACCATAATCCCGAAATGGGTTATGGGCCCATTCACTAATCACCCTATTTGGCCCGGTTAGGCAGTTTTTCATCTTCCAAACCTTATTTCAGCCATATCTCCCAAACGGTAAGTCCGTTTGGCGATTACGACCACTCTACGGAAAGGTAAACCATCAAACAAATCTAATGGAAGTGGTTTCAGGTCAAAATTCCTTTCCAGTCAAAAGTTATGGCCAAAACAATACCAGCTCGGGGCAAAACGGTCATTTAAAAATCGGCAAAAATCATGATCATGGGAAATGACCCCAATAGTCGTTTCCTAAAGTTACATGACCATACGCCTTCATATAAGAAAGAAATAAATATTCTACGATCCCCCGATGCGTAGAATGTAGGTTGTTACACCTGTGGTTCTGTTTATGTGATGTTCATGACATTTATCTTTCCGCTGCAATAATTATGTGTTATGATGTTATCTGGTTCTGTTATTGTTATAAATATGTTGTATTCTAAATGATTATCCTTACTTTCGGTCAACGGCAGTTTGGGGTTATCACAGTTGGTATCGGAGCCTAAGGTTTACCTTAGCTTCGGAGTATAACATATTTAGAACAATTCGTTTAGATAGAATCCACATTATTCTAAGGCGAGTAGCTCATTAGAGATAGGACTAGTAATGTCCTAGAATGAGCACAGCAGAATAGCACATACTTATCAGTCATTACATCATTATCTTTTCATCTTGTCCTTACCTTATATTCTCTTAAAAAATTTCATTTCTGTTGGTCTGACTCTTTCCTTGATGGTATATACTGATTTAAATGGATACCAGAGCAAGAACAGCCCGGGGTGGAGCCCGAGGTAGAGCTCGAGGCGGGGCCAGAGGAGGAGCCCGAAGGGGAGCTAGAGGGCAAACTAGAGACGAGACCCCCATTACTCAGGAACAACCTACTTCGGAGGTCGTAGCACAACCACCTCCACCTACACAGCCCTTCGACTTGGAGAGAATGTCAAAGAAATTCAGAAATCTAGGAGGTGTACCCTTCATGGGACGAGAGTCTGCGATTTAGGCAGAGTCATGGCTTAAGGACTGTGAAAAGATCTTAGAGGGCTTAGAATTAGAGGATCAGCGAAAGCGTTTCCTGGCAGTGTGGCAATTAAAAGATGAAGCTGGACATTGGAGGGATACAGTCAAGATTTGCAATGATGTGGCCAATATGTCTTGGGCCAAATTTAAAGAACTTTTCAATGACAAGTATGTTCCCCCACAAGAAAGAGAGCGCCTTCGCGAGCAGTTCGTCAACCTACAACAAGGCAGTATGTCTGTTTCTGAGTTTATGAGGAAGTTTGATGAGCTTTCACGATATGCTCCTGGGTTGATTCAAGATTCAGTAGAGAAGAATAAAAAATTCATCAAGGGCCTTTCAAAGAAATATTTGAACAAAGTCACTGCTCATATCAAGCTCCCATTCAATGAAGTAGTAGAGATGGCTTGCCGCTACGAGGAGAATGATGAGTCTGGACAGCAGGATAGAGTGAAAAATCCAAGCAACAACCAGAAGGAACAGGCTAAAAAGAAACCGGAGGTAGGTAACTCTTCTGCTACTAATCCCCAAGGGAAGAAGAGGGACAGGAACAAGGTGACATGCTATAATTGCGGCAAGACTGGGCATTTTGAGTCCGAGTGTAAAGCTTCTAAAAGAGTTAAGAGGAACGAATCAGGACCTAGCCAGAATCGTAGCCAGAGCTCCCAGAATCATGACCAGTTGCCCCAGAACACTCAGGATTGCTATAACTGCCATAAGCCGGGGCACTTTGACAGAAACTGTCCCCTATTGAAGAAAACTGAAGTGGCACATGTTTACGAAGGAGCTGATGCACCAGCTTCTGCCGAAGGACCAGGTAAACCCGATGTCTTAGGTGGTACTCTTACTATTAAGAACATCCCTATTACTGTCTTATTTGATACTGGTGCTACATGAAGCTTCATTTCTAATGATGCAATTAAAAAGTTGAAACTGAAACCAAGAAAACTTAAAGAGTTGATTAGAGCTAATAGTCCGATAGGAGGTTCCCTTATCTTCGATCAGTACTGTAAAGTGCCGATCTCCTACTCTCGTTATCAATTTTCTATAAATTTGATTGTCATGGATTTATCTGGGTATGATGTTATTCTTGGGATAGATTGGTTATCAAGGCATGAGGCCGAAGTTAAATGTTCTGAAAGAATTGTCAAAGTTAAAACTAAACTTGGTGATGTATGTTTCCCATGCCATGGCTGAGCCACCAACAGAAAAGCATTCTGGTCTTCTTTATAAGTCACTCCAACTTCTATTGAGGATATCCCTTTCGTCAAAGCTTACGCTGATGTATTCAAAGAAGTTGAGGGCTTACCTCCGTATAGAGAAATCAGCTTCAGAATTGACTTAGCTCCGAATGCAAGGCCTGTCGTACATCCTATTCGGAGAATGTCGCCGAAAGAAAAAGAGGAGCTGAGAAATCAAAACAAGCAGCTTTTGTGGAAGGGTCTGATCAGGCCCAGCTTCTCAGAATGGGCCGCAGCAGTGGTATTTGTCCCAAAGTCAGACGGTACCCTCAGGCTATGTGTGGACTACCGTGACCTTAATAAACAAACGCTGAAAAACAAATATCCACTGCTTTCCGAGGACCGGACATATTTTATGAATGGCTAGTGATGCCCTTCGGTCTATGTAATGCTCCAGCATACTTTGTTGATCTGATGAATAGAGTATTCCGAGATATTTTAAATAAATTTGTGCTGGTGTTCATCGATGACATCCTCATCTTTTCTAAATCCACTGCTGAGCACAAACAACATCTGAGCGAAGTCTTGGAGATTCTACAAAGAAATGTGTTGAAAGCCAAATTCTCCAAGTGCATATTCTGGCAAGAAGAGGTGAAATTCCTCGGCCATGTCGTATCAAAAGAAGGCATCTCAGTAGATCCTGGAAAGATCTCAGCCATGCAAGACTGGAAGCAGCCTCGAACTCCCACAGAGGTCAGGAGTTTCTTAGGATTGGCTGGCTATTATCGGAAATTTATCAAAGATTTTTCGAAGATAGCTTGTCCATTGGCAAACTTGACTAAGAAGCATACAAAATTCATTTGGGCACCAGAATGCGAGACAGCTTTCCAAGATCTAAAAAGGTGGTTGACCAGTGCTCCTGTGTTGACCATCATAGATGGCAATCAAGACTTGAAGGTCTGGACCGACGCTTCTAAGCAAGGTTGTTACTTTTATAAATCAACATGTCAGAGATAACATTTTCTTTTAATGTCAAATCTCATTTTAACATGTTATCCTATCTATTCAAGGTATTGGTGCGGTGGTGATGCAAAGAGACAAAGTAGTCGCATATGCTAGCCGCCAATTAAAACCGCATGAGAAGAATTACGCCATGCATGATCTCGAGCTAATGGACATTGTATTTGCTCTTAAAATATGGAGGCACTATCTCTTGGGTGAGAAGTTCGAAATATATACGAATCACAAATCCTTGAAACATCTTTTTACCCAAAGAGATTTGAATATGAGACAACAACGCTGGGTTGAATTTCTTGCAGCCTATGATCTGGATATCCTATATACTCCAGGGAAAGCCAACATTATGGCCGATGTGCTCAGTAGAAAGAATGCAGATGACAACAAGCTCATTCTCGCCAATCTCGTTATCACTCCTACTCTGATTGATAAAGTCTTTGCTCTTCAGAAGGATGATAAATTTATTTAAGAGGATTATCAAAAGAATTCAGGATGGCGAAACCACGAGTTTCCAAATTGACGACAAAGGGGTTTTGAGGCTATTAGGCCAAATTTGTGTCCCGTACGACTCTAGGCTCAGAAGGGAGGTTATGGATGAATGTCATAAATCTAAGCGTAGTGTTCACCCTGGGGTGAGCAAGATGTATCACAACCTCAAACGCACATTTTGGTGGAGGTCCATGAAGAGAGATATTTCTATTTACGTTGCTGGATGTACCACTTGTCTGCAAGTTAAAAGTGATCAACAGAAACAGGCGGGTTTGTTGCAACCGCTAGGAGTTCCTGGTTGGAAGTGGGAGGAAATCTCTATGGACTTCATTGATGGCTTGCCTCGAAGCAAAAAAGGGAATGATAGCATATGGGTGATTGTAGACCGCTTAACGAAGTCTGCCCATTTCATCCCTATCAGGTCCAATATAACAGCTCGAATTTTGGCGTAGCTTTATCTTAAAGTGATAGTCAGGCTACATGGAGTTCCCAAAAGCATTGTCAGTGATTGGGATCCATTATTCACAAGCAAATTCTGGGAAGCTTTTCAAGAAGAGGTTGGGACCAAATTAAATCTGAGCACTACTTGTCACCCTCAGACAGATGGCCAGACTGAGAGGGTGAACTGCATTTTAGAAGATTTGTTGCGAGCATGCATTCTCGATTATGGAGGTTCATGGGAGGACCACTTGCACTTGGTGGAGTTCTCTTATAATAATAGCTACCAAGCAAGCTTGAAGATGTCACCGTTTGAATTATTATATGGAAGGCCATGCAGATCTCCGGCATGTTGGGTGGAGCAAGGCAATCGATTAGTCTTAGGCTCCGATATGATTCGTGAAGCATCGGATAAGGTTAATTTGATTAAGAAGCGCCTATTGGCTGCTCAGAGCCGACAGAAGAGCTATGCAAACAAGCGAAGAAGAAATTTAGAATTCTCTGTTGATGACCGAGTATACTTGAAGGTTTCTCCATTGAGAGGCATAATTCGTTGTGGGAAGACTGGAAAGTTGGCACCGAGATTCATTGGTCCATTTCCTATTCTCGAAAGGATTGGCACACTCGCTTATCGAGTGCAGTTGCCTAGCTGGTTGCCAGGGGTGCATGATGTATTTCATGTGTCTCAGCTCCGCAAGCATGTGCGTGATCCAGATCTGATTGAGGATGAATTAAATCAATAGGTCTTGGATATTACTCCGAATCTAACAGTGAGGAAAGACCCGATAAAGATCATTGGCAAAGAAACAAAAATTTTGAGAAACAAGAGGATCAACCTAGTCAAAGTTCAATGGAGTGGGGATCCTAGAGACTGTACTTGGGAGACTGAGGATTGCATCAAAAAGGCTTACCCCAAGTGCAGAGTGGACATCTCTGAATAACTCTTGTGTTAAGGTACATTTACCACAATTTACATTTTCCGTCTTGTTTCCTACTTTACTTTGTTTCCTTTTCGAGGACGAAAAACTCTTAAGTGGGGGAGATTGTAATGACCCGGAAAATCCGAACCTATTTAAAAATTTAATTTTAAATAATTTGGTGGAAAAATGTGGCAGAATTTAAAATTTTCATTTTTAAATAATATTAAAGCCAGTGAGAATAGTCAATTTTCAAACGCCCTCTGTTTTTGACGAAACCACTTTTGTTGGAACCAGAATGTCAAATTATTGCTAGGTTTCAATTTTTAGAATTTTCCGAGTTGGTATGTGAGCGTAGCAAAAGAAAAGGTGTTTTGTTCAGTTCAGTCAAATTTAATCGACTGAAAAATAGCCATTTTTCAAACGGCCTCAGAATCCGGTGAAATTAATTTTGTTAGGACCGTATCGGCATAACGAAGCCAGATATATTTTTTTCTGGATTTTTCTGGGTCCGTATGTGGCCTCGATGAATTTATTTGTGCGAACGGATTAATTTAATAAAGGATTTAAATATTAAAATAAATAATTCAGGCCACAGACAGCTGTTTGGGCTGACGGGACCTAGCCCGTTGGATCCGAAATAGGGGTTATTTGGTAGGGTAGACTTCAGTTGGGCTCAAATTGGGTTAGTTTGATACTTATGGATTTAATTGCAAAAATAACATTAAAATATTATAAAATGAATGGAAATTCATTCTCAAAACCCTATTCCTAATCAACAACCGTCGCCATTCATTGAAATCCATGGCCACCGATGTTCTCACCTTCTCCATCTAATTTCTCTTCCATCTCCGAAAATTAGAACCCAACACACACACATCACTTCGAAGCCCTCTCTCCCCTCTTCACATCCATACGGCCATCACCCACCATCGTCGCCAGTAGCGCCCGCCTCGACCATCAAAACCCGCCGCCTTCGGGACCGTCGCTCTCCCCTTAGGCTCCACCGAACTCGACGAGGTGAACCCCCCAGGCGTGCCTCCAGTAGCTCGACACTGTGGCACCCTTTGATCTTCGAATCGCTGCATCAATTGTCTGGAATTCCTTGACCTAGGATCGAATAAAGGTTGAAAGGCACGGCCGAACTTCTGTAAAGAAGAAGAAGGTTAATACCTTAAGTTAATTATTAATTTAATTATACTTATAATAATACCAATCTTGTTTTAATCGTAATTAATTCATATGAACTCAGAATAACGCAATTTCAGAAGCATTGAGATCGTATTGACAAGATCTACATTCCTAGACTGAAACGGGACAATTCTGGACTGTTGTAATTTTGGACTAAATCGCGAACGAATTTGATATTTCTTTATTTAAATTAATTAATTTATTTAATTAATTTGTTTGCGATGTAATAATCACATGTTAAAGCTTCAGATCTATTTTGTTTCGTTATGATTGATGATTTTTGATATGTTGTTATGATGGATAATTATAGATCCATATGATTGTCACCTCTTATGTTATCACTTTTTGTTTATTTTTGAATTGATCTAATTTATCAATTCATAATAAAGAAATATGATTTGTCATTTTATGTTATCACTTTTATTTTCCTTTTATTTGAATTGATTTAGTTGTCAATTCATCATAGAAAATGAACATTACCTTTAGTGTGATGCTATGACATGAAATCGAACCTTATTTTTAGCATTATGTTATGGCATGAAATTGAACCTTATTTTTAGCGTTATGTTATGGCATGAAATCGAACCTTATTTTTAGCGTTATGTTATGACATGAAATTGAACCTTATTTTTAGCGTTATGCTATGACATGAAATCAAACCTTATTTTTAACGTTATGTTGAACCTTGTTTTTAGCGTTATGTTAACACATTGAAATTGAACCTTATTTTTAGCGCTATGTTAATACGTTGATTTTTATTTACATCTCTTTGTAAATAAAAAGGGACAAAACATTAAGTGTTTTTTTCCTACATTTCCTTCGTGAATAAAAGAATAAACTTAATAACACACATTTTTATTTACATTCCCTTTGTAAATAGAAGGAACAAAATGTGAGATGATATTTTATTTACATTCCTTCTAAGTAAAATAAAAGAACAAACTTGATAACACATATTTTTTTTATTTACATTCCCTTTTGTAAATAAAAAGACCAAAATTTGATGACATCTTATTTACATTTCAAGGTGAATAAAAATAACAATCTTGGTGATAGGATTTTATTCACATTTCTTATATGAATAAAATAAAGACAAAAATTTGATTAGTGAAAATTAGATTTTATTTACATTTCTTTGTAAATAAAAAGAGAACAAAACTTGACACTTGATTTTTATTTACATTTCTTTGTAAATAAAATAACATAATTTAAAACCAATTTTATTTACATTTCTTATGGGTGTAAAATGAACAAATTTAGCGATGATATTTTATTCACATTCCCTTTGTGAATAAAAAGAACAAAATATGCAATGATATTTTAGTTACGTCCCTTTGTAAATAAAAAGAACAAACTTTGCGATGATATTTTATTTACATTTTCTTTGTAAATAAAAAGACATTTACTTACAACCCGTGTAAATAAATAAGAAAAAGTTAAAAAAACATCTATTTACAACCAGTGTAAACAAATGAGAAAAAGAAAAAGTTACATTTATTTACATTTAGAGTAAATAAATGAGAAAAAGTAAAAGTTACGTTTATTTACATTTAGAGTAAATAAATAAGAAAAAATAAAAGTTGCATTTATTTACATATAGCGTAAATAAATAGGGAAAATGGAAAGAAACATTTATTTACATATAGCGTAAATAAATAGGAAAAATGAAAGGTAACATTTATTTACATATAGTGTAAGTAAATAATGAATGAAAAGCAACATTTATTCACACGTAGTGTAATAAATAAGAAAAAGGAAAGAGTAGACTTATTTACATTTAGGTAAATAAATAAGAAAAGAAAAAGGGAAATTTATTTACATTTAGTAAATAAATATCTACAGAAAAAATCATATTTACTTACATTTTAAGTAAGTATACATAAATAGGAAAAAGATCATATTTATTTATATTTAGTGTAAATAAACATGAAATGGGAGAAAGAAGACACTTATTTACGTTTACTATAAATAAGTAAAAGGGAAAAGAACATTTATTTATATTTAGTGTAAATAAAGCATAAATTTAGAAAAGGGATATTTTATTTATAATTAGTGTTAATAAAATATGGCATAGAAACGCATCACAATTTTTGTTTGCATCTTTAAATGCAAATTATTCCTAGAAAAAGAATGGAGTTTTATAGTCGAAATCGCCAAATGGTTTATATTTTTATATATATAAATATAAAATTTAACGAAACGCGCACTGCAGTTCGCGTCTCGACAATCGTACCTTCAAACGATTATACCGAAAGATCCGACCATCAGATTTTCCTAAAAACTGGAACCGTTAGGACCGCCTTGGGAAAAGCTTTCCAACAATATAAAATTCGTCAAAATCCGACGGTTAGATTTCAAGATATGTTTAAATAAAAATTTGGTAAAAACAGCGCCAGGGCAGCCCACTGACCCGAAGCGTCGTTTATTTATTTTGAGCTATTTTTAAATAAATTAAAATAGCGATAAATCGTTATAAATAGATATTAACGGTAATATATGATTTAAAAAAAATATTATGCAAATAATTATTTGAAAAGACCGAGTTCAACTCATTTCAAATAATTACACGACGTTTAAATCAAAGGCATAGAAGACGGCGGTTGAAGACCCAATACGGCGGTAGAAGATGGCGACTGATGCCCTCGACTGACTTACTCCCAGAAAAGGGTTAAACCGTGCTAATCGTCCGGATGTACGTGTTGATTGCCCGGATAAGCGAGAACCTCTCAGGTGTCTCCGGTTTCGTTCAGACCCAGAACGGACTAGTAAATGGATGCGTGTCTGACGTTGAAACTCGTTTCATGTAATTAAATCGATTTCTATTAATGTATATCGGATTGGTGGTGGGGAATTTATTCTCTGCTTAACACCCTACTATATATTAATAGTTATGGATAGCATGGCGTGAGTTGTCAATGTGGCACGCCAAGATGCAGATGATCAAGGCTTTTGTTGAAAAGCAGGGCCTTGTGGTTGATGATCAGAGCACGCCCTTTATAGGTGTAGCTTTGTGTATAGCATGACTTCGCGAGCCTCACACGATGGTATGAGTCAAAAACGGGATATGGACCGTAGGGAGTGCAAACGTTTCTTTCTAGCTAGGGGTAGTGTCAGTGCTTAAACTGGCTGGCATTTTACTTATGTGGATGATGGGTTGAGGTACCTCGGGTTTTATAGGTTGTTAGTGGCCATATCAAGGTCCGAAGGAACCGGGAAACGTGTGTTCAAGCATAATTAATCCACTACCGTTAGGTGGGGACCGGCCCTACCACATCCGAGGGTTGCCATAGATGTGATCATGAGGCATTTGCTAGAGTGTAACGAATCGGAGAGGACGATCGCTAGCCTCGATTTCATGACAGAAAACCAATTTCCAATACGACATTACGGTCTTGATTGTAAACTTATATATGGCGACATAGTGTATGGTACCTATGCCGTCTAGGATTGATACATTTATATTGAAGTATTTTAAACTGATTAGACACTAATAATAATATTAAAAATATTATTTTACACTTATTAAGCATGTTTGATCATCATAAGGGAAAACTCTATCCTCTGGTTTGTGTTGCATTGTGTGATAGGACTTGAGTCTTATGATGATTTCATTTTTCAAAAGTCATTTCGTTGTTTTTGTATAAACTTTATTAAACCATGCACTGGCAATCAAATAGAGTAAACCCGTTTCGCGTTAGCGGCGTGGTCCTATGATTCCCCATACTGTTAGCTAGTATAGAAAGATTTCTCATACAAGTCCCACGACTTACTCGATGTTTGTTTCACTTTGCAAACTCGGGTGCCCTCTCTTTACATGGGCAGCCAAGTGACAGGTTCTTAGGGAGACATTTTCTGGATTGAAGACTGCTTGGAAGGAGAAGACGAAGATTCTCTTTTATCTTTATCTTTTACTTTGGAGACTTTATTCTATCTTGTATTTTTATGTACGTCATGGAGTTTAGACCTATTTCCTTTGAAACTTATTTCCTTTGATTCAAACTTTTATTTTGCTAAGTTGTATCCTGTAAACTGCGTACTCTGTGGTTCTGTTTATGTGATGTTTATGACATTTATCTTTCCGCTGCAATAATTATGTGTTATGATGTTATCTGGTTCTATTATTGTTATAAATATGTTGTATTCTAAATGATTATCCTTACTTTCTGTCAACGGAAGTTTGGGGTTATCACAGAGAACTAGCCTATCTGAGCCATCAGAATCAGATTGTGACATTATCTAATAGGGTTTGTGATGGAATTTATCATATCATATATGTGGTTGATTCTGGGTATGTTATGTTGTGGCATTCTGGTCCACTGTTGATCATCTGAGTGGCAGCAAAAATGGTGAAGTCTCATGGCTCTCGTATTGTTGCTGCTATGGTGACCTTTTCTCTTTTGCCTTCCACTTGCATGACGCTCTCCAGTTTATTCGCCACAAAGTCAAGGATCAGGGCGTTGTGCTCATGACTTGTTCTGCTTTAGTTGTTCTTTCAGTGCTTCCTGTGTCTTTTATTCTATAGCAGTTTGTACTTGCATATGTCATTTGTATCCATGTAATTAGTATACGGTGGCTTGTGTTGTATATTTATATGTAATATATAGTAGTCTAGTATCTTTACTAGCTCCTGTATTGTAATCTTATTTAGATAGTGTGGACGACCCACAATAAATGCCATAGGTGTTGGGTGGTCCACCTTAAAAACAGAATAGCTGATGGCTAACTACAATCACCTGTATTATATTGTTTTTTTTTTATTATTGGTTATAATAAAAAAGGTGTTTGCGGTTTGATCGGCTTTGCCAAAAAAATCAATCTATAGAAATTTTTGGTTCCTCAACTCATCACAAATTTTCAACATAATTCAAATTTTCATACGTTAAATTCTAGTTTAGCCAATTGGTTCGGTTGATAACATAGTGCATCCGTGAAATAAACTCTTAGTTTGCTTGATAGTTTGCAAAGTGGTATTCTAATTTCCTTGTGTATGACTAGTAAAATCTATAGGGTCAAGGGGTGCTTGGGCACCATCGCTTATTTTCTATCACTATAAAAATGAAGATTTATAATTAATTACACATAACTAACTTAAAAGACCAAGATATACCACTCATGCATTGCCTCGCGGACAGATGTGAGAATTTGGGACAAAGCTTGGCGGATTGTGCAGACCGACGCTGACTTTTATCAACAAGGTTTCGGTAATCCTTAGGTGCCCAACTCATAAAATAAGACTAAGGTATACCACTCATGCACCGCCTTGCGGGCTGACGTGAGAGTTGGGAACGAGCTTGGCGAGTTTGCACATCAACGCTAGATTTACAAACAATCTTGGATACCCTTAGTACTACTATTTTTGAATATAAGAAGAAGAAAGAGTTACTTGATTAAACAAAGATAATAATTTAGAATAAACTTCATGGTCATCACCTAAGAATCTTCCTATATATCGGTTACACTGATATCGCTCGTAATTCAACTTTTCATTATATTTCTTATTCGATCTTAGTTGAGAGAAAAAATACTATCAACTAACCAAAAAAGTTGTTAACTTGCTTCGTTGTACCAATCTAAAATGAGTTATATTTCCAAAAAATTATGGTATGTTACCATGGTCTAAAATGCATAATGGTCCTATCTAAATGCATGAAAATGAAAAGAAAAAATTAAATAAAAATAAAAAGAATGCAATGCAGACTCCCCGAATACTTGGTTAAAACAATGTCCACACTGTAAACACGTTTCCTAAATTTGAAAGATAGTACCCAAAGATGGATTAGATGCAAAATGATTTGTAGCACGAAATGCAGTTTAACCACTATATGTGTATGCCAATTATATGAAAAATGAAATATATGATGATGGTGAATGTTTTGTAAAAATGATGTTTTCTATTCCTCTACACTTGTCTCTATCGAAAATGATGTAAGATGATTTCATATCTGATTTGTGAGGTACAAGAGGAATGTCAATAAATTCGGAAATCAAAATCTTTCCTATGAGGAGTTTATCGTGACAATGATTCATGACATGTAGAAGAAAATTATTCCATATACTTGAGAGTTTAACCATATTTTCTTTTGTTGATATGGAATTAAGGTTATCTTCGAGGTTTACTCCCAATTCATCATTTAAAAATTTAAGCTCGTCCGCAAATAGCTCTTCAAAAGACACAGAGGACACGTCTATTAAAATAGGAGAATTATTGTGACTAGCACATTTATCACTTTAGATGCAAACAAAGGAAATCCTAGACTTGAGATTGATACAATTAGCTCCTATTCAGAATAAATAACGTACTCAAGTATATCTTATTAGTTGAAAATATCGATTTTAAGGAGAAAGCGGTTCTTATGGTCATTCATGTATAGTATAAATACTAGGGGATATGACCTATGTTTAACGGATAGTATGCAATCTCTTCTGCTAGAAGTTCGATAAATTGAACTAATATATATCAGCTATCAAACCCTTGAGAGAATCGATTTCATAAAATAAACTCTTGTAGTTAAATATTATGCAAATCAAATCAAGTTTTATAATTGAAAAAAGACGAGAGTGAAGAATTTAGTTATGGAAATTTGTTCCTCACCAAATTGATTCAGAAATTTCAGCAGCACAACAATAACTGTAGAAATTAAAAAAAATTATACAAGCAAGCTTCTGCCTTTGCAAAAAAAAAATTCAAGCTTTCTTTGCAGCAGAGCAAGTGTAGAGTTAAAGAAATTTTACAATGGAGTATAGCAATCTTTCCAAAGCAATTGGGTAGCACAGACAGTTCAAATCAATTGTTTTCAGTTGCCTAACCTCTGATATCTTGTTTGTTTGCATGAACTCCTTTCGCTTTGGCTTTTGATTAGAATTTTTTTTGAAAGTGGTTGGAGGAAAAAAAACTAAATAGAAAAAAAGACTAACTAAACTAAATAAAATAAAAACTAAACTAAATTCAATTAAGAAAAACAACTCAGACCTAGCAAGCAAAAACAAACAAACTTTCCAATGACTTGGAAATAAAGTCAAACCAATTAATATCCAATAACCCATAAAAACAAGTAAATGTAGTCAAATAAGGAGACCATCATTCCTACATATAAAATATACGCCCAAATTCTCTTTTATAACAATCGTTTTTTTCCTTCAGAAAACACATACACACCAAAGCTTAAAAAAATTGTTGAACCTGTCAGAGCCTCTTTCCCCTTTATTCTCTTGGAAACCACAACCCCTCTATATAACCTATTTGTTTTTATTCAAAGAAGCAGATAAAATAAGGAAACAAATCGTTTCCCCAAATATAAAAGGATGGTAGCCCAGTAAAATAATATGCATGAAAACACAATAACAAGTTCTCTCACCATCCTTGTTTTGAGATTTGATCAGGGTTCGAATTGGGGTTTTGGGTTTGGTTCATCGTGATGGGTGCAATTTGGTTTGATTTAGGGTTTCAAATTGATTGATGGCTAGGATTTTGCGATTGCGAATTGAATTTTAAAATTGTATTGGTTTCTGGAGCTCGAATCATCTTTCGGATGTGAGAAACGATGAATGAAATTGGAAGTCAGATTACGGATGTGTTGTGCGTGGGTGTCCGAAATTGTTCGAGGGGGGGGTGCGAGGTAGGCTTGGTTAAACACATTGGATGAAATGATACCTAAGTCTGACAGATTGGAGACAGTTTTATGGATAGGCGAGTCTTTCAGTATTTTTCCTATGGTTGCGATTGTAGGAAATGGAAGGTGTTTGGTTGTATGGTGATGGATCTGTGTGATTGTTTGGTCAATAGGTTGCGTGGCTAGAGGCTGAGGATGATGTTCGCACTTATGTTTGGTTTGTGGATGTTTGCGTGATTAAGGATGGCAGAGCGTTGTGCCTTCCAAGTATGATCGTGATGTGTGAGGATATAGAGAGATGCAAGGTTGGTGAAGGTTGACGAAGAGGAAGGTGAATGGAAGTTTGATTGGTGGATGACGTTGATCGACTGCATGGGTGATTTTTTGAACAGTGATGAAGTTAGGGCGATTGTCTGACAAGTGCGATGTTGTTGAAAGGCGATAGAGAGAGAGCAATGTATATTGTAGAACTGGTGGAAATGGGAATTGACATGGGTTTTGTGAAGTGTAAAAATAATGGTCGATGCAAGGAGTTGGTGAAGGCAGTATTTTGGATGGCTGCAGGTGGTTGATGCCGATTTGCGGGTTAATGGAACAGTTATGGCAATGGTTTGATGAAACTTGCATGATGGTGGGTAGTTCTAGAGAACGACAGAGTGAAGTAGAGGAAAGAAATCAAAGCAGAAGAAAAAAAAATTACCAAAGAATTTTTGTTGCTTTTTTTTGGAAACTTGTAGAGGAAGAAAAACAATGTATAGAAAATAGGAAAGAAAATAGAAAGAAAGAAATTGAAAGAAAAAGTGGCAAGATTTTTTTTCTCTTGGTTTAGAGATTGTAGTATCAATATGTAATACCCAATTGACTAAGCAATAATTTTCTTCTATATATGAAAGAAAACAAAAGGAATAAAATAAAAATAAAACTAAAACGAATCGGAAAATTAAATAAATAATAACATTTAATTGTTTCTTCTTTGGCAATGGTGCCAAAAACTTGTTTGACACTTTCTTATGGAATAAAAAAGTGCAAATTTATTATAAATTACTACAAGTGCACAGGTGTGTAGTACGTAGGTCGAAAACATGGAGGAAAATTAAAATTCATTATTTATATATTTCGTGGCCGAGTTAGACAAATTTGGTGGATTTGATTGAAAATAGTAAAAATTGAAATTGCAATTTGATTCAGAACAAATCTAATTGAACAGACGACCAAATCACAATTATCAATTGAAACAAATTAAAACTGCTATAGATTTGGATCTAATCGGATCTATAATAAATTCAATGATTACATAAGAAAAATAAAAATGAATACTGAAATAAAAGCTTCAAAAAAGAAATAAACAAACAAAAATATAAATTAGGATTACCATTGAATCTAATCAGATGGTCAATAATTATTGAGAAAAGTAAATTGCAATAGTAAATTATGCTCTACCAAATCTAATTGAATTGACAACACAAATTTACTAGACCTAAGAGGAAAATAAAAAAGTAAATAAAAACTCTCAATTCCTAGATAAAGTTTTACAATGAGAATACATTGGTATTTATAGGACAAATTATCCAACCAAAAACATTAATCCAATTTATGTTATATGGGCCTGTTTACCCGAGAGTTATTCTATCATATCTCATGCCCTTTTCTTGACATTATTTTGAGGAAATAATATTGAGAATATCTTATGAGTATCTTTGAGAATATTTATGTCTCTTGATTAGCAATTATTCCTCCCATATCTTCCTTTGTTGTTATGTGACTAATTTATGGGCGATAAGACTACAAATGATTTCTTTTACCAAACATGAACACATCTTAGACTCCAAAAGCAACACAATTTGAAATCTTCATTTGCAAATCTTTATAAACATGGAAAAGTGATCTTTTACTTTTGCGATATCTTTAGTTTTGAGAGTGCATAAGTATTGATTGGCAAATCTATAAAAATGACATAATAATACCCAGTGCAATATTACTTATATACAAAAAGATGAAATATAGGTTCACAAAATAAAGATATTTCTATATTTATCAAATACCCCCAACTTATCTTTTACTCGTTCGCGAGTAAAAAATGAAAAACTAAACTAGATAGGTTACACTTTCATAGGAAACACGATTGCATTGAGCGTATGTGATTAACATGAAAATGTGTTTATTTTATGTTATTATATCTTATCTTTTGTGTATAAATAAATATTACTTGGGTATTATTTTGTTGTTTTTACAGATGTGTTGTTGTAACAGCCCGCACCTCCGTTCACACAAGATATTGTCCCCAACTTAGCCATCGTATAGGTGTGGGGTTTGTTCCTCAAAAGGCTTCGACATTAGTAAGAGATGGGCTCTACTATTTAAGTACCCACTTCACACAGGCATCCACGATGTGGGACTTAGGGGTGTTACATTCTCCCCTCCTACAGAGCCCAACGTCCACGTTGGCTCACAAACACCTCACCCAGGCGCTGTGGCCCACACAGGAGACACAATTCCGGCTGGGTATTGGCTCTGATACCACTGTAACAGCCCGCACCTCCGTTCACACAAGATATTGTCCCCAACTTAGCCACCGTATAGGTGTGGGGTTTTGTTTCTTAAACGGCCAAGGCGTTAGTAAGAGATGGGCTCTACTGTATAAGTACCCACTTCACACAGGCTTCCACGATGTAGGACTTAGGGGTGTTACATTTGTTAGAATTTTAGAGGAGGAAGAGGAATATATTATGAGAAAAAAGGAATTTTTGTAAAAGAGGAAAACTTTAATTGCTTTTATTTCTCTTTTCTTTTTTCTTGATTGATACGAATGAGGAGAGAGCTCTTATTTATAACATACAATAGATCATTCTAGATTTGCAATATTCTAGGAATAAATGAAAATTTATCTTTTCCTAATTAATAGCAACATTAAAACCTCTCATTAAAACCTCTCACAATAAAATGCAAGAACACTCTAGAAATACAAATCAAGTTTATTATTTTCCTTTTTTCAATACCCCCTTTAAACTTGATTTATGACTCCAAGTAAAGCTCTTATTCTTCGAAAATCTTCAATCTTCAATGGCTTGATAAAAATATCAGCAACTTGATCTTGAGTGTTCACATATTTCAGCTCCACTTCGTTGTTGGCAATGCATTCCCGAGTAAAATGATATCTCATATCGATATGTTTGCTTCGATCATGAAATATCGGGTTCTTTGCAAGTGCTTGTGCTGATTTATTATCAATGCATATTTCAGTAGCTTCTTTTTGTGGCAAATGAAGTTCTTTCAACAACTTTCTTAACCATAAAGCATGACATGTACTTGAACTTGCAGCAACATATTCAGATTCACAGGTTGACAACGTGACAATAGATTGCTTCTTTGATAACCAAGATATAGCACAATTACCCGAGAAAAATACATACCCCGTTGTACTCTTTCTATCATCTATGTCTCCAGCAAAATCACTGTCGCAAAATCCGGGCAACAGAAGATCATTGGATGAGGAATAAAATATTCCAAAGTCAATCGTTCCTTTTATGTAACGAAGAATTCACTTAGCAGCAGTCATATGGACAGAAGTAGGAGTCTCCATGAAACGACTTATCACTCCAAGGGCATAAAGTATGTCGGGCCTTGTACTTGTCAAATATCTCAAACTTCCCACAAGACTTTTGTAAAGAGTAGGATCTACCTTTTCTCCATCTTCAAACTTGGCCAATTTCATTCCAGCTTCCATGGGTATGTTCACGTGATTGCAATCGATCATCTTAGACCTTTTAAATACTTCCTTTGCATAACCTGTTTGAGAAAGAAATATACCTTCCTCCATTTGTTTCACTTCCAATTCCAAATAATATGTCATTTGCCCCAAATCTGTCATCTCAAATTCTGTCAACATGCAACTTTTAAATTCATCAAATAAATCGGGATTATTGCCCGTGAAAATGAGATCATCAACGTAAATGCAAACAAACATAACATCTCCATTATTGTGAAACTTAGAATATAAAGCATGCTCATTTAAGCAACGAACAAACCCGTGATCTTGAAAGTATTGGTTAATGCGGCTATTCCATGCTCGAGGGGCTTGTTTCAATCCATACAACGATTTCTTGAGTTTTAGTACCTTCTTTTCATTCCCTTCAGCTACGTAGCCCAACGGTTGATCAACATAAACCTCTTCTTTAAGATATCCATTCAAAAAAGCCGTCTTGACATCCATTTGGTAAATTTTCCATTTCTTTTTAACAGCAAGAGAGAACATATAATTTTCTCCCATATTTTGACGATGATCAAGAATCAGAGAAAGTTGAAACTATACAAGAACCTACTTCTCCAGCTTCAGATCTTGAAGGCTCAAATGAAAGACCGTTGAGGATGAAATCCCTTGCTGGTATATATGAAAGAACTGAAGAAATTACTCTTAATAATGATGAACTTTATTGTCTTTTTGCAGATAGCGAGCCAATAAATTTTCAAGAAGCCATGCAAGACAAGAGGTTTTTATACTCTAAATGACATGTTTAATCTAATGTAACATTTTAATAATAAGAATGTTATTTTTTCTTATGTAACAATTTACAACAAAATGTTTATTTACATTTTGTATACAAATCTAACATAATATGAAAATAAGATGTTTATTTTCATTTTATGTTAGATTTGTATTCAAAATGTAAATAAACATTTTGTTGTAAATTGTTACATAAGGAAAAATAACATTCTTATTATTAAAATGTTACATTAGATTAAACATGTCATTTAGAGTATAAAAAATTCAAAAAAAAGAAAAGAAAAGAATATATCATCTTTGTTTATATTATTGAATTAGAATAGAATTGTCAATTCGATAAACTTTTTATCCAATATAAAATTACATTAAAAAGTGTATTTTTAATATTCAACACTTTTAAACTAAAAAATGAAACTTTTCATCAAGATGAATTTTATGGTATGACAACTTCCAAACAAAACTATGTTTACTGTAACAACCCGAATTTTTAGCAACGTGTTAAGACAAGAATCAAGGCAGAATTAAATTATAAAATCTGAATCAGGATAAACGGGTTGCGCTATTGCGTTCGTCTCGGAAAAATACGCGAAATAGAGTCCGAAATTTCGTAAATCGGAGTCCGTATGAAGAAGATATGGACGAACGAAGTTAGGCAGAAAAACCGAAAACAAGCCAGAATGCACTGGCGCACTTGTGAAGTGCGCCAGCACAAAAATACACTGGCGCACTTGGGAAGTGCGCCCGTGTCGAGCCAGAAACCTGCACAGCCTTCTGGCTTGACCCTGGCTGGCCTGGTGCACCTGTTTTGGCCCTTGGTCTTGTTTTGGAGGCTTGTGACGATTTTTGAGGGCTGGGATCTATCATAGGGTTAATCTAACGGCCTAAACTACCCCTAATCTCTATAAAAAGACCCCTAACCTAGCCTAAACCCTCATTAATTGATCCTACAACTAAACTATGCCAAAATTTCTAGTGATCATGGCCTCCACTCAAAACCCTAGCCTCCATCCTCTTGCCAAAATGCTATCTTCATTTCTATGAGAGGTTTCATGATCATGAGAGTATTAGAGAGTCCCTATGTTAGTATGAGAGCTCCTCAAGTTGATTTCAAGGCAAAAGTTTTGGTCTTTGTTCATAAAGATGGTGTATTTGTTGATTTGGAGCATCCATCTTTGGGTTTTTGGATGATGGCATGCATAAGCTTCATCTCAAGCTTTAGTTTAATCGATTTAGGCCTTCATAGAAATGTAAGCCCTTTCCCTACTCTTAGATATTAACTATGAAGTTAAATGTTCATGTTGCAAGTTTGGGTTTGATCATTGAGTATGATACATGCTATCATGTCATGCAAGTTTATGAAGTCATTATCTTGATCTTGTGAGCAAAAAGCCACAACCTTTATGTTGAAATGTTGCATTATGCAACATGAGAATCTTCATAATCATTATGTCAACTTGCATATGAAGTCATAATCCTTATATGATGATATATGCGAGTTTCTAGCCATCATTCCATGTCTTTTGTCACCATGATTCGCTTATGTACCAAGTTTGGGTTTATGCATGTTTTTGAGGCTTAAGAATGTAACATGCAAGCTAATGAACACATTTGTGCCTCATTTGCCACCATGATTAACTTGTGGCTTAATACCCATCTTTGTCATTCCTTTGCCAAGTCTCTTCTTTTAATCCATCACGTTGTTGCGAACGTATATGCTAGTTTAAAAAGCGTTGGGGTCACATTATGGGGAAACATAATGACATGAATATGACTTGGGTAAATGGGTATAAACATGACAACATGTAACGTTAAATATGACATGTGTTTATACTTGAAAACATGACTTGAAATATAACATGGAAGTTGACATGTAAGTATGCATAAAAACATAAGCTTGGGAATTTACCTATTAAGTTAGGTCTACCCATTGGGAATTTACCTATTAAGTTAGGTCTACCCAATTGCTTGAAAACTTGACTATGAACATGACACTAGACTAAACATGAAAGTGGCCAACTCGAGGTTGGGTTGAGTTTGCAACGTAAAACTACCCGGAACCGACCGGCCTAACTAGTGGTTGCAAACAATAAGACCCAATGTGAGAAGTTGGTCATGTTGTGCTTGAACCCGAGGTTAGACCAAGTTGTGGTGTAAAGCTACCCGGAACCGACCGGCTTAACTAGTAACCACAACAAAGTCTAATGTGAGAGGTTGGGGTGCATTAAGTAATTAATGCCACATGATAGGGTTAAGTTAATTTGATTAATGACTCTTAACCAAATATGACATGGGTAAATGGGTTAAGTAAATTGGTTAGGCTAATGATACTTAACAAAACATGACAAGGTTGGGTAGGTTAAGTGATTTGATTTGCCTAATGACGCTTAACCATTTTTATACGACTAGTGGACGGGGATTAAGTTAACCAACACTTAATCAATCCAACATGATAATTTGACAAGGTTAAGTAAGTTTTCTTAATGACACTTAACCATACAAGATGATTAGGGGATGGGGTTAAGTAATTTACACTTAACTAATCCGACACGGTAATTAGATGGGGTTAAGTAATCCACACTTAACTAATCTAAACACGGCAATTCGATGGGGTTAAGTTAAACACTCAACCAATTTAAACTCGGTAATTCAATGAGGTTAAGTAACCAATACTTAACCAACTTAACGTGACAATTTAATGGGGTCAAGCAACTTATACTTAACCAATTATACATGATGATTTGATGGGGTTAAGTAACTTACACTTAACCAATCTAATACGCGGACCTGATAAGGTTAAGTCACAAAACCTTTTTAGAATATACTTAACCATTATAGTACGATTAGAGGATGGGGTTAAGCCAACCTATACTTAACCAATCCGACTCGATAATTTGATGGGATTAAGATAATCTATGCTTAATCGATCTAGCAAGATAATCCGATAGGATTAAGGTAAGCTAGTACTTGACCAATTTGACTTGATAAGGTTAAGTCATGAGCCTCTGGGTACACTTAACCAACTTGTGGGACTAAGTCTTGAACTTAAATACTTAGCCAATCTTTGACGTGATTCGTGGGCGGGTTAAGTCATGGACTTGAATGATAACACTTAACCCAATAGACAAACCCTAGCTAGAAGAACTAGGTAGAAAACTGTGGTTAATCAAGGATAACGGGAAAGGAAGCTAAGTGATAAACCTTAGTTAAGGGTAACTAAGTAATAATTCTTAGCTAAGGACATAGGACTAATTCTCAAAACGATGAGTAACCCGATACGGTAGGTCATCGCTTAGTATACGAGGGGGAGCAAGTTATCTGACTTGGATAAAAGCTCCAGCGCACTAGGTGCCGAAGTGGAAGCTTCGGGGGACGTGAGGATATTCTTGGGATCCCTCTGTGGGCTGCCAGGTAATTATACTAGGCCCATTAGAGGTTAAGGTCTGCGTTAGAAGGACCAAGAGTATGCCTTGGTTGCTATGCGAGCAACCTAAAGACTGGGATGGATTAGCGTGGAGTCGACGATTCTTGTTTTTGCTCTGGATAGCGCATCGCCGACTACCTACCATCTTTAGTCAATCGTGTACGTGCGGAAAGGCAGGGAACCCCCAACAGACCATGTGCTTGCTATCGAGTCATGGGTGAGGTTGGCCCGTAGGAAAGTGGGCTATAGTGGGGCCGTGGAGTGGTTCTTATACATGATTTTTCTTGGATTGCCTTTCAGTAGTTGAGGGAGGGGTCACGTGGGACCATAGCCACGGGTACAAAAACAGACCTTGATATCTGCATCGGCAGACGATTTAAAGCTCCCGACCGAGTTCCGTATTTCTTGATTTGCCCTGGCACGGAACTCGGATGGCACATTGGGGAACATGTGCATCTAGACATGGAAAACGATTCACGATACATACGTGGGATCAAGGGCGCGGTTGACGGGTGGCGTAATCCCTGGTGGTCCTAGGTGGCCAAAACCCAAACCGAGACACAGAAACGTTCATTAGGTAGCATAATCCCTAGCGGTCCTAGGTGGCATAAATCCTAAGTGGACGCGCGATAGTTCATGGTAAGGAAACACAACTAGATCAAGGGTTGCAGTCTAAAACAACTTCAAGGATAAACCGTTTACATGGGAAAGCCCGTACAGCCTACGGCAAAGAACTGAACTTATACATGGAAAGAAACATATGAGTTGAGTAACCTATATATGCGGCATATTAGGTTGACATGGACCATTACACGACATTTGAGTAAGGGTCATTCACGGATAACACGTGATACAATTGGGATACTAGTACGGTAGGTGCAGAGCGGGCATACAGGATAGATACCATGGGACGTTATGCGTGATAGATATCTTGGGATATTATACTTGATAGAAACCTGACGATGTGATGCCTTGTTTCATTTTGACATCGTAATTTATCATGACACTTTAGTTTATCTGAGTTCAGTAGTTCATCCTGTTATTTTGATTTAGCTTGTCTATCTTGTTATCATGCTCATGTTCATCTCAGTTCCTCATGACAGTTAACTTTACTAGTTTTTATACTAATAGTAGATAGGGCTTACTCAGTCTTTTTGACTGACCCGTTTTGTTTCGCCTCTTTTCTTCCGTTTCCCCCCCCCCCCAAGGTTACAGGGAGGAAATACTGTTGTTTAGTTCGGACTTCTCCTGCTTGAAGGTCATCATGGATGGCTTGGACTTTTCTTGGCTATGGCTACTTTACTGTTTTTACTTGGGGAATAATTTATGAAAATGTCTTTATGCTTCTTTACTATTGCAAGACAGGTTTTGATGTACTCTGATGTAAAAGGCTTTAGACCTTATTTATTCATGTTATGAAAGGTTGATTTTACTTCCGCTATTTTATATGTTTTGTCTTGTGATATTTCTGTGCATGTTTACCAATAATGCCCCTCTAAAGCTAGTGCATTCTTTTGCGAGTGACTCTAGCGGAGGCGGGGTGTTACATTTGGTATCAGAGCAGAAGGTTACCAGACTGGGCAAAAGTTTTTAAAGACCTTCTGAAAACTATTTGAAAATCATTTACAAAGAAGCATTTTTCAAGAAAATTTTTCTTTTAAAAGAAAAAGGTTATTCCCCAAAGGCCATTAGCACTATCCTTGTTTCCTTAATTGAATCTCTTTTCCTTTCTTTCCTCCATCTGTAGTCACAGTGGTTTTAACTGCGACTAGTCTTTTCTATCTACGAAAGTGCTTTCCATGCGATGGAGGTGGTTCTCGAGAGACCAGTGGTCGCGTTATAAGAAAGGATAGTGAGGAAGAGGATAAAGGATACGAGTTTAAGGATGAGCAACTTGTTGGTATGGCTCAACCCAGAATGAGAGAGAAGGATGAACAATGAAACCCATGACGAGAGAGTACCTTTGGCATGGTAAAACGGGACGGATAGTTAAGTATTATGGGAAAAGGACAAGATCATCGGGAGGGCAGCAGTATGCTCTCATTTCTGGGGTACCTCGGAAGGAGGGTGACGATCTTGTTAAAGGTTTAGCTTTTCTTCTCTATCATCCTGTTAGGACTTTGTTTTGATCATCGTATCATTTAAGTCTGCTTCGATAGTTGAGTCTCTGCACCTTAAGTACTAGCGTAATAGAGAATCCCATTTTTGTCTCAAAGTCCTATTAGAGAATCAGTCCATTTATACATGACTTGTTTGGATTTGGGAATGTCTATGCCAAGTGTTGAGTTTGGAAATAATGCTTATGTTTATAAGCTATGGATGGATTCTAGGGATGAAGTGGTTATCCAGTAGGGGATGCCACTCTCGGTTTTGATAGGAGGGTAGTTAGACCTTTTGACTAGCCTTGGTAATACCCTCGAAGTATCGTGTAACCTTTTTGAGGTTCTGTCATGACTAGTTACTTAGAATCCCTTGATGCCTTTATTGGAAATTTGAAGCCCGATCGAGTGGTGTTCGCCGATAAGACGGACGGTTTACTTCATTTATGCATGGGTTATAGAGATCACCCTAGTAAGTGCGCTTGATAACCTGGTTGACATCTGTTTACTTTCAAGAGAAAGTTCTTCTACATGGAATAACTTATAGTATATAAACGAGATCCAAGATTCACTAGTGAATTTTGGAAAGCTTGCATGAGATCATGAGTACACAGTCATGTTTGCATCAAGTATTTTAGAAAAAGGATAAGTGCAAGTGGAACGAGAGGCGACGAAGGAATGAGTTCCAGCTCATGTTATGGAAACAGGAAATAAGAAGCTACGAAATCGCAAAGACGGTCAAGGCACAATGGAATTGAGTTCAAGGAAATACGACTTTGATGGTCAAAGACTAGATACGCGCATGATATCTTTTTTGGGAGTATATCCTTGATCCCTGTTTTCTGTAGAGCTTACTTGTAGGCTATCTTTTGTGGACATCCTCTTGGTCCTATTTTCTGTTACAAACCCCATAAGGAGTTTGTCTTGTTTATCTTCTCGACCCTATTTCAGGGAATCCTAGGTAGAACCCTATGGATGTAAACATGTATTTGAAACATGTTATGATTGATATGGTTGCAAGTGGTTGCTCGTGGATGCGCGAATACACATTAGATACTAGCTCGACTCGGTCACATTTCATATTGCATATGCACGAGTATTTATACTTGTTTATGGATGAAATCGAATGTATTATCATGCGGTTGTTGCATATGAATGAATGATTGTGCATGCATATAGTACCTATATGGCTAGGACTATTTGCATACATGTTGGATTCATGGCACTATACATATTTTGCATTAGAAAGATTATTCAGGCCTGATCATTAGCATTAGCTAAGGAACATGTACACACACGTTTTGCATACATTCATACAGCATTAGAAATCATCTAAGGACAATGGTTGCTTGTGGATGATGTTTTGAGTAGATGGATGACGGATGGTAGGATACGTTCTTCCTAACTTGGAGATTTCGGGGACGAAATCCTTTAAGTTGGGGAGGATGTAACAACCCGAATTTTTAGCAACGTGTTAAGACAAGAATCAAGGCAGAATTAAATTATAAAATCTGAATCAGGATAAACGGGTTGCGCCATTGCGTTCGTCTCGGAAAAATACGCGAAATAGAGTCCGAAATTTCGTAAATCGGAGTCCGTATGAAGAAGATATGGACGAACGAAGTTAGGCAGAAAAACCGAAAACAAGCCAGAATGCACTGGCGCACTTGTGAAGTGCGCCAGCACAAAAATACACTGGCGCACTTGGGAAGTGCGCCCGTGTCGAGCCAGAAACCTGCACAGCCTTCTGGCTTGACCCTGGCTGGCCTGGTGCACCTGTTTTGGCCCTTGGTCTTGTTTTGGAGGCTTGTGACGATTTTTGAGGGCTGGGATCTATCCTAGGGTTAATCTAACGGCCTAAACTACCCCTAATCTCTATAAAAAGACCCCTAACCTAGCCTAAACCCTCATTAATTGATCCTACAACTAAACTATGCCAAAATTTCTAGTGATCATGGCCTCCACTCAAAACCCTAGCCTCCATCCTCTTGCCAAAATGCTATCTTCATTTCTATGAGAGGTTTCATGATCATGAGAGTATTAGAGAGTCCCTATGTTAGTATGAGAGCTCCTCAAGTTGATTTCAAGGCAAAAGTTTTGGTCTTTGTTCATAAAGATGGTGTATTTGTTGATTTGGAGCATCCATCTTTGGGTTTTTGGATGATGGCATGCATAAGCTTCATCACAAGCTTTAGTTTAATCGATTTAGGCCTTCATAGCAATGTAAGCCCTTTCCCTACTCTTAGATATTAACTATGAAGTTAAATGTTCATGTTGCAAGTTTGGGTTTGATCATTGAGTATGATACATGCTATCATGTCATGCAAGTTTATGAAGTCATTATCTTGATCTTGTGAGCAAAAAGCCACAACCTTTATGTTGAAATGTTGCATTATGCAACATGAGAATCTTCATAATCATTATGTCAACTTGCATATGAAGTCATAATCCTTATATGATGATATATGCGAGTTTCTAGCCATCATTCCATGTCTTTTGTCACCATGATTCGCTTATGTACCAAGTTTGGGTTTATGCATGTTTTTGAGGCTTAAGAATGTAACATGCAAGCTAATGAACACATTTGTGCCTCATTTGCCACCATGATTAACTTGTGGCTTAATACCCATCTTTGTCATTCCTTTGCCAAGTCTCTTCTTTTAATCCATCACGTTGTTGTGAACGTATATGCTAGTTTAAAAAGCGTTGGGGTCACATTATGGGGAAACATAATGACATGAATATGACTTGGGTAAATGGGTATAAACATGACAACATGTAACGTTAAATATGACATGTGTTTATACTTGAAAACATGACTTGAAATATAACATGGAAGTTGACATGTAAGTATGCATAAAAACATAAGCTTGGGAATTTACCTATTAAGTTAGGTCTACCCATTGGGAATTTACCTATTAAGTTAGGTCTACCCAATTGCTTGAAAACTTGACTATGAACATGACACTAGACTAAACATGAAAGTGGCCAACTCGAGGTTGGGTTGAGTTTGCAACGTAAAACTACCCGGAACCGACCGGCCTAACTAGTGGTTGCAAACAATAAGACCCAATGTGAGAAGTTGGTCATGTTGTGCTTGAACCCGAGGTTAGACCAAGTTGTGGTGTAAAGCTACCCGGAACCGACCGGCTTAACTAGTAACCACAACAAAGTCTAATGTGAGAGGTTGGGGTGCATTAAGTAATTAATGCCACATGATAGGGTTAAGTTAATTTGATTAATGACTCTTAACCAAATATGACATGGGTAAATGGGTTAAGTAAATTGGTTAGGCTAATGATACTTAACAAAACATGACAAGGTTGGGTAGGTTAAGTGATTTGATTTGCCTAATGACGCTTAACCATTTTTATACGACTAGTGGACGGGGATTAAGTTAACCAACACTTAATCAATCCAACATGATAATTTGACAAGGTTAAGTAAGTTTTCTTAATGACACTTAACCATACAAGATGATTAGGGGATGGGGTTAAGTAATTTACACTTAACTAATCCGACAAGGTAATTAGATGGGGTTAAGTAATCCACACTTAACTAATCTAAACACGGCAATTCGATGGGGTTAAGTTAAACATTTAACCAATTTAAACTCGGTAATTCAATGAGGTTAAGTAACCAATACTTAACCAACTTAACGTGACAATTTAATGGGGTTAAGCAACTTATACTTAACCAATTATACATGATGATTTGATGGGGTTAAGTAACTTACACTTAACCAATCTAATACGCGGACCTGATAAGGTTAAGTCACAAAACCTTTTTAGAATATACTTAACCATTATAGTACGATTAGAGGATGGGGTTAAGCCAACCTATACTTAACCAATCCGACTCGATAATTTGATGGGATTAAGATAATATATGCTTAATCGATCTAGCAAGATAATCCGATAGGATTAAGGTAAGCTAGTACTTGACCAATTTGACTTGATAAGGTTAAGTCATGAGCCTCTGGGTACACTTAACCAACTTGTGGGACTAAGTCTTGAACTTAAATACTTAGCCAATCTTTGACGTGATTCGTGGGCGGGTTAAGTCATGGACTTGAATGATAACACTTAACCCAATAGACAAACCCTAGCTAGAAGAACTAGGTAGAAAACCGTGGTTAATCAAGGATAACGGGAAAGGAAGCTAAGTGGTAAACCTTAGTTAAGGGTAACTAAGTAATAATTCTTAGCTAACGACATAGGACTAATTCTCAAAACGATGAGTAACCTGATACGGTAGGTCATCGCTTAGTATACGAGGGGGAGCAAGTTATCTGACTTGGATAAAAGCTCCAGCGCACTGGGTGTCGAAGTGGAAGCTTCGGGGGACGTGAGGATATTCTTGGGATCCCTCTGTGGGCTGCCAGGTAATTATACTAGGCCCATGAGAAGTTAAGGTCTGCGTTAGAAGGACCAAGAGTATGCCTTGGTTGCTATGCAAGCAACCTAAAGACTGGGATGGATTAGCGTGGAGTCGACGATTCTTGTTTTTGCCCTGGATAGCGCATCGCCGACTACCTACCATCTTTAGTCAATCGTGTACGTGCGGAAAGGCAGGGAACCCCCAACAGACCATGTGCTTGCTATCGAGTCATGGGTGAGGTTGGCCCGTAGGAAAGTGGGCTATAGTGGGGCCGTGGAGTGGTTCTTATACATGATTTTTCTTGGATTGCCTTTCAGTAGTTGAGGGAGGGGTCACGTGGGACCATAGCCACGGGTACAAAAACAGACCTTGATATCTGCATCGGCAGACGATTTAAAGCTCCCGACTGAGTTCCGTATTTCTTGATTTGCCCTGGCACGGAACTCGGATGGCACATTGGGGAACATGTGCATCTAGACATGGAAAACGATTCACGATACATACGTGGGATCAAGGGCGCGGTTGGCGGGTGGCGTAATCCCTAGTGGTCCTAGGTGGCCAAAACCCAAACCGAGACACGGAAACGTTCATTAGGTAGCATAATCCCTAGCGGTCCTAGGTGGCATAAATCCTAAGTGGACGCGCGATAGTTCATGGTAAGGAAACACAACTAGATCAAGGGTTGCAGTCCAAAACAACTTCAAGGATAAACCGTTTACATGGGAAAGCCCGTACAGCCTACGGCAAAGAACTGAACTTATACATGGAAAGAAACATATGAGTTGAGTAACCTATATATGCGGCATATTAGGTTGACATGGACCATTACACGACTTTTGAGTAAGGGTCATTCACGGATAACACGTGATACAATTGGGATACTAGTACGGTAGGTGCAGAGCGGGCATACAGGATAGATACCATGGGACGTTATGCGTGATAGATATCTTGGGATATTATACTTGATAGAAACCTGACGATGTGATGCCTTGTTTCATTTTGACATCGTAATTTATCATGACACTTTAGTTTATCTGAGTTCAGTAGTTCATCCTGTTATTTTGATTTAGCTTTTCTATCTTGTTATCATGCTCATGTTCATCTCAGTTCCTCATGACAGTTAACTTTACTAGTTTTTATACTAATAGTAGATAGGGCTTACTCAGTCTTTTTGACTGACCCGTTTTGTTTCGCCTCTTTTCTTCCGTTCCCCCCCCCCCCAGGTTACAGGGAGGAAATACTGTTGTTTAGTTCGGACTTCTCCTGCTTGAAGGTCATCATGGATGGCTTGGACTTTTCTTGGCTATGGCTACTTTACTGGTTTTACTTGGGGAATAATTTATGAAAATGTCTTTATGCTTCTTTACTATTGCAAGACAGGTTTTGATGTACTCTGATGTAAAAGGCTTTAGACCTTATTTATTCATGTTATGAAAGGTTGATTTTACTTCCGCTATTTTATATGTTCTGTCTTGTGATATTTCTGTGCATGTTTACCAATAATGCCCCTCTAAAGCTAGTGCATTCCTTTGCGAGTGACCCTAGCGGAGGCGGGGTGTTACATTTACATTTTACAATAAAAGGATGATTTTTATTGTATAGCAAATTTCCAAAAATATGTTTACATTTACAATAAAGATATGGTTTTTATTGTTTTACCAACTTCCAAACAAAACTATGTTTATATTAACATGTTTATAGGTTCACAAATTAATGTTAATCAATGCCAGTTATTAACATGTTTAAAATCAATGTAAAATAGCACGTTTACTTAATAAATGTCATGTTTACAAATCAAAGCTAATTAACATATTTTTAAAGCTAAGTGTTAATTATAAATCAATTTCATGTCTTGAATTCTCTAAACCAATACATTCTAAGTTATGTTTATCATTTATAGCGTGTTTTTAACAAAATTTTCTTAAAATAAAATTTTAAATTAGTTCCGATTTTCTGGGTTGTTACAATCTTCTCCACTTAAAAATCTTTCCGTTCCCAAAAATGAAAGGAGCTGAAAGTTGTTTATCTAACCAATTCAACTTTCATTCTTTTATTGGTTTCAATAATTTTATTAGTTGAACTAATAATCTCACAATACAATCATCAACTAATTAATTGGTTAGCTTATCAAATATGTGTAACTTTTATATATTTAAAAATCATATTTTCTAAAATCGGATTATATAATCACAAATATGTTAATTATAAATTATCACTCTCAACTCATTCTTGAGCATCACTAACTCCATCTCTAACGAGTTCTCTCATTCTAGGATACTACTGATCCTATCTCTAATGAGTATTCTTATTGGATATTACTAATCCAATCTCTGCTGAGTCTTTTGTTTAGTTCTAACGAGTTGTACCCGAAAGATTTGAGCTAACCAAAGCTCTGATACCAAATGTAACGATACAGATTTCGCCCGGACTTAATCGATTGCTAGATCGACCAAGACCATTCAAAACCTGAATACGTTAACTCTGAGAATACAAAACATTAAAACAAATAACATAAGACTTTTATAAACATAATAATAATAATGTTACATCAGAGTACATCGAGATATAATACGCGGAAGATTTATTTACAATATTCTAATACAATGCAGCGGAAGACTATCAATGCTCTGGACACAGCTTTATGCTTCGATCCAGAATCCTGCTCGATATATCTGCAAAATAAGCTACTCGACCGCCCGTGTGGAAAGGAGGGCACCCGAGTTTGCAATGTGAAACAAACAACGAGTCAGTCACGGGACTGGTATGATAAATCTTACTTAACCTATTTAATAAAAGGGCTAATCACAGGACCACGCCGCTAACGCGGAATGGATTTACTCCATTGGATTGCCAGTGCATGAAATATAAAGTAAATCGTTAAACAAGGCAATGCTTTTTAGAAAAATGAAACCATTATAAGACTCAAGTCCCATCACACAATGCAACACAATCTGGAGGATAGAATTTTACCTTATAATGGTAAAAAATGCTTGTTACGATAAAACGGATTTGATATTATTATTAGTTATATATGTTTCAAAAACATTTCAATCATAATGTATCAATCATAGATGGCATAGCTACCATATACTATGTTGCCATGCTAGTTACACAATCAAAACTGTATGGTGTCGTATTGGAAGCTAGATTTACATCATGAACCAAGACAAGAGATAGTCCTTACCGATTTCGAGACAATCTAGCCTACCATGTCTCAGGATCTGAGCTCGAGTGACCCTTTGATCTTCAGGGCTGGTCCATAAATATGTTAGTGGATTAGTTATGCCTGAACAATATGTTTCCCTGCCCTATGAGGCGTAAAGAGCCACTAGGGACTCAAATAACCGAGGCGCCTCATTCCATCATCCACATAAGTAAAAATGCCTGGGCGTGTAAAACCCTGACACCACTTCTAGCTAGAAAGAAACGTATGTCCTCCCTGCAGTCCTTGCTCCCGTTTCTGGTTCATACCGGGGTGTAAGGCTTGCGAAGTTACGCTACACAAAGCTATGCTAATTAAAGCTGTGCTTTGATCATCAACCACAAGGCTCTGCTTTTCAACAATAAGCCTTGATCATTTGCATCTTAGTATACCACATTGTCAATCCATACCATACCATTGATTTCTGACAATATATAACCTCTAAGCTCGTACGTCTTAGAGAAGGGTGTTATGCAAGAGAATAAATTCTCCGCTACCAACAGATATATATTTAGCAGAGATCAACGAATAAAACATAAAGGAATACAATGTCAGACATACCATCTATTTACAAGTTCGTTTTGGGTCTGAACGAAACTAGAGACACCTTATTCCTCGTCCCATATGTCCAATACAGAAGTGAGGTGCTCGCATATCCATCGATCTCCACGTACATCTGGACGATCACCACTTATTACCTTGTCTTGGGATGCCTCCCAATTAAGACATCGGTCCTCATCCAAATGATGTGAAGACCTCCGGTCTTCAACCACCGTCTTCATCTTCGACTTTTAATCGTCGTTGTAATTATTCGTAATGGGTTAAACCCGGTCTTTCCGAATAACTCACGCATTTTATAATCAATAATAAAGTGCTATAAAAACACATCAAATGCATCATTCCTATTCAGAATATTCTTTTAAATAAATATTCACATTATTAGGGAAAGTTTCCCATAAATTTTATCAAAGATAAATTCTATAAATTTATTCTTTAATCTTTTTTTTTTAAGATTCATTAAAACTCCAATTTGATTTTATCATCAAAAATCATTAATTTATGATTATACAAATTTAAGAAATTAATCTGATCTTTAACTGGGTTAAAGAACTAATGTCATTTAAAACACATTTCACGATAAATCCAAAATCGTCTTCCACTAAATATGAAAATTTCACAGAAATCAAATCAATATATAATTGATATAAATTTCTATATTAGACCAATAATATAAATGGAATAATGGCAAAGCCTCTTAAATTCCATATATAGTAACAGTCTTCTTTTACAGAAGCTTATCTCGATTATTATTAAATCAAATTCTATTAAATTCTAGTTTAATATATTAAATTGGAAAACTTTACTTCGGAAAATTCCCCTTTAAATCTTAATAAAAGATTTATAAATTCGAAATTATATTTTCATTGTTAATTAGGTTAAAGAACAAGTGTCGTTTAAAACACAATTCAAAATAAACCCAATTCACATTTTAATTTATTCTAGTTTCTAAATATAATTGGAAAACTCTAATAATCTTAATTAAAAGATTTATTCTTTTCTCAATTGGTTTTAAGAACGGTGTTATTGAAGACACCATTCACGACAAACCCAAAAATCCAATTTATTTAATTCTAAATAAATATTAATTAATTGGAAAACTCAATTAAATCTTGATTAAAGATTTATTCTATTTCTTTTTTAAAATAACGTTTTCAAAATATTAGATTTTGGAAATTACTACTTTTTATTCTATTCATTAGAAAATGAATAAAAACGATCGATAAACCCGTTCGGGTTAAAATGGCGTTTCAACATATAATAGGCTAAATAGTCCAATTCATTACCATGTCCATTTATGGTTTATAATGGGCTAGACCTCCCACATTAGGCCTACAACTTGCGGATGCTGGATATGCCGGTCGGGTCCAGGCAGACTTATCCCACAAGTTGGGCTTAACCTCCTATCATAGCCCGCTTCGTATTTGCGCACTTAGACCTCTCACATTGGGTTCAACATTAGTGGCTGCTGGATATGCCGGTCGGGTCTGAGCAGACTTCCACCACAAATGCAACCTAACCTCGTGTCAAAAGTGCAATTATAATTTTTAATTGTAATTGTTTCACTGAAAAATATTCATTATTTTTAAACTATTCTTTTTATAAAAATGTTCATTATTTTCAAATATTATTTATTTAACAGATATTCTAAATCGGAATGCGACTCAAACAATTACCATATATTTTCAGTTATATGGACTTCATACATCACATGTATATAAAAATAATCAATAGATAATCCATTCACATCCAGAGTGAAATATATAATTGTGTGAGCATTAAAATAAATAATTAATTAATGCACATCAGAGACTGTCAATCCACATATAAATAAACATTGGGATTTGTGTATGACAAATATCATCCCAATACCCGTATGGGGTTTTCAAACAACAATAATTTATCTATATAAATCATTGGTTATAAATTTAAACAGTTAGAATTCGGTTTGAATTACTTTCCATTTTTTAAAATTATAAATAAATATTTATAATTTAATTTCAACAAAACATATATTTTGACAAGTAATTATTTTTGCTCTTGTCTAACATGATAACATTTTTATTTGACACAAAATATTCTACATAAATGACATATTTAGTTCAACATGTCATTTTCTAAATAAATGACATTTTTATGTAACATGAACATTTCTAAATAAATGACATTTTTATTTTAATATAACCTTTCTAACTAGAATGACGTTTTTATATTCTAACTAAAATGACATCTTATATATATTCTGACTTAAAATGACATTTTTATATATATTAACATTTCTAACTAAAAATGATATTTTTATTGTAACATAACATATCTAACTAAAATGACATGTTTAAATTAGCATAATATTTCTAACTAAAATGACATGTTCATAGTAGCATAACATGATTAACTAAAATGATATTTTAATTCACATAACATGTTTTCTAACATAAATGATATTTTAATTCACATAACATGTTTTCTAACATAAATGATAACTCATTTAGTTAACAATTCTTTCTAATGTAACATTTTATATAAAAAAATGTTATTTCTTTTCTAAGGCAACATTTTATAACAAAATGTCATTTTATTCTAATGTTACATCTTATAACAAAGTGTTTTTTTTAGTTTAACATCACATTTTATAACAGTATGTTTTTTTAATCTAATAACACATTTTTAATTAACATGTATGACATTTAATAATTAACATAAATGACATTTTATAATTAACATAAATGGCATTCTTTTAATTCTAACACAAATGACATTTTTAAATTCTAAAATAAATTACATTATTTTGATTCTAACATAAATGACCTTTTTAAATTCTAACAAAAATGACATTCTTTTATTCTAACATAAAAAATAATAACAAAAAGGTTATTTTAATCTAATGTACATTTCTAACTAAAATGATATTTTTATGTTAATATAACTGATCTAACAAAATGATATTTCTACTTTAATATAACCTGTCTACCCAAAAATGACAATTTCATATTAATGTAACAAAAATGACAATTTCATATTAATGTAACAATTCCTAATAAAATGACAATTTCATATTAATGTAACAATTCCTAATAAAATGACAATTTCATATAATGTAACAATTCCTAATAAAATGACAATAAAAATGATCCCTTTTTGAATCTACCCTTTTTATTGCATCTAACATGAAATAAAAATGTTCCTTTTTATATAAAAAGCAAATGACATTAAAAGATGTTCTTTTCATACAACAAAAGAATATGACCTAAAAATATTCTTTTTATTTAACAAGAAAATACATAAAAAGATGTTCTTTTTACTCAACATGAAAATAAAATCAAAATTTGTTCCTTTTGTTTTGAAAGAGACAAATTCACTAAAAATCAAATTTTACATAAAATTAATAAAATATTATTTCATTGGAAACCTAATCTCAATAAAAATTCATTTTCATATGGTTCATAAAAATGAGATTTTTATTATAGTTCTTGATTTGATAAAATCCATGTTTTATGTAAATCATGAAAATTGTGATTTTATTTCAAATCTCAAATCTGATTTAAAAAATCCATGTCCGTGAACGACAATAAAAATGTAAATTTTTATCGTTAATCCTGATTCCCATGTTCTTGTATAATTAAGGATGGAATTTTTAATTTAAAACCAAAAAAATATTTATAATTCTGAATAAAAATAAAAATTTTAACACAAGAACAAATCAAACAATAAAGATCTGAAATAAAGAAGGAATTTTTATCGTGTGAACAAAACAAATAACATGAATCTCTGTAAAGATGAGATTTTTATCGCATAGACAAATCAAATAACATGAATCTCAATAAAGATGAGATTTTTATCGCGTAGACAAATCAAATAACATGAATCTCAGTAAAGTTGAGATTTTTAACCCGTAGACAAATCAAATAACATGAATCTCAGTAAAGTTGAGATTTTTATCGCGTAGATGAATCAAATAACATGAATCTCAGTAAAGTTGAGATTTTTACTGCATAGACGGATCTAAAATAATAGATCTGAAGCAAGGAAGAAAATTACATCGCATAATCAGATCTAAAATATTGGATCTGAAATAAAGAATAAAATTGCATTGCAGATCTGAATTTTCATTATACAAACAAGAATTAAATAACAAGAAAAATAATTAAATTTTTAAATAATTCAAAAATCTCACCTAAATATGCTTATCCAAATGCCCTGTTAAGAATCTCTAGTTCTATATATAAACATCCTCCAATTTTTGTTTCTAAAAATATAAATCTTAGAACTCCACTTTTATTTTTTAGAAGTTTTACATAGTGGAGGAAGAGAATATGGAACGGAATTCTGTGAGAATTAGTGTTGGATAGGAACTGTATTTATAAGGGAGGCAGAGTAACTTATGCCTTTAGATTTTAGGTTTTTAATCTACACCGATCAAGCCACGTCGGCTAAGTTTTGAAAATAGATTAAAGATATGCCAAGTTTAGCAAAAAAAACCAACGTCAATGATTATTCTAGGAAATAGTTCTTTTTTTTAACATAACCGGTATTTTTAATGTTTTAACACTTCTAAACTAAAAAGATGAAACTTTTTGTCCAATCTAAAATTACATTAAAAAGTGTATTTTTAATATTCAACACTTTTAAACTAAAAAGATGAAACTTTTCATCAAGAAGAATTTTATGGTATGACAACTTCCAAACAAAACTATGTTTATATTTTACAATAAAAGGATGACTTTTATTGTATAGCAAATTTCCAAAAATATGTTTACATTTACAATAAAGATATGATTTTTATTGTTTTACCAACTTCCAAACAAAATTATGTTTATTTTAACATGTTTACAGGTTCACAAATCAATGTTAATCAATGCCAATTATTAACATGTTTAAAATCAATGTAAAATAGCATGTTTACTTAATAAACGTCATGTTTACAAATCAAAGCTAATTAACATATTTTTAAAGCTAAGTGTCAATTATAAATCAATTTCATGTCTTGAATTCTCTAAACCAGTACATTCTAAGTTATGTTTATCATTTATAGCATGTTTTTAACAAAATTTTCTTAAAATAAAATTTTAAATTAGTTCCGATTTTCTCGGTTGTTACAGTTGTCCAAACCTCATTCAGCCTTAGAAGTGAAGAATTGATGCCATATACATGAAGATTGCATAAGAAGGTTAGTTGTGTTCACATTGGTCACCCTGGAAGTAGATTGGTAGATAAGATTTTAGGAAATCAATCAAATGGACACGTGTCAAACAAGCATAAAAGGAGGATCGTAGCATAATATTTGATGAGAAGGCCCATTTATATGATTAGGGTTTTGCAACTCAACTATAAATACACACGTATATCCATTGTAAAAGATATACATTTCTACTGTAATTTTTCTGCCATTAATCCAGTTTAGACTTCTTTTCTCTTTTTCTACAATTTTATTTTCTTAGCAATTAGTGTTGTCTACATAATTAGATTTGGTAGAGCACTATTTGTCTTTTGCATTTATTTTCATTAGTGATTAACCGTCTGATTAGATCAGTGGCAATCCTAATTTTATTTCCTGTTTGTTATTTAATTTCTGCAATTCTAATTTCTATTTATTTTATTGCTTTCCTAGGTCATATTGGATTGAATAGAGATTTGTTTAGATTCAGATCTGATTCAATTCAATAATAGTTTTATTTTCTTTTCAATTAATAATTGTGATTTGATCGTCAGTTCAATTAGGTTTGCTTTGAAACAAATTGCAGTTTCAATATTTTTTTGTTTTTAAAATCAACCTCCAAGTGTTGTCTAACTCGCCCAAGAAATATATAAATAATGTTCGACCTGCATATTACACGATCTGTGCGCTTGCAGTTATTATTATAAAATTCGCGGTTTTCTAGTTCTTTGAAAGCGTCGATAAAGTTTTTGGCGCCGTTGCCGAGGAGGTAGGCACTGAATTTTATTATTTATTTAATTTATGATTTGTGTTAGTTTCTTTTATTTTTTATTTTTTTTCTTGTATATATAGAAAAAATTCTTAATTGGATTGATTTGGTATTATTCATGGATACTACAATCTTCTGAGCAAAAGAAAAAAAAACAGTTGCCAAATATTTTTTGATTTCTTTCCTTTTAACCTTCTTTCATCCTTTCAATACGTAATCTTTCCTTTCTTCTTTTACAATTTTTTTTAAAATATTTGCCAATTTTCATTTAGTTTCTTCTCCTTTCTTTTATTTCTTTCCAAAATTTTCATTTTTTCCCTCTTCATATTTCTTTGTCGTTCATCTCCAATCTCTTCAAAAACAAACTTCACATCTCCCATCTCAATACATCACCACCAAAGCTCCAAGTTCAAGCCGCCTTCCATCATCCTTCACAGCCTCCTTCAAAATTACCCAGCGTCAACCAAATTGGACTCACACCATTGGTCATCCACTTTCCAAAACTGCACAAACATCTCCTACAACAAATTTCTTCACTACCATCACGCAAACATAAAAAAGCTGATCACCTTCTCCCATCATCTGATGAGCCAACAGTCCAGGATCACCATCACTTCATCAACTCCCTTTGCCATTAACCAGAACTATCAAATCTTCCCTACCCTTTCACACCAACATCAAAAGCCTTACACACCCCCATTAAAATCCGAGTCCATTATCCTATTCACAACCACACAGTCGCCTATATTACACCATCTCCAAATATCATATTCACAAAAACAAAGCATTGCATCAAACACTCCATCCCATAACCATAATCTTCACGCAGCTTCCCAAGCGCGAGAACAACATGATCGTCGAACATCCAAAACCGCTTGAAATCCAGAAACTTGAAGTCCCGAACACCTTACCCCCCTTCGAACAGATTGATCATCCACAATTCGAAAAAAACTATTACTAGCTCTTCCAAATCGAACGACTGAAATCCAATTCTCGAAACCCTTGCTTTAAACCCTTTGCATGCGATTTGATTATTAAGGAGTCTGTATTTTATGCCTTTGATTCGACCAAAAAGAAAAGAGAAAATTCTTGCGTGATTTTTTCCTGAGAAACAGAGGTATATTTGCGTGATTTGTTTCTATTGAATGCGAATGGGGTATGGCGCTTATGTAACCGGGGTGCTCTTGTTTTTAGTTGTAGTGGGGTGCGGCACGTTCCTAACTGGTTCATTCCTTTTTAATTATTTTTGGCGTAGTTTTTTTTTCATCGACTCCCTCATTTGTTTTCCATTTTTTTAATTCCAGTTTCCTTTATTTTGCAACCATTTATTTGTTTCAAGTGTTCTCTAGTGTAGGGTAGGTTTTGATTCATTTTCAGTTGTTTTTTCTTCTTGTTTTCAAATTCTTTTCTAAAAAAAGTGAGTATTTTTTTAAGGCCTAGCTGAGTAGTTTTGCTTGTTTTGTTTTTTAGTCGAGTCAGTTTATTATTTTTAGGGTTTTCCTCCTTTTCCATTATTTTTATTTTTGTTTTCTCGAAAAAGAAGGTGAAATCCCCAAAAACAAATCAAAGGCCAAAGTGAAGGAACAAATTCAAGTCAACAAACAAGAAATTTAGAGGTCAACCAGTCTGCATACAGTGGAATTTGAAACGTGAGCACTACTCAAATTTTCTGGACGAACACCCGTACCCCCACTATAAAATTTTCTAAACTCTACAGGTACTCTGCTGCAGATGCTTAAAGAATATAGACATTGCTTGTAAAAAAATTCTACAGGGGCAACGGCTTGCTTGTACATTTTTTTATTTCTTGCACTTATTCTTGTCTGATCGTTGTGTGATTGAAATTTCTGAATCTGTTTGTTAGGAATTAATTTCCATAACTTAAATCATCACTCTCATTGGTTTTCAACTTTAAAATTCATTAAACGTTGATTCTAGGAAAATACGAGCTCAAATATAATAAAATAATTGAAAAATGGTGTTTTGTGAAGTTGACCGTCTCGTATAATTGGATTGCGGATATATAGTAGTTCAATTTATTGAACTATTAGCAAAAGAGGTTGCATACTACCCGTAAAACATTGGTCCTATCCCTTTGTATTTATACCATACGCGAACGGCTATAAGACCCTCTTCCCCCTTCTAATTGTGTCATGTAATTATTAGAGCATAACTCAGAATTATATACTATTTTGAAGTGAGAATAATTTCTGTCTTGCTTTGATTTCATTCAAATGTCTGATTCAAAAAAAAAATCCTTAAGAGAATTGTGTGATAATGACCTGACTAGACGTCCTCTTGAAGAGCATGAATATGAATTGCAGAGTATGAATATGAATTACAACTCATGAGGAAAATATTTCCTAAATTTCATGAGCCTAATGTCAACTTTTTTCAAAATTTTCCAACTGACCAACATTTTCAAAATCATAGAAATTATCAAGATTGCAATTTCAATTCAATTTCAATAATTTCGATTATGGGCCACATCCACATCAAAATAGCTTTGAATCTCAATATAGCTTTGGTCCACATCACTATGGGGTTGTAAACCAAAATTTTCACATTATAGCCCATGTCAACACTTTGGAAATATCCAAAATTGCAATTTTCCCTCGAATTTGAACAGTTTTGGTTACGAATATAATTTTTATAATCAAAATGATTTCCAATATCATTGTCATTTTTCTTAAAATTCAAACAACCACCACATTGGAAATACTATTGATCGTGAAATTGATGTGGACTATAATTTTGAGAATCAAGAAATCCAAAACGAGAGCTCTCAAATCAACGATTCTAAAGAATATCTTCTTAACATTCTTAGAGAGAGGATAGAAAGGAAAGATAGACATCTTGATGAATTTCTTTGTTTAATGACATCTATTAAATAACAAGTCGAGCAACAAAATCAAATTCAAACATGCAATGAATTAGAAAAAAATCCTCTCTTTAGTGATAGTGAAAATTTTCAAACAACAACTTTGGAAATTGAGAATAGCGATCTAAATAAAGTAGTTCAAAATTCAATAAATGGTTTGGATTTCAACTCTTTTCAGGAAAAAGATTTAAGCTCAAATTTTGATCTTTCTCTTTTAGGCTACGAGAAACTTGAAATTTTAGAAATTGAACAAAACAAAAATGTTAGATGTTTCAAAAACTCAAAATTTGAGAAGGATTTCAATGAACATGAATTTTTTGGATTATATGAGGATGAGTTGCCAAATGAGGATGAAACAGAATTAAGTCACCAATCCAAGTTTTAAATTTTCAATTTTGAGGTTTCAAACGAACTTGAAATTGTCAGTGTCTAAAAGACATTGTCAACTAATAAAATTGAGAAACGTGATCATATAGTCTTGAACAACAATCAGAATTTAAATTTCATGATTGCAACTGATTTTATATACGATCAAAAAAATTTGGACAATTACACTGATAAATTTGTGGAACACGTGAATCATCTTGAAAATATTATTTATGTAGGAAAACTTTGGGTTAGGATGACAGCGGACATTTATCTACTGGACTATAAATCTAGGTACAAAGATGAGATGGTTTTCAAAAACCTTTGCTTATTAGAAAACATGCATAGATATAGTGGGAATGGGATTCATCGGGAAAGAACCAAGTATGGGGGAAAAAGTTGGTGGCATTCTTTGCATTGCATGCATCGTAAACACATATATCATTGTACATACGATCCATTCTTACATATAGTTAGACTGCATTTCATTCTACAAATTATTTTGCATCTAATCCATCTTTAGGTACTCTCTTTTACGTTTAGAAAACGTGGTTATAGTGTGGACACTGTTTAGATCTAGTGTGGGGGTAGAGTCTGCATTACATCCTTTTTTATATTTTTATTTCTTTCTTTTCATATAGGACCATCCCGCATTTTAGATCGAAGTGACATGCCATTTTTTTGAAATATAACTCATTTTAGATTGATATAATTAAATAAATTAGCAATTATTAGTCGGTTGATAGTATTTTTTCTCTCAACTAAGATCGAATAAGAAATATAATGAAAAGTTGTATTTTGAGAGATAATAGTGTAACTGGTACATAGGGATATTCTTTGGTGATGGCCATGAGATCTATTCTAAATTGTAGTCTTTGTTTAATGAGCGGAGGAATTAAAATACTTCTATTGGCTTTTCAAATCTTTAAAGCTAAGTTGTGTTAAGCTGAAATCATGCAACTCTTTCTTCTTCTTATAATTAACAATAATAATAGTAATCCAAGGGTATCCAATATTGCTTGTAAATCTAGCGTTGGTGTGCAAACCAGCCAAGCTCTATCCGACATGTTGTTGACAAAGTCAGTGTCGGTATATGTAACGTCCCACCTTTTTGACGTTACAAATTGGTAATTAAACCAAGTTAAAACGTCCAAATCGACGGATCGTTATTTAGCTTACTGAGTTAAAAACAGAATCAATACAGAAATACAGAATAAATAATAATAAAATGTTGAACGGAATAAAACTTTAATTTATAATCAGAATTTTTGAATACAAAACTTTTCTATATACAGCGGCACAAAAACATAGTTTGAATACAGAGAAATATTTACTGATTTTAAAAATCTTCAGAGTGCGCGTCTCTTGGAATCATCAACTTCGCCAATCTTCGAATCCTAAGCTGTAATCTTTAAATCTGAATCGCTCAGGTCTGACCCGAGCATTCTATGCAAAAATATAAAATACTGGAGTCAGGATTAATCATTTGTTCAAATAAATTAATTCCAATAAAAACTGAAATTTAATAGTTAATCCTAACATGTTATTAAGTCTGAGCATAACAACTTGGGACGAACAAGTCAGGACAACATATACATATATGTATGTATGCTTATGACATATATATACACATACAATGGTGTATATATATATATACATATGTGTACATCGGCCACCACACACACACATATATATATATATATATATACACACAAAAAAATTCTTCGAACAAACAAAAAAAATACCAAAGGGAATACGAGACGGTATAAGCATCTTGACCTGCAAGTATGACAACATTCAGCTAGAACAAAACTTAATCCATGTCATAAGACACGAATAATAGAAGGGATTTATTTTGAAGTGGATGTATGTATATTCATGGAAACAACGAATATCAAGTCCATGTTTCAAGTAATAACGAGGAGGCAATTTATAAATATGGTCTAATATGGTAGATTACGGGACTGGAAATAAAAATACAAAAAACAGTCATGAACTTCATGTTCCATGCCGAATATCCAATCATGACAGCAGGGCCACAAAGAGGGGAAATACTAAGACAGTGCATACAATCATTTCATACTTAAATGGTCCCAAAAGCATACATATTTGAAGACTTTGGAAAATATAAGAATGGGTATGTCACGAAGCTGTCCATATGGTAATAAAGTGGTGGACGGCAACGTCCAAGTGTTCAATATATACAATAGTAAAATAGAATGCACCAGTTCCATTGGAAAATTTGTTCCTCCTGTTTAATTTCTATTCCCAAAAGACTATATATTAACAACATACAACTACATGTTGATATATCCTAAAATTTTAACTGTTGCATGTCCTAACCAACAGTACTACCCCTAGGGTTTCGGGTATGTATATCGTTTTTTCATATATATTTTTTCTTATCTGAACAATATTATTTAGCTCAACACTAACAGAAATCACCAATTTTCTTTGCTACTTCCTATGCTTGTTTGCAGCTCATTTTGTTTCGATGACGCTGTACCTTAGTCTTATCTGTACATCGCTTACTTGGTAGCATACTTAACTGAATCTGAAGTTGGATAAAATACTCACTAGCGTGCATGACAAAATGTTTCTATTTTCCCAACAGTGTGTGATTCAAACGAGTTTTCAAACTAAAATACAAACTACATACAATAGTGTCAATAACCGATTTTAAATCTGGGTAGAACAAAGTCCATCAATAGTGGGGAAAGTGGCACCAAGCTGATTCAATAGATCGAAATCCAGGGTAGTTCATACATGAAGGCTGTATACATATACATGCAGAAAATTTTCATGCATGCAAGGCTAACAAAACCTACAGTAAAATATTAATTCATATTGTGCCTAAAACAAGGCCAAATGATCATATTCGTTTCAGTAAATAAGATGGTTCATTCAGTAAAAAGGTTCATGCAAATGGGATAACTTCTTTTACAGAAGTGGAATAAATTTATAACTAAAATACCCAAGTGTCTGTCTTGAGGACCAAAGACAGTAAAGGACAATATATTGTGTTTTCGATATAAAAGGAAACACAATATATTGCCGTAATAAAATATTTCAGGGAAGCATAATCATTATTACTAACAATACAATATCAGTAGAGTGTTCAATGATTTTTGAATCTGCTATTTACGCCAGAAATCTAAGTTATCCCATCATATTATTTTTTCCTTTACTTCTAATTTATCAATCCTAGTTCAATCAAACCGACTAGCACAGAGGAAAATTTAAGGTTTCTGGTTGACCATAATTTCCAAATTAACCCTGCACAGCTAAAGGCATGCTGAAACAAGAGGGTAATAAACTGATGACCACCAATAAATATTATTTATCAAATTTCACAACTTATCCAACAAAAAAAAGGGAAAATTAATAAACTGGAAATAATGATTATACATGGTTAAGTTCCATCATCGATGTGAGTGTTCACCTACATTGGGAGACGGTATTTTATTATTGAGAGTTTTACAAGACAAGGATACAAACATCTGGCTAGAGCTTACCCTAACCTTCAATTTGATGTATTGATGCGAGGAATAATTGTCAACCCATAGAAAAGATGTTATATTGGGTTTATATTAATCTAATTACACCCTAATTGTTCATCTCGGTCAAGTGAATATCCATGTGTTGGAAAATCTAGAAGCCCAAAACCAAACTGACGTAAATTCATTAGTATAAACTTAGATAACATGTGTCATGGGAAACTGCAAACAATCATGCACCTTATCATACTTGCATAAGTCTCAACGTTCAATTCATGTCAGCATGCAAGACTAAAGTGGGCACCTTTTCAGTATTTTCAGGTTTTAACAAATCATACAATCCAGGAAAAACATATGTATATAAATTTTCGTGTCGACTAATGCATATTCCACACATTCAAAACCATATCTATCAACAGCAAGGAATAACAGGATGGCCCCTACTTCTAGACTAAAGTATACTCCTTATCGTAAAAGAATGATTACTTATGTTAGGATGACACTTTTGGAATAAAAAGGGCAAATGACGTATTGATGGGAAGAACAACCTTCGTGAAAAGAAGGATAAAGCTGTGAAGGAATTAATGGCCCATTCGAACTCTTGTGGTGAAGGAATGACATTCTGTCTAGTTAGAGCAGAATCATTAGCAAAATATGTTTTTGTCTTTGATCTATATTCAAGTGATTTTATTATGTACATATTTAATTCTCCAATGCAAGATAACTAGTATATAGCAAAGTGATTTGGTTCATCAGTGTACATACCAGTCACAAAATAAGGACACATGCATAGCATTCTGTTTATGGGTTATATAAAGATTTATGGAAATGATAGTTTGACAGAGCATTACTTCCAGTGTACATATCTACAGGAAATAATATTTAACTTATAGTTGTCATTTTCTTACAATAGACTTATGAAAACTTACGGCTCTTCAACTAAACATCAACTTGGTCAACATCACATATATACCATAGAGTCACAACTTACTGTAAGGCTTGTCTGCTTATTATTTTCTCTAGTTGCAAAATAATGAACCTAATTAAGTTAATCTATCGAACCAGCAGTAATAGAACGATAGTATGAAAACCACCAAGACATCAATTTCAAACAACTAACAAAAGCTAACGATATCGAAATTAAACTATCATATTCAGATTTAATAAAGTCGAAATACTTGAAAAAAAGGGATAATTGTGAGATTAAAACTCACTATTATATTTAATTTTACTGAGATCTAATTGCTTGAAAACATGATTAATCGTGAGTGAGATAACTCACCTTATGACAGCGGAAAGAAGGCGCAATCGACAGAAGGGTAGCAGCGACGGCTTGCAGACCATCCACTCGAGGTGCGGTGGCGGCTCTAATGCAAGAAGAGGCGGCGATTCGAAACTGAAATGGAGTCTTCGATTTTGGGGGAAATGAATTGATTTTTGGAAGAGGTTAAAACTAATGGTTGCTATTAATGTGAAAAGGCCGAGGATGATCTTGGGAGAGGTGATTTGGGGCGGACATCATTAACATTAAAAATGGAAATGATTTTTAATTTGGGGAAATTTGTATTCTGCTGATGGAATTTTGGAATAAGGTGTGATATATAGAAGGCAAGCGGTTGAAGATAAGAACAACGTGAAATCATAGCATAAGGTAGCTGGGATATTTCAGGAGATAGGTCTACATGAGGTAATCCGAGGAAGGTAGTATTCGTTTTTAAATTTAAAATTCAGTGGTACCGTAAACTATTGTTGAACGCCAAATATTCGTACCGCCAATACACTTTCCAAACGCAATAAAAATTATATGTACCTCTTCGTCTCTGCAATCTGAATCCAATAAAATTAATCTGGTTGTAAACCGACTCTATTTGTATACAACGTTATTTTAGTTTTTAATTATTTAATGGTTCACTGATTTAAATTCCATTCATCCCTCAACAACTCCAATTTGTTCCAAATTTAAAATGTAAAATTCCATTATCTTTATATATACAAATTCACACATATCCAAGCCAATTTCGTATATATTTAAACAAATAAAATTCCTCATTCGTTTAACGTCGCTACGTTTATTTTAAATTCAATCATTTATATTTTCAATCGAATTTTAATACAATCCAATTATTCGATCAATTCTAATTAAAATATTCAATAATAAATATTCGATTCACAATCAACTATTCTGAAATAAATATTGAGCTCGATTTATATTCACAAATATATATTCGGTCTTTAATTTCTAATCCACGTATCAATATAAAGTTGATTATTAATAGTTAATCTTTAATTAATCTCATATTCTATTTGTTGAAATATCTCGGTCATTACAATCTTTCCCCCTTCAAAACTTTTCGTCCTCAAAAAGGAGAGATCGTTAGCGTTATACCACTGTATACTTCACATTTTCATATGTGTGAAATTCTTCTACAGGTAATTTAAATATCGATATTTAAGTCATCAATCCCCTTTATTAATCATATCCAATTAACGCAGTAATCGAGTTCCTTTACAAAATCAACCTCTTCTTAAATTTCAAATTCTGCATAAATTAGATTTGTGCATCTCGAATTATTCCAATTTCTTTATAACCATCATCTATCAACGTTACATATCCATCGTTGCAACTGTAATGGTTCTAGGCTTAGCTGTCGTCAACCCAATCTCCTTACATTCAATCCATTCAATCTTCCCCACTCATTGAAGAGTGTAAATACCATCTCTTAAAATTGTCGCCTTGAAAATTTTAAAAATTCAAAATCTTTTATAGTTTTATTTGTACACAAAACATTTGTATTATTACTCCAAAACTTATGAACTTGAAAATACTACAAAAACCTCCTTTCTAACTTATTTAGTCAAATCATTGATTCGAAAATATTTAATAACTCAAAGTTTGACAAGTCCATTGTCGTTCCCATAGACATTAGGCATACGCTGGCCAGGTGCACGACTAAAATCTCCGAGTACTAAATGCCCTTGTTTCAACTCCTAGTGAAAATATTTCAAAAATTCTTTTGAAAACAGATACGGAAAGTACCAATGTGACATTGATATGTTGATTGCTCATGAATCGCAAATACACAATGATTTCATCTGGATCCCCACAGAAAATATCTGTATCCGTAGGAAATCACTTCCCTGTATATTTCGTCATGGACCGATCAACAGAAGATTTATAAGAATCAAAAGAAAAATTGAGGTCACTGAGCGTTGGTTGCTCCATCTCAGAATCATGAAAACAAACTATCAAATGAAGTTAAATCAAATCATGAGGATCAATCAAGTCATGAGGACAATTCACATCATGAAGACAAATTAAGTCACGAAGACACAGTGTTGCATTAAGCAGGTGGCTCATTATGACTAAGATATCTTGAATACTAGCACGACTCATCATACTACCTTTAGTAACTCTAGTGGTTACATCTCTTTCACCGGTAGACAATTTACCGCGTAGACCGCAAGTACACAATGGTTACGTCTGGGTCCCCCAGGAAACATCCATATCCATAATATTTCACAGCTCTGCGGATACGCCCCTATAATTCGACTGTTGATCACGACAATCACAATGGTTATGCTTGGTTCCCCCAAGAAACATCCGTCTGCCGTAATCTATCTGCAGCCCTGCGAATTTCGCTACACAACGAATTTCCAACGACTCTAGATCGCAGTGATCACAATGGTTACGCCTGATTCCCTCAGGAAACATCCATCCGCCGTAGGCTATCTGCAGCCCTACTAATTACGCTAGCAGTCGTGCCTAATGGCAACTCATGAGTTTTATGTCCGGACAACCTACTACCACAACCAGCATATCTAAACTTGAATTTCAAAGAGAAGGAAGGTACTTTCCTTATTTTTCTTTGAAAGCATATAACACTGTATACATATAGTGCTTCAATTCATACTCCTTATAGATCATATTTACGATTTTCTTTCCAAATCACATTCCAATTATCTCATTCTTATATAAATTCTGTTATATCGGATTTCATTTCAGTCGATTTCCTTTCAAATTAATAGCTTTCGATTTCGCTATATTCTAATATATATTTTCCCATGTAAGTTTCGAAAATTTCTATCTCCTATGTCCAAAATCAGATATACTAATATTCCATTTTAGTTTCAAAATTTCAGTTTTGATATCTTAATCCATTTAGATATTTGATATCTCTTTAAACTCAGATTTATGAATTCATTGGTTATAAACCAAATTTTCCATCAAATTCCAATTATTCACTTCCTTACTTAATTCAAATCTTAAAGTTCTCACCATCTCAAAATTTTCATTCTTATAACAAACTTCTCATTTACGCATTACTACTACTTCATATTCACACCCTTCGACCGTCAATTAGCAAGCGAACAACTTCCCAAGTATTAATCCCGAAGGCCGAAACCAACATCATATTAGCACCCAGGAAATTATTCAACTTAACTAATCTACAGTCAGTTTCTAAATTCCTTAAATTCCATTTCTTGATTTTGTATCAAATCATTGCTTACGTAATTCCTCGGATTTAATTTACGAATCTACTTCTCTTACGTTCTGCCGCTCCTCGTTCTCGTCATACGGCTTTTTATTCTTTAGTTCTCGACATTCTGATTTATCAAAACTCATTAGTCTCTCATGGTCATTTTGAAAAACATTTACAGTTATCATGTTTATTTTTAATAATTCTTATTGGCAACATTTCCATATATTCACAAATCTCTATTCTCCATAGAAAATATATTTTATTCATACTGAGAAACATTTCTAAATTCGTTATTTGGATTAAAACAGATATTAAATAAAACCTCGTTACCTTAACTGCTGACGCTCATTTACTTGCTTCATTTAATCACACTTCCTATCGAACCTTAACCATTTCTTAGTCAACAATGAAGTCTGTCAAGTTGGGGTATATTTACCTCTTAGATCTTAACTGAACAACATCATTAACTTTGATATAGATAAAATTCACAACTTCGAATATCAATAAAACATTCTTCTCGTAACTTCCCAATTCAAGTTAATAATTATCTTTTTTTATTGAAATTGTTGATTATAATAATAATTCATGCCTTCAAACTATTTAATTTTGAAATATAATAAATTTATTAATCTGGATAACATATTAATTCTAATTAAAAACGAAAAGTAAATAGTACTTTCCAGAAATGTAACAACCCAGAAAATCAGAACCAATTTAAAAATTTTATTTTAGCTATTTTAAGGTATTTTGAATATTTAAAATGATTTATTTTAAATAATAACGGCTAAAAGTTTATTTTAATTGAAGTTAGAACAAATAAATTTATTTTAATTATAAAACGAGCCTGAAATGGCGCGATAGTTTGAAAATTCGATTTCAAACTTTAAATGAATGTACGTGATTCAAAATAAATCGGATTTCAGTAAAAACAGAAATATTTGATCTATTTAAATATATCTTTCCAAAGAATGTGAAAAATCCATATTTCATAATGGGAATAAAAAGTTATGTCCAGTTGAAAATTCAGAATAGTCGCTATGGAATTTAATATAATATATAACCCTTAAAAATAGCGATTTTGCAAACGACCTCTGTTTTCGATGAAACCACTTTGGTTGAATCCGGAATGTCGAATTATTGTTAGATTCCAATTTTCATAATTTTTTGAATTAATATGTGAGCTTAGTAAATTTAAATGTGTTTGGCAATTTAAATTTGAATTAGATCGACCAGAAAATGATCATTTTTCAAACGGTCTCCAAATTCGACGAAATTAGTTTTGTTAGGACCGTATCGTCAAAACCTAGCGAGATTTATTTTTCTGGAATTTTTGGAGTCAGTATGTGACCCCAGTAAATTAAAATGTACCTTAAATTCAATTTTGGCCTTTCTATAAATTTATATTTTAATTTTGATGAAAAGTGAACGAAACGGTCGAATTATATAAATAAATATATATATAAACCCTAACCTCCCTTTTCTTCATCAATCAACGCTCAAAACGAAAAAAAAGGAACCCACTGAAACCCGTCGCTCACCCCTACGCCGCCTCAGCCGATCGTCGGCGCCTCCGCCACTAGAGCTGGCCGCCGCCCCTCCGATTCCACCTCCTCCTCCATCTGTCGTTCCCCCCCCCCCCTCTCCAATTGAAAATTCCAGCCACCAAACCCCTCAAGTCAGCAACCCGCTACCCCTATGGCCTACCTCTGACCGCCGCCGACCAGTAAGCCTCCCCCGCGACTATCGGCTCCTGGCCATAACCCCTCCAGCGCCGCGGTGAGTTTTTATTTATTATTTTTATTTATTTATGTTATTAAAACTATGATTTTTAATAGAAGTAACCTTGTTTTGTAATAAAAAATGTGATCTTTATAAGAAATATCATCGAATAAAAATATATGATTTGTATTTAATAAAAATACGATTTTTATTTAATAAAAATATGATTTTTATTTAATAAAAATATGATTTTTCGTTAATAAAATACGATTTTAAGTTAACAAAAAATATGGTTTTTGCAATATGAAAAGATTATATTTTTAAATATGAAAAGATTATATTTTTAAATACGAAAAGATTATATTTTTAAATATGAAAAGATGAGATTTTTAAATATGAAAAGAGGATTTTTAAAAAATGAAAAGATATGATTTTTAATAAAGGAAAAAAATATGGAAAACTGAATTATAAATAAATGATTTTTATAATATAAACATCAACATAATAATATGATTTTTATATATTCAATAGCGATATAAAAATATGATTTTTATATATTCAATAGCAATATAAAATTATGATTTTTATATATTCAAAATCGATATAAAAATATTATTTTTATATATACAATAGCGATATAAAAATATGATTTTTATACAAATAATAGCGCAGTATAAAAATGTGATTTCCAAACATATGTGGCTTTAAATAGAAATGTTATTTTTGATATAAATAACATTGTTAAAAATAAGATTTTTAAAATGTAAACATCATATTAAAAATGTGATTTTACTATGAACAGCATGAAAAAGAATGCGTTGGGATTTCGGGAAAATCCAAACTGTTCTGAAATTCAGAAATAAAACTGGCGGAGTGGATCCCAAAGGTGAGAACTTCTCACTCTACTTTTATTTAAAGTTAAATATATAATAGGATGCAGACGGTGATTAGTAGCACCCGACACCTTTGTTTGAAACCATGGATGTTTGTTTTGATTGATTCATTTGTTTGAATTTGGTTTGGGATGTTAATGAAATTGATTAGAATTTTGTTTGTGTATGGCGCGAGCCATTATTAGGCAAGGGATAAGGCTAAACCTTATTCCGGTTATAGTATCGTGCCGTTATGCTACCGAAATTTTCTAAAATAAAATGTGTTAGTTAAAAATATATTTTTTAACGAGTAAATGAACTGCATAAAATATTCATATGTTGAAATAAATATTTTATCATTAAAAATATAATTTCTAACGAGTATATTAATGAAAGTAAATATCCATTTACAAATCGGACGATTTGTTTATATACACTCATTTGACTGATATTGATTGGGACGATATATTTTTACATATCGCCCAACGACACAAATAAAATTTGTATGTGTTGATTAAAACCCCACATGGGTATTGGGATGATATTTGACGTACACTAATCCCAATTCTTTAGTTGTATGTCAACCGATGGGTTGATAAAATGTTGTAAGCATTAATTATTTATATTTAACGCTTATGCAGTTGTGTAATGCACTCTGGATGATGGTTGATGACTTTTGTTGTGTATATATGTGTATGAAATCCATATAAATAAAATTATATGGTAATTGACTGTGTCTGATTCCAATTCAGAAAGAACGAATATTTTAAATTAATAAATATTTTAAAATGATGAATAATGAATATTTTAAAATAACTAATATTTTAAAATAATATCAGTAACGGATCAAAATATGATTTTGATGTCCGATTTTGGATGGACACGAAGATATTGAAATATATGAAGCCGTGTTGATTAAAGATGCGCCATTTTGATGCGAACGATATTTATATCGATTTTATTCATTTTTATAATGAATATCGAAAAGGAACATATTTCAAAATCTGATATTTTGAAAATATTATCATTTATATATTATAATGATAAGGAAAATTTAATTTTGGTTTAAAATTGAAAATGAAGTTGGAATCGTTTTAAAACGAATTTATAAACGATTTATAAAATACGTTTTAAATGGAAAATTTGACAAAACATATATAAAAATTATATATGTATTGTATATATATTTAATGGCCTGAATAGAACGCGCTGCGCCGCGGCCGTTCTCGAATTTCGACCATTGACTTCGAATTAAAATTACGGGAGATCCAACCGTCGGATTCTCCTAAAACCGGAATCGTTGGGTTCGTATCAAAAAGAGCTTTCCAAAAAATATAAGAGATTTGAAATCTAATGGTTGGATTTGGAATTATGTCCAAATCAAATTTGGAAAAGGTCACTGTAAGTGCAGTACGATGGTCGTTTATGGAAATCGACTGAAAGGGCCTTAATAAAATTATTAAAAATATTGATAATTTGTGTAAAATCATAATAAATGATTTGGAAAGAACTAGGATAAAAACTTCCATGTTTGTAAAGATAAAAATATATTTTTATCAAAATGAACTAGTTATTAACTAGATTTGAAATCCAATAATTTTTAAATAAAATAAATTGGATATCTGAATGGTTTTAATATAACCAGAAATTTCCAACGAACATATTGGAATGAAATTGGAATGGAATTGGAATGGAAATAATCTTCAGAATATTTCGATATTGGATTCCATGATTATACAGATATTGTTATGGTAATTTGGAAGACATATTTTATATCGTTATTTCCAATATGATATTTGTTCGTTTCAGAATTTGATATTGAATATAAGCCGATATAATTTCTGTTCAGAGCCGTGTATTTAATACAAAATTGGATTTTGGTTTTGTCGTGAATGGTGTCTTAAATAACACTGTTCTTAAATCCAGTGGGGAAAAAACAAATAAATCTTTTAATTAAGGTTTAGTGAAATTTTCCAATTAACTAATATTTCTTGGAATTGAATAAAATAATTAAATTTTGGGTTTGTCATGAATGGTGTTTTTAGTAACACTGTTCTTGAACCTCGCGTGAGAAGAATAAATCTATTAATTTAGGTTATTAGAGTTTCCAGTTAATTAACATTTAATTGGAATAAAATGGAATGTGAATTGGGTTTATTGTGAACTGTGTTTTAATGACATTCGTTCGTTAACACGATTTACAGTAAAATGTGATTTGGAATTTATAAATCTTTTTTTATTAAGATTTAACGGGAATTTCCCAAAGTAAAGTTTTCCAATTTAATATATTAAATTGGAATTGAATAGAATTCGATTTGGTAATAATCGAACTGCGCTTCTGTGGCGGAAGACTGTTAATATATATGGAATTTAAAAGGCTTTGTCGTTATTCCATTTATATTATTAGTTGGATACGGGAATTTATATTGATTATATATATATATATTAATCTGTTTTCCGTGAATATTCCATAATTAATGGAATGTAATTTTTGGGTTTATCGTGAACTGTGTTTTAAATGACATTAGTTCTTTAATCCAGTTAAAGACAGGATTACATGTCTAGCATTGTATTTCGAACTGTATAGTTGATCTCTGCTAAATATATGTCTGTTAGTGGCAGAGAATTTATTCTCTTGCTTAACACCCTTATATAAGACGTACGAGCTTAGAGGTTATATATCGGCAGAAATCAATAGTACGGTGTAGATTGTCGATGCGACATGTTTGTGTTTCCAAAGTTAAATAATCATTAATATTGATTTTTTTGGGAAGATTAAAACTAAGTGGAGTTTTAATGAATCTTTAATTAGACTGAAATGTGAATTGATAATTTAAATTATCAAATTTGAGAAATGATCAAGAATGGAGTATCACCAGTTTTGCTGGGAAATGATCGAGAATGGAGTATCACCCGTTTTGCTCCAAGCTATAGTTAAATCTTTAATTAGATTTGAACGTGAAATGGTAATTAAATTTACCGATAATACCGTGGTGTTAAATATGGAGTATTACTAGTTTTGCTCCATGGGATGAATAGTTTGGGATTGGGAAATTAAACAAATGATTATGTCGGTAAGGTGAGCTAATCCCGACTAGTTTGGATAAACCTTAATTTGGTTTGAATTAATATCCAAAGGAAGATTAAAGAATAAATTTAAAAGAATTTATCTTTGATAAAATTAATGGGAACCTTTCCCTAAAGATGTGAATATTTGAATAAAGAAATATTCTGAATTGGAATGAGGTGTATGTTGTGTTTGTGTAGCACTTGTTTATAATATACGCAAGTTATTCGGGAAGACCGGGTTTATCCCATTCTGAATAATTGATTCAACGATATGTCGGCGATGAAGATGATGGTTGAAGACAGAGGTCTTCACATCGTTTGGATGATTACTGATGTAATAATTGGGCTGTACACCCAAGACAAGGTAATAAGTGGTGATTGTCCAGACATACTTGGAGATTGACCGGATATGGGAGGACCTCTCTCATGTATTGGACATATGGGACGAGGAATAAGGTGCCTCCAGTTTCGTTCAGACCCAGAACAAACTTGTAAATGGATGTGTCTATGACATTGGATTTTATTCTATGTTGATTGATCTCTATTAAATATATATCTGTTTGGTGGCGGAGAATTTATTCTATAGCTTAACACCCTTCTCTTAGACATACGAGCTCAGAGGCTATATATCGATAGACATCAATCGCATGGCGTGGAATGTCAATGTGGCATGCTGAGATGCAAGTGATCAAGGCTTTTGTTGAAAAGAAGAGTCTTGTGGTTGATGATCAAAGCACGACCTTAAATGGCATAGCTTTGTGTATAGCGTTAATTCGCGAGCTTCACACCCCTGTATGAACCAGAAACGGGATAAAGGATGGCAGGGAGGACATTTGTTCCTTTCTAGCTAGAAGTGGTGTCATCGTATGGAGCCTAGACATTTTTACTTATGTGGTTGTTGGAAAGAGAGGTACCTCGGATATATCGGTTACTACGGGGATGATGGATGATATGACCGACATACTGATCATAACACCCCATAGGGCGGAGAAACGTATTGTTCAGGGATTATTAATCCACTTAGGTGGAACAGCCCTGCATTTTCCTAGGTGCAGTTGCGGCTGTATCCTGAGGGACGGGCTAAAGTGCCTTGAATTCGGTAAAGACGATCCCTTGCCTTGGTTCATGATGGAAACCCAACTTCCAATACGACATTGCGGATTTGATTGTAAACCTATATATGGCGGCATAGTGGCATGGGACGCTCATGTTGTCTATGATTGATACATTTATATTTGAAGTTGATTTCTTCACTTATAGTAATAACAAAAGAAAAAATTTCACGTACCAAGCATTATTTGGCTATAATAAGGTAAAACTCTATCCTCCGGCTTGCGTTGCATTGTATGATGGGTCCTGAGTCTTATAATAGCTTCATTTTTGTTAATTAGCATTGCGCTGTTTGTTTCATGCACTGGTATTCTTGGGGGTAAACCCGCTCCGTGTTATACGGCGTTGTCCCTTGATTTACCTAACTTTAAAAATCAAGTTAATAACTATTTTAATTCTCACACCAGTCACATGACTGATCCGGAGTTTAATTTTTTAACCTAAACTCTAGGTGCCCCTATTTTCCATATGGGCAGCTAGTAGTTTTGGTTTTGCAAATATTATTTTCGAAGGATCCTGGATTTACAGCTGGAGCTATATTCGTAACCCTATGTATCCGTGTATTGCTTACAGTTGTGTTATATATTGATTTTCCGCTGCATTGTAATTTTAAATCTCTGATATTTATCAAATGTATATTATTCATTCATATTCTGTTATATTCTTGAACTCTGATGAAATTGTTGTAATAAGCAATGAAATGTTCTGTTGTTTGTGTTCTGATTCGTCGTGTTATCAACTCAATCCGGGCTTTCCCGTACGGGAGAGTTTGGGTCGTTTCAGTTGGTATCAAAGCTTTGGTTTACAGAGCTCGAGAACAAGACACATTAGAACCGAATGAAAGAATTCATCAGAGATTGGATTAGTAAATCCAATAAGAATGACTCGTTAGAGATGAGATCGGTAGTATTCTAGAATGAGTGTAAAGAGTGTTGTTTTTAAAAATAAAATCGAAAACAAATTTTGTTTTGAAAATTTTAACCTTATTATACTTATTTGAATATTTTATTTTAAATTGATTTGGACTATCAGGTATATGAAGATTTTGGATATACGTCTGATCCACGTGTATTTGAAGTCTCAAATATACTGGAGGATATAGAATCACACTCTAGTCGCCCGGGCATAACTCTGGTGATGTCGCGACATCATCAGTATCTATTTTCGAGCTTTGAAAGTGGGATACCTATATATTTCCAATTGATTGGTGTGCGAACCAAAACTAGATAGGGTTATTTGTTGTGATTCAGCACTAAAAATATGATTTTTGTATATATATAAAAGTTATGGATTTGAAACGATAATCAACTAATTGATTACTGATTGTGTTGTTTGATTATTGGTTTGATTAATTAAAATTTTGAACCATTAAGCCAAATTGAATCAAATATTGAACTGAATTGAAAATTGATTCCAATTGCATATATGTACATGTGGATATAATGAACTGGTCATAGCAAGGAGGCTAAGAAGAGGAATAAAATTGTATGCCCGACAAATAGTTACATGTTTACTATATTTCTTGGGTTTGGATGATTTTATGAACTGATTGGCTAGCCGCTTGGCCTTTTCTTTTTCTTTTTGGATGGTGAGGGCCCTGCGTGGCTATTTGAGGTTTTAAAAGTCTCCCCGTACAAAGGAGGTTATGGCAAAAAAATTCGAAAATTTAGGGTGTAAGCCAAATTTTTGAGAAATTAGAAAATTCTTAGAAACTGAAAAGTTGAAGAACTAAAGCCAGAATGAAAGTTGAGTTGGTTAGTTAAACAACTTTCAGCTCCATTCATTTTCAAGGACGAAAAGATTTTAAGTGCGAGAGATTGTAACTACCCGAAAAATCAGAACCAATTTACAATTTTTTATTTTAGCTATTTTAATGTATTTTGAATAATTAAAATGATTTATTTTAAATAATAACGGCTAAAAGTTTATTTTAATTGAAATTAGAATGAATAAATTTATTTTAATTATAAAACGAGCCTGAAATGGCACGGTAGTTTGAAAATTCGATTTCAAACTTTAAATGAATGTACAGGATTCAAAATAAATTGGATTTCAGTAAAACCAGAAATATTTGAATCTATTTAAAAATATCTTTCCAATAAATGTGAAAAATCCAGATTTCATAACGGGAGTAAAAAGTTATGTCCTGTTGAAAATTCAGAATAGTCGCTTGAAATTTAATATAATATATAGCCCTTAAAAATAGTGATTTTGTAAACGACCTCCATTTTCGATGAAACTACTTTGGTTGAATCTGGAATGTCGAATTATTGCTAGATTCCAATTTTCAAAATTTTTGGAACTAATATGCGAGCGTAGTAAATTTAAATGTGTTTGGCAATTTAAATTTGAATTGGATCGGCCAGAAAATTACCATTTCTCCTAATTCGACGAAATTAGTTTTGTCAGGACCGTATCATCAAAACGTAGCTAGATTTATTTTTTTGGAATTTTTGGAGTCAGTATGTGACCCCAATAAATTAAAATGTACGTCAAATTCAATTTTGATCGTTCTATTAATTTATATTTTAATTTTGATGAAAATTGAACGAAACAGTCGGATTGGCTTACGGGACATATCCCATTGTTTTCAAAATGGGGTTGATTAGCTAGGGACGACAGTCAGTGGGTTCGATCTGAAGTCCGAATAAAAATCTAACTTTTTATGGAAATTAAATGAATTATATATATATATAAACCCTAACCTCACTTTTCTTCATCAGTCAACGCTCAAAACGAAAAAAAGGGAACCCGCTGAAACTCATCGCTCACCCCTACACCGACCAAACCAATAGTCGGTGCCTCCGCCGCCGGAGCTGGCCCCCGCCCCTTCGATTCCACCTCCTCCTCCCTCCGCTGTTTCTACCCCCCTCCAGTTGAAAACACCATCCTCCAAACCCCTCAAGTCAGCAACCCGCCGCCCCTATGGCCTACCTCCGACTGCCGCCGACCAGTGAGCCTCCCCCTCGACTATCGGCCTCCGGCCATCACCCCACCAGCGCCGCGGTGAGTTTTTATTCATTATTTTTAATTATTTATGTTATTAAAACTATGATTTTTAATAGAAGCAACCTTGTTTTGTCATAAAAAATGTGATCTTTATAAGAAATATCATCGAATAAAAATATATGATTTTTATTTAATAAAAATACGATCTTTATTTAATAAAAATATGATTTTTAACTAACGAAAAATATGGTTTTTAGCAATATGAAAAGATTATATTTTTAAATATGAAAAGATTATATTTTTAAACATGAGAAGATGAGATTTTTAAATATGAAAAGAGGATATTTTAAAAAAAATGAAAAGATACGATTTTTAAAAAAGGAAAAAAATATGGAAAACTGAATAATAAAAATATGATTTTTATAATATAAACATTAACATAAAAATATGATTTTTATATATTCAATAGCGATATAAAAATATGATTTTAATTTATTCAATAGCGATATAAAAATATGATTTTCATATATTCAGTTGTGATATAAAAGTATGATTTTTATATATACAATAGCGATATCAAAATATGACTTTTATATATACAATAGCGCAGTATAAAAATGTGATTTCCATATATATGTAGCCTTGAATAGAAAAGTTATTTTTGATATAAGTAACGTTGTTAAAATTGGGATTTTTTAAATGTAAACATCATATTAAAAATGTGTTTTTACTATGAACAACGTGAAAGATTATGTTGGAATTTCAGGAAAATCCAAACTGTTCAGAGATTCAAAAATAAAACTGGTGGAGTGGATCCCAAAGGTGAGAACTTATCAGTCTACTTTTATTTACAGTTAAATATATACTAGGATGCAGACGGTGCTTAGTAGCACCCGACACCTTTGTTTGAAACCATGGATGCTTGGTTATTTGTTTTGATTGATTCATTTGTTTGAATTTGGTTTGGGATGTGAATGGAATTGATTAGAATTTGTTTTGTGTATGGCGCGAGCCATTATCAGGCGAGGGATAAGACTAGACCATATTTCGGTTCTAATATTGCTCCGTTATGCTGCCAAATTTTTTTAAAATAAAATGTGTTAGTTAAAAATATAATTTTCAAAGAGTAAATGAACTGTATAAAATATTCATATGTTGAAATAAATATTTTATCATTAAAAGTATACTTTCTAACTGGTATATGAATGAAAATAAATATTCCTTTACAAATCGGATGATTTTTTTATATACACTCATTTGACTAATGCTGATTGGGACGATATATTTTTACACATCGCCCAACAACACAAATAAAATCTGTGTGTATTGATTTAAACCCCACACGGGTATTGGGATGATATTTGACGTACACTAATCCCAGTTGTTTAGTTGTATGTCAATCGATGGGTTGACAGACTGTTGTAAGCGTTAATTATTTATATTTAATGCTTATGCAGTTGTGCAATGCACTCTGGATGATGGTTGACTGTGTTTGATTATTGTTGTCTACATGTGTGTATGAAATCCATATAAATAAAATTATATGGTAATTGACTGTGTCTAATTCCAATTCAGAAAGAATGAATATTTTAAACTAATGAATGTTTTAAAATGACAAATAATGAATATTTTAAAATAACTAGTATTTTAAAATAATATTCAGTAATGGATCAAAATATGTCTTTGATGTCCGATTTTGGATGGACACGAAAATATTGAAATATATGAAGTCGTGTTGATTAGAGATGCGCAACGATATTTATATCGATTTTATTCATTTTTACAATGAATATCGAAAAGGAAAATATTACAAAATCTAATATTCTGAAAATATTATCATTTATATATTATAATGATAAGGAAAATTCAATTTTGGTTTAAAATTGAAAATGAAGTTGGAATCGTTTTAAAACGAATTTATAAATGATTTATAAAATACGTTTCAAATGGAAATCGACGAAATATATATAATATATTACATATATGCATATATTTATATATATGCATATATTTATATATATGCATATATTTATATATTTAATGGCCTGAATAGAACGCGTCGCACCGCGGCTGTTCGCGAATTTCGACCATTGACTTCGAATTGATATTACGAGAGATCTGACCGTCGGATTCTCCTAAAACTGTATCGAAAAGAGCTTTCCAACGAATATAAGAGATTTGAAATCTAACGGTTGGATTTGGAATTATGTCCAAATCAAATTCGGAAAAGTCGCTGTAAGTGCAGTACGGTGACCGTTTATGGAAATCGAATGAAAGGGCCTTAATAAAATTACTAAAAATATTGATAATTTGGGTAAAATCATAATTAATGATTTGGAAAGAATTGGGATGAAAAAATCCATGTTTGTAAAGAATTTTTTTTAATCAAAATGAACTAGTTATTAACTAGATTTGAAATCCAATAATTTTTAAATAAAATAAATTGGATATGTGTATGGATTTAATATAACCAGAAATTTCCAACGAACAAATTGGAATGAAATTGGAATGGATTTGGAATGGAAATAATCTTCAGAATATTTCAATATTGGATTCCGTGATTATACGGATATATTTATGGAAAGTTGGAAGATATATTTTATATCATTATTTCCAATATGATATTCGTTGGTTTCAGAAATTAATATTGAATATAAGTCGATATAATTTCTATTCAGATCCTTGTATTAGTATCAAATGGGATTTTGGGTTTTTTGTGAATGTTGTCTTAAATGACATTGTTCTTAAACCCAGAGGGGGGGAAAACAGAATAAATCTTTTAATTAAGATTTAGTGAAGTTTTCCAATTAACTAATATTTCTTGGAATTAAATAAAAGAATTGAATTTTGGGTTTGTCATGAATGGTGTTTTTAGTAACACTGTTCTTGAACCCCGTGTGGGAAGAATAAATCTTTTAATTAAGTTAATAGAGTTCCCAGTTAATTAACATTTAATTGGAATAAAATGGAATGTAAATTGGGTTTATTGTGAACTGTGTTTTAATAACATTCGTTCTTTAACCCGATTTACAGTGAAATGTGATTTAGAATTTATAAATCTTTTTTATTAAGATTTAATGGGAATTTTCCAAAGTAAAGTTTTCCAGTTTAGTATATTAATTTGGAATTGAATGGAAATCGATTGGGTAATAATCGAAGTGAGCTTCTGTGTGACGACCCTATTTCCCGTACAGACGGAGACAAGGGTAATCTTTGGAATATAACACAGAAACAGATAATAACAGAACAGAATTAATAAATACACCAGATAATGAACAATAGAATAAACTGGATAAAAGTAATCATAAGAGTTACACAATATACAGGATCTTACTTAGTACAATTACAGTTCAACTATACATATATGTCTACAGCGGAAAAACAAACATACTATATACAATAGGAGCTAAACAGCATAAAAAGAGATAAATGATAGAATCCATCTTCAGCTCCATCTATCTAGAAAGAACCAGCTAAACCTGAATACAAGGCTGCCCGTGTAGAAAAAGGGGCACCCGAGTTTGAAAGTGAAACAAATTACGAGTCAGTCATGGGACTGGTATGAGAAATCTACTCAACACATTTATAATATGGCTAATCACAGGACCACGCCACTTTCGTGGAACGGGTTTACTCCATTGGATTGCCAGTGCTTTAAAACTAATCCTTCTTTTAAACATCGCTATGCTTTTTATAAAAATGAAGCCGTTATAAGACTCAGTTCCCATCACACAATGCAACGCAAACCGGAGGATAGAGTTTTACCTTATAATGGCCAAATTATGCTTGATACGAATAAAACAAAAGCAATTGATATTATTACTAGTGTTTACATGTTTCAAAAAAAACAATTTCGAATCATAACTATCAATCATAGACGGCATGGGTACCATATATCATGTCGCCATATATATATACAATCAAAACCGCACAGTCACGTATTTGGAAATTGGTTTTCCATCATGAACCAAGGAAAAAGATAGTCCTTACCAAATTCGAGACGCTCTAGCCCATGTCTCAGGCAAGTACTCAGTCAAGCGTTTGGATCGTCAGGGCCGGTCCACCGATGTGGATTAAAATTCCTGAACAATGCGTTTCCCCGCCCTATGGGGCGTAAGTGAGCCAACGAATGACTCCATCGGACCCGGATCGTCCGATCAAACCGAGGCGCCTCGCAACAGCAACAACCACATAAGTCAAACTCGTCAGGGCGTGTAAAACCACTGACGCCGCTTCTAGCTAGAAGGAAACGCATGCCGTCCCTGAGGTCTTTCCTCCCGTTTCTGGTTCATACCGGGGGTGAGGCTCGCGATTTCACGTTATACACAAAGCTACGAAACACAGACGGTGCTTTGATCATCACCACAAGACCTTGCTTTTCAACAGAAGCCCTGATCATTTGCCACTCAGGCATGCCACACTAGCAATTCATGCCATGTGACTGATGTCCATCGATATACAACCTCTGAGCTCGTGCGTTTCGGAGAAGGGCGTTAAGCAAAAGAATAAATTCTCCGCCGCCAAACAGATGTATATTTAACAGAGATCAATCAACACAGAATAAAATCCAATGTCAGACACACAGTCCATTTACAAGTCCGTTCTGGGTCTGAACGAAACCGGAGGCACTAAATACCTCGCGAACCCATCGATCACCACGTACGTCTGGACGATCACCACTCATTATCCATATTTCGGGATGCCTCCCAATCAGGACCTCGGTTACCACCCAAACGAGGTGAAGATCTCTGGTCTTCTACCACCGTCTTTATCTTCGACTTTCAACCGTCGGTCAATTATTTGAAATGAGAATTAACTCGGCCTTTTCAAATAATTCACGTATATTTAGAATTTTAAATCAATTTATTTCAATGGTTAAATCATTCGACAACACCAATTTTGTTCTTTAATGTAATTTTCACACCAAACACATTCAACCATCAAATACCACATAAATCGAGCAAATTCAATTTATTTCCATTCCATATCGTTTACGATACTTTATACCGATTTATCGCAATTTTTATTTATTTTAAAATAACCAATTTATTCAAAACGACGCTTCGGGCATAACGCGGCGTTAGCGCTGTTTTTCTTCAGATTTGATTTACACATATCTGAAAATCTAACCGTTGGATCTTCACAAAATTTACATCATTAGAAAGATCTTTTCAAAATGAATTCAACGGTTCCAGTTACGGGAAAATCTGACGGTCGGATCTACCGCTATCATCGTTTGAAGTTTCGATTTTGAAATACGAACTGCAGCGTCGTTATTCGATTAAATATAATTTTATTTATATATATAAATATAAATATAATTGATCCTGGCGCTGTTTTTCTTTAGATTTGAATTAAACATTCCAGACAATCCAACCGTTGGATTTTTACAAAGTTGGTGCCATTGGAAAGATATTTCCAAAGCGAACACAACGGTTGCGGTTTCGGAAAATCCGATGGTCGGATCTCCCGCACTAATCATTTGAAATCACGATCTCAAAATACGAACTACAGCATCGTTATTCGATATATTTCAATTCTATTTAAATATATATATCGATTCTTCGATTTCAAAACCATATGAATTTCATACTTTTGATAAAAATGATATTTTTATCAGACTGTCTTCTATTTCAACACTTCACTATATTTGACAACTCATGTATATAATAAAAATGCGATTTTTATTATAGAACAATTTGTTTCAAACCACTATTATTTTATATAGTTCATATAGGAAATAAAAAATAGGATTTTTATTATAAAACAATTTATATCAAAATATGAATACCATTCAACACATGAATTTCAACTCAACAAATGAATATCGTTTCCACACATGGAGGTTTTCTATTCAACGAATAAATATAGTTTCAACAAATGAAAATAATTCAAACACATGAATATTATTCAAAATTTCGGCAACATAACGGCAGGGTAGTTAAAACCGGGACCGTCCCTAGTACGGCTCCTCGCTCTACCTTAAAACCTCGTGGTTTTTGACAATGGGGAATCATGCATCTAGTTCGCACGCAGGCGGCATGTATATTTATTTCATTTCCACAAACTAATCCTATGTGGTTTCAACCAAATATTTCTCAACCACAAACGGGTATTTTTCAACCATAATCAATCAATATCAACCAAAAACAATCCCAATCAACCATTCGCTATCAATCAATTTTCACACCAATCACAACCAATAAATATCGTCCATGGTTTGTGGACGAGGGGCGTATATATATATATACATATATATATATATATATATATATATATATAGCAATTAACTTCACTTCTATTTCAACACATATATAAATTTTACAACGCATATACAACTTATACATCGAACGTACAACTTATACAATGCTTATACATGAGGTGTACAACGCTTATATTACTCATACATCGACTATATAATTTATACATCGTCGTTTTCCATATCGTTTATAAATTAGAAATCTCACATTGGGTTCCACTCCACCAAAAATAGCAGAAGGCTTAGAAAAATATGCGGTCTCTTCTAAAAGGTAGAAGACGTCCACACGAGTCCACTGTCTCTTGTTTCACTGAATTTCGACCACATAGCAAAAAGATATGATTTTTCAAAGTTTGCAATGATTTAAAGGTGTTAAAACAGTTGAAAATAAAACAAGTCGTACCTCAGCTGAAAAGTTCAAAACTAGGTTTGGATTTATCTCGAAATCCGTGTAGCTATTCGTCGATCGGCCTTCACAGCGTCAAAGGGGAAGGAGAGGCGCACGTGCGCCAGGAGGTGGGGTCCAGCTCGGTGGTCCCAGGCGGCGGCGGCGAGTTGAAGTCGTCGACTTCAGGACGTCGATTCTCCCTCCACAGGCCACGAAAAATTCCAAACCTTATATGGATTTGAAGATCTCGAGAAGATCTTCAAAAAGTTCAACTATGGCACGAGCTAATTCAGCGTGGATTGATCGGAAAATGAGGGGGAAGATTTCAAAAGGTTTCCGTCGTTCGTCGGGGAGAGAGAAAAGGAATTTTCTTTTTTTTAAAAAAAATTATGATTGGTCGAGGAAGTTTTAAAGGGGTTTTCTGACACGACCACCAATCTAAACCCAACGACTATCGTCCCTAGCGTTTTACCACCATTCCGAACACAATGGAATATGTTTCGCAGGCCCATTCGACTGTTTCAGTCAGTTTCCATTCAATTTAAAATATATAACATTCAATATTCCATTTGAACGTACATTTCAATTTGCCAGGGCCACAAATTAATTCGAAAAATTCCAGAAAAATAAATCTAGCTATGTTTTGAAGATACGGTCCCAACAAAACTAGTTTTGTCGAATTCTGAGACAGTTTGCAAAAAGGCCCATTTTTGGTCGATCCAATTTAACTGTAATTGACCAAAACACATTTTCCTTTGCCACGCTCACATACTAGCTTCAAATATTATGAAATTTGAAACCTAGCAATAACTTCACATCCCGGATCCAACAAAAGTGGTTTCGTCGAATTCTGAGGTCATATGCAAAATGGCCAATTTCACAGGCTATATAAATTCCATAGCGACTTTTCTGAAAATTCATTTGGCCATAACTTTTGCTTTCCGCTATGAAATTTCGCTTATTCATATTTGTTGGAAAGGTATTCACTAACAGATTTAAATATTTTTGGTTTCACTCAAATCCGTTTTGTTTTGCACCCGGTACAGTCCGACAAAGTTTGAATTCAATTTTTGAAACTGCAGCGCCATTTCAGGCCTTGTTTATAATTATAATTAATTATATTCATTTTCAAACGTCAATTCAAACTCACTTTTCATTGCTATAATTTAAAATATTTATTTTAAATATTTAAAATCCATTATTTTAACCAATTTAAAATTTTTAAATTGGTTCAGATTTTTTGGGTCGTTACAATCTCCCACACTTAAAACTTTTCGTCCCCGAAAAGGAACAAAGTCGAAAGTGGTTTGATTAATCAACTCTACGTTCAATTTGACTTCCATTTTCCAACTTTTCAGTTTCTGAGAATTTTCAAATTCTTCAAAAATTTGGCTAACACCCGGAATTTTCGAAAATTTCGCCATAACCTCCTTTGTACGGGGAGAGGTTTGGAAATTTATTGGGCTGTATTAGGTACCCAATAAATCCTAATAAGCATACACATATTTATAGTGATATAATCTGGTGTTTACAGGGGAGCGTGTATTGATAATAACTCCAGAGAATAAATTCTCGTCACCCTGTCAAAGCCTGAGGGAGTGTGTATTTTAAATGCTCCAGAGGATAAATCCTCGTCACCTCGTCCCGTGTGGGAAATAAATAGTCCATGTGCCGTATCTAATAATTAGCGTGGTTATTGTCAACTCCAGACCCGTGTGGGGTTTTTATTAATCTGGCAATTTTATCTTTACAATTTAAATAGTCCATATCAGTCATCAGTTCAACCTGAAAAATATAGTCATCGCCATACAAGCCTCTCGCTCGTATGGTAAATCTTTCACCTCGTCACACAAGCTCCAATTGCTTATGTGGTATATGATGAAGTATGCCTATCTTCAGAAGTATGCCATGCAGTGTAGTTCAAAATTAATTGTTACTATCCTATGGCGACATTTATTATTTCACACAGAACAACCAGCACTCCGCATCCAATGGCATTCACAGGAGTGGATATAATAATATTTCGCATCCAACTCATTAAGGTTTACCTATTTGTCGGGCATGCAAATAAAATCTTTACTCAACAGCTAATCCATTTACCTGTTCAAACATATATAATGCACAAGTATATATATTTCTATCTATTTTCTAATCAGTTCAATGCGTGATATAATCGAATAAATTCTACCATTCATTCTATTATTGATTAAATTAACTATCGTTTTAATAATTTTAATTAATCAAATCTACAATCACACAACACAACCAAAAACCAAATTGTTTTTAACTTTTCAACCTTTCAAATATATATCTTTTATATATTCAAAAATCATATTTCTAAAACCAAACCATATATATAATCACAAATACGTTATTTAAAACATATTACTCTCGACTCGTTCTGGGGCACTTCTAACCCCATCTCTAACGAGTTGTTCTGATTCTGCTGTACTGAGTTACTCGTCCTAGAACACTACTGGTTCTATCTCTGACGAGTTCGTTTATATGTTATATTCCAGAACTAAGCTTAACCAAATCTCTGATACCGCGTTGTGACAACCCCATTTCCCGTACAGACGGAGACAAGGGTAATCTTTGGAATATAACACAGAAACAGATAACAGCAGAACAGAATTAATAAATACACCAGATAATGAACAATAGAATATACTGGATAAAAGTAATCATCAGAGTTACACAGTATACAGGATCTTACTTAGTACAATTTCAGTTCAACTATACATATATGTCTACAGCGAAAAAACAAACATAATATATACAATAGGAGCTGAACAGCATAAAAAGAGATAAATGATAGAATCCATCTTCAGCTCCAGCTATCCAGAAAGAACCAGCTAAACCTGAATACAAGGCTGCCCGTGTAGAAAAAGGGGCACCCGAGTTTGAAAGTGAAACAAACTACGAGTCAGTCATGGGACTGGTATGAGAAATCTACTCAACACATTTATAATATGGCTAATCACAGGACCACGCCACTTTCGTGGAACGGGTTTACTCCATTGGATTGCCAGTGATTTAAAGCTAATCCTTCTTTTAGACATCGCTATGCTTTTTATAAAAATGAAGCCATTATAAGACTCAGTTCCCATCACACAATGCAACGCAAACCGGAGGATATAGTTTTACCTTATAATGGCCAAATTATGCTTGATACGAATAAAACAAAAGTAATTGATATTATTACTAGTGTTTACATGTTTCAAAAAAAAAAAATTCGAATCATAACTATCAATCATAGACAGCATGGGTACCATATATCATGTCGCCATATATATACAATTAAAACCGCACAGTCACGTATTTGGAAATTGGTTTTCCATCATGAACCAAGGCAAAAGATAGTCCTTACCGAATTCGAGCCGCTCTAGCCCGTGTCTCAGGCAAGTACTCAGTCAAGCCTTTAGATCGTCAGGGTCGATCCACCGATGTGGATTAAAATTCCTGAACAATGTGTTTCCCCGCCCTATGGGGCGTAAGTGAGCCAACGAATGACTCCATCGGACCCGGATCGTCCGATCAAACCGAGGCGCCTCGCAACAGCAACAACCACATAAGTCAAACTCGTCAGGGCGTGTAAAACCACTGACGCCACTTCTAGCTAGTAGGAAATGCATGCCCTCCCTGAGGTCCTTCCTCCCGTTTCTGGTTCATACCGGGGGCGAGGCTCGCAATTTCACGTTATACACAAAGCTACGCCACACAGGCGGTGCTTTGATCATCACCATAAGACCTTGCTTTTCAACAGAAGCCCTGATCATTTGCCACTCAGGCATGCCACACTAGCAATTCATGCCATGCGACTGATGTCCATTGATATACAACCTCTGAGCTCATGCGTTTCAGAGAAGGGCGTTAAGCAAAAGAATAAATTCTCCGCCGCCAAACAGATGTATATTTAACAGAGATCAATCAACACAGAATAAAATCCAATGTCAGACACACAGTCCATTTACAAGTCCGTTCTGGGTCTGAATGAAACTGGAGGCACTAAATACCTCGCAAACCCATCGATCACCACGTACGTCTGGACGATCACCACTCATTATCCATATTTCGGGATGCCTCCCAATCAGGACCTCGGTTACCACCCAAATGAGGTGAAGATCTCCGGTCTTCTACCACCGTCTTTATCTTCGACTTTCAATCGTCGGTCAATTATTTGAAATGAGAATTAACTCGGCCTTTTCAAATAATTCACGTATATTTAGAATTTCAAATCAATTTATTTCAATGGTTAAATCATTCGACAACACCAATTTTGTTCTTTAATGTAATTTTCACACCAAACACATTCAACCATCAAATACCAAATAAATCGAGCAAATTCAGTTTATTTCCATTCCATATCGTTTATGATACTTTATACCGATTTATCGCTATTTTTATTTATTTTAAAATAGCCAATTTATTCAAAACGATGCTTCGGGCATAACGTGGCCGTGGCGCTGTTTTTCTTCAGATTTGATTTACACATATCTGAAAATCTAACCGTTGGATCTTCACAAAATTTACATCATTAGAAAGATCTTTTCAAAATGAATCCAAAGGTTCTAGTTTCGGGAAAATCCTACGGTCGGATCTCCCGCTATCATCGTTTGAAATTTTGATTTCAAAATACGAACTGCAGCGTCGTTATTCGATTAAATATAATTATATTTATATATATATAAATATAATCGATCCTGGCGCTGTTTTTCTTCAGATTTGAATTAAACATTCCAGACAATCAAACCGTTGGATTTTTACAAAGTTGGTGTCATTGGAAAGATATTTCCAAAGCGAACCCAACGGTTACGGTTTCGGGAAAATCCGATGGTCGAATCTCCCGCACTAATCATTTGAAATCACGATCTCAAAATACGAACTGCAGCGTCGTTATTCGATATATTTCAATTCTATTTAAATATATATATCGATTCTTCGATTTCAAAACCATATGAATTTCATACTTTGGATAAAAATGATATTTTTGTCAGACTGTCTTCTATTTCAACACTTCACTATATTTGACAACTCATGTATATAATAAAAATGTGATTTTTATTGTAGAACAATTTGTTTCAAAACACTATTATTTTATATAGTTCATATAGGAAATAAAAAATAGGATTTTTATTATAAAACAATTTATATCAAAATATGAATACCATTCAACACATGAATTTCAACTCAACAAATGAATATCGTTTCCACACATGGAGGTTTTCTATTCAACGAATAAATATAGTTTCAACAAATGAAAATAATTCAAACACATGAATATTATTCAAAATTTCGGCAGCATAACGGCAGGGTAGTTAAAACCGGGACCGTCCCTAGTACAGCTCCTCGCTCTACCTTAAAACCTCGCGGTTTTTGATAATGGGGAATCATGCATCTAGTTCGCACGCAGGCGGCATGTATATTTATTTCATTTCCACAAACTAATCCTATGTGGTTTGAACCAAATATTTCTCAACCACAAAAGGGTATTTTTCAACCACAATCAATCAATATCGACTACAAACAATCTCAACCAACCATTCGCTATCAATCAATTTTCACACCAATCACAACCAATAAATATCGTCCATGGTTTGTGGACGAGGGGCGTATATATATATATATATAGCAATTCACTTCTATTTCAACACATATATAAATTTTATAACGCATATACAACTTATACATCAAACGTACAACTTATACAACGCTTATACATGAGGTGTACAATGCTTATATAACTCATACATCGACTATATAATTTATTCATCGTCGTTTTCCATATCGTTTATAAATTAGAAATCTCACATTGGGTTCCACTCCACCAAAAATAGCAGAAGGCTCAGAAAAATATGTGGTCTCTTCTAGAAGGTAAAAGACGTCCACTTGAGTCCACTGTCTCTTGTTTCACTGAATTTCGACCACATAGCAAAAAGATATGATTTTTCAAAGTTTGCAACGGTTTAAAGGTGTTAAAACAGTTGAAAATAAAAAAAGCGTACCTCAGCTGAAAGTTTCAAAACTAGGTTTGGATTTATCTCGAAATCCGTGTAGCTATTCGTTGATCGGCCTTCGCAGCGTCGAAGGGGAAGGAGAGGCGCACGTGCGCCAGGAGGTGGGGTCTAGCTCGGTGGTCCCAGGCGGCGGGTGCGGCGAGTTGAAGTCGTCGACTTCAGGACGTCGATTCTCCCTCCACAGGACGCGAAAATTTCCAAACCTTATATGGATTTGTAGATCTCGAGAAGATCTTCAAAAAGTTCAACTGTGGCACGAGCTAATTCGGCGTGGATTGATTAGAAAATGAGGGGGAGGATTTCAAAGGGTTTCCGTCGTTCGTCGGGGAGAGAGAAAAGGAATTTTTTTTTATAAAAATTATGATTGGTCGGGGAAGTTTTAAAGGGGTTTTCTGACACGACCACCAATCTAAACCCAACGACTGTCGTCCCAAGCGTTTTACCCCCATTTCGAACACAATGGAATATGTTTCGTAGGCCCATTCGACTGTTTCAGTCAGTTTCCATTCAATTTAAAATATATAACATTCAATATTCCATTTGAACGTACATTTCAATTTGCCAGGGCCACAAATTAATTCGAAAAATTACAAAAAAATAAATCTAGCTATGTTTTGACGATATGGTCCCAACAAAACTAGTTCCATCGAATTCTGAGACCGTTTGCAAAAAGGCCCATTTCTGGTCGATCCAATTTAACTGTAATTGACCAAAACACATTTTCCTTTGCCACGCTCACATACTAGCTTCAAAAATTATGAAATTTGAAACCTAGCAATAACTTCACATCCCGGATCCAACAAAAGTGGTTTCATCGAATTCTGAGGTCATATGCAAAATGGCCAATTTCACGGGCTATATAAATTCCATAGCGACCTTTCTGAAAATTCATTTGGCCATAACTTTTTCTTTCCGCTATGAAAATTCGATTTTTCAGATTCGTTGGAAAGGTATTCACTAACAGATTTAAATATTTTTTGTTTCACTCAAATCCGTTTTGTTTTGCACCTGGTACAGTCCGACAAAGTTTGAATTCAATTTTTGAAACTGTAGCGCCATTTCAGGCCTTGTTTATAATTATAATTAACTATATTCGTTTTCAAACGTCGATTCAAACTCACTTTTCATTGCTATAATTTAAAATATTTATTTTAAATATTTAAAATCCATTATTTTAGCCAATTTAAAAATTTTAAATTGGTTCAGATTTTCTGGGTCGTTACATTCTGTGGAGGAAGACAGTTAATATATATGGAATTTAAAAGGCTTTTTCGTTATTCCATTTATATTATTAGTCGGATACGGAAATTTATATCAATTATATATATTGATCTGTTTTCCGTGACGATTCAATAATTAATGGAATGTGATTTTTAGGTTTATCGTGAACTGTGTTTTAAATGACATTAGCTCTTTAACCCAGTTAAAAACAGGATTACATGTCTAACATTGTATTTCAAACTGTATGGTTGATCTCTGCTAAATATATATCTGTTTGGTAGCGGAGAATTTATTCTCTTACTTAACACCCTTCTCTAAGACGTATGAGCTTAGAGGTTATATATCGGCAGAAATCAATAGTACGGTGTAGATTGTCGATGCGACATGTTTGTGTTTCCAATGTTAAATAATCATTAATAATTATTCTTTTGGGAAGATTAAAACTAAGTGGAGTTTTAATGAATCTTTAATTAGATTAAAATGTGAATTGATAATTTAAATTATAAAATTTGGGAAATGATCGAGAATGGAGTATCACCAATTTCGCTCCAAGCGATAATTAAATCTTTAATTAGATTTGAACGTGAAATGGTAATTAAATTTACCGATAGTACCATGGTGTTAGATATGGAGTATTACCAGTTTTGCACCATTGGATGAATAGGTTAGAATTGGGAAATAAAAAGAACGATTAACTCGGTAAGGTGAGTTAATCCCGACTAGTTTGGATAAAACTTAATTTGGTTTGAATTAATTTCCAAAGGAAGATTAAAGAATAGATTTAAAGAATTTATCTTTGATAAAATTAATGGGAACCTTTCCCTAAAGATGTGAATATTTGAATAAAGAAATATTCTGAATTGGAATGAGACATATGTTATGTTTGTGTAGCACTTGTTTATAATATATGCAAGTTATTCAGAAAGACCGGGTTTATCCCATTCTGAATAATTGATTCGATGTTAAGTCGACGATGAAGACGGTGGTTGAAGACCGGAGGTCTTCACATCGTTTGGACGATTATTGATGTCTTGATTGGGTTGTACATCCAAGACAAGTTAATAAGTGGTGATCGTCTAGACGTACTCGGAGATCGACCGGATATGTGAGGACCTCTCCCCTATATTGGACATATGGGACAAGGAATAAGGTGCCTCCGGTTTCGTTCAGACCCAGAACGAACTTGTAAATGGATGTGTGTCTGACATTGGATTTTATTCTGTGTTGATTGATCTCTATTAAATATATATCTATTTGGTGGCGGAGAACTTATTCTCTTGCTTAACCCCCTTCTCTGAGACGTACGAGCTCAGAGGTTATATATCGATAGACATCAGTCGCATGGCATGGAATGTCAATGTGGCATGCTGAGATGCAAGTGATCAAGGCTTTTGTTGAAAAGCAGAGTCTTGTGGTTGATGATCAAAGCACGACCTTAAATGGCCTTATAATGTAATTGCATTGTATAATGGGACCCGAGTCTTATAATAGCTTCATTTTCGTTAATTTGCATTGTCCTGTTTGTTTCATGCACTGGTATTCTTGGGAGTGAACCCGCTCCGTGTTATACGGCATGGTCCCTTGATTTACCTAACTTTAAAAATCAAGTTAATAATTGTTTTAGTTCTCACACCAGTCACATGATTGACCTGGAGTTTACTATTTTAAACCTGAACTCTGGTTGCCCATATTTCCACAACGTAGCTAGTAGTTTTGGTTTTGCAGATATTATTTTCGCAGGATACTGGATTTACAGCTGGAGCTATATTCGGAACGCTCTTTATCCATGTATTGCTTACAGTTGTGTTATGTATTGATTTTCCACTGCATTGTAATTTTAAATCTCTAATATTTATCAAATGTATATTATTTATTCATACTCTGTTATATTATTGAACTCTGATGTAATTGTTGTAATAAGCAATGAAATGTTCTGCCATTTGTGTTCTTATTTGTCGTGTTCTCAATCCGGGCTTTCCCGTACGGGCAAGTTTGGGTTGTTTCAAGAAACTCAACAAATTGATTCCTATCAATAACTTGCTTTGAATAATCTTCTATTCGATAATATATTCCAAACGTCAGAAAAATATCATTTGATTTATATTCTGAACTTCAGAATAAGCTCACCGTATTGGTCAACTCTGTTTCCATTATTCCTACTTTTATTCGCAACATTGTTGCTTTCAACCGTCATTTACTTCTAAAATAAATATCATTCCTTTTATAGGAATTTGGACTCGTGATATCAAATTAGTTTTGATTTCATTTAAATACAGGTCCAAATCTTTTTTAAAATCATCATTCCTACTTCGCTTATTTATGACTCATGCTCATAATACACTTCTTGTTAACTAACGAGTTTATAACTTACTATCGAATCCATATATTCGATCATTGATTTGAAACCAATTATAATGAATTTTCTTGATTTTATTTTCATTAATCTATATTCCGAATGTCGAAATAAAATTCATTTTCTCATCTCTAACATGATTTCAAATTTCACCCTTTTCATTCAAATTCTCATCCGAAATTCTTGTCCCTAATAAATTTTGATTATATTAGATTGCTAGAATATATAACTGAGAAATTGATTCATCGATTCTCTTATACTCATTCTCTTTTGATACTATTTAATGATAGATTCAAGATTCAAACTTAAAGGGGACTGATCGAAGAAAATTCTTGCAGACCTGGATTCAAAGACTTCCAAAGACTGGGGATTCCGAACTAAATTTAAATAACAAACCTCTTTTTTTGCGTTGTATTTATTTCAAAATACAAGTTAAAAATAATATTTCCAAAATAATTTTTCTTTCAAAATCTATATTTTTAAGTTACTTGATCTTTCAAAACCTTTTTATTTCCATGATCCGTTTTTAAACTCAATAAGATAAGCTTTGAATAAATCAAAGCTCTGATACCACTGTAACGTCCTGCCTTTTTGACCATTTCAATTTGGTAATTAAACCAACCTAAAACGTCTAAATCGATGGATCGTTATTTAGCTTACTAAGTTAAAAATGGAATCAACACAGAAATACAGAATAAATATTAACAAAATGTTGAATAGTGAAATAAAACTTTTATTTATGATCAGAATTTTTGAATACAAAACTTTTCTATATACAACGGAATAAAAACACAGTTTGAATACAGAGAAATATTTACTGATTTCAAAAATCTTGAGAGTGCGCGTCTTCTGGAATCCCTAGCTTTGCTAATCTTCGAATCCTAAGTTGTAATCTTTAAATCTGAAATGCTCAGGTCTGACCCGAGCATTCCATGCAAAAACATGAAACACTCGAGTCAAGATTAATTATTTGTTCAAGTAAATTAATTTCAATAAAAACTGAAATTTAATAGTTAGTCCTAATAAGTTATTAAATCTGAGCATAACAACTTTGGACGAACAAGTCAGGACAACATATATATATATATATACACACACACACACACACGTATGCTGATGACATATATATATATACACATATAGTGGTATATATATACATATGTGTACATCGGCCACCACATATATATATATATATATATAAACTAAAATTTTGCTTTGAACAAACAAGAAATACCCAAAGGAATATGAGACAGTATACGCGTCTTGGCCTGTAAGGGTGACAACATGCAGCTAGAACAAAATTTAATCCAAGTTATTTTGAAGTGGATGTATGTATATTCATGGAAATAATGAATATTAAGTCAATGTTTCAAGTAATAACGAGGAAGAAATTTATAAATATGATCTAATATGGTTGATAACGGGACGAGAAATCAAAATACACAAAACAGTCATGAACTTCATGTTCGAAGCCGAATATCCAGTCAAGACAGTAGGGCCACAAAGAGGGGAAATACTAAGACAGTGTGTATAATCATTTCATACTTAAATGGTCCCAAAAGCATACATATTTGAAGACTTCAAAAAATAAAAGAATTGGTATATCATGAAGCTGTCAATATGCAATAAAGTGGTGGACTGCAACGTCCAAGTGTTCAGTATATACAATAGTAAAATGGAATGCGCCAGTTTCATTGGAAAATTTGTTCCTTTTGTTTAACTTCTACTCCCAAAAGACTATATATTAACAGCATATAACTACATGTTGATATATCCTAAAATTTTAACTGTTGCATGTCCTAACCAATAGTACTACCCCTAGGGGTTTCGGGTATGTATATTATTATTTTTGGCTTATCTGAACAATATTTTTAGCTCAACACTAACAGAAATCACCAGTTTTCTTTGCTACTTCCTGCCTTTATTTGCAGTTCATTTTGTTTCGATGATGCTCTACCTTGGTCTTATCTGTAAACCGCTTACTTGGTTACATACTTAACTGAATCTGAAGTTGGATAAAATACTCACTAGCGTGCATGATGAAATGTTTCTAGTTTCCAAATAGTGTGTGATTCAAACGAGTTTTCAAACTAAAATACAAACAACATACAACAGTGTCAATAACCTATTTTAAATCTGGGTAGAACAAAGTCCATCAATATTCGGGAAAGTGGCACCAAGCTGATTCAATAGATTGAAACCCAGGGTAGTTCAGGCATGAAGGCTGTATACATATACATGCACAAAATTTTCATGCATTCAAGGGTAAACAAAACAAGCAGTAAAATATTAATTCATATTGTGCTCAAAACAAGGCCAAATTATCATATTCATTTTAGTAAATAAGATGGTTCATTCGGTAAAAAGGTTCATGCAAATGGGACAACTCCTTTTACAAAAGTGGAATACATTTGTAACTAAAATACCCAAGTGTCCGTCTTGAGGACTAAGCCAGTAAAGACAAGTATACCGCGTTTTCGGTATAAAAAGAAACACAATATATTGCCGCAAAAAAATATTTTAGGGAAGCATAATCATTATTACTAACAATACAATATCAGTAGAGTGTTCAATGATTTGTGAATCTTCTATTTACGCCAGAAATCTAAGTTATCCCATCATATTATTTTTTCCTTTACTTCTAATTTATCAATCCTAATTCATTTCAAACTGACTAATACTGAGGAAAATTTAAGGCTTCCGTTTGACCATAATTTCCAAATTAACCCTGCACAGCTAAAGGCATGCTGAAACAAGCGGGTAATAAACTGATGACCACTAATAAATATTATTTATCAAATTTCGCAACTTATCCAAACACAAACAAAGAAAAATAAATAAACTGGAAATAATGATTATACATGGATAGGTTCCATCATCGATGTGAGTGTTCACCTACATTGGGAGACGGTATTTTATTATTGAGAGTTTTACAAGACAAGGATACAAACATCTGGCTAGAGCTTACCCTAACCTTCAATTTGATGTATTGATGCGAGGAATAATTGTCAACCCATAGAAAAGATGTTATATTGGGTTTATATAAATCTAATTACACCCTAATTGTTCATCTTGGTCAAGTGAATATCCATGTGTTGGAAAATCTAGAAGCCCAAAACCAAACTGACGTAAATTCATTAGTATAAACTTAGATAACATGTGTCATGGGAAACTGCAAACAATCATGCACCTTATCATACTTGCATAAGTCTTAACGTTCAATTCATGTCAGCATGCAAGACTAAAGTGGGTAACTTTTCAGTATTTTCAGGTTTTAACAAATCATACAATATAGGAAAAATATATGTATAGAAATTTTGGTGTTGACTAATGCTTATTCCATACATTCAAACCCATATCTATCAACAGCAAGGAATAACTTGACGGCCCCTACTTCCAGACTAAAGTGTACTCCTTGTCGTAAAAGAATGATTACTTATGTTAGGATGACACTTTTGGAATAAAAAGGGCAAATGATGTATTGATGGGAGGAACAACCTTAGTTGTGAAAAGCAGGATAAAGTTGTGAAGGAATTAATGGCCCATTCAAACTCTTCTGGTGAAGAAATGACATTCTGTCTAGTTAGAGCATAATCATTAGCAAAATATGTTTTTGTCTTTGATCTATATTCAAGCGATTTTATTTTGTACATATTTAATTCTCCAATGTAAGATAACTAGTATATAGCAAAATTATTTGGTGCATCAGTGTACATACCAGTCCCAAAATAAGGACACATGCATAACATTCTGTTTATGGGTTATATAAAGATTTATGAAAATGATAGTTTGATAGAGCTTTACTTCCAGTGCACATATCTACAGGAAATAATATTTAACTTTTAGTTGCCATTTTCTTACAATAGCCTTATGTAAACTTACGGCTCTTCAACTAAACATCAACTTGGTCAACATCACATATATACCATAGAGTCACAACTTACTATAAGGCTTGTCTTCTTATTATTTTCTCTAGTTGCAAAATAATGACCCTAATTAAGTTAATCGATCGAACCAGCCGTAAGAGAACGATAGTATGAAAACCACCAAGCCATCAATTTCAAACAGCCAACAACAGGCAACGATATCGAAATTAAACTATCATATTCAGATTTAATAAAGTCGAAATACTTGAAAAAAGAGATAATCGTGAGTTTAAAACTCACTATTATATTCAATTTAATTGAAATCTAATTGCTTGAAAACATGATTAATTGTTAGTGAGATAATTCAGCTTACGACAGCAGAAAGAAGGCGCAATCGACAAAGGGGCAGCGACGATGACTTGCAGACCATCAACTGGAGGTGCGGTGGCAGCTCTAGTGCAAGAAGAGGCGGCGATACGAAACTGAAATGGAGTCTTTGATTTTGGGGGAAAAGAACTGATTTTTGGAAGAGGTTAAAACTAATGGTTGCTAATAAAGTGAAAAAGGCTGAGGATGATATTGGGAGAGACGATTTGGGGTGGATGCCATTAACATTAAAAATGGAAATGATTTTTAATTTGGGGAAATTAGTTTTCTGCTGATGGAATTTTGGAATAAGGTGTGATATATAGAAGGGAAGTGGGTGAAGATAAGAACAACGTGAAATCATAGCATAGGGTAGCTACGATATTTCAGGAGATAAGTCTGCATGAGGTAATTTGAGGAAGGTAGTATTCGTTTTTAAATTTAAAATTCAATGGTACCATAAACTATTATTGAACACCAAATATTTGTACCGCCAATACACTTTCCAAATGCAATAAAAATTATATGTACCTCTTCGTCTCCGCACTCTGAATCCAATAAAATTAATCTGGTTGTAATTCGGCTCTATTTGTATACAATGTTATTTTAGTTTTAAATTATTTAATGGTTCGCTGATTTAAATTTTGTTCGTCCCTCAACAACTCCAATCGATTCCAAATTTAAAACTTAAAATTCCACTTTCTTTATATATACAAATTCACACATATCCAAGCCAATTTCTTATATATTTAAACAAATAAAATTCCTCATTCGTTTAACGTCACTACGTTTATTTTAAATTCAATCATTTATATTTTACGTCGAATTTTAATCCAATTCAGTTATCCGATAAATTATAATTAAAATATTCACTAATAAATATTCAATTCACAAAAAACTATTTTGAAATAAATATTCAGCTCGATTTATATTCACAAATATATATTCGATCTTTAATTTCTAATCCACGTATCAATATGAAATTGATTATTAATTGTTAATCTTTAATTATTCTCATATTCTAATTGTCGAAATTTCTGGGTCGTTACAGTATATCTTGGTCTCATTTTATGAGTTGGACATCTAAGGATTACCGACATGTTGTTGACAAAGTCAGCGTCAGTCTGCATAATCTGCCAAGCTCTTTCCCAACTCTCCTTCAGTCCGCGAGGCAATCCATGGGTGGTATACCTTGGTCTTTAAGTTAGATGTATGTAATTAATCATAAATTTAATTTTTATAGAAATAGAGAATAAGCGATGATGCCCAAACGCTTCTTGACCTTATTGTTTTGACTAGTCATACACAAGAAAATTAGAATACCCCTTTGCGAACTGTGACAAACAAACAAAGAATTTATTTCATAGCTGCACTACGTTATTGACCGAACCTACTGGCCAAACTAGAGTTTAACATTAAAAACTTGAATTATATTGAAAATTTGTGACAAGTTGAGGTATCTAAAATAAAATTAACTGATTAGAAATTGTTAACTTAATTTGTTGTACAACTTTCCTGAAATAAGTCATGTTTTCATTTTTGTTTTGATTTGCATAAGTCCTCTGCATTCATGTAGTTACATTAGAGCCATAGCATACTGCATCTGGATTTTGTGGGTAGTATCCGCTAAAAACCCTCACGAGACACCACTCCTCCTACTAGGGACACCTAGAGGTTTAACGGCTTGTTACACGCTCAATGCAATCGTGTTTCCTATGAAAGTGTGACCTATCTAGTTAGTTTTTAATTTTTATTTTACTCGAGGACGAGTAAAAGATAAGTGTGAGGGTATTTGATTATGTAATAGCTTGGATTTTGCCCAGACCCAATCAATCGCAAAACCGACCAAGTCCGTTTAAAACCAAAACACGTTAACTTTGGGAATACAACAACATCAGAACAACAACAGCAGACTTTTGTAAACATTATAATAATGTTACATCAGAGTACAGAATATCAGAGTACATCGAATAAAATTACAACGGAAGATAAATTACAATATTTTAATACATTGCAGCGGAAATAAAACAACTAAGGCAGCGGAAGACAACTACGCTCTGGACACAGCTTTAGGCTTCAATCCAGAATCCTGCTCGAGATAAGAACCTGTAGACAACTACTCGACTGCCCGTGGGGAAAGAGGGAAACCAAGTTTGTAAAGGTGGAAACAAACATTGGGTCAGTCATGGGACTAGTGTGAGAATTCTTAACTAATTTCACTAATAACAATAAGACAAATCCAAGGACCACGCCGCTAATGCGGAACGGGTTTACTCCAATGGATTGTCGTGCATAAATTAAAGTAAATCGTTAAATAACGCAATGCTTTTTGGAAAAATGAAACCATCATAAGACTCAAGTCCCATCACACAATGCAACGCAAACTGGAGGATAGAGTTTTACCTTATAATGGTCAAAAATGCTTGATACATTAAAAACGAATTTGATATTATTATTAGTGTATACATGTTTCAAAAACATTTCAAAGTAAATGTATCAATCCTAGGAAGCATAGCTACCATATACTATGCCTCTATACTAGTAATACAATCAAAACCGCATGAGGTCGTATTGGAAATTGGGTTTCCATCATGAGTCAAGGCTAGGGAGGAGCTCCTTACCGATTCGAGACACTCTAGCTAATGTCTCAGGATTCCCCGCAGAGAACCCTTGGAAAGCTGCAGAGCCGGTCCACACTTGCGGTTTGTGGATTAGTTATTCCTGAACACACGTTTCCCGATCCTATAGGACCTATCATCCGAGGCGCCTCATTCCATCATCCACATAAGTAAAATATCAGCCAGTTTAAGCACCGACACCACTTCTAGCTAGAAAGAAACGTGTTGCTCTCCATGCGTTCCCTTCTCCTATTTTAGACTCAATCGGGTTGTGAGGCTCGCGAAGTAACGTTATAACCACAAGGCCTGCTTTTCAACAAAGCGTTGATCATCTTCATCTTGGCGTGCCACGTTGACAATTCACGCCATGCGATTGATAACTATTAATACACAACCTCTAAGGGCGTTAAGCAAGAGAATAAATTCTCTGCCGCCAACGGTCGTATATTAATAGAAATCAATTTACATAGAACAAAATTCAACGTCAGACACACATTCCATTTATAAGCTTATGCTCTGGGTCTGAGCGAAAGCCAAATCCGTACAAATCAACACTACGTCCGGAAAATCTCCACTTCAACCCCTTCCTGGGAGCAAGTCAGTCCAGGGCCTCAGTAGTCGTCGCCCATCCGATGTGAGAATCGCCGGTCTTCAACACCGTCTTCATTTAAAACATCGTACGATTATTTGAAATGACTATAACTCGGTCTTTTCAAATAGTCTTCGCATAATTATCATTTAAATTATTTCATAACGTTATTATTTATCACTATTTTTATTTTGATAAAAATAGTTTATTTTCAATCCAACGACATAAATATAAAACATTCCATGTAGTCATTAACATATAAGGGCAATGAATCAACCAACCAAACAGTGCACAATCATGTTCCTATCATATAATGATGTAATGTGACATGTTCATGTATCCTATTAAGGTATCACGTTAAATGAACATTTTGATTTCATTTCCATATTTATTTATTAATAAATAACAACTAAAATATAACTTTCAATTCATTCTCTCTTTTTTTTGTATGCATAGATAATGTCATTAGAAACATCTCTTTTCTATGTATTTACACTACATGTGAATAAAATTTTCCTTTCCTTTTTCTTATTTATTAACCTAAATGTAAATAAGTTTACTTTTTCTTATTCTTACTTAGTTACCTAAATGTAAATAAGTGTTTTCATCGTAAATCATATTTCATAATGAAATATGATTCTTTTTCTACTCTTTTCCAGGTTAACATTAAAAGTGTTTTTTTTTATGTAAATCATATTTCATAATGAAATATGATTCTTTTACTACTCTTTTTTTTTTCATGGTATATTTGCGTTGTGAACACAAAATAAAAAGTGAACTTATTTTATTCTGTGTTATATTTCATTCTTTTATTCTTTTATTTACCTTAAGAATGTAAAATATATTTCAATGTTAAATTTCATTCTTTTAATTACATTCTTATAGTTACATTAAAAATTCCTTCTTTTAATTACATTAGGAATGTAATTAATATTTCAATTTCAAATTCTTTTCTTTTCAATAACTATAAATGTAATTAATACTTTCGTTTCAAAGCCTATCTTTTTATCCTACAAAAATATAATCAATTTTTGTGGCGTTAATATTTCATTCTTTAATTACATTAAAAATGTAATAAATTTTACAATGCCAAAATCTCTTTCTTTCATCACATTAAAAAAATGTACTTGATCTTATGGTGTAAAAATCTTAACTTTCTAATTATATTAAAAATGTAATTTTTATTACAAAGAAAAAAAAAATCCCTTTTAATTACACCAAAAATGTAATTAACCTTACGGTGAAAATTTCTATTCTCTTAAATTACATACAAAATGTAATTTACATTACCATGTCAAATTCTTCTTTTTATTACATTAAAAATGTAATTAACATTTCATGTCAAATCTTGCTTTTTACTTTACAATATGAAATCCTATTCTTTAATTACATATAAAAATGTAATTTTCTTTATAATGCCAATTCTCATTCTTTCATTACATATAAAATATAATTTCTTTACAATGCAAATAAGTTTCATTTTCTACATTAATACATAACGGTGCGAATATTCATTTTCTACATTAATACATTACGGTGCGAATATTCATTTTCTACATTAATACATAACGGTGCGAATATTCATTTTCTACATTAATACATAATGGTGCGAACATTCAATTTCTACATTAATACGTAACGGTGCGAATATTCATTTCTACATTAATACGTAACGGTGTGAATATTCAGTTTCTACATTAATACATAACGGTGTGAATATTCATTTTTTTAACAAACATGAAGTTATTCAATTTTTTAACAAACATGAAGTTATTCATTTTTTTAACAAACATGAAGTTATTCATTTTTAACAAACATGAATATTTCATTTTAAAAACATAAATTACAAAAGATTTATTCTTTTTATTTCAAAACAAGAAATTACAAAAGGTATGTTCTTTTAATTGAAGCATGAAATCAATAGAATATGTTCTTTTATAATATCAACAAAATATGTTCTTTATTATTAAATCAACACAACATGTTCATTTTATTAATGGCATGAAATTACTAAAGATAAGTTCTCCTTTTATTTTCCAACATATTTTTATCATTATTTAAAAGGAAAATCTTATTATTTACAAACATAATATTAATAAAAAGATGACCTTTTATTTGCAAGCATACTATTCTCGAAAGATGAACTTCCTTGCAAACATAAAATGATTACAAAGATGATACTTTATTACTAACTAAAAAAATCAACAAATATGTTCCTTTTAATTATCAACATATTATTCTCAAAAAAAAATTATCTTTTTAGTGCAGACAAAACATCATCAATAAGTTGAACTTTTTTTTTAAACATAAAAGATAATTTTTTAATTCACATATACCATTAAAAGATGGCCTTTTATTACAAACATATGTTATTAGAAAGATAATCTTTTTATCACTAATATTTTAGATCATGTTCCTTTTTATTACTAACATGAAATCACAAGATATGTTCCTTTTTATTTTAAAAACATGTTTTTATTAAAAATATAATCTTTATATTAGAAATCCAAATTTTAAACAAAAATTCATTTTCAGGTGGATCAGGAAAAATAAGGTTTCATGTTGAGCCTTGAATTGACAAAATCCACATTTTCATGTGAAACATGAAAAATGAGATTTTGTTGCAACCTCAAATCTGAGCAAAAAACCCATATTTATGAACAACACTGAAAATTGTAAATTTCTATTTCCTATTCGGATTCTAAGTTCTTACAAAAAAAATAAAGATTTATTCTTTATTGTTTGTAAATAAAAAAATACGAAACTTTAAATCAAAAGAAAACAAACAACTCAGTATACATGATGTAACAAGAATAACATTTCTTTTATCGCATAACATATAAATAAAAAAGATCTCAAACAAAAGAAAAAAATTAAATTGCACACAAAAAATTTAGAACATGAATCTTAAAGGCGAGATCTTCATATCGTTTCGCAATAAAATAAAATAAAATAACATCGCATGGAATCTGGAATAATGACATAAAAAGAAGAATAGTAGCGTGTACACAGATTCTAACCGATGAATCTGGAATAATGGCATAAAAAAAAGAATAGCAGCGCATACATGAATTTGAATAAAGAAATAAAATTCAACGCAGACACAGAGCTAAATTATTACAGACATACCGATATACAGATTTTAATCACAAGAAAATAATTAAAAACTAAATTTAATTAAATCCATAATTCTCACCTAACATGCTTATCCACGTCTATGTCTCAGAACACCATTCTTGTTTTATTTAGAGGAAGAATGATTGAGTAATTAGAGAGGAAGAGAAAGAGAAGGGAAAGGAATGGCGGCCATGGATTGGAGAAGAAGAAAGTGGCGGCTGTCTCCTTTTATGAGCAAACAATTAGGTTTATGAGAAATGGTTTGGGGTTAGGATTAGGATATAATATAGTGATAGATAATTATTTCAATTAGGCCCCTGTGTGTTTTTAAAACCTAATATTTTATTTATAATTTGGTCCATTTTCACCGTCTTAAAATTCGTGCAGTTACATACTTATTCCAAATCTTATTTGTTTGTGTAAATATTAAATTTCAAAAAAAAAAAAATATATATATATATATATATAAGGTTTCAAATTTCCATCCTGCAATACATAGATATATGATTTAATTTTTTTTCTTTTCTTTCATTTCTATTTTCAAAAATATCACAAGATACCTAAAAAAAAGTTTGACTATTTTTTTCAGTTGATGCATCTTCAAACATGGTAGGAATAAGGAAGAAATACATGTGTAATTAATGGAGAGAATTAGGATGGAATAAGAAATGGAAAGTGGCATATTACGTGGTGAATAAATGAATGCACAGTTACTGCAATAAGAATTTGAAAAGGGAGGAAACATGAAGAATTGTCTTTATGCGTTCGGTGAAAACGTTCAGCTTATCCGGATTTTAAGTTCATTAATTCCTCTTTTTTTTAAATGGAAAGTTGTAAATATATAATGTATTGAATGGAACAAATGGTGGCATATTACGTGGTGAATAAATGAATGCACAGTTACTGCAATAAGAATTTGAAAAGGGAGGAAACATGCACAACAATATTCAGAGAGAGACAAAATAATTGTCTTTATGCGTGCGTTCGGTGAAAACGATCAGCTTATCCGGATTTTAAGTTCATTAATTCCTCTCTTTTTTAAATGGAAAGTTGCAAATATATAATGTGTTGAATGGAACAAATGGTGGCATATTACGTGGCGAATAAATGAATGCACAGTTACCGCAATAAGAATTTGAAAAGGGAGGAAACATGCACAATAATATTCAGAGAGAGACAAAAGAATTGTCTTTATGCGTTCGGTGAAAACGTTCAGCTTATCCGGATTTTAAGTTCATTAATTCCTCTTTTTTTATATATAAAGTATATGCTGCACAAGATGAGAGGATGGAAAGATTTTGTAACCATGTGTATAAATAGAATGGGAGACCATTTGTTTTGCTTCAAATAAAAATAAATTTTTACTCGTTATTATTTAAAATAAATTATTTTAAATAACCAAAACTCTTTAAAATAACTTAAAATAAAATTTTAAATTCGCCCCAAAATTCAGGGTTGTTACAGATTAACAAGAAAATGTGTTTATTTTATGCTCTTATATCTTATCTTTTGTGTATAAATAAATATTACTTGTGCATTATTTTGTTTTTTTTTACAGATGTGTTGTCCAAACCTCATTCAACCTTAAAAGTGAACAATTGGTGCCATATACATGAAGATCACATAAGAAGATGTCATTGGAGGCTAGTTGTGTTCACATTGGTCACCTTGGAAGTAAACTGGTAGAAAAGGTCTTAGTAAAACAATCAAATGGACACATGTCAAACAAGCATAAGAGAAGGATCGTAGCATAATCTTTGATGAGAAGGCCCATTTATATGATTAGGGTTTTGCAACTCAGCTATAAATACACATTTATACCCATTGTAAAAGATATACTTTTCTTTTGTAATTTTTCTACCATTAATCTAGTTTAGTCTTCTTTTCTCTTTTTCTACATTTTTATTTTCTTAGCAATTAGTGTTGTCTACACAATTAGATTTGGTGGAGCATTGTTTGTCTTTTGCACTTGTTTTCATTAATGATTGACCGTTTGATTAGATTCAACGGTAATCCTAGTTCTATTTCTTATTTGTTATTTAATTTCTGCAATTTTAATTTCTATTTCTTTTATTGCTTTCCTAGGTCATATTGGATTGAATATAGATTTGATTAGACTCAGATTTGATTCAACTCGTTTTATTTGCTTTTCAATTGATAATTATGATTTGATCGTCAGTTCAATTAGGTTTGTTCTGAATCAAATTGTAGTTTCAATATTTTTTTTTCAAAATCAACCTCCAAGTTTTGTCTAACTCGCCTAAGAAATATATAAATAATAAAATTTAAAATTCCTCCCTGTGTTTGACCTGCATATTACACGATCTGTGCGCTTGAAGTTATTATTACAAAATTCGCGCTTTTCTAGTTCTTAGAAAGCATCGATTAGTATGTAACAAGCTATTAAACCTCTAGGTGTCCCTTGTAGGACGAGCAGTGTCTCGTGAGGGTTTTCGGCGGATACTACCCACAAAATCCAAATGCAGTATGTTATGGTTCTAATGCAACTACATGAATGCAACAGACGTATGCAAATGAAAACAAAAACGAAAAGACGACTTGTTTCAGAAATGTTGCAACATAACAATGTACAATTAAAAATCAATATATATATATATATATATAACCTCAAGCCTCATAAAAATATACAAAATAGAGAGGAGTCAATAACAACAATGGTTTCCATCAATAACAATAATGGCTTCCATCAACAAGGCGCACCACCCACCTCTCTTCATATTCATTCTTCAGTTCACCCACCATCACCGCAATCATCCGCTTCCTCCCAGTAAACCTCAGGCTACGTGTGATGACCCCAAACCCCCGTTCCACGGTGGCAAGGGTAATCTTTGGAATATAACACATAAACAAATAACAGCAGAACAGAAATATATAATTACACCAGATAATGTATAATGGAATACACTGGATAAACATAATCATCAGAGTTACACAGTATAACAGGATCATACTTAGTACAAAATACAGTTTCATCTTCATATAAAATGTCTACAGCGGAATTAAACATAATATACATAACAAGAGCTGAACAACATAAAAGAAGTGATAGAATCCATCTTCGGCTCCATAGCTATCCCGAGAGAGCCCGCTAAAACCTGAATACAAGGCTGCCGGTGTAGAAAATAGGGCACCCGAGTTGCAAGTGAAACAAACTACGAGTCAGTCATGGGATTGGTATGAGAAATCTACTTAACTTATTTTACAATAAGGCCAATCACCAGACCACGCCGCTAACGCGGAACGGGTTTACTCCATTGGATTGCTAGTGCGTAAAACAAGTAAATCATTTAAACATCGCAATGCTTTTTACAAAAATGAAGCCATTATAAGACTCAGGTCCAATCACACAATGCAACACAAGTCGGAGGATAGAGTTTTACCTTATAATGGCCAAAATATGCTTGATACGTATAAAACAAAAGTATTTGTTATTATTACTAGTGTTTATATGTGTCAAAAACAATTTCAATCATAAGTATCAATCATATACGGTATAAGTGCCCCATACCATTATGTCGCCATATATAGGTTTACAATCAAAACTTCACGATGTCGTATTTGGAAATTGGATTTCCGTCATGAACCAAGGCAAGGGATCGTCCTTACCGCTTGAGACTGTCTAGCCCGAGCCTCAGGCAAGTACTCTGTCAAGTCTTTGGATCGTCAGGGCCATTCCACACGAAGTGGATTAAAATGCCTGAACACTGCATTTCCCCGCCCTATGGGGCATAAATCTAGTATGTATAAAGACCATCCATCGGCTCCGCAGAGGCCGAAATAACCGTAGAGCCTTGCTATCCATCATCCACATAAGTAAAACGTCAGGGCTTGCAAAACGCTGACACCACCCCTAGCTAGAAGGAAATGCATGTCCTCCCTGATGTCCTCTCCCGTTTCTGGCTCATACCAGGGTGTGAGGCCCGCGAATTAACGCTATACACAAAGCTATGCTATTTAAAGTCGTGCTTTGAACATCAACCACAAGGCTCTGCTTTTCAACAAAAGACTTGATCACTGCATCTCAGCATGCCACATTGGCAATTCACGCTATGCAACTGACGTATATCAATCATACAGAATGAAATCGAATGTCGACACACAGTCCATTTACAAGTCCGTTCTGGGTCTGAACGAAACCGAGGCACCTTATTCCTCGTCCCATATGTCCAATACAGGAGAGAGGTCCTCGCACATCCGAAGATCAACAAGTACGTCCGGACAACCACCACTGTAACCCCTTCAGGGCATCAACTCCCATCAAAGGCATCAGTAGCTATCCATTCGATGTGAGGATCATCGGTCTTGCACCGTCTTCATATCTTCGACTTCTAATCGTCGATCAATTATTTGAAATGAGATTTAACTCGGCACGTATATTTAGAATTCAAATCAATTATTTTCCATAGTTAAATTATTTGACATCCATGATTCAGTTCATTAATATAATTTTCATGTCAAACACATTCAACCATCAAATATCCAATAAACCGAGTAAATTTGGTTTATTTCCATTGTATATCGTTTATAATATTTTATAATGATTTATTGCTATTTTTATTTATTTAAAAATAGCCCCTTTATTTAAACGACGCTTCAAGCCATAATGCGGCTATGGCGCTGTTTTTCTTCAGATTTAGTTTACACATTTCTGAAAATCTGACCATTGGATCTTTACAAATTTTATATCATTGGAAAGATCTTTTCAAAGCGAACCCAATGGTTCAAGTTTTGGGAAAGTCCGACGGTCGGATCTCCCGGTACAATCGTTTAAATTAACAATTTCAAAATATGAACTACAACATCGTTATTCGCTTTATTTTAATTATATATATATAATCCATTCTGGCACTGTTTTTCTTCCGATTTGAATTAAACATTTCACACAATCTAACCGTTGGATCTTTACAAATTTGATATAGTTGGAAAGATATTTTCAAAGCGAACCCAACAGTTTCGGTTTCGGGAAAATCCGACGGTCGGATCTCCTGTAATACTCGTTTAAAATCATGATTTCAAAACAAGAACGGCAGCGTCGTTATTCGTTTTATTTTAATTATATATATATATATATAAATAGAATCTATTCTTTAATTTCCAAACCATTTTCATTTCATATGTGTGTTAAAAATAATATTTTTACCCAATAAATATTTATTTCAACACGTGACTATTTTTAACACTTCATATATATATATATGTGTGTGTGTGTGTGTGTGTGTGTGTGTGTGTGTGTGTGATTTTTATTGTTCAAACAATTTATTTCAAACATGAATATTTTTAGTGATTCATATATATAATAAAATGTGATTTTCATTGTTAAAACAATTTAGTTCAAACATGAATATTTTATATACTTCATATACATGTTAAAAATGTGATTTTTATCTTTCAAACTATTCATTCGTCACATGAATATTTTTCCAACACATGAATATATTTCAACACAAGAATATAAATCAAGCACTTGAATATTTCAGAAAATTTCGGCGGCATATTGGCAGGGGGTTTAAAACCGACACCATCCCGAGTATGGCTCCTCGCACTACCTTACGCCTCACGGCATTCCCTAAGGGGCTTATCCTTAGAATCTAAATATTTCGGTCATTTTCATATCACAATGAATTTTCCCACAAACAATTCCAATTTTGGTTCAGCCACAAACAACCATTATCGACCATTCGCATTTGTCAACCAAATTTCACATCAACCAAAAACCAAACAATCACAACCAGTATATATCGTCCATGGTCTGTGGACGAGGGGAGTATATATATATATATATATATATATGTATGTATGTATGTATGTATATAAATATATTTCCATTTGATTTCAACTTCATTTCAACTCACATAAGATTTTTTACAAGGTATATATAACTTATACATCGCACATACAATTTATACAATGCTTATACATGAGGTGTACAATGCTTATATAACTTATACGTCGATCATATAATTTATACATCGTCGTTACATTCAAATTTGAATTTAGAAATCTCACATTGGGTTCCACTCCTTCTAAAATTGTAGGAAGCTCCAAAAATTCTCTGGTCTCTTCTAGAATGTAGAAGACATCGCCACGAGTACAATGTCTCTTCTTTTCCTGTATTTCGACAACATAGCAAAAAGATATGATTTTTATTGTAATATCATAATTCGTAGTGCTTTAAAGTGCTATAAACAGTTTAAAAAATTTCAACCGTATACTTGAGCAAACTGTTCAAAACTAGGTTTTGATTTTTCTTTCAATCCGTAACATGATAGGAGGATCGGCCAACGCCACGTCGAAGAGGGAGGAGGGGCGCCTCTGCGTGCGGTGGTAGGGTCCACTTTGGTGGCTCCAATTGTCGGAGGCGGCGAGTTGAAGTTTCGAACATCGGGGCGACGTTCCTCTTCGAATACTGAACGAAAATTTCCAATCCTTATATTGATTTAAAGCTCATGAGAATCTCTACAAAAAACCCAACTGGAGGTATGATTTTACTGCTGGATTTTGAGGAGAGAAGCAAGGAAGGTGTTTCCGCCATATATCGCGATGCGTCGGGGAGAGAGAAATTATATTTTTTATACAAAATCTAATTGGCATGTGCTATTTATAATTCCAAAAATAACTGTTTTCCCAAACGAACTCCAATTCAAACTCAATGACTGTCGTTCCTAGCTAAATACCCCCATTTTGGACGCAATGGAATATGTTTTGTAGGCCCATTCGACTATTTTAGTTAGTTATTCTTCAAATTAAAATATAAAACATTCAAATATGGATTTGAATGTACATTTTTATTTACCAGGGCCACATACTGATACTAAAAATTACAGAAAAATAAATCTGGCTATGTTTGGACGATACGGTCCCAACAAAACTAATTTCGTCGAATTTGGAGACCATTGGAAAAATGATCATTTTCTGTTCGATCCAAATTTGACTGAAATTAACCAAACACGTTTTCTTTTTCCACGCTCATAAATTAATTCCAAAAATTATGGAATTTGAAACCTAGCAATAATTTGGCATTCCGGATCCAACAAAAGTGGTTTCGTCGAAAATATAGGTCGTTTGTAAAATGTCTATTTTTACGGACTATATTATTCCATAGCGACCTTTCTGAAAATTCATTTGGCCATAACTTTTGATTCCCGCTATGAAATTTCGATTTTTCAGATTCGTTAGAGAGATATTATTAAACAAAATTAAATATTTTTGGTTTCACTAAAATCCATTTTATTTTGCATCCTGTACAGTCAGTCAAAGTTCGAATTCCAATTTTCAAACTACTGCGCCATTTCAGACCTTGTTATATAATTAAAATAAATATTTATATTCCAACATCAATTCAGATAAATATATACATTCTAATTCTATTCAAAATAGATTTCTTGTCGTTATTATTTAAAATAATTCATTTTAAATATTCAAAATTCATTGAAATTGCCAAAATAAAAAATTTAAACTGGTTCTTATTTTTCGGGTTGGTACAATCTCCCCCACTTGAAATCTTTTCGTCCTCGAAAAGGTACGGAGGTGAAAGTTGTTTAACTAACCATCTCAACTTTCATTTTGGTTTTCATTCTTCACCTTTTCAGTTTCTAAGAATTTACTAATTCTTCAAAAATTTAGCTAACACCCTAAATTTTCGAAAAATTTGCCATAACCTCCTTTGTACGGGGCGGGGTTTGGAAATTTATTGGGCCGTATTAGGTACCAGTAAATCCTAAAAGGCATACACATATTTATAGTGATATATTCCGGTGTCCACAGGGGAGTGTGTATAGATTATAACTCCAGAGAATAAATGCTCGTCACCCTATAAATGGTTTTTTGTTACGACCGGGAATTCCGCTCGATCCGAATCAGTCGCTAAACCGACCCAGACCGTTCGAAACGCCTGATTGTTTTGAGAACAAGCCAAAATAGAACGCAGACGGAAGAACATTTCATTGTATATTACAACAATGCATCAGATTACAAGAATATACAGAGTATAAATGAATATTACACAGAAATATCATAGATTTAAATTACATTTAAATACATAGCAGCGAAAAATAATACAACACACAACTAGAAGAGATATACAGATACAAAGCTTTCCGGATATCATTCCAGCTGTAAACCAGGATCCTATGAATATAAATCTGCAAAACCAAAACTACTAGCTGCCCGTGTCGAAATAAGGGCACCCAGAGTTTAGGTTAAAACAATAAACTCCAGGTCAGTCATGGGACTGGTGTGAGAACTAAAACATTTATTAATCTTTATTTCAAAGTTAGATAAATCAAGGGACCACGCCGTATAACACGGAACATGTTTTCTCCCAAGAATACCAGTGCATAAAACAACAACGCAATGCTAAATAAAGAACAATGAAGCTATTATAAGATCCAGTCCCTATCACACAATGCAACACAAGCCGGAGGATAGGGTTTTTACCTTATAATAGCCAAGAATGCTTGATACGTTTAAAACAAATCATTTGATACTATTATAAGTGCATAAGGTATAAAACAACTTCAAATCATACGTATCAATCATAGACGACATAAGCGCCCCATCCCACTATGTCGCCATACTAGGCTCTACAAATAAAACCGCAAATGTCACATATTTGGAAATTGGATTTCCATCTATGAACCGAGGCAAAAGATAGTCCTCTACCGATTCGAGACAATCTAGCATACCATGTCTCAGGATCAGAGCTCGAGTGACCCTTGGATCGTCAGGGCCGGACCACCGATGTGGATTAAAATTCCTGAACACTACGTTTCCCCTCCCTTTGGGGCGCAAATGAGCCATCAAATGACTCCATCGGACCCGGATCGTCCGATCAAACCGAGGCGCCTCGCAACAGCAACAACCACACAAGTGAAAAGTATATAAATGTCAGGGCTGGTAGGTCACTGACACCACCCTAGCTAGAAAGAAACGCATTCCCTCCCTGAGGTCCGTCTCCCGTTTTTGGTTCACAACCGGGGTGTGAGGCTCGCGAATTCACGTTACACAAAGCTGTGCCACACAGGCGGTGCTTTGATCATCAACCACAAGACTTTTCTTTTCAACAGAAGCCTTGATCATTTGCATCTTAGCATGCCACACAGGCAATTAACTCTATGCGTTTGATATCCAAGAGTATATAACCCCTGAGCTCGTACGTCTCAGAGAAGGGCGTTAAGCAAGAGAATAAATTCTCTGCCGCCAAACAGATATATATTTAATAGAGATCAATCACACAGACTAAAATCCAATGTCAGACACACAGTCCATTTACAAGTCCGTTCTGGGTCTGAACGAAACCAGAGGCACCTAGTACCCCGCATATCCATAGATCTCCAAATACGTCTGGACGATCACCAACTGTTTCCATCTTCTTGGGTGTACTGCCTAATCAAGATCATCAGTAATCACCCAAACGACGTGAAGACTTCCGGTCTTCAACCACCGTCTTCATCTTCGACTTATCGTCGTATCAGTTATTCAGAATGGGATAAACCCGGTCTTTCCGAATAATTCGCGTATATTTTAAATAAGTGTTACACAAACACAACATACGCCTCATTCTAATTCATCAGTCACTAACCGTAAATTAACCAGAGAATAATTCCCCAAATTTTAACCATGAAGGCCGAAACCAACATCAGATCAATATCCAGAAAACCCTTCTGCTTAACTAACCAACAATTAGTTTCTAAATTTCTTATTCATAGGGAAAGGTTCCCATTAATTTTATCAAAGATAAATCTTTTAAATTTATTCTTTGATCTATTTTTGAATATCAATTCAAACTAGTCGGGATTAGCGAACCTTACCGAAGTAATCATTTGTTTTAATTTCCCAATCCCAACCTATTCATCCCATGAAGTAAAACTGGTTATACTTCATATCTAACACCATGGTGTTATCGGCAAATCCAATTACCATTTCACGTTCAAATCTAATTAAAGATTTAACTATCGCCTGGAGCAAAACTGGTGCTACTCCATTCTCGATCATTTCAATCTAATTAAAGATTCATTAAAACTCCACTTAGTTTTAATCTGTGACTAGGTTAAAGAATCGGTGTCATTTAAAACACGGTTCACGATAAACCCAAAATCACATTCCATTAATTATCAGGTTAAAGAACGAGTGTTATTTAAAACACTGTCCACGATAAACCCAAAAATCATTATCAATTCAATTTCAATTAAATATTTTTTAATTGGTACACTTCACTAAATCTAAATAAAAAGATTTAATCTTTTCTCAACTAGGTTCAAGAACAGTGTTAGTCAAGACACCATTCACGACAAACCCAAATCGCATTTGATATTAAATACAAGGCTCTGAATAGAAAATATATCGGCTTATATTCAATATCAAATTCCACGACAAACAAATATCGTATTGGAAATAACGATATAAATATATCTTTCAAATTCCCATCACAATACCCGTATCATCACGAAATCCAACATCGAAACCTTCCAATGATAATTTCGATTTAAATCCATTCCAATATAATTATTGGAAATTCTGGTTATTTTCAAAACCATTTCAAATCCAATTTATTTATTTTAAAAATAAATAGAATTATAATTCTAATTCAAAACTAGTTCAATTCTATAAAAATCTATCTTTATCTTTTCAAATATGGAGTTTTTCATCCCAAATCTTCACAAATCATTTCTTATGATTTTACACAAATTATTACTATTTTTAATAATTTTATCAAGGCCTGTACAGTCGATTTCCATCAACGGCCATCGACCTGCACTTACAACGACCTTTTCCAAATTTTATTTGGACATAATTCCAAATCCAACCGTTAGATTTCAAATTTCTAATATTCGTTAGAAAGATCTTTTCGATACGAACCCAACGGTTCTGGTTTTAGGAGAATCCGACGGTCGGATCTCCCGCAATATCCGTTCGAAGTCAATGGTCGAAATTCGCGAACTGCCGCGGCGCGGCGCGTTCTATTCAGGCCATCATATTATATATATAATATATATAATATATACTTCGTCGATTTCAATTCAAAACGTGCTTTATAAGTCGTTTTAAATTCGTTTCCAAAACGGTTTCAACTTCATATTCAATTTCAAATCAAAATTGAATATTCCAATATAAATTCGTTTTAAATTCATTTCAAATCGATTTCAATTCAAATTGATTTCCAATTCAATTTCAGTTCGTTTTCAATTCAATTTCAATTTGAATTCATTTATATTCAATTTTCAATTCGAATTCATTTATATTCAATTTAATTCGAATTTCAATTCTTTTCAAAATATCAGATTTTGAAATTACTTTCGATATTCGTTATAAAATGAATAAAATCGATATAAATATCGTTCACGTCAAAATAGCGTCAATCTAATCAATACGGCTTCATATATTTCTATTTTCAAATATTCTATTTCAAATATTCCTTTTTCGAAACTGGAATGAGGCCCAATCAATTACCATATAATGTTAATTATATGGATTTTCTACAACACATGTATATATCAACAACGATGAATAAATCAACCATCTTCCAAAGTGCATTCTACACTGTATAAGCATCAAATATAAATATTTAACGCTCATAACAGTCTGTCAATCCATCGATCGACATACAACTAAACAATCGGGATTAGTGTACGTCAAATATCATCCCAATACCCGTGTGGGTTTTCAAACAATCAAACACAGATTTTATTTGTGCTGTTGGGCGATGTGTAAAATTTATCGTCCCAATCAATATCTGTCAAATGTGTGTAGATAAACAAATCGTTCGATTTGTTTATTTTTATTTCATTTCATATACACGTTAAAAATATTATTTTTAACTATAAAATATTTTTAACTATATAAATATTTTATTTCAAATCACACAATCAACTACACATCAAAATCAATCAAACAAACAAGTCGTCCATGGTCTGTGGACGACGAGTGTCGGGTGCTACTAAACACCGTCTACATCCTAGTATATATTTATAACTAGAAAAATTAAATTGAAAGGTGAGAAGTTCCCACCGATTAGCTAATCCAATCCCACGACTCTTCTTATGTAGAAATCTTCGCCGTTCTTGCCTCTTGTCACTTTCTCTGCCCGTATTCTCTACATATGTAAAAATCACATTTTTACTTCGCTATTCAATATATAAAAATCGAATTTTTTCTATAATGCTACATGAATAAAATCATATTTCTATTCTCTATATAATATAAAAATCGTATTTTTACTTCACTAAAAATCATATTTTTATTTCTTCTACTATATAAAATTTTTATTATATACATATATATATATTTTATCGCTTCATGCATTATAAAAATCGCTATTTTATATTGATGTATATATTATAAAAAGTCGAAATTTTTCAAAGCTTCATATATAAGAGAATCGAATCTTTACTAAAGTTTCATATTCCTCTCTCTTATGAAAAATGAAATCTTTCTCTAATGAAAGACCCTACCTTTACAAATAAAAATCATTTTTTCTCTAATTAAAAATCATAGCTTTATATTTAAAAATCTTTTCTTTCCAAAAACCACATCTTTATTCGTATTTACTTTCCAAAATTGTACAAAGAAGATTTTGATTTTTTTTTATTTTTTTTCTAAAATTATTTAAACTAAATACATATATAAAAACTCACATTTCCCTTAGATCGCAAGTTGGAGGCTGCGGTGGGACCTGGAAGCGACGGCAGCAGGCCAAAGGGCGGTCAGCGGCGGTCGGAGGCGGAGTTGGGCTTCGACGGTCGTCTGGGTGGCGCGCTAGGGCTTAAAGGGGTTCGATTTGGTTAAAGAAGGTGAAGAGGAGGTCGAGGTGGCGCTGGGGAGAGGTTCGGGGTGCGGTGGCGTCAGAGGTGAAGGCGGCGTCGGCACAAAGGGGGGCGCGGTTATCAGAGGCTCGGGGGGGCTCGGGATTCGCGAATGGCATGGGGAGAGAGAGGTGAGGCCTGAGGGGGAGGAGCAGATCGAGGGGGGGGCGGATCCGGCAATGGCGACGTGGGGTGAACGGCGACGACGACGTGGGGTTGAATGGGGAAGAGGGTCTACGGTTTTTTTTTCCTTTTACGAATGAAGAAGGGGGGAGGGGCCAGAGAGAAGGTAAGGGTGAGGAGAGAGGGACTTTTTTATTATTTAATTATTTAATTTCTAAAAAAGGTACTTTTATTTCGACCTTGAAACGAGGCCCACCGCCTGTCGCCCCTAGCGTTTCACACCTGTTCCGAACACAATGGGATATGTATTGTAAGCTGATTCGACTGTTTCGATCAGTTTTTGTCAAAATCAACATATAACTCTATATGTTGAATTTGAACGCACATTTCAATTTACCGGGGTCACATACTAACTCGAAAAATTCCCGGAAAATATTCTCTAGCTTCGTATTGACGATACGGTCCTAACAAAACTAGTTTCGTCGAATTCTAAGCCTATATGAAAAATGGTCATTTTCCAGTCGATTAAAATCAACTATAACTGGCCAAACGCATTTTCCTTCGCCACGCTCACATATTGATTCGAAAAATTATAAAATTTGGAATCTAGCAATAACTTGACATCGCGGACCCAACAAAAGTGGTTTCGTCGAAATCCGAGGTCGTTTGCAAAATTCCCATTTTTAAGGGCCTGAATTCCATAGTGACTATTCAGAATTTTCAACTGGACATATCTTTTGACTCCCGTTATGAAATCTCAATTTTTCGAATTCATTGGAAAGATATTCACAATTAGATTCCATTATTTTTGGTTTCGCTAAAATCCGGTTTATTTTGCACCCGGTACATTCATTTGAAGTTTGAAATCGAATTATCGAACTACCGCGCCATTTTCGATTCCTTTTATAATTTAAAATAAATATTTATATTCTATTGTCGATTCAAACGAATATATACGTTCGAATTATATTCAAAATAAATTTCTCGTCGATATTATTTAAAATAATTCATTTTAAATATTGAAAATTCACTAAAATTGCCAAAATAAAAATTTTAAACTGGCCTAGATTTCCAGGTTATTACATTTTTGTGTCTTAACGACTAGAGAGACGTATTTATTGTCATCTTTAGACCCATGTGGAGTTTTTTTCATTAATCAGGCAATTTACCGTTACATTTTATATAGTCTATATTAGTCTTCGGTTCAACCTATAATATTGTCATCGCCATACAAGCCTCTTGCTTGTACGGTAAATCTTCAACCTCGTCACATATGCTCCAAATGTTTATTTGGTATATGATAGAGTATGCTATCCTCATGTAGTATGTCATGTAGTGTAGTTCAAAATTAATTGTTACTATCCTATTGTGACGTTTATAATTTCACACAGAACAATTAGCATTCTGCATCCAATGGCATTCACAGGAGTTGATATATAAATAAAATTGCACATCCAACTCATTAAGGTTTACCTATTTGTCGGGCACGCAAATAAATTATTTACTCAATAGCAAATCCATTACCTATTCATATATAATGTACATGCATGTATTTCAATCAATTTTCAAATCAGTTCAATATTTGATTCCATTTGCATAAATTTACCTTTCATTCTCTTGCGGGTTTTATTATTCCTATGTTATTAATTAAAATAACAATCACACAACACAACTAGAAATCAATTTATTGATTAACTTTTTCAAATATATAGTTTGTTTATGTACTCTTTTAAAATCATATTTGCCTAGATCAGACTATATAATAAAAAACTTTACATCCATGAAAAGGAAACAACATCAAAGTTGAAAACAAAGCAGAAATGCAAAATACTGTAAATGTACCTTGCACCAGAGTTAATCGGAGATGTCCACTCTACAATTTGTGTAAGCTTGTTTAATGCTCTCTTCAGTCTCCCAAGTACAGTCTCGCGGATCTCCACTCCATTGCACTTTGACTAAGTGAACCTTCTTGCTCCTCAGCTCTTTAGTTTCTTTGCCAATAATCTTTATTGGCTTTCTACTCACTGCCAATTCTGGAGTAATTTCCAAATCTTGTTGCGTGGCTTCTTCCACGACCAAATCTGGATCATGTACATGCTTTCAAATTTGTGACACGTGAAACACATCATGTACTCCAGGCAACCAATCAGGCAATTGAACCCTATAAGCAAGAGTTCCAATCCGTTCGAGCATAGGAAATGGACCAATGAATCTAGGCGCCAACTTCTCTGTTTTACCAAATCAGACTACTCCTCTCATCGGTGAAACCCTCAGATACACATAGTCACCAACAGCAAATGCCAAATCTCTTCTTCTCGAGTCTGCATAGCTCTTCTATCGGCTTTGAGCTTCAAGTAATCGTTTCTTAATGAAATCAACTTTGTCTGAAGCTTCACAGATCATATCTGGTCCCAATACACGCTACAACAAAAACACCATATTACAACTTTAATTTTACTACTGTGCAATAAGCACAGTTGTAATAAATGCTTTTTTGCAACTGTACAAAACGCACTGTTGTAATAAATGTTTTTTACAACTGTGCAAAATGCACTGTTGTAATAAACATATATATCACAACTTTTCTTTTTTGTTTGTTGTAATAACTAATACATACTAATTAATTTCTGATAATTAATAGTTAAATTAGAAAGTTGTTTAAACTTATTTTTAGTAACTTTTTTTCTATTCCTTGTATTAGAGACCTATTTCGCCTATTGTAACTAATAATCAATGATTATTTATTAAATATTAATGATAATACTTAATAATAAATGATTTAAAATTAATTCATTGTTTACTACTAGTAGTTAATATTTAATAATAAAAATGTTACAATAAATATAATTATATAATAACAACAAAATATTACAGTTTAATATTGAATACTGCCAGCAATGATATAAACCAATGAATAAAAAAATACAATTCAATATAAATAATTTCTAACATTGAAAATATAATGAATAATAAATATGATGAGAAAAATAAATTTAATCGGCAAATATAGATCTTTGTACAAATATTATGATTTTATTACTTAACCAAATAGTAAATGACTGTTATTCTATTCAATGAAATTGATAAAAAGTTAACTATAATTTTGAATAAAATCTGGTGGATGATTATTGAATGTGGATATGTCCAAAACCGTATTTTTTAAATCCTTTTTCGGATATCCAAGTATTTTCATATTTAAAAAATGAATACATATTTCAAATTTTATAGATATTCATGACATTCCTACGTTGGATTTGTACCATTTTGAAAGAATACGAAATTTTCGTTTGGCTCCAAAGCCAAAATTTTGGGCTTCATATCTAAATTTTCATTGTAATCACCGCTTCTCTTTCTTCATCCCTGAAACTTCAATATCACGCTAATCTCTAAATCATTGTTCCTCTAAACCAAACCCAATAAAACGCCTCCTAACAACCGCTCATCCACATCCAGCTCGGAGTTCACCTCAGACCGAAACTCGTAGCCAACAGCACCCCCTTTCGTTTCCAACGTCAAACTTGAATTGGAGTTCATTGTAGACCGATCGACTTATAGATTGGATTTCGATTTGGGAGGAAAAGGTGACTGGCTCGATTTGGAAAACGGATTAGAGCTGGTCGTCATCTTGAAGCTGCGGGTTACTACGTCGGATGCCAAATGTTAGGGATTATGCCAGGAATTAGGGATTTCGAATTTTCCGAAGAAGCGATTGTGTCAGATCCAAAGGTATAATACTTCCTATTTCAGTTGTCGTAGTAAACCTGATTATAATTATTGTTTTTTCGCATAAAAATTCAACCAACCAAGCTTCTAGATTGCCTAATTTAGGAATCTTTACAAAACTAGCAACAGGCACAATGGAAGACTACATAATGAATCAAATTGAATAGGAATATATTTATTTGTATATGTATATTTACATGTTTAGTGCTTAACTACTATATACTTTATCATTTCCCTTGACCATGAAATTTTGTTATAATTATTATGAGATGGTTTGTTTCGAGATTTGTTTTTTATGCTGCTGTTCAACTTAAAATGTGTAGGAACTGATACAAATTCAGAAATAAAAGTTTGGTTATTGTTGGGGTACATACATTTTTTAAAATGCCTTTGTTTCTTGATTTGAATACCCAACTGGTTATTGTTGGGGTATTCATTTTTCTCTCATTTTTCAATTTAATGAAATACATATTTCTCACATATTTCAGAAATAAAAGTTTGGGTATTCATTTTTCTCTCAGTTTTCTCTCATTAAAATGTCATTTAGATAAAGGCATTTCAAATCTAGAAATAAAAGCTGGTCAGTAGACAGTCATTTCTCTTAGGTCATTATCTAAATGACCAAAGGAGTTGCATGTTGTACATTGTTTGGGTACATACATCTAATCATACATAAGACGGATGTGTGTAGAAACAAAGGCTTAATAAAACCAGCACACTTTCCTTCTCTTTTCTTGAAACGTTTACGTAAAGGAATTATAATATATGTCACAGACACTTACCCGTGTGGCTAGTTATAGTTGTTCAGTGCTGTGCACATTCATTTCTAGATGGGTATAAACGGACAAGTACAAAGACCGTGAGTTCTGTCTGCGATGCCAACTGCAACCAGCTGGGTGCCAAGGTCATGCAGTGGCTGCCAAACACATAAGTGAAATGATGGGTTATTTATGCACCCAAACCATATGTACTTCTCTGTTCCCTCCATTCATGTTTTATCACTCTGTTAATGCAAGCAGTTATGATACAATTAATTTACCGGTTGTTCTTTGTTTTCACCGTCAGCCTTTTTTGTACTAGTATTCAACTTAGCACCGACATTTTTCTTTATCTATTTACATGTACCAGGACACATAACTACTTCATTTTGTGGTCATATGGGCTTCGGAAGGCATCTGCTTAAATATATTTATATGTCTTTCATCTTTTCTATTTAGCTTGTTGGTTAATTCCAAGACTTATGTGTATACATGCATGGGATAGGATATAGTTGGACAACCTGTTTAATAAGATGGAAATCCCTTTTCTTCATTTATGCCATGCCGCTAATCCAATTTGAATACATGCAGTTCCTTATACGTTGACTAATATATGTGGTTTATAATAGAGAATGACCTGAGCATATGCCTTGTTGTTAGCACTCTTGCATGTGGTCATCCCTTTTGCTATAGTCCATGTTGATTTCGTATTTGCACCCTTTTATGTTAACATAGAAGTGTAAATATGCTTCCAGTTCCGTGTATATACTGCCATGTCCTTTTTCAAGACGGAGCCTTTACCCTTTTATATGAATCATGTTGCATGCGTTAGTTTTCATTCGAGCCATATAATGATTTAAAAATATATACATATGTTGTTGAACTTATGACAAGAGAATAAACCAATGAGCTATTCCTTATAGTCTAAATAATTGAGGTATTTTATTGCTTGTGACCGATAGGGAATGAAAATGTAAGAGGAAAGTGTAAACCACATCTATACTCATTGTAGTCGTTAACACCTTGTAGAGACTTGCCGCATGCTGTATAATAAACATATGTATAGAAACCAGGTCATGCTTAGGGAATTTGCTGTTTAGAAAAAGGGGTACTACTTTCTAAGTTCATGCATTTTCTAGAATGCCTTCTTATCATTATTTTATTTGGACCTTAGTCCCTACTATGCATACGTTAATCCCATCCATTGTATAAATGACAAATATCATAGTGTGTACCTCCTACTGGAAATGAGTGTTTCCACATATGACGTCTTTTGTCTCATGATATCTAGGCTGGCTAGTTTATATTATTGCAATTGTAGTATGGTCCCATTTACCTCAGTTTTGTTGCTGATCATATGATGCTACCACGTTGCATCCAAAATGTTGAATTCAACAATCTATGTTTGGCAGTTCATGGGCAATAAACTCGGAAAATTTAATGACTGGTTAGGGTTAAAACTAATCATATTCATGTGTCTATTACGAATTGATTTACTTGCAATAAGTTTAAAATAAAATAAAAACAGGCAGTAAAAAGGTTAGAAACCAATCATTGCTAGCAACGTTGGGACCTGGAGGAGCATACTGTACTGATATACATGACCTCCATGAGGTAACATCTTCTCTTCATTTTCCAATTTCATCGCATTTTTTAGGATTTGTTAGCAAGTTTTAGCCTCAATTCAACATGATGACTTGCAATTTCCCAACAGTGCATTCTTTCTTTTGTTATAAAAATGAGTTATATAATATGAACGATGCTACTTCTGTAGTAATCTCCATTTTTGTTTACTGATCATTTATGACTTCTGTACAATGACAGGAAGATGTAAGGTTGATGCATGATATTGAGCCTCATGTTACATTGTATCACTTTGAACTTCCACAAGCATTACAAGTTGAGTATGAAGGTCTCACAAGCCAAAGGATCATGTAAATTTCCGTTTCTTATAAAAATCGTAGCACTTGTTGAAGATTTTGAATTATTGTTTGTAATACAATGGTGTTGTCTAAAAATTATTGTTTGTAATACTGAATATTTGAGTATTTTAATAAAGTAGTTTGCAAATAATTGTAATATCGGATTTGCTTATGGAGTATTGCTATATTTAGTGTATTGTTCTTTTTAGTTGCAAAAGTTATTTATTTTTTTTAAAAACCCAAATGTCACTCACAACGGTGCATAACAGTTGTAGTAGACTTTATTACAACGGTGCATAACTGTTGTAATAAAGTTTATTACAACGGTGGAAAAAAGTTGTAAAATATACATATTACAACGGTGTTGCAACAATGCAAAAATGTTGTAAAAGATATTAGTCTATTAAAACTTCTTAATACACGAAGGTTTGCCCACCGTTGTAAAATGTATATTACAACGGTGTTCCACCGTTGTAATAGGGTCATTTTGTTGTAGTGACAGGTCTATTGCCAGATTCTACTCAACATGCGGGAGATTTGCATGGTCTACCATACAGTGCTTCGAATGGTGACATTTTCAGGCTCGCTTGGTAGCTTTTGTTGTATGAGAACTCAGCCAAATGCAAATGATCTTCCCATGATCTGCCAAAATCAATAATACAAGCCCGCAATAAATCTTCTAGTATACGATTCAGCCTCTCAGTTTGGCCATCTGTTTGAGGATGATAAGCAGTGCTCAAGTTCAGTTTTGTTCCCAATTCTGCTTAGAATGCTTCCCAGAATTTACTAGCAAAAATCGGGTCACGATCACTAACGATACTTATAGGAACTCCATGCAATTTGACAATTTCTTTAAAATAAATCTGTGCTTGACTTTGAGCCGTTCTATTTGATCTGACAGGTATAAAATGGGAGGTCTTCGTGAAATGATCTACGATCACCCATATACTGTCATTCCCTCTCTTGGTTCTGGGCAAGCCATCTATGAAATCCATAGAAATTTGCTCCCACTTCCAATCTGGAATTTCCAATGGTTGCAATAATCCGGCGAGTTTCTGTTGATCGCTTTTAACATGTTGACAAGTGGAACACTTGCTAACGTATATAGAGATGTCTCTTTTCATCGCCTTTCACCAGAATGTTCGCTTGAGGTCATTATACATTTTACTAACTCCTGGATGGATACTCAGCTTGGACTTATGACACTCGTCCAATACTTCTCTTTGAGCTCAAGGATGTCGGGAACACAAATTCTTCCTTTCAATCTCAGAACTCCCGTGCTATCCACTCGGAAACTGGAGGCTTCGCCCCTTTGAATTCTTTTGATCATCTCTTTAACAAAGTTATCATCTTTCTAAAGAATGGATATTTTATCTATCAACGAAGGCATAATGATAAGATTGGCAATGATCACATTCTTCCTGTTGAGCGCATCAGCCACAACATTGGCTTTCCCTGGAGTATACAAAATACCAAGATCATATGCCACGAGAAATTCTAGCCAACGCTGCTGCCTCATATTCAGATCTTTCTGGGTGAATAAATACTTCAATGATTGATGATCGATATATAATTCGAACTTCTCACCCAATAGATAATGCCTCCAAATTTTCATAGAAAACACGATGGCTAACAATTCAAGATCGTGAGTTGCATAATTCTTCTCATGTGGCTTCAACTGACGGCTAGAATAAGCAACCACCTGACCTCTTTGCATTAATACCGCACCAAGACCTTCTTTAGAAGCATCTGTCCAGACTTTCAAGTCTTCATTGCCATCGATAATTGTTAACACCGGAGCAGTTGTCAATCTTAACTTCAGCTCTTGGAAAGTTGTCTCACATTCTGGAGTCCAATCGAATCTTGAATGCTTCTTTGTAATCTCTGTTAAGGAACTAGATATCTTCGAAAAATCTTTAACGAACTTCCGATAATAACTAGCCAATCCAAGAAAACTTCGGACTTCTGTGGGAGTTGTTGGTTGCTTCCAATCTTGAATAGTTGTGATCTTACTGGGATCCATAGAAATTCCTTCTTTTGATACAACGTGGCCAAGAAACTTGACTTCTTGCCAGAATATACATTTAGAAAATTTTGCCTCTAAAACATTCTTTCTCAGAATCTCTAATACTTGTTCCAAATGTTTTGCATGCTCGCTCTCTGACTTAGAGAAGATCAATATGTCATCAATGAAAACCAGTACGAATTTATTCAGTACTTCTCTGAATACTATGTTCATTAGATCGACAAAATAAGCTGGAGCATTACATAAGCCGAACAGCATTACTAACCACTCGTAGAATAAATCTGGACCTCTGAATGATGTCAAAGGAACACACTCTTCGGCAATTCATAGCTGATGGAAACCTATAACTAGGTCCATCCATGAAAATACTTGTGCTCCATTCAATTGATCCAACAAATCATCAATTCGCGGCAATGGATATTTAATCTTTACTGTCTGCTTATTCAAGTCACGATAATCCACATATAGTCTGAGAGTACCTTCTGACTTTGGGACAAACACCACTGCTGCTCCCCAATCCGAGAAACTAGGTCTGATAAGACCTTTCCATACAAGCTGTCGAGTTTGATTGTCTAGTTCTTCTTTCTCCTTCAAGGTCATTCTTCGAATAGCGTGAACTACCGGCCTGGCATTCGGAATTAAAGCGATTTTGAAATCAATTTCTCTACGCGGAGGTAACCTAACAACTTCTTCAAACACATCCGCATAATTCTTAACGACATGAATATTTTCTATGTCGACCAGAGTATTCTCCGTAACGACAGGAATAGGTTCTCATTGAGCAGGAGAAACATCAAGAGCTGACCAAAAGTCTTTTCTATCAGAATTCAGACCTTTGCATGTTATGGTTATATAATTTGCAGATTTAATCTTCGCCTTAATGACTCCGTCGGCGCATTTAACCTCAGCTTCATATTTGGTTAACCAATCCAATCCCAAAATAAGATCAAATTCGATAAAATTCATGACGATCACGATGGTAGGGAACCGATAACAGGAAAAAGAAACTGGCACCCCACAAATCCAACTAAGATTGAGGGAACCTCCAACCGGATTATGGACAGTCATGGGTTCTTTGAGCTTTTTCCATTTCAAATACAATTTCTTAACCGCATTACTTGCAATAAAGCTTTGTGATGCGCCTGTATCAAACAGTACTTTAACTGGAATGTTTTTGACAGTAAGCATGCTTTTTAAAACATCTGGCCTCGCTTGACTGACTGAGGGTGTCGAAGCTTCTGTACTTCATTTACATGTACCTTTTCAGACTTCTTTCATAGCTGGCACTCCCTTGCAACATGACCTTCTTGTTGACACTCATGGCATTTCCTTTCACCATGTGGGTTCTTTTGCTTCTTAGTGGGTTTAAATCCACTCTTTATTCTTTTCTTTAAAGTTTTACATTTTTTGGACAAATGGCCTTTCTGATTGCAGTTAAGGCATATGGCAGTCGTTACTGGTTCTTTGTCAAATTTTACCTTTTTCCTATTGACTCTAGGCTTCTTTCTGACCCCAGATGCCGTACCTACCTCAGGTTGCGTACTTGCCTCTGGGCCATTAGTTTCGAATTTCCTTTTGTTGCTAGAATGGACTTCCTCTTCATCGACCAAAAGACCTTGCTTATCAAGATCTTCATAGTGATAAGCCATGTATATCATTTCAGAAAAAGGAAGTTTCACATGTGCAGTTACCTAATTTGGGTACTTTCTTTGAAGCCCGTTAATAACGTTCAGATTCTTCCTCTTAGGATTTTCAATTAGCTCGGGTGCAAAACGAGAATGTCTGCTGAATTTATCCTGATACTCTTGAATGGTCATATCTCCTTGTATCATATAGTAGAATTCATCATATAGCCGATTAGTTGCTTCTCGAGGAATAAATCTTTCATTGAAATTTTTTTAAATCTATCACAGGTAATGTTACCTTCTGGATTATTCTTAATAACCATTTCCCACCAGATTAAAGCTTCGTCTTTGAGTGCCCAAGATGTCAGTAATCTTTTCTGATCATCTCTCAGCTTTGAACCTTCAAAAAATTTCTCACCAGAGCGCATCCATGCTTGTGTTTCAATGATGGATTCTTTGCCCAAGAATGGTACTCCACCCAGATTTCGATACTTCTTTAATAGAGCTTCAATATCTGGTTCTGACCTACCTTTTCTACCTCTGCCACTCATTTTCTATGATGTCTACAAATAGCAGGCAAAGTCTCAAGCCAAAAGAAAAGGTATTTTAAAGCACAGATACATATACTTGAATGTAAATGTGTCTATTGGGGTGTATTTTATTCTTCTACGCTCATTCTAGGATATTACTGATCCTATCTAAAATGAGTTATTCATCATAGAATACTTTTGATTCTATTTCTGACGAGTTCGTTAACATGTTATGTTCCAGAACTAAGCTTAACCAGAGCTCTGATACCACGTGTGACGATCCCAAACCCCCGACCCACGGTGGCAAGGGTAATATTTGGAATATAAACCATAAACAAATAACAGCAGAATAAATATATAACTACACCAGATAATCTACAACAGAATACACTGGATAAACATAATCATCGGAGTTACATAGTATAACAGGATCATACTTAGTACAAAACACAGTTTCAGCTTTATATAAAATGTCTACAACGGAAATAAACATAATACACAAAACAAGAGATGAACAACATAAAAGAAGTGATAGAATCCATCTTCAGCTCCATAGCTATCCAGAGAGAGCCTGCTAAAACCTGAATGCAAGGCTGCCCGTGTAGAAAATAGGGCACCCGAGTTTGCAAGTGAAACAAACTACGAGTCAGTCATGGGACTGGTATGAGAAATCTACTTAACTTATTTTACAATAAGGCCAATCACAGGACCACGCCGCTAACGCGGAACAGGTTTACTCCATTGGATTGCTAGTGCTTAAAACAAGTAAATCATTTAAACATCGCAATGCTTTTTACAAAAATGAATCCATTATAAGACTCAGGTCCCATCACGCAATGCAACGCAAGCCGGAGGATAGAGTTCTACCTTATAATGGCCAAAATATGCTTGATACGTATAAAACAAAAGCATTTGATATTATTATTAGTGTTTATATGTTTCAAAAACAACTTTAATCATAAGTATCAATCATTGACGGCATAAGTGCCCCCATACCACTATGTCGCCATATATAGGTTTACAATCAAAATCGCACGATGTCGTATTTGGAAATTGGATTTTCGTCATGAACCAAGGCAAAGGGATCGTCTTCACCGCTTCGAGACTGTCTAGTCCAAGCCTCAGGCAAGTACTCTTTCAAGCCTTTGGATCGTCAAGGCCGGTCCATACAGAGTGGATTAAAATGCCTGAACACTGCATTTCCCCACCCTATGGGGCATAAATCTGGTCTGTAAAAAGACCATACATCGGCTCCGCAGAGACCGAGGCGCCTCGCTATCCATCATCCACATAAGTAAAACGTCAGGGCTTGCAAAAAGCTGACACCACTCCTAGCTAGAAGGAAACGCATGTCCTCCCTGATGTCCTCTCCCATTTCTGGCTCATACTGGGGTGCAAGGCCCGCGAATTAATGTTATACACAAAGCTATGCTATTTAAAGTCGTGCTTTGATCATCAACCACAAGGCTCTGCTTTTCAACAAAATTCTTGATCACTGCATTTCAGCATGCCACATAAGCAATTCACGCCATGCAACTGACGTATATCAATCACATAGATTGAAATCCAATGTCGGACACACAGTCCATTTACAAGTCCGTTTTGGGTCTGAGAAAAATCTGAGGCACCTTATTTCTCGTCCCATATGTCCAATACAGGAGAGAGGTCCTCGCACATCCAAACGATTAACAAGTACGTCCAGACAACCACCACTGTAACCCCTTCAGGGCAGCAACTCCAATCAAAGGCATCAGTAGCCATCCACTCGATGTGAAGATCATCGGTCTGGCACCGTCTTCACATCTTCTACTTTTCATCATCGATCAATTATTTGAAATGAGATTTAACTCGACCTTTTCAAACAATTCACGTATATGTAGAATTCAAATCAATTCTTTTCCATGGTTCAATTATTTGACATCCATGAGTCAGTTCATTAATATAATTTGCATGTCAAGCACATTCAACCATCAAATATCCAATAAACTGAATAAATCCGGTTTATTTCCATTCCATATCGTTTATAATATTTTATAACGATTTATCTCTATTTTTATTTATTTAAAAATAGCCCTTTATTTAAACGATGCTTTAGACCACAACGTGACCATGGCGCTGTTTTTCTTCAGATTTGATTTACACATTTCTGAAAATTTAACCGTTGGATCATTATAAATTTTACATCATTGGAAAGATCTAATCAAAGCGTACCCAATGGTTCCAGTTTTGGGAAAATCTAACGGTCGGATCTCCCGGTACAATCGTTTAAAGTTATAATTTCAAAATACGAACTACGGTGTTGTTATTCATTTTATTTTAATTATATATATATATATATATAATCCATTCTGACGCTGTTTTTCTTTCGATTTGAATTAAACATTTCACACAATCTAACCATTGGATCTTTACAAATTTGATATCGTTGGAAAGATATTTTCAAAGCGAACCCAACAGTTTCGGGAAAATCCGACGGTCGGATCTCCCGTAATAATTGTTTAAAAATCATGATTTCAAAACACGAACTGCAACGTCGTTATTCATTTTATTTTAATTATATATATAAATAGATTCTGTTCTTCAATTTCCAAACCATTTTCATTTCATATATGTATTAAAAATAATATTTTTACCCAACAAATATTTATTTCAACACATGTCTATTTTTAACACTTCATATATATATGTGATTTTTATTGTTCAAAAAATTTATTTCAAACATGAATATTTTTAGCGATTCATATATATAATAAAAATGTGGTTTTCATTGTTAAAACAATTTATTTCAAACATGAATAATTTATATACTTCGTATACATGATAAAAATGTGATTTTTATCTTTCAAACTATTCATTCTTCATATGAATATTTTTCCAACACATGAATATATTTCAACACATGAATACAAATCAAACACATGAATATTTCAGAAAATTTCGAAAGCATAACGGCAGGGGATTTAAAACCGGCACCGTCTCGAGTACGGCTCCTCGAACTACCTTAGGCCTCGCGGCGTTCCCTAAGGGGCTTATCCTTATAATCTAAATATTTCAATAATTTTCATATCTTAATGAATTTTTCCATAGACAATTCCAATTTTGTTTCAACCACAAACAACCATTATCAACCATTCACATTTATCAACCAAATTTCACATCAACCAAAAACCAAACAATCACAATCAATATATATCGCCATGGTCTGTGGACGAGGGGAGTATAAATATACATACGTATATAAATATATTTCCATTTCATTTCAACTTCATTTCAACTCACATAAAAATTTTACAACGTATATATAACTTATAAATCGCACATATAATTTATACAACGCTTACATGAGGTGTACACCACTCGTATAACTTATAAGTCGACCATATAATTTATACATCGCTGTTCCATTCAAATTTGAATTTAGAAATCTCACATTGGGTTCCACTCCTTCTAAAATTGTAGGAAGCTCAAAAAATTCTCTAGTCTCTTCTATAATGTAGACATCGCCACGAGTCCAATGTCTCTTGTTTCACTAGATTTCGACAACATACCAAAAAGATATGATTTTTATTGTAAAATCATAATTCGTAGCACTTTGAAGTGCTATAAACAGTTTAAATAATTTCAGTCGTATACCTCACCAAACTGTTCAAAACTAGGTTTTAATTTTTCTTTCAATCCGTAGCATGATAGGAGGACCAGCCAATGCCACGTCGAAGAGGGAGGAGGGGCGCCTCTACGCGCGGTGGTGGGGTCCACTTCGGTGGCTCCAATTGTCGGAGGAGGTGGGTTGAAGTCTCGAACTTCAGGGCGACGTTCCTCTTCGAATATTGAACGAAAAAATCCAATCCTTATATGGATTTAAAGCTCATGAGAATCTCTACAAAAAAACCCAACTGGAGTGTGTGATTTTATTGCGTGGATTTCAATATTTTGAGGAGAGAAGCAAGGAAGGTGTTCCCATCGTATATCGCGATGCGTCGGGGAGAGAGAAATAATATATTTTTTATAAAAAAATTGATTGGTCCTTGCTATTTATAATTCAAAAAAATCTGTTCTCCCAAACGAACTCCAATCCAATCCCAATGACTGTCAACTCTAGCTAAATGCCCCCATTCCGGACACAATGGAATAACTTTCATAGGCCCATTCGACTGTTTCAGTCAGTTATTCTTCAAATTAAAACATAAAACATTCAAATATGGATTTGAACGTATATTTTAATTTGCTGGGGCCACATACCGATTCTAAAAATTCCAGAAAAATAAATCTGGCTATGTTTGGATGATACGGTCCTAACAAAACTAATTTCATCGAATTTGGAGACCTTTTGAAAAATGGCTATTTTCTGGTCGATCCAAATTTGATTGAAATTAACACGTTTTCTTTTGCCACGCTCACATATTAATTCCAAAAATTATGGAATTTGAAACCTAGCAATAATTTGACATTCCGGATCCAACAAAAGTGGTTTTGTCTAAAATGTAGGTCGTTTGCAAAATGTCTATTTTTATGTGCTATATTTATTCCATAGCGACCTTTCTGAAAATTCATTTGGCCATAGCTTTTGATTACCGTTATGAAATTTTGATTTTTCAGATTCGCTAGAAAGATATTCTTCAACAGATTTAAATATTTTTGGTTTCACTAAAATTCGTTTTATTTTGCATCTTGTACAGTCAGTGCAAGTTCGAATTCAAATTTTCAAACTACCGCGCCATTTCAGGCCTTGTTCTATAATTAAAATAAATATTTATATTTCAACATCGATTCAAATAAATATATACATTCTAATTCTATTCAAAATAGATTTCTTGTCGTTATTATTTAAAATAATTCATTTTAAATATTCAAAATTCATTAAAATTGCCAAAGTAAAAATTTTAAATTAGTTCTGATTTTCCATGTTGTTACACTATGCGTTGGATCTGATGATCAGCGAATCCATCATCCCCAGTAAACTCCCTGCGCTCTGCCAGCAATCTTTGCTGTCACCACCACCACCTTCGCTTGCTTCATCGCAACCTTCACCTCATTCGCCTCAAAAACTTCCACCGCTGATGCCAACACCGCCTGCATCCCAATGTTTATTTTACGCGGTGATGCTCTCGCGCCGTGCCAAGCGGAACCAGTCAAATCCGCCAGCTCCATCGGTAGCTACGTCGTTCAAGCTGGGTCTCCTATCCTCCTTCAATTCATTCACACGCACTATTCAATTTTTGAAAAATAACGACCAATGCTACCACTGTGCTTGCAAGGGACACGTGGTGAAAAATTGTAGGAATGCAAGGATTTGCTATATATGCAGTTTTTTTGGGCATGACATAAAAGCTGCACATGAAGGGTTAAAAAGATACAAACAAAGGCAACTTCGAATACCCCACTTAACTCTGTGCATTCCCCTGACAAAAATCTTTCGTCCATCAAGTTGTTGTCTCTCTCTGCTCACGTGCCAGTAATCGAAGCGGTGCATTCTCTTACCTTCAAATCAAGCCCTCCCGTTAAATCTTCACCCTCCCACATAAATCACCACCCTTCTCCAACTATTCACAGTTATCCTTTCCTAAACTCAAAAATGGCGCTTCCTACCAATGCCTCCCACCCCATCAAAGCCAACATTTTAGTTGGGTACTAGAATCTCAACAGCGTTCGCACCATGCTGTCAGACCTCTTCCACCACTATGACTGGAGTATCTTCATAATCGTCGACCATAATTATCTAGTCTAGTTTTCGTCTGCCAAGCTTTACCATGCATCCCTAAATCGCTAGTTCATTAACAAGCCAGGTGCAAACCTAGCTCTTGAAGCCTGGACCCTAGCCTTCGAGAATGTTCTCAGAGAATTCTGGCCTACCACCTGAGTCAGAATAAGAGGATTCCCGATTTACCTCCGCCACCGCCCAGAGTGCCTCACAACCGTCGTATACCCAGTGAGCATTTACCTCCGTGTTGATGATTGTGGATGGGATCAAGTTGATTTCAAGTTCGTCTTCGCCAGAGTGAGACTTCTTAAGGCAGTCACGCTCTTTGTACGTACTCTGTCTTCCTCAAAAACAGCCACTATGTCATTACCGTCGAAGATTGGGACCGTTTCTACCCAACCCTAAACCCTAACGACCTCCTCCTTGGCAATGCATGGGAGAATAACCGAGATTTTATGATGGAACCTTTCCACCTTCCTTTCTTCGCTAACCCATTGCTTTCCCTTGAACCCGACAACCATTTCGACACTCTGCTTGTTAAATCCACCATGCCCAAAACCATTGAGCCAATTCTTGCCAATCCAGCTCCTCAAGCAACTCTTGACAATTCCATTGAGGTTATATTGGACCTATGGGATGGACCCCTGACTTTCACTGGAGCCTAGGTGGAGCCCCTTCGTGCATTTGGACCTTTCTGATGTCTTTCGCCAGCCAGCCAGCTCTAGCCGCGATGACTTCAGTTCGTTGCTCGGGAAGTCACACCACCAACCCCTCCCCACTTCGCTAGCCAGTGATGTTTCTCCAATTATTGCTCCAACATTATCAACCTCTGCAGTCAGGCGCAGCGCCAGGATCTAAGCCTCACCGTCTATTACCCATGTGCAACCGTTCATGCATATCATCCTGGACACCACGCTCAACTAGGAAGAATCCATCGGAGCAACTCAGTCTGATGGCCTGAACATGCGTCCAACTTTCCCACGCCCATGGTAACTTCTACATGTTCCTGCATTTTGCCTACATCCAGTAAACTCTAGCCAGTATTTTGGTTAGTGCTTTTTAGAAACTTTTGTTGTTGTTGTTGTAATGGCCCGCAAATCCGTACTATCTGAGTTGCCTACATATATCACACTTCCAACCCAAATATCACAGAAATACAAATTTAATTTTTTTAGAAGAAAAAGGTAGAAGAAGAACAGAAATAACAACACAGAATCTCACATCGCAGCGGAAAAAAATATAATATATGATAACTTTTGAAATACAAAATTTTAACTGTATAACATACAATTATCAGAGTACAACACTTACAACATAGCAGAAATAAAAGTACTATATATCTAACACTAAATCCTCCTACTACAAGCTCCTTTAGATAAATCTGTAAAATCCTGAACTACTTGACTGCCCGTACAAATTTGGGCACCCAAGAATTTAGGCAAAACAAAGTAAACTCTGGGTCAGTCATGGGACTAGTATGAGTAAACAATTTAAAACAGTTTGAGAAAATAAACGATATCTCATAAGATCATGCCGTATAACACGGAACGAGTTTTTCCCTTAGATAATCCAAAACACTTGATTTAACTTTCAAAATCCTTTGAAAGAAATGATAATCTTTATATCAAAACTCTTTTGATATTATAATAGTGTCTAAATCAAATAAATAGAAATCTAGTCGAACGCTTTCATCTCATGCTCCACATACATAATATACAATCAAAACCGCAGATACTTATTGGGTGGTGAATTTCCAACTTTGACAAGGTGTGGAACCACCTTCCGGTAGTGTATTTCTAGAGAGAATACATTGGATTCAACAAGAACATCTTGTAACCCGGCCACACATAACCGACAACTCATTTCGCTTGAGTGTATCGAATGTATATCACCAACGGTTGAGATCAGCAATCGTTTTCCAGAATGGGACAGCATCGAATAAAATAAAGAATGAAATGAATTTCTCTAGATAGGTGATAATACACCCTAATTGGGAGCTACCCACTTAGCCATGCCGCCTACCCGATTTTTGTCATTTCCCGGTTGTTGAGGCCTGAGGCTACGCTTACTTACTATTCATTGATAGCACAATCACTTTGAATGCCACATTGTCGGATCCGTTAATCATTAATTGGTTTGCACAAATATAAATCTGGATATTATGCTAAGAGAATAAATTCTCCACCACCATATATATTTATATTGACCAACGCATGCGATCATGTAAATACTCTGTTAGACATTCGTTCATATATGTTCGTTCTGGGATTTAACGAAACCAAAGGCACAATTTCCATTAATCCATCTTGGCGATTTCTACCTAGGATTAATAGAAAAAGCCCTTGCACTTCACTCCGTCTTAGATTATCTTCAAATGATCTCATTCGCAATGGTACAACCAATATGGAGTGATTCTCGGATAATAATCCAACCAATCTCTTCATATTGACAACAATATTGGCAAATACTTTGATAGTCGGTTATTTAACTATAGAAGAAAACAAACATCTATTCAAAGTATCAAACAATCACTGGGCCCCTTAATTAATATTCCATGAATTAAATCACTTCTCCATTTCCTTATCAATATTTTTTAATCCAATATTTCCAACAATCCTCTTGGATTCTAACGCTATTTGGAAAACATTTCCATATATCGCCTTCTTTTATTTTCTATACTTAGAAAATATCTTCTATTAATAATTGGAAAACATTCCAGTTACTTACCGCTTTCACAACCATTCATTTTTAGATTTAGGAAATATTTATATTTATATTTCCAAAATTCCACTTATTGGGATAAAACGAATGTTGTGTAAAAATCGTTACAACAACCCAAAATACTGCATTCACTAAATATTATTCAAAACATTTATCTTTGAGCCTAAATCTTGCTATTTATTGGTTAGTAATGAAATCAGTCAAGCTGGGGTATAACTACCTCTCAGACCTTGACTGAATAAGATCTTTAACTTCAAAACAGACAAGACCACTTATCTCAAATAATCAACACCATATAAACCAGTTATTCATTTTTAAAACATGTATACATTTCTCTTTCTGTTTTTACCAGATCTAATCATGGATTTCCTTTTTGTTTATAATATTCTATTTTATGTTCATTTCGTTATCGAATTATATATATATATATATTGATATATTGATTTCTAATATCAAATTATTTCTCAAAAATATTCTAACTCCTTAAATTTTCGGAAAATTTCACCAGCACCTCCTTTGTACCGGTTAATAGCTCAAGCGCCAACTCGCCTCTCTAGGCCCTTTCCATTCAAAAAGAAAATTAAAAGCCAAGCGGCTTGCCGATTCGGCACATAAAATCTCATATGTAATTTGAACGTGTACCTTTTTGTCGGACACTTAATTATAATCTTCATATACTTCATTCCAATCCTACTTAACACATATCTAACCATTTTTAATTTATTTCAACTCCATCCACTCATTTTTAACTCAGTTCGCTAATTTATTCGTTAAGTAGCTCTTTTGCCTATTCCACTATTATTTGAACAAATCAAGCTCCATTTTATTTACTTATTAACCAATCAAATTCCTTTTTCAACTCAAAATTCATATTCGATTGCTAATATAAATTCTAAAATCTCATTCATTTATCCAACGCCCAATTTCGATTCAAACACGATTAACTAATTATTCTTCAAATTAGTTAATTACATTTCATACTTAAAAATATGATTTTTATTTCAAAAATCATTTAATGTACACAACTTGAGTTCGTATTTATTTTACAATTCAAGTTTTGATTTTTAAATTTAAAATACATATTTTATTAGCATAAAATACCTCGATTTAATTAATAAACCATTAGGTTTTATAATGGTTATGGCGCTACTTTTCTTAAAAATTGAATTTGACATAATTCAAAACCTATAATACAAAATCCATATTTTTCTCTTCTACTAGAAACTTACTATCAAATCTATCCTGATGGTTCTTGTTTCAAAGAATTTGGACTTAAATTGAGTAATATATACTCAATTGATGTTCGAAACGCCAATTTACGAACTACCGCGCTGCGACGAGTTTGCTTTCATTATATTTATATATAAAAACATTTAAACTTTGTTTATATTAAATTTCAACTCCATTCTAATATATTTTAATATTTATATTAAATCCAATATTCCCAATTCAACTTAATATTTCCAATTATCTAAAATCGTCGATTTTTCATTACTTGGTTATAAATTTATTTATAACTGTAACGACCCAGATTTTTGAACAGTTTATTTTAAATATTTAGTATGGGTTTAAATATTGAATTTAAAATATAGATGGTATTTTATTGGGTTATTGTTTAAATAATCGAAATACGATTTAATTTGATAATTTTCGAAATATGAAAACTAAACAATTTAATTCAAAGGTAAAATTGAATCGAAAACAGTTTAGCTGATCAATGTATATATACGATTTAAATATGAACAATGATAATTGAAATTTATTTTTAAATTTATTTGTTTTGAATTTAAAATGATTTAATATGGCTATTTTAAATATACGTTCGAATTAAGATTTTATAATCTATTTCATTGAATTCAGAATAGTGAATAACGTTGGAAACATCGGTCATTACGGTTGAATAGCAGTTCAGGACTTCGAATTGAGAGACCATAAGATATTTTTATTTAATTTAAATCAAATCACAATAAACATCAGCCGACCTACATTTTAACTTTCGCTACCCTGAAACATAACATCGCAGCCTAATTCTTCGAGCAACACATATTGTCTTCCTTCTTCCCGGCAAAGTAAAGCAAGGATTTAATGGACTTGTACTCCCTGTTTCCCCCTTAACACTTATATAAATCGACCGAGCCTTCATATATTTTCAGACTGAAATCCGAAAACAATTTCTAGTCTTTCCCTTCCATTCTTTTTCCCAATTAAAAATCGATCCTCTGTAAATAAAAAAAAAAAAAATTGAATCAGGAACCGCGAGTTCGAATCGGGCGATTCCCTATGGGGCGACAGCAGCTAGGGACTCGCGAGAGGGGGTTTTGACCATCATCGCGATGGGAATGTCGTGGCTCTCGAAGTATTTAGGGCAACGAAGAACTTAGGGTTCCAGAGCGATGTCAAATCTGGAGTTCGATTCCAGCAAGAAGGATTTGGGGTTTGCGAGTTTAACTCGACATGGTATTCGGGAGGTCGCGATGCAGCACAAAAGGGGGTAGTCGCGATGTGAGTAGGTGCGATGACTTGATAATGAGCGAGTGGAAGTCGATGTGTGGTTGGCAATGGAGGAGGAGCCGGTCTCTGTATTTCTGGTAACGATGAAGGCAGTTCCTGGATGCTGATGCGTGAAGGCCAATGTGACTGAAATGAAGAGAATGGATTTAGGTAATTTAATAAAAATTTTAGTTAATAATTTATTTATTTAGTTAGTCTAGTTTAGTTAAAGAATTAATTAGTGTGTCGTAAATATAGAATTAATTTAATAGAGAATTAGTTTGTCATTTATGTAAAGAAAATCAATTTATAAAATCAGTTTATATAAAGAAATAAATTGGTATAGCAATAAAATCCATAGACTAATAGTTGAGTATGCAAATTAATGTTTAACTTGGTTAATTAAAATATATAGGAAAATTAGTTATTCATTTAATAGTACATTTAAATGAATAGATGTTTAACCTGTAAATTTAAATAAAATTATCATAGGTACACGATAAAATTCATTTGAGGCGATTCGAGGCAGTAAGATTTGAATTTCACAGGATATTCAGCAAAGGAAAATCCTGGTGAGTAAATCTCACTCACCTTTTATTCCTAATTATTTTTATTTCATTAAAAATAATTGTTTGTTGCCTGTGTGAATGTTTTCTTGTTATTTTATATATATTAGTTATTTAGGCTATATATATATATATATATTGGGTTGATTGGTTGGTTGAATTCCCGCAGTCTCATTAGCGGATGCCCGCAGTTTCATAGCGGATGATTACCCTATACGCCCCACGCTATGATTAGTGGATGACCTTCTATACCGCGATATTCTGCCACGAAGCAGAATGGGTATTATTTATGTGCTAACATCTGTGGATGCAGGAAAACAGGTTGGAGGAATCCAACAGGATTCCTCAAAAATATATTATCTGTTTGTTTGCTTGGTTGTTTGATTTCATATATATATTCATATATGATGTGTTAAAAACCAAATGATTGAGAATTGGGTGATTTGATTGTTTTAAATATTACTGGGCCAATTAAAAGGAGATGTGAGATTTAAAAAGGAAAGATTCTATTTTTAAATAGAAATTTGAATTTTAAATGGAAATAAAAATATAAACTTGTTTTGAAAAATAAAACAAGTAGTTTCTTTTTAAACGAAGTTTATAAATAGTCTTTTATAACGAAGTTATAAATAAAGTGAAAAGAATTATCCTTTGATAATTCAGAAATAGAAATACAAGTGCGAAACTGGAATTTGAAATGAAATTTCAAAATAAGATGTGTAATGAAATTTTTAAATGAAGTTTGAGTATAACATTTGAATTTTTTAAAAGGAATTTAAATATTTGAATTTTTATAGAAAAGAAAAGGAGTTTGAATATTAGAAATTCAAATCGAAGTTCAAATGGAATTTGAATAGACGAAATTACAATGAAAAAAATAGAATTTGAATTCGGGAGATTAAAATAAAATTTGAATTCAAAGGAATTCGAATAAAGAAATTCAAATAGATTTGAAATATAGAATTTCAAAGAAGAATTGAACAAACTTTGAAATATAGAATTTCAAAGAAAAATCGAATAAGATTTGAAATATAGAATTTCAAAAGAAGAATTGAAATATGAAATTTGACTAGAGTTTTGAAATGAAATTCAAATATGGAATTTGAATAGAGATTTGAATGGAAATTCGAGTATTGAATTTGAACCTGGAATTGAATATAGAAATTCAAGTAGAAATTTGAATATGAGATTTCAAAATAGAATTTGAAATAAACTTTGAAAATAGGATTTCAAAGTAGAATTGGAAATAGAATTTCAAATAGGATTTCAAAATAGGAAATCCAAATGGTTTTGAAATGGAATTTGAATTCAAGGGAATTCAAATGGATTTGAGTGAAGAAATTCAAATGGTGTTGAAATGAATTTAAATATTAGAATTCAAATGGAAATGAAAATGAAATTTGAATATAAGAGGTTCAAATTGAATTCAAACAGGGTTTAATCTATGAGATTTGAATATAGAAATTCAAATGAAGTTTTGAAAATAGATTGGAATGTAGAAGTTCAAATGGAATTTAAAAATAGAGTTTGGATAAAAGAATTCAAATGGATTCAAGTATTGAATTTGAATATAGGGAACTCAAATAGAAATTTAAGTATTGAATTTGAATATCAAATAGAAAAGGGATTGAACTTTGAATATGGAATTCAAAGAGAGATTGGAATTTGAATCAAGGAAATCAAATGGAGTTAAATGAAGTTGAAATCATTTTTAAGAAGTTTAACGTTTATATTTATAAATATAATTAAAACGAACTCGCCGCAGCGCTGCAGTTCGTAAAATAGCGATTCGAACTTCAATTGAATATACCGAGTGCAATTGAAGTCGAAATTCTTTGAAACAAGAAACGTCAGGACCGATTTGATAATAGTTTTCTAATGAAAGAGAAAAATCTGAATTTCGTCGTATAGATTTTGAGTTATGTCAAAATCAAATTTTCAGAAAAACAGCGCCAGAACCATTATAAAACCATAACGGTTTATTTAATTAAATTAAAGGATTTTAAGCAAATAAAAATCGAAATTTCTATTTTAAAAATCCAGATGTGAGTTATAAAATATATGTGAACTCCAGTGGAGTAATGGGTTGATTTCTGAAACAGAAATCAGATTTTTGATTTATTGAATAGAGTTAACTAATTCGAATAGAAATTAGTTAATGAGATTTCGAATGAATATTGGGATTTAAATAAGTAAATTCGATTTGAAATTTATATTCGAAATAGAAAAGAGAACTAGAATTGAAATTGAAATTTAATTTGGTTATGAACGAGTTAATATTTTGTTTGAACATGTTATGTTCAACAAAGAAGTGAGAGAGGCAAAATGACTAATCAAAGAATAAATGGGCGAACTGAATTCAAACGATTGGATAGTGTTGAATTGAATTGAAAACAGGTGAACAGGTGTTGAACAGATATGGAATGAAGTATATAAAGTATATAATTTATGTGCTCGACAAAAAGGTACATGTTTAATTCATATATGGGTTTTATGCGCCGTATCGGCAAGCCGCTTGGCTTTTCCTTTTTCTTTTTGATTGAGGAAGATACCGGGAAGCTATTTGAAATTTCCCGATGCTCCCGATACAGGGGAGGTTATGGCGAATTTTTCCGAGAATTTAAGGAGTTAGAATATTTTTAAGAAATTTGACAATTAGAAATCTATATATCGATATATATAGAATTCGATAAGGAAACGAAATCAGAAATAGCGTAAAGGGCCAATATGATTATGGAAAATATTTGGTTAACAAATATTGATAGAGAAAATGAGGAAGAGATTTAATTAATGAAATATTAATTAAAGAGCCCAGTGATTTGTTTGATATGTTGATTGAACACTTGATTTATTCGATAGTTAAATCACAGACTATCGAAGTTTTGACCATCGTTGTCAATATGGAGAGACCGGTTGGATTTTTATCCGTGAACCACTCCGTATCGGCATAAGCGTTGCGAACCAAGTATGCTGAATATATTGAAGACGGAGTGAAGTGCAAGGGCTTTTCTATTTATAGAAATAGTGCCTTCGGTTTCGTTCAATCCCAGAACGAACGTAAATGGACGAATGTCTGACAAAGTATTTCCAATGATCAAATGGGTTGGTCTGTATGAATATATATATGGTTGCAACGGATTTATCCCTTAGCATAATATCCAGAATATTTGTGCAAACTCAACTAATGATTAACGGATCTGACAATGTGGCATTCAAAGTGATTGTGCTATCAATGAATGGTAAGTATGCGTAGCCTCAGGCCTCAACAACCGGGAAAGGACAAAAATCGGGCAGGCAGCATGGCTATGTGGGTCGCTCCCATTAGGGTGTATAATCACCTGTCTAGAGAAATTCCTTTTGTTTCTAAATCTATCGATTCTGCCCATTCGGGAAACGGTGGTTTGAGTCCAACCGTTGGTGATATACATTCGATACACTCAAGCGAAATGAGTGGTCGGTCATGTGTGGGCCGGGTTACAAGATGTTCTTGTTGAACCCAGGTGTATTCGCCTCTAGAGATACATCATCGGAAGGTGGTCCCATACCTTGTCATGTTGGAAATCCCATCTCCAATAAGCGCCATGCGGTTTTTGATTTTATCAAATATATGTGGAGCGTGAGATGCAAGCGTTCTGCTATTTGGTTATTTACTTGATGTAGACATTAATATAATATCACTGGATTTTCGTATCAAAGTGTTTTGGGTTATAGTAAGGTAAAAACCGTCCGTGTTTATGTGTGGGCTGGTCTTACTATTACCTTTTCTTTCGAAAAGGATTTGAAAGTTAAACAAGTGGTTGGAGTTTACTCACACCAGTCCCATGACTGACCCAGAGTTTGTTTTGTTTTATTTTTCCTAAACTCTTGGGTGCCCAAATTTGTACGGGCAGTCAAGTGTTTCAGGCTTTTACAGATACACTTGGAGGAGCTTGAAGCTGGAGGCTTCAACGTTAGTTATTTAGAGTTACTTCCGCTGAATCAAATGTTATGTGTACTCTGATGATGGTATGTATTTATGTACAAAACAGATTTGTATTTCAAAAGTTATGTTATAGAATATATTTTATTCGTTCCGCTGTGAGTTTGTGATCTTCGTTTTTCTTCTATTCTAATATTTCTTTCTTTCTATTTCTCATCCTCTAACTTCTTTCTATTAATGGTTCGTATTTCTGTGTTATTTGGGTTGGACATGTGTTGTATTTAGTCAACTCAGATAGCTCGGATTTGCGGGTCGTTTCAGTTGGTATCAGAGCTTAGGTTGAGCGAACACCTAGGCTTGTGTGGCATGTGCTCATTAGAGATAGGGTCAGTAGTACCCTAGAATGAGTTGAGTGTATATACGAGAGAGCGTATTTGTTATTTGATATAAAAGTTGTTTTATATTGTGTTGGCTTGTCTGTTGAGTAGTTTATGAATTCTGGTCGAATCGTGGGATGCCACGAAGTCGATAGGAATTTATAAGCACTTGAACAGAGAATTCGACACGATATTGTTTTAAAGTGGGTAAATGAAATAACTTTACCCAAAACTATATTTTGATATAGAAAGAATAATTTTCTAGAATTATTATATGGATGTGTTGGATGTTGACTTTATAATCAAATGAGATTATAAATTTAGAATGGTTATTTATAACCAAAATAGAATTTGTATAGGAATTAAATATACAAATGAGATAAATTAGAATTTAATTCAAACCAGAATTAAGAATTCAAAATCCTGGGAAGTTGAAAATTATTTTTAAAGTATATTAAAATAATATAGATTTGTTTTAAAAGATTTGAAAGAAAATCATTTTAGATGGATTTTGAAATAATAAAGCACTAAACTCACTTCGGTGGCTGGGAAATAATCCTGATGATGGTCGCGACATCATCAGTGTTCATTTCCGAGTTTCTAAGTGATAGGTTGCTACCTTAGAAAGTTTTGATGGGAATTTGTTGGAAAGAAAACAAGTGGTTTGAAAATTCAAATGTTTTGAATTTGAAATGAAAATAAATATATGTATATATTTATGGGATTTCAAAAGAATTTGAAAAGAAAAACCCAGGAATTTGAATTCTGGAATTTAAATTTAACTTAAACAAGTTAAATGGGTCGAAGTGAATGAATTGATTAGAATCAATTTGAATAGGTTTGATGGAATATAGATTGGATATAAATGGATTGATCGTAGATCATTCGAATTAAATGTGTGAAGACCAAAAGTTTTGGTTGGAGTTAATTTGTTGAAATATGAAGAGGTGAGTTTCAACATAAAGGAGTTATGAAAAGTTAGTGAGTTATAGTATTTTTCCTACCTTAGCAATTTCGAGGACGAAATTATTTTAAGGGGGGAAGAATGTAACGACCCAGATTTTTGAACAGTTTATTTTAAATATTTAGTATGGGTTTAAATATTGAATTTAAAATATAGATGGTATTTTATTGGGTTATTGTTTAAATAATCGAAATACGATTTAATTTGATAATTTTCGAAATATGAAAACTAAACAATTTAATTCAAAGGTAAAATTGAATCGAAAACAGTTTAGCTGATCAATGTATATATACGATTTAAATATGAACAATGATAATTGAAATTTATTTTTAAATTTATTTGTTTTGAATTTAAAATGATTTAATATGGCTATTTTAAATATACGTTCGAATTAAGATTTTATAATCTATTTCATTGAATTCAGAATAGTGAATAACGTTGGAAACATCGGTCATTACGGTTGAATAGCAGTTCAGGACTTCGAATTGAGAGACCACAAGATATTTTTATTTAATTTAAATCAAATCACAATAAACATCAGCCGACCTACATTTTAACTTTCGCTACCCTGAAACATAACATCGCAGCCTAATTCTTCGAGCAACACATATTGTCTTCCTTCTTCCCGGCAAAGTAAAGCAAGGATTTAATGGACTTGTACTCCCTGTTTCCCCCTTAACACTTATATAAATCGACCGAGCCTTCATATATTTTCAGACTGAAATCCGAAAACAATTTCTAGTCTTTCCCTTCCATTCTTTTTCCCAATTAAAAATCGATCCTCTGTAAATAAAAAAAAAAAAAAATTGAATCAGGAACCGCGAGTTCGAATCGGGCGATTCCCTATGGGGCGACAACAGCTAGGGACTCGCGAGAGGGGGTTTTGACCATCATCGCGATGGGAATGTCGTGGCTCTCGAAGTATTTAGGGCAACGAAGAACTTAGGGTTCCAGAGCGATGTCAAATCTGGAGTTCGATTCCAGCAAGAAGGATTTGGGGTTTGCGAGTTTAACTCGACATGGTATTCGGGAGGTCGCGATGCAGCACAAAAGGGGGTAGTCGCGATGTGAGTAGGTGCGATGACTTGATAATGAGCGAGTGGAAGTCGATGTGTGGTTGGCAATGGAGGAGGAGTCGGTCTCTGTATTTCTGGTAACGATGAAGGCAGTTCCTGGATGCTGATGCGTGAAGGCCAATGTGACTGAAATGAAGAGAATGGATTTAGGTAATTTAATAAAAAATTTAGTTAATAATTTATTTATTTAGTTAGTCTAGTTTAGTTAAAGAATTAATTAGTGTGTCGTAAATATAGAATTAATTTAATAGAGAATTAGTTTGTCATTTATGTAAAGAAAATCAATTTATAAAATCAGTTTATATAAAGAAATAAATTGGTATAGCAATAAAATCCATAGACTAATAGTTGAGTATGCAAATTAATGTTTAACTTGGTTAATTAAAATATATAGGAAAATTAGTTATTCATTTAATAGTACATTTAAATGAATAGATGTTTAACCTGTAAATTTAAATAAAATTATCATAGGTACACGATAAAATTCATTTGAGGCGATTCGAGGCAGTAAGATTTGAATTTCACAGGATATTCAGCAAAGGAAAATCCTGGTGAGTAAATCTCACTCACCTTTTATTCCTAATTATTTTTATTTCATTAAAAATAATTGTTTGTTGCTTGTGTGAATGTTTTCTTGTTATTTTATATATATTAGTTATTTAGGCTATATATATATATATTGGGTTGATTGGTTGGTTGAATTCCCGCAGTCTCATTAGCGGATGCCCGCAGTTTCATAGCGGATGATTACCCTATACGCCCCACGCTATGATTAGTGGATGACCTTCTATACCGCGATATTCTGCCACGAAGCAGAATGGGTATTATTTATGTGCTAACATCTGTGGATGCAGGAAAACAGGTTGGAGGAATCCAACAGGATTCCTCAAAAATATATTATCTGTTTGTTTGCTTGGTTGTTTGATTTCATATATATATTCATATATGATGTGTTAAAAACCAAATGATTGAGAATTGGGTGATTTGATTGTTTTAAATATTACTGGGCCAATTAAAAGGAGATGTGAGATTTAAAAAGGAAAGATTCTATTTTTAAATAGAAATTTGAATTTTAAATGGAAATAAAAATATAAACTTGTTTTGAAAAATAAAACAAGTAGTTTCTTTTTAAACGAAGTTTATAAATAGTCTTTTATAACGAAGTTATAAATAAAGTGAAAAGAATTATCCTTTGATAATTCAGAAATAGAAATACAAGTGCGAAACTGGAATTTGAAATGAAATTTCAAAATAAGATGTGTAATGAAATTTTTAAATGAAGTTTGAGTATAACATTTGAATTTTTTAAAAGGAATTTAAATATTTGAATTTTTATAGAAAAGAAAAGGAGTTTGAATATTAGAAATTCAAATCGAAGTTCAAATGGAATTTGAATAGACGAAATTACAATGAAAAAAATAGAATTTGAATTCGGGAGATTAAAATAAAATTTGAATTCAAAGGAATTCGAATAAAGAAATTCAAATAGATTTGAAATATAGAATTTCAAAGAAGAATTGAACAGACTTTGAAATATAGAATTTCAAAGAAAAATCGAATAAGATTTGAAATATAGAATTTCAAAAGAAGAATTGAAATATGAAATTTGACTAGAGTTTTGAAATGAAATTCAAATATGGAATTTGAATAGAGATTTGAATGGAAATTCGAGTATTGAATTTGAACCTGGAATTGAATATAGAAATTCAAGTAGAAATTTGAATATGAGATTTCAAAATAGAATTTGAAATAAACTTTGAAAATAGGATTTCAAAGTAGAATTGGAAATAGAATTTCAAATAGGATTTCAAAATAGGAAATCCAAATGGTTTTGAAATGGAATTTGAATTCAAGGGAATTCAAATGGATTTGAGTGAAGAAATTCAAATGGTGTTGAAATGAATTTAAATATTAGAATTCAAATGGAAATGAAAATGAAATTTGAATATAAGAGGTTCAAATTGAATTCAAACAGGGTTTAATCTATGAGATTTGAATATAGAAATTCAAATGAAGTTTTGAAAATAGATTGGAATGTAGAAGTTCAAATGGAATTTAAAAATAGAGTTTGGATAAAAGAATTCAAATGGATTCAAGTATTGAATTTGAATATAGGGAATTCAAATAGAAATTTAAGTATTGAATTTGAATATCAAATAGAAAAGGGATTGAACTTTGAATATGGAATTCAAAGAGAGATTGGAATTTGAATCAAGGAAATCAAATGGAGTTAAATGAAGTTGAAATCATTTTTAAGAAGTTTAACGTTTATATTTATAAATATAATTAAAACGAACTCGCCGCAGCGCTGCAGTTCGTAAAATAGCGATTCGAACTTCAATTGAATATACCGAGTGCAATTGAAGTCGAAATTCTTTGAAACAAGAAACGTCAGGACCGATTTGATAATAGTTTTCTAATGAAAGAGAAAAATCTGAATTTCGTCGTATAGATTTTGAGTTATGTCAAAATCAAATTTTCAGAAAAACAGCGCCAGAACCATTATAAAACCATAACGGTTTATTTAATTAAATTAAAGGATTTTAAGCAAATAAAAATCGAAATTTCTATTTTAAAAATCCAGATGTGAGTTATAAAATATATGTGAACTCCAGTGGAGTAATGGGTTGATTTCTGAAACAGAAATCAGATTTTTGATTTATTGAATAGAGTTAACTAATTCGAATAGAAATTAGTTAATGAGATTTCGAATGAATATTGGGATTTAAATAAGTAAATTCGATTTGAAATTTATATTCGAAATAGAAAAGAGAACTAGAATTGAAATTGAAATTTAATTTGGTTATGAACGAGTTAATATTTTGTTTGAACATGTTATGTTCAACAAAGAAGTGAGAGAGGCAAAATGACTAATCAAAGAATAAATGGGCGAACTGAATTCAAACGATTGGATAGTGTTGAATTGAATTGAAAACAGGTGAACAGGTGTTGAACAGATATGGAATGAAGTATATAAAGTATATAATTTATGTGCTCGACAAAAAGGTACATGTTTAATTCATATATGGGTTTTATGCGCCGTATCGGCAAGCCGCTTGGCTTTTCCTTTTTCTTTTTGATTGAGGAAGATACCGGGAAGCTATTTGAAATTTCCCGATGCTCCCGATACAGGGGAGGTTATGGCGAATTTTTCCGGGAATTTAAGGAGTTAGAATATTTTTAAGAAATTTGACAATTAGAAATCTATATATCGATATATATAGAATTCGATAAGGAAACGAAATCAAAAATAGCGTAAAGGGCCAATATGATTATGGAAAATATTTGGTTAACAAATATTGATAGAGAAAATGAGGAAGAGATTTAATTAATGAAATATTAATTAAAGAGCCCAGTGATTTGTTTGATATGTTGATTGAACACTTGATTTATTCGATAGTTAAATCACAGACTATCGAAGTTTTGACCATCGTTGTCAATATGGAGAGACCGGTTGGATTTTTATCCGTGAACCACTCCGTATCGGCATAAGCGTTGCGAACCAAGTATGCTGAATATATTGAAGACGGAGTGAAGTGCAAGGGCTTTTCTATTTATAGAAATAGTGCCTTCGGTTTCGTTCAATCCCAGAACGAACGTAAATGGACGAATGTCTGACAAAGTATTTCCAATGATCAAATGGGTTGGTCTGTATGAATATATATGGTTGCAACGGATTTATCCCTTAGCATAATATCCAGAATATTTGTGCAAACTCAACTAATGATTAACGGATCTGACAATGTGGCATTCAAAGTGATTGTGCTATCAATGAATGGTAAGTATGCGTAGCCTCAGGCCTCAACAACCGGGAAAGGACAAAAATCGGGCAGGCAGCATGGCTATGTGGGTCGCTCCCATTAGGGTGTATAATCACCTGTCTAGAGAAATTCCTTTTGTTTCTAAATCTATCGATTCTGCCCATTCGGGAAACGGTGGTTTGAGTCCAACCGTTGGTGATATACATTCGATACACTCAAGCGAAATGAGTGGTCGGTCATGTGTGGGCCGGGTTACAAGATGTTCTTGTTGAACCCAGGTGTATTCGCCTCTAGAGATACATCATCGGAAGGTGGTCCCATACCTTGTCATGTTGGAAATCCCATCTCCAATAAGCGCCATGCGGTTTTTGATTTTATCAAATATATGTGGAGCGTGAGATGCAAGCGTTCTGCTATTTGGTTATTTACTTGATGTAGACATTAATATAATATCACTGGATTTTCGTATCAAAGTGTTTTGGGTTATAGTAAGGTAAAAACCGTCCGTGTTTATGTGTGGGCTGGTCTTACTATTACCTTTTCTTTCGAAAAGGATTTGAAAGTTAAACAAGTGGTTGGAGTTTACTCACACCAGTCCCATGACTGACCCAGAGTTTGTTTTGTTTTATTTTTCCTAAACTCTTGGGTGTCCAAATTTGTACGGGCAGTCAAGTGTTTCAGGCTTTTACAGATACACTTGGAGGAGCTTGAAGCTGGAGGCTTCAACGTTAGTTATTTAGAGTTACTTCCGCTGAATCAAATGTTATGTGTACTCTGATGATGGTATGTATTTATGTACAAAACAGATTTGTATTTCAAAAGTTATGTTATAGAATATATTTTATTCGTTCCGCTGTGAGTTTGTGATCTTCGTTTTTCTTCTATTCTAATATTTCTTTCTTTCTATTTCTCATCCTCTAACTTCTTTCTATTAATGGTTCGTATTTCTGTGTTATTTGGGTTGGACATGTGTTGTATTTAGTCAACTCAGATAGCTCGGATTTGCGGGTCGTTTCAATAACCCAATTTGCTATATTAAATTCCAATTCCCTTTTTAAATAAATAATTTATAAAATTCAATATAATCGAATTCTAATTTTAAATTCTTAGATATTATCTAAATTTCGTTTATATTCCGGAATAACATCCATCATCCCCTTTTTGAAACAATTTCCAGTTCATTTCTAAATTCATATTTGAATTTAAACTTTTAAATTATCTAATGATAATTTATTTCACTAAATATATATATATATATATATATATCGTTTATAAATCCAACTTCCTTGTTTTATATAATAAAACAAGTTTCATTTCAAAATCTGTTTGAAACCCAACTACTTTTATATTCCGAATCCTAGAATAAAAACTATTGTTCCTTTTTTTGAAATGATTTCAAATTATATTTTTTAATTCATATTTGAATTCAATATCTCAAATTATCTCTTGGTAATTAATTCATTATGTTTATAAACACCATTTATAAATTTTCTTGTTTTATATATTTAAAACAAGTTCCATTTCGAAATCTATTTAAGACCAACATCTTATTTTGGAATATTTTATTTATTATATATAGCACAGAATTAATTTTCATATTTAATTTTAGTTCTGTCCAACACTATGCCAATATCTTTTCTGAAAAAATATTTTATTTAAATGAATTCGATCAAATCGAATTCAAATAATAAATCCATACGGATTTATTTTAATTCAGTTTACATTTTGAATATCAAAATAGATTTTATCGTTTCTGTTGAAACTAATTCCAATTTCCCATTTTAAATTCCCATTTGAATTTAGACTTCCCAAATTATCCAAATGATAATTTTTCCCATTCCATTTATAAACACCATTTATAAATTCACTTCAATTCCCTGCATTATTCAATTTATAAACATCGTTTATAAATTTCAATATTTCAATTTCCTGTATTAGTTAATTTATTAACATCATTTATAAATTTCAAAACTTGTTTTATTTATTCAAAAACAAGTTAATGTTTCCTAGCCCAATTCGAAATTCAAAATCTATTTTAGAAAAATAGATTTCCCCTTTTAAATCTGAAAATTCCTTCATAATATTTTTATAAATCAACATTCAGGGCCAGTGACATTCAACCAATCAAAAACACTCAGTTGTCAACATCAAGCTTTCTAACACATCAAATATGATAGTATATATGAAAACAAACAAATAATAATATTTTTGAGGAATCCAGTTGGATCCCTCCAACCTACTTCCCTGCATCCACGGACGTTAGCCGACATAAATAATACCTATCCTGCTTCGAGGTAGGGTATCATGGTATAGAAGGTCATCCACTATCATATTGTGGGGCGCATAGGGTCATCCGCTAATGATACTGCGGGCATCCTGTAACGACCCGGAGAATTTGCGACCTTAGTAATCGACATAAACGCAATGTCGACTATCCAAGCATCGGAAATACCGAATAATTAATAGAAAGAAGTTAGAGGGTGAGAATAGATAAGATAGAAAATCAGAAAAGAAGAAGAAGAAGAACATAATACAACATCAGAGTAACACGAATCTCATAGCGGAACGAATAAAATATATTATATAACATAACTTTGAAATAAGCTCAGTATATGTATATAATACCATTACCGAAGTACAATACTTACAACACAGCGGAAATAAACAATATCTATATAATCCTGAAGCCTCCTGCTGCGTCTCTTCAAGTATCTGTAAAATCCTGACTACTTGACTGCCCGTACAAAATTGGATACTCAAGAATTTAGGGAAAACAAAAACAAAATAAACTCTGGGTCAGTCATGTGACTGGTGTGAGTAAACTCCAAACCCTAGTTTAACTTTTAAAATCCTTTTAAAAGAAAGAATAATCATGAGACCAATCCACATATAAACACGGATGGTTTTTACCTTACGATACCCCAAAACATTCTTTTAAAATGCTTACTCTTCTGATATTATAATAATGTCTAAATCAAATAAGTAGCAATCTAGTGGAACACTTTTATCTCACGTTCCGTAGATATAATATACAATAAAAAACCGCAGACTCTTATTGTGTAATGGATTTCCAACTCTGACAAGGTATGGAACCACCTTCCGATCAGTGTACTCTAGAAGCGATACACTGGACTTCAACAAGAACATCTTGTAACTCGGCCACACATGACCGACCATTCATTTCGCTTGAATGTTCCGAAAATATTGTCACCTTATGGTTGGTATACCAGCATAACCGTTCCCGAGAGATACAGAATTGAAAGAAGTAACGAATATGAATATTCTCTAGATGGTGACAATATACCCTACTTGGGTGCGACCCACTTAGCCATGCTACCAGCCCGATTTTTGTCATTTCCCAGTTGATGAGGCTTGAGGTCAGAACGTATCTTTTAATAGATCATTCCTTTATTTACTTTGAATGCCCCATCGTCACACCCGTCAAATCACAAATTGATTTCCCTAAAAATACCATGGGTATAAGCTAAGAGAAACAAATTCCTCCGCCACCAACATAAATACGTTTGAAATGATCAACTTACGCGATCTACCAGATATACTCTGTCAGACATTCATCCATTCAAGTTGTCATGGGACTGGACAACCCGAAGGCACTATTCTGTAAATCCATCTTAGGTAGTAACCTAGGATTTATTAAACAACCCTTGCATAACTCCATCTTCAATTATCTTCATCATATTTGATTCGCAACGCTAGTGCCAAACGGAGTGGTTTTCAGATAATATATTTGATCCCGGTCTCTTCGTATTGACAACGGAAATGGTCGAAATCATTGATAGTCGGTGATTTAACTATCAAAGGAAAACGTATGTACAAACAACGGTCGTATTCCCAAATGGAAACCTTATCGGTCAATCATCATTTCATTTCACAATTTCCCCATTTATCGTTTCCATATATTCATAAATTCCATATTTTCTAAAATTAGAAAATATATGTTATTAACTTTGGAAAACGTTTCCATTTCTTATTCACGCATCAATATCTTCTCACCTCTATCAGTCTCTAACTGTAAACTAGTAAGAGAACAACTTCCCAAGTATAAACCCCGAAGGCCAAAACCAATATCAGATCGATACCCAGAAAGCTATTCAACTCAACTAATTTCCGGTCAGTTTCTAATTTAAGTAATTTAACTTAAATTCCTTATTCAAACACCAAATTCCATTATAATATTTTATTTGCAAAATATTTACTTTAATCTATTTTTCGCATAGAATGTGAATAATATTTCTTTATATAATCAAAATAGTTTGATTTCGTATTTAACAACAATATCTCGAAACCAAATTCTATTTATATTTTTATTTATAGAATTATTCATACAAATCTCCTTTTTATTTCTAACACTTAAATCGCATTAATAATTCCCTTTATATAATTATATTTATTCTGTATAAATCCTTTTATATAATTCTATTTATTTTATATAAATCCATTTATATAATTCTATTCATTTTATATAAATCCTTTTATATAATTCTATTCATTTTCCAAATATTTCCTTAATTTATTTTCCAATATTTTTTTCCAAACATTACCTTTTATAATGTCCTACTTATTTCATATATAAATATTTCATTTTCAGTATTCACTTTGAAATTTTCCTTTTTGCATTCCAGTATTTCATATGGTATTTAAAATACCAAATAACATGACCAATGTCATCATAATCAATCACAGATTATATACCACATCATATATCACAATATATGATAAACTAACAGTATTATAAATATTGAGGAATCCAGTTGGACCCCTCCAACCTGTTTCCCTGCATCCACAGATGTTAAACAATGTAAATTACATCGATTTCATTTCAATATGAAATATTCTGATAAACAGAATCAATATTTGATTAACGATTTATACATATAATTATATATAATTTCAACAAATAAATCGGCAGTTCAACCAAACGACAATACACAACAATCAACCATCATTTATCAATTCTAAAAATACATTATAAAATATAACTGGGTAGAGTTAGTGAGATTTACTCACCTTGGTCGTTTATCGTTAAATAACTATTAATGGTCGTTTTGATCGAACCAGGCGTTTTATTCGACCGTAAATCCCTGCAAGCTTCAAATCCTACCGAACCAGCTTGATAGCGTAGTATTCCCCGATACGATTCCCAAGGCACCTGTTTTGCGCAATTCTATACACGTATGTTCGAGTTATTAAAATTGCAAGTTATAATATGTTATTGAATTAAATTTTGAACTTTATATTATGTAAATTATTATGGGATTTACCCATTTTTTTCTTCTAGCGCATCAAGCTAATTCTGCAGGCCTTCAAACGTGAACATTACAGTACTCTTTGTCCACAACTTGTACTCCCTCCTTCCTACTTCAGTAACGCGTTTCCTTGGCCTTCGTGACCCCAAACTTTTAAAGAAAATAGTCCAAACAACTTCACAAAATATTTTGCTCCAATATTCACTCTCTGTTACATTCGCCAGCAGTATATATTTCTGATTTATCATCAAGCTCATCTTCTCAATTCACTGTTCGAACCCGTCCAAAACAAACGCCCCATGGCCGTGCCTTCATCCATCATTCTTCGCCATGCACCCCATCACTTCACTTTATAAAACATGTCCACACTTTGAAACTTCATCTTACGGTATCACCCGCTACCCCTTTTCTTCATGTTTTTCCCCTTCACCACAAAACAAATGGCCATCTTTGAAACTACCAATGATTAACTCCTCATTTGTGCTTCCTTATTTGACTGCTGTTATTTTCATAGTGTTCTCTTCTTCGTTTTAGGTGTTCAGTCTTTCCCATGCGTGAACATATGGTTGCTTCCCCACATACAAATGGACACCTCTTCTGCAAAAACATAGCCTAGCGTTATTCCCTTTTCATGCGCTCATTCCCTTTGGTCCACCCTTGCTTTATCTAACCCGCTGCTCCCTTCACGATATCACCATTTTGAGAGTTCCTCCTTAACATGCTCCTCCCATTTACGCAAGCTCTAGACTTTGACGCAACAACTCCACACAATTCTACCCTTCACGCCTGACACCCGACACCCCAACGCCTGAAACAAATCCACCCGTACTCCCTCCTGTGTTCTCGAATTTGATTTCCATGTTTGCCTTGAACAAACCGACATCAGGCTACAGGAAACTTGGTGTTTAAGAAACGAGCAGGAGTTTCCTTGAACTAGCCTACCTTGATAATGTGCTCTGCTTGTTTTCGATTTCGAAAACATTATGCCAAGTTGGTTAAAAAGAGCACCAGCATGTAGAAATTCTCAGATGCGTTCAAATATATGGGTTTCTATTTTGTGAAGACATGGACTTTCATTCGCTGCCAAAAGAAATGGGTAACTGCTTGCGTGTGTTTTATTTATAGATTACGATTTTTCTTAATGATTACGGAATAGGTAGTACTAGTTAGGTATGCAGACTTTTATCCTAGTTCTGAAGCATGAGTGTCTACTACAGTTGAAAGGCAACAGATAGAAAGGCAGGTACTGTGCTTAAGGTATTTACTATCCTTTTATTTTAAGTTCTTTATTCGGTGCAGATTCCATGCAAGTGGACACATAATTAAATACTTAGTGTTTTATAGGTTCCAATAAATCTTACTTTCCTGTGTTGGAACAACATAACAAGGTCTAGTTGCCAACAAAAACAACATTTAAATCCTACAAAAATCGGTATTTAAACAACACAAGAAACACTTTACAAAAGCTGTCGCTATATATAAAAATAAATAAGAACGTTTTGCCACTAGTTGTTATTGGTCCAAAAATCAAATACAGTGCAACCATATATAAAGCCAAATAGTAAATATAACAAGTCAAACGGTATCACGTTCACATTACTTCATTCATTACGGGCCACTATGGACAACAATAAAGTTATGATCTTGTCGAGCGATGTGTCACGTTTCCAAAAATATAATAAAATAGACTAGTGACTTATTATGTGGATCCCCAAAATGCTGATATAGGGTGTAAAATATTCCAAATAAAAAGCTGTTTATTTTCCAAATAAAAATTACAAATTTTTTTTTATAAATTAAATTATAACTATGTCTCAAAGATCTTGTCCAAATTCGAAACCAATATTTAATTAAAATTAAATATATCATTATGGTTTATAAACGATTCTATAACAACTATTCGGATATTTGATTTAGACATAACTTATAGTCTATAAAGCAAAATCTTCATTTTTCACTTCCAATAGAATATACAGCTCAATAGATTTGAACGTTTCTTGTTTCGAAGAAATCCGACTTATAACGAATCATGTACACTCAGTTGAAGTTCAAAATTCAATATTACGAACTACCACGACGGTATGGGCTCGATTATAATATATATTATAATTAATACGTTCAACTGTCGTTCAAATAATATATTCATTATTATAATTCAAATATAAACTCGATTAAATATCTTAAATTATTCGATTCACACAATATTTCGAACTCAAGTATTTCTAACTGTTTTGGAATTAAATATACTATTCCATTCACAAAATACGGGACGTTACTTTCTTTCCCCCTTAAAAGAATTTCATCCCCGAAATTACCAAGGTAGAAAAATGCTGCAAACTCAATTACAGGTCAAAAATTACTTGTTTTAATTTTTATACTTCAGTTTTAATTGAACCAATCCAATTTTCAATTAAAATATTAATTCATTCTTATTACCGAAAATTTTCAAAAATTCTTAAAATTTTCTAACACTTTAAATTTCTGGAAAATTCCGCCAGCGTCTCCTTTATACGGCTCATTTGGTACAACTATAACTCGCCTCACTGGGCTATCTCCAATTCAAAAGAAAATCAAATAGCCAAGCGGCTTTCCAAATTGGCTCATAGAATCTCATACTCAATATAATATAAACTTGTACCTTCTTGTCGGGCATTCAAATCTATCTCTTCCGTTTGGTATCTCCTCAGAATATACAAATGTATTCCCAACTGATCTCAACTCAATTAATCTTCAACCAATCATCCTCTTATGTCCAAGTAAAATTTCATTTCAAATCCCAGTTCCAATCTCAATCCCAAATTCTAACTCAATAGTCCAATCTCGTTATAAATTATCTCCAATCCAATCCAATATTTATTTAAATTAGTTTTAACTTGAATTCTAATTTCCCAAATTCAAATTCCTGGGTTTTATTTCAAATCAGTTTGAAATCATATATAATAATAACAATTCAAAACACTTTTTTCTCTTACAACTTATTTCCTCAAAATAGTTCAAAAATCAAAATCTTTGGTACTAATCTATCACTTAGAAACTCGAAAATGAACACTAGTGATGCTGCAGTCATCATCAGAATTATTTTCCAGCTATCAAAGTGAGTTCAATACTATATCACTTCAAAACTCATATTTAAAACATTTCCTTTTTGAAATTACTTCTAAATATTTTTACAATATTTGGAAAACATTTTGAAATTCACCCAGGATTTTAAACTTCCATTTAGTTAATCCAAAATTCATTTACAACACCTTTTCCAATTTTTGCTGAGTTTAATTCCAATTCTAGTTTAAATTCATATTTAATTTATCTGATTATTTATATTACATTTATACGAATTCTAATTAGTTATTTATAACCATCTCGATTATAATCTTATTCGATTATATTAACAAATCAATATACCCAATATATTACAATAATACCAACATCAGTCATTCTTTTATATCAAAATATACTTTGAGTAAAATCATTTCATTTACCCTTATTTCAAAACATACCATGTCGGTTCATCGTACTCAAGTGTTTATAAAACCTTATCGACATTGTGGTTCCCTAACATCGACGAAAATTCATAAGCCACTCAACCAACAAATCTCTATAATATAAATCTATATTTATATAATCTACAAGTACGTCCACTTGTATATATATACACTCAAACTCAATTTAGGGTATTACTGACCCTATCTCTACTGAGTCACGCTACAGAACCGAGGTAATCACTTAACCATCAGCTCTGATACCACTATAACGACCCGGGGAATTTGCGACCTTGGTAATCGACATAAACGCAATGTCGACTATCCAAGCATCGGAAATACCGAATAGTTAATAGAAAGAAGTTAGAGGGTGAGAATAGATAAGATAGAAAATCTGAAAAGAAGAAGAAGAACATAGATACAACATCAAAGTAACACGAATCTCACAGCAAAATGAATAAAATATATTATATAACATAACTTTGAAATAAGATTCGTATATGCATATAATACCATTACCGAAGTACAACCCTTACAACACAGCGGAAATAAACAATAGTTATATAATCCTGAAGCCTCCTGCTCCAGCTCTTCAAGTATTTGTAAAATTCTGAATACTTGACTGCCCGTACAAAATTGGATACCCAAGAGTTTAGGGAAAACAAAAACAAAATAAACTCTCAGTCATTCATGTGACTGGTGTGAGTAAACTCCAAACACTTGTTTAACTTTTAAAATCCTTTTAAAAGAAAGAATAATCATAAGACCAATCCACATATAAAAACGAATGGTTTTTACCATACGATACCCCAAAACATTCTTTTAAAATGCATACTCTTCTGATATTATCATAATGTATAAATCAAATAAATAGCAATCTAATGAATGCTTTCATCTCACGTTCCACAGATATAATATACAATCAAAAACCACAGACTCTTATTATGTAATGGATTTCCAACTCTGACAAGGTGTGGAAACACCTTCCGATCAGTGTACTCTAGAAGCGATAAACTAGAGTTCAACAAGAACATCTTTTAACTCGGCCACACATGACCGACTATTCATTTCACTTGAATGTTCTGAATATATTGTCACCTCACGGTTGGTATACCAGCATAACCGTTCCCGGGATATACAGAATTGAAAGAAGTAACAAATATGAATATTCTTTAGATGGTGACAATATACCCTACTTGGGTGCAACCCACTTAGCCATGCTGCCTGCCCGATTTTTGTCATTTCCCAGTTGAAGAGGCTTGAGGTCAGAATGTATCTTTTAACAGATCATTCCTTTATTTATTTTGAATGCCCCATCGTCACACCTGTCAAATCACAAATTGATTTCCCCAAAAATACCATGGGTATAAACTAAGAGAAACGAATTCCTCTGCCACCAACGTGAAACGATCAACTTAAGCGATCTACCAGATATACTCTGTCAGACATTCGTCCATTCAAGTTGTCCTAGGACTGGACAACCCGAAGGCACAATTCTGTAAATCCATCTTAGGCAATTTCTATCTAGGATTTACTGAACTGTCCTTGAATAACTCCGTCTTCAATTATCTTCATCATATTTGATTCGCAACGCTAATGCCATACGGAGTAGTTTTCAGATAATATATCTGATCTCGATATCTCCGTATTAACAATGGAAATGGTCAAAATCATTGATAGTCGGTGATTTAACTATCAAATGAAAACATGTGTACAAACAACGGTCGTATTCCCAAATGGAAACCTTACCGATCAATCATCATTTCATTTCCCAATTTCCCATTTATCGTTCCCATATATTCATAAATTCCTTATTTTCTAAAATTAGAAAATATACGTTATTAACTTTGGAAAATGTTTCCATTTCTCATTCACGCATCAATATCTTCCCACCTCTATCAGTCTCTAACTATAAACTAGTAAGAGAACAACTTCCCAAGTATAAACCCCGAAGGCCGAATCCAATATCAGATCGATACCTAGAAAGCTATTCAACTCAACTAATTTCTAGTCACTTTCTAATTTCAGTTATTTAATTTAAATTCATTATTCAAACCCCAAATTCCTTTATAATATTTTATTTGCAAAATGTTTACTTTAATCTATTTTTCACATAGAATATGAATAATATTTCTTTATATAATCAAAATAGTTTGATTTCGTATTTAAAAACAATATCTCGAACCCAAATTATATTTATATTTTTATTTGTAGAATTATTCATACAAATCTCCTTTTTATTTCTAACACTTAAATCTATTTTATAATTCCCTTTATATAATTCTATTTATTCTATATAAATCCTTTTATATAATTCTATTTATTTTATATAAATCCATTTATATAATTATATTCATTTTATATAAATCCTTTTATATAATTCTATTCATTTTCCAAATATTTCCTTTATTATATTTTACAATATTTGTTTTCCAAATATTACCTTTTATAATATCCTACTTATTTCATATATAAATATTTCATTTTCAGTATTCACTTTGAAATTTTCCTTTTTACATTCCAGTATTTCATATGGTATTTAAAATACCAAATAACATGACCAATGTCATCATAATCAATCACAGATTATATACCACATCATATATCACAATATATGATAAACTAACAGTATTATAAATATTGAGGAATCCATTTGGATCCCTCTAACCTGTTTCCCTGCATCCACAGATGTTAAACAATATAAATAACATCGATTTCACTTCAATATGAAATATTCTGATAAACAGAATCAATATTTGATTAACGATTTATATATATCGTTATCTATAATTTCAACCAATAAATCAGCAATTCAACCAAACGACAATACACAGCAATCAACCATCATTTATTAATTCTAAAAATATGTTATAAAATATAACTGGGTAGAGTTAGTGTGATTTACTCACCTTGGTCGTTTATTGTTAAATAACGATTAACGGTCGATTTGATCGAACCAGGCGTTTTATTCGACCATAAATCCCAGCAAGCTTCAAATCCTACCGGATCAGCTTGATAGCGCAGTATTCCTCGATATGATTCCCATGGCACATGTTTTGCGCAATTCTATACAAGTATGTTCAAGATATTAAAATTACAAGTTATAATATGTTCTTGAATTAAATTTTGAACTTTATATTATGTAAATTATTATGGGCTTTACCCATTTTTTTTCTTCCAGCGCATCAAGCTAATTCCGCAGGCCTTCAAAAGTGAACATTACAGTGCTCTTCATCTACAACTTGTTCCCCCCGCCTTCAAACTTCAGTAACGCGTTTCCTTGGCCTACCTGACCCCCAAGTTTTAATGAAAATAGTCCAAACAACTTCACAAAATATTTTACTCCAACATTCACTCTCTGTTGCATTCGCCAGCAGTATATATTTCTGTTTTCTCATCAAGCTCTTCTTCTCAATTCACTGTTCGAACCCGTCCAAAACAAACCTCCCATGGTCGTGCCTTCATCCACCGTTCTTTGCCATGCACCCCATCATTTCACTTTATAAAACATGTCCACACTTTGAAACTCCACCTTACAGTATCACCCGCTACCCCTTTTCTTCATGTTTTATCCCCTTCACCACAAAACAAATGGCCACCTTCGAAACTACCAATGATTAACTCCTCATCCGTGCTTCCTCGTTTGACTGCTGCTATTTTCATAGTGTTCTCTGCTTCGTTTTTGGTGTGTGCAAACAGTCTTTCCCATGCATGAATATATGGTTGCTTCCCCACACACAAATGGACCCTTCTTCTGCAAAAACAAAGCCCAACGTTATTCCCTTTTCTTGCGCACACTCCCTTTGGTCCACCCTTGCATTAACTAACCCGTTGCTCCCTTCCCTATATCAACATTTCGAGACTTCCTACCTAACATGCTCCTCCACCATTTACGCAAGCTCCAGACTTTGACGCAACAACTCCACACAGTTCTACCCTTAACGCCTAACACCCGACACCACAACGCCTGAAACAAATCCGCCCGTACTCCCTCTTGTGTTTTCGAATTTGATTTCCATGTTTGCCTTGAACAAACTGACATCCGGCTACAGTAAATTTGGTGTTTAAGAAACGAGCAGGAGTTGCCTCGAACTAGCCTACCTTGATAATGTGCTCTGCTTGTTTTCGATTTCGAAAACATTATGCTGAAGGTTAAAAAGAGCGCCATCGTGTAGAAAATTCTCAGACGCGTTCAAATATATGGATTTCTATTTTGTGAAGACATGGACTTTCGTTTGCTGTCAAAAAAAATGGGTTACTTCTTGCGTGTGTTTTATTTATAGATTACAATTTTTCTTAATGATTAAGGAATAGGCAGTACTAGTTAGGTATGCGGACTTTTATCCTAGGCCTGAAGCATGAGTTGTCTATTATAGTTGAAAGGCAACAGATAGAGAAGTAGGTACTATGCTTAAGGGTTAAGGTATTTTCTATCCTATTATTTTAATTACTTTATTCGGTGCAGATTCCATGCAAGTGGACACATAATTAAATACTTAATGTTTCATAGGTTCCAATAAATCTTACTTTCTTGCGTTGTAACAACATAACACAGTCTAGTTGCTAACAAAAACAACATTTAAATCCTACAAAAATCAGTATTTAAACAACACAAGAAACGCTTTACAAAAGTTGTCGCTATATATAAAAATAAATAAGAACGTTTTGCCACTAGTTGTCAATGGTCCAAAATCAAATACAGTGCAACCATATATAAAGCTAAATGGTAAATATCATAAGTCAAATGGTATCACGTTCACATTACTTCATTCGTTACGGGCCACTATGGACAAAAATAATGTTATGATCTTGTCGAGCGATGTGTCACATTTCCAAAAATATAATAAAATAGACTAGTTAACTTATTCTGTAGAACCCCAAAATGCTGATATAGGGTGTAAATATTCCAAATAAAAAGTTGTTTATTTTCCAAAATAAAAATTACAGAATTTTTTTATAAACTAAATTATAACTACGTCTCAAAGATGTTGTCCAAATTCGAAACCAATATTTAATAAAAATTAAATATATAGTTGTGGTTTATAAACGATTCTATAGCGACTATTCGAATATTTGATTTGGACATAACGTATAATCCTATAAAGTGAAATCTCCATTTTTCACTTCCATTAGAAAAATACAGCTCAACATATTCGAACGTCTCTTATTTCGAAGAACTCCGACTTATAACGAATCATGTATACTCAGTTGAAGTTCAAAATTCAATTTTACGGACAACCACGACGGTATGGGCTCGATTATAATATATATTATAATTAATACGTTCAACTGTCATTTAAATAATATATTCGTTATTATAATTCGAATATAAATTCGATTAAATATCTTAAATTATCCGATTCACACAATATTTCAAATTCAACTATTTCTAACTATTTTAGAAATAAATATACTAGTCCGTTCACAAAATACGGGACGTTACACATCCGCTAATGGTACTGCGGAAAATATCCAACCACCAATATATATTTATATATGTATGTATATATATATAATATCCACAAACACCATGCCTAAATAACTAATATTTATTTATAATAGCCACAGTAATATTTAAACGCAACCAAACAACCAATAGATATTTTTAACGATAAAAATAAATTTTAATATAAAACCCAAGTGAGATTTACTCACATTGGTTTTATTTTCCGATCCACTCTAATTCCAAATTTTATTCTCGCTTATGTAGTCCGCAGCTATGAACGCGACAGACTCCATTCAGTTAAATATTGCATTTATTTAGTATGATATTCATTATATAAATCATTGAACTGTTTAAATGTAATTAAAAAATTTAATTGCTTAATTTAAATAATTACCTTAGTCCTTGCTTTTACCAACTAATCTCCGTCCTAAGCATTGCAACCTGCTTCTGGAAAACCACAATCATTCTCAACTTTCCTCCACCAATGCTCCCTTCCAGATCAACTAGCTCAAGTGTTGTCATTTCACACCATTATCCTCACCTTTACATCAAACTTTTTAAAACATGCTGCCCCAAAAATATACCCAGCAAACCCGAACTCCACTTCACACCACCTTCTTCTTGCCGTTTAAAATCAGAGAACTAGCAATCTCTTTTTTTTTTTTACCATAGCTGCAATATCCCAAACTTCATCTCCTTTAGTAACTCACTATTTTTTTTCCAAAGATTTCTATGTCCAGGCAAAACAACTGAACCCGTCAATACCCAAAAATGGACATTGCCTTTTACAAACTTCCTACCATCATATGAATGCTGTAACAACCCACAAATTCTGAACCAATTTAAAAATTTTATTTTAGAAAATTTTAACGAATTTGGAGAATATAAAATAGTTTATTTAAATAGTAATGGCTAGAAATTTATTGTAATCGAAGTTAAAACGAATAAATTTAAATTTAATTATAAAAGGAATTAAATCTAGCACGGTAGTTTGAAATTTTGAATTTAAACTTTAACTGGATGCACAGGATTCAAAATGAACCAGAATTCAGTGAAACTAGAAATATTTAAATCTGTTTAACAATATCTTTCCAACGAATCTGAAAAATTGAAATTTCATTTTAAAAATCAAAAGTTATGGCTAGTTTAAAATTTAGAAAAGTCGCTGTAGAATTAATATATATTTTAATATAATATATTGGCCTTAAAAATAGTCAATTTTCAAACGACCTCCGTTTTCGACGAAACCACTTTTGTTGAAATAGGAATGTCGAACTATTGCTAGGTTTCAACTTTTAGAATTTTTCGAATTAATATGTGAGCGTGGCAAAAGAAACTATGTTTGGTCAGTTTCGGTCAAATTTAATCAGTTTAAAAATAGCCATTTTTCAAACAGTCTCTGAATTCGACGAAAATAATTTTGTTGGATTCTTATCGTCAGGACATAGCCAAAAATAGTTTTTTTGGATTTTTCGGAGTTCGTATGTGGCTCCGATGGATTTTTGAATATGTTAGAATTTAATAATAAAAGAATTAATTTTAAATTTGAAAAACGGGGGCTGAGATGACCTCTTGGGCCTACGGGATATGGTTAGATGGATCCAAAATAGGGGTTATTGGGTGGGGTAGCTTCTTGTTGGACTGAAATCTGGATAGTTTAAGAGAAATGTTTTTTTTGTAAAAATACACTAAAACCATTATAAAATAGAAAACCCTAATATTTAATTATAAAAATACGGGTACACTGTTCCTCCATCGTTCCCATTCAGCTGAAGCCGCCTCCACTCTCATACCTTCCTCCTCAAAATTCTCCCTCCACACATCGAATTTCCATATACTCTTTTTGAGTTTTCTGAAGAGTTTCTCCTCCTCTTCATTCTCATACCCGAATCAGCCTCCCCCGTGCCCTGATTTTCGAGAACCGAGGACCCAAAGGCTCATCCTTTCAGCCGCCGCCGACCCCACTAGGTGCAGCCGCACCTCCCACGACTCCGGGCGCACGTGCCCCTCTCCGAGGTCGACCACCTCCAACCAACGGCACTTCAATCCATTCACCCAATCTCCTGAAAACTGAATTCAAAGTTTTGAACCTCTTTGAAAACTCACGTCCGAAATAAATTGGGTAAGAAGGTGATTAAATTCACTAATGACATGATTAATTTTAAATTAATTTCAGATCTTGTTTAATTAATAACTCGTCCATACTAACTCGGAATTGCGTGATTTCTGAAGCGTTGGACTCGTACAATCCTGAACTACAATTCTAGACTGAAACGGGGAATTTCTGAGTTGTTGGAATTTTGGACAAAATCACACACGACTGTGAGATATCTCTTGTTTTTAATTAATTGATTAATTTATTTTTATTTATAGTGATTCATTTCAGATCTGATTGTGTGGATACTGTATAATGATTGTCTGTTGGATATTATGGATTATTATGTAGATTGTCATGTTTGAATATTTTAATCGTTCATTTTATTTTATTGGATTGAGTTAGATAATCAATTCAATATTCATTTATAAATTGAATAATCATAGATCTACATGTGAAGAAAAAATTTGCCTTTTATTTTGAATTGATTTGATTCAGCATAGATATAACATAGTAATATAAACAGTCTTTTATTTGTGTTCTCAAACACAAATAAACATTAGAAATAAAGGTTCACTTTTTATTTGTGTTCTCTAACGCAAATAAAACATAGAAATAGAGGTTCACCTTTTTATTTACATTTCACAAGGTAGATACTAACGTAGAAAAATAAAATTCACTTTTTATTTATCGTTTGAAATTTAGAAATTGTTGCAGTAATAAAATTTACTTTTTAGTGTCATTTGAAACACAGGATTTGTATACAAATAAATTTTAATTTTATTTTGTCATTGAAATACATAGGAAATTACTTACATATAAAATATTCTTTTATATGTTACTAAAATACACAGAAAAGTAATAACAAATAAAATATTATTTTATTTGTTATTAGAACAAGTAGAAAAGCATATAAACAATAAAATACTCTTTTAGGAAAATACGTAGGAGAATGTTAATTTATACAATATTCATTTATGTGGGTCGTTTGGAACTTAGAATTGGTTGAACTAATAAATTGTACTTGTCGTCAGAATACATAGAAAGATGCTTACATATAAAATGCCCTCTTATTTGCATTCTCTAATGCAAACATACATTGGAAATAAAATTTATTCTTTTATTTGCATTCATCAATGCAAATATATATATATTAAAAAAAAAATTATTCTTTATTTGCATTTACAAATGCAAGTATACATTAAAAAATGAAACTTGTTCTTTTTATTTGCATTTACAGATGCAAATATATATTAAAAATAAAACTTGTTCTTTTTATTTGTATTTACAGATACAAATATATATTAAAAATGAAATTTGTTCTTTTATTTGCATACACAAATGCAAACATATATTGGAAATTAAAATTTGTCCTTTATTTTGCATCCACCAATGTAAATATTCATTGAAAATAAAATTAGTTCTTTTATTTGCATCCATTAATGCAAATACTCATTAAAAATAGAATTTGTTCTTTTATTTGCATTCCTTATTTTCAAATAAGCTATAAATAAAAGTTACATTATTTATTATTTATTTGCATTCCTTATTGCAAATAAAACATTAAAAATTAAGGTTTTACTTTTGTTTGCAATTCTAAATGCAAACAAAACATCAAAATGTAAGTTACATTTTGATTACATTTTTGATATAAATAAAATGTCATTTTGTGAGTTGCATTTTTATTTGCATCCTTTAATGCAAATAAAACATATTAAATCTCTCATTTTACTTTCAAATTAAGAATTACGTTTTTATTCTCATTTTCAGATGTAAATAAAAGATAGGATTTAAAAGTTAAATTTTAGTTACATCTAGTTGTAGCAAAAATGTTAAGAATTAATGTTCCATTTATTTTCATTTAAAAGACAATAGGAAGCATAGATTTTTAGAATTTCAGTTCTTATTGAAATTTTATGTGAAATGAAGAGAGTCATTTTGTCAAATTTGTTATAGGAAATAAAAAAAAGAGTCCTTTTGATCACTTTAAAAGAATGAATTGAAATTGTTTATTTTAGCTATGGTAAATGAATGAATAATTAAACATTCATATTTTTATCATTAAAGTAGAAGTAGACAAAAATACTCATTTTTGTCTAAATCAAAAGAATGTAACAAAACATAGCACTTGCATGTTAAATTAGAATTAAAATACAAATTGTTCATCTTTATCAATTTATAATAGTTAAATATAATTATTCTCCTTGGTCAATTTATACTTGTTAAAACAAATTGGTCTCTTTGCCAAATTGCAATAGTTAAAAACAAACATGATCATTATTTTGGCGCATAAGTTTTGGCAAAACCAATATATCACTTTTATCTGTTTGATAAATTTAAAATTTTCGATTAAACAAACACATCACTTTTATCTGTTTTGTCGGAATAGATTTGTCGACAAAACAAAGTCATTATTTTTATTGTTTGACCAAATAGATTAATTGAACCAATATATTTATTTTGTCAAGATATAATAGTTGAAGCAAAATTACATTTTGTTAATTAAATTTAGAATAAAACAGAAATCACATTTTTGATTAAATAAAGAGTTAAACACAAATAGCATTTTGTAAAATAAGTTTGTGTTACCTCAAAATAGAAGCAACATTTCTTGTACAATTTGTTGGAATAAAACGTATATGTAAATACAATAATTATTTTTTGCATACCATGAAATATGTTTTATAAGTAAATATAAAGATCATTTTTAATTGCGAACCTACATTAGAAATTATATTCAGATATAGGAATCATATTTTTGGTCAAAACATACATTAGAATGTGTAGGTGAACTAAAGTGACAATTTTTATATATTAATGCATACATTAGAATTTGTGTGCAATTTAAAATACACATTTTTATGTGTTAGATTATATATTGGAAATATAAAACAAATAAACGTATCTTGTAGTTGTCATCCCCAATAATGCCATATAAATAAATCATAGTTTATGTGACGTTAGAATTGTATAGGAAAAATTTACGAATGAAAATACATTTTTATTCGACATTAGAAATAAATTACATGATGGTTCATTATCATCAACCTGCTAGCAGAATTGGATTGATTAAATCCTTTAACCAATCATTTATTTTATGAACTGTTTGTTGGCTGGAAACCCCACACGGGTGTTGGGATGAAAATTGACTTACACTAATCCCAATATTTATTCGTATGTCGATCGAACGATCGACAGGCTACGATGAGCGTTATTATTTCATTTTATGCTCACACAGTTATAGATTGCACTCTGGATGTGAATGGATGGTTTGATGATATTTATCATTACGGTTATATGCATTCAATGTATGAAATCCCTGTAACCAAAGTTATAGGGTAAATGTCTGAGTCGCATTCCATTTCAGGATTTCCCTTAAATAAAGAATATCTTTTAAAATAAAAACATTGTAATGTAAAGATATTTTAAAATAAAGAGTATTGTATTACAAAGAATATTTTATATTAAGAATCTCTTTATATAAAGATTATTTTTAATAGTAAATATTTTAAATGATATTTAACAAAGAATAATTCTATGTCCGTCCTTGGATGGACAAAAGATGAATATATTTTATAGAAATTAACTAGTCATTAACTAAGATAATTCTTTAAGTTAAGATTTAATGAAGTCTTCTAAATTGAATAATATTTCATTGGAAGTAAACAAATGAATTAGATTTGGGTTATCGTGAATGGTGTCTTAAATAACACTGTTCTTAAACCCCATATTAAAGAATAAAATCTTTTAATTAAGATTTTAGAGTTTCCATCGTATTTAGTAATTGAAATAAAACGATATGTGAATTGGGTTTATCGTGAAATATGTTTTAAACGACATTGGTTCTTTAACCCAATTTACATTGAAATGTGATTTAGAATTCATAAATCTTTTTATCAAGATTTAAAAAGAATATTCCAAAGTTTAGTTTTCCAATTTAATATAAATTAAATTGGAATCGAATGGGAATTCGATTTGATAATATTCGAGATAGGCTTCTGTAAAAGAAGACTGATAATACATATGGAATTTAAAAGGCCTTGCCGTTATTCCATTTATATTATTGGTCTGATACAGAGATTTATATCGATTATTCCTTGATTTGATTTCTGTGAAAATTCCATAATTAATGGAAGACGATTTTGGGTTTATCGTGAACAATGTTTTTAAGTGACATTGATTCTTTAACCCAAATTAAAGGCAAGACTTATTTCTTAAGTTGTAATAATCTTTTAATAATGATTTTGATATTAAACCCACATTGGAGTTTAATGAATCTTTAAAAAGATGATAAAAGGTAAATTTTAAAGAAATTTATCTTTGATAAAATTAATGGGAATTTTTCACTAATAATATGAATATTCCATTTAAAAGAATATTCTGAATTGGAATGAGACGTTGGATGTTTTTTATAGCATTTGACTTTTAATTATAAAATACGTGAATTAAGATCGGGTTTAACCCATTCCGAATATTTATCACGACGATGAAGAGTCGAAGATGAAGACGATGGTTGAAGACCAACGATCTTCACATCGAATGTATGAGGACTACTGATGCTCTGGACTGGGTCGCTCCCAGGACTGGGATAAAGTGGTAGTTGTCCGGACGTATTGTTGATTGTTCGGATATGCGAGGTATGATGCCTTCAGTTTCGTTCAGACCCAGAACGGACTTGTAAATGTATCGTGTGTCTGACATTGTATTCCTTTCTACTATATTTGTTAAACGCTACTGATTATATATTTCTGCTTGGTGGTGAAGAATTTATTCTTTACTTATCACCCTTCTCTAAGACGTATGAGCTTAGAGGTTATATATATATATTGGTAAATGATCAATGATATGGTAAGGTCTGACAATGTGACATGCTAAGATGCAAATGATCAAGGCTTTGTTGAAAAGCAGGCCTTGTGGTTGATGATCAAAGCATAGCCTATTTAGGCATAGCTTTGTGTATATCGTGACTTCTCGAGCCTCACACACCGGTTGAGTCTAAAACGGGAGAAGGGAACGCAGGGAGTGAACACGTTTCTTTCTAGCTAGAAGTGGTGTTGGGCTTTAACACGGCCCGACATTTGCTTATGTGGTTGATGGAATTTTTGCGAGGTCTCGGTTTATTCTTATCGGTCGCCCTCGGCTGATTTGTAGGTCCAATAGGATCGGAAGGCGTGTGTTCAGGCATAACTAATCCACTAAAGTATTTGTGGACCGGCCCTACTGTATCCAAGGGTTCGCCAGCGTCCGAATCCTGAGACATTGCTAGAGTGTCTCGAATCGGTCAGGAGCTTCTCCCTAGCCTTGAATCATGATGGAAACCCAGTTTCCAATACGCCCTTGCGGTTTTGATTGTATAACTAGTATGGCGACATAGTAGATGGTAGCTATGCCGTCTAGGATTGATATTATATTTGAAATGTTTTATATGTATACACACACTAATAATATCGTTTTTACGTATCAAGCATCTTTTGACCACTATAAGGTAAAACCCTATCCTCCGGTTTGCGTTGCATTATGTGATGGGACTTGGGTCTTATAATGGTTTCATTTTTCTAAAAAGCATTGCGTTATTTAACGATTTACTTATTTTATGCACTGGCAATCCAATGGAGTAAACCCGTTCCGCGTTAGCGGCGTGGTCCGGTGATTTGCCTTCTTATTAGATAAGTTAAATTATGATTTCTCACACCAGTCCTACGACTGACCTGTAGTTTGTTTCACTTTGAAAACTTGGGTGCCCTCTTTTCACACGGGCAGTCGAGTAGCCTTTGTTTGCAGATATAGTTAAGAAGGATCCTGGATTGAAACCTGAAGCTGTGTACAGAATATTGATGGCCTTCCGCTGAGATTAGTTCCGCTGCACTATATTTAATTTATTGTAAATGTATCTTCCGCTGTATTATGTATCGATGTACTCTGATATTCTGTACTCTGATGTAACATATATTATTGATGTTATAAAAGTCTGTGTTTTTGTTCTGATGTGTTGTATGCCCAAAGTTAAAGTATTCGGAGATTTCTAACTCTTTGAATCAGGCCTGTGTGGTTTATGGTCGATCCAAAGGGCGGGGATTTCCGGGTCTTTACAAATGCCATCGCTGGTTGCCACCATCGTCTTTTCCATCCTGTACCCCTCCTTTATATCACCATTTGGCTAAAACTCGAACCCCCTGAAAGTCGCAACTCCCCTACGCACTTGATTTCTACCTCGAGTCCACTCCGATATCAACAGAAAATCCAAATGAAATAATCGCATCCCCAAGACTGGCCACTGACGCCGCTGCATCCTCCTGAAGTCGCGATTCCAACATTGTGTCGAGCTCTAGGGTATGTCGTAGTTTCAAATCTTTTTGAATGGGAATCACGCTTTGCTTTCCGATTATAACGACCTGTATTTTTTAGGGTATTATAATTAATTTATTTAATTATTTAAATAGTTATTTAGAGATTTAAATAGTTGTTTAATTAAATAATATTGAATATTTAATTAATATAAATAATAAAATAATATATTTAATTTTCGAAATAGTCTGAAAAAGTAGAATTCACAATATTTTGTGAATTGGATTATTTATAAGATATAATTCAGTTTAGAATTGAATCATAATAACAAATCTATTTTATAAACAGCGTTAGAACGTATAAATTTTATTATAATTATAATCAAGCTCGAAATGGCGCAGTAGTTCGTAGTTTGACAATTCGAACTTTAAACTAATATACAGAATCCATTTTAAGCCGGATTTCTATGAAACAAGAAACGTTCGGAGCTGGTGAAGTATATTTTTCTAATAGAAGAGAAAATCGAGATTTCATTATGTAGATTTTGAGTTATGTCGAAATCAAATTTTCGAATAGTCACTATGGAATTTCTTTATAATTTATAACGATTTATTTATATTATAAATGGATTTTAAATATAAATTGGGTATCGATTTAACACTGGATTTGAAATATGGAGTGTAAATCCAGATATGTATATTTTGAAGCTGGATAATATTCTGTTGTGAATATATACGATAATATTAATTTATTAATATTAAATTTAATTATTTTTAAATATATTAATATTTAAATGGGTTTATTTAGAGCTTTAAAATTAGCCAGTTTTGCAAACGACCTCCGTTTCAATGAAACTAATTTTATTGGATCCGAAATATTAAATTATTGTTAGATTTCAATTTTCGTGATTTATGGAGTCAGTATGTGGCCGTACGGGATTTTAATGTGAAAAAAGTCGATAGTTTAACTTTAAAAATATGCCGTGTGAGCAAGCGGACTCGGAATTCGACGAAACAAGTTTCGTTGGGTCCATAATATCGAACTGTAGCTGCATGTGCATTTTCATGATTTTTGGATGTTGTATGTGATCACATGAATTTTTAAACAGCAAAACAAATAGCGGTTGATTATAAATAAATATAATAATTAAATATAAAATTATTTAATTATTTAAATCTTCTTATAAATAATAGCACCCTCCTCTCTAAACCTAACACTTCATTTCTTTGGTCAACACAAAACCCGCCAATGTTGCTCTTCATTTCTCCAAAGAAACCATGAATTTAAAAATTAAAAACAAATATGGTAAATCTTTAAAAATTCCAAAACTTATATAATTGGAATCGTTGGGTTCTCCTCTTCACTTCAATATGAATTTCGAAGGATTCGATTCCCATTTCCTGTCACCGTTCGTTGGAAGCATCAGCTAGGGTTTTGATAAACATGAATTTGAGGCATTCGTTTGGATTTTGGTTTGTATATTCGGATTTAGATTCTCGAGTAGAGTATAGATGTGAAAATTATGGACGATTTCGAGCACAAAGGATTCGCGGTCATTCAACAGAGCATCGTTGGGAGAAGTCAATGTGATTTCTGTTTCACGATTGAGTTGCACGAGAGTAGCATCAGGTGGGAGAGGAGATCATGACGAGTTTGTTCAGATTTTGTGAGGAATTCTGAAATGAAAAATGTTGCCCTCCTTATTGTTCAGCACGTGAAGTTGCGAATGGTTTCTTTTTTGCGAGTTAAACGAAATAGTGTTGAGGTGGAAGAGACATTGATGAGAGTAAGGATGATGTAGTCGGTTTGTTGATTTATGGGGAGAAGGAGGAGCACGAGAAGCAAGAATGGGCGGTAATGGCCATTTAACGGGTTAGTTTCACGGTATGTAGGAGGAGAGGAATAGGAGTAGCGGGTATGTCTAGTAATGGGCCAAGAAGTTAGAATGGTAAGGCCCATTTATAAAAGGAAGTTGGTTTAGTTTAATTTAAATAATGCAATCAAACTTGGAAAATTCATATCTTTTTCATACTTGATCAAAATTCAGCAAAACAAGAACCGTTGGGATCATATGGACGAGCGCTACACAATGGAACTAACTGGGAGTGAATTGGAGCTCATTACAGTTTATAGCAAAATATATTGTCTGATCTGAATCAACGACAATTATCGTCTAATGTGAGTAAATCTCACTAACTCTGTACAGTTTATATTTTTATAAATATAATCTAGTATCGATAAATGATGATTGATTGCTGTGTGTTGATTGTTTGGTTGAATTACTGATTTATTGGTTGAAACTGTAGGTAACGATATATATATATATATATATATATATGAATCGTTAATCAATTATTGATTCTGTTTATCAGAATATTTCATATTGAAATGAAATCGATGTTATTTATATTGTTTAAACATCTGTGGATGCAGGGAAACAAGTTGGAGGGATCCAACTGGATTCCTTAATATTTATAATAATGTTTGTTTTCATATATTGTGATATACGATGTGATATATAATTTGTTGTTGATTATGTGTGTCTGGGTGATATTGATCATGGTTATTTGGTATTTTAAATACCATAAGAAACGCTAGAATGTAAAAAAGGGAAATTTCAAAGTGTATATTGAAATAAAAATATTTATACTAAATAAAAGAAATATTTATTTGGAAAATCAATATAATTATTAAAGGAATATTTATTTGGAAAATAAATAAAATTATAAAAGAAATATTTGTTTGGAAAATAAATAGAATTATAAAAGGAAATATTTGGAAAATGAATAGAATTTTATAAAATGAGAATTTTACATTAGGAAGGTTTAGACCCGTGCTTCGCTCACGGGTGTAACATGATATTGATTTAAGGTAAATATTTAATAGAAATATGTTTTAACAGATAAATTGAGGAGAATAATTTATAAACAATGTTTATAAATTAAGAAAATGTTTATCATTTGATAAATTGAATATATAAATCTGGATTTATATAGGAAAGTAAAATCGGTTTTAACACCGTTAATTGAAATGGAATGTGAACGTAGTAGTTATAAAGGAAATCTACAATGAGATTTTAAATGTTGGAAATGAAATAAGTTTTGTATGAATAATTCTACAAATAAAAATATAAATAGAATTTGGGTTTGAGATATTGTTTTTAAATACGAAATCAAACTGTTTTGATTATATAAAGAAATATTATTCACATTCTATGTGAAAAATTAGATTAAAGTAAATATTTTGCAAATAAAATATTATAAAGGAATTTGGGGTTTGAACTAAGAATTTAAATGGAAATACTGAAATTAGAAACTGATTGGAAATTAGTTGAGTTGAATGGCTTTCTGGGTATCAATCCGATGTTGGTTTCGGCCTTTGGGGTTTATACTTAGGAAGTTGTTCTCTTACTAGTTTACAGTTAGAGAATTATAGAGGTGGGAAGATATTGATGCATGAACCATAAATGGAAACGTTTTCCAAAGTTAATAATGTATATTTTCTAATTTTAGAAAATAAGGAGTTTATGAATATGTGGAAACGATAATAGGAGATTGGGAAATGAAATGATGATTGATCGGTAAGATTTCCATTTGGGAATACAGCCGTTGTTTGTACACATGTTTTCTGTGGTGACATGAACTTCCCCATGAAGGAAAGCACGGATTGCTTTGAGAACAAGATAGATCAAAACACAACAGAAGAACATTTCATTGCTTATTACAACAATTTACATCAGAGTACACGAATATACAGAGTATGAATAAATATTATACATCAGAAAAATATCAGTTATTCAAATTACATTACATAGCAGTGGAAAATAATACAAAACACAACTGAAAGAGATAAACCTATAAAGAGCTTTCTGAATATCGTTCCAGCTATAAACCAGGATCCTATGAATATAAATTTGCAAAACCAAAACTACTAGTTGCCCATGTGGAAAATAGGGGCACCCAGAGTTTAGGTTAAAACAATAAAATCCAGGTCAGTCATGTGACTGGTGTAGGGACTAAAACAGTTATTAAATCTTTACTTTACAAATAAGGTAAACCAAGGGACCATGCCGTTTAACACGGAACGGGTTTCCTCCCGAGAATACAGTGCATAAAACAAACAGCGCAATGCAAAATAAAGAACAATGAAGCTATTATAAGACTCAGGTCCCATCACACAATGCAACGCAAGCCAGAGGATAGAGTTTTTACCTTATAATATCCAAAATTGCTTGGTACATGAAATTTCATCTTTTATTATTACTATAAGTGTCAAAACAATTTCAATCATAAGTATCAATCATAGACGACATAAGTGCCCCATACCATAATGTCTCCATATATAGGATTACAACTAAAACCGAAATGTCTCGTATTGGAATTTGGATTTTCATCGTGAACCGAGGAAAAGGGAATATCCTGTGCAAATTCGAGACATGCTAGCCCGTGCCTCAAGATCAGAGCTCGAGTGACCCTTGGATCGTCGGGGCCGGCCATCCATCGATGGTTATAAATGCCATAAACTATAGGCTAGCTGGTTTTATCGAACCTCTTGGTGATCTGGGGCCCATAAGCCTCTGCAACCACCATATCCATCGGCTCCGTAGAGACCGATATATCTGAGGCACCTCTCTATCCATCAAGTAATCATAAGCAACATCCACATGAGTAAAATGTCAGGGCATGAAAAACGCTGACACCCCTCCTAGCTAGGAACCAACATATATCCATTTCCTGGAGAACCTCCCTGTTTCTGGTTCACACCGGGGTGTGAGGCTCGCGAATTAACGCCACACAAAGCTACGCTATATTAAAGTCGTGCTTTGATCGTCAATCACAAGATTCTGCTTTTCAACAAAAGCCTTTATCATTTGCATCTCAACATGCCACACAGGCAATTCATGCCATGCGACCGATATTTATCGATATATAACCTCTGAGCTCGTACGTCTCAAAGAAGGGCGTTAAGCACGAGAATAAATTCTCCGCCGCCAGACAGATATATATTTAATAGAAATCAATCAACACGGAATAAAATCCAATGTCAGACACACAATCTATTTACAAGCTCGTTCTGGGTCTGAACGAAACCGAAGGCACCTTATTCCTCGTCCCGTATGTCCAATACAGGAGAGAAGTCCTCGCATATCCGTCGATCTCCAAGTACGTCTGGACGATCCCTACTTATTACCTCGTCTTGGGTGTATAGCCCAATCAAGACATCAGTAATAATCCAAACGATGTGAAGACCTCAGGTCTTCAACCACCGTCTTCATCTTCGACATATTGTCGAATCAGTTATTCAAAACGGGTATAAACACGGCCTTTCCGAATAACTCGCGTATATAATAAACAAGTGCTATGAAAACACAGCATATGCCTCATTCCAATTCTGAGTATTCTTTTATTTAAATATTCACATCTTAAGGGATTTGTTCCCATTAATTTTACCAAAGATAATTCTTTAAAATTTATTCTTTAATCTTCCTTTGGATTTCAATTCAAACCATATTACGGTTTTCCAAACTAGTCGGGATTTGCGAACCACACCGAAGTAATCATTTATTTAATTTCCCAATCCCAACCTATTTATCCCATGGAGCAACGCTGGTAATACTCCATATCTAACACCATGGTGTTATCGGTAGAATTAATTACCATTTCACGTTCAAATCTAATTAAAGATTTAACTATCGCTTGGAGCAAAAATGGTGATACTCCATTCTCGATCATTTCAATCTAATTAAAGATTCATTAAAACTCCACTTAGTTTTAATCTTCCCAAAAACCAATATTGATGATTATTTAACTTGGGAAATCATATCCTGTCTTTAACTAGGTTAAAGAACCAATGTCATTTAAAACACTAATCACGGTAAACCCAAAATCACATTCCATTCCATCAGCCTTTAACAGTAAATTAGCAAGTGAACAATTCCCTAAGTATTAACCCCGAAGGCCGAAACCAACATCAGATCAATACCCAGGAAACCATTCAACTTAACTAAACTCCAGTTAGTTTCTGATTTTCTTAACTCCATTGGGTTTAAGAACGGTATTATTAAAGATACCATTCACGACAATTCAAAATCTCATTCCATTATTAATCGGGTTAAAGAACAAGTGTTATTTAAAACACCATTCACGATAAACCCAAAGACCAATTTCAATTCAATTCCAATTAAATATTAATTAATTGGTATACTTCATTAAATCTAAATAAAAAGATTTAATCTTTTATCAACTGGGTTCAAGAACAGTGTTAGTGAAGACACCGTTCACAACAAACCCAAATCCCATTTGATATTAAATACAAGGCTCTGAATAGAAAATATATCAGCTTATACTCAATATCAAATTCTGAAATCAACAAATACCGTATTGGAATAACGATATATATATCTTTCAAATTCCTCCACAATATCCATATAATCACGGAATCCAATATCGATATATTCCGAAGATAATTTCGATTCAAATCCATTCCAATTCATATATTGGAAATTCTGGTTATTTTTAGAACCACTTCAAATCTAATTTTTTTATTTAAAAATATTGGATTTCATAATTCTAGTTCATTTCAATAAAAATATTTTTTTATCTTTTCAAATATGTAATTTTTCATCCTAATTCTTTCCAAATCATTTGTTATGATTTTACACAAATTATTGATATTTTTAATATTTTTATCAAGGCCCGTACAGTCGATTCCTATAAACAGTCGCCGAACTGCACTTACAACGACCTTTTCCAAATTTTATTTGGACATGATTCCAATCCAACCGTTAGATTTCAAATATATAATATTCATTGGAAAACCCTTTTCGATACAAACCCAACGGTTCCAGTTTTAGGAGAATCCAATGGTCGGATCTCCCGTAATGTCCTTTCGAAGTCAATGGTCGAAATTTGCGAACTACCCCGACGCGGCGCGTTCTATTCAGGCCATTATATATATATGTATTATGTATATTTCATCGATTTCCATTTAAAACGTATTTTATAAATCGTTTTAAGTTCGTTTTCAAAACAATTTCAACTTCATATTCAATTTCAAATTAAAATTGAATATTCCATATTATCGATATATAAATGATAGTATTTTCAAAACATTATATTTCGAAATCATTTCCTTTTGAGTATTCATTATAAAAATGAATAAAATCAATATAAATATCGTTCATGTCCAAATGGCGTTAACCTAATCAACACAGCTTTATATATTTAAATATATTCGTGTCCATCCCAAATCGGACATCAAAATCAGATTTTGATCTTTTATTGAATATTATTTTAAAATATTCATTATTTTAAAATAATCGTTATTATAAAATATTCATTCTTTCTGAACTGGAATCAGACATAGTCAATTACCATATAATGTGATTATATGGATTTCATACAACACATGTACACAACAACAATCAAACACAGTCAACCATCATCCAGAGTGCATTCTACACTGCATAAACATTAAATATAAATATTCAACGCTTACACAGCTTGTCAACCAATCGATTGACATACAATTAACAATTGGGATTAGTGTATGTCCAGTATCATCCCAATACCCATGTGGGGTTTCAATCAACAAATAATGAATTTTATTTGTGTAGTTAAGCGATGTGTAAAATTTATCGTCCCAATCAATATCAGTCAAATGTGTGTACATAAACAAATCGTCCGATTTGTTTATAATTATTTATTTAATTCATATAAACATTAAAAATTATATTTTTAACTATAAAATATTTATTTTCATTCCACATCACACAATCAATTTTCAAAACACAATCAATCAAACAAACAAGCCGTCCATGGTCGATGGACGATGGGTGTCGGGTGCTGCTAAGCATCATCTGCATCCTAGTATATATTTTAACTGGAAATAAAATTAAAAGTGAGAAGTTTTCACCTTTGGTTTCCACTCCGCCGGCTTTATTTTTGAATTTCTTAATGATTTGAATTCTGTTCGCTTCCAGTAAATTCCATCGCAATCTGTTTTCGAGCAGTTTATATTAAAAATCACATTTTCAATACAATGCTATTTATTTAAAAATCACAGTTTTAAATCATTGCTATTTCATATTTTTGAAAATCATATTTATAAAAATCTGGTTTTTATGACTAAATCCATACGCTAATTTCATTTTAAAAGTAATTCTAATTTATTATTTAAAAACATCGCTATTTTTAGAAAATAAAAATCAAAGCTATTTTATTTTAAACAAAGTATATTCTTATCTTTCTAAAACAAAGATATTTTTATCTTTCTAAACAAAGATATTTTATATTTTCAAATCATAGGTTTTTATATTTTCCAAGAAGAATGCTATTTTATTTTCCAAGAAGAATGCTATTTTATTTTACAAGAAGAGTGCTATTTTATTTTTTAAAAATAATAATACTCCTTTTGATTCAAAACAGGGTATATTTATTTTTCAAAACAATACTATATACAAAAATTTCATATTTCAAAATTATAATATATATATACACACACACATTAAGTTTTCAAATTTTAAAACAAAAGTATATACTGCATTTTCTGTTTTTAAAACAAAAATATATACTTTATTTTCATTTTTTTTTAAAACAATAAGGCTATATAAATAAAATAAAATAAACCTCACTGTTCATTGTCATTTTTCTCCTTGTAATTGTGCTCCATTAGGGTGCCATCGCCTGGAGCCGCATGGAGATGATTAACTCCTGCCACGAGCTCCGCTATTGCCTCGCCTCCTCGCGCCAGCAACCACTGGAACTTCGAGGGCCCCTGGAGCTTGCGATTCCAATCGAAAGTCCGGCTTTTGAGCTCGAAAATCAGGCTCGATCCTCCGAAATCCACCACACTGGTGCGGATAAAGGAGCTCACGAAGCTCTCGAGGCTTGCTTCAGGAAGTTAACTAAATCGTTGAGTGGATTCATGGGAAATTGAGGAGGTTGAATTGAAGAGGGTAACCATTCATTCGTTCAGGAGGCGGCAACTAAGGTTTGACCGCGCTAAGGAGTTATGAGGGTTTGACCAAGTTCAAGGGCCTTTTATACCCCTTTTTATTTTATTAATATTTAAATTCCAAAAAGTTATTGATTGATCCTAACTTCAATTCAAACCCAACGACTATCGCCCCTAGCTAAATACCCCCTTCCAAACACAATGGGATAGATTTCATAAACCCATTCGGCTGTTACGATTAGTTTTTCTTTAAATTACAATATAAATCAATTTATATTTAATTTAAACGTACATTTTAATTTACTGGGGTCGCATACTGACTCTAAAAATTCCAGAAAAAATATTTCTAGCTTCATATTGACGATACGGTCCTAACAAAACTAATTTCGTCAAATTTTAAGACCGTTTGAAAAATGGCCATTTTCTAGTCGATCCAAATTGAATGAAATTGACAAAACATGTTTTCTTCTGCCACGCTCACATATTAATTCAGAAAATTATGAAAATTGGAATCTAGCAATAACTTGACATCCTAGATCCAACAAAAGTGGTTTCGTCAAAAACTGATGTCGTTTGCAAAATCTCCATTTTAAGGGCTATATTTCCATAGCGACTATTCTGAATTTTCAACTGGGCATAACTTTTTATTCCTGCTATGAAATTTCAATTTTTCGGATTTGTTGGAAAGATATTTTCAAATAGATTCTAATATTTTTGGTTTTGCTAAAATCCGGTTTATTTTGAATCATGTACATTCATTTCAAATTTGAAATCGAATTTTCAAACTACCGCGCCATTTTCAATTCCTTTTATAATTAAAATAAATATTTTTATTCTAATGTCGATTCAAATAAATATATATGTTCTAATTCTATTCAAAGTAAATTTCTCATCATTATTATTTAAAATAATTCATTTTAAATATCCAAAATTCATTTAAATTGTGAAAATAAAAAATTTTAAATTGGTTCGGATTTCCAGGTTATTACAATCTCCCCCACTTAAAATCTTTTTGTCCTCGGAAAGGAACGGAGCTGAAAGTTGTTTTACTAATCAACTCAACTTTCAGTTTGGCTTTCATTCTTCAACTTTTTAGTTTCTAAGAATTTTCTAATTCTTCAAAAATTTGGTTAACACCCTAAATTTTTGCCATAACCTCCTTCGTACGGGAGCACTGGGAAAATCCCAAAACCGCCACACATAGGGGTGAGCATTATTCGGTTAAACCAAATAAACCAACCAAACCAATTTATTTTGGTCGGATTGGTTCGGTTTTGAAATTAAATCGGTTTGTAATCGGCTCGAAAAAATATTAAGCCCGGTTATCGGTTTAACCAAATTAACCGAATTTTTACTATATTTTCAAAATTATTGGTATTACAATAAATATTTTAGGTTAGTTTAGTTATTCAAGTATATATTAATCATCACCTATGTGTCAAAATTAATATTAAAATGCATAAAAAACGAAAATAATAATACTATAATCATATAGTTATAATTTGTTTCAAATTATAGTTAATATTTCAAACACAAAGTGTAAAACATTTTTAGTTCGGTTTAATCGGATAACTAACCAAACCAACCAAACTTAATTTGGTTGGTTTGGTTTTCATTTTTATTGGTTTTAGTTTGGATTGACAAATTTATCATCGGATAAACCAAACCAACCAAACGCTCACCCCTAGCCACACAGGACTCTCCAATCAAAAAGAAAAGAAACAGCCAAGCGGCTAGCCAATCGGCTCATCAGATCATCAAAACCCCAAGAGAAACAATAAACATGTACCTATTTATCGGGCAAACAAGCCTCCTTGCTATGACCTGTTCACACATATATATGTACATGCATGCATTTCCAAACAATTTTCAATACAGTTCAATATTTGGTTCAATTTGGCCTAAATTTACCTCTCTTTCACATGTTGATTTAAATAAATAATCACATAACACAATCATCAATCAATTAGTTGATTAGCCTTTCAAATTCATAACTTTGATATATAGTTAAAAATCACATTTTTGGTGCCAAATCACAATAATAAGCCCTATCTAGTTTTGGGTTCTCACACTAGTCAATTGGAATCATATAGATATCTCACTTTCGAAACTCGAACACAAGTGCTGATGATGACATGCCATCATAAGAACCATCTCCGGGCGATTAGAGTGTGATTCTATATCTATCAAGTATATTAAAACTTCGAATACACGTTTGTAAGGCGTATATGCGAAATCTTTATATACCGGATTGTCCAATTTCAATACAAATAACATATTCAAATACGTATCATAAGGTTTAAATTTTCAAAACAAAAATTGTTTACATTTTAAAAATATACTCTTTACATTCGTTCTAGGATACTACTGATCCCATCTCTAACGAGTAATTCTCATTATGTATTACTAATCCAATCTCTGATGAATTCTTTCGTATGGTTCTAATGTGTCTTGTTCTCGAGCTCTGTAAACCAAAGCTCTGATACTAAATGTGGCGACCCGAACTTTCCCATGAAGGAAAGCACGGATTGCTTTGAGAACATGACAGATCAGAACACAAACAGAAGAACAGTTCATTGCTTATTACAAAAATTTACATCAGAGTACACGAATATACAGAGTATGAATAAATATTATACATCAGAAAAATATTAGAGATTAAAATTACATTACATAGTAGCGGAAAATAATACAAAACAAAACTGAAAGAGATAATGAATACAAAGCTTTCCGAATATCGTTCCAATTGTAAACCAGGATCCTGTGAATATAAATCGGCAAAACCAAAACTACTAGCTGCCCGTGTGGAAAATAGGGGCACCCAGAGTTTAGGTTAAAACAATATACTCCAGGTCAGTCATGTGACTGGTGTGAGAACTAAAACAGTTATTAAATCTTCACTTTATAAATAAGGTAAATCAAGGGACCATGCCGTATAACACGGAACGGGTTTCCTCCTGAGAACACCAGTGCATAAAACAAACAACGCAATGCTAAATAAAGAACAATGAAGCTATTATAAGACTTAGGTCTCACCACAAAATGCAACGCAAGCCGGAGGATAGAGTTTTTACCGTATAATAGCCAAAAATGCTTGGTACGTGAAATTTCATCTTTTATTATTACTATAAGTGTATAGCGTCAAAACAATTTCAATCATAAGTATCAATCATAGACGGCATAACTGCCACATACCAATATGTCACCATATATAGGATTATAACTAAAACCGAAATGTCTCGTATTGGAAATTGGATTTCCGTCATGAACCAAGGCAAAGGAAATATCCTATGCATATTCGAGACACGCTAGCACGTGCCTTAGAATCAGAGCTCGTGTGACCCTTGGATCATCGAGGCCGGCCATCCGTCGATGGATATAAATGCCATTAACTATATGCTAGCCGGTTCTATCGAACCTCTTAGTGATCTGGGGCCCGTAAGCCTCTGCAACCACCATATCCATCGGCTCTGTAGAGACCGATATATCTGAGGCGCCTCTCTATCCATCAGGTAATTATAAGCGACATGCACATGAGTAAAATGTTAGGGCGTGAAAAACACTGATGCTCCTCCTAGCTAGGAACAAACATATGTCCATTTCCCAGAGGTCCTCCCCATTTCTGGTTCACACTAAGGTGTGAGGCTCATGAATTAACGCCACACAAAGCTATGTTATATTAAAGCTGTTCTTTGATCAGCAACCACAAGACTCTGCTTTTCAACAGAAGCCTTGATCATTTGCATCTCAGCATGCCACACAGGCAATTCATGCCATGCGGCTGATATCTATCGATATATAACCTCTGAGCTCGTACGTCTCAGAGAAGGGCGTTAAGCAAGAGAATAAATTCTCTGCCGCCAAACAGATATATATTTAATAGAAATCAATCAACACAGAATAAATTCCAATGTCAGACACACAATGCATTTACAAGCTCGTTCTGGGTCTGAACGAAACCGGAGGCACCTTATTCCTCGTCTCGTATGTCCAATACAGGAGAGAGGTCCTCGCATATCCGTCGATCTCCAATTACGTCTAGACGATCCCCACTTATTACCTCATATTGGGTGTACAGCCCAATCAAGACATCAGTAATCATCCAAACAATGTAAAGACCTCCGATCTTCAACCCCCGTCTTCATCGTCGACATATCGTCGAATAAGTTATTCAGAATGGATATAAACCCGGCCTATCCGAATAACTCGCGTATATAATAAACAAGTGCTATAAAAACACAGTATACGCCTCATTCCAATTCTGAATATTCTTTTATTTAACTATTCACATCTTTAGGGATTTGTTCCCATTAATTTTACCAAAGATAATTTTTTTAAAATTTATTCTTTAATCTTCCTTTGGATTTCAATTCAAACCATATTACGGTTTTCTAAACTAGTCGGGATTAGCGCACCACACCGAAGTAATCATTTATTTAATTTCCCAATCCAAACCTATTCGTCCCATGGAGCAACGCTGGTAATACTCCATATCTAACACTACGGTGTTATGGTAAAATTAATTACCATTTCACGTTCAAATCTAATTAAAGATTTAACTATCGCTTGGAGCAAAACTGGTGATACTCCATTCTCGATCATTTCAATATAATTAAAGATTCATTAAAACTACACTTGGTTTTAATCTTCCCAAAAACCAATATTAATGATAATTTAACTTGGGAAATCATATCCTGCCTTTAACTAGGTCAAAGAACTGTAACAACCCGGATTCCGACGGACCCTTTTTTTTAAATCCAATCCACCAAAATCCGAGTTGATTGCTATGGTATCCTGCAGAAAAAGACAGAGAGAAGAGATATGTCAGAGTTTGGAAAACACCTCACAGCGGAAGGAGTAAAATATAATATATTTAAAACATAGCGTTACCTTAATCACAATACTGCTAAATCAGTATTCCTAAAGCTATAAGTCTCTGTCTAACCTGCGAATGTTATGAGGAAGGGGTCAGAATATAAGTTCTGTGTGAATGAATTTAAACTACACTTCTTGAATAATCCTACATATACCGTTCAATAACACTTTCTTATTTATTAGGTTATATGTGTTATTAGCACTCAAAGTGTACACGCACGTAGCATCCATCTACCCCCTAATAGATTAACCTAACATAGTGTATATGTAGCTAACCCCAAACTGAGGTACACCCCGTGATACCCCACTCGCACGGTCTTCTCCGTATCGTCACAGTAATATGCGCAGTCCCTCATCCTATGCCATAGTAACATACAACGCTACTTCCGCATAGAACCACTATCGCTGTGCTACGTAAGCGTACTGACTACTATCCTCGAGCTACTCGATTGAGTTTGGTTCCATCACTAAGTAATGCCCTCTAGTCTACGATACACCACCCGAGCAGACATGGTTGTACCTAGACTTTCCCACGTACGTATCATCAATCGTGCTCGATGTTTCTACTGAACATAACCTCTACTTGTGCACTCAAGTTCCATGGCAGGGTTACACCAGAAAACACGGAACTCGGTCAGGAGCTTTTCTATATCTGTACGGGCCCGTCTCTAAGAGTGTCCAATGTACAGATATCCCTCGGGTCTGGTTTTTCTATGGTGGCCATGGCCCTACCTCAGCCCGTCCCTCAACTAGTAAAGACCACATGAGCTAAGCGACCACCCCTAACAAGCAAACAATCTAAACATCCACGTGGGGTCTCCCCGCACCCATCTCTTGATAGCAAAGGTTAACGATCTCTAGGGGTTAGCTCTTGTCTTTTCGCATTCCTTAGGCTACTGGTGACAGGCGTTTGACGATCTTGCTATCGTTTGGTCTTGACCCTCCACCTCTGCTTGAGCAATCGCCGAACCACCCTTAATGCCACCGCGTACAGCATTCTGACTGCCCACTACTTGTGTAGTCAAGGCCCACCCACTTGGTTGTTCCGCGCAGACCCAACCTCTGTAATCTTAGCCCGAAGCTAAACTACTATAGAGGACTACCAAGAGCACTTTTAACGTCTCAGGAAGCCGCGTGCTTCCCCTTCCAGTCCGTTGGAGCCGCCAAAATAGCGAACGTGCGCTCTCCTCATGCCTTATGACACCATCATGATCTACCTCGTTGGGTTATTCATCCTACAACGTACGGACTGCTTCAAGCGCCTCAGTTTTATATGTCATTAGACCCTAAGTCTAACTATTTATTTCATGCTTGTGCCACCTCGTCAACTTTCTTATTTAACTTGGTTATTCACATTGCACTACAACAAAAACAACATATTACAACTTTAATTTTACAATGGTGGTAAAAGCACCATTGTAATAAATGTTTTTTTTACAACTTTTCCCTAGAAAAGTTGTAATAAACTTATTTTTATCAACTGTATTATTTTGACAGTTGTAATAAAAGCCTATCACAACCTTTATTTTTTGAATGTTGTAATATATGACTATATTTTAATATAATTAACAACTAATAATTAATATTTAATACATTTATATTGATTATTTATAATTAATATCTAATAATTACTATTAATAATCAATTAGGAAGTAATAATTAATAATCAATCTGTAATATTTAATACTTAGCAATTAAGAAAAATAATTTAAAAACATAATTAATATTACATAATTACTATTAAATAGTTAATAATTAAAATATAATAATTAATGCTAATCATGAATAATCAATGTTTGTTATTAATAATTAAGAAGTAGAGATTAATAATTAAGAAGTAGAGATTAATAATTAAGAAGTAGAGATTAATAACAAAGATTATATTTAATAATTAATTTATAATAACGAACGATTAACAAGAAATATTTAATAATTAAAAAGTAATACTTATTATTACTATTTAATATTTAATAGTTATCGGTAATAATTATATTTAACATCTAATATTTCTTGTAACGAACTGAAATTTTGGCATTTAAAAATTTAAGTTAATTTAATTTAGTGTTGGGAATTTATTTTTATACTTGTTATTTGAATTTAAATTTGAAATCTAGTCTAGTTTGTTTTCACTACAAGAAAACACTGATTTAGCGTTATATATTTAGAAGTGGAAATTTCCATCGATAATTTGCGATGGATTTCCATGTGATCTGCAAGGGATAATTTTTTGTTTTTTCAACATTTTTTCTTCTATTTATTACCGTCGTCTTTTGTCATCCCTCATTAAACCGTTGCAAATTGTGTCAAATTACCGATATAAAATTTTTGCCACTTATTTTCCGATGCAAATTCAGAGAGAATACTGACGGATATTTATCGAAGCTATTTTGTAGTAGAATTCCAACAGATTTGCAAGAGATGTTCATATTATTTTTCTAAGATATATTTTAGTGTTATTTTTTAATAATTATTAACATGTTCAATAATTAGTTTGTTCTAATTAATGATTTATAAATAATAATAATTAATGTTTTACAATAAATAACTTATAATCATTGCTTATTTAGAATTAGCAAAATAATCTTTGCTCATAACCAATGTAATTACTAATTTTTTAATTAAGTCTTCTGTTTTCATCACAAATTTTAGTCAACATGCCAATATATTTTACGCTAAATCCCAAAATTTTAAATTGTTCTTTTATAATTATTCCCTTAAATAATGAATATATCAGTAATTAGCAAAATATAATATATAGTATTAGAATTTGCAAAATTTAATAATTAGCAAAATTATCAAAAGTGGTTAACCGATAAACAGAAAAAACAATGTAATATATAGCATTAAAAACATTGAAATTTATCATATAATCTTTAACTATATTATTAATTTTTTTTTGTTTTAATTAATCGAAAGTACCAGAATTTAAAGTTTGTAAAGAAAAACCAACAGTCAGTCGCTACCGGTGCATCCGATGAAATTGGTTGAAAAAAAAAAAAAAGCGGTAGCCTAATTATTTGGCGGGCACACCAATATTATTTCAGGGCACCGCTTTAACTTCAACTAAATTTTTACTCGACGCTTTCCCATTGTCTTCACTTTCCAAATCGCAAATCAGTAGTCTCCCAAATTGGTTAGGTTTTCTTCCGCCGCCACTTCTTTCTTCTCCCCATTTTCTAGTCCACTCACTGTGCTTTTTTCTATTAACTCTCTCATCTATCCCACTTCGCTGATCTATCTTTTCATCTCCCTTTTCTTTTTTCGATTTCCCATTTCTACAATTTTACTCTTCCCCAAACTTTTCGCTGTCACCATATTATCTCTCCATGCTCCCCTTTGTCACGGTCTCCACCGTATCGATGTGTTTTGTTTTACACTCTTGTTAAGTCCTCCATTCTCTTTTAATCCTGTTTTACTTTCAGATCCAACTGCAGGAGTCTCTCTCTAGTAGCTTTCCCGGTTCTCTCCATGTATGCCACCCTATATTCACAGTGAGTTTTTGAGTTTAGGTGCTGCTTTTATATTGACGTTGCTCGACCAAGCTAGGTGTGATTTGTTTCTATTTGTTAGGCATGTTTAATGATAATATTGTTATTACTTTTTTGTGTGTGTTTTGTTCTGAGCTGGAAGGTTTTCTACAACTTATAATTGGTTATTGCTATTTAATAGACAAAAGCAACTTCCGTGTTAGCAATATGGACGTTGAAACCCGATGTGTTAAGATTAAAACTGGGAAAGCAATTCAACAAATAATGTAACACGAGAGCAAATCATCTTGCAATCTCCTGAGGAAGATGTGGAACTAGGTCATAGGTTGGTCAGTCGCAAGGCTGATGAATTTCACCACAGAAAAGTACTTAAGTAACTAAGTTGACTCAAGACAAGTAAGTGTATGGAAACAAGCTTAATATTGTTAGAGTAGTATATCTTTGAAATGATGTTACTCATGTTTTATTCTTTTTCCTGTGTATATATGGTTATGTGTACATATGTGACTTAAGCTTAGAGATAAGTACTATTGTGCTTGCAGTTTTACTTGAGTAACGTAGTACCGTGTATTATTCTTTTTTATTATGAGACTCTGAGATTTGCAATTTATACATTGTGTCTCAAAGCCAGAATAGTACACAAAAATCATTGAATTTTCATATGTATATATGTATATGTATGTGAGCCCATTCATATGTTTATCTCTCCAGTATTATTTTTCTGCTCTTTATTTACGCAAAGCCAAGTGGAAGTGGCCACGAGTTTGCTGTTTTAATATTGAATGCTGAGGTTAATTAGTGGTTCACGTTGGATTTGTAGCAAACGGGAATTATAAGCTATGTTCTTATTAACAAAATTTTTAACAGGAACTTATGGTTGTCAGCCTTTTTTTTGGACTAAAATTGTTATGCCAGGTTAAGTAGTCTATCAATATGTACTCATAAAATTACTATATTATTTTGTTTTTCAAATTTGTACAAAGTTCGTAGGGAGATTAATGAAGATATCATATATTAGATAGGATTCAAAATCTTGAACTGTTGTACAGTTAGATTTTGATTGAAAATTACTTATAAAGTAAACTGTATTCTCCGAATGAACAATCAGCGGCCATATTTTCTCAAGGTGATAGGGCTATTTTCATTCTAATTCAATATTTTATCATCTTAAAGAGCATGCTAATTACCCTATTATTTTTCTATGTACATATATGTGTTGCAACAATTTGTATATTTGTTCTTATATTCCCATTTTAATACAACATGTTTAGAAATAAATGGCCAGAATTTAGGGATGACTCTTATTTATTTATTTATTTATTTATTTTTATAGGTCTTATTTATTTTGCAGGTAACTTTGCTATTATACTGTTGTTACTGTCATAGTCGGTACACATTCATTCCTACTAGTTTGAAGAAGAAGAAAGCCTTTCCTTAGTAAGTTCTTGCAAATCATTTCAAGAACTTTTGTCCATGATTTACAGTGTTTTAAATTATATAAAATTTGAATAAACATAATCTTATAATTCAATTATTGGATCTTCTGCATAGGGAATATTCTTTTCATATTTACCAAATATGTCTTATAGGGAGTGATTTTTCCTTTTTCTTTTTATACTTGCAGAAATCTTCACTAGCTGGTTGATGCAAGTGCCAGATTATGATATGTTTCTGAAGAGCAAAATCTCCTTCTGGAGGTAAATTAGCATGTCTTTAAACTATTTAGCTTGTTTTAATTTTCTGTTTTTTGAGAAACCAAAGGTATTTTCTTCAAACATGGTTATCACGGTTGGTTCTAGAGAACCAAAGATTTGCTGCTTCTAAAAGTTAGTTCTCTAGATATTAAGAAAAAGCTATAACCTAACAAAAATTTCATATGTATACATGCAGTGTACTACAACCATTTTCTAAATGATCATTCTAATATTTGTATATACAGAAAGCAGGCAAATTATTAAATAAAAAGGGGCAAAACTAGCATTATTTAACATAGTGTATTATAATATATTCTCGCGCTTTACTATACGTGAAAGACATCTAATAGAGGTAGCAATTTCAAAGTATTTTTGTAGTCGACATATTAATAAGGAGATCTTCTTAGAACTTTCAGTTCATAGTCGGCTAAGCCATTGCATTGATTTTAAGAGAATTATTCTATCTTTACATGACCATAAAGGATTTTGTTTTTATCCTTAATTGTGTTTATATGAGCTTATGTTGCATACAAATTTGTTATCAAATGTAGAGTCTATTATACTGACATTTTTTTTGTATACTATTGACTATTTTAAGCAGAACTATAATTATCAAAATAAATTAGCGTAGTTTCAATTTTATTATTGTAATTCTATCAAGCCTATTGTTTCTCCATTTGCCCTAGTATTGATTATTTTATCTTTTATACTTGGTTCCAGAAAAAATGACTATGTATACCTTATATCTTTTCTTGCAAGAGTTTAGGAAAGAAAAAGCCAAAATAAAAGAAAAAGCCAAAATAAAAATCAACAATATTCTGGGATGTTATAACTGTTATTTTGTTCATACTCGGTCCGTAAATAAGGTGCATAGTTGCAACTTTGGTGATTATATTAAACTAAATACACTGTCAATAATCATAATTTAATGATAATCAACCTATAAGAAACTAATGTTATGTTCACCCTCAAATGAAAATCAACAATATTCTATTTAGTTTATATTATGTGAAAGCACGCTTTGGGTGTCCAGTGATTTTTCACATTTTTTTCGCTTTGGCTATTTTTCAGCTATTTTTCTCGATGGATGAATACGTGCAAAATAAAAGATATATGATCAAATATTAAATGCATTATGTGTTGTATGTAGACTACAAGCACTATCAGCTATTGTACAACATAATAAGCAATACTTAATTTAATTTTCGACAGCTTCTACTTGCACACAAATATTTTCAACCTGAGTTTACCATTTTATTTGGTAGTACTAACATGTTTACGGTTAAATACTGTTATACAAATTATGAAGTCAATGGTTACTTGACCTAAACTATATAGGTGAAAACACAAGTCTGCAGTTTAGTATCTACCAAATTTTTAATTTTTTTTGTTATTAAATGTGTCTTTCCGATAAGTTAGGAGATATGATAATTAATTCAAATGCAATCAACTTGAAATTTTGGAAATTGAGTAAATATGAACACAAGTGTTCCACCAAAATGCCTAAGCAACTACAAAAAGATCATGCCCATGACATTTTTTTGCTTTTATTTTTGGTTTTGATCTTATATAAATTTCTCTATACGTAACTCGCTTAAAATTCATCCAATAAAAAGATCATGTTTTGGCTTTGGTCATCTCAGTCATTGTGATTTAAACTTATCACCTAAGCTGGTTGTATAGTTTCTGATTTCGATTGTGCTGGATTGAAATAGTGTCTCTTATTAATTCCTTCACTAACTGTTACACATACTCAAGTAATATACATTCGTAGTGCTCCTGATAATTGACAGAGGGATTACCAAATATAGAAATATAATCTCAATGTGTTACCTTTTACACTAGTTAGGACATTATGAATGTAGTCAATTGTGTCATTCAAAGTCAATGTGTTACCAAATATAGAAATATGATTATGTGCTATATGTTTGCCTACAAGGTTTCTTCTTCTGTTTAACTTTGGATTTCGATTAATAGTTGATGAATTTATAATTGTGTGTAGAATAGCCATAGCAAAAATATAGGAATATAGTGAATGTTGGGAACAGGACCAGAAGCTCAAGGTCCATTGGAAGATGGACATAGTTGGAGAAAATACGGGAAAAAAAGAATCCTTGAAGCGAAACATCAAAGCTTTGTAGATTTCATAGGCAAATGAGCTTTGTAGTTGGGTTAAAGGTTTTCATAGGCAAATGAGGAAGACAGTTGTAATTTAATACATTTTTATGTGGTATATGATTTATAATTTGTATTCTATATGTAAAGTTGTGATTTTTATCAATGAATGGATTATGATGCTTTTAAACTTGCGTCTATTTCTTATGTTATTTATCTATTTATTGTTGCATATATAAAATATATATAGATTCTTATGCATATAATTTGTGGATATATTACAAATGGAAAATAAAAGTTGTAATAAAATATATCGCAACAGTTATAAATAGTTGTAAAAATTACAACGACAATGGTGCATAAATGTTGTAATAAAGTTTATTACAACTGTGGAGAAAAGTTGTAAAATATACATATTACAACGGTGTTGCAACGGTGCAAAAAAGTTGTAAAAGATTTCAGTCTATTACAACTTTTTAATACACGACGGTTAGCCCACCATTGTAAAATGTATATTACAACGGTGTTCCACCGTTGTAATATGGTGTTTTTGTTGTAGTGTTGGCTTCCTTTTTTCCGTGTTCACCAAGTTCCCTTGCTTATTAATTCAATTTGTACTTAACCTACTTAAGTCCATTAACAAGCCTACAACATGTTATTTTCCAATTTCATAAATTATTCCCTTTTTGGGTTACAACAACATGTTATACTTAATTCATGGTTAAGTATGCCTTATTCCACATACATACTGATTAGGAGAATAACCCTCTAAACACCAGCCCCGAAGACCGAAATCAACATCAGACTGACACCCAGAGAATTACTCAACCCAACCAACATATATGATTCTAATTTACTTCTTTTCCACTCATATAACTTATATCATTTTTAATTTCACATTTCTCCTTTCCAAATCACTTAATTTAAGTATATCTTTACATATAAGTTATCTCGTCTTCCCTATCGTTTCCTATAACTTATATTGTCTCATAAGTTATAATTTCCACCTATTATCCTTTCTTGTCTTATTCAAGTTTATTCACAATAGGTTATTTATCATTCCCCATTTCTTGTCATTAATTTTAGATTTGACTTAACCCTTCCATTTACTTAACCAGTTAATTAAACTTTACCCAATTCAATTAATTTATGATACCGTCACGGGTCCCATTTGGTTAAGCATATCTAAATTTTGTTTCATATGTCACCCGTGTCCCAATTAACCCCCTTTATTATAGTTTCCCTATCTTACACATATCTTACTACGGTTAAGTCTACCTTAGTCATGTTTTACTTCACATTTCTTACAACGGTTAAGTCCACATTAGTCATGCTTTACATATCGTTTATATCACCCACTTAACCCTCTAACCATACCCATGTCACCCACATGTCTTATTATGGTTAGTATTTCTTAATTTATTTATAATGCCGTAATGATGTATGACCTCTCACATTAGACTCGTGACTGCTGGATTTGCCGAGCGGTTCCGGGCAGTCTTACACCACAAACGCGCCTAACCTCGTGTCATAAACCGTTACGCCTCTAGTTCTTGCCGTTGACCTCTCACATTAGACGACCGCTTGTGGTTGCTGGATTTGCCGAGCGGTTCCGGGCGGTCTTACACCACAAACGCGTCTAACCTCGTGTCATAGGTGTTCATTAACAATCGTCTTTAACCCAAACCCCAAATTCATGTCATATGTTCCAAATTCAACTTAATTACATTTCATTTTTATGCCTATTTCTAATTTGCCATTCACTACACCAATTACATAATAGTTAGCCAATTTTCATATTACCCAAATTATCCAATTATAGCCAAATTCACTAATTCCATGTTATTCATACCCAAACATGCCAATTTCCAATACCCAATTATACCCAAATTCATATAATCAACATTTTCCCAATATATATATCCCAACATTCCCACGTTCATACATATAATCTAATTCACCCTCTAGGCTTACTTTTCAAGTCACGAATAAATTTCACCAATCCATGTTATCCAATTACATGTTGTTAATATTGAATTATACCAGTTCCATATCCAATGACAATTATGTCAAACTTACATAAATTCAACATTATAGATTATATTCCTCGACTGCATAAAATATATTACGCCCAATATATGCAGTAACAATTTTTATGCCACAAACCCCAAAATTACAGATTATATTCCAATATCCCCATATTCCAATCATGCGCATTGTATAATAAGATTCCGTCTAGGTTCGAGATAACCTAAATCCAAAAATAAAAAGGGGAAAGGATAAAAAGGAGAGAACTCAAACGTAGGCATAAATAAAATAGCAGATCTTATTAAATTAACATCATATTCATTATGGGGAATGGTAAACAATAGAAGCAACATTATACAACAAATATAGTTCAAATCCACTCACATTGACTGGATTTGAGAAATAAGTGATTTGTTGTTGATGTGGAACGCTAATTCAATTTTCTTATCAGATTAAACTTCAAAGTTGATGAAGAACTTGCAATTGAACTTAGAGTTTTGAGGCGGCGGCTATGTTTGGTGAAGCTTGGCGACATGGAGCGTATAGAGAATTTTTATGAATTAGGTTAGGTCTAGGTACTATTTTATAGGTGTAGAGAGCGTTTTAGAACCCTAGGATTGGCCTAGAAGCCATCCGGTTCGTCCAAAAATAAAAACCATGTCACATGGGCTAAAATCGCCCAAATCGGGGGGGGGGGGGGGGGTAGGTCGACCCTATGGTCGGCCTGACCCCCAGGTCGACACTAGGGTCGACCTGCCCGGTCAATGGCGGGAAATCTCCCGCCTAACTGTTTGGTCAAATTTTCGAACTGGTTTTGAAATTTTCGGTGAATCTTCTAAATGCCATAACTTATTCATACGAAATCCGATTTACGCAAACTTGGACTCTATTCTAAGCAGAATTCCGAGACGAATGCAATGGTGAAGCCTATTTTACTTAATTCTTGATATTTAATTTACGTAATCTTTATTTTCTCATCTCTTCTATTGCATACATTCGTTATTATTAAAAATGCGGGGTGTTACATTCTCCTGCCCTTAAAGAATTTCGTCCTCGAAATTCGATAAGAGTAAAATAGATAATCCCTCACAATATCCATCTATTATGTGTGCATCCAATTGTTGTAAACTGTAAAAGCCCGCAAATCCGTGCTATCTGAGTTGACTAAATACAACACACGTCCAACCCAAATAACACAGAAATACGAACCATTAATAGAAAGAAGATAGAGGGTGAGAATAGATAAGATAGAAAACTTAGAATAGAAGAAAGCGAAGATCACCAACTCACAGCGGAACGAATAAAATATATTATATAACATAAGCTTTGAAATACAAATCTGTTTTGTACATATATACATACCATCATCAGAGTACACATAACATTTGATCCAGCGGAAGTAACTCTAAATAACTAACGTTGAAGCCTCCTGCTTCAAGCTCCTCCAAGTGTATCTGTAAAAGCCTGAAACACTTGACTGCCCGTACAAATTTGGGCACCCAAGAGTTTAGGGAAAACAAAACAAAATAAACTCTGGGTCAGTCATGGGACTGGTGTGAGTAAACTCCAACCACTTGTTTAACTTTCAAAACTCTTTTCGAAAGAAAAGATAATAGTAAGACCAGCCCACACATAAACACGGACGGTTTTTACCTTACTATAACCCAAAACACTTTGATATCAAATCCGGTGATATTATAGTAATGTCTACATCAAGTAAATAACCAAATAGCAGAACGCTTGCATCTCACGCTCCACATAAATAGTATAAAATCACAAACCGCATGGCGCTTATTGGAGATTGGATTTCCAACATGACAAGGTATGGAACCACCTTCCGATGATGTATCTCTAGAGGCGAATACACCTGGGTTCAACCAGAACGTCTTGCAACCCGGCCCACACATGACCGACCACTCATTTCGCTTGAGTGTATCGAATGTATATCACCAACGGTTGGACTCAAACCACCGTTTCCCGAATGGGCAGAATCGATAGATTTAGAAACAAAAGGAATTTATCTAGATAGGTGATTATACACCCTAATGGGAGCGACCCACATAGCCATGCTGCCTGCCCGATTTTTGTCCTTTCCCGGTTGTTGAGGCCTGAGGCTACGATTACTTACCATTCATTGATAACACAATCACTTTGAATGCCACATTGTCAGATCCGTTAATCACTAGTTGAGTTTGCACAAATATTCTGGATATTATGCTAAGGGATAAATCCGTTGCAACCATATATATTCATACAGACCAACCCATTTGATCATTGGAAATACTCTGTCAGACATTCGTCCATATACGTTCGTTCTGGGATTGAACGAAACCGAAGGCACAATTTCTATAAATAGAAAAGCCCTTGCACTTTACTCCGTCTTCAATATATTCAGCATACTTGGTTCGCAACGCTTATGCCGATACGGAGTGGTTCTTCGGATAATAATCCAACCGGTCTCTCCATATTGACAACGATGGTCAAAAACTTCAATAGTCTGTGATTTAACTATCGAATAAAAACAAGTGTTCAATCAACATATCAACAAATCACTGGGCTCTTTAATTAATATTTCATTAATTAAATCTCTTTTATATTCTCTTATCAATATTTGTTAACCAAATAATTTCAATAATCCTCTTGCCTCTTATGCTATTTGGAAAACGTTTCCAAATATTTACTTCTTTTATTTTCTATATATTAGGAAATGTCTCTATTTGTAATTGAAAACAATTTCAATCACTTATCTCTATCCCCTTTTTGTTTACAACATTCGATTTTTATATTCACTCTACTATCGAATTCAATACGTCGATACAATGATTTCAAATTATCAAAATATCTTAAAAATATTCTAACTCCTTAAATTTCCGGAAAATTTCGCCATAACCTCCCCTGTATCGGGAGCATCGGGAAATTTCAAATAGCTTCCCGGTATCTTCCTCAATCAAAAGAAAAAGGAAAAGCCAAGCGGCTTGCCGATACGGCGCATAAAATCTCATATATGAATTAAACATGTACCTTTTCGTCGAGCACACAAATTAAAATCTTCATATACTCCATCCCATATCTGTTTAACACCTGTTCACCTGTTTCTAATTCAATTCAACTCAATCTATTTGTTTGAATTCAAATTTGAATCGTTTGAATTTGATTCCGCTCAATATTCTTTAATTAGCCTTTTTGCCTATTTACTTCTTTGTTTGAACATAACACGTTCAAATAAAATGCTTAACTTGCTCACAACCAAATTGAATTTCAATTTCAATTCTAGTTTCCTTTTTGATTTCGAATATAAATTTTCAAATCGAATTTACTTATTCAAAGCCCAATATTAATTCGAAATCTCATTAACTAATTCCCGTTCAAATTAGTTAATTCTATTCAATAATCAAAAATCAGATTTCTGTTTCAAAATCAAATTCATTACTTCACTTGAGTTCACATATAATTACAACTCAGAATCTGACATTTTCTAAATAGAAATTCGGATTTTTATTTGCTTAAAATCCTTTTATAAATAAAATAAACTATTATGGGTTTACAACGATTTTGGCGCTGTTTTTCTGAAAATTTGATTTTGACATAACTCAAAATCTATACGACGAAATTTATATTTTTCTCCTTCATTAGAAAACTATTATCAAACCGGTCCTGACGTTTCTTGTTTCAAAGAATTCCGACTTCAATCGAGTTCTATATATTCAATTGAAGTTCAAATCGCTATTTTTCGAACTGCAGCGCTGCGGCGAGTTCGTTTTAATTATATTTATATATATAAACTTTTAAACTTCTAAACTCCTTTAAAATGAATTCAACTCCAATTAACTCTGCTTGATTCAAATTCAAATCTCACTTTTATTTGAAATTCTAAATTCAAATTCCAATTCCTTTTCTATTTGGTATTCAAATTCAATATTTGAATTTCTATTTGAATTCCCTTATTCAAACTCTATATTTAAATTCCATTTGAACTTTCTATATTCCAATTTCTATATTTGAATTCTATTGGAATTCAAATATTCAAACTCCTTTTAAATTCTATATTCAAAATTCCATAGTTTAAAACCCATTTGAATTTCCTATTTAAATCCCATAGATTAAATCCTATTTGAATTCAATTTGAATCTCTTATATTCAAATTTCATTTTCCATTTCTAACCCCATTTGAATTCTAATATTCAAGTTCATTTTAACACCATTTGAATTTCTTTACTCAAATCCATTTGAATTCCCTTGAATTCAAATTCCATTTCAAAATCCTTTGGATTTCCTATTTTGAAATCCTATTTGAAATTCTATTTCCAATTCTACTTTGAAATCCTATTTTCAAAGTTTATTTCAAATTCTATTTTGAAATCTCATATTCAAATTTCTACTTGAATTTCTGTATTCAATTCCATGTTCAAATTCAATACTTGAATTTCTATTTCAAACCTCTATTCAAATTTCATATTTAAATTCCATTCAAATCTTTATTCAAATTTCATATTTAAATTCCATTCAAATCTCTATTCAAATTTCACATTTGAATTCTTCCTTGAAATACTATATTTCAAATTCTATTCAATTCTTCTTTGAAATTCTATTTTCAAAGTCTATTCTGAAATTTTACATTCAAATCTCTATTTGAATTTCTTTATTCGAATTCCTTTGAATTCAAATTTTATTTTAATTCTTTGGATTCAAATTTCTATTTTCCATTCTAATTTCGTCTATACAAATTTTATTTGAACTTCTATTTGAATTTCTAATATTCAATCCCCTTTTAAAATTCAAATATTTAAATTCCCTTTTCTAATTCTACTATTCAATTGTTATACTCAAATTTCATTTGAGTTATATATTTAAAATTTCCTTTTCACATCTTATTTTGAAATTCCATTTCAAATCCCAATTCCATGCTTGTATTTCTATTTCTGAATTATCAAATGATAATTCTTTTTACTTCATTTATAACTTTGTTATAAAAGAACTATTTATAAACTTCGTTTAAAAAGAAACTACTTGTTTTATTTTTCAAAACAAGTTTTATATTTTTATTTCCATTTAAAATTCAAATTCTATTTAAAAATAGAATTTTCCTTTTTAAATCGCCAATATCCTTTTTACGATATTTTAAAATATCGTTACTTAAGCCCAGTGATATTTAAACACACAAAGCAACAAATTATTTATTTTTCTAACACATCATATATAACAATATATATGCAAACAAATAAACAAACAGATAATATATTTTTGAGGAATCCAGTTGGATTCCTCCAACCTGTTTTCCTGCATCCACAGATGTTAGCACATAAATAATACCCATTCTGCTTCGTGGCAGAATATCGCGGTATAGAAGGTCATCCACTAATCATAGCGTGGGGCGTATAGGGTAATCATCCGCTATGAAACTGCGGGCATCCGCTAATGAGACTGCGGGAATCCAACCAATCAATCAACCCAATATATATATATATATAGCCTAAATAACTAATATATATAAAACAAGCAGAAAGCATCCACACAAGCAACAAACAATTATTTTTAAATGAAATAGAAATAATTCTAAAGGTGAGTGAGATTTACTCACCGTGTCTATCCTTTGCCGAATATCCAATTTAATCCCATATCTGCGTCCATGAATTGACTCGGCTTCTCTTAATAAATTTATCAAGCTCCTATGAATATCCAATTCATAATTAACTATTCATACCTTTATCACTTAATTAATTAATAACTAATTAAATTTAGATTAATCTAATTTAGTCAAAAGTCATTACTAGATTAATTATAAATGAATTTACCTTAATCTCTGTTTTAAAATTATAATCATGTACAAGAACTCATTAATATTTTCAGGTTTTATGTTTTAAACTACTATTGAATTGTAAATAAAAATAATAAATAAATACCTAATATTCCTGCAACCCTAAAGCATCTGCAGTTTCACCGAAGAGGACGAATTCGATCATCACTCCAACAGTCGCCATTTATACAGCTCTGCCTGCTTTCTACATCGCAGTGACCCTCACCCATCTGCATATCTCCCCAATACTTCCATCCGGGTCCGTTTGATCGCATCGTCGCCCATAACCGCGAGTGCTCCAGTCACGATGTCGAGCTCAGTTCGCCTCTGAAATCTCGAGATCATCATCGAAATCCCTAAATCGAACGCACCCATTTCCTCAGATTCACGAGCGCCTCTTCGTTGCTGTCGAACTCGCAGTCTTCGATTTTTCGAATTGATTTGGAGAAGCAGACACAGGAAAGACTCGGGTTTGATTTTTACTGAGAATTGGAAGAAAGGAAATGTGAAGAAAAAGGGAAAAGAGGTCGCGGATTTTAGAAATAGAAGGGGAAAACATAGTTTTATAGTGGTGAAGAGGAGACAGGAGTACTTCTCCATTACATCGTTGTTGGCTTGATTTCGAAGATAGGGAACAAATTCGGCAACTCGAAGCAGTAGGTCTGCGTAAATAAAATATTTAGGTCGGCTTAGGTTGTATGAAGTGTTTGCTTAAGTACAACACAGAAATAAAAATATTTTTTTATTAATTTCTTTTGATTTGATTTTTTTAATATAATATTTCAAAGTATCTCTTGGTCTCCTAATTTAAAATCCTGAACCGTTATTTCAACGCAACCATTGACGTTACAAGATTAGTAGAACCAAATTCTGAATTTTAATTTGACAGCATAGAAGAAATAACAAATTAAATCAATGGTTTAGATAAAATTCGATTTAAATATAAATAGATTTCAACATTTAATTTCATCGATAATAAATTATTATTATCGTTTTAATCCAACATAGAATTTATATTAATTGACCGAAGTGTTTCGATTCAGTTTTAAATCTGAATTATATCCTATATTGATTATTTAACCGATAAATTCAATATAAAAATTCTTTTATATTATCAACACACTATTTAAATGATATTAAATTTTTAAAACTAATTGTTTAAAAACCTGGGTCGTTACATTCTTCCCCCCTTAAAATAATTTCGTCCTCGAAATTGCTAAGGTAGGAAAAAGGGTACAAATCTATTTCTTTTCAACATCTCACTTATGTTGAAACTCAACTCCTCATATTTCTATGACTTTATTTTCCACCAAAGCTTTTGGTTTCCATTCATATGCATTCTAATTCATATTCCTTTCAATTTTATTTCAAATTGATTCAAGTCAATTTATTCACCTCGAACCATTTAACTTGCTTCAGTTAAATTTTTAATTCCAGAATTCAAATCCCTGGGTTTTTTTTCCTTTTCAAATTCGTTTGAAATCCCATAAATATATACATATATTTATTTTCATTTCAAATTCAAAACATTTGAATACTCAAACCAATTTGTTTTCTTTCAACAAATTTCCATCAAAAACTTTTTCTAAGGTAGCAATTCATCACTTAGAAACTCGGAAATGAACACTGATGATGTTGCAATCATTATCAGAATAATTTCCCAGTCACTGAAGTGAGTTCAGTGCCTTATTATTTCAAAATCCATCTAAAATGATTTTCTTTCAAATCCTTTTAAAACAAACCTATATTCAATATACTTTGAAAAAAATATTTTTCAACCTCCCAGGATTTTGAATTCTTAATTCTGGTTTGAATTTAATTCTAATTCATCTCATTTTTATATTTCATTCATATACAAGTTATATTTGGTCATCCATAACCATTCCAATTTTTATAATCTCGTTTGATTATAATCCTAACAATTCAACACATCCATATAAGATAATAATTTCAGAAAATTATTCCTTCTATATCAAAATAGAAATTTGGGTAAAATTATTTCATTTACCTATTTAAAAACAATATCATGTCGTATTTTCTGTTCAAGTGTTTAGAAATTCCTATCGACTTCGTGGCGTCCCACGATTCGACCAGAATTCATAAACCACTCAACAGACTAGCCAACACAATATAAAATAACTTTTATATCAACTAACAAATACGCTCTCTCGTATCCATACACTCAACTCATTCTAGGGCACTGCTGACCCTATCTCTAATGAGCACATGCCACACAAGCCTAGGTGTTCACTCAACCTAAGCTCTGATACCAACTGAAACGACCCGCAAATCCGTGCTATCTGAGTTGACTAAATACAACACACGTCCAACCCAAATAACACAGAAATACGAACCATTAATAGAAAGAAGATAGAGGGTGAGAATAGATAAGATAGAAAACTTAGAATAGAAGAAAGCGAAGATCACCAACTCACAGCGGAACGAATAAAATATATTATATAACATAAGCTTTGAAATACAAATCTGTTTTGTACATATATACATACCATCATCAGAGTACACATAACATTTGATCCAGCGGAAGTAACTCTAAATAACTAACGTTGAAGCCTCCTGCTTCAAGCTCCTCCAAGTGTATCTGTAAAAGCCTGAAACACTTGACTGCCCGTACAAATTTGGGCACCCAAGAGTTTAGGGAAAACAAAACAAAATAAACTCTGGGTCAGTCATGGGACTGGTGTGAGTAAACTCCAACCACTTGTTTAACTTTCAAAACTCTTTTCGAAAGAAAAGATAATAGTAAGACCAGCCCACACATAAACACGGACGGTTTTTACCTTACTATAACCCAAAACACTTTGATATCAAATCCGGTGATATTATAGTAATGTCTACATCAAGTAAATAACCAAATAGCAGAACGCTTGCATCTCACGCTCCACATAAATAGTATAAAATCACAAACCGCATGGCGCTTATTGGAGATTGGATTTCCAACATGACAAGGTATGGAACCACCTTCCGATGATGTATCTCTAGAGGCGAATACACCTGGGTTCAACCAGAACGTCTTGCAACCCGGCCCACACATGACCGACCACTCATTTCGCTTGAGTGTATCGAATGTATATCACCAACGGTTGGACTCAAACCACCGTTTCCCGAATGGGCAGAATCGATAGATTTAGAAACAAAAGGAATTTCTCTAGATAGGTGATTATACACCCTAATGGGAGCGACCCACATAGCCATGCTGCCTGCCCGATTTTTGTCCTTTCCCGGTTGTTGAGGCCTGAGGCTACGATTACTTACCATTCATTGATAACACAATCACTTTGAATGCCACATTGTCAGATCCGTTAATCACTAGTTGAGTTTGCACAAATATTCTGGATATTATGCTAAGGGATAAATCCGTTGCAACCATATATATTCATACAGACCAACCCATTTGATCATTGGAAATACTCTGTCAGACATTCGTCCATATACGTTCGTTCTGGGATTGAACGAAACCGAAGGCACAATTTCTATAAATAGAAAAGCCCTTGCACTTTACTCCGTCTTCAATATATTCAACATACTTGGTTCGCAACGCTTATGCCGATACGGAGTGGTTCTTCGGATAATAATCCAACCGGTCTCTCCATATTGACAACGATGGTCAAAAACTTCAATAGTCTGTGATTTAACTATCGAATAAAAACAAGTGTTCAATCAACATATCAACAAATCACTGGGCTCTTTAATTAATATTTCATTAATTAAATCTCTTTTATATTCTCTTATCAATATTTGTTAACCAAATAATTTCAATAATCCTCTTGCCTCTTATGCTATTTGGAAAACGTTTCCAAATATTTACTTCTTTTATTTTCTATATATTAGGAAATGTCTCTATTTGTAATTGAAAACAATTTCAATCACTTATCTCTATCCCCTTTTTGTTTACAACATTCGATTTTTATATTCACTCTACTATCGAATTCAATACGTCGATACAATGATTTCAAATTATCAAAATATCTTAAAAATATTCTAACTCCTTAAATTTCCGGAAAATTTCGCCATAACCTCCCCTGTATCGGGAGCATCGGGAAATTTCAAATAGCTTCCCGGTATCTTCCTCAATCAAAAGAAAAAGGAAAAGCCAAGCGGCTTGCCGATACGGCGCATAAAATCTCATATATGAATTAAACATGTACCTTTTCGTCGAGCACACAAATTAAAATCTTCATATACTCCATCCCATATCTGTTTAACACCTGTTCACCTGTTTCTAATTCAATTCAACTCAATCTATTTGTTTGAATTCAAATTTGAATCGTTTGAATTTGATTCCGCTCAATATTCTTTAATTAGCCTTTTTGCTTATTTACTTCTTTGTTTGAACATAACACGTTCAAATAAAATGCTTAACTTGCTCACAACCAAATTGAATTTCAATTTCAATTCTAGTTTCCTTTTTGATTTCGAATATAAATTTTCAAATCGAATTTACTTATTCAAAGCCCAATATTAATTCGAAATCTCATTAACTAATTCCCGTTCAAATTAGTTAATTCTATTCAATAATCAAAAATCAGATTTCTGTTTCAAAATCAAATTCATTACTTCACTTGAGTTCACATATAATTGCAACTCAGAATCTGACATTTTCTAAATAGAAATTCGGATTTTTATTTGCTTAAAATCCTTTTATAAATAAAATAAACTATTATGGGTTTACAACGATTTTGGCGCTGTTTTTCTGAAAATTTGATTTTGACATAACTCAAAATCTATACGACGAAATTTATATTTTTCTCCTTCATTAGAAAACTATTATCAAACCGGTCCTGACGTTTCTTGTTTCAAAGAATTCCGACTTCAATCGAGTTCTATATATTCAATTGAAGTTCAAATCGCTATTTTTCGAACTGCAGCGCTGCGGCGAGTTCGTTTTAATTATATTTATATATATAAACTTTTAAACTTCTAAACTCCTTTAAAATGAATTCAACTCCAATTAACTCTGCTTGATTCAAATTCAAATCTCACTTTTATTTGAAATTCTAAATTCAAATTCCAATTCCTTTTCTATTTGGTATTCAAATTCAATATTTGAATTTCTATTTGAATTCCCTTATTCAAACTCTATATTTAAATTCCATTTGAACTTTCTATATTCCAATTTCTATATTTGAATTCTATTGGAATTCAAATATTCAAACTCCTTTTAAATTCTATATTCAAAATTCCATAGTTTAAAACCCATTTGAATTTCCTATTTAAATCCCATAGATTAAATCCTATTTGAATTCAATTTGAATCTCTTGTATTCAAATTTCATTTTCCATTTCCGACCCCATTTGAATTCTAATATTCAAGCTCATTTTAACACCATTTGAATTTCTTTACTCAAATCCATTTGAATTCCCTTGAATTCAAATTCCATTTCAAAATCCTTTGGATTTCCTATTTTGAAATCCTATTTGAAATTCTATTTCCAATTCTACTTTGAAATCCTATTTTCAAAGTTTATTTCAAATTCTATTTTGAAATCTCATATTCAAATTTCTACTTGAATTTCTGTATTCAATTCCATGTTCAAATTCAATACTTGAATTTCTATTTCAAACCTCTATTCAAATTTCATATTTAAATTCCATTCAAATCTTTATTCAAATTTCATATTTAAATTCCATTCAAATCTCTATTCAAATTTCACATTTGAATTCTTCCTTGAAATACTATATTTCAAATTCTATTCAATTCTTCTTTGAAATTCTATTTTCAAAGTCTATTCTGAAATTTTACATTCAAATCTCTATTTGAATTTCTTTATTCGAATTCCTTTGAATTCAAATTTTATTTTAATTCTTTGGATTCAAATTTCTATTTTCCATTCTAATTTCGTCTATACAAATTTTATTTGAACTTCTATTTGAATTACTAATATTCAATCCCCTTTTAAAATTCAAATATTTAAATTCCCTTTTCTAATTCTACTATTCAATTGTTATACTCAAATTTCATTTGAGTTATATATTTAAAATTTCCTTTTCACATCTTATTTTGAAATTCCATTTCAAATCCCAATTCCATGCTTGTATTTCTATTTCTGAATTATCAAATGATAATTCTTTTTACTTCATTTATAACTTTGCTATAAAAGAACTATTTATAAACTTCGTTTAAAAAGAAACTACTTGTTTTATTTTTCAAAACAAGTTTTATATTTTTATTTCCATTTAAAATTCAAATTCTATTTAAAAATAGAATTTTCCTTTTTAAATCGCCAATATCCTTTTTACGATATTTTAAAATATCGTTACTTAAGCCCAGTGATATTTAAACACACAAAGCAACAAATTATTTATTTTTCTAACACATCATATATAACAATATATATGCAAACAAATAAACAAACAGATAATATATTTTTGAGGAATCCAGTTGGATTCCTCCAACCTGTTTTCCTGCATCCACAGATGTTAGCACATAAATAATACCCATTCTGCTTCGTGGCAGAATATCGCGGTATAGAAGGTCATCCACTAATCATAGCGTGGGGCGTATAGGGTAATCATCCGCTATGAAACTGCGGGCATCCGCTAATGAGACTGCGGGAATCCAACCAATCAATCAACCCAATATATATATATATAGCCTAAATAACTAATATATATAAAACAAGCAGAAAGCATCCACACAAGCAACAAACAATTATTTTTAAATGAAATAGAAATAATTCTAAAGGTGAGTGAGATTTACTCACCGTGTCTATCCTTTGCCGAATATCCAATTTAATCCCATATCTGCGTCCATGAATTGACTCGGCTTCTCTTAATAAATTTATCAAGCTCCTATGAATATCCAATTCATAATTAACTATTCATACCTTTTATCACTTAATTAATTAATAACTAATTAAATTTAGATTAATCTAATTTAGTCAAAAGTCATTACTAGATTAATTATAAATGAATTTACCTTAATCTCTGTTTTAAAATTATAATCATGTACAAGAACTCATTAATATTTTCAGGTTTTATGTTTTAAACTACTATTGAATTGTAAATAAAAATAACAAATAAATACCTAATATTCCTGCAACCCTAAAGCATCTGCAGTTTCACCGAAGAGGACGAATTCGATCATCACTCCAACAGTCGCCATTTATACAGCTCTGCCTGCTTTCTACATCGCAGTGACCCTCACCCATCTGCATATCTCCCCAATACTTCCATCCGGGTCCGTTTGATTGCATCGTCGCCCATAACCGCGAGTGCTCCAGTCACGATGTCGAGCTCAGTTCGCCTCTGAAATCTCGAGATCATCATCGAAATCCCTAAATCGAACGCACCCATTTCCTCAGATTCACGAGCGCCTCTTCGTTGCTGTCGAACTCGCAGTCTTCGATTTTTCGAATTGATTTGGAGAAGCAGACACAGGAAAGACTCGGGTTTGATTTTTACTGAGAATTGGAAGAAAGGAAATGTGAAGAAAAAGGGAAAAGAGGTCGCGGATTTTAGAAATAGAAGGGGAAAACATAGTTTTATAGGGGTGAAGAGGAGACAGGAGTACTTCTCCATTACATCGTTGTTGGCTTGATTTCGAAGATAGGGAACAAATTCGGCAACTCGAAGCAGTAGGTCTGCGTAAATAAAATATTTAGGTCGGCTTAGGTTGTATGAAGTGTTTGCTTAAGTACAACACAGAAATAAAAATATTTTTTTTATTAATTTCTTTTGATTTAATTTTTTTAATATAATATTTCAAAGTATCTCTTGGTCTCCTAATTTAAAATCCTGAACCGTTATTTCAACGCAACCATTGACGTTACAAGATTAGTAGAACCAAATTCTGAATTTTAATTTGACAGCATAGAAGAAATAACAAATTAAATCAATGGTTTAGATAAAATTCGATTTAAATATAAATAGATTTCAACATTTAATTTCATCGATAATAAATTATTATTATCGTTTTAATCCAACATAGAATTTATATTAATTGACCGAAGTGTTTCGATTCAGTTTTAAATCTGAATTATATCCTATATTGATTATTTAACCGATAAATTCAATATAAAAATTCTTTTATATTATCAACACACTATTTAAATGATATTAAATTTTTAAAACTAATTGTTTAAAAACCTGGGTCGTTACATAAACATTATGCACATGTACAAAGTGAGATACATCATAATAAAGCATGTATGCCTAATTTGGATCCGCCTATATGTATGCAAATCTTAGAAACTTTTTCAAAACATGATGCTCACATCCTAAATATACTTGCAGTTCTATATGAATGTAAATTTTTTTTTTGAAAAATCAAAACATTTTTCACCCAAATTTTCGCATACTCTTACAAAATAAGAGCATAGTTCATCCAATTGTTGCATCCAAAATCCTACCAACCATCAATAATCAAATTTCAGAAAAATCTAATTTTCCAAAATTTTCCATTCCTTAAGCATTTAACGGAAAAATTTATATTTTCACGTTTTCTTTTAGTATTAGAATTCATCATTTTTCATGCCCAGTAGATTATAACAGAAAAATTTCTAATTAAACAGCTCGTAGATTACGTCAAAATAAGTTCTAATATAGTACTACATCAAGATAAAAGAGAAACAGTCATACACTACATAATAAGATACTACCCTACTGATACAGTAATAGAGGTCAGGACCCTATCCAAAGAAACTACGAATGAGATCCACTATACCACCTATCTTACTATCCAGGTGCTCCGTAAGCTGTCTAGTCCCCTCTCTGACCTCTAACTGCAAATCATGTAGCCCAACCCCTAACTGATCATAGGAGGTGCCCATCTCCTGAAGCATCTGTTGTTGAGTCTGTCCCAACTCAACCTGTATCTGGAGCATCTCCTGTTGTGTCCTCAGGATGTCCTGGTGATCTCTAACTAACTGAGCTTGTTGCTCAGAAACTGTCCTCAATTCTGCTCTCCAATCTGACTCTCTGGAAATCCAAGGGTCCCATCCAGATGTACCAAAAGTATCCCATCCTGGAGCCTGGGAAGTCCAAGCACCCTCCCAAGCCTGCTTCGTCTGATATGGGTCTGATCCTGCCAACGGTACATACTGGGCCTCCTCATCATGTCCGGGCTGATAGCCCCCACCCTGTGGTTCTTGCTCAGGCTCCTCCTGCTCATGATCCCCCTCCCCCTCCTCATCTCCTCCATCATGCTCCATGGGATGAGGCTCTAGTAAATCATGTAGGTGAATATGCATCCTTGTTAGTGCAGCCAAATATATAATACTGGAGGGATAAGAAGGAGGTGATATATATATCCTTCCTTTCGCAGAGGAACATTGCTTCGTGTAAAAATTACGGTCCATAAATTTCCAAAAGAAATGTTTGACTGCCTCGCCTCTCTAGAAGAGTCATAATGTTGTAGGGTAGTGCAAGCCCAATTTATCTGGAAACCCCCAAAAATAGCATACGTGGCTTGTCTAACGATTTGTGTTATCCTATCAAATCCACCAGTCTGTCCAACAATATTATACTGTAAAGTTCGAATGACAAATCTTGCTAACGGTCGTAGATGGGTATAATCCCAAGTCCTCTCGTACTCATCATAGAAAATCCGATGCCATACAGCTAAATCAGTCATCTCAAAATCCCGTAACTCGTGGACCGTACTACGGATATTCAACATTTCCCCAAACTGTATTTCATTGAAACAAATGATGGTTCCCTTTACATCCGAATTATATGTAATTAAACCTTCATTGTCTACCCCAACTTCTAAATTAGCATCAAAAAGTTTTACTAACCTCTTGTAGCCCCTTCGCTCGACTACATTAACATCCAATATTGCAGTTAAGCCCGCCTCCACAAACAAATCTTCCAAAGATGTTCCAATAAAATCACCAAACTTAACCGGACGCCATAACAACAACTTTAAACCTGCGGTGTTGACGTACGCCTCGACTATATCTCTCCGAGTGTTGCACCAAGCGATTTCTTGAGGCGTAAGTTGGGGAAAGATGCAAGAAGGGAAGGTTGGTCCTCCATGGTTATTTAAGCTTGAATTGAGAGGGGAATGGTATAGATCTGAATAGAGGAGACTTCTAGCTTCGATTTGGGGGTAATTTTGTGTGAAATAGTGGAGATTTCAAGTGGTGGGAGGCAAAAATCATGGAGGTGGGTTTCGTGCTCCCTGAAATGGAGCAGTTGGAGCATCGAATGGAGCTGAAGGCCATAGGCCTTCAGCCTTTTATTTTTTTTCGTACTGCACAGGGAAGGTCGACACTAAGGTCGACCTCCCTATAGGCAGATCGACACCTAGGTCGACCTATTTTTTTTTCCCTCTCCGCTTCTCTCCGTCTTCTTTCTTGATGGAAATTGCCCGTTCTCCTTGCACATGTTCCAATTCCATGAAATAGAAACTTAAGCGGAACATAAAGTCTTAAATATCCATTTTTATGTACACTTTTTTTCTACTTTCTCTCAAAAGTTCAAAAAATTTCCTGATCTCCACTTTTAGTGTACGGGGGTAAAATCTCTTTTTCTTTTTCAAATCTATTTCTTAAACGGGCGCTTATATTAACCTAAGCTCGTATAGTTATATATAATATTTTTCAAGAAAAATACAAATATGCTCACTCAGAATTTTACCCAAGGAAAACTAAACCTAGGCTCTGATACTAGATATAACAACCCGGATTCCGACATACCGATTTTTTTTTAAAATCCAATCCATTGAAACCCGAGTTAGTTGCTCTGTTATCCTGTAGCAAAAGACAGAGAGAAGAGATATGTCAGAGTTCGGAAAACACCTCACAGCAGAAGGAGTAAAATATAATATATTTAAAACATAGCCTTACCTCAATCACAATACTGCTAAATCAGTATCCCAAAGCTATAAGTCTCTGTCTAACCTGCGAATGTTATGAGGAGGGAGTCAGAACATAAGTTCTGTGTGAATGAATTTAAACTACACTTCTTGAATAATCCTACATATACCGTTCAATTACACTTTCTTATTTATTAGGTTATACGTGTTATTAGCACTCAAAGCTTACACAACGTCGCACCCATCTACCCCCTAGTAGATTAACCTAATATAGTGTATATGTAGCTGCCCCCAAACTGAGGTACACCCCGTGATACCCCACTCGCACGGTCTCCTCCGTATCATCACGGTAATATGTGCAGTCCCTCATCCTATGCCATAGTAATGTACAACGCTACATCCGCATAGAACCACTATCGTTGTGCTACGTAAGTGTACTGACTGCTATCCTCGAGCTACTCGATCGAGTTTGGTTCCATCACCAAGTAATGCCCTCTAGTCTACGATACACCACCCAGAGAAGACATGGTTGTACCTAGACTTTCCTACGTACGTAGCATCAATCATGCTCGATGTTTCTACTGTACATAACCTCTACTTGTGCACCCAAGTTCCATGGCAGGGCTACACCAAAAAACATGGAACTCGGTCGGGAGCTTTTCTATATCTGTACGGGCCCGCCAATAAGAGTGTCCAATGTACAAATATCCCTCGGGTCTGGTTTTTCTATGGTGGCTATGGCCCCACCTCAGCCTCTCCCTCAACTAGTAAAGACCACACGAGCTAAGCGACCACCCCTAACAAGCAAACAATCTAAACATCCATGTGGGGTATCCCTGCACTCGTCCCTTGATAGCAAAGGTTAACGATCTCTAGGGTTTAGCTCTTGTCTTTTCGCATTCCTTAGACTGCTGGTGACAGGCGTTCGACGATATTGCTATCGTTTGGTCTTGACCCTCCACCTCTGCCTGAGGCAATTGCCGAAACACCCTTAATGCCACCGCATACAGCATTCTGACTGCCCCCTACTTGTGCAGTCAAGGCCCACCCACATGGTAGTTCCACACAGACCCAAACTCTGTAATCCTAGCCCGAAGCTAAACCACTACAGAGGACTACCAAGAGCACCTTTAACGTCTCAGGAAGCTGCGTGCTTCCCCTTCCAGCCCGTTAGAGCCGCCAAAATAGCGAACGTGCCCTCTCCTCGTGCCTTATGGCACCATCATGATCTACCTCGTTCGTACAACGTAAGGACTGCTTCAAGCGCCTCAGTTTTATATGTCGTTAGACCATAAGTCTAACCATTTATTTCATGCTTGTGCTACCTCGTAAACTTTCTCATTTAACTTGGTTATTCACATTGGCTTCCTTTTTTCGTATTCACCAAGTTACCCTTGCTTATTAATTTAATTTGTACTTAACCTACTTAAGTCCATTAACAAGCCCACAACATGTTATTTTCCAATTTCATAAATTATTCCCTTTTTGGGTTACAACAACATGTTATACTTAATTCATGGTTAAGTATGCCTTATCTCACATACATACTGATTAGGAGAATAACCTCTAAACACAAGCCCCGAAGATCGAAATCAACATCAGACTGACACCCAGAGAATTACTTAACCCAACCAAAATATATGATTCTAATTTACTTCTTTTCCACTCATATAACTTATATCATTTTTAATTTCACATTTCTCCTTTCCAAACCACTTAATTTAAGTATATCTTTACATATAAGTTATCTCGTCTTCCATATCGTTTCCTGTAACTTATCTTGTCCCATAAGTTATAATTTCCACCTATTATCCTTTCTTGCCTTATTCAGGTTTATTCATAATAGGTTATTTATCATTCCCCATTTCTTGTCATTAATTTTAGATTTGACTTAACCCTTCCATTTACTTAACCCGTTACTTAAACTTTACCCAATTCAATTAATTTATGATACCGTCACGGGTCCCATTTGGTTAAGCATATCTAAATTTTGTTTCATATGTCACCCCTGTCCCACTTAACCCTCTTTATTATATTTTCCCTATCTTACACATGTCTTACCACAGTTAAGTCTACCTTAGTCATGTTTTACATCACATGTCTTACAACGGTTAAGTCCACATTAGTCATACTTTACATGTCGTTTATATCACCCACTTAACCCTCTAACCATACCCATGTCACCCACATGTCTTATTATGGTTAGTATTTCTTAATTTATTTATAATGCCGTAACGATGTATGACCTCTCACATTAGATGTCCGTTCGTGGCTGTTGGATTTGCCGGGCGGTTCCGGGCAGTCTTACACCACAAACGCGCCTAACCTCGTGTCATAAACCATTACGCCTCTAGTTCTTGCCTTTGACCTCTCACATTAGACGTCCGCTTGTGGTTGCTAGATTTGCCAGGCGGTTCCTGGCAGTCTTACACCACAAACGCGTCTAACATCGTGTCATAGGCGTTCATTAACAATCATCTCTAACCCAAACCCCAAATTCATGTCATAGGTTCCAAATTCAACTTAATTACGTTTCATTTTTATGCCTATTTCTAATTTTCCATTCACTACACCAATTACATAATAGTTATCCAATTTTCATATTACCCAAATTATCCAATTATAGCCAAATTCACTAATTCCATGTTATTCATACCCAAACATGCCAATTTCCAATATTCAATTATACCCAAATTCATATAATCAATATTTTCCCAATTTATATATCCTAACATTCCCACGTTCATACATATAATCTAATCACCCTCTAGGCTTACTTTTCAAGTCACGAATAAATTTCACCAATCCATGTTATCCAATTACATGTTGTTAATATTGAATTATACCAGTTCCATATCCAATGACAATTATGTCAAACTTACATAAATTCAACATTATAGATTATATTCCTCGACTGCATAAAATAGATTATGCCCAATATATGCAATAACAATTTTTATACCACAAACCCTAAAATTACAGATTACATTCCAATATCCCCATATTCCAATCATGTGTATTGTATAATAAGATTTCGTCTAGGTTCGAGATAACCTAGATCCAGAAATAAAAAGGGGAAAGGATAAAAAGGAGAGAACTCAAACGTAGGCATAAATAAAATAACAGATCTTATTAAATTAACATCATATTCATTATGGGAATGGTAAACGATAGAAGCAACATTATACAACAAATATAGTTCAAATCCACTCACATTGACTGGATTAGAGAAATGAGCGATTTGTTGTTGATGTGGAACGCTAATTCAATCTTCTTATCAGATTAAACTTCAAAGTTGATGAAGAACTTGCAATTGAACTTAGAGTTTTGAGGCGGCGGCCATGTTTGGTGAAGCTTGTCGGCATGGAGGCGTCATAGAGAATTTTTATGAATTAGGTTAGGTCTAGGCACTATTTTATAGGTGTAGAGAGCGTTTTAGAACCCTAGGATTGGCCTAGAAGCCATCCAGTTCGTCCAAAAATAAAAACCACGTCACAGGGGGTAAAATCGCCCAAATCGGGGGGGGGGGGGGGTAGGCCGACCCTAAGGTCGACCTTCTTGGGGTAGGTCGACCCCCAGGTCGACCCTATAGTCGACCTGACCCCCAGGTCGACACTAAGGTCGACCTGCCCGATCAATGGCGGGAAATCTCCCGCCTAACTGTCTGGTAAAATTTTCGAACTGGTTTTGAAATTTTCGGTGAATCTTCTAAACGCCATAACTTATTCATACAAAATCCGATTTACGCAAACTTGGACTTTATTCCAAGCAGAATTCCGAGATGAACGCAACGGTGAAGTCTATTTTACTTAATTCTTGATATTTAAACTAAGTAATCTTTATTTTCTCATCTCTTCTATTACATACATTCGTTATTATTAAAAATGCAAGGTGCTACAAGAACCAATGTCATTTAAAACACGATTCACGATAAACCCAAAATCACATTCCGTTCCATCAGCCTTTAACCGTAAATTGGCAAGTGAACAATTCCCTAAGTATTAACCCCGAAGGCCGAAACCAACATCAGATCAATACCCAGGAAATCATTCAACTTAACTAATCTCCAGTTAGTTTTTGATTTTCTTAACTCCATTTGGTCTAAGAACAGTATTATTAAAGATACCATTCACGACAACCCGAAATCTCATTCCATTGTTAATCGGATTAAAGAACAAGTGTTATTTAAAACATCGTTCATGATAAACCCAAAGACCAATTTCAATTCAAATCCAATTAAATATTAATTAATTAATTAATTGGTATACTTCATTAAATCTAAATAAAAAGATTTAATCTTTTCTCAACAGGGTTTAAGAACAGTGCTAGTGAAGACACTGGTCACAATAAACCCAAATCCCATTTGATATTAAATACAAGGCTCTGAATAGAAAATATATCGGCTTATATTCAATATCAAATTCCGAAATCAACAAATACCGTAATGGAATAACGATATATACATATATATCTTCCAAATTCCTCCACAATATCCGTATAATCACAAAATCCAATATCGAAATATTCCAAAGATAATTTCGATTCAGATTCATTCCAATTCATATATTGGAAATTTTGGTTATTTTTAAAACCACTTCGAATCCAATTTATTTATTTAAAAATATTGGATTTCATAATTCTAGTTCATAACTAGTTCATTTCAATAAAAATATATTTTTATTTTTTCAAATATGGAATTTGTCATCCTAATTCTTTCCAAATCATTTGTTATGCTTTTACAAAAATTATTGATATTTTTAATATTTTTATCAAGGCCCGTACAGTTGATTTCCATAAACGGTCGTCGAACTGCACTTACAGCGACCTTTTCCTGATTTGATTTGGAAATGATTCTGATCCAACCGTTAGATTTAGAATCTCTAATATTCATTGGAAAGCTCTTTTCGATACAAACCCAACGGTTCCGGCTTTAGGAGAATCCGACGGTCGGATCTCCCGTAATGTCCGTTCGAATTCAATGGTCGAAATCCGCGAACTGCCGCGGCGCGGTGCGTTCTATTCGGGCCATTATATATATATATATATTATATATATATTTCATCGATTTCCATTTAAAACGTATTTTATAAATCGTTTTAAATTCGTTTTCAAAATGATTTCAACTTCATATTCAATTTCAAATTAAATTTGAATATTCCATATCATCGATATATAAATGATAATATTTTCAAAACATTATATTTATAAATCATTTCCTTTTGAATATTCATTATAAAAATGAATAAAATCGATATAATTATCGTTCACGTCCAAATGGCGTTAACTTAATCAACACGGCTTTATATATTAAAATATATTCGTGTCCATCCCAAATCGGACATCAAAATCAGATTTTGATCTTTTACTGAATATTATTTTAAAATATTCATTATTTTAAAATAATCGTTATTATAAAATATTCATTCTTTTTGAACTGGAATCAGACACAGTCAATTACCATATAATGTGATTTTATGGATTTCATACAACACATGTACACAACAACAATCAAACACAGTCAACCATCATCCAGAGTGCATTCTACACTGCATAAGCATTAAATATTCAATGCTTACACAGCTTGTCAACCAATGATTGACATGCAACTAACTATTGGGATTAGTGTATGTCCAATATTATCTCAATACCCGTTTGGGGTTTCAATCAACAAATAATGAATTTTATTTGTGTAGTTGGGCGATGTGTAAAATTTATCGTCCCAATCAATATCAGTCAAATGTGTGTACATAAACAAATCGTCCGATTTGTTTATAAATATTTATTTTATTCATATACACGTTAAAAATTATATTTTTAACTATAAAATATTTATTTCCATTCCACATCATACAATCAATTTTCAAAATACAATCAAACAAACAAACAATTCATCCATGGTCTGCGGACGACGGGTGTCAGGAGCTGCTAAGCACCGTATGCATCCTAGTATATATTTTAACTAGAAAATAAAATTAAAGGTGAGAAGTTCTCACCTTTGGTTTCCACTCCACCGGTTTTATTTTTGAATTTCTGAACGGTTTGAATTCTGTTCGCTTCTAGTAAATTCCATCGCAATCTGTTTTCGAGCGGTTTATATTAAAAATCACATTTTTAATACAGTGCTATTTATTTAAAATCACATTTTTAAATCATTGCTATTTCATATTTTTGAAAATCATATTTATAAAAATCTGGTTTTTATTTCTAAAATCATACGCTAATTTCATTTTAAAAGTAATTCTAATTTATTATTTAAAAACATCGCTATTTTTATTTCTAAAAAAAGCTATTTTTATTTTTTTAAACAAAGTATATTCTTATCTTTCTAAAACAAAGATATTTTTATCTTTCTAAATAAAGATATTTTTATATTTTCAAATCATAGGTGTTTATATTTTCCAAGAAGAATGTTATTTTATTTTACAAGAAGAATGCTATTTTATTTTTAAAAAATAATAATACTCCTTTTGATTCAAAATAGGTATATTTATTTTTCAAAACAATACTATATATATAAATTTCATATTTCAAAACTATAATATATATATACACATTAAGTTTTCAAATTCTAAAACAAAAGTATATACTTCATTTTCAATTTTTAAGACTAAAATATATACTTTATTTTCATTTTTTTTAAAATAATAAGGCTATATAAATAAATAAACAAACTCACTGTTCATTGTTGTTTTGCTCCCTGTAACCATGCTCCATTAGGGTTTCGATCTTTGCCATCGCCTGGAGCCTCTTGGAGATGATCAACTCCTGCCACGAGCTCCGCCGTTGCCTCGTCTCCTCGCGCCAGCAGTCACGGGAACTTCAACACCCACTAGAGATCGCGATTCCGTTTGAAAGTCCGGCTCTTTGAGCTCGAAAATCGGGCTCGATCTTCCATGGAAAATCCATCACACTGGTATGGATAGAAGGAGCTCACGAAGCTCTCGAGCATTGCTTCAGGGAGTTAATTAAATTGTTGAGTGGATTCACGGGAAATTGAGGAGGAAGATTTGAAGAGGGTAGCCATTCATTCGTTCAGGAGGCGGCAACTAATGTTTGACCGCACTAAGGAGTTTTGAGGGTTTGACCAAGGTCAAGGGCCTTTTATACCCCTTTTTATTTTATTAATATTTAAATTCCAAAAAGTTATTGATTGATCCTAACTCCAATTCAAACCCAACGACTGTCGCCACTAGCTAAATACCCCCTTCCAACACAATGGGATAGGTTTCGTAATCCCATTCGGCTGTTACGATAAGTTTTTCTTTAAATTACAATATAAATCAATTTATCTTTAATTTAAACGTACATTTTAATTTACTGGGGTCACATACTGACTCTAAAAATTCCAGAAAAATTATTTCTAGCTTCGTATTAACGATATGGTCCTAACAAAACTAATTTCACTAAATTTGAAGACCGTTTGAAAAATGGCCATTTTCCGGTCGATCCAAATTGACTGAAATTGGCAAAACAAGTTTTCTTTTGCCACGCTCACATATTAATTCAGAAAATTATGAAAATTGGAATCTAGAAATAACTTGACATCCCGAATCCAACAAAGGTGGTATCGTCGAAAATGGAGGTCGTTTGCAAAATTTCCATTTTTATAGGCTATATTTCCATAGCGATTATTCTGAATTTTCAACTGGGCATAACTTTTTATTCTCGCTATGAAATTTCAATTTTTCGGATTCGTTGGAAAGATATTTTCAAATAGATTCTAATATTTTTGGTTTCACAAAAATATGGTTTATTTTGAATCATGTACATTCATTTGAAATTTGAAATCGAATTTTCAAACTACTGCGCCATTTTCAATTCCTTTTATAATTAAAATAAATATTTATATTCTAATGTCGATACAAATAATTATATACGTTCTAATTATGTTCAAAATAAATTTCTCGTCGTTATTATCTAAAATAATTCATTTTAAATATCCAAAATTCACTAAAATTACAAAAATAAAAATTTTAAATTGGTTCGGATTTCCGGGTTATTACATTTTCCTTTGATAGTTAAATCACCGACTATCAAAGATTTTGACCATTTCCGTTGTTAATACGGAGAGACCGAGATCAGATATATTATCTGAAAACCACTCCTTATGGCATTAGTGTTGTGAATCAAATATGATGAAGATAATTGCAGGTGTAGTTATCCAAGGGCTGTTCAGTAAATTGTAGGTAAAAATTGCCTAAGATGGATTTACTGAACAGTGCCTACGGGTTATCCAGTCCCAGGACAACTTGAATGGACGAATGTCTGACCGAGTATATCTGGTAGATCACGTAAGTTGATCTTTTCAAATGTATTTACATTGGTGGCGGAGGATTTCTTTCTCTTAGCTTATACCCGTGGTATTTTTGGAGAAATCAATTTGTGATTTGGCGGGTATGACGGTGTGACATTCAAAGGAAATAAAGATGCAATCTGTATAATGATACGTTATGATCTCAAGCCTCATCAATCGAGATGACAGAAATCGGGCAGGCAACATCGCTAAGTGGGTCTCACCCAATTAGGGCATATTGTCACCATCTAGAGAATATTCATATTTGTTACTTCTTTCAATTGTGTATCTCCCGGGAAAGGTTATATTGGTATACCAACCATAAGGTGACAATATATTCGGAACATTCAAGCGAAATGAATGGCCAGTTATGTGTGGCTGAGTTACAAGATGTTCTTGTTGAACTCCAGTGTATCGCTTCTAGAGTACACTGATCGGAAGGTGGTTCTGTACCTTGTCATAGATGGGAATTCATTGTCCAATAAGAGCCCGTGATTTTTGATTGTACATTATATATGTAGAGCGTGAGATGAAAGCGTTCTACTAGATTGCTATTTATTAGATTTAGACGTTATTATAATATCAGAAGAGTATGGATTATAAAAGAATGTTTTGGGTTATCGTAAGGTAAAAACCATCCATGTTTATGTGTGGGTCGGTCTTACGATTATTCTTTCTTTTAAAAGGATTTTAAAAGTTAAACAAATGGTTGGAGTTTACTCACACCAGTCACATGACTGACCCAGAGTTTATTTTGTTTTCTTTTCCCTAAACTCTTAGGTGCCCAATTTTGTATGGGCAGTCAAGTAGTCAGGATTTTACAGATACTTGAAAAGGTGGAGCAGGAGGCTTTAGGATTATATCTATTGTTTATTTCTGTTGTGTTGTAAGTATTGTACTTTGATAATGGTATTGTATACAGTTACTGATTTTAATTCAAGTTATGTTGTATACTATATTTTATTCGTCACACCGTAAGATTCGTATTACTCTGATTCTGTTGTGATGCTCTTCTTCTTCTATTCTAATTTTCTATCTTATCTATTCTCACCCTCTAACTTCTTACATTAACTATCCGGTATTTTCGATGCTTGGATAGTCGACATTGAGTTATGTCGATCACCAAGGTCGCAAATCCCCCGCGTCGTTACAGTGGTATCAGAGCTGAAGGTTAAGTGATTACCTTGAATCTGTGGCGTGACTCATTAGAGATGGGGTTAGCAATACCCCATATTGAGTTTGAGTGTATATATACGAGTGAACGTATTTGTAGATTTTATAAAAAATGTTTTATATTGAGGAGATTTATTGGTTGAGTTGTTTATGGGTTCTGGTCGATCAGTTTGATCCACTATATCTGCAGGGGTTTATAAACACTCGAATACGATGAACCGACACTGTATGTTTTGAAAAGAGGGTAAATGAAATAATTTTATCCAAATTATATTTTGATATAAAAGGATGATCAATAATTGAAGTATTATCATATATTATATGTGTTGGTTGTGATTATAATCAGATAAGATTATAATTGAAACGGTTATGTAAATAAATAACCAATCAAAATTTGTATATGTGTTACGAAATGAATTAGATCTGAATTTAAACTAGAATTGAAATTAAAACCCTGGAAATTTGGAAAGGTGTTTGTTGATGGATTTGGAATTAATATGTGAAAATTTTAAATCCTGGGAGATTTTAAATTGTTTACAAGCATTGTGAATAATATTTGGAATGTATTTCAAAATGGAAATGGTTAGAAATGGTTTTGAAAGTGATATAGTATTGAACTCACTACGATCGCTAGAAAATAATTTCGATGATGATCCGGATATCATCGGTGTTCATTTTCGAGTTTCTAAGCGACGGATTAGTACCAAAGAATTGTTCTTGAATTGTTTGGAGGGAACAAGTTGTACAGAAATTTAAATGTTTTGAATTGTTATTATGATTTCAAATTGATTTGAAATAAAACCCCAGGAATTTAAATTTAACTTATGAAATTAAATATACTAAGATGGTAAAAGTAAATAAACTTGAACTATTGAATTTGATTAGAGAATAATCTGGAATGGAATTGAGTTGATAAGTTAGGAGTTTGGAATTTGAGAATGGAGTTTGAATGGAACTTGGCTGGGTTATAAGCGAATGATTGATTTTAGGGATAAAAATGATTGGAGTTTGATTGGGATGGCGTTTATATATGCTGAATTGGTAGCATATGGAAGGAATATAATGATATGCCCAACAAAAAGGTACAATTTTATATTTTACATGAGTTTGGTAAATTATGTGTCGATTTGCAAGCTGCTTGCCCTTTTTATTTTCTTTTGGATTGGAGAAGGCCTAGAGAGGCGAGTTGTAGTTGTACCAATTGAACGGTACAAAGGAGGTGCTGGAGAAATTTTTCGAAAATTTAGGGTGTTAGAAAATCTTCAGAATTTTTGAGAATTTTCGTTGGTAAGAATGAATTAATTTAATTGAAATTAATTGGTACAATGAAACTGAAATTTAAGAAATAAAATAATTTTTAACCCAGTTAATATGGTGTGTTTTCTACCTTAGCAATTTCGAGGACGAAATTATTTTAAGGGGGGAAGAATGTAACGACACGTATTTTTACGGTATTGTAATTAATTAATTTAATTATTTTAATAGTGATTTAGAGATTTAAATGGTTGTTTAATTAAATAATGTATAATATTTAATTAATATAAATAATAGAATAATATATTTAATTTCCGAAATAGTAGAATTCACAATATTTTATGAATTGGATTATTTATAAGATATAATTCAGTTTATAATTGAATCATAATAACAAATCTATTTTATAAACAGCGTTAGAACGTATAAAGTATATTATAATTATAATCAAGCTCGAAATGGCGCGGTAGTTCGTAAATTGGCGATTCGAACTTTAAACGAATATATAGAACCCATTTTAAGTCAGATTTCTGTGAAATAAGAAACGTTTGGAGCTGGTAAAGTATATTTTTGTAACAACCCGGAAAATCTGAACCAATTAAAATTTTTTAATTTGGCTAAAATAGTGGATTTTAAATATTTAAAATAAATATTTTAAATAATAACGATGAAAGCCGAGTTTCAATCGACAATTGGAAACGAATATAATTAATTCTAATTATAAACAAGGCCTGAAATGGCGCGACAGTTTCAAAATTTCATTTCAAACTTTGACTGACTGTACCGGGTGCAAAATAAAACGGATTTGAGTGAAACCAAAAATATTTAAATCTGTTAGTGAATACCTTTCTAACGAATCTGAAAAATAGAAGTTTCATAGCGGAAAGCAAAAGTTATGGCCAAATTAATTTTCAGAAAGGTCGCAATGGAATTTATATAGCCCGTGAAATTGGCCATTTTGCAAACGACCTCGGAATTCGACGAAACCACTTTTGTTGGATCCGGGAGGTGAAGTTATTGCTAGGTTTCAAATTTCATAATTTTTGAAGCTAGTGTGTGAGCGTGGCAAAGGAAAACGTGTTTTGGTCAATTACAATTAAATTGGATCGACCAGAAAAGGGTCATTTTACAAACGGTCTCAGAATTCGACGAAACTAGTTTTGTTGGGACCGTATCGTCAAAACATAGCTAGATTTATTTTTTTGTAATTTTTCGAATCAGTTTGTGGCCCTGGCAAATTGAAATGTACGTTCAAATCGAATATTGAATGTTATATATTGTAAATTGAATGAAAACTGGCTGAAACAATCGAATGGGCCTACGAAACATATCCCATTGTGTTCGGAATGGGGGTAAAACGCTAGGGACGATAAGTAATCGAAGGTGAAGACGGTGGTCAAAGACCGATCTTCACCTCTTTTGGATGGTAACTGATGTCCTGATTGGGAGGCATCCCAAAATATGGATAATGAGTGGTGATCGTCCGGACGTACGTGGAGATCGATGGATATGCGAGGTATATAGTGCCTCCGGTTTTGTCCGACCCAGAATGGACTTGTAAATGGATTGTGTGTCGGACATTGGAATTTATTCTATGTGATTGATAGCCATCAGTTGCATGGTGTGAATTGCCTGTGTGACATGCTAAGATGCAGTGATCAGGGCTTCTGTTGAAAAGCAAAGTCTTGTGATTGATGATCAAAGCACCGCCTGTGTGGCGTAGCTTTGTGTATAACGTGAATTCGCAAGCCTCACACCCTGGTATGAACTAGAAACGGGAGAAGGACCTCAGGGAGGGCATGCGTTTCTTTCTAGCTAGGAGTTGTGTCGGTGTGTTTACATGGCCTGACATTTTACTTATGTGGATGATGGATAGCGAGGCGCCTCGGATATATCGGTCGATCCGGGACCGATGGAGTCATTCGTTGGCTCATTTACGCCCCATAGGGCGGGGAAACGTAGTGTTCAGGAATTTTAATCCACATCGGTGGACCGACCCTGTCGCTCCAAAGGCTTGACTGAGTACTTGCCTGAGACATGGGCTAGATTGTCTAGAAGTCGGTAAGGACTATCTTTTGCCTTGGTTCATGACGGAAATCCAATTTCCAAATGCGTGACTGTGCGGTTTTGATTGTATGCCTATATTTGGCGACATAGTGGCATGGGACGCTCATGTCGTCTATGATTGATAGCTATGATTTGAAATTGTTTTTGAAACATATAAACACTAGTAGTAATATCAAATGCTTTTGTTTTATTCGTATCAAGCATATTTTGGCCATTATAAGGTAAAATTCTATCCTCCGGTTTGCGTTGCATTGTGTGATGGGGACTGAGTCTTATAATGACTTCATTTTTATAAAAAGCATTGGGATGTTTAAAAGATCTATTTGTTTTTGAAGCACTGGCAATCCGATGGAGTAAACCCGTTCCACGAAAGTGGCGTGGTCCTGTGATTAGCCATATTTTAAATGTGTTGAGTAGATTTCTCATACCAGTCCCATGACTGACTCGTAGTTTGTTTCACTTTCAAACTCGGGTGCCCCTTTTTCTACACGGGCAACCTTGTATTCAGGTTTAGCTAGCTCTTTCTGGATAGCTGGAGCTGAAGATGGATTCTATCATTTATCTCTTTTTATGCTGTTCAGCTCCTATTGTACATATTATGTTTGTTTCCGATGTAGACATTTTTGTATAGCTGAACTGTATTTGTACTAAGTATGATCTTGTATACTGTGTAACTCTGATGATTATGTTTATCCAGTATATTCTATTGTGCATTATCTGGGGTATTTTTTTAATTCTTTTCTGCTGTTATCTATTTATGTGTTATATTCCAAAGATTACCCGTGCCACCGTCAGTACGGGGTTTGGGGTCGTCTCATTTTTTCTAATGAAAGAGAAAAATCGAGATTTCGTTGTATAGGTTTTGAGTTATGTCCAAATCAAATTTTCAAAAAGTCACTATGGAATTCCTTTATAATTTATAACGATTTATTTATATTATAAAACGATTTTTAATATAAATTGGGTATCGATTTAACACTGGATTTGAAATATGGAGTGTAAATCCAGATACGTATATTTTGAACCCGAATAATATTCTGTTGTGAATATATAAGATAATATTAATTTATTAATATTAAATTTAATTATTTTTAAATATATTAATATTTAAATGGGTATATTTAGATCTTTAAAAATAGCCAGTTTTCGACGAAACTAATTTTGTTGGATCCGGAATATTAAATATTTTTAGATTTCAATTTTCATGATTTGTGGAGTCATTATGTGGCTGTACGGGATTTTAATGTGAAAAACAGTCGATAATTTGACTTTAAAAATACATTGTGTGAGCAAACAGACTTGGAATTCGATAAAACAAATTTCATTGTGTCCATATTGTCGAACTGTAGCTGCATGTCCATTTTCATGATTTTTGGATGTTATATGTGATCACATGAATTTTTAAACAGCAAAACAAATAGCGGTTTATTATAAATAAATATAATAATTGATTATAAAATTATTTAATTACTTGAATCTTCCTATAAATAACAGCACCCTCCTCTCTAAACCTAATACTTCATTTCTTTGGTCAACACAAAACCCGTCGTTGTTGTTCTTCATTTTTCTAAAGAAACCATGAGTTTAAAAATCAAAAACAAATATGGGAAATTTTTTAAAATTCCAAACCTTATGTAATTGGAATCTTTGGGTTCTCCTCTTTACTTCAATATGAATTTCGAAGGATTCGATCCCCATTTCCTGTCACCGTTCGTTGGAAGCATCGGCTAGGGTTTTAATAAACATGAATTTGAGGTGTTCGTTTGGATTTTGGTTTATATATTCATATTTAGATGTTAGAGTAGAGTACAAATGTGAAAATTCTGGATGATTTCGAGCACAATGGATTCACGGTCTTTCAACAGAGCATCACTGGGTGAAGTCAACGCGATTCCTGTTTCACGATCAAGCTGCACGAGAGTAGCACCAGGTGGGAGAGGAGATCATGACGAGTTTAATTAGATTTTTTTGAGGAATTCTGAAATGATAAATGTCGCCCTCCTACTGTTCATTACGTGAAGTCGCGAATGGTTTCTTATTCGCGAGTTAAACGAAATAGTGTTGAAGTGGAAGAGACATTGATGAGGGGAAAGATGCTGTAGTCGGTTTATTGATTTATAGGGAGAAGGAGGAGCAATAGAAGCAAGAATGGGCAGTAATGTCCATTGAAGGGGATAGTTTCACGGTCTGTAGGAGGAGAGGAATAGGAGAAGCAGGTATGTGTAGTGATGGGCCGAGAAGTTAGAACGGTAAGGCCCATTTATAAAAGGAAGTTAGTTTGGTTTAATTTAAATAAAGCAATCAAACTTGGAAAATTCATATCATTGTCATACTTGATCGAAATTCAGCAAAACAAGATCCGTTGGGATCATATAGACGAGTGCTACACAATGGAACTGACTAAGCGTGAATTGGAGCTCGTTACAATTTATAGAGAAATAAATTGTCTAATTTGAATCAATGAAAATTATCGTTATTTAACGATAACTGTCCAATGTGAATAAATCTCACTATCTCTGTATAGTTTATATTTTTATAAATATAATCTAGTATTGATAAATGATGATTGATTGCCATGTGTTGATTGTTTGGTTGAATTGCTGATTTATTGGTTGAAATTATAGATAACGATACATATATAAATCGTTAATCAATTATTGATTTTGTTTATCAGAATATTTCATATTGAAATGAAATCGATGTTATTTATATTGTTTAAACATCTGTGGAGCAGGGAAACAGGTTGGAGGGATCCAACTGGATTCCTCAATATTTATAATACTGTTTGTTTTCATATATTGTGATATATGATGTAATATATAATCTGCTGTTGATTATGTGTGTCTGGATGATATTGATCATGGTTAATTGGTACTTTAAGTACCATAAGAAATACTAGAATGTAAAAAGGGAACTTTCAAAGTGTATATTGAAATAAAAATATTTATATTAAGTAAAAGGAATATTTATTTTGAAAATGAATATAATTATAAAAGGAATATTTATTTGGAAAATAAACATAATTATAAAAGAAATATTTATTTGGAAAGTAAATAGAATTATAAAAGGAAATATTTGGAAAATGAATAGAATTTTATAAAAAGAGAATTTTACATTAGTAAGGTTTAGACCCGTGCTTCGCACATGGGTGTAACATGATATTGATTTAAGATAAATATTTAATAGAAATCTGTTTTAACAGATTAATTGAGGAAAATAATTTATAAACGATGTTTATAAATTAAGGAAATATTTATCATTTGATAAATTGAATATATAAATATGGATTTAAATAGAAAGTTAAAATCGGTTTTAACACTGTTAATTGAAATGGAATGTGAACATAGTAGTTATAAAGAAAATTTGCAATGAGATTTTAAATGTTGGAAATGAAATAAGATTTGTATGAATAATTCTGCAAATAAAAATATAAATAGAATTTGGGTTTGAGATATTGTTTTTAAATACGAAATCAAACTATTTTGATTATATAAAGAAATATTACTCACATTAGATTAAAGTAAATATTTTACAAATAAAATATTATAAAGGAATTTGGGGTTTGAATTAAGAATTTAAATGGAATTACTGAAATTAGAAACTGATTGGAAATTAGTTGAGTTGAATGGCTTTCTGGGTATCGATCTGATGTTGGTTTCGGCCTTCGGGGTTTATACTTCGGAAGTTGTTCTCTTACTAGTTTACAATTAGAGACTGACAGAGGTGGGAAGATATTGATGCGTGAATCAAAAATGGAAACGTTTTCCAAAGTTAATAACGTATATTTTCTAATTTTAGAAAATAAGGAATTTATGATTATGTGGAAACGATAAATCGGAGATTGGGAAATGAAATGATGATTGATCGGTAAGATTTCCATTTGGGAATACGACCGTTGTTTGTACACATGTTTTCCTTTGATAGTTAAATCACCAACTATCAAAGATTTTGACCATTTCTATTGTCAACACGGGGAGATCGGGATCATATATATTATCTAAAAACCAATCTGTATGGCATTAGTGTTGCGAATCAAATATGTGAAGATAATTGAAGGTGGAGTTATGCAAGGGTTGTTCAGTAAATCCTATGTAGAAATTGCCTAAGATGGATTTACAGAATAGTGCCTTCAGGTTGTCCAGTCCAAGGACAACTTGAATGGACGAATGTCTGACATAGTATATATCTGGTAGATCACGTAAGTTGATCGTTTCAAACGTATTTACGTTGATGGCGGAGGAATTCGTTTCTCTTAGCTTATACCCGTGGTGTTTTTGGAGAAATCAATTTATGATTTGGCGGGTATGACGATATGGCATTCAAAGGAAATAAAGATGTGACCTGTATAATGATGCGTTATGACCTCATGCCTCATCAATCGAGAAATGACAGAAATCGGGCAGGCAGCATGGCTAAGTGGGTTGCACCCAATTAGGGTATATTGTCACCATCTAGAGAATATTCATATTTGTTACTGCTTTCAATTCTGTATCTCCCGGAAACGGTCATGTTGGTATACCAACCGTAAGATGACAATATATTCGGAACATTCAAGCAAAATGAATGGTCGGTTATATGTGGCTGAGTTACAAGATGTTCATGTCGAACTCCAGTGTATCGCTTCTAGAGTACGCTGATCGGAAGGTGGTTCCATACCTTGTCATAGTTAGGAATTCATTATCCAATAAGAGCCCACGATTTTTGATTGTATATTACTGTGAAAACCCGTAACTTCCCCGGTGAGGAAAGCGCGGATAGTTCGAGAACAAGCCGCAACAGAACACATACAGAAGAACATTTCATTGTATATTACAACAATGCACCAGAATACAAGAATATACAGAGTATAAATGAATATTACACAGAAATATCAGAGATTTAAATTACATTTAAATACATTGCAGCGGAAAATAATACAATACACAACTAGAAGAGATATACGGATACAAAGCCTTCCGGATATCATTCCAGCTGTAAACCAGGATCCTGTGAATATAAATCTGCAAAACCAAAACTACTAGCTGCCCGTGTCGAAAATAAGGGCACCCAGAGTTTAGGTTAAAACAATAAACTCCAGGTCAGTCATGTGACTGGTGTGAGAACTAAAACAGTTATTAATCTTTATTTTTAAAGTTAGGTAAATCAAGGGACCACGCCGCATAACACGGAACAGATTTCCTCCCAAGAACACCAGTGCATAAAACAACAGCGCAATGCTAAATAAAGAAAAATGAAGCTATTATAAAACCCAGGTCCCATCACACAATGCAACGCAAGCCGGAGGATAGGGTTTTTACCTTATAATAGCCAAGAATGCTTGATACGTTTAAAACAAATCTTTTGATACTATTATAAGTGCATATTGTATAAAATATCTTCAAATCATAAGTATCAATCATAGACGGCATAAGTGCCCCATCCCACTATGTCGCCATACTAGGCTCTACAAATACAACCGAAATACACGTATTGGAAATTGGATTTCCATCATGGTGGCTCCTGATTCGAAAGATCGATCGCGTAATGCAATTCACCACGGCTTACGTCCCAACAAGAGAAAACACCGTCTGCACATCCGCACATTTGGGACCAGAGTACCACCGCGGCTTATGTCCCAACGAGAGAAAACACCGCCTACTCTATATATCCCTGAGCAGTAGGCTCATCTCGGTCGACCGAATCCACGACACCACTAAGGTGCCCATCCACGAAAAAGCATACTGATCAAACCATCAGTTTACCACCATACCGGGGTGTGAGGCTCGCGGATCAACGCTATACACAAAGCCATGCTATATCAGCTGCGCTTTGATCATCAACCACCAAACTTTGCTTTTCAACAAAAGTCTGGATCACTGCATCTCAGCATGCCACACTATCAATCCATATCGTACCACTGATTTCTGCCAATATATAATCTCTGAGCTCGTATGTCTCAGAGAAGGGCGTTAAGCAAGAGAATAAATTCTCCGCCGCCAAACAGATGTATATTTAGCAGAGATCAACGAATACGATATAAAGGAATACAATGTCAGACACATCATCCATTTACATGTCCGTTCTAGGTCTGAACGAAACCGGAGACACTTTCCTCGCATATCCATCCATCTCCAAGTACGTCTGGACGACCACCAACTATTTCCATCCTCTTGGGTGTACAGCCCAATCAGGATCGTCAGTAATTATCCAAACGATATGAAGACTTCCGGTCTTCAACCACCGTCTTCATCTTCGACATATCGTCGAATCGGTTATTCAGAATGGGTATAAACCCGGCCTTTCCGAACAACCCGCGTATATTAAAAATAAATGTTACACAAACACAACATACGCCTCATTCCAATTCATTAGTTACTAACCGTAAATTAGTAAGGGAGCAACTCCCCAAATATTAACCCCGAAGGCCGAAACCAACATCAGATCAATATCCAGGAAACCATTCTTCTTAACTAACCTTCAACTAGTTTCTAAATTTCAATTCTTAGGGAAAGGTTCCCATTAATTTTATCCAAGATAAATTATTTAAAATTTATCCTTTAATCTTCCTTTGGATGTCATTTCAAACCAAATTATGGTTTTCCAAACTAGTCGGGATTAGCGAACCACACCGAAGTAATTATTTATTTTATTTCTCAATCCCAACCTATTCATCCCATGAAGCAAAACTGGCAATACTCCATATCTAATACCACGGTGTTATCGGTAAAATTAATTACCATTTCACGTTCAAATCTAATTAAAGATTTAACTACCACTTTGGAGCAAAACTGGTGATACTCCATTCTCGCTCAATTTCTAAATTTGATAATTTAAATTATCAATTCCCATTTCAATCTAATTGAAGATTCATTAAAACTCCTTTTACTGGGTTAAAGAACTAATGTCTTTTAAAACACAGTTCACGACAAACCCAAATCACATTCTATTTATTATCGGGTTAAAGAACAAGTGTTATTTAAAACACTGTTCACGATAAACGCATGAATCAATTCTATTTAAACCCATTTCAAATCCAATTTATTTATTTAAAAATAAATGGGTTTTAATTTTAGTTCAAAACTAGTTCATTTCGATAAAAATCTATTTTTATCTTTTCAAATATGGAGTTTTTCATCCCAATTTTTCCCAAATCATTCCTTATGATTTTACACTAATTATTACTATTTTTAATAATTTTATCAAGGCCCGTACAGTCGATTTCCATCAACGGCCATCGAACTGCACTTACAGCGACCTTTTTCGAATTTGATTTGGACATAACTCCAAATCCAACCTTAGATTTCAAATTTCTAATATTCGTTAGAAAGCTCTTTTCGATACGAACCCAACGGTTCCGGTTTTAGGAGAATCCGACGGTCAGATCTCCCGTAATGTCCGTTTGAAATCAATGGTCGAAATTCGCGAACTGCCTCGGCGCGGCGCGTTCTATTCAGGCCATTATATTATATATATATATTATATATTTCGTCGATTACTATTTAAAACGAATTTTATAAATAGTTTTGAATTCGTTTCAAAAACAATTTCAACTTCCATCTCAATTCAAATCAAAATTGAATCTTTCCTTATAAATTCGTTTTAAATTCATTTCTATTCAATTCAAGTTTCAATTCAATTTGAATTCATTTCAATTCGTTTTAAATTCAATTCGAATTCGTTCTATATTCAATTCATTTCGAAATCGTTTTATATTCAATTCATTTCGAAATCGTTTTATATTCAATTCATTTCGAAATTGTTTTATATTCAATTCATTTCGAAATCGTTTTATATTCAATTCATTTCGAAATCGTTTTCAATTCATTTCGAAATCGTTTTCAATTCATTTCAAAATCGTTTTCAATTCATTTCATTTCGAAATCATTTTATATTCAATTCATTTCGAAATCGTTTTCAATTCATTTCGAAATCGCTTTCAATTCATTTCATTTCGAAATCGTTTTCAATTCATTTCATTTCGAAATCGTTTTCAATTCAATTCATTTCGAAATCGTTTTCAATTCAATTCATTTCGAAATCGTTTTATATTCAATTCATTTCGAAATCATTTTCAATTCAATTCATTTCGAAATCGTTTTATATTCAATTCATTTCGAAATCGTTTTATATTCAATTCATTTCGAAATCGTTTTATATTCAATTCAATTCGAAATCGTTTTATATTCAATTCAATTCGAATTCGTTTTCTTTTTAATTCAATTCGAATTCAATTCGTTTTCTATTCCATTCAAATTAAATTTCATTTCAAAATATTCGATTTCGAAATCACTTTTCAATATTCATTTTAAAATGAATAAAATCGATATAAATATCGTTCACGTCAAAATGGCGTCAATCTAATCAACACGGCTTCATATATTTCTATTTTCTAATATTCTATTTCAAATATTTCTTTTTCAAATATTTCCTTTTCAAATATTTCTATTTCAAATATTTCTATTTCAAATATTTCGTTCAACACATGACTAATCTCAACGGATGAGTACGGTCAACACATGAACCTTTATTTTATATTGATAAAGATGTAAATTTTATTATTAAAATATTCCGTTCAACACATGACTAATCTCAACGGATGAGTACTGTCAACACATGAACCTTTATTTTATATTGATAAAGATGTAAATTTTATTATTAAAATATTTCGTTCAACACATGACTAATCTCAACGGATGAGTACTGTCAACACATGAACCTTTATTTTATATTGATAAAGATGTAAATTTTATTATTAAAATATTTCGTTCAACACATGACTAATCTCAACGGATGAGTACTGTCAACACATGAACCTTTATTTTATAATATTCTTTATTTTTCAAATTGGAATGAGGCCCAATCAATTACCATATAGCATTAACTATATGGATTCCATACCACACATGCATATAATAGCAACGATAAATAATCAACCATCATTCAAAGTGCACTACACTGTATAAGCATCAAATATAGATGTCTAACGCTTATAACAGCCTGTCAATCAATCGATCGACACGCAACTAATTATTGGGATTAGTGTATGCCGTATTTTATCCCAATACCCGTGTGGGGTTTTCAAACAATCAAACATAGATTTTATTTGTGCAGTTGGGCGACGTGTAAAATTTATCGATCCAATCAATATAAGTCAAATCAGTGTATATAAACAAATCGGCCGATTTGTTTATAGATATTTATTTATTCATTTTCACGTTAAAAATTATATTTTTAACGACCAAAATATTTTACTCAAACTATGAATATTCTATTCGGTTCATTTATTCAATAAAATGATATTTTTATTTCTCTAACATATTTTAGAAAATTTCGGCAGCATAACGGCACGATACTAGAAACGGGACAAGGCCTAGCCTTATCCCCGGTCTAGTGAAGTCCCACGCCATTCACACATCAATCAAATCCATTCATTTCACCAAACAATTCAATTCAAACCAAATAATCTAACCAACTACACAACCAAACAAACAAGTCCATGGTCTGTGGACGATTGTGTCGGGTGCTACTAAACACCGTCTGCATCCTAGTATATATATATAACTAGAAAAGAAATTGAAGAGTGAGAAGTTCTCACCGATAGCTATCCAAACATCTTGACTCTTCTTTTGTAGAAGTCTTCGTCGTTCTCGCCTTTCGTCACTTTCTTCGCCCGTATTCTCTACATATGTAAAAATCGAATTTTTACTTTGTTATTCAATATATAAAAATCGTATTTTTACTTCGCTATTCCATATATAAAAATCGAATTTTTACTTCGCTATTCCATATATAAAAATCGAATTTTTACTTCGCTATTCAATATATAAAAATCAAAATTTTACTTCGCTATTCAATATATAAAAATTGAATTTTTACTTCGCTATTCAATATATAAAAATTGAATTTTTACTTCGCTATTCAATATATAAAAATCACGTTTTTACTTTGTTAATTTATAAACAAAGATCAAATTTTTATACTGTACATATATAAACGAAGATCAAAAAAATTTTATATTGCTATAAAAATTACCTTTTCATTTCTGCTCTATGAATATTTACATTTTTATTCTACTCTATAAAAATTTCTCATTTATTACTATTCTATAAAAATTCCATATTTATTTCTATTCTAAACAAAGTATATTTTCTATATTTGAAAGAAACATCGCTATTTTATTTTTAAAACATCGCTAATTTCTATTTTGAAACCAAAGCATATTTCTATTTTGAAGACATAGCAAATTTCTATTTTGAAAACAAAGCATATTTTTATTTTGAAAACATAGCAAATTTCTATTTTGAAAACAAAGCATATTTTTATTTTGAAAACATAGCAAATTTCTATTTTGAAAACAAAGCTAATTTCGTTTGAAAAACAAAGCTTTAAACAATGTTGTAATTAAACACTATAATAATTAATTTATTAATTACATAACAATGCTCATTTTCTATTTTACAAAAATATATTCTAATCCTATTTACAAAAACAAAACAAAAAAAATTATTGACTAATATAACTAAAAAGAAAATAACCTTTATCCTAACGTTACTATGCCTTCTTCCTCCTCTATATCCTCTGGTTCTAACCACCGACCGATAAGAAAACCCATCAGCTTGCTTCCAACTCCTCCCTGCGCGCCACCAACTGGACCACCAGAGTTCGATCGGACCTTGCCACCTTCTTCGCCGCCGCGAGAGCTACGCGCGCCTCCCCTTCACCCCCAACTCGAACGCCCCTTTCTCCCCTGATTTGACGGCGAACGGCGTCGGCTTGGGGCCAGAGAACCCTCCAACCACCACGCCATTTTCCATCTCTCCCATATAAATTCGAAGTGCTCTCTTTCCTCTCCAATTTTGCAACTGAAATCACGCTTTAATTTGGCATAGATGGGGCGCGATTCAGGGATTAAATTCGGAGCAATTTCGTTCGTTAAATCAATATGGCGGCTGTTGGGTGATAGCTAGGGTTTGGGCCCTCTTTTATAAACAAATTTATATTATTTAATTATATTTTATTCAAATAATACTTGTCTATCTATTCGTACTCTAAATCACATCTAACACCTGCCGCCCCTAGCTAATTACCCCCATTCCGGACACAATGGGATATGTCCCGTAACTCCATTCGGCTATTACGCTTAGTTTTGCTTTAAATTAAATTATAAATCATTATATATTTAATTTAAACGTAGCTTTTAATTTACCGGGGCCACATATAGCCTCTAAAAATTCCCGAAAAAATATTTTCTAGCTTCATTTTGATGATACGGTCCTAACAAAACTAATTTCATCGAATTCTGAGACCGTTCGAAAAATGGCCATTTTCCAGTCGATTAGAATCAACTGAAAATGGTCAAATGCGTTTTCCTTTGCCACGCCCACATATTGATTCTAAAAATTATGAAATTTGGAATCTAACAATAATTTGACATCACGGATCCAACAAAAGTGGTTTCGTCGAAATCCGAGGTCGTTTGCAAAATGACTATTTTTAAGGGCCTTTATATATATTAAAATATATATATATTCCACAGCGACTTTTTAGAATTTTAAACTGGACATATCTTTTTATCCCCGCTATGAAATTTCGATTTGTCGGATTCTTTGAAAAGATATTCCCAATTAGATCCTAATGTTTTTGGTTTCACTGAAATCCGGTTTGTTTTGCACCCGGTATGTTCAATTGAAGTTTGAAATCGAATTATCGAACTACCGCGCCATTTTCAATTCCTTTTATATATATAAATAATTATTTATATTCTAACGACGATCTATATAATATATACGTTCAAATTCTATTCAAAATAAATTTTCCGTCGTTTTTATTTAAAATAATTCATTTTAAATAATCAAAATTCGCTAAAATTGCCAAAATAAAAATTTTAAACTGGCCCAGATTTTCGGGTTGTTACCATATATGTAGAGCGTGAGATGAAAGCGTTCTACTAGATTGCTATTTATTTGAATTAGACATTATTATAATATCAGAAGAGTATGGATCATAAAAAAATGTTTTGGGTTATCGTAAGGTAAAAACCATCCGTGTTTATGTGTGGGTCGGTCTTATGATTATTCTTTCTTTTAAAAGGATTTTAAAAGTTAAACAAATGGTTGGAGTTTACTCACACCAGTCACATGACTGTCTCAGGTTTTATTTTGTTTTGTTTTCCCTAAACTCTTGGGTGCCCAATTTAGTATGGGCAGTCAAGTGGTCAGGATTGATACAGATACTTGAAAAGCTGGAACAGGAGGCTTCATGATTATAGCTATTGTTTATTTCCACTGTGTTGTAAGTATTATACTTCGATAATGGTATTGTATATATATATACTGATTTTATTTCAAGTTATGTTGTATACTATATTTTATTCGTTCCGCTGTGAGATTCGTATTACTCAGATTCTATTGTTATGTTCTTCTTCTATTCTAATTTTCTATCTTATCTATTCTCACCCTCTAACTTCTTACATTAACTATTCAGTATTTCTGATGCTTGGATGGTCGACAATGAGTTATGTCGATTACCAAGGTCGCAAATCCCCTAGGTCGTTACACCGATGTTGATTTTCAATTTCATGGATTGAACAGATATGCGATTTCAATTTCTTATTTGCCACTGATTTTGATTTCGTGAAGAAGCCATTTTTTTGTTTTAGTTTGAAAGCTTTTGCAGTTTATAAATGAACTGAAAGGGGGAACGATTATAACTGAAACAGGGAAAACAAGTTTTGGTCTGTAATTAAAATGAAGAGCTACATTTTTCATTTGCATGAAGCTTTTGTTCTGATTTTTGTAACAAAAAGAGGAAACACGATTTTACAGATGAATAAAACTTAGCTACTAAGGAATTTAGTCAGTGTATGGTACATCAAATTAAATACAATTTGATTTGAAATTGATCTTATCCATTTAATTTTAAAATAATTATTTCGAGGTCCTGAACTCCAATCGAAACAAACAACTGACATTTCTAGGATTTAACCAATATTCTGAACATACTGGAACATGTTTCAAAGTCCAGTTTGATCATATGGGGAAGAATTAATTTAGATCGATTTTAATTTAATTCAAAATAATTAGTTCTTTGATAATAAATTATTATTATTTCCGTTTCTATTTAAATAGAATTTCGATTAATCATTTGAATTAATTTGACTTCGTTTCAATTTCGAACTAAATTATTTTTGGTTCTCATATTATGATAATTATTTATATTCGAAATAAATCGTATTTCGCTTATTAAATCTATAACTCAATATAAAATTCCATTTGTATTATCAACTCAATATTTAAAACCATATTAAATATTTAAAATAATTTGTTTGAAAATCCGAGTCGTTACAATTGTACCGCCCGTTTGGTGACGATGTTATGCCTTTTGTTGTGGATGTGTGTTGGCATTGTATCAGTATATTTGCGCTCAGCGCTAAGTACTCTGCTTGCATGCATGGTGCATGCACAACTCTACGTGTTTTTGCCTATCGGTCAGGCTTGTTGACCGTATGGAACTCTTTATATTATAATATATCTAACTGGATGTGTAGATTCGCTCTACACAACCATCTAAGTTCAAAAAAAAAAAATCAATATATAGAATAATAATTTTTAAACGCTTCGAAATTTAGTGAATATTGTTAATGGCGACAAGACAAACTTTTGATCTGCTCTTTCTTCACGCTCTTCTATATTCCTTCCACTTTTCTCTTTCATCTTCCTCAATGAACTCCTCTAGTCCTGTTTTCAACGTGCATGGTATTCTTCGATTTCACACTCTGAATTTTAGATTTAAGCTTTTATAAAATAGATCTGAACTCCTTTCTTCTGCTATTATCTCTGCCTCATTGTTAATTAACTCTAATACCTGGATCCACTATTAGCTCCTTTCTTACCATATTATATCTTACGAATATATAAATGATAATTAAGCGAGAAACTAACAATTTATTTAAATTTAATTAGTACATTTTTAATTTTAAATACAAATATCGACAAAAACACATAAACATTCATTTAAATTAAATAAATTTAATAGAATTTAGGGAATTTTTGTTTCTTAAATTATATATTAAAGAACTCAATTAAAAAACCTAATTTTTTAATTTTTGTAACGCGTGAATTTCACTTTTGAATTCATTTCTTTCATCAAAGATATAGCAGGAACAACGAAATACAGCGGAAATAACGGAATATATATCGAGAATAGCGGAATATACCGAGGTTTAAAATAGAAAGGTTATATCCGAGGAGATTTAGGGAAAAGTGTAGCGGTGGTAATGTGCTACAGTATATAACGAGGTTATAATGGGGTAATAGCGGGGCATTAACTGCATAGTGTTGCTCACACCAACATACATTCACTCAACGAAGAAGAAGAATGACATTTTTGTTAAAGTTTTGAATTGATAAGTTATTTGTTATTCTATTATTCAACTTTGTATACATAAATTGTTCGAACTTATTCAAGCATTGTAATTGATAGACATATGATGAATGATTATTATAAAGTGGACGTAGGTGTTAGTGCCGAACCACAATAAAATTTGTGCATCCTTTTACATATTTGGTACTTTGGATATCCAGATTATAAGTTTACTGTCAAACTTACACTTGGGGGTTGGCGTGCGCAAATAACCAATTTCCAACGTCAACATGTAGCATAAGCAGAGAAAAAGAATTACTTCTCTTTATAGTAGAAAAGCCAGGTCAAACTAGTTGGATTCTATGCATGAAATTCTACACCAAACAGATAATTCGTATCCATTTTAAGCAAGATCCAAAATTGAATGACTCTACCATGAACATAAAAGTGGATATTCATATTTTAATAGACATAAGGATATTGTCTTAAATCAAATTAGCTATGTTCAAACGTGTAAGAAATCTAAATCATACATACATACATAGAAAAAGTGTATAAAAATCACACTAAAATCAATTAAATTTGTGAATCAGATAGTAGGTAGGGAAAATAAATAAAATATAGGTATCCATGTTAAATCACCATGATTATTAACCATTGTTTAGTTAAAAATATGCATGTACCTGGTAAATGGAGACATGGAGTTTAGGTAAGTTTTTCTCTAGTACTTTTATTTTTATTCAAAAACTGTTTATATTTGACAATCAGAGTACTTTGTACATGCAGTAAAGTCAAAGAAGGATTTTGTTATCTATACAAGGCGAAAATGACAAGCATGTAAAGATACCATTGTACGCATATATTAACAGCAATCACTTTCATAGTGTTTAATTTTTCAGTAGCTTTACATTGTAATAATAAATGCATTATAATTTTATGAGAAACGACTAATGAAATAAGCAGTAATAAATTATAAGTACAAAAAAAAATTGTGTCAGTAGTTTGCATAAAGGAATTGAAGAGAAAAACACCACGGACCACTTAAGCAGCAAAAATTTAAGCATTTCTTTTATGTGATAATCTAAAATTTAGAGCATCCCTTTGTTTTTTCTTAGGATGTATCACAAATATTGCTAATCAACTAGTGTGCTTCATTATGACAAAATTGGAATACACACGTATTAGGTTTACTTGACTACTACAAGTCTAGGTTAAATAAATTACAAAGTTCGGTGTCAACTAGCTAACTCTACACAAATAACAACTCGAAGTACACAACCACACATTTACACAAGTTATAAGCTGAAAAAAGTCGAATGAATATAACCAATATTAATTTAAACAAACTAAAAGTAAATATACAAAAGTCTGATGAGTAATACTTGAAAATTGAAAATTAAATGTAGGGGTGGCAATTAGACCTGACCCGACGGGTATCGATTCTAGGTGGATCGGGTTTTGTCGGGTCTGAACTATATATTTCAAAAATCTAGACCCGGCCCGAGCTTCGGTTTGATTTGTCCCGGGTTATGTTGGATAATATCACTAGAAATACACATATTTCAATGCTTTTTGGTTAGGTCATTTAGGTCTGGTTTGATCGGCTCTTAAATGTGTTTTTCATCACCTAGAACCGTCCAGAGACCCATCAGGTTTAGTTCAGGTTAGGGTCTTTTTGGGTCAATTCAGTTTTTATTTTCGATTCTCGGTTATTATTGTCATCCCTAGCTAATTAATTGATTGTTGAATGAATTTGAATTGGCTGATGACGTCGAAAACTAGATCCTGTGGGTACATTATCCAGGTATGCTTAAGTCTGTGTGCTTCCCTCTGTATAGATTCGAACCGCGATAGAAGGCTTTAAAAGTGAAAAATTGTAGATGTAGGTGCTGGTGAGGATGGAACGGAAGGATTGGAGCGATAAACTAAGGATGCAAAAGAGAGAGTGACGAAGATGATAAAGGAGTCAATAAGGAGGGAAATGGTTTTCCTATAAAACTTTGCTATATCTGATAATTATATATTCAATAGAATTAGAAGAGATAGAGACGCCTTTTAGGGTTTTCAATTTGTTTTGGTGAAGAAGAAGATGAACATGCTAAAGAAGAAGATGAGCATGTCTAAAATTGAAAGAATGCAGCCTCTACCATAAATTGGAGAGTCGCCAAATAAATTTTATTACACAGCGTTTAGGATATTTTTGGATTAGTTACTTGAAGACTAAAACAGCTTTGGGATTTAAAATGTTGTTCTAAATTGCCATTAATTAGGAAATTTCTTGTAGTGATTTTAAAAATAAAAAATACTATAATATTCTACTAAATTTATTTAGGCTAAATAATAAAGTACATTTGTTTATATATATATATAGGTTTTTATCAAAAATTAAGAATGTACCCATTATAATTAAATTTAATGTTAAAATTTCATTTATTTGTCATTTATATATTTGTAAAAGCATTAAGTATGATCTTTATATGTTATTTTAGAGTCGTCCACTATATTTCGTAATTTTCTCGCTTTATTTCCGCTACAAATTTTTGCATTTGTACCGCATTGAATCCGCTGAGCGTTTTAACTACGTAGACTATTAGTAAATAAAATTAAATGAATATAAAAATTCCATAGTGTCTTTTTGAAATTCTGAGAACCCCATATATCAACGGAGTCTCACCATTGGCTTGTAACCTCTACCAATATCCCCTTTTTGGTCATTCATCATTAGGATTTTACTATCAACTTTCCATCGGTACCACTAGTAAAACAATTTGAAATTAAATAATTATGATTACCAAAATTTTGGCACTTACATTGTACATCCGTCCGCTCATTTTTTATTAAATAAATTATATATCTAATTATAAGATGCATATGCGTGTTTTTTTATAATAGTGATTATTAATAAGAGTGGTAACATCTTTTAAAGGACACCCTTCAAACTTTATAGCGATAAACACCCTTCAATAATGTGTTCTTCAGAGAGTGTTACAAAGAATTTGAAATGCTTTAAACATTTTTAAAAGGAATAAACCAAGGTAGCATAAAAGAAATTAAGAGATTCATAAAGATCAATAAACATCAAGAAATTTAAAAGCCTAAACACTTGTAAAACTTTATAAATGTTCCACACATATAATGAAGTAAAAAGTTTTAATAAAGACAATTTGTAGAACTAAAAAATATACAATTACAAATGTAAGAGGAGCAAAGATCGAAAAACAAGAAAAATTCAAATAGTTCAAAAAAAAAAAAAATTGACTAATTTACAAAGTGCAGAAAATAGACTTTTATTACAAAAAAGCAAAATTTTTTGATATATTTATGGGAATCATTTGTTCAAATTTTACTTTTTGAAACTTTTTTTTTTCATTTTTGGTTGAAATTTTTGTTTCTTTATAATATATTTCAATTATTTAACTTCTAGAGACTTTTTTTTTTCATTTCTTTTCCAGTTTTGAGTATTAAAGAATTTTTTTGTCATTCATTACTGTAATTTTTAATTGAAAGAAAAATAAGTTTTTCAAAAATATTTGTCTTTTACCTGACACTCCTAGCTCAGTTGGTCAGAGGTGGGCGAATTGGGATGAGACATAGGTCTCAGGTTCGAGGGCCACCTCTGCCAATTTCTAGGGGTGACTACCTAGGTAGTGTGAAGGCGTTGAAAAATCGGGGTATATCATTACCCGTGGGGTTTACTAAGACCGACAAGCAATGGCCTGAGTGAAGTCTTAGGTTCCATACGTAAATCAAAAAAAATATTTGTCTTTTATTTGAAAATTTGAACTTTTACCTTTAAAACTATTTTTGTTTTTATAAGTTTCTGTTAACTTTTTCGCATTTTATAATTTTTTCCTTTATAATTTAGAAGTGCGGAATATTATAGATTTTTTAATAATGTTACATAGTTTTCATAATTTCTAATTTTAATTTATTACTATTTTTCTTCCCATCTTTATTGTGACTTCATTGAATATCCAACTTATTTTGAATGTTTTTTTAATCTTTTGGATGCTATGTATGCTTTGGATACTTTAAAGCTTTAGAATCTTTTGACTTTTAAGATTTTTGTAAAAAAGAATTAGTGCCATTGATTTTTTTTATAGAGGCAAATACGGAGTAGTGGTAATTCTGGACGTTGCAAGGGGCAACCCCAGATATGATGAATTAGTGTCATTGATTCTCAAACCAGCTAAAGTGTGTATTTGTTGTTTTCTCAATTCACTAACTCCAATAACCATGATATCGGATTTTTCATAATTAATTTTCATGCATGTCGTCATGTAAAACCGTTCAAGAGTATTCATAATGTTAAAGAGGGAATTATCATCAAGTTTGCAAAAAATTATTAAGTAATCGGCAAACATTAAAGCAATGATTCTAGGGTCCGTGCATTTAGGGTGTAAGGCAAAACGATTAGCATCCACAAGTTGATTTAACATACCTAGTAATAGCTTCATCTCAGTAATGAAAAGGTAAGAGGAGATGGGATCCCCCTGTCATACGCCTTGTTTGCTACCAAAGAACCCCACCAAGTTACCATTCACATTAACTGAGTAGTGCGCAGTGCGAATGCATTCATAAACCCAAGCAGTGAACTTAGAGGGAAAATTCATATAACTAAGAATACAAATAATAGATTGCCACTGAAGGGTGTCAAAAGCTTTTCTAATATCTAACTTAAGCATTGCACGTGACGGAATGTGCTTGATGTTATACCCTTTAATAAGCTCGTGAGCTAAAAGAACATCGTCAAGTATATTACATTTAGGCAGAAAAGCAGATTGGTCGTGAGATATAATGTGTGGTAAAACAGCTTTCAGTCTGCATGCCAATACCTTGGCGATACACTTGTAAATAGTGTTACAACATGAGATGGGCCTAAATTCATTAACATTGTTCGCATTTTTATGTTTGGGAATGAGCGCAATAGTAGTGTGTTAGAGTTAGCACATGCTTAAGAAGAAGTCAACACATGTGTGCTATTTGCGTGGTAGAAGTGGTGTTGTGGTTTTCTTAGTGACTTAAGTTTAGGAGTAGTTTGTTGTTTTATTATCTATTTATAGCTTTGTATTTTCTTATCTTAATCAAGGAATAACAATGTAGTCTTCTCTCTGTTTCACGTTAAATCTCTCGCTCTCCTCTAAATAAAAATCTAACATGGTATCGGAGCCAACGAGAGGGAGAGAGATTAAATAAAAGGAATAAAATAAAAAAGTCTCACTTTGTTTAGCATCTACTGCCAAAACACTTTCTCCTCGAAATATAAAATCATCAATTCTCGATAATTCGATTTCGCTTGAGAATTTTCTATCGCTGCCGGAGTCTCAAAATCAAGAAATTGTTGAAATAATGGGCCTGGGTCTGGCATTGAATGACGCTGGAGATGCTCGCATCAAAGTGCTATGCTGTCAACTGGTGGCAGTAACAAACAAAGGGAAACAGGAAGCTGTAGGTTTTTCCATTGATTGGTAGAGATCAGAGGTCAGTTGGCGGATGTATTTTCAATCAGCGTTGATGGTCGAAGTTACTCGTCACTTTACAGTTTGTGTTGCCTGTAGTTGAAGCTCGTCGCGACACTCGAGATGGTTTGAAGGAGATCATGCCATTGACTGGAGCTTGTAAGCAGTCCTGTAACCGGATCTGCCTGAATGAGCTGCTGCGTGGAAAGAAATTTCAAGCTGATGTAGAGTTGTTCGTAGTGAGTTGTTGCCTGCTGCCATGAATGTATGGGATGTTGCTATGTTCTCGTTTTAAAGTTTTTTTTGGGGATCTGGACGGGTTGGTGAAGTCGAGTATGGATTTTGATGGTGTATGCAGCTGGGTCCGCATGGTTTCAAGTGCAGTTCGATATGGATTTGCATAAGCTGGTTTGACATTTGACTTTGGAAGGTGGAGGTATTGGGTGAAGCGCTGTTGCGGTCAGATTTGGAGTTATAATGCGATGTTTGCTGGGGCTTGGAGTTTGTTGGATGGTTGTTTTGTGGGCTGGGTGGAGTATAGAAATTAAGATTTGGCAAGTTGTATGGAGGAGAAGGTGAATGATAGTGGTGCTGCAGTTTGTGGTTTTATTTGGTTCGTATTGTACTAGTATAAGGAGGATGGGGATGTGGTTCAGGAAGTGAGTGGAACGATGTAGGAGATGTTTAAGGTTTTGATCTGGCAGATGATGTTGTGTTGCAGGGTGTAAAGTTCTTGATTGTTGCTAATGATATGGTGTTGCAGTCTAGTTGATAGTGTATTAGAAGGGTGTGGTTGGTTTGTAGAAAAATAGTGGTGTTCAGGCAGTTTGAAGTTGGCTGGCTGTTGAGAAATGATGTTGTAAGGTTAAAGAGGTTGTGAAATATGCAAGTTGAAGGTCTAGGGAGAAATGGAGTAAGTTAGTTAGCTGTAGATGATGATTTGAAGTTTGGACTAAAGTTGAAGTGACTTCCTTATGTGTGAAGTGTTAAATGGAGCTAGAGTTGTATAAGGAGCAGAGGTTGAAGGATGTTCATCTCTGGTTTGTATTATGAGAAATTTGCCTTGGTGTTGATGTTAACATGAAGAAGCGATTCGTAAATTGTTGTGTGAATGTTGGTAGTGAAGACAACGAAGGGTAGAACGTTGGTTATTGGGTGCTGATGAACTGTTTGATGATATGTCTATAAGAAGGTAGACATGCCTACAGGTGAAGTAGGCAAGACTGCGAGTGAAGCAGACTTGGTTTTGTGTCATCCAACAAGCAAAGGATGAAGAGCCGCAGCTCTAGCTTGTTGGGGGGGATGACAGATACAGTAGTATCAAGAGACGACACGAGTGGAGAGGTCGATGAGAAAACCAAGAATATTTGTTGATGGTTAATGAGTGAAGAACCAATCAACATGAAACAGTTGAGCATGTCCAACCATGAAGAGATGAAACTTGTGACGGATGTCATCTATGTAAGACAATGAAGAAAGTGAGAATCGCAGTTATAAACAGAATATTAGCATATTCAGTTTAAGGGAGGGTGTTAGAGTTAGCACATGCTTAAGAAGAAGTCAACACATGTGTGCTATTTGCGTGGTAGAAGTGGTGTTGTGGTTTTCTTAGTGACTTAAGTTTAGGAGTAGTTTGTTGTTTTATTATCTATTTATAGCTTTGTATTTTCTTATCTTAATCAAGGAATAACAATGTAGTCTTCTCTATGTTTCACGTTAAATCTCTCGCTCTCCTCTAAATAAAAATCTAACATAGTGTTGATGAATGATCCCATCATTTTAGCTTTATTGAAAAATTGTTTCATAGCCTTACATACATTGATAGTAAATGTTGATCAGATTTCGCATTAAACCCATCGGGTCCCCCATAGGAATTAGAGTTAAGAGAAAATACAGCTTCTTTAATATCAATGTCATTTATTGGAGCAGTAAGCATATCACATTTAGACTCATTGATTTTTGGCAACTAGTACGGGTTGATTTCATCCAGAATAGGGAAATAATCATTCACATTCACAAAAATCATGGTGAAGTAATGTACAAAAGAAATTTGGATATCAGAGTGTACCTGTCCATTGAGATCAGTCACATGATGAATGTACCGCTTCTTTGGATTAGCTTTTAATGCAACATGGAAAAAAGCAGTATTGTTGTCCCCATCTTCAAACCTACGAATCTTGGACTTCTGATTTTTCATTTGAGCTTCAGTTTGAAGCGCATTCACGTGTTTCAGCGATGGTTCAGTTTGCAGTTGCGCAAGTGAGATGTTGGAGAGGTCAACGAGCATTTAGTTTTGGATTTGGGTCAGCTGACTCAACCACATGCTTGAGAAAAGGCTACCACTTCCAAATCTGCTTTGACCCAAGGTTTAAGGGCATGTTTAAGAGTTTTCAGCTTTTTGTGAAGAATGTACATAGAGTTTCTGTAATATGGGAGGACCAAACAGTAATGACCTTATCAATGAAATCAGATTCAAGTATCTAAGAATTGAAGAACTTAAAGTTTTGTTTCCTAGTATTTAATTGTTCACTAAGAATCTAAGATGAATTAACTGAGGCAAGTGATCGGATAATATAGGTAACAAGATTTCTTTACAGAGGGTAGGCCACTTATTAAGCACATTGACATTGCAAAACACATGATCAATCTTAGAAAATGTTATAGGGCCATCACATTTACGGTTATTCCAAGTAAAATCAGCTCCTATTGTTTTAATTTCAAGTATATCAAAATTTCCAATAGCAATATTAATAGGCCTAACTTCACTAAGAGTGACTGGCATACCTCCTATCCTATCTGGTAGTCTGAGGGGAGTGTTAAAATCTCCACAAATGAGCCATGGATCAAAGGTTTTCTTTAAGGCGAGTAACATGTTATAGAAAGTTTCCCTAGTAGCAGCCGAATTAAAAGCATGCACATAAGTGCAGTAAAAGGTGGTAGAGGAAGGTATGTGGAAAGTGCAACAATGAATGTGCTGACTAGATGTGTTCACTATGGTGAAGCTATAGATAGTAGGGTCATAAAGTAAAAGAATCCTACCATAGCTTGCATCAATGAGGTTATGTAACATGGTCTAGTTAGTGTTAATGTACCTGGAATCTCTCAATCAAATAGCTTTATCTAACTTTGTTTTCGGAATTGTAAGTGCACAAAGGTTGTACTTTCTCACCATAAGCTTACATTGGTCGAGTTTGAGGTCTGAGTGAGCACCTCTAATGTTCCAAGCGCATATGTTTTGCATCATTATGATAAACAATATTTTTATTAGCGTTGTTTGCCGTAGATCTGGTCTGGATTTGCGATGCTTCTATAGTAGTAGGATAATTTCTTGACAGAGGAGATTCGACAGAGGAAAGCTTACCAAGTTTAAAGCCAACATTGACTTGCATGTCTTTGAACTTATTTCCAGCTTCATAAAGATGGGATTTTGTTAGGGGTTTGTGCCCTGAAGGAGGGGTAATATTGCTCATGTCGGTGTTGGCTGATGAATTTTCTTTGTTGTTGCTGGAAATTTCTGCTTCAGATAGTCTACCAGAATTATCTTTATTAAACTCAATAACTTCATCTTGTAGTTCTTTTCTTGTTTGCTCTTGCTCTATTGGTTCTAGAATTTTTTTCTCTCATGGATTCTTCCGCATGTTTATCATTCAAATTAGGCCAACAGTGAGAGGAAATGCGCTGTGCATCATAAGATGTAGCTTGGTAGGATCATCAATGTCCATATTTATCTCCACTTGTTGCTAGTTTGTGTCACCCTAATTGCCATTGGTACATTGTGAGCCATCTTTCTCACTAATATTATTAAAACCAATGGTTGTTTAACCCATGATAGATGTTGGATCAAGAGTAGTGTTACCCTCATTTATTGATATGTTCTGTACATTTGAATTATCCTGGCTGATTGTAGTAAAATTGCTTGTAGGTAGATATATGCATTCCTTGAAGCTCTACATTAGCATTTTGAACGTTGGCAACATTATTGCTTACTATAGTGGTGTCAATTCTGCCTTCTTCATGTATCTCACTTTTACTGGTTTCCTTATCAGAGCTTGTATGAGCAGTAGCATCATCATCTACTTGTTGTCCAGTATCATGTTCAGCTTGGTTTTCTTGTTGATCCTCATTAACATTTTGAAGGCTGTCGAATTTGTTGCTAATATTAGTTATGTCAATGCTGCTTTCTTCATGTCTCCCACTTGTGCTTGCTACCTTAACAAATTTGCTTTTTCGTGATACTTTGGCTGCACAGTGCATATTATTTTGTGGTATCTCCCTTCTTCAAGAGCACTATCTTCTTGACAAACACTAACCTCTTTTTTCTTTTTCCATAGTGTTTTCTTGGCATGTTTAAATATTCTCCCAGAATGTTTTTGCTTTTAGGGTTCTTGAAAGTGATTTTATTCTTGTTACACTCGACTTTTTGTCATAGGTGAACTCTCATTGTAGTTGGTCTCCTCTGTATTGAAAATTCATTGTACTGTTGTTGTTCCTTATGCACATCATGCTCTATGTTTTTGTCTGCATTATTCACCGGACGTTTCTCATTCGCATACCTTTGATGCCTTTGATTTTCCTTCTCATTATTCACAACTTTCCCCCCTTTAGCTTATTTGAATTCACATCACAATTATACAAACTATGGCAAAAAACTTTGCAGCTAGTACATAATAATGGTTTCTACAGATACGTCACCATGATTCTTTGTGTGCCACCATCCGGCGTAGTTACCAAGAAGTCATTTACCAGATCCTTCTCTAGTTTTATTTCAATCAAGCATTTGGCATAGTGTAACCTTTCTAACTTCTCTGTCATTTCATCTAAACAAATTAGTCGTCCTCGTCTACAAGCAATCCAGTTAATCCCCGGATGCAACCAAGCGAAAATGGGGATGTTTGAAAATTGCACCCATACCGGAACAGCCTTAACTGAACCACATACATTGCTAACTAGGGGTCATATGGTTTAATTATGAATAGTTTGTTCCTTATAATAATCGGACCCCTCATTAATATTCTTTGCTTGTCCTCAGGACTAGAGTACCGGAAAAGAAAAACAGTACCATCGGATTTAGCTCTGAGTGAGCCTTCCAGATTCCGATTTGAGTTGATTTTTTAGACCACAGCAGTAAACGAGAGCGGTTGATCCAAGAGAAAACCGACAAGCGATTCCTTCCATATTTGAGTTACAGCATCAACTGTAGCCTCAGTGTGTTTCATTGCTTCACCGTCAAACGTAGGTTTCATATTGTAACACCCCGTAATTTTAAGAAAACTATAATGATAAACTAACAAAAGAATACTTAATTAAATATTTGCAATTAAGTAAAATGGACTGCACCATTGCATTCATCTCGAATTCTGCTTAAGATATACTCAGAGTTTGCGTAAAACGGACATCATATGAAGAAGATATTAAGGTTTGAAGTTTGTATACGCACAAGAGAATTATATATATAATTCAAAATAATTCAAAATCTGAGACGCGGGACAAGGTAGGAGTTCGGACCGCTAGGGGTCGACCCCACCCTAGGGGTGTCGACCCATGGGTCGACACCCCCAGATTCGAAGCGGATTCAGTTCTGCTTATGTGGACTTGTTTTCTGACCAAATTCGTTGACCTTAGGCTATAAATAGAACTCATTTTCATTATTTTATCCATCTAAATCAATGGCGACAACGAGGTGCTGCCCCAACTCAGTTTGATCTAGCCTATTCTTCTTCAACAATAAATTATACAAATTCAGAGATCCGTGCTTCATCATCTACGATTAATTCTCTGTTCTTTAGATCCAGTCACAGTGAGTTTATGTTGCTTTTAGATATAAACACCTAAAATGTCATCTTCACATGTTTAATAAGTTTGGATCTAAGCCCATGCCTGTTAGTAACCTAGGTCATATCAGATCTGCTATTACTTGTACACCTGATCTATCGATTTATTCTTATATGCCTATTCATTACATCCCTCACTACTAGAAAAGCTGCAGAATAGTGATGCCAAATTCTGATAACTCCGACGCCATTGCGACGCCGAAAAAGGTGGGGCCTTAGAATAGCGTCACAAATTGCTTTAATTTTTCGTCGCGATTCTGCACCTTTTCTAGTAGTGCCTATTATGTTAGTTTGCCTAATCATGTCACCTTATGCCAATTATGATAGTTTACCTAATTTTGTCATCATATGCCAGTTTTATTTACTATGCCTATTCTTGTTCTCTTCTCTCCCACTTTCCTTTTTTGTTTTTACAGCCAGGCTACCTTCGAGCCTAGGCCTATCGCTGAAATATGTGAACGCATGAATTTGGGAATGATTGGGACTGATTAATTTGGGGCATAATTCATATTGTAAACATGATTGGTAATTTTGGGCATAAGTTGTACTTTGAACCAAAACTTGGGAATTTTGGGCATAAACTGTTCCTTGAGCCAAAAGTTAGGATTTGGGGGCATAATCTATATCTTGATCTAAACCTTACCGGGGGAATAACTTGTACCATAGATCGAACAGGGATTTGGGGCATAATGAATATGAAATTGGTTAGTTATGAAAATTCCTAGAATTACAGTAATTAGAAACTGTAACCTCGCTTAGACACGAGGTTAGATTACACTTGTGATAGAAGTCTGCCCAGAACCGCTTGGCATATCCAGCGACCATAAGTGGTGAATCTAATGTGAAGGGTCTAAGTGCATAAGCCTACACATAACGGTGCTAAGACACGAGGTTAAGTCTGACTTGTAGAAGAAGTTTGCCCGGACCTAACCGACATATCCAGCATCCACAAGTGGTCTACTTAATGTGGGAGGTCTAGCGCACTATAACCATAAATGAATAAATGGGGATGAACTTTTAATACTTAACCTGTTTGAATCCATAAGGATTACATGAACCTGTTAACTTGAGTAGGGTTATGTAAACTTGCTTGAATCAGTGGGAGGGTTAAGTTAATCTTGTTAAATATGTGGGGATGGGTTATACATATATACCTGACAAACTTAACTTGTTGGGGTTATGCGATCTTGTTAAACTAGTAGGCATAACCTGTTGAAATCCTAGTTGTGGGGATGCAAGCCTAGTGGAAGCTTGTATCATCTGGTATGCGGGACCCATATCAGTAACTAACCCATATTGTAAAACACCACCTCCGTTAAGGTCACTCACAAAGGGAATGTCTTAACTTCAGTGGAACGTTTAGGTAAAAGATGTAGGTAAATTACAAGACAGACAAAAAAAGCAGCGGAAAATAAAGTCATTTTATAAGCAAGGTGGTTCAGTCAAGATTTTACAACAATTGTCTCAATCATATTTAAAAATAATACATAGAACTTCTGTCTTGATTCAAAAACTTCCAACTATAAAAGAAGCATAAAAATAACAATAATATTCCCTAATAAAGCATGAACCATGTATAGCAGTGGAAGAGAGAGCCCAAAAGCAATACATCGACTGTCTTCGAGCTTGGAAAGAAAACGGAGCTAAGTGGTAACATTTCCTCCCTGTGAACCGGGGGGAGAGGGGAAGGAAAGAGGCAAAAACAAACTAGGTCAGATATAAATCTAGTAAGTCCAGTGACTTTCAGCATATAAACAGGCAAAAGCATCATGACATGAATAAACTGAATATAAGACAATACTGTGATAACATGGATAACCAGATAGCCTAAGATTAGCATAAGACATGACAAGGAAAGATAAACTAAATGCACTTCTACTCTTTCTCTGCTTCGCTACTACTTTGTTATTCTGATTTATGTATCTCTGCATCGCCTAACTAGTGTCCCAACTAGTAGTCTATGTAAAATGATAACATTACAATGTGATCCCAATCCCCGCAATTATGGTAGCCTTCATGTGTACATCTAGTATGAGGATCTTACCTCAATCAGCCTAATTGCCATGAAGATGTTAGATGTACCCTTACTACCCTATCGATCGGCTCCCTACTTGTATTAATGTTCCATGTGTCTGTGTCAATTCGGCCCTCTCTTGCATGTAGATACCCTATGCTGGTCCCACCATAAGGTGTATCAATCCTTATGATAGAAACCCGACATGATTCAAGATGCACAGTGTATAACTACTAGTACCCAATGCTTGCTTTTTCCCACTCCGGAGTACGTGCACGCCCGTAAACCAATGGAACCTACACTGACGTACCCCCTGCCGCTATTTTGACCGCTTATAATCAGCCCAGTAATCGTGCCCTACCCTGCCTAGTTTCAGGGTATCTTGATACATCTATGTGGGTTAGTGCTGAAATGAGTCCCCGTTACTAGGGTTTCTTACTGGTTAAGTTTGTGGGCCTATATTTACTAATATTACCCACCAACCCGATATGTACTTAACCCTCCCACTGATTCAAATATGTTTACTTAATGGTTAAGTTTATGGGCCTATATATACTAATATTACCCACCAACCCGATTTTTACTTAACCCTCCCACACATTATGTCATGTTGGTTAAGTGTTGTCCATTCATGTTGACTTAACCCACCCACTCATCATGTCATGTTGGTTAAGTGTTTCTTATTAACCCTTCTCACTCGTCATGTTGGATTAGTTAAGCGTTTTCTATTGACTTAACCTTGTTCATTCATCATGTTATATTGGTTAAGTATGTCCCATTAACTTAACCCCATTCGTTCATCAAGTTACATTGGTTTAGTGTTTCTTATTAACTTAATCCCACGCGTTCATCATGATGTATTGTTTAAGTGTCATCAATCAATTCAAGTTAACTTAACCCATCCACTTGTTGTGTTACATTGGTTAAGTGTTGCCTTCTTATGTTAACTTAACCCTTCCACGCATCATGTTATATTCGTTAAGTGTTGCTCTCTTGTTTTAACTTAACCCTACCCATTCATTATGTCATATTGGTTAAGTGTTTCTTATTAACTTAACCCTTCTCATTCATCATGTTGTACTGGTTAACTTAACCTTTCCAATTAACATGTTATAACGGTTAAGTGTTCTAAATTTACTTAACCTCATCTTCTTGTCTAATTAACATGTTATAATGGTTAAGTGTTCTAAATTTACTTAACCCCATCTTCTTGTCTAATTAACATGTTGTAACGGTTAAGTGTTCTATATTTACTTAACCTCATCTTCTTATCTAATTAACATGTTGTAACGGTTAATTGTTCTAAATTTACTTAACCCCATCTTCTTGTCTAATTAACATGTTATAACTGTTAAGTGTTGCCTTAGTTAACTTAACCCTACCATTCTTAACATGTCTTATTCATTAGCATTAATCAATTTGTTAATGCACCAACCCCTCACATTAGATCAATGTTGTTGCAGTTACTGGATGTGTCGGGCGGTTCCGGGCAGTTTTACACCACAACTCAATCTAACCTCGGGTTTTTCTTGGGCATGATGCACTAACCTCTAACATTAGATAGGTGTTGTTGCGGTTACTGGATGTGCCGTGCGGTTCCGGCCAGTTTTACACCGCAACTCAATCTAACCTCGGGTTAGGCATGTTTATCTTTTAGCATATTTACCATATATGTCCAAGTCTAGATTTTATAAGCTAATTATCCCAAATTCATAAAACTAGTCATGTTCTAATTCTCAAGTTATACCTCAACAAAGCTAATTACAAGTTATGACCTACAAATTCAAATTCAAGTTATTACTCAACATAGGTTACACCCAATATTCCCAAATTTGCAATAATAATCATGCCCCAAAATTACAATATTCATTATACTTGGCGTCCCAGCCAATAGTTAACCCCAATCTAGATTTAATATTCCAAATTACATTTTCCCCCAATCTAGGTTTAATATTTCAAGTTACCCAATTTTGGAACAATAACAATCATGCCCAAAACTTAATTTATATGCAAATTAAACCATCTTGCGTTTATAACGATAATAATGCCCAATATCAATTACAAGTTATACCCAAATCTCAGCTACAAGTTGTGCCCAAATCTCAATTTAAAGTTATACCCAAACCTCAATTACAAGTTACACCCAATATTACAAAATAGATTAGGCCCAATTGCCCCCGTATTCCAATCATATATATATATATATAACAAGCTTTCATCTAGGTTCGAGACAACCTAGATCCATAATAAAAGGGGAAGAAGAGGAAACATAAAAGATTAGGCATAAAATAGCCATACGACGCTAGATTTGGTAATAGCAATACCAGGAACATAAAAGAGGTATAGATCTGGATAAAATTACATCGCAGGAAAAAAATCTGATAGATTAGTTTTGAATAACATCGCTGGCACAGATCTGATAAAAATAGATAGGATAAATCTGAAAAGATTATCAGGTATAGCTTGGATTCATATTATTACATGCCAAGAATTTCAATTAAGTATTCACATCTGAAAGTAACTTGAACTTACAAAACAAAGGACAAATCTTGTTTTCTGGGATCTGTTTTCTGAAATTAAAAAGCTATCCCTTGACGTAGACCATCGATTCTCTAATTTAGATTTGATTCGTAGCTTCTAGCTTGCTTTCTAGTTTGCTTCCTAGTTGGATAAGAATGGTGGCTATGCTAGGTTAACCATGGACAACATGGTGGCTCCTTGGAATGAAATTGTGTGATTTAGGGTTGAGGGTTGGGGTTGCTTTTACAGAGGTTTAGATTTATGTGAGTCGTTAGATCAACCTAGGAGCAATTAGAACCATCCAGACTAGATAGAACTATCCATAAATTTCCACATATGCCCTAGTGACTCAGCAACAAGTCAGAATACCGTCACTATATGGATCTGGGCGAGGGGGTCGACCCCTATAGGGGGGTTCGGCACCCCAGTCGACACCCCTCTTGGGGGGTCGACACCTATGTCGACCCCTATGGGCGGGAATTTTCCCGCCCAGCTGATTTACGTGATTTTGGAATTCGAACTGTTTTGTTTATTTAATTATTAAATTATATAATTTTTTGTTTAAACATGAAATCTTTGAACTCCATAACTTCTTCATATGTAGTCCGATTCACGCAAACTCGGACTCTATCTCAAGCAGAATTCTGAGACGAACGCAATGGCGTAACCTGTTTTCCTTAATTCTCACTTTTAAAATTAAATATTCTTTAATTCGTTACTTTAATATTCATAGGAAATACGGGGTGTTACATTATCTCCTCCTTTAAAGGATTTCGTCCCCAAAATCTCCAAGTCAAGGAGAATGTATCCTAACATCCATCTACTCAACCATTCAATCACAGGCGTCCATTGTCCTTAAAAAGATTTCTAATGCTTTCATGATCATATTCATAGTGTGTGTACATGTCCTTATCTAATGCAAAATCAGGCGGTCTACTGAACCTCCTTAATGCGAATTATATCAGTGTCATGAGTCCATCATGTATGCAATTATTCCTAATCGTACATTATAACTTCTACATGAGTGCACAATCATTCATACAAATGCAACATCCATATGATAACACATCAAAGTTTATTTCATATATATAAAAATTCACTCATGCATATGCAATATGAAAGTGACTGAGCCGATCTAGTACCTAATGTGTGCGTATGCATCCACGAGCAACCACTAGCAAACACTTGCAACCACTTACAACCATCAATCATAACATGTTTCAAACACATGTTTACATCCATTGGCTTCTACCTAAGGATCGAGGATAGAACTGAGAGGATATACTTAAAGGATAAAGACTAGCATGCAAATAAGCTTTACAGAAAAAGAGAGATCAAGGATATACCCTCAAAAAGGGTATGATGCACATATCTAGCTTCAGCCTTCTAAGTCGCATCTTCTTGAGCTCCATTCCATATTGCTCTGACTGTCTTAACTTCATGACAGCGTAGCTTCTTAATTTCTATTTCCAAAATGTGTGTTGGATCTCATTCCACTATCGCATCTCGTTCCACCTTTTCTTCTTATAGTATACTTGGCACTACAACTTCTGTCGTGTCATGCTAACATTCCCAGAACTATCTCTTGAAAATAAACAAATGCTAACCATGTTACCAAGTGTATACACTAAGATGATTAGATTCTTCTCCGTCAATCTTGAAAGTGGGGCTAATACCTTTCCAAAGTCCTTAATTAACTTCATATATTAGCCCGCTAGTCCAAGAAAGCTTCTTACTTCCGTTGCATTCTTTGGGACCTTTCGGTCTTGCACCGCAACTACTTTTGCGGGATTTACGGCTATCCCTTCTTTGGGTGCCACATTTCCTAGAAACCTTACTTCTTCTCTCCAAAAATGACGTTTTTGGAGAACTTCGCCTTAAGGTTATGCACTTGGAGGGTATCCGAGACTTCCCTTAGATGCTCTATGCACAAACGAAGTGAACCATCCGCCTTTGTAACGAAAACGACTGGAGCACCCCATTCAGAAATACTTCGTCTTATGAACCCTTTTTCAGGTAACTCTTTTACTTGTTTACTGAGCCCTACCTTTCCCTCGGATTCATGTGTTGTACAGGTAATGCAACTGGTTTTGCATTGTCAGCTAGATATATGAGGAAGTCTGTCTCGCGTTTTAGGGGATAAACCCCTAACCTGATCAAAAACATATGCGTACTCATGGACTACCCTAACGGATTGCAAATCTTCGATAGATGCATCAAGTGATTCTAGGTAGCTAGGACAAACTGATCCGTTAGGATCGCACGAAATCTCGAGGGCATTCCCGAGGCAAGTAGAAAGTCTAACTACCCTCCTTTCACAATTACTAGATAACCAATCCATGTCTAGAATCAACCCATAGCCCATAAAATCTGAAAACATAAGCATTACACTTAAACTCAATACTTAATATAGCTATTCTCAAATCCTTACAAATCAAAGATAAATGAGACGAACCACCAATTAGATTTGAGACAATAATGGGATCCTCTACAATACAAGATCTAGGGTGCAGAGACTCAACTATGGAAGCAGATATAAACGAATGTGAAGCGCTAAAATCAAAAGAGTACTAACAGGATGATCAAAAAGAAAAACTAGACTTTTTCAACAGAAAAATTACTATCTCTCTCAGGTATGATGGCGGCGAGAGCATGCACTTGCCCCCCTGAAAATCCTGTCATTAGTTCTTGCCCTTCTCCTTAATTTTATGACTTGTTATAAAGACGCTTCCTCTTGTCTTAGGTTTTCCTATTCTTCCTTCCCTTCTTGTCCTGTGATTCTTCCACTTACACCTCTTTCTTTTTACCTCCTTTGTGAACCAAATCTATATCCATGAGTTCCTCATCCTTGGGTTGTGCTCCTTAGACAAACTCCCTCATTCTCATCTTTGCCATCCTTGTGTAACTTGTTGACAAGTCTCTTGAAAGCTGCCACCATCGCACGGAAATCCCTACAAAGCTTGAAAGAAAATTAGCCACAGGTGAAACTATTGCGGTTATAGATGGAAGTTGGGCACTTCTTCGCCCTTTGATAGATGTCGTAGTCTCATTAAACATATGGAACCATGCCGCGATGAGGTTACCTCCCAGAAAGCTAGGAGCCCTGGAAACTCAGGAAAGAAGGAAACAAGGATTCAAACAGAGAATCAAAAGATAGTTCATATGGCTTTGGGAAATATGCCTTTAAAACAAAACATTTATTTTTGAAAATGCTTCTTTTTAAAATCGTTTTGAAAATAATTTTTCAAATCTTTTATTTGATCTGGTAACCTTCAGCTCTGATACCACGTGTAACACCCCACCACCGTTAAGGTCACTCACAAAGGAAATGCCTTAACTTCAGTGGAGCATTTAGGTAAAAGATGTAGGTAAATTACAGGACAGACAAATAAAGCAGTGGAAAATAAAGTCATTTTATAAACAATGTGGTTCAGTCAAGCTTTTACAACAACTGTCTCAATCATACTTAAAAATAATACATAGAACTTCTGTCTTGATTCAAAAACTTCCAATTTTAAAAGAAGCATAAAAATAACAATAATATTCCCCAATAAAGCATGAACCAGCCATAGCAGTGGAAGAGAGAGCCCAAAAGCAATACTTCGACTGTCTTCGAGCTTGGAAAGGAAATGGAGCTAAGTGGTAACATTTCCTCCCTGTGAACTAGGAGGGGGAAACGGAAGGAAAGAGGCGAAAACAAACTAGGTCAGACATAAATCTGGTAAGTCCAGTGACTTTCAGCATATAAACAGGCAAAAGCATCATGACATGAATAAACTGAATATAAGACAATACCGTGATAACATGGATAACCAGATAACCTAAGATTAGCATAAGATATGATAAGGCAAGATACACTGAATGCACTTCTACTATTTTTCTGCTTCGCTACTACTTTGTTATTCTAATTTCTATATCTCTGCACTGCCTAACTAGTGTCCCAACTAGTAATTTGTGTAAAATGATAATATTACAACGCCCCGCAATTGTTGTAGCCTTCAAGTGTACATCTATTATGAGGATCTTACCTCAATCAGCCTAATTGCCATGAAGATGTTAGATGTACCCTTACTACCCTATCGATCGGCTCCTGACTTGTATTAATGTTCCATGTGTCTGTGTCAATTCGGCCCTCTCTTGCGTGTAGATACCCTGTGCTGGTCCCACCATAAGGTGTATCAATCCTTATGATAGCAACCCGACACGATTCAAGATGCACAGTGTATAACTACTGGTACCCAGTGTCTACTTTTTCCCACTTTGGAGTACATGCATGCCCGTAAACCATCGGAACCTACACTGACGTACCCCCTACCACTATTTTGACTGCTTATAATCAGCCCAATAATCGTGCCCCACCCTGCCTAGTTTTAGGGTACCTTGATACATCTATGTGGGTTACTGCTGAAATGGGTCCCTGTTACTAGGGTTTCTTACTGGTTAAGTTTGTGGGCCTATATTTACTAATATTACCCACCAACCCGATTTGTACGTAACCCTCCCATTGATTCAAACATGTTTACTTAATGGTTTAAGTTTTTGGGCCTATATTTACTAATATTACCCACCAACCTGATATGTACTTAACCCTCCCATACATTATGTCATGTTGGTTAAGTATTGTCCATTCATGTTGACTTAACCCACCCGCTCATCATGTCATGTTGGTTAAGTGTTTCTTATTAACCCTTCTCACTCGTCATATTGGATTGGTTAAGTGTTCCCTATTGACTTAACCTTGTTCATTTATCATGTTATATTGGTTAAGTATTTCCCATTAACTTAACCCCATTCGTTCATCAAGTTACATTGGTTAAGTGTTTCTTATTAACTTAACCCCACGCATTCATCATGCTGTATTGGTTAAGTGTCATCAATCAATTCAAGTTAACTTAACCAACCCACTTGTCGTGTTACATTGGTTAAGTGTTGCCTTCTTGTGTTAACTTAACCCTTCCACGCATCCTGTTATATTGGTTAAGTGTTGCTCTCTTGTTTTAAATTAACCCTACCCATTCATCATGTCATATTGGTTAAGTGTTTCTTCTTAACTTAACCCTTCTCATTCATCATGTTGTACTGGTTAACTTATCCCTGCGCACTTGTCGAATTAACATGTTATAACGGTTTAAATTTACTTAACCTCACCTTCTTGTCTAATTAACATGTTATAATGGTTAAGTGTTCTAAATTTACTTAACCCCATCTTCTTGTCTAATTAACATGTTGTAACGGTTAAGTGTTCTAAATTTACTTAACCCCATCTTCTTGTCTAATTAACATGTTGTAATGGTTAAGTATTCTAAATTTACTTAACCCCATCTTCTTGTCTAATTAACATGTTATAACTGTTAAGTGTTGCCTTAGTTAACTCAACCCTACCATTTTTAACATGTCTTGTTCATTAGCATTAAACAATTTATTAATGCACTAACCTCTCACATTAGATCTATGTTGTTGCGGTTACTGGATGTGCCGGGCGGTTCCGGACAGTTTTACACTACAAATCAATCTAACCTCGGGTTTTTCTTGGGCATAATGCACTAATCTCTCACATTAGATAGGTGTTGTTGTGGTTACTGGATGTGCCGGGCGGTTCCAGGCAGTTTTACACCGCAACTCAATCTAACCTCGGGTTAGGCATGTTTATCTTTTAGCATATTTACCATATATGTCCAAGTCTAGATTTTATATGCTAATTATCCCAAATTCACAAAACTAGTCATGTTCCAATTCTCAAGTTATACCTCAATAAAGCTAATTACAAGTTATGCCCCACAAATTCAAATTCAAGTTATTACTCAACATAGGTTACACACAATCTTCCCAAATTTGCAATAAGAATCTTGCCCCAAAATTACAATATTCATTATACTTGGCATCCCAGCCAATAGTTAACCCCAATCTAGATTTAATATTCCAATTTACATTTTCCCCCCAATATAGGTTTATTATTTCAAGTTACCCAAATTCGGAACAATAACAATCATGCCCAAAACTTGATTTATATGCAAATTAACCCATCTTGCAATTATAACGATAATAATGCCCAATATCAATTACATGTTATACCCAAATCTCAGCTACAAGTTGTGCCCAAATCTCAATTACAAGTTATACCCAAACCTCAATTACAAGTTACGCCCAATAGTACAAAATAGATTAGGCCCAATTTCCCCCGTATTCCAATCGTATATATATAACAAGCTTTCGTCTAGGTTCGAGACAACCTAGATCCATAATAAAAGGGGAAGAAGAGGAAACATAAAATATTAGGCTTAAAATAGCCATACGTTGCTAGATTTGATAATACCAATATTAGGAACATAAAAGAGGTATAAATCTGGATAAAATTACGTCGCAGGCATAAATCTAATAGATTAGATTTGAATAACATCGAAGGCATAGATCTGATAAAAATAGATAGGATAAATCTGAAAAGATTATCAGGTATAGCTTGGATTCATATTGTTACATGCCAAGAATTTCAATTAAGAATTCACATGTGAAAGTAACTTGAACTTACAAAACAAAGGAAAAATCTTGTTTTCTGGGATTTGTTTACTGAAACTGAAAAGCTATCCCTTGACGTAGACTGTCGATTCTCTAATTTAGATTTGATTTGTAGCTTCAAACTTGCTTTCTAGTTTGCTTCCTAGTTGGAGAAGAATGGTGGCTATGCTAGGTTGACCAAGTTCAGCATGGTGGCTCCATGGAATGAAATTGTGTGATTTAGGGTTGAGGGTTGGGGTTGCTTTTATAGAGGTTTAGATTTATGTGAGCCGTTGGATCAATCTAGGAGCAATCAGAACCATCCAAACTAGATAGAGCTATCCAGAAATTGCCACCTATGTCCTAGTGACTCAGCAACAAGTCAGAAAATCATCACTGTTTGGATCTGGGCGAGGGGGTCGACCCCTATAGGGGGGTCGACACCCTAGTCGACACCCCACTTGGGGGTCGACACCAATGTCAACCCCCCCGGGGAGAGTCAACCCTTATGGGCAGGAATTTTCCTGCCTAGCTGATTTACGTGATTTTGAAATTCGAATTATTTTGTTTATTTAATTATTAAATTATATAATTTTCTGTTTAAACATGAAATCTTATGAACTCCATAACTTCTTCATACGGGGTCTGATTCATGCAAACTCGGACTCTATCTCGAGTAGAATTCCGAGATGAAGGCAATGGCGTAACCCGTTTCCCTTAGTTCTCACTTTTAAAATTAAGTATTCTTTAATTCGTTACTTTAATATTCATAGGAAATACGTGGTGTTACACATATCGTTTCAAACGGGGAACCCGAACTATGTGGGGGTCAGGGCATGCTTACTGAGCTGTTTATAGGAGGTCACTTGGGTAAAGGAGTCTGACGAGCTAATTATAAGAGGCCACTTTTGTAAAGGAGTCCGATGGCGCATTGCATCGGGGTCATGTGCGTGCATGGGTCCGCTTGCTCAGGATAATAAACGGTGGCATCAGTATATGTAGGTGTGCATCTTGGAAATAATGGGGTTGCCACTTTAGGAAGTGATACATCCTACTGTAGGGCCAGCACAAGTATCTACGGAGTTGGGGAGCCGATCGATTGGGGTATTGTAAAGGCCCGCAAATCCGTGCTATATGAGTTGATTAAATACAACACACGTCCAACTCAAATAACACAGAAATACGACTCATTATTAGAAAGAAGATAGAGGATGAGAAATAGAAAGAAAGAAATATTAGAATAGAAGAAAAAACAAAGATCACAACTCACAGCGGAACGAATAAAATATATTCTATAACATAAGCTTCGAAATACAAATCTGTTTGTACATATATACATACCATCATCAGAGTACACATAACTTTTGATTCAGCGGAAGTAACTCGAAATAACTAACGTTGAAGCCTCCTGCTTCAAGCTCCTCCAAGTGTATCTGTAAAAGCCTGAAACACTTGACTGCCCGTACAAATTTGGGCACCCAAGAGTTTAGGGAAAACAAAATAAACTCTGGGTCAGTCATGGGACTGGTGTGAGTAAACTCCAACCACTTGTTTAACTTTCAAAATCCTTTTCGAAAGAAAAGATAATAGTAAGACCAGCCCACACATAAACATGGACGGCTTTTACCTTACTATAACCCAAAACACTTTGATACGAAAATCCAGTGATATTATAATAATGTCTACACCAAGTAAATAACCAAATAGCAGAACGCTTGCATCTCACGCTCCACATATATTATAAAATCAAAACCCGCATGGCGCTTATTGGAGATTGGATTTCCAACATGACAAGGTATGGAACCACCTTCCGACAGTGCATCTCTAGAGGCGAATACACCTGGGTTCAACAAGAACGTCTTGCAACCCGGCCCACACATGACCGACCACTCATTTCGCTTGAGTGTATCGAATGTATACCACCAACGGTTGGACTCAAACCACCGTTTCCCGAATGGGCAGAATCGATAGATTTAGAAACAAAAGGAATTTCTCTAGATAGGTGATTATACACCCTAATGGGTGCGACCCACATAGCCATGCTGCCTGCCCGATTTTTGTCCTTTCCCGGTTGTTGAGGCCTGAGGCTACGAATACTTACCATTCATTGATAGCACAATCACTTTGAATGCCACATTGTCAGATCCGTTAATCACTAGTTGAGTTTGCACAAATATTCTGGATATTATGCTAAGGGATAAATCCGTTGCAACCATATATGTTCATACAGACCAACCCATTTGATCATTGGAAATACTCTGTCAGACATTCGTCCATTTACGTTCGTTCTGGGATTGAACGAAACCGAAGGCACTATTTCTATAAATAGAAAAGCCCTTGCACTTTACTCCGTCTTCAATATATTCAGCATACTTGGTTCGCAACGCTTATGCCGATACGGAGTGGTTCTTCGGATAATAATCCAACCGGTCTCTCCATATTGACAACGATGGTCAAAAACTTAGATAGTCTGTGATTTAACTATCGAATAAAAACAAGTGTTCATCCAAACATATCAACAAATCACTGGGCTCTTTAATTAATATTTCATTAATTAAATCTCTTCTCCATTTCCTTAACAATATTTGTTAACCAAATATTTCAATAACCAATCTTGGCTCTTTACGCTATTTTTGATTTCGTTTCCTTATCGAATTCTATATATATCGATATATAGATTTCTAACTGTCAAATTTCTTAAAAATATTCTAACTCCTTAAATTTCCGGAAAATTTCGCCATAACCTCCCCTGTATCGGGAGCATCGGGAAATTTCAATTAGCATCCCGGTATCTTCTAATCTCAAAAAGAAAAAGAAGGAGCCAAGCGGCTAGCCGATACGGCGCATAAAACCCATATATGAATTAAACATGTACCTTTTTGTCGAGCACATAAATTAAAATCTTCATATATTCCATTCCATATCGGTTTAACACCTGTTCACCTGTTTTCAATTCAATTCAACACTATCTAATTGTTTGAATTCAGTTCGCCCATTTATTCTTTGATTAGACATTTTGCCTCTCTCACTTCTTTGTTGAACATAACATGTTCAAACAAAATGTTTAACTCGTTCATAACTAAATTGAATTTCAATTTCAATTCTAATTCTCTTTTCTATTTCGAATATAAATTTCAAATCGAATTTACTTATTTAAACCCCAATATTCATTCGAAATCTCATTAACTAATTTCTATTCGAATTAGTTAACTCTATTCAATAAATCAAAAATCTGATTTCTGTTTCAGAAATCAACCCATTACTCCACTGGAGTTCACATATATTTTATAACTCACATCTGGATTTTTAAAATAGAAATTTCGATTTTTATTTGCTTAAAATCCTTTAATTTAATTAAATAAACCGTTATGGTTTTATAATGGTTCTGGCGCTGTTTTTCTGAAAATTTGATTTTGATATAACTCAAAATCTATACGACGAAATTCAGATTTTTCTCTTTCATTTGAAAACTATTATCAAACCGGTCCTGACGTTTCTTGTTTCGAAGAATTTCGACTTCAATTGCGTTCTGTATACTCAATTGAAGTTCGAATCGCTATTTTACGAACTGCAGTGCTGCGGCGAGTTCGTTTTAATTATATTTATATATATAAAACCCTTTAAACTTCTTAAAAATGAATTCAACTTCGTTTTAACCTTATTTGAATTCCTTGATTCAAATTCCAATCTCACTTTTGAATTCTATATTTCAAATACCAATTCCTTTTCTATTTGATATTCAAATTCAATATTTGAATTTCTATTTGAATTCCCTATATTCAAATTCTAGACTTGAATTCATTTGAATTCTTTTATTCAAACTCTATATTTAAATTCCATTTGAACTTCTATATTCCAATTCCTATATTTGAATTCTATTGAAATTCAAATATTCAAACTCCTTTTAAAATTCTATATTCAAAATTCCATAGTTAAAAACCCATTTGAATTTCATATTCAAATCCCATAGATCAAATCCTATTGAATTCAATTTGAATCTCTTATATTCAAATTTCATTTTCCATTTCCGACCCCTTTTGAATTCCTAGTATTCAAATTCATTTTCAATACCATTTGAATTTCTAATATTCAAATTCATTCCAACACCATTTGAATTTCTAATATTCAAATTCATTTGAATTCCCTTGAATTCAAATTCCATTTCAAAATCCTTTGGATTTCCTATTTTGAAATCCTATTTGAAATTCTATTTCCAATTCTACTTTGAAATCCTATTTTCAAAGTTCATTTCAAATTCTATTTTGAAATCTCATATTCAAATTTCTACTTAAATTTCTATATTCAATTCCATGTTCAAATTCAATACTCGAATTTCTATTTCAAATCTCAATTCAAATTTCATATTTAAATTCCATTCAAATTTCACATTTGAATTTCTTCCTTGAAATACTATATTTCAAATTCTATTTTGAAATTCTTCTTTGAAATTCTATTTTTCAAATTCTATTTTGAAATTCTACATTCAAATCTCTATTCAAATTTCTTTATTTGAATTCTTCTTTGAAATACTATATTTCAAATTTCATTCAATTCTCCTTTGAAATTCTATATTTCAAATTCTATTTTTCATTCTAATTTCATCTATTCAAGTTCTATTTGAACTTCTATTTGAATTTCTAATATTCAATCTCCTCTTAAAATTCAAATATTTAAACCCCTTTTCTAATTCAAATGTTATACTCAAATTTCATTTAAAAATTTCATTACACATCTTATTTTGAAATTTCATTTCAAATTCCAGTTTCGCACTTGTATTTCTATTTCTGAATTATCAAAGGATAATTCTTTTCACTTTATTTATAACTTCATTATAAAAGAATTATTTCTAAACTTCGTTTAAAAAGAACTACTCGGTTTTTATTTTAAAAAAACAAGTTTAAAATTCTATTTCCATTTAAAATTCAAATTCTATTTAAAGATAGAATCTTTCCTTTTTAAATCTCAAATCTCCTTTTAATCGGCCCAGTGATATTTAAAACAATCAAATCACCCAATTCTCAATCATTTGGTTTTTAACACATCATATATGAATATATATATGAAATCAAACAAACAAGCAAACAAACAGATAATATATTTTTGAGGAATCCAGTCGGATTCCTCCAACCTGTCTTTCCTGCATCCACAGATGTTAGCACATAAATAATACCCATTCTGCTTCGTGGCAGAATATCGCGGTATAGAAGGTCATCCACTAATCATAGCGTGGGGCGTATAGGGTAATCATCCGCTAATGAAACTGCGGGCATCCGCTAATGAGACTGCGGGAATCCAACCAACCAATCAACCCAATATATATATATATATATATAGCCTAAATAACTAATATATATAAAGCAACCAGAAAATATTCACACAAGCAACAAACAATTATTTTAAATGGAATAAAAATAATTTTAAGTAAAGGTGAGTGAGATTTACTCACCGTGATTTGCAGTTGTCGAATAGCCTGTTTATTTCCAAATAACCGGCTATGAACCTTCTCGAATGAAATCTTCACCTATGATAATTTTATTTAAATTCACTAATCAACATTTATTTAATTTAACGAATAAATAAATTTCTTATATATATATATATACATTTCCTTTTTCATTCATCTAATTTATTATTTTATCAATTGATTCGCTGAATAAATTTCCCTTTTCAATTTCCCAATTCTAGCTTAACAGTTAATAACATTTCCTTTAACTGTATACTAAATTTTGGTTTTTAACTAATATACAAAGCAAAATAAGTAAAACAAATTCAAGTAAGGGTTCACCTCTGATTACTTTGAATTCTCCAATCCTGAACCCTACCACAGATCGACAGTACTTCCCACCCACTCGCGATTCCATCTTGAACCCATGAGTGCTACAGCAAATCGATCGATGGTCTGGAGCTTCGAATGGCCTTTTACCCTATCGCGCACCATTCCAGACACGTCGCTACATCCCTCGCTCCACCATCGAAGCATCACGTTGTTCTGGAGATCACCGAAGTTCTTCCCATTAAGCCAGATCCTCCGCGCCACCATCAGCTCGACTGTAACCCATCGCGACTCCACATCAGTGTCGCCCATCCATACTTGAACGCGAAAAGCTCCACACTCCCCCCCCCCCCACGTCGCTCACAAACCCTAGAGTTAAACCCGAGAAATCGAAATCGAGCTGACCCTAATTTGCGTTGACCGATTTTAATTTAAATAGGGAAGTTATGCCATTTTAGTTTTAACAGAAGAGAGGATTAAATAGGAGGGTAGGTGCGGTATATAATCATTGAAGCTTTTGAGTTCGATTTTTGCTGAGGACCCAAAATGAATTGAAGACGGAGGAGTGTCGCAATTTATAGAAAAGAGGGAGGGAACAATTCGTACTCGCCATTAAAATGGTGCTTTACTTTGCAACGAAGCTGGGGAGCAGAATTTGTGGCTCGAGAAAATTTTAGGTCTGCGTTTAACAGAAGATAGGTCGGCTTCTTAAAGTTTTGATTTGATTTTTACTTTAATTAAAAACTAAATTATATCGCGGTCCTTTAATTTGAAACCACGAACCACTATTTTAGCAAAACAACTGATGTTCTCAACATTATTCACTATTTTGAATTCAACGAACGGATTATACAATTTAATTTTAACGTAATATAAAATAACCATTTTAAATCAATATAACATAATTTAAATTTAAACAAATGAATTCTTCGATAATAAATTATTATTTGTTATCGTTTAAATAAAACTTCATATAAATCAATTTGACTCCATTTCAAATTTAATTACTTAAGATCCTCATATTACGATAGTTCAGTATAAAAATTTATTATATTATCAGCTCAATATTTAAAATAATATTAAATATTCAAAATAAATCGACCAGAAAAATCTGGGTCGTTACAGGTATTAATTAGGGTATATCTAGTCTTACTTGTTTAGGAGCCCGTTATTATCGTTGGGGGTAACACCTGTCAGTTCTGTTGGGCTACATGTTATTGTATGGGGTGAAACCTCTCACTAGAAGTATACCTAAGTTTACCATCTTGTACTTGTTGGGATCATCTTGTTTCGGTTATACTAGTGATGGTGCATAGAATAGTGTTAGAGAAGCACAATATATTCTGTTATGTTTTATCCTGCTTACCTTGTCATACCTGAGTTATATACTGTACCTCTCTTATCCAACTTATATGCCTATCACGATGCTTTTAATTATTTATATGCTAAAAGTAACTGGACTCGCCAGACTTTATGTCTGACCTATTTTGTTTCCCCTTCTTTCTCTTTTGTTCCCCCAATTTCTCAGGGTGGGAATACTCAAGCTTGATCAGGATTCTTCTTTCATTTTGCTTGGAGCTGCTTAGATGTACTACTTGATTTAGTATCTTCTCTACTATGGCTATAATTTGGGGATTATGCTTCTTTTATTATTTTGCTGATAATTTTAGTACAAGAAAAAAGTTTTAAGTTGATGTACTGGTTTTATGTATTTCATATTTATGATGTAACTATGTTTAGAACCACGATGTTTTCTGCTTAATAAAGTTTTAAATTCCGCTGTTATTTTATATCTATCTTGTAATATTTATGTTTCTGTTTACCCATAATGCTTCATGAAACTTAATGCATTCTTTTAAAAAGAGTGACAATAACGGATGTGGGGTGTCACACTTGGTATCAGAGCTGAAGGTTACCAGATCGGATAAAAGATTTTGAAAATTGTTTTCAAAATGGTTTAAAAAGAAAGCATTTTTAAAAGAAAAGTCTATTTTGAAAAACATATTCCCCAAACCCATATGAAATATCTTTCGATTCTCCGTTTGAATCCCTTTTTCCTTTACTTTTCATAATGTCTGGGGAACTTAATATTCCCGAGGGTATTCAAGTACCAGATTGGTTCCATAGGAATCTTAAAGCTACGACACCTCCCGGGAGCTAAGGAGACGTCCCTCCCCCAGCTGCAGCCATTGTTCCTCCCCTGTCGTGGGTCGATAATTTCTGTAGAAAAAATGTCATGGTTGCAGACGTAGGGATCATTTGGTTAAAGATTGCAGAAGAAGAAAGAACGACAAAGCCTGAGAAAAGAGGGAATGTCATAGTTGTAGGCACATGGGTCATTTGAGAAAAGACTGCAAAAGAAGGAAGAATGCTTGTTTCAATTGTGGAGAGGTCGGATTCTTTTCTAAAGAGTTCCCGAAGAAGCAAGGACAAGGTCAAAGGGCAGGATCATCGGGAGGGCAAGTGCATGCTCTTGTGGCTGGTGTGCAAGATAGAGGTAGGAAAGTTTCCGTTGATGGTTTGATTTCTCTTTCCGATCATCCAGTTAGAACCCATTTTGATTCAGGTGCTTTGCATTATTTTATATCTGATTCTGTGGTTGAGTCTCTTCACCTTAGTACTAGTATGGTTTTGGATCCCGTTGTTGTCTCAAACCCCATAAAGGGTACGGCTCATCTGTCTACGATTTGTCGGGGTTTGAGAATATCTGTGTTAGGCGTCGAGTTTGAGTGTGACACATATGTGCTTGGTTTCATGGGCTATGATTTGATTCTAGGGATGGATTGGCTAGCCATGTATGGTGCCATTCTTGATTGTGATAGGAGGGTCGTTAGATTTTTGACTTGCCATGGGAGGACCCTCGAATTTCTTGTGACCTTAAGCGGTCTGTCATGCTTAGTTTCCTAGAGTCGCTTGATGCATCTATCGATGATCTACAATCTGTACCGTAGTCTGTGAGTATCCTGATATTTTTAAGGAGGTTCGGGGATTACCTTCGAGGCATGAGAATGATTTTTGTATGTACTTGGTGGACAATGCAAAGCCAGTTGCATTTCATGTGCACCATATGGCTCTAAGAGAAAGGAGGGAGCTTAGCAAGCAAGTTGGGGAGCTACTTGAGAAAGGGTTTATTAGGCGAAGCATATTTGAATGGGGTGCTCCAGTAGTACTCTCCACTAAGCGGATGGTTTGCTTCACTTATGCGTGGATTACATAGAGTTGAATAAACTCACTAAGAAAAATAGGCACCCACTTCCAAGGATAGATGATCTGTTTGACCAGCTTGTCGATGCATCTATTTTCTGTTAGTTAAACTTGGCCGCGGGGTTTCATCAGTTGAGGGTGGCTGAGGACAGTATAGACAAAACCTATTTTAGAACTCCAGATGGTTTCTTCGAGTGGCGCGTCATGCCGTTTTGGGTTGACGAATGCACCCGCCTATTTTGTTGATCTGATGAATAGGGTGTTTTAGGAGTTTCTAAATAAGTTCATTGTGGTCTTTGTTGATGACATCTTTATTTTCTCTAAGAATGAGGAAGAGCATGCTTTACATTTGAGGGAGGTTATGAAAACTCTCCGTGTGCACCTGCTTAAGGCAAAATTCTCACAATGTCGTTTTTGGAGAAAAGAAGTGAGATTTTTAGGGCATGTGGTCTCTAAAGATGGGATAACAGTAGATCCCGCAAAGGTAGTTGTAGTTTAAGATCCCAAAGAATGCAACGGAGGTAAGGAGTTTTCTTGGATTAGCGGGCTATTATAGGAAGTTCATTAAGGACTTCGCAAAGATATCAGCCCCACTCACCAGATTGAGGAAGAAGAATCTGACATTTTCTTGAGATGTAGAATGGGAAGATGCTTTTCAGCGACTGAAGAGGGCTATGACAACAACCCTAGTCTTGACTTTGCGTGATGGGGACAAGGTGTTTATGGTATACAGTTATGCATGTGGTACAGGGCTTGGTGCAGTTTTGATGCAAGAGGGAAGGGTAGTATGTTATGGAGGTAGACAACTAAGGCTCCATGAGAAGAACTACCCTACCCATGATTTAGAGTTACCTGCCATAGTATTCGCGCTTAAGACTTGGCGCCATTATCTACTAGGAGAAAGGTTCGAGTTGTACACCGATCATAAATCTCTCAAGTACTTGTTCTCGCAGAAGGATCATAATTTAAGGCAAAAAAGATGGATGGAATTCCTAGCATCCTATGACTTCGAGATCGCTTATACCCCTGGTAAGGGTAATCTGGTGGCAGACACATTGAGTAGGCAGAGGATGACATGTAATTCTCTGTTTGTGGAGAGGAAGAGCTTGGAGTTTATATCGACTTTTGATTTTTAGGCCCTCCACCGAGTTTACACCTGGTTTATTGGCATCATTAGTGGTGCGGCCTACTCTGTTGGACCAGATAGGGACTTCGGAACGAGAGGACCAACATCTAGCAGATATCTTGGATAGGCTCGGTAGGGGGAGACTTCTAGTCACCTTAGTAGATATTCCACGGATGATAGAGGGTGGTTGCGACGAGATGGAAGGATTTGTGTTCCCCGAGTTGGGAGTTTGCTGAAAACAGTCCTTGAGGAATCCCATCATTCTAGGATGATTATTTGTTAGCCTACTTTGTGAACTAGGCTACACAAAGAGTAAATAGTGAGGAAGACATTGGATTGGATCGGAGGAGGATAGCACTGGACATGAGTAGAGATCAAAGACACAGAGTCCACATCGGATCGGATCGGAGAGATATGTCAGTAGCCTAATTACATCAAATCAGATCGGATGAGTACGTCAGCGGCATCTAAGGATAGCCAATTACTTCACCGGATCGGATAGGAGGCCCGATCCGAACCCCTGTTTTCCTTTGAACCTGTAGTCGTTGCCGCGCGTATCCCCTGAAGAATCGGACATGATCTGACCATTTCTCCCACGATTTCCTACTGGGTCAATGCGCTGTAGCCATCTTGGAGCTTCCAAACCCGACTATCAAGGGATGAATGCCACGCAATTCTGAACCGAAGCCACTTCGAGGAGATTTTTCACCTATAAATACACCACATAGAGGCATTAGAAAGGATCTTTTGGCAAATTCTCAGTCCATACTTCCTCCATAGCCGAATTCTACAATCATTTTCAGATAAAAATCATCTCTTAAATCCCATATTTGAGAGATTTGAGAGATTTGAGTGAGTTTATGAATTGTAATTGTAGGGTAGAGTGAGAATCCTTGCTGTATTCATATTCAAATCATCAAATCAAAGAAAACAAAGTGGACGTAGGCTCGTTAACACTGAACCACTATAAATTGCGTGTTCTTTACTCTTTTTGATTCTATTCTGTTGAATTCATATCTAATTTGGGTGTTAGAGCCAATTTTTGGTCTAACATTTTGGTGCTTTCACTGAGAAACTTCGAATTCTTAGCTTTTTCGGGATTACCATTCTACTGTTTGGACCTTCAAGTTCAAAGTAGTTAATCCCCTTTCTCTGACATCTTTTGGTACTTATTGCCTAATCGTTGAAGAATCAAGCATTATGGCTAAGACCAAAGGAAAGGAAGTGCAAGGCGCTAGGGGGAATGATGCTAGAGAAATTCAGCAAGCTATTGTGTTAACAAGGTCACGCGCTCAAAGCTCTGGAGCAGATCACTCCAATCAGAAGAACCTGGATCGGTTCGGAGGGGCTGATCTGAACCGAGAGGAAACAAACCGGATCGTGCTAACACTGATCCGACATGATGACCCGATCTGAACCGATGGTGTTGGGGGCTCTCACTCTCTCCATCCGAACCGCCCCGACCAGGCTGCTATGGGCCGATCCGATCCGATTCAGAATGAAGCTGGAACTTCTACTCAAGCTCCCTCCGATGCTCCAATTCCAGCCACGATGACCAATGCCCAGTCTGATCTATCTGCACCCATTACTCAGGGAGACTTTTCACGTTTTCTTGACATGCTTCAGAGCACTAAAGAAGCATTGGAAGCCCAAAGGTGTGAAAACCTTCGCATGTAGGAAAACATGATCACCATGGATAGAGAATTACAGGAGCTCCGGAGGCAGAGAACTCCTTTCCCACCATGCCACATTCCTACAGATGATTCGTCTTCTTCGGAGGAGGAACGTCCCCACGAGAGAAGGCCGCTTGAACGACCTCAGAACCTTGATCAATTGACATTTGGATCTTTAGGATCCCGAGAAGATGCTGCTTGTGTATTGGGTCTTGATGACCCGAGTCTGCAACAGCCTATGTTGCTACCTATGTGTGTATCCCACGTCTTACCCAGGGATCCTAATATTACTTACCCCACACAGCAACAACTTCTCCAACCTTTACCTCCAGAGATTGACCGGGAGCACAGAGAGCAACATAGAGCAGCTGCCGCCAGAAACAGGAGGTTATCCCCTGATCAGGAACCCAGGGGTAACCCGAACGTCAGATCTAGAGAGCCTATGCAGACACTAACCAACGCTGATGTACAGGCGATGGTGCGACAGATTATGTCGGAAAGCCGGCTGTATACTAATGAAGATTGGGGCATTGAGCAAATTCTACAAGAGGAAGGTGGTCTTCCCAAGTACCACCGAAGTCGAGAACACAAAACCTCAAAAGATCTTCTAGCACTCTATTCACCCTTTCGGTTTGGCCATCCGTCCGGGGGTGATAGGCTGTACTCAGATTCAATCGCGTACCCATTGCTTCTTGCAAACTGTTCCAGAACTGGCTAGTGAAAATTGGGTCACGATCGCTAACTATGCTAGAAGGAACTCCATGCAGCCGCACTATCTTTTGAAGATAAACAGATGCTAGCCGCGATACGGTCCTCTTGCTTTTCACCGGAATAAAATGGGCTCTCTTTGTAAATCTATCAATTATTACCCATATCCCATAAAGCCCAAATAGTTTGGTGGCGAACTTCTTCACCCCAACCATATATCACAAATAGGCTAGCCATACTCCTTAGGGGGTTTGTAACAGAACTAAGATTGAGGATAGGACTGAGAGGATATACTTAAAAGGTAGCATGCGAGTAAGCTCTACGGAACAATAGGGATCAAGGATATACTCTTAGAAAGAGATTAAATGCGCGTATCTAGACTTCAATCTTCTAAGCCGCATTTTCTTGTGCTTAATCCCATCGTGCCCTGACCGTCTTTTATCTTCGCAATTCCGTAGTTCTTAATTCTTGTTCCCAAAATATGAGTTAGAACTCATTTCACCGTTGCTTCTCGTTCCACTTCCACTTATTCTTTGCCTAAAATACTTGGCTTAAACATAACTGCGTGCTCATGGTTCATGCAAGCTTTCCAAGATTCGTTAGTGAATCTTGGATCTCATTTACATACTATACGGTATCCCACGCAGAAAATTATCTCTTGAAAACAGTGCCAATCCGCGTTGCCAAACTGGAGCTGAGGTAAGGGCTCTCTTGAGCCTTTGAAAGGCAAGCTCACACTCCAAGTCCCATGCACAGACTAAGTTCTTCTTCGTCAACTTAGTAAGAGGGGCTGAAATCTTAGCGAAGTCCCTGATGAACTTCCTATAGTAGCCCGCCAAACCGAGAAAGCTTCTTACTTCGGTTGCACTCCTAGGAGTCTTCCACAACCACTTTCGCGGGATCCACCGCTATGCCTTTCTTAGAAACTATATGTCCAAGAAACCGAACTTCCCTTCTCCAGAAATGACATTTGGAGAACTTGGCTTTCAACTGATGCGCTCTAAGCGTATTCATCACTTCCTTGAGATGCCTAGCATGCTCTTCCTCATCCTTTGAGAAGATCAGAATATCATCCACGAAGACAACAACAAACTTGTTAAGGAACTCCCTGAACACCCTACTCATCAAATCTACGAAGTAGGCGGGTGCATTAGTCAAACCGAATGGCATGACAAGTCATTCAAAGAATCCATATGGAGTCCTAAACGCAGTTTTATCAATGCTATCCTCAGCCACTCTAAGCTGATGGAATCCGGTGGCTTGATCGAGCTGAGAGAAAACAGAAGCACCTACAAGATGGTCAAAGAGATCATCAATTCTCGGTAACGGGTACCTATTCTTCTTTATCAGCTTGTTCAACTCTCGATAATCAACACATAGACGAAGCGAACCATCCGCCTTAGTAGCGAATACCACTGGAGAACCCCATTCAGAAATGCTTCGCCTAATAAAATTCTTCTCAAGCAACTCCTTGATTTGCTTACTGAGCTCCCTTCTTTCACGAGGGGCCATGTGCCTAACGGGCAATGATACTGGCTTGGCATTATCAACTAGATAAATGCGGAAATCTATCTCTCGTTTAGGGGGTAACCCCTTAACTTCTTCAAAGACATCGGGATAGTCTCGGACCACCCTTACAGATTGCAGATCATCGATGGACGAGTCGAGAGATTCAAGATAACATAACATGACGGGACCTCTAGGGTTACAAGAAATTTCTTGGGTGTTACCGAGGCGAGTCATGAGCCTCTCCACCCTATGCTCACAATCGAGGATGGCTCCATAACTGGACAACCAATCCATGCCCAAGACCAACCCATATCCCGTGACCCCGAGAACATAAGCATTACACGTAAATTCTACGGCCAAGATAGAAATTTTCAAATCCACACAAATCATAGACAGATGGGCGGAACCCCCAATTGGATTTGAAACACAAACGGGATCCTCAACTAAGCTAGTACTTAGGTGCAAACTTTCAACAATATCAGAAGAGATAAAACTATGCGATGCGCCAGAATCAAATAAGGTGCGAACAGGAAAATCAGAAATGTAAACATGAATTTCTATAAAAACTCTACCTCGATCAAAAGCTGGATGAGCGAGGAGAGCCTGCAACTGCCCTCCAGAGGGTCCTACTTGCTGAGTTTGTCCTTGCCCTTGTCCATGCTTCTTGGGACAATCCTTGCTAAGATGTCCAGATTCTCCGCATTGAAAACACTTGCCTAACTTCCTCTTCTTCTTCCTGCAATCCTTGGCTATGTGCCCAGTGATCCTACAGAAGTTGCACTTCCTCCTTTCTCTTGACTTGTTGTTGTTCTTATCTCTTTTCTCGGTATCTTCCTTCTTGCCTTGGGACTCATTTGCCTTGACCTCCTTCTTGCCACTCTTATCTTCCTCTTGAAGCAGGGCCATATTCACCAAACTCTCGAAAGTCGCCCCCATGGGTATATGAGACATGGCCAAACCGCGCAATGGCTCATTCAATCCTAGAGCAAAGTGTAGGGCCTTCTTCTGAGCTGTGTTTACCAATTCTAGGCCGAACTGAGCAAGTTGATTAAACATATCCACGTATTCCCTAACTGTCAGGTCCCCTTGCTTTAGAGATAGGAAGCTCTCCATCTGAATATTCTCTTCAGTCGATGATAGAAACTTTAGTCCAAACCTTCTCCTAAAGTCATCCCAACTCTCAATGGGTCTAGTAGTGGTGGTGACTACCCACCAATAAGCAGCTTCCCCTTTCAATAGACATACCGCCAATAGAACTTTCCTACGATCTTCCACATCAAAGATAGCAAAGAGGTCTTCAGTTTCCTTTAACCAGTTTCTTGCCTCCAAGGGAGTCTCCGTTCCGACAAAATTCTTGCAACCCATCGCCTTAAAGTCTTTGCAAAGCTTTGCGAAATCCTCTTGCGGATGCTGAGGGGGAGGAGGAACCTCAGCTACGGGAGGAGGAGAGATGTTAGCGACGGGGGAAGGAGGAGGAATGTTCGCGGGGCCGGCTTCATTCGCCCTTGCCTCCATAAATCTCCAGAACCAGATGGGTACTTGTACGCCTTCCGGGATGTTAAAGCGATCGGCCATACTAAAACGAAGAAAAATATAGATTCAGAACGAAGAAACGAAGGATAGTGCTATGGCTTTTGGGGAATAGCCTTTTAAAATAAACTAGACTTTTCTTGGAAAATACTTAATTGGTTTTGAAAATAGTTTTTCAAAAGGTAAGTTTCAAAAACACTTTTGCTCAAATCTTGTAAACCTTATGCTCTGATACCAAATGTAACACCCCACCTCCGCCAATGCCACTCTTGCAAGGACATTAGCTTTGGAGGGGCGTTAAACAAGGTAAACATGCATGCAGATATCACAAGACAGAACATATAAGTAAAACAGAGTAGTAAAGCAGCGGATAAAACTTAGCATTTCAAAACCATAGTCATGTTACAACAAAGTACTTGGTCATTATTTTCCAACAACAAAGTCTAGATAAAAGCATAAACTGAAAAACTAAAATACATAAAGTACTATCCCCAAAATGAAGTGATAAACCATAGCTAGCTCAATGTCCAAAACCGTACATGAGCAAATCCAGTAAGCAAGCTGTAAAGATCCAAGCTAAGCTCCAATGTTCCCACCCTAAGAACCTGAGGGGGGGACGGAAGAAAAGAGGCGAAAGAAAACAGGTCAGTCAAAAAGACTGGTAAGCCCTACTACTATCTGTCTATGAACTAGTAAAGTTAACTGGCATGAGAAGCTGAGATGAACATAAGGATAACAACATACTGGCATGATGATTAACTAACAAGATAGATAAAGGTGTCATCGCATAATTAAGGTTAAGTTTTACACCACGGGTGTACTAGCATTCTAACATGTCAAGTAAAAACAAGAATTGATCCCTTGGCCCAAGCTTGGCCCACCATCATGAGGTGACCTAAATTAAGGTCCAACTACACGGTCTAGTCGATCGGCTCCCTATAAGCCTAACTCGTCAAGTGTCGGTGTCATACGGCCTAATCATGTAATGTAGTTGACTGTGCGGGGTCCTCCCTAGGGTGTATCTGGCCCTACGGTGTAACCCTCAGACATCATACCATGATGCACAGTCCAAACCTACCGGTGCCCGTGTTCAACTCCGGACTTGATGTGCACGACCATGGTCCGCCTGAACAACCGGGGCATCATTCAGCCGTCTCTTTTGGTCTCTTACAATCAGCCCAGTAATCGTGCCCCACCCTAGCCTAGTCCTAGGGTCTTATGATACATCTAGAAGGTTACTGCTGAAAAGGACCATGCAACTAGGGTTTCTTAACGGGTTAAATGTGGTTAACCCGATCCAAACGTGGATTAAATCGGTTAAGAGTACCCAAGGCTCCTGACTTAACCTCGATTAATCCATCAAGCCCAAATTGGTTAAGTATTAAGTGGACCATGACTTAACCCTAATCAGGAGGCATTAATTAACTTAATGCGCTTTAACCTCTCACATTAGACTTTGTTGTGGTTACTAGTTAAGCCGGGCGGATCCGGGTAGCTTTACACCACAACTAGGTCTAACCTCGGGTTCGAGCACAACATGATCAACTTCTCACATTGGGTCTTATTGTTTGTAGCCACTAGTTAAGCCGGGCGGGTCCGGGTAGATTTATGCTACAAACTCAACCCAACCTCGAGTTGGCCACACTCATATTTTCTAAGTGTCATGTCCATTATGTTTCCAAAACATAATTACAAGTTAACATATCACGTCATGTTATAAAAATCATGTTCATGTCATAATTTTACCCAACCCCAATGTAATCCCATCGTTTACATACTCGCAACAACGCATAAAGGATAAAATAGGGAACTTGGCATAATCATGACAAAAAGGTGTTGAAGCCACAAGTTTATCATGGTGGCATATGAAATGTACATATATTCATATACTTGCATATTGCATCATTAGGCTTCAAAAGCATGCATAAAACCAAACTTAGCATATGAGTGATACATGGTGATAAATGACATGTAGAAGTTGCTAGAAGTTCGCATTTAGCCTCACATGCAAGTTATCATAAGGGATATGATAACTTCCATGTTGCCAAAATGCAACCTTTAATATAAAGCTTGGTGCTTTATGCTCAAAACCTCAAGTTTGACTTGCATAACATGATAACATGATCAACCCAAACTTGCATAACATAGCAACATGTGTCATACATAATGACTAAACCAACTTGCATAATGATCATCCAAACTTGCATATAATGATCAACCAAACTTGCATATAATGATCAACTAAACTTGAATATAATGACCAACCAAACTTGCATATAATGATCAACCAAACTTGCATATAATGATCAACCCCAAACTTGCATCATTCATTTAACTTTAGAGTTCAAAGAAAGAAAGTAGAAAAGGGCTTACTACGCTATGAAGACACAAATGAATATTTATTATAAAGATTGAGACGAAGCCCTTATGCAAGCACCAAAAACCCAAATATGCAAGCTCCAAATGAAAACCCTTGAGCCAATTCAATAAAAACCCTTGCTTTGAAATAGAAATGTTGCAACTTGACTTGAATGCAAGCTAAGAACACTCATACAAGTTTGAAAACACTTGTATGAACTCAAAATCTCTCATAGAAATTAACTTAGAAATTTTAGCATGAGAGTGGAGGCCATGAGAGGAACAAATTTGGCATAGTTTAGTTGTAGGATTGAATAATGGTGATTTAGGCTAGGTTTAGGGGTCTTTTTATAGAGTTTTAGGATAGTATTAGCCATAGGATTAACCCTAGATTCAATCCAAGCCATCAAAGCATGTCTTGGGGAAGAAGTCAAGTGTAGGAACCATCTAGGGCCTTTAGATTAAAGCTGAACCATGAGAACCATTCAAATGCAAAATCTGCATTTGAGCGAATCGGCCCACGGGTTGACAGCCAAACACCCTGGATTAACCCCTAGTCGACCCAGCGAGCTCGGGTCGACCTCAAAAATCGGCCGGTTCGGTTATTCCCCTCTCCCAATTCGCTGTTTTGAACATTTTTGCATATTTATTTATTTATTTAATTTTCAATTATATATATATATCAATATATATATATATTTCTCTGCGCAACCCATTTCACTTAATTAAGTATACTTTAATTTGTGAATTTTTCGTGAAACTTCACGAGGCCATATCTTGGTCATACGGACTCCGATTTTCGAAAACTCGGACTCTATTTCGCGTATTTTTCCGAGACAAACGCAATGGCACATCTCGTTTCCCTTGATTCAGATTTTACAGTTTAATTCTGCCTCCATTTATGTTATAACATGTTATTCAAAAATACGGGTTGTTACATGAGATATGCATGGTTTATGAACGCGGCAGCAACTCCCGATGCCGTAAAGTGCAAAGCTTTTCCCATTTATCTTGAAGATGTAGCATTAATGTGGTTCACTTCGACTTCCACCTCAGTCGGTGTCCAATTTCACAGAATTGAGTGAGCGTTTCATGAATCAATTCCGACTCCATGCCCAAAAGTCCAAGACCGTCATAGAGTTGCCACGAATCAAACAGGGCCCAGGAGAATCTTTGAAGTCATATTTGGACCGCTTTAACCTGGCTGTCACTGAAGCCACTGATCTTCATGAGCCCACTATCCTGATGGCCTTGATAGAAGGAGTGGATCCCGAAACAGAGTTCGGAGATTACCTGGCTGGAAAACCACCTCCTACAAGAGAATTATTCTATGAAAAGGATAATGTTCGCCTGAGGCGAGAAGAAGCTAAGGCAAATCGGAAGAGAAAATCCGAAGGGATCTCGAAGGAAGGTGTTCAGAGTAATGTCACTGTGAAACAGTCTGGTGACAGTTCAGGAAAAGTAGAAGTAAATGTTGGCAACCAGAGTGGTGGTAATGGCAATAGAAATGGGAACGGTAATAGAAGGAATAGAAACCGTGGGAACAACTCCAATAAAAGACCCAGATTCCAGAGTTTTGAAAATTACACGCTGTTAAATGATACGTTGGAGAACATCTATCTAGACACATACAGCGTATTGCAATACAAAAAGCCACCACCCAGAGATTCTACAGAGAAGGAGATTGAGACAGGAAAGTTTTGCTTGCTTCATGGTACACACGGTCATTCCACCAATGAGTGTCATCATTTGAGGGACGTCGTCGAAAAATTGCTACGAGAAGGAAAGTTGGATGAGTACAAAGCTGCCCCAAGGAACAGGGGCAAGGGGGACAAGCCCCGAATCAAGAACAACCTGCTTCAAAACCCACGGCTCAACAAAAGGGTAAGAGGATCGTGATTAACTCCATTATAGGCAGACCTCACTTGATTGGTCGTAATTTTAAAGCCATGGACCAGTACGTCAACGCTGCCAAGCATTATGAAGTAGGAGAATGCAACAACCTTGAAGACATCACTACAATAAAGCAACAAAAAACGATGTCCGATGATGTTGTATTCCTCAATAGAGACGAGTTTGGAGTTTTATCCCCAACCGACGATCTGCTGGTGATAACCACGACAATTGGCCCCGCTACGGTTCATGAGGTGTTAGTGGATAACGGAAGCTCGGTCAATATCCTCTTCAAGAAAGCCTTCGAGCAAATGAGGCTCGAAGCAAAAGACTTAAAGCCATATCAAGGATGGATATGTGGTTTTAACGGAGTATCACGGCTCCAATGGGTTTTGTGGAATTACCAGTCACACTAGGGCAGGGGGATCGCCAGAGAGTAAGGATCCTGCCGTTTGTAGTTGTAACGAAAAGAAATTTCGCTCGGTTCGATCCAGTCGCTAAACCGATCTAAACCGTTCGAAACGCCTGATCGTTTGAGAACACGACAAATCAGAACGCATATAAAAGAACATTTCCTTGTATATTACAACAATGCATCAGATTACAAGAATATACAGAGTATAAATGAATATTACACAGAAATATCAGAGATTTAAATTACATTTAAATACATAGCAGTGGAAAATAATACAATACACAACTAGAAGAGATATACGGATACAAAGCTTTCCGGATATCATTCCAGCTGTAAACCAGGATCCTGTGAATATAAATCTGCAAAACCAAAACTACTAGCTGCCCGTGTCAAAACAAGGGCACCCAGAGTTTAGGTTAAAACAATAAACTCCAGGTCAGTCATGTGACTGGTGTGAGAACTAAAACAGTTATTATCTTTATTTTAAAGTTAGGTAAATCAAGGGACCACGCCGTATAACACAGAACGGGTTTCCTCCCAAGAATACCAGTGCGTAAACAACAGCACAATGCTAAATAAAGAAAAATGAAGCTGTTATAAGACCCAGGTCCTATCACACAATGCGACGCAAGCCGGGGGATAGGGTTTTCCCTTATAACAGCCAAAGCATGCTTGATACGTTTAAAACAGATTATTTGATACTATTATAAGTGCATAGTGTATAAAACAACTTCAAATCATAAGTATCAATCATAGGCGGCATGGGTACCATATATCATGTCGCCATACTAGTTTTACAATTAAAACCGCAAATGTCACGTATTTGGAAATTGGATTTCCGTCTATGAACCGAGGCCAGGGATCGTCCTACACCGATTCGAGACTCTCTAGCCCGAGCCTCCGGAACAGCCGCAACTGCCCCTTGGAGCGACAGGGCCGGTCCACCGATGTGGATTATAGTGCCTGAACAATACGTTTCCCCGCCCTTTGGGGTGTAAATGAGCCAACGAATGACTCCATCGGACCCGGATCGTCCGATCTAACCGAGGCGCCTCGCAACAGCAACAACCACACATGTGAAAAGTATATAAATGTCAGGGCTGGTAGGTCACTGACACCACCCTAGCTAGAAAGAAACGCATGCCCTCCCTGAGGTCCTCTCCCGTTTTTGGTTCACAACCGGGGTCCGAGGCTCGCGAATTCACGTTACACAAAGCTGTGTCACACAGGCTGTGCTTTGATCATCACCACAAGACTTTGCTTTTCAACAGAAGCCTCGATCAATTGCATCTTAGCATGTCACACAGGCAATTCACTCCATGCGTTTGATATCCATCAATATATAACCCCTGAGCTCGTACGTCTCAGAGAAGGGCGTTAAGCAAAAGAATAAATTCTCCGCCGCCAAACAGATATATATTTAATAGAGATCAATCACACGGACTAAAATCCAATGTCAGACACACAGTCCATTTACAAATTCGCTCTGGGTCTGAACGAAACCGGAGGCACCTAGTACCCCGCAAATCCATCGATCTTCAAGTACGTCTGGACGATCACCAACTGTTTCCATCTTCTTGGGTGTACAGCCCAATCAAGATCATCAGTAATCACCCAAACGAAGTGAAGACCTCCGGTCTTCGACCATCGTCTTCATCTTCGACTTATCGTCGTATCAGTTATTCAGAATGGGATAAACCCGGTCTTCCCGAATAACTCGCGTATATTTTAAATAAGTGTTACACAAACACAACATACGCCTCATTCCAATTCATCAGTCACTAACCGTAAATTAATCAAGAGAATAATTCCCCAAATATTAACCCCGAAGGCCGAAACCAACATCAGATCAATATCCAGGAAACCATTCCGCTTAGCTAACCGACAGTTAGTTTCTGAATTTCACACTCATAGGGAAAGGTTCCCATTAATTTTATCCAAGATAAATTTCTTGAATTTATTCTTTAATCTATTTTTGAATATCAATTCAAACTAGTCGGGATTAGCGAACCTTACCGAAGTAATCATTTGTTTTAATTTCCCCATCCCAACCTATTCATCCCATGAAGTAAAACTGGTTATACTCCATATCTAACACCACGGTGTTATCGGTAAATTCAATTACCATTTCACGTTCAAATCTAATTAAAGATTTAACTAACGCCTGGAGCAAAACTGGTGATACTCCATTTCGATTATTTCAATCTAATTAAAGATTCATTAAAACTTCATTTAGTTTTAATCGTTAACTGGGTTAAAGAATCAGTGTCATTTAAAACACGGTTCACGATAAACCCAAAGTCACATTCCATTAATTATCGGGTTGAAGAACGAGTGTTATTTAAAACACTGTCCACGATAAACCCAAAAATCAATATCAATTCAATTCCAATTAAATATTATTTAATTGGTACACTTCATTAAATCTAAATAAAAAGGATTTAATCTTTTCTCAAATGGGTTCAAGAACAGTGTTAGTCAAGACACCATTCACGACAAACCCAAATCACATTTGATATTAAATACAAGGCCCTGAATGGAAAATATCCCGGCTTATATTCAATATCAAATTCTACGACCAACAAATATCGTATTGGAAATAATGATATATATATATCTATATCTTTCAAATTTCCATAACAACATCTGTATAATCACGAAATCCAACATCGAAATATTCCGAAGACAATTTCAATTCAAAACCATTCCAATGCAATCATTGGAAATTCTGGTTATTTTCAAAACCATTTCAAATTCAATTTATTTATTTAAAAATAAATAGAATTATAATTCTAGTTCAAAACTAGTTCATTTCGATAAAAATCTATTTTTATCTTTTCAAATATGGAGTTTTTCATCCCAATTCTTTCTAAATCATTTCTTATGATTTTACACAAATTATAACTATTTTTAATAATTTTATCTAGGCCGGTACAGTCGATTTCCATCAACGGCCATCGAACTGCACTTACAGCGACCTTTTCCAAATTTGATTTGGACATAATTCCAAATCCAACCGTTAGATTTCTAATTTCTAATATTCGTTAGAAAGCTCTTTTCGATACGAACCCAATGGTTCCAGTTTTAGGAGAATCCGACGGTCGGATCTCCCGTAATTTCCGTTTGAAATCAATGGTCGAAATTCGCGAACTGCCGCGGCGCGGCGCGTTCTATTCAGGCCATTATATTATATATATATATATAATATATATAATATATATTTCGTCGATTACTATTTAAAACGAATTTTATAAATAGTTTTGAATTCGTTTCAAAAACAATTTCAACTTCCATCTCAATTCAAATCAAAATTGAATCTTTCCTTATAAATTCGTTTTAAAATTCATTTCTATTCAATTCAAATTTCAATTCAATTTGAATTCATTTCAATTCGCTTTCAATTCAATTTGAATTCGTTTTCAATTTAATTCAATTCCAATTGGTTTTCTATTCGATTCAATTCAAATTGGTTTTCTATTCGATTCAATTCAAATTGGTTTTCTATTCGATTCAATTCAAATTGGTTTTCCATTCGATTCAATTCAAATTGGTTTTCTATTTGAATCAAATTCATTATATATTCAATTGAAATCAAATTCGTTATATATTCAATTCGAATTTGTTTCCTATTAAATTTAATTCAAATTTCATTTCAAAATATGCGATTTCGAAATCACTTTTCAATATTCATTTTAAAATGAGTAAAATCGATATAAACATCGTTCACGTCAAAATGGCGCATCTCTAATCAACACGGCTTCATATCATTCTATTTTCAAATATTCTATTTCAAATATTTCTTTTTCAAATATTTCTATATTAAAATATTTCGTTCAACACATGACTTATCTCAACGGATGAGTACAGTCAACACATGAACCTTTATTTTATATTGATAAAGATGTAAATTTTATTATTAAAATATTTCGTTCAACACATGACTTATCTCAACGGATGAGTACAGTCAACACATGAACGTTTATTTTATATTGTTCTTTATCTTCTAAATTGGAATGAGGCCCAATCAATCACCATATAATGTTAATTATGTGGATTTTCATACATCACACGTATATAATAGCATTGCAAAATAATCAACCATCAACCAAAGTGCACTACACTGTATAAGCATCAAATATAGATATCTAACGCTTATAACAGCCTGGCAATCAATCGATCGACATATTTAATCAATCAGGATGAGTGAACTTCAAATTTCATCCCAACACCCGTGTGGGGTTTCAAACAATCAAACACAAATTTTAGTTGTGCAGTTGGGCGATGTGTAAAATTTATCGACCCAATCAATGTCCTTCAAATAGGTGTACATAAACAAACCGTCCGGTTTTTAAATGAATATTTATTTATTCACATTCACTATATTCATATTCACGTTAAAAATTATATATTTTTAACGATAAAACATTTTATTTTAACATATGAATTTCTATTCAGTTCATTTCTTTAAATAAAATGATATTTTTATATTCTAACTTATTTTAGAAAATTTCGGCGGCATAACGGCACGATACTAGAAACGGGACGAGGCCTAGCCTTATCCCCGGTCTAGTGAAGGCCCACGCCATTCACACATCAATCAAATCAATTCATTTCACCAAACAATCCAAATTTCAATCAAATAATCTAACTAATTTTTGCAATCAACCAAACAAGTCCATGGTCTGTGGACGATTGTGTCGGGTGCTACTAAACACCGTCTACATCCTAGTATATTTATATAACTAGAAAAGAAATTAAAGAGTGAGAAATTCTCACTGATAGCTATCCAATCATCTTGACTCTTCATTTATAGAAGTCTTCATCGTTCTTGCATCTTTGTCACGTTCTCTGCCCGTATTCTCTACATATGTAAAATCACATTTTTACTTTGCTACTCAATATATAAAAATCGAATTTTTACTTTGCTATTTAATATATAAAAATCGAATTTTTACTTCGCTATTCAATATATAAAAATCGAATTTTTACTTCGCTATTCAATATATAAAAATCGAATTTTTACTTTACAATAAAAATCTAACCTTTATCTTCATGAAAAGATTATAAAAATCAAACCTTTATTCATTTCAACATCAATTCCTTTTGCATATAAAAATCTATTCTTTATATTTTAAACAAAAATCTAAAACTGATTTTTCACATAAAGATTACACTTCTATAAACAAAACAAAATCACATTTTTACTAACTTAAAATAAATAAAAATACCAAAAACTCACCCCTTTACGTTGAATTCGAGTTGGAGGGGGTCGGGGGATGCTGCGCCGGAGCTCCGGTGCAGTGGTGGTCGTCCATTGGCGGAGCAGGCTGAGCAGTGGCCGGGGAGGGACTGGCGGTCACGGATTTTGAGGAGATTTGGGCGCTGTGGGTCTTTGAACGAGGGAGGAGGACATGGAGGGGTGAGGATGGTCGGTGGGGTTTCGTCAAAGATGGGGCGTGGCGACAGCGGGCGGCGATGGCCCTCAGGCGTGGTGGCGTCGGTTTCAGGGTTGGGAGTGGGGTCTCGGTTCAAGGAGGAGAGGAGAGAGGCAGAGCGGGGTGAAGAAGAAGGGAGGAGGGCGTGGTGGCAACTCGCCTGTGACGGCAAGGAAATTTCGCTCGGTCCGAACCAGTCGCTAAACCGACCCAGACCGTTCGAAACGCCCTATCGTTTGAGAACACGACAAAATAGAACGCATACAGAAGAACATTTCATTGTATATAACAACAATGCATCAGATTACAAGGATATACAGAGTATTAATGAATAAATATTACACAGAAATATCAGAGATTTAAATTACATTTAAATACATAGCAGCGGAAAATAATACAATACACAACTAGAATGAGATATACGGATACAAAGCTTTCCGGATATCGTTCCAGCTGTAAACCAGGATCCTGTGAATATAAATCTGCAAAACCAAAACTACTAGCTGCCCGTGTCAAAATAGGGGCACCCAGAGTTTAGGTTAAAACAATAAACTCCAGGTCAGTCATGTGACTGGTGTGAGAACTAAAACAGTTATCAATCTTTATTTTAAATCATTAGGTAAAATCAAGGGACCACGCCGTATAACACGGAACGGGTTTCCTCCCAAGAATACCAGTGCATAAAACAAACAGCGCAATGCTAAATAAAGAAAGATGAAGCTGTTATAAGACCCAGGTCCTATCACACAATGCAACGCAAGCCGGGGGATAGGGTTTTCCCTTATAACAGCCAAAGAATGCTTGATACGTTTAAAACAAATCATTTGATACTATAATAAGTGCATAGTGTATAAAACAACTTCAAATCATAAGTATCAATCATAGGCGGCATAAGCGCCCCATCCCACTATGTCGCCATATATAGGATTACAATTAAAACCGCAAATGTCACGTATTTGGAAATTGGATTTCCATCTATGAACCGAGGCAAAAGATAGTCCTCAACCGATTCGAGACTGCCTAGTCCGAGTCTCAGGATCAGAGCTCGAGTGACCCTTGGATCGTCAGGGCCGGTCCACACGGAGTGGATTAAAATGCCTGAACATGCGTTTCTCCGCCCTATGGGGCGTAAACGAGCCAACTAAATGACTCCATCGGTTCGAGAACGACCGATCAATCCGAGGCGCCTCGCAACAGCAACAACCACATAAGTCAAACTCGTCAGGGCGTGTAAAACCACTGACGCCACTTCTAACTAGGAAGAAACGCATGCCCTCCCTGAGGTCCGTCTCCCGTTTTTGGTTCATACCTGGTGTGAAACACGCGAGGTAAACGTTACACAAAGCTACGCCACAAAGGCCGTGCTTTGATCATCACCACAAGACTTTGCTTTTCAACAGAAGCCTTGATCATTTGCATCTTAGCATGCCACACAGGCAAACCATCCTATGCAACCTGTATCAGTCACACAGGGTGAAATCCGATGTCAGACACACAGTCCATTTACAAGTCCGTTCTGGGTCTGAACGAAACCGGGAGCACCTAGTACCCCGCATATCCATCGATCTCCAAGTACGTCTGGACGATCACTAACTGTTTCCATCTTCTTGGGTGTACAGCCCAATCAAGATCATCAGTTATCACCCAAACGACGTGAAGACCTCCGGTCTTCGACCATCGTCTTCATCTTCGACTTATCGTCGTATCAGTTATTCAGAATGGGATAAACCCGGTCTTTCCGAATAACTCGCGTATATTTTAAATAAGTGTTACACAAACACAACATACGCCTCATTCCAATTCATTAGTCACTAACCATAAATTAATCAAGAGAATAATTCCCCAAATATTAACCCCGAAGGCCGAAACCAACATCAGATCAATATCCAGAAAACCCTTCTGCTTAGCTAACCGACAGTTAGTTTCTAAATTTCACATTCATAGGGAAAGATTCCCATTAATTTTATCAAAGATAAATTCTTGAATTTATTCTTTAATCAACTTTTGAATATCAATTCAAACTAGTCGGGATTAGCGAATCTTACCGAAGTAATCATTTGTTTTAATTTCCCAATCCCAACCTATTCATCCCATGAAGTAAAACTGGTAATACTTCATATTTAACACCACGGTGTTATCGGTAAATTCAATTACCATTTCATGTTCAAATCTAATTAAAGATTTAACTATCGCCTGGAGCAAAACTGGTGATACTCCATTTTCGACCATTTCAATCTAATTAAAGATTCATTAAAACTCCACTCAGTTTTAATCGTTAACTGGGTTAAAGAATCAGTGTCATTTAAAACACGGTTCACGATAAACCCAAAATCACATTCATTAATTATCGGGTTAAAGAACAAGTGTTATTTAAAACCCTGTTCACGATAAACCCAAAAATCAATATCAATTCAATTCCAATTAAATATCATTTAATTGGTACACTTCATTAAATCTAAATAAAAAGATTTAATCTTTTCTCAACTGGGTTCAAGAACAGTGTTAGTGAAGACACCATTCACGACAAACCCAAATCACATTCGATATTCAATACAAGGCTCTGAATAGAAAATATATCGGCTTATATTCAATATCGTATTCTACGACTAACAAATGTCGTATTGGAAATAACGATACAAATATATATCTTTCAAATTTCCATAACAACACCTGTAATATCACGAATTCCAACATCGAAATATTCCGAAGACACTTTCGATTCAAATCCACTCCAATGCAATCATTGGAAATTTTGGTTATTTTCAAAACCCTTTTCAAATTCAATTTATTTATTTAAAAATAAATAGAATTATAATTCTAGTTCAAAACTAGTTCATTTCGATAAAAATCTATTTTTATCTTTTCAAATAGGGAGTTTTTCATCCCAATTCTTCACAAATCATTTCTTATGATTTTACACAAATTACTACTATTTTTAATAATTTTATCCAGGCCTGTACAGTCGATTTCCAACAATGGCCATCGAACTGCACTTACAGCGACCTTTTTCGAATTTGATTTGGACGTATCTCCAAATCCAACCGTTAGATTTCAAATTTCTAACCTTCGTTAGAAAGCTCTTTTCGATACGAACCCAACGGTTCCGGTTTTAGGAGAATCCGACGGTCGGATCTCCCGTAATGTCCGTTTGAAATAAATGGTCGAAATTCGCGAACTGCCGCGGCGCGGCGCGTTCTATTCAGGCCATTTTATTATATATATAATATATATTTCGTCGATTCCTATTTAAAATGAATTATATAAATAGTTTTGAATTCGTTTCAAAAGCAATTTCAACTTCCTTTTCAATTCAAATCAAAATTGAATTCTTCTTTATAAATTCGTTTCAAAATTCATTTCTATTCAATTCAAATTTCAATTCAATTTGAATTCATTTCAATTCAATTTGAATTCATTTCAATTCAATTTGAATTCGTTTTCAATTCATTTCGAAATCGTTTTCAATTCAATTCATTTCGAAATCCTTTTCAATTCAATTCATTTCGAAATCCTTTTCAATTCAATTCATTTCGAAATCGTTTTCAATTCACTTCATTTCGAAATCGTTTTCAATTCATTTTGAATTCGTTTCAATTCAATTCATTTCGAAATCGTTTTCAATTCAATTCATTTCGAAATCCTTTTCAATTCAATTCATTTCGAAATCCTTTTCAATTCATTTTGAATTCGTTTTCAATTCAATTCATTTCGAAATCGTTTTCAATTCATTTTGAATTCCATAAAATCGATATAAATATCGTTCACGTCAAAATGGCGTCAATCTAATCAACACGGCTTCATAAATTTCTATTTTCAAAATAGTTGTTATTATCAAAATATTTCGTTCAACACATGACCAATCTCAATGAATGAGTACTGTCAACACATGAACTTTTATTTTATATCGATAAAGATGTAAATTTTATTACTAAAATATTTCGTTCAACACATGACCAATCTCAATGAATGAGTACTGTCAACACATGAACTTTTATTTTATAATATTCTTTATTTTTCAAATTGGAATGAGGCCCAATCAATTACCATATAAAGTTAATTATATGGATTTTCATACAACACATGTATATCATAGCATTGAAAGATAATCAACCATCAACCAAAGTGCACTACACTGTATAAGCATCAAATATAGATATCTAACGCTTATAACAGCCTGTCAATCAATCGATCGACATATTTAATCAATCAGGATGAGTGAACTTCAAATTTCATCCCAACACCCGTGTGGGGTTTCAAACAATCAAACATAGATTTTATTTGTGCAGTTGGGCGATGTGTAAAATTTATCGACCCAATCAATGTCATTCAAATAAGTGTACATAAACAAACCGTCTGGTTTGTAAATGAATATTTATTTATTCACATTCACGTTAAAAATTATATTTTTAACGATAAAACATTTTATTCCAACATATGAATTTCTCTTCAGTTCATTCTTTAAATAAAATGATATTTTTATTTTTCTAACATATTTTAGAAAATTTCGGCGGCATAACGGCACGATACTAGAAACGGGACAAGGCCTAGCCTTATCCCCGGTCTAGTGAAGGCCCACGCCATTCACACATCAATCAATCCATTCATTTCACCCAACAATTCAATTCATTTCATTATGCAAACCACAAAATTTGGAGTAAGGATCTAACCTAGCCTTACTCCTTCGCCTTATAACGGCGCACGTCTAATCCTAACCAATTTATCGATTCGATTTTTCACACCACAAACCACATTCAAACCAATATCGAAATCAATCACCAAACAGTCAAACAAACAAGTCCATGGTCTGTGGACGATTGTGTCGGGTGCTACTAAGCACCGTCTGCATCCTAGTATATATATAACTAGAAAAATTAAATTGAAAGGTGAGAAGTTCTCACCTATAGCTATCCTAGCTCCACGGCACTTCATTGATAGAAATCTTCATCGCTATCGCATCTTCGTTGCCCGTAGCCACTACATATGTAAAAATCGAATTTTTACTATGCTATTCAATATATAAAAAAAAAAAAATCGAATTTTTAGTTCAAAGTTCAATATATAAAAATCGAATTTTTAGTTCGAAGTTCAATATATAAAAATCGAATTTTTAGTTCAAAGTTCAATATATAAAAATCGAATTTTTAGTTCAAAGTTCAATATATAAAAATCGAATTTTTAGTTCAAAGTTCAATATATAAAAATCGAATTTTTAGTTCAAAGTTCAATATATAAAAATCGAATTTTTAGTTCAAAGTTCAATATATAAAAATCGAATTTTTAGTTCAAAGTTCAATATATAAAAATCGAATTTTTAGTTCAAAGTTCAATATATAAAAATCGAATTTTTAGTTCAAAGTTCAATATATAAAAATCGAATTTTTAGTTCAAAGTTCAATATATAAAAATCGAATTTTTAGTTCAAAGTTCAATATATAAAAATCTAAACTTCATGTTATATAAAAATATAAGCTTTCAAACTTTTCAAACAATAAAGATCCATTCTTTATATGACATTCTAATAAACAAAAATCCAATTTATTTATGTTATACTTATATATAAAATTCTACTTTTTATATGCTATAAAATTTGTAAAAATCTGTTTTCAGTTTTAACAAAAATCAGTTTTCAGTTTAATCTAAAATCAGTTTTCAATTTAATCTAAAATCAGTTTTCAATTTTAACCTAAAATTAGTTTTATATGCTTTATATAATTCAGTTTTAAATCTTTATAAAATTCAGTTTTTATTTCTTTTAAAAAAAACAAAATCAGTCTTTTTCTTTTTAAAGCAAAAGCAGTTTTTGTTATTTATATTTTAATTAAATTCAAAATAAAATAAAATAAGAAAATAAATTAAAATAAAAACATACCAGCGAGAAAGGGGGGGTGTCTGCGCGCATCGGTCAGCATGGGGGTGGGCTCGTCGATGTCGGCGGCAGGAGGTAAAGGGGGCAGAGCAACGGGTGGTGGAGGCGGTCATGGGTATCGGGGTGGTCTCGCGCGTCGAGCAAAAGGGGGGGAAGTGGAGGCTGACGCGGCTGGCACGGGGAGGAAGGCGCCTGCCCTAGGCGGCGGCGAACGATCGGAGGGGGGGGCTTCGAGCTCCTCCGATCCCCTCTTCTTCCCTTTTCTTTTTCTTTTTTTATTTTTCTTTTTTTTTCCCGATTTCATTCTGATGATAACAACACGGGGGGGGGGGGGCTGCTTTGACCTAGTCAAAGGAAAAGGGGGTAGAGGAAAATTATATTATTTATTTAATATTTACTTTGGATTTCAAATTCTATAAAGTTGACTTCTACATACGACCTCTAAACGAGGCCCGCCGCCTGCCGTCCATAGCGTTATACCCCCATTCCGAACACAATGGGATATGTATCGCAAGCTGATTTGATCGTTACAATCAGTTTCCGTTTGAATTTACATTTAAATCCATATATTGAATTTTAAACGTACATTTCAAATTACCGGGGCCACATACTAACTAGAAAAATTCCAGAAAAATATTTTCTAGCTTCGTACTGACGATACGGTCCTAACAAAACTAGTTTCGTCGAATTCTGAGACCGTTTGAAAAATGGCCAATTTCCAGTCGATTAAAATCAACTGAAACTGGTCAAACGCGTTTTCCTTTGCCACGCTCACATATTGATTCGAAAAATTATGAAATTTGAAACCTAGCAATAACTTAACATCACGGACCCAACAAAACTGGTTTCGTCGAAATCCGAGGTCGTTTGCAAAATTGCTATTTTTAAGGGCCTTATATTATATTAAAATATATATAAATTCCACAGCGACTATTTCTAAATTTCAACATATCTCATCATTTATAAAGTGGAATCTCAGTTTCTCAACTTCGTTGGAAAGATATTCACTATTAGATTCCATTATTTTTGGTTTCACTAAAATCCGGATTGTTTTGCACCCGGTACATTCAATTGAAGTTTGAAATCGAATTATCGAACTACCGCGCCATTTTCAATTCCTTTTATAATTATATATAATTATTTTTATTCTAACGACGACGCGTATAATATATACGTTCGAATTATATTCAAAATAAATTTCTCGTCGATATTATTTAAAATAATTCATTTTAAATAATCAAAACTCGCTAAAATTGCCAATTTAAAAATTTTAAACTGGCCCAGATTTTCGGGTTGTTACAATCTCCCCCACTTAAAACTTTTCGTCCCCGAAAAGGAACAAAGCCGAAAGTGGTTTGATTAATCAACTCTATGTTCGATCTGGCTTCCATTCTCCAACTTTTCAGTTTCTGAGAATTCTCTAAAATTTCAAAAATTTGGCTAACACCCTAAATTTTCGAAAAATTTCGCCATAACCTCCCCTGCACCGGGAGCATCGGGGAATTTCAAATAGCTTCCCCGGTCCTTCAGATCTCAAAAAGAAAAAGAAAAAGCCAAGCGGCTAGCCAATAGGCTCACAAAATCATCATCACCCAAACAAAACAGGAAATTATGTAGTAAACATGTACCTATTTGTCGGGCAAACAAATTTTATTCTCTGCTCTAGCCTCCTTGCTATGACCTGTTCAATGATACATATGTATATGCAAGCAAACGCAACCAATTTTCGATATAATTCAATATTTGGTACAATTAGGCTAAATGGTTCAAAATTAGCAAACAATTAAACAAACAACACAAACATCAATCAATTAGTGAATTAGAGTTTCAAATTCATAATTTTGATACATAGTCAAAAATCAGGTTCTTGATGCCAAATCACAACAATAGGCCCTATCTAATTTTTGGTTCTCACACCAGTCTAATGGAAATAGATAGATATCACACCTTCGTTACTCGAACATGAATACTAATGACGACTAGTCAATCATCAGAATCATCTTCGGGCCACTAGAGTATGATTCTATATCTATCCAGTATATTAAAACTTCGAATACACGCGGATCAGACGTATACGCAAAATCTATATATACTGGACTGTCCAACTCAATATAAATAGATAATCAAATACGAATAATTGATTTTAAATTTTCAAAACAAAATTGTTTTCATTTGAAAAATATACTCTTCACACTCGTTCTAGGATACTACTAATCCTATCTCTAACGAGTCATTCTAATTGGATATTACTAACCCAATATCTGATGAATTCTTTCGTATGGTTCTAATGTGTCTTGTTCTCTGAGCTTTGTAAACCAAAGCTCTGATACCAACTGTGACGGCAAGGAAATTCGCTCGGTCCGAACCAGTCGCTAAACCGACCCAGACCGTTCGAAACGCCCTATCGTTTGAGAACACGACAAAATAGAACGCATACAGAAGAACATTTCATTGTATATAACAACAATGCATCAGATTACAAGGATATACAGAGTATTAATGAATAAATATTACACAGAAATATCAGAGATTTAAATTACATTTAAATACATAGCAGCGGAAAATAATACAATACACAACTAGAATGAGATATACGGATACAAAGCTTTCCGGATATCGTTCCAGCTGTAAACCAGGATCCTGTGAATATAAATCTGCAAAACCAAAACTACTAGCTGCCCGTGTCAAAATAGGGGCACCCAGAGTTTAGGTTAAAACAATAAACTCCAGGTCAGTCATGTGACTGGTGTGAGAACTAAAACAGTTATCAATCTTTATTTTAAATCATTAGGTAAAATCAAGGGACCACGCCGTATAACACGGAACGGATTTCCTCCCAAGAATACCAGTGCATAAAACAAACAGCGCAATGCTAAATAAAGAAAGATGAAGCTGTTATAAGACCCAGGTCCTATCACACAATGCAACGCAAGCCGGGGGATAGGGTTTTCCCTTATAACAGCCAAAGAATGCTTGATACGTTTAAAACAAATCATTTGATACTATAATAAGTGCATAGTGTATAAAACAACTTCAAATCATAAGTATCAATCATAGGCGGCATAAGCGCCCCATCCCACTATGTCGCCATATATAGGATTACAATTAAAACCGCAAATGTCACGTATTTGGAAATTGGATTTCCATCTATGAACCGAGGCAAAAGATAGTCCTCAACCGATTCGAGACTGCCTAGTCCGAGTCTCAGGATCAGAGCTCGAGTGACCCTTGGATCGTCAGGGCCGGTCCACACGGAGTGGATTAAAATGCCTGAACATGCGTTTCTCCGCCCTATGGGGCGTAAACGAGCCAACTAAATGACTCCATCGGTTCGAGAACGACCGATCAATCCGAGGCGCCTCGCAACAGCAACAACCACATAAGTCAAACTCGTCAGGGCGTGTAAAACCACTGACGCCACTTCTAACTAGGAAGAAACGCATGCCCTCCCTGAGGTCCGTCTCCCGTTTTGGTTCATACCTGGTGTGAAACACGCGAGGTAAACGTTACACAAAGCTACGCCACAAAGGCCGTGCTTTGATCATCACCACAAGACTTTGCTTTTCAACAGAAGCCTTGATCATTTGCATCTTAGCATACCACACAGGCAAACCATCCTATGCAACCTGTATCAGTCACACAGGGTGAAATCCGATGTCAGACACACAGTCCATTTACAAGTCCGTTCTGGGTCTGAACGAAACCGGGAGCACCTAGTACCCCGCATATCCATCGATCTCCAAGTACGTCTGGACGATCACTAACTGTTTCCATCTTCTTGGGTGTACAGCCCAATCAAGATCATCAGTTATCACCCAAACGACGTGAAGACCTCCGGTCTTCGATCATCGTCTTCATCTTCGACTTATCGTCGTATCAGTTATTCAGAATGGGATAAACCCGGTCTTTCCGAATAACTCGCGTATATTTTAAATAAGTGTTACACAAACACAACATACGCCTCATTCCAATTCATTAGTCACTAACCATAAATTAATCAAGAGAATAATTCCCCAAATATTAACCCCGAAGGCCGAAACCAACATCAGATCAATATCCAGAAAACCCTTCTGCTTAGCTAACCGACAGTTAGTTTCTAAATTTCACATTCATAGGGAAAGATTCCCATTAATTTTATCAAAGATAAATTCTTGAATTTATTCTTTAATCAACTTTTGAATATCAATTCAAACTAGTCGGGATTAGCGAACCTTACCGAAGTAATCATTTGTTTTAATTTCCCAATCCCAACCTATTCATCCCATGAAGTAAAACTGGTAATACTTCATATTTAACACCACGGTGTTATCGGTAAATTCAATTACCATTTCATGTTCAAATCTAATTAAAGATTTAACTATCGTCTGGAGCAAAACTGGTGATACTCCATTTTCGACCATTTCAATCTAATTAAAGATTCATTAAAACTCCACTCAGTTTTAATCGTTAACTGGGTTAAAGAATCAGTGTCATTTAAAACACGGTTCACGATAAACCCAAAATCACATTCATTAATTATCGGGTTAAAGAACAAGTGTTATTTAAAACCCTGTTCACGATAAACCCAAAAATCAATATCAATTCAATTCCAATTAAATATCATTTAATTGGTACACTTCATTAAATCTAAATAAAAAGATTTAATCTTTTCTCAACTGGGTTCAAGAACAGTGTTAGTGAAGACACCATTCACGACAAACCCAAATCACATTCGATATTCAATACAAGGCTCTGAATAGAAAATATATCGGCTTATATTCAATATCGAATTCTACGACTAACAAATGTCGTATTGGAAATAACGATACAAATATATATCTTTCAAATTTCCATAACAACACCTGTAATATCACGAATTCCAACATCGAAATATTCCGAAGACACTTTCGATTCAAATCCACTCCAATGCAATCATTGGAAATTTTGGTTATTTTCAAAACCCTTTTCAAATTCAATTTATTTATTTAAAAATAAATAGAATTATAACTCTAGTTCAAAACTAGTTCATTTCGATAAAAATCTATTTTTATCTTTTCAAATAGGGAGTTTTTCATCCCAATTCTTCACAAATCATTTCTTATGATTTTACACAAATTATTACTATTTTTAATAATTTTATCCAGGCCTGTACAGTCGATTTCCAACAATGGCCATCGAACTGCACTTACAGCGACCTTTTTCGAATTTGATTTGGACGTATCTCCAAATCCAACCGTTAGATTTCAAATTTCTAACCTTCGTTAGAAAGCTCTTTTCGATACGAACCCAACGGTTCCAGTTTTAGGAGAATCCGACGGTCGGATCTCCCGTAATGTCCGTTTGAAATAAATGGTCGAAATTCGCGAACTGCCGCGGCGCGACGCGTTCTATTCAGGCCATTATATTATATATATAATATATATTTCGTCGATTCCTATTTAAAACGAATTATATAAATAGTTTTGAATTCGTTTCAAAAGCAATTTCAACTTCCTTTTCAATTCAAATCAAAATTGAATTCTTCTTTATAAATTCGTTTCAAAATTCATTTCTATTCAATTCAAATTTCAATTCAATTTGAATTCATTTCAATTCAATTTGAATTCATTTCAATTCAATTTGAATTCATTTTCAATTCATTTCGAAATCGTTTTCAATTCAATTCATTTCGAAATCCTTTTCAATTCAATTCATTTCGAAATCCTTTTCAATTCAATTCATTTCGAAATCGTTTTCAATTCACTTCATTTCGAAATCGTTTTCAATTCATTTTGAATTCGTTTCAATTCAATTCATTTCGAAATCGTTTTCAATTCAATTCATTTCGAAATCCTTTTCAATTCAATTCATTTCGAAATCCTTTTCAATTCATTTTGAATTCGTTTTCAATTCAATTCATTTCGAAATCGTTTTCAATTCATTTTGAATTCCATAAAATCGATATAAATATCGTTCACGTCAAAATGGCGTCAATCTAATCAACACGGCTTCATAAATTTCTATTTTCAAAATAGTTGTTATTATCAAAATATTTCGTTCAACACATGACCAATCTCAATGAATGAGTACTGTCAACACATGAACTTTTATTTTATATCGATAAAGATGTAAATTTTATTACTAAAATATTTCGTTCAACACATGACCAATCTCAATGAATGAGTACTGTCAACACATGAACTTTTATTTTATAATATTCTTTATTTTTCAAATTGGAATGAGGCCCAATCAATTACCATATAAAGTTAATTATATGGATTTTCATACAACACATGTATATCATAGCATTGAAAGATAATCAACCATCAACCAAAGTGCACTACACTGTATAAGCATCAAATATAGATATCTAACGCTTATAACAGCCTGTCAATCAATCGATCGACATATTTAATCAATCAGGATGAGTGAACTTCAAATTTCATCCCAACACCCGTGTGGGGTTTCAAACAATCAAACACAGATTTTATTTGTGCAGTTGGGCAATGTGTAAAATTTATCGACCCAATCAATGTCATTCAAATAAGTGTACATAAACAAACCGTCTGGTTTGTAAATGAATATTTATTTATTCACATTCACGTTAAAAATTATATTTTTAACGATAAAACATTTTATTCCAACATATGAATTTCTCTTCAGTTCATTCTTTAAATAAAATGATATTTTTATTTTTCTAACATATTTTAGAAAATTTCGGCGGCATAACGGCACGATACTAGAAACGGGACAAGGCCTAGCCTTATCCCCGGTCTAGTGAAGGCCCACGCCATTCACACATCAATCAATCCATTCATTTCACCCAACAATTCAATTCATTTCATTATGCAAACCACAAAATTTGGAGTAAGGATCTAACCTAGCCTTACTCCTTCGCCTTATAACGGCGCACGTCTAATCCTAACCAATTTATCGATTCGATTTTTCACACCACAAACCACATTCAAACCAATATCGAAATCAATCACCAAACAGTCAAACAAACAAGTCCATGGTCTGTGGACGATTGTGTCGGGTGCTACTAAGCACCGTCTGCATCCTAGTATATATATAACTAGAAAAATTAAATTGAAAGGTGAGAAGTTCTCACCTATAGCTATCCTAGCTCCACGGCACTTCATTGATAGAAATCTTCATCGCTATCGCATCTTCGTCATCTTCGTTGCCCGTAGCCACTACATATGTAAAAATCGAATTTTTACTATGCTATTCAATATATATATAAAAAAAAAAAATCGAATTTTTAGTTCAAAGTTCAATATATAAAAATCGAATTTTTAGTTCGAAGTTCAATATATAAAAATCGAATTTTTAGTTCAAAGTTCAATATATAAAAATCGAATTTTTAGTTCAAAGTTCAATATATAAAAATCGAATTTTTAGTTCAAAGTTCAATATATAAAAATCGAATTTTTAGTTCAAAGTTCAATATATAAAAATCGAATTTTTAGTTCAAAGTTCAATATATAAAAATCGAATTTTTAGTTCAAAGTTCAATATATAAAAATCGAATTTTTAGTTCAAAGTTCAATATATAAAAATCTAAACTTCATGTTATATAAAAATATAAGCTTTCAAACTTTTCAAACAATAAAGATCCATTCTTTATATGACATTCTAATAAACAAAAATCCAATTTATTTATGTTATACTTATATATAAAATTCTACTTTTTATATGCTATAAAATTTGTAAAAATCTGTTTTCAGTTTTAACAAAAATCAGTTTTCAGTTTAATCTAAAATCAGTTTTCAATTTAATCTAAAATCAGTTTTCAATTTTAACCTAAAATTAGTTTTATATGCTTTATATAATTCAGTTTTAAATCTTTATAAAATTCAGTTTTTATTTCTTTTAAAAAAAACAAAATCAGTCTTTTTCTTTTTAAAGCAAAAGCAGTTTTTGTTATTTATATTTTAATTAAATTCAAAATAAAATAAAATAAGAAAATAAATTAAAATAAAAACATACCAGCGAGAAAGGGGGGGTGTCTGCGCGCATCGGTCAGCATGGGGGTGGGCTCGTCGATGTCGGCGGCAGGAGGTAAAGGGGGCAGAGCAACGGGTGGTGGAGGCGGTCATGGGTATCGGGGTGGTCTCGCGCGTCGAGCAAAAGGGGGGGGAAGTGGAGGCTGACGCGGCTGGCACGGGGAGGAAGGCGCCTGCCCTAGGCGGCGGCGAACGATCGGAGGGGGGGGCTTCGAGCTCCTCCGATCCCCTCTTCTTCCCTTTTCTTTTTCTTTTTTTTTTTATTTTTTTTTTCCCGATTTCATTCTGATGATAACAACACGGGGGGGGGGGGCTGCTTTGACCTAGTCAAAGGAAAAGGGGGTAGAGGAAAATTATATTATTTATTTAATATTTACTTTGGATTTCAAATTCTATAAAGTTGACTTCTACATACGACCTCTAAACGAGGCCCGCTGCCTGCCGTCCATAGCGTTATACCCCCATTCCGAACACAATGGGATATGTATCGCAAGCTGATTTGATCGTTACAATCAGTTTCCGTTTGAATTTACATTTAAATCCATATATTGAATTTTAAACGTACATTTCAAATTACCGGGGCCACATACTAACTAGAAAAATTCCAGAAAAATATTTTCTAGCTTCGTACTGACGATACGGTCCTAACAAAACTAGTTTCGTCGAATTCTGAGACCGTTTGAAAAATGGCCAATTTCCAGTCGATTAAAATCAACTGAAACTGGTCAAACGCGTTTTCCTTTGCCACGCTCACATATTGATTCGAAAAATTATGAAATTTGAAACCTAGCAATAACTTAACATCACGGACCCAACAAAACTGGTTTCGTCGAAATCTGAGGTCGTTTGCAAAATTGCTATTTTTAAGGGCCTTATATTATATTAAAATATATATAAATTCCACAGCGACTATTTCTAAATTTCAACTGGACATATCTCATCATTTATAAAGTGGAATCTCAGTTTCTCAACTTCGTTGGAAAGATATTCACTATTAGATTCCATTATTTTTGGTTTCACTAAAATCCGGATTGTTTTGCACCCGGTACATTCAATTGAAGTTTGAAATCGAATTATCGAACTACCGCGCCATTTTCAATTCCTTTTATAATTATATATAATTATTTTTATTCTAACGACGATGCGTATAATATATACGTTCGAATTATATTCAAAATAAATTTCTCGTCGATATTATTTAAAATAATTCATTTTAAATAATCAAAACTCGCTAAAATTGCCAATTTAAAAATTTTAAACTGGCCCAGATTTTCGGGTTGTTACATCGCCTGAGGAGGCGGCGGCTCCCCCGAGAGGCGGTGGCGATGGGCGAACGTCGCTCTCCCCTCTTCACTTTTTTTTTATTATTTTTTTCCATCTGATCGGGTATTGAACGGGGGGGGGGGAGGGGGGAAGGGTTGACTTCAAAGGAAAGAAAGGATGGGTGTTTATTATTCAATTAATTATTTAATTAATTCAAAAAAAAATCAACTTTCAAATTCGATCTCCAATCGAGACCCAACGACTGTCGCCCCTAGCTAATTACCCCTATTCCGAACACAATGGGATATGTTTCATAAGCCAATTCGGCCGTTATGATCAGTTTTCGATGAATTTACATTTAAATCATTATATTGAATTTTAAACATACATTTCAAATTACTGGGGTCACATAACAACTCTACAAATCCCATAAAAATATTTTCTAGCTTCGTATTGACGATACGGTCCTAACAAAACTAGTTTCGTCGAATTCTGAGACCGTTAGAAAAATGGCCAATTTCCAGTTGATTTAAAATCAACTGAAATTGGTCAAACGCGTTTTCCTTTGCCACGCTCATATATTGATTTGAAAAATTATGAAATTTGAAACCTAGCAATAACTTGACATCACGGACCCAACAAAACTGGTTTCGTCGAAATCCGAGGTCATTTGCAAAATGGCTATTTTTAAGGGCCTGAATTCCATAGCGGCTATTCAGAATTTTCAACTGGACGTATCTTTTGATCCCCGCTATGAAATTTTGATTTTTCGGATTCGTTGGAAAGATATTCTCAATTAGATCCCAATGTTTTTGGTTTCACTAAAATCCGGATTGTTTTGCACCCGGTACATTCAATTGAAGTTTGAAATCGAATTATCGAACTACCGCGCCATTTTCAATTCCTTTTATAATCATAAATAATTATTTATATTCTAACGACGAACTATATAATATATACGTTCTAAATATATTCAAAATAAATTTCTCGTCGCTATTATTTAAAATAATTCATTTTAAATAATCAAAATTTGCCAAAATTGCCAAAATAAAAATTTTAAACTGGCCCAGATTTCCGGGTTGTTACAATCTCCCCCACTTAAAACTTTTCGTCCCTGAAAAGGAACAAAGTCGAAAGTGGTTTGATTAATCAACTCTACGTTCGATCTGGCTTCCATTCTCCAATTTTTCAGTTTTTGAGAATTTTCAAATTCTTCAAAAATTTGGCTAACACCTTAAATTTTCGAAAAATTTCGCCATAACTTCCCCTGCAATGGGAGCATCGGGAAATCTCAAATAGCTTCCCCGGTCCTTCAGATCTCAAAAAGAAAAAGAAAAAGCCAAGCGGCTAGCCAATAGGCTCATAAAATCATCATCACCCAAACAAAACAGTAAATTATGTAGTAAACATGTACCTATTTGTCGGGCAAACAAATTTTATTCTCTGCTCTAGCCTCCTTGCTATGACCTGTTCAATGAAAGTACATGTATATGCAAGCAAATGCGACCAATTTTCAATACAATTCAATATTTGATACTGTTAGGCAAAATGGTTCAAAATTATCAAACAAATAAACAAACAACACAAACATCAATCAATTAGTGAATTATCATTTGAAATTCATAACTTTGATATATAGTCAAAATTCTCATTTTTGATGCCAAATCACAACAATAAGCCCTATCTAATTTTGGTTCTCACACCAGTCAATAGGAAATATATAGAAATCTCACTTTCGTCACTCGAATATAAACACTGATGATGAGGCCTCATCATCAGAATTATCTCCGGGCGACTAGAGTATGATTCTATATCTATCCAATATATTAAAATTTCGAACACACGTTTGCAAGACGTATATGCAAAATCTCTATATACTGGACTGTCCTAATCAATACAAATAAATAATAAAATACGAATAATTGATTTTAAATTTTCAAAACAAAATTTGTTTTCATTTTTTTTGAAAATACACTCTTCACACTCGTTCTAGGATACTACTGATCCTATCTCTAACGAGTCATTCTCATTGGATATTACTAATCCAATATCTGATGAATTCTTTCGTATGGTTCTAATGTGCCTTATTCTCTAGCTTTGTAAACCAAAGCTCTGATACCAACTGTAACGAAAAGGAATTTCGCTCGGTTCGATCCAGTCGCTAAACCGATCTAAACCGTTCGAAACGCTTGATCGTTTGAGAACACGACAAATCAGAACGCATATAAAAGAACATTTCCTTGTATATTACAACAATGCATTAGATTACAAGAATATACAGAGTATAAATGAATATTACACAGAAATATCAGAGATTTAAATTACATTTAAATACATAGCAGCGGAAAATAATACAATACACAACTAGAAGAGATATACGGATACAAAGCTTTCCGGATATCATTCCAGCTGTAAACCAGGATCCTGTGAATATAAATCTGCAAAACCAAAACTACTAGCTGCCCGTGTCAAAATAAGGGCACCCAGAGTTTAGGTTAAAACAATAAACTTCAGGTCAGTCATGTGACTGGTGTGAGAACTAAAACAGTTATTATCTTTATTTTAAAGTTAGGTAAATCAAGGGACCACGCCGTATAACACGGAACGGGTTTCCTCCCAAGAATACCAGTGCATAAACAACAGCGCAATGCTAAATAAAGAAAAATGAAGCTGTTATAAGACCCAGGTCCTATCATACAATGCGACGCAAGCCGGGGGATAGGGTTTTCCCTTATAACAGCCAAAGCATGCTTGATACGTTTAAAACAAATTATTTGATACTATTATAAGTGCATAGTGTATAAAACAACTTCAAATCATAAGTATCAATCATAGGCGGCATGGGTACCATATATCATGTCGCCATACTAGTTTTACAATTAAAACCGCAAATGTCACGTATTTGGAAATTGGATTTCCGTCTATGAACCGAGGCCAGGGATCGTCCTCTACCGATTCGAGACTCTCTAGCCCGAGCCTCCGGAACAGCCGCAACTGCCCCTTGGAGCGACAGGGCCGGTCCACCGATGTGGATTATAGTGCCTGAACAATACGTTTCCCCGCCCTTTGGGGCGTAAATGAGCCAACGAATGACTCCATCGGACCCAGATCGTCCGATCTAACCGAGGCGCCTCGCAACAGCAACAACCACACAGGTGAAAAGTATATAAATGTCAGGGCTGGTAGGTCACTGACACCACCCTAGCTAGAAAGAAACGCATGCCCTCCCTAAGGTCCTCTCCCGTTTTTGGTTCACAACCGGGGTGCGAGGCTCGCGAATTCACGTTACACAAAGCTGTGCCACACAGGCTGTGCTTTGATCATCACCACAAGACTTTGCTTTTCAACAGAAGCCTCGATCAATTGCATCTTAGCATGTCACACAGGCAATTCACTCCATGCGTTTGATATCCATCAATATATAACCCCTGAGCTCGTACGTCTCAGAGAAGGGCGTTAAGCAAAAGAATAAATTCTCCGCCGCCAAACAGATATATATTTAATAGAGATCAATCACACGGACTAAAATCCAATGTCAGACACACAGTCCATTTACAAGTTCGCTCTGGGTCTGAACGAAACCGGAGGCACCTAGTACCCCGCAAATCCATCGATCTTCAAGTACGTCTGGACGATCACCAACTGTTTCCATCTTCTTGGGTGTACAGCCCAATCAAGATCATCAGTAATCACCCAAACGAAGTGAAGACCTCCGGTCTTCGACCATCGTCTTCATCTTCGACTTATCGTCGTATCAGTTATTCAGAATGGGATAAACCTGGTCTTCCCGAATAACTCGCGTATATTTTAAATAAGTGTTACACAAACACAACATACGCCTCATTCCAATTCATCAGTCACTAACCGTAAATTAATCAAGAGAATAATTCCCCAAATATTAACCCCGAAGGCCGAAACCAACATCAGATCAATATCCAGGAAACCATTCCGCTTAGCTAACCGACAGTTAGTTTCTGAATTTCACACTCATAGGGAAAGGTTCCCATTAATTTTATCCAAGATAAATTTCTTGAATTTATTCTTTAATCTATTTTTGAATATCAATTCAAACTAGTCGGGATTAGCGAACCTTACCGAAGTAATCATTTGTTTTAATTTCCCCATCCCAACCTATTCATCCCATGAAGTAAAACTGGTTATACTTCATATCTAACACCACGGTGTTATCGGTAAATTCAATTACCATTTCACGTTCAAATCTAATTAAAGATTTAACTAACGCCTGGAGCAAAACTGGTGATACTCCATTTCGATTATTTCAATCTAATTAAAGATTCATTAAAACTTCATTTAGTTTTAATCGTTAACTGGGTTAAAGAATCAGTGTCATTTAAAACACGGTTCACGATAAACCCAAAGTCACATTCCATTAATTATCGGGTTGAAGAACGAGTGTTATTTAAAACACTGTCCACGATAAACCCAAAAATCAATATCAATTCAATTCCAATTAAATATTATTTAATTGGTACACTTCATTAAATCTAAATAAAAAGGATTTAATCTTTTCTCAAATGGGTTCAAGAACAGTGTTAGTCAAGACACCATTTACGACAAACCCAAATCACATTTGATATTAAATACAAGGCCCTGAATGGAAAATATCCCGGCTTATATTCAATATCAAATTCTACGACCAACAAATATCGTATTGGAAATAATGATATATATATCTATATCTTTCAAATTTCCATAACAACATCTGTATAATCACGAAATCCAACATCGAAATATTCCGAAGACAATTTCGATTCAAAACCATTCCAATGCAATAATTGGAAATTCTGGTTATTTTCAAAACCATTTCAAATTCAATTTATTTATTTAAAAATAAATAGAATTATAATTCTAGTTCAAAACTAGTTCATTTCGATAAAAATCTATTTTTATCTTTTCAAATATGGAGTTTTTCATCCCAAATTTTTCTAAATCAGTTCTTATGATTTTACACAAATTATAACTATTTTTAATAATTTTATCTAGGCCGGTACAGTCGATTTCCATCAACGGCCATCGAACTGCACTTACAGCGACCTTTTCCAAATTTGATTTGGACATAATTCCAAATCCAACTGTTAGATTTCTAATTTCTAATATTCGTTAGAAAGCTCTTTTCGATACGAACCCAACGGTTCCGGTTTTAGGAGAATCCGACGGTCGGATCTCCCGTAATGTACGTTTGAAATCAATGGTCGAAATTCGCGAACTGCCGCGGCGCGGCGCGTTCTATTCAGGCCATTATATTATATATATATATATATATATAATATATATAATATATATTTCGTCGATTACTATTTAAAACGAATTTTATAAATAGTTTTGAATTCGTTTCAAAAACAATTTCAACTTCCATCTCAATTCAAATCAAAATTGAATATTTCCTCATAAATTCGTTTTAAAATTCATTTCTATTCAATTCAAATTTCAATTCAATTTGAATTCATTTCAATTCGCTTTCAATTCAATTTGAATTCGTTTTCAATTTAATTCAATTCCAATTGGTTTTCTATTCGATTCAATTCAAATTGGTTTTCTATTCGATTCAATTCAAATTGGTTTTCTATTCGATTCAATTCAAATTGGTTTTCTATTCGATTCAATTCAAATTGGTTTTCTATTCGATTCAATTCAAATTGGTTTTCTATTCGATTCAATTCAAATTGGTTTTCTATTCGATTCAATTCAAATTGGTTTTCTATTTGAATCAAATTCATTATATATTCAATTGAAATCAAATTCGTTATATATTCAATTCGAATTCGTTTCCTATTCAATTTAATTCAAATTTCATTTCAAAATATGTGATTTCGAAATCACTTTTCAATATTCATTTTAAAATGAGTAAAATCGATATAAACATCGTTCACGTCAAAATGGCGCATCTCTAATCAACAAGGCTTCATATCATTCTATTTTCAAATATTCTATTTCAAATATTTCTTTTTCAAATATTTCTATATTAAAATATTTCGTTCAACACATGACTTATCTCAACGGATGAGTACAATCAACACATGAACCTTTATTTTATATTGATAAAGACGTAAATTTTATTATTAAAATATTTCGTTCAACACATGACTTATCTCAACGGATGAGTACAGTCAACACATGAACCTTTATTTTATATTGTTCTTTATCTTCTAAATTGGAATGAGGCCCAATCAATCACCATATAATGTTAATTATGTGGATTTTCATACATCACACGTATATAATAGCATTGCAAAATAATCAACCATCAACCAAAGTGCACTACACTGTATAAGCATCAAATATAGATATCTAACGCTTATAACAGCCTGTCAATCAATCGATCGACATATTTAATCAATCAGGATGAGTGAACTTCAAATTTCATCCCAACACCCGTGTGGGGTTTCAAACAATCAAACACAGATTTTAGTTGGGCAGTTGGGCGATGTGTAAAATTTATCGACCCAATCAATGTCCTTCAAATAGGTGTACATAAACAAACCGTCCGGTTTGTAAATGAATATTTATTTATTCACATTCACTATATTCATATTCACGTTAAAAATTATATATTTTTAACGATAAAACATTTTATTTTAACATATGAATTTCTATTCAGTTCATTTCTTTAAATAAAATGATATTTTCATTTTCTAACTTATTTTAGAAAATTTCGGCGGCATAACGGCACGATACTAGAAACGGGACGAGGCCTAGCCTTATCCCCGGTCTAGTGAAGGCCCACGCCATTCACACATCAATCAAATCAATTCATTTCACCAAACAATCCAAATTTCAATCAAATAATCTAACTAATTTTTGTAATCAACCAAACAAGTCCATGGTCTGTGGACGATTGTGTCGGGTGCTACTAAACACCGTCTACATCCTAGTATATTTATATAACTAGAAAAGAAATTGAAGAGTGAGAAATTCTCACTGATAGCTATCCAATCATCTTGACTCTTCATTTATAGAAGTCTTCATCGTTCTTGCATCTTTGTCACGTTCTCTGCACGTATTCTCTACATATGTAAAATCACAATTTTACTTTGCTACTCAATATATAAAAATCGAATTTTTACTTTGCTATTCAATATATAAAAATCGAATTTTTACTTCGCTATTCAATATATAAAAATCGAATTTTTACTTCGCTATTCAATATATAAAAATCGAATTTTTACTTTACAATAAAAATCTAACCTTTATCTTCGTGAAAAGATTATAAAAATCAAACCTTTATTCATTTCAACATCAATTCCTTTTGCATATAAAAATCTATTCTTTATATTTTAAACAAAAATCTAAAACTGATTTTTCTCATAAAGATTACACTTCTATAAACAAAAAAAATCGCATTTTTACTAACTTAAAATAAATAAAAATACCAAAAACTCACCCCTTTACGTTGAATTCGAGTTGGAGGGGGTCGGGGGATGCTGCGCCGGAGCTCCGGTGCAGTGGTGGTCGTCCATTGGCGGAGCAGGCTGAGCAGTGGCCGGGGAGCGACTGGCGGTCGCGGATTTTGAGGAGATTTGGGCGCTGTGGGTCTTTGAACGAGGGAGGAGGACGTGGAGGGGGTGAGGATGGTCGGTGGGGTTTCGTCAAAGATGGGGCTTGGCGACAGCGGGCGGCGATGGCCCTCAGGCGTGGTGGCGTCGGTTTCAGGGTTGGGAGTGGGGTCTCGGTTCAAGGAGGAGAGGAGAGAGGCGGAGCGGGGTGAAGAAGAAGGGAGGAGGGCGTGGTGGCAACTCGCCTGAGGAGGCGGCGGCTCCCCCGAGAGGCGGTGGCGATGGGCGAACGTCGCTCTCCCCTCTTCACTTTTTTTTATTATTTTTTTCCATCTGATCGGGTATTGAAAGGGGGGGGAGGGTTGACTTCAAAGGAAAGAAAGGAGGGGTGTTTATTATTCAATTAATTATTTAATTAATTCAAAAAAAATCAACTTTCAAATTCGATCTCCAATCGAGACCCAACGACTGTCGCCCCTAGCTAATTACCCCTATTCCGAACACAATGGGATATGTTTCGTAAGCCAATTCGGCCGTTATGATCAGTTTTCGTTGAATTTACATTTAAATCATTATATTGAATTTTAAACATACATTTCAAATTACTGGGGTCACATAACAACTCTACAAATCCCATAAAAATATTTTCTAGCTTCGTATTGACGATACGGTCCTAACAAAACTAGTTTCGTCGAATTCTGAGACCGTTAGAAAAATGGCCAATTTCCAGTTGATTTAAAATCAACTGAAATTGGTCAAACGCGTTTTCCTTTGCCACGCTCATATATTAATTTGAAAAATTATGAAATTTGAAACCTAGCAATAACTTGACATCACGGACCCAACAAAACTGGTTTCGTCGAAATCCGAGGTCATTTGCAAAATGGCTATTTTTAAGGGCCTGAATTCCATAGCGACTATTCAGAATTTTCAACTGGACGTATCTTTTGATCCCCGCTATGAAATTTTGATTTTTCAGATTCGTTGGAAAGATATTCTCAATTAGATCCCAATGTTTTTGGTTTCACTAAAATCCGGATTGTTTTGCACCCGGTACATTCAATTGAAGTTTGAAATCGAATTATCGAACTACCGCGCCATTTTCAATTCCTTTTATAATCATAAATAATTATTTATATTCTAACGACGAACTATATAATATATACATTCTAAATATATTCAAAATAAATTTCTCGTCGCTATTATTTAAAATAATTCATTTTAAATAATCAAAATTTACCAAAATTGCCAAAATAAAAATTTTAAACTGGCCCAGATTTCCGGGTTGTTACAGTAGTTCAGGATCTGGAATCGCCTTATAATGCCTTTCTAGGATGACCATCCCTTGCCGAATTTGGGGCATGTATTGCACCTTGGTGTTTGCTGCTAAAATTCCTGACTAACTCGGGAGTTGGAACGATGAGAGGCGACCAAGCTACGGGACGACTTGTTACGTGGCAGAGTTAAAGATGCTAATGAAGGGGCGGAATATAAATGCTAAGGATGATTCCGCCTCTCCAAAGGGGGCCTCAGCATAGCAACTAAGGGGTCCTACCCCAAGAGAGTCGCCTTCAGACGTGCTCGAGGATATAGATCCCAGAGAGGATAGATAACCTGGGGACATGAAGGCAACTCCCAATGAAATAACAGTTGATATACCTATTGATGAAACGGATCCAATAAAAGTGCTAAAGATTGGCTCGCAGCTAGATCCGGTTAGAGCAAGAGAATTGGCTGATTTTCTGAAGGCAAATCTGGATGTGTTTGCCTGGACTCACGCTGAAATGTGTGGAATTTCACCTACCATCATGAGTCACTCCTTGTGTATTAATCCAAAGCACCCACCAGTCAAGCAGAAGAGACGGATGCTAGGCCCAGAGCAGTCAACAGCTTTGAATGAAGAAGTAGAGAAGTTGAAAGGTAACGGATTCATTAAGGATTCGAAGTATCCCGACTGGATATCGAATCCTGTCCTGGTCAAAAAGTCAAATGGGAAATGGAGAACGTGCATCGACTTTTCTGATTTGAACAAGGCTTGCCCAAAGGATAGTTTTCCTCTCCCCAGAATTGATCAACTAGTAGATTCAACTGCCGGGCATGAAATTGTATCCTTTATGGACGCTTATTCCGGGTACAATCAAATTCCCATGCACATACCAAATCAAGAACATACAAGCTTCATTACAGAATTGGGATTGTATTGTTACGTCGTAATGCCGTTTGGATTAAAAAATGCGGGAGCCACATATCAGCGCTTGGTCAACCGCATGTTTTACAATCAAATTGGGAAGACTATGGAAGTTTACGTAGATGACAAGCTAGTGAAATCCAAGCAATCTTCCGATCATACGAAAGACATAGCAGAAATGTTTGGCGTACTACGAAGGTATGGGATGAAGTTGAACCCCTTGAAGTGTTCTTTTAGCGTGGCATCAGGCAAGTTCCTTGGCTTTATCGTGAGTTCCAGAGGAATTGAAATCAACCCAGACCAGATAGAAGCAATCCGGAATATAGAGGAGCCGCAAATGATTAAGGATGTTCAAAGCTTAGCTGGGAAGGTTGCAGCACTGGGCAGATTCATCTCCAAAGTAACAGACAAGTGTGTTCCCTTCTTTGATCTCATAAAACGGGGAAAGCGAAATTTTGAGTGGACCCCGGACTGTGTGGAGGCATTCCAGAATCTATTAGACTTCTTAGAAAAACCTCCAATATTATCAAAGCCCGTGCAACATGAGGATTTGTTTGTCTACTTGGCGGTATCATCTCACGCCGTCAGTGCAGCACTAGTACGTGAAGAGGAAAAAGTCCAGAAACCTGTGTATTACGTAAGCAAAAAATTAGCTGCTGCAGAATGCAACAACCCGAAGATAGAGAAGCTTGCCTATAGCCTCCTGATTACTTCCCGCAAACTCCGTCATTATTTTCAGGCACACCCAATAGTTGTGTATACCGACCAACCTTTGAGACAAGTGTTGTAGAAACCTGAAGCATCAGGGCGGCTACTCAAATGGAATATCGAGCTGAGCCATTTTGATTTGAATTTTCAGCCGCGAAGATCAATACGGGGGCAGTCCTTGGCTAACTTCATAGCTGATTTTACAATTCCTGAAGAAGAAACGGTGGGTGACAAGACAGTTACTTTGGATCAAGAATTAGAGCTTAGTCTGTGAAGACTATATATGGATGGAGCCAAGAATGATAGAAAGTCCGGCGCCGGAGTTATTTTAATAACTCATGAAGGACGATCTATCTACTATGCATTGCGGTTAGAGTTTGTTGCTACTAATAACGACTCCGAGTATGAAGCCCTGATTGCCGGGCTGAAACTCGTCAAAGATTTAAGAGTGAAGACACTAGATATATATTGCGATTCCAAAATAGTGGAATGTCAAGTTCGAGAAGAATTTGCTGCTAAGGGACCTCGGCTCATCACTTATCTTAAAAAATTAAAGGAGTTGTTGGAAGGTTTGGAGCGTTATAGCATAACACACATTCCAAGGGCTGAAAATCAGAAAGAAGATCGATTGGCAAAGCTAGCAAGTTCAGATAGTCTTAAAGAATCCGAAATGGTTCCGATAGAGGTGTTGGATTCACCCAGTTTCGACCTGATGGAAGTAGAGCTAGCCTTGAAAGTTGAACCAGAAAAAGAATCCTGGATGACACTAATTAAGAACTTTCTCAAAAGTGGAACTCTCCCATTGAAAAAGAGTGAAAGACGAGCTGTAAGACGTAAGGCCACAAGATATGTTTTACAGGACGATGTCCTTTATCGTCAAGGGTTTTCGATGCCCCTGCTACGGTGCATCGCACACGATGACATCAAACGTGTACTGCAAGAGGTACATGAAGGTGAGTGTGGAGATCACACTGGGGGCCAAACCTTAGCAAAGAAAGTGTTACGGTATGGATATTTCTGGCCTACCGTGAACAAAGACGCGACTGCTTATTCACGACGCTGCGACAAATGTCAAAGATATGCCAAAGTTCCCAGAGCGCCTCCTACTCAGCTCAACTCAATGGTAAGTCCGTGGCCATTTGCCATGTAGGGAATTAACATTATTGGAGTGCTACCCATTGCTAGAGGAGGAGCCAAGTATGCAATCGTTGTCGTGGATTACTTCACGAAGTGGGTTGAAGCTGAACCTTTAACAACCATCATGGCAAGAAAAGTGATCAGTTTTGTGGTAAGAAATATTATTTGTCGATTTGGGATACAGAAGACCATCATAATTGATAATGGGACGCAGTTTGACAGCATAGAGTTCAGAAACTTTTGCCAGAAATACAAAATTGATAAGCAATACACTGCAGTAGCTCATCTGCAGTCAAATGGACAGGCCGAGGCCGTAAATAAAGTCATTAAATCAATTCTAAAGAAGCGGCTGAAATAGGCCAAAGCCATATGGGTAGATGAGTTGCCATTAGCCTTATGGGCATACAGGACGACCTTTAAGACGGCTACTGGCCATACTCCCTATTCACTTTCATTTGGGTCTAAAGCGGTGATCCTGGTAGAATTGGAAGTCCCTTCTCATCGAGTCGCATACTATGACCCGATGACGAATAAAGCGCTCCTCCTAAGGTCTCTAGATATGATTGAAGAAAAAAGAGATGAAGCCGACTTGCGTACCTCAAGACATCGACATCAAGTGGCACGTTATTATGACTAAAAGGTTCGCCTCAAAACCTTTGAACCAGAAGACTTAGTACTGAAGCGAGTCTTCCCGCCTTCAACCCGGTTGGGTCCCAAATGGGAAGGACCGTACGCCATCCAATGGAAGCTTGATAAAGGAACATTTTTCCTAGAGCCTGGAACGCTCAGCACTTACGACGATATCTGAGCTAAATATGAAATGTCATTTCTTTTGTTTTCATAAGCTATGTAAAAAGGCACAACTTACCTTAAAAAGTCTGTTTATGTGAACAAAAGATTATAAAGTGGATGTAGGCTACGACTTAGCCGAACCACTATAAAAATATCGCGTGTCATTTACCTTCCTGCATTATTTATATCTTCAACTATTATTTTATTATGACTATGAAACACGAAATGTTAAACTAAAGTTGAAGATGACCTATATGCGGGGATAAACAAAACGACTGTTTGTACGATAAGACATAGAAGAATGGGAAGACGACATTCTTAACTCTAACTCTCAAGAATCGAGAGAGAGTATAAAGGACGGGAAGACGACGTCCTCTGAGGCGTGAAGGTGCACCCAGATGAGAGACCGCCTTTACGAAAACTCTAACCTGGATATGAGACAGGAGAGTATAAAGATGCCAGAAAGAACAGGCATCAATGACGAACGGAATGTGACCCCCGTCAGAGAATCGGGAACATTCAGACTTTTTAATTTAGTCTTGAATAGTTCTCCTTCAGTTATCCAAGATTGACTGGGGGCATACATGTACACACATATTCCCCTCCACCATGACTCCATTACATGACTTTAGTATGACAAGCATTTGTATTTTTACATAAGTAGTGAACTAACGACCTACATGCATTGCAGGAAATGAATTATTTTTATTTACAAACGTGTGAGTTTGTACAGGAAAACAAGCAAAAAAGAAGATGTGAGGGCCACACTCGCTGCAACAATTGTGGGCTAATTAAATACTAAAATAAAGCAAAACACTTCATCACTTAGACGTTGGAGTGGACTTGGATTTTTTAGCAGCCTTCTGAGCATCCTTCGCCTCTCTTTCCGCATCAATTAAAATGCGCCTGGGGTTTTTCCTCCCTGAGACTGAAGTGCTGGAATCGGTTGATTTTTTCCCAGAAGTCGGAACACTGGAATCAAGAGAAGACTTTTTAGCAAGCTCTTCTGTAATAGACCTAGTCGAAAGCTTAACAACTAACCTTGATCCAGCATCCACCACTGCGAGAGGCTTAAGGCTTTCGGGGTCTAGGTTTTCAACTTTAAGCTGCATACGTTTGTCTTGTTCGGCTTTCAATGCAGCTAAAGTGATGTCATCAGTGCTTTTTGACTCCCTAACTATAGCCACCTCAGGGTCTTCGTCATGTCCCTCGTTGCCACTGTCATCCTTCGAGGCGTCTATCATCTCGCCATCATGAGGAGCATCAGCCTTACCCTTGTCTCCTTCAGCCTTCTCCGCTGACTTTGCTTCGGCAGTGGTTCCCTGAGGCACGTCTGTCTTCTCGGACGGTTCAACACCTACAGAGTGAGAAGAAATAGTTATCAACTCAGGAGAAAATAAAGGGTCCTTCATCGATTGCCCAATTATGCGATGGAAAGTGGAGACAGCTTTGACGAATTGGGGTGAAAAGGTAGAAATACCTTCCAATGATTTTTCAGCTGGAGTAACTGCCGTCTCTGAAACCGTCTCAGGAATGGGGGATAAGATAGATGCCTGAGGGATCGCCGGGTTTTCAGGGTCATATCCCTCGACTTCAGGGGTTTCAGCGGCAGTAGAAGAAGAACCAGCCTCGGAGATATGCTTTTGCTTGGCCCTCCTCTTTTCCTCCTCCATGGCAACAGCGATTAGGCGACGCCCCTCAGCCAGACGTGCCGGCTCGTCATCTCTTTGATATTTTTCCATGAGCTTGTCCTCGTTGATGGAATCTACCTTGAGTTCTTCTTTCTCCCATTCAACAATTTGGCTCCACACATGAACCAAGGTAGTCGGATAATCTTCGATCCAAGAGATGTTTCAGTGGAGGATTATATGTGCAAAAAATTCGATCATTAGTTCACTGAAACCATGCACATCCTCCTGGGCCTCAGATAGCTGCTTGCGGGTCTCCTCGGCCGACTTGATGACACTTTCAACATTGCCCTCCGCTAGGGCAGCCCTGTTTTCGGCCTTCATCGGCTTGGAATCCAAGTCAGCGTTCTTCTCTTCCAATTCAGCGTTCTTCCTCGCTAACTCGGCCTTTTCTCGCTCAAGAGTAGCGTAAGCAAGTTGCATTTTGGTGTTATCCGACTTGGCGTCTTCTGCTTTCCTTTTCAGCTCTGAGCGCTCTTGAGTATGACACTCGAGCAAGTCATGATAACGTTTTTGTAGCTCTTCAAATTGCTGCTTGAAGTTGGCAGCATCCCGTTGAGCGATGGCAAGCTGGGCCTGGGTATTCTCAAGGTCTTTCTCTAAATTTTTCAAGGCCTTTGCATCAGCTTCTGCAGTCTTCTTCATTGAGTCAGTATCCGTGATTAGAGTTCGGATGATTCTGGAAAGGTTACGCGAATACTTGAACATCTCTGAATATTGTCTCTCGACTGCGTCAATTTTTGCCTTGGCCTCGTCTGCCCACCACGAGGAAATGGGCTCGAGGGCAGGTAAGAAAGTTAGGCTCTCAAAATAGTGATCGGGGAACTGCTCCTCCAGGTATGCTCGCTTAACTCTAGTTTCAGCATCCAATGGTGGAGGTGCGGGGAATGTTAACTCGGTGTCTTTATGAATAGCGAGCACAATGGCTTCCTCACCCTTTCTAGGCCGCTTAGCAGGAACCTTATACTTGCCTCGTAAGTCTGTACCTTTCGGCGGGCTCCTTTCCCTACTGCGTTTTTCTTGAGAAGAGGTCTGATCTTTTGACTACGACGTGTCATCTTCTCTACGACCTTGGGAGCTTTTGTATCGCTCTGGATCCGACCGAACGGGAGAGCGAGAGCACGAGGTCCGCGACTGATAAGAGTCATAAGGCCTTCTATCCTCCCTACCGCGGCCTTTGCGGCGATCATGCTCAACATCATGAGGAGGTCTGGTCATGCTGCGTCGTAGTTTCCTGATGTCATGGTGAGCACGAGACATTGTACCTGCGTAACAATACAAGTGGAACTCAGAATCAGTATTCTCATGAGGAGTAAGTGCTGTGGAATGTAGTACTATTGTGTTAAATGCATCCTAAGTGATGCCCCCCCCCCCCCCCGACAAACCAGAGTCCGAAGCCGAGCCAGTACGAGTGGGCTCTTTGGCCTTGACAGGAGTAGTCTCCTCTGAAGAAGCAAAAACTAAAGGATTTGTGCCAAAATCCTCGGAAGTGTAAATAGTGTTAGGTAGGGGGAGATCTCCCAAGTCCTGAAATGTAGGATCATCAGCAGTAGGGGCATCTCCTTGGGAAGCGTCTGTTGGCTGTTCTTTAGGAGATAGTGATTTCTCAGGAGAAATAGCCTCCCCAGGGACGGTGTACCCTTCTCGATGTTTTTCGGGTATGTTGGCCATCTCATCGTCTTGAGTCGAAGATGGAGAAGTTGAAGTTCGAAGTGGTATGGTGGGGCCTTTCGAGCTCTCGCCCATTTCTGGAATTACATCCACCGGAGGGATATATACATATGGACCTGACCCGTGACCTATGCTACGGGTAATGGACAGTAGCCCGTGGTGATGAAGGTATTCGTCCTTGAGGACCTCATCGATAGTAAGAAATTTTTGGTCACCATTGAGGAGCTGATGCATCCGATCAAAATACACTTGATCTGATATTTGTTTGGGATTATCAACTGTGAACAAAAAGAAAACAGATTAATGTATTGGCATGGACACTCAGAGTTGAGATTTAGAAAACCAATGCCTTACTTGATTTTGTCCATCTCCTAGCACATCCCGGCTGTTGCCTTATATAAAACCATTCCAGCTTGGAGTCATCGGCCTTGATGCTGAACGGCGCCGAAATTATTTTTCTTTTTGGGACTGATTCGAAGTAAGAGAAAGAAGGAGTTTCTCGAGTCCGATGCTTGAAGTTATAAAAGAAATGAACATCGTCGAAAGTGAGTTCTGTATCTAAGATCTCGCGGTATGTTACATATAAGGTATATAGGTAAGCATAAGAGTTGGGATGCAGCTGCATGGGGGCAATCCGCATCTGTCTTAGGAAGTCAACAACAAAAGGAGAAAACGGTGGGATAGCCCCAACCATGCACATCAATCGGGTGATTGCCATAAATCCTTCTGGGGGATTGTGAGGACGGTCAGTTTTCGATGGCACCAAAGTATACCTTCTTAGTATACCATGCTTTAGACATATGCGAGCAAGTCTATCGTCGTCGATCGTTGATTCAAATGGGTCCATGGGTGATTCCAAGATAATGGCAAACTCAAATTCATCAGGAGCTCGGCAATCTCCAATCCCTCCTTCCTCCTCATAGCCCAGAGAAGCTTCGCTATCCGAAGGTGTTTCGTTGTTATGCGTTCCTATTTCATAATCAGAGCCCTCGTCATCCCATTCAGGGTCTGAAGAAGAAGATATGTCATCGAGAGTATATTTCTCGGAAGTTTCTGCAATTTCCGTCTTCTTTGCTAATATAGAAGAACGTCTTTCGGCCATGATCACTAGACTATTGAAGAAACAATGGCAAGGATTAGAGTAAAGTTGCATGTGTCCCCTGTGTGTGTATGTAAACTGAAGTGTGTGCTACGTGTGACAGAAATGCAGAGAAAATACATGAAAGCATAATGTAAAGGGCCAAGGAAGCAATAATGTTCAGAATGATTCTTGACATTTGTCATGTTTAAAATGCGCTATCCTAACTGTTCGTCAAGTTGAAGGCTATGTCAAGCATTTATAAAGACAGTTGAAAAAATTCTTGCGCACTAAGTTAGGCTATTTCGGTTCGGTTCGGACATCTTCATTGGGAACGGATCGGAGGGAAAAGTCAAGTTTCGGTCGGACAGTGAGATAAACCGGATCGGCTCGGATGTAGACTTTCAGAGCGGATCGGATCAGTTCGAGAAATCATTTTCTTCTTTGTCTCTTATTACCATCCGATCCGAACAGGTGAGTTTTTGTTTCCTCCTTTTTTGCCTGTCTCTGCTCCAATCCGGTCTCGTAAACACAATCCGATCCAGTTAAGTGGGTTTCGTTTCCTCTTTTTTTTGCTTTTTCTTTTACCCCGACCCGATCTGGTTATATGAACACCTATCATTTTCTTTCATTTCAACGCTTCTTCATCCGAACCGATTCCAGCTCCTCTTTTCCCCTTCATCTCCTTCCTTCTCCTTCTCGCTGAACCCGATTCAATTTCACAAAACCCAACCGAGTCCAGCACTTACGTGCTTAAATGTTCTGTAGAACCCAAACTCTTCCTCTCGACGCCTCGAGGTGGTGACAAGAGCCACCAACGACGACGGCGAAGAGAGAGAGGGCGGCGGCGTTGGAATTAAACACACACCAGGTTCGAATCGTCCAGTTTTACCACAAATCTAAATCGAGATCGATTACAGCAAAGTGATCGAGATTTTAAACCTACCTATGTGTTGGATTTGGGGATTAAAACGATAGAGTTTCGGAGTTTTTAAAATTCCAGGGGTTTTGATGCAAATTTCGTTGGAAGAAAATAATAAAGAAGGAAGAGGAAGAAGGAGACGAGGAAGGTATTTATATGAAATCGCAGTGACTACTCATATTCTCAATTTTTCTCAGCCCGTTCGGATCGGAAGTTAAGCCCATTAAGGCCCTATGGCCTGTTGATCCATGGGGGAGTTGATTCGATGTATCTGCTCAGATGTGCCACTGAAGGATACCCGTCCGGATCGGAATCCGAACTGAGGGCAGTTATTCGAGGACTCTGGTTCAAAGGATGTCCCATAAACTGCTTCGAAGCGCACTTTATCTCAGATAAGAGTGCACTTCGAGGGGGCAAAATGTTAGCCTACTTTGTGAACTAGGCTACACAAAGAGTAAATAGTGAGGAAGACATCGGATCGGATCGGAGGAGGATAGCACTGGACATGAGTAGAGATCAAAGATGCAGAGTCCACATCGGATCGGATCAGAGAGATATGTCAGCAGCCTCATTACATCAAATCGGATCGGATGAGTACGTCAGCGGCATCTAAGGACAGCCAGTTACTTCACCGGATTGGATCGGAGGCTCGATCCGAACCCCTGTTTTCCTTTGAACCTGTAGCCGTTGCCGCGCGTATCCCCTGAAGACTCGGACAAGATCTGACCATTTCTCCCATGATTTCCTACTGGATCAATGCGCTGTAGCCATCTTGGAGCTTCCGAACTCGACTATCAAGGGATGAATGCCACGCAATTCCGAACCGGAGCCACTTCGAGAAGATTTTTCACCTATAAATACACCACCTAGAGGCATTGGAAAGGATCTTTTGGCAATTTCTCAGTCCATACTTCCTCCATAGCCGAATTCTACAATCATATTCAGATAAAAATCATCTCTTCAAACCCATATTTGAGAGAGTTGAGTGTGTTTATGAATTGTAATTGTGAGGTTGAGTGAGAATCATTGCTGTATTCATATTCAAATCATCAAATCAAAGAAAACAAAGTGGACGTAGGCTCGTTAACACCGAACCACTATAAATTGCGTGTTCTTTACTGCTTTTTGATTCTATTTTGTTGAACTCATATCTAATTTGGGTGTTAGAGCCAATTTTTGGTCTAACATTATTCATCCAGGCAGTGATAAGATGTACAGGGATATGAAGAGGGTTTTCATTTGGGCTGGGATGAAGAAATATGTGGCGGAGTTTGTTTCTCGATGTTTGATTTGCCAGCAAGTCAAAGCTGAGCAATAGAAACCCGGTGGTTTACTTCATCCTTTGGAAGTCCCACAGTGGAAGTAGGAGAGCGTCTCGATGTATTTTATTGATGGTTTGCCTGGATCGAGAAAGGGTAACGCCAGTATTTGGGTTATAGTGGACAGACTTACTAAGAGCGCTCATTTCATTCATGTTTAGAGTAAGAGGACAACACCATGGTTAGCAGTAGTTTTTCTTTGTGAGATAGTCCGTCTGCATGGAGTACCTTCCAGTATAGTGAGTGATCGTGACCCTATATTCACCAGTGAGTTTTGGAGGAGCTTGCAAGAGGCATTAGGTATATAGTTGTGTTTGATCACTGCTTATCACCCTTAGATCGATGGACAGACGGAAAGGGTGAATAGAGTTCTTGAGGATCTTTTAAGGCTGTGTATCATAGGCTTTGGAGGGACTTGGCAAGAGCATCTTCCTTTAGTGGAGTTCGCCTACAACAATAGTTATTAGGCTAGTATTGGCATGACACCCTTCGAAGCATTGTACGAATGACCTTGTAGGTCACCGACTTATTAGTAGGAATCTACAGAAAGACTTCTACTTGGACCTGAGATGGTTAGTGAAACTTCAGAATAGATTGATCTTATTCGCAGGTGCATGAAGACAGCTTAGGACTGGCAGAAGTCCTATGCAGTTTGGAGAAGGACTGACATTGAGTTTGAGGTGGGAGAAGTCGTTTTCATTAAGGTATCACCTTTGAGGAATGTGGTTCGTTTTGGATCTGCAGTGAAGTTGGCACCAAGAGTTTTAGGGCCATTTCCTATAACAGAAAGGATTGGCCAAATGGCCTATAGAGTAAAGCTACCAGAGAGACTGACCGATGTTCATGATGTTTTCCATGTTTGTCATTTAAGAAAGTGCTTGCATGATACCACAGAAGTAGTTGAGCCAAGTATACTTGAGGAAGTAGAGGTGGAACAGGAGGTGACAATTAGACGAGTTCCTACCCGTATTCTTGGATCAGAAGTTAAGAAGCTACGCAACCAAGAGGTCAAGTTGATGAAAGCACCATGGGGAGATAACCAAGTGGATGTAACTTGGGAGACTGAATACAGATTCGTGCTTTGTACCCTTTTCTTTTCAAGGGTATGTTCTTAACTTCATTTTCCAAAGCTTTTATTTATGCTTGTTTCTATCTTTTAAGTGTATCCCATCAATCGGATCTTCGACCTTTAGATGGGAGTCCCATGGATGTAAACATGTGTTTGTGACATGTTGTGTTTGATGGATGCAAGTGGATGCAACTGGTTGCTAGTGGTTGCTCGTGGATGCATATACACACACATTAGGCACTAGATCGGCTCAATCACTCTCATATTGCATATGGATGTGTGTGCATATTTTTCTTCTTTTAATGGATGAAAGTGGGTGTATTATCATATGGATGTAGCATTTGGATAGATGATTGTGCACGCATATATCCTTTACATGGTTTATTACGATTACTTGCATACATGTTGAATTCATGGCACTAACATACATTTCATTAAGGAGATCAACTGAATCAATAGACCGCCTGATCTTTTGCATTAGTATAGGGACATATACACACACCTTTGCACATGTTCATATAAGCATTAGAAATCTTTTAAGTACAATGGATGTCTGTGATTGATGGATGAGTGGATGGGTGATGGATGTTAGGATATACATTCCTCATAACTTGGAGATTTCGGGGACGAAATCCTTTAAGTAGAGGAGAATGTAACACCCCGTATGTAACACCCCACTCCCGCTATGATCACTCACTAAGGGAATGCCATAGCATCGGTGGAGTATTTTAGTGAATATAGAACAGAAAAATTACAACAAGACAGATATAAATAGTACTTGAAATTTTAAAACATCATCTCATAACAGCGGAAGTAAAACATGTCTGGTTACATCATAAAACCAGAATAAAGGTCAAGTACAATATCCATCAAAATAAAGAAGTACATAATCCCACTCTCATACAATAGCCAAACAAAAGAAAAGATAACTGGATAACTGGAGCTTTACATCTATCCAAGCTCCTAAAGACTGGAACAGCAATCCGATCAAGCTCCACTACTGCTAGGATCCACTGTAGGACCTGAGGGTTGGGAAAAAGATAAAAACAACAGGGTCAGACATAAGTCTGAGCGAGTCCTATAACTTTAACAATACAATCGTTAAAGTAACCAGAGAAGACATAAACTGATATACGGTAACATATAGGGATGAATGGCTACCCTAAGCAGTCAACTAAACGAAGATAAAGGATAAAGACGCATCTACCCTCCCTAAAGTAAATTACTAAACTGCACCACACCAGTCGTTCCTAACTTAAAGGTTGATCCCACCCAAGGACTTATAAAATTTACTAATTAGTACCTGCGTACCCCTAGGTGACCAAGTAGGCGCCACGGGGCCCTACAATCCACTAGGTGTACACACTACTTCCCATTCGATCGGCTCCCTAACGTAGATACCCGTGCTGGCCCCACCGTGGGATGTATCATTCCCCAATGTGGCAACCTGATGGAACTAAAGGTGCACGGCTTATATCTACTCGATGCAACAACGGCTTACCTACCAGCCCGGGCCCACTCACGCATATGAAGCCCGTTGGACTTGCGTTGCCACCGCTAACCCGTTTGCCTCTTACAGTCAAGCCCAGTATGCGTGTCCCGTCCTCGACATGGGTCGAGCCCACAAAGATACGTATGGGTTACTGGTTGAAATGGGCCTCCACAAGCTACCCACCTAAGCTTGTCCCTTTTTCTAGTATATCCTACTTAACCCTTTAATCATGTTTTAATTACATGTTCTATTTTGGTTAAGTATTCTAATCGTATTTTCTATTGCCACCCAAGGCAACCACTAGATTTTCTCATGCCACCCGAGGCACCCACTTAACCCCTCATGTCCCTCTACATGCTAATGTGGTTAAGTGTTTCTTAATTAATTAATTAAGAACGTAACCTTTGTAAAGACCTCTCACATTAGACTGTCTTTTATGACCGCTGGTTAAGCCGGTTGGGTCCGGGCAGCCTTATGTCATAACAGAGTCTAACCTCGTGTCTTTACATTAATTACGTATTTAGTTTGTGCCTAAGACCTCTCACATTGGGCTAACATTTGTAGCAACTGGTTAAGCCGGTTGGGTCCGGGCAGTTTTACGCTACAACTGAGTCCAACCTCGTGTCTTAGTCAATTAATTACACCTAATTAATCACCCTCATAATTTTATATTAATTATCCCTAATTAATCAAGTTTTCTTAACATGGGTAGACCTAACTTAATAGGTAAATTCCCATGGGGTAGACCTAACTCAATAGGTAAATTCCCAACACATAGTATGGGTACACCTAACCAAATAGGCAAATTCCCATACTATGTTTATTTATTTTGTGTTATGCATAATTATATTAATTTCACACAATCTTATTAACTTATGCATTTAATTACCCCATCGTTCCCACGTAATTTCGTTCATGATATAACACATATAAAAGGTGTCAACTTGCATATGAATGAACATGTTTCAAAGGTGCCATCTTGCATATTAACAAACACATAACTTGCATATGAACTTGCATAACATGTCACATAACTTGCATATAATATGTCACATAACTTACATATTCATTTTGCATAACAAACTTGCATATTAGCTTATAGACTTGCATAATGTGTCATCATGAACTTGCATATTAATAAACATGTAACTTGCATATTTACATACATGTAACTCGCATATTAACAAACATGTAACTTGCATATAAAGAAACATGTAACTTGCATATTTACATACATGTAACTTGCATATTAACAAACATGTAACTTGCATATTAACAAACATGTAACTTGCATATTTACATACATGTAACTTGCATATTAACAAACATGTAACTTGCATATTAACAAACATGTAACTTGCATAGCATATTACCATGAACTTGCATAACATGCATATGATTACATAGCCCACAACTTGCATATTTAGCATCATGCAAACATAACATACATCATATTAAACTTGCATAAGCTTACATACTCAACATGCATAAACATAAGATTAATGCTAACATCATATCATATGATTCAAAGCTCATTAACCCACATACAAAACCATAAATCTCATCACATCTCATCTAATTAGTTTACCAAAAGATCATCAAAGTGATAGAAACTCACAACTAGCAACTTTGAACACCAAATGAAGAAGATTAAGATGCTAAGAAGGGATTAGAAGTTGATTAGAGAGTGATTAGTATGCAACCCTCTTCATAAAATTAGTGGAGGCCATGAGAGCTAGCATTTTGCCATAGTTTAGTCACTAGGTTTAATTATGAATGAATTAGGGTAGGTTAGGGTCTTATTTATAGATTAGGCAAGTGTTTTAGGCCATAGGATTAACCCTAGATTCAATCCAAGCCATCAAAGCATGTCTTGGGGAAGAAGTCAAGTGTAGGAACCATCTAGGGCCTTTAGATTAAAGATGGACCATGAGAACCATTCAAATGCAAAATCTGCACTTGAGCGAATCGGCCCACGGGTTGACAGCCAAACACCCTGGATTAACCCCTAGTCGACCCAGCGGGCTCGGGTCGACTTCAAAAATCGGCCGGTTCGGTTATTCCCCTCTCCCAATTCGCTGTTTTGAGCATTTTTGCATATTTATTTATTAAATTTTCAATTATATATATATATATATATATCAATATATATATATATATATATATATATATATATCTACACAACCCATTTCACTTAATTAAGTATACTTTAATTTGGGAATTTTCGTGAAACTTCGCGAGGCCATATCTTGGTCATACGGACTCCGATTTTCGAAAACTCGGACTCTATTTCGCGTATTTTTCCGAGACGAACACAATGGCATAGCCCGTTTCCCTTGATTCCCATTTTAGAATTAAATTCTGCCTCGATTTATGTTATTACAGGTTATTGAAAATACGGGTTGTTACATTCTCCCCTCCTTAAAGGATTTCGTCCCCGAAATCTTCAAGTTAGGAAGAACGTATCCTACCATCCAATCATCCATCTACTCAAAGCATCATCCACGAGCAATCATTGTCCTTACAAGATTCTAAATGCTGGATGGATATATGCAAAAGTGTGTGTATATGTACTTACCTAATGCGAAAATCAGGCGGTTACTGATACAGTAAACCTCCTTAATGCAAACCATGATAGTGCCATGCATCCAATATGTATGCGAAACCCTATTGACACATACAAATTTCTACATGCGTGCACAACCATACACAAAAATGCATCATCCATATGATAACACAGCCATGATACATCCATCAATCTAACTACCACATCCATTTATGCAATATGCAACATGAAGTGACTGAGCCGATCTAGTGCCTAATGTGTGTGTATATGCATCCACGAGCAACCACTAGCAAACAATTGCATCCATATGCATCCATCAACCATAACATGTTTCAAACACATGTCTCAACCATAGGTTTTACCCTATCTAAAGGTCATAGGTATTAGCGAGAGGATATACTAAAGATAAGATAAGTACTAGACAAGCAATAAAGGAGAAGTTAAAAGACATACTCTCAAAAAGAAATGGATACAAAGAACGCATCTTTGCTTCCGTCTCCCAAGTAGCATTGCTTTCGTCATCTCCCCATTGCACTTTAACTAGCTGAACTTCTCTGTTCCTCAACTTCCTAGTTTCTGACCCAAGGATGCGAGTAGGAGCTCGTCGAATCGTCGCATCACGCTCTACCTCTACATCTCTAAGCAAGCTCGGCTCTACCACCTCCGCGGTCTCATGTAAGCACTTCCTCAAATGTGATACATGGAATACATCATGAACACCACTAAGTCTGTCGGGCAACTCCACCCTATATGCCATCCGTCCAATCCTTTCCTTAATAGGAAACGGCCCAACAAATCTCGGTGCTAACTTCCCTACGGACCCAAAGCGAACAACATTTCTCAATGGAGATACTTTGACAAAAACCATGTCCCCAACCTCAAACTCAAGATCCGTCCTTCTCCGATCCGCATAAGATTTCTGTCTATCTTGCGCTGCTTTCATCCTTTTTCGAATTAAATCAATCTTCTCTGAAGTCTCTCTAACCATATCCGGCCCAAGCAAGATCCTATCCGTAGATTCCCACCAACATGTAAGAGATCGACAAGGCCTTCCATAAAGAGCTTCGAAAGGAGCCATACCAATACTGGACTGAAAGCTGTTATTATATGCGAACTCCACCAAAGGAAGATGTTCTTCCCATGTACCTCCAAAATCCAAGATACAAAGCCTCAAAAGATCTTCTAAGATACGGTTCACCCTCTCGGTCTGACCGTCCGTCTGAGGATGATATGCGGTGCTCAAACACAACTGAGTCCCTACCGCCTCTTGCAAACTTCTCCAAAACTCACTAGTGAAAATAGGATCTCGATCACTCACAATGCTGGATGGTACGCCATGCAATCTAACAATCTCTCTAACCTAGACTGAAGCAAGCCATGGAGCGGTCCTCTTACTCTTTACGGGTATAAAATGGGCACTCTTTGTAAGTCTGTCTACCACAACCCAAATTCCCGTATTGCCCTTCCTCGATCTCGGTAACCCGTCGATGAAATCCATCGAGACACTATCCCACTTCCACTGTGGAACTTCCAATGGGTGTAGCAACCCACCGGGTTTCCTTTGCTCCACTTTAACTTGTTGGCACACTAAGCATCTAGCCACATACTCGGCCACATCTTTCTTCATACCGGCCCAAAAGAGAACTCTCTTCATGTCTTGGTACATTTTGTCTCCACCGGGATGAATAGTCATTCTTGAACGATGTGCATCATCCAAAATAGCCTTCTTCAAACCCTCATCTTGCGGTACACAAAGTCTACCGTCTCTATGCAACCATCCCTTATCATCTATGGTGTATCTACCCAAATGGCTGGACGACTCCCCTCTTATAAGCTTCTCTACCAACACAACCAACTGTGGGTCGTCTCGCTGAGCCTCGCCAATCCGTCTCAAAAGAGTAGGTCTAACCTCCAAGGATGCCAACAAACCAGGTACAAAATCAACAGAAGGTCTGAAGTCAAACAAAGAAAGAAACTCCAAGCTTCGTCGTTCCACGAACAATGGACTCAAAGATAGCCTTTTTCTACTTAAGGCGTCTGCCACCACGTTACCCTTACCAGGGGTATACGCTATCTCGAAATCATAGGATGCTAAGAACTCCATCCACCTTTGCTGTCTTAAGTTTAAATCCTTCTGAGAGAATAAGTACTTCAATGATTTATGGTCGGTGAACAACTCGAATCTCTCACCAAGAAGATAATGGCGCCAAGACTTAAGTGCGAAAACAATCGCGGCCAACTCTAGATCATGGGTAGGGTAATTCTTCTCATGCACTCTCAATTGTCTCCCTCCATAGGCTATTACCCTTCCCTCCTGCATCAAGACTGCGCCTAATCCTGTTCCACAAGCATCGGTATAAACAACAAACGGCTTACTCCCATCTGGAAGCACTAAAACTGGAGCGGTGGTCAAAGCTCTCTTTAACCGTCGGAAAGCATCATCACAATCTACATCCCATGAGAAAACCAGATTCTTCTTCGTCAAGCGGGTTAATGGGGCTGATATCTTCGCGAAGTCTTTGATGAACTTCCTATAATATCCTGCCAACCCCAAGAAACTTCTTACCTCGGTAGCATTTCTAGGAACTTTCCAATCCTGGATAGATACTATCTTTGCGGGATCCACAGCTATCCCTTCCTTAGAGACCACATGCCCTAAGAATCGCACTTCTCTTCTCCAAAAATGGCATTTAGAGAATTTAGCTTTAAGACTATGCGCTCGAAGAGTCTCCAACACTTCCTTGAGATGTAAGGCATGCTCTTCTTCATTCTTGGAAAAGACCAAGATGTCATCCACAAAAACTACTACAAACTTATTCAGATACTCTCTGAACACTCTACTCATGAGATCAACAAAGTATGCGGGGGCGTTTGTCAACCCAAATGGCATCACTAGCCACTCATAAAAACCATCCGGAGTCCGGAAAGCAGTCTTCTCTATACTGTCCTCCGCCACTCTTAACTGATGAAACCCTGTAGCTAAGTCCATCTGCGAAAATACTGACGCGCCAACCAACTGATCAAAGAGATCATCTATCCTCGGTAATGGGTGTCTATTCTTCTTCGTGAGCTTATTAAGTTCCCTATAATCCACACAAAGTCTGAGGGACCCATCCGCCTTCGTGGCAAACACTACTGGAGCTCCCCACTCCGATATACTTCGCCTTATGAACCCCTTCTCAAGCAACTCCCCTACTTGCTTATGAAGTTCTCTTCTTTCACGAGGAGCCATGTGGCGTACTGGCAAAGACACTGGTTTGGCATTATCCACCAAATAAACTCGGAAATCTATCTCCCGCTTCGGAGGCAAACCCTTTACTTCTTCAAACACATCCGGATATTCCCGGACTACTCTGACAGAACACAAACTTTCGACCGAAGCATCGAGCGATTCAAGATAACTTAGCAAAACAGATTCCATGGGATTGCAAGAGATCTCGAGAGTGTTACCCAAGCGGGTCATGAGCCTGACAACTCTCCTTTCGCAATCAAGAACGGCACCATTACTGGATAACCAGTCCATGCCCAAGATCAACCCATAGCCCGTGAAGCCCAATACAAAAGCATCACATCTAAACTCAACGCTAAGTATAGAAATCTTCAAACCCAAACATATCATAGACAGATATATGGAGCCCCCAATTGGGTTTGAGACAACCAAGGGATCATCAACTAGACTGGTGTCTAAGTGCAGTGACTCAACTAACGATGATGAGATAAAAGAATGCGATGCGCCAGAGTCAAACAAAGTACGAACTGGATGATCAAACAGAAAAACCAGACTTTCAACGGAAATAGTTCTACCTCTCTGCTGAATCGGTGGAACTGAGAGAACCTGAACTTGCCCCCCTGACTGAGGTGGTGCTATAAGAGCTTGCACCTGGCCTCCTGAGGTAGACCCCGTCTTCTGCCCCTTCTTTGGGCAGTTTTTCACAAGATGCCCTGCTTCACCACAATGAAAGCAACCGGTCTTCTTCTTTTTGCGACAATCCTTACTGAGGTGTCCTGGTGTTCCACAATTGAAGCACTTCTTCTTCGTCTTCTTTTTGTCACCATTGCCTTTTCCGCCCTTGCCTTGTTGTTGCTGTTGCGGTTTCTTCTGATCCCCCTTTTTCTCTGGTGCCTTAGAATTCTTATCATCCTCATGCATAAGTGCCATGTAGACAAGCTTCTCAAAAGTGGCCCCCATAGGAATGTGAGTCATAGCTATTCCTTGCAATGGTTCGTTCAAGCCTCTAACGAACCTCAAAGCCTTCTTCTCCGGTGTATTCACCAACTCTATGCCAAACCTTGCTAATTGATTGAATTTGTTGACATATTCTTTCACCGTGAGATTCCCTTGCTTCAAATTCAAGAACTTCTCCATAAACAGATTCTCTTCCGCCCTTGAGAGAAACTTAGCCCCAAACCTTTGCTTAAAATCTGCCCAAGAGTCAACAGGGCGTTCTCCATTAGTGACCTCCCACCAGAATGAGGCCTCTCCCTTCATTAACCAAGCCGCCAACTTGACTTTCTTTCCCTCTTCCACTTCAAAGATATCTAGCAACTCTTCCACTTCCTTAAGCCAATCTCTAGCCTCTACGAAAGTCTCTGAACCAAGAAAAGGTTTTCCTCCTATAGCCTTGAACTCCTTGCAAACCTTAGCAAAATTATCCACTCTAGGCTGAGGAGGAGGAGCGGTTGTCTCTGGTGTAGTAGCATTGGCCGGACCCGCAGCCGCGGCCCTAGCCTCTTGCAACCTCCTATACCATAGTGGTATAACTAAACCCTCCGGGATGTTAAGATCTTCAGCCATGCTGAAACGAAAGAGGAAAGATTCAAAAAGGAGATTCCGAAAGATAAAGATATGGCTATTGGGGATTATGCTTTTCTTTTTCAAAAACTTTTTCTCTTAGAAGACATGCTTTTAAAAATACTTTCTTCGAAAATACTCTTAGAAAGTAGTTTTTCTCAAAAAAATTTATCTGTTCTGGTAACCTTAAGCTCTGATACCACGTGTAACACCCCACTCCCGCTATGATCACTCACTAAGGGAATGCCATAGCATCGGTGGAGTATTTTAGTGAATATAGAACAGAAAAATTACAACAAGACAGATATAAATAGTACTTGAAATTTTAAAACATCATCTCATAACAGCGGAAGTAAAACATGTCTGGTTACATCATAAAACCAGAATAAAGGTCAAGTACAATATCCATCAAAATAAAGAAGTACATAATCCCACTCTCATACAATAGCCAAACAAAAGAAAAGATAACTGGATAACTGGAGCTTTACATCTATCCAAGCTCCTAAAGACTGGAACAGCAATCCGATCAAGCTCCACTACTGCTAGGATCCACCGTAGGACCTGAGGGTTGGGAAAAAGATAAAAACAACAGGGTCAGACATAAGTCTGAGCGAGTCCTATAACTTTAACAATACAATCGTTAAAGTAACCAGAGAAGACATAAACTGATATACGGTAACATATAGGGATGAATGGCTACCCTAAGCAGTCAACTAAACGAAGATAAAGGATAAAGACGCATCTACCCTCCCTAAAGTAAATTACTAAACTGCACCACACCAGTCGTTCCTAACTTAAAGGTTGATCCCACCCAAGGACTTATAAAATTTACTAATTAGTACCTGCGTACCCCTAGGTGACCAAGTAGGCGCCACGGGGCCCTACAATCCACTAGGTGTACACACTACTTCCCATTCGATCGGCTCCCTAACGTAGATACCCGTGCTGGCCCCACCGTGGGATGTATCATTCCCCAATGTGGCAACCTGATGGAACTAAAGGTGCACGGCTTATATCTACTCGATGCAACAACGGCTTACCTACCAGCCCGGGCCCACTCACGCATATGAAGCCCGTTGGACTTGCGTTGCCACCGCTAACCCGTTTGCCTCTTACAGTCAAGCCCAGTATGCGTGTCCCGTCCTCGACATGGGTCGAGCCCACAAAGATACGTATGGGTTACTGGTTGAAATGGGCCTCCACAAGCTACCCACCTAAGCTTGTCCCTTTTTCTAGTATATCCCACTTAACCCTTTAATCATGTTTTAATTACATGTTCTATTTTGGTTAAGTATTCTAATCGTATTTTCTATTGCCACCCAAGGCAACCACTAGATTTTCTCATGCCACCCGAGGCACCCACTTAACCCCTCATGTCCCTCTACATGCTAATGTGGTTAAGTGTTTCTTAATTAATTAATTAAGAACGTAACCTTTGTAAAGACCTCTCACATTAGACTGTCTTTTATGACCGCTGGTTAAGCCGGTTGGGTCCGGGCAGCCTTATGTCATAACAGAGTCTAACCTCGTGTCTTTACATTAATTACGTATTTAGTTTGTGCCTAAGACCTCTCACATTGGGCTAACATTTGTAGCAACTGGTTAAGCCGGTTGGGTCCGGGCAGTTTTACGCTACAACTGAGTCCAACCTCGTGTCTTAGTCAATTAATTACACCTAATTAATCACCCTCATAATTTTATATTAATTATCCCTAATTAATCAAGTTTTCTTAACATGGGTAGACCTAACTTAATAGGTAAATTCCCATGGGGTAGACCTAACTCAATAGGTAAATTCCCAACACATAGTATGGGTACACCTAACCAAATAGGCAAATTCCCATACTATGTTTATTTATTTTGTGTTATGCATAATTATATTAATTTCACACAATCTTATTAACTTATGCATTTAATTACCCCATCGTTCCCACGTAATTTCGTTCATGATATAACACATATAAAAGGTGTCAACTTGCATATGAATGAACATGTTTCAAAGGTGCCATCTTGCATATTAACAAACACATAACTTGCATATGAACTTGCATAACATGTCACATAACTTGCATATAATATGTCACATAACTTACATATTCATTTTGCATAACAAACTTGCATATTAGCTTATAGACTTGCATAATGTGTCATCATGAACTTGCATATTAATAAACATGTAACTTGCATATTTACATACATGTAACTCGCATATTAACAAACATGTAACTTGCATATAAAGAAACATGTAACTTGCATATTTACATACATGTAACTTGCATATTAACAAACATGTAACTTGCATATTAACAAACATGTAACTTGCATATTTACATACATGTAACTTGCATATTAACAAACATGTAACTTGCATATTAACAAACATGTAACTTGCATAGCATATTACCATGAACTTGCATAACATGCATATGATTACATAGCCCACAACTTGCATATTTAGCATCATGCAAACATAACATACATCATATTAAACTTGCATAAGCTTACATACTCAACATGCATAAACATAAGATTAATGCTAACATCATATCATATGATTCAAAGCTCATTAACCCACATACAAAACCATAAATCTCATCACATCTCATCTAATTAGTTTACCAAAAGATCATCAAAGTGATAGAAACTCACAACTAGCAACTTTGAACACCAAATGAAGAAGATTAAGATGCTAAGAAGGGATTAGAAGTTGATTAGAGAGTGATTAGTATGCAACCCTCTTCATAAAATTAGTGGAGGCCATGAGAGCTAGCATTTTGCCATAGTTTAGTCACTAGGTTTAATTATGAATGAATTAGGGTAGGTTAGGGTCTTATTTATAGATTAGGCAAGTGTTTTAGGCCATAGGATTAACCCTAGATTCAATCCAAGCCATCAAAGCATGTCTTGGGGAAGAAGTCAAGTGTAGGAACCATCTAGGGCCTTTAGATTAAAGATGGACCATGAGAACCATTCAAATGCAAAATCTGCACTTGAGCGAATCGGCCCACGGGTTGACAGCCAAACACCCTGGATTAACCCCTAGTCGACCCAGCAGGCTCGGGTCGACTTCAAAAATCGGCCGGTTCGGTTATTCCCCTCTCCCAATTCGCTGTTTTGAGCATTTTTGCATATTTATTTATTAAATTTTCAATTATATATATATATATATATATCAATATATATATATATATATATATATATATATATCTACACAACCCATTTCACTTAATTAAGTATACTTTAATTTGGGAATTTTCGTGAAACTTCGCGAGGCCATATCTTGGTCATACGGACTCCGATTTTCGAAAACTCGGACTCTATTTCGCGTATTTTTCCGAGACGAACACAATGGCATAGCCCGTTTCCCTTGATTCCCATTTTAGAATTAAATTCTGCCTCGATTTATGTTATTACAGGTTATTGAAAATACGGGTTGTTACACCGTAATTTTAAGACCACTATAATGATAAACTAAAGAAGACTTAAATGTATATTTGGAATCAAGTAAAACAGACTGCGCCATTGCGTTCGTCTCGGAATTCTGCTTAAGATAGACTCTGAGTTTGTGTAAAACGGACATCGTATGAAGAAGATATTAAGGTTTGAAGTTTGTATACGCACAAGAGAATTATATTTATACAAAATAATTCAAAATCATATACATGGACAGGGTGGGAGTTCGGACCGTTAGGGATTGACCTCACCCTAGGGGTGTCGACCCATCGATCGACACCACAATAGGGGTGTCGACACCCATGTTGACACCCATATTAAGACCCCCCAGATCCGAAGCAGATTCAATTCTGCGTATGTGGACTTGTTTTCTGACCAAATTCTTTGACCTTAGGCTATAAATAGGACCGCATTCTCATTGTTTTATTCATCTAAATCAATGGCGACAATGAGGTGTTGCCCCAACTCAGTTTGATCTAGCTTATTCTTCTTCAACAACAAATTATACGAATTCAGAGATCTATGCTTCATCATCTATGATTAATTCTCTGTTCTTTAGATCCAATCATAGTGCGTTTATGTTGCTTTTAGATATAAACACCTAAAATGTAATCTTGACATGTTTAATAATTTTGGATCTAATCCTATCCTGTTAGTAACCTGAATCATATCAGATCTGCTATTATTTGTACACCTGATCTATTAATTTATGCCTATATGTCGATTCATAACATCGCTATTCTGTTAGTTTGCCTAATCATGTCACCTTATGCCTATTATGATAATTTGCGTAATTTTGTCATCATATGCCAATTTTATTTACTATGCCTATTCTTGTTCTCTTCTCTCCCTCTTTCCCTTTTTGTTTTTATAGCCAGGCTACCTTCGAGCCTAGGCCTATTGCTGAAATATGCAAACGCATGAATTTGGGAACAATTGGTAATGATTAATTTGTGGCATAATTCATATTGTAAACATGATTGGGAATTTTGGGCATAAGTTGTACCTTGAACCAAAACTTGGGAATTTTGGGTATAAATTGTACCATGAGCCAAAACTTGGGATTTAGGGGCATAATCTATATCTTGATCTAAACCTTAACCGGGGCATAACTTGTACTGTAGATCGGACGGGGATCTGGGGCATAATGAACATGAAAATTGGTTAGTTATGAAAATGCCTAGATTTACAGTAATTAGAAACTCTAACCGTGCTTACACACGAGGTTAGATTACACTTGTGGTAGAAGTCTGCCCGGAACTGCCTGGCATATCCAGCGACCATAAGTGGTGAATCTAATGTGAGGGGTCTATGTGAATAAACGTACACGTGACAGTGTTAAGACACGAGGTTAAGTTCGACTTGTGGAAGAAGTCTGCCCGGACCCAACCGGCATATCCAGCGTCCACAAGTGGTAGACTTAATGTGGGAGGTCTAGCGCATTACCGTAAATGAATGAACGGTGATGAACTAGCAATAATTAACATGTTTGTATCCATAAGGATTTCATGAACTTGTTAACTTGAGTAGGATTAAGTAAACTTGCTTGAATCAGTGGGAGGGTTAAGTTAATCTTATTAAATATGTAGGGACAGGTTATACATATAAACCCGACAAACTTAACTTGCTGGTGTTATACAATCTTGTTAAACTAATAGGCATAACCTGTTGAAATCCTACTAGTGGGGATGCAAACCTAGGGGAAAGCTTGTATCATCTGGTATGTGGGACCTGTGTTAGTAACTAACCCATATCGGTATCAAGCGGGGAACCCCGAACTAGGTCTCACTACAAGACAATGTTGATTTTGCAGTGGCAAAATCTGCTGATAATCTGTCGCTATTTCTGGTTTAGCGACGGATTTCCGACGAATATAGGTAGTCGGCAAATTTCAAGTCGGCAATCGAGCGTCAATTTTGCGACGGAAATTAGCGTGAATTCTCCGACCTTTTTTCGGTATTTACCTAAATATAAAAATTAAATTCTAAATATTCTAAGAATTCATTATTTATACAAAAACATCGGTAAACCCTTGCTAATTAGCAAGGGATTAGCGACGGATAATATTTTAGGTTTATATTCAATTGAGCTATATCTGCGGGTAATCCATCGCTAAACCCTTACAAATTAGCAAGGGAACAGCAACGGAAAATATTTTTATTGTATAAAAGAAAATTCTGAACAAATTTTGCAAATGCATCAAGATGCATATAAGCAATAAGAACAAATTAATATAAATTCAAAGACATTATAATCAGTTCATAGAGAAGAAACCATAGCTTTATATATATTTTTGTGAAACCATTACAATAGTATTGATAAAACAAATGATGCACAACAACTGCATATGACAATCAAACAAAAAACATATAGGTTTAGAAACTAGATGCGAGTAGCATAAAACAACATGACATTCTCAAAAATTGTTCTAAAAAAAAGCATAGGCATTGAAAATAACTCATTAAATCCTTATTATGTCTGCCTGATACTGAATCCCATATTAAACTGATGGCATCTAATATTGCTTCCCTCTTTGATTGTTTAATTCGCTCTGAGCAACGTTGGAAATCAAAATTCTTATCTCTGAACAACCCAAAATTGTGACTTGAGATCGCGGCTTCTATCTCCAAACCAAATCTACATATAACAATGAAAAATCTACATATCATAGTGAATAGTAAAAATTCCAATGACATCGACATACTTAGTTAGTGGACATATTAAAACTAAATAAATAATGATATTCCCCAACAAAAACAACCATTTGCTAACAAAGAGTATGGCGTGTGTATGAGACTGCTGATGCACAGCCACATACTAAACTGCTTTTTATATTTTTGTTCAATAGTTCCAGACTCAATAGAGAGTAAACAGAAGATTACCAATCACCTCCGCGTTCACCAAAGTTCTTTTCATGCCTTATATTCGGTAAATGGTACCAAATAATTTTATACACCAAATCACGATAACATGCCTCAACTAACACAACCTCAATAAAGTTGAATACTTAAATCATATATTTACCCATTTGGGTTGCAAACTACATGCGGCAAAACTCAATTTTGTAGCATACTCTCTTTGTTAAGCTAATTTTGATTTTATTTACTACTTTGCTTATGTAGGGGAAAAAATACAATCACAGAAATTATTCAGGAATTTGAAGTGAAAACCGATAACAAAAGGCATAAAGATTTGAAGGAATCAACAAAAGTTATTAAAACTAGTTGTCACTGGTAACACTCTAGCTCCAACGCCTTACCTTTTAGCACTAGTTGTGACCGTCGCGTGTAGTTGGGTTTCTCGTACCGTTGATTACTTTGAATTGGGTTATTGAAGAGAGGACGGAAGTGATTGGTTATGGGTAGTCATAGGTGAATCTAATAGGCAATGGAGAGGTTTTCGAAGCAGGCCATGGTGGGTTTGATTTGGTGTGGAGGAAGATGAGCAAAAGGGAGAGTCGGGTCAGTTAGGAAGGTTGAGAAGGAAAGGTAAAATGAGAGGCTAAGCAAGGAGGAATTTTATAATCGAACTACATGCATATTCATCATGCACGACGAGCACAAGGTAGAAGAGGTGCTCCACACAAACACTTGTTACGAGCAAAAGAGTCCAATGGCCTCTCCAACTTGTTCAGATAGGGGCCGTCGGGTATAGCTCCACACAACATGTTATCGCTAACGTCAAACGCTTTCAACTGCTTCAACTCACCTATCTGTTTTGGGATACTTCCAATTATCTTATTGTGCTGTAAAAACAGCTCTTCAAGCATCAAACTGGCCTTTCCAAAACAGTCCGGAATAGGTCCGGAAAGCTGATTTTGGTGCAGGTTGAGATCGACAAGCTTGTTGAAGTTGCATATGGACGCAGGAATAAGTCCACTGACCAGCGGGTTTCCATTGATTCTGAGGTACTGGAGGTTAGTGAGGTTGCCAATAGAAGAAGGGATATTTCCTTTGAGTTGCTTGTTGGAAACCATAATCAGGATATTGAGATGTTTCAGATCTCCAATGGAAGGTGAGATTGTACCTGTAGAGTTGGAGTAGGATATTTCAAGCTTTGTTACATATTTGGTGGGGGCACCCTTGTCGTCGCTGCAGAAGACGTCCGGTCCCTGCATTTGCAGCAGTCCACTGCTTTTCTCCAGTATCTCATGCAGTAGGGATTGCCCAGTGATCGTTTCAACTTTAAAAGAGCTTCTGCTTCCTGCATGCTGCATTGCGAGCTACTGGATGCTAATGCTAGGACTAGCAGCAGTGAGATCAATATTGATGCTGAAGCCTGCATTCTTATAACCATTTTCGTCCTTTTTTTTTCTTTGAAGAAAAATAATAGAATCTTTGGTTTTGTACTTCCTTATCTTGGTCGCAACTTCTTTATTTATAGAGCAAAATTAGTGTTTAAATATACAAATAATGCAGATCTGACCATTTTTTTGTGCTTAAATTTCTTTAAATGCGCGTGGTTCTGGGGTACTGTGTTCCTCTCTTCTATTATTCAACCAACTCCGACCCATCATGATTCATGCACATGTATTGGTCAAGCTCGTCTCTTCTGCAATACAATATCATTCGGTTACTCAGCCTGTACGTAATACTGGTACACTAAAAAAAACATTAATATAAAGACTGAAACTACTTAGTCTTTTAAGTAAAGACTGAATAAAAACTGAGAAATGCAGTCTTTAAGAATTAATGTTAAAGACTGATATTCAGTCTCTAATCAGTTTGTAACTCTTAAGACTGCTTAGAGACCAAACTTTAGTCTTTATTTCGGTCTTTAATTCAGTATCTACGAAGTCTTAAAACAATTAAACATTCAATGTTGTTATCTTAAGCAAATCTAATTATTAATGTTCGTAATTCGTGTGAATGCTTTTAGAACTTGTTACAGTTTACATAACGAGTCACTTTATGTGTGATAATATATATTTAATATCATCGCCCTTATAAAAAAGAATTCAAGTTGTATTCAAAGCTGATTAGCACAAGCCTAATAGGATGATGCTCAACCCTATCAGATAAAAATAAGACTATATAAATATTTTCAATATATCCCTTTCTATGCATGTTCAAGACATAGCTTCTCCTTTTACTCTTCCTACATAAAAATAGCTATGATTCTACTAACTATCCAACATAACATTTTCTCAATCAATGTAAACCTACTTGTTTAATGTGTCACATCGGTGGTCAGATTGTGAAATTAACTAACGATTACTGCGGATGGCTGATGTATAATAAAAATTGATTGGATAGTTGGTTAAAAGAAATTCAATTTCCTCAATCAGATTTAAGCACAAGCTTAATGTAACGATCCATATTTTACATCGTAAAATAAATATATTTAATTCCATAATAGCCGGATTATTTTTATCTTTCAATATGTTGTTCATGGGATGTGAGACATGTCCATGATTTTTACCGAATTGATTTGTGACCATTTTTCCCTTATGGATATTGTTTTAACTATAATTTTTGATAGGAATTGATCAAATCAGGTGCTGAAATCGACCTTATTGGATCGGAATGGTGATTGGCAATTCCGTAGAATGGTCACATTAGGGATTTGGTTCAGTGATTTGGGAGAAATCGCTGTTTCAAGTTTTAAATTCTACTAGACAGATTAATTAACTGTTAATGGACTGATTAGTGAAGCTCATGAGACTAATGACCTATAGTTATAAATATAGGGGTTTGGCTGAGAATTAATGTTTCTCTCTTCACTCAAAAATTTGCTTTGCGTCGGTGATTCTCCGAATTCAACCTAAACCCTAATTCTTCATTCTATTCATCATAATTCATCATGTATCACATCTCATCTGGAAAGATTAGATCATATTATATTTGTTTGGCTTTGGAGTCTTCATCGCTTTCCAGATCTGATTTCATTTAGTTTGCATTGGATCTTAAATTTGGTGTGTGATAGATATCTCTCACACGGAAACTATGGATTATATGTATTGGATTTGTGTTAATTCTTATTATATATGTTTAATTAACCCTATATCTCATCATGTATGTTTATTTCAGTTTTAGATGTTAAAATTGCCTAATTTAACTACATAAACCAATAAATTATAAGATTAATCCTATTCTTGTATATGTTTAGATCCAATTCATAGTATAATCATTGTTTTATGATCTGTTTATGGTATGTGCATGTTTATATGATTAAGATTGGATGAATCGGTTTTTGTTTTGATTGAATTTAATGCATTGCTTGAATTGTTTGTCGTAGGACTTAAAATTGAAGAACAGAGCAAATCAGAGGTATAGATGATCAGATTCAGACAAAACTTAGCGGAGGAGCTCTGAAGGATATCGAGATGACATTCCGAAATCCTCACCTGAAAATGCACCAAGTATATGTACCGGTACCAGTCCACAGCCGATGGCCGACTGGTACTGATCCATCAAGGTAGCTTTGGATAGCTTTGAAAATTGGTGTGTGGACTTAGGAGATGAATCCAAGGTTGCGTGCAAAATATCGAAGCATTTGAATGGGTCAAAGGTTGGATGCTTGATTGCACATGAGCGTAAGGTGATGGAATGGCAAGGGTTTTTGCACAAGAGGCTTTTATCTGTGAAAATGGACTGGTAGGAAGCACTCGAAACATATAATTTGAAGTTGTAAACACTTAGTCATTTCGCCTAAGTATATGGACCAGTGTTGGTCTATAACCAATATACTGGTACCGATCTATCAGGGAGCATGATGGGAAAATCAAACTTGGTGAGTGTGATGGTGGGACTAGTTGACGATGTCTGGTGAAGTTTGATGGCAAAAGGACTTCAGATAGTTAAGATGCAAGTTAAGTAGGATTGTACTTCAATTGTGAACTCAAAATGGATGATCAGAGCAGAATTGATGTGATACTGGTCGTGCGATAATGCACGATGAAGTATGATAATGGATTGACTCACGAAGGAGTTGATCAAGGATAATAACGGAATGGTTTGAGAAGTGACTTGAACTAAAAGATAGAGTCATCAAGAAGGATATCTTGTGAACACATTTTTCGGGATAAATAAATTGGAAATTAAAAGCGATATTATATTTAAGTATATATTTATGTTAATTCATTTAACTAAAGAAATCATTTTGTTGTTATTTTAATTGTACAAGAAATTGCATATATTAAAATTATTGTATTTCTAGGATTTATTAGATATATTAATGACTGATAATTAATCAAATATTTAACCAATTTAAATTGAAGATTTACACAATTAATCAAATACATGGATTTGGGCATAAAATATTAAGATAGAACTATGACTGGTTTCTAAGTAACTGCATAAAAAAAAAGATGTTGAAGTTAATGAGTTTCTACATTTTAATATATGATAAATTTGTGAATGAAATATTGCAAAATAAACAAATTTGCTAGAAAGCCCGAAGCAAAAGTGGGCAATTTGTGCGATGTAGAGATAACACCATGGACCCCCTCCCTCCCCCTCCCCCGAATTTCTGTCGAAAACTTCGTTTGTATAAAACCACTTTCGCACATCCCTGGCCATGAATTTCCGGGCCTCCTAGCACTGTTCTAAAATAAAATTGTTATTATCATCAATGTATATAATTTGCATTTTGCGATCTATATATTTTTGCATCTAAATAATTTTTTTACCAATTTATAGGCGTGTCTGTGGTATGATATTGAAAACTTGGAACATAAGTTGACTAGTTTTATCTACGAGTTTAAAGTTTAAATGAATTAACTAATTTAGATATATGCGTCTCTATGTCAAAATAATTTGGAGAAAATCGGGAAACATATGTAAATAATTGTAGAATTTTTTAAAAGTAAGAGATTAGTAAATAATTGTAAAATGATAGATATTAACAAAATATCTGAAATTGAAGAGAATTAAGGAGAATGTAGATAACTCCTAAAATTAATGAGAGATTAAATTGCTTTTGGTTTATCAAGGTAAAATGATGAATTTCCATTTTTGACGCATTTGACCATTATTGTTACAAATAAATTTAAAGAAACAAATATGCTAATTAATTTTTTATTATCATTTATGTATATTAATAATACCGTTACTTTTCTCATCCATTCGTTTGACAACAATGCCGTAACATTTCTCATCCACCCCCTGTCAAACTTGCAGTCTTGCAGATCCGATCTCTAAGCAAACACGATGATTTCCTTTCCTTTCGCACTAAATTTCCCTCCCCTTTTCCCACGATTCTTACGCGACCCATTTATCACCGATTCTGCAGCCATCATCGCTCACTATCTTCGAATTAAAATCAATAGGTAATTTTTTTTTGTGTTTTCCAAATTTGCTTCTTTGTGTAGGGTTTTTGATTCATAAATGACTAGCAGTGATGAAGATCTTGGTTAACGTCTTATTATCATTTATGATTTTCTGTAGATTTCACTTCACTTCTGCCTCCGAACCCTAATGCCTTAATCAACAGCTAAGCGTCGTCTTCGGCCTCCATTTAACGTCTGCATCTGTCAGCAGGTAACTGGAAAATTAAATTAGTTTCATTCTGTTTTTGAGTTGAGTTTGATTTGTTGACGTTTTTGTGGTATTCTATTGTCTATTGTAATGAAGAACTGACATGATATCAACCCATGTTTTTCATGGTGTGAGTGCTACTTCTCAACAGAAACAGTAGTTTGAAAGGAAATCAAAAATTAATATAGTATAAAATTGTTTAGGCTATGATGGTACATTACATCGGATGTAGCTGAAATATAACTGCACTCACTTCCTGATCAAACACCCGGTAACGTTGTTGTCTTTTTGGCTGTGTACACTAATGTTGTTTAGATATCAAAAATGTCCTGGGTGTTTGCACTAGTTTACAAAGAAAGTAATGCCCTGATGGAAGATATTTGGCAATTGCTTCCTATCAGAGTACTTCTTTCACAATTTCGAGATGTTGCACAAGGGAAAGAAACTCCTGTCATGCGTGGCTTAGGGGCAGTATCATTGCTTCAGTGGAAACTGAACAGGGACTATTTTTTTACTGCAAAATTTGACGAAACATTTTATCTTTGGGAGATGAACACGTGGACATAGGAGCCTTGGTTTTCATCTAGTGGACATGTTAATGGAGCCGCTGGGGATCCAGAAGGAAGTATGATACTTCTGTCCTTCTCAGGGTCAGCAATGTTAGGTTCAGTCCACTTGTCGTCAAGGTTTCCATTTTTGGATGCACATTTATTACCTGTGGAGCTTCCAGAAATTACTTTGCTCAGTGGCAGTCATGGCATAGAAAAATAAAGCCGGAATGCTTCAGGAGAATGCCAGGCTTTAGCATACAATGGAGGTGACGAGGTGCACAAAGGACCTAATGCCATATACGATGTGAAGAGAGCACCTCTCATCTCTTTGTCCTTAGTGGGTTTTATAAGAGGGCCTGGAGAAAATCCGAAGCCAATAACATTTTCTTTTCATGACAAATTTAAACAAGGACCTTTGCGCTCAGTCAGCGTGTTGGAGCAGCGGCTTTTGTTGTACGTATCCTTGCATTTTTCGTTCTCCTCACTCCTGTACTTCCTTAAGTTTGCAGGCTGTACATTCACAGCTAGAAGAGTTGATCAACTTATTTGTTTCCCTCAGGAGGGATCAAATATGGTGCATTGCATTTAATTCGCCTATTTGAGATAAATAGAGAAACATAGTGGTTCATTTAGCATAAAAGGAAGCTTACAGGGCTAAGTTGAATTTATCTTGTTGTAGGTCAGATTCCATTATCATTACTAGTGTTAGAAACAGTCTTGTATGATCAAATTGTATCGTATAAGGAATTAAAAAGAACGATTTCTCTTTTTTCTTACATTTTAATTCCTTCTCAAATATTCTGATAATTTAAGATAAATAATCTCACTTCATGTAGTAATTAATATCTTCATAAACAGTATTGGACCATCGGTCGTCGATCTTCGATAATGTCTGCTTGCAATTTCCTTGAAAATTACTCTCCGTCCATTTCTTATCCATCCCTTTCCCTCACTCTTTTTCAGTCAGATCCTTTCACCGATAATGCAAGCCTCTCCCTCAGTGTGCCTACCTCTGCGTTGAAGAATATCTATCGAGTTTGATCTTAGCTCATATGTGTTTTGCACGAGTTGCAAGGTGACTTTTTAGTTTGTTTCTTTTCAACATTAGATAAGGGTGTTATTGTTTTTGTTATCAGTATTCTTTTTACTGCTTATTGGTTGTGATATGTATTTGAAGTTGTCCTCCAGATACTGTGTTATGTCGGGTCTGTTGCTAGGAGATTTTGTCTTGTGCTAGAGTGTGTTTTTCGATGCTTGCTTGGATTGTTGTTCTTGTGTTAGGGGCTTTTGGTGTTCAGTTGCTTTTTTTTGTGGGTTTTGTGATTTGCAGAAACTCATTTTTTTAGCTTGTTTTTTGCATTGCTTACCCTGTAAACCAGCTCCTATATTTGTGCATAATCTAATGGGTCTGGATCCTTATTGCACTCTACTTCTTCTATGCTTCAATGTTGATTTTGTGGCTTATTGTTTGCCCATTTTCATTCTTCTAATTATGTAACTCAGATCTTGATGTTTTCAGAAAATAAAATAAAAATTCAGACATACGTCATCCTAAGAATAAGTGTTATATATGTTTTGTTATTTTTACCTATGCAACCCATCATAGACTAACAAATTCATATATCATCTTAATAAAGGGACAATTGATGAAAATCAAATTTTATTTCTCGATAAGAAACTTATCATAGCCTAATGAAGTCATATATTATATTAATAGTGGGTTGGGTTGATAAAAGTCAAATGACCATAAAACTAGTTAATATATATTTTATGGTGAATCATATGAACTGCTTTCTTCAAAATATAAACGAAAACCAACTATACATTATTATAACGTAAAAATATGATTAAATATACATAATTTATAGAGAAATAATTCACGAGTGAACCGCGTTCCATAAAGTTGTTCGTTATTTTAGAAGAATTTACATTATTAAAAACTATAGATTTGTATAATTTTGTAGTACTAATTTACTAATATCAGTTTATTTTCATGTTAAAAATTCATTGTATTGCAGGATTATCGTTGTAGTAATGGATGATCGACTGTGGATGTATTGTAGTGTTTGTGTGAGGGATTTGTAACTCAAGAATTTTATAAATTTTTTTAATTTTGCATTTGTCTCAGGAACTAGACATTCAATTCTGTTTCTACTTTAATTTCATATTCTGTTTCTTTACTGTTTCGCTTTGCAACATCGCGTTCTGTTTCAGTTTATATACATATGATTCATGTCAGTTTGCACAATTACTTTGCTTACATGATTAAGATTGATCTCATTCTATATACTAAATTTTTAACATTGACTTCGCTTTTTAAATTGACCATTTTTCAAAATATGCACATGCCTTGAGCTTTTTTTTAATGAACGTAAACTCAAAGGTCATAAAATGTCAATTGTTGGTCTCAACGTAGGACGGTGAGTGATTGAATTTTCTTTTGTTTTGATTTCAGAAGTAGAAAAAGATCAAAAACCAAAGTCAGAAAACAAAGTTTGCAAATGTTAATTGTTAAAGAAGCAACTTCTGAAAATCAGTTGAACTATCAATCACCTTGTCATATTGTAAAAGCCAAAAATTATGTTTTCTGCTTTTCTTTTTTCCTTCTGTATCTTTAAAGAACTCATATAACTCCAGGGAATCAAATATGTAATATAACATCATTCTAGTCTCTCATTACAAGGCAGCAACCAATTCAGACATCGTTATACAAGTTATAGTTCCCTCAATTGTCACCCAATAAATCAACTGCTTCCAAAAGCTAAACTTATTAGATCATATATGTTAATGCAAAAATAATTTGCTGTTGTGAGAAGTACTTGTTTATAATTATGGAGAACCGGTTAAAACACGCAAAATAATTTCATGCAGAAGTATCGTGGTATGAACACTAGCATAATATATGAATTTCAGCTGATAAAAACTGTGTAACAAGGAAGTTCAATGCGAGTTTCCCTAATATAAAAAAGCTTCGTCTGATAAATCAAAAGTAATTACAAACTATAATTGGACTTCCTCAAAATCAAAAGTAATTCAACTGAAGATTGATTCTTCTCCTCCTACAGTAAGGATGCGGCTAGATGATGTATGTTCTTGTAACAATTGGGAGCAGCCTGACATATATTTTGCGTAAAGAAGATTGGCCTGACCATGAAAAAAATGTTCACATTCAAAGTCTTAGTTGGAGTAGATGGCATCAGTATGCCAATTCTAGAGTGTTTTGAAAAAATCTTCACTATGAGACTTCTTAATAGCTTATAAATTCTCCACTATTTTCTACTTATAAAAGCAGCTAACTTCTTCTTCCTTTCCAAATGCCTTGAGTAATTTTTTTTTTCATTCCAAATGCCTTTAATGCCATAGCTACGTCCCATTTGGCTTTTTGGATGCCATCAGCTAGTATCATTTCAACATCTCTTATGAGATTCAATGTGAGACTCCAATGTGGCAGCTCCCCATTATTTCCATAGTAAAATATCAATCGAGCGATATCTGGAGCGCTCATTTGCATATTTGAAGATGGATCTTCATAGAATGTGTCTGTTCTTGATTTTTCTTCTTCTTTTCATTTGGTTAGCGATATAATATCTTCGTAAGCCTAGCCTTGGCAGGGCAGGCACAATGCCTCCTCACTCTTTGTGCTAAATGAAACATATCTTTTGTTGCAAACTTTAATAATAATAATTCTAGAGTGTTTCAGTGGTCCAAAACCAAAGAAACCAATTGCTCAAGAATACGCAGCATAATCTGTTGTATGGTATCTTAACCATCTTGGTTATTCATCTCATTTGCAAAGCGATCCTGTAATATTTTGGAGTTGTTCCATGTAAGTAGTTTTTCTTCTGGGGACCTCCCAGGTTGACTGTGGAATGATTCCTAAGTTTAAAATTATTGGATACTTCAACAAGAATGACTGTATCTTCATTGCAGTATATTTGGGTTTGAGGAAAACAAAGAAGAAGAAGAAGAAAAAGGAGGACATAATCAACATATTAATCACCATTGATAGTCATGGAGCATATGGAGTTGACAACCATGAAATCAACCTGTTTATTTATGTTGTTTCATTGGCAAATACTGAAACTGTTAGTACTGAAGCCGTTTATTTATGTTGTTTCATCTGAAATATGTATGTTTTTTATTTATCAGGTCACGGATCTACATTGTTAGGAGTACATCCATCACAGCAGTCGTCTTTACATTCAAACGCATTCGAAACCGCACAATAAAACATGTTATTTTTTGATCTAATGCAACAACAACTACCATTTGTGCAGCAGTATTCTCATATGCAGCAATTTTCAAGAGCTTCCATGCCTTATCAATCATCCCGCAATGTTGAAGAACATCAACATCATGAGAGTATGGATTGATTTTCTTTCTGACTTCACTTGTTTGCTTTGTTTTCCTTGTTAAAACAATATATGTACATATATTAGTGGATTTGCTTGCCTTTCTAGTAACAACCTTTTTTTCTTTCGGAAGTATCATGTAATGAAAATGTAGAATTATCCTTTTGTTTTAATGAAAATCTGTTTTGAACTTGTTATCTTAACTTTCTTGTAGAAGTGTATATACACACATCTTCTTTAATGTATGTGTTATTGTTAGGTACTATGCAATTTTTATATAATATTGAATGTATTTTTGTATGTATGAAATTGTGATGTTGTTATATTAAATTATTTTACTATTTTGAATATTGTATGTGTTTTAATTATGTAGATTTAAGACTGATAAAAGATAGAATTTCTGTCTTTAAAATTCAGTTTCAAGCGTATTTAAGACTGCAATTTCAGTCTTTACATTTTGAGACTGAAACATCAGTCTTAACATTTTTTTGCGATTAAAAATTCAAAGACTGAAATTTCAGCCATTGATCAGTCTGTAAAAACAATTTAAAGACTGAATTACTGAGTTAAAGACTGTAATTTGCAGTCTTTAATTTACTGTTTTTTATAGTGGTATAAGTAATAGAAGAAGTAATTTTGCCTTTAAATTCTCTTCAAAACAATTACAATAGCAGAGAAAACATACGTAGTAAATTTCTAACATGATTTGTTTTAAAGAGCATAGCTGAAATATATTGTTCAACAATCAACGTAGAAAAAACATGCATTATAAGTTATCGAATCAACAAAAACAAGGAAAGTCTACTGAGATTTAAAGGGAGGATACTCAAATTTGGATGAATAACTCCCAACAGCTACATACCATAATTGAAGAATATATATGGACTGATCAGTTGCAGCATAATGTATGGAATGAAGACATGTTCATTCGCTAACAGTTGCAGCATAATATATGGACTGGTCAAATTTTATGGTACATATGTTTGCTCCTAAATTTAAGCCGACATACCATAATTGAAGGATATATATAGACTGATCAGTTGCAGCATAATGTTTGATTTTCTTACTGACCAATGTGTAGCATGATCATATTACACGATGAATCCAAATGATGTCAGTTACTGTGTCAATGACCTCAATGCTAATGTTAAATAGCCAATTATATTCTCAACAAAAATTCAGCTAATGTACACGCAAAATAGTTTCTCAAAAATGATTTTATTTCATAGTTAGATCCTGCGTGTATCATTAAGTAAATAATTAATATATACATTTTGTAGGAAGAATAAATATCACCATTCCAAATTTTAATTATAACCTAGTTTTACATGAATAGGACAGAAAAGGGTCGCATGGAGTAATCTACAAATATCAGATTATTACTACTCTAATTTTAAAATTATGGTCCCCGTATTTGGGACCCTATAGATGAAGATATAGCCCCCATGGATCTCACCGGATCTCACGTAGGGTGCGTTTTTAACCAACGCGAGCGGGGTATTTGAGCGTGGCATTTGAACATGGTACTGTAGCGAACGAGGAATGTGTTTTTAGCTGCGAACGGGGCAATTGAGCATGGTATCCGAGCATGATATTTGAGCGTGGTATTTTTAAAATAAGATATAAAAAGATATGATTTGGCAAATACAAATACAAATACAGTTTCTAATACAGATACAAGTACAGTTACAGATACAAAGACAAATTAGCGTACACCGGCAGCAACCAACTCATCTCTAATGTTATCTCGAACTAATGACATTTCTCGGTATCCGTCTGGGTGTACACGTTCAGTGCCTCTATTCGTCGTATTTCTCATACTATAATATTCCGCCACGTACTGATTGGGGATCAGTTCAAGATCATCATCAAAAACCATAAAATCTGGGTCACCGCCATTATATTTGCGTATGAAATTGTGTAAGGCCATTATAGATACGACAACTTTCACTTGAGTGTTGAACCGAAATGTAGGCATCTTGTTGAGAATGATAAATATTTTTTTTCAAATGCCAAATGTTCTTTCTACGATCATCCGTAAACTCGAATGGTAATAATTAAACACTTCATTGGCCAAATTTGATTGATTCATTGTATCACGAAAATGCGGAATATGGTACCTCATATTTCGATATGGTGGTAAATATCCAGTCTGAAGTGGATAGCTCGAATCAACCAAATAATATTGTCCAGCTGGAGGGTTAGGAATGTTAGAGCTTCTATCGTTTGTAACAGCATTAAAATTCTACTATCATGTGCAGTCCCTTTCCAACCAGCCATAACATACGTAAACTGTAAATTGAAATCACAAAACGCTAATATATTTTGAGTTGCAAAACCTTTTCTTCCGATATATGGGAAAATTTGATCAGCGGGTAAATGTGCAGATACGTGTGTACCATCTATAGCGCCAATACAGCTTTTGAAATACGAATAATACCAGGTTGAATTTCTGATGTGATGTGAAACAGTATTAAATTGTTGTTCTTCAGGTATTATTACATCCGCAGCGAGTAATTAAAAAGCGTTTAGGACATCATGAAAACAAATGGAAATTGTGCTACCTGATCGTTGAAATCTTTCTTGAAGTTGTCTATTTGAAAGCCCAGTAGTCATTGTATAAATGAATATTCCAATCGTTTCGACGACACAGATTTCTGGTCTGGAAGCGAGACCATGATGTTGCAGTTTATCACATAATGCATGGAAACAAAGTCTTTTCATCCGAAAATTATTTTGACAACGGTTTTGATGACCATTCAAAATTTCGTTAAGCCAGTGAACTCTGAAGTATTAATCCGCGTCATATGATTTCTCGTTCCATTCTGACACACATAAACCCCGTAGAGATCAATCAAATCGTCGTAATCGGAGGATGAGTCAGAGTTAGACATTAATCAAATAAGTAGAAAGAGTTGAAGAAGTTGGCGAAGTAGTAGTTGTGAAAGGTGTTAAGGAATGAGCGGGTGATTTATAGGGAGGAAGGGAAGTTGGAAATAAAGCCGTTGGCGTCCGACGCGTCGCACACGTCGAACGCCAACGGCTTGATTTCCAACTTCTAGCCAACGGTCCATTTGGAACTGGAAAGAGGTGCTGGGTTACGAGCGAACGCATCCGTAGACAATACAGATGGAAACACAGCCCAGCAATTGAAATCAGGTAAAAGTGAAACAAATATTAAAAACCGCATTTCATAATTAGTTTTCTCAACAAAACCAAATGCCAAACTGACAACAAACAACCGGTTGTAAAAGACAAAATATTGGTTTACCATCTGTATTGGAATTGTGGTGCCAGACAATAGACATAGTATTGGTTCATTTATACAACAATACTATTGATAAAAGACGAACAGTACTACTGAAGAAAGAGGAAAGAGAATTGAATCAAAGCATATTTTTGGAATTGATTACCATCAGTGCCATAAAAGTCTCCAAGGAAATTATCCTGAATTGCATAAGCGCCATCAGCTGATAGACAAAATTATTAAATTTTCTCTCTCCAATGGGGTTGTCTATGCAATGTTAAAGATGAAAACATGAAACAAAATGTCTACTCCTTGACATTCAACTTCACATTTTTAAACGTGCCACGTCATCTTTTTTACTTCTTCTTCGTTACCGCTCTTCCCTCCTTCGTTGAATAATTCTTTTGCTATCATCAACCAGCGAAAAACACTATCACTACAACAAAAACACCATATTACAACTTTAATTTTACAACTGTGCGAAAAACACAGTTGTAATAAATGCTTTTTTACAACTATGCAAAACGCACTGTTGTAATAAATGCTTTTTTACAACTGTGAAAAAATCACTATTGTAATAAACATATATATCACAACTTTTTTTTTGTCTTTTGTAATAACTAATATATACTAATTAATTTCTGATAATTAATAGTTAAATTTGGAAGTTGTTTAAACTTGTTTTTAGCAACTCTTTTTTCTATTTCTTGTATTAGAGACCTATTAAATATTAATAACAACTTATATTTAATAATTAGTAATATTAACATTTAAGAATAATTCATATTCAATAATAAATTTACAAATTAATACCAATTACTATTAATTATTATTAGATTAGATAAAAACTGCTTAATTGATGACTAATAAATAATAGTTACTTTTTAAAAATTACTATTAAATATTTGATAGTATATAATCAATAACATTTACATTATAATTAACTTTTAATAGTTGGAATTCAATTATAACTTTGAAGAAATAGGTAATAATTAATAATAACTATTATTAATCAGTAATATTTAATATTTTAGTAAAAATCAATTCTCAAGAAATTCATATTATATTTATATTTAACATAAAATTTATTAATTCTAAATTATAATTTTTAATTCTCTGAGGTTTGGTGAAATTTACTTGTAACCAATGGAAAACTAACGGTCATGTTAAATGCAAAACAACGAAAGTTAAGGGCGGGCGGTAAAACTGAAAATTTGGCTCTCACGTAATTTGCATCTTGTACTTCTAGTGTGAAACACCCCACCTCCGTTAGGGTCACTCTCAAAGGGAATGCCCTAATTTTGATGGAGGTTTATAAGTGTAAGTCACAGATACACAAGACAGATATATGTACACATATTTTTAAACAGCGGAAAACAACAGCAATTTTTATTTCCACAAAATACGTGTTACACAAACCGTGCCATAATTTATCTTACAATACTTCCAAAAACATAACATCTTCATAACTGTCTTGATTACATTATTTAAAGAAGCATAAAAACATAAGTAAACTGCATAAGTCCCATAATTGCGGTCCAAAGCCATAGTCCAAAACGAAAAAGATCCAAGCAATACATTCTTTCTCTTTAAGCTGGATGTGAGAACTGGTCAAGCTGCGGTATTCCCTTCCTGTGGACCTGGGGGGGGGGGGGGGGGGGAACGAAAGAAAAGTAGAGTCAGACATAAAGCCTGAGTAAGTCTAGGACTATTCAGTCTATGAATAAAGAACTGGGCATGATAAGTATAAACTGGAAATGGGAAAGCACTATAAACTAGGTTAAGTTGTCTAGAGTCGAATGTACTATCGTACCCCATATTAATCTCTGTACCCCTATAAACTAGTTCCCAACAGGCACCCCATAATCAGGGCGAAGTGATCTATTTCAAATGATCGGCTCCTACTCGCATAGTTACATGTGTCTTACGGCCCCCGATGTTGTAGTTACCTATGCTGGTTCCACCATGGGGTGTATCAAGTCCCATGGTGGCGGCCCGACACAATTCTAGAATGCAAAGGTATACTAATGGTGCCCAGTGCCATATTTTTCTGCGCCGGAGTGTGTGCACGCCCGCACCCCGTTAGAACCTACACTGCTGCACCACCGCCGTCGATTTAAACTCTTACAATCAGCCCAGTAATCGTGCCCCACCCTGCCTAGTTCAGGGTATCCTGATACACCTTGTAGGGTTACTGCTGAAAAGGGTCCCCCGCTACTAGGTTTTCTATTTCTAGCCAACATGCTAAGTTGGTTAAGTGTTTTGTAAACCTAACCCCCAATCAGTCTGTTTAGTTTAGCATGTTCCATTTTGATTAAGTATTAATTCAATTTACTTAATCCTATCAATCCTGACTCAGCCTTAATTGTCTTATTAAAGCCTCGACCTCTCACATTAGACAGGTATTGTTGTGGCTGCCTGTTGCCGGTTGGGTCCGGGCAGTCTTACGCCACAACTCAGTCTAACCTCGGGTCCTTATTGGGCTCCGTGTTTAACCACCCACATTGGATAGGTATTGTTGTGACTACTGGACAGCCGGGCGGTTCCGGGCAGGTTTACATCACAACTCAATCCAACCTCGGGTTAAACACATCGTATTTTCTAAATTTACATATTTTGTCTCTTTTCTTTTTATATGTAAATATTTGCGGCCCATTATTCAAATTCATCTTTATTGGGTAAAATTAATTTACACCACTTAATTGTTTTTCAAGGTCGTTGGCATGCGTCAAACATGCCAACACATATGTTCTATATTTTAACCCAAACGTCATTACCCCCGTTTTATACGTTCACTACAATATAACATATGTTGGGTTTAGCATTTAAACCCAACTTAGCCACATGAAAAAGGGGAGGCTTAGAACATGATGTTTATATATTCTAAGCAACAAAAAAGGGGAGTGTGAACGCATGAACTTGCAACATAACGATCTAATTAACATGAATTAGGCACTTGTGAACTTGCATTGTAATAGCATATAATCATGGCATAAACATACCTATACATGAATCATGGGTTTTAATCTATTCACATAATCATGGCATAAACATACCTAAACATGAATCATGGTTTTTAATCTATTCATGTAAACTTGCAATTGGAATGTAAATCTAACTTAATTATATGTCACATAAAATTATCATATGAGTTTGATAACAACATAGGCCTAAAACATGTTTCCAATTAGGCATAACACCAAACGTAATCTAGTCATGTTCATAGGATTAACACAAGTTCACAAAGATGCTTGCTTTTGTCATTAATACAAAAGTATGGTTTTACACTTGAATCATGACGCCAATTCCAACATCATAATACCTAAATCGATCCAACTACACTAAAACTGATCATAAAAAAAATGTACATCATGTTGGCATAATAGTGAATCATATACTTGCATGAATCCCAAATAAACTACCACAAACATACAGTCGTTAACATAAATCATATACTTGCAATTATCCAATAGGTGTTGAAATAAACTACCACAAACATATAGTTGTTAACGTTCAACATGAATCACATTACTTGCAAATATCCAATAGGCATAACATCGTTATACCACAATATCCCAAATCGATTCGTAGTTAGAATCATAGCAACGTACAATTATGAATTATTATCACCACAAATTAAGTACAATTCCATTTCTCATTTTACACAAATCAAAACACAATTATTAATTCGCATCGGAATAGCACTCTACTTACAACGTATGATGAATCTTCAATTCAGGAATCTGAATTCTGAATTTGGAGATGCTATCCTTTGTTGTAGGCGTTGTTTTGATTTAATTGACGTTGCTTTAATCTTTTGAATTGTCTCCTAATTGTCTCTCAATTTCTGACGGCTATTCTTAGTCTTTCCTCAGCAGCATGACGGTCTCATCTCCATTTTTGTTAGTATGAATTAGGGTGAGTCTTAGGTCCTTTTTATAGAGTTTGTGAGTTGATTAGGACCGTCGATGGAGCTTGGTTTAATAATAGTCGTTCATTTTAAGGAGAAACCAATCAGGAGCTGACACCTAGACCTAGCGGCAAGGCAAGGCTCAGAAAATCGACCAAGCACAGACCAGGCCAGCCAGGGGGGCTAGGTTCGACATGGCTCAGGGGCCAGGTCGACACGCCAGTCGACACCGTGTCGACTTGGCAGTCGACACGGTTGACCCAGGTCGACTACCCAGTCGACCTGGGTGCCTTGGGCGGGAAAATTCCCGCCCTGGCCAATCCGGCCCGATTTTGAATTTTGAATTGGTTTTTCTGAGCTGTTTTGAATTTTAAACTGAATTCTGAAACTTCCGGAGGCCATATCTTCTTCATACGGAGTCCGTTTTACGCAAACTCGGACTCTATCCCAAGCAGAATTCCGAGACGAACGCAATGGCGTATCCCGTTTCCCTTAATTCTTTGATTTGAAATTAATTATACTTTAATTTGTGAATTTCACTGTTATAGAATACACGGGGTGTTACATTCTCCCCCACTTAAAAAGGATTTCGTCCCCGAAATCTTCAAGTTTAGGAAGAATGTATATCCCAACATCCAAACGTCCATCTACTCATCCATCAAACACGAGCATCCATTGTCCTTAAAAGACTTCTAATGCTTCATGATCATATGCGAAGTGTGTGTACATGTACTTATCTAATGCAAAATCAGGCGGCCTACTGATTCAGTTAACCTCCTTAATGCAAATTATGTAAGTGTCTTGAGTCCATTATGTATGCAGATTTTCCTATTCATGATTCTACATGAGTGCACAATCATTCATATATAAATGCAACATCCACATGACAACACATTAAGTTCCAACCATATACAATTGCAAACATATATATATGCATATGAAATATGAGGTGACTGAGCCGATCTAAAACCTAGATTGTGTGTGTATATGCAACCACGAGCAACCACTAGCAATCACTTGCAACCACTTGCAACCATCATCCATAACATGTTTCAATTACTTGTTTTCATCCAAAGGGTTTCTACCTAAAAGATAAGGTCGAGGAGATATACCTAAAAAGATAGATAAAAGCGCAACTTAAGGAAAAAGAAAGATCAAAGATGTACCCTCGAAAAGAAAAGGGTAGGCTGCGCGTATTCTAGCTTCAGTTTCCCAAGTTGCATCTGCCTTGGCGTCGCTCCACTGAACTTTGACGAGCTTGACTTCGCGGTTGCGTAGCTTCTTCACTTCCGTTCCTAATATGCGGGTTGGAACTTTCCTCACGGTTGCTTCGCGTTCCACTTCAGCTTCTTCTAGGATATTTGGCTCTACCACTTCAGCAGATTCATGTAGACATTTTCGGAGGTGCGAAACGTGAAAGACGTTGTGAACTCCGGCCAGCTTTTCGGGTAGCTCTAATCTATAGGCCATTTTTCCAATTTTCTCAATAATAGGAAACGGTCCTACGAACCTTGGTGCTAGCTTTCCTGTGGTTCCAAAACGAACAACGTTCCTTAGCAGAGATACCTTAAGAAAAACTCTGTCCCCAACCTCAAATTCAAGGTCGGTCCTCCTCTTGTCGGCGTAGGATTTTTGTCTGTCTTGGGCTGTCTTCATTCTTCTTCGTATTAAGTCTACTTTTTTTGAAGTCTCTCGGATCATATCTGGTCCAAGTATGAGCTTGTCAGTGGACTCCCACCAACAAGTGGGCGATCGGCACGGTCTACCATATAAGGCTTCGAAGGGCGCCATTCCGATGGTTGCTTGGTAGCTGTTGTTATAGGCAAATTCCACCAAAGGAAGATGGTCTTCCCATGTCCCTCCGAAGTCAAGGACGCACAGTCTTAAAAGGTCCTCCAAAACTCTGTTCACTCTTTCTGTCTGGCCGTCGGTCTGGGGATGATAAGCTGTGCTCAAGCATAACCGTGTGCCTACTGCTTCTTGCAGACTCCGCCAAAACTCACTTGTGAAGATAAGGTCTCGGTCACTAACAATGCTGGAGGGTATTCCATGGAGTCGAACAATTTCCTTGAGGTAAAGAGATGCTAGGGATGAGGCAGTTCTTTTACTCTTAACAGGTAAAAAGTGGGCGCTTTTAGTAAGCCTATCCACTATTACCCAAATGCTAGTGTTGCCTCTTCTAGACCTAGGCAGCCCATCAATGAAGTCCATTGAGATGCTATCCCACTTCCACTGCGGGACCTCTAGAGGATGGAGCAGACCGCCAGGCTTTTTCTGCTCCGCCTTAACCTGTTGGCAAACCATACACTTTGAAACAAATTCTGCCACGTCTTTCTTCATGCCGCTCCAAAAGAAAGTTCTCTTTATGTCCTTGTACATTTTATCTCCGCCGGGATGTATCGTCATCTTGGAGTGATGTGCTTCCTCGAGATCCGTCTTTACTAAATCCCTTGTCTTTGGGACGCATAGTCTTCCGTCTCGCCTTAGCCAACCCTTATCGTTGATGGTGTATCTGTAGAGGTGACTTGAAGTCTCACCCCTAATTAGCCTATCAATCGTCTCCACAAGCTGAGGGTCTTCGCGTTGTGCTGTCCCTATTGAGTCCACTAAAGTCGGGCGTATTTCGAGAGATGCTAGTAAGCCTGGTACAAAATCGGAGGAGGGCCTAAAGTCAAAGCTGGCTATAAACTCTAGGCTTTGCCTTTCAACAAACATCGGGCTTAGGGTCAGTTTCTTTTGGCTCAACGTGTCTTCCACTACGTTGCCTTTGCCCGGAGTGTAGGAGATCTCGAAATCGTACGAGGCAAGAAACTCCATCCACCTTTGTTGCCTTAGGTTAAGATCTTTCTGCGAGAAAAGATATTTCAATGATTTATGGTCAGTGTAAAGTTCAAACTTCTCACCTAGGAGATAATGTCGCCAAGACTTGAGTGCAAAGACGATGGCAACCAACTCAAGATCGTGGGTCGGGTAGTTCTTTTCATGCACTTTCAACTGCCTTCCACCATAAGCTACTACCCTCCCTTCTTGCATTAAGACAGCGCCTAGCCCTGTCCCACATGCATCTGTATAAACTGTGAACATCTTGCTTCCATCTGGCAACGTCAAAACTGGGGCTGTTGTAAGAGCCCTTTTTAGTCGTTGGAAAGCAAACTCGCAATCCAAGTCCCAATTGAATACTAGATTCTACTTTGTCAGCCTTGTGAGCGGAGCTGATATTTTTGCCAAGTCTCTTATGAATTTTCGGTAGAAACCTGCTAGTCCTAGAAAACTTCGAACCTCAGTTGCATTCCTTGGCGTCTTCCAATCCTGCACCGCTACTACCTTAGCAGGGTCCACAGCTAACCCTTCTTTGGATACTATATGCCCAAGGAACCTCACTTCCTCTCTCCAAAAGTGGCATTTGGAGAATTTGTCTTTTAGCTGATGGACTCGCAGAGTTTCCATGATTGCCCTTAAGTGCTGAGCATGTTCTTCTTCACTCTTTGAGAAGATCAAGATATCATCTACGATGACCACTACGAACTTGTTGAGGAATTCTCTGAACACCCTACTCATTAGGTCCACGAAGTAAGAAGGTGCATTTGTCAAGCCAAAAGGCATGACAAGCCATTCAAAGAAGCCGTCTGGGGTTCTGAATGTTGTTTTATCGATGCTATCATCAGCCACCCTTAGCTGATGAAATCCGGTCGCTAAATCGAGTTGGGAGAAAACAGACGCTCCTACAAGCTGATCAAACAGATCGTCAATTCTGGGGAGAGGGTGCCTATTCTTTTTCGTTAGCTTGTTGAGCTCCCTATAGTCAACACATAGACGGAGTGAACCATCCGCCTTTGTAGCGAACACCACTGGAGCGCCCCATTCTGAAATGCTCCTTCTAATGAACCCCTTCTCTAGAAACTCTTTAATCTGTTTACTGAGCTCCTTCCTTTCCCGTGGAGCCATGTGTCTAACGGGCAACGCAACGGGCTTTGCATTATCTGCAAGATATATGCGGAAGTCTATCTCCCGCTTCGGAGGCAAGCCCTTCACCTCTTCGAAGACATCCGGATATTCCCAGACCACTCTAACCGAATGCAAACTTTCAACAGAGGCATCTAGCGATTCAAGATAACTAAGCATAACCGCATACGAGGGATTACAAGTAATTTCTAGAGTGTTACCGAGTTGGGTCAGAAGCCTAACCACCCTTTTCTCACAATCTAGGATGGCACCATTACTGGATAGCCAATCCATGCCCAAAATCAAACCATATCCCGAGAAGCCCAAAACAAAGGCACTACATCTAAATTCTACGCTTAGAATAGAAATTTTCAATCCCACACAGATCATAGACAAATGAGCTGGGCCCCCAATTGGGTTTGAAACAATTAAGGGGTCCTCTACCATACTAGTTTCTAGGTGCAGAGATTCTACTAAAGCAGACGAGATAAAGGAGTGTGATGCGCCAGAATCAAATAAAGTGTGAAATGGGTGATCATAAAGATAAACTACACTTTCTACAGAAGTATTTATACCTCGTTGTTGCAGAGGTGGCGCTTCTAGCACATGAACCTGTGCCCCTGAGGTGGATCCAGCCCTCTTCCCCTGCCCTCGTTTCTTTGGGCAGTCCTTAGCCATGTGGCCTGTCTCACCACAAGAAAAACACCCACCATTTATCTTGGCCTTCTTTTTCCGGCATTCTTTCACTAAGTGCCCCACTTTTCCACAGAAATTACACTTCCTCTTCTCTTTGTTGTCTTTCCCGCCCTTCTTAAAGTCTGTCTTCTTAGGCTGTAAACCCTCTTTCTTCCCTTCAGAGCTTTCTGCCTTTGTCTCCTTCTTGCCCTTATCCTCTTTGTTCAGCAATGCCATCTGCACCAACCTTTCATATGTAGCTCCCATGGGTATATGGGTCATGGCCAAACTGTGTAATGGCTCATTCAATCCTTTGACAAAGCGGAGATCCTTCTTGTGCGGAGTGTTGACTAGGTCCAGTCCGAACCTAGCCAGCTGATCGAACTGATTAACATACTCTTTGACTGTCATATTCCCTTGCTTAAGAAATAAGAATTTTTCCAACTGAAGACTCCTTTCAGCTTCTGAGAGAAATTTAGCCTCAAACCTTGCCCTAAAGTCCTTCCATGTTTCCACTGGTCTTTCTGTATTGGTGACTTCCCACCAGTAGGAAGCCTCGCCTTTAAGTAGCCATACTGCCAGTTGTACTTTCTGCCTATCTTCTACCTCAAAGATGATGAATAGGCCCTCAGTTTACTTCAGCCAATTCCTGGCTGCCACGAAGGACTCGGTTCCATGAAAGTCCTTTCCTCCCATAGCTTTAAAATCTTTACATATCTTAGCAAAAGTATTACCCCGCGGAGGAGGTGGAGGAAGAGGTGTTGCTGCAGCTGGTTGATTTCCTACAGCTAGGGGAGGAGGAATGGTGGGACCTCGCTGATTGGCCCTTGCTTCTAAGAATCGTCTAAACCAACCAGGTATTGGTATACCCTCTGGCAAGTTAAGTTCTTCGGGCATGCTGAAACAAAAAGGATAGATTCAAAACGAAGGATAAAAGATAGTACCTATGGCTTTGGGGGACTATGCCTTTTTAAAATAAAATAATATTTTATCTTTAAAAATGCTTCTTTAAATTTTCTTTTGAAAATAAATTTTCAAGACTTTTTATCTTATCTGGTAAACCTATGCTCTGATACCAAGTGAAACACCCCACCTCCGTTAGGGTCACTCTCAAAGGGAATGCCCTAATTTTGGTGGTGGTTTATAAGTATAAGTCACAGATACACAAGACAGATATAAGTACACATATTTTTAAATAGCGGAAAACAACAGCAATTTTTATTTCCACAAAATAGGTGTTACACAAACCGTGCCATAATTTGTCTTAAAATACTTCCAAAAACATAACATCTTCATAACTGTCTTGATTACATTATTTAAAGAAGCATAAAAACATAAGTAAACTGCATAAGTCCCATAATTGCGGTCCAAAGCCATAGTCCAAAACGAAAAAGATCCAAGCAATACATTCTTTCTCTTTAAGCTGGATGTGAGAACTGGTCAAGCTGCGGTATTCCCTCCCTGTGGACCTTGGGGGGGAACGAAAGAAAAGAAGACGAAAGAAAAGAAGACGAAAGAAAAGTAGAGTCAGACATAAAGCCTGAGTAAGTCTAGGACTATTCAGTCTATGAATAAAGAACTGGGCATGATAAGTATAAACTGGAAATGGGAAAGCACTATAAACTAGGTTAAGTTGTCTAGAGTCGAATGTACTATTGTACCCCATATTAATCTCTGCACCCATATAAACTAGTTCCCAACAGGCACCCCATAATTAGGGTGAAGTGATCTATTTCAAATGATCGGCTCCTACTCGCATAGTTACATGTGTCTTACGGCCCCCGATGTTGTAGTTACCTATGCTGGTCCCACCATGGGGTGTATCAAGTCCCATGGTGGCGGCCCGACACAATTCTAGAATGCAAAGGTATACTAATGGTGCCCAGTGCCTTATTTTTCTACGCCGGAGTGTGTGCACGCCCGCACCCCGTTAGAACCTACACTGCTGCACCACCGCCGTCGATTTGACCTCATACATTCAACCCAATAATCGTGCCCCACCCTGCCTAGTTCAGGGTATCCTGATACACCTTGTAGGGTTACTGCTGAAAAGGGTCCCCCGCTACTAGGTTTTCTATTTCTAGCCAACATGCTAAGTTGGTTAAGTGTTTTGTAAACCTAACCCCCAATCAGTCTGTTTAGTTTAGCATGTTCCATTTTGATTAAGTATTAATTCAATTTACTTAATCCTATCAATCCTGACTCAGCCTTAATTGTCTTATTAAAGCCTCGACCTCTCACATTAGTCAGGTATTGTTGTGGCTGCCTGTTGCCAGTTGGGTCCGGGCAGTCTTACGCCACAACTCAGTCTAACCTCGGGTCCTTATTGGGCTCCGTGTTTAACCACCCACATTGGATAGGTATTGTTGTGACTACTGGACAGCCGGGCAGTTCCGGGCAGTTCCGGGCAGGTTTACATCACAACTCAATCCAACCTCGGGTTAAACACATCGTATTTTCTAAATTTACATATTTTGTCTCTTTTCTTTTTATATGTAAATATTTGCGGCCCATTATTCAAATTCATCTTTATTGGGTAAAATTAATTTACACCACTTAATTGTTTTTCAAGGTCGTTGGCATGCGTCAAACATGCCAACACATATGTTCTATATTTTAACCCAAACGTCATTACCCCCGTTTTATACGTTCACTACAATATAACATATGTTGGGTTTAGCATTTAAACCCAACTTAGCCACATGAAAAAGGGGAGGCAACATGGTGTTTATATATTCTAAGCAACAAAAAAAGGGAGTGTGAACGCATGAACTTGCAACATAACGATCTAATTAACATGAATTAGGCACTTGTGAACTTGCATTGTAATAGCATATAATCATGGCATAAACATACCTATACATGAATCATGGGTTTTAATCTATTCACATAATCATGGCATAAACATACCTAAACATGAATCATGGTTTTTAATCTATTCATGTAAACTTGCAATTGGAATGTAAATCTAACTTAATTATATGTCACATAAAATTATCATACGAGTTTGATAACAACATAGGCCTAAAACATGTTTCCAATTAGGCATAACACCAAACGTAATCTAGTCATGTTCATAGGATTAACACAAGTTCACAAAGATGCTTGCTTTTGTCATTAATACAAAAGTATGGTTTTACACGTGAATCATGACGCCAATTCCAACATCATAATACCCAAATGGATCCAACTACACTAAAACTGATCATAAAAAAAATGTACATCATGTTGGCATAATAGTGAATCATATACTTGCATGAATCCCAAATAAACTACCACAAACATATAGTCGTTAACATAAATCATATACTTGCAATTATCCAATAGGTGTTGAAATAAACTACCACAAACATATGGTTGTTAACGTTCAACATGAATCACATTACTTGCAAATATCCAATAGGCATAACATCGTTATACCACAATATCCCAAATCGATTCGTAGTTAGAATCATAGCAGCGTACATGTAACAACCCGCATTTTACGTATCGGAAGATCGTAAAATATTTTTATTTTATTCCCTGAGGGTTGGATCATTCTCATCTTTTGATATGTTGCTTATGGGGATGTGTGACATGTCCATAATTTTTACCGATTTTGTTTGTGACCATTTTGCCCCTGTCAGTCTTGTACTGGGCATAACTTTTTACTCAGGTCGAATCAGAGGGTGAGACCTGTGCCATTGGAAAGGAATTGATGATTCCCTTTCCGTAGAGTGGTTACATTAAGGATTTGGTTCAGCGGTTTGGGAGAAATTGCTGTTTTAATGTTTTTCAGTTGGCTGTTCAGGTTTTGGAAGGCTAATGGGCTGATTTGGAGAAGGCCCATTAGAGGGTGGGTGGAGACTATAAATAGGGGGTAAGGGGTATGGAGAAAGGTTGGCATTTTCCATTCTCTTATGGGGAGGCTTTGATCTCCTTCTTCCTCTAACATCTTTCCACCATTAAAAATTCCAAAATCCAAGGAGGGAAATCGAAGATCTACACCATAAGAGGCTAGATCTACATCGTCTCAAGGGCGAATTTATCGGATTAAAGAGTTTGATTCGAAGTGTTCGCTGTCCGGATAGCGTTTTCATTGCTTTTGCTTAGATTTGGATAATTGGTGAGTGATTTACATCTCTCATTCGGATTCATGCAAGTATATGGGTTTTAGGATGTTAATTTCATCATTTCCATGTTATTTTCCTTAGATCCACACCATGCTAAGTCCATTTTATATATGAATCACCTTAGGATCTGATCTAGATAATTTAAATGGTTAATTTTATGATTTTTCTCAAGATTATGCAAGTTAGATCCGTTTTTATGTTCATATGATTCACTTATCATGTTTTGGGAAATTTATGTGTTTTGATGGAAATTGTTAGATTGAGGATATTGTTGGTTGCATAACATGTTTGTGATTGCGTTTGGATGAATCGGATAAGCTGGTTTCGTCAGATTCGTCGTTTGGCGAAGTTTTGGTCGAAATCGGAGTCGAATTGGAGATGTGCAGGTTTCTGGTCGTCCTGGAGTTGGTCGGGTCGGTCTGGAATGAGGTGGTCGGTCATAGTATGGCTTGGGAAGCAAGTCAGGGAGCTGGTCGGTTTAAGCTGGTCGGTCCAGAAGGAGCAGAAGTGTTTTTGGTCGGTCCAGAAGGAGCAGAAGTGTTTCTGGTCGGTTTCAGATGGTGGCATTCTGGTCGGTTTCAGATGGTGGCATTCTGGTCGGTTTCAGGTGGTGGCATTCTGGTTGGTTTTACTGGAAGCAAATCCTGGTCGCTCTGAAGGAGCTGGTCGGTCAGGTGGAGCAAAATCTGGTCGGTCTTGACGGGGTCGATCCAAAGCTGGTCGGTCCCAAGGAGGTCGAGTCGATCCAAAGCTGCATGGAGGCGGGTCGTTCTGGAGCAAGGCTGGTCGGTTTTTGGCGGGTCATTCTGGAGCAAGGCTGGTCGGTTTTTGGCTGGTCATTCTGGAGCAAGGTTCTGGTCGGTTTTGGCAGGGTCGTTTTCTGAAAAAGTACGTTTTCGGGTACGACTCGGGTACAACGAATGCGGAGACAACTCAAAGGTCGTGAGTTGGGGGATAATGGCTGCTCGAGAAGGTTGCTTGAGCTATGAAACATCGTCAAGGTTGGACGATTAGAGATGCGAAGGCCGAGAAGTCATCGTTGTCGTAAGTTCTAGTAGGCTCAAAGCAGGGGTACGATGGGTATCGTTGAAAGGCCCAAAAGACCGGTTGTTGGTCGAGTACCCTGGGTCTTTCTGGTTAGGGAAAGGCCTAGTGTCAAGGTTGGACATTGCCAAGGTTGGGCATATGGAGTTCATGCTAGAACTGGGGTTATCATTAGCCCTTGACATATGGCAAGGTTGGCTGTCATACGGTAATGATGGTTTCGAAGCAGGATTGGCAGTGATAGCCAGAGTCAGTCATGGATGATTAGTTGTTCTGTTTGTACTATCTCACATAGATTATCCAAAGTCGAGGGAGATGTTCTTTGAGTGCTTAAGTGATATTGGTCTAGGCCTCTGGCGAGAGTACTTGAGGAATGTTAAACTCGATTAGGGTTGTCTGCGTGAGACTTATCTGGATGTCATGTGTGTTTTCTATGATTGAATGGGTGTTCTGATTTCTATGGATGAATGGTTGAAATGCTTGTCGTAAAGGCTATCACTGTCCGGTGTGGGGAAGATAAGGATGAGTTCTTCTCTGGTGTTGTGGGTAGATAAGTTTTTCATTTACCCATTCTCATATACTTTCTTGTTGAAGTTTGTTAGCTGTTTTATCGCTCACTAAGACTATTGTCTGACTCAAGGTTTTATGTCTCCTCTTATTACCTTGGGCTGTTCATCTGGTTGTGGATGGGCAGATTAAGTAGCAGGTTACAGGTAATGGAGCTTAGTGATACGAGGAAGCTGAGCGATGACGAGCAGGAGGCTAGCGTACCAGTTTTATTCTATCTAGTATTTCTGTTTCCGCTGTTTGAGTTGCTTGAGAGCTGTAGTGAGGCCTTATGTACAAACTTGGATATCAGTTGGATAATCTTTCTGGATGTTGAAAGAGTTTCAAAAGTTTGCTATATGATACCTCATTACTATCACCTGTTGTATATGTTCTATTATATTTTATCCTTGCGCTGTGAGTTCTACGACAGGTTTCGATGTGTTCACTTACTATGATGATCGTCCATAGCAGCCTGGCACGCCTTTCAGCGCATTATTCCTCTTGTTTAGTGTGGGGGTTATGGGCGGTCGTCACAGTACAATTATGAATTGTTATCACCACAAATTAAGTACAATTCCATTTCTCATTTTACACAAATCAAAACACAATTATTAATTCGCATTGGAATAGCACTCTACTTACAACGTATGATGAATCTTCAATTCAGGAATCTGAATTCTGAATTTGGAGATGCTATCCTTAGTTGTAGGCGTTGTTTTGATTTAATTGACGTTGCTTTAAGCTTTCGAATTGTCTCCTAATTGTCTCTCAATTTCTAACGGCTATTCCTAGTCTTTCCTCAGCAGCATGACGGTCTCATCTCCATTTTTGTTTGTATGAATTAGGGTGAGTCTTAGGTCCTTTTTATAGAGTTTGTGAGTTGATTAGGACCGTCGATGGAGCTTGGTTTAATAATAGCCGTTCATTTTAAGGAGAGACCAATCAGGAGCTGACACCTAGCCCTAGTGACAAGGCAAAGCTCAGAAAATCGACCAAGCACAAACCAGGCCAGCCAGGGGGGCTGGGTTCGACCTGGCTCAGGGGCCAGGTCGACACGCCAGTCGACACCATGTCGACTTGGCAGTCGACACGGGTGACCCAGGTCGACTACCCAGTCGACCTGGGTGCCTTGGGCGGGAAAATTCCCGCCCTGGCCAATCCGGCCCGATTTTGAATTTTGAATTGGTTTTTCTGAGTTGTTTTGAATTTTAAACTGAATTCTGAAACTTCCGGAGGCCATATCTTCTTCATATAGAGTCCGTTTTACGCAAACTCGGACTCTATCCCAAGCAGAATTCCGAGACGAACGCAATGGCGTATCCCGTTTCCCTTAATTCTTTGATTTGAAATTAATTATACTTTAATTTATGAATTTCACTGTTATAGAATACACGGGGTTTTACATAGTGCCTTCTATCGGCTGACCTCTCCAGCTTTAGATAAAAAAAACCTAAGTTGCTCGCGCCGAGGTCTCTGGTTGCTCGCGTCGCCTCCTCCTGCTTGCGCCCTCCTGCTCGCATCGCGCCCTCCTGCTCGCGTCGCCTTTATTCAATCGTCGTTCCCCCTCTTGCTCGCGCCTTCGCCCCTCCGGCTCTTGCTCGGTAGATTTTTGTTCTCAGGTAAATTTCAGATCTCTTCTGTACTTTGGTGGATTTATTTTAGTTATGGAGCAGTAGTAGGGTTTGGCTCTTTAAATTAGTAGATCTTATTGATTGAATCAATATTTAGCAACTGAAAATCTGTTTCTAGTAAATTTCGCAGATAAATTGCTTGGTTCAATTGCTGATTTCCTATAATTAATGATTTTTGAATTCTTCTTAATTTGTTTTTAACGTATGAAATGGTGATATATTTTACCAGTATAAAGCAACTGGCAGAGGTTTTGTTGTCCACCATATAAAGTTTGCAGAAAACAATGAGTCTATTCTCGAAGTCATTTTGTCAAAGCGTAAGTGGATAAACCAGGTTCTTGATGAAAAAAAATCCTTCTTAAATTCAATTTTAAGAAGCTTTCAACATTATAATCTTTGTGAATTTATGTGATTTATACTTGAGACTTTATTGGTAAGTTTTGAAATGTCAGGATTGTTGAAAACTTTGATGATTGGAAGGCTTCTTTATAAAGGAGGAGTTGGTATCAAAGGGGATAAAAGCTGGGAATCATGATGGGAGGAGGAACAGGTAATTGAATTATAGAATGCCTTGTCTGACATTTTCAGTAGTAAATGACCAAAAAAATTCGTATTCTGTGTATAAGAATCGCTAGGTTGCTATGGTCTCTTTATACCAAAAGTTTCAAGTATAACAAGTACTGATTGATTTAAGTTATTCTTTATTTTCAACTGTTTATTTATACCGACTATTTCAACACAGTAAAATATTCCTGGATTTATAGAACTCTGTTTCCTGCATTCTAAAAGCAAGGCTCGTTCTATGAACAAAATCAAGAAACAAGTTACTACTTTTTCTTTTTGGTCTGTTCACAACCCTTCTATTCTTGTTAATTCTCTACTGTTTTGTTTGCTTTTGGGAATTTCTGGACTGAAAAAGGGATTAGTTGACACTTTGGGTTAATATCTCATTGTATGCTTCAATCCATGACATTCTATTATGAAATGCACTTTGCTATATCTCATATTTCAAAATATTTAATTTTATTTAACAAAGCAGTGAGTTAATTGGTGTGTGTTATGAACGTAAAGTTTTCAATGGTCGTGTTTATTTTTATATAAAGTTATCTTGTCAGTGGAATTGATAACAAAAATTATGTTCAATGAATTTCATTTGTTAATGCTGGGTATTACATACTTTATTCAAAATACAATTATCCATTAGTATTTGCAGGTTACTAAAAATATGTTACTTGATTTTCTTTGATTGTTTGAACAGGTTGTCCCTCCTGTCAAGATGACATTTCAAATGTAAATAACACAACATTGACTTATGCATCATTAGTTTCAAGAATATCCCATATCTGTTGTTTTTTTGTTGATGTAGATACGCAACATGTGTGATTCCTATTAGTACATTCTTTGCGTCAAGTCTTTGGTAAGATCTTGAGACACTGCTGAACTTACATCATCTTCATGTTGAGATGTTTTCCGTCTCTATTTCCACTTTATTGCAGAATAATATTTCTCCATTTCAGGTTCGGAAACACTGCATATCTGTATATCTCAGTTGCTTTCATTCAAATGCTAAAAGCTTTAAGTACATACAACGTCGTATTGGTTTGCCATTCAATTCTAGTTTGTTTTCTTACATTATATATATATATATATATATATATATATATATATATATATATATATGCGCAGGCCTTCTTGTTCGATTTGGGGTTCAAGCCTTTGGGAGACTGGGTTCTGGCATTGCCGGCGGCTTCTGAAGTTTCTTCAGCTCCAGCCTCCTAAATAAAAGGAAAGTATATGGTGAATTATGGAATAGACGACGAGTCAGCAAAACATTTAATTATGGCTATGTTTATCCTGCTATGCCACGTCACAATGACGAGTCAGCAAAACATTTAATTATGGCTATGTTTATCCTGCTGTGCCACATCACAATGACACAGCCATATTTCACTTACCCAGAATAATGTATTTTACCGTTACATTTACTAGTATATATAACAGGTCTTTCTATTCTATCCTGTATCAATCAAAAAAAATAAAATGACAAGCTTTATAATTCTTCCAACTGTAGTTCCTCCTTCTCATCTGAATCTTCAGCTTTGTTAACTTGGTATCAGAGCCAGCAACAGCCTAACGGCTACAACAATTCAAGTTGATTGAAATCAAGAAAGAACCATCTGGAATATCCCATCATACAATTCTCGAAAATCCCTAATTCAAAAGGCATCAAAAGTTCTCACCACTTACCTGCATTTCGTGGATTCAGATTTGTGATCTATAATCATGTCTGAAGAGAACTCTGCTACTTCCAACATCAATGCTACCATGCCATCTGCCGAACAACTAATCAAAACAATCATCAGCCCACAAAGCCAATTAATCACCATTCAACTTGAAGAAACCAATTATTTATTGTGGAAACTTCAAGTAGAAACTGCTGTGCAAGGTTATGGACTGGAAGGCTACTTATATGGCACGCTATCAACTCCAGCAAGATATATAACTGACAAAGAAAACAGAGTCATTAGCAACGACGAGTATACAAAATATCATAGACAGGAAAGACTCATAAGTGCATGACTGTTGTCATCCATCAGTCCAAGCCTACTATCTCAAGTCATAGGCTGTAAAACAGCCAGTGATATATGGCTAACCATGGAGAAAGTGTTCAACTCACAATCAGCTGCAAAGTCGCTATTTTATAAAAGACAACTACAAAACTGTAGAAAAGAAAATCTAAGTATGAGAGAATACATATCCAAAGTTAAAAATATCTGCGATATGTTGAAGGCTGCTGCTGGCAGCAACATAGATGAATCTGAACATGTATTGTCATTACTAAATGGACTGGGAGACGAATATGGAGCCGTAGTAGCCGTCATAACATCACAAAAGGCAACACCGCCACTGGACGATGTCTGTGCTATACTACTCTCTCACGAAGCAAGGATCAACGACAAAAAGCCATCAGAAAGTGAATACTCACTGAACTTCACTACTAGTAACAGAGGTAAAAATCAAAGTAATAGGTACAACGACACTGGTCAAAGAGGTGGTTACAATAACACTAGTCAAAGAGGTGGTTACTCTAATCGTGGATGAGGACGTGGCAGGTGGAGCCCTAACAACAGACTTAAATGTCAAATTTACGAGAAAATGGGACACACTGCGGTGAAGTGCTACTTTCGATTTAACTCAAACCATGTACCAAATCAAGGTAACAACAGTCAAAGAGGAAGCAATCCTAATATCAACATGGTTGTGTCTCAAACAGAAGGGATAAATCAAAACAATAACAGAAGAGCTTATAGTCAAAATGACAAAGCCAAAGGAGAAGACATTCAAGACGACAACTGGTATCCAGACTCGGGAGCAACAAATCACATCACTAGCAACTTGGAAAATCTTAATCTCGGAAACAAGGAGTATCGAGGTAATCAAACTATAAGCTTGGGTAATGGTAAGTGCGTAAAAATTTCTCACACAGGAAATGCTATAATTAATGGTAAAAAACAACTATTTTTAAATAACCTACTTAGGGTACCCAATATTAAGAAAAGTCTGATAAGCGTATCACAATTTGCAAAGGATAACAATGTTTACTTTGAATTCTTCCCGAAATATTGCTTAGTCAGGGACATACTGACTAAGGAAATTTTATTGCAGGGGAATACTATTAATGGACTGTATCAGTTTAAAATTGATGGTCAAGACAACAATACTAAAGAGAAAAGCTGCTACAATTCTGTCATGCTACTTGAAGAAAATAATAAAAGTATTTTTGATAAATGGCATTACAAATTGGGTCATGCTAGTGTAAATTTAGTCAAAACAGTTCTTAGGAATAATAAAATTGCCTTTGATGATATATCATATCCCTACATTTGCACTTATTGTCAAATGGGCAAAAGCCACAAACTACCGTTTACAAACTCTTTAACTAAGAATTAATAGCTACTGATCTATGGGGACCTGCCCCTGTTTGCACCGACTTTAACTACAAGTATTACATTTCATTTGTGGATGCTTGCACTAGGTACACCTGGATTTACTTCCTAAAAGCAAAATCTGACACTTATGCTACTGTTGTTAATTTTTCTACTATGGTTGAAAATCACTTCAATACCAAAATTAAAGTGTTGCAATCTGATGGTGGCTCTGAGTATAAGAACCTAAGTGAATTTGTCAAAACTAAGGGAATTATACACAGAACCACTTGCCCCTACACATCTGAATAAAATGGCTTAGTCGAAAGGAAACACAGACACATCGTGGAGACTAGACTAACTTTATTGGCTCATGCATCGCTACCACTAAAATTTTGGTCAGAAGCTTTCAACACTGCCATATACTTAATAAATAGAATGCCTACAACAGTGCTGGAAGACTTTAGTCCCATTGAAAAACTATATCACATCAAACCAGACTACCAAAGTCTTAAAACTTTCGGATCTTTGTATTTCCCATACTTAAGACCATACAACACAAATAAATTAAATTTCAGATCCAAACCATGTACATTTATTGGATATGCTACAAAGCAAAAAGGATATAGGTGTATAGATGAAAATGGCAGAATTTTCATCAGTAGACATATGGTATTTAATGAAGAGGTATTCCATATAAGAGTTCAGACATCAAAACCACAAATAAAGTAAGCACGGGTAAGAGTAGCATACCTGGCATACCATACTATACAGACTCACTAGCAGGTACTAACAAAGTAGTGCTTGTTGAGGGCAATCGAAACTGCACTACCGGATCAGTTACACCCAATACCAGCAATGAAGAGCCAATCAGCCTAGCCAACTACTCACCTGAAAGACAACAACAAGAAGAAAATGAGAGCCAAAACATTGAAAGCGACATCAGAAGTACAACCAACAACAATATACCAGCAACCACAGTCAATCAAGAAAGCCAATCAGAGACAAAATCATCAACAAATATTGGGCACCCAATGATAACCAGGGTTAAAAGTGGTACTTTTAAACCAAAATTGCTCGTAGCAACTATCAACTCAGATGAACCAGTTACATACCAGCAAGCTGCACAATATAAAAACTGGAGAGAAGCTATGGACGAAGAGTATAAAGCTCTGGTGAATAATCAAACATGGGAACTTGCTCAACTACCAACCAACAAAAATTTAATTGGATGCAGATGGACATATAGAACAAAAAGAAATCCAGATGGATCTGTTCAAAGATATAAAGCAAGGTTCGTAGCTAAAGGATATACACAAGAATATGGATTTGAGTACAATGAAACATTTTCACCTGTAGTCAAACCAGCTACCATAAGACTAATTCTCACTATTGCTCTCACCAAACAATGGAATATAAAGCACTTAGATATCAACAATGCATTTCTCATTGGAGTGTTACAAGAGGAAATCTACATGCAACAACCAGAGGGCTACATACAGAATCCAAATTATGTATGCAAACTGAAGAAAGCAATTTATGGTCTAAAACAGGCTCCTAGAGTATGGTTCGACAAATTAAAATCAACTCTAGTGACACAGGGATATCGGCCAACTAAATCTGACACTTCATTATTCCTCAAATCAAATAATTACTATACGACATATGTACTAATATAGGTTGACGACTTAATAGTAACAGGGAACAATGAAGGTGAGCTAAAGCAACTGACTCAGAATCTAAATGAGCAATTTTCAATAAAAGATCTCGGCAGTCTATCATATTTTCTGGGAATAGAAGCCCAAAGAAGATCAAAAACAGAAATGGTTTTCAGCCAAAAGAAGTACATAACTGAACTCCTGATAAAGACTGATATGCATGAAGCAAAACCTCAACCAACACCCATGATATCTAGTCAGCACCTCTCTAAAAACAGGGGAGAATCTATAAATAATATAAAGCAGTACAGAAGTGTTGTGGGAGCATTGCAATATGCAACCATAACACGACCAGACATTTCATTCAGTGTTAACAAAGTTTCACAATTTTTGCAGGATCCAAGGGACGAACACTGGAAAGCAGTAAAGCGAATACTGAGATATTTAAAGGGGACTATACAGTATGGCTTAACAATAAAAGGAGGAAAAGACTTAAATATCACAGGATTCACTGACTCAGACTGGGTAGCAGATCCCGATGATAGAAGATCAGTAACAGGGTACTGTATCTATATAGGGGACAATCTAATATCATGGACATCGAAAAAGCAACCAACAATTTCAAAATCAAGTGCGGAAGCGGAGTACAAAAGCATTGCCAGTGCTACATCAGAAATAATACGGTTGCAATCAATATTAAAGGAGCTAAATCTATTAAACAATCAAAAAGCAACAATATGGTGTGATAATCAAAGCTTGATATACATGACAACTAATCCTATTCAGCACGCACGAACTAAACACATAGAAATCGACATTCACTTCGTTCGAGAGCAAGTAAAGGAGGGAAAGCTACAAGTAAATTACATACCGTCTTACCATCAAAAAGCCAACATACTTACCAAGGCTCTCTCAGCTAAAAACTTTACTGGACTACGTGACGCCCTGAACATCAGGCCAATCGACACAAACTCAACGTCGATGTAGCTAACCAGCAACCAGAACTTCAAATCGACAGCTCGAAGCCAAATATTAAAGCTACAGCTCGAATGACAAGAGAGGAAGACTCAATTGAGGCTCACTGTTCAGATCCAGCACACTTAAATCAAGTACGAAGTGAATGGAGAAAAGATCAGAAACAAACTATGGTTCGACATGGCCAACCCTAGATTTGAAGGGGGGAAATAAAAGGAAAGTATATGGTGAATTCTAGAATAGACGACGAGTCAGCAAAACATTTAATTATGGCTGTGTTTATCCTGCTGTGCCACGTCACAATGACGAGTCAGCAAAACATTTAATTATGGCTATGTTTATCCTGCTGTGCCACGTCATAATGACACAGCGATATTTCACTTACCCAGAATAATGTATTTTACCGTTACATTTACTAGTATATATAACAGGTCTTTCTGTTCTATCCTGTATCAATAAAAAAAAAACCAATTTCTTATTGAATAAAATGACAAGCTTTATAATTCTTCCAACTGTAGTTCCTCCTTCTCATCTGAATCTTCAGCTTTGTTAACTCTCCTCCAACCGACCCTCTGGTGAACTTGATGTCCTTGTCTCCTTGTCTGTGGTGAGTATCGGTTTAATTTTGTGCCGATGGAGTTGGTTCGTTGCTACGGTGTTGAGACGGTTTCTGCTTTGATTTGGAGTGTGCTGTTTTGTTGGGGAAGTTTGAGAACGGTTGTTCTCTGAAATGAATTCGACTTCACTCCCATTTTCAGTCGATTTTTGGTTGATATGCTATGGTAATTGCTCAGCTGTTGGAGCTTTCTTAGTTGACGTTTTCAATTGTTTTCCAGTCTGTAATTTGGTTGTTTTGTAATCCGGTTAGTATGCTAACCGAAATCATGTACTGTTTCTGATTCATTTAAGTTACCCATTTTCAGAAGAAGAAAAAATTATATATATGTGTGTGTGTATATATATATATATGTGTGTGTGTGTGTGTGTGTGTGTGTGTGTGTGTGTTTGTGTATATCTGTGTGTGCGCTGCTTGTCTCCTAATATTTATAATATTCTTTAACAGTGCATTTAGCAACATTTGTGATGGCAGTCATATGTGGAACCGACATACTGAAGTGTGATATACTCTTGAATATGTTGCTGTTTAGCATAGGTGTCATCATTTCTTCCTATGGAGAAATTCATTTTAATGTGATTGGAACAGTTTACCAAGTAACTGGAATATTTTCGGAAGCTCTAAGGGTGGTTCTAACTCAAGTACTACTTCAGAAAAAAGGATTGAAGTTAAATCCTATTACCAGTCTATATTATATAGACCCTTGCAGGTATTATTTTATATGCGAATTTCATTTGTTTTCAGTCTTTCATTTCGATTCAACCTTCAACAAACATTATTTCAAATATTTATGCATGCTATTGAACTCCATAAAATGCAGAACAATGATGTAGGAACTTCTGTTTTACGTTATATTATGTTTGGAATATTTGTAAAATATATCAGGTTACTACCATACATGTTCATGTGTGACCAATTTTCTTTGCACATGGTCAGTGGATGTTGGTTCCATTGATGCTGAAATTAATGGGCCGTTTTGGCTCATGCATGGGAGAAGGTATCTAAAATTTAGTTGCTTTTACTCAAGTTTTAGAGGAATTGTGCAACACCCCCCCCCCCCTCAAACACACACGCACACCAAAAAAAAGAACTCTCTTTCACGTGCACACCCCCTTCTCCTTTCTTTCCCTCCCTTCCTCTCAATCTCTTGATTTTAAGGGGGTTTGATCGAAGAAGTTGACCATGCAAATTGGTTAACAGTCAGAGTATAAATAAAGAAATAAGAGCATGAAACAGTAAAGAAGATGAAGTATCTACATAGAAATCACTAATTGAGATTAAAAAAAAATCATGGGTGAAAAGATTATTTTTTTAGTACCTTCAAGCATATGTAATGACCATCAAAGGATAATTTAGTGTTTAATTGTGGTCTGAGTAGTGAACTAAATCAAATCAGAAAATGGATCAGATTTTGTTTTAGCTGCTGGTGATGGAGTATTTGTAGATGCTTGGACAACTGATAAAAGGTTGTTTTAAAGAGCATTTGATCGAGGAATGGTCCTTGCTGCCTAGAGATATTTGAAATTCCATTAACTGCAAGTAGCTCTCAGAATTGATGAGGTGGAACGCACTACCCAAATCATATGTGAACTTGATGACAAAGGAGGAATCTATTTTGGTGGAATTCTATCCCAAAGGTAAAGATAACAGTTCTTGTTTCTTCTTTAATGAAGGCACATGAGTTTATTACAGTGTTTGTAACTTTGTAGTGTTGCTGTGTTATCTCCTATGCTTGGTGTGTCGGCTTGTTTGAGGCTAGGTGTTTCTCTGGTTGATGTGTATTGACTTGTAGTGTTGCTATGTTGAAGCTGTGGTTCTTGTGCTATTGGGGTGACTTGAGATGAAGTAATTATCTTTTGGATTTCTTGGTGCATCAGCTTAGATTGGCAGCTTGCCTCCTCTTAGTTGCAAGTCAAGGAACTCAACTTAATGGTGTTGCAAGTGAGTCTCTCATGTCATGTTTCCAGGCCTATTTGTTCGGAAGTGTTTTTTTCTGTGTCATTGTTGTTTGATGTCAAGCATGCAAGTTGGTGTATGATCATGTAATAATACACCAAATATTTTCTAAAAATTATTGTTTGTAATATTGAAAATTTGAGTATTTAAATAAATTAGTTTGCAAATAACTGTAATATTTGTTTTTCTTATGGAGTATCGCTATATTTAATGTATTGTTCATTTCAACTGCAAAAGAATTTTATTTTTTTAAAACGCAACTGTCAATCACAACGGTGCACAACAGTTGTAGTAGATATTATTACAATGGTGCATAACTGTTGTAATAAAGTTTATTACAACGGTGAAAAAAAGTTGTAAAATATACATATTACAACGGTGCTGCAACTGTGCAAAAAAGTTGTAAAAGATTTTAGTCTATTACAACTTCTTAATACACGACGGTTAGCCCACCGTTGTAAAATGTATATTACAACGGTTTTCCACCGTTGTAATAGGGTCATTTTGTTATAGTGTATTCAGATCCGCAAAAAATTATCTTTCCAATCCATGCAATCGGCAATTATCCTTTTTTCCATAATTAAAATAGGTCAAAGCTCTCTCTTTGTTGATGCAAAAATTGGAAGCCCTACCGAAGATTTGCTGAAGCCAGATAGGTACGTCGGCTATTAAAATCACATGTATAATTCCTTCCAGGTTGATTTAATAAGCAACAGTAATTGAGTCATACAAAAAACGAATTTCTTTTATGTCCATTTGTTCGTACATATGACTGAAAGTTATGTGGTTGTCATGCAAATTCATTTATTTTCCTCTCTCTTTCTTTCCTGGTGGACCGAAAGTTGTAAATAATCACCATTCATAATTTTTTATATGTTAGTGACAACTTTTGCATTGGTATTGTATGAAATAATAAGTAGCTTTAGCTTTGGAAGTGTTGAAATTATTTTCAGACCATACATAATAATTAACCCACCTTCCAGCATAAATATATATTATACAAACAAAGTTGGAACATATAATAACAAACACATGTGATATTTCCTCATCCATGCTTAAAGAACATTAATGCAAAATCATTTATGTATACTTAGCTATTACAATAGTTTATTTTTTCATTGAATCCTCTCTCTATATGTCCAATATCAGTTGTGTTGTGTATGTCCAGTTTCATGCAATTGCTACTCCATTTTATCAGTTATATAATATATTTGCTATACTCCTGGATTTATCTTAATGCTTCCTTCTCACCATTTTTTATGTTCCATTTGTAGTTTGTCCAATTTTTTTTAACTCACCTAACATCTTTTAATGGTTTTATTTTGTCTAACAGTTTGTTTTACCTGATTCATACAATGATAGACTTTAGGCTCTTTTGGTAGGGATCGTTACCTTCATGATCACCTTGCTAAAATTTGCATTGAAGACACAAATTACCATATAATTCCTATGACGTGTGAATCATTAATGAGAACGAAATTTGGACTTGCTCTATTGCTACAGATCACTACTAATGGTTATAGGAAAATAGATAACTAGAAAAGAAAATGGCTACGGCAACTCACAACATGGATGTTCATTTTTGCTGCATTAGTTGGTTAAGTTTATGCATTCCATTTTTCTAAATGTTCATGCTATCTACATGTATAAAAGATTACATATTACAGTTAATGTACTTCTTATTAATTACATACTTACAGATGTTTACCTGTAGATGTCTTCATCAACTTCCCACTTCGATACCGAAAGTTCAAGCTCAAACGATGACAAGTCTACTACCGACAATTTAATAAATTTGGATGACACAGATGAATTCAATAACTTCAATTGACATGTAATTCCAGTTGTACTTATGGCTGCAACGATACACGGAAAACGACCACATGGTGGATCTACTTGTGGAAGACGCTACAATCCTCGGGATAGGAAGTCTCGGCACGATCTAATTATCAATGACTATTTCAAAGAAGAATACTCAAAATATACACCAAGCCAATTTCGGCGTCGTTTTCGAATGGACGTTAAACTCTTTAATCACATCTTACATGAAATTGGATTGTTTGATGATTATTTTACACAAAAAATTGATGCAGTTGGAAATTACGGGTTAAGCCCTCTACAAAAAATGATAATTGCAATTCGAATGCTTGCATATGGTTGTGCAGCAGATCTTCTTGACGAATACCTTCAAATAAGAGAAAGTACCGCCATTGAAAGTCTAAAGCATTTTTGTGATGCTATAAGTGGCATATTTGAGGAACAATATTTACGAAAACCAAATGAAGCAGATATTGTGAACGTTGGGAGCCTCCTGTAAATGAAACCGTTGAGAATGTCAACATAGAGCATCATTATGCATTTCTTGTGTCGAATATGATTAGTAAACCAAAACAATTTAGAAATGAGGGGACTCACAATCGATTAAAGATGAGCCTTATCAATCATTTATGGAGTACATATGGAGATGAGTTAGATGAGTTAGATGAGAGTTAATAATGTACCCTTGTTTGATGTATGATTTTTCAGTTTATGATAGTAGATAGAAGCTTTTTGCTACCTATTAGTTGAACCTTTTTCTTAATAAATTTGTGTTGGATTCATGAAATAGTGTACTCAGAGCCTTGCTTATTGTTTCAATTTCTTGACTGATAATTATTTATTTTTGATAGTTGTATACCTATGAAATATAAATGAATTATATTGTATTTGTTAAAATTAATGGTGTATTAAAAAATATCAGTTCTTGAAAACTTGTGCTTTTTAAATACTGCATTTGTGATTGTTGTTCTATTAAGAACATATATTAAGAACAAGAAGTAATTATGCACATGTATTCATAGTAAATTGCGTATGTGCATTATGCACATGTATTCATGGTGGATTGCACAATATATGTCCATGTATTCATATTAATAAGTAATTATGCACATGTATGCACATGTATTCATAGTAGATTGCGCGGTATATGTCCATGTATTCTGTTATTTTGTTCTGAAGGTTGCCATCTTTTTTGAACACTATATTTTTTGCATGTTGGGAGTCTCTTATAAATGCACAGTTGTCATGTAACTTTTAAAACTCAAATGCACAGCTGCCTTGAAACCGTGCATTTGTTCCCAACATTGACATATTATGCAACATGCAAAATAGTATATTTTTTGCACACTGTCTTGTTCCTATCTTTTTTGATCTTTTAGTAGTAGGACAAGGCAATTTTATAGCTCACTGTAGCAAGATATACACACAAATATTCATGTACATTTAAAACTCATATGTGTCCTTTGGCTGCCATCATAGTATTTTCAAAGCTTCCAATTCTATGAACCTGTTGCCTTGTATAACTTTCCAAAACATATACAAATCTTAAGCAAAGCATGTATATATGCTTTCATAAAGCTGGTACATATGAACTGTCAGCACCTGAGTTTAGAAACTTGCATGCCTAAATTTTAACTTTAATTTTTGAAACAGAAAAAAAAAGGCTCAAGGCCCAAATACATAGAGTAAGGCCCGAAGCCCAACAACATATACATATCATAGATGAAACCCTAGCCGCCAACGAATTAACCCTAACGAGCTCCAATCGATACTCTAATGGCGAGCTCAATAAGAAAAACATCCTCGTCGTCTTCAAGGAGGATTCCAAACATTATCTTCGTTAATTTCCCTTCTCTTCTCACTATATTCAGGCTTGCGCTTTACTTCCCTATCTTTCTGAAGAATGATTTGATTTACCATATGAGGATTCTGTGGCTCGATGGAGGCAGTTGAGTTCTTTTCTTTTAGATCTGAACTTCTCATGCTCTCGAAGCTTCTCTTCAGACTTAATGAGCCACTGTTGCCCTCCAAAGGGCTAGCGCTGCTGCTATCTCCCTCAGACCAGACATTAAGGTGATAGATCTGGTTATTCAACTGGCTCTTATAATGATTATTCCCTATTTTGTGTAAAAAACGTAACTTTTCTTCTGATTGCTTCTTGTCCATGGATTTGCGACTATCTGGATCACTACTGGAGTCTCTACTCTCTGAAACAGGTAAAACAAAAGCCCTACTGTTTGACTTATGCAAGAAATCACGCACTAAAGAATCAGTATAGTGTCTACTTCCCTCAAATCGTTGTGATTTGCAATTGTAGTTAGTAGATACCCCAGGAAGGACGTCAGATGTAGCCAAATCATCCATTGGACTATTAGAAGAAATGCTAGCAGGAAGATTGACTCTGTTTCCTACATTAGGTAAATGCAAAGCATTATTTTTCCAATTATTAGATACAGATAAACTAACATTACTAAAGGCATGTGATCTCCCTTTGCAGTGCTGTATGCTATTGGCAAGCCCAAGGTGATTTTCATCATTATGAGCATCAGAGCATCTAACTTGCATGTAACAAAACCAAATTTATTAAAGATAAGTTCTATAGAAATTAAACTTCACAACCGCTATTGTCAAAAAAACTTTCCTCTTCCCATCCCTTCAGTATCTGCCTTTGCATTTTTTCATAAAAATCTCTGACTGTAGGTTGAAGGATATGTAGATCCATGTTTAAATTGCGTTCTTATTCCTTCCTCTTCTCCATTTTTTGCTTTCTTTCTTGAGTTTCCACTTTGAGCTGATGTGCTTTTTCCTTCGATTCCATATCTTTTTCCAACATTTGATGCCTCAATTTCATATTTTGTTCTGTAAGCGAGTTTTGCTGCTGTAAGCTGGATTGAAAACTATTTAATGCCTCTACAATTGTCTTCTGTTCGTTGAGCTTTTGCTTTTTTTCTTTGCTGCCTTTTCTTCCTAATGGTCGATCAAGACCATTATACTCATCAATTTTTTCAGTCGATACATTATCCACATTCAAATGATCTGTATCAACCGAAGATGACATTTCTTTAACCTTAGCCAAACACCACTTTGAATTATCTTTCAGTATTTCCCCATAATGCTCAAATTTGAATGGTGTCCCATCTCCAAACTCTCTATACATATTTAAGGCTTTTCTTTTCTACATACATAATGGAAAAATTAAATAATCTTAGCAATAATGAGTTTTTTCTTATAAACATTAACAAATATGAGAACAGTAAAGAATTTGCTACACCCAAATGTATATAAATCTTACCATATCCACAATAGTTGTTCCACTTATCGGCGCTCTCTCCAATGACTTGTAAATCGAGTGAAACTTGCAAGCGGCCGTTTGTATCGTATTCCATCGGCATGATAAACTATTTGGTCCTCGTTTTTCATTATATGTACCAATGTGATCTCTCCGGACTTTCAAGGTCCGATCCCATAATTTTGATGAACTTTGATCTTTTCCGACGATTGAGCTTTTGTGAGTGCAATGTCTTCTTCAATCGACCAAAAACGGTAGTTAGTGCACGGTTGATTGAGTTGTGATTTAGTTGATGGACTTGAACGTGTTTCTTCGATTTTTTTGACGCATTGCTCAATTGAGCATCAACATAAGGAATTTGTGTGGTAAAATTATTTGGGTAAGGAATTGTTGATCCATATAACTCGTGTGCATCAATGGGATGTGGAACACTAATGCGGTTTATCCCAAACGTACTTTGTAATGGAAATTGCATCGGGGGAAACTGGTTTGAGGAAAGAGGTTGATCAGTATTATGAACTTGATGATGCCATTGAGGACCTAAAGAGTCACCAAGATCGTCCATACGAGGATAATTATCGCTGGTACTGGGAATTTGTTGGTTGCTAAAAATGTGATCCTCTTGTGCATTCACTGGAATTTTAATCGAAGTACCTACAACATATGTAGCATGTATATGTTTATGTCACTGAAATTTTAGCATGCATATTGGACAATAAGTTTGGTAAAACAATGTAAACGAAATGTAAAATATTCGATGCAAAGGGCAGTAATGAATTGGTTATCATAACTGGGAGACAAAAATATAAAATTACAATCATGGGTATGCAAAGATGGCTAGCAAAATTTGGTTGAATGTCCATCAGCACAGTTTCGTAATATTTCATTATTTTGCTTGGATGAAAAAATTGTCCAGCACTCCATTTTACCACCTAGTTGTGACTAACATGATCAAAGTACAAGTGAATATTTTAATGCCACTTGCATCCCAAAAATAGCAGTGGCAGTATGCAAAAAAGGCACCCGAAAACATATTAAGTTAAAATATATGTTGACCAAAATTGATGCAGTTGTTGGTGCATAATTCATGGGTTTGATTAATTCAAGAAGAAGATAAAAGCACTTGCTGTCCTATTCTCATGTAGTAGATGCTTCTTTCAAGAATAATGTATTTGTTCTTTTGCTAAATAGTTCTGTTGTTTGCCAGTTCCTAAAAAGCTATCTTCTCCTTCAATTATTTTATATCTCTACTTCATTGAAAAAGGAAAAAACTTGGAATTGGGAATAGATTTGTAGGGATGAATAATTTATTGTAAACACAAATTTTGAACAGAAGCACTTGTAGTACAATACAAAATTACTATTGCCATGAAATAGAAAAATATACCTTGCTGTTCTATGGTCTCTTCCTCCATGGATGTGTACTTTGTCTCCATTGCAACTGATTTTCCTGTTTGGTTATCAAAACGTGAGATGTGATTTGGTGGGAAATTTTAGCGGGAGTAACTTAATTTAGGTAAAAGGTTAGTGGCAAGATTTTAGCGTTGAAGATAAATTTTATGTTGACATTTTCAACTCAGTTAACATTTTGAAAGAGTGCACGCCACGTAGGATATACAAGACTTTACAAGCAAAAGGCATTGGAGATTCTCTTAGTCTGTTGGATGTCTTTCTGAAGATAAATCTAGACGACTCTTTGTCTCATGGTTTGTCTACCCCAAGGGATTTTATTATATATATATATATACACACACATATAATACATATAAAAATTCTATTTCCGTTTGTTTTCCTTTTAATGTCGTCCGCCTCAAATCTGAGATCTAGTTTCCATCCCTCATCTGAAAAGTTACAACCTAAATCAAATATCACAAATACATCTGTAGATCGAGCTGGTGATTCAATGGATCGATCTGCTTGAAGCTTATCTTACGTGAAACCATCAGAGAATCATGTGTTTATTCCTGAGAAGATCTTCAACAAATCGGCTGAAGCTTGGAACAATGCTATAGCATTAATACCGATCCATTTCAGATTATCATCAATCAAGCTTAAAGACTTTATTTCTAAAGTTTGGAAACCACTTGGTAATTTTCACATTCATGTTTCTCCATCATTTGACTTTGCTGTAAAATTTGAAGATCAATCTGACTTTTATCAGATCTCAAAAAGTAATACATATTCCTATTTCGGTAGACTACTTTTGATTGATAAATGGGTGCCAGGATATGATTACTCAAAGAAAATCAGTGATTCAGTCCAGATCTAGATTAGAATTATTGATTTACCTATGGAACTCTGGACACTAGAGGCTATACAGATGATATCAAGTTACATTGCAAATCCAGTTCTAATAGATGAGAATACAACAAATAAGAAATATACGAAGTATGCCAGAGTTTTGTTATCAATTGATACAATGTCTGAACTGAAAAATGAAATCCCTATTATATTGCATAATGGATCAAAAGTAAGCATAGCTGTGGAATATGAATTTGTGCCTGATAAATGTCTTCAGTGTAAACTGTTTGGACATGAAGACCTGTTTCATGAAGTATCCATGGATCCACGTTGGGTTCCACCTGTTAATCAAGATGATCTTAATGAGAATGCTAAAGAAAATGAAGCTGAACAAGTTAATACTGATAATATGAATTCTACAAATGACGTTGGTGGTTCTGTTTCAACAACAGTAGATGATTTGGACTTTTTGAATTTTAAATTGCCTGAAGATGTATTACCAGATGATTTAAACATTATTGCTGAAGCAATTTCAGAGCAAGACAAAGCAGCAAACAGAGACAAAGGAAAACAAATAGATGTGGCAAGTATGGTCGATAAAAATGTCAGTTATGGTAAAGTTGACAGTGCAGTAACAAGTTCAGCAGCAATTCCTCCTTCTAAAAGAACTACAAGGAGTTCATCATCGATTAAATGACACTACTTACATGGAATTTCAGGGGGATGAACACTATTTTTCGTATGAAGGAAGTGTTATCCCTACTGAATTTCACTAAGTCAACTCTTGTTGGTTTAGTTGAAACAAAATTATCCTCTAATAATCTATTATTGTTTGTCTCTATGTTACCTAGTTCTTGGAGATCTTTGACTAATAACTTATATATATCATCTGGTAGAATTTTATTAATTTGGGATACAAATGTATGGGATGTGTTAATTTCATCATTATCTCCCCAACATTTGACAGTAGATGCTATCAATAAAGTGGGTTTTGGGATGGTATTTGTAACACCCCGCCTCCGCTAGGGTCACTCGCAAAGGAATGCACTAGCTTTAGAGGGGCATTATTGGTAAACATGCACAGAAATATCACAAGACAGAACATATAAAATAGCGGAAGTAAAATCGAACTTTCATAAACATCAATAATTAAGGTCTAAAGCCTTTTACATCAGAGTACATCAAAACCTGTCTTGCAATAGTAAAGAAGCATAAAGACTTTTTCATAAATTATTCCCCAAGTAAAAACAGTAAAGTAGCCATAGCCAAGAAAAGTCCAAGCCATCCATGATGACCTTCAAGCAGAAGAAGTCCGAACTAAACAACAGTATTTCCTCCCTGTAACCTGGGGGGGGGGGAACGGAAGAAAAGAGGCGAAACAAAACGGGTCAGTCAAAAAGACTGAGTAAGCCCTATCTACTATCAGCATAAAAACTAGTAAAGTTAACTGGCATAAGAAACTGAGATGAACATAAGCATGATGACAAGATAGATAAGCTAAATCAAAATAACAGGATGAACTACTGAACTCAGATAAACTAAGGTGTCATGATAAATTACGGTGTCAAGATAAAACAAGGTATCCCATCCGTCAGGTTTCTGTCAAGTATAATATCCCCAAGATATCTATCACGTATAACATCCCATGGTATCTATCCTGTCTTTTAGCTCTGCACTTACCGTACTAGTATCCCCACCGCATCATGTGTTAACCATGAATGACCCTTACTCGAAAGTCGTGTAATGGTCCATGTCAACCTAACATATCGCATATATAGGTTACTCAACTCGTATGTTTTATTCCATGTAAATGTTCAGTCCCTTGCCGTAGACCATACGGGCTTTCCCATGAGATTCTATACTACTTTAACATAGTTCCATGATCCTTAAGATCGTTTTGGATTGTCACCCTATATCTAACTAGGGTCTTTCAACATGAATCATTGTTTGTACAACTAGGACTTATGCTACCTAGGACTACTAGGGATTATGCTTACCTATTGCACGTTTTCGTACCTCGGTTTTGGTTCAACCACCCAGGGCTACTAGGATTTACGCTAACCGTCAACCGCGCCCTTTTTCCCACGCATTCATCGTGAATCGTTTTTCCATGACTGTATGCACATGTATCACATCGTGCCATCCGAGTCATGTCGCAGGGCAGACCAGGAAATACAGGACTCGGGCGGGAGCTTTCGATTTATCTGCCGATGCAGATGCTAAGGTCTGTTTTTCTATACGTGGCTATGGTCCCACGAGACCACTCCCTCAACTAGTGAAAGACAAGACAGGATAAATCCTGTATGAGAACACACTACTGGCCAACCCACAATCCTAGCCTTACCGCAACCATAATTAGATAGCAATTATGGTCTTTTGGGTGCTCTCTGCCTTTCCGTACGTACACGCTTGACCAAAGATGGTAGGTAGCCTGACGAAATGCTATCTAGGGTACGACCGTGTATCGTCGACTATCCCCTATCCATCCCCGTCTTTAGGTCGCTCGTATAGCAACCAAGGCATACTCTTGGTTCTTCTAACGCAGACCTTAACCTCTCATGAGCCTAGTATGATCACCTGGCAGCTCATAGAGGGATACCAAGAATATCCTCACGTTCCCGGAATCCGCTGCTTCGTTACCCTGTTCGCTGGAGCCTTTATCTAAATCAGATACTTGCTCCTACTCGTATACTTAAACGATGACCTATCGTATCAGGTTACTCATCTATCTATGAACTGGTCTAAATTTCCTTGACTAAGAATCATTACTTAGTTATTCTTCAACTAAGGTTTACCACTTAGCCTTATTCCCGTTATCCTTGTTAACTACGGTTATCCACCTAATCCTCAGAACTAGGGTTTACATAATGGATTAAGTTTCACTTAAGTTCATGGCTTAACCCGTCTACAAATCATGTCAAAATTGGCTAAGTATCCAAGTTCAAGACTTAACCCTACAAACCATGCTCAAGTTGGTTAAGTATATATTAACTTGACCCTATCAAATTACTGAGTCAAATCGGTCAAGCGTATTTAAGCGATTCGTGACTTAGCCTTATCATGTTATCACATTAGATTGGTTAAGTATTGGTTAACTTAACCTTATCAAATAACCGAGTTAGAGTGTTTAAGTATAAGTTACTTAATCACTTCAAAATTACCGAGTTAGATTGGTTAAGTGTTGGTTAACTTAACCACTTCAAATCATCGTTTTAGATTAGTTAAGTGTTTAACTTAACCCCATCAAACTACCAAGTGGGATTAATTAAGTCTAGGCTAACTTAACCCCATCCGATTTCCATGTTTAGACTAGTTGAGTCTAATCTTAACCCCATCCATTAACTGTATCTTTTGGTTAAGTGTCATTAAGAAAACTTACTTAACCTTACCAAATTATCGTGTTGGATTGATTAAGTGTTGGTTAACTTAACCCCGTCCACTAGTCGTATAAAAATGGTTAAGTGTCATTAGGCAAATCAAGTTACTTAACCTACCCAACCTTGTCATGTTTTGTTAAGTATCATTAGCCTAATCAAATTACTTAACCCATTTGTCCATGTCATATTTGGTTAAGAGTCATTAATCAGATTAACTTAACCCTATCATGTGGCATTAATTACTTAATGCACCTCAACCTCTCACATTAGACTTTGTTGTGGTTACTAGTTAAGCCGGTCGGTTCCGGGTAGCTTTACACCACAACTTGGTCTAACCTCGGGTTCAAGCACAACATGACCAACTTCTCACATTGGGTCCTATTGTTTGCAACTACTAGTTAGGCCGGTCGGTTCTGGGTAGTTTTACATTGCAAACTCAACCCAACCTCGAGTTGGCCACACTTATATTATCTAAGTGTCATGTCCATTATGTTTCCAACACATATTACAAGTTTTTCAAGGATTTGGGTAGACCTAACTTAATAGGTAAATTCCCAATTCCATATTTTCAAGCATACTTACATGTCAACTTCCATGTTATATTTCAAGTCATGTTTTCAAGTTATATTTTCATGTCACTAGAAATTACCCATAACATAACCCAACGCTTTTAAACTCGCATATACGTTCGCAACAACGTAATGGATTAAAAGAAGAGACTTGGCAAAGGCATGACAAAAATGGATATTAAGCCACAAGTTAATCATGGTAGCAAATAAGGCACAAATGTGTTCATTAACTTGCATGTTACATTCTTAAGCCTAAAAAACATGCATAAACCCAAACTTGGCACATAAGCGAATCATGGTGACAAAAGACATGGAATGATGACTAGTAACTCGCATATATCATCATATAAGGGTTATGACTTCATATGCAAGTTAACATAAAGGTTATGAGGGTTCTCATGTTGCATAATGCAACATTTCAACATAAAGGTTGTAGCTTTTAGCCCACAAGATCAAGATAATGACTTCATAAACTTGCATGACATGATAGCATGTATCATACTCAATGATCAAACCCAAACTTGCAACATGAACATTTAACTTCATAGTTAATATCTAAGAGTAGGGAAAGGGCTTACATTGCTATGAAGGCACAAATTGATTAAGTTAAAGATTGAGACAACGCCTATGCATGCCATCATCCAAAAACCCAAAGATGAAAGCTCCAAATCAATAAAAAAAACCCATCTTGATAAACAAAGGTCAAAGCTTTAGCCTTGAAATCAACTTGAGAAGCTCTCATACTAACATAGGGACTCTCTAACACTCACATGATCATGAAACCTCTCAGAGAAATGAAGTGGAGGCTAGGATTTTGAGTGGAGGCCATGAGAGGAGCAATTTTGCCATAGTTTAGTTGCATGAATGAATAATGAGGATTTAGGAGAGGGTTAGGGGCTTATTTATAGAGATTAGGATTAGTTAGGACCCTTAGATTAACCCTAGGACCAACCTGAACCATCAGATTTCAAACCAGGCCCAAAAACCTAGCCAAGACAGGAAATAGGTGCACCGGGCAAAACTGCTCGGCCACCATAAGTCGACCCCCAAGTCGACAGGGCTGTCGACTTGGGTCAAGCCATGTCGACTCCCAAGTCGACAGGGCTGTCGACTTGGGGAGCCTGGCGGGAATTTTTCCCGCCTAGCCCTCCAGCCCTAATTTCCGAAATTAAAACTCGTTTTTGAACTTGAATTTTCTGAAAACTTCGTCGGACCATAACTTGGTCATACGGACTTCGATTCTCGAAAACTCAGACTCTATTTCGCGTATTTTTCCGAGACGAACGCAATGGCATAGCCCGTTTTACTTGATTCAGAATTTAAAATTAAATTCTGCCTTGATTCTCGTCTTGACATGTTATCGAAATACGGGTTGTTACATTCTCCCCACCTTTTAGGATTTCGTCCCCGAAATCTCCAAGTTAGGAAGAACATATCCTACCATCCATCATTCATCTACTCAAAACATCATCCACAAGCAACCATTGTCCTTAGATGATTTCTAATGCTGTATGAATATATGCAAAACGTGTGTGTACATGTTTTTTAGCTAATGCTAATGATCAGGCCTGAATATTCTTTCTAATGCAAAATATGTATAGTGCCATGAATCCAACATGTATGCAAATAATCCTAGTCATATAGATACTATATGCGTGCACAATCATTCATTCATATGCAACAACCGCATGATAATACATTCGATTTCATCCATAAACAAAAATACTCGTGCATATGCAATATGAAATGTGACCGAGTCGAGCTAGTATCTAATGTGTATTCGTGCATCCACGAGCAACCATTTGCAACCACTTGCAACCATATCAATCATAACATGTTTCAAATACATGTTTACATCCATAGGGTTCTACCTAGGATTCCCTGAAACAGGGTCGAGGAGATAAACAAGACAAACTCCTTATGGGGTTTGTAACAGAAAATAGGACCGAGAGGATGTCCATAAAAGATAGCCTATAAGTAAGCTCTACAGAAAACTGGGATCAAGGATATACTCCCAAAAAGAGATATCATGCGCGCATCTAGTCTTTGACCATCAAAGTCGTATTTCGTTGGGCTTAATTCCATTGTGCCTTGACCGTCTTTTAACTTCGCGATTTCGTAGCTTCTTATTTCCTGTTTCCATAACATGAGCTGAAACTCATTTCTTCGTTGCCTCTCGTTCCACGTGCACTTATCCTTTTTCTAGAATACTTGGCGCAAACATGACTACGTACTCATGATCTCATGCAAGCTTTCCAAAATTCACTAGTGAATCTTGGATCTCGTTTATATACTATAAGGTATTCCATGTAGAAGAACTTTCTCTTGAAAGTAAACAGATGTCAACCAGGTTATCAAGCGCACTTACTAGGGTGATCTCTATAACCCATGCATAAATGAAGTAAACCATCCGTCTTATTGGCGAACACCACTCGATCGGGCTTCAAATTTCCAATAAAGGCATCAAGGGATTATAAGTAACTAGTCATGACAGAACCTCAAAAAGGTTACACAATACTTCGAGGGTATTACCAAGGCTAGTCAAAAGGTCTAACTACCCTCCTATCAAAACCGAGAGTGGCACCCCTACTGGATAACCACTTCATCCCTAGAATCCATCCATAGCTTATAAACATAAGCATTATTTTCAAACTCAACACTTGCCATAGACATTCTCAAATCCAAACAAGTCATGTATAAATGGACTGATTCTCCAATAGGACTTTGAGACAAAAATGGGATTCTCTATTACGCTAGTACTTAAGGTGCAGAGACTCAACTATCGAAGCAGACTTAAATGATACGAAAAACGAAGTTCTAACGGGATGATAGAGAAGAAAAGCTAAACCTTTAACAAGATCGTTACCCTCCTTCCGAGGTACCCTAGAAATGAGAGCATACTACTGCCCTCCCGATGATCTTGTCCTTGTCCCATAATACTTAACTATCCGCCCCGTTTTACCATGCCAAAGGTACTCTCTCGTCATGGGTTTCATTGTTCATCTTTATCCCTCCTTTGAGGACTAAGCCATACCAACAAGTTGCTCATCCTTAAGCTCATATCCTTTATCCTCTTTCTCACTATCCTTTCTTATAACGCGACCCTTAACCTCTCATGAGCCTAGTATGATCACCTGGAAGCTCATAGAGGGATACCAAGAATATCCTCACGTTCCCCGAAGCCGCTGCTTCGTTACCCAGTTCGCTGGAGCCTTTATCTAAATCAGATACTTGCTCCTACTCGTATACTTAAACGATGACCTACCGTATCAGGTTACTCATCTATCTATGAACTGGTCTAAATTTCCTTGACTAAGAATCATTACTTTGTTATTCTTCAACTAAGGTTTACCACTTAGCCTTATTCCCGTTATCCTTGTTAACTACGGTTATCCATCTAATCCTCAGAACTAGGGTTTACATAATGGATTAAGTGTCACTTAAGTTCATGGCTTAACCCGTCTACAAATCATGTCAAAATTGGCTAAGTATCCAAGTTCAAGACTTAACCCTACAAACCATGCTCAAGTTGGTTAAGTATATATTAACTTGACCCTATCAAATTACTGAGTCAAATCGGTCAAGCGTATTTAAGCGATTCGTGACTTAGCCTTATCATGTTATCACATTAGATTGGTTAAGTATTGGTTAACTTAACCTTATCAAATAACCGAGTTAGAGTGTTTAAGTATAAGTTACTTAATCACTTCAAAATTACCGAGTTAGATTGGTTAAGTGTTGGTTAACTTAACCACTTCAAATCATCGTGTTAGATTAGTTAAGTGTTTAACTTAACCCCATCAAACTACCAAGTGGGATTAATTAAGTCTAGGCTAACTTAACCCCATCCGATTTCCATGTTTAGACTAGTTGAGTCTAATCTTAACCCCATCCATTAACTGTATCTTTCGGTTAAGTGTCATTAAGAAAACTTACTTAACCTTACCAAATTATCGTGTTGGATTGATTAAGTGTTGGTTAACTTAACCCCGTCCACTAGTCGTATAAAAATGGTTAAGTGTCATTAGGCAAATCAAGTTACTTAACCTACCCAACCTTGTCATGTTATGTTAAGTATCATTAGCCTAATCAAATTACTTAACCCATTTGTCCATGTCATATTTGGTTAAGAGTCATTAATCAAATTAACTTAACCCTATCATGTGGCATTAATTACTTAATGCACCTCAACCTCTCACATTAGACTTTGTTGTGGTTACTAGTTAAGCCGGTCGGTTCCGGGTAGCTTTACACCACAACTTGGTCTAACCTCGGGTTCAAGCACAACATGACCAACTTCTCACATTGGGTCCTATTGTTTGCAACTACTAGTTAGTCCGGTCGGTTCCGGGTAGTTTTACGTTGCAAACTCAACCCAACCTCGAGTTGGCCACACTTATATTATCTAAGTGTCATGTCCATTATGTTTCCAACACATATTACAAGTTTTTCAAGGATTTGGGTAGACCTAACTTAATAGGTAAATTCCCAATTCCATATTTTCAAGCATACTTACATGTCAACTTCCATGTTATATTTCAAGTCATGTTTTCAAGTTATATTTTCATGTCACTAGAAATTACCCATAACATAATCCAACGCTTTTAAACTCGCATATACGTTCGCAACAACGTAATGGATTAAAAGAAGAGACTTGGCAAAGGCATGACAAAAATGGATATTAAGCCACAAGTTAATCATGGTGGCAAATGAGGCACAAATGTGTTCATTAACTTGCATGTTACATTCTTAAGCCTCAAAAACATGCATAAACCCAAACTTGGCACATAAGCGAATCATGGTGACAAAAGACATGGAATGATAACTAGTAACTCGCATATATCATCATATAAGGGTTATGACTTCATATGCAAGTTAACATAAAGGTTATGAGGGTTCTCATGTTGCATAATGCAACATTTCAACATAAAGGTTGTAGCTTTTAGCCCACAAGATCATGATAATGACTTCATAAACTTGCATGACATGATAGCATGTATCATACTCAATGATCAAACCCAAACTTGCAACATGAACATTTAACTACATAGTTAATATCTAAGAGTAGGGAAAGGGCTTACATTGCTATGAAGGCACAAATTGATTAAGTTAAAGATTGAGACAACGCCTATGCATGCCATCATCCAAAAACCCAAAGATGAAAGCTCCAAATCAATAAAAACCCCATCTTGATGAAGAAAGGTCAAAGCTTTAGCCTTGAAATCAACTTGAGAAGCTCTCATACTAACATAGGGGCTCTCTAACACACACATGATCATGAAACCTCTCATAGAAATGAAGTGGAGGCTAGGATTTTGAGTGGAGGCCATGAGAGGAGCAATTTTGCCATAGTTTAGTTGCATGAATGAATAATGAGGATTTAAGAGAGGGTTAGGGGCTTATTTATAGAGATTAAGATTAGTTAGGACCCTTAGATTAACCCTAGGACCAACCTGAACCATCAGATTTCAAACCAGGCCCAAAAACCTAGCCAAGACAGGAAATAGGTGCACCAGGCAAAACTGCCTGGCCACCATAAGTCGACCCCCAAGTCGACAGGGCTGTCGACTTGGGTCAAGCCATGTCGACTCCCAAGTCGACAGGGCTGTCGACTTGGGGAGCCTGGAGGGAATTTTTCCCGCCTAGCCCTCCAGCCCTAATTTCCGAAATTAAAACTCGTTTTTGAACTTGAATTTTCTGAAAACTTCGTCGGACCATAACTTGGTCATACGGACTCCGATTCTCAAAAACGCAGACTCTATTTCGCGTATTTTTCCGAGACGAACGCAATGGCATAGCCCGTTTTACTTGATTCAGAATTTAAAATTAAATTCTGCCTTGATTCTCGTCTTGACATGTTATCGAAATACGGGTTGTTACAGTATTCACTGTCATATATGCAAGTAACGTGTTTGCCGATAGGATTACTCTATGGCAAGATCTTATGAATGTTTCAACCTCAATTGATCATGCATGGATTTTAATGGGGGATTATAATAATGTTTTATCTCCTAATGATAAAAAAGGGGGTTCATCTGTTCCTTTTCAACAAATCAGAGCATTTCAGAAATTCGTATTACAGACATCATTATCAGAAATTAAACCATTGGGATTTAATTTTACATGGCGTAGAAAGGGTATTGCTACCAATATTGACAAAATCCTAGTGAATAATTGCTGTCTTCAATTATTTCTTCATATGAAAGCTCTTTCTTTCCCACAGAAATCAAGTGATCATAATCCAATTATGCTAGATTTAATTTCTACTTCAGAAGTTAAGGGGTTTCCATTTAGATATCGAAATGATTGGCATAAATTGGAAGGATATAAAGATGCAGTTGATAAGGGTCTTAATGCAACTGTGTGGGGGTTTTTATGGTTTTCAGTTCATGAAAAAACTCAAAAACTGCAAAAATGAGTTGAAGAATTGGAATAAATTAAGAGACAAAAATTCTGCAAGTCTTAAACAAGCTGAAGAAATTACCATACAGTTAGAGAGAGCTGCTGATAATGATCCAGAGGACATTCTTTTGTATGAAAATTACCTGTCAGCCAAAAAAGAATATCAGAATTTGCAACAAATTCATTTCAATGGGCTTAAACAGTAAGCTAAAGTTTCCTGGTTACAACAGTCAGATACAAATTCTAAGTTCTTTTATTCCGGAATGACTAATAGAAGATTTTTTAATCATATTAGAGCTTTAATTGATGAAAATGGAAATTTACTGTATAAAGCTGAGGATATTGAGCTGCAAGCTATCAATTATTTTGAAGGTTTGTTTAATGGATTTAGCAATAAAACTTTTCCAGAATTTCATCCTATTGCCACCATTAATTCAGCAGGACAGTAATTTCTATTGAAATCTATTGAGCTATCAGAAATAAAAGATGTAGTATTCTCTATTCATGATGATTCCAGCCCTGGGCCAGATGGAATTAATGCAAAGTTTTTCAAAATTCATTGGGAAAATTTGAAAAATGATTTACTGTTGGCTATTTCTGATATCTTCAGAATAGGTAAAATGCCAAAGTCTTTGAATCATACTTTTATCACATTGATCCCTAAAAATGATAGACCTTCTGAAATTTCACATTACAGGCCTATTACCTATTGCAATGTCTATAATTTTCTACCTCATTTAATCTCAGAAAATCAGAGTGCATTTATATATGATAGATACATTGGTGATAATATATTGCTAGCACATGAATTATTGAGAGATTTTAAGAAAGAAGGGATGCCTAAAATGTGTGTGAAAGTTGATTTGCAGAAGGCATATGACTGTGTTAATAGAGAGTTCATATGCTACATAATGTCTTGTATGGGGTTCCCTAATCATTTCTTAAACATCATTTTTGAGTGTATGTCAACTGCTACCTATTCAATCATGAACCAAGGGGTCCCTCAAGGATTTATAACATCTAATAGGGGTATAAGACAGGGAGACCCTTTATCCCCTTATCTTTTTTCTATAGCCATGCAATATTTCTCATTTATGATGGATGAAGCAACTCAACAAAAGAAATTTCAGCCAAGCAGTACAGTCAATCCAATTATTTCTCACTTATTGTATGCTGATGATTTGATGATTTTTGGTAAATCGTCTATTTTGAATGCTCAAGTGTTAAAGAAGATATTTTAGAATCTTAGTTTTTTTGCTGGACTTAATGTTAATGCTACAAAGACAAAAGTATTTTTCAGCAACTCAGTCATAAATTCTGAACAGATTCTACATATCCTTCAATTTCAACAAGGCACTTTACCTATAAAATATTTGGGGGGTCCCTCTATCAACCAATTACTTACATTATTCAGAATGTAATTCTCTCATTCAAAGGATACAAGGAAAGATAAATGGTTGGAAAACAAAACTACTCAGTTTTGCAGGGAGGGCTGAATTGATAAATACAGTTATTACCCCTATTATTTTATATTGGATTTTCATTTATCAAATGCCAGAATACACTATTGACAAGCTGAATTCACTCTGTGCTGATTTTTTCTGGGGAGGTTCATCTCACAAGGTGTCATGGCATAATCTGTGTAGACCTAAGTCTGAAGGGGGTGTTAGGTTAAAAAACTTTTCATATCTTAAAAAAGCAGCATGTGTAAAGTTGCTTTGGAAATTTTTAGCCAACACATCACTCTGGAGTAAGTGGATTCATAAAAAATGTTGCAAAAAGGATTATTTCTGGACAATGGCTTTAGATAATAATTCGTCTTCTACATGGAAAGCTATGTTAAGATTAAGAAAAAGGTCTAAACAGTTGTTTAATAAAGTGATTGCTAATGGGTCTGATACCTATTTGTGGCATGAACCGTGGATCAATTGTAAAACTCTGGTTGAATTACTTGGATATGATAGACTAAATATAATTGGAGCAGCAGATCAGAAAGCAAATAACATTATCAGAAATGAGATGCTTATTCCTGAAATCCATCCTGCTACTAGGGAATTGATTGATGAAATTTGCTCTATATCCACATATCCAAACAAAAGGCATGACTTTTATGAATGGTGTGAAGGTGGACAGTTCTCCTTTCATAAAGCCTGGGATTATATACGAAATCATGATCAACAAGAAGTTGTTTTTTCAGTTGTTTAGCATGGTAAAAATAGTAAAAAAATGTCTTTCATCACTTACCTTGCTATTATTGGCAGATTGAACACGAAGGACAGGATTCAGAGATTTAACAATAATTCAAATCTTCTTTGCCCCCTTTGCAACAATCATCCTGAAACTACTCAACATTTATTCTTTATGTGTGATTTTTCAACGTTCGTTTGGCTATCGTTGAAGCAAAAACTGGATCTTGATCCAAATTTATCAGATCTGAAGGAAGAAGCTTTGATTATATATAACAAATTCAGAAAAAAAGATGAATTGAAGGACCTGGCGTGTGCTACCTTTACTTGTGCTATATATTCCATCTGGAAAGAGAGGAACTTGAGAGTTTTCCATGGAAAAAGCTTGAGCTCATCGTCGTGTCTCGAGAAGATTGAAAGGGAGGTCAAATGGTTGGTGGATAACAACGGTAGTAAATGTTCTAGAGATGGGAGAAGTGAAGTATTACTAGGTAGGTGGGGCATTGAGTTCAAGGACACCGGTTGACTGAGGAGTTTGACGGTTCTTGTTTGCAAACCGTTTTTGGGCCTGGTTGGGCTTTAGCATGGCATATGTTTTGGACTTTTTCTTTTTATATGTGTTGTATTTTACTTTGTTATGATCTATTAGTTGTTCACCAAATTTATAACTACTCCTTTTCCTTGTAAGGTACCCATTTAGGTTAGGGGGATTACAAGGTTTTAATGAGGCTTATAAAGGAGGGATATTGGTTTTTAGTAATAAAGTTAACCAATTTTCAATATATATATATATATATATATATATATATACATATATATATATATATATGACAGTAAAATATTATCATTCATTTTCTTCTAAGATTACAAATCATGTGGGAATACAGTGCGTGAAGCACCAGGGCCAATGCAACAAATTTGTTACTATGTTATCCCAAAAGGAACGAGATTCACGCAAAATCTATCCTATAATGCATGTGTTATGAAAACTGCGCCTTTGCGGAAGCGACCATGATCTTATTCACCCAATTACTTAAAGATGATTTCTATGGAAACAAACACAGATATGAAATCACACGCGCAAACACAAGATATTCCACCCATCCACCCTCTTTATTGATTCACAAAAACAAATTTTGTTTACACTCAATAGATCAAAACCAACAATAAACAAAATTACAAGAATCAATAACCTTATTGAGAAAGGGAAAGAATATATAGATGAATAACACTCTTTGTTGGAGAAGGAGAACAATGAAGAACGACAGCTAAGCCTTGGATTAACTAGAGGCACCAATCATCTCTAGGGCACCAAGCCCTAGAGGCACGCAGCCGCCACTCTATTCGGTCATCAATCCATGCCTTTAATCCAACCCTAGATGCTGCTTTTATAGGAGAATAGAAGCCCTAGGCAAATACCCAGTTTGCCCCTTCATTACTTGTAGAATAAGTCACAGAAAGACCAAGTCAAAAACGTAGAAACACCAGCTTAGACGTCAAACTACTCCTTCTAACCTTCATTCTGTTGTTGCATTATCTCCTCTACCGCCAAGCACATCCACGCCTCGTCTCTATCAACATATGTGATTTTATGTCACAAATCACAACACTCCACCTTGATATGAAATCACATCAGCAAGTCAACCGACTTCCATGGACATGTGATGTAACGACCCGTATTCTACGCATCATAGGATCGTGGGATATTTATTTCTTTCACATACGAAGTCGTATGGTCACGTAACTTTGGGAGCCGACTATTGGGGTCATTTCCCATGTTCATGATTTTTCCCGATTTTTTTAAATGACCATTTTATCCCTAGTTGGCACTGTTTTGGCCATAACTTTTGACTGAAAATGAATTTTGACCTGAAACCACTTCCATTGGCTTCGGATGATGGTTCCTCTTTCCGTAGAGTGGTCACATTAGCCTAACGGACTCACCATTTGGGAGATATGGATGAAACAAGTTTCAGATGGTGAAAAACAGCTTAATTGGGCTTAACCGGGTGATTAACAGCTAGGCCCAAAGGGAAATTTCGGGATTAGGAGTTTAAAAGGGTTGTTAGGGTTTGGAGAATACTTTTTTCTCATTTTTTCAGCCATCACTATTCATTCCTCTTAACCTAGCCATGGCCTCCACCCTCTAAATCTCTTCAAAACACCTCTTAATCACTTTCTAATTGAAGATTAGGCTTAGCAAACATCAAATCAAGGAGTATTAGCACGAGAACCGAGGTAGAGCTGCTGTGTAAGATTGGGAACAGCGCCAAATCAGAGAATATTTCAGTTTTGGGGTTTTAGTTGTGGCAAAGGTGGGTGATTTGCATAGTTTTTTGCACTAATTACGGTAATTAAGGGTAATTAGTGAAGATTAGCGAATTTATACACTAATAAATTCTGGAAAAATGTTTAGAAATTCTTAAATAATATTTTATGCTTCTGTTAGAAATTTGGTTCGATTTGATTAAGTTTTGTTAACCATATGATTAGTTCTACTTAAACATGCTATGGGAAAATATGAAGTTTTAGTCACTTTTGATCCATTTTGATTCATTTGAATTGTTGTTTGCTGTTTGTGGTTGCTATTACATGTTGCTATGACTCTATGGTATGTTTTATGATTGATTAGAATAGTTAAATTGGTCGAAAACGTCGTCGAATGGCGTAGAAAGTTCGCTGGAAAGTTGCAGAAATGTGCAGGTTCCTAACCGGTTCGGATCAGATGAGGGCTCGGATCGGATATGTGAACTGGGCAAGAAAACCGACCCGAACTGGAGTTTGGCACATAGGAGACTTGGCAAAAAGGAAGGCCGTTTACTTAGAGTTGGAGTGGACAAAAGGGGATCGGATCGGAAGAATAATGGGGCCCAGATCGGATCGACTTGGAGACGCAGGGCTCGGATCGGAAGTAAACTCTTTGGAGGACTAGCAAGAGGGAAAGCCACGCGGATCAGACAGCAAGTGCGGATCGGATCGGAGTAGATGGAGAACGGGAGCGGATCGGATCGGAGTAGATGGAAAACGAGGGAGCTGATCGGAGAAAACTGGAAGGAAGACAGCAACCCGACCCGACCCGGATGAGGACACCGACCCGACCCGAAGCGTAGTACACGACCCGAACCGACGAGGGTGATGACTACCGAACCGAACCGAATTCTAGGACTGTTACTGCGCGACAACTCTTCTGAAGACCCACTCCAATTCGACCAAACCCGAGATGCAAAGGAAGTCCAAATGAGAAGTTAGAGCTCAAGATTCAGATGGGAATCAACGAGTTCGCTTCATGGTTGGGCTTTGCTGCGGGACGCGTGCCAAGGAGTTATCGACGTCTATAGCTTTGGACCACTATGGTAGGAGGTACGAAGGCGGGTTCAGGGCCATTATGGCATCGGTAGGACCAAGGGCTACAACCAATGAAGTGGGTCATTGAAATGTTTGGTCATGACTCCATATGTTTAGCTTGGTCATAGCAGGGTTTCTACAAGTCGGGATTCGTCGTTACCTCAGTTTGTCTAGTGTTCCAAAGTGGTAGATGTCGTACGCTTTACACACTGAGTGAGAGATGTGAGGATGGTTGCTATGGATGATTTGTTTGCTATCATTGTGACATGCACACCCCACCCCGTATTCTTACGCTATTTATTATGGCACCTTAGAGTACTGTACGGTATGTGGTACTAACTCTTTGGTTGCAGGTCCAGGTTCAGGTATGGTTTAGTATACCTGTTATCATTCTGTTTAGATGCTTATTGCTCATACCAGGCTTTATGTCTGACCCAGAGTTTTATGTCTCCTCTTATTACTCTGGGTGCTCACACGAGCAGACTAGAGACAGGTTAGCTGGTGATGCACGGGTAGATGATCCGGAGACGAGCAGGAGGCTTCCACGTAAAATATATACATAATATTCTCCCTGTATTGTTAAAGATCACTGCTTGGGCATTGGTGGTGCATCTTCTACTTTAGCTTTCTTTTGTTTAGAGACAATAAATTTGGAAAATTGTAATAAGCTGTATTTGAATTTCCGCTGCTCTGATGATGGATGTTGATTTTAGTTATCAGCTTATGCACTGTCTCACCTGTTTTATGTCAAGTATGTTATTATTATATTTTATTCCATGCGCTGTGAGACATTCTACAGGTTCCTTGATTAGTTCATTCCCTTCTTTCCTTTCTTTGGCGACCGTTCCGTGCTAGTCGGGACATGTGTACAGCGCACTTCCGGAGGAAATGTAGGCTGATGCGGAGCGGGCCGTCACACTTGGTATCAGAGCTCTAGGTTGCGTAGTTAACCTAGGGAAGTTATCAAGGAGAGATAATATACGTATACGAGAGAGCGTATTTGTGATTACTTTGGTTTTTAAAAGCTATATATATACTACTAGTAGTATAAGGATGAAGTCGTACTGCACTAGCACCACTATGGAGTCGTTAATCATTTCCTTTTTCAGATTGACGATGAGCCGATATACTAGAGGTGCTGGTAGGGGAGCCAATAACGGGAATGTTGCTGACATGAGGACGATGTTTACTGACCTCATGAGAGAGATGCTTAGAGATGTACAGAGGGCAGCTCCCAATGGTGGAAATGGTGGTGGTCCAATAGTGCAGGCGCCAAGGGTCGACTTCGCCAAGCTGAATAAGGACTATACTAGCCTTGGTGGGAAGCCGTTCCACGGAACGGAGTCGGCCACGGATGTTCAGGATTGGTTGGATAGTTGCGAACGTATCTTCGAGGATTTGGGTATCGAGGATGCAATGAAGAGAAAGTTAGCGTCCCGTCAGTTGCAAGGGCGGGCAATGAATTGGTGGAATGCTATAAAGGCAGCTACTCCCGATGATCAGATTACTTGGGAGCAGTTTAAGGCTCGCTTTAGCGAGAAGTTCATCCCAGCTGCTCAGAAGTCAGTTCTGTTTAAGAAGTTATTGGAACTCAAGCAGAATGGCAGAGCTGTCTCGGAATATATTGTTGAATTTGACACTTTGTCAAAATATGGGTTATCTCTTATTGATACTGCCGAGAAAAAGAATGAGAAATTCATAACTGGTTTGGATCAGTACTTGGGGGGAAAACTTATTAACCACATCGATGAGACGTTTGAATCAATTGTGGGGAAAGCATTAAGATCAGAAAGTCTCTACCCTAAGCCGAAGACTGAGGTTGCATCCGCAGATGAGCCAAAGCCACAAGCAAGTGGTGGAGGCAAGGGTGGTTCCCAGAATAAGAGAAAGCAGAATCAGACAAAGGATGGCCAGAAGAAAAAGAATAAGCAAGATGTTGAGTGCTTCAGCTGTGGTAAGAAGGGCCATTATGTTAGTAATTGTCGGGCCAAGCCAGCGGATAGGAAGTGCTTTAACTGTGACCAGATGGGACATCACAAGGACAAGTGTCCGCAACCCCCCAAAGAAAAGCAAATGGTGAAAGCATATGCTCTTAATGCTATTCCTTCTTCGTCGAATGCCCCAACTGCGGCGGAGATGGGAAAGAATGTCGTCATTCAAGGTATGCTTTCTGTTTAGGATGTTCCTGTTAGAGTTTTGTTTGATACCGGAGCTTCAAGTTCTTTCATATCTAGTGACCTGGTAGATAGGTTGGGATTGGAGCCCGAGATTGTCGATAGACCTTTAGTAGTGACGAACCCGATTGGCGGTTCGACTAGCCTTAGCATGATTTGTCATAATGTGGTCTTATCGAGTCATGGATGCATGTTTGTTTGTGATTGCTTTGTTTTGGGCTTTACTGGGTTTGGCATTATTTTGGGAGTAGATTTGCTCCGAAGGTATGGGGTGGTGGTAGACTGTGAGGGCTTTTTGGTGACAACTAGAGCGGATGATGGGCGGAGGATAGTGTTTGGTGGTCTACCCAGTAAGGGGGTATTGGCTAGTTTTCTAAAATCCCTTGACATTCCGCATAGTGAGTTGTCAGGTTTGCCCGTGGTTGGCCAGTATCCGGACGTTTTCGAAGAAGTGACCGGACTTCCACCACACCGAGAGATTGAGTTTCGTATTGATTTGGTAAAAGATGCCAGACCTATAGTGATGCCACTTCGTCGTATGGCACCAAAAGAGCAGCGAGAGCTCGAGGTGCAAGTCAGCGATCTTTTGAAGAAGGGATTTATCAGAAGGAGTGTTTCTGAATGGGGAGCACCAGTTGTGTTTGCTACCAAGGCGGATGGTTCCCTTCGTTTGTGTGTAGACTACCGCGAGTTGAATAAAGTGACGAGGAAGAATAAGTATCCTCTCCCGCGGATAGATGATTTGTTCGATCAATTGAGTGGCGCGAGAGTGTTCTCCCAGTTGGATCTCGCGACAGGTTTTCATCAGCTTAGAGTGGAAGCTGAGAGTATAGCTAAAACGGCATTTCGAACGTCGTCTGGATTTTATGAATGGTTGGTTATGCCATTTGGGCTGACTAATGCCCCGGCATATTTTGTGGATCTTATGAATAGGGTATTCAGAGATCAGTTGAATAAGTTTGTCCTTGTGTTCGTTGATGATATTTTGGTCCACTCAAGGACAGAGGAAGAACACAAGGGACATTTAAGAATAGTGATGGAGGTGTTGAGAAAACACCAATTGAAAGCAAAGTTTTCTAAGTGTCACTTCTGGAATAGGGAAGTGAGGTTCTTGGGCCATGTTGTATCAGAGAATGGTATTGCGGTGGACCCGGCAAAGGTGGCTACGGTACAGGATTGGCCTACGCCCAAGAATGCAACAGACGTAAGAAGTTTCTTGGGATTAGCTGGATATTATCGTAAGTTTATCCAAGGTTTCTCCAAGACAGCAGCACCATTGACCCAGTTGACCAAGAAGAATCAAGCTTTTGTCTGGAATGAAAGGTGCGAGAATGCATTCAAAAGTCTAAAGGACAAGTTGACAAGCGCACCAGTGTTAGTCATTCCTAAGGGGGATGAAGAGATGATGGTATACACGGATGCCTGTGGTACCGGACTGGGTGCTGTATTGATGCAAGGCGGTAGGGTTGTAGCTTACGCAAGTCGGCAATTGAAACCGCACGAGAGAAGATACCCTACCCATGATTTAGAGTTGGCAGCAATCGTGTTCGCGTTAAAGATGTGGAGACACTATCTCTTGGGAGAAAGATTTGAGCTGTTTACAGATCATAAGTCGTTAAAGTATCTCTTCTCTCAGAAAGATCTGAATCTCCATCAGCAGAGATGGTTAGAATTCTTGGCTTCCTATGATTTTGACATCGCATACACACCGGGAAAGGGCAATGCAGTGGCTGATGCATTAAGTAGAAGACATGCCAGCCTAGGGGCTATGTTCCTTGAATGGAAGCAACTAGAGTATATCGCGGGTTTTGATTTCAGACCAAAGTGCGAATTGGATCCAGAAATGTTAGCAAGTTTGACGATCAGACCCACTTTAATTGAGCGGATCGGCTCTAGTCAGAGGGACGATCCTAACCTATTGGAAATCATCTCCAAGTTAGAGATGTGTGTCGATGAGGAGGTGAACAAGTATGGGCTTGATCGAGATGGATGGCTTAGAAAGAATGGAAAGCTTGTTGTACCCAATGTCAATGGATTGAGAGATGAAGTGCTTAGAGAATGTCATCACTCAAAGCTGACTATACACCCCGGTGGTAACAAGATGTATCGAGATATGAAGCAGACTTACTACTGGGAAGGGATGAAAAGAGACGTTGGGAAGTTTATATCCAAGTGCATGAATTTCCAGCTAGTTAAAGCCGAGCAAAAGAAGCCTAGTGGGTTGTTACAGCCCTTAGAAATTCCCGAATGGAAATGGGAGCAAGTCTCGATGGATTTCATCGATGGTTTACCAAGGACTAGATCGGGATATGACAGCATTTGGGTAATTGTAGATCGACTGACTAAAAGTGCAAGGTTTATACCAGTCAAATCGACTAGAACGGCAGCTAAGTTAGCAGAATTGTATATGAAGTGGGTAGTGAGATTTCATGGAGTACCTAAAGGCATTGTGAGCGACTGAGACCCGTTGTTCACTAGTGGGTTTTGGAAGAGCTTACAAGAGGCTCTAGGGTCAGAGTTACATCTCAGTACCGCATATCATCCTCAGACCGACGGTCAAACGGAGAGGGTGAATCGTATTTTGGAAGATCTCTTGAGAGCATGTATATTGGATTTTGGTGGATCATGGGATGACCATTTGCATCTAGTAGAGTTTGCATATAATAATAGCTACCAATCCAGTATCGGTATGGCTCCGTTTGAAGCTTTGTACGGAAGACCGTGTAACTCACCATCATGTTGGATAGAGAATGGCGAGAAGTTTATGCTTGGACCAGATGTGGTGAGGGAAACTTTAGATAAGATCAAGATCATTCAACAACGAATGAAGGCTGCCCAAGATAGGCAGAAGAGTTATGCTGATAAGAGGAGAAGAGACCTAAAATTCTCCATTGGCGACTTGGTGTTTGTCAAGATTTCTCCGTTGAAGAGCATAATACGATTTGGCAGGAGACGTAAGTTGGCACCATGATTCGTTGGCCCATTCCCTGTTCTTGAACTAGTCGGGAATTTGGCATACAGAATTGACTTACCGGAGAAGATGGCGGGAGTTCACGACGTATTTCATGTTTCCTAACTAAGGAAGTTCGTTCATGACTCAGATATGACTATTTCACCTGATCAGTTAGAGGACTTCGAAGTAGAACCCGAGGCGGTTGGGAATCGCAAGCCGGCCCGTATTGTCGAGCATGACATGAAGCAACTTCGAAGGAAGGCGGTGAAGCTAGTCAAGGTACAGTGGAGCGAGGACGAGAATGATTGTACTTGGGAGACAGAGGAGGACATTAGGAAGACACACCCAGAACTCTTTGCCTGGTAAGATTTTGACTTCGATTTAGTTTTCCGCATGCTAGGATAGGTTTGTTTTGCTTGTTTTGCATGTTTGATTGATGTATGTGGTTGTTAGGCATGCGGGATCCTTTGTATGTTTTGGGTTAAGGAATTTCGGGGACGAAATTTCTTCAGGGGGGGAGAATGTAACGACCCGTATTCTACGCATCATAGGATCGTGGGATATTTATTTCTTTCACATACGAAGTCGTATGGTCACGTAACTTTGGGAGACGACTATTGGGGTCATTTCCCATGTTCATGATTTTTCCCGATTTTTTTAAATGACCATTTTACCCCTAGTTGGCACTGTTTTGGCCATAACTTTTGACTGGAAATGAATTTTGATCTGAAACCACTTCCATTGGCTTCGGATGATGGTTCCTCTTTCCGTAGAGTGGTCACATTAGCCTAACGGACTCACCATTTGGGAGATATGGCTGAAACAAGTTTCAGATGGTGAAAAACAGCTTAATTGGGCTTAACCGGGTGATTAACAGCTAGGCCCAAAGGGAAATTTCGGGATTAGGAGTTTAAAAGGGCTGTTAGGGTTTGGAGAATACCTTTTTCTCATTTTTCAGCCGTCACTATTCATTCCTCTTAACCTAGCCATGGCCTCCACCCTCTAAATCTCTTCAAAACACCTCTTAATCACTTTCTAATTGAAGATTAGGCTTAGCAAACATCAAATCAAGGAGTATTAGCACGAGAACCGAGGTAGAGCTGCTGTGTAAGATTGGGAACAGCGCCAAATCAGAGAATATTTCAGTTTTGGGGTTTTAGTTGTGGCAAAGGTGAGTGATTTGCATAGTTTTTTGCACTAATTACGGTAATTAAGGGTAATTAGTGAAGATTAGCGAATTTATACACTAATAAATTCTGAAAAAATGTTTAGAAATTCTTAAATAATATTTTATGCTTCTGTTAGAAATTTGGTTCGATTTGATTAAGTTTTGTTAACCCTTTGATTAGTTCTACTTAAACATGCTATGGGAAAATATGAAGTTTTAGTCACTTTTGATCCATTTTGATTCATTTGAATTGTTGTTTGCTATTTGTGGTTGCTATTACATGTTGCTATGACTCTATGGTATGTTTTATGATTGATTAGAATAGTTAAATTGGTCGAAAATGTCGTCGAATGGCGTAGAAAGTTCGCTGGAAAGTTGCAGAAATGTGCAGGTTCCTAACCGGTTCGGATCGGATGAGGGCTCGGATCGGATATGTGAACTGGGCAAGAAAACCGACCCGAACTGGAGTTTGGCACATAGGAGACTTGGCAAAAAGGAAGGCCGTTTACTTATAGTTGGAGTGGACAAAAGGGGATCGGATCGGAAGAATAATGGGGGCCAGATCGGATCGACTTGGAGACGCAGGGCTCGGATCAGAAGTAAACTCTTTGGAGGACTAGCAAGAGGGAAAGCCACGCGGATCAGACAACAAGTGTGGATCGGATCGGAGTAGATGGAGAACGGGAGCGGATCGGATCGGAGTAGATGGAAAACGAGGGAGCTGATCGGAGAAAACTGGAAGGAAGACAGCAACCCGACCCGACCCGGATGAGGACACCGACCCGACCCGAAGCGTAGTACACGACCCGAACCGACGAGGGTGATGACTACCGAACCGAACCGAATTCTAGGACTGTTACTGCGCGACAACTCTTCTGAAGACCCACTCCAATTCGACCAAACCCGAGATGCAAAGGAAGTCCAAATGAGAAGTTAGAGCTCAAGATTCAGATGGGAATCAACGAGTTCGCTTCATGGTTGGGCTTTGCTGCGGGACGCGTGCCAAGGAGTTATCGACGTCTATAGCTTTGGACCACTATGGTAGGAGGTACGAAGGCGGGTTCAGGGCCATTATGGCATCGGTAGGACCAAGGGCTACAACCAATGAAGTGGGTCATTGAAATGTTTGGTCATGACTCCATATGTTTAGCTTGGTCATAGCAGGGTTTCTACAAGTCGGGATTCGTCGTTACCTCAGTTTGTCTAGTGTTCCAAAGTGGTAGATGTCGTACGCTTTACGCACTGAGTGAGAGATGTGAGGATGGTTGCTATGGATGATTTGTTTGCTATCATTGTGACATGCACACCTCACCCCGTATTCTTACACTATTTATTATGGCACCTTAGAGTACTGTACGGTATGTGGTACTAACTCTTTGGTTGCAGTTCCAGGTTCAGGTATGGTTTAGTATACATGTTATCATTCTGTTTAGATGCTTATCACTCATACCAGGCTTTATGTCTGACCCAGAGTTTTATGTCTCCTCTTATTACTCTGGGTGCTCACACGAGCAGACTAGAGACAGGTTAGCTGGTGATGCACGGGTAGATGATCCGGAGACGAGCAGGAGGCTTCCACGTAAAATATATACATAATATTCTCCCTGTATTGTTGAAGATCACTGCTTGGGCATTGGTGGTGCATCTTCTAGTTTAGCTTTCTTTTGTTTAGAGACAGTAAATTTGGAAAATTGTAATAAGCTGTATTTGAATTTCCGCTGCTCTGATGATGGATGTTGATTTTAGTTATCAGCTTATGCACTGTCTCACCTGTTTTATGTCAAGTATGTTATTATTATATTTTATTCCATGTGCTGTGAGACATTCTACAGGTTCCTTGATTAGTTCATTCCCTTCTTTCCTTTCTTTGGCGACCGTTCCGTGCTAGTCGGGACATGTGTACAGCGCACTTCCGGAGGAAATGTAGGCTGATGCGGAGCGGGCCGTCACATGTGAAATCACCATCACAATGCTCTACCTTAATCTGAAATCATATCAACACTCCAACAATCACCAAACAAGTCATCTAGCTCTTCCAATGACACCTTCTCTCAATTAAACCAACCTCGATTTCCGGGCAATGAGATACACCCCCACAACCTCGATTTCAGGGCAACGAGATACGCCCAGTCGATTTGAAAGGATTACGACCACACCTCAATTACAAACACAACTCACCACCTGCAAAAGATGCATCTACCACATGAGCTGCACCGTGCATCAACCAATGGTCTAAAAGTGCTTGTAATTCCACAATGACACCCGTCTACCACTTGATCTGAGCTCCTTCCTCGATCACTCCGGATCCCTCGAGCATCATCAACGTGAAGACCCATGTCGAACACATCAACAGTGACCAAATTAACCTCTCCACCTTGCTGTGGACTAGGTTCTTCAACCGTCACTCGCCTTCCACATCGATACCCGTCTACCACTTGACCTGAGCTCCTTCCTCGATCACTCCTGATCCCTCGATCATCATCAACGTGAGGACCACTATTGAAAACATGAACCGAATCACCAAGGTACAGGCAAATCAAACCAATTGCTAACATCTTCGTCCCAATTGCCAACATCTTCATCTTCTTCCATCTTCCCTCATCCACATCTGAGGGCTTCTCTTCATCTCCATCAACCAAACCATTGAGGCATTCAAATCCCCAATCAAAATTAGTCATCACCAACAACGTCATCATATCCGACATAAAAAAATCAATTTTTTCAACAAAAAATCAGTTTTTTTCCGACAAAAATCAATTTTTTTTCCAATCCAAAATCACTCTATGCTTTGCGATGATCTAGCTCTAATACCAACTGCTATGAAAACTGCGCCTTTGCGGAAGCGACCATGATCTTATTCACCCAATTACTTAAAGATGATTTATATGGAAACAAACACAGATATGAAATCATACGCGCAAACACAAGATATTCCACCCAACCACCCTCTTTATTGATTCACAAAAACAAATTTTGTTTACACTCAATAGATCAAAACCAACAATAAGCAAAATTACAAGAATCAATAACCTTATTGAGAAAGGGAAAGAATATCTAGTTGAATAACACTCTTTGTTGGAGAAGGAGAACAATGAAGAATGACGACTAAGCCTTGGATTAACTGGAGGCACCAATCATCTCTAGGGCACCAAGCCATACAGGCACGCAGCCGTCACTCTATTCGGTCATCAATCCATGCCTTTAATCCAACCCTAGATGCTGCTTTTATAGGAGAATAGAAGCCCTAGGCAAATACCCAATTTGCCCCTTCATTACTTGCAAAATAAGTCACAGAAAGACCAAGTCAAAAACGCAGAAAAACCCGCTCAGATGTCAAACTGCTCCTTCTAACCTTCTTTCTGTTGTTGCACCATCTCCTCTACCGCCAAGCACATCCACGCCTCATCTCTATCAACATATGTGATTTTATGTCACAAATCACAATAGCATGAACCATACAAAGGATTGTTATGAGAGAGTGATATTAAATTCATATTATATTGCTCAGTTATATATGTATGTTAGGCATTCATTATTTAATTATTAGTGCAATGGGCTGAGTGTTTCAGGTAGCCTAATCTCGTGGGTTAAGCCCACTCATTTGTTTCAAACCACATCAGTATTTATATTTATTTCCCTCCTTTGCATTACACCCTAATGAAATAATAAAGCAAATAACGGCGTCTGATATATTCTTGTATACATAATTTCATAGTTACTTTGATTACATGATATCAGAGCCATTGATTGGAGATTTTGGTAATTAGAGAGTCTCGACTTCATTCTTTTCTCCGTAAGGTCTTTTTCATTATCTAGAGTTAATTTGTGAATCATGACGGATCAAAAAGGGGTCGATGTGATGTCGATGATGCCAAAAATTACAGATCGGAAGCTGAATGGCACAAACTATCAATTAGAGTAAAACTATTCGATTATACATCAAGAGTGTCATCTAATTAGTGAGCCACCAGAATACGATTCGAAAGAAAATGAGGATCAAAATTGGCTTCGAGAGGATGCTAGTTTATTTCTACAAATTCGAAATTCTGTTGAAAATGAAGCAATTGGTCTGAATAATCATTGTGAGATAGTGAATGAGATGGAGTATTTAGAGTTTTTGTATTCAGGAAAGGGTAATCTGACTCGAATGTATGATGTTTGTCAAGAATTTTATCGAGCTAAAAAGAAGGATATGAGCCTTATGAACTACTTCATGAAGTTCAAACAAACATATGAAGAATTTATCATGTAATTTACAATGAGCAACGACATCAAAGTTCAACAAAGGCAACAAGAACAGATGACCATAACGAGTTCTCTGGCAAGATTACCACATGAATTCGATGGAGTTAAATCTCAGATTATTTTAAATCCTGATATTACTAGCTTGCGTGAAGTTTATAGTCGATTGCTTAGAACTAAAGGATCAAATAGTGGCGATGTTAATGCTATTGCAGGAAGTAGTGCATTTATTGGAAACAGGGGAAGCATTTCATCAAACAAACAATTTGATACGGTGAGAGGAAACTTACACCAACCGACACAGACTTGGAGACCATCACGGTCACCTAATGCTCAAGGATGAAGATCATCACCAAGGCAAGCGGCTAGAGCTCAGAGACCATCATGGAGACCACCACTGAACCAAAATAAATTCTGCAAGGTTAAAACTTTGTTGATGACTACAGAGGAATATGATAAAAACTCTAAGTTCCAGAATTCAATTCAAAACAGTTTATCCAACACAGTACCTGGTTCAGTTGCGTCTTCTGCTGCAAATATAAGTACTGGTACAATATCCTCAAAATGGGTCATCGATTCTAGTGCATCAGACCACATGACAGGTAATCAAACTCTGTTTACTGTCAGTTAGGCCACCCTTCTCTTACATTGTTCAAGCAGCTATGCTCTCAGTTTAAAAGTCTGTCTACTCTTAACTGTGAAGCCTGCCAATATGCAAAACACCATAGAAATAATTCATTATCGAGAATTAATAAGCGTGTAAGTGAACCATTTGCTTTAATTCATTCTGACATTTGGGGTCCTTCTTCTACTGTATCTAAATCTGGTTACAAGTATTTTGTGATGTTTGTTGATGATCATACTCAGTTAACATGGTTGTTCTGGATGAAATATCGAACTGAACTGTTTTCTGTTTTCTGTAAATTCAATACTGAAGTTAAGACACAATATAACACTTGCATTAAAATGATCTGTGTAGTGACAATGCTAAGGAATATGTGTCTACTATTTTTAATGATTAATTGGCATAAAATGGTATTTTACATGAAACATCATGTGTTGACACTCCATCTCGAAACAGTGTTGTAGAGAGAAAAAATCGACATTTGTTGGAGACAGTTAGAGCACTACTCTTTCAAATGAATGTGCCAAAGACTTTCTTGGCTGATGCAGTGGCAACTGCATGTTTTCTCATTAACAGGATCCCATCTACGTTTCTCAACAATGAAATTCCTCATCAAGTTCTACAACCAAATAAAGCATTAAGACGAGAGTGTTTGGGTGCACCTGTTTTGTAAGAGATGTAAGCCAACAGTTGAGCAAACTCGACCATAGATCTTTGAATTGTATTTTTGTTGGGTACTCAAGAATGCAGAAGGGATACAGATGTTATTGTCTCAGCTTGCAAAAGTATATTGTCTCAATCAATGTAACATTCATGGAAAATTCACCTTTCTACCAAACAAGCACAACATAAGTCCATGAAGATAATAAAGAAATTCCAGTTTACTCAACTATACCCTAACGAACCTTTGAGCGAGGAAAATGTGAATAACATGCCTGTAGAAGAGTGTAATACAGAAAGTACACAGCAACCTGAGAATGAAGGTGATCTAGACTTGCCCATTGCATTTACAAAAGGAGAGTGGAAGTGTACATATCCAATTTCCTCATTTGTAATTTATGATAAGATGCCACATACATCTCATGCACACATTTATACCAGCACAGGATTCAATTACCATACCGAAAATAGTTGGTGAAGCAATTAATTCACCAAAATGGCATGAAGCTATGATAGAGGAGATGAATGCTTTAGAATAGAATAAAACGTGGAACTTGGTCGAGCTACCACCAACCAAGAAGACAATAGGGTGTAAATGGATTTTCTCAATTAAAGCGAATGCATATGGGAGTGTAGCATGGTATAAGGCTCGCTTAGTGGCTAAGGGATATGCACAAACATACAGCATTGATTACTCATAGATGTTTTCACCTGTAGCCAAATTGTCCTCTATCAGATTGTTCATCTCCATGGCGGCCAGGTATAATTGGAAACTTCATCAATTAGATAAAAAATGCTTTTTTACATGGTGATTTAACAGAAGAGGTATACATGAGCAATCTCCTGGTTTTGTTGCTCAGAGGGAGACAAACTGAGTGTGTAAATTCAACAAATCATTGTATGAATTCAAGCAAAGTCCAAGAGCCTAGTTCGGCAAGTTTAGTTTAGCTATAGAGAAGTTTGGTGTCATGTGAAGAAAATCTGATCATTCTGTGTTTTATAAGCGAACTAATGGAGGGATCATACTTCTGGTGGTGTAGGTAGATGATGTAGTTATCACGGGGAGTGATGAAGGTGGCATTCGTCGATTAAAACACTTTATACACACTCAGTTTCAAACTAAAGACATAGGTGAACTCAAGTATTTCTTGGGTGTTGAGATTTTAAGAAACAAGGAAGGTATATACTTGTCGCAAAGGAAATACACTCTAGATTTATTGAGTGAGACTGGGAAGCTTGCAGTAAAGCCGTGTAGTGCTCCAATGATTCCAAACCAAAATTTAAGTAAAGACGGTGAGTTTGTGGAAAATGCAGATAGATTCAGGCTACTTATAGGCAAGTTGAACTATTTATGCGTTACAAGGCCCGATATTTCGTATCCAGTTAGTGTGGTGAGCCAATTTATGACACAACCAGCCACGCATCATTGGGATGCACTGGATCAAATCTTAAGCTATTTGAAGGGTATGACAGGACAAGGACTTATGTACACAAATAATGATCATCTTGATATTGAATGTTTTAGTGATGCAGACTGGGCTGCTTCGAAAGAAGATGGAAGGTCAACGTCTGGATTCTGTGTGTTTGTAGAAGGTAATCTTGTATCACGGAAGAGTATGAAGCAGCCAGTGGTGTCTCAGTCCAGTGCTGAGTCAGAGTATTGTTCCATTGCCAACACTACATGTGAAGTAACATGGATCATTCATTTAATGAAGGAATTTGGTATGCATTCAGAAAAACCAGCAAAATTATGGTTTGGTAACCAAGCTGCAATATACATTGCATTGAATCCTATTTTTCATGAACGAACTTAACATATAGAAATGGATTTCCATTTTGTTAGAGACAAAATTCAAGAAGGTGTGGTTGAGACAGGGTTTGTGCAAACTGGAGAACTAGTTGCAGATTTATTAACGAAGGCATTGAATGGTTCACGAGTGAAATATCTATGTAGCAACTTGGGAATGAAGAATATCTATTCTCTAACTTGAGGGGGAGTGTTATGAGAGAGTGATATTTAGTTCATATTATATTGCTCGGTTATATATGTATGTTAGGCATTCATTATTTAATTATTAGCGTAATGGGCCGAGTGTTTCAGGTAGCCCAATCTCGTGGGTTAAGCCCACTCATTTGTTTTAAGCCGCATCAGTATTTATACGTATTTCCCTCCTTTGCATTAAACCCTAATGAAATAATAAAGAAAATAATGGCGTCTGATATATTCTTGTATACATAATTTCATAGTTACTTTTTTTTACAAGGATAATCCTATGTGTAATGAAATGGAATAAGTATCCACTACTTTTTTGTATTTGTTCTTATTAAACTGAAAACATATCATGGGAAACTCATATATCCTGAAAATGCATAGTAGTAATAGGACTTCAAATTTCAGTCTTCATTAAGAACATTGTTCGTTAGTGCATGTAAAACATGTAACATATATCAGGCTATAAGAAATAAGATTTATGAAAACATGTTCATATAGAGAAAGGCATAATGACAAAATTATAATGCAGCTAAGACATGGTATACGCATTAAACAAAAACCATAGTTTTACGCATGTAACTAAAATATTATTGAATAATTATTATACATCTATTTTTTTATGCTTGATTTTTCAACCAACTCTGACCCATCATGCATATGTATTAGTCATTCTCGTCTATACAAACACATATAAATTCGATTGACAGTAATATAATATCATCTGTCATCTTGTAAGGTTACAAATCAAGTGGGAATGCAATGTGTGAAGCACTAGGGCAATGCAACAAACTTATTACTATGTCGGTAGCCTAAAAGGAACGAGATTCATGCAAAAGCTAGTTATTATAGGGCATTGTAATATACACTTCAGAATCGCTTAAGAGGGGACATGATCAAAAACGAAATTTAAGTATACGTGCACCGTTTTCCACTTTCGAATTTAAAGGTGAAACTCAACCAAACCTCCGTCGAATTTTGTGATTTAATATGGTAGAACCTTACCGAATTTAATCGGTGCCCTTCCTTAACCATTTCTGGAGTGGATATAACAATGCCCTTATTAAATAATTGATTGCATATTCATTCTTTTTCTTTCAGTTTTCTAAAAAAAATATAAGATTTGTTATGCATCATAATCATTTAGGGTGCGTTCGCTAACAAAAATACCGTGGTAAAATACCCCATTGTAATACCCCTCTTCCGCTTCACTCAAACACACTCTTAATTGTCTCTTCATCTTTCCTTATTTGTTTTTACTATCATTATTTCTTAAAATAAACACATACTAACTCATTAATGACTTATAAATTATAGTTAGAATATATCAACAATTTAGGTCATGTAGGTAAGTAAAATGTGCCACATTTTTTTAGTAAAGCCTAATTTAACCGATTTAATTTTAAATTAAAATTAAGATGCTTAAAGTTTAACTTATCTTGGGCCTAATGTATAAATATAGTGACATTTTAATTTTATTAAAGCTTAAACTACAAAATGACAACTTTGTGAATATGGTTGTGGTTCCAAATTGCACAAGCTTCATCGACTCTCCTTTCATTGGCAATTCAAGTAAGCTTCCGCTAAATTAATCATTTGGCTTGTTCTCGATTAAATCAATATGAGTTTCTTATTTATAGTTAGAGTTTCATGATTGGTTGTTAGTAAAGTATTTAATTAAATCATAACAAGTAGTATCGAAGTCACTCATTACTGATTTAGTTAGAATATTTTTTATCATAAGTTTGTTTTGAATTAGACTTCATTTGAAAGTCATATAATTCATGTAATTCTTACTCAAGTTAATGTATTACTAGAACTGCGTATCAAGGATTTTCTATTTGGTGATTAATTTTGGATTTGGTTTCGTATTTTTTCACTTTTTTTTCATTCAACATTACAAGGTTGAATTATGATTTTTTTTCGGAGTAGACAAGATTGATCTAAATAATCTTTATGTTATTTAAGAAACAAGTAAGAGACAAGTGTGCACACATGTTTCGCACAGTGGTTGTATGTAACAACCCGAATTTTTATAACATGTTGAAACTAGAAATTAAGGCAGGATTAATTTTTAAAACAAGAATCAAGGGAAACGGGTTGCTCCATTACGTTCGTCTCGAAATTTTACATGAAATAGAGTCCGAGTTTTCGAAAATCGGAGTCCGTATGAGGGAGTTATGACCCTCCGAAGTTTCAGGGATTTTCAGAATAAAAAACAGCTCGAAATTCGAATTCGAATTCGAACCCCGGAACGGGCTGGGCGGGAAAATTCCAGCCCAGGGACCAGGTCGACCTGGGGGTCGACCATAGTGTCGACCTCCCAGGGACCAGGTAGACCATAGTGTCGACCTGGGGGTCGACCTGCCTCCCGAACCCACTTCTTGAACAAGATGCATCCTGACGTATTTAGACTCGTTTTCTAACCAGATTCGTCTGCCTAACCCTATATAAACAGCCCCCTAGCCTCATTCTCTCCACACCATTTCTTTCTGTCCATATGCTACTTCTAAGATAATCAAAATAATAAGAAGAAAAAGGACTGCCACTTCTCCATCAAGACTACGCTTAGGGATTTGCAAATTAGGGGATTTCAATTAGAACACGATCGATCAAATAGAGATTCAACAATCAAATTCTGCTATCTAATTCTCGATCCATGCACTATAAGTTCAAGTTACTTTTAGATAAAAGCTGTAAACTTAATATCCATGTTGTAAATTGGAATTGGATCTATGTATGGTAATTGATTCGTATCTATTCTTGTTTGTCTTGGATCTTGACTTTCGTGAATATTGCTTTGGACCTATTCATGTTGTAAATCAAACTCTCGTGTGTCTATAACCTTAACATGCCTATGACGTTGAAACTATTGTTAATGGACAAGGACTATGACTGAGAACATAAGACTGCCTATGACTAATAAGACTATGCCTATGCCTATGACGGTGAACATAAGACTGTTGCCTATGACTATGACAAGGACAATTGTAGCTAATCAACTATGACTCTTGACTATGAGAATTATTATCTATGATTATGAACATAAGGCCATTATCTATGACCATGACCTTGAAACTATTACTGTTAATTGCCTATGATTATTGCCTAGAACTATTTTGGATAATTAACCATGACTATTGTGATTAATCGCTTAGGATTCTTAATTATGAGATTTCTACCTATGACCATGACTATGGCTATCGGGGTTAATTACCTGGGACTAGTATAGTTGATTGAAACCCATATTATATACCGAATTCGCAGTTTGTTGGATCTCATACCAAGGGTGCGACTTGCTTAGTTTATTCACTATTATGTACACCAAGACCATTGGATCCATTTTTCTTGTATTTGGCTTGCCTTTGCATGCCTATTCTTTTATGACAGCGTTTACCATGACTGTCACCTTATCTTGCATGATTTGAAATCCTGTATGCCAGTGATATTGTGACCAATGATCTCAAGTTATGTCATGCTAGTCTTGTAACCCCTTTTATTGCTTTATGCTAGTCCCTTTTGCCTATCATAGTTTTGATGCTATTCCCTCTATTTCGAGATTTGGATTTATTTGTAGTAGAGATCGACTCACGTTCATGTGCGAAGGGAATACGATTTGGGTAGAGTAGGCAAAACATGAATTGGTTATGAACATGAATTATGAACTCGATAATAGGCAAAACTTGAAACATGGACACTGTTATAACTTGAACCTGGATATGGACACGAACCTGACATCAACTTGATATGAAACTTGCCTTGAAAACTTGACACGATTTGACATGAAACATGACATGAAAACTCGACATGAATTTTGACATGAAAACTTGAATGTGGGCATGACAATTAGATAAACTTGAAAATGGCCAACTCGAGATTGGGTTGAGTTTGCAGTGTAAATCTGCCCGGAACCGCCCGACAAATCCAGTTGCTGCAAACAATAGGATCCAATGTGGGTAGTTGGTCATATCGCACGTAAAATTCGAGGTTAGACTATGTTGTGGTGTAAATCTGCCCAGAACCGCCCGGCAAATCCAGTAACCACAACATTTAGTCTAATGTGAAAGGTTGAAGTGCATTAATGAATTAATGCCACATGATAGGGTTAAGTCATGAGCCACTTGAATATACTTAACCAATTTAACACGATGATTTGATAGGGTTAAGTCCTGAACTGCTTGAATATACTTAACCAATTTGACACGATGACTTGATAGGGTTAAGTCATGAACCGCTTGAATATACTTAACCAACTTGACACATGATTCGTAGGGCTAAGTCATGAACTTAAACGACAACACTTAGCCAATTTGACATGACATGTAGATGGGTTAAGTCACGAACTTGAATGACAAAACTTAACTAACTTGACATGCTAGGCCGATGGGGTTAAGTCTCGAATTTAAATGACAATACTTAACCTACTAGACGGAAACCCTAGTTACGCGGTCTGTTTCAGCAGTAACCCACTAGATGTATCATGGTACCCTGGAACTAGGTAGGGTGGGGCACGATTACTGGGCTGATTGTAAGCGACCAGAACGACAGCTGTGTGGATGCGCCAGTGTAGGTTCTAACGGAGTGCGGGCGTGCACACACTCCGGAGCAGAAAAAGAAGGCATTGGGCATCAGTAGGTTTATCTGTGCGTGCTTGATTCGTGTCGATGGTTGGCACCATAAGGCTTGATACACCCTATGGTGGACCTAGCACAGGTGACTACATTTCATTATTGGGCCGTATGACACAGACACATGAACGAGCTAGGACTTGTAGGGAGCCGATCGATTAATAGATCGTTACGTGGAATTCGTTAGGTAGCATAATCCCTAGTGGTCCTAGGTGGCATAAACCCTATACGAATCTAGTAAACGTTCAATAGGTAGCATTATCCCTAGTGGCCCTAGATGGCATAAATCCTAGTTGAACAAGCGATAGCTCATGATAAGGAAACCTAGCCAGAACAAGGGTGGCGGTCCCAACGATTTCAAGAATGGTGGCACTACGTCGAAGTAGTATAGGAATACGTGATGAAACCCGTACGTTATACGGCAAGAGACTGTACATATACATGGAAAGGATGATATGGGTTGGGATACTAGTACAGTTGGTGCAGAGAATTTAGGAAATCAGAGCAAATAGATATCATTTTAATGGTGAAGCAGAGAAATTTTGCGATGCTTGATAGAAATCTTGCGAAACTATACTTAGTTCATCCTAAATGGGAACCTTCCAATGTTATACATGACAGAAATCCTATGATGTTATTCTTAGTTATCGTGCCTGTAGCTTATCTTGTCACCATGCTTATGTTTACTTTCAGTTTATTCATGCCATGTTATCTTTACCTGTTTTTATGCTGAAAGTCACTAGGACTTACTTAGTCTTTATGACTAACCCAGTTTGTTTCGCCTCTTTTTCTTCCGTTCCCCCCCCCCCCCAGGTGCACAGGGTGGGAACACAGCTTAGTTCGGATCTTACCAAGCTCCAAGGCTATTTCATGAAGGCTTGGATTGCTCTTGGCTATGGCTTGCTTTGCTGCTTTATTGGGGAATGATTTATGACTATGGTTTTATGCTTCTTTACTTTTGCAGGACAGATTTCGATGTAATGGATTTCGTAGCATTTTGATGTAAAAGGCTTTAGACCTTACTAGATTTTAAAGAAATGAAATTTGGTTTTTCTTCTGCTGTTTTATATGTTCTGTCTTGTAATATTTCTATGTATGTTTACCTAGATAATGCTCCACCAAAGCTAGTGCATTCCCTTTGTGAGTGACCCTAGCGGAGGTGGGGTGTTACATTTGGTATCAGAGCAGAAGGTTACCAGACTGGGCAAAAGCTTTTAAAAACCTTCTGAAATTATTTTCAAAACGTTTACAAAGAAGCATTTTTCTAAAGAAAAGTATTGTTTTACGAAAGGCATATTCCCCAAAGCCATATGCACCATCTTTTGATTCTCTCCTTGAGTCTCTTCTCTCTTTCTTTTTCACCATAATTTTGTAAGCGTACGACACAAGTCGGAGGGCAAAGAGGTGTCCAACCTCCATCTGTAGCCGCAGTCGTTTTACCTGCGACTAATCTTATCCCAAGCTTTGTAGGGTTGCCGTGCGATTGAAGTAGCTTTCGAGAAACTTTACAAGGATAGTAAGAGCGAGGATAAAGAACACAAGCCTAAGGATGAGAAACTTGTTAATAAGGCGTAATCCACGAAGGAGGAAAAAGTGAAAGGGAAGAGGTCAAAGTAAAAGAATAATAAAACCCATGACAAGAAAGGACATCGTTGGTATGGTAAAAAGGGACATGTAGTTAAGTATCATAGGACAAGGACAAGGGTAAAGAACAAGATCGTCGAGAGGGCAAATTCTATGCTCTCACTGCTAGCATACCTAAGAAAGGTGGTAATGTTTTTGTTAAAGGTTTAGCTTCTCTTTTCTATCATACCGTGGGAACTTTGTTTTTATACATCGCATCCTTTTTATTCTGCCTCGATAGTTGAGTCTCTGCACCTTAGTACTAGCGTAGTAGAGGATCCCATTTTTGTCTCAAATCCTGTTGGGGAATCGACTCATTTATTCATGACTTGTTTGGATTTGAGAATGTCTATGCTAAGTTTTGAGTTTAGAAGCAAAGCTTATGTTTTTGGGCTATGGGTTGATTCTAGGGATGGAGTGGTTGTCCAAAAATGGTACCGTTCTCGAGTATGAAAAGAGGGTAGTTAGACGCTTGACTTGCCTTGGTAATGCCCTCGAAGTCTAGTGTAGCCCTTAGGGTTCTGCCATGTTTAGTTACCTGGAATCTCTTGATACACTTATCGATCCACTTGAGTAGTGTTCGCCACTAAGGCGGATGGTTCATTTCGCTTATGCATGAGTTATAGAAAATTGCCTTAGTAAGTACACTTGGCAACATGCTTGGCATTTGTTTATTTTTCAAGAGATAATTCATTTATGTGGAATACCTTCTAGTAAGTGAATGAGATCCAGGATTCACTAGTCAATTTTGGAGAGCTTGCATGAAACCATGAGTACGCAGTTATGTTTAAGCCGAATATACTAGAAAGAAGAATAAGTAAAAGTGGAACGAGAGGAAACAGTGGAATGAGTTCCAACTCATAATTTGGAAACAAGAATTAAGAAGCTACGAGAATTGTGAAGTTAAAGACGGTGAAAAGCTCAAGGAAATGTGACTCAGAAGATTGAAGATTAGATACACGTATCATATCTCTTTTTAAGAGTATATCCTTGATCCCTCTTTTCCTGTAGAGCTTACTTGCATGCTATCTTTTATGTATATCCTCTCGATCCTATTCTCAATCTTATTTCTGTTGCAAATCCCATAAGCGGTATGACTCATCTGGTTGTAATACATGTTGGGGCTTGAGGGTGTCCGTTGGGTTGACTAAACTTTTTGGGTTTCATAGGATATGGGCTGGTGCTTAGGGAGTTCTTCTCCTATTCAGTATATATGTGGCGTAGATTTCCAGCTTTGGCATTGCCTAATGGGCACAAAGTTTTTACTTGCTTCTATCATTCGGCTATATCTTTAGGTAGGAACAATTGGGTGAAACATGTGTTTGAGACATGTTATGATTGATGGTTGCAAGTGGTCGCAAGTGGTTGCTCGTGGTTGCATAACACACATTAGGCACTAGATCGGCTCAGACACATTTCCATATTGCATATGCATGAGTGTTTATACTTGTTTATGGATGAAATTGAATGTGTTATCATGTGAATGTTGCATATGGATGGATGTTTGAGCACACATATAGTGTTTATGTGATTAGGGCTATTTGCATACATGTTGGACTCATGGCACTAAACATATTTTGCATTTAGAAAGATCAATCAGGCCTGATCATTTGCATTAGATAAGGAACATATACACACACTTCCTGCATATGTTCATACCGCATTAGAAATCTCTTAAGGACAATGGATGCCTGTGATTGATGATTGAGTAAATGGATGATTGGATGGTAGGACACATTCTTCTTAACTTGAAGATTTCGGGGACGAAATCCTTTAAGGTGGGGAGATTGTAACAACCCGAATTTTTATAACATGTTGAAACTATAAATCAAGGCAGAATTAATTTTTAAAACAAGAATCAAGGGAAACGGGTTACGCCATTGCGTTCGTCTCGAAATTTTACATGAAATAGAGTCCGAGTTTTCAAAAATCGGAGTCCGTATGAGGAATTTATGACCCTCCGAAGTTTCAGGGATTTTTAGAATCAAAAACAGCTCGAAATTCGAATTCGAATTCAAACCCCGGAACAGCCTGGGCGGGAAAATTCCCGCCCATGGACCAGGTCGACCATAGTGTCGACCTGGGGGTTGACCTGCCTCCTGAACCCACTTCTTGAACCAGATGCATCCTGACGTATTTAGACTCGTTTTCTGACCAGATTCGTCTGCCTAACCCTATATAAACAGCCCCCTAGCCTCATTCTCTCCACACCATTTCTTTCTGTCCTTATGCTACTTCTAAGATAATCAAAATAAGAAGAAGAAAAAGGACTGCTCCTTCTCCATCAAGACTACGCTTAGGGATTTGCAAATTGGGGGATTTCAATTAGAACACGATCGATCAAATAGAGATTCAACAATCAAATTCTGCTTTCTAATTCTCGATCCATGAACTATAAATTCAAGTTACTTTTAGATAAAAGCTGTAAACTTAATATCCATGTTGTAAATTGGAATTGGATCTATGTATGGTAATTGATTCGTATCTATTCTTGTTCGTCTTGGATCTTGACTTTCGTGAATATTGCTTTGGACCTATTCATGTTGTAAATCAAACTCTCGCATGTCTATAACCTTAACATGCCTATAACGTTGAAACTATTGTTAATGGACAAGGACTATGACTGAGAACATAAGACTGCCTATGACTAATAAGACTATGCCTATGCCTATGACGGTGAACGTAAGACTGTTGCCTATGACTATGACAAGGACAATTGTAGCTAATCAACTATGACTCTTGACTATGAGAATTATTATCTATGATTATAAACATAAGGCCATTATCTATGACCATGACCTTGAAACTATTATTGTTAATTGCCTATGACTATTGCCTAGAACTATTTTGGATAATTAACCATGACTATTGTGATTAATCGCTTAGGATTCTTAATTATGAGATTTCTACCTATGACCATGACTATGGATATCGGGGTTAATTACCTGGGACTATTATAGTTGACTGAAACCCATATTGTATACTGAATTCGCAGTTTGTTGGACCTCATACCAAGGGTGCGACTTGCTTAGTTTATTCACTATTATGTACACCAAGACCATTGGATCCATTTTTCTTGTATTTGGCTTGCCTTTGCATGCCTATTCTTTTATGACAGCGTTTACCATGACTGTCACCTTATCTTGCTAGATTTGAAATCCTATATGCCAGTGATATTGTAGCCAATGATCTCAAGTTATGTCATGCTGGTCTTGTAACCCCTTTTATTGCTTTATTCTAGTCTCTTTTGCCTATCATAGTTTTGATGCTATTCCCTCTATTTCGAGATTTGGATTTATTTGTAGTAGAGATCGATTCACGTTCACGTGCGAAGGGAATACAATTTGGGTAGATTAGGAAAAACATGAATTGGTTATGAACATGAATTATGAACTCGATAATAGGCAAAACTTGAAACATGGACGCTGTTATAACTTGAACCTGGATATGGGCACGAACCTGACATCGACTTGATATGAAACTTGCCTTGAAAACTTGACACGATTTGACATGAAACATGACATGAAAACTCGATATGAATTTTGAAACTTGAATGTGGACATGACAATTAGATAAACTTGAAAATGGCCAACTAGAGGTTAGGTTGAGTTTGCAGTGTAAATCTGCCCGGAACCGCCAGGCAAATCCAGTTGCTGCAAACAATAGGATCCAATGTGGGTAGTTGGTCATATCGCACGTAAAACCCGAGGTTAGACTATGTTGTGGTGTAAATCTACCCGGAACCGCCCGGCAAATCCAGTAACCACAACAGTTAGTCTAATGTGAGAGTTTGAAGTGCATTAATGAATTAATGCCACATGATAGGGTTAAGTCATGAGCCACTTGAATATACTTAACCAATTTAACACGATGATTTGATAGGGTTAAGTCCTGAACCGCTTGAATATACTTAACCAATTTGACACGATGACTTGATAGGGTTAACTCATGAACCGCTTGAATATACTTAACCAACTTGACACATGATTCGTAGGGCTAAGTCATGAACTTAAACGACAACACGTAGCCAATTTGACATTACATGTAGACGGGTTAAGTCACGAACTTGAATGACAACACTTAACCTACTTGACATGCTAGACCGATGGGGTTAAGTCTCGAATTTAAATGACAATACTTAACCTACTAGACGGAAACCCTAGTTACGCGGTCGGTTTCAGCAGTAACCCACTAGATGTATCATGATACCATGGAACTAGGCATGGTGGGGCACGATTACTGGGCTGATTATAAGCGACCAGAACGACGGCTGTGTGGGTGAGCCAGTGTAGGTTCTAACGGAGTGCGGGCATGCACACGCTCCGGAGCAGAAAAAGCAGGCATTGGGCATCAGTAGGTTTATCTGTGCGTGCTTGATCCGAGTCGATGGTTGGCACCATAGGGCTTGATACACCCTATGGTGGACCTAGCACAGGTGACTACATTTCGTGATTGGGCCGTATGACATAGACACATGAACGAGCTAGGACTTGTAGGGAGCCGATCGATTAATAGATCGTTACGTGGAATTCGTTAGGTAGCATAATCCCTAGTGGTCCTAGGTGGCATAAACCCTGAACGAATCTAGTAAACGTCCAATAGGTAGCATAATCCCTAGTGGCCCTAGGTGGCATAAATCCTAGTTGAACACGCGATAGCTCATGATAAGGAAACCTAGCCAGAAGAAGGGTGGCGGTCCCAATGATATCAAGAATGGTGGCACTACGTCGAAGTAGTATAGGAATACGTGATGAAACCCGTACGATATACAGCAAGGGACTGTACATATACATGGAAAGGATGATACGGGTTGGGATACTAGTACAGTTGGTGCAGAGAATTTAGGAAATCAGAGCAAATAGATATCATTTTAATGGTGAAGCAGAGAAATTTTGCGATGCTTGATAGAAATCTTGCGAAACTATACTTAGTTCATCCTGAATGGGAACCTTGCAATGTTATATGTGACGGCCCGCCCCGCACCAGCCTGCATTTCCTCCGAAAGTGCGCTGTACACATGCCCAACTAGCACGGGACGGTCGTCAGGAGAAAGGAAAGAAGAGAATGAACTAATCAAGGAACCTGTAGAATGTCTCACAGCGCATGGGATAAAATATAATAATAACATACTTGACATAAAACAGGCGAGCCAGTACATAAGCTGATAACAAATAATCAATGTCAACATCAGAGCAGTGGAAATCCAAATACAGCTTATTACAACTTTCCAAATTTACTGTCTCTAACAAAAGAAAACTAAAGTAGAAGATGCACCACCAATGCCCAAGCAGTGATCTTCAACAACACAGGGAGAATACTATATATATTACGTGGAAGCCTCCTGCTCGTCTCCGGATCAGCTACCCGTGCATCACCAGCTAACCTGTCTCTAGTCTGCTCGTGTGAGCACCCAGAGTAATAAGAAGAGACATAAAACTCTGGGTCAGACATAAAGCCTGGTGTGAGCGATAAGCATCTAAACAGAATGATAACAGGTATACTAAACCATACCTGAACCTGGACCTGCAACCAAAGAGTTAGTACCACATACCGTACAATGCTCTAAGGTGCCATAATAAATAGTGTAAGGATACGGGGGTGGGGTGTGCATGTCATAATGATAGCAAACAAATCAACCATAGCAACCATCCTCACATCTCTCACTCAGTGCGTAAAGCATACAATATCTACCACTTTGGCACACTAGACAAAATGAGGTAACGACGAATCCCGACTTGTAGAAACCCTGCTGTGACCAAGCCAAACACTTGGAGTCATGACCAAACATTTCAATGACCCACTTCATTGGTCGTAGCCCTTGGTTCTACCGATGCCATAATGGCCCTGAATCCGCCTTCGTACCTCCTACCATAGTGGTCCAAAGCTATAGACATCGATAACCCCTTAACACGCGTCCCGCAGCAAAGCCCAACCATGAAGCGAACTCGTTGATTCCCATCTGAATCTTGAGCTCTAACTTCTCATTTGGACTTCCTTTGCATCTCGGGTTTGGTCGAATTGGAGTGGGTCTTCAGAAGAGTTGTCACGCATTAACAGTCCTAGAATACGGTTCGGTTCGGTGGTCATTACCCTCGTCGGTTCGGTTCGGTCCTCCTTTCTTGTCATCTTTCCATTCGGTTCGGGTCGGGTATTCCACTTCAGGTCGGGTCGGTGTCCTCCTCCGGGTCGGGTCGGGTGTCCTTCCTTCCAGTGCTCCGATCCGCTCCCTTATTTCTTCACGTATTCCGATCCGATCCCTCCTTGCCATCTGATCCGCGTGGCCTTCCCTCTTGCTAGTTCTCCCAAATGTTTACTTCCGATCCGAGCCCTGCGTCTCCAAGTCGATCCGATCTGGCCTCCAATTATCCTTCCGATCCGATCCCCTTATCCACTCCAACTCTAAGCAAACGGCCTTCCTTCTTGCCAAGCCTCCTATGTGCCAAACTCCGGTTCGGGTCGGGTTTCTTGCCCAGTTCACATATCCGATCCGAGCCCCCATCCGATCCGATCCGAAGCCCTGCACAACTTTCTGCGACTTTTCCAGCAACTTGTTTACGCCGTTCGACGACGTTTTTGACAAATCTAACTATTCTAATCAATCACAATTCATGTCAAATAGTCATAACAACATGTAAGAACAACCACAAACACCTAACAACAATTCAAATGAACCAAAATGGATCAAAAGTGGCTAAAACCTCACATTTTCCTATAATCCCTCTTAATCATGTTTAAGCATACGATTAGCAAAACACATCGAAATTAACCCAAATTTCTAACAGAGCCTTAAAACATTATTTTAGAATTTTAAGAATTTTTCCAGAATTTATTTACGTATAAATTCGCTAATCTTCACTAATTACCCTTAATTAACTGTAATTAGTGTCAAAATGATGCTATCACTCACCTTAGCCACAAAATAAAACACCAAATCTGAAATATCCTCTGTTTGGGTCGAATTCCTATGTATAGCAGCAGCTCCAACCTTGCTTTGTTGCTATTTGGCCTTGCTTTGATGTAGTTTAGGCTTAATCTTCACTAAAATGTGTTTTGGGGTGGTTTTAGAGGATGGAAGCCATTACTAAGGTCTCAAGGAGGTTTGTGGCGGCTCAAAACTGAAATGAAAGTGATAACCTAACCCTAATCAGTCCTCCTATACCTCTAAACCCGAAATTCTCCTCTGGGCCTAGCTGCTAATCACCCGGTTAAGCCCAATTAAGCTGTTTTTCACCATCTGAAACTTGTTTCAGCCATATCTCCCAAACGGTGAGTCCGTTTGACTAATGTGACCACTCTACGGAAAGAGAAACCATCATCCGGAGCCAATGGAAGTGGTTTCAGGTCAAAATTCCTTTCCAGTCAAAAGTTATGGCCAAAACAGTATCAACTAGGGGTAAAATGGTCATTTAAAAATCGGGAAAAATCATGAACATGGGAAATGACCCCAATAGTCGTCTCCCAAAGTTACACGACCATACGACTTCGTATGTGACAGAAATAAATATTCTACGATCCTATGATGCGTGGAATGCGGGTCGTTACACTCTCCCCCCCTTAAGAAATTTCGCCCCCAAATTCCTTAACCCAAAACATACAAAGGATCCCGCATGCCTAACAACCACATACAACAATCAAACATGCAAAACAAGCAAACAAGCCTATCCTAGCATGCGGAAAACTAAATCGAAGTCAAAATATTACCAGGCAAAGAGTTCTGGGTGTGTCTTCCTAATGTCCTCCTCTGTCTCCCAAGTACAATCACTCTCGTCCTCGCTCCACTGTACCTTGACTAGCTTCACCGCCTTTCTTCGAAGTTGCTTCATGTCGTGCTCGACAATACGGGCCGGCTTGCGGTTCCCAACCGCCTCGGGTTCTGCTTCGAAGTCCTCCAACTGATCAGGTGAAATAGTCATATCTGAGTCGTGAACGAACTTCCTTAGTTGGAAAACATGAAATATGTTATGAACTCCCGCCATCTTCTCCGGTAAGTCAATTCTATATGCCAAATTCCCGACTAGTTCAAGAACAGGGAATGGGCCAACAAATCTTGGTGCCAACTTGCCTCTCCTGCCAAATCGTACTACGCTCTTCAACGGAGAAATCTTGACAAACACCAAGTCGCCAACGGAGAATTTTAAGTCTCTTCTCCTCTTATCAGCATAACTCTTCTGCCTATCTTGGGTAGCCTTCATTCGTTGTTGAATGGTCTTGATTTTATCTGAAGTTTCCCTCACCACATCTGGTCCAAGCATAAACTTCTCGCCAGTCTCTATCCAACATGATGGTGAGTTGCATGGTCTTCCGTACAAAGCTTCAAACGGAGCCATACCGATACTGGATTGTTAGCTATTATTATATGCGAACTCTACTAGATGTAAATGGTCATCCCATGATCCACCAAAATCCAATATACATGCTCTCAAGAGATCTTCCAAAATACGGTTCACCCTCTCCGTCTGACCGTCGGTCTGAGGATGATATGCGGTACTGAGATGTAACTCTGACCCTAGAGCCTCTTGTAAGCTCTTCCAAAACCCACTAGTGAACAACGGGTCTCGGTCGCTCACAATGCTTTTAGGTACTCCATGAAATCTCACTACCCACTTCATATACAATTCTGCTAACTTAGCTGCCGTTCTGGTCGACTTGACTGGTATAAACCTTGCACTTTTAGTCAGTCGATCCACAACTACCCAAATGCTATCGTGTCCCGATCTAGTCCTTGGTAAACCATCAATAAAATCCATCGAGACTTGCTCCCATTTCCATTCGGGAATTTCTAAGGGCTGTAACAAACCACTAGGCTTCTTTTGCTCGGCTTTAACTAGCTGGCAATTCATGCATTTGGATATAAACTTCCCAACGTCTCTTTTCATTCCTTCCCAGTAGTAAGTCTGTTTCATATCTCGATACATCTTGTTACCACTGGGGTGTATAGTCAGCTTTGAGTGATGACATTCTTTAAGCACTTCATCCCTTAATCCATTGACATTGGGTACAACAAGCTTTCCATTCTTTCTAAGCCATCCATCTCGATCAAGCCCATACTTGTTCATCTCCTCATCGATACCCATCTCTAACTTGGAGATGATTTCCAATAGGTTAGGATCGTCCCTCTGACTAGAGCCGATCCGCTCAATCAAAGTGGGTCTGATCGTCAAACTTGCTAACATTTCTGGATCCAATTCGCACTTTGGTCTGAAATCATACCCAGCGATGTACTCCAGTTGCTTCCATTCAAGGAACATAGCCCCTAAGCTGGCATGTCTTCTACACAATGCATCAGCCACCGCATTGCCCTTTCCTGGTGTGTATGCGATGTCAAAATCATAGGAAGCTAAGAACTCTAACCATCTCTGCTGACGGAGATTCAGATCTTTCTGAGAGAAGAGATACTTTAACGACTTATGATCTGTAAACAGCTCAAATCTTTCTCCCAAGAGATAGTGTCTCCACATCTTTAACGCGAACACGATTGCTGCCAACTCTAAATCATGGGTAGGGTATCTTCTCTCGTGCGGTTTCAATTGCCGACTTGCGTAAGCTACAACCCTACCGCCTTGCATCAATACAGCACCCAGTCCGGTACCACAGGCATCCGTGTATACCATCATCTCTTCATCCCCCTTAGGAATGACTAACACTGGTGCGCTTGTCAACTTGTCCTTTAGACTTTTGAATGCATTCTCGCACCTTTCATTCCAGACAAAAGCTTGATTCTTCTTGGTCAACTGGGTCAATGGTGCTGCTGTCTTGGAGAAACCTTGGATAAACTTACGATAATATCCAGCTAATCCCAAGAAACTTCTTACGTCTGTTGCATTCTTGGGCGTAGGCCAATCCTGTACCGTAGCCACCTTTGCCGGGTCCACCGCAATACCATTCTCTGATACAACATGGCCCAAGAACCTCACTTCCCTATTCCAGAAGTGACACTTAGAAAACTTTGCTTTCAATTGGTGTTTTCTCAACACCTCCATCACTATTCTTAAATGTCCCTTGTGTTCTTCCTCTGTCCTTGAGTGGACCAAAATATCATCAACGAACACAAGGACAAACTTATTCAACTGATCTCTGAATACCCTATTCATAAGATCCACAAAATATGCTGGGGCATTGGTCAGCCCAAATGGCATGACCAACCACTCATAAAACCCAGACGGCGTCCGAAATGCCGTTTTAGCTATACTCTCAGCTTCCACTCTAAGCTGATGAAAACCTGTCGCGAGATCCAACTGAGAAAATACTCTCGCGCCACTCAACTGATCGAACAAATCATCTATCCGCGGTAGAGGATACTTGTTCTTCCTCGTCACTTTATTCAACTCGCGGTAGTCTACACACAAACGAAGGGAACCATCCGCCTTGGTAGCAAACACAACTGGTGCTCCCCATTCAGAAACACTCCTTCTGATAAATCCCTTCTTCAAAAGATCGCTGACTTGCACCTCGAGCTCTCGCTGCTCTCTTGGTGCCATACGACGAAGTGGCATCACTATAGGTCTGGCATCTTTTACCAAATCAATACGGAACTCAATCTCTCGGTGCGGTGGAAGTCCGGTCACTTCTTCGAAAACATCCAGATACTGGCCAACCACGGGCAAACCTGACAACTCACTATGCGGAATGTCGAGGGAGTTTTGAAAACTAGCCAATACCCCCTTACTGGGTAGACCACCAAACACTATCCTCCGCCCATCATCCGCTCTAGCTGTCACCAACAAGCCCTCACAGTCTACCACCACCCCGTATCTTCGGAGCCAATCTACTCCCAAAATAATGCCAAACCCAGTAAAGCCCAAAACAAAGCAATCACAAACAAACATGCATCCATGACTCGATAAGACCACATTACGACAAATCATGCTAAGGCTAGTCGAACCACCAATCGGGTTCGTCACTACTAAAGGTCTATCGACAATCTCGGGCTCCAATCCCAACCTATCTACTAGGTCACTAGATATGAAAGAACTGGAAGCTCCGGTATCAAATAAAACTCTAACAGGAACATCATAAACCGAAAGCATACCTTGAATGACGACATTTTTTCCCTTCTCCGCCGCTGTTGGGGCATTCGACGAAGAAGGAATAACATTAAGAGCGTAGGCTTTCACCATTTGCTTTTCCTTAGGGGGCTGTGGACACTTGTCCTTGTGATGTCCCATTTGGCCACAGTTGAAGCACTTCCTATCCGCTGGCTTGGCCCGACAATTACTAGCATAATGGCCCTTCTTACCACAGCTGAAGCACTCAACATCTTGCTTATTCTTTTTCTTCTGGCCATCCTTAGCTTGGTTCTTCTTTCTCTTATTATGGGAACCACCCTTGCCTCCACCACTTGCTTGTGGTTTTGGCTCTTCTGCAGATGCAACCTCAGTCTTCGACTTAGGGTAGAGACTTTCTGATCTTAATGCTTTCCCCACAATCGATTCAAACGTCTCATCGATGTGGTTAATAAGTTTTTCCCCCAAGTACTGATCCAAACCAGTTATGAATTTCTCATTCTTTTTCTCGGCAGTATCAATAAGAGATAACCCATATTTTGACAAAGTGTCAAATTCAGCAATATACTCCGAGACAGCTCTGCCATTCTGCTTGAGCTCCAAGAATTTCTTAAACAGCATTGACTTCTGAGCAGCTGGAATGAACTTCTCACTGAAGCGAGCTTTAAACTGCTCCCAAGTAATCTGATCTTCGGGAGTAGCTGCCTTTATAGCATTCCACCAATTCATTGCCCGCCCTTGCAGCTGACGGGACGCTAGCTTTCTCTTCATCGCATCTTCGATACCCAAATCCTCGAAGATACGTTCGCAACTATCCAACCAATCTTGAACATCCGTGGCCGACTCCGTTCCGTGAAACGACTTCCCACCAAGGCTAGTATAATCCTTATTCAACTTGGCGAAGTCGACCCTCGGCGCCTGCACTATTGGACCACCACCATTTCCACCATTGGGAGCTGCCCTCTGTACATCTCTAAGCATCTCTCTCATGAGGTCAGTAAACATCGTCCTCATGTCAGCAGCATTCCCATTATTGGCTCCCCTACCGGTACCTCTAACATATCGGCTCATCATCAATCTGAAAAAGGAAATGATTAACGACTCCATAGTGGTGCTAGTGCAGTACGACTTCATCCTTATACTACTAATAGTATATATATATAGCTTTTGAAAACCAAAATAATCACAAATACGCTCTCTCGTATACGTATATTATCTCTCCCTGATAACTTCCCTAGGTTAACTACGCAACCTAGAGCTCTGATACCAAGTGTGACGGCCCGCCCCGCACCAGCCTGCATTTCCTCCGAAAGTGCGCTGTACACATGCCCAACTAGCACGGGACGGTCGTCAGGAGAAAGGAAAGAAGAGAATAAACTAATCAAGGAACCTGTAGAATGTCTCACAGCGCATGGGATAAAATATAATAATAACATACTTGACATAAAACAGGCGAGACAGTGCATAAGCTGATAACTAATAATCAATGTCAACATCAGAGCAGCGGAAATCCAAATACAGCTTATTACAACTTTCCAAATTTACTGTCTCTAACAAAAGAAAACTAAAGTAGAAGATGCACCACCAATGCCCAAGCAGTGATCTTCAACAACACAGGGAGAATACTATATATATTACGTGGAAGCCTCCTGCTCGTCTCTGGATCAACTACCCGTGCATCACCAGCTAACCTGTCTCTAGTCTGCTCGTGTGAGCACCCAGAGTAATAAGAAGAGACATAAAACTCTGGGTCAGACATAAAGCCTGGTGTGAGCGATAAGCATCTAAACAGAATGATAACAGGTATACTAAACCATACCTGAACCTGGACCTGCAACCAAAGAGTTAGTACCACATACCGTACAATGCTCTAAGGTGCCATAATAAATAGTGTAAGGATACGGGGGTGGGGTGTGCATGTCATAATGATAGCAAACAAATCAACCATAGCAACCATCCTCACATCTCTCACTCAGTGCGTAAAGCATACAATATCTACCACTTTGGCACACTAGACAAAATGAGGTAACGACGAATCCCGACTTGTAGAAACCCTGCTGTGACCAAGCCAAACACTTGGAGTCATGACCAAACATTTCAATGACCCACTTCATTGGTCGTAGCCCTTGGTTCTACCGATGCCATAATGGCCCTGAATCCGCCTTCGTACCTCCTACCATAGTGGTCCAAAGCTATAGACATCGATAACCCCTTAACACGCGTCCCGCAGCAAAGCCCAACCATGAAGTGAACTCGTTGATTCCCATCTGAATCTTGAGCTCTAACTTCTCATTTGGACTTCCTTTGCATCTCGGGTTTGGTCGAATTGGAGTGGGTCTTCAGAAGAGTTGTCACGCATTAACAGTCCTAGAATACGGTTCGGTTCGGTGGTCATTACCCTCGTCGGTTCGGTTCGGTCCTCCTTTCTTGTCATCTTTCCATTCGGTTCGGGTCGGGTATTCCACTTCAGGTCGGGTCGGTGTCCTCCTCCGGGTCGGGTCGGGTGTCCTTCCTTCCAGTGCTCCGATCCGCTCCCTTATTTCTTCACGTATTCCGATCCGATCCCTCCTTGCCATCTGATCCGCGTGGCCTTCCCTCTTGCTAGTTCTCCCAAATGTTTACTTCCGATCCGAGCCCTGCGTCTCCAAGTCGATCCGATCTGGCCTCCAATTATCCTTCCGATCCGATCCCCTTATCCACTCCAACTCTAAGCAAACGACCTTCCTTCTTGCCAAGCCTCCTATGTGCCAAACTCCGGTTCGGGTCGGGTTTCTTGCCCAGTTCACATATCCGATCCGAGCCCCCATCCGATCCGAAGCCCTGCACAACTTTCTGCGACTTTTCCAGCAACTTGTTTACGCCGTTCGACGACGTTTTTGACAAATCTAACTATTCTAATCAATCACAATTCATGTCAAATAGTCATAACAACATGTAAGAACAACCACAAACACCTAACAACAATTCAAATGAACCAAAATGGATCAAAAGTGGCTAAAACCTCACATTTTCCTATAATCCCTCTTAATCATGTTTAAGCATACGATTAGCAAAACACATCGAAATTAACCCAAATTTCTAACAGAGCCTTAAAACATTATTTTATAATTTTAAGAATTTTTTTAGAATTTTTTTACGTATAAATTCGCTAATCTTCACTAATTACCCTTAATTAACTGTAATTAGTGTCAAAATGATGCTATCACTCACCTTGGCCACAAAATAAAACACCAAATCTGAAATATCCTCTGTTTGGGTCGAATTCCTATGTATAGCAGCAGCTCCAACCTTGCTTTGTTGCTATTTGGCCTTGCTTTGATGTAGTTTAGGCTTAATCTTCACCAAAATGTGTTTTGGGGTGGTTTTAGAGGATGGAAGCCATTACTAAGGTCTCAAGGAGGTTTGTGGCGGCTCAAAACTGAAATGAAAGTGATAACCTAACCCTAATCAGTCCTCCTATACCTCTAAACCCGAAATTCCCCTCTGGGCCTAGCTGCTAATCACCCGGTTAAGCCCAATTAAGCTGTTTTTCACCATCTGAAACTTGTTTCAGCCATATCTCCCAAACAGTGAGTCCGTTTGACTAATGTGACCACTCTACGGAAAGAGAAACCATCATCCGGAGCCAATGGAAGTGGTTTCAGGTCAAAATTCCTTTCCAGTCAAAAGTTATGGCCAAAACAGTATCAACTAGGGGTAAAATGGTCATTTAAAAATCGGGAAAAATCATGAACATGGGAAATGACCCCAATAGTCGTCTCCCAAAGTTACACGACCATACGACTTCGTATGTGACAGAAATAAATATTCTACGATCCTATGATGCGTAGAATGCGGGTCGTTACATTATACATGATAGAAATTCTATGATGTTATTCTTAGTTATCGTGCCTGTAGCTTATCTTGTCACCATGCTTATGTTTACTTTCAGTTTATTCATGCCATGTTATCTTTACCTGTTTTTATGCTGAAAGTCACTAGGACTTACTCAGTCTTTATGACTGACCCAGTTTGTTTCGCCTCTTTTTCTTTCGTTTCTCCCCCCTCCCCCCAGGTGCACAGGGTGGGAACACAGCTTAGTTCGGATCTTACCAAGCTCCAAGGCTATTTCATGAAGGCTTGGATTGCTCTTGGCTATGGCTTGCTTTGCTTCTTTATTGGGGAATGATTTATGACTATGGTATTATGCTTCTTTACTATTGCAAGACAAATTTCGATGTAATGGATTTCGTAGCATTTTGATGTAAAAGGCTTTAGACCTTACTAGATTTTAAAGAAATGAAATTTGGTTTTTCTTCCGCTATTTTATATGTTCTATCTTGTAATATTTCTGTGTATGTTTACCTAGATAATGCTCCACCAAAGCTAGTGCATTCCCTTTGTGAGTGACCCTAGCGGAGGTGGGGTGTTACATTGTACCTATAATTTGTTTTACAATGGTCATTGTATATTTGTTTACTTACTTGTAGAATTATAGTAAGACACTAATTAAGTTGTGTTTTCCAATTGATTTTCAATTAAAATGTTTAAATTTAACCAAAATTAATGAGCAAAAAGATCATATCTTAGCAATCCTTGACAACTTTATGATCGCATCATTTACGTATGTTGTACTGCTATCATGCAAATATGAAAGTGAGGGAGAGTCCACACTTCACTATTGATCTGTAAAATAATATCATATATTACTTCCTAATATATACAGATCCGTTGGTTTGCCAGAAATTGTAGTGAGTAATTATTTTACAAGCATTGTAAAAGGCAACAACAATTTCAACGCCACTATCATTTTGAGTACCTAGAGCATAAGTTAATCACCGTATTAACTACTATCCATGTGTTAAATTTAAATAAATAATTCATTAGTGATAAATCATTTATGTTGGTTTGAATACTATTGGAAAAAAGTTTCCAAAGCACGCCTTAGGAATAAAACCCAACCTTGCGGAAAAACAAATAGGAACAAATTGATGGTGTGGCAAAACAAACAACAGATAGTCACCAGTAAAACAATCACGGATCAAGCAGTAAAAGAAAGAATACAAGAGATTTATAGTTGTTCCACTAACGTCTTATTAGTGTATGTCCACTTGTGGAGAAGAGGTTTTATTACTTTTCTAAATAGGAAAATATTACAAGACTGATAATAGAGAGGAAGAAGAAGAAAATACAATGTTTAGAGATGATGCACACATTTACCTAATCCATATCCTTATATAAGGATTAATAGTTGGGATTGAAGTAATTGATTTATGATTATAAATCAAGGCCTAATTAATTCTCCAATATATTTGTTGCTGATAAGATTCCTTTTTAATAAACCAATCAAAGAATTAATTCCTTACTTCAATATCCCAAAAAAACTTCTTTATATTCTTCCACTTATGTACGTAATTTATTGCCCTATCTAATTTTGCAAAAGAGGCAGTAAATTTTCCGATATCTTCCAAATCTTATGCAGTTGGAAATATTATATTACTCAAATTGACAATATTTCCCAAGTCTTCTCTAAATGGAAATACTATATCACCATGATCAATAATATCTTCCAAATCTTCTGCAAAAGGAAATATTGTATCACAAAATCTAACAATCTCCACCTTGATACTATATTTCCTTGAAAGCATACTAACTCCACCTACATCCTCTTACTCTAAGCTTCTTCTCGGACAAGACACCATGGTTACTTCCCCTAATGAGCTTTGGCATGATCATCACCCATTGCACTTTGTCAACAAACTCCGGCGATGCCACCGCCTGCCAACAAAGTGTTCAAAGTACCCCCTTCTTGTAAGACCTATCAATCTTTACCACGAAAACAAATGTCTCCATGAACCATATCAACTCTCTACCCACACCGTGCCACCGCGTGACACCTAGCATTTCGATAAATGCTTCCAGTTCGAGCAACACCCAAACTTAATAGTCTGCAAAGACTTATGCATATCCAGTGCTTTCTCCTTTGATCTCTGACTAACTTTAGACGATCTCTTCTTCTGCTTATCAAGCACATCCTTCTGGCAAAATCCCACCTTGTTGAAGCTTTCCCCTTTGATCATATTCTGGCTATGCAGAAACTCAAAGTAGCTTCTTGTATGCCTAGCTTTGACTTCTTTTCCATGAGAACTGTAGACTCCAACCCTTGACTCTCCAAGTACAGTGCTTCCCCTCAGGAGATACAAATTATGAAGCATATCTCCCTTCATCACTACAAATGCACCCTTAGAAACCCTTAGTCTACCCTTATCAATAGTCACCTCGCATCCTTTGGATGCCAACTGTCCAAGAGATATCATTGACTTCCGAAGACCTGGAACATAACGGACACCTGTCAAGGTGCGTATTACCCCGTCATACATGCGAATCTTCACAGTACCTTCGCTCATGACTCTACAACTAGTATCATTTCCCATAAGAATCAGTTTCCCTCATTGTCTTTTAAAAAACTGAAATAATTCTTGTTAGGTGTCATATGAAAAGACGCCCCCGTATCTAGCACCCAATGGTCTGATACATATGGTACTACCGCTGTCAACAAGTCATCAGGAAAAAAATTCCTCCACCACAACCGATGAATTTCCAGCTTCAATTTTTTCTTCAAGTCCGGACAATCTCTCTTCCAACGGCCCGGTTTCTTGCAAATGTAGCACTTCCCATCTCTTGACTTTTTTTTCTTCTTCTCCCCTTTCTCTATACAAGCTAATAAGGCTTTCGTACTACTTCCTCCTCTATCTTCACTCAACCCCTTCATCTGATCCCTCAAGTCCTCAGATAGAAGACCTGCCTTTACATCATCTACTATCAGGGTATCTCTAGCATAGATAAGACTGCTAGCGAAACCTGTGTGTCGCTCTGGAAGAGAACACAAAAGAGTCATTGCTATTTTCTCCTCATCCATTTTCAAGTCAACATTCTTCGTCTTCATCAAAAATCATTGAAGAAGCTAAGATGTGTCTTCACTGAAGTACTCTCTCCCATCCGCATGGTGAAAAACATCTTCAGCAAAATCAGACGGTTGGTTAGTGACTTCTTTAAATGAGTTTTTCCAGCTTGGTCCAAATGTCCTTAGCAGTGGTCTCACTGCTAACCTTTGAAATGACATTTTCTCCCATTGCTAATTGTAAAGTAGTAAATGCCCATCGTTCCATATCCTTCCTTTCCACGTCTGAAATATCATCCGTCAACTCCTCAGGAGAAAACACCACAGGATGAACATTATTTCTCATCAGAACAGCTTTCATCCTCCATTGCCACTTCTCGAAGTCTTTATCCATATTTCATCTTTCTATTGCTAACTGAGATCCCACTGCCATATATGTCCCTTTAACATATGGGCTTGATATAATTGTTGAATTCTCCTCATCTCCTGCCATAATGCCTAACACCCTTTCTCAATCAATCTTGTATCTTTGATACCAATTGTTGGGGAAAAGTTTCCCAAAAATACGCCTTGGGAATAAAACCTAACGTTGCGGAAAAACAAACAAGAAAAGATTGATAGTGAGGCAAAACAAAGAACAGATAGTCACCAGCAAAACAATCACGGATCAAGCAGTAAAAGAAAGAACACAAGAGATTTATAGTTGTTCCACTAACGTCTTGTTACTGTATGTCCACTTGGGGATAGGAGATTTTATTACTTTTCTAAATAAGAAAATATTACAAGACTGACAATAGAGAGGAAGAAGATGAAAATACAACTTTAGATGATGCATACATTTACCTAATCCCTATCCTTATTTATATAAAGATTAATACTTGGGATTGAAGTAATTGATTTATGGTTATAAATCAATACCTGATTAATTCTCCAATTTATTTGCTTCTGATAAGATTCCTTGTTTAATAAACCAATGAGAGAATTAATTCCTTACTTCAATACCCCAAAAAACCTTCTTCATATTCTTCTACTTGTGTAGGTAATTTATTGCCCTATCTAATTTTGCAAAAGAGGTAATAAATTTTTTGATATCTTCTAAATCTTCTATAGTTGGAAAGATTATATTACTCAAATTGAAAATATTTTCCAAATCTTCTCTAAATGGAAATATTGTATCACCATAATCAATAATATCTTCCAAATCTTCTGCAAATGGAAATATTGTATCACGAAATCTAACAAATACCACCAACAGTAAAGAAATATGAAATTGGAAATGTTGATGCGGCCAATCCGTGAGACATAGAAAAGTGAGGACATCGTCTATCAATCAAATAAGAAATGTAAAATGTCTATATTAAAATACAAATAAGTGGCGAGTTTAATATTTCTTAACATACATTAGTATGACCAAGTTAAAGTAAAAATTGATTGTTAAATATAAAAAAGGAAGAACTTGCATTATTCATTATTTGGATTGGTGAGTATAAGATTTGGTTACAAATGAAGCAGCTAAATGGAATACTCACAGCAGAAAGCAAGCAGTTAGCAAAAGAAAACATGTAAGCAACGCAAGCCAATATTTGTGCATAATTTTTGCTTGATATTCGTAAGCTCTCCAAAGGCCACCAACATCAAATCCAAATTCACATTTGGTTTGTTATCTTTGACTTGTTCTTGTTATTAATTTCAAGCAAATAATTTAGTTTTAGCAATAAAGGATGGTGTAGTTTATAATATCAAGAATTTGTTCAAACTACAATCACGCGTGTTACACAACAGATGCCACGTGCCATCGAAAACTGGAATAATGTTGCATGATTTGTAATTTATTGCCTAGTATGAGTGAATAGAAGCATCTATGTTTTTGATGTTATGTTCTTCGCTTACATTTCATTTCATAAATTGGAGCTATAAAAATATTATTCTAGTTCACCTTGTGTTTGTTCCAATATTGGAAGCTGGTCATGGAAGAAAACATGCATAAAATTGAACAGATCATTTTGGCTCATAATTTTTATAAGAATGTAGCAAAATAAAACTTATGTGTACAACCAATAGTAAACTGTAAGATATGCAGTCGGTCCTTTCAACATCTATGGTGCTTAAATGAAATGAAATAAAAGTTTGGGTAACTAAGATAAAATTTGCACATGCTAATAATACCATGTTAGCAGACAATGTTAACATATGGTGCTTAAATTGACTATGAATACTTAGGCACGCAAACAATTATATATCCAGTAGACAATGCTAGCAATCAAACGCACTACATGTATCTTCTCCGAGCTAACCCATGCCACACATGCAGATTGTATAATTTCTCCAATTGAAATTCGTTCTTTATTGGTTCTCCTGTAGAAATGTGATGACAACATACATACTATTGACCAACATTTTGGCAAAGCAGTCACACGTCAAGTTTATGGTTAATGACGTGCTCGGAGCTCGAGTACTTGGAGTTCACAAAGCGGCTTGGTCGAAGTCGTGAAGTGTTGAAACTCATTAAAGGGAAATATTATCGTTTTGACTAAAACCAATGTTGATCGATTAAAAAGTGTTGTGCGACATGTGTTGATCATCAAAAAACACTTACTGAACTCAATCTGGTAATTTGGAAAAGCATTTTTCAGCACGTCCAAATTAAGTGATTGACATGCTACGATAACTCAAAACCACATATGCACATCGGGTCGGGAAAGCTTCAAAGTTTGGCTTAGCTTTAGGGATGTTTCGCATCCTAGGATTTCACATCCCAGATCATTCTCATATATATATTGATATGTTGTTTATAGGGATGTGAGACATGTCCATAATTTTTATCAATTTTATTTGTGACCATTGTGCCCCTATCAGTTTTGTACAGGGCGTTGCTTTTGACTAGGATCAAATCAGGTGCTGGGATTGGTTTCATTGGAAAGTAAATGATGTTTCCAATTTCATACACTGGTCACATTAATAGTTTGGCTGAGTGGTGTGGGTGGAATCATTGTTTTAATGTTACACAATTTCTGGATAGACTAATAAGTCATTTGTGAGCTGATTAATGAGACCCATTAATGCTAGGGGATTTAGCTATAAATAGAGGGGTAGAGGCATGGAGAACAGTTTAGTTTCTTCATTTCTCTCATTTGGTTGAGCTCGGGATTCTCCTTGCTCAATCAAATACATCTCCACTCCATTAAATTCTTAGATCTACATTAGAAGATTGAAGATCAACATCGGGGAAGAGTAGATCACATCAAATTAGTTGATTTTATGGTCGCTTCGATGTTCTTCGTTGTCAGGATTAGAGATTTTTTGATTTGAAGCTATTTTGTGGATTTGGTGAGTGATGATCATCTCTCACACGGATTCTATTGAAATGGGTTTGTTTGATCTTATTTTCATCATTTCAAGTCGTTTTTACCTAGATCTAGTCAAGGTAAGCCTATTTTCATTGGAATCACCCTAGGATCTAATCTAGCAAGATAATAATGGTAAGTTCATATTTTAATTCATGTGTTTATGCAAATTTAGATCCATTCATTGATTTATTCGTTGTTTATTTTGATTTGGTGAATTTCATATGATTGTATGATGACTATTTGTTGTGTAAACATTGTTTGACGATTGCATGAAGTGTTGATGATTGAATTGGATGATTTGGACGAATTGGTTGCATGGATTGTTGCATAATAAATGATGGATCACAGAAAAATGGGATGGATCGCATGCATTAGATATGGATCACATGTCTACTTGTGCAAGAAATGATGGATCGGTGACGATGTGGTGAGTCTTGTATCGTTCGAGTGGTAAAGCACGGGGATGGGTCGGTTTCTCTGATGAAACAGTTGCAAAGGTTTAGCAATGGATCGTTCGTGGCATTTTGGATGGATCTTCGTGCAAGTTGATGGATCGGCTTGACATGCTCCACTATGCCATAAACGGCCGAATGCAATTGATTTGGAAGGTGTTGCTAACTAAAATGTCCCGATAGCTATAATATTTTGGTCCTACTGCAATGTTATATTTTTGGTGTTACCTTAGCCATAAATATTGTTGATCTAGCTAAACAATTGTAACACGTTGCAACATTTTGATACAGTATTTAAAACACCCCACCTCCGTTAAGGCCACTCACAAAGGGAATGCCTTAATTTCGGTGGAGCGTTATAGGTAAAAGATGCAGATAAATTACAAGACAGACAATTAAAGCAGCGGTAAATAAACGAAACATTAATTCATTGATAAACAGCTTGTACAAAGATTGTTTTACAATACCAAAGTATCCTGTCTTGCTTACAAAAATAAAGAAGCATAAAATGATTTCCTTAAATAAAGCATGAGCCAGCCATAGTAGTAGAAGAGAGAGTCCAAGGCAACACGTCAAAGAGTCTTCAAGCTTGGAAAGAGTAATGGTCCAAACAAACCTGAGCTATTCCCTCCCTGATTACCTGGAGGGGGGGGGGGCGGAAGAAAAGAGGCGAAAGCAAACTAGGTCAGACATAAAGTCTGGTAAGTCCAATGATTCTTAGTATTTAAACGAGGAAAAATGGTCATGACATGAATAAACTAAATATAAGACTAAACCATACTAACAAGATAATATGCGATAAGCATGGGATATGGCAAGAAAAACTAATTGTACCGATAAACTGAATGTACTGATAAATTGAATGTACTGATAAGGTGAATGCACTTCTACTCCTTCTCTGCTTCGCAACTACCCTGTTTATACTGATTTCTATGTCTCTGCACTACCTAACTGGTGTCCAAACTAGTAATCTACGATTATATGATAACATGATCCTAATCCCCGTATTTGCAGTTGCCTTCAGGTGTGCTTCTATTATGGGGATTCCGTTTATTACCTAGATCTAATCTACGGCTATCGAGTGCTTACTAGATTCAACCAGGGTTTACGCTACCCAGGGACACTGGGGTTTATGCTACCTATTGAACGCTTCTCGGATTCAGGGTTTACGCGACCTAGGTTGAACTAGGGATTATGCTACCTACATTGTATTAATTTTCCATGTCTCAGTCGGCCTTCTCTTCCGTGTAGATACTCTGTGCTGGCCCAACCATAAGGTGTATCAAGCCTTATGATAGCGACCCGACATGATTCAAGATGCACAGTGTATAACTACCGGTACCCAGTGCCTGCTTTTTCCATTCCGGAGTACGTGCACGCCCATGAACCGTCGGAACCTACATTTACGTACCCCCTACCGCTATTTTTGACCGCTTATAATTAGCCCAGTAATCGTGCCCCACCCTGCCTAGTTTCAGGGTACCATGATACATCTATGTGGGTTACTGCTGAAATGGGTCCCCGTTATTAGGGTTTCCTGCTGGTTAAATTTGTGGGCCTATATATACAAATATTACCCACCTATACGAGATGTACTTGATTCTAGCATGTTTTCTTAACGGTTAAATTTTTGTGGGCCTATATTTACTAATATTACCCACCAACCCGACATGCACTTAATCTTCCCATGGATTCAAGCATGTTTATTTAATGGTTAAGTTTTGTGGGCCTATATTTACTAATATTACCCACCTACACGACGTGTACTTAACCTCCTACTCATCAAGTCGTGTTGGTGAAGTGGTTTTTATTGACTTAACCTTTCTTGCTTATCATGTTGGATTGGTTAAGTGTGATTTATTAACTTAACCTTGTTCATTCATCAGGTTATATTGGTTAAGTATTTCCCATTTAACTTAACCCAATTCGCTCATCAAATTATATTGGTCAAGTGTCATTAATCAATTCAAGTTGACTTAACCCATCCACCCGTCACGTCATGTTGGTTAAGTGTTTCCTTCTGGTGTTGACTTGACCCTAACTCAAATCATGTTATATTGGTTAAGTGTTGTTCTCGTGTTAACTTAACCCTTCCCATATGTAACGAACTGGGATTTTTTGACTCCGAAAATCAACATCAAACTACCGTGTTGACCATTAAGACATCGAACATTCCAGATCATTAATAGAAAGAAGTTAGGGGGTGAGAATAGATAAGATAGAAATATTAGAATAGAAGAAGAAGAAGAACCAACACAACACAGAGTCTCACATCGCAGCGGAACAAAATATAATACAGAAATAAATCTTTATTGAAAACTTCTGAAATACTTACATTTATCAGAGTATCACACATCTGGACAGTAGCCTGTCCTCATATAAAACACAGCGGAATAGTAATATCATACGTCTGAACACCTCCAGCTCGTCTCTTCACAACAGTCGATAACCTGAACCTGTACAACCCGGTCTAACCCGAGCATTTACAAAACACCGGGTTAGTCTGGTGAACCAGAGTGAGATAAACTCGCACAGTATAAGGGTAAATCATCCAATCATGATTTTAAAATTCAAACTCTTTTCGAAAGAAAAGGATAATCGTAAGACCAAATCCACACATAAACACGGAAGGTTTTTACCTTACGATAACCCAAAACAGTTTTGAAACCAATATCTTTTCTGATATTATAATAATGTCTATATACAAGTAAATAACAATCTAGTGGAACACTTGCATCTCACGCTCCACATATATAGTATACAATCAAAACCGCGGGCGCTTATTGGAGATTGGATTCCGACTATGACAAGGTATGGGACCACCTGCCGATAGTGTACCTCTAGAGACGAATACACTGGGTTCAACAAGAACGTCTTGTAACCCGGCCCTCACATGACCGACCACTCATTTCGCTTGAGTGTATCGAATGTATATCACCGACGATTGGGATCAGCAACCGTCTCCCGAAAAGGGACAGCATCGAAACATAGATTTAAGAAGCAAATAGGATTTCCTCTAGATAGGTGATTATACACCCTAATGGGAGCGACCCACATAGCCATGCTGCCTGCCCGATTTTTGTCATTTCCCGGTTGATGAGGCTTGAGGCCAGAATTAACTCTTAACATCTGGTCGCCATTTACTTTGAATGCCACATTGTCAGATCCGTCAGATATCACTAATTGATATCTACAAAAGTACTCTAGCTGGAAGCTAAGAGAACGGCAATTTCCCCGCCAACAACCATAGCACGTTTGAAGAAATCAACGTACGCGACCCTTTTGGAAATACTCTGTCAGACATCCATCCATATAGGCCATCCAGGAACAGGATGAACCGAAGGTACTCTCCTACTGCATCCAATATAGGAATCACCCCATGGATCAGTAGCGAGAAGTCCTTGCAACCCGTAGAATCCAACCACGACAGAATCACAGCTTATCTCTGCTTGCCAGGCAGAGGACATTAGTGGTTCTTCCGTGTATGAAAAACCACGGTCTTCAATGCTCCATCTCGATCATCTTCTGAGATCTTCACGTATTTGTTGGTCGGAATGGTTTTCGAATAAATTCGATCCCGAACTTTCCGTACCAACAATCGTATTGGACAGATTTGATAGTCGGTGTTTTAACCATCAAAATAAACAGTGTTTCAATCATGACGCTCCAATGAGTTCACTGGTTTAGTATTCAGCATCACTTGGCCTTTAACAAACTAATTTACTTTTGTTAAATTAAAAACTTCTAATTCTTTAATTGTTCAAAAAAATATGATATTTGAATAACTCTAATTCAATTAACTAACATTCGACTTACTCCATTCGCTCAACTCTAGATCGCAGCGATCACAATGGTTACGCCTGATTCCCTCAGGAAACATCCGACCGCCGTAGGCTATCTGCAGCCCTGCGAATTACGCTAGCAGTCGTACGAAATGACACCCCATCCTTTATTGTTTAAATCGGGAAAATCCATTTGTTTTTAATAAGGAAATTTATAGCACATATGTTATAACAATAGCATTATAATTACTATTTAGATTTACAAACAACAGCGCTATAATCGTTGTTTAGGTTTACAATCCATTTACTATAGCAACAGCGCTAAATCGCTATATTTGATTTACAAAACATATATTATAACAACAGCGCTAAAATCGCTGTTTATATTTCCAAAACTTATTCACTAACGTCTCTTACGATTACCAACTAATACCATCTTCAGATAATCCCGATGTTGTTCAAGTTGGGGTATTCTAATTACCTCTCAGACCTTGATCAAACAACGTTCTTATCCTCAGATAAGTATCAGTTGTAATCAAAATCCACTATGCCATTTCAATTTTCTAAACACTTTCCATTCTAGCTTGGGTTTGGTTATACAACCCTACTAGCTACTGCTTTGCCCAAATTCACTTATTTCCAAACTCCTTTCAATTTCGTTTGACCATTTCCCCCTTCGGAAATCTTATTTAAAATCTCCCCTTTCACTTGATATCAATTTCTCTTCTATTACTTTTGAAAAGTAATTTTCGTTCAAAAGTAATTTCCTAAATTATTATTAAATAAAATAATAATTTATTTCAAACCTTAATTTCATTAGTGGTAAATCCCTTTAAAAACCTTATTTAAATTTAAACAACTTCATTTAACTATTTTATTCAAAGCCCATAAATTTGATAATCAATTTCAATTCAAGATTGTCGATTACATTCACTTATAACGCGGTTATTCCACTAACCGATTCCAAACAATTCTCCCTTTAAATTAATTGAAAATATAATTTATTTAAAAATATTCCCTTAATTGTATTCCTTACGCCACAATTTCCAAAGTCAAACCATTCGATTACTTATCCTCGTACTTATACATCTGATTAATATCATAATTAACTTTATGAAATAACTTAATAATAAATCAAAGTGTTAAATAATTAAAATATTTATTTATTTCTCTTTAACAACTTTTATTCAAATTAATATAATTCAAAATCTAATTTTGGTTATAAAACAAATTTTATAACCCCAACTCTATCGATTCATCTGATTGTGAATAAATATTTATAACCCGATTGATTTTATAGGCCATTCTCTGCCAAACACTTAACCAACATCGCCCACTGGTTTAAACCAAACAGATGTTAAATATTCAGTCAGTAATCAGCAATCAAATCAATTACTTTTAACTGATAATAAATAGCAACCATTTAACACCAAACAAATAACAGAACAATTCAAACAATTAAGCACGCTTATAAATAATTGTGACCAACAGGGTAGGTTACCTCCGTTGGATCCAATCGTTAAAACAACGATTTGGTATTTCACTGAAATTAAACACAGTTTAATTTCATCGGTTCAATCAACAGATAAACAGACAACTAGCAAAACCGTCAACCATTGGCAAGCAGAGCACACAAAATAAAAATACCTAATTTATATAAAATATAAAAAGGGTAACTGAGTGAGTTTAACTCACCTTGAGTTGTGTTGTTACAATAACAACTGATTTGATTAAATTAAACTCGCGTTTAATTTAACTGGGATCTCCAACTGCATTTTACTGCGTTCGTTTCTGTTCCAGGATGTAAATCTCATTCATACAGCCCCGACGCCCCTTGCTGTGTTCCATTCTGTCTAGTTTCCCAGTTCTACACGAAGGTTAACACCCATTAATATGACCTTTATTTTGCTAAACCCTTCTTTAAGTAATTTAGTTAATCTAATTAATCTCCTTAACATTATTTAATTATATTACATTTTTATTTTGAACACATGATCAAATTATACTGCTCCTTCCACTTCGGTCTCACATGCTTCCCGGTTCTGCACAAAATAATATCTTTAGTTGATACAATATTTTATTAACTAATAACTTAATTAGTTTATAAGCCTAGTCACGTTTTAACCAAAGTTATCAGACCGACCCCTTTTGCATCTTCTATTTTTCTCACTAACTTCTGCTCAAAAACATACTACACAAACCCTTTTGCTTTCTCCTCCTATGTTCGACGTCAACCTGCCATGATAGTTAAGGGTTTTAAACACAAGTAATTAGTTAATTAGGATTAAATCAGTTTTTAGTTAGTAATTAACAATTATTGTATTTCAGTAATTCAAGCTGATCCTTACGTTCACGGTTCCCTTATGCCCTTCTTTGTATTCCATCTTGGTTCCCGATTCTTTGTTTAATCTGCATCAGATTAACACTATTCTTATTACAATACCTTAATGCTTTGATAAAACTAATTCACAACTTAATTTACTCCTTACGGTAAAATAGATTTGCCAAACATTTGGTTCCCTTCTTCTAAACAGCTCCTGCTCTTCACGTTTTTACCCCATAGTGCTCCACTCCAAAGGACCCGACGCTGCACCCACACGCCATCCAAAACAAGCCACCGCACCTTCATGGCGACTCCTAGGGTCAATCTGACGTGGCCAGAACATGCGCTGACATCCCCTCAACGCTTAACGGCAGTCGCTTTGCTCCAGGTGAAGTCGTTCGCCTGTAGTGCCCTCATAAACGCCGGCAGCTTCCAGCTTAATTATGGCCGATCCAAACAACCACCTTCGATCGCAGCCGTTGATTTTAGAGAGCTCGATGAGCTCTTTCATTTCCCTATTGAGCGACTTAGATTTTAATCCATGAATGTCGAAGATTTTGGAGAGGAAATTGGTGAAGTATAGGCTGTGGGTTTGTTTAGGGTGGCGGTGCAAATATCAGAACGAACGATTTAGGGTTTGATGCATCGCTTAGGGTATTTATAGTGAGGTTTTCTTAGAGACAAAATAATATAATATTATTCAATGAAACTTTGCCGTGAAGTAACACCAAAATATACCACATACGATCTCTGTTTACCGATAAAAAGACTTTTCTCGATGTAAAACGATATTCCGGATCCAATGGGACAGGTTTCGTCGAAATCCGAGGTCGTTTGAAAAAAATCCCTTTATAAAACCAGAAATAAACACGCGTTTAATTTTTCCACGATCACCAGATAAATCAAATTAATTTGAAACTTTCAAATCTTACAATAATTTGTTGATACGAACCCAACGGCACTAGTTTCGTCGCATTCTGAGACTGTTTCCCCGGTAGGCTATTTTTACCCCGAACCGCCCTACCCTTTTTAACGCCAAATTTCTCGATCTCTAAAAATAACAAACTATATACCTATCCTGACTCTAATCGACGATACGAACTCAATGGAACTGGTTCCGCGGCCTAATTCGATCGTCTTCTCAAGTTACGCCCAAATACTCCTTATATTTATTTGAATGCGCGCTATAGAATTTGAACTGGCGTTTACGGCTACCGTGGTCACATACGACACCGGTTTTCCATGCAATTTGATTTTCTGACAATAATTTGGCGATACGGTTCCAATGAAACTGATTTCGTCGAAATATGAGTCCGTTTGCAAAACGGCCATTTTAAAGGTCGATATTTTAATAACGATTTCCACAGCGTTTTTTTTCCAAATTTTGATTTAGCCCTAACTTACAATTTATAATACGAAATCTGGATTTTTCTCCTTCATATGAAAATTATCGTCAATACGCTCCCAACGTTTCTTGTTTCACAGAAATCCGACTTATATCGAATCCTGTATTCTCAGTTGAAGTTCAAAACTAGAATTTACGAACTGCACGCCATTTTCAAGCTCGAATTTATATTATATATAAATTATAACGTTCAACTTCTTTTCAATAACGAATTAAATATTAAATTCCATTAATATTCCCAATATAATATTTAAATTAAATAAATTAAATTACATATTCGAGTGCCAAAAACACGGGTCGTTACATTCTTCCCCCCTTAAAATAATTTCGTCCTCGAAATTGCTAAGGTAAGAAGAACGTTATAAACTCATTAATTTCAAATCTAATTTTATATTAAATTAGAAACCAATTCAATACTGTAAATAAATATTTTCAAAAATATCGAAAATTTTCTAACACTTTAAATTTCTGAAAAATTTCGCCAGCACCTCCTTTGTACGGCTCAATCGGTACAACCACAACTCGCCTCCCTGGGCCTTCTCCAATTCAAAAGAAAATAAAACAGCCAAGTGGCTTGCCAAATCGGCTCACAAATCTCCAAACCCATATTAAAATAAACGTGTACCTTTTTGTCGGGCATATCATTATATCCTTTCCATCTGCTACCCTGACAGCATATACAAAATTCCAATTTTATCCTCAAGACCAAATTCTTCATACGTCCAAGCCAAATCCCATTCTTAACTCAGTTTCCATCCATTATCAATTCCAACTCTTAACTTACCTGTCCAACCCCATTTCAGATTCGTGCCTCACAATTCAAAATCTGATTCTACTTGATATATTATATCTCGATTCAATTCCCAGTTAATTGGTTTCAATTCAAATCATATTTGTTTCACAATTTCTGTTTAAATTTGTTTTTGTACAAACAATTTTCTCTGGGAGTTTTCAAACAGTTCAGCTCTTTTAAAAAAAATCAAATATTCCTTTTTAGGATTCAAAACAACTTGTTTTTCTCAAAGCAATTCAAAACAAGATTTTTGGTAGTAATCCGTCACTTAGAACTCGGAAATGAACACTGATGATGTGGCCAGCATCCTCAGAGTTATTCCCCAGCTATCAAAGTGAGTTCAATACTATATAACTTTTCAAAATCATATTTAAACACTTCCTTTTGAAATTATTTCAAAATATCATCTCAATGCTTGTAAAACAATTTAAAATCTCCCAGGATTTCAAAATTCTCATATATACAATCCAAGTTCATTTGCAATCACCTTTCCCACTTTTGGGAATTTTAATTCCAATTCTGATATTTATTTCAGATCTAATTAATCTTCTTCTATATTATACGAATTCCAATTGGTTGTTTATATAACCATTTCAATTATTATCAACCAACACATCCAATATGCAATAAGAATTCCAAGATATAAATATTTCTTTATATTGAAATATACTTTTGGGTAAATTATTTCATTTACCATCTTTTAAAACATATCGTGATGACCCATCGTATTCGAGTGTTTATAAACCCCTATCGATACAGTAGATCAAACTGATCGATCAGAACTCATAAACAACTCAACCAATAAATCTCCACAATATTTTTTTTTATATAAAATCTACAAATACGTTCACTCATATATATACACTCAAACTCAATCTAGGGTATTGCTAACCCCATCTCTACTGAGTCACGCCACAGAGCCAAGGTAATCACTTAACCTTCAGCTCTGATACCACTGTAACGAACTGGGATTTTTCGACTCCGAAAATCAACATCAAACTACCGTGTTGACCATTCAGACATCGAACATTCCAGATCATTAATAGAAAGAAGTTAGGGGGTGAGAATAGATAAGATAGAAATATTAGAATATAAGAAGAAGAAGAACCAACACAACACAGAGTCTCACATCGCAGCGGAACAAAATATAATACAGAAATAAATCTTTATTGAAAACTTCTGAAATACTTACATTTATCAGAGTATCACACATCTGGACAGTAGCCTGTCCTCATATAAAACACAGCGGAATAGTAATATCATACGTCTGAACACCTCCAGCTCCTCTCTTCACAACAGTCGATAACCTGAACCTGTACAACCCGGTCTAACCCGAGCATTTACAAAACACCGGGTCAGTCTGGTGAACCAGAGTGAGATAAACTCACACAGTATAAGGGTAAATCATCCAATCATGATTTTAAAGTTCAAACTCTTTTCGAAAGAAAAGGATAATCGTAAGACCAAATCCACACATAAACACGGACGGTTTTTACCTTACGATAACCCAAAACAGTTTTGAAACCAATATCTTTTCTGATATTATAATAATGTCTATATACAAGTAAATAACAATCTAGTGGAACGCTTGCATCTCACGCTCCACATATATAGTATACAATCAAAACCGCGGGCGCTTATTGGAGATTGGATTCCGACTATGACAAGGTATGGGACCACCTGCCGGTAGTGTACCTCTAGAGACGAATACACTGGGTTCAACAAGAACGTCTTGTAACCCGGCCCTCACATGACCGACCACTCATTTCGCTTGAGTGTATCGAATGTATATCACCGACGGTTGGGATCAGCAACCGTCTCCCGAAAAGGGACAGCATCGAAACATAGATTTAAGAAGCAAATAGGATTTCCTCTAGATAGGTGATTATACACCCTAATGGGAGCGACCCACATAGCCATGCTGCCTGCCCGATTTTTGTCATTTCCCGGTTGATGAGGCTTGAGGCCAGAATTAACTCTTGACATCTGGTCACCATTTACTTTGAATGCCACATTGTCAGATCCGTCAGATATCACTAATTGATATCTACAAAAGTACTCTAGCAGGAAGCTAAGAGAACGGCAATTTCCTCGCCAACAACCATAGCACGTTTGAAGAAATCAACGTACGCGACCCTTTTGGAAATACTCTGTCAGACATCCATCCATATAGGCCATCCAGGAACAGGATGAACCGAAGGTACTCTCCTACTGCATCCAATATAGGAATCACCCCATGGATCAGTAGCGAGAAGTCCTTGCAACCCGTAGAATCCAACCACGACAGAATCACAGCTTATCTCTGCTTGCCAGGCAGAGGACAGTAGTGGTTCTTCCGTGTATGAAAAACCACGGTCTTCAATGCTCCATCTCGATCATCTTCTGAGATCTTCACGTATTTGTTGGTCGGAATGGTTTTCGAATAAATTCGATCCCGAACTTTCCGTACCAACAATCGTATTGGACAGATTTGATAGTCGGTGTTTTAACCATCAAAATAAACAGTGTTTCAATCATGACGCTCCAATGAGTTCACTGGTTTAGTATTCAGCATCACTTGGCCTTTAACAAACTAATTTACTTTTGTTAAATTAAAAACTTCTAATTCTTTAATTGTTCAAAAAAATATGATATTTGAATAACTCTAATTCAATTAACTAACATTCGACTTACTCCATTCACTCGACTCTAGATCGCAGCGATCACAATGGTTACGCCTGATTCCCTCAGGAAACATCCGACCGCCGTAGGCTATCTGCAGCTCTGCGAATTACGCTAGCAGTCGTACGAAATGACACCCCATCCTTTATTGTTTAAATCGGGAAAATCCATTTGTTTTTAATAAGGAAATTTATAGCACATATGTTATAACAATAGCATTATAATTACTATTTAGATTTACAAACAACAGCGCTATAATCGTTGTTTAGGTTTACAATCCATTTACTATAGCAACAGCGCTAAATCGCTATATTTGATTTACAAAACATATATTATAACAACAGCGCTAAAATCGCTGTTTATATTTCCAAAACTTATTCACTAACGTCTCTTACGATTACCAACTAATACCATCTTCAGATAATCCCGATGTTGTTCAAGTTGGGGTATTCTAATTACCTCTCAGACCTTGATCAAACAACGTTCTTATCCTCAGATAAGTATCAGTTGTAATCAAAATCCACTATGCCATTTCAATTTTCTAAACACTTTCCATTCTAGCTTGGGTTTGGTTATACAACCCTACTAGCTACTGCTTTGCCCAAATTCACTTATTTCCAAACTCCTTTCAATTTCGTTTGACCATTTCCCCCTTCGGAAATCTTATTTAAAATCTCCCCTTTCACTTGATATCAATTTCTCTTCTATTACTTTTGAAAAGTAATTTTCGTTCAAAAGTAATTTCCTAAATTATTATTAAATAAAATAATAATTTATTTCAAACCTTAATTTCATTAGTGGTAAATCCCTTTAAAAACCTTATTTAAATTTAAACAACTTCATTTAACTATTTTATTCAAAGCCCATAAATTTGATAATCAATTTCAATTCAAGATTGTCGATTACATTCACTTATAACGCGGTTATTCCACTAACCGATTCCAAACAATTCTCCCTTTAAATTAATTGAAAATATAATTTATTTAAAAATATTCCCTTAATTGTATTCCTTACGCCACAATTTCCAAAGTCAAACCATTCGATTACTTATCCTCGTACTTATACATCTGATTAATATCAGAATTAACTTTGTGAAATAACTTAATAATAAATCAAAGTGTTAAATAATTAAAATATTTATTTATTTCTCTTTAACAACTTTTATTCAAATTAATATAATTCAAAATCTAATTTTGGTTATAAAACAAATTTTATAACCCCAACTCTATCGATTCATCTGATTGTGAATAAATATTTATAACCCGATTGATTTTATAGGCCATTCTCTGCCAAACACTTAACCAACATCGCCCACTGGTTTAAACCAAACAGATGTTGAATATTCAGTCAGTAATCAGCAATCAAATCAATTACTTTTAACTGATAATAAATAGCAACCATTTAACACCAAACAAATAACAGAACAATTCAAATAATTAAGCACGCTTATAAATAATTGTGACCAACAGGGTAGGTTACCTCCGTTGGATCCAATCGTTAAAACAACGATTTGGTATTTCACTGAAATTAAACACAGTTTAATTTCATCGGTTCAATCAACAGATAAACAGACAACTAGCAAAACCGTCAACCATTGGCAAGCAGAGCACACAAAATAAAAATACCTAATTTATATAAAATATAAAAAGGGTAACTGAGTGAGTTTAACTCACCTTGAGTTGTGTTGTTACAATAACAACTGATTTGATTAAATTAAACTCGCGTTTAATTTAACTGGGATCTCCAACTGCATTTTACTGCGTTCGTTTCTGTTCCAGGATGTAAATCTCATTCATACAGCCCCGACGCCCCTTGCTGTGTTCCATTCTGTCTAGTTTCCCAGTTCTACACGAAGGTTAACACCCATTAATATGACCTTTATTTTGCTAAACCCTTCTTTAAGTAATTTAGTTAATCTAATTAATCTCCTTAACATTATTTAATTATATTACATTTTTATTTTGAACACATGATCAAATTATACTGCTCCTTCCACTTCGGTCTCACATGCTTCCCGGTTCTGCACAAAATAATATCTTTAGTTGATACAATATTTTATTAACTAATAACTTAATTAGTTTATAAGCCTAGTCACGTTTTAACCAAAGTTATCAGACCGACCCCTTTTGCATCTTCTATTTTTCTCACTAACTTCTGCTCAAAAACATACTACACAAACCCTTTTGCTTTCTCCTCCTATGTTCGACGTCAACCTGCCATGATAGTTAAGGGTTTTAAACACAAGTAATTAGTTAATTAGGATTAAATCAGTTTTTAGTTAGTAATTAACAATTATTGTATTTCAGTAATTCAAGCTGATCCTTACGTTCACGGTTCCCTTATGCCCTTCTTTGTATTCCATCTTGGTTCCCGATTCTTTGTTTAATCTGCATCAGATTAACACTATTCTTATTACAATACCTTAATGCTTTGATAAAACTAATTCACAACTTAATTTACTCCTTACGGTAAAATAGATTTGCCAAACATTTGGTTCCCTTCTTCTAAACAGCTCCTGCTCTTCACGTTTTTACCCCATAGTGCTCCACTCCAAAGGACCCGACGCTGCACCCACACGCCATCCAAAACAAGCCACCGCACCTTCATGGCGACTCCTAGGGTCAATCTGACGTGGCCAGAACATGCGCTGACATCCCCTCAACGCTTAACGGCAGTCGCTTTGCTCCAGGTGAAGTCGTTCGCCTGTAGTGCCCTCATAAACGCCGGCAGCTTCCAGCTTAATTATGGCCGATCCAAACAACCACCTTCGATCGCAGCCGTTGATTTTAGAGAGCTCGATGAGCTCTTTCATTTCCCTATTGAGCGACTTAGATTTTAATCCATGAATGTCGAAGATTTTGGAGAGGAAATTGGTGAAGTATAGGCTGTGGGTTTGTTTAGGGTGGCGGTGCAAATATCAGAACGAACGATTTAGGGTTTGATGCATCGCTTAGGGTATTTATAGTGAGGTTTTCTTAGAGACAAAATAATATAATATTATTCAATGAAACTTTGCCGTGAAGTAACACCAAAATATACCACATACGATCTCTGTTTACCGATAAAAAGACTTTTCTCGATGTAAAACGATATTCCGGATCCAATGGGACAGGTTTCGTCGAAATCCGAGGTCGTTTGAAAAAAATCCCTTTATAAAACCAGAAATAAACACGCGTTTAATTTTTCCACGATCACCAGATAAATCAAATTAATTTGAAACTTTCAAATCTTACAATAATTTGTTGATACGAACCCAACGGCACTAGTTTCGTCGCATTCTGAGACTGTTTCCCCGGTAGGCTATTTTTACCCCGAACCGCCCTACCCTTTTTAACGCCAAATTTCTCGATCTCTAAAAATAACAAACTATATACCTATCCTGACTCTAATCGACGATACGAACTCAATGGAACTGGTTCCGCGGCCTAATTCGATCGTCTTCTCAAGTTACGCCCAAATACTCCTTATATTTATTTGAATGCGCGCTATAGAATTTGAACTGGCGTTTACGGCTACCGTGGTCACATACGACACCGGTTTTCCATGCAATTTGATTTTCTGACAATAATTTGGCGATACGGTTCCAATGAAACTGATTTCGTCGAAATATGAGTCCGTTTGCAAAACGGCCATTTTAAAGGTCGATATTTTAATAACGATTTCCACAGCGTTTTTTTTCCAAATTTTGATTTAGCCCTAACTTACAATTTATAATACGAAATCTGGATTTTTCTCCTTCATATGAAAATTATCGTCAATACGCTCCCAACGTTTCTTGTTTCACAGAAATCCGACTTATATCGAATCCTGTATTCTCAGTTGAAGTTCAAAACTAGAATTTACGAACTGCACGCCATTTTCAAGCTCGAATTTATATTATATATAAATTATAACGTTCAACTTCTTTTCAATAACGAATTAAATATTAAATTCCATTAATATTCCCAATATAATATTTAAATTAAATAAATTAAATTACATATTCGAGTGCCAAAAACACGGGTCGTTACATTCTTCCCCCCTTAAAATAATTTCGTCCTCGAAATTGCTAAGGTAAGAAGAACGTTATAAACTCATTAATTTCAAATCTAATTTTATATTAAATTAGAAACCAATTCAATACTGTAAATAAATATTTTCAAAAATATCGAAAATTTTCTAACACTTTAAATTTCTGAAAAATTTCGCCAGCACCTCCTTTGTACGGCTCAATCGGTACAACCACAACTCGCCTCCCTGGGCCTTCTCCAATTCAAAAGAAAATAAAACAGCCAAGTGGCTTGCCAAATCGGCTCACAAATCTCCAAACCCATATTAAAATAAACGTGTACCTTTTTGTCGGGCATATCATTATATCCTTTCCATCTGCTACCCTGACAGCATATACAAAATTCCAATTTTATCCTCAAGACCAAATTCTTCATACGTCCAAGCCAAATCCCATTCTTAACTCAGTTTCCATCCATTATCAATTCCAACTCTTAACTTACCTGTCCAACCCCATTTCAGATTCGTGCCTCACAATTCAAAATCTGATTCTACTTGATATATTATATCTCGATTCAATTCCCAGTTAATTGGTTTCAATTCAAATCATATTTGTTTCACAATTTCTGTTTAAATTTGTTTTTGTACAAACAATTTTCTCTGGGAGTTTTCAAACAGTTCAGCTCTTTTAAAAAAATCAAATATTCCTTTTTAGGATTCAAAACAACTTGTTTTTCTCAAAGCAATTCAAAACAAGATTTTTGGTAGTAATCCGTCACTTAGAACTCGGAAATGAACACTGATGATGTGGCCAGCATCCTCAGAGTTATTCCCCAGCTATCAAAGTGAGTTCAATACTATATAACTTTTCAAAATCATATTTAAACACTTCCTTTTGAAATTATTTCAAAATATCATCTCAATGCTTGTAAAACAATTTAAAATCTCCCAGGATTTCAAAATTCTCATATATACAATCCAAGTTCATTTGCAATCACCTTTCCCACTTTTGGGAATTTTAATTCCAATTCTGATATTTATTTCAGATCTAATTAATCTTCTTCTATATTATACGAATTCCAATTGGTTGTTTATATAACCATTTCAATTATTATCAACCAACACATCCAATATGCAATAAGAATTCCAAGATATAAATATTTCTTTATATTGAAATATACTTTTGGGTAAATTATTTCATTTACCATCTTTTAAAACATATCGTGACGACCCATCGTATTCGAGTGTTTATAAACCCCTATCGATACAGTAGATCAAACTGATCGATCAGAACTCATAAACAACTCAACCAATAAATCTCCACAATATTTTTTTTATATAAAATCTACAAATACGTTCACTCATATATATACACTCAAACTCAATCTAGGGTATTGCTAACCCCATCTCTACTGAGTCACGCCACAGAGCCAAGGTAATCACTTAACCTTCAGCTCTGATACCACTGTAACGAACTGGGATTTTTCGACTCCGAAAATCAACATCAAACTACCGTGTTGACCATTCAGACATCGAACATTCCAGATCATTAATAGAAAGAAGTTAGGGGGTGAGAATAGATAAGATAGAAATATTAGAATATAAGAAGAAGAAGAACCAACACAACACAGAGTCTCACATCGCAGCGGAACAAAATATAATACAGAAATAAATCTTTATTGAAAACTTCTGAAATACTTACATTTATCAGAGTATCACACATCTGGACAGTAGCCTGTCCTCATATAAAACACAGCGGAATAGTAATATCATACGTCTGAACACCTCCAGCTCCTCTCTTCACAACAGTCGATAACCTGAACCTGTACAACCCGGTCTAACCCGAGCATTTACAAAACACCGGGTCAGTCTGGTGAACCAGAGTGAGATAAACTCACACAGTATAAGGGTAAATCATCCAATCATGATTTTAAAGTTCAAACTCTTTTCGAAAGAAAAGGATAATCGTAAGACCAAATCCACACATAAACACAGACGGTTTTTACCTTACGATAACCCAAAACAGTTTTGAAACCAATATCTTTTCTGATATTATAATAATGTCTATATACAAGTAAATAACAATCTAGTGGAACGCTTGCATCTCACGCTCCACATATATAGTATACAATCAAAACCGCGGGCGCTTATTGGAGATTGGATTCCGACTATGACAAGGTATGGGACCACCTGCCGGTAGTGTACCTCTAGAGACGAATACACTGGCTTCAACAAGAACGTCTTGTAACCCGGCCCTCACATGACCGACCACTCATTTCGCTTGAGTGTATCGAATGTATATCACCGACGGTTGGGATCAGCAACCGTCTCCCGAAAAGGGACAGCATCGAAACATAGATTTAAGAAGCAAATAGGATTTCCTCTAGATAGGTGATTATACACCCTAATGGGAGCGACCCACATAGCCATGCTGCCTGCCCGATTTTTGTCATTTCCCGGTTGATGAGGCTTGAGGCCAGAATTAACTCTTGACATCTGGTCGCCATTTACTTTGAATGCCACATTGTCAGATCCGTCAGATATCACTAATTGATATCTACAAAAGTACTCTAGCAGGAAGCTAAGAGAACGACAATTTCCCCGCCAACAACCATAACACGTTTGAAGAAATCAACGTACGTGACCCTTTTGGAAATACTCTGTCAGACATCCGTCCATATAGGCCATCCAGGAACAGGATGAACTGAAGGTACTCTCCTACTGCATCCAATATAGGAATCACCCCATGGATCAGTAGCGAGAAGTCCTTGCAACCCGTAGAATCCAACCACGACAAAATCACAGCTTATCTCTGCTTGCCAGGCAGAGGACATTAGTGGTTCTTCCGTGTATGAAAAACCACGGTCTTCAATGCTCCATCTCGATCATCTTCTGAGATCTTTACGTATTTGTTGGTCGGAACGGTTTTCGAATAAATTCGATCCCGGACTTTCCGTACCAACAATCATATTGGACAGATTTGATAGTCGGTGTTTTAACCATCAAAATAAACAGTGTTTCAATCATGACGCTCCAATGAGTTCACTGGTTCAGTATTCAGCATCACTTGGCCTTTAACAAACTAATTTGCTTTTGTTAAATTAAAAACTTCTAATTCTTTAATTGTTCAAAAAAATATGATATTTGAATAACTCTAATTCAATTAACTAACATTCAACTTACTCCATTCGCTCGACTCTAGATCACAGCGATCACAATGGTTACGCCTGATTCCCTCAGGAAACATCCGACCGCCGTAGGCTATCTACAGCCCTGCGAATTACGCTAGCAGTCGTACGAAATGACACCCCATCCTTTATTGTTTAAATCGGGAAAATCCATTTGTTTTTAATAAGGAAATTTATAGCACATATGTTATAACAATAGAATTATAATTACTATTTAGATTTACAAACAACAACGCTATAATCGCTGTTTAGGTTTACAATCCATTTACTATAGCAACAACGCTAAATCGCTATATTTGATTTACAAAACATATATTATAACAACAGCGCTAAAATCGCTGTTTATATTTCCAAAACATATTCACTAACGTCTCTTACGATTACCAACTAATACCATCTTCAGATAATCCCGATGTTGTTCAAGTTGGGGTATTCTAATTACCTCTCAGACCTTGATCAAACAACGTTCTTATCCTCAGATAAGTATCAGTTGTAATCAAAATCCACTATGCCATTTCAATTTTCTAACCACTTTCCATTCTAGCTTGGGTTTGGTTATACAACCCTACTAGCTACTCCTTTGCCCAAATTCACTTATTTCCAAACTCCTTTCAATTTCGTTTGACCATTTCCCCCTTCGGAAATCTTATTTAAAATCTCCCCTTTCACTTGATATCAATTTCTCTTCTATTACTTTTGAAAAGTAATTTTCGTTCAAAAGTAATTTCCTAAATTATTATTAAATAAAATAATAATTTATTTCAAACCTTAATTTCATTAGTGGTAAGTCCCCTTAAAAACCTTATTTAAATTTAAACAACTTCATTTAACTATTTTAATCAAAGCCCATAAATTTGATAATCAATTTCAATTCAAGACTGTCGATTACATTCACTTATAACGCGGTTATTCCACTAACCAATTCCAAACAATTCTCCTTTTAAATTAATTGAAAATATAATTTATTTAAATAAATTCCCTTAATTGTATTCCTTACGCCACAATTTCCAAAGTCAAACCATTCGATTACTTATCCTCGTACTTATACATCTGATTAATATCAGAATTAACTTTATGAAATAACTTAATAATAAATCAAAGTGTTAAATAATTAAAATATTTATTTATTTCTCTTTAACAGCTTTTATTCAAATTAATATAATTCAAAATCTAACTTTGGTTATAAAACAAATTTTATAACCCCAACTCTATCGATTCACCTGATTGTGAATAAATATTTATAACCCGATTGATTTTATAGGCCATTCTCTGCCAAACACTTAACCAACATCGCCCACTGGTTTAAACCAAACAGATGTTGAATATTCAGTCAGTAATCAACAATCAAATCAATTACTTTTAACTGATAATAAATAGCAACCATTTAACACCAAACAAATAACAGAACAATTCAAACAATTAAGCACGCTTATAAATAAACGTGACCAACAGGGTAGGTTACCTCCGTTGGATCCAATCGTTAAAACAACGATTTGGTATTTCACTGAAATTAAACACAGTTTAATTTCATCGGTTTAATCAACAGATAAACAGACAACTAGCAAAACCGTCAACCATTGGCAAGTAGAGCACACAAAATAAAAATACCTAATTTATATAAAATATAAAAAGGGTAAATGAGTGAGTTTAACTCACCTTGAGTTGTGTTGTTACAATAACAACTGATTTGATTAAATTAAACTCGCGTTTAATTTAACTGGGATCTCCAACTGCATTTTACTGCGTTCGTTTCTGTTCAAGGATGTAAATCTCATTCATACAGCCCCGACGCCCCTTGCTGTGTTCCATTCTGTCTAGTTTCCCAGTTCTACACGAAGGTTAACACCCATTAATATGACCTTTATTTTGCTAAACCCTTCTTTAAGTAATTTAGTTAATCTAATTAATCTCCTTAACATTATTTAATTATATTACATTTTTATTTTGAACACATGATCAAATTATACTGCTCCTTCCACTTTGGTCTCACATGCTTCCCGGTTCTGCACAAAATAATATCTTTAGTTGATACAATATTTTATTAACTAATAACTTAATTAGTTTATAAGCCTAGTCACGTTTTAACCAAAGTTATCAGACTGACCCCTTTTGCATCTTCTATTTTTCTCATTAACTTCTGCTCAAAAACATACTACACAAACCCTTTTGCTTTCTCCTCCTATGTTCGACGTCAACCTGCCATGATAGTTAAGGGTTTTAAACACAAGTAATTAGTTAATTAGGATTAAATCAGTTTTTAGTTAGTAATTAACAATTATTGTATTTCAGTAATTCAAGCTGATCCTTACGTTCACGGTTCCCTTATGCCCTTCTTTGTATTCCATCTTGGTTCCCGATTCTTTGTTTAATCTGCATCAGATTAACACTATTCTTATTACAATACCTTAATGCTTTGATAAAACTAATTCACAACTTAATTTACTCCTTACGGTAAAATAGATTTGCCAAACATTTGGTTCCCTTCTTCTAAACAGCTCCTGCTCTTCACGTTTTTACCCCATAGTGCTCCACTCCAAAGGACCTGACGCTGCACCCACACGCCATCCAAAACAAGCCACCGCACCTTCATGGCGACTCCTGGGGTCAATCTGACGTGGCCAGAAGATGCGCTGACATCCCCTCAACGCTTAACGGCAGTCGCTTTGCTCCAGGTGAAGTCGTTCGCCTGTAGTGCCCTCATAAACGCCGGCAGCTTCCAGCTTAATTATGGCCGATCCAAACAACCACCTTCGATTGCAGCCGTTGATTTTAGAGAGCTCGATGAGCTCTTTCATTTCCCTATTGAGCGACTTAGATTTTAATCCATGAATGTCGAAGATTTTGGAGAGGAAATTGGTGAAGTATAGGCTTTTGGTTTGTTTAGGGTGGCGGCGCAAATATCAGAATGAACGATTTAGGGTTTGATGCATCGCTTAGGGTATTTATAGTGAGGTTTTTTTAGAGACAAAGTAATATAATATTATTCAATGAAACTTTGCCACGAAGTAACACCAAAATATACCACATACGATCTCTGTTTACCGATAAAAAGACTGTTCTCGATGTAAAACGATATTCCGGATCCAATGGGACAGGTTTCGTCGAAATCCGAGGTCGTTTGAAAAAAATCCCTTTATAAAACCAGAAATAAACACGCGTTTAATTTTTCCACGATCACCAGATAAATCAAATTAATTTGAAACTTTCAAATTTTACAATAATTTGTTAATACGAACCCAACGGCACTAGTTTCGTCGCATTCTGAGACTGTTTCCCCGGTAGGGTATTTTTACCCCGAACCGCCCTACCCTTTTTAACGCCAAATTTCTCGATATCTAAAAATAACAAACTATATACCTATCCTGACTCTAATCGACGATACAAACTCAACGGAACTGGTTCCGCGGCCTAATTCGATCGTCTGCTCAAGTTACGCCCAAATACTCCTTATATTTATTTGAATGCGCGCTATAGAATTTGAACTGGCGTTTACGGCTACCGTGGTCACATACGACACCGGTTTTCCATGCAATTTGATTTTCTGACAATAATTTGGCGATACGGTTCCAATGAAACTGATTTCGTCGAAATATGAGTCCGTTTGCAAAACGGCCATTTTAAAGGTCGATATTTTAATAACGATTTCCACAGTGTTTTTTTTCCAAATTTTGATTTAGCCCTAACTTACAATTTACAATACAAAATCTGGATTTTTCTCCTTCATATGAAAATTATCGTCAATACGCTCCCAACGTTTCTTGTTTCACAGAAATCCGACTTATATCGAATCCTGTATTCTCAGTTGAAGTTCAAAACTAGAATTTACGAACTGCACGCCATTTTCAAGCTCGAATTTATATTATATATAAATTATAACGTTCAACTTCTTTTCAATAACGAATTAAATATTAAATTCCATTAATATTCCCAATATAATATTTAAATTAAATAAATTAAATTACATATTCGAGTGCCAAAAACACGGGTCGTTACACCATACGTCATGTTATATAATTGGTTAAGTGTTTTCCTCTTGTATTACTTAACCCCACCACATGTCATTATATATTTTGGTTAAGTGTTACCTTAGTTAACTTAACCCTATCATCTGCTTAGTTAAGATGTTACAATGGTTAAGTGTTCTAAATTTACTTAACCTAACCCACTTATCTAATTAACATGTTGTAACGGTTAAGTGTTCTAATTTTACTTAACCTCACCCACTTATCTAATTAACATGTTGTAACAGTTAAATGTTCTAATTTTACTTAACCTCACCCACTTTTCTAGTTAACATGTTATTACGCTTAAGTGTTTCCCTAATTACTTAACCTCACCATTTCTAGCTTGATTTATTCATGAGCCTTAATTAATTAATTAATTAAAGCACCAACCACTCACATTAGATAGATATTGTTGTGGTTACTGGATGTGCCGGTCGGTTCCGGGCAGGTTTACACCACAACTCAGTCTAACCTCGGGGCTTTCTGCGCTTGATGCACTAACCACCCACATTAGACAGGTATTGTTGTAGTCACTGGATGTGCCGGTCGGTTCCGGGCAGTTTTACACCACAACTCAGTCTAACCTCGGGTTAGGCATATTTGTCTTTTACTAAATTTACATATTTACTATTTATGTAAATTTTCAGTAAATCAATTTAGCCTAGATCATATTTATTTGTCATGCAAATTTGCATATTTATATTCTATGCCCAAAACTTGATTTACCTATCAATCAGCCTAACTTGCGGTTTATACCAATTTTAGATTTAATATTCCCCTTTTACAATTCATGCCCAATCTAGATAAATATTCCAATTTACGATTCATGTCAAAACTAGATTTAATATTCTAGTTTACCGTTTATGTCCAAAACTTGGTTTACACGCCAATTACACCCTTTGCAACCAATTAAATTTATCAACTTATGCCCAAGTCTAATATGCATGTAAATCATTCACTATTATAGCCAATTTAAACTATGCCAACATATTTATTATGCCAAACTAACTTAATTAAGCTACGCCCAAATTCCCGCGCTGTAATCGTACGTATAACATGATTTCACAAGTTTCTAAGTACTCATGAAATGATACTAATAGTATCAAAGCAAGGAATTGGGGATAAGCACGAGAATTGACATAAAAGAATAGCCATGCAAGAATGAACCAAATACAAAAACAATGGTTTCAATGGGTTTGATGTACATAACAGTGAATAGGAATAAACTAGACAAGTTACACCCCAAAAAAATGGGATCCAACATAATGTAAGGGAATAGGCATAGGTGATTTGGTCCAACATAATGCCAGTTCGAAGTACAACCTAATAGGTTAATGGGAATAGGCATAAGTCACTGACTATAATAGTTATAGGCAATTAACCACAATAGTCATGGGCGACTAATCACAATAGTTTCTTAATCAATGTCATAGGCAACAGTCTCATAGTCATAAATCTTGGTAATAGTCTCATAGTCATGAATCATATGCAATAGTCTCAAAATTATGAATCATAGTCATAGTCATAGACAACAGTCTTATAGTCATAGTTGTATGTAATAGCCTCATTGTCATGGATTATAATCATAGGCGATAGTTTCATGGGCAACAGTTTCATAGTCATAGTCTTAGGCAAAAGTCCCATAATCATAGTCATTGGCAATTAGCCACAATAAGTTCAAGGCCACAATCGAGAATCAGATCCAAAGGCATAGATAACGTTAGATTTGACATAAGCATGAATCAAAGATAATTAACTTGCAAATTGGCATAGTTCTATATTTTGATTCATTACATTCACAATTCCAATTACACGTTCAAATCTAAGGAATAACCGAACTTATAGTGATCGGTTTAGAAAAGGCGATTTGCTATGATTCGAGTGATGTTGCTTGAAGCGGAATGCCTATGGTCCAATCTGAAGCTTTATCTTGATTTGAATCTCCAATTTAAAGAAGAAATATAACTTGTTTTAATGGAGAATAAGATTTATTTTAATTAGGATTGAGGCAGAGTATAGGCGTAATGAAGTTGTGTGGAGAAAGTGAAGTTTGGGGGCGTTTATATAGCGTAGAACTCATGAATTTGGTCCAGAAATCAGCTCGGATACATAAAAATGAATTCTGCCTCGGATCTGGAAAAACAGGGCAAGTTGACCCCCATGTCGACCTATAGGGGGGAGGTCGGCCCCCTAGTCGACCTGGGTTTTGGGCGGGAAATTTCCCGCCCAGCCCGCTTCTGGGTTCTGTTTTGAATTTTGAATTCAGTTTCGAGCTGTTTTTAAATTTGAGATAAAACTTCCGAAGGCCATAACTTCTTCATACGAAGTCCGATTCACGCAAACTCAGATTCTATCTCAAGCAGAATTCCGAGACGAACGTAATGGCATAACCCGTTTCCCTTAATTCTTCTCTTAAAAATTAAGTATACTTTGATTTGTTACATTAACGTTTACAGAAAATACGGGGTGTTACTGTAACAACCCTGAATTTTGGGGTAAATTTAAAAATTTATTTTAACTAATTTTAATGGGTTTTGATATTTAAAATAATTTATTTAAAATGATAATGATTAAAAATTTACTTAAATCGAAGTTAGGATGAATGATTTAATTTTAATTATAAAAGGAGTTAGAAATAGCGCGGTAGTTTTAAAAGTCAAACTTGAACTTTGACTGACTGTACATGATGCAAAATTTAATGGATTTTAGTGAAACAAAAAATATTAGAATCTATTTAAAAATATCTTTCTAACGAATCTAAAAAATTGAAATTTCATAGCAGGAATCAAAAGTAATGTCCAGTTTAAAATTTAGAAAGGTCGCTATGAAATTTATATATATAATATATATAAAGGTCAAAAATGCTACTTTTTGCACACGAAGGAATTTGGACTCGAAACCACTTCCATTTAGTTCAAAATGATGTTTCTGCATTTAAAAAGTATAAACACTTATATATTTCGAGTTTCGTAAAATATTTGTTTAAAAATGTATTTTTAATATTTAATACCTACGCCTTAAAAATAGCCATTTTTCAAATGACCTCTGTTTTCGACAAAACCATTTTTGTTGGATTCGGAATGTCAAATTATTGCTAAGTTTAATTTTTCATAATTTTTAGAATTAATTTGTGACCGGGGCAAAAAGATTTTAGTTTGGTCAATTTCGGTCAATTTTAATCGACTTGAAAAGGGACCTTTTTCAAACGGGCTCAGAATTGGACGAAATTAATTTTTCTAGGTCCGCGGCATCAAAACATAGCTAAATATATTTTTCAGGAATTTTTGAAGTTAATTTGTGGCCCCGGTGAATTTATTTGTACGGTTGAATTAAAAATAAAAGTAAATATTTTAAATTAAAAAAAATTGGGTCAAGACAGTCATTTGGGCCTGCGGGACATAGCTAGATGAGTCCGGAATAGGGGTTAATAGGTAAGAACGACAGTCGTTGGGCTGGAACCGGACAAAGTTGATAAACGGGCCTTAATGGGTAATTAGTGAATATAATAATATAAATATTAGACAAATTAGAACCCTAATCCTCCCCTAAAACAAACCAGCCGCCATCTCCTCTTTTCATGGCTAGAAATACACGAATTTCATTCCTCAATTACTCCCAACCCCCTCAACGAAATCGAATGATTCTTATGACAATATTGAAGAGATTTTCGAGAGCTTTAATTCTATACGGATATGATGGAGTTTAATTGAGTAATTTGCCCGGAATCTCCTCCCCAACCCGCGGCCAAACAGCCCCGCTGCACCATGTGGGCCCCACCGCGGCCTCCACCTCCCTAGGCACACCAAGCCCTCTCCTCCCTCTCCGATATGACACCTTCTGATCGTCTTCAAGCTTCACCAATCCCGAGATAAATGAAAACATAATTTTGAAGGTTATGGGTTCATTTTGGGTCTTGAACGTTGGAAGAGGAAGAAGGAGGGTGAGTTGACTTTTTGAACTTTGACCAAACTAATTAATTTAAGGGTCCGTTTGGCACAGGTCCCTATTAAGTTTCAAAATTAGGCTCACATCCGGTCCAACTTTTCATGTAAATTTAGTCCCTATTTTTCAAAAATACACTAAAAACAAAAAAATATTAAAAAAATCACGAAAATTCGAATTTAAATCAAACATTTACTCACCCAAAAAAACAGCTCGTAAAAAAATAAAAAAATGCATCAAAATAAAAAAAATAACAATAAAACAGCGAAAAATGCAGTAATTTGCATCAAATCATGCACATATTTGCAATACTTGCATTCATCTGTGCAAGTATTTCAAATGTTGAATTTGCGTTTGTTTTTTTGCATACATGTACGCAAGGTAAACAGATTCTTGCATACAAGTGTGCAACAATCTTCATGCAAAATTTTCGCTTCATATTTTTACATGCAATATTTGCATACATGTGTGCAAGTATTTCAAATAGTTGCATACATATATGCAAGCTTTTTTTTTAATTTCCGTGAACTTCTACTAATATTTCCAGATTTTAGATTTTTTTTTTTTTTTACATTGTAGCGCTTTTTTTTTTAATATAAAGAAAAGGCGGAATAAAAAAAAAGGGACAAAATTTCCCATTTGTTTCCGCCCCCTCTTTTTGAGCTGCCGCCTTATAATTTTTGTCCCTTCCGCCTTCCACCTCCTTCCACTTTGCCTCTTCCATTTTTTCACGAAAAAAATGTGCTCTTGCATTAATTTTTTTTTCTAAAATCTAGAAATATTCCCCTCAGTCCACTCAAATCAAAAAAAAAGTTGCATACATGTATGTAACTATTACTAATAGTTGCATACATGTATGCAACTATTTAAATACACATGCAAAAGAAAACCGCAAACCTGCTGAGTATTTGCATACAAATATGCTGTTATTCAGAATAGCTGCATACTTGTATTCAGTAATGCATTGAAAGGCAGAGGGCATGGCAATATGTGCATACATGTATGCAAATATATGAAATGTGCATGTTTTCATGCATTTTACTACATATTCCGCTGTTTTGTGTATTTTTTATTTTGACTTGTTTATCGATTGTTTTTCCACCTGATTTTTCTGCTGTGAACATGTTTAATTTAATTATGAATTTTCATGATTTTTTTTATATTTTTTTTATATGTTTTCGAAAAATAGGGACCTAATTTACATGAAAAGTTAGACCTGATGTGAGCCTAATTAAATTTCGTTTTAGGGATGTATGCCTAATTTTCACTTAATTTAATTCAATTTTTATCAATCTTAATTTAACCATATCTCACTCATACGAACTCGAAACTGAACGATTTCAGGTGCTCCACGATCGTGAGACCGAGATTTTCGCAATGATACTAACTAGACCTGATTATGTGGAAGTTGAATTTTTGATAAATTTTGGATCTGAACAGCGCAGAACTCAATAACGATGTGAGATTTCTTATTTTTATTAATTAAAATTAAATTACTCTTGCTATCTGAAATCCTTATATGTATGTAAATAAATTTAGGTCTGTGGTGATTGAGTTAGAAATTTGTGTTTGCTGTTTGTATTTATTGTGAACCCTTGTTGTGTTAGAATTGACGACAAAAAAAAACTTTATATATTTTGTTGTGATAGAATTGACGACAAAAACTTTATATATTTTGTTGTGTTAGAATTGTCGACAAGAAAATTAACATATTAGATTATGTTAAGCAAAATTAACATTTTTTGTTAATTAGATTTTTGTTAAACGAAATTAACATTTTTGTTAATTAGAACATGTTAGTGAAATGGAAAATGAACCTTTTTACCTATTAAAAAGGATTAGTTAAAAAGAGACATTTTTGTCACTTTAGAAAAATGTGAAATAAAAATATTCATTTTTGGTAATTAAAATGATAAGATCAAGATATTCATTTTAGTTAATTGAAAAGGGTTACACCAGAATATACATTATTTTACATCGTTATGTGTTAAATCAGAAGTGACATTATTTTACACCGTAATGTGTTAAATTAGGAAATGGACATGGTTTACACCATAATGTGTTAACTAAAAAATGGACATTATTTTCACCGCCGTTTTGTTAAATATGAAAAAGACATTATTTTTTTGTCAATTTGTTAGAAATGGAAAAAAATAGAACACTGATTTCATTGTCAATTAGTTTAAAAAGAAATTTATAATTTCATGTGAAAAAAAAATGTAACATTTTATATAGTTTGTTGAGATAATTTGACCAAAAAAAAATGACACCTGGTGATTATAAGATTGACGAAAACAAATATGTCAATTTGTGATTTTACATTGGATGGAAACAAATAAATGTTCTTTATTTTGATATTAGAATATATAGAAAATGTGAACATATGAAATATACTTTTATGTAATAATTAGAATGCATAAAAAATGTTCACATAGAAAATATACTTTCACATAATCCATTAGAAATAGAGTAGACAATAAAAATTATATATTTATTGTAATATGAATCACTAGAAAAAAATACATTTCTTTTTATTTACTATTTAATTGTAAATAAAATTTTGATTATAGAAGTATGACATAGAAAAAGGAATTTTCTTTCTATTTACAATTAGTGGTAAATGAAAATGTGATTATAAGTACTTGATAGTAAGAAGAACATAATTATTCTTTTTATGTTAAAATAAAATGTTAACAAAGATTTAATATAAATTACTCTTTTTATGTTAAAAAGGAAGAAAATTTACATTTTTATGTAAATAAAATAAAAAGAAGAAAATTTACATTTTTATGTAAATATACAATGAAAAAGGAAAATTTAATTCTTATATAAACAAATAGTAAAAAGGAAAATTACACTCAAAATGTAAATTAGACTAAAAAGGACATTTTTGTTAGCAAATGAAAATTAAAACAAAAACCATAGAAAAAGAAGTACATTTTTATTTGCCTTTTATATGCAAATAAAAACCAAAGAAAATGAAGTACATTTTTATTTGCAAATTAGTTGCAAATAAAAACATGAAGTTATAAAGTACATTTTTATTTGCAATTTAGTTATAGAAATTAAAAAAAAAATGATTTAAAAATAAGAAAATTTCATTTTCAGGTAATTAAGATTAAAGGATTAATTGACATTTTCATGCAAATAGAATTAAATAGAAAATTTACATTTTAATGTAAATAAGAATTAGAAAAGTTACATTTTTCTTAATGCAAATAAGAATTAGAAGAAAGTTACATTTTCATGTAATTAAGTTAAAGAACATAAAAATTTCATTTTTATGTAATTAAGTCAATTTCTAATTAAGTTAAAGTTTATATTTTTATGTAACTAAGATTTAAAGTAAGAAAATTTCATTTTTATGTAATGAAAAAAGAAAAGTTTACATTTTAGATGCGATAAAAATAATAGAATTAAAATGTATATTTTTATCGTCATTTTAAATGCGATAAAAAGAATAGAAATGAAATGTATATTTTTATCGTTATTTTAGATGCGATAAAAAGAGTAGAAATGAAATGTATATTTTTATCGTCATTTTAGATGCGATAAAAAGAGTAGAAATGAAATGTATATTTTTATCGTCACTTTAGATGTGATAAAAGAATAGAATAATTATTATATATTTTTATCGTCATTTTAGAGGCGGTAAAAAGAAGTTACATTTTTCAATGTAAATAAAAGAAAAATAGGAAGTTACATTTTTATATGTAATTAGAGAAATATAGAAACTTACATTTTTTCAATGTAAATAAGGATAAAATAGAAATTATATTTATTTATTTATTTATTATATGTAGATAAAAGAATTTACATTTTTTCAATGTAAGCAAAAGAAATAAAAGAATGGTTAGGAATTCACATTTTTCAATGTAAATAGAATATGAAATAAAAGTTACATTTGCAATATAATAATATATTGAAATATGAGTTTACATTTCTCAATTAAAATAAAATAGGAATAAAAATTTACATTTTTTTTATGTAAATAAAAGGATTAGAAATTTACATTTTAAGGAATGGGTTTTCATTAAAAAGGAATAATGAAACCGAATATACATTTGGTGTAAATTGAAAGATGAAAGAAGAGAAAATACATTGTTGGATATAGCATATGTATGTGAATTAAAATAAAATAAACATTATTGTGTGTCATGTTATACCTCGATATTATATACACAAATAGGGATATTCAATGTTAACAAAATATAGTGAAATGAAATGGATGACAAAATTATATATAAGCATATATATATATAAATATATATATATATATATATATATATATGTAAATTATAATTAAACGAATCGCGCGTGGTAGTTCGCGATTCGACAATCGTAACTTTAAATAGTTATACTGAAATGTCCGACCGCCGGATTTCCCCAAAATTGAAACCGTTAGGTTCGCCTTGGGAAGACCTTTCCAACGATATGAATTGTGTTAAATTCCAACGGTTAGATTTAGAAAAACTTGTAAAACAAATTTGGGTGAAAACAGCGCCAAGGTCGCCTATTGACATGAAGTGTTGTTAAATAAAATTCAATTATTTTTATATAAATAAAAATATAGATTAATCGTTATAAATTAATATTAACGATAAGAAATGATTTTAAATTTATATATATACGAGGATTATTTGAAAAGTCCAAGTTCAATCTCATTTCAAATGATTATTCGTCGATCTAAGTCGAAGAGTTGAAGACGGTGATTGAAGGCCGACGATCTTCACGTCGAATGGATGAGTTACCATTGACGCCCATGATTGGAGTAGCTACCTTGAAGGGGCTACAATGGTGGCCATCCAGACTACTTTTTGATTGTTCGGATATGTGAGGAATAAGGTGCCTCCGGTTTCGTTCAAACCCAGAACGGACTTGAAAATGGATTGTATGTCTGACGTTGTATTCCTTTATACGGTATTCATTGATCTCTGCTAAATATATATCTATTTGGTGTTTAACACCCTTCTCTAAGACGTACGAGCTTAGAGGTTATATATTGGTAGGAATCAATGGTATGGTATGGATTGACAATGTGGCATGCTAAGATGCAAATGATCAAGGCTTTTGTTGAAAAGCAGGCCTTGTGGTTGATGATCAATGCACTGCTTGAATAAGCATAGCTTTGTGTATTACGTAGCTTCACGAGCCTCACAACCTGGTTGGAGTCTAAAACGGGAGAAGGGAACGCAGGGAGAGCAGCACGTTTCTTTCTAGCTAGAAGCGGTGTTTGGGTTTTACACAGCCCGACATTTTACTTATGTGGATGATGTAATGAGGCGCCTCGGATGATAGGTCCTATAGGACCGGGAAACGTGTGTTCAGGAATTGCCAATCCGCAAAATCGTGTGTGCGGACCGGCCCTGCAGGATCCAAGGGTTCACAGCGGGGAATCCTAAGACATTAGCTAGAGTGTCTCGGATCGGTAAGGAGCTCCTCCCTAGCCTTGACTCATGATGGAAACCCAATTTCCAATACGACACCATGCAGTTTTGATTGTAGAACTAGTATGGCGACATAGTAGGATGGGGTACTATGCCGTCTACGATTGATACATCATGATTGAAATGTTTTTGAAACATATATACACTAACAATAATATCAAATCCGTTTTATCGTACCAAGCATTTTTGATCATTATAAGGTAAAACTCTATCTTGCGTTGCATTGTGTCATGGGACTTGGGTCTTATAATGGTATCATTTTTCTAAAAAGCATTGCGTTGTTTAACGATTTACTTTAATTTATGCACCGGCAATCCATTGGAATAAAACCTGTTCCGCGTTAGCGGCGTGGCCCTTGGATTTGCCTTATTGCTATTAGTTATATTAGTTAAGAATTCTCACACCAGTCCCATGACTGACTCGTAGTTTGTTTCACTTTGTAAACTCGGGTGCCCTCTTTTCCACACGGGCAGTCGAGTATCTTTTTGCAGATATTTATCTCTTGAGCAGGATTCTGGATCGAAGCCTATAGCTGTGTCAAGAGCATAGAAAGTCTTCCGCTGTGTATTGTATTAATTTACTGTAATTTATCTTCCGCTGTAATTTTATTCGATGTACTCTGATATTCTGTACTCTGATGTAACATTATTGTAATGTTTATAAAAGTCTGATGTTATTGTTCTGATGTGTTGTATTCCCAGAGTTAACGTGTTCGGGTTTTGAACGGTCTTGGTCGATCTAACAATCGATCGGGTCGGGCGAAAACCCGGGCCGTTACAGTTACGGTATTGCTATAGTAGACCTTTCCATATCCTACGTGATGATCCACGTCAATCTACCAAGGCAAATCCTACGTTGAAATTTTATAATCATACATGACACCTCATCAATCTAAGCACCACTTGTTAATCCAATCACAAACATTTCTATTTCCCATTTTTATTTTCATTCACCCGCTTTCATTTTCGTTTTCCTCCAAATTTCCAAAATCATTCGTAACCCTAATTTTCATTATTCACCCGTTGTCCTAATTCTTACTAACGAAATATTATCAAATTGGCAACATTGGCGAAATATTAGGGTTCCTATTTTGACTGAGACCTAGAAACCGCCGACGGTAAGTCGCAAGTGGATGTCTCTTTTCAAGAGATTGTTTTATAGGTAAAAAATTCCTAACTCCAGGATTCAACTAATAACAACGAACTATCAGATAAAGCAGCGAAAAAGCCAAATGGCTTTGGAACTAATTTGAATTCAAACCCAACAATAAAAAAGAAGAACAACAGTAAATGTGGGAAAGAAGTCATTCAACGAAACCCAATTTTAAAGCCTTCTATTACAAACGAAGAGAGTAGAAATTCATCAGGAACCAGTGGAAATGAGAACGCATTTCTTTTGACTTGGTTGAGGCTTGGTTTGTTGATTTTTGTCGAGGGTATTGCGCTCTCTGCTTCAGGTATTGTTATTCATTCATTATTTATATAGATGAATAAACTGAACTTATATCATTTATGTTATGAAACCATTCTTTTAATTTTTTGAATTTGTTAAATGGAAAAAGAAAATGTATCTATACGGGTCATTGTGGTATATATTTTCATTATGTGTTTAGGTATCAAAATGTGTAGCATATATATATATATATATATATATATATATATATATATATATCGAGATCTCTCTAATTGTATAGTTCAATCATTTCATCTTTGTGACTCCTTCATCTTATTTTGCATGACAGTGCAATGTTTCAGGTTTTCTTCCAGATGAATTGGACAATTTTTTCATGAAAATATTGTATCCTTCCTTCACTCCAACTGTTTTCTTGTATGTTTGAGGCACAATCATCTATGAAGCAGTTAAGTATCTGGAAATCGAAAAAAATGAAGAATTAAGTTGCCAGTGGTAATTGGGTTTGAACAAGTTTGTTGTTTTGGCAAATGAGGAGATAGATCTATGCATGTGTCTGCAATTTATCAAGTGGGTTATCATTTTACTGAAGATGTGGAGCAAGTTTATTGTTTGTTGTTGTTTAAGGCTTTGGGTGATGATGGACTTGGTATGCAGTGTTTCAAAGAAGGCTTGGTCTTCCGAAATCAGATGAATCGGGCGGTGCCCACTTGTTCGACCTAACCGGTTAGGTCGATCCCCACTGGGACAGCGGGTCTCTGGACCTCTGCCGGCACTGCGCTCGAACCCGCTACTCGACTCGCCTTCGGTTGGGCACTCTACACGCCTTCGGCTCGACATGTATTTGTAGTGTCTATATAAATTGAAACTGCATATGTAATGAGTGAACTGAGTGATGTAGTAAGAAACATCTGTATATGTGATTTACTATGTTATTAACAGTGAATTATAAATAGTTGAGTTAGAAATATGTACTATTTCAAATGCTGAAATAAAATATTTATTTGAATAAAAATACTGTTTGAATATTTAATTTTGTGTAGTAGCATTTAATTCTCCTTTTTGTTATATTATGTATATTTAAAAAAATTAATATAAATATCTATAGTAACATTTTTGGAATGTTGCTACAGACACCTAACGATGTTGCTATAGACCCAAATAAGGTTCTATTGCAATAATTTTTGTTATCTTGTCTTAGATAGCCAAAATGTTGCCTTTGAGGTCTGCAGTAACGGTGAAAATTGCATCACACTAAAAGTGTTGCCAAAGACGTATGCCAACATATTTTGGGCTTGTTCCAACATTTTTTTCTGTTGCATTAGGTCGTTTATGGTGTAGTGATCCATGATGGATCGGGTCGGTATTTGGCTCGAATGCAAAAACATGGATCGGCTCGTGGAAAAGATGGGTCGGGCATGGGCTAACACATGGATCGGAGGCTTGGCATTTGTATTGATCGAGGAAAAGAAAACTGCATGGATCGGTGGAGCACGCATAAGGAAATTAATGGATTGGCCAATGCGCAAGTTGATGGATCGCATGGAAAACCATGGATCAGTCAAGTGACTGGATCATGCTGAACTGATGGATCGACCGACAAACAGCTGTGCACACGAGTGGATCGCATGTGATCTGAGGATGGATCGACCGAGTTGTGCAAGGATGGATCGCGCAAAGCTAAAGTCGATGGATCACGCAAGCATTTTTTTGAATCGTGGGATGCGATCCATAGTGGATCAGTTGTGCACAAGGTGAATGATCCATCACATAAGTGACCAAATAATGTTATTTTTGGCTCGATGTTTGACATAGCTTCGACTATATCCGGATGGAATGTTCAAATCGTTATGAAGTGTTTGTTGATCGATGAAATGCAGCGAATATAAAGACGACTCAAAGATGTTGAGTTCATGGATAATGGTTGCTCGAGAAGTCGCTTGAGCTTATGGATAGTCATCAAAGTGGATGGTTAGAGATATTGGAGGCTGAGTGATTAACGTTAGTCCGAGGTTCTAGTGGACTCTAAGCATGGGTATAATGGGGGCGACCAAAAGATTAGAAGTTGTCTGGTTGAGTACCCCAAGTATCGATGACGTGCCTTCGAGATTCCCTTATGATGTTGTGGACCAAGTTAGCGAGAAGAGGAGTTTGGATCTCCATTGGATTCCAGCGGTCATAATCCAACTCGGGAGTGTGTGGTCTTGGACGTCTTCTCAGATGAATGTCGTCTTCATCTAGAGGGTCTTCAACCTCGATTCTTTGATTTTGCGGAGGTTGGTAGCTAGAACATGGGCCAGTTTTTCGTTTGAGACGTAGGCTCCAAGTTCTGGATTGTGGCAGGTCGGCCCTGCTTAGTGAGGGGTCGAGAACCAGTCCTTTGGTCGAGATTAGGCTAAACCAGGAGTGGACGGGATGACATGTTCCCTCTATGATGGTGATTCTGACACCATCATTGTTGATTTTTTGACATTGGCTTCGGTTAATGTGGAGAAGAATCGAAGTATAACACAAGAAGGCGTAATTTGGAGGAGGTTGAGTGCTCCTATTTTCTTAAAGGCAAAAGATGTCTCGTTGAGCATTATTTTAAAGTCGTTGCATCAACTCAAGGGTTATGCTTGATTTTCTTGGCAAGGCTTCTTTGTGCTTCTTCTAATTTTCTCATGGCTTCAGTAAATTGAGCTTGGGTAACCGGAGTGTCAGTACTAGAGGAAGCAGCGATATGCATTTTGGTCAGCGGTTCAATGGATTGATGCTAGGGAGAGTTTTCCTGGTCAGGAGCAGCAATAGAAGATCCAACCATAATAGTCTTTTCTATAGTTGCCATTGTGAGCATTATTGGTAGGTAAGTCTAAGGAGACCTGAGTAGAACTCCAAGCTCTGATGGAAGAATGGTAAGAAAGATGAAGTCCTTAGTTTCTCAGTGAGAGCATCATAATGTTGATGCCCAATAGTTGGCACAACACCCAACGAGTTACAAGACAATGAGAATACACATCCAGTATGGATTTATAATATAGGAAAGTATATCACACAGAGTTTATAATGATTATGTTCTTGAGAACCTACGTCCATTTTAAAGATTTTGCTTTTATATTCACTTTTTAGTCAAAAGTACAATGGTAGAAACGATAGTTCCAAGTAGCTACAATGGCAATGGTGGAAAAGTCCAAATATGTCCAAGATGGAACTTAGATTCTTCTTCTCGAGATGCCTATGTCCGCCCGAAAGTCCAAGTGTTCAACAAGGAGGTAGACTATTTCTTCCCGAAGTGGTGGTGTGAGCTTGAGAGTCCATATTGCAATATCTTCTTCCCAAAGTGTCAAAAGAGCAAAGAACCAACCTTGAATTCGTATCAGAATGAAGTATTTATAGTGAGGGGAACAGTTAGGAGAAGTTGAATGGAGAGGCACGTGGGTACATGCCTACAAAATTCATCTTCAGGGATCGGTACCGGTCCCCAAGGACTTGGTTGTTTTTCTCCTTCCCTTGAAGCCCTTGGATTCAACTTAAATTTTTGACTTCATATCCCACGATACAAATTGTGAGCACCAATCTAGAATGCCTTGCTTTTACCAATCCTGGAGGGCTATCTCAATAATATCGATTCGGGGAATCATCTAGCAAATACCGACCCATGTACACTTGTGTTATTTTGATGGTTCTGGATGATTTCAAAAAGATGCACTGAATTCTGATGTTTGCATATGAATAACGATCATGCTGTGGAATACCGATCTTGGACGCTCCGTTGTTTTACACCGATCTCGAAATACACTACACCATATATGCTGATTAGGCTGTGTTTTTAGCCGTATCTAAAACTGTTGGGCATGGTAAATAGCCGTATCTAAAAGTGGCGTGTTAAATTATTAGATACGGCTTTAACTCGTATCTCAATGGATTAACATATGGCTATTAGCCTATCAAAAGTGTATGTAGATACGGCTAAAAACCGTATCTTACACACACACACACATATATATACATATATATATATATATATATATATAAAAGCAAAAACTGCAGTACATATTATTTGTAACACAAAGCATATATAACACAGGATACACTAGTTCACAATTGTAACAGTAAACAAAACATTTGTATGAAATATTTCAGTACATTACAATATATAATGATATATGCTATTTGATTACATTACAATAAATAAGTAGACGTTGTTTCATTACACTAAAGAAGATACATAATGTTACATTACAATAAGCTGTGATAAATACCCGAACCGGTGTCGTGAGCTTGTTGAATCAATGCTTCCTTCAAGACGAACATCCACCAAAACATTGCATTCTATCCAAGACATGAAGGAACCCGTCAGGAAGATCAACACACTATTCTATCCAAGGCCTGGTAATAAGTTAGCTTGGATAGCATATAGCATTACACTACAAAGACTTGTAAAAAGGTGCAAACCGCATAGTTTAGGATAGGATATATGTCCACATTATTATTTTCGTTAGTAGCTGAATATCGCAAGTCTACAACATTTTTACTTGTTCAGTCGAGACTGAGCCTTGATTAAAGACAGTTTTTATAGCCTAATTAAAGAGCAATATAGAGGATATGTCCACATTATTATAATTCTCATTATTGTCACTTGGCTGCAATGTAGGTATAACATTGCATTAGCAAGTTCTACGAGTGGTCGCCCTTAATTAGCCCTATTCGCTCTTAACTAGTCCTATTCAAAGCTTCAAACATGGACTCATACTCTAGTTTTGACCTGATCTAAAATCGCTTCTGGTTACGACTCTGAGGCTAAAAGAATTAATGAATTCCGACTTGATATGAAAGAGTTATGGACACTCAAAAATGGACTCAGGCCGGTTTGCAGCAACAAAACGTGCACTTGCAAAATCTTGTGGCCGAACTGATCTCGCCGCAAAGGTTATAGATATCAAACGAAGTATTTTTGCACATAAATTTTCATGTATCTATACCATAACACATAAATTTTCATAGAAAAAGCGAGATATTACCTGAAGTTTAGATCAACAAACTCACATCCATGCTTATTAGCTTCATCCAAATGACAGAGGCTGCATGCTGCACACACATGTTATATTAATAGTCAGCTTCTATTTTTGCATGTAAGTTGACTAACAAAAATGATTTTTTACATGAGCACAAAGCAACTTGGTTCAATGCAGCAAGTCATAAATGGACAAGCCGTTTTACGCCTTTACTCACACGCAGTGTGACACATATGACACACCAAACAAATTGACTAAATCTCAACCTATAAATATCATTCTATTTTCATTCATGCATCCATCACCGGCATTTCTACTCAATCACGCAAATTTCCCAATATCAATTACCGGAAACATGCAGTTCAGTCAACAGAACTAGTATGCTTTAGTTCTGAAATCAAATCATACACATGCACTTCAGATCAGTTATAAGGATCAGTGTACATAGTGCAATAATACACACAAATGAGCATGGCAGCACAATCAAAAGTGTCTGAATTCAAGGTAGACAAATACAGCACAAGTAAATGATAGCAAATACACTGCCGCACTATAATACTGGGGATAATACCCAATTTAAACACAATAGCAGCATATTAAACCTAATTTAAACCCAATTCAAATTCAAATTAAACCCAAATTAAACCCAATTCATATTTAAATTTAACGGTGATCTAGTACTCATCTCCAGAGGCGACGAGAAGGATGGACAGCGGTGGACTGAGGCTTCCCCGGTCAGCTGAAGGCATCGCGAGATGATGATGACTCATGGACTACGGTGGATCGATTATTAAAAAAGGAAGTCGGTCGAGCACCAAAACCCTAATTTGAGTATTCGGTGGTCCATTGCAAAATAAAACGAGGGATTATTCGGCCGAAAGTTTTGATAAGGCAAAACTCGATCGTGCCTATGTACAGGTACCGAGGGGAGGGGGAGGGGGAAATTTGATACGAATTTCATACGGTCCAAAGCCCATCAAATGAACTAATCCGGGTCTTCGTTGATGGACGGTCAGATTAAGGGTGTTTGGTGTGGTGTGGATCGCAAAACTTAGTTTGATACGGATTTGAGTACTGTCAAATTTGATACGACTTATAGTCCAATTTTACGCCTGCATCCTGGTGTGCCAAATTGGCTGATATGGTGTAGTGATATGAAACTACCTATACCAATCACTGAGAACCCAGACAAATTTGCTGAGTTGTCTGATCCCCGAGGATGGTCTATACCGATCTCCAAACACCTAGCCATTTGAGAGAAATTCCGATAAGCCAAGATGACCATACTTATAAGTCTCCGTCTGGGCCTGATTCCTAGGTGTTTGGACTACACTTCTGAGTTGCAAAACTTTTTCTTCCGATATATGGGATAATTTGATCAGCAGGTAAATGTGCAGATACGTATGTACCATCTATAGCGCCAATACAGTTTTTGAAATACGAATAATACCGGGTTGAATTTTTGATGTGATGTGAAATAGTATTAAATTGTTGTTCTTCAGGCTTTATTACATCCGCAGCGAGTAATTAAAAAGCGTTTAGGACATCCTGAAAACATACGGAAATTGTGCTACCTGATTGTTGAAATCTTTCTTGAAGTTGTCTATTTGAAAGCCCAGTAGCCATTGTATAAATGAATATTTCAACCATTTCGACGACATAGATTTCTGGTCTGGAAGTGAGACCATGATGTTGCAGTTTATCACATAATGCGTGGAAACAAAGTCTTTTCATCCAAAAATTATTTTGACAACGGTTTTGATGACCATTCAAAATTTCGTTAATCCAAGATAAGCCAGTGAACTCTGAAGTATTAATCCGCATCATATGATTTCTCGTACCATTCTGACACACATAAACCCCATAGAGATCAATCAAATCGTCGTAATCGGAGGATGAATCGGAGTTAGACATTAATCGAATAAGTAGAAAGAGTTGAAGAAGTTGGTGAAGTTGTAGTTGTGAAAGGTGTTAAGGAAGGAGGGGGTGATTTATAGGGAGGAAGGAAAGTTGGAAATGAAGCCGTTGGCGTCCGACGCGTCAGACACGTCGAACGCCAACGGCTTGATTTCCAACTTCTAGCCAACGGTCCATTTGAAAATGGAAAGAGGTGCTGGCTTCCGATGCGTCAGACGCCGCAAAAATCTCCAACGTGCCAAAATAAGGCTGCGAATGCACCCGTAGACAATACAGATGGAAGCACACCTTTCTCAGAACAAAACAGTCAGAATGACCTTTTTGTGTTTCAAGAGACAAATATTAAATATTAAATACAGCCCAACAATTGAAATCAGGTGAAAGTGAAACAAATATTAAAAACCGCATTTCATAATTAGTTTTCTCAACAAAACCAAATGCCAAACTGACTACAGACAACCAGTTGTAAAAGACAAAATATTGGTTTTACCATCTGTACTGAAATTGTGGTGCCAGACAATAGACATGGTATTGGTTCATTTATACAACAATACCATTGATAAAAGACAAACAATACTACTGAAGAAAGAGGAAAGAGAATTGAATCAAGGCATATTTTTGGAATTGATTACCATCAGTGCCAGCCTCTAAGGAAATTATCCTGAATTGCATAAGTGCCATCTGAGCATACACATTTGGCCGTTGTTAAAGGAGTCTCCCATGGCAATCTTGAAGGGTTTTGTCTTCCAAAGAATCAGCTCCCAATATACACGGTTCTGTACACTTGTGAAGAATATTGTGCTGACAGAAGCCTGCACCTGCAAAGAGATAAGGGTATTGGTACATGAAGGTAGAACATACTGCTGTAGAGATTTTCAAGTGCAAACAGAACAACAATTTGAACTTTTAGTAATTTGTGGCTAGCTGTAGTCGTGAACAGAAAAGGAAAATACGATCAGATGTGTATTTTTTTTGCAATAAAAATAAACAGTTATGATATTTCAAATTAAAGTGGGTTTTACTGATCAATACCTCAACTTGACAGGCTCACTCATGTTGAACATGTCTTCATTCCTCGCATTGTACTCACAACGAAACAAAACTGAATTAGTGTTGTATATGTGATCGATATAAAAATTCCACTGTGGTGAGTGAACATGAAAATTATACCTTAGGCATCGTGCATAACACGGCAACCAAATGACGCCAAATCCTAACTCCATCAAGTTAGGGGTAGTGACTAAGTTCAGGAAAACGTGGACAAAGAACAAAAATGCGGAACAATGGAAAATTTGCATAAAAATACAGGTAAAAGAAGGTTGAACAAAATAATTTATCGCAAATTAATGGTAATTCATCAAATTTTCATTTAGCCAGCACTATTGTTATGGATTGATATAAAAATTCAAACTATGGTTCGTAAAAAAAGGTAAGTTGGGATCAAGTACGTTAGGGTAATGAAAGTAGACCAACAGAGAACATTTCTGGTGCAAAATTGGATCTTTATTTGGCTGTGGATGAAGGTATCGGAAATCAGGTAGAGAAAGACGGTTATTTAATCGAACAACGTAATTAATTGTTGCCTCGTCGAATTTTGCTGCATTGAGGACTAGGCTCTGTTTGTTTTTTTTAAAAAAGTGCTTTTTCAATGCTGAACTAAAAAGGCTGAATGTATTCAGCTGTTTAAAACTGTTTGGTTGGGAGACTCGTTAAGCCATGAATCAGTCAAATTAGCTGAACGGTAAAAAGCTGACATTACGAGCTTTTTGTGCTGCTGAATGAAGATTTCCGTCGCTGCCCCTATTTATTTTCATCTCAAGCCGTGCTCTTTTATATACAGCAGCTAATCCTTTTTACGTACAACAGCAGAAAGCACTATACCATATCGAGCATCTCCTGTTTACCTTTCTGACTGCAGCATATACAAACAAGGTAAGTTCTTCATTTTCTATTCAATTTCTTTCTCTATACTGTGCGTAGAACAGAGAATTCTGTCTTTATATTGCATTTATGTTGATAGGACTGTCTTTGTAAAGCTTCACATTGTAGTAACATCAGATAAAAATAGAATTAAGAAACAACAAAGAGAACAATGATCATTTGCATGTTGTATATTTCTCTTTTATGTCCGATCTCATACAATTTTAAACATAATTATGATAATGTTGATCGCAATATACATCTGCATATAGATATGGTGGACATCACTTTTTTTGAAATTTGTCATATGCTCAACATTTGTTAGCTGTTCCTTTTATTTTTCAATTTTAAGTTTACTGATTTCGTTTTGGTTTGGAAACAAGCTTTGAGTTATATAAAGTATTACATAGTAGTTAAAACGATTTCACCATTTGAAACGTACCATCCTAGAAAATTAAAAAACTGAAGATCTATGGGGTATCAAATTTATCCAACTAACTAATTGTTTGGCTAGGATATGATATTAGTTTGCATGGTTTGATCTAAAAGGAACAGTTGATATTCCTTCAGTTTTGTAAACTGCTATGTGGTGGCCTCTTCTTACATTAATGCACATATCTCAGTTTGTCTTTCCTTCAGGAAGTTAAAGCTTTGAAATTGAAATCATAATTAAAAAAAATATAATATGGAATTTTGGTTCTTGCTGTATAATTACCCTCAGGTCGTATAACTATTATTTGAATTTTTGAAATGATGCATACATATAGGAATGGCATCACGCGGAAAAGATAAGCGTAAATATGGGAGTCGCGAAACATCAAATGCAGCTTCGAAGGACAAAGCTGCTTTTTCCAAGAATCCCGAAATGGAAAAACACTTTCTTGACTTATGTGTGCGAGAGATTACCAATCATGGATATTATGGAAATACACTTAGTTTATATTCATGGAGAAAACTAGAACAAGAATTTAATGCAAAGTGGAAAGTCAACTATGAACATAAACAGTTTAAAAATCATTACGGCTATTTGAAAGAAGATTATTCGCTTTGGACAAAAATTGTTGGATTATCTGGACATGGTTTTAATGCCGAGACAAACACCATACTTTGGCCTCTTGAAAAATGGGATGAGGTAATTCAGGTAAGCTGGCTGCGTAATCGTTCCGTAATTAGTAACACCAATTTAAGTGATATTATTTTAATTCAATTTTGGTTCATTCTATGTATTTATTACACAGCAACATCCCAAAGCCCGAAAGTTTCGACATAATCCCTTAGAGAATGTTGATAAGTTAAAGGTGATTTTTGAAGGTGCACTTGCAAAGGGAGAGAAAGCGTGGTCATCTGCATCAACGGAACCACCGCCTAATGAAGATCATAACCAGATGGATGGTGGTGTACCAGCTGCCGCTAACGCAGAAGAGGATACTCAGTTGCCTAATAATGTCGATGATGAATTTTTTGATGCGGTTCATGTTAATGAAGATGACAATACTCCATTTACTGATGAGACCGGTGAGGGTGGTCCTTCCAAACGTACGACTCGTCCTTCAAAAAAAAAGAACCATAAAAGTTCAGATGGTGAAGTGATAGACAAACAAATTGAAGATTTAGTTGGTACCATAAAAAAGCAAATTGATAAGGAGGAGGCTAACGATGGACCTTCAATGAAGGACGTAATTGCTGCTTTAAAAGAATTAAAAGACACGAGCGTACTATCTCAGCAGGATTATATCAGAGCAAAAGTGTTATTTTCTGGGAAACCAGACTTAAGGATTTCATTCATGGACGAAGAGAATATAGTTAATCGAATAGAGTTCTTGACTTATGTATTAAGCATGTAATATAACATGATATCTTCTAATAAATGGGAATAAGAGTGTGTTTCTAGGTTTGGTTTCTTCGTTAAATCCTGCTATGGACTACAAAAGTTGTGTTAATCAATTATCATGTTGTATGCGTTTGAACTTGTTGTAGTAAATAAAGTGTGCATTCAATAAATTTCTTGTCTTCCATTGATGTATGTGCAAAATATATTCAACTTCTAATACCTTGTCATGTAATGCATAATAATTTTATTATATTTTAACTTTCACTTTCTTATATTATAGGATGATATCGAAAAAATGGTTACTGATGAAATTATGGTCACTTTTACTACTGCTTAAGACAAAGAAGCGTGCCACTTTTCGACAAAAAGTTTTAACTTCATCACTTTCTGGAAAAAAGTACATGCGGGAGCTTATGAACGGTTCTTCTATTGTCATGTATGATAAATTTAGGATGGATAAATCGTCCTTTACAAAATTGTGTTGCTATTTTAGAGAAAAAAAACTGGCTTCGAGATAGTAAGCATGTAGACGTTGAAGAAAAAATGGCAATGTTTTTAACGACCATAAGTCATAATTGTAGAAATCGTATTGTTAGATATCGTTTTCAACATTCAGGTCAAATAGTTAGCAAGTATTTCCATGAAGTATTGATGGTAATGAGAGATTTTGCTCGGGAAATGATAGTTCCACCTGATTTTGATAAGTCTACAGAAAACATATGATCTCACGTAGAATTACGACAAGGACCTTTTAAGGGTGCGATTGGGGTATTAGACGGAACTTTAGTAGATGCAAATATTCCACTTCAGGAGCAAACTCCATTTCGAGGCAGAGGTCAAGGCAACTGCTACCAAAATGTCATGGCGGCGTGTGATTTTGATATGAAATTTTTATATGTGATGGCTGGATGGGAGGGAACAACTCATGATTCAAGAGTGCTTAATGAAACAATTCGTAATCTTGCGAATAATTTTCCAATTCCTCCTTTATGTAAGTAAATTCGTTTATTTTAGCTTCAACAATAAGTATATCGAACTATTAACTTAACTTGTTAGTTTATTACAGATATGTACTACCTTTGTGATGCTGCCTATACAAATACGAGAGGCTTTTCATCTCCATATCGGAACACAAGATATTGGTTGAAAAGTTACAGAAACAACTCCGCTACAAACAAGAAAGAAAAATTCAACCATGCACATGCACGTTTAAGAAATGTTATTGAACGAAGTTTTGGTGTACTGAAAAAAAGATTCCCTATATTAGTTAAAATGCCTCCTTACAAATTCTCTGTGCAACGTGATATTGTGATTGCATGTATGGCGATACACAATTTTCTACGTAATGTCTCACTCAATAATAAACTATTTTTGGAAGCAGAACAAGATGATGCTCTTGGAGATGTTCATGATGGAAACGATAACCAAGACGACCAACAAGCTCCCCCAAGTCACAGTGAAGTGTTTTCATCTGAGTCACATGCTTTTATGTCGAATTTACATGATGAAATTGTTGATCTTCTTTGATTTGTTATAATTTCATAAGTTTTGTTAATAAACGAGTTGAAAACATGTTTTTTTGTTTGTATGAATTCTGAATAAATTTTTAAACGCGTTGTTATTATAAATTATAATTGCAGGTATGTACAGTATTAGCATTCAGACAATAAAAATGAAGGACAAATTTGTCAATCCAAAATATATCACAATAATTCAGAATTTGAATAAGCAAATAATCAAACAACATAATCAGCATTCAACATTCAGCATTAAGCATTTCTATTCAGCATTCAGCATTAAGCAATAAGCATTCAGCCATTTTGAACAAACGCAACCTAAATGGATCGGAAATGACAACAACGGAATTTTTTGAGACGAAGGAGAATTTAGGGAAGAAGAACAGTAAACAAATGTCAAGTGAAGAAAAGGGAAGAAGAGCGAGCGGCTTTCAATATACATGGCTTCGCTATGCCTTTTTAAAACCCATGAAAATAAGTGGGAGGGAAGTTACTGGTTTACAACCATCAGTGTTAGAGCAACAACCATCAGTGTTAGTGTAAAGGAATAAGGTCAGTGGAGCGGCTGTTACAAAAATGAAGTTAAACCGGTGAACATTTCATGGGAGGAGTGGGTTAATTCACATCTATTTTATTCCTGCATGGTAATATTTAGTCTGTTGGATGTCTTTCTGAAGATAAATCTAGACGACTCTTTGTCTCATGGTTTGTCTACCCAAGTGATTTTGTTATGTACGAGTGGAAACCCTTGCGATGCACGGAAGTATAGACTTTTGAGTGTTTTAGTTTGCATTCATCAGTAAGGGGTGAGAACATATTGTGTAATAGAAAAATATATAATGTAAGTGATATACGTACATGGTAGGATTCAACTGTAGAAACTAAATTTTGGAGCAAGAAGTAAATGATGCATATACAGCGAGTAGTTACGGCTTGCATGTAGTGTAAACAGTGTAAAATTTAATGTATCTCTACTAAGTTAATGAAAAGATATATGTATGAAATGATGAATTAAGCAAAGATATGTGCTAATATGGATTGGTAGAACACAATGAAGATAGAAAATATGATTACAGAACTGGAAAAAAGACATGCAAAGAATTTAAAAGTTATTGCGTATGAAATTGACCACAGCATAACAGTGTGAATAGTAATTACCAACCATGATGATTAAAGAAAAGGAACAGTACGCAAAAAAAAAAAAAAAAAAATAGCATTCATACGATACAGATAAAAAAGACAATGTAGTAGTTAAAAATTCTTGCATTAAAATAACATATCTTGTTACAATTATATTATACCAACTTATATATACTTCTTTTCAATCGACAATATAGGTAGATAATCAAATCACATACCCTTTCTTTGTCAAATAAATCGCCACTTTATTATACTCTTGCCTATAACGTGCTTCAGTAATTAATGCCTCTCAACCTATTTAGAAATTTCCATGTAGATACGGAACAACCTTAAGGCATGGCTCCATATTTTGTGTACAGGTCCCTTGGCAAATGGTTTTGCTTCTGAGTAGGCAGTTGCTGCATTTGATATGGAGCTCATACATATTCAAACCTCTAGAAAAAGATCAGCAAGTCATACAGGAATGTGAAGAAGAGAAGGTAGTCATAAATATATCAAATTAATTATACACTGGAAATCAATATAAGTTGATTCATATAAGTTGTACAAAAGATCAAACAATAAGTAATTATAAATAAATAACAATGCATCTAAATGAAACGCATAAACACATTGAAATTGTTAATAATATGGGTATAACAAAAAGGAGAATGCTACCGACTGTTATCCATACTCGCTCAAGCATCGGATGAAATATTTTATATGTTTCATTTGTAATTTATTTTTTCAATTGAGTATGGGTCTTGTTGCTGCTGTAGCATCAAATGGAACAGCGAATGCTATTTCCAGTCGCTCAGTCATGGCTGTCAATAGCTTTCATCAATAAAAAGTAATTGCATCACTGCTTTGTATCATTTCCAATCACACAATTAGTGCAACATTAATGAGATTAGTGTTTGCAGAAGTACGGATAAATCTGCACATATTTTTCAACCAACATTTAGAACTTTGGAAAGAAAAAAATTTCCAAGGTATGCATTTAATGACACGAATTCTATTAGATAGGAAAGTTTAAAAAATGTACTGATAAAATCAAATAACGACATTGTATATTAGGTAACCTTAATGTTGCATATACCAAATACCAAACCTATGTTTGTTCTAGCGGAAATTTAATTTAAATGCAATATGTTGAATACTGTGTGCTAATAAATTAGAAATAATTTTTTTTATTTATTTACTTGTTAACTATGATCATTAATGTGACGATACGGATTTCGCTCAGACCTAATCGATCGCCAAATCGACCAAAACCGTTCGAATCCCGCATACGCTAACTCTAGGCATACAACACATCAGAACAAATAACATAAGACTTTTATAAACATCATAATAATGTTACATCAGAGTACAAAATATATCAGAGTATATCGAAATATAATATATAGCGGAAGATAAATTTACATAAATGTAATACAATGCACAGCGGAAATATAAAATAACACAGCGGAAGACGATAAATGCACTGGACATAGCTTTAAGCTTCAATCCAGAATCCTGCTCAAAATATCTGCAAAACAAACTACTAGACTGCCCATGTAGAAAATAGGGGCACCCGAGTTAGCAAAACTACGATTCAGTCATGGGACTGGTGTGAGAAACTCTAAACAGTTATAAACTTATATAAGTGATCAGGCAAATCACAGGACCATGCCGCTAACGCGGAACGGGTTTACCCCCATGAATGCCAGTGTATAAACAACAATCTATATAGACATATGGATCTACTATGCATCAATTAACATGCAATATCCCAATCTACCCATTTAGATTAATCACCACACTTAGATTTTCAAATCCAATTCAATTTACAAAAATTATTCCTTTGGACTTTATTTCCCGATTTCTATTTCAAATCATTTGAAATACATATCTAGCTTTATATCAAGGTAGATTTCACTTCGGGATCTCTAATCAAATCATTTGGAAATATGAATTCCAAATCAACAATGCATACAAACAAGTATGCAACCAAATATCGGGCTCCCCATAGACAAGGAAAAGGGCACGCACCTAGCAACTCGATATATATAAATGTGCACCTCCCCCACATAGGAGCAGGCTACACTGACGATGCACCTCCCACACGTGGAAGCATACACCGCCCATCTCACCCATACTTTTAGTCGTCCGGGTTACTAGAATCTTTAGCCACACACTAAATCATTTTTATATCCCAAAGTGGGGAAAATCATTTCTCAACATAATAATCACAAGTACTTTCAAAATATAGTACTTCACATCAGTAATTCACACATATGATCAGTCACTATTAATCACATAACCTTTGAGCTCGTACGTCTCAAAGAAGGGTGTTAAGCAAGAGAATAAATTCTCCGCCACCAAACAAATATGTTATCAATAGCAACTAATCAATACGCGAAGAACCACAATGTAACACATAATACATTTCTAAATCATTTTAGAAATCATCGGGTTTTGGGCTTCGAAATCCTTTCTGTTTTATAAACATTTTTATAAAACGTTCCCTGTCCAAAATCGGGAATACTTTTCTTTTCACTTAAGAAAACATATCATTTCAAAATCATCCCTTAAATTTGAATTGAACTCAATATCATCGCTACACATCTCATAGTCAAATCATGAAGTGTTTCACAAGATGTTAACATACAGATATTTCTACCCAACCCAATGCTAAATGTAAAAGCATATTTGCTCATAAACTGGTCGAGCACAATCCAAACAATCAATCAATCCAATTTGACATTAAATATAAGGTTTTGAATAGAGATAGTATCGACTTATATTCAACATCAAATCATGAAACCAACAAACATCATATCGGGAATAACGATATCGATATCTTTCAAATTCCCATCACAATATCTGTATAATCACGGAATCCAATATTGAAATATTCCAGAGATTATTTCCATTCCAAACCATTCCAATATATTCATTGGAAATTTCTGGTTATATTAAAACCATTTCTCAATCCAAATTATTTATTTAAAAATAATCGAATTATAATTCTAGTTAATAACTAGTTCATTTCGATAAAAATATATTTTTATCTTTTCAAAACTGGAATTTTTCAACCAAACTCTTTCCAAATCATTTAATATGATTTTACACAATTTTTCCATATTTTTTATAATTTTATCAAGGCCCGTACAGTCAGTTTCCAATAACGGCCACCGAACTGCACTTACATCGACCTTTTCCAATTTTGATTTGGACGTAATTCCAAATCCAACCGTTAGATTTCAAATTTCTCATACTCTTGGAAAGCTCTTTTCGATATGAACTCAACAGTCCTGGTTTCAGGAGAATCCGACGGTCGGATCTCCCGTAACGTCAATTCGAAGTCAATGGTCGAAATTCGCGAACTGCCGCGGCGTGGCGCGTTCTATTCAGGCCATTTAATATATATAATATATATATTATATATATTTCATCGATTTCAATTCAAAACATATTTTATAAATCGTTATAAATTCTTTTTCACAACAATTTCAACTTCATTTCAATTTTCGTGTCAAAATTGAATATTCCATATACACGACAATTTTATACAATGTATATATATGTTAAAAATTATATTTTTAACAATCAAATCATTTTCACTCTTCATATATATATATATATATATATATATATATCGATTTCACATTCCATATCTATATTGTTTTCATATTTCATATATATATCGTTTTTACATTTCATATATATATATATATCGTTTTCACACTTCATATATATATCGTTTTCATATTTCAAATATATATATATATATCGTTTTCACACTTCATATATATATCGTTTTTACATTTCATATTTATATTTTTCACTGATCATTTCATATATATATATATATATATATTTCACTTTTCACATTTGTATTTTTCACTGATCATTTCATATATATATATATACATATATATATATATATATTTCATTTATCATATTTATATTTATATTTATATTTTTCACTGATCATCTCATATATATATTTTTCACTTTTGACAATTATATTTATATTTTTCACTGATCATTTCATATATATATTTTTCACTTTTCACATTTCGTATATATATACAATTCACAGTCACAACACAATCAAATAAATCGTCCATGGTCTGTGGACGTATGTGAACAGTTCAGATATGCAGTTATAATATAAATAACTGTACAAGAAAATTTATAGTGAGAGAATTATCACTTTGTGATCCACTCCGTCAGTTTTTATCTGAATTTCTGTCCGGTTTGGATTTGAATTTTTCCTGAAATTCCAACATGCTCTGTTTCAGCTCTAGTCAGTTCCATTGCGTAGCTCTCGCTGATACGAGCACAAAGCAACTTGTTTCATCCCAATCCGATCTAAAATGAATGAGTTATGATAGTTTATACCTTAAACAATTTTAAACTGGTAAATAAATAAATAAATAAATAAATAAATAAAAAATTAACCTAACTCCTTTGCTAATTAATCTTCCCCCGGTCATCCTCTTTCTGGTTCACGTCTTCAACTGAACCCATCATCGGCCGTTAGGGCTTAAAATTCACGCCGCCACTTGAAGCCGGAACTCCATCTGAAAGTGCCACGACGTCCGGCCACGCGAGGGCGTTCACCGCCTAGGAGCGCATGAAACTCGGTGGGCCCCCGCGAGCTACAATCCCCTGCGAATGACGGACTTTTGAGGGGCAAAATCGAGCAATCCAAGCGGCTAAAATCGATCTCTACCGTTCAGTTTAAAGCTCTTGCGATGATCTTCCATTTTGTTCTTGAAGTTTCGATTATTACTGATCGGATTTGAAGATAGAAGGGGATGAATTCAGGACGATTTGGATCGCCCATTCTGTTTTAGGTGGCGGCTGTAGAATGAGCCCTAGGGTTTACTTTTCTAAGGGTTATATAAATATTTAAATAATATTTTATTCCAATAATAGTTGTTTATTGACCCAATCTCCAATTCAAACCCAACGACTGTCGCCCCTAGCCAAATACCCTCATTTCGAACACAATGGGATACGTTTCGTAGGCCAATTTTACTGTTACAGTCAGTTATTCTTCAAATTAAAGTATAGAACATTCAAATTCTGTTTTGAACGTACATTTTAATTTGCCGGGGCCACATACTGCTTCTAAAAATTCCAGAAAAATTATATCTGGCTATGTTGCGACGATACGGTCCCAACAAAACTGATTTCGTCGAATTCTGAGACCGTTTGAAAAATGGCCATTTTCTGGTCGACCCGATTTGACTAAAATCAACCAAACGCATTTTCTTTTTTCACGCTCACATATTAACTTCAAAAATTCTGGAAAAATAAACTTAGCAATAATTTGACCTCCCGGACCCAACAAAAGTGTTTTCATCGAATTCTGAGGTCATTTGCAAAATGTCTATTTTCAAGGGCTATACTAATTTCACATCGACCTTTCTGAAAATTGATTTGGCCATAACTTTTGATTCCTGCTATGAAATTTCGATCTTTCAGATTCATTAGGAAGATATTTTCAAACAGATTTAAATATTTCTTGTTTCGCTGAAATCCGATTTATTTTGCATCCTGTACATTCAGTCAAAGTTCGAATTCAAATTTTCAAACTATCGCGCCATTTCAGGCTAGTTATATTATTAAAATAAATTTATTCGTTTTAGCTTCGTCGAAAATAAATTTCTCGTCGTTATTATTTAAAATAATTCATTTTAAATATTCAAAATTTATTAAATTCGCCAAAATAAAATTTTTAAATTGGCTCAGAATTTCTGGGTTGTTACAATTAAATATTTATGACATCTACAGAAATATGCAACTAACGAAAGAAAAAAGTGTGCGTATTCATAACTTGTTGCAACATAACTTTGTGGAAATATCACAGTAACACTAAAGATATCATATGGTTAAATGTATACAAAATCATTGATAGTTGTGATTGGGAAAAATATACAAACAATACTGCAAGTGTAAAATTTAGTGATGTAATGATGTTTGGAAACAAAATATAAAATGTAATTAACACTTCTTATACAGGAGGGAGCTAAATCGTCTTCCAATTTGATAAATGCACTAATCAGTTACCAGAATCAACTATAAAATATTCGTACGTTGCAGCTTCTCCATTGATTATATCTATTTAGGGATATGGCTACTAATTCAGAACTCATGACCAAATTACCATAATAAAATTTAACCAATCTAATAATTTCAACATGACCAAGGTTCCTTCTAAGTAAAGTTAGAAATTGTTTAAATGGGGAAAAATACAAATGGGAATCAAACCATTCGAATGATACTTGAAATAAGTGTTATGTAAAAATGGATCCTCAAGATTTTAAACTTGAAATAAACATTATTGAAAAAACTCTCATATATATTGAAAATTTTACTTGGTCCTACATAACAGTAATACATCAGTCATCCGTGTGTATGTGTGCGTGCGCGTGCGTGTGTGTGTGTGTATATATATATATATGTATGTATGTATGTATGTATGTATGTATATAAGCCAAATAATAATCCAGTCAAACAGCTTTAACTATAAAAGGGATGATGTGTAATTTTCATAAGCACCATGAAATAAATAATTTTTTATCACGAAGATGAAAGGAAACTAATTAAACATTTTTTTAGCAGACAGCAAGGTAATATACCTGTCTATTTTGCACCCTTTGTTACCATAAAATTTTAGCATCCATAAATTTGATTCAATTATTATGATATATTAATCCAGTTTTCATGTAGCAAGCAATTTATGATCATATATTGAGCAAGCAAATTATTGAACAATTTAGAAGAGGAGAAACTACCAATTGAAATTATCTTTCTGATAAATTTCGTCTTTCAGATCAGTGAGGCAGCGACAGAGTGGAAGATCCATGAAAGAATGAATAGAAGGCAGTGGTATGGATATGAGTTGGTGGTAGTGGAGAAGGGAAGATAAGCCCAAGCATCATCTTCTTCATCAGAGAGTGTGATCTTTTGTCGATTGAGCCAAATTATTGTTGAGTAGAACTACTGGTTTGATGAATTACACAACTGAACACAATATAGGGAAAAAGGAAAAAACTGAATTCGGTTCAGAGTTATATCGAAAAAATTATGATAATGAGTAAGAGGTACACTTTTGATTTGAAAGCATGGATGACCTGGCGGTAGTGAAGATGATAGAAGCAGATAAACTAAGTGTGCTGCTATTCACACCCCCATTTAGACTACTGGCCACCTTTAAAAAATTAATAGATTGTATTATTTTTGATCTACTTCCTACCACCACTTTATTTCTTTTCACTCAGTCAATAACAGTCGTACTGTCCCTTCTCTTCTCAAACAACGTAAATTCTCAGATATCAAACCCTAAACCATAAGAAAAAGAATATATTTTTTTGGCTGAGTAGAGGATGGAAGATAAAGACAAAAAACAGATTAGTTTTGTATATCATGCTGCATAATCTATTCTGGTTGTTATAGAAATTTTTTAAAGGGTTTTGTATTAATTTTTGTAGGAGCTTTATTTCACCCTTCTCTCTACTTCAAGTTTGGAAGACATTAATTTCGATGACGTTGTAATAGAGAGTGACATTGTAAGTTATTGAATTTTAGGGTTTTCTTCATACAACAACAATTTATATGTCAAAATTTACAAAAAAAATTCATTTTAATTATTTTTATTTGATTTTTGTAGGAAGATAATGTGATTCACAATAAACTTGGTAATTATGTGGATGATAGCAATAGGCTACAAGATGATCGGTCAAATGCCGTTGAAGACACAAAAGTTAATTTGACAGATCATTTTACAACTGATGAAATATGTAGTTTGTACTTAATTTACAATCACTATTATTCATGTAAAACTGGAAGTATGTTAATTTTTTTGTTAAACGATGTGATTTCAGGTATTTGATTCGTAGAACGCGCTGATTCGATGGTGTAAAACAATAGGGGAAAAGTTGAATGCTGTTGTAGAGCGATTCAATTGTGTTAATCAACTGATTGGACAATTGAAATTGCATTGATAATTTAGGGAAATCTTCAAGTTTATAGAGCGATGAAGAAAATTTCAAGAAGAAGACTTTTTTTGTTGTTGGAATGATGAAGAATTAAAGGCAGAGGTGGTAGCCGATTAGAAATTGAATAATTTAGGTGGTGTAAAGAAGTAGAGAGACACAAAAAAGAGGTGACCTTTAGTATAGGTGACCAGTAGTCTAAATGGGGGTGTGAATAGCAGCACACTAAACTAATATTTCTATTGGGAATTATGAATAACGGGCGCACACCTTTTTCCATTTAAGAATCCTTTAGTCTTGCAAAAATCTAAATCAAGACGAAACAAAATGGAAGAATTATCACTGTCATTACATTCAAAGCTTATACTCTATTTCTTGGAAAAAAGCAGAACGGAAAAATTAACAAAAATCACCAGTGTTTTTAAAAAATATCTACTATAAAGAGAAGTACATGGAGCATTGGTATCATTGTCCACCTCCATGTGCTGCATATGTTCAGTTTGCATGGAAATTAAATAACTTTTGTTGTTACTCCAATATCACATTACTAAGCAGTCTGCGCATAAAACATGTAAACAAAATAAATTCATCCTCAATCACTTAAATTTTATATCATATTTGAAAATGTGCCAATTATTTAATGAATATAGCAATAGAAATGCGAATTAAGAAATATGGTAAGATATCTATATAATAAAATTCCTTGGCAGGACAAACCAAGAGACAAAGGACGTACCAGATTTAATATTGAGACATATATCAAGTGGCTAAAATTACAACACGTTTCCTCAAACGCAGAATAGAAATAAATGGAGCTATTTAATAGGTAATTAAATCCCCTATCCTCTTATTTTCGTCCATTTTCCCACGATCCATTACCATTTTCTCACGATCCATTGCCAGTAATTACTTCACTTACAATTTATTCAGCAGCCACTTTACATCATTTATCAGGTCGTCATTTTTTTCACATTAAATTCTTCCTAACAATCCGTTCAAATTCGTTCGCATCTTCTCCACCGCTCCAGCTTGCACCTTATTCTCCAAAAACAGAATATTTTCAATTGGATAGAAATATAGTACTCTTACATCATCGTCTAGCGTGGTTGCTCCAATCTTCAACTATTGATTCATGAATGATTACGAAATTAAAGGTATTCTTCTCAATTTCACTTTAGTTCTCCAAAGTTTCTACTGGTGTTGAATATGATTTAACATAATGAATTTTAAATTATTTGTGCTTCCTAAATCACTACACTTGAACTAACCATCTCCTAAGGTACAGATAACGCCTGATTCTATCTGCAATTGATAGTAGAACGAATTTTTGGTCCGATTATGAAAATGATTATTTGTCTACAATGTAATTTCTTTTATGTTATTTCCATATTAACTCTTTGTATGGTCATAAATTGAAAAAAAAACAAAAATTGAAGATATATTGTTATATTTAATTATCAATGATTTTATATGAAATTATGTCATTTCTGCAAATTATAATTATAATTTTGCATGCATGTTGTTTTAGCATTAGATGATTATAGAAAGTTGCAGCCTTTAATGGAGTTGTAATAAAAGCGTGAAATCTATTAAATGCATTGCAATTCAGAAAATGATACTTTACTGTCATCTCAAAACGGCTAATTGAGATAAAGACTGCAACATCGCCGATTGTCATTCTCAAATCTTCATTTCTTATCAGTGGATTTACTCACTCATGGTTACGTCTACCCACTGGGTTGCAGTCGTGCCCCTGTCATTGTTTCAGATCTAACGAAATGGTTACCATAAGTAGGTTAAATCTTCTATGTTTAAATTATTATTGTTTGGTACTACTTTGTCTTTGATTTGGAATGTTTTTCAATATTATATCCGTTTAACATCTGCTTTTGACATTTCAGTTTTATTCTTCTTCTCCAACTGTTTTATTTCAGCAAATTAATCTGATTTACGATTCTGATTTTAATTGGTTGATTTTTGCTAAGTATGTACATAATTAATTTGCTATTTCGATTCTTTTATGGCTATAATGATAGCCACCCTGATCTCATATCAATTGTATCAAATTTAAAATGTTAGATAATTTCCTTATGCATATGCATTAACTTGGTTGCAACAATTAGTTAGGCAATAATCACTACCTTCCTAATATTATCTTTACTACATTATGGCATTTGTTACGAGAATTGAAATTTTAGGAAGTAGGGACCATTGTGGTATGTGTAAAATGGAATATGAACTTATTTGTCCAATATTATTGTGGTTTGCTGCTTTTATTGCAATGTTTTTCAAGTTAAAAGAAAATAAATAAATGTCAATTGCTTAAAATAACAAGAGTCATTAGGTTCAAATAATTTTGTGGTATGTGTAAGATGAATTGATTTCTCTCATGACGCACAAGAATAATATGTTGCTTAAAACAAGAGTCATTATGTTCAAATATTTACTCACTTTACAGTTCATATAACATTGGTTTGTAGAATGATCTTAATGTTAATATGTAGTAAAATAATTTATCAAGTACTATAGATCGTACCCGATTTGCGTAAGTCATACGAAGAAAGGTTTAGGTGTCTAATCATTGACAATTATTCTTCCAAATTTAAAGAATGTAATCTAATTTTGAACGGAATTGTAAATTGTTACTTTTCTGTATTAGCGTAAATGTTAATTTTCCATTTCACTGATTTAAGAGATTAAACCATGTTTATTTGCAACTTCAATTTTTTTATATGTTCTAACTACCATCAATTTTTATGCTTTCAAATTTTAATTTTAAATACTGAGTTTGACACATGCAAGTATTTTATTTAGAAGCAAATTGGTAATATGTGTGCACATACGCGTGTGTGCTTTTTTTTCTGGTCACAAAATATGTATTTTTTTTCAGATTTGATTCCTAACTAACATTATGATTAAACTTTCATTTTGAATGAAATTTAGACATGACATGGGATTACTTGATTTTTGTAATGATTCAATTCAAAAAATGATATATATTCAATTCAGAAAATGATACTTTACTGTAGAATAATGTATTTAACATATGGTTTTTTGCTCCACTTATTGTGAATGTTGCATGTATAAATCTTCAATTGAGAGAATTTTTCTATTGTGCTTAACTATTGATAGGCAAAAGTTCAGTCTTTACTTAGATGTGCATATTGCACGCCAGTTTCTTCCCTCACATTTGCAACAAAATATGAATATAAATATATATCGGAAAGTAATTATATTTGAATATATAGCTATCATCAACATTCGATAAATTTGAATTTGCAAAAGATTCAACTTTATATACTAATTTCAAACAGTTAATTAAACTTTGACTTAGTTATATTTAGCCGTTGTGAAATTGTCATCAGATCTGTTAATTTTCTACACAAAACTTATTAATATTTAATATCATTTAAACATGGCTATTTTACTCTTTTATGGTATATACGGTTGTATTTATGATATGATATCTTAATCAATCGATTTATGATATGAAATACATGACAAATTTATTTTAAATTAATTACATTTCATGATATCTATGATACATGAATATTTGTAGTTGCTTGGTATGCTGATGTGCAGTATTACCAAAAATCCCGCATTCTTCAATTCAAAATCAATAATGATTATATATGACTATATTGATAGATTTGTTGCACAAAAAATTCATTTATCCATATTTCACAATCCCTGTCTTTTTAAATCGTTAGTTGCTTCACTAAGAGTCTTTTTAAGCTGTTTATTAATTCTGTTCCAAGTTGAAACCTAAGGTATGTTCTTTTAGATGACAACACAATAATACTGATACAATTGAACCTTAAATTTATAAACCGAGTATTGATTTTACCCTAAATGGAACAAGATGAAAAGTGAAAACAAGTAACTAAAAATACAATAACCATCTGAAGTGCCATACTTTATACATTGCATAAGTTGATTTTTGAATACTATAATCCGCAGAAAGAAAATTTATGTGACACGTTTTAAAAGAATTAAACTGTATTAACAATTAAATTAAAGTACTTTTCAACAGATTATAAGCATGCTAAAATTTATAGTACTTATACTGACTTTCGACATGTTCACATTTGTTCATAAGCTTTCTAAGACCCTCACTCAATGAAATAAGCAAATTGTTAGTGGGGAATCATGCCTAGTTAAATAATCAAATTGTATGGTACCCTTTTTTCCTTCCTTTTTACTTTCTTTTTTGAATTACAGTGTCTCTGTGTGTGTGTGTGTGTGTGTGTGTTAGCTTACTTCTAGGAAAGGCATTTCAAGTAGTGCAAAAATTAGAAGTTCATGTATCATTAACTTTGTTTTCTTATATATTTTTCTTTACATTCAATTTATATGTTTGGCTCAACATTTGATTATTCAGATATTGATTTAGACAGGGTATAGTCATTGGTACCATCTGACAGCGGAGTCATGAAAACATGGGAAGCAAAGTATTCCGGTACTAATATTATTTCTTTGAATTCAAGATCAGCTATCATTTCACCTAGAAGTATGCCAATTGTGACTCACATGCTGGAAAAGAAAATTGATGTGCAGGAAGAATATGAGGAATCCATGTTCTGAAGTTCACACGTTGAGACGAATGGTATACCGGTTGTAGCCTCTAGACATACAAGTTAATGAATGTTTGAACATGAAGTCTATCATGGGAAAAAGATATAAAAAACTTTTTAACCAGCATATGTTTTGTTATTTTTTGTATTTGGTTTCGGTTGTTTGCTTTCTCTGTAATGTTCAGTGTTATTTATACTTCATTTAAGCTATTAATTGTCTATAGTTTTTCAAATGTTGTACGTATATACTCTCTTCATGCTACATTACGATATATTCCCCTTTAGTACTTTCAATATTATTCCATTTCTCATGTTTTACCATTGGTACACATTACCAACGTATGTTTGTTGATTAAATCATTCAACGTATGCCATTTGTGTCCATGAGGAAAGTCAAGCAAAATCTTATTCCGTGCCATTGGGACGGGCTACATATATCACTTGCATTATATGTCTTACTATTACACAATATGTTCTCACCCCTTATTGACGTATGCAAACTAAAGCACTCAAAAGTCTATGCTCCCATGCATCGCATGGGTTTCCACTCGTTCTAATGTAATTTTGTTGACTACTAAGTAAAATATGGCAAAGGATTTCTTTTTTAAATGATTGTTAGTATATTTTTGGTATACCTAATGGTATCACTAATTAAGATAATAAAAAGGTATAAATTTTGAATGTTTAATAAAATCAGGAATGGGAGATAGATATTATTTAGGCATGGAAATTAATGGCATTAAAAAAATTTGAATGAGTAGTTAAGGCTTAAAGAGGAGTAGGATATCGTTCAAGCATGAAAATTTATTGCATTCAAATCAACAAAAACAACATAAAATAAATAACACTCGTGCGCTCTCTCTCAACCATCTATCTTACAAAACTCATCTCAATGAAACCTTCATAGTTTGAAAAATATTTATGAATAAGTATCAAATATAGGATTATAATTAAAGTATAAAAATTAAAAATATTATCTTGTTTTAGTTTATTGTGGTGTCTATATTCCAAAAAAAGAATGATGTTATATTTCCATCAGTATATTAGACGATTATGTACACATATATGATAGATATGAATGCAATGTCTATTACAGCCGAAGCTTGTACCTTATTTTCAAAGAATAAACAAAAGGGAAGAGTTATTAGAAATTACCTTTGTTATTAGAAACATTTTCAGCATATTTATTATGTTTTATGTTTTTAGCTCTTAAATGAATTTATAGTGTATTAAAAATTATGTTTGTTTTTTTGAGTTTTATTAGTTCCGAACTGGTGCAAGAATGTCCAGAAATCGAGATGGAGAAGCTAACAAAAGGCATATATTGAACTCCAGTAAAAAAAATGGGTGTAGTAAAACGGGACGTAATGTATGCATTGTTTATATATGTCAAACGAAGTATTATAATTAAATAAATGTAAAGTAGGGAACAAAACAAAATCACAGTAGTACCTACTTAACAGTTGATGGTAACTTTTTTATTGTGGAATAAATAAACATAAAGGACAATTTGCAGATTAAAAATTAATTCGGCATGGTAGTACGTCAAAAGAAAGTGTGTAATCGGTGTTAAAACTGGCACTCCCTACTCAAATTGAAAGTTTGGAATACAAATTGATAACGAGTAGAATAAAATATGTAAAAATTTATGTGTTAGCTGAAATGAAATTTAAAGTCTGTGATTTACTAAATATTTTACGACTATAACTACATGTCAAAATGTGAGAAGAAGAATGAAATAAATTGAAATAATATTTGCATTAGCTGAATTGAAATTCAGGATATCTTTTATCAACAAAAATTGAAATAAGTCTTTTCATTGCAGGTTGAATAATGGGAAAGGTGGGAACTGTAAATACACTAAGAATAGCAACACAATTCCTATTGCCCTTAATACAATGACCTGCACTGCATAATTTTTGAACTTTATTTTGTAAGTTACATTACAGGGAAAACATAAAATAAATAAATAAAAAGAGAGGGTAAAAACTCACGATTCTGATACAACATCCTTAAAATGGATCATCGATTCTGGTGCATCAGACCACATAACAGGTAATCAAACTCTGTAAACTGTCAGTTTGGCCAACCTTCTTTTACATTGTTCAAGCAGTTGTGCTCTTAGTTTAAAAATATGTCTACTCTCAACTGTGAAGCCTGCCAATATGCAAAACACCATAGAAATAATTCATTATCGAGAATTAATAAGCGTGTAAGTGAACCATTTGCTTTAATTCATTCTGACATTTGGGGTCCTTCTTCTGCTGTATCTAAATCTGGTTACAAGTATTTTGTGACATTTGTTGATGATCATACTCGGTTAACTTGGTTGTTCTTGATGAAATATCGAACTGAACTGTTTTTTGTTTTCTGTAAATTCAATATTGAAGTTAAGACACAATATAACACTTGCATTAAAAAGATCTGTGTAGTGACAATGCTAAGGAATATGTGTCTACTGTTTTTAATGATTAATTGGCACAAAATGGTATTTTACATGAAACATCATGTGTTGACACTCCATCTCGAAACGGTGCTGTAGAGAGAAAAAATCGACATTTATTGGAGACAGCTAGAGCACTACTCTTTCAGATGAATGTGCCAAAGACTTTCTGGGCTGATGTAGTGGCAACTACATGTTTTCTCATTAACAGGATCCCATCTACATTTCTCAACAATGAAATTCCTCATCAAGTTCTACAACCAAATAAAGCATTAAGCCGAGAGTGTTTGGGTGCACCTGTTTTGTAAGAGATGTAAGCCAACAGTTGAGCAAACTCGACCATAAATCCTTGAACTATATTTTTGTTGGGTACTCAAGAATGCAGAAGGGATACAGATGTTATTGTCCCAGCTTGCAAAAGTATATTGTCTCAATCGATGTAACATTGATGGAAAATTCACCTTTCTACCAAACAAGCATAACATAAGTCCATGAAGATAATGAAGATAATGAAGAAATTATGGTTTACTCAACTATACCCCAACGAACCTTTGAGCGAGGAAAATGTGAATAACATACCTGCAGAAGAGTGTAATATAGGAAGTACACATCAACCTGAGAATGAAGGTGATCTAGACTTGTCCATTGCACTTACAAAAGGAAAGTGGAAGTGTACATATCCGATTTCCTCATTTGTGATTTATGATAAACTACCACATACATCTCATGCACGCATTTATACTAGCACAGGATTCAATTACCATATCGAAAACAGTTTGAGAAGCAATTAGTTCACCAAAATGGCGTGAAGCTATGATAGAGTAGATGAATGCCTTGGAATAGAATAAAACGTGGAACTTGGTCGAGCTACCAACAACCAAGAAGACAATAGGATGTAAATGAATTTTCTCAATAAAAATGAATGCATATGGGAGTGTAGCACGGTATAAGGCTCGCTTAGTGGCTAAGGGATATGCACAAACATACAACATTGATTATTTATAGATGTTTTCACCTATAGCCAAATAGTCCTCTATCAGATTGTTCATCTCCATGGCGGCCAGGTATAACTAGAAACTTCATTAATTAGATATAAAAATTGCTTTTTTACGTGGTGATTTAACAGAAGAGGTATACATGGAGCAACCTCCTGGTTTTGTTGCTCAGAGGGAGACAAACTAAGTGTGTAAATTCAACAAATCATTATATGGATTCAAGCAAAGTCCAAGAGCCTGGTTCGGAAAGTTTAGTTTAGCTATAGAGAAGTTTGGTGTCATGTAAAGAAAATCTGATCATTCTATGTTTTATAAGCGAACTAATCGAGGGATCACACTACTGGCGGTGTACGTAGATGATATAGTTATCACGGGGAGTGATGATGGTGGTATTCATCGATTAAAACACTTTATACACACTCAGTTTCAAACTAAAGACATAGGTGAACTCAAGTATTTCTTGGGTGTTGAGATTTTAAGAAACAAGGAAGGTATATACTTGTCGCAAAGGAAATACACTTTAGATTTATTGAGTGAGACTGGGAAGCTTGAAGCAAAGCCGGGTTGTGTTCCAATGATTCCAAACCAAAATTTAAGTAAAGACGGTGAGTTTATGGAAAATGCAGACAGATTCAGGCGCCTTATAGGCAAGTTGAACTATTTATGCGTTACAAGGCCCGATATTTCATATCCAGTTAGTGTGGTGAGTCAATTTATGACACAACCAGCCACGCATCATTGGGATGCACTGGATCAAATCTTATGCTATTTGAAGGGTACGACAGGACAAGGACTTATGTACACAAATAATGATCATCTTGATATTGAATGTTTTAGTGATGCAGAATGGGCTGGTTCGAAAGAAATTAGAAGGTAAATGTCTGGATTTTGTGTGTTTGTAGAAGGTAATCTTGTATCGTGGAAGAGTAAGAAGCAGCCAGTGGTGCCTCAGTCCAGTGCCGAGTCAGAGTATTGTACCATTGCCAACACTGTATGCGAAGTAATGTGGATCATTTATTTAATAAAGGAATTTGGTATGCGTTCAGAAAAACCAGCAAAATTATGGTGTGATAACCAAGCTGCAATATACATTGCATTGAATCCTGTTTTTCATGAACGAACTTAACATATAGAAATGGATTGCCATTTTATTAGAGACAAAATTCAAGAAGGTGTGGTTGAGACAGGGTTTGTGCGAACTGGAGAACTAGTTGCAGATTTATTCATGAAGGCATTGAATGGTTCACGACTGAAATATCTATGTAGCAAGTTGGGAATGAAGAATATCTATTCTCTAACTTGAGGGGGAATGTTACGAGAGAGTGATATTTAGTTCATATTATACTGCTCGATTATATATGTATGTTAGGCATTCATTATTTAATTATTAGCGTAATGGGCCGAGTGTTTCAGGTAGCCCAATCTTGTGGGTTAAGCCCACTCATTTGTTTCAAGCCGCATCAGTATTTATACGTATTTCCCTCCTTTGCATTAAACCCTAATGAAATAATAAAGAAAATAATGGCGTTTGATATATTCTTGTATACATAATTTCATAGTTACCTTTTTTACAAGGATAATCCTATGCGTAATGAAATGGAATAAGTATCCACCACATTTTTGTATTTGTTCTTATAAACTGAAAACATATCATGGGAAACTCATATATCCTGAAAATGCATAGTAGTAATAGGACTTCAAATTTCAGTCTTCATTAAGAACATTGTTCGTTAGTGCATGTAAAATATGTAACATATATCAGGCTGTAAGAAATAAGATTTATGAAAACATGTTCATATAGAGAAAGGCATAATGACAAAATTATAATGCAGCTAAGACATGGTATATGTATTAAACAAAAACCATAGTTTTACGCATGTAACTAAAATATTATTAAATAATTATTATACATCTATTTTTTTATGCTTGATTTTTCAACCAACTCCGACCCATCATGCATATGTATTGGTCATGCTCGTCTACACAAACACATAAAATACGATTGGCAGTAATATAATATCATCTATCTTCTTGTAAGGTTACAAATCAAGTGGGAATGCAATGCGTGAAGCATTAGGGCAATGCAACAAATTTATTACTATGTCGGTAGCCTAAAAGGAACGATATTCATGCAAAAGCTAGTTATTAAAGGGCATTGTAATATACACTTAGAATTGCTTAAGAGGGGACATGATCAAAAACAAAATTTAAGAATACATCCACCGTTTTCTGTTTTCGAATTTAATGGTGAAACTCAACCAAACCTTCGTCGAATTCTGTGATTTAATATGGTAGAACCTTATCGAATTAATCGGTGCCCCTCCTTAACCATTTCTGGAGTGGATATAACAATGCCCTTGTTAAATAATTGATTGCATATTCGTTCTTTTTCTTTCAGTTTTCTTAAAAGATATAAGATTTGTTATGCATCATAATCATTTAGGGTGCGTTCGCTAACAAAAATACCGCGGTAAAATACCCCATTATAATACCCCTCTTCCGCTTCACTCAAACACACCCTTAATTGTCTCTTCCTTTTTCACTATTTGTTTTTACTATCATTATTTCTTAAAATAAATACATACTAACTCATTAATGACTTATAAATTATAGTTAGAATATATCAACAATTTAGGTCATGTACGTAAATAAAATGTGCCACATTTTTTTAGTAAAGCCTAATTTAAGTGATTTAATTATAAATTAAAATTAAGATGCTTAAAGTATCTTGGGCCTAATGTATAAATATAATGACATTTTAATTTTATTAATGGTTAAATTACAAAATGACAACTTTATGAATAGGGTTGTGGTTCCAAATTGCACAAGCTTCATCGACTCTCCTTTCATCGGCAATTCAAGTAAGCTTCCGCAAAATTAATCATTTGGCTTATTCTCGATTAAATCAATATGAGTTTCTTATTTATATATAGAGTTTCATGATTGGTTGTTAGTAAAGTATTTAGTTAAATCATAACAAGTAGTATCGAAGTTCATTACTGATTTAGTTAGAATATTTTTTATCATAAGTTTGTTTTGAATTAGACTTCATTTGGAAGTCATAGAATTCATGTAATTCTTACTCAAGTTATAGTATTGCTAGAACTGTGTATCAAGGATTTTCTATTTGGTGATTAAATTTGGATTTGGTTTTGTATTTTTTAATTATTATTATTTCATTCAACACTACAAGGTTGATTTTTTTTTTTTTTTGGAGTAGACAAGATTGATCTAAATAATCTTTATGTTATTTAAGAAACAAGTAAGAGACAAGTGTGCACCCATGGTTCGCACGGTGGTTGTACCTATAATTCGTTTTACAATGGTCATTGTATATTTGTTTGCTTACTTGTAGAATTACAGTAAGACACTAATTAAGTTGTGTTTTCCAATTGATTTTCAATTAAAATGTTTAAATTTAACCAAAATTAATGAGCAAAAAGATCATATCTTAGCAATCCATAACAACTTTATGATCGCATCATTTACGTATGTTGTACTATTATCATGCAAATATGAAAGTGAGGGAGAGTCCACACTTCACTATTGATCTGTAAAATAATACCATATATTACTTCCTAATGTATACAGATCCGTTGGTTTGCTGAAAATTGTAGTGAGTAATTATTTTACAAGCATTGCAAAAGGCAACAACAATTTCAGTTCCACTGTCATTTTGAGTACATAGAGCATAAGTTAATCACTGTATTAACTACTATCCATGTGTTAAATTTAAATAAATAATTCGTTAGTGATAAATCATTTATGTTGGTTTGAATACTATTAGAGAAAAGTTTCCTAAAAACACGCCTTAGGAATAAAACCCAACCTTGCAGAAAAACAAATAGGAACGAATTGATGGTGAGGAAAAACAAACAACAGATAGTCACTAGCAAAACAATCACGGATCAAGCAGTAAAAGAAAGAATACAAGAGATTTATAGTTGTTCCACTAACGTCTTGTTAGTGTATGTCCACTTGGGGAGAAGAGATTTTATTACTTTTCTAAATAAAAAATATTACAAGACTGATAATAGAGAGGAAGAAGAAGAAAATATAATGTTTAGAGATGATGCAGACATTTACCTAATCCATATCCTTATATAAGGATTAATACTTGGGATTGAAGTAATTGATTTATGATTATAAATCAATGCCTAATTAATTCTCCAATGTATTTGCTGCTGATAAGATTCCTTTTTAATAAACCAATCAAAGAATTAATTCCTTACTTCAATATCCCAAAAAAACTTCTTTATATTCTTCCACTTATGTACGTAATTTATTGCCCTATCTAATTTTGCAAAAGAGGCAATAAATTTTCCGATATCTTCCAAATCTTATGCAGTTGGAAATATTATGTTACTCAAATTGACAATATTTCCCAAGTCTTCTCTAAATGGAAATACTGTATCACCATAATCAATAATATCTTCCAAATCTTCTGCAAAAGGAAATATTGTATCACGAAATCTAACAATCTCCACCTTTATACTATATTTCCTAGAAAGCATACCAACTCCACCTACATCCTCTTACTCTAAGCTTCTACTCAGAAAAGACACCATGGTTACTTCCCCCAATGAGCTTTGGCATGGTCATCACCCATTGCACTTTGTCAACAAACTCTGGCAACGCCACCGCCGGCCAACAAAGTGTTCAAAGTACCCCCTTCTTGTAAGACCTATCAATCTTTACCACGAAAACAAATGTCTCCATGAACCATCTCAACTCTCTCCCCATACCGTGCCACCGCGTGACACCTAGCATTTCGATAACCGAATCCAGTTCGAGCAGCTCCCGATTTTAGTAGTCTGCAAAGACTTATGCATATCCACTGCTTTCTTCTTTGATCTCTGACTAACTTTAGACGATCTCTTCTTCTGCTTATCAAGCACATCCTTTTGGAAATATCCCACCTTGTTAAAGCTTTCCCCTTTGATCATATTCTGGCTATGCAGAAACTCAAAGTAGCTTCTTGTATGCCTAGCTTTGACTTCTTTTCCACGAGAACTGTAGACTCCAACCCTTGACTCTCCAAGTACAGTGCTTCCTCTCAGGAGATACAAATTATGAAGCATATCTCCCTTCATCACTACAAATGCACCCTTAGAAATCCTTAGTCTATCCTTATCAATAGTCACCTCGCATCCTTTGGATGCCAGCTGCCCAAGAGATATCATTGACTTCAGAAGACCTGGAACATAACGGACACCTGTCAAGGTACGTATTACCCCGTCATACATGAGAATCTTCACAGTACCTTCGCCCATGACTCTACAACTAGTATCATTTCCCATAAGAATCAGTTTCCCTCATTTTCTTTTAAAAAAACTGAAATAATTCTTATTAGGTGTCATATGAAAAGCCGCCCCCGTATCTGGCACCCATTGGTCTGATACACATGATACTACCCCTGTCAACAAGCCATCAAGCAAAAATTCCTCCACTGCAACCGATGAATTTCCAGCTTCAATTTTTTTCTTTAAGTCTGGACAATCTCTCTTCCAACGGCCCGGTTTCTTGCAAATGTAGCACTTTCCATCTCTTGACTTTATTTTCTTCTTCTCCCCTTTCTCTATACCAGCTAATAAGGCTTTCGTACTACTTCCTCCTCTATCTTCACTCAACTGCTTCATCTGATCCCTCAAGTCCTCAGATAGATGACCTGCCTTCACATCATCTACTGTCAGTGTATCTCTAGCATAGATAAGACTACTAGCGAAACCTGTGTATCGCTCTGGAAGAGAACACAAAAGAATCATTGCAATTTTCTCCTCATCCATTTTCAAGTCAACAGTCTTCGTCTTCATCATGAAATCATCGAAGAATCTTAGATGTGCCTTAACTGAAGTATTCTCTCTCATCCGCATGGTGAAAAACGTCTTCAGCAAAATTATACGGTTGGTTAGTGACTTCTTTAAATGAGTTTTTCCAGCTTGGTCCAAATGTCCTTAGCAGTGGTCTCACCGCTAACCTCTGAAATGACATTTTCTCCCATTGCTAATTGTAATGTAGTAAATGCCCATCGTTCCATATCCTTCCTTTCCACGTCTGAAATATCATTCGTAAACTCCTTAGGAGAAAACACCACAGGATGAACATTATTCCTCATCAGAACAACTTTCATCCTCCATTGCCACTTCTCGAAGTCTTTATCCCTATTTCATCTTTCTATTGTTAATTGACATCCTACTGCCATATATGTCCTTTTGACATATGGGCTTGATACAATTGCTGAATTCTCCTCATCTCCTACCATAATGCCTAACACCCTTTCTCAATCAACCTTGTAGCTTTGATACCAATTGTTGGGGAAAATTTTCCCAAAAATACGCCTTGGGAATAAAACTAACCTTGGGGAAAAACAAATAGGAACAGATTGATGGTGAGGCAAAACAAAGAACAGATAGTCACCAGCAAAACAATCACGGATCAAGCAGTAAAAGAAAGTACACAAGAGATTTATAGTTGTTCCACTAACGTCTTGTTAGTGTATGTCCACTTGGGGATAGGAGATTTTATTACTTTTCTAAATAAGAAAATACTACAAGACTGACAATAGAGAGGAAGAAGATGAAAATACAACTTTAGATGATGCATACATATACCTAATCCCTATCCTTATATATATATATATATATATATATATATTAATACTTAGGATTGAAGTAATTGATTTATGGTTATAAATCAATGCCTGATTAATTCTCCAATTTATTTGGTTCTGATAAGATTCCTTGTTTAATAAACCAATCAGAGAATTAATTCCTTACTTCAATACCCCAAAAAAACTTCTTCATATTCTTCCACTTATGTAGGTAATTTATTGTCCTATCTAATTTTGCAAAAGAGTTAACAAATTTTTTGTTATCTTCTGAATCTTCAATAGTTGGAAATATGATATTACTCAAATTGAAAATATTTTCCAAATCTTCTCTAAATGGAAATATTGTATCACCGTAATCAATAATATCATCCAAATCTTCTGCAAATGGAAATATTGTATCATGAAATCTAACAAATACCACAAACAGTAAAGAAATATAAAATTGGAAATGTTGATGTGGCCAATCAATGAGACATAGAAAAGTGATGGCATCGTCTATTAATCAAATAAGAAATGTAAAATGTCTATATTAAAATACAAATAAGTGGCGAGTTTATTATTTCTTAAAATACAAAGTATGACCGAGTTAAAGTAAAAAATGATTGTTAAATTTAAAAAAGGAAGAACTTGCATTATTCATTATTTGGACTGGTGAATATAAGATTTGGTTACAAATGATGCAGCTAAATGGAATACTCACGGCAGAAAGCAAGCAGTTAGCAAATGAAAACAAGGGAGCAACGCGAGCCATTATTTGTGCATAATTTTGCTTGATATTCGTAAGTTATCCAAAGACCAACAACATCAAATCCAAAGTCACATTTGGTTTGTTATCTTTGACTTGTTGTTATTAATTTCAAGCAAATAATTTAGTTTTAGCAATAAAGGACGGTGTAGTTTATAATATATAAAGAATTTGTTCAAACTACAACCACACATGTTACACAACGGATGCCACGTGCCATCGAAAACTGGAATATTGTTGCATGATTTGTAATTTATGGCCTAGTATGAGTGAATAAAAGCACCTATGTTTTTGATGTTATGTTCTTCGCTTACATTTCATTTCATAGATTGGAGCTATAAAAATATTATTCTAATTTACCTTGTGTTTGTTCCAATATTGGAAGTTGGTCATGGAAGAAAACATGCATAAAATTGAACAGATCATTTTGGCTCATAATTTTTTATAAGCATGTAACAAAATACAACTTATGTGTACAACCAATAGTAAACTGTAAGATATGCGGTCGGTCCTTTCAACATCTATGGTGCTTAAATGAAATGAAATAAAATTCGGTAACTAATATAAAATTTGCACATGCTAACAATACCTTGTTAACAGACAATGTTAGCATATAGTGCTTAAATTGACTATGAATACTTAGGCACACAGACAATAGTAGACAATGCTAGCAATCAAACGCACTACATGTATCTTCTCCGAGTTAACCCATGCTACGCATGCAGATTGTATAATTTCTCCAATTGAAATTCGCTCTTTATTGGTTCTCCTGTAGAAATGTGATGACAATATACATACTATTGGCCAACTTTTTGGCAAGGCATTCACATGTCAAGATTATGGTTAACGACGTGCTCGGGACTCGAGTACGCTCGTTGGAGTTCACAAAGCGGCTTGGTCGAAGTCGTGAGGTGTTGAAACTCATTGAAGGGAAATATTATCGTTTTGACTAAAACTAGTGTTGATCAATCAAAAAGTGTTGTGCGACACGTGTTTATCATCAAAAAACACTTATTGAACTCAATCTAGCAATTTGGAAAAGCATGCTTCGGCATGTCCAAATTAAGTGATCGACATGCTACGATAACTCAAAACCACGTACGCACATCGGGTCGGGAAAGCTTCAAAGTTTGGCTTGGCTTTAGGGATGTTTCGCATCCTTGGATTTTACATCCCTAATCATTCTCATATTTTGATATGTTGTTTATAGGGATGTGAGACATGTCCATACTTTTTTATCAATTTTATTTGTGACCATTGTGCCCCTATCAGTTTTGTACAGGGCATTTCTTTTGACTAGGATCAAATCAGGTGTTAGGATTGGTTTCATTGGAAAGTAAATGATGTTTCCGATTTCGTAGACTGGTCACATTAAAAGTTTGGCTGAGCAGTTTGGAAGGAATCATTATTTTAATGTTACACAATTTCTGGATAGACTAATTAGTCATTCGTGAGCTGATTAATGAGACCTATTAACGCTAGGGGCTTTGGCTATAAATAGAGGGGTAGAGGCAAGGAGAACCGTTTAGTTTCCTCATTTCTCTCATTTGGTTGAGCTCGGGATTCTCCTTTCTCAATCAAATACATCTCCACTCCATTAAATTCTTAGATCTACGTTAGAAGATTAAAGATTAACATCGGGGAAGAGTAGATCACATCAAATTAGTTGATTTTATGGTCGCTTAGATGTTCTTCGTTGTCAGGATTAGGGATTTGTTGATTTGAAGCTATTTTGTGGATTTGGTGAGTGATGAGCATCTCTCACACGGGTTCAATTGAAATGGGTTTGTTTGATCTAATTTTCATCATTTCAAGTCGTTTTACCTAGATCTATTCAAGGTAAGCCTATTTTCATTTGAATCACCATAGGATCTGATCTATCAAGATAATAATGGTAAATTCATATGTTAATTCATGTGTTTATGCAAATTTAGATCCACTTATTGATTTATTCATTGTTTATTTTGATCTGGTGAATTTCATATGATTGTATGATGATTATTTGTTGTGTAAGCATTGTTTGATGATTGCATGAAGTGTTGATGATTGAATTATTGAATTGGATGATTTGGACAAATTGGATGCATGGATTGTTGCATAATAAATGATGGATCACAGAGAAATGGGATGGATCACATGCATTAGGGATGGATCGCATGCATTAGAGATGGATCACATGTCTTCTTGTGCAAGAAATGATGGATCGGTGACAATGTGGTGAGTCTTATATCGTTCGAGTGGCAAAGCACGGGGATGGGTCGGTTTTTTTGATGGAACAGTTGCAGAGGTTTAGCAATGGATCGTTCGTGGCATTTTGGATGGATCTTCGTGCAAGTTGATGGATCGGCTCGACATGATCCACTATGCCATAAATGGCCGAATGCAACGGATTTGGAAGTTGTTGCCAGCTAAAATGTCCCGATAGCTATAATATTTTGGTCCTACTGCAACGTTATATTTTTGGTGTTACCTTAGCCATAAAATTGTTGATCTAGCTAAACAAGTGTAACACGATGTAACATTTTGATACAGTATTGCTATAGTAGACCTTTCTATATCCTACGTGACGATCCACATCAATCTACCAAGGCAAATCCTACATTGAAATTTTATAATCGTACGTGACACCTCATCAATCTAAACACCACTTGTTAATCCAATCACAAACATTTCTATTTCCCACTTTTATTTTCATTCACCCGCTTTCATTTTCATTTTCTTCCAAATTTCCAAAATCATTCGTAACACTAATTTTCATTATTCACCCGTTGTCCCAATTCTGACTAGCGAAATATTATCAAATTTGCAACATTGGCAAAATATCAGGGTTCCTATTTTGATTGAGACCTAGAAACCACCGGCTGTAAGTCGCAGGTGGATGTCTCTTTTCAAGAGATTGTTTTATTGGTAAAAAATCCTAACTCCAGGATTCAACCAATAACAACGAACTATCATATAAAGCAACGAAAAAGCCAAGTGGGTTTGGAACTAATTTGGATTCAAACCCAACAATAAAAAAGAAGAACAACAGTAAACGTGGGAAAGAAGTCATTCAACAAAACCCAATTTTAAAGCCTTCTATTACAAATGAAGAGAGTGGAAATTCATCAGGAACCAGTGGAAATGGGAACACGTTTCTTTAGACTTGGTTGGGGCTTGGTTTGTTGATTTTTGTCGAGGGTATTGCGCTCTCTGCTTCAGGTATTGTTATTCATTCATTATTTATTTAGATGAATAAACTGAACTTATATCATTTATGTTATGAACCCGTTCTTTTAATTTTTTGAATTTGTTAAATGGAAAAAGAAAATGTATCTATATGTATCATTGTGGTATATATTTTCATTATGTGTTTAGGTATCAAAATGTGTAGTGTGTGTGTGTGTGTGTGTGTGTATATATATATATATATATATATATATATATATATATATCGAGATCTCTCTAATTGTATAGTTCAATCATTTCACCTTTGTGACTCCTTCATCTTATTTTGCATGACAGTGCAATGTTTCATGTTTTCTTCTAGATGAATCGGACAATTTTTTCATGAAAATATTGTATCCTTCCTTCACTCCAACTGTTTTCTTGTATGTTTGAGGCACAATCATCTATGAAGTAGTTTAGTATCTGGAAATCGAAAAAAAAATGAAGAATTAAGTCACCCGTGGTAATTGGGTTTGAACAAGTTTGCTATTTTGACAAATGAGGAGACAGATCTATGCATGTGTCTGCAATTTATCAAGTAGGTTATCATTTTGCTGAAGATGTGGAGCAAGTTTATTATTTGTTGTTGTTGTTTAAGGCTTTGGGTGATGATAGATTTGGTATGCAGTGTTTCAAAGAAGGCTTGGTCTTCCGAAATCAACTAAATCGGGCGGTGCCCACTTGTTTGACCTAACCGGTTAGGTCAATCCCCACTGGGACTGCGGTTCCCCGGACCTCTGTCGGCCCTGCGCTCGAACCCGCTACTCGACTCGCCTTCTGTAACACCCCACTCCCGCTATGATCACTCACTAAGGGAATGCCATAGCATCGGTGGAGTATTTTAGTGAATATAGAACAGAAAAATTACAACAAGACAGATATAAATAGTACTTGAAATTTAAAACATCATCTCATAACAGCGGAAGTAAAACATGTCTGGTTACATCATAAAACCACAATAAAAGTCAAGTACAATATTCATCAAAATAAAGAAGTACATAATCCCACTCTCATACAATAGCCATGACAAAAGAAAAGATAACTGGGTAACTGGAGCTTTACATCTATCCAAGCTCCTAAAGACTGGAACAGCAATCCGATCAAGCTCCACTACTGCTAGGATCCACCGTAGGACCTGAGGGTTGGGAAAAAAAGATAAAAACAACGGGGTCAGACATAAGTCTGAGCGAGTCCTATAACTTTAACAATACAATCGTTAAAGTAACCAGAGAAGACATAAACTGATATACGGTAACTAATGGGGATGAATGGCTACACTAAGCAGTCAACTAAACTAAGATAAAAGATAAAGACGCATCTACCCTTCCAAAGGTAAATTACTAAACTGCACCACACCGGTCATTCCTAACTTAAAGGTTGATCCCACCCATGGACTTATAAAATTAACTTAATAGTTCTCGCGTACCCCTAGGTGACTAAGTAGACGCCACGGGGCCCTACAATCCACTAGGTGTACAAACTACTCCCCATTCGATCGGCTCCCTAACGTAGATACCCGTGCTGGCCCCACCGTGGGATGTACCATTCCCCAACGTGGCAACCTGATAAAACTAACGGTGCACGGCTTATATCTACACGATGCAACAACGTCTTATTTACCAGCCCGGGTCCACACACGCATATGAAACCCGTTGGTCATGCGTTGCCACCGCTAACCCATTTTGGCCTCTTATAGTCAAGCCCAGTATGCGTGTCCCGTCCTCGACATGGGTCGAGCCCACTAAGATACGTATGGGTTACTGGTTGAAATGGGCCCCCAGCACAAGCCATCCCCCTAAGCTTGGCCCACACACTAGTGTTTCCCACTTAACCCTTTAATCATGTTTAATTACATGTTTCATCTTGGTTAAGTATTTTATCATATTTTCTATTGGGAACCACTAGCAATTTCCACATACCACCCAAGGTACCCACTTAACCCCCATGCCCCACTACATGCTTATCTGGTTAAGTGTTTCTTAATTGATTAACACCGTAACCGTGTAAAGGACCCCTCACATTGGACCATCATTTGTAGATGCCTGGTTAAGCCGGTAAACTCCGGGCAGTCTTACACTACAAACGTGTCCAACCTCGTGTCATTTACCCTTGTTACGTATTTAATTTATGATTAAGACCCCTCACATTGGACCGTCATTTGTAGATGCCTGGTTAAGCCGGTAAACTCCGGGCAGTCTTACACTACAAACGGGTCCAACCTCGTGTCTTAATCGATTAATTACTCCTAATTAATCACCCCCATAATTTGTGTTAATTATCCTGTTTATTTTAGCAATATGGGTGCACCTAACTTAATAGGCAAATTCCCAACTCCAAAGTGTGGGTACACCTAACTTAATAGGCAAATTCCCAACACATAGTATGGGTACACCTAACTTAATAGGCAAATTCCCATACTATGTTCATTTATTTTATGTTATGCATAATTATATTAATTTCACACAATCTTATTAACATATGCATTTAATTAACCCCATCGTTCCCACGTAATTTCGTTCTCATGACATAACACATATAAAAGGTGTCAACTTGCATATGTATGAACATGTTTCAAAGGTGCCATCTTGCATATTAACAAACACATAACTTGCATATGAACTTGCATAACATGTCACATAACTTGCATATAATCTTGTATAACATGTCACATAACTTGCATATAATCTTGTATAACATGTCACATAACTTGCATATAATCTTGTATAACATGTCACATAACTTGCATATTAACTTGCATAACATGTTACATAAACTTACATATTAACAAATACATGACTTGCATATGAACTTGCATAATATGTCACATAACTTGCATATGAACTTGCATAACATGTTACATAACTTGCATATGAACTCATAAACCTACATATGAACTTGCATAACATGTTACATACTTGCATATGAACTCATAAACTTGCATACGAAGAAACATACAACTTGCATAATTATCATACATGTAACTTGCATATTATCATACATGTAACTTGCATATTAACATATGATCACAAAGCACAAAACTTGCATGACCCACATACATTAGCAAACTAACATCATGTCATATGACTTAAAACCCATTAATCCCCAAACAAAACCATATGATCTCATCATATCTCATCTACTTAGTTTAGCAATTGATCATTAGAGTGATAGAAACTCACAACTAGCCAATTTGCACTCCAAATGAAGAAGATTAAGATGCTTAGAATGGATTAGAGGTTGATTAGAGAGTGATTAGCTTGCAACCCTCTTCATAAATTAGTGGAGGCTCCTTCTAAGATTTAATTTGGCGGCATGTAGCCCTCAATTCTATTTTTAGTATGGATTAGGGTAGGTTTAGGATGTATTTATAGATTAGGTGAGTGTTTTAGGCCCTTAGATTAACCCTAAATTAGATTAGGACCCTTAGATTTCGGAACCTTCCAGAAACCAGCCCTAAGACCAAGCCCAAACCCCAAACTGGTGCACCCAACCACAGAACTCTCTAGAAACTGTGCAGGTTCCCTGTCCCGACATGGGCGCACTTCCCAAGTGCGCCAGTGTATTTTTGTACTGGCGCACTTCGCAAGTGCGCCAGTGCATTTCTGGCCTGTTTCGGGTTTTTCTGCCTAACTTCGTTCGTCCATGTCTCGTCCATATTTCGTCTCGGAAAAATACGCGAAATAGAGTCCGAGTTTGCGTAAAACGGGTACCGTATGAAAGAGATATGGACGAACGAAGTTAGGCAGAAAAACCCGAAACAGGCCAGAAATGCACTGGCGCACTTGCGAAGTGCGCCAGTACAAAAATACACTGGCGCACTTGGGAAGTGCGCCCATGTCGGGACAGGGAACCTGCACAGTTTCTAGAGAGTTCTGTGGTTGGGTGCACCAGTTTGGGGTTTGGGCTTGGTCTTAGGGCTGGTTTCTGGAAGGTTCCGAAATCTAAGGGTCCTAATCTAATTTAGGGTTAATCTAAGGGCCTAAAACACTCACCTAATCTATAAATACACCCTAAACCTACCCTAATCCATACTAAAAATAGAATTGAGGGCTACATGCCGCCAAATTAAATCTTAGAAGGAGCCTCCACTAATTTATGAAGAGGGTTGCAAGCTAATCACTCTCTAATCAACCTCTAATCCATTCTAAGCATCTTAATCTTCTTCATTTGGAGTGCAAATTGGCTAGTTGTGAGTTTCTATCACTCTAATGATCAATTGCTAAACTAAGTAGATGAGATATGATGAGATCATATGGTTTTGTTTGGGGATTAATGGGTTTTAAGTCATATGACATGATGTTAGTTTGCTAATGTATGTGGGTTATGCAAGTTTTGTGCTTTGTGATCATATGTTAATATGCAAGTTACATGTATGATAATATGCAAGTTACATGTATGATAATTATGCAAGTTGTATGTTTCTTCATATGCAAGTTTATGAGTTCATATGCAAGTATGTAACATGTTATGCAAGTTCATATGTAAGTTTATGAGTTCATATGCAAGTTATGTAACATGTTATGCAAGTTCATATGCAAGTTATGTGACATATTATGCAAGTTCATATGCAAGTCATGTATTTGTTAATATGTAAGTTTATGTAACATGTTATGCAAGTTAATATGCAAGTTATGTGACATGTTATACAAGATTATATGCAAGTTATGTGACATGTTATACAAGATTATATGCAAGTTATGTGACATGTTATACAAGATTATATGCAAGTTATGTGACATGTTATGCAAGTTCATATGCAAGTTATGTGTTTGTTAATATGCAAGATGGCACCTTTGAAACATGTTCATACATATGCAAGTTGACACCTTTTATATGTGTTATGTCATGAGAACGAAATTACGTGGGAACGATGGGGTTAATTAAATGCATATGTTAATAAGATTGTGTGAAATTAATATAATTATGCATAACATAAAATAAATGAACATAGTATGGGAATTTGCCTATTAAGTTAGGTGTACCCATACTATGTGTTGGGAATTTGCCTATTAAGTTAGGTGTACCCACACTTTGGAGTTGGGAATTTGCCTATTAAGTTAGGTGCACCCATATTCCTAAAATAAACAGGATAATTAACACAAATTATGGGGGTGATTAATTAGGAGTAATTAATCGATTAAGACACGAGGTTGGACCCGTTTGTAGTGTAAGACTGCCCAGAGTTTACCGGCTTAACCAGGCATCTACAAATGACGGTCCAATGTGAGGGGTCTTAATCATAAATTAAATACGTAACAAGGGTAAATGACACGAGGTTGGACCCGTTTGTAGTGTAAGACTGCCCGGAGTTTACCGGCTTAACCAGGCATCTACAAATGACGGTCCAATGTGAGGGGTCCTTTACACGGTTACGGTGTTAATCAATTAAGAAACACTTAACCAGATAAGCATGTAGTGGGGCATGGGGGTTAAGTGGGTACCTTGGGTGGTATGTGGAAATTGCTAGTGGTTCCCAATAGAAAATATGATAAAATACTTAACCAAGATGAAACATGTAATTAAACATGATTAAAGGGTTAAGTGGGAAACACTAGTGTGTGGGCCAAGCTTAGGGGGATGGCTTGTGCTGGGGGCCCATTTCAACCAGTAACCCATACGTATCTTAGTGGGCTCGACCCATGTCGAGGACGGGACACGCATACTGGGCTTGACTATAAGAGGCCAAAATGGGTTAGCAGTGGCAACGCATGACCAACGGGTTTCATATGCGTGTGTGGACCCGGGCTGGTAAATAAGACGTTGTTGCATCGTGTAGATATAAGCCGTGCACCGTTAGTTTTATCAGGTTGCCACGTTGGGGAGTGGTACACCCCACGGTGGGGCCAGCACGGGTATGTACGTTAGGGAGCCGATCGAATGGGGAGTAGTGTGTACACCTAGTGGATTGTAGGGCCCCGTGGCGTCTACTTAGTCACCTAGGGGTACGCGAGAACTATTAAGTTAATTTTATAAGTCCATGGGTGGGATCAACCTTTAAGTTAGGAATGACTGGTGTGGTGCAGTTTAGTAATTTACCTTTGGAAGGGTAGATGCGTCTTTATCTTTTATCTTAGTTTAGTTGACTGCTTAGTGTAGCCATTCATCCCCATTAGTTATCGTATATCAGTTTATGTCTTCTCTGGTTACTTTAACGATTGTATTGTTAAAGTTATAGGACTCGCTCAGACTTATGTCTGACCCCGTTGTTTTTATCTTTTTTTCCCAACCCTCAGGTCCTACGGTGGATCCTAGCAGTAGTGGAGCTTGATCGGATTGCTGTTCCAGTCTTTAGGAGCTTGGATAGATGTAAAGCTCCAGTTACCCAGTTATCTTTTCTTTTGTCATGGCTATTGTATGAGAGTGGGATTATGTACTTCTTTATTTTGATGGATATTGTACTTGACTTTTATTGTGGTTTTATGATGTAACCAGACATGTTTTACTTCCGCTGTTATGAGATGATGTTTTAAATTTCAAGTACTATTTATATCTGTCTTGTTGTAATTTTTCTGTTCTATATTCACTAAAATACTCCACCGATGCTATGGCATTCCCTTAGTGAGTGATCATAGCGGGAGTGGGGTGTTACACGTGGTATCAGAGCTGAAGGTTACCGGAACAGATAAATTTTCGAGAAAAATATTTTTTTTAAAAAATAGTAAAGGTATTATTTTTGGAAAAAGTATTTTCAAAAACATGTCTTTTAAGAGAAAAGTTTTTGAAAAAGAAAAGCATAATCCCCCAATAGCCATATCTTTATCTTTCGGAATCTCCTTTTTGAATCTTTCCTCTTTCGTTTCAGCATGGCTGAAGATCTTAACATCCCGGAGGGCTTAGTTATACCACTATGGTATATGAGGTTACAAGAGGCTAGGGCCGCGGCTGCGGGTCCAGCCAATGCTACTACACCAGAGGCAACCGCTCCTCCTCCTCAGCCTAGAGTGGATAATTTTGCTAAGATTTGCAAGGAGTTCAAGGCTATAGGAGGAAAACCTTTTCTAGGTTCAGAGACTTTCGTAGAGGCTAGAGATTGGCTTAAGGAAGTGGAAGAGTTGCTAGATATCTTTGAAGTGGAAGAGGGAAAGAAAGTCAAGTTGGCGGCTTGGTTAATGAAGGGAGAGGCCTCATTCTGGTGGGAGGTCACTAATGGAGAACGCCCTGTTGACTCCTGGGCAGATTTCAAGCAAAGGTTTGGGGCTAAGTTTCTCTCAAGGGCGGAAGAGAATCTGTTTATCGAGAAGTTCTTGAATTTGAAGCAAGGGAATCTCACGGTGAAAGAATATGTCAACAAATTCAATCAATTAGCAAGGTTTGGCATAGAGTTGGTGAATACACCGGAGAAGAAGGCTTTGAGGTTCGTTAGAGGCTTGAACGAACCATTGCAAGGAATAGCTATGACTCACATTCCTATGGGGGCCACCTTTGAGAAGCTTGTCTACATGGCACTTATGCATGAGGATGATAAGAGTTCTAAGGCACCAGAGAAGAAGGGGGATCAGAAGAAACCGCAACAACAACAACAACAAGGCAAGGGTGGAAAAGGCAATGGTGACAAGGGGAAGAAGAAGAAGAAGTGCTTCAATTGTGGGACCCCAGGCCACCTCAGCAAGGATTGTCGCAAAAAGAAGAAGACCGGTTGCTTTCATTGTGGTGAAGCAGGACATCTTGTGAAGGACTGCCCAAAGAAGGGGCAGAAGACGGGGTCTACCTCAAGAGGTCAGGTGCAAGCTCTTATGGCACCAGCTCAGGCAGGGGGGCAAGTTCAGGCTCTCTCAGTTCCACCGATTCAGCAGAGAGGTAGAACTATTTCCGTTGAAAGTCTGGTTTTTCTGTTTGATCATCCAGTTCGTACTTTGTTTGACTCTGGCGCATCGCATTCTTTCATCTCATCATCGTTAGTTGAGTCACTGCACTTAGACACCAGTCTAGTTGATGATCCCTTGGTTGTTTCAAACCCAATTGGGGGCTCCATATATCTGTCTATGATATGTTTGGGTTTGAAGATTTCTATACTTAGCGTTGAGTTTGGATGTGATGCTTTTGTATTGGGCTTCACGGGCTATGGGTTGATTTTGGGCATGGACTGGTTATCCAGTAATGGTGCCGTTCTTGATTGTGAAAGGAGAGTTGTCAGGCTTATGACCCGCTTGGGTAATACTCTCGATATCTCTTGTAATCCCATGGAATCTGTTTTGCTAAGTTATCTTGAATCGCTCGATGCTTCGGTCGAGAGTTTGCGTTCTGTCAGAGTGGTCCGGGAATATCCGGATGTGTTTGAAGAGGTGAAGGGTTTGCCTCCGAAGCGGGAGATAGATTTCCGAATTTATTTGGTGGATAATGCCAAACCAGTGTCTTTGCCGGTGCGCCACATGGCTCCTCGTGAGAGAAGAGAACTTCATAAGCAAGTAGGGGAGTTGCTTGAGAAGGGGTTCATAAGGCGAAGTATATCAGAGTGGGGAGCTCCAGTAGTGTTTGCCACGAAGGCGGATGGGTCCCTCAGACTTTGTGTGGATTATAGAGAACTTAATAAGCTCACGAAGAAAAATAGACACCCATTACCGAGGATAGATGATCTCTTTGATCAGTTGGTTGGAGCCTCAGTGTTTTCGCAGATGGACTTAGCTACAAGGTTTCATCAGTTGAGAGTGGCGAAGGACAGTATAGAGAAGACTGCTTTCCGGACTCTGGATGGTTTTTATGAGTGGCTTGTGATGCCATTTGGGTTGACAAACGCCCCTGCATACTTTGTTGATCTGATGAGTAGAGTGTTCAGAGAGTATCTGAATAAGTTTGTAGTGGTCTTTGTGGATGACATCTTGGTCTTCTCCAAGAGTGAAGAAGAGCATGCCTTACATCTCAGAGAAGTATTGGAGACTCTTCAAGCACATAGTCTTAAAGCTAAATTCTCTAAATGTCATTTTTGGAGAAGAGAAGTGCGATTCTTAGGGCATGTGGTCTCTAAGGAAGGGATAGTTGTGGATCCCGCAAAGATAGTATCTATCCAGGATTGGAAAGTTCCTAGAAATGCTACCGAAGTAAGAAGTTTCTTGGGGTTGGCAGGATATTATAGGAAGTTCATCAAAGACTTCGCGAAGAAATCAGCCCCATTAACCCGCTTGACGAAGAAGAATCTGGTTTTCTCATGGGACATAGATTGTGATGATGCTTTCCGACGATTAAAGAGAGCTTTGACCACCGCTCCAGTTTTAGTGCTTCCAGATGGGAGTAAGCCGTTTGTTGTTTATACCGATGCTTGTGGGACAGGATTAGGCGCAGTCTTGATGCAGGAGGGAAGGGTAATAGCCTATGGAGGGAGGCAATTGAGAGTGCATGAGAAGAATTACCCTACCCATGATCTAGAGTTGGCCGCGATTGTTTTTGCACTTAAGTCTTGGCGCTATTATCTTCTTGGTGAGAGATTCGAGTTGTTCACTGACCATAAATCATTGAAGTACTTATTCTCTCAGAAGGATTTAAACTTAAGACAGCAAAGGTGGATGGAGTTCTTAGCATCCTATGATTTCGAGATAGCGTATACCCCTGGCAAGGGTAACGTGGTGGCGGACGCCTTGAGTAGAAAAAGGCTATCTTTGAGTCCATTGTTCGTGGAACGGCGAAGCTTGGAGTTTCTTTCTTTGTTCGACTTCAGACCTTCTGTTGACTTTGTACCTGGTTTGTTAGCATCCTTGGAGGTTAGACCTACTCTTTTGGGACGGATTGGCGAGGCTCAGCGAGACGACCCACAGTTGGTTGAGTTGGTAGAGAAGCTTATAAGGGGGGAGTCGTCCAGCCATTTGGGTAAATACACCATAGATGATAGGGGATGGGTGCATAGAGACGGTAGACTTTGTGTACCGCAAGATGAGGGTTTGAAGAAGGCTATTTTGGATGATGCACATTGTTCAAGGATGACTATTCATCCCGGTGGAGACAAAATGTACCAAGACATGAAGAGAGTTTTCTTCTGGGCCGGTATGAAGAAAGATGTGGCCGAATATGTGGCTAGATGCTTAGTGTGCCAACAAGTTAAAGCGGAGCAAAGGAAACCCGGTGGGTTGCTACACCCATTGGAAGTTCCGCAATGGAAGTGGGATAGTGTCTCGATGGGTTACCGAGATCGAGGAAGGGCAATACGGGAATTTGGGTTGTGGTAGACAGACTTACCAAGAGTGCCCATTTTATACCCGTGAAGAGTAAGAGGACCGCTCCATGGCTTGCTTCAGTCTATGTTAGAGAGATTGTTAGATTGCATGGCGAACCATCCAGCATTGTGAGTGATCGAGATCTTATCTTCACTAGTGAGTTTTGGAGAAGTTTGCAAGAGGCGGTAGGGACTCAGTTGTGTTTGAGCACCGCATATCATCCTCAGACGGACGGTCAGACCGAGAGGGTGAACCGTATCTTAGAAGATCTTTTGAGGCTTTGTATCTTGGATTTTGGAGGTACATGGGAAGAACATCTTCCTTTGGTGTAGTTCGCATACAATAACAGCTTTCAGTCTAGTATTGGCATGGCACCTTTCGAAGCTCTTTATGGAAGGCCTTGTCGATCTCCTACATGTTGGTGGGAATCTACGGATAAGATCTTGCTTGGGCCAGATATGGTTAGAGAGACTTCAGAGAAGATTGATTTGATTCGAAGAAGGATGAAGGCAGCGCAAGATAGACAGAAATCTTATGCGGATCGGAGAAGGACGGATCTTGAGTTTGAGGTTGGGGACATGGTTTTTGTCAAAGTATCTCCGTTGAGAAATGTTGTTCGCTTTAGGTCCGTTGGGAAGTTAGCACCGAGGTTTGTTGGGTCGTTTCCTATTAAGGAAAGGATTGGACGGATGGCATATAGGGTGGAGTTGCCCGACAGACTTAGTGGTGTTCATGATGTATTCCATGTATCACATTTGAGGAAGTGCTTACATGAGACCGCAGAGGTGGTAGAGCCGAGCTTGCTTAGAGATGTAGAGGTAGAGCGTGATGCGACGATTCGACGAGCTCCTACTCGCATCCTTGGGTCAGAAACTAGGAAGTTGAGGAACAGAGAAGTTCAGCTAGTTAAAGTGCAATGGGGAGATGACGAAAGCAATGCTACTTGGGAGACGGAAGCGAAGATGCGTTCTTTGTACCCATTTCTTTTTGAGAGTATGTCTTTTAACTTCTCCTTTATCGCTTGTCTAGTACTTATCTTATCTTTAGTATATCCTCTCGCTAGTACCTATGACCTTTAGATAGGGTAAAGCCTATGGTTGAAACATGTGTTTGAAACATGTTATGGTTGATGGATGCATGTGGATGCAATTGTTTGCTAGTGGTTGCTCGTGGATGCATATACACACACATTAGGCACTAGATCGGCTCAGTCACTTCATGTTGCATATCGCATAAATGGATGTGGTAGTTAGATTGATGGATGTATCATGGCTGTGTTATCATGTGGATGATGCATTTTTGTGTATGGTTGTGCACGCATATAGAAATTGTATGTGTCAATAGGGTTTCGCATACATATTGGATGCATGGCACTATCATGGTTTGCATTAAGGAGGTCGACTGAATCAGTAGACCGCCTGATTTTGCATTAGTATACGGACATATACACACACTTTCTGCATATGTTCATACATCATTAGAAGTTTCTAAGGATAATGGTTGCTTGTGGTTGATGGTTTAGTAGATGGTTGTTTGGTTGGTAGGATACGTTCTTCTTGACTTAGAGATTTCGAGGACGAAATCCTTTAAGTAGGGGAGAATGTAACACCCCGAATTTCAATTAACACTAATGGTTAGTAATTAAAGTATAATTAATCTCAGATATGAGAATCAGGGGAAACGGGCTACGTCATTGCGTTCGTCTCGGAAAAATACGCGAAATAGAGTCCGAGTTTACGTAAAACGGGTACCGTATGAAAGAGATATGGACGAACGAAGTTAGGCAGAAAAACCCCAAACTGGTGCACCCAACCACAGAACTCTCTAGAAACTGTGCAGGTTCCCTGTCCCGACATGGGCGCACTTCCCAAGTGCGCCAGTGTATTTTTGTACTGGCGCACTTCGCAAGTGCGCCAGTGCATTTCTGGCCTGTTTCGGGTTTTTCTGTCTAACTTCGTTCGTCCATATCTCTTTCATACGGTACCCGTTTTATGCAAACTCGGACTCTATTTCGCGTATTTTTCCGAGACGAACGCAATGACGTAGCCCGTTTCCCCTGATTCTCATATCTGAGATTAATTATACTTTAATTACTAACCATTAGTGTTAATTGAAATTCGGGGTGTTACACCTTCGGTTGGGCACTCTGCACACCTTCGGCTCGACATGTATTTGTCAGTGTCTATATAAATTGAAACTGCATATGCAATGAGTGAACTGAGTGATGTAGTAAGGAACATATGTATATGTGATTTACTATGTTATTAACAGTGAATTATAAATAGTGGAGTTAGAAATATGTACTATTTCAAATGCTGAAATAAAATATTTATTTGAATAAAAATACTGTTTGAATATTTAATTTTGCGTAGTAGCATTTAATTCTCCTTTTTATTATATTATGTATATTTAAAAAAAATTAATATAAATATCTATAGCAACATTTTTGGAATGTTGCTACATACACCTAATGATGTTGCTATAGACCCAGATAAGGTTCTATTGCAATAATTTTTATTATGTTGTCTTAGATAGCCAAAATGTTGCCTTTGAGGTCTGCAGTAATGGTGAAAATTGCATCACACTAAAAGTGTTGCCAAAGACCTATGCCAACATATTTTGGGCTTGTGCCAACATTTTTTTCTGTTGCATTAGGTCATTTATGGTGTAGTGATCCATGATGGATCGGGTCAGTATTTGGCTTGAATGCAAAAGCATGGATCGACTCGTGGAAAAGATGGGTCGGGCATGGGCTAACATATGGATCAGAGCCTTGGCATTTGTATGGATCGAGGAAAAGAAAACTATATGGATCGGTGGAGCACGCATGAGGAAATTGATGGATCGGCCAATGCGCAAGTTGATGGATCGCATGGAAAACCATGGATCAGTCAAGTGAATGGATCATGCTGAACTGAGGGATCGACCGACGAACAGCTGTGCACACGAGTGGATCGCATGTGATCTAAGGATGGATTGGCCGAGTTGTGCAAGGATGGATCGCGCAAAGCTAAAGTCGATGGACCGCGGAAGCATTTTTTTGAATCATGGGATGCGATCCATAGTGGATCTGGTTGTGCATAAGGTGAACGATCCATCACATAAGTAACCAAATAATGTTATTTTAGGCTCGATGTTCAACGTAGCTTCGACTAAATCCAGATGGAATGTTCAAAGCGTTATGACGTGTTCGTTGATCGATGAAATGCAGCGAATTTGAAGAAGACTCAAAGATGTTGAGTTCATGGATAATGGTTGCTCGAGAATTCGCTTGAGCATATGGATAGTCATCAAAGTGGATGGCTAGAGATATTTAAGGCTGAGTGATTATCGTTAGTCCGAGGTTCAAGTGGACTCTAAGCAGGGGTATAATGGGGGTGCCCAAAAGATTAGAAGTTGTCTAGTCGAGTATCTCGAGTATCGATGGCGTGCCTTCGAGATTCCCTTATGATGTTGTGGATCAGGTTAGCGAGAAGAGGAGTTTGGATCTCCGTTGGATTCCAGCGGTAATAATCCAACTCGGGAGTGCGTGGTCTTGGACGTCTTCTCAGATGAATGTCGTCTTCATCAGAGGGTTTTCAACCTTGATTCTCTGTGTAACACCCCACCTCCGCTAGGGTCACTCACAAGGGAATGCACTAGTTTTGGTGGAGTATTATCTAGGTAAACATGCACAGAGATATCACAAGGCAGAACATAAATAAAGCAGCGGTAGTAATTAAAAACCAACTTCTTATTATTTCCAAGAAAAGAGTCAAATATATTCAAGATACAAATTATTCCATTACATCAAGTTCCAAAGAAGCATAAACTTAAGATAACCAAAAGTAAAATATTCCCCATAAATAGAAGAAGAAGCCATAGCAAAGCTCAAGACCAAACCGTACATGAGCTGTCAGAAAGCAAGCCAAATCCAAGTTAAGAGCTAGTGTTTCCTCCCTGAGAACCTGAGGGGGGAACGAAAGAAAAAGAGGCAAACGAAAAGGGTCAGTCATAAAGACTGGTAAGCCCTAGTGACTTTCAATATGAAAACTAGTAAAGGTAACATGATATGTGAAAACTGGAATTAAACATAAGGGTGATAACAGAACTGGTAGGATAATCAAGATAACAAGATAAGTCAAGTCTAGCATCGCATGTTCAAGGTTCGCTGCACCAACTGTACTAGTATTCTGACCCATGTCAAGTATTAACCATGAAATGATCCCTTGGCCCAGTATCATGAAGTGACCCATTACGGGGTCCTACGGTACGATCTATTAATCGATCGGCTCCCTACGAGTCCTAGCTCGTTATGTGTATGTGTCATACGGCCCTATCCTGAAATGTAGTTACCTGTGCTAGGTCCACCATAGGGTGTATCAAGTCCTATGGTTCCAACCACCGACACGAATCAAGCACGCACAATGTAAATCTACGGGTGCCCAATGCCTGCTTTTTCAACTCCGGACTACGTGCACGACCATAGCCCGCCTGAACCTACAATGGTGCACCTACTCAGCCGTTGTTCTGGTCGCTTACAATCAGCTCAGTAATCGTGCCCCACCCTGCATAGTCCCAGGGTATCGTGATACATCTAAGTGGGTTATTGCTGAAAAGGACTGCGTAACTAGGGTTTCTAATGGGTTAAGTGTTGTCATTCAGATTCGTGACTTAACCCTATCCAGATCATGTATCAAGTTGGTTAAGTGTGTTCAAGTAGTTCATGACTTAACCCTATCAAATCATTGTGCCAAGTTGGTTAAGTATATTCAAGTGGTTCATGACTTAACCCTATCATGTGGCCTTAATTCATTAGTGCACGTCAACCTCTCACATTAGACTAACTGTTGTGGTTACTGGATTTACCGGGCAGTTCCAGGCAGATTTACACCACAACATAGTCTAACCTTGGGTTTTATGTGCGATAAGACCAACTACCCACATTGGATCCTATTGTTTGCAGCCACTGGATTTGTCGGGCGGTTCCGGGCAGATTTACACTGCAAACTCAACCAAACCTTGAGTTGGCCATTTTCAAGTTATCTAATTGCAATGCCCACGTTCAAGTTTTCATGTCTAGATTCATGTCCAATTTTCAAGTCATGTTTTGTGTCAAATCGTGTCAAGTTCATGTCCATATTCAGGTTCAAGTCATAACAACGTTCTTATTCAAGTTTAAAGCTAATTCATGCTTTACCTAGTTTACCCAAATCGTATTCCCATCGCACGTGAGCTCGAATCGATACAAATAAATCTAATTAGGGAATAACATAAAAAGGAACGGGTATAAGGTGGCAAAAGTGATTACTAGCATAGCATAGTATGACTTGAAATAAAAGATTAAAACATTACTGGCATATGGAATATTGGCCTCAAACATAAGGATTCCAATTCTAGCAAAATAAGGTACTAGTCGAGATAACAGTTGTCATAAAGTGATAGTATAGTCATGGTAACGACTGTCATAAGGTGATAGTATAGTCATGGTAACGATTGACATAAAGTGATAGTCATAAACTTGTGACTAATAGCAGATTCAACATGATAATATGAGGGGTTTCTCTTTTTGATTTACAACATGAATAGACCCTAAATCAATGTCATAATAATATCCAAGAGTCAAGATACAAGATGAACAAGAATAGATGTAAAACAGTCATCATACATAGGTCCAATTTCAATTTTACATCATATTCATATTACATTTACAATTTAAATCTAAAAATAACTGGGGCTTACAGATCGTGGTTCGAGAATTAGAAAAAAGAGGGTCGATGTTGAATCTTTATATGCTCAGTCAAGTCCTAATAGAAATCCCCAAATCAGCAATTCTCGTAACGCAGTCTCAACATAGAAGAAGCAGTCCCTCTCTCAAACTTTTCGACCAGAATTAGAGCAGCATAAAGTCAGAAAGAATTTTGTGTAGAGAGACTGGTGTTAGGGGCTGTATTTATAGGGTTTGGTCAACGAATGTGGACAGAAACGAGGCCAAATACATCAGAGTGAATCCAACTTCAGAAATGGGCTCGGGCACCAAGTCGACCCCCAGGTCGACACTATGGTCGACCTGGTCCTGGGTAGGTCGACTACATAGTCGACCCCCCGGTCGACCTGGTCCTAGGCGGGAAATTTCCCGCCCAGTCTATTCTGAGGTTTGAAATTCGAATTTTGAATTCGAATTGAACTGTTTTTGAACTTGAAAACTTTTGAAAACTTCGAATGGTCATAACTTGGTCATACAGACTCCGGTCTTCGAAAACTCGGACTCATTTCCAAGAAGAATTTCGAGACGAACGCAATGGTGCAACCCGTTTCCCCTGATTCTTATTTTAAAAATTAATTCTGCCTTGATGTATGGTTATTACACGTTACAAAAACACGGGTTGTTACATTCTCCCCTCCTTGAAGGATTTCGTCCCCGAAATCTCTAAGTTAGGGAGGATGTTTCCTACCATCCATCATCCATCTACTCAAAGCATCATCCATGGGCAACCATTGTCCTTAAAAGATTACTAGTGATATATGAACATATGCAGAAAGTGTGTGTATATGTACTTATCTAATGCAAAAGATCAGGCGGTTACTGATTCAGTAAACCTCCTTAATGAAAAATATGTTAGTGTCATGAATCCAACATGTATGCAAATTCCTAGCATAGTTCCTAATCTCTACATGAGTGCACAAACATTCATCCATATGCAACATCCGAGTGATAACATAACAAGTTCCATCCATGTACAAGTATAAGCACTCATGCATATGCAACATGAAAATGTGACTGAGCCGATCTAGTGCCTAATGTGTGTCATGCATCCACTAGCAACCACTTGCAACCATCTGCAAACATCAACCATAACATGTTTCAATCACATGTTTACATCCATATGGTTCTACCTAAGGTTATCAAGATAAGATCGAGAAGATAACAAGACAAACGTAGATATTAGAAGCATGATACGAAAAAGGTTTTCAAGGAAAAAGAGATCGAGAATGTACCCTAAAAAAGAAATGGGTAAAGCGCACGTATCTTCTCTTCGGTTTCCCAAGTTGCGTCTTCTTGGGCTTCACTCCACTGCACTTTAACTAGCTTGACCTCTCGATTCCTTAGCTTCTTAATCTCCGTTCCTAAGATACGAATCGGAACCCGCCTCAATGTTTCTTCTTTCTCCACTTCTACGTCTTCAAGGATGCTTGGCTCAACCACTTCGGCTGACTCATGCAAGCACTTCCGGAGATGTGAGACGTGAAAGACATTGTGTACTCCAGACAACTTCTCGGGTAAGTCTACCTTATAGGCCATCTGTCCAATCCTTTCAACGATAGGGAACGGTCCTACATACCTTGGTGCTAGCTTTCCAATGGCTCCAAAATGAACTACATTGCGTAACGGAAAAACTTTTACAAAGACCATATCTCCGACTTCGAACTCTAGGTCTGCCCTTCTCTGGTCCGCATAAGATTTCTGTCTATCTTGGGCTGTTTTCATCCGTCTTCGTATCAACTCAATCTTCTCGGAAGTGTCCCTTATCATATCAGGGCCAAGTATAAGCCTGTCTGTTGTCTCCCGCCAACAAGTTGGCGACTTGCACGGTCTTCCATACAGGGCTTCGAATGGTGCCATTCCGATGCTAGCTTGGTAACTGTTATTATATGCAAACTCCACGAGAGGAAGATGGTCTTCCCAAGTACCACCAAAGTCAAGAATGCATAGCCTCAGGAGATCTTCTAGTACCCTATTTACCCTTTCGGTTTGTCCATCCGTCTGTGGGTGATAGGCCGTGCTTAAGTTCAGTCGTGTTCCCATTGCTTCTTGCAGACTATTCCAAAGATGGCTAGTGAAAATCAGGTCACGATCACTAACTATACTAGAAGGAACTCCATGCAACCGTACTATCTCTCGAAGGTAAATAGACGCTAGCCCTGATGCGGTTCTCTTGCTCTTCACCGGAATGAAGTGAGCACTTTTCGTGAGTCTATCAACTATGACCCATATGTTAGTATTTCCCTTCCTAGACCTAGGCAGTCCATCCACGAAATCCATCGAGATACTCTCCCATTTCCATTGCGGAACCTCCAAAGGATGTAATAGCCCACCAGGCTTCTTCGACTCGGCTTTTACTTGTTGGCACACCATGCACTTCGAAACGAACTCTGCCACGTCCTTTTTCATTCCAGCCCAAAAGAAAATGCGTTTCATATCCCTGTACATCTTATCCCCTCCAGGATGTATAGTCATCTTTGAGTGGTGCACTTCTTCGAGAACTTTCCTTACCAGGTCTCCCACTTGTGGGACACATGGCCTTCCATCGCGCCTTAGCCATCCCTTGTCATCTATGGCATTCCTACTGAGGTGACTCGACGTCTCACCCCTAATCAGCTTGTCCATGATTTCAACTATCTGTGGGTCTTCCTTCTGTGAAGTCCCTACTTGGTCTAGAAGTGTAGGTCTTAGCTCAAGAGATGCAAACGTAGCAGTCAATGACTCAATAGCAGGTGTAAAATCAAAGGTTGCTATAAACTCAAGGCTTTTCATTTCAACAAACAAGGGGCTCAAAGTCAACCTTTTTCTACTTAGCGCGTCTGCCACCACATTACCCTTGCCAGGGGTATAAGCTATATCGAAGTCATATGATGCCAAGAATTCCATCCACCGTTGTTGTCTCAGATTTAAATCTTTCTGTGAGAAGAGGTACTTAAGCGATTTGTGGTCGGTATACAACTCTAACCTCTCCCATAGAAGATAATGACGCCACGCTTTAAGTGCGAAGACAATCGCGGCCAACTCCAAGTCATGCGTGGGATAGTTTTTCTCATGAACTTTAAGTTGTCTGCCCCCGTAGCATATTACTCTTCCTTCTTGCATTAAGACAGCACCTAACCCCGTGCCGCATGCATCAGTGTACACCGTAAACATCTTACCTCCATCGGGTAATGCCAAAACTGGAGCTGTGGTGAGGGCTCTCTTAAGTCTCTGAAAAGCAGCGTCACATTCTATATCCCATGTAAAAGCTAGGTTCTTCTTTGTTAACTTAGTAAGAGGGGCTGAAATCTTAGCGAAGTCCTTAATGAACTTCCTGTAGTAGCCCGCCAAACCGAGAAAGCTCCTCACCTCTGTTGCATTCTTAGGAATTTTACAGTCATGTACCGCAACTACCTTTACAGGGTCCACGGCTATGCCTTGCTTAGAAACTACATGTCCAAGGAATCGAACTTCCTTCCTCCAAAAATGGCATTTGGAGAACTTAGCCTTTAACTGGTGTGCTCTAAGCATTTTCATGATTTCCTTGAGATGTCTAGCATACTCTTCTTCATCTTTTGAGAAGATCAAAATATCATCCACGAAAACTACCACAAACTTGTTAAGGAACTCCCGAAACACCCTGCTCATCAAATCTACAAAGTACACGGGTGCATTCATTAACCCAAACGGCATGACGAGCCATTCGAAGAACCCATCTGGAGTCCTAAACGCAGTTTTGTCAATGCTATACTCAGCCACCCTAAGCTGATGGAATCCTGTGGCTAGGTCAAGTTGAGAGAAAACAGATGCTCCCACAAGCTGGTCAAACAAATCGTCGATTCTTGGTAGTGGGTGCCTATTCTTCTTTGTCAGCTTGTTTAACTCACGATAATCTACGCACAGACGAAGCGATCCATCCGCCTTAGTAGCGAATACCACCGGAGCACCCCATTCAGAAATGCTTCGTTTTATGAAATTTTTCTCAAGCAACTCGTTAATTTGTTTACTGATCTCTCTTCTTTCTCGCGGGGCCATGTGCCTAACGGGCAATGAAACTGGCTTGGCATTATCAACAAGATAAATTCGGAAATCTATCTCGCGTTTAGGAGGTAATACCCTTACTTCATCAAAGACATCTGGATATTCTCGAACCACTCTTACAGATTGCAAATTATCGTCGGACGAGTCAAGGGATTCAAGATAACACAACATGACCGGACTCTTCGGGTTACAAGAAATTTCAAGGGTATTGCCAAGGCGAGTCATGAGCCTCACTACCCTTTGTTCACAATCAAGAATGGCTCCATAATCGGGCAGCCAATCCATCCCTAGGATCAAACCGTATCCCATGAATCCGAGAACATAAGCATTACACTGAATTCTACGATTAAGATAGAGATCCTAAAATCCACACACATCATAGATAAATGAGCGGAGCCCCCAATTGGATTTGAAACTATAACGGGATCCTTAACCAGACTAGTACTTAGGTGTAGATTTTCAACAATATCAGAGGAAATAAAAGTATGCGATGCGCCAGAGTAAAATAAGGTTCGAACAGGAAAGTCAGAAATGTAAACAAGGCTTTCTACGTAAATATTACTACCTCGGTCAAGAGCTGGAGTGGTGTTGAGAGCATGCAACTGCCCTCCAGAAGGTCCTGCTCGCTGGGTCTGCCCTTGCCCCTGCCCTTGCTTCTTAGGGCAATCCTTGCTGATGTGTCCAGTATCTCCACAATGAAAGCATTCACCCAACTTCCTCTTCTTCTTTCTATAGTCTTTAGCTAGATGTCCAGTAATACCACAGAAGTTGCACTTCCTCGTCTCACGTGGTTTGTTGTTGCCCTTGTTATTCTTATTGTTCCCCTTCTTGAAGTCAGCTTTCTTATTCTGAGTCTCGTTAGGCTTAACCTCCTTCTTGCTATTCTTGTCTTCCTCATGAAGTAGAGCCATATCCACCAAGCTTTCAAAGGTTGCCCCCATGGGTATATAAGTTAGGGCCAAGCTGTGTAGTGGCTCGTTCAATCCTCGAGCAAAGCGTACAGCCTTTTTTCTGGGTTGTGTTGACCAAATCCAAACCGAACCAAGCAAGCTGATTAAACTTATTCACGTACTCCCTCACAGACATATCCCCTTGCTTGAGTGCTAGGAACCTCTCCATCTGAAGGTTCTCCTCTGTTGACGATAAGAATTTAAGCCCAAACCTCTCTCTAAAGTCTGCCCAAGTCTCAACTGGCCTGGTAGCGTTGGTGACTTCCCACCAAAATGCAGCTTCCACTTTCAACAACCATGCTGCCAACTGAACTTTCTTATGGTCCTCCATATCAAAGATAATGAACAAGTCTTCTGTTTCCTTTAGCCAGTTTCGTGCCTCAACAAAGGTTTCAGTTCCAACGAAGTTCTTGCCGCCCATTGCTTTAAAGTCTTTGCATATTTTGGCAAAGGCGGTACCAAGAGGAGGAGGAACCGCGGCCACTAGGGGAGGAGGAGGAGGGATGTCTGTCGTGCCTGCGTCGTTGGCCCTGGCTTCTAAGTACCTTCGGAATCATCCAGGCACGGGTATTCCCTTAGGCAGGTTAAGATCAGCCATGCTGAGAAACGAAAAGAAAAAGATTTAAGCGAGGAAACAAAGGAAAGTGCTAATGACTTTTGGGGAATAGCCTTTTTAAACATAAAACTTTTCTTGAAAAATGCTTCTTTATAAATGGTTTTGAAAATAGTTTCAGAAGGTTTTTAAAACTTTTTGCCCAGCCTGGTAACCTTCTGCTCTGATACCAATTGTAACACCCCACCTCCGCTAGGGTCACTCACAAGGGAATACACTAGTTTTGGTGGAGTATTATCTAGATAAACAAGCACAGAGATATCAAAAGGCAGAACATAAATAAAGCAGCGGTAGTAATTAAAAACCAACTTCTTATTATTTCCAAGAAAAGAGTCAAATATATCCAAGATACAAATTATTCCATTACATCAAGTTCCAAAGAAGCATAAACTTAAGATAACCAAAAGTAATCCCCATAAATAGCAGAAGCAGACATAGCATAGCTCAAGACCAAACCGTACATGAGCTGTCAGAAAGCAAGCCAAATCCAAGTTAAGAGCTAGTGTTTCCTCCCTGAGAACCTGGGGGGGGGGGGGGGGGGACGAAAGAAAAAGAGGCGAAAGAAAAAGGGTCAGTCATAAAGACTGGTAAGCCCTAGTGACTTTCAGTATGAAAACTAGTAAAGGTAACATGATATGTGAAAAATGGAATTAAACATAAGGGTGATAACAGAACTGGTAGGATAATCAAGATAACAAGATAAGTCAAGTCTAGCATCGCATGTTCAAGGTTCGCTGCACCAACTGTACTAGTATTCTAACCCATGTCAAGTATTAACCATGAAATGATCCCCTAGCCCAGTATCATGAAGTGACCCATTACGGGGTCCTACGGTACGATTTATTAATTGATCGACTCCCTACGAGCCCTAGCTCGTTATGTGTCTATGTCATACAGCCCTATCCTAAAATGTAGTTACCTGTGCTCGGTCCACCATAGGGTGTATCAAGTCCTATGGTGCCAACCACCGACACGAATCAAGCACGCACAGTGTAAATCTACGGGTGCCCAGTGCCTGGTTTTTCAACTCCGGACTACGTGCACGACCATAGCCTGCCTGAACCTACAATGGCGCACCTACTCAGCCATCGTTCTTGTCGCTTACAATCAGCCCAGTAATCATGCCCCATCCTGCCTAGTCCCAGAGTATCGTGATACATCTAAGTGGGTTATTGCTGAAAAGAACCGCGTAACTAGGGTTTCTAATGGGTTAAGTGTTGTCATTCAAATTCGTGACTTAACCCTATCCAGATCATGTATCAAGTTGGTTAAGTGTGTTCAAGCAGTTCATGGCTTAACCCTATCAAATCATTGTGCCAAGTTGGTTAAGTATATTCAAGTGGTTCATGACTTAACCCTATCATGTGGCCTTAATTCATTAGTGCACGCCAACCTCTCACATTAGACTAACTTTTGTGGTTACTGGATTTGCCGGACGGTTTCGGGCAGATTTACACCACAACATAGTCTAACCTCGGGTTTTACGTGCGATATGACCAACTACCCACATTGGATCCTGTTGTTTGCAACCACTGGATTTGCCGGGCGGTTCCGGGCAAATTTACACTGCAAACTCAACCCAACCTTGAGTTGGCCATTTTCAAGTTATCTAATTGTCATGCCCACGTTCAAGTTTTCATGTCTAGATTCATGTCCAATTTTCAGGTCATGTTTCGTGTCAAATCGTGTCAAGTTCATGTTCATATTCAGGTTCAAGTCATAACAACGTTCTTGTTCAAGTTTAAAGCTAATTAATGTTTTACCTGGTCTACCCAAATCGTATTCCCATCGCACATGAGCTCGAATCGATACAAATAAATCTATTTAGGGAATAACATAAAAAGGAACGGGTATAAGGTGGCAAAAGTGATTACTAGCATAGCATAGTATGACTTGAAATAAAAGATTAAAACATTACTGGCATATGGAATATTGGCCTCAAACATAAGGATTCCAATTCTAGCAAAATAAGGTACTAGTCGAGATAACAGTTGTCATAAATTGATAGTATAGTCATGGTAACGACTGTCATAAGGTGATAGTATAGTCATGGTAACGATTGACATAAAGTGATAGTCATAAACTTGTGACTAATAGCAGATTCAACATGATAATATGAGGGGTTTCTTTTTTTGATTTACAACATGAATAGGCCCCAAATCAATGTCATAATAATATCCAAGAGTCAAGATCCAGGATGAACAAGAATGGATGTAAAACAGTCATCATACATAGGTCCAATTTCAATTTTACATCATATTCATATTACATTTACAGTTTAAATCTAAAAATAACTGGGGCTTACAGATCGTGGTTTGAGAATTAGAAAAAAGAGAGTCGATGTTGAATCTTTATATGCTTAGTCAAGTCCTAATAGAAATCCCCAAATCAGCAATTCTCTTAACGCAGTCTCAACGTAGAAGAAGCAGTCCCTCTCTAAAACTTTTCGACCAGAATTAGAGCAGCATAAAGTCCAAAAGAATTTTGTGTAGAAAGACTGGTGTTAGGGGCTGTATTTATAGGGTTAGGTCAACGAATGTGGGCAGAAACGAGGCCAAATACATCAGAGTGAATCCAGCTTCAGAAATGGGCTCAGGCACCAGGTCGACCCCCAGGTCGACACTAAGGTCGACCTGGTCCTGGGTAGGTCGACTACATAGTCGACCCCCAGGTCGACCTGGTCCTGGGCGGGAAATTTCCCGCCCAGTCCATTCTGTGGTTTGAAATTCGAATTTTGAATTCGAATTGAACTGTTTTTGAACTTGAAAACTTCTGAAAACTTCGAATGGTCATAACTTGGTCATACGGACTCCGATCTTCGAAAACTCGGACTCGTTTCAAAGCAGAATTTCGAGACGAACGCAATGGCGCAACCCGTTTCCCCTGATTCTTATTTTAAAAATTAATTCTGCCTTGATTTATGGTTATTACACTTTATAAAAACACAGGTTGTTACACTTTGATTTTGCGGAGGTTGGCAGCTAGGAACTTGGGCCAATTTGTCGTTTGAGACATAGGCTCCAAGTTCTGGATTGTGGCAGGTCGGCCCTGCATAGTGAGGGGTCGAGAACTAGTCCTTTGGTCGAGATTAGGCTAAACCAGGAGGGCCCGGGATGACATGTTCCCTCTATGATGGTGATTCTGACACCATCATGGTTGATTTTCCGACATTGGCTTCGGTTAATGTGGAGAAGAATCGAAGTATAACACGAGAAGGCGTAATTTGGAGGAGGTTGAGTGCTCCTATTTTCTTAAAGGCAAAAGATGTCTCGTTGAGCATTATCTTGAAGTCGTTGCACCAACTCAAGGGTTGTGCTTGATTTTCTTGGCGAGGCTTCTTTTCGCTTCTTCTAATTTTCTCATGCCTTCGACAAATTGAGCTTGGGTAACCAGAGTGTCAGAACTAGAGGAAGCAGCGATATGCATTTTGGTCAGGGGTTCAATTGACTGATGCTAGGGAGAGTTTTCCTGGTCAGGAGCAGCAATAGAAGATCCAACCATAATAGTCTTTTCTATAGTTGCCATTGTGAGCATTCTTGGTAGGTAAGTCTAAGGAGACCTGAGTAGAACTCCAAGCTCTGATGGAAGAATGGTAGAAAAGATGAAGTCCTTAGTTTTTCAGTGAGAGCACCATAATGTTGATGCCCAATAGTTGACACAACACCCAACGAGTTCCAAGACAATGAAACTACACCTCCAGTATGGATTTATAATATAGGAAAGTAAATCACACAAAGTTTATAATGATTATGTTCTTGAGAACCTACGTCCATTTTAAAGATTTTGCTTTTATATTCACTTTTAGTCAAAAGTACAATGGTAGAAACAATAGTTCCAAGTAGCTACAATGGAAATGGTGGAAAAAGTCCAAATATGTCCAAGATGGAACTTAGATTCTTCTTCTCGAGATGCCTATGTCCGCCCGAAAGTCCAAGTGTTCAACAAGGAGGTAGACTATTTCTTCCCGAAGTGGTGGAGTGAGCTTGAGAGTCCATGATGCAATATCTTCTTCCAAAGTGTCAAAAGAGCAAAGAATCAATCTTGAATTTGTATCAGAATGAAGTATTTATAGTGAGGGGAATAGTTAGGAGAAGGTGAATGGAAAGGCACGTGGGTACATGCCTACAAAATTCGTCTTCAGGGATCGGTACAGGTCCTCAAGGACTTGGTTGTTTTTCTCCTTCCCTCGAAGCCCTTGGATTCAACTTATATTTTTGACTTCATATCCCATGATACAAATTGTGAGAACCAATCTAGAACGCCTTTCTTTTACCGACCCTGGAGGGCTATCTCGATAATACCGATTCGGGGAATCATCTAGCAAATACCGATCCATGTACGCTTGTGTTATTTTGATGGTTCTGGATGATTTCAGAAAGATGCACTAAACTCTGAAGTTTGCATATGAATAACGATCATGTTGTGGAATACTGATCTTGGATGCTCCGTTGTTTTGCACCGATCTCAAAATATGAAACTACCTATACCGATCACTGAGCACCTAGATGAATTTGCTGAGTTGTTTGATCCCCAAGGATGGTCTATACTGATCTCCAAACACCTAACCATTTGAGAGCAATTCTGATAAGCCAAGATGACCATACTTGTAAGACTCCATCTGGGCCTGATTCCTAGGTGTTTGGACTACACTTCTGAGTCATTTAACCACGCGATAAGTCGGGTCGTGTGGGCCTGAACTGCTTCTGGTAGCCGGGCGAAAAGGCTGGGTAACACATACATATATGTAAATAAATATATATGTACATGTATGTATGCATATGTGGGTCTTTGAGTGAGTGTATAATTTCATAATGAACCAATGAAACATAATTGTTGGCAATGTATGTAATAAATGAATATATTAGGTACAAATAAATTGCAAAAATAATCCATAAAATTTCAAAATGTAACCCAAAATTGTACATATTGTAAATAAACATGTAGGCATATGTGTGTGTATCCAATATAGACATGTGTATGCATACGTATATGTAAATAAACATATAGACACACTACAAGAAACATTGTTATTTTCGACAGAAGGGGGCGGCGACATGCGTTGGCTTGTTTCTAATGGCTTTTGACGGGTCGTGGGCGGCCGTCGGAAACTTTTGGTTTAAACACGAAATTAAACTCTTTCTTCTCCATTTTTTTTTCTTTCTCCATCAAATTGCTGCTGTGGGTTTTAAAACCCCTACCACCCTAAAACCGACTTTTTTAGCCTCCAAACATCGAGTTCAAGTAGGAATCTCCCGGGCTTCCACTCAAACCTCCGGAGCAATTAATTTGAGGTATAAACTCTTTTTCTCCTTAAAAATTTAGTTTTTACCTAAACCTATATTTGTTCAAATTAGAAAATTAGGGTTATCTGTTGATTGCAATTGATTTCAATAATGTTGTAGTGGGTTATAGCATCCTATTATGTGAGTATTTCATGTGATATATTTTAATTGAAAATTTAATGTGCAATATTTGGTATTTGTGCATATTTTGGTTCTTTGCCTACATATCACAACATTGCTTTTGATGTGACATTGGCGTGAGCAAGTGAATTTAGTAGGTGGCTTGATAAAAAAACTAACGCATATATGTTCGTTATATATGTTCCTTTTTGTTTATTGTATGAATATTTGTAAAATATGAATATTTGTTCGTTGATATAGGAAAAACTGAATGCACGAGTTAGGAATAGTACATTGTGCATATTTTGACTTATGCACAAAAAAAAACATGAGTCTAAATTCTAGTTGAGTCTTTTGAAACGACAATAATAGTAAATTAGTTTTAAGTTGATTGATACGTCGAGCAAATATGATAAAATAAATATTTTTGTGTTGTAGTAAAACTGTACTTTTATAGTAAAATGCGCACATCTAATTGGCTAATATCCCCTAGAGTGTTTTCGGCCCCGTCCGACGAGTGTTGTACATGATCGTTATATAAATAGTCGTTTTATCGAATTAAAAAATGACCGTTTATATTCATCTGGTACAATATTTGTTGGATTTGTCCTTATATTGGACGAGTTATAAATGCAGTAAGCATCTACATTTTGTACACTACTTCGTTTCAAACGATTCACAAAATTTCGGTTTAATTTTTCTTTTTGTTTCCTGCGTACGTGCACTTGTGTACAATGCAGGAAACAAAATGGAAATACTGCCGAAATTTTGTTGAATCGTTTGAGATAAAGTAATACACAACATGTAAATATTTACTGTGTTTATAATGGGAAGTAGGATGCCTGACCATGTAAAAAAGTTACATTAAAAAAATGTTCCATTTTTGAAATTATTTTTAACTTTATGAAATTGTTTTTTGCTTTCAACCATTATATATACATGCATTGTACGGCCATAAAAACAAGTTTTTTTTTTCAAATTTGTATTTTGAAAATAAATATTATTTTTTGAACCTGTGACTAAATATCTCAAGCAGGAAAAATGATTGATTATTTTGTTGATCGAAGGAGTATGATGTACCAAAGAAGGGGACAACGAGATTAAATAAAAGAAGATTTTTATAATGGTATAAATGTCTTTGTTGAATTCTCTTTAAGTAATAACGAATTGATCCTGAAATTCGTTGTCTGTGTAGCAAGTGTAGACATTTGAAGTATTTGTTACCCGATATTGTGAAAATCCATTTGTGCAAAATCAGATTCATACCTGAGTATTATTTTTTGGATCGTCATGGAGAAATTGTAGCAAATACTTCTGTAGAGACTGAGGTAGAAATTGTTGTTAATGAAAATGTTAGTACGACCCGTATTGAAAATATGGTCGAAGATGCAACATGATCAATGTTTCCTATGATTGCAGTTGACGACGATGATGGAAATGCTGAAGAACCGAATATTGAAGCCAAGAAAATTTATGATTTATTGGATAATGCTAGGAAACCTATTTGGGATGGTTGTAAAAGTGACACTCAGTTGTCGGTAATCGCAAAATACATTGCGATGGAGTCAAAATACGACATCACTGAAGCTGGGTTTATAGCTATTGTACAAGGTACAAAAAGGCACATGCCACTAAATAATTTAATGTAGGAAAATCACTATGAAGTTAAAAAAATTATGTCGGAATTTGATTTACCTTATCAGAAAACAGATATATTGTTTAAAAGGATGCATGTTGTTTTAAAAAGATGATGTAAATCTTAAAATTGTAAAATATGTAATTATGAAAGATGTAAACCAAAAAAGAAGAAGGGAAAGGAAGTTTCATACAAACGTATGCATTATGGGATTCAAGACCAGCTTCTAGATCAGCACTTGAGGACCAGAATCACTGTCAATTTATTGAGATGACTCAGCTTCTAGATCGGCGTTTGGCGTAGTTTGCGCAGTAGTACAGACGCTTTTTCTCTTCAGTCGGTTCCACAGACGATGATAAGTGATGGATTGTTAGGTATGTTTTTTTGTTGGGGCATAGTACATAAGACTGTGGATTGATATGACGTATGTGTTATGATAGTACTGTTGATTGTTGACTTAACTGTAGATTTTTTTGTGATAGACATGATATTGGACTAGATGTATTTATGTTGTTATAATGGTAGACTGTGGTATGTACATATTTATGCATTGTATAATTAGAGATTTGGGTTTGTGGTTTAATCTATGCTGTTTTTGTTGATTTTTCGAGTTAGAATTGGCTTTATTTTATACTTGGTTGGTATATGGTATGCTGGGATTATATATTGTTGTTTAGATAGTGTTTTGTGTGAGAAATGTAGTTGGAAGGCAAAGTAGCAATTGAAATACAAAAAAAAAACAGTGCAGGTTTTTCGATGGCTTATAGGTTCACAAATCCGTAAGAGTTTCTGACAGTTTACAACGGTTTATCGGCATGGCGTATGCAACTGTTTTCGACGGTAGTCGGAAGCCGTCAGAAACCGATGCCAACCATTTTAAGCCGTAGGAAATACAATCGGCGGGCAATGTCGATAGCCGTTGGAAACTCTGTTTCTCTACGCCCTTAAAGCTACGGTTATTTCCGACGGCTTCCGATGACCGCCGACGGTTTTCAACCATCCTTAATAGGGTGTTTTCTTGCAGTGACGTATGTACATATATGTAAAATTTTACATATATCCATACGTGTGTCTTTTATTATGTGTACAATTTCATAAATGAACAGTGAAACATAATTGTTTGGTAATGTATGTACTCGTTGGATATATTAGTCACAAATAAATTGCAAAAATAGTCCATAAAATTTTAAAAAGTAACCCAAAACGATATGTGTTGTAAATAGGCTATCAATGTATACCTGAAATATTCGAAATTCGTCTGTAATCATATCCGAAAAGCGGATAAATATCTGATATCCGGAAAATGGATGCGGATACGTAGATATCCGCATATGAAAAAATTTCGTTCTATTTTTTTTAACATAATGCTCAAAATTATATGTATTTTAGTACATTAAATGAGATTTGTTAATTTCTTTATTAAGTCGAAGGTTTATATTATATGTACTGAATGCATATTAGTTACTCAAAGCTATTTAATGTCATCATATTTGTTTATTCTTAGCACTTTTATGATCAATGAAATGAAAAACATCTAAGTTTAAACTAAAAAAATTCATTTATATTTCTTAATTTATCGATCGTTGGTGGATAGGATAATTATCCGATATGCGTCTATATCCGCGGATACGGATATCCGATATCCGAAAATGATTTAGGATGCGGATACAGATATAGCATTATCTGTGTCCTAAAGTATCCATTGACAACCCTAGTTGTAAAAGTATATTTAGATATGAAGAAAAGTTGATGTTTTAACAAATGTACAAATTTAATTTGATTTACACGTAAATTTATTAAATATCAATTAAAGTTTTTGTTATAATGGAAAGAACGCAACAAATTACAGACAAGTAAACACATGAAAGAATGATAAATACAAACACTTACATATGTTGATTAACAATCTTTGTTGTATTCAATTTTCATTTAGTATGTTGAAAATTCACTCGATA